>OY783226.1:76766818-81566818 GCA_963678685.1 Patella ulyssiponensis | reverse complement strand
TCAGTGACTACGTATCTGATTTTCCGTTTCGATATGGTACCCTTTTTATAGCGGCGTTATGGTCTACTTTTATTTCGAATTTTACGTGCACTCGAACAACAAGACACGGTTCCCTGCAAGGACATCCGCACTGTACCGCTGACAACTTTAAGACTACTATTTAACCTAATGTATTTCAATGAAAATAAATTGAAAATACAAATAACAACACAACACATTATGTAAATACTGAATAAAAAATATCAATTACATGCAAATATATTTAAATTTCAGAATATAAAAGAAATTTGTTGATAAATTTACAAAGCATAATTATAACCATTTATATCTAGGTTTGTTGTCCTCTTTAAAAGGTTTCAGTCTGCTGAACTGGACAATATCAATGAATTTAATTGGCTTGGTTTAAAACTCGGCATCTTTTCCATAAAAATACTTCTATTGTACGTTCGGTAATGGAAAAATAGTGTACGTGATAATTTTATTTCTTTTTATTGATAACTAAGTATCAGTTGAGTTTATATATTATCCCATTTTCTCTTCTCTTTTTCATATAAACGACCATTTGCTTTTTCTTTATGGAAATCGACCGGAGATGAGAATTCTCTTCTCGTGATTTCTCGTGGTGTCAGTTAATAAGTTTGTGAGTTGAATCGTGTTAGGAAAGGCAAACTACTTCCTGATCGTGGACTATAAACTTTTCGATACCGTGTTTTTATTACTAGTTTTCAGAATAATCTATCTAAAGATAAAATTGCAACATATCGTACGTTAATCTGTCCAGTCAGTTATCATAATAAACACTAAAGTTAATTATTTACAATCTGTTGTGGTTTACCGTTTTATTTTAATGTTTTTCTTTAAAAAAATGTCCGTGTTAAGGCATGGTGACAGTTACGCGGGATGGGATACTAAATCATACTATATAATGTTCAGTTTTAACAGTTCAGAACACCTAATCGTCCGTGGTAAGACATGATCACAGTTACGCGGAGGGATAGTATATAGCATTCGGTTTTAACAGTTCAGAACACCTCACTTGACCAGAAATGGTAGTGTGGGGAAATGAAATGACTGAAAGGAGATTGGTTGCATTTGGAACTGGAATGGTTCTCATATCATATGTTTAAATTTCCTTTAGAAACTTGAAGTGATGTCGGTCTTGTAACTGCTAAAAGAGACCTTGGCATCACTATTCAATAACGAGGTATTGTCACGCTCATCTTAAAATAAATGTAATTAATTTTGATTAATATCACATTCAAAATAACCTATCAAATATATGAAAGGTGATGTTCCTTCTATGGTTTCAATGATTTATATAATATACAAATATGTCGCCTAGAATAAGCAGCAATGTCAATACAGAACTAAATTTACGGAAACCCGGCTTACTTCAGTCATTATCATAGTTAGTTTTGGGTTCCCATATCAATCTTGAATGACAGGAGTTAAAAACCGGTGGGAAATATCGTAGACAGGATCTGGTCTAATGGAGGAGTCTAGTCTATTTTAAAATCTAAATAACTATCCTTTAATAATGGAATAGTCTCTGATAGTACGAGTCGACACCAAAATTACTGTACTGGAGACTTAGTTATGCCAATAAAACAATAATTTAGTAATATCATGAATTATTCATTCCGCGTAGTATGAATCATGTTGGATTAATAACGTTAAAAGAATAAAAATTAATTTTTGTTCGATTTTTCCATTAATGTTCCGTGTTTGTATTTATAGAACTTTCTCCTGGCAGCAACGCCACATTTCATAACATGTTTTGTATTTCTGAACATTCATCTGTCTTTAAGCTGACAAATCATGTTTTTGTGAGATATGTCGTATTCTAGACAACAATACATTGTACCAGCAGTTGTATAGACTAATCAAAGGGACAACATATAGTCATTCGGATGAGACAAAAAACCGAGGTTCCGTCAAGAAAACTGCATAGCACATGACGGACTTCATTAGAGAGAGAGAGAAATGGGGTTTAACGTCCACTCGACACAAACTACGTCATTTTGGGACTAACATATGGTTTTAATTTTATTTCAATAATTCGCTTGCGCGTTGGGGTCTTTAGCAGTGGGAGGAAACCGGAGTGCCCGGAGGAAACCCACGAGGTTGAGAAGGCGCCCCTATCTCCATGCCACGTACGCTCACACCAGGGATCGAAACCACAGCCACAAGCCAGAGGTGACCGGCCAGCTAGAGGCCGAAGCGCGACACTCTAAACCACTAGGCCACCCCCCCCCCCGCCCCCCTACCCACCCCCCTGTTTACTTTGAAACATCATCTTTATTTAGAGATCAAAATATTATAATGAAAGGCTGAGGAAACAAATCGTGGCGTGAGAGTGGGAAGACGATTGGCAATGTGGCAAGACGTGTATAGATCAGAGGTTTACGAGAGTCGGCTTAAACGTTTTTAGCATATCTGTGAAAGTCCGGTAGAAAGTTTCCATAGATTTTTCTAGATAGGTGTACACACTTTGGCCAACACTGCTGCAAGTCATGGGTGTCGGTCAGGAAGGAATTGTCTTCAGTCACCCTAAAAAAAGTCGTTCACAGCTGACATGGCGTTATCATTATTATTAATAAAATAACGACTAGCTACTTCCTTTTTCATTTTTGGTAACAGGTCCCATCCATGGTTACAAATTTGGCCAAAAATTTATCAAGATTTGCTTCACAACGGCGAAGATTGTCAAGATTCGCAGTCAAGAGCTTTGGCACCCATCTTTCAGAAACTTTTGTCATTCCTAACTCGCTGGAGATAATGTGCTCAATCCTCTCACGAGAGATGCCTACAGCCCCGGCAATATGTCGAGTGGTCAATCGTCGATCAGCCATTTCCATGATATGCATCCCGGTAATGTTTTCCTGAATGGTCGCTGTTGATGTCCTTCCATGCTTAAATTATGCAGCCCATTTCTGGGGGTATCATCCCATAAAGTGGAGAAGGAGGGGTATCATCCCATAAAGTGGAGACCATGTCGGCATGTATTTGTGACGGGATTAGTCTTTTCAGTTGCGGGTATTTGATGACCGTCGTGGAACCAGTTTGTCTATTTCTAGTGATTTCAATGGGTATGTTCACAAGATGGTCTGGTACGAATACAATAACAATACTACAGTTGCAGTTCTAGGAGTCATTCAATGATTGCACTTGTTGGTGGCAAAGGTGTGTTTCAACCGTATTGATCTATTCTTTCCAGACTTAGATCTTTTCAGTCAGCCCTCTGGGAACCTGGGACTTACAGTATATGAAGATACAAACGGTCTCATATCACAAAGATTCTGATCTTGTCACAAGATTTCGATGATAGCCGCAATCACATTTGAAAGAGTCAATTTTAGATCTCAAAAACGAAATCGAAAAGAGGTGGACAGCGTTAGGATTCGTCAACTCAGTACCCCAATGCTTCACACTAAATTCGAAAATAAAATCCATTAAAAACTGTAACCTCTATCGGGTTGACAATGGTTTAGAAAAAGTGGGTAACTACGGATCGCAAACGGGATTAATGTTTTATTCAATTTCTGTGAACAGGATGAACGCTGTCCTTTTGATTTGTCTTCATAAAAGATCCGTAAAATACGGTCAGCGTCAAATATAAATATGTATATCATAATAGTTTAGATTTGAATTACGTTATATTAGCCGTGTGATATATATATTAGTTTAATATATTTTGTATATAATAAAGGTGTAATAAGCTGCAGGTGTAACGGAGGTATTATATACAATAATGTTATAATTGTTATTTATGTGATACGAATATCACAGTAGATAAGATAAGCCCACTTATGTACTAAATATATTAGCTCTATTACATACTGTTATCATTTTTCAAGCTACCTATCTTCTTAGTTTCTAACCGCTCCTTAAGAAGAAAGCTAATCCTCGCCAGGTGGCGTTCAAGTATACATATATTCTCAAAAACTCATTAAATCATTCATAAGCACTTGCATATACCCACTCTGTGGCAATGGTTGCGTCAAGAACCCCCAAGTTTATTGTTACTTAACATTTCAGGAACAATCTTTTATTATTTTCTCGACTTTGCTCTTTACTATGTCTGTATTAAATGTCATGTAGCACCCACCCATTGGTGATGCATAACTCAATAAATCTTACGAGTATCGTTTGCATGGTGTAAAACATTATCCACATATTCATTCTCTTTTTTAGACGAATGTAGACCGAGTCTTAATCATTAATAAAAAAAACTACCCTTTAGAAGAGGGGGCTAGGAGGGGAAGGGAGGGATGTGGGGAATCACGGGGATGCAATTACTGTTTATTCCTGGCCAACTACATTTCCAACTTAGTTATACTACATGTAAATGTCATTAAAATCTCCTCTTTATTTCGAACGGACACAAGTCTTGGACAAAGATTCTGCGTCACAAACCCCCTAATATTAATATTAATAAAATGTACGTACAATTGATGGTAAATTCATTGACAAGTTGTTATGGAACTGTCTAGTTGCCTATGTCATAAACTAAGCGTTCACAAGCTATTTCTGACATATTAGCACGTTAACGAATATAACTGCAAACATTTGACAAATATGTTCAAATTCGACCTCATCTAGATCTCATTGACACCAAGCGCCATTACTATAGAATACATCCCTTTCACGAACTATTTTCAAGGACAATAACTCAGTGAATAATCGTCGTATGTCGTTGGTATTCCCAAAATACTATCGATTGTGGAGCCTGTAAGACCATAATATATGTTGTATAAAATAAAAAGAACAATATGTAGCCCCTCATGATCAAAGTTATTTTTGACTCATTTTTTTCGGTTAAGTTAGGTGCGATGACTTATGTCATTAATGGACTATTCTCATTCATATTCGAATTCATTCGAGTTCTGATGGATACAACAACATACATGTACTTAGTTTCACTATGTAGACTCGATCACATTCATCAGCAAGTGTAGAAAGACGGATAACGGTGAATACAATATACACCCGCATTAAATGTGGCCGGATAAAAACTATAAAGATCGTGTTGAAACTATTTCCTACCGTTTTAAAAGTAGTCCATGAGTACGCGGTGGGTTAATTCTATAAGCTGTAGATAAATATCATACACAAGTTATATTTACATACAGGTAAAATATCTACCATATTTATTTTTCGTTGTCTATGTATCAAAGGAAACATTTACGTTATTATTTGATTTATTTTAAATCATGATATAAAAAATGTTTACATTAATGTAAATGCGAGAGAGAGAGAGAGAGAGAGAGAGAGAGAGAGAGAGAGAGAGAGAGAAATGGGGCTTAACGTCCACTCAACACAACCAGCTTGCGCGTAGGGGTCTTTAGCAGTGGGAGGAAACCGGAGTGCCCGGAGGAAACCCACGAGGTTGAGAAGGCGCCCCTATCTCCATGCCACATACGCTCACACCAGGTAATGTAAATGCATTAGACATTTTGATAAAAGGTGTGAATACATGTAAACGGTATTAAATGAAATTGGGTTTAACGTCCTACTGTTCTGCACTGGCTGAGCTAATATATACGGGAAATGGTGTTAAAGAACTTCAAACGTAGAACTAGAATTACATTTTCCTTGAGAAATGTATGTATTATATTAGTAATCTTTATTTAAACCATGGCTCCATAGCTTAATGAAGGGGTGGGTATTGTGTGGGAGGCAGGGTATGTTTCAGGTTTTCAGAGTACCGTA
Source organism: Patella ulyssiponensis (assembly GCA_963678685.1). Lineage (NCBI taxonomy): Eukaryota > Metazoa > Mollusca > Gastropoda > Patellidae > Patella > Patella ulyssiponensis. The sequence continues at coordinate 81,561,106 of OY783226.1, read as the reverse complement.
CTCGATTTGTTTAGGTATATTTCGTATTTGCGCATTTGTACATTAATTAAAACAATAAATATTAATATATCGTTTTAATAATAATAATTTTAAAGGGTCGAAACCCTAAAAGAAACTGTGCAGAATTTGTCATATAGGCTACGTTAGCATACTGTGTATGAATGAATATTAAACGCTTGTATGAAAACATCAGAAAGCACAAAATTCTAGCATGGGTGGCATGGGTGAATTATGTTGGTTTTAGTATAATTGTTGAGCTATTGTTAACTGACCCCCGATAACACGTGCTCTACCGTGAACGATGGTAAATTAATTTTAGGGCAATAGTGAAACTGTGATTTATATCTGGACCACATGCATACCGTTATAACCATTACCGTGCAGCTGACCGCCATTTCGCATTTCAAATAAGACCATAATTTCTCCATTCCTCCTGAAATCGCATTTATAACCCCCTCTTTTGTGATTGAGCGAGTTCAATGTCGAATTGGCAACCACTAATTAGAAATGGTCGCGTTGTCTTTAATAAACATGCACGTGCAACAGCTCCAAGGGGAATAACTTACAACAGTAACGACTATTGTGTTGGAACATTTTGTCTTTTAATAGCGGAAGACTTTTATGTCATGGGAATTTGTGCTATTTATAATGGAATTTTCATCTTTAACACTTCTTGATGTGACTTCCGTTGTTGTATTTTTTACACAATTACTGAGGTGAAAATAACAATAATGTACATTAAAATACGTCATATCTTTAACAACATAGCCTACACATATTACAATATTTCAGACACAGAAATTCCTATAGTCATAATTCCCTACAATATGCAACCTTAAGACTATATTATTCTGCACCTGTCTCAAAATTAAAAGCTATTTGAAATTCTTGGTTATTTATTATTTGGAATACAGCCGAATATTGAAGAAGCAGTATTTTTTGAGGCAATCGGGAATGTAAAAAAATGAAATAAGAAAATAATTTGCATCAGGCCTACTCGAGGGAAAGCACACTTCAATTATTAAATAGATCATAAAACAAATTGAAAGTAGGCAAAAAAATCTAAGAAAAGGAATGTGATTAAAATCCCGAAGGTTTTTCGTGTGGAGTTTAAGCCCATTACATTATGAATTTCCATTCAACAGGCTCTACAGGGAAAATAGGTACGATGAAAATGAATCCACTGATGAACAGAACAAAATCATTTCTCTTAATTTTTCAAAGATAATAAAAAAGAGCAATACATTGTTTTAAAAACATGTTTCGTAAAACGTAAAAAATATAAAACTTTAATTACGATTTTGGTTCAAATTAAACGTAGAATCGGGTACCGGTAATTTGTTTAAGAATTTGAGCCTATACTCAGCAAAATATATACATTTTTGATTTTACTACACATTTAAATGGCTTGAATAATACGTATACGGCGCAAAATCAAAGTCACTTTGATTAATTGTGCGATATTTCCCATTAATATTGAACCCCATTCACAAAAATCGATTTGTATATGATACCTAAAAGTTATGAATGATTGATATTTTTGGATATATAGATATGTAGGTCTATAAATATACAATAGAGGAATTAACCAACAAAAGTTCTTGTACCTAGAAAACCCAATTTATACGTTACATTCTGAAAAGAGAGCACTTGGAACTAATGAAATAAAGACGTGAGTGAATTTATAACTAAGTTAGTGGACAGTTTATTATATTAAAGATCTATGATACGTATCAGATAAATAAACAGTGCATGTTTAACGCTATTCAATTCCATTGTTGGGTTGGTATTTGTTAAGCATGTAATGGCCAGTGTTTAGAATAGAGTCGCTCGACTCAAGCTCGTTTGGTCAATATTGGCTGTTTATTATTAAATGGGTAAATAGTGGTCTCTACGTGAATGAACATGATACGGACCGCGTGTGTTTTATTATACGTTGTGGTCTTCGTAAATAAGCCTTCATCTGACACGTCTCCTTGAAGTCCTCCCTCAAACCCAATAAATACTCTAATATACATTTACAGTGTACATTGAGTTAATTATATTAGTACTGCGCTCAGTCACGGTAAATAGTCGATAAATGTATACAGATACCGAAGAAAGGGTGCCGACCCGACTATCGAACACTTCCGCATTAAAAATTATCTGGAATTCAAACACAAACATGAGTGTTTTAATTGTTGTGGTAGCAGACGTAATACGACCAAAGTTATATATTACGTCATTAGCCCGACTTTCGTTTTATGACCATTCTTCAGAAACTTTTCCAGCAATTTCTTTAGAATGAATTAACTGTATAAATTCTCTTTCAGAAGGTAGCATATAGACAATGACTTATTTTTGTTTCATATTTTTCATAATAATTAGGTGGGTACAGGGTGGATATCGACTGCAAAGCCACATCGATAAGTCTACATAAGACTACTTTCTTGTTGCCGCACTCAAAAATGACAGGAAAAGTCTTTGCGAACGTCTAATTTACGGATTTTTCTGGGGCAGGTAACCCCTTATCTCTCCCCACCGACGCTTTGTTTGGCACTTACTGATGGGAATTGATTGTTTCGGACATTATATTTCTGCCCATCTCCCCTTCAAATATAAATCATCGGGCGCATACGCCTACCTTGTCCTTGAATGTACCAGAACCCACGGAAACATTTGGTTACTCCGATCCAAATATAAGTACCCGTATTTCACTAATAATGTTCATCTTCTTTAATAGCGGAAGACTTTTATGTCATGGGAATTTGTGCTATTTATAATGGAATTTTCATCTTTAACACTTCTTGATGTGACTTCCGTTGTTGTATTTTTTACACAATTACTGAGGTGAAAATAACAATAATGTACATTAAAATACGTCATATCTTTAACAACATAGCCTACACATATTACAATATTTCAGACACAGAAATTCCTATAGTCATAATTCCCTACAATATGCAACCTTAAGACTATATTATTCTGCACCTGTCTCAAAATTAAAAGCTATTTGAAATTCTTGGTTATTTATTATTTGGAATACAGCCGAATATTGAAGAAGCAGTATTTTTTGAGGCAATCGGGAATGTAAAAAAATGAAATAAGAAAATAATTTGCATCAGGCCTACTCGAGGGAAAGCACACTTCAATTATTAAATAGATCATAAAACAAATTGAAAGTAGGCAAAAAAATCTAAGAAAAGGAATGTGATTAAAATCCCGAAGGTTTTTCGTGTGGAGTTTAAGCCCATTACATTATGAATTTCCATTCAACAGGCTCTACAGGGAAAATAGGTACGATGAAAATGAATCCACTGATGAACAGAACAAAATCATTTCTCTTAATTTTTCAAAGATAATAAAAAAGAGCAATACATTGTTTTAAAAACATGTTTCGTAAAACGTAAAAAATATAAAACTTTAATTACGATTTTGGTTCAAATTAAACGTAGAATCGGGTACCGGTAATTTGTTTAAGAATTTGAGCCTATACTCAGCAAAATATATACATTTTTGATTTTACTACACATTTAAATGGCTTGAATAATACGTATACGGCGCAAAATCAAAGTCACTTTGATTAATTGTGCGATATTTCCCATTAATATTGAACCCCATTCACAAAAATCGATTTGTATATGATACCTAAAAGTTATGAATGATTGATATTTTTGGATATATAGATATGTAGGTCTATAAATATACAATAGAGGAATTAACCAACAAAAGTTCTTGTACCTAGAAAACCCAATTTATACGTTACATTCTGAAAAGAGAGCACTTGGAACTAATGAAATAAAGACGTGAGTGAATTTATAACTAAGTTAGTGGACAGTTTATTATATTAAAGATCTATGATACGTATCAGATAAATAAACAGTGCATGTTTAACGCTATTCAATTCCATTGTTGGGTTGGTATTTGTTAAGCATGTAATGGCCAGTGTTTAGAATAGAGTCGCTCGACTCAAGCTCGTTTGGTCAATATTGGCTGTTTATTATTAAATGGGTAAATAGTGGTCTCTACGTGAATGAACATGATACGGACCGCGTGTGTTTTATTATACGTTGTGGTCTTCGTAAATAAGCCTTCATCTGACACGTCTCCTTGAAGTCCTCCCTCAAACCCAATAAATACTCTAATATACATTTACAGTGTACATTGAGTTAATTATATTAGTACTGCGCTCAGTCACGGTAAATAGTCGATAAATGTATACAGATACCGAAGAAAGGGTGCCGACCCGACTATCGAACACTTCCGCATTAAAAATTATCTGGAATTCAAACACAAACATGAGTGTTTTAATTGTTGTGGTAGCAGACGTAATACGACCAAAGTTATATATTACGTCATTAGCCCGACTTTCGTTTTATGACCATTCTTCAGAAACTTTTCCAGCAATTTCTTTAGAATGAATTAACTGTATAAATTCTCTTTCAGAAGGTAGCATATAGACAATGACTTATTTTTGTTTCATATTTTTCATAATAATTAGGTGGGTACAGGGTGGATATCGACTGCAAAGCCACATCGATAAGTCTACATAAGACTACTTTCTTGTTGCCGCACTCAAAAATGACAGGAAAAGTCTTTGCGAACGTCTAATTTACGGATTTTTCTGGGGCAGGTAACCCCTTATCTCTCCCCACCGACGCTTTGTTTGGCACTTACTGATGGGAATTGATTGTTTCGGACATTATATTTCTGCCCATCTCCCCTTCAAATATAAATCATCGGGCGCATACGCCTACCTTGTCCTTGAATGTACCAGAACCCACGGAAACATTTGGTTACTCCGATCCAAATATAAGTACCCGTATTTCACTAATAATGTTCATCTTCTTGTGGGTGATATGTAAACAACCAAAATCGTCTGTAAGAGATTAGGGACTTTTTTTTATTACATATAGTTATTCCATTTAAAAAGAATGTGTTTTTACTCTCAAAGTATTATTAATGTCACATCGGGTTTCATGTAGACGATCGACTTTAATGCTATTTGTTAGAGTGCGTTTCTGAATCTAAAACAAATACGCAAAGTTTTAAGAAAATATCCTTTTCCGCATTATATCAGTGCGATCTGTGGGAATCGTATAGCGTTCAATTCCCAGATTAAAATACCCGCATACATATCCCTAAAAGATGATTAACTACAATTTACTGCTGATAATACAAAATGATATTTCCTGGCCATGAAATTGAAACCAATTGATGACCTGTCACGGATAAAGCAGCTTGCACTGAAACATAATAGCTTTAATAGTAATCAAATTAAACTGATTGACATTGGGTTTCAAAACCCGATCTCTGCATCTAATTTGCATGTACCGCCCAGTGACTGACATTCGTCCCGAATAATGCCCAGGCTTTATATCGTTACGGTGACAGACGTTGATGAGAGAATAACTGGTGCTACCCGAGACTACTACCCCCTTTCCCAAATGAATCACATCGACACCTTAAGTTTATCATCGTCATTATCATTATCAGATGGGGGATGAAGTAACCTTTCATTTTCTTTTGAATAAATCTTACGAACTTATTGATCAAATTTTGTATTTAAATAGATTCTCTACACATCCGTGGAAATGGTTACCTCGAATATAGAGCATGGTCAAAATCCAGCTGAAATAGACCCCAGATCACAAGAGTTAATTCTTTCTCTGTAAATGACAATATGTACAATTTAAAATACTTTTCTATTAAGCTGGACGGTTAAAAGTTTGTTGATAAAAAAAAAAGATGGACCGATTTTGTAGTTCAATTGATCCTGAGCAAAATTGAATTTTGTAATCCATGTGATGAAGACAGTTCATCGACATTTATAGTTGGACCAAACCCATGTACTGGATCGCGGTTCAAAGAAAGGGCAATGACAGCCATGAAATACTTGTTCAACCCCACTCCTAATTCAACAAACGAGGTTACTAATTATTCCAAGATTTAGAAACAATGCATTTATTCCATGTCTATTGTTCCAATACAGATGGTTACGATACAAACCATGTAGCTCTTGAGAACGACATTTAATACATATCAACCCATTAGATTGATAGGATCGTCCATAACTCGATAAAATGGCAACCACCAAAATGGCACCATTCAGATTAGAATCGCATAAATCACCGGAAATAGCATTTAAAACAATAGTATTCGGACTATATATATAATGGTTGGGATTAGGAAACAATGGAGATACATAATGGTCGTAGTTACTAAAACATTTAATGTCGCCAGCAATAAATTAGAACAATTAGTCTAGATTCTAGAAAATGTTCGGGTTGTCACAACCTGACCTTAAATAGTCTAACTTCATCTTGAAACATTTACATGTATAATATGAAACTCTTCACTCTTCTCTCATGCCATATTTTTTGACAACTGGTCTCAACGGAGCTAAGCAAAAGGCAGCGTTTAAAATATAGCGTCATTTTATTAAAATATATATACATGTATATTATACGCAAATACTCATCCAACTCTCGATCGTTCCTCTTGAGAATTCACCACAAATAATTCCATGCCATGTTTCCTCTTGTGCAACAATGGTTTTAACCAATCACGGTGAATTATAAAAAAACGAAATATGTAAATCGGAACACAATAAAGACCTAATTTACATGATAAGTTCGTACAATTTAGCTTCTGTTTTCTCCATTGCCTTAGTCAACTTTATTATTAATAATTTTAAAATTTCATCTTGTTTCTTATCTATCTTATATGTTCCGAAATTTCAGTCGCGTTAACACCCAGAAAACAAAATAGTCATGTAGCATATTGTAGTATTACTTTTGGTTACAGCCGTTTTTGTTAAAGCGCATAATATATATACATGCTCATCATTATGGATTCAACTCCCCGAATGTGCCTCTTCTCAATTGAAAATCGAATTTTAATCTTATAACTTAATTATTTCTCTAATGATATCTATAAATTTCTTAATACTATTATATTTAATGAGGAGGAACCAGGAAGTTTTATGGGCGAGATCCATCAAACCGCCCACAGAATTTTGTTTTTCTGAGTTCCAATTCTCCTGACTATTACATTCTTACAGCAGAAAATTCTTCCCACCACATCGGAGGGAGATATTTTGAAATGTCAGGACGAGGTTGAAACAGTATTAGTGGCGGGTTAGAAATATTGTAAGCTGTGTTAGATTTAGTCTGGTGGATATGGGTAAACAATGATGTTTGTTAAATGCCAGCAAAAATTGCATCAATCCATTCTGTTTTCAAGGTGTATGTGTGGAGAAATTAGACGTTTGCTGCACATATTGGATGAATTTATGGCGTTCCAGCGTGTTGATATTTACATGACGGAAACCAGGTATTGTGTACAGACTTGTGTCTTCCGGAGATAGATTGCTACGAGCTCTTTGAACTGATTCCTCCCTCTCGACTTCCCAAAAATATCAGCAGTAATAAAATAGGCAGCAACAATACTCTTAAGCGGACAATAAAACATAAACCCCGTCCAGATAGAAGGGTATCACGTTTAAAACTCTCATAACTGATATAAATCACACCAACACATGTAACCAACGATTAAAACAGGTGTCAGAATTATTGACCATCTTGTTTTCTGTTTTATATCGTGGGTATTTCGGTTCCAAACCTTCTTTTACACGTTACACAATCTTAAATTCTTAACTTGAGTCTCAGAATGCTTTGTGAAGTCGGGGCCAGTAAGACTTCACCACAAAGTGTTCTCCGAGAAATCAGTATATTAATACCGATCTTTTATAAAGGGTAGGCACACCCTGTCTCTTCCACAACAACCGTTGCTATATACTATTACATGAAGATAACTAAACTAGCATTTATAGCCGACTCATCGTGCACGTCGCTTGACTGCACCTTGTTTTCATTTTTGAATACAATCAAACAAATTCAATGAGTTCTTGCATATCGGTGATATATGTGTATTCGTTTGTATGAGCCGTTTGAATCAATTAATAGTTTCCATGACAGAAGGGTGTTTCTACAAACTTCTAGACAACATGTAAACTTCGTGTAAAGCTATTAATAAACGCCACCTATATACTTACAATTGACTGTATTTTCTGACAGTCTATATCTTTATTTGATATATTTATCTACTGGAGACCATTCTAATATGTTTAAGTAGGTATTATGAGATGGGTGAGGTCTTTACTTTTTTCCATTCCTATGAAAAACAGCTACAGTTTGCGCACAATCTGACATTTTCGTCGTTTCCTTGGCCGCATTTAGCTTTGTTTCTTCAACATTACCAAAGGTTCTCTGGTTACAATGTATAAGTTAATGACAAACAGACTCTGCAACAAGAAAATCTCTCCCCATTTTAAAAAAAAAATATGTGCCTTAAGTTCGAAGTTATGAGGGAGATAATTCAACCGAACAGGAAGTCGTGAAGTTACAGTCTTGAGGGTTTTATTCTTAAGAATACAAGGCAACAAAAGTCGATTTAATTTTTAGAACGGAAGTATGACTACTGTTATCTGTCTATGTATAAAAATTATTTCAGTATTCGATATAATTCATTATATATATATTCGTCTTTGAAGTCATATTTTAATTATTTACCGATCGATTTTCGGATATATACAAATTGCCAGGAAGATAATATTTATGGCTCCAAACAATAAATTTTGTGGAAAAGTCCGACAATTTAGCGAGCGACATACATCGCGTGCTCATTGCAAGATGTGACCTATCATCTCCTACGACTTCTCCAACTGGTTGACAATGTCTGTTTCATTCTTTAATTTATTTCATAAGATATATATTTACATTTTTAAAATAAGCTTCCTAGTTGGTAGCAGAGACAGAGTATGACGTCATCGCCAATCGAAGTCGCCAATCCATGCACAATTGCCAAAAGACCGGGCATGTCAAATTTCACGTCGATCGAACATGAATTGATGCAGTGTCGCCCAAAGAATAGCAAGAACAACAAGATGGATAGTGCTCCGGGTTTAACGTCCTAATGTTCTGCTCTGACTGGATTATAACGAATTCCAACTGCCAAGGGATCTTTTACGTGCACGCCAATGTGTACACGAGACCGAATGACTAGACGACTGTCCTTGTCACACCCTCCGTTCTGCACCACAAACAAGGAAAATCCCGATGAACTTTTCGGCCAACGCCGACAGCAAACCCGCGACCTGAATGCTAGCGAGTGAGCGTCTTCCTCACTTAGCCACCGTGGCTCCATATCAAACATAAGGCGAATGATAATTTCCTATTCACATTATCGACAAACGATTACTCCGTTGTAGTTGTTTTGCTTATACATGTGCCTCTACCTGGAGAATATAAATATGTCCGCAATAAAAATAGAATTAGAAAAAATAGATATAAGTAGGTACGGTAACAGTTAAGTGGCCTACCTATTACATCATTCCGCTTGCTTAAAAACATCTACGTATAGTATCCATGACAACAGTAAGAACAATATCTTGTTGTGTAGCATTTTAAATGGCAATGGGCAACTTTTAAATATCGATTTCTTTAATGTGTTGTCTTACTCGAATAACCCTGACTACACGTAGATTCGTCTGTTATCTGAGAGTTTTACCCTTCCAGATGTCAAGTTTTCAAAATGCTTACATCAATTGGTCTTCATAAAAAAATAAAGCACCGGCTTTGTTTTATTTCAAAGAACAATGAATTCGGTTTAATTCGTGTATAAACCCCCAATTATAACACAGTACATGGACAAACACCACCATTGAAGGCAAGGTTTAAAAAGGACAACCTTCAAAAAACCGACAATCATATCAATTTTCAAGATGATTTTTGAAATCCAGATAGCAATTTTGCACCAAGAAGGGGATGGTCGTGAATTTAATCTTAGATTAATCGAACACGGTCATGTAATTCTAAACTTCTTTGAAATTAAAGGTGGGTTGCTGTTTTTTCAAATACAAAAGCCAATCTACTATTAGTATAAAAGTCCTTATATAGTAGATGAAGTATTTCAATTATTCATTAGGACTATCAAATAACTTGATCGGCTTTTGATATCATTATTACCATCAAACTAATTACATAGATAAATGATATCTATAGACCATATCTACAGTCTACTCAATGTAATTAGATTCCTAATAGTAGCTGGAAGCCATCTCCGGCTTTATGCTTTCTCATTGATAATATATTATATTTTATAGCATTGATGTTGACAATATTGGGTTACGATTTGTAGAATTTAATAATGAAAACATTAGTTGGAGATAATTTTAAATTTAACGATCCACAAATAACATAATTTGAAACCATGATGAGGAATATGATTTGACATGTAATACATTCCTTAAATAATAACCACATTGAGGCTTGCCCGCAGACGACCATCTGGACCAGCTCCTTCCCTATACGCACACAATAACATGGTAATATGACGGACATGTTTCTGACAGTGGACGCAACAAGGCAGAAGATTCGGTTATGTAGGCCATGTATGGCGGCAATCTCTGCCATTGTCAACTAACCTCCATTCCTGCCTTCATTTCTATTCTACTATATAGTTCCTGACGCCCAACATATTAGGGCAATCAGACAATTATATGGAGAAATCTTGTCGGTTTGCAAGTAGAGCGGAGGCAATAGTTAAAATCAATATTGAACTGTACAGTAAAAAGGAGGAAAGCAAATGAGTTAAGAGTTGAGCTTCAGTCATCTTAATGATTTAGGCTATAAAGCTATCATAATAGATAAAATGACGGTTAGGGTCATCCATGCCAGTGATCACAAGCTTTCTTTACGACAGTATAAAAAGGGAGCATAACGGTGAGACTAACTTGTGATGACAGTTTCATTAAACGTCGACTTGCTGCGGATCCTTCACGAATCATATATAATGGAAATTATGATCAACTGTCATATATAGGCATGTAGATGTTTAATGTGATCATTGAGAAAAGTTTAACTGGTAGAAAATATTACTTGAGAATGAAGTTAGAATTAGTCGCTTCGGTAATCAGTATACGCTGGTTTTATTTACGCTGTCTGCTTCCTTTAGTCTCATATGTGTTTATAAAAAACACCGGCCTTCTCTTTCCTTCAAGACAGAATGAACTTTTAATAAGCTACATCACGTGAACACCTCATTGCCTCTTGTTTGTGTGTATATGTATATATATCATAAATATAGGCAACACATCTGTGGTGCATGAATTCACACCTACAGGTCTGCTGAAACTAAGATGAAAATGGCTAGGTATCGATGACAAGTAATTTCAACACAAATATCACATAAGTTCTAACCACAAAATAATTGCTTTCTTTTGGACACCATTGTTTGTTTTTCGATGAAATTGATCCTAATCTCCGTCAAGCATAACAAGCGGTCAGTTCTTTGAGATGGCGCGAACCAGAACATCGTAACGGCACTGAATAAGCAATGGATCCCTTATTTGCTCTATCTATAACCAATGACATTATTTGCTGAATTTGTGTTCAAGGCCATCAAGTATGTCTCCCTAAGAGCAAGCTAATTGAAATCACACCCCAATGTAGAGGGACCTATAATTCTACCCTCACATATTTGTAATAACGGTGGGTGAAGAAAATATTACAGTCTTAACACCATGGACTCCGTAGACTTCAGGAAAGGTGTTCGCAATGTGTGAATACCTGTCATCATGGCACACGAACCTTTTCTTTTGACAGGCACTCATAATTATGATAATAATAGAGTTACAAAATTTGCTTCAACCCTGCGCCCTTCATTCATCATTAGATTGCTAACAACCCAACTTATATACCACACATATGTTCAAGGCGTTTATAGTCGGGGAAAAATCGCCATATACTTTGCACGTATCAATTTAAACTAACGGTACTAATGTTTTCTCAGCTGTCTTCAGATATCTGATCTAGCAGGCTTTTTTGCCTCTTCGATTAACACCTATTCGCTCGACAGGTAATGAGTACATAATATATGTTTGTATTTTTTGTTTTTTAACACACGTATATATGTATATTGTAGGTATATAAATAGGAATGAGTTGATATTATAGAATATAAAATAACCAACTGGTCGTAATAGAAATATGTTCACCAGGTAAAATAGTAACGCTACGCTGAGTGCCAGGCGTATTAAAGCACATCTGTGGGCCACATATTACCTTTATAATGGATTTTAATACCAGTTGATGACATCTCCAGATTTCGCTACTACCAATAATACACGTTGTTTGCAGAAATCATAATGAAAAATTTGGCAAAATAGTCTGACAACACAGTCATCCCATGATGTGATGTACTTGATTCAAGCTACTGTTTATAATAATCATATCATCACACCTTTGATTTTAAGTTAGCTGTGTTAGCATAAGGTTCCCGCCAAGTCTTCCTGGTTAAAGGAGACTTGATGATCCTACATATTGACTCACGATTATCAATGTCTCTTTTTCAACTCTGGCGTTATCATATTACTGAAGCAAGTTTCATTTTCCAATAGCAGCAATTGCATACCAGGGTTAGACATGAATGTCATGATGATATAACACATTGTATAAAAACATATTTCAAGAACTGATTAAGATTAAGGTATAACCTATTTTGCAGATAGATGTCGGTTTCTCTATCTTTACTGCTTTTGTTAATGATAGTCTTTGTGACCGCTAGCATTTATTAAAACTGTAACGCTTATCTGGTGTCTAAATGATACAGAGGTAAACATTGCGATATGTCAAGCATTCTTCAACAATGATACCGCCATATGATACTATTCTATAGTCGAAGAGAAAATAGCACTTTATTCTCGGCAGACGTCCATTTGGAACCCAACCTGCGTATGTGCGCCATTCTGCGTACGTCTGTTGAACAAAGGAGACCACATGGGTAATCAAGGCTAGCCAAGCAAAAGACATCAGAAAGAGTCAATGTCCTTGACTTCTTATTGGAGTCGTCTGTTCATTGAAATATGACAGAAACCAACCACCATCATTTCTCTTGGGATTACCTTCTTGTCTGATCACAACTGAAAATAAAAGAAATTGGCTGAATTGTCAAGTTTCGTCTGAACTTCACTCGGACATATTTGGTACAAAATGTATATCATATAAATGTAGGCTATATGATTTTAATAGCGACCAAGTAATTTCCTTCACGAAACCATATTGTAAGAATATCAAAAGGAAGTGAACTTGCTTGAGCTAAGATATAAAAGTACAACGAAGACTGATACACTCTAAAAGCTGGACGCGTCCCGGACGCGTCAAGTGTGTTCTGTTTTTTTAAAAAGTGTTCTAAAATTCTCTAATGTGTTCCAGTATCCATAACTGGAGTGTTCTAAACAGAACAATACGTTCTATGAATGTGTTCTGTGTGTTAAATCAAAATAAATGCCAAATGGTTGGGGCGCAATTCGATGATATTTCAAAAATACAAATACATTACCCAAAATTATTATTGAAAAATCACATGGAAATACAATGAAATGAGTTTGCTTGTTATAACTTTGTTTCATTATGATATATGACTTGCAATGTTTCTCTTGAGAAGGGTATTTTCAGTTAATGATTTTACCTTCCATATGTTATGTTTTATAAAACTTCCACACAATTAAAGGAACGAATCTTCCAGTTTTTAATCATTTGGATAATGTGTGTATTATTCAGAACACTCGTGTTCTAAATTGCACACACGAATCACAGAACACTGTGTTTGAAAGAGAACACTTAATGTTCCACAAAATACGCATTGGCGTTCTACCGAGTTCATTTTGAACATGCAGTGTTCCATTAAGAACACCTGTTAGAACATATAATGTTCTGTATGGATGTCAGTTATCTCCCTTTAAATTCAAATGACATCAGTCCTTCTCACTGACGTCATTTGTGACATTGGACGCCATTTTAACTGCTGTTTCTAGAGTGTGCTGTCACCGATGTAGAAAGCTACAAAATTCAATGGTAAGTATGTCAATGAATGAGTGAAATTGTTTACAAATTGATTGAAAATTTATTTTAGATAACTCAGAGGGCTTTTTGACGTAAAGTAACATAATTGCAATGATCGAATCACTTAGGCTTCTAGGCTAGACCGCTACGGCGCTAGCCCCATGCCATATGCAGTTGTCCTTATTCATTTGGGTGCGTGCGAGGTAATTTTTACTTTAGCTTCAATCCGACTCATGGCGATTTACTTGTAAATACCTTCGGCCTATAATATTGATAATCATGTGTCAAAAGCCGTCTTGGTCTGAAGGCATTGTTGAGAACGCTGAGTGTTCTCCTAAGGACACGCGGTGTTCTCCCCAGAACACATCGTGTTCTTCTCTAAGAATATGGTGTTTTTCTGTTTTAAACAGGTTCTAATGTTACGATTACTTAGATGTAAATCAACAACATAAATATTTTCTAACTCTGACCGACAAATAATTAATGATGATAATTAATTCCAACTTTTTATGCATCTATTAATCTGACAATGTTGTTGTTTTCAGGAGACATTAAAAACTGATCCGAATTTGTATGCATCTTGTAGAATAAGATCTTGTTCCTTCCTCATCTAAACAGTCGGTAAATTGTCAGGAGAATTTACACAGAAAACACAAAGATCACAATGTAGAAAATGAAACGATGATGAGGTTTTCGATTTAAATGATCTCTAAAATATAACCCATTGGAATTGATCAATTTAAATAAGTATATCGAAGCACTACAGGGAAAGGAATTCGCTAAGAAGAACAGTATTGATACCAAAAAAGTAAGTGATTATAAATGAATCAGTTATTCACGACATCAGTTATTCACGAATGTGATGAAATTTGCATTCTTAGAATTATAGCTGGACATCACCGATCTTATTAATCATTTTCAAGACGTTTTTTCAATTATCAGAATCTATGCCAAATGAAATGATAAAGACGTTTCCTTCAAATTATTTATGTTTCAGTTATTACATCTTACTAATTCGTTTTCCATTATGTATTCAGATTTTACATGTCCAAATTCAAACAAATGTGGGAGTATATTGTCAGGACCCGTGGCGTTAGGTCCGTACATTTCGTGTATAGGCTAACGTTTAAAGTTGTGGTCCGCGTTTGATGAAAATTCATAATACAATCTCAAGTTCGAATTTCTTCCGATTTCAACTTTAAATTCAAAAAGTAATATCCTTTATGTCTAATTCTTATGTGCAAGTTGCAAGCCGATGGTACACAAATTATGGGCAGCGACAAGGGCATTGTGGATTTTACTCAATCCATATTTCGCTCTTATGTTGCTGCCCTTATTATTGCAGTATATGGTCCATTATATCACTACATTTTATTGAAATCTAAAGGTCGGTGAACATTTTTTTATTGATTTTATGAAATATCTGTGTCTCTTTTCAGGATGTACGAGATAGTCAAAGAGATCAAATTTTCCCAGCCAAGGAAAAGGAGTCAAAGCATAATAATATGTGAAAACATCAAATGATGATATACATGCTCGTGGAGTATTTATTAGTAGATGCAGTCAAAATAAGTCTAAGTTTGGAATTTAACGGATGTTGTTATGTTCTGATTTAGATTACCCAAGGACATATGCCATGTGTATGGGCTTATTGTAAACTTTTATTATTGATGAACCAAAGGAAGCAATACCAGATACAAGTCATTTGTAAAGCAATTGCAGCAAGAATTTGATGAAATACAGATGCCCTAAAATGATGAAATATAGATGCCGCAAATTGATGGGCCAAAAAACAATACTTGGGTGAACATACGTATTATTTTTGTATTTTCTTTCCATACCTAAAATGCATGTTGGTATTCTAGAAAATGCTGCATTAAATTAAAATATTGTTGTAATATTATGATTGATATTAAATCCGATTTTGTTCTTTTCATGAATTTCATTTGTATGTATCTGTTTAGAACACCCTGTTACCTTGAACATGTGTCAAGTGTTCTCAATCTGTTACATTTGAACGCACACTGTTTTGGTGTTCTCACAGACTCTTTCAGAACGCTTAGACAATGTTCTAAACTAGAACAGTATGTGTTCTAGCCCAATACCGTATGTGTTCTAACCTAGAACAGTACGTGTTCTAACCTAGAACAGTATGTGTTCTGCACAGAACACTTTGCCAAACAGACGCGTCCCAAGTGTTCTCAATCTGTTACAAAAATAGTGTTCTCAGTAACAGTAAAGTATGTTCTGTAATAGAACACATATACTTAGAGTGTAGCTATTTAAACTTCCCAAATACATGTAAATGAGGTGTTTATCAAATTTTCTAGTATAATAGTTCAGGGCGAGTAATGATTCTATCAATCTGATTAAAACACGTATCCTATTTCGTTTCGCTTATTATAGTCAAAATTTCGTTTTCATTTTCTTTACTACACTAGGATCTGGAAGAGTTGTTATGTTACCCGCATTCTGGTTGATGAGACGGATTAGCCATTGAAACGGTCGGGTACCGCGAGTTCTTGGCATGCTGTGCACGGAACCGTGGGAATTCTACTAGAAACATCAACGCTGAATGGTAAATCAAATGCCTGTCGTCATAGGTTCCAAAGCCACTCGCATGACCCGTGCCGCAACCTTTCACTACAACCGGTCAGACCTTCCTGTAGTAGAGGCCATCGAAAATATAAAAACAAACGAAACGAAATATAGAACTGTATTTTTAGCAGATTGTGATTCCCAGGAGCGGAATTATCGTTTTGCAATATACATGTGAGAGAGAGAGAAATGGGGTTTAACGTCCACTCGACATAAACTATGTCATTTTTGGGACTAACATATGGTTTCAATTTTTATTTCAATAATTCGCTTGCAAGTAGGGGTCTTTAGCAGTGGGAGGAAACCGGAGTGCCCGGAGGAAACCCACGAGGTTGAGAAGGCGCCCATATCTCCATGCCACATACGTTCACACCACGGCGAAACCACAGCCGCAAGTCAGAGGTGACCGGCCAGCCAGGCCATCCCAACCCCCCAATATACATGTACATGTAGTGATCTTAAAGTATTGATGCAAATCGCACAGGTGGGGTGGGGGTACAATACAGATGTTGGCAGCACATTCCCCATGACCTGCTTACTCAACACTGTATAGTTCATAATCACGATAGGGGACATGAACTTTCACCCGAAACGCCTGGTTGTGTAATGTATTTGGGTGTGACTAGTCTTTGTACGTGTAACTTTGAACTAAAGGTGACAAATGACAATACATATATTAGTAAATGTTCGTGATTTTATTATTATTTAATCATTTGTCCCTTCTGTAACTAACAAACCATGCGAAACAGAATCAGATAAATTTACAAACAAATGAGAAAAGCTGGGTATGGTATACGTTTCCTGTTGATGATCTAGATATAATAGATCCTAATCGAAAAATCGAAAACCGATCACATCAACAGCAATAACGATGAATACATACAGTAATGGTTGTCATGTTTCACGCGCTTATAATAAAGATACGACCGTTACGTACTTCCGGTCGCCATATTTAACATGCAAGGTTATAATCTACGATCATGTTTCGAGCCATTTTGTATAACCTGGCCGATGATTCTCTCTATGGCAACGGCCCCGATAGAGCGTTTAATAAAGCCAGAAAATAAATTTTGAATTATTTTGCGACAACTGGAAAGTCTAAGGATTTCTGGAGAATGCAAACGGGTTTTTCTCTCGAATACAGCCTACTCAAATAACAGTTATATGATGCACTCTTAGTCAACAATATGGTGGTAAAATATGAAGTAGTCTTTGTTTAATTGCTCTTACAATAGGCCAGTGTTGATATCCATCAAATTAGCTGTTACACCTGTTTTTACTGACAACTTGGAAACATGATCCGTATTACCTGGTAGCACTACTATTGATAAGCACTAAATGCTGTCATTCAAACCATTCTAGGGGGGGTTGAATGGCCGAATGGTTAGCATGTGCGCGCTGCATCAGAAAGCTGGTCATTGAGTCAACAGGCGTGGTTTCGAATCCACGGATGTGCGTGACAAGGAGTAGGGTCGCCTGTCTGCTGGTCCCACGGTTTCCTCCCACTGTTAAAGACCCTTACGCGCAAACACGTTATTCCCGAAATGACCCAGTTTGTGTCGAGTAGACGTTAAACCCCATTTCTCTCTCTCTCTCTCTCACTCTCTCTCTCATTTCCGGATTTAGCATAGAAGATATTTAGGGCATGTGTAATATGTAACGTAACCCCATCTCGATTTAGATGATTTCTCATTAGAAATATGAACATTTTGAATTTGTGAAGCTCTACGTTGGAAATGCGTAATGTTGTTGGTTTTTTTCTTTTCGTTAAATGTAATAAAAGGACAATACAGAAAATTCAGAAACGAATACACATTATACAAAACAAGATAGTTTAATAAATTTTGCATTCTTGTGATTTCTGTACGCTGAGTCGGTGTAAACATCGATTTTAATATCATAGAAATATGATATATAGTAAAGGGCTTCTGACTTCTGGATTCAAGATCGATTTCCTACAGTAGAAAGAGAATGTTCTTGAACAATACACGGTCAAAATTTACAAACAACCATTAACCCTTTAAACCTGGCGTGTACCAGTTGCTGCAGAGTGTACATTTGTACATGCAAAGTAGCTAGGCGTGTTGGGTGGGTCACAAACGTGAAGAACTACAAAGGGACATGTACAAAAACTTCACTGACATCTCCGATTCATTTCATGTCCAGTTTTCTTTGACATTGAGAGTTTACATACACGATCTCAGACGACAAGAAGTTGCAGCTCAATTCTGTACTATAGTATCACAATATACATTGGCTAGTTCCGTCTCGTGACCTCGGACTGGAAAACACGCCCGACAGCCACCTAATCCCCTTGGCCGACGATTTGAAAGTCACAGACGAGTGTTAATTGTAGTAACTATTTATACGAACATGAAATTCATATCAGGTATGGTTTACCACTGTGCTTCAAGCAGATGTTTATCTTTCCTCGCTATTTACGTGATCTATGAATTGATTTGAATGCAAGACGGTAGTTTATACGGTTTAAACCGCCGTCTAGCCTTTAATGTGGTAAAAGTTTGTTCTATTTCATGATTTCGGATGCGGTTCGGTCTTTTCGCACACCTACACTGTATATAATAGATACGAACTGATAGTCAGTTTTAAATAATTGGTTTAAATTTAATGAAAATAATTTAGCTTGAGTTAATAACAGTTCAGTCGGTTCTAGATTGACCCCCCCCCCCCCTCCAGTCTATGGGTGCTTTTACTTGATCTACAGAAGGTTCTTGACTGACTTGCTGTCTACGGTTCAGGACTGGCCTCTAGTCTATAAATGATATTACTTGGTCTACAGTCGGTTTTGGACTGGCCTCTGGGGTTCATATTACTTGATCTACAATCGGTTCAGGACTGGCCTATACATATCTATAAATGACCTTATTCTGGGCTGGCTTCTAGTCTATAAATGGTATTAGTTGGTCTACAGTCGGTTCTGGGCTGGTCGCTAGTCTATATATGGTATTAGTTGGTCTACAGTCGGTTCTGGATGGCTTCTAGTCTATAAATGGTATTACTTGGTCTACAGTCGGTTCTGGGCTGTATTAGGTAAATCCCTCCCAACGTAAAGCAAAAGAATTATCTACTTTCTCGCCTTTATGACCAAGAAACCAAATGCCTGGAAGAATATAACAAAATGAAACATTAACTTTCAAATCGAAAGAAATATTTCTAACGGTACACTACACCTGACCTGCCTCTTTTACGATGTCCGTTACTCCCGCTTTTTAAATTTACACTCAATCATAATGGCGTTGCTTCACTGGCTTGTCTGACTATATCCCAAAACTGTGGTCGTAACTTTGTCCTCCGTGTCTACATCTTAATAGGTGCTGGTCTGATAGGCTTACATCACTCAGGTTATTGGTTGTTCGCCACAACAGCATTCGAATAACCGGGTTTCGACTTTCGACGGAAATCTCTGGAAAACGGAAAAGACTGTATCAAATGGCTTGTCTAATCGGTAAGTTAATGCTGGTGTTATCCAAATATTGGACTGACATATGATCTAAACAGGGAGATCTCATACAGATATAAATGTCTAAATTGTTTAAAATGACTCAATGGTGTTGAGTTCACATGCGACTTTCCATAAACGCTTTACCCTGGGGATATCCTTGCGTTTGGTTCAGTTATATTTTTTCAAATATTAATCAAAATAGAAAAATAAACTAACAATTTGACCATCATTTCCGGTTTCTTGAAAGAAGATCATCGAAAAGGAAATTGATATGTTGAACCGATGTCGGTATTTTTTTTCATTCATATTTACAGATTAAGCCTACAGGTATTCTTCCTTCTAATCTCACTATATATGATTACTTCCATATCGTACAAGCAGAGGTAGGGGATGAAAAAACTTAGTCTGCAGCCATTCTGATTGTGCAACATTATTCCTGCATCGATTATGATTTGTTGATGCAGTTGTAACAGTCTGATTGGAGGAGTGCAATTGGGGTCAGCATAATATATGGAGTGTTATTTCGGTTGCAAAAAAGCAGAAAGACGCATTTGCAACGATTAAATTTTCTCGGGGAGGGCGAGGCCCCAATACACCCCAACGACTTCGCCCTCCGTTACATTGGACCGAGTTGAAGTTGTTGTATTCACGGACTAGAATAGCAGGAAACGCGTTTGAGTGGTTGATTGGAATTACGGTCACCCGCCTAAGTTAGGCTATATTTTGGACCAAGGGCTGTTATAGCAGGAAAATGCGTTTATGTGGCCGTCAAATTTTCTTGGGTATCCTTAAAACGGTAAGATCCGTGTAAACAGGAATTGTTTCAGGCATTTCAGTTCTGGCCCCCCACCCACCTAACGTCTATGAGTACTTCTTTTTTCCCCCTCCATGCTTTGTGGTTTTGTTACCTTAACTTAGGCTTAACTCATGGCGGAAGGAACTACACAGAATTGGAACGATTTAAAATATGACTGTGTAGCCTACCGAAACGCATACATATTATACGTCACTAGTGGCTGTTAGCATTAAAATCGTCCAAAAAAACAAAAACATTTTCAATCGTTCTTCTGTCCTTGACAAAGCGCTGTCAGACACAGATCAAATTTTGGATTTTGTTAGTTTTTGAACCAGAAACTGGCCTTCACAAAAAGCCTAATGCTGCACTAATTGGTGTACGATCGACATGACATTTGGGGTGCTGTTCTTTGGAATCGATTCACGGACTTCGAATTTTGATAAGCCGTCACCATTCCAAGATGGCATCGATGACGTCATGGCATGGTGGGTTCCTGGTTCATAAATCTGTACTTGTTGACTGAATTATGACTCTTTATCGATTTAAAATCATTGAAAAATTCTGTTTTTCGGAATTATAGGAGGTTAAACTTTTGGTCGTCGGAATTATTTGAGGTTAAACTTTAATAAAGTATTTGATTGAAGGTTGATAACCCTGATTATAGTAGGCTAAATGTGACGTCTCAGTGTTATGCAGTTAACCTATGTTCAGCTGAAGTTGATGACTAGTTAGTTTGGATGTCTATGCTATGCAGGTTAAGTAGGGGTCAAAGAAATTCGGTAGGAAAGATAATTCCATCTACAGCAAGGATGCGGAAGAGTGGGCCTAGGGATCTACAAAAGGCTTGCATCCAATGAAATCTTTGAAAGAGGCTACCCTTGTAAATTTTGTGGCAAGAACTTGATCGTGAGCGAACTTAAGTGACCATCCTTTGGACAAGTTTGCGCAAGTTCTGTGATCGTGAAAATCATTTTGCAACATAACATAAGATCAAGGTTCAAGGGTAAACTCCGACTGAGAAAACTCACTCTGTGTTGACAACACTTTGGTTATAGAGGGAGCCAAAATGAAGACGGTAAGTTTTCCATAACGTACTAAATTTCAAATAAATGGGAAATTTGTTCGTTTCAATTTCCTACACAAAGTCAAAACATTATGTGTGAAGGAGATTACCGAATGAGAGAAACCAATGTTTTCATAACGTATTTGATTGAAATTTATGCAGTTTTTACATAGAAGGGTTATCGACAAATTCATTGAAAATTCAATTTTACAAAATGTATTCCATCTCTATTGGATTATATATTCACAATCATGCCGTATATATAGCCGTATTCGCAATATTAGCTTGTGTGCATTATAACATTTGTCGGTGCCAGTGGGGAACATGTTTATAGTGATTATCTAATCGTGCCAATTTTAAGAAATATATCCACACAAATTAAATAACACAAAGGATTATCTCATCCCTGACTAGACTTTTAATGGGTACTGCTATAACTGACATTTGGCCGAAGGAAATATTGAATATCCATCAAAATGTCAACGAAAAAAATTAAACTATATTCATGAGAGAATGTTTTTGCAAAATGAAATTCAATTCTATGTCAGATAGCTAGAACTATTTGAGAGATTTAAATTTGTGAAGGAAAAACAACAGTAAAACTTCTATATATTTGGCTTTTGGGCTAAAGACAAAAGAAAACTCGTGTGAATGTTTGCCGGAATTGAGGCGAACTTTTCAGAATTACCACATAATGCATAATTTCGGGACTTAGATTCAATTTTATTTCAATAATTCGCTTGCAGTGGCAGGGAAACCAGAGGCCCGAAGGAAACACACCTTGTCAGATACAACCGGGAAATCGAAACCACACAGTTGACTCAATGACAGACCTAATGATACAACGCGCAAGCGCTAACCACTAGGCCACCCAACCCCCATGAAGGAATAAAGTACACGGTAACAATACATTTAACGTATCTTTCGATTCAACTACACCATTTGGTTAAAAATCTTTAGCTTTCGTTGTACAGATTACCGTATCAACCAAATTATGTCATAGTTTTATGCGGCAGTATAAATTGTCATAATTTCGTTATAAGACCCTTTCTAAATGAAATGGGGTTTAACATCCTATTCTTCAGCACCTAACCTGGACTAATGGAAGACGGGTATACGCCATACAGGGTGCTACGGTCTACTTTTATATCGAATTCCAACTCCCAAGGGATCTTTTACGGGATCTCGGTTTTCGTCCCATCCGAACGACTAGACAGCTGTCCTTGTCAGGTCCTCCGTTCTGCATCACCGACGCATCATTGACAAGGGAAAACCACACCGGAAAATCGAGATGAACTTTCTCGGCCAATGCAGGGATCGAACACCCGACCTCCAGGCTAGGGAGCCAGCGCCTTACCCACTTAGCCACGTGATCACCCAAAACCCTTTCTAATAGACGAGTATAGTGTCCGCTTTGTCGCATAGGTCTCGGGCCCGTATCTACAGGGGGGCGCGGGGGGGGGGCATGCCCCCCCGCGTGAAAAGCTCGCCCCCCCCCCCGCTCAGAAATTGCTAACAATCATTAAAGTATTAACCTAAAAAAGCTATTTTGTTTTTGTTTGAATACTTATTTTAAAATGCTTATTAGACGCCTACACTGTAACAAAAATATCTGTGAAAAAACGGAAAAAATTCCGGAAACAAAAATTACCAGGAAATTTTTATCCGTATTTGTTTTTCCTGTAATTTACAGAAATTCCCTCAATTAACGTAAATTCCATTTTCAAATCAATATTTCATAGAATGTGCGAAATAGCTTTATTTAACGTCCGTTTCCGCCGAAGTGCTAGCGATATATTTACGTAACCTCTCTCCGCTATTATTTATTAGAATACCCTCATCGAGAGAAGGCCGTATCTATCAACTAATAATTGTCAGTGTTAGGTATCTATCAACTAATAATTGTCGGTGTTAGGATCGGTTAGATGCTTTCAGATGTAAGTTTGCGGTATTATCAATTTGCAGATATGTTAACTCTGCCATAGAGACAAACCGGCTTACACTGGCCAATCGGTTAAATTATCCAGATTGAAGCGTGCTTGGTTACCAGACAATACAACCTATTCTCGCTGAGCGTTGAAAATTGTATTTACACATTTATGAAAATACTTACAATCTGATTACCGTATGATGAATGAGAAGACACTTTATAGATCTTATAAATAATGGAAATTAGATATACATGACTATTAATATACCAAACTCTACACAATATGATCCTTCATATTATGGTTAATAAATTGAAATGAATACTATAAAATGATACCTATTATGAATTATTATATATGTATATGATTTCTTATCGTTGCATTTGAAAACAGAAATAGTCCGTTATATAATGGAATGAAACATTTTATTCCTGAATTTCACGTAACTTTCCTGTCATTCCACCGCTTATTCCGTAAAATAACAGAATTAAGTCCGTTATAGAAGGGAATAAAATATTTTATCCCCAAATTTCACGGAAGTTTCCTGTTTAATACTGGATATTCCACAGAATTACATAAAACACGTAATTTGAAGAAATAATTCACTCTTTTAACACAATTTCTCAAAATAATCCATCAAGTAACAGAAAAAATGTGTTAAACTACGGAATTCCGCGACATAAAAAACGGAAATTTTTTACAGTGTAGGTAACTACATAGCATGATGATTACAACAGTCTGTTAGAATGACCTTTCCGAAAATTTCCTCAAAATGTTCGCCCCCCTACCGAAAGGTAATGCCCCCCTGCTTAATGGTGTCTAGATACGGGCCTGATAGGTCTATTAAGCGAGCTGTAAATTGTATAGCCTTTTCTTAAGAATAATCGTTTAGATTAGATTTTAACTAACATCTGAAATCAATTTGAACCATTAACGTATAAATATTGGCATATATATAAATATAGGCCTAACATGGGCTTAAATATACACTATAATTAGGATATACAGGTTAAAACCCACTAATAGGTGGTATAATTACTTTGATTGTATATGTCCATTTTTATCTTTAAAAAAACCCATACAAAACAGGCACTTAGGCCTACAATTAAGGTAATTAAAATCACGGAGCAAACATGGCTTGTTTTATACTTAATAAAATAATAATATAATTACGTAATAAACCGGAAGAGTGCGCGTTGCTTCAAACGAATACAAAATATTGTGTTGTTCTGGAACATCAATAATAACAATGAAATTCTAGCGACGCTAACGACAACAGCTGTACTATGTTATTTATGAATACACTTTGAAGCCTTCTTCCTGTGACTTGAACATTATTCGATATTCCCCGTTATTTCTTTACTATTTAAGGGAGTAAAACAAATTCAAATTATCACTTAAAATGAAAAAAATATTACAAACACCATTGTTCGTTCCTTTCATTGAAATTAAAATTTGGTTTGTTTGCACCGAAAGGCTGCTTCGGCGTTTACGGTCCATATTGTTGTGCAGGGAGCTCATTATGCTTAATGTCGCACGCTAGCGATGCGTAGACTTTGTTCGGTGGATTTCAGTCATATTCGGCTTTTATACAAGGAAGAATAAAACTTGTATGATTCGGGAGGATAACATTGATCGAGTGATCGTCTAGTTCAGGACAGGCGTGTGTATAATGAGAGGAAACAATCAAGAATAAAAGAGATTGTGGTTTGATATGTGTCGGCCAGAGAACATTTTTTATAACAAACCCCACTTTTTCGACTCCTTAATTTGACGTATGAAATCCGGCTGGACTAAATTGATATAGTCATATCGAAGAGTTACTGTTGTTACTGTAGTATACAACAAGATAATTCCTCGTCCGGATTTTATTCATACCCAAGCATCAATGCGCATTATCAATAGAGTTGATCTAATGGAGTGAAAGAACATGTTATAGTAGCCTAATCGCCACAAGTATTGTTATCTTAAAACCAATCAGACGAGAACAATATCCATATCCCACAACCACAATATCACATGTTATAGATAACACTCATTTCTTAACCATTAGTGTCCTCACTGCTTCCCGGTCATTGTTCTTTGAAGATCGGTCGTGGTTGCTCATTCGATTTATCTGACCAACTGTTCGAGTCATTCATTTGGCTGTAATCTGTGGTGCGCCTATTGTGATATATATTGTGTTGATGGTCATATCATGGTCTTATCTAACTAAGCGATAATCTATGAATGACCTCGTCCCTTTAATCTCTTTAATTCGACCTGTTACAATGGCCGGAGAGAGCTGGCTAATCGCTTTATTATCGGCACGTGGAGCGAGATTAGCATCTTGTCCTGGGAACCATGGGCCGTCTGTTGGTCTGTTTAAAAGATGCGATCCGGGAGAATTCCATAGGGGGTGTCCGCCATCTTTAATGCCGAAGACTCCGGGAGATAAGCTTCATATGAGACGACCAACGTAATTACACTTAGTTCACTTTAACCGCATCTCACTTATGTCATTTTGTTTTCCTTGGTTTAACATTATATAATGTTTATCGACTAAATCAACAGACCAAAGTTAGCCGTCGGTGGAAGGGTCATTTTCACCGTCAATCCACCCCTTTTACCGCAGATAGTTGGATGGATAAAATTGCGCTTCGCCAAAATAGCGTTCTGGTGGGATGGTAAAGTTTAAGTAGTAAAATGGCATGCTTGATTTCATCTGTTAGGTCTTTTAAACTGTAGATAGCTTAAACAGAAGTCAACATTTAATTTAAATCACATCACACGGAAGATGGGACGGTCATGCGTGACAAATTATAAAAATATAAATCTATAAAACGCGCTGTGATAGCACAACATGGGTGTTTCGCTAATAAACTTAATTGTAGAAGCGTTTACAGTATGAACATCTGAAATGTCATCACCTTCTGGAACCATGCCATACTTGATGAAAGCGTTCCATTGTAGTTTGTCGTATAATTATTAATAAGGAGACGAATTCATATAAGTCTCTATATTGTTTTTGGATCCTTACTTTTTGACTATTTGTGATTTAGCATGCCATTTCATTATACAAGTTCTGGCACAACAGTATGAGGTTAAACCCCATTTCATTTCATTTCGTATATAACATGAATCTTAATCTGAATAAACTATTGTTTAAATCATATAGAGTTCCATCGTTATTGGATTTGGAAGAATCAGAAATAATGGACATGAATGAATTTATTCTCTCGGAGAAGCTCCGACCAACTATCTTTATATTTTATGTTTGTGAAAGAACCGGCATTAGAATTTGTTAGAAATAATATTTGACCAATTGATTTTAATTCCACTGATACCCAATACATTTGAAATACAATTTATAATTGTTAAACCATGAAATATTACATTTATACTATGACTATAACTCCTAGTTTGTAAACGGTCTTACAAAACATGTAACATAAAAATAGTTGTACATTTCGATGCACATCGCCATTTCGTTAACCTTAGTTTGTGTCTCAGTGAATATAGCGATGGGTTACTAACCAGGACGTACACGATTCGGTCCCCGTGTTAGCCAAGAGATTACCTCGGGATGTTTTTAGACTTGTTTCTCGATGTCAGTGTCTAGTCGTCCTGTTGGGACGAACAACCGAGGTCCACCCTATAAGATTGGTTTCCAGTTGTCAATGTCTTCGTCCTAGTTGGACGAGGTCCACCCGTGCACTGGTTGAAGGGAAAAGGTCCCCTGACTGTTGGAATTCGACGAAAAGTGTAAGGGAAAGGTGTGTGCATTTCCGTAATAGCACACAGCATGGTTAAACCCCAATTTACCAGTTTGATGTCGCCACGTTCGCTTTTTGACACTCTGTCTGCAATTAATTTACTACCGTAGCTTAACTAACTGTTGAAATATTAGTGACGATGTCAACTTGGATCAAATTAGAATTTTATAGGTGTTGGCCGTGTTAGCTAAGTATTGGTGTCATCGACTTGAGAGTGAGAATTTTCCCCCAATTAGAAAGCTTAAGATATAATGACACCACGCGACGACAGCGGAGGACTAAAGAGGATCCCATAAAACGGTCAATTTTCATTTCAAGACGATTATAATAGAGCTAAAGTAATTTAATCTCCATAGACATAACGAATTGATGTATTTACGACGTTGAAACAATTCGGAGTTTATCACACTATAGTCTTCTAGCATGTTCATGTCTGATTGAAACGCCGCTGATATATTTAAAGCCGCGATGATGTGGTCATTTATAAAACCCGGCACATTGTTATTATTTAGTTTAATGATTTATGGCCGTGTGTAGTTTCTGAGATACCAACTTGTTTATTTTTGTGCACACTCACTTAACAGTGAGATCATTAAGGAAATCCGTCTCACGTGGCTGACCATCATCAATATAATCAAGTTGAAAATATTTCCTAAATTGACAAACAATTTAAACAATGGCTTCTACTTCTGACACCGGAGGGGCCACGTGTTTGGTCAGTTTGGCATGACTGAAGCCCATCGGTCATCAGATGTCCACACGATCTTGGAAAGTTTGACCACAGGGGGCGCAGTTACCAGTCCCTACAACGACGTCATGGTAAATTGGTTCTCCTGTTATAAAGTATGGAAAGGTCTATATAGCGACTGGAGTTAGAACTTCTAACTTAGAAGTTATAATGGATTTTTGAATATTTGATTAGATTGATATATTTATCACACTTGACATTGTTATTGATCGACAAGTTTTATTATCTTCGTCTCATAAAACTGTTTGTTCAGACCGGAATAATTATTAGTTTTCCAAGAGGGCACAATATTTCCTATACGTTTCCCCTATAGATGTAGAAAATAACAAGTTCACGCCTCGTGTAGATTGCCTCGTCTCTTCTACGATAATTACTAATAATATATATGTATACTTATCGATTTCATTGTTGTCCAATCGTAAATTGAATACAGAGATAAGATGCAGATTATTTTCTTGGGTTTAGCCTTTGGAAGTGTCACTTCAATTTACTGTATTAAGACACAAACACACTGTCTAAGTAAAATCAATTTGCTATGTGTGATACACAATAATCTATAATATAATTTGTAGATAATAATATAATATGAAGCTTAAAGTACATTTCTAAAAGGACACCATCACAACAAAACCACTGCTATTAATTAGAATTAGGGCGGCTGTTGCTAGTATCATCCAAAAATATAAGGCATCTGCATAGAGACTGATTGGAGTAGGTGGTTGTTTTGGTACCGATTAACTGCTGGGATTCAGCGGTGAATAGATTTATATCGGATTTGCGAAAGGTTGGGATAATTGGTTCACTCAATTATAATAGACAATGCGTCCCAACTGTTGAGTCTGGCGTGGTTTCGATTCCCCGGTTGCACGTGCCAGGGAGTATGGGCACCTGTACAACCCCGTGGGTTTCCTCCGGGTCCTCTGGTTTCGTCCCACTGATATAGACCCCTGTGACTACTCTTATTTCGAATTCCAACTGTCACGGGACCGTGTTTTTCGTCTCCCATCCGAAGACACTGTTCCTTGTCAGCCCCCCCCCCCCTGGAAACTCCCGGGAAACTGTCTCCGCCAAATCTGTGGAAAATGTCCCGATGGGTATTAAACGGTTAGTTTGTCAACTGACAGCATCTGAGGCCCCTTTTTGTACAAGGTCGCCGTGTATCAAGAAAGGTTAAGCACATCCTGCATTGTAAAAATCACCTATTCTGTCCGCATGTGGGTTGGTGTTTGTTAAGGCTTGGGGTTTTTTTGACTATCGATGATGTTCTCCAAAGTACGAGTATACCTCTTTAAAGTAATAGAAATTGTGTACAGGTGGTGTGCATGTTGTTTACTTGAAATTCTATTTAAAATTCAATTAAATCGATGATTACAAGAGGTTGTATATATTAAACAGAACGTTGTATATATTAAACAGAACCTTTCAATTATTACATACTGGAGATATTTTGAACGCCGCCCTCTTATACTTTAATATAATAAACGGGATTCAAAGATTCCACGCAACTTCCTCTCCTTTGAACACCGCCAAGAATTATAAATTATCCAAGAATTGTTCAAACGATGAATGTGAGGGGGTAGGATAGACTTTCCAGATAACTGTACCTATAAAAGTTGGAATTCGTACAAGAGGGTGACGGCAAGGTCTTTGCCTTGGTTTACTTCTCCCTTAAAATGACACCATGACGTCGACAATGCTTAAAATCGTAGAAGAGGGTGAAGGCAAGGTTTTTAGCTTGGTCAATTTCTCTATTTAAAAAGACACCCTAAAACCGCCATTCATAAAATTAAATCCCACATAAAAGGGTGTATTTCGGTCCATGAGATTTTCTACCATGGTTTCCCTCTAGTCATTGGTACAATTATTCAGATCGTATAAAAAGCAAAGTCCAGTGTATACCATTGGCAACACGTTAAAGATCCCCTGACATTTGAAAATTGAAGTGAGAACAGGCCGTAGAGGTAAACATTTCCCTGAAAACACACTGCATGACGTATGCCTGTCTACAGAGACGCTTAACCCCACGATTTAATTCCATTTGATTAATTTTGCTGAGTTGATGTTAGTTTTGTAATAGCTAATTTACATTACAGCCTATCTACCGTCCACTATATTTCTGTCAACAAGAACCATTTCGTGTTAGATAAATAAGTAACTTAGAAGTGAGATAACAGTTTTATAATCAATGTATGTACATGTCCTGAATCACGTTTCTGTATTCTGTATAGTCCAAACAGTCGAGGGGAGTCGATCAACCTGTTCAGATTTTTAGTTTCGGACCAGTTTTATTAAAGAGTCACACCTATAATAACTAGGAGGGGGGAGTAGTGATCAGTAATTATAGCAGATTAATAGATAATGCACTGCCTCTTTTATGTGGGTATGTAATGAAGCGAACCACGGGAAGTCTGGTTGCTAAGAGTTTTGATAAGTCCGCCATATCACAGTACACCATCTTAACTGATGACTTTTCGAGAAGGTTAAAAGAAAGATAAAGCATTGACGTGGGAATACATTCAATTCAGCATTATTCACATCAAAAAGAACGACTTATTTGTAAACCTTTGAAATTAATGACATAATCTTCGCGTATTCTAATTAGTTTATCAGATGAAAATTAGCATTGGAAAGGGTTAATTATAGATCCGCGTCTTCTTACGTTATACCCACACGGCGGAAGAGAGAGAGAAATGGGGTTTAACGTCCACTCGACACAAACTAGATCATTTCGAGACTAAATGGTTAATTTTATTTCAATAATTCGCTTGCGCGTAGAAGTCTTTTAGCAGTGGGAGGAAACCGGGGGACCCGGAGAAAACCCACGAGGTTGGAAGGCCACCCTACCCCTTGTCACGTACAACCGGGGATTCGAAACAACGCCAGTCCGGATGGAAGAGAGTATACAGATGGATTATTTTTTTAAAAGAACAAAAAAGATTCCGAAAATATACATATTTCCTCCTCGCAGTCTGTCTTTCCCTTGTGGGCGTGTGCAAAAATAAAGTTCTATTTTAAGCATTAGTATCCATTAAAATTGTATTCATATTTGTGGAATGTTTCAGTTCATAGTTCTGTTTTTTCCCATCCAGATGATTATATAATAGGCAATTAGTCTAAAAGAAAACAGCAGGTAGAATTGTGTGCATGCTAAAGTTGAAGGGACAATGATGTTATGGAACTTCAATTCGAATTCTAATCAAGATGAAGATCTAGAAAACCCTCTAAGGGATAATATGAAATTGAGTTTAATGGTTGACATTTCTACACGCACTCTAATATATGAAATGAGTTTGAGTGTAGCGTCCTACTTTTCTGGACCAACCGGTCTCATGAAAACGGGCATACACCCATGTTATTGGGGGACATTAAAAATTTGTCCGGTAAGCGGCGATTCTGTCCACTACTTTTCGGCAGTTTGTCGTCCCTCTCGAACAACTAGACGCATTTCCTTGTCAGATCCTCAGTCATGCACCACTAACAAATGGACACCAAACTGGAAAATTCAGAGACAGAAACAACTCTAACAGAAGCGAAAACATCGTTGCCCTGGCTAAATGGCCTCAAACGTCTATGGAAAATAGCCTACAATTAATGTCCCTATTTTAATCAGACTTCCCTTGAAAGATGTTGTTATGCAAAATATGTATTTATAGAACAATAATGCCACCATAATAATCAAATAACCCATTCTCTTTTATCATTTGTTTTGTTCACACCAATAACTTTAATTTAATAAATATATGTGTTGCTAGAGTGAAAGGAGGCTTTTGAAAGTAAAAAAAGTAATTTGATGCCCTGATATTACAACTTCCGATGTGACCATGTTGATAAATTATTGTCATCTAGCAAGTAAAATACGATTTATAATGTCCTTTTTGAGTTGCGGTATAGTAAATTAAAGAGATTACGTTGACTGTTCCATTGCTCTCTCCTTATCTTATCTATGGGATAATGGGTTTGTAATTATACGTTGAATAAACTGTTTGAATACACAAAAATGTTTTGGATAAGGCAGGTTATTTACTGTTCATTTAACTAGCCTCGTGTCAACCGTAATCGCTCTCTAAGAGGTATTAGAACTAAAACCTGTCAGTCATTCACAGGCGACCAATCAAATGCGTTCGACGGGAATGGGTGGGTATAGGTGTTTGCTTAAACCAATCACACGCCTAGATTAACCTCTCGGATCCGCTTGGCTTGAAACCCAATCAATCCGTTTCACTATAGCCCGTAGGTTTATCAGTGCATGGCCTGCAAATGAATGAACAACAAACCTTGGACAACAAAAGTCAACAGATAGACAAGTGATCTTCTTACTGAGAATTACAGGTTTGCTTCCAGACACACTGTCATTCGTGTTTGCCGCCGAGTTACAGAATTGGGATACCGTGCTTTGCATAGGACAACCCGCTTAAAACACTGTTCAAGGATTACTACTGTTGTATGTTTTGTTGAATGTATTTTACTAAGAGAGTGTATAACGTATTAGACGTACGTTAATGTTCATGAACCCAAAATACACGTATAAACTGAGTGATATGGGTAAAAGCTATAAAACTAAGTGTGGATTAAAGACAAACGTGTGATTAGCGAAGAGATAATTATTGCTTATAATAGTCGTGTTAAACTGGATAGTCAAATGGTGTATGTTTAAAATAATTCTTATATGATACTCAAGGATGTCAAATTCACACACAATGGAGGGGAGGAGTCCCGTACCATTTCTAATGCTGTTTCTGGTGACGTTTTTGGTATCATTTTCTAAAGGTAAGTTACTGTTACTCGTCTTATTTCACCATATACATATAGAAAGCATGCATGCACGTGTTTCATTACAGCTCAACGGTATACCACTATACATTTACATACGAATACTACCCAATACACACCATAAGAAAAACACACAATAGTAATTCACGCAATCCCAAATATTCATAACATTGTTGCAAACACACCCCATATTCATCTTATATTTTATAAAAAGGCGTCAATTCTGACTTCTTCTTACGATAACATTCCACGTATACTACCATTTACTTACTAATATACCTAATATTGGCTTTCTTGTTTCAACATATTCCATATTATATTCATTCATATTTTCCGATATAGTATTTCTATTACATTTACTTGCCAAGGATTATGAGACCTCAGGTAAGGTCTCTAGTAAAAACACCTGGTTTCGCGTGCCCTGTGATGTGTGCCGTTGGTGGGCGGTGACAATCCTCTTACTAACATGTGCAGTGCTAAGACGGAAAAGTGCCATTATGAAAGTTCATGGTATAATGATGTCTTTTTGAGCATTAGCTGTCGTGTAGCGAGCTATAAAATCAACGATACACGCTCGCTAAAATTGAAATCGATTCCATTTTAATAATATTATTCTGGGTTCATGAAGCGTATTTTTATGATATTATACAGATATGGCTGAAGTCTGGTACGAGCAATAATGCCAACTGTAAAATTGCTTTCACGGTGCCATTTACAGGAAATTCTCGTATTTTTGCTCAAACTGTTGATCTGTGCGCACAAATTTGATTCACATAAACGTGAGGAGGCCAACGGAAACAGTATGTGTCGAGTTGTTGATATTAACACGATATGAATTACCGAGTTCTGCCAGTAGTAAGATTCCTTTCTCGGGATTATTTATTGATCAAAGTCAATACTGAAATACGCCACCCCGATTCCCAGCACATCAAATTAAAAGAATTTAGGCTGGTCGATTCGGTAAATTCTCTACAGATTTATAAAGTGAAAAACTTGAGCGTCTTAATGACTAGAGATCAACCCGAGCTCGAGATAGACGTCTTTTTAAGCGTGGTTACAGCCAGATCGCTTGTCCTGCCCAAATTCCACCAAAAGTGCTATAATTATTTAAAGACGTTTTAGTAGAAATGTATAGTCGACTACTCTAGCTCCATTATCAGGATTTAACCCCCGAACCGTTCATTTCCAACAGCAAACAGGCAGCGCACAGCAAACCGGAGAAGGCTTAACAAAAATCTCTTAAAGCAAATAAAATGCGATTTTAGTAATTATTAATATTATATGACAGATGTGATCAAATAATTTGCACTAAATGGCCACCATTGACATATTAACAATAATATTGGGGGGTTTGAGACGCCGTAATTAACTGTGCCAATATTTACTTTCGCAAAACACTCGAAGAGAGACGGGTTAGTTTTGACCATTTGAATTGTGTCAATTTTAGTATCTAATCAGTGCAAGCAAGAACGTCTAAAGCATGGTTTGTTTTTAGATGTTCAGATGGTTTGATCAGACATTCGTGATTCAAAGAAAGAAATTTAGAAGATTGGCGGAACATGGCCGACACCAGCGCCGTTCGCGCCATGCTAGAAAACATAACAGTAACAAAACTGTTTTGTCGATCATCGCGGGGTGTCTTAGAATCAGACACAGTTTCCCTTGGGTGAAACTTACAAACCTGGATAGACATTCATGCCGAGCTCTCCCGAATATTCTAACCGTTTTTCCCGACTTCTAAGAAGACGGATGCCTTTCTTAATCAAATTAGTGTAATGCCCGTGAGTCATATAAGACAAAACAAGGACTAATTATTACGATACTAAACAATTCTTGTTAAGAGAAGCTGTACTTTGTGGCGTTTTGTCAGTTTTTCGAGATGGTTAGCTATCAAATCGAAATTGTATCACCTCAAGGGAAGATGGGTGTTTTTATAATAATACACTCAGACAAGCATTTGTGATAACATTTTAAATAATTATTTCCAGTTTCCCAATTTCATCTTGACGATTTTTTACAGAAAAATACCCAACAAAATTTGACTGTGACAAATGGATGGAAACTCATGATATACTCAAAATCATATACATTTACATGTACCAATACTCTAAGAAAAGATTTTTATAATTGCTCAAAAAAGTGATTATTTTTCAGATTTTATCTTTTTTATATGTAAAGAAGTTCATTTTCTAAAAACATTTTTCATGTCTTGTTGATAAAAATTCATGTTATTTTTTATAGATTTATTTTAAAAATAAGTAATTAATTTAGAAGTCTAATAATTTCTCTTTGACTCCATTTCAAGTAATCAATAATTGTGTTAGCATGTGAAAACTGATGCCAGTATATTCCATGCTACAGTGAACATGAACAGACACATTTCATATTAATTAATTCTACACGAAATCTAGCATTAACACATGCCAACTTCGGAATAATAGTTTTATTTCTACCCAATGTCTGAGCCATTCACAATGAAAATTAACCAAAATCGTCTAATTTTTAGGTTAGTTGTTGTTCACATTTTTGGGGTCCATGATAATTAAATGTTTATGCGTTTTTCACATGCATTTTTCACATGTGCTTAGCGACATTGGTTTCTCCAAATGTATTGATATTGTAGAGTTCCTTTAGGAAGATGATCTGCCATAAAATGGTAGAGTATATGAATGATCTAAGAGATTATGCAACAGATAGTATGGTAGATTTAGCTTTGTCATTTATGTGTCGAAGAGTTTTCATCGGTGCATGATTGCATATCATCGGTGCATGATTGCATATACATGTACATGTATATTCCCTATTTAAACTACTATTATGGTATCTTTAACTGAATAATTCTCCCTAATTAACTGCATAATGACAACATAAGGCCAAATGTGTTGCTTAAGGGTGGGTTGTGGTCTGGAATCTGGAATTAAAAAGAAGATATATCAAACTGGAATCTTTAATGATATAATCCTGACTAATTAAGTGCCTAATATTTTGCTGAATCTACATGTTTGATTGTTTAAAGCACTAATTATATTTGATAAGATCATCCATGGTGCTAATAGAAGTCATCCTGTTAAAGCTGATGTAGAAATTGTCAAGAGTACTTGATTTGTTAGTTTGTTTTCTTCAAGTATTCTTGCCAAGTATGGTGTTAACTTGAAGAACAAAAGGAATCAACATTTGTTCGCAGACAGGTCACTTACTTTCTTCAAGACATTGATGCCTAGAGAAACCGCCTCCTATCACAGTCCGTTCAAAATAATTAATAATTCATTTATAATTTGGTCTTTGTTTTAGCTTAAAATTCCTGGTTCAAATGTCATCTTGCTCCATTTCATAACAGACTCTCTCAGATCCATTTAAGCCGTTAATTTCACTTTAAGCTAATAATTGCTGCGAGACTGTTGCCGTTTTAATTATGTATTCTATCTTTTTCCTGTTTTCTGTTGAGACGAGAGACAGGGCAATGAAGCACTGTGAAACCCTACCCTTCTCTCAGGAATAAAATCACATTATCTTACACCCAAAACTATTCATTTTCATGATACTTTTCATAATGGTTCACAGAACAGCCCGATAATAAAATAATTAGTGAGATTTTTTTCAAGGATTTGATTAGAGAAAATTCATTTGAAAAGAAGAATGAGATAGTCATAAAGAAAATATTTTAGCAGGTCAGGTAATTTGATACTTTTTGCAATTAGAATTGTGTTTCTTGAAAATCTGGCATCGAATTAAGACTTAGTGATATTTGAGATGGCAGCCCATTTCTTATTTGAAAAATGTTCATTAGGATTAAAATTAGCATGATCTGTTCCATTTTAGCTGGGTTCTCATATTGTTTTTTTTATAATTAAAAAGTCATAAGAGAATGGATAAAAAGTGGTAGAGGAATAAATGACGACAAAGACAAATGATAGGTGACAAAATGAAGAAATCAATAAATGTACATCCTCTTGGTGCTGGGATTAGTCATCACACACACATGTATGTTTTATAAAACCCTATTCAAAAATCCGCAAAACTATTTGCCAATGCCTTTAATTTTAGAAATCGTTTGATATTTTTTATTTACTGTTGTAATTACATGTACATACATTATAGATCAGATAAGTGGTCTGTAACTACATGTACATGTAACATATTGATATATGTATTAATATACCGTAATTTATATAAAAAGAACTAATTGTCAATTTATTTATGTAATTTACTTAATTTGTACAATTTATTTTTTGTGTTTTGTTAAGTAAGATTTATATTGGACTGTATTAAGTTATAAAAAAAGTTCTGATAAACCTTTGCTTTTGGTAATTAAAGGTAATTAGGAGTTGATGAGGAAATTAAGTATTGTTTTGGAAGTTTCGAGTCAACTAAACACGCGGGGTATCTGAATTTACTAACAGGGCGGACAGTGAGGGTGCTTAATGTTTATTGGCTGTTTATTCAATGTTGCTATACACAAAATAACATTTTAGGTGATAGCTACAGGCAGCTGACTTGGTTGTATTCATGGTGTTTAAGATAGGATTAGTGAATACAGTCTAATATCTTCAGTCAACATTGAGTTGTGGCTTGCTAGTGTTTATCTAGTGTATTTTCCATATTGCCAGTCTCCTTCATCAGCTTACTAAACTTCTTTTACATGCCACAAATGCACAATGAACATGTTTTGACTGCTCAGTTATCTATTAAAGAACCTACATTAAGATGGGGAGAAATGTTATCCTGCCAACCCAACTCCACCCAGCTAATTCAACCCACACCACCAACCTCAAAATAAAAATGTCTGTTTTCACAGGCTCATGCAGTATGTATATTTGCTATTTTAGTAAGCTCAGCGGGCAATTTTCGACAGACTCAACAAAGAATTAATTGAACTCTCTGTGCACCTTAACTCAATATTGTGATTTTTGTTTGATTTTTCTTAAGAGACTGGGAAAGACAGCAATTTTATTAGTTGGTCTCTTGCACCGGGTGCTAAATGCAACACAATGTTTCAGTGCTTTCATATTACATGAATAGGTAAAGGTGTCCATTGTAATTCTGGGAAAACTCACACACTTACAAGTTCAGTTTTATTGATTTAATACAATCAAATGGGTTAAGACAAAATTCTATGTACAACGTATGTTACATACATTTGAGCAAAAACCTTCCTTGAGAGATTTTGTCGTTGAGAGAAATAGTGAATTTTCAGATTGAAACATGAGCTTCTGCATCTGCTTGATTACTTTATCTTCTGTAGCTGTAGATGTATGTTTAAATAGGCCCTTAATTAATCATCAACTAACTAATGTTATTAGTAGTATTACTAATCTTATTCAACAAACACAATGCCCTTATTTTTTTACCATTTGACCTTCTGAAGGTTAACACAGAACTTTGGAATTACTATTACTTACTACATTTTGAAGTCTAGGATCTTCTGGAATGCCATTTAATTAAATGAGTACAACTTTTAGTGTAGAATTTGAAATTGTTTTGTCTAGCCTGCTTGTGTCTTAACAATATCTGTCACAGTAATTTGGACTAAAACCTACATATGGCTCAAGTTGTTTATGTGTTACCAAATGATACAACAGAAACGAACCAAAGTGAGAAATCAACAAATCTGTGAAAGTGAAATTGTTTGAGAAAATGGTGTCGGACTCGATGCAATCTATCTCAGACACATTTTGCTCTTGGAATTGAAACTTATTTATCCTTATTAAACCTTTTTCGATTATATATGTATTTGCATTGGAACAGTTTACATGTAATATACTATATTTATGTATGTAGTTAGAATTCTTATTAATGGTCATATTATTGACTATAAAGGCAGTATCATGAAATGATTAATTATTTATCCCCACATCGCATACTAATATAACTACATGGATATTATATATAAAACGCCATTCACTTACAAACTATTAATTTTATGGTTACGGATAGCATTTTATTATATCGCTTTATTTCTATGATAAATAATAGCAGCAATAATGTATCAGCATTAACAAAATGAATTTCAAAATTCTGTCAACTATCAGGATAGAGGTCAGCATTCTTTCTAACTTCTTCAAGCACAGGAACTCTGTTATTCTACAGAAATGAATTGGTAGGATATATCAGAATACCGCCAAAGTTTTTAATGTCGAAGAATGGACTGAAATTCTCCTGAGTAAATATTTTTCTAGTGTAGAGTGAAAGTTGCTACAGTGGAGTTATTGGATAATTGAACTATGATTGAAGCAATGTTTATAGGATGAATATTCTCATTAATTCTTGACTTATCTCATTAAAGTCCTGTCTGGTTGTCAACCCAATTTACATGGCACTACTTCAGTTCCTAATGGAATGGATTAAGTCCAGTTAAACATGTTAGGCAACCTTATAGCTCACCTAGACCAACTAACTAAACTTTTCTCTCGGGCTATTATGTATAAAATTCTAAATTCACAAAGGATCTGACATGTTAATGTTTCTAAACCGTTTATGTGGACTTCTGGACTCTCTTTAAACAACAGATTTATGGTGTTAGCTTGATTGTGCGACCAATAATCAATTAATTTAGCAATATGCCTCCAGGGACCGGTGTGTCATGACTCTTGTCTCACCTGGATGTCCAAGACTAATCTAACCTTTTATTTAATAATCCCTTTGCATAATGTTCACCATCTTCATCCAGCCAGAAGATTTTGGCAGTCAGGCTTAACATCCTGTCAGAAACATTATACAAAACCAGTTAAAATGTTTGGCAGTTGTGTCATATTAAAAGCTTGTCTAATGTAATGAATATTATTTTCAAATGTAGACATGATAATTTAAAGTGTATTTTGGGCTATTAGGCGGTTGTATACCTGGTCTCAACAGGCATGTATGTAATACAGTATTGGTTGGTTGGTTGATTCGTTTTTGCATAATACTAATTACATTGTACCATCTGACTTTGTTTATTCAAGGAAGCTATTGGTACATTGTAATGTATGCAATGCACGCAAATTTTTGTTTTCGCCTTTGGTAATGTACAAAAATATTTGAATTTCTTG
Source organism: Patella ulyssiponensis (assembly GCA_963678685.1). NCBI lineage: Eukaryota > Metazoa > Mollusca > Gastropoda > Patellidae > Patella > Patella ulyssiponensis. Next base: position 81,521,075 of record OY783226.1, on the reverse strand, counting down.
AACAATATTTAGTAGAAAACTGTATAGATTGTTTTTTCATTAAAATTTTGCACTTCTATTAGTATTATTTGCTTAATTTCTAAAACACCTACTTCAAAATATCCACCTTTGATCAACGGGAATTGAATTGATAAAAGCAAACACGGTGACAGTTGCATAGAAAAAAAATCATGAATGAATTTAAATAGTGCTTAATTACTTTTAATTAACTCAGTTGTTACCTGGCATGAGAAGCACGAGTAAAAGGGAACAATGTAATCGTCATGGTTATATAATAAGGTAGAGACTTTGTCCACACGGTGCCTGTGTTAGCACTGCTCCTTGTTCTATTGATTTCTTGATGTCAGCCTATGTTTTTTAAATGACTGCTTATTAATAATAGAGGATGTCTTTTATGATACAGGTAGACCAACAATACCTGACTCACAGCCATTGTGACTCATGTAATCAAATCTATTTTTCCCCTATAAAATGTGTTTGACTGTTTATTGACTGAGTTTAAGCTCGATATCGGTTTACTAGCCGCATAAAATAACTAACTTGGACTAGGTAAATAGCCACACAATATCTTAGTCAATATTGTCAATATGAGAGAAAAAGTAGGCCTAATTTCATCAAGTCATACAATAATAGTGTTACTATATCCCAGGTGTCCATTTCTCCTAGCGTGTGTACATTGGTAACATCATGGCATTGGTATAGGGCACACAGGGTGACCTTCATAGAATAGAGAAAAAAAATATGGGATGCTTCACAAGAAAGCGTTACATGATGCCTCACAGGAGAGAGTTACATGAAAATGATGTGGAATGCTGGTTGAGGTTGACGAGTTGAACCAAAGTTATTCTGTGGTTTTTCGTTTTCCTTCTGAAATGGTTTTGCAACCAAGTTTGTTTATATTGGAATATGTTGATAGAACAGTCTTTATTTACTCCACTATGATTTCCTGAGATTTGTGCTGGGATTAAACATTTAAAAGGCACAGAGTATGCAGTTTATATCCATTTCAAACAAAGAACAAAAATAAAAGCCAGCCACGCTGTATGTACATGTATCACCATTTTGAGCTATGTTAATCAATTCCATAGGTATTTGTCAGCTTAGTGGAAGCCAAACATCAAAGGAGCACATTGTCTTCTGCTAGATTGCGGCTGGAAGTATGCCCTTCATTGCAGGTGGGCACCAAAAACACAGACCAAATGTGTATACAAGCAACAACAAACAAAAGGTAATGTTTGCCATGTTGCCGCAAACAAGTCTCTCTCCCTTCCCATAGCAGTTCCCCAATATTGATCAAAACGAGCGGTTCAAATTTGAAACAGTTTGCAAGAATGTTTTCAAGTCTTTTGTTGGCTTTTCTCCATCAACAATTACAAACTTCAAACCTGAACTATGTGGACATTAAATAAAGGTAACAATAAAGAGGCTTGAGTAAGATAAACACTGCTGTGCCAACACATCTTTACTCTTCTGTTTACCCACTCAGTTTTGTTGAGTCAAAAAAAATCCATGTTTTAATTTAACAAAAAGAAGTACTAACTTTTAAAATTTTAAAAGACTTTGATAATCAGTAATTAATGCTTTGTGATTTGAGACTTCAAAATTACACAAATTTTTATTCTAGGTTATTATTTGATACATAATAGATCTACAGTAGTGAGAAAATCAGCATATGGGCATGGTTCATTGTTATAACCATTTGCCATGAGTTGTGGTAAACAAACGTATATGATGTCATCAATGAAACTATACTTCCTGTGACCTTTGATCTATTTATGTGCAGAAATAGTCAAAAATATAAGTTATCATTCTGAGTTTACATCAGGAATCAGGAATATAAATTCATAAATATTAATCGGTTTAAACAAAGGGTTGATGGTATTTTGCTTCAAATAATCATAGAAATATATAAATTCATAAATATTAATCTGTTTAGACAAAGGATTGAGGGTATTTTGCTTTAAATTCTCATGGAAATCTGAATTAACTAGCTCCATATTTTGTCTTCATATAACAAGTAACCATTGTTTGTTTGGTTCGACTATCAAGTGACCTGAAAGTGTATAACTAGCCAGGGGACAAATTCCACATGGCTCTGATTGTCTTAACATCTTATAGCCTGACCCCAGCAACCTGATCCTCTTTCCCTAATGGAGCTGTAGGCCAGAATCCTCATAAATATTGTGATTGTTGGCTAGCAAGAAGTACTAATTCCCTGCGGTTTAGGTAGTCCACCCAGTGTAGAACTCTGTACACCAGCTGGCCCTGTCAGCAGACAAATTATCAGGAATTGTTCCCACACTTGAAGACTTGACCAAAATATTCTGACAGCAGACATAGCAAACCTCTGCATATTATGTAAGAAAGATAAGAAAACTGCAGGCTCTACAGTATGTTCAGTCGATAACTAGAAAAATGCCATTATCACTTCAAACCTGCTGTTAAATACAGGAACTTTCACCAGGAATATGATTCACTCTACTACAAACTACTCAGTTATGGATGCAATTTGCTTGTATTACAAGTTTCCTTGTTTTAATTAGCTTGTTATACCATTAACTTGCAAACTTATTTGGGAAGGTAGAAAATTTTGATCGTTAAGTTAAGGCTTCGGTTACACACCTTTATTGTTAGGTTGGTTCATTTGATATAAGTTTTGTTGATAAATGTTACAGTACAGCTGCACACTCTCTCAGTAAAATGGGTAGAAAATCTCAGCTCTCATGAATAAATTGTAATACTATCATATGACATATGGAAGCCAATAACTGTATTTTGCAAGATGGCGAGAGATTGTTGCTACAGGCAACAACAAAATATCCCTGTGCAACTTCTTAATTCCCATCTTTGAAGTTTTAATGGCAAATATGAAACGAAACCACAAAGGGGGCATTTTATGGTAGATAATTATCCGAATATAAGAAAGCTCTTAGTATTTAAGTTTGGCAGTCGTTTCATTTTAATCTGACAAAATATGACTGAATTATTTGATGTCAGTGCCATGTAGGGCTTTATTCGTGGAAATGCTGAATCCATAAAGATGTGGTCAAGGGTGACATTAGAGATCTTTAACATTTTATGCTTTTCTGATTCATATAACTTGAAATTAAAGCAATGTCCAAATTTGAAAACCGTGTTCATCCACTTTAATGTTAATATTTGAAAGTTAAAATTTGCCTTGGATTTAATTTCAATTATTTATCACACCACAAATGATTTACTTTTGTGTTTGTGAGATAGTGAAACACACTTTCTAAATTGTTTACTTTAAACTTCATAAAGGGCAGCCACTGATAAAACCTTTTGATAAGAGAAAAAACATTGTAGATTCTTGACATTTCAAAAACAAATTTTGTATTTATCTTTTAAACAGTCAAATTACAAACTATTTTGTTTGTGTATTTTAAAAAAATGATAAGACCTAAACACCCAAATTAAGTTGGAAAAAATGGGGAGAGTTGAATTTGGCCAGAGGAGATCTTTTATTGGATATTATTTTGTTTATGAGCAAGACTTATATTACAAACATATGGTATAGATATTAGCACCAGCTGAACTAAAATCTTTTCTAGACGATTATATCAAATATACATGTAATGTTGATAAAAAACAATAGTATATTGGCAAGTATAATTAATAAGGAAAGCTGTATAAAGACAGATAAAGCCGTACATGAGATATAGATGTTCATATCCTATTATAATTACACGTATCTTATATCTTAATTACCTACAAACACAGCAAGCATATAGAAATAGATTTTCTTGCATATTGATCTTTTTATGTTGAGCAAAAAAACAATAGTGTGGGGATTAATAATGAACCGAGAGCCAATACACGGATGTTCTTTTGCAGTTTTGAAAGAATTGTGTACTTTGGAATCTGGACCCACAACCTACATGTACATTTTTAGGTATTTCAAATTTTCAAAATTAGGAACAATTTCCAAATCCATACTTGGATCATCTATATATCTAGAATGCTGTTAAATCATCTCATCATATCACACAATCTCACGAGTTTTAATCTGGTGGGGAGGGGCAGAGTTCGTTAGAAATCTTTATACTTCATTCAAATGCAGTGTCACTAAAATATGTAAGGTTATAGTTCATGAAAGACGTTCATGAAAAGGCTACACAATTTCTATTCTGGTTGGTTGGCTGTAAACAAACTTTGTAACTGGATTCCTGTTTTCTTTTACCACCTGTAGAAGGTAAATCTTGTCAATTACGTCTGCCCTAGCTCACACCTGCTTATTCCTATATTCCCTTCACTGTGAAACGGACATATTTAAAATATTGATTTGTAAGCGGTGAATGTAAAGAGTCATTATTTCCTGAATTGATTTTTAATTCAGACTGAGACAGAAGTTTTTTTGTATTCGTTTATATCTCGTCACTTAACTCGGAATCTCAAATTATAGGTTTACTTTAGTGACTCAAGCATGTTTGTATTGTTATATTATGGCTACTGTATAATTTACCTGACTATTATAAAACTTAAGATTGAATTTATCTTAGAATTATAGAATAGAAAATAGGCTAGATAGTTTTATCGAGAACATCAGTATCATATTGTACAATATTACACTCATATTATATCCCCTACTTAGGCCTTCACTTATCTTTTAAGTTCACTTTCATTGTGAATATACTGTGCTTGTCCTTCAATAGATTTAGGCCAGAAAATCCCATTAAATTTGAAGTGTCAAGCACATAAAACACATTGTTTCATGACTAATACCTGGAATAATGGGTCTCAGCATTTATAAACAATCTGTTCATTATGTATATTATGTACATGTATAGCCCCATTTAATCCCATAATGTTCCGGCTGACATGAAGGTTTATCTCCTTATTTAATCTTATTACTAGAGGTCAGGTAGGTAGTTTTAATATACTGTGACAGGTTGTGTTGTCAATCAGTGACAAGAAGAACAAATGACTGACAGACTGGATGTCATGTCCATTAGTTTGTAAGAACAGGTAGATAAATAGAACAAACGTGTAAGGGCTCATTAGTAACAACAAACAACCAACGGTACTATACATACATGTACATACATCTATTTATTATTTCTAGCACACGACAAGAAATCATATGTATTAATATCTATAATTAGAGGTTAGCGCTGTATTCCACAGTCTAACAGTGACAATACCTGAGAAGACAGCATGGAACTCATGCTAAATTATTGATCATAAAGCTGTAATCTACATTATAGGCCTACACATGTACTCAATTAAGAGAAGACGAAGCTGCTTTAAGCCTGCAGGCACATTTCTGCAATCTTTCTAATGTATTTCATTTGTCAAATCAGCTATTCTTCTCCAGTATCGCAACTGCCATTGTTTTTTTGAATGTTGATTAGATAAAATGTAGGTTCGAAGTTATTCTCACTATTTCTGCCTTGTTTCCTTATTTAGGTTGATAAAATACTTCCTTTAATTGGTTGAGAACAAAAAAACAAGGGAAGAACTTTGAGAATTTTTGTTAGTTATTTATAGCATTTTCAGATATGAAATGTTTTAACAGGTCTGACCTTAACCAATACGCTCTTTTAAACAGAGATAGCTTTGTGTGGGATTTTATGGGTCAAAAAAAAGAATGCTTAAATCAGCAAAACATTTCTTATGAAGCTTTTAATTAAATTCCATTAAATTTGTTATCTATTTGGGTTTTAACAGCAGTTTTGCAAAGGCTTTATTTTTGGAAGGTAGAAACATAGTCATTCACTTTTGTAGGTTTTTTTGTTAACCCATATTTATAGAGTAAAGCATGGAACAAAGTATGTCTGTTTAATGGTAAACCTCAGAGTTAAGTGAGTTGACGAGTATTTGGTTGAAAATCCCCGCAAATTCTCATTAAACAATCTCAAATTCCTACTACAACACACCTGTGCTATCACCCTTTGTCAATATTAGTGTGGACATCGCAACTGACCACTATCACAGCAAGGTAACGAAGAGATTCAACGCTTAAAATTGTCTATAAATCAGTCTTTCTTTAATATGTCAACTGGGTAGCTATCATTTACAAAGTAGCCTGCCATTTTTATCACAGAGATAAAGTGATATATATCCCGATCTATATTTAAAATTCACTTGCCTCTAATTGAAAATAGATTCAAGGTAATCTGAATTATTATTAGTAATATCGAAGAAAACTTATAACATATGTACTCAAATGCCTGGTTTAATATATTTCAATTTAGTTTTAATTCCCTTCTGTGATATTGCAGATGTGAACATTTCACCGTGGAGTGACGTTGCGATAATTAGATATTAGTGACATATTAAACTGTTGTCAGTAGTGAGTAATATATACATGTAGGGGAAAATATGATATTTTATTAAAGCTTGCGCTGCCACTTCTACTTATTGGTTATAAATCACAGAGGGATTAGAGAGAGGATTATTTTATTTCACACCTGGTTTCTCTTTAGATTGGCAAGTCTTTGATGTTGGTGTTCTCAGCAGTAACTCAACCAGTAACAGCTCTCCCAACTCCCTAATACACAAACACATTGCAAAAAACCTACCTCAAACTCTTATATTTTCTTTCTGAAGTTAAAAAACCGACAGAGATCTGTACAAAGAATCTTTTACATGTCCAAGTATAAAATGGGTATTTTTATTTTTTTGTCTGTAGTAAGTAATGGAACATCAAAACCATTAATATGTTAGTTATCAAGTTTTTCACATTGCTTTTTCTTCAGACATTACATTAGCTGACCTATATAAGGGATTATTCTGTTAATGTATTTCAACACTCCATTTACATCTGAATTCCATAAAATACCAAATGGAGTTGAATCTTTTACTGTGTTTGTTATTTTCAACTTCAAAAAGTAACGGAATAAATTCCATATGATATTATTATGATATATTAGTGCGTTTGATGTAAGATTTTCACAATAGTTCACACGATTTATTGTTATGAGCTGTATAAACTTTTATTCACATAAAATCTTACTTATGTTTATTGATGACACCTGTTTAAGTTCTGTTTTCTTTTGTTGCTGGGATATTAAAATTCATGTTTCATCGACATAATAAATAATGTGAAATACCTTGTTCTGTGATTTCATCTATGATATGTTCAATATGACAAATTTTTAAAATTTAGAATTTTATGGTGAAATTTGAAACTAAGTAATGTATGTTGCGGGAGGTATGGTCTTAACACGATGGAAAACTTCTAACGGTATGTCATCCAGTGGACTCTTATGGATGCCCCCCAAATCTATTCTCTTGTAATGTTTGTGTGTCTTGTCAGCAGGTTTGTCTTATGGATTTTGTGTTTGTGTGTGGTGCGGTCCCCATTCACTTATTATTGGACGTGTAATGCCTCTATTCTCTTTAGATGATTCTGGGACGTTAACGGTTCCTTGTTAGATATGAAAGCATGTATTTCATCATTAGCATGCCATATATTCATTGACTGGTTTGATGAAGGGGGTAGTTTAGAGTATAGAACCTTCGTTGATATTACAAGAGGTAGATATGTGGACTGAAAGTGATTTGAGGAGACAGTTTGACAGAAATAAGGTTGATATTGTTGAGTGGTTTTGAGTAAAGTTGTAAGATCATGTAGAGTCCTGCCACACAAGTTTTCCCATCCATTCAATTCATCATGTTAGCCATGTTTATGTACTATTCACCCCAACTTTTGTGACACTTAGCATGTCTTATCTTTTTTGATCTGTGTGTGTTTGTAAAGTGAAATTATGTCTATGGGTTTATGTTTACTTGTTCGCCCAGGCCCCATACCCCTATTCACCTGCTGTTTACTTAGTTTAAAAATATGTTAATGTGCTCATTTCACTTGACTGTTGTCAATGTTTGGGAAAGCGCTTTTCAGGTAGGGTCTAAGTCAATATAATGTAGTGATATATACTGTATAATAAACAAGATCCAGTTAATATAGCAAGGATCAATGTAAAATTACCTTTCAAATACACTGATTAGGCTTCTTTCAACATTTTCTGACCTTAAAAGCAAGGATGATAAGATACAATCTTGAGTATAAGTATATGAATTATACACCTACTGTAAATCTATTCAGGAAAGAGAGCTGTCTCCTGAAAAGTTGGCTTTGTATAACAAACTTGGGGGAAATCCTTATTATATCTAGTCTGCAGATTGAGAAACAAGTTCTGTAATCCTGGAAATATGGAACCTGTCAGGCACAAATTCAGGTTTCATTTTGGCAAAACCCCTGGAAATATGGAACCTGTCATAGACATTGTCAAGCACTAATTCATGTTTCGTCAGGCAAAACCCCTTTGGTGTTTGTTATTTTGTCAGGAACAAGTTCAGTAGTTCCAGACATTTTGTCAGGTACAACTGAAACTGTTATTTCCGGGCCTGAAGTTCTGAACTAAAACTGTTGCATTTGACTTATGATTGATGCAATATGGTAACCTTAAATCTTTACCCATGGCAAAATTCACACCATCAAGACTGAAATAGATATTAAAGTAAATAAATATTCAATAGCCTTTAAGCTTCAAACATAATTCACACACATTCAGGTATAAAAAAATATACATTCATAAATACTAAGTAAGTAAGGACAATACTACCTATATACAGAAAAAAACAAGATCTACAGCAGAGAATAATAAATATTATGAATAATGTGGATTTGTAAACTGATACTTTAAAGGGCTGAGTTCGATATAGAGTTTACCAAGCAGAATAAAGAAATCAAATTAAAAGATTTTAATGTAACAAGAGGGTGTAGTCATTATAGTGGAATAATATATTCCTTGTTACAATGTGCTATAATAGAATTAGAGGTGGCTATCAATGTCAATAGAATCATTGTTCTGTGTATAGCCCCGATATATCTTATTGCGCTATGTTAGGACAGGATGGTTTAGCTGAGGATCAACTGGCTCTGCAGAATAATAAACTTAACCTGACAGGTAACTGCACACCTGATAGCCAGGAGAGTTCATTTATTCATGATTGGGGGTTGACAAGATGGTATGAATTGTCTTTTATTTTAATTAAGATGAAGACTGTTTTTCATGCTGGTTAGTTGTTCTATCTGTCAAGATATATAAATATATGATTGACATAGCAACGTGAATGGAATGGCTAGTTTGTTTGTGTTACACCATTCCCTATCTTGTATCACCCACCCAGGTGTGCTTTGATGCGGTCCACATCAAAGCCAGGTCATAGGTGGGCAGGCGGATGGTTGTAAGGCTTGCTAAGACATACGGTAAGAAGACTAAAAGTGTGTAGAGAAAAGACGGCAGGCTTTAACAGCAAGAGTTGATGTGATTTATATATCTAATTATGTCCATGTTGTAGATACTACTGTTAGTTGTGAGCTTTTGAATAAATAAACAAGCTACCCACACTTGTTTAGTCGTTACTGCTAAATTCAACAGTTTGATAAAAGACATTTGTTTTAAGAATGAAAAACTGCGTCATTGGCAAAAACTCTCAACTCTTTCTTGATCTTCAGATTTCTTTTTTTCTACACTGTGTTTTTGTAAATCTACCACCATATTGCACGTAATCTAATAGATAGAACATCTTTTGTCTTATTTCTTTGGATGTATCACTCTTTTTTATGAGAGTTATATTTATTCATTGCTATCAGAAGATTTTTTTTAACATAGTTTTATTTTTTTATTGACTTGACAGTGTTGAAAATAAACAAGACAAGCAGTGAATTGAAATACATGTATAATTTAGGAGGATAATCAGTCAAGATGCATATCTACACATGGCATGTCATTTCAGAAAGAAAAATGGTAGCAAGTGGTGCTTGTTGATGGAGAGTTATTATATCTGCTAGTTTTGAGATATTCAATAACGAACTGGGTTAAATGTAAGACACTTAAAGTGGCATTTTGCCACTATCAAGAAATTATATCTGTAAATTCTTGGTTGATCCACATTCAAAATTTTTATAGCCCCTGGAATTAGATCTATCACAGTAGTGTTTGTAGGATTTCGAAAAGGGATCACCACCCCACCCATGGTTAACTGGAAATAGTCTTTGGGCCACTGATCTATTATCGTATTGTCTTGAACAAGAAAACATGAAGCAAGTTTGTATGTTTGTAGGTTGATAGTTTCACTTATGGTCTTTGATATCACTAATTTTCTACATCCGAATGACTAGACTGACATGGAGAAACCCGGCTGGAATATCCCAAGAAAGTTTCTTGGCCAGTACTATGATGGCTCCCAAGGCCTCCTGGTTAGTGAGCCTACATGTACATGTATATTAAAATCACACAAAACTAAAAATGTTTATAATCGATTGGTGGCAATAACTATAGAATCAGATATCCTCTTTCAATCATTTTGTTCAATATGTAAGAGACCCCCCTTTGTTAAATAGCCTATCAATATACCATAAGAATATATTTATGTAGGTAATTGGTTTTATTTACAGCAGTTTTTTATATTCTAATGGGATTACGAAGATTAGTGCCACTACATTAACTCTTCAAGGGTTGTTGATTAGTTGTTAGCTGGCTTAGTTTTTGGCCATTCATCATTGGCTAGTGATGGGCTTAATATTGCAGACGTCTATAATACAATATGTAAATGTAGAAATGTGATCTACAGATCCACAGCTTTTACATGTTTCTTCTTTAATTCTTTGTTACATATATACACAATTGCACTGCACTACTCTTTAACTCGGAATGATTTGTTTTCCAGATAATGTGCAATATTCATGGTTAAAACATGCTTCTTCGACTAAATTGCTCAATAACGTAATTGATGATATTCATATTATCGGCCGTAATACTATTACAGACCGTAGCCATTCAGTAAAGTGTGGCATGAAATTTGCTATAAAAATAGAAATATTTTAAATAATTCAAAAAGTAATTTGTCAAAACATTAGTCATTTTAGCTCCATTCAGCCAACATGATTCGGGTTAAAAAATCTGTCTTGAATTAATGAGCTGATAAAATTTCATCATGTGTGTTATTTGTCAAGAAAACTGTCTTTATACAATTATAGTTAATGACAATCTTCGATACAGCAAGGCCTTGCTGCACTAAGATTTGCGCATGCTAAGAAGACTTCGCACGTGAAAAAGTGATTAGTTGCCATGTCCATCTTGATTAAAGAAAAAAGAATGGTGCTAACACAATGTCTGGACTTCGGAAAAAAAGCCGAACCAAACGGGGGAATTACTTGTTAATTGAATGAATATGGTATGGCAGACAATTATAGGGAGACAGGGAAATTACCTTACACACTTCACACAACAAGCTATGTGTGCGAGTGAGGAGTTAGGGGAAATAACAGTGTTTCTATACCCATCTGTCTCACAGTAGGATCTTAGAAAACTATGACTCATTCTCTTCGCTCACTGTTCAAAAGAAAACAAAGAAATATATTCAACAAATACCATGAAACTTAAAACGGGCACTAAAACATTTTTTAAACATTAAGGGAACGACTTTAACTTTGTAATGTAACTGATACATTTCTGTGAATATAATGTCAAATTTCTGAAATTCATCACTCAGGAATAAGCAGACGGGCATATTTAATTTAATCTAGATCACAAGCTTGGGTTGTTAATATGTCTTGTAAAACTATCTGTTTTGACTTTTCGGTAAAAAGCTGCGATTCTCTTCTTACAACAATTACAAACAATCATGTACATTATCAAGTACACTACACAATGTTTGTATTTCGTTCAAATTATCTTTCAAAGATCTCATTGAAGCATATTTAGTAAAAGGTACTTGTGACTGTATTCAGGGATGATTGCACGTGCATTTAAAAGTAATGACAAGGTGAAGGTGGATAAAAGCAGTAGCCTCAAGGAAGGGACAAGACACCCTTACAGGAAGTTTGACGGAATTAAACCGCATTATGACACACAGTCACGTCAAATTGCTTCGTCTTTGTTTGCAATGTAACAAAGAAAAAAGTGACGAAAGCTAATGATCCTAAAAGCAGGCATTATCAGGAATGGACCGTTTTCAATTCAACATGGGATTCCTCACATTTCAACCAGCGACCCAGAAAAATACAGACAAAGAATTAAATGCTCCAATACTCTTTAGTTTATTAAAACAATAATGAAGGTTTCTTTCCATTTCTGTTGAATCCTATTGTTTCAGGTTAAAAGAAGAGATTAAGAAGGCAGCTAATCTTTAATATGGGGTGACTTATTGAGTCATGCTCCATTATTTAGAGGTTACATAGTCCAGTTTTTATCTGAACTTTGCTGCACCAAAGTTCCAGTAAATATTTGTATTTTTATTGATGTTTGCTGAAAATTAAAAGGATATTGAGTTAAATGTGTAAAGCGATGACTAAATTTAATCACGATATTGTTTCTCACCTGTCGACTGTAATTGATGACATCAATAATCTTGATGGATTAACTTTTCATCAAAGATTTCATTTAGCAATAGAAGATGTGGCTTTGTTTTAGCAGAGGAAATTTATAAAAGCTTTTAATGAAATGAACTGATTCATCATTTTGCGCTCTGTATTCCCACTTTTACTAGCGAAACAGTAACTTGTATTATTCCGCTGAATTCATTATTTGACAGAAGAAATGCCGTGATTATTTGATAAATGGGTAGAAAATTATCATTTAGAAATCAAATATCCTTTTATCCCCCATTTCAGTACTTCTGAATAACCGGCCAAAATGTCATTATATAAGATTTATTTCTGATTGTCAAATATACAAACATGGGAAGATCTGATTACATCATTTGATTTAACTGTCAGTGTCATGTAGAAAAAATCATATTACAACCTATTGACCCTGTGTCTGATTAAATGACATCGTAAATCTCATAGAAAGAATTGTCCGTAAAGGCTAATACATTTAATGAATTAGGAAAGAGGTCTTAGGCTAAATTTGGTAATCAGGGAATAAATCCCCACACATTTAAGTGTACTTGGACCGTGTGTCTGTACAGTACTTCATGTGTTAATACATTACTTTCCGGCACTTCAGAAGCAGCCTTACGCAATCCTTTCATAATAGCCACAAATATTTGAAGGAGTCGAGCTGAAGTGGTTTCTGGTAATCTGAAACTGTTATGCCAAAAGCGAAATGGTCATGTAGTAGGAAGAGCGACAGCAGCTCTTTCTTAACCATTGTTTATATTAGTTATGGAGATGTTTATTCAATAAATAAAATTTTACCAGTACTGACTTATTTTAAAAGTGTCACACAGGATTTAACATAAGATATGTCTTCACTTTGGCTAAAATATTAAATAATGAACCCAGCATGGAATCTACTGTGTGTTGTAAATAGGGCAAGCAGGGTTCAATGTTGTTAACAGATTGTTATACACAAATGGTGCCATTATGAATGAATTATGATGTCATATTTCATAATATTAATTTTGGATAATATGTTTATCATAATTCTTATTAGACTTTGAAAAATCATTTAATCCTATTATGCTTTGGTTGTTTTGTAGGTTTAGTTCTTATTGCTAAATGCTAATTTTAATTAATTAAAATAGTTAGAAATTTCATTCATTAAAACTCTGATTCATGAATGACAGAAGTGGTGAAATGGAGTCAAGGTTTTATGTGACCCATGTGACAAGAATCAAATGCTCGTTGACAGAGAACACTCTCCTAAATAATGAGGATAAAAACAGTCTGAACTTGGCTATTGTGCCCTGCCCCTCATACAGCGCTGTATGAAGAGACCAGCATTGTTCACAGATGGGCCAACACTGTTTTCAAATAATTTGATGATAATTTGATCATTTGCAGCCTTCAGTAGCAGCCATGGGTCCTGCAGATTTCACCATTTACACAAAAACAAACCAATGAAGGAAAGTGAACTCCTGTAACAAAGACAAAAATAAGATAATTTATAACAATGCACTCATGAAATGTGTGTCAATCACATCTGATTAAGAGAAAGCTATCTGTTAGTACTCATTAAAAATAGCCAGAAATTAACTAGAATTAATATCAGTGTTGGAGAATGCAGAGTCTGATCAGGAATTAAGGGCAACAATGTGCTGCATATGGCCATGTTATTCCTTTATCCCTTCCAGCTATAGTCCCCGTCTTTAATTCATTTGTTGGCTTGCTTTAAAGCTAAACAATGCTGAAACACAATTACAGTAGCATTGCAATGTCTGCCTAATTATCAAAAAGATTAGCATAAATACCGGCTTCAAATACAACAATACTGAGACAGGGCTATTAAGCCTAGTAAAATGAAAAACAAATCACGTCAGAACTAAGAACAAAGTGATAAATTGAAAAATATCACAAACAGAAAGGGATTGTATTAAATTGTATTTATGTTTGAAATGTCAATGACTTGTCTTAAATTTTATTTATCTTTTTAAAATGTCAATGACTTTATCAGACATGTAGGAGTGACATCTTTAAGTAAATTTGTAAAACATGTATTGGGACGTTGGGTGAAGGCTTATTCTCCGCTGATAACAAACACTTTAATGTAGCCCCCTTCTGCTTCCACCCCCTTCTGCTGTCATTCCCTTGCCCCTTCACCGTAACTGCCCTGGCGTCAGATAAGTCTCCATAGATTGCATATTTTGAAGATGAATCAGAGAAATGAATACAGGAAATGGGGAAAACGAACAGATGTTGAATGGAGGTAGGGATCTAATCAAATTATTCCTTGGAGAAGTTGAGTTATCATTCTCCATCAAACTAAACTTCATGCATCAAAGATGGCAAAATCCATCAGGACTGAAACACCGACAACCTATAATCTAGCTAAGCTGTTGGCTTTAAATACATGTACTGTTCAAATCATCTCCTCTCTGACTGGAAGAACCTTGGTCTATAATCAAATCATGGACTGATCGAAACATGGAACAGACAAATTCTGTGCTAAAGAAATATATCGAATCTAACCCCGAAAAAAATTTGTGAAAAAATATGGAAATATAGTTGCTTATTTCTAAAGGTTGGTCACGTTTATTTCAGTAATAAGATAATGATTTCTTTGTGGGTGTTCTTGTTCTTGAGTTAAAACTAAATTTACTAAAAAAAAAAATCAAGGAGCAGTTTCATATATTGAATTAAATTCTGGCAATAAAAAGGGATCTGAAGAATTTTATCAACATGTCATGAAGGCTTGACCTTATTCTTATTCCTGATTAAATTATCCTTCACCACAGTACAGTTATAATTGGATTTTAGTTATTATTGAATCAAAAGAGGAAAAAATGTCCTAAAAAAATAAAAGGTTGAGTTGATATGTCAAATGGTTCATTAGATAGATCTTGACACAGGTTTCCTGTATTTGGTTGGAGCCAAGTTTTATATGGGAATACCAGGTAGGTGCCAGGCGGATGGAAAAGAAATTTTCACAGAACCAGAACGGAATCTATTAGTTTAAACCAACATGGGAGTAATATCATAACCTAACAGCCAGGAATTAATTACTAAATATCACAGATCGTTTAACTAGGTGTATATACCATGATCACATCGGCCAAAAATGCAAGTAAAAACCACAGGGATAAATATATGAATCCAAACATGGTTACAAGGGCATGCCAAGACTGTACCAACCATTTTGATTATCCAGACACATTCTATTGAAGATTTGATTGTTGAGTCATTTTAGTTTTCAATAAAATAAAAAAACAAAATGAAAGTAAATTAAAAGATAAAATGGAAAAAAGGCAATGAATCACCATAAAAACGATGCAGTCTATTATTTTTATGTCAGTCTACTACTCACAGGAAATATCCCGTTATTATTCCCTGGAAATAAATAAAGCAAACATTCAATTTTCTCTCTATTTATTTGACGGTGAATTTTATTGCTTGCGTTTTTACAGGAGATGGAATGTAGGAGATTATATCAATGCGTTTTTTTTAGCAATCGAATGTTATTATAAAACTGTACGCGAAACCTGCACATTATATGACAACAAGTAATAATCACTAACCAATGATTCAATTTATTATAATTCCACTAGGTGATTGTTGTCTAAGTTACACCATTTTATGGAAATAGATTGAAGGAAATTAGGTGTGAAATCTATTGATTTTCTATGATCGCTCCTCTATCAATAGTTGATTTTACTTAAGGTTAAAGTGTGATTGTAATGGCTGCCATCAGCACCATGGCCACGGGGAAAAGATAAACTTGGACTGATTATGTTGCCTTTAATCATATATAACTTGTTCAACCATTATTAGATTAGTTCACAAAACAATAATAAGATAGGTTCAATCAAATCTAATATTGGCACTGGCATTACGATAATTGCAGCAAGGCACTTCAAGTGTTTTCATTTTCAATAGATTGGAAGCAACCATTCTGTACAAAAAGAAGATGGATATCCAATGCAGAAACAAAAATACACAGATATTTTTTCAGTGATTTCATTCGGCATTATAAAATTTGAACCTTTTGGAAGACAGATTATTTATACACATTTTAAATTTGTAATGGCCTAAGATCACTTCCTACAACTCGTTTTATCATACATTTGTTAATTAATTTATTAATTAAATAGAAACAGACTGTTGCAAATAAAAATGTACTGGCTTGGTCAAGGGATTAGTTGTATAGATGGAAATATAATTTGATGGGTGTACATGTACATCTTTTAATATTGGTCCAATTTGTCACAGCTTGGCATGCAAACAATACCTATTATATACAGAATGGAGTTTTAATTCCAAAGCATATATTTAAAATAGCTTAAGCAAATATTTTCATCAAAACATGTGCCCAGAAATCAATAACATGTGGTCACTATAAAAAGGAAGCCATGTTGCTGGGAGATTAAATTGACCAATTCGCTATTTCATGAGAAAGTAACAGCCTTATTCCCTTCATATCGTGACTTCATGAAACAAAGTCCTAGAGATAAAACATAGCAATAATTAGAAAATGAAATGAAAAATGAACATTTTATTAGAAATTTTATCTGCAGATAAATTTCATTAGATCGAGAACTGCACGTTTTGTTAAAGTCCATCTGTTGCAGCGAGTCGTTGATTATTAGTACAAGATGGCGGTATTTATATAGAAGTGCTTCTAGCTTCCTGTCTTTATGATGTGCTGCATCTTGAATTATACCTTTTACAATTTACATCCAAGAAAAACATAGCGCTCCGCATCTTCAACATCAAAGTAACAATTTACTTTTATTGAACAAACCTTCTTATAAGTGAATTGTGTATACTATCACATTAACTTTATGGTTTAGATCTTTCGCTAAACTTATGTTCAGGTGTCCAGATTCGTTTAGATCCCTCTTGCCCTCCTACTTGTGCACATCCCCAGGTAGTTTGATGTTTATTCTGTCGTAAGTTAGAGTTGGGCTTGAGAGTTGTTAGTAGCTGCAGGCCACCACTTGATGTCAAGTACTTTCAGATTAGAGAGTAGAATGTCAGTAGCCGTCTGCCTTTGGAAGCCTAACAACAACAATATTATCTCCAACTTGTATAAAAGCTTCACAACATTCACCTAAACTACATTATACACTTCTGCTTTATTGACAGTAAACTCTGCATTTCAAACTCCTTTACTTTGAAGTTGTAAAGAGTTTTGTTGTATATAATTGAATGTTAAGTCTTTTAAAAGACAACTTACCTTACGTGATTGACATATCAAGGCAAAGATTAAACGTACAGCAAACATTAGTCTATATGCAGCTTTATTGTGGACTCTTCAATTGTCAACAAATGATAGACTTGCATATAAAATGTTTTTGATTTTACGACTAGGGCCAAAGTTGAATCATTTTAGGTTACTGAATGTGTAAATGCTTTGGTCACCAAGAATTTGAGGTCATTTTTTCAAATAAAAACCAGGGTAGTGCAAATTGAATTCTATGTGATTGAATGAATGAATGAATTATATTTTGAGTAGAAATGTATTCATGGCAAATCTCTTGGCCATGCTGTATTTGAATTAAACTAAAGGATGATCGGAATGATGAAGACTTGGATTTGTTTCAAATATAAAATCTAGTATTAGATCAATATTGTTCAATGACAGAGTTGTTGTCGACCTACTGTGTTACAAAATATACAATAGAATTTATCACTGTATGAGGCATTAGTTTGTGTATATCTCTTTGCATTATTCAGCTGTAATTTTACACAATTATACTTGCACCAGGTGCTGTCTAGAAGGTAACTAATGATATTCTTTAATAAAGTCAGACAGACAGTATCTATGAACAATAGTTTCTATAGAATCAGTTCCTCAATCATTATATCATTATAGGTGTATTTATAGACTTGAGGAGATGAAGAGTAATTAACATGGAGGTTAACACACCCCTAAACAGTGGGGGGTTGATTACAACTCCTCCCTATGATGTTCACACTCTTCTCATATGTCCACAACAAGTGCAGGTGAAAATTACCCTTCATCCTAATTAAGGTCAGCAGTTGACCCTGGCATGTTTATCAGGCGTGATGTCAGATTGTTTAGCATGAAATAGGACCATTTAAGGCGATTAATGAGAATTGACACGCAATACCATCCATTTGAAGTTCTCCATTTGATGACTTTGTCATATTTTTTTTTAAAACGATCTCCAACAAATTGACGAGTTAAAAGAGGAAAATTGCAGCAAAAAATGAAAGCACTAGCTGTTAGCAGAAATCACTTATCTCCGTTTTACATGAAATAGTTAATATAATGAAGTTGAGGTAAAGAGATGAATGTAGTATGACCCTTCTTATTAGCTAGATTACTAGCCTCTCTTGTTGTTGTTGATGATTGGTATGTATAATAGCTGGGGGGCAGGAAGACAAGAATAAAGCCAGAACGGGTCGATTTTAATCATCTTAAACTTTGAGAGTATCTCGATCCAGGCATTGTTAAATTTCACATATTGTTATCGATCAATTCAGGAGTTTTATGGTAACTCTCTTTGTTTTCCTGACGTCTTAAGGTAGCGCAGGACCAGACATTGTAATCTGTTATACACTATAAAAAGCAATATGGTGTTCTTGATAAAATGTGACACATTTACAAATACAATACACATAAAATTCATCAATAAATTAACTTTGTTTTTTTTGGGATGTTTTTTTGTGAAAAATCTGATTGCATTTTATAACATGGAAATTTGATAAATGTTATCAATGATATAAAAAATGAGTTGATTTAAAGTAAAAAAAAATATTCAATCGTAAGTTTCTATTTCAAGCCACATACAATTACTGTATAGAAATATAATTTTATGATATGTGTACAGTAGTAGATTTATTTATGGAGTTTATGGTAAATAGACCTTTATTGATAGGTTGATTAGAAGGACAGAGATTTCATTAACAAAAACCCTACAGTGGTAATAGTATTGGTGAAATAAGATATATTAGTATTAATCCAACACAAAAGCTGGCAGACAGAGTAGTTACCATTAAACTTGCCATAAAAGCCCATTTCCCGATCCTTATAAATAATGCAATAAGTTATAATTGAATGGATAGATAAGAAACATAGCCAATGGCTTTTTCAATAATTTATGTAGAAGCCAACATTTTATCCATATCATTGCTAGGAAATTGTTTCTGCCTGTTTATTTTAATATAGATAAAGATTTAATATGTTGTTATTAATTAAGTTTAAAGAGAACATGCACACGCAAAGTTTTAATATAAACCAATCATCTGTATTTTAGCTAGTTGTACACTTTATTAAATTTGCAATTTTGAAATATCTTGGGAACCACGTTGGACCAGTGTGTGAGGAGCTGGCTCGCCGATCTTGGGTCCGATAAGTCAGTGTAGAACAGTAGGACTTAATTCCCAATTTCAATTTAGTTTCATTTCATTTGAAATATCTTGTTATGTAAAGAAATTGTCTCAGTTACATTTAGATATCTTTATATATGGAGAGTTGGGCATAAATTTCCCACTTCACAATTTAAAACCTTTATTGGATAACCATGTCTATATAATTACTGAAGTTGGGGTGAGTGGTAAGTGATTGTCCCGACTATCCAGACACTCATGCAATTGAACTCTAAAATTCCTTAATTGAGATACATGTACTTAGAATGTAACTCTGTTAAACAAATCTAGCAATCATACCGGAATAGCGTAATGGTATACATTTGAAAATTTTTGAAAATTTCAGATACAATAATTTAGCTACATGTATATCTTTACATATTGTCATTGGTTTACATACTCAACTGAAACCCTGAGAAATCCCCTTTAAGATAAATCATTTTTACCAATTTATTTTTCAACCACAGAGTTTGACACTTTATAAAAAGAGAAAAATTATTGCACTGAGGTTACACTGTAGAAACAGAAATGTAGTATTAGGTAAAGCCATTATGACATCTAATAAATCATGGCCCACAGGCACCATTGATAAAGGGGAAAAAAATTGGAACATTTAGAAGCCTTATCAGTTGTGTTTTTAGCACAATGAACCAATCTCATATTTATTTGGAAAGAATTGGATATCAACGGCTGAAATTTGTTCATGATAAATGTCCTTATATATTTTTTGTCTAATGAAAGCAACACCTTGTTTTGTTTACAGATCATGTAAATAGAAAGCCTGCTAGATTTCAGTTGTTAGTGTTTAATTCTTCAAGGAATGTTTTACATATAACCAACATATCAACATATTGCACAATAATGCCGTTTTTTATAATAAAAGATTCCTGCAAGAAGAATTTGTTGAATTGTCTGCAGTGGTAATCCTCTCAGAAGTGAAAATTTCTTCTTAATCTTTTGAATTTTCTTTTGTTAAAATCCTGAAGGATCGTCTCTGATTTAAGATCAATCAGGAAGATTGGTGCTCAGTGAAATTCTATGAGATTTTGCCAGTTTAAGATCCTCTGAGTCTTAAGCGCTATTCCTCCAGGACTTTTCCAGCCCCAGTCAGCCTAAGAGGATTTATAAAGGAGCTTGACAACGTATTGCAGTTGTTCATGCATTTATCATCTGTAATCATGAAATCAAAATGGACTTTTAATGTATGAGTAGGGTAGTGGCAGCCGTTATCTCAATATCTGTTAAAATTCTAATAGAAACAAATTGAAGTCATACAATGTACTTATTGGTTTAAAGAACTGACTTTGCCTAAGGAAAGTAACAGGAATCCCTTACAAACACAACCAAAAGCTAATAAAACTTAGTTGTGTCACTCCTGCAAGTACTGTGTGTGTCTGATGGCAATGCTATGCATATTGCAGTAAGCGACATTGATATGGGTAGAATGATTCAGGCCTTAAGGGTAACAGAAATTAAGAGGCCGGTCTTATATTTAATTCCATCGATTGTATCAACCAGTTATTTTATCATGTGGGGATAAGTGCACCTTTAAAGAAAACTGATTTATTACTTAATAATAATAGGTTCTGTGAGGTAGGATTATAAGAACATGTATATATTACTATATAAGTATATCATAAGATTTGTATAGATTCTTATCACTCTATTTAAGTTATTGGTAGTAAAGAGGTCTTTATCACACCAGTGTCTAAGCCTTTATAAACATATTATAAAATGATGTGATTAGCCCAATAAACATCAGCTATACAAGAGATAAGACTAAAAGCACGATTAAAATAGCCTCATCACTAAGGCATCGTTGGTGTCTGTAAACTATTATACGCAGATCTGAGTTATTAAAGAGAAATCTGGCTTAAGGGATCTACTTTTTTATGTACTAATTGGGGTTATTTATTTCAAAGTTTATATCTCTGAAATTTATGTTGATGTTCAACTTCTTTTCTTTTTGATAGATGACATATAAAAAAGAGTTAAAAATCATGTATTTTTTTATATATATATCATTTTATCCAATATCTTGTAAGATTTTGATTGGGATTAATCAATGACACCATTGTCAAGCCTGATATGTAATTTATTATGCCTATGTTTACAACTTCACAACACTATGATAGATATATAATTGTAATTAGACACAAAGATTGTATAAGTTTGAATAAGTTTATTTACTCTGTGTTTTAATTAATGACTCTGTTAATTACTCTTGTAATTAGTGAACATACATCTTAATGTTAAATTACATTGTAATATACATTCATTTAAATAAGCAACATAGTTTGCCTATTTATATAGCCTACCAAATTGTATACATTGTGATTGAATTAAATAGTTATTTGTAGAACAAACTTTATGACATTTTTGTCTATGGTAATGTAGTATAATAAAAGGTAATTGGTACTATAAAATGTGATAAAAGGCCGAGATAAGTTCAGTTGGATAATTGTGATATCAGCGTAGGTAATTTGAATATCAAGAATGCAGATAAGTTAATTCTGATGTCAACATCATTATGGCACCCAGCCTGTGATCTTAATGTTGGCTTAGGTATTATTGTATCAAGTTAATGCAGGTTCATGAAATAGACAAGTTATTGTTTTGTAGACTGGAAAACATTTGGAAGCAATCAACCTATATTTTACTAGATACACAAAAGCTTTTGTGTACTGCGCAGATATGCAAAACAATTCGAAAATTCAAATTGGAAAACTCATCAAATCTTAAGTTTTACCAGAAAGGTGTTTAAACATTGTTTCAACTTTAACATTGGTTGTTTCCAAATTTTTGTAAAATGGTCAGTCGATGGTGACAAAAAAAAAATGGTCAGTGTCCTAGTTGGATGGTAGACGGTCTAATTGGCTGTGTACTGAATAGTTTGTTTTATCTACTATGATATTGTAGCAATGAAATTTACAGAGTAAAATATGCAAATGAAAGTTGTTGTTTTTTCAGTTTACTGGTTTATGATTTATATTTTTCGTGTATTATCCTGACAGGTTGTTTTTTAACTAGATATTTCATTTTTCAAATGATAAATCATCTTCATATTACAGATTTTGTGGGAGGTTTGTAATAGTCAAGGTAATAGTATTAATATATAAGTATAGGATTGTAGTCTGACAGGTTATGAGGAAAAGGGATAGAAAGGGAAGAAAATGTCAGTTGTTTACAATTTCAATAGAAAAAAAAATTCTGGTGCTTGGTACATGTAGCTGTGTGATTGAACATGAAACAAAATTTGGCAAGGTTAAAAGGACACAGATTTTTGCCAACGCCTACAAAGCATGTAAAACATGTATTTTATTGTAACCTTCCTCTTCCTAATTTGAATAATGAAACATGTGCAATATTTTAAATGCAACAAATGTGGGTGGTGTTTTCTTAAAAAATTCTGTATTGTAAATCTTGTTCAAAACAATGTCAAAGTAAAGCATTCTTTATATGATATATTGTAGAAAATACCATAAAAATTGTGTTTGACTTTTAGTAAGAGCTTTTAGTACCAAAGATGAGTATGGCCAGTAGAAAGTATTACGGTAAACATGACTGAAGAAACAGCCATTTAAATGTGAAGAAAGGCCGTCTGTCACTTAATCAGAAGAAATATTAGGCTTCCAAGTGTTCAATTTCAATCCATCATATATAGAGTTGATAAAGAAGACATTTCTCTTACTATCCAATAACTAACAAGTTTATAGCAATAATTTATTTCTTCAGTGATTCATTCCTTGACTCACAGCGAATATTTCACTCACAGTTATCCTAAACTACATGTACCTTCTATTAACAATATCGAGGATATTGGTTCAATCTAACTTATGCGATGATTTGGACTTTCTGAGCCAGTAGATTAACACCGACTAGTGGAATATATTGCCAGGCCGACTGTCGATACTGAGTACATAGAAATTATTAGAGAAGTAATTAATGACCGAGGGTGAGAGGAGTCCATTTCATTTCATTTGTCATGTGGTAGAAGCTGACCAAAATTAGCAATTGATCCACTGTGAGTGTGATTTAAAGAGTTTGCAGTAGCTAGTTATTAAATAAAGATAATATTGACTTTTCCAACAACCTTTCCCAAACTCAAGCAATCAGACGCATAGTAGCGCTGCTCCTCCAAATTGTTTGTAGTTATCAAATTAATAAAATAAGTTTGAACAAACTTTGTGTAACACGGCTGTAATAGGCTTTTACCAATAGAACTCAACCACCTCAAGTTCACTGTCAACATCAGTCAATATTGACTAGAAATCTTAGCTTGCAGTTACATGTATTGAGCACAGAAGTGGCAGTTTATGCACCAGCTGCATGATGCATGTAACATGCTTTCTATTATATACACTGAACTCATTTCTGTTTATGTCTAATAAAATAAAACTATAATATGTCATATATGCTTTCTAATTGTGTGGTGTTCAACTTGGTACCATCTGCTTATATACACATTTTATTTCTAATGCCGAGTACGTATCTTCCAGTGATATATTTATTTCTTTCACCATATGTTTACCTACACCTGCCTTTATCCACACAAAAAAACACACAAATATAGATTCGAAAATGAAAAACTTAAGGCCAACATGTGGTGGGGTAATAATTCAATTTTTGAAGTTTGAATACACGGATGTATATAAACTTTGAGATATCTTGTGCGCTTGCTTGTTTTTTATTGGTGTCATTGAAGTTGTGAGCACAGTTGCGTTGCCTTTGATATATCGAAATCTAAATTTGCTCCAGAAATAAATGTGGAAATAATTTGCTTGTTTTCGCTGTTTGAATCCGTCTGTCTGAAAATTGACAGAATTGAATTTTTTTGGAGGTTAAATGGAGAGGTATAGTTATATTCGTGTAACTGAGCTATACATTTTGACTGATGGTAATAATGCACCTGGAGTAACATTTTATACTACATTTCATCAGCCTTCATCAATCTATACATATTCTCTTTCTGGCATGTCGATTTCAACACCATAATCTACCTTGTGCAGGTTTAGAGAACTGCTGTCCATCAACGGGCTCCTCCCTTAAACTTCTATCAAAGCTTTTAATTTCCTTATCTCGAAAGGTGGCTTGGTTATCTTTAAACAATCTTCTGCTCATCATGGCTGTACCAGTCATGGCTTCAGTAGTTTTAGTATACATCAAGGTAGATATGTCTATCATCAGACCTACCTTCCTTCAACAAACCATTAAATTATAGTCTGGCATGGTCAACTTAACCTGGGTTTACAATTAAATAATGTATGACATATCTAGTTCACATGCTGGATCTTTTCTGCAGTTATATGGTCATTTTAATCAACTCTTGAAATAAGCCACCTGTCACAGGCAATGATAGACTGAAATTCAGGCTTTATTAGAAACAAATCCATTTGGTGCATGGTCGTCTGTGTGGCAAAGATTTCTGTTATTTCTGGCATTTACAGATATTTTTAATGCACTTAAATCGTACTTTATATTTGGTCACAGGCGGCAGGTACAAATAGAATTGTGACCACCTGCCTTGTTTCAGTGTATCTGCAATGAAAATTATGCCAGTTTGTTCTTTCTTGATATCAAACTTCCTTAATTTCTCATAAAAAGTTTAAAATTTAAAAGACTATTTGCAGTCAAGATAAAATAAAAGATGAAGGTATGGAAACTGTACCCAAGGAAAGGTTAAGATATTTTGTGGGGGCTATCAATGTCAACCCTCTACTGTTTTATACTAAACATGTTCTGATTGCCTCTCTCTTCAAAATAATTTCATGTTTGAAGCAGCCCAGCAGGATCCTCTGACTATCTCTATATATACATCTCTTCTATGATAATTTATTTTCATGTTCACCTTTATTCGCTTGGAGTAGAAGGTACATAAAACTTGTTTACTGTTGGGTCAACTCTTTGATTTAATGTGTTTTTGATACCAGAAAACAGTAGGGGATACCGACTAAATCAATCTCTTTCTATCACGAGTTATTGTAAAATTGATATCAGTTGTATATCTATTAGTATTGCTAAAGTTATAATATATTGTATTAATAATATATTAATAGATAAAATCGTATTGTACTAAACAAACCCAGAACGACAACAGTCTTGGCGTATCGTGGAACAATGGGGGACCTACATTTGTTATAATTTTGTTTAAAAAGAAAACATATTTACTAAGTAATAAGAGATTTTTCCGTTTCACTCCACTCAATCAAATTAAATATTTAGAAAGTTATCTTGGTTCGTTTCCCAATTTTGTCTCGGACGCAAATTCATCTGAATGGCAATCAGTGGTATATATAGAGAATATGTATTATTTTATATTACTTAAGCTTCGCTTGGTTCAACAGTCATGTGTGTAGGAAAGTCTTTATACATATATTACACCCAAACTTTATTATCGGACCCGTATAAAAGATTCCTTTGAGATTTTTTTCTTAGTACTATAATGTAATATCAGTTGGAATAATGAGGATATTCAAAATTGTGTAATATTTTTTCTGGTTGGGTGAGAGAGAATAGGCGATAAAGGTTTATATGAAATGGGATAAGATATCCTGAACCTACCTCCCGTAGTTAACACCTGTGCTCCAAGAATGGGAGTGCTGTATCTATTTTCACAGATACATGTAAGAACCGAGAAAACTCTCGCTATAAAAAATAAAGATTGAAACCTGTGTGTTGCAGATGTATAATGTTCTGTGAAAGGGTCCATGTGATTTTGATTGATGATGAAATTATACAGAACCAACCCATGATCCCATTCTTTCTCCATGATGCGACAAGTTTTATGAGTCTCACAGCCATCTTTTCCATCTTTCAGCGTTGTGGCTTAGGACATTAGGAAAATTTAACATGGTTTTCCTACTGCTTTTATAGCGCCAGCTCCAACTAACTGAATACAAATTACCAGAAATCATGAATTGTTAATGAATAACTTAGGTTACTGTTTCACTTGTCAATAGGTTGGTCCTGAAATTTCTCGTAAGGTTAATAAACAATTCCTTTGATCTCCTAAACAGTTAATTCTCCCTCAAACATTATTGATAGGCCAATAATTACTTTCATCATAAAGCTGCAAGTAATTTATGTACTGTCAAAAATCTTCACCATGAGACAAATGTCAATATACACATGTAAAATACTATGTATAACACATTAATATGAAATACTTTACATCTGGAGTGGTGTGATACTTGTACCATCAAATAGCCACAGTGGCTCAGTGAGTAGCATGCTGGCTCGGTGAGTAACGATGGCTCAGTGAGTAACATGCTGGCTCACTTGGGTTCAATTCCAGTGTTGGTCGTGCAAGTTCCTCAGGATTTTCTTGTGTGGTTTCACCGTGTCAGTGGTGCAGGATTGGGAGCCAGACACAGAACGGTATCTAATAGTTTGGATGGTATGAAAAAAAACAGGTCTCATGTAGAGCTTGCTGTGCATGTCAAAAAACCAATGACAACATTTCCCACCCAGCACACTTTATGACGTATTCCGGTTTTCATTAGCTTAGTTAGAGCAGAAGAGTGGGATACTACACACGATTTTATTCATGCATTTATTGTACCACAAAAACTGGAATTTTGAACGATGCATGTGGGAAATCTGGTGTGGCACCAGGAAAAGTCACATAGTAAATTGGGTCTAGGAAAGCAGAGTTTGCACCATTGTCATAGGAATCATCCCCATTTGGTGAAGAAATCAGAATTTCAAATTATTTTAATAAAGAACAAAGACTGCAGTGAAACTTCCTTTTGTTTGGTTGGAATTTTATTAACATGATTATATAATTATAAAAATAACGATGCAAAAAATAACTGATAAAAAGAAAAAATCTCTTTGAAAATGGTACAGACTTCATTAATTATTCATCAATTGATTAAAATCTCTATCTGAAAGATCATTGGATAAAATCTGATTACATTGATGTAGTCTGAGTACCGTATGCCTTTTTTTGCAGTTGTTTTATTTCAAGTATTACACATGAAGGGCATATATACAAATTCAAAGAGATGCTGTGAAATATAAGGTGTGGGTGTGGCTAACAGTAACAGGCGATCAAAAAAGATTGTTGCTCAATCGCATATACAGTACCTATATAATATATATACAAATATATAAACGTTTTTGGAAAAAAGAACTATATTATTTGTCAATTACTAGCACTTTCGCTTATTTTATTAAGGTCTTCAGGTAAACAACATTTAGTTAATATGACAGTGACCATATATAAAGTAGCAACTTTAAATTATATTTGATTCTGTGAAATCACAGATTTTGTTTTCAGCCATGAGTGGCACTTTAACATTGATCTAGACTGTTGGTAATGGTCATTGTTATTCAATGAACTTTTACTACCATATTGTGTATACTGTATAATGAGAGTGTATCAATGTTAATTATGGGGTACTTGAACAACTTGATGAGCTTGACTTGTAGGATCTCTCAATATTGATTTGCTACCTGTAATTAGAAATAAAAGGCGGGATAATAAAACTGGACTGTCAATGGACCAAAGGTCAAGAGAGGATAGAGTGGTCAATAAGCTGACCAGTAAATCAGATTAGCAGAGATAATGAGTGATTAGCTTAGTTTCACATTGATAATTACCGATAAGTCAACTTCCATTGTTTTATTAAGGCACAAACAAACAAATTTGATGATTGTGTCCCAAAGGTCTTGGTATCAATTTATGTGATTGAATCTTCTTTATTTTGAATTCGTTATAGAATCTGAATACTGCCAGGTCATTTTAATCATGATGCGAGTACTAGCAATGTAACATGTGACAACATCCTGCAAATATTCAAATAATGGATGACAGTGCAATTGATTAAATTATTAATTTAATATGGCTTATTATGCAATTGATTCAGTCATGGAAGTTTACTTTGGGGCATAAATTTGACATAAAACCTATTAAAATAATGAAAATTTTGATTTTACGTCACAGAGTTATTGCCCCTTAGGAGTTGTGAAAGCAATACAGTGCAGAGTCGTATGCAAACTGTTACATTTTAAAACTTGCCAATCAGGATTTGTTTGGTGAGATTGATTCTAGATTTAGCAATGCAAGGACAATTTTGCTGTTGGTGAGTGTATTAGGAAACTTAACTATCACTATTTCCTATCTACCAGTGTAGAAACTGTCAGATGACATTATTTAAAACTAAAGCATTGTTTACGCTTGCTACAGGTGTGGAGACCCCATACATGACATTTTCTTTAACTGATCTAAATGTAACAAAGAAACTCTTCAGCCAGGTTTTGTGAAACTTAGCAAGATGACGCTAATTGGGCAGTAAACTACCATCATTTATCATAGCTTGTCATATTTCTCTAATGGTTCTTGTGCCCTACAAGAACTTATTTTTGTTCAGATCTGTCCGCTTTCTTATGAACAGTAATTTGCCACACTTGTTAAGTTGGAAAGTACATGTATATACACCAGGATGATGTGATGATCTTTTGTCAAGGGAAATGATAGCATATTACTTTAGTCTTAAAATAACTTTCTTTTTTTTGTAATGGCTTACATGTAACTGGCCTTTCTCAGAATCTTATATATCATTCAAGGAGATCAAAGGCAAAATATGATATAAAGGCTGTTTTCATACCAGCTACTATAATGGACTATTACCGCAGCCTCTTTTAAATTGACGGAAAAGCATGAGGCAATGATAACGTCTGCACCTTTCATGCAATTAAATGCATGGAGGAACAGGCGATAAGTAACACTTGGTTGCCCAAACCAGTTATAAATTTCACTCAATAAAGTAGCATTACACATTGAAATCGGCGAAGCTTTGCGTAACGTATTGACATCTGAGTACTTTTATCCGTTTTTACAAAGTCTGATCCGAAGCATAAGTATTGAACCTGTGAATTTGATATTTTTGAGATATTCAATACCAGATCTTTCAAATTGACTGAAATAATTTTTAAAAAGTTTAACTGTTATTAAGATAATTTTACATAGAAGCTCACAAATTTTCTTTGACATTTCAATATATTGTAATTCTATTTGAATGTAAATTGAAAAGGCTTTAGAAAACATCTGACTGGATGAGAGAAAACAACAAGACAAGGAGTCTGGAGTTGCACAATTAATCTCAGGATTTTTTTTTTGGAGAAAGCTAATCTGGTTATTCATTTTGCATGTTTTCTACATGAAAACAGTTGTCTGTTTTCTTCCAAATCTGAACTTTGCAAATTTTCATGTTTTGTTATGTATGCATCCTCATATTTTCTGGTTGCTAAGCAATTTGACAAATTATACATTTTCTGCTGACTATAAAAATGGATCAAATTAAAAGCAAGTATAAATTTCAGTTAAAGTTGACTATTCCTAATTTGATTTGTGCCCTTCCTTTATCAATTATTTAACATTAGATCAGTAGCCGGGATGTATAATTAAATAAAGGACAGAATACTAGTTTGAGCCCGAGCAAATTAGTCAGGAAACTTAAGGTGAAAAAACCCCAGGCTTTTATATAATCTGACCGAAATACGTGTTATGGTGAATGCAACATTAAAATCAAGATATTGTTGTGACTTAAGTACAGTTATTCATAGAACTGAAAGTACCATACAGTGATTGAGTACCATCCTTTTATTTCTAGGTCTGCAATAAAAGCACACAATTACTGAGAAGCTATCAAGCCAGATTAGCTTACCGTGGTAGAAGCAATAAATATATCATATCATTAATTAGTGTCGTTAAAGACGTGGATTTCAATTAAGAAATCAATCAGTAATAGTTGTAATATAGCCATGATTTCTATCGGCCTATTGGCTATTGATTCGATTGTATCCCCCACTGTGTGCCTGGTGATTGCCGGAAAAAAAACCTATTTCCTATTTCTTGTGTTGCCATGCTGACTGACTGATCTAATAACAATCATATCACTCTAATAAAGCACGCCATTTTTCTTGTCATGGAAACGCTTGACAGGTCCTTGTAATTGTTAGGTCTGTTAGGATTAAGTTTGTTAGTCTAGATAATATTCTATAACTGATCTTTGACATGTATGTCTATTTCTACAAGTAGAACACTTATCCCAAAGGTTCTGCAATACCTCTTGTATCTTTATGCCGCTTTATATTAATAAATTGTACAATATGTCACAATATTTGACTCTGTGTGAGATATGAAGAGCGTTTTTAGCAAGGTACAGTGTAGCTGATACTACATCATTATAAAGTAAAAAGTATTTTCATTAAATTGATGCTGAGAGTTATTTCCAGATGATTTTCATTATCGGTACCTTAGGTCTTCCCAGCCCACACTAAGAATTCTCATCCCCAAGACTGTTGCACTAATTTATGCCATCAGCCACAGGCTATCTAATAGGGTAAATTCCAGTTTGTATCACTGGAGATGCTAGGAAAACAATGGTATGAAATTAGCTGGTACATATACCCTTCTCATGTTAAACGAAAAGCTCTCTTAGACCTGTGAACATAGTCCATATGTTAGCCACATGTACAAGGAAAGGACGGTTATAACCAAAGGCGCATAGTTTACCTACTGAGACATTTTTACATCTTAACACACTCAAAGTTTGAAAACAAATCTCCACGAATAAGATTTTTAAAAAAGAAATAGCTTTATTATGGGTTTTTTTTAAAATAAAAACTACTCAAAAAGAATATAAGTCTATTGAATAATGTCTGTGATTTCTAGAAAATGTACACATTCTCTGCAGCCGATTTCCCTCTCTGAATAAATTGAATTCAAAATGGATTCTGTACAGTTTGTTGATTGTTGACTGAGCATGCATGTACATTTACTGGTTGATATAAATTCATTCTAACAGACCATCTTGTTCTAAATCAAAGTCAACTACTCTTATTTCCTTCATATCACGTACATTAGATCTTTTATTTTGTGAAAATTTCATTAAGTCATAAAAGAACAATATGGTTGGATTGGAAGGCAAGTTAATTCCTTTCTATCAAGCACATTAATACCAAGGAGATTTAGTTCATCACATTATCCCAATACTCGCTGATTTTTCATATTTCCTTCGGGCAATCATGATAAAAGAATAGTGTGAACTAATCTTTATTATTTTCTATAGATAGAATAAAGTTTAACTAGTTTCTATAACGTTTTCCATCTTTCTTTACAACTATTAGGCTTAGTTTCCTTCTGCGTCTGGTTTAGACATGACCCTCAGAGATTTACAGGTCATGCCTTGTCATATATTGTTGGACGAACTGAATATTTTATTGGCAAAAATCGTATCTTGGCCAGCGTTTTTCACCATCTCTAGAGAGCGTGCTATTTATCACACTCACAATATCTCCTTAAATAATTCATGGGAATAATTGTAAGTACTATTATCGGTGACTAAAGTCTATAGAACCACTTTAATTGTAGAAACAGAAAGAGTGATTCAGAAAGAATGAAAAGGCAGGCTCATATGGAACCAATAATTCTTCTATTCAAGAGCAAATTATTAAAACATAGCAAAAACCACAATATTCTAAGAGCGTTGTATTATTCTCACATGTGAATATAAAATTTCATGAAAAAATATAATTCCTATTTATATATATATTCATGAACAACACGAGTTCACTATATTATATTTAAATAAATAAATAATATACATAAGCTTGAATTTTATGCTGGAATATCCTTATAATAAGCTTTAATCTACATGGGTTCAAAATGGATTAAAAATGTCCAGAATTGATCTTGGCTTTATCTGAAGTAATTGTTAATACAGTCTAGTAAATTGGATATTTCTGCATGGATGTAGGTTTTTGTACCTGTTAAGGTGGTCCATTCAAGCTTTAATAAGATTGTGTATATAAATAGATAGGAAAAGTCATCCACAGGTAGTTGAGATATATTTTGTAAGAAGAAAGCTAAGCTCATGGTATCAAGAAAGATAATATCAGCTGACCACTTGGGTCACCTGGGTTCATATCAATTGACCAAACAGACTCCACAGGAGGCAGGTTTCGCTTGCATTCTATACTACTTAGTTACTGGCAGGCAGTGAATTATATGCTTGTTTTCCTACCTATCAAAAGATAAGTAGTATGTATGATAGGTAAAATTATTGTATCAATCTTCCCCCCTTTATCATCTGGAGAGTCAATCTTACTCTAACTTCTAATCTTAATCATATTAAATTTTACTAACAGTATACTCTTTTATTTTGACCCTAATATTAAATGAAAGAAGACAGAAAATTATCTATTGAAAAATAAATCAATTTACCGCTACAAAAGAAATAAATTTGTGTCTCGGGACATGAAATAAGTGATAAAATTCATGATGGAGAAACCGAGAGAATAGTATGTATAAAAATAAAACTAGAAGGTTGAATCTATCGTGATATGTTCTAATGATTGATTTGGTGACTAGGGATGTGTGTAGTCTGTACATGTAATATACCCATCTATAATATCAATTGTACATCGTAAAAACAGCTCTCCTCAACAACTAACCAATCTGTTCTGTACATCACTACACTTAAAACAAGATCGACTTAAGACAAAAACGTAAAAGTTAGAAAAATGAGAATCGCTTAACCATTGGTTGTCTTATGTAATATTGAGCATGTAGTACATAATAGTTAGTAGTTATATATACCACAAACACAGGACTTTTAGCAATCATAAATATGTTGGAAACAAGGTGAAAATGAACCCGACAAGACATAAACCAATAAACACAACATTTTTAATGATCATCAACACATTTCCACATGGAATAGAATTCGTTTAGTACCTGTGTGAAAGGTACATCCTTAATGATAAAAACCTCAATCTACACACTTTGCCGTAATCTCTTTACCTCCGCATAAATGAACTGAATGAAACATGTATTACCCATTATAGTTAAAGGTATTCTCTATGTTTA
Source organism: Patella ulyssiponensis (assembly GCA_963678685.1). Classification (NCBI taxonomy): domain Eukaryota; kingdom Metazoa; phylum Mollusca; class Gastropoda; family Patellidae; genus Patella; species Patella ulyssiponensis. Next base: position 81,487,452 of record OY783226.1, on the reverse strand, counting down.
CTTTGACAGGCTCATATAGCATACGGGTGGCTTATATGTTATATTAAATGTCTGTCGAGCAGATTAAGCTAGTTAGAGGGCACAAGAAAACTAAAACAAACATCCAACATTACTGGATTAGGAGTTTAAGTTACTTTAGAAGAGATAATTGGCACTTTCAGCCATGTCAGTTGATAAATTAGACTTATTTATTCCAAATCTCAGGGACAGTTTCCATGCCATTCATGTAGAAAAAAACACAAACATGTACAATCCAAGGCAGCTGAAATGCAATTTGTCTGAAACCCAAAACAATGTTATCCAATCATTATGATATGAATGTAATTTGGCATTGATACTGTTACTTATGTGTCATCCTTTTGATTTTTCAGGTGATCTCCTAGCTCCAGTCATTGGTAGTAGCAACCCACTGGCACAAGGTTTACCCGTATTTAATGAAGAACCGAAAGATAATTATTACATGGTGAAGAACAAACCGGTTATTATAAGTTGTAAAGCCACACCAGCCATATTGATAACCTATGTTTGCGCTGGAAAAAAGATGCCAGCAAAACAACAAGTAAATTTAGAATTAATAGATCCGGTCTCGGGTATAAAGACTCTACAATCCAGTCTCGAACTCACGAAGGAGGAGGTGGAAGAATATTATGGTAGTGATGGATATTGGTGTGAATGTTACGCCTGGAATACAGTGCCTGGTTCCAGTGATCCACAGAGCCGCAAAAGTAATCGAGCGATGGTGGAGGTAGCATGTAAGTACATGTACATGTACTATCTACATATGTAGATTGTAGTTCTATCTTTTCTCAATACAAGGCCTATCATCAGAAAACATTCCACCCCAAGTAAAAATAATTACCACAAATAATAGAGTGTCTTTGTTATATCAGAAAGAAAGTATGTTTATCTATGAAGGCAGTAATTCTCTTATCATCCTGCAGTCCGCCATTTGTTATATCTGGCACTGGTAATGTGTGTCTCTCTCTAAATCTAATTGTTGATGGTAAACAAACTATACAGAAGTGGCTTGTGTGGTACTGTGGTAGCAAGACTACATTACATGTTACTATTTTCATTTCTGATAATGTTCCACGTCTTTATGGAAGCTTACAAATGATTGGTTAACTAGTAAGACATTAGTACCAGGTGGAGGACATCACATACTGACCGAAAAGAAAGGTTTGGAAGGTTGATAGATTCTGTATGTTTCAGCCGATCTCCTTACTAAGATAAGACCATGTTTCTCCCACTTTTGACCTTAAAGCAGAATGATTAGAAATTTTCAATTGCCTTGAGATGTTTTTCGGACAGTTCGGGACAAAGGTGGGCATTTGGTCAGTAATTGACATATAAAACCACCACAAAGAACTAGTCAAAATATACTAGTATGAAACAAAACAATAGCATGGAAAGATATATCCGATACCAAGAAAAAGTGTTTTCTTTGATGTGACAGGCTCACTCCTATTTCTATATTTGCTATGTATAGTTAGTGGGTCTGGTCAATGTTTTGAGTTGTAGTTAGTTAAATGTCATGTTTGAAACTGTCATAGAGTAGGCTTGGTTCTATCACCTTTCCAATTGAAAAGTCAAACCAGATGGTACAGAAAACAAGATTATACCAAGAACTAAAAAACAATACCCAAAGACTGGAAAACATCAAAATTTGATATTATCTCAAATGAACTTTAAATGCGGGTTCATAAAGATGAACATGTTCTTTTATTTGCTTTTCAAACGACTTCATCTCATTAATATTTCAAACATTTTCTCTCAGAGAATTTCTTTACAATGAATCCAACTTAATGTTCCATGAAGAAAAATCATTATTATGTTGTTGTTTTTCTTTCATTCTTCAAATTAGAGCCGTTATTTAGTTGGAATGAAATAACATCATTTATATCATTGAAATGCCAAATACTGTAGCTAGATTGAACTTGGATTATTGTTTATACAGAAATCTCCAATCCTTATTAACTGAGCAAAAAGGCATTTACCTGAATATAGAAATAATCTAGCTGTATTAAATTTTATTAAGCTATAATGAACTAACTAACTAGAGTTTCTGAAGAAATAGTCTATCTTCATTAAATATTATACAGAATGAACTACATGTAACTAACTAGAATTTCTATAGAAATAACTTTATATAGTGAGAGAGAAATAACTAGCATTTATATTGAAATAGCTTAACTTTATTAAGTGTTATTTAGCTAGAATCAACTAACTAGCATTTATATTGAATTAAGTTGGCTTTATTAAATGGAATGATTACAATTTCTAATAGTTAGAATGTTTTGCTGCGGGTAACACCTTCTATTGTATGTTTATAATTATTTGCTTATGTTGGCCATCAGATGATGCAGAGAAGGAAACTTTAGCCTAAGTAATACATCTTCTGTTAAGATCGGTTTCATGTTCAAATGTCTACCTTGTAGAACTTGCCAAAGTCTGAAAAGATTTGACCTGGAAGGAAACAAAAACTCGAGTTAATTCTCTGTCTAAAAATCCATCTGTGGGTGAATTTTTAGGGGGTAGAAAAAAGTAAGCAGTGGTAATCATGAAGAACAACAGACGCAACAGCGCTTCTTGTCTGTATAACAGTTAGTAAGGCATGTAGGAAGTTAGATTCATTAGTAGAGAAAATATATCATTTGTAGAACATGTATTGAGTTAATATCACCAAGAAACAGCCATGTAATGTTATAACAGGTGTATTGCCAGAACGTTCTCATACTTTTCTGACTACGAGAAGTTCTGGTGAACAGACGCTAATATTCACAGTCGTCATCATTAGATAACTTTCTTATTTATTTATATGTAAATACAAACACTTCTGGAAATCTCCTTGATTTTCTAGTAATATAGTATAACAATGGTAAATAATGACAATAGCAGTCTATCATCCATTGTGCCTATAACCACCGCTACTAGGATCACTTTTCTGTAATGTAAATCACCTCAACATGTTTGTCTGTCTATTTTTTAACACTTGTTGTTATTTATTTAACTGACAAACCAATCAATTATAATATCATCACAGAATAATAGGCTGAAAATATACATGTATATCTTTTAGTTTGAAGACACCTGCGGGGCATAAGGGAAATGATCCGTTTGCAGACGGCATTTTGCCAGCCTTTTTCTTTAAATAATGTGTATAAACAGCGGGGAGTGAAACCCCCCAAAACACTTTTACTTTTTTCTGGGTGTGAGCTACTTGCCAAATAACAACGAAAGAATAGTTCTAATGATCCAGTAATTAGTACTTTTGGCATCTAATTTGAATAGAACAATAAACATGCACGTGAATGTTGACTGAATTAGACACATTGTTTGACTAAAATACATTCTGGAAATATTCAAGATTATTCCCCGTCCAAATCTTTTATTTACAAATATTGAGATGGCAATTGAGAGTAATGTGTTTCATTCTAGCACTGACACCAGACAAAACAAAACACAGCCTTGGGCTTCTATGCATGTTTGGTTATAAACAATTTAAATGAATAAACTTATTGAAGTCTCCATACTGGTAAATACTCCTAACATACATGATTTTGCAATTAAAGCCACACCCTGAAACTAGTATTGTTATGATGCAGCAGAACGCATTGGTTCCAAGATAGTAGTCTCTCAGCACATTTCTTATATTATTTTAATTAAATTTAAATAAATGAATATTATTCATCTGCCTTCTAGAAAAAATGCTACTTTTGTTTTTATACTGTTTTTGAAGACTTGAATTAGTATGCCACTGATGGGAATTCCTGATCTCTTGACTATAGTAATTAATTTTCTTTCTCGGTCCATGATTGTTGTTATAAGGGTTGGCATTAGTGTTCCATCCTTCCTAATAAAAACCAATTTAAATATTCGACTACTGAAATCTTTTGGGAATGGAATCGATAGAAAGTCGTGTAAGAGATAATCTCAAGGCACATTTGTAAGTCAAAATACTTAGCTAGATTACACCACGTTTGTTTCAATTGATAAATTGATTGTAACGAAAATGCCTCCTCAAGCCCTTTGTACTTGAAGATACTTAACTTATTGAGAGGTAGGCGATTTGAGATTCATGGCTTAAAACGCCATCAATTCCACTGAGCCCTGTGTCACTATATCCATTTAGATATCGTAACTGTTTGCGAGATTTCACATTGATTTGTTGGAGATAGATTGATAGCATCAAATGATGGTAATCGGATGTTTGTATAAGTATGTATTCATTTGATTGGAGTCAAGAGCTTCAGCAATGATCTTTCATTGGAAAATCAATTACCTAACTGGTTATATTATTGTCATCTTGTGGAACGGCAACCTGATCAATTTCCTATATAGTTTTCCACTTAATTTAAGTTGTGAGTAAATCCCTGTCCAGATCTCTTCTTTACTGTCATTGAATTTGTTTTGGTCATTGGAACCATCTGTAGATGTAACTTTCTGAAGCAGAAGTACAAATTTTTCTCTGAGATCTGATCAATACTGAAGGGAATCTGGAACGTATTGTATTTATTGAATTAAACCTACATGATGTCTAAGATTATTGAATCACAGACGGAATTCACGAAACTTGAAAATAAATATTTTAAGGATGCTGACATTTCGCAGGTTTATAATTGAAATCGTGGGACAAATTTAGTTTGTAGCCCATGAAAGGCGTGGATTATTAAAATATTTAGTTCAAGTTTTTCTGAATAAATCCGGAGATCTTTATTTAAATAGTCTTTGTAACCGTTTTGTCAATTTGATACACTTGTAGAGTATAACTTTGCCCAGTTTAAAAGGTTAATGCCGATTTAGTGAATCTTCGAAACATTTGGATACATGCATTTAATTTAATGGACAGAGTTATTCAAATGCACATCTACATTTTGTGTTTTTATTCAAGAATGTGGTGTAGGGTTAATTTATGGGTAAGAATAATTAATTAGTGTTTGTTGGCAAAGGCATCAACCTTTGGAGTAAAAAATTAGTGTGTTTGTTGAACTTAGAGAAAAAATGGTAGTCGAAGGTCTGGTCTAGTAATTGAGTTGAGAAATACTTGAAGCTACAATTAGTAAAAAAAAATGACTGGATATAAAAATAATGGTATATTTTTAGTTTGAGGAATAGAAAACACTAAGGTTGTGATATGGGCAGTTAAGTTCTGTACTCCAAATTACCTACAAAAACCTGACAAATTTAGTCGTTAATTTTCACGAAAGTGCATCTAGTGAAGTTAGGCGGATGATTTACATTTACACAGATGTTTCAAATCAGGAGCGATAACTCTAAAAGATTTTCAGATAAGTCTGGTATCTTTTACAGGCTATGAGGATTAAATGCAATGTAAATATGGGATATATCTCTACATATTTCAGTATCCAAATTTCAGACAAACTTAAGAGCCTGGCGTCTGCTTGATTGGAATATACCATGCATGAATTGATTCAATAGATATCGTAGATTATGATGGGTTTGTGTATTACACATTTATAAAAACGGCTGGTGGTCTGAGTAAATTGAAATACTTGACTTGTAAGATGAAAAGTGAAATGAATTGAAAAGGAGTTAGTTAGTTTATTACTGGTAATGATTAATAGAATATGACACAAAGCTGGTTGCCATTTTAACAGCCATTGTTGGTTTTCTGATAGCTATTACCTTACTGAATGGGCAATTGTTAACATTTAATAGAAAGAGACCTACAAATAATTTCCTCTGGTTTAAATTCTTCATGAATGGGAGACATTTTCATGTATGACGATGAAAATTGAAAATTCATGCTGGGATAATTCTAGTGTCTTAGACATCATTACATTATTACATGTACTTGCTGAGAAAAAATGGTTAAAAAGTGAGTCTTTGTTAGGATTAGAACTGAGATGAAGGTCTGATAAGTCCTAGGTGGAGGCTTGATACTTTTATTTTATCAAAAAAAACCAACAATTTGAAGTGTATTATCATAACACACCTGCAGACTATTAAATGTGGAGAAGATGAGTAATTCTTAAAATTTTAGATCCTATACATTGTATTTTATTAAACGTTAAAATAGTTCACATTTTTATCTACCAGAATATGTTTCAACAGTTACATATAGTTTTCTTGCATATCCTTTATGAGATAGCTGCCATAATTTCTAAAACATATGTATACAAAAGGAGTAACTTTTTGCTATCAAATCTCGTAAAGATCAGGTTTAAGTCACAAAAACTCATAAAAAGATTTTCTATCTATAATCTCAAGAGTATATCAGTCATTACTTCTAGCCAAATAACGTGCCATCGTTTTTAAAGAAATATAATTGTCCATGAATTGGTTGTGAATGAGTCGATGGACTTCGTGATTATAGTTGGTAGTACATTCTTAATGTAATTATCACTTGGGCAATATGGTTTTATGATGAAAGGAGGCTTCATTTAAACTCCAGTCATTTTCTATTAATGAAATTCCTCGAATTTATGTGCTAGTAGGAAATTCTCAAGGGCCCATTTACTAACTTGACAAGAATATTGAAAAAGTTTTCATAGTATGATGGGTTAGAAGATCGACTACTATAAAAGGATTACTTTTATTATAGAATCAATTCTAAATATGTTACAATCCCTACAGTGATATGAATGGAGACGTATGACCATACTATGGCCAGTACTATGAGGAATTAATGTACTCTCAATTATCTGGGTACCAACAGAATATACATGTCGTATAATAGTATATTCTCACCAATTAACATCATAATGATGCTGAATTTACATACTAATAATCTGTAGCTTACATTAAAGCTGTAAACATTCCACAAAATACAACCAAATTAATTTTGTATAACGTTATGAATATTTTGTCGCTGCAATACATAAATCTGTAAGATCCTGAAGCCAAAAGAAATTTCTTCATGATATTTAGTGTACATGTATGGTTGTTGTTTTTTTTGATAGGGTAGGGGGTCCTTTTTGTCATAAGTCATCTGTGTTCTCCCTATGTGGGGTGGATTCTCATTGCATTACACTTCCAGAATCATAAGATCAACCTGGGAGAAATCTTGACAAAATCTGGTGACCTTATGCTCATTTCCTCCATACATAGTTCTGGAGAAATTTTTCTCTGAAAGACTTTCTACTGATACACTTGCTGTATACTGTATTTGTACAAACATGTGCTTTAGAACACTGCAGAAATGAAAAACTGACTTTGCAAAAATGTGAGAAAGGCAGATTTGGGCATAAGGATACCAGATTACCAATGTGTACACCTGCCAATGTGAAGTTTCCAGTGTGACTGAAACACTGATTAAAGCAATAGAAAGGATTTTTGGTAGATATCCCGGACAGATGACAAAATTTGGTAACAATTTGGCAACAGGTTTGGTTTGTTTACCCAACAATTAATAACTGCTTGGTTCTTTCTGTGAAGAATGAAGTCCTTTTATGTATAAACATATTTAGTTTCTGGAGTAGAAATGTGAAAAACACTCAGTGGGCTTATAATGTCTTATATTAGTTGAGGTCACCAAGGAAAAGAAGTAAATATATATTTTCTCTGGTTGTGTTTGATATTCTGTCTGTCAAACTTTGTGGTCAAATATATCAATGTTTTAAGAGGAAATAATTGTATTAAATGTTCATATTGTATGCTTCAATGACTGCATAACATGGGAAATAGTTGGTTTCAATGTGGACTACACCCCATGGTGGCCATTGTGTGTGAAATTAGGCATGAATAGGTATAGATGTAAATGAAAATAAATTGCTTGTGAACAAAAGAGCAACCATTTTTAGTAGCCTTTAAATCAATGATGCGGGTCAAACTCTATTCTTGTTAGGGAGGGTTTCTAATTTAAAGTATGATAAGTACATATATAATGTTATAAATATAATATATATAAACTTTATCTACCGGTTTATGATATTTTATGTATTGATACGCCTTTTTTCCTATAAAACTTTTGTTTCTGCTCTACTTGCTATTCCAAACATGGTACATGTTTGTTTTTGCCATCTGTATAAATTACATTCAAATCTTACCAAATTATAATTTATACATTTCAGATTTGAAAAGACGATTCCAGAGAGTTCCAATGAGCCAAACCATGGAACTTCAATCTACAGTTGAATTGCAATGTTTACCTCCAGAGGGGAAACCATTACCTGAGGTAGGTATTATATAGCATAACAACAAATGAAGGGTTCCAGAATTCAGATTACCAATTGTCATACAACAAAGAAATTCAAATTTCACTAAAAGTATTTTTCACCCACATAAACACGTAGTCCCCAAATATACGCTTTAAGTAAGAATTATGAATGATCACCTGGTGTCTATGTTGTTGAAATACAACAATTAAATTTCCAAGATTCAAGGTAAATTTAGCTGTCAGAGATCAGGAATTGGGATGCTATTGGAAATATTCTTCACCTAGTCTCCAAGAATTGTGAATGTTAACCCCGTGTGTTTGTTACTTAACCACCATTTTATTTTCAAACTCCAGTTGCTAAAGTAAATTTAACTATCAGAGAGATATGATGTGAACATGTCATGTTTTTAAACAACTGCCAGGCACATAACTTATTATCTGTCATCTGTAATTTGTTGCAGACCATCTTTTGTAAAAAGTTGTAAAATGATGTTCAGATTCCAGCATTAATTACAGAGCATATTTTGTCTCCCTGTCGTGCATTAAATCAAAAATATTGTAGAAGAACGGATAGAGAAATATGATGGAGGCATTCCACAAGGTTAATACCATCATTTGGTATGCTGGTAGATGATAGAAACCTATCTATCTGCTCATAAAGCGGAGAATTCTTCCCATAATATTCCAGTTCATTGATGATACATGGAATAATAAATGTGTCATACACAGTAGATACATGTATAGATAATATAGGGCAATAATATGAAGAACTCATGTATTCCCCTCCATAAATATTTTCTAGGCTTTTATGAAAGTAGTGTGATATGAACTTATTGCTTTCACAGCGGTAATTTGTAGACAAAGAGCAGATGTATCACCTGTCTGTTCTTGTATCAGATAGAAAGACTGGGAAAATGATGTTAGGTTGATAATGGTTTAAAAAAATATCCCAAATTATTTAAATTTCATTCTACACCCAAGATAAATCTCTACATTTATTTAGTTCTCATATCTTTGTCATATCATTCATGATATCTATACAGACAACTTTTAATTTCAAAAACAATTTTAAATGTGCATTCTTCATTAAATAGATATTGATGTATCAAATATCCGTGCGAATAATACGTTACACATTGACAGATGCCGGTAATCTCTTCCAGGATTTCACATACACAGCACATACATATGTCCCCTAGCTTTACACCCAAATTATTTTTTTGTAAATTTACCCGTTTATTTCAAGCTATTCAAAACCCAGCCGGCTCACCTCCATCTGTGATGAATGCATCAAATAAATAAATATGAGTCGAGATTTGAAAAGATATTTTCTTGATGAATGTCTACCCCCCAAAAGCTGATATACAGCTGTAACATTTGTCTTTATAAGACTGGGTGTGGTCTGTCAAATAGTTCTGATTATGATTATCCTTGATAAGCTTATATTTTGTATGATATATAAAGACTTTAATCTGTTTGTAGTAGATATTTCAAAACTTTAACTACATAGATTATATACCCTGTTTATATACCTGAGGTGTTAGGTATCGAGGCTACGGAGGGTAGTTGTTAGTAAAATATCAAACTACCGAAAACCAGTCTTTATTGGTTTATCTTGTCAAAAGATAAGTAGGATTCAATTTGAAATCAATATTTTGAGTGTGGCTATCAAGTATCAAGGTGTTGATCAGGTCGGTGGCCCACCTGAAACACCCCCCATTGTCTTCTTATCACTCAATGGAAACTCAATCTCTCTCGTTTTAATTTGCGAGAGTGGAGGGATTTTCATACCTGTGTGACCATATTTATACAAGGTGATTGTTTTGTGGTTACAGTCATTACTATACTGGTGTTAAAATCTGGTGATAGTCTACAAAGATTTTATAAATTTTAGAGGGTAGAATTTTCTAAAAATATAATCGATGTTCAAGTTGATGCAATGACAAAAGTAAAGTTTGACCATTATGTTTTGTTGTGCAGAATTTAAATGAGACTGAAACAAATGATAACTTGGTTGATTTTTCCGTTTTGAAAACATGAACTCTGTCAGAACATCCCATATGGCTTTTGTTTGAGCTGGAAATAAATTGTGTTTACAGGGGTGAAAAGCATCGTTATTTAAACATGTTTCTAAATAACTTGTTGGGGGATTATTTGAAATAGAGAATTGAAGATAAGATCAACACACACCTCAGACAAGATACATTTTGGTCGACACAAACCCAATACCAGTAATATAAATTTTACACCTGTTACAAAACAACTCCAGGAAAAAAGAAACAAAAGAAAATCCATTAACTAAGCCACTGAGGATTTTTTTTCTTATTTCGATAAGAACATGGTGGGTAAAACATACAATGCTTGCCAACATATGTAACAAACAAAAATTCAGTATGAATCTCAAAATAGAAGATAAAATCAGTCTTATTTTTGGGGGTTACACTAGGAACATTTCACTTACTGGTACTCGGTCATACCTCTGTTGTTAAACTTGAACTTTATGGATTTTTGTGGTGGAAAAAAAGTCAACATATTTTGACCAACTGCCACATTCTTTATCATAGGGTCCTGGGGCATTCACAGTTTGAGCAAATAGCACTGGTTTGACATCTAGCCTGACCTTAATTTACAACTGTTACTTACATGTACATGATTCTGTGAAAACAAAGATCTGTTTTGATTACATGTAAAATTTTGTGTGAAAATAAGAGACAAAGTTTAATTAGATTTGAAATAGTACAGAATTCAAAATTTTGTGCATGCATCTGCGCACCTTTTCCCCACCGAACTTCCTAAATGGTGTATTTGGTCAACTGACAAACCACATGTAGCACCATGGTTTTTTAATTTTAAAAATTTTATGAAAAAAAAAGATGACTTAATGAATTTACAAGATATTGGACAAGCTTTGTTGCAAGTTTGTTATTATAAAAATTGGGAGACAGGGAGAAAGTGCACAAATGGTCACACATAAAGAATGGATTCTATGAATTGATTGAGTTAGCACACCCCACACAGATGGAATCCAGATATAGCACACATTATAAATGTAATAAGATTATGTTTTAAACATGTAAAATAAAGTTTGTAGTAATTTCTTAATGAACTTGACATGAAACAACCTCATAGAAAATTATGGAATTTGTATTTAAAAGAGAAAATGATAGAATCTAGAGCCAATCTAACATCAAGATGGGGGACCAGCTGCATGATGGCCATCTTGAAAATCATTCAAAATCTAGGATAGGACAGTGACTACACAACCACATCTGATAAAAACAAAAATTCATAAAGATGATCACATTCTCAGATTATTATAGAAAGTGTGAGATAAACCTTCACAATATTAAATGAAAAGGTTAAATCAAAAAAATAATATTTGATAAAAAAAAGCAACATTCTATTTAAAATTGACTTTGATACAAAAAAAATTGATTTTGTTTACTCTGTAGATGGATTGATATATTATACAACATGGAATATCAATAAAGAAATTTGACAGCCCCGTCCATCTTTATACATTCTGCATGTTCTGTCATCAAATGGAAATGGAGCTGCCATTATTTTGACTAGATAAAAGATATTATCGATATTGAAACTATCTCACTTATTGCAACAAGTAAATATATTTGTTAATGAGATTGGTCGGCCTACAGAATAAAATAAAAACTCTTCAATCATATTTTGTTTCAGGTATTTTGGTTAAAAGATGGAGAAATGATCGAAGTTTGGAAAGAAATCAATTTCATTATATCCAGCGAGGGAAACTTGATTATCAATCAGGCACGTTTAAAAGATACAGGAAATTATACTTGCGGAGCCCAGAATCCTGCAAGTCGACGCTTTAGCGAGTCTGCTGTATTAACCGTATTTGGTAAGTATAATGAAATTACATGAACTCAAAGCAGACGAGAATTTCAGATGAGTGTTCATTGCGCTGAAGTCAATTACTTGTAATTTCCAGCCTGTACAAACTGACAGAATCATTCCTGTAAAGACCCGGTTTAAATATAGATTTACTGTAGGCAGGTAGTAATTGTAAAAAGAGGACGGTTGCCATGACAATCAATATGTAAACAAAAAAAACCACTTCCCCCTAAATTCTTAATGCAAACTCATATTCGATGGAATCATGAGCACCCATTTATTACAAATTGAAGAATCGTGTCTTATATTAACAGTAGTTTAGCAAAACGTAAGCAAAGAAGATGGCAGTCTATATTTAGATTGTGTATAGGGAGTCTGATAGTAAAATGGAGGAAGTCGTATTAAATGCTATAATAAATGTGGGGAAAGGTGCCTAGAGTAAAAAAAACTACATTTGAATTAAACATGAATGTATCAGTTAAACTTTGTCATGACAAGACAACTATGACAGTGACAGTATGTCTCCTTTTACCAGCCATTAGCTAGTAGTATAATGAAATTGAAGTGCTTCAGCTATGAAACAGTTACACCAATAACCACAACCAAAACAAGTGATGGGTGAACCAACTAGGGAATTTGAAGAAATTTTTTTTTAATGGCTGGATAAAGCTGGTGATCATCCATCATTTGAGGGATTTTGAATCTCGTCAAACTAAAACATTGCAAGAGTTGAATCTCTGGAAGGAATACCAGACAGCCCAAACATGGTTCAGTTCTGTTCAGTATTTAGATTAAAAAGATATGATAAGTTAAAAATTTCACAATGTTTGGCATCCTTTAGTGCAGACGATGTAAACAAGCCAGTGGTTGTTAAAATATTTTGATGGGCCTCTGTTTAAATCTGATTGAATTTAAGTCAGGAGATATTCTACAATTGATATTTTGGTTTGATTTCTTAAATGATTTTGAGTACCGCAAAATTTTTATCTAGATTAAGTCATAATGCATAACAAGTTAGATATTGTCCAAAAATGCACAATAAAGACCTGTAACTTTAACTTTTAGGATTGTGTTGTCAAGGATTCCTCCTCCCATCTTATATATAAAACTCATGTCATTGTTTTAGAACCACAGTGAAAGGATGAGAGGAAGGTTTCATTCGCTTAATGCAGTGAAAATAATTACAACTGAAACATAACAGTGGTATCTGTCATATATCAAATGATATAGAGCTTTAATAATTGATAGAACTTATTGATTTTTTCTTCATCTTTGACATGAGCTATATTAAAGAACACACACATTACTAGTGATTTATGTAATATCAGATTAATAATAAATCTGCTTCTACTGAAATCTCTTTCTTCAAATAGACTTGATTTACATACAGACAGTATGATATCTATAAGTCTGGCTTGTCATTTTAATTGGATTCATTCTTAAAAATCTAATCAAATGAGGCCATTTTTATTTCCCTGACAAATTGCTGCGAAAACTTCTAATAAAGCTAAGTACCTTGATGTATTGAATAAAGCCAATCTTTTTTAGTCCGAAAGAAAAAGAAATAACATATATTTTTGTAGTTGCCCATATTGAATGTAGAGAGATTTGTCAGTTTGTTTAATGTAGTCTGTGTTGAAAAAAAAAGAAGAGTTTTGTCATTCAGCAGAACTCATTTGAGCAAATAATTAGGCAGTGATCTTTTTATGTAAATTTAAAAAGACTTAAGTACAAATTTCATTAAATCAAAATTAATATGTTAAGTTCAAAATTAAAAAAAGCTTTGTGAATTTAAGCTTTTGGTTTACTGATTTTTATGGTTATGTTTTTTTTCTTAACATCAAATATAATCGGCTTAGAAATAACTATAAAAAAATATCAACATGTATGAAAGAAATATGAAACACCCTTCCATCTGCAATATAATATACTTGTTTGACAAATAGCAAAAGACTTTGAAATCTACTATAGAACATTTTTAGTCATTAATAACTCTTGTTGATTCATTACCATGGAAACATATGAAAAAGAGTCTAGGTCTAGCTCTCTTTTGTTGTTTTTTTTATCATTTGTATAAAGAATATTAAATTTAGAAATCACGACAAGCTGTTTCTTGTAAAACATCAAACTACCTGTTTGTCTCTTGATTAGAAGTAATTAACCTTCTTTTTATCTCCGTTAAGTATTGTATAGAGGGTTTTTTTTGTCTCTAATACGGTTCGTTATTACGGTTTCTATAACAACCGATCAAACAACATCAAAGACATTTACAAACACAAGATGCTGCAATTAAAAAACAATCTTGACTTCGTGCAATGATTATTTTTGCAATGCGATTTGTGGTAATATTCTGTAAAACCTCTCGGTAAATTTATTTTATATTCATATTTAGTTCAGGACATAAGTTCCACGCATGTAAAATAAATTTTAAAATATTCCCTGAAGCATTGAGATATATTATGATTCAGATGAGCAAGTCAATCGTAACTTGCTGTTCAAGATGGCTGTGTTCCGAGGCCATACAAGAAATTTATTCTGTCAATATCAGGAATAATGTAGACATGTCAAAAACACAGCGAACAGGTTACCGACGTCATTAACATTGGTTGTCTCATTATCTAATTGGACACATGTCATTTTCTTAATAGCCGTCTGAAATGTTTCAATACAGACTTATTTTAGCTTGTCTATGAATTATATGTACATATATATCTTTTTCTAGAACGTAAAAACGGAACATCAATGTGACATTGATTTAGATAAATCTACGTCTACGGTACAGTTAAATCATATTCTTCCAACATAAGAAAAAATTGTGAAAATAAATGAGTGACTTTAATGTCGTAAATTATAAAGTGGATGGACAGCTGCCAAGGCTATTTATGTATTTTATACCGGACGCTTGGAATAACATTATGCAAATTTTGAGTAATTGATTGTCACTTTTTGTTTCTCGTCTACAGTAAATGGTGCCTGGTCAACATGGAGTCAGTGGACTGAATGTTCAGCCAAGTGTGGAAAGGGTACTCAAAGACGAACAAGAACATGTACAGACCCCGCCCCATTAAATGGAGGTGCCTCTTGTGCTGGGGAAGCTGTCAACCGCATAGCTTGTACTTCAATTTGTCCAGGTATATATCTACATGCTGTTTTTATTTACGAGTTGTTCGCAACTTTCCCAACATAACAATATCATGTGCACCATTTTATGTCCTATAATCATGTATACATTCTATACATAACTACAGTATAAATTTCTGATATTGTTATAGAGTATTATTCCGCTTATGGTGATTAAACTGTTTAAAATGTCATGTGATAAACTATAAAGTGGAGCGTATTTGATTATTTCAAAGGGTCCCAACAACTTCCCTGGTAGTTTCCAGCTGATAATACTCATTTAGCCCTACTAAAAAGTAATTGATTACTCATTTATGTATATGTACTGAAAACCATGGTGAAAATGAGCACTTATTGATTCAAGTATAATTTGTTTGACCCCCAGCTTGGGGGAAATAACATTTTAAGCAGGATACTCAATAGCTCTATCAATATGGCAGGCCCATAAAATGTACAGAAAATGTGATTCAACGTATCTATCTATATACACAACTCAGTGGGCAGAGATGTCTATTTATCTTTAATTTATAAAGGGCCGCATCAATCTCTCATCTTACATTAATATTGGTGGAAAAATATCAACAACATAGATATCATAAATATATCTACAACTACACTTGATATGACAGATGTATTAAACGTTTTCACATATATTCACTCATTTATATATCTTTAAAAAATAACACATTGAATTTTCTCTGATTACCCGTACATTGAAATCTAAACAATAAAACTGCTTTAAAAACTGTCTTTCAAGGAACTTCTTCTTTGGTAAATAGGCAAATAATCTGGCAATATAGAGATCTGGGCCCTGTTTCTCGAAATCTTAACTAAAGGTACAATCCAAATTTTAGTAGATACTTCAATTTTGATTGGCTAAGCACTAAAATCAATGCAGTATTATCCAATCAAATTGCTAAAATTCAGATTTTATCTTAGTTAAAATGTCGTGAAATAGGCTCCAGAATATTTAAAACACAAAGTTAAAAGCATCTGTAGAAATCTGAATATTTAAAACAGGACATTAAGAAATTAAAACCAATTTATTATAGAATGCCAGCCACCATGGCAATGGTAAATAGGCAAATAATTACCAGTTTCTGAAAATTTGTGAGCAAAATGGGGCCCTTAGAATTGTTCTTTTCCCCAACAACTTGTCTGTATGACGTTTATATATTTATTGATATTTAATGATATCTCGGAAAGTAAATGTTATATGTTCATTTCATGGTTATTGCAATTCATTAAGTTAATAGAGGCATAAGAAACAGTAAAAGAATAAGAATGTGATAAGACTTTATTTAAAGAGATGTAGTTTGTGTGGAGCATTGCCTTTAAGTGGTTTATTCCTCAAACTAGTCTAGACAGGAAATTCAGTTGGTGCCTTCATCAATATAAGTAATTTCTGGTTAATCAAATCAACATTTCTTCTCTCTGGAGTAAGTCTTTTACAATTTGATCAAAACAAGGATTATTCCTTGTACAGAATTTTCAGCTATCTTAATGAGTTGAAATCAACATTAGTCGTCTGCCAGTGAACATGGCCACAAATTCTAATTTAATGGTTGGCATGAGATGATATCATACAACTGGTAATCTCTGTTTCTGCAGTAATCTTAAACCAAACTCCATTAGCTTATTATTTCTTTCTTTTGATTAACTTTTTGGTCTTGATTCTCTCCATCACTTTCAAAAGAATAAACACACATGAACATATTTGAGTAGATGTAAATATTGCTCTGTACACAATATCAGAAATCTATACTGTATTTTCTAAAACAAATTTCTCCCATCATCATCCCACAATTCTCACATTTCCTTCTAATTTTTTTCTTTGGCTTTCTTAGATGGAAAAACAGGTAAGCCTTCATTGTTTCCTTCATGTTGATCATGTCCTTTAGTATCAGACATGCACATTAGATCTCTACTATTGCTTATTGTTCCTTCATCATTGTATTTTATTATTTTTCCCCTTTCTATATTTCTATATATCTGTAATATTATTATCAGTACCTATATGTACTAGTAGCAGTAGATTATTAGTCCTTGTATTGTGGTTTCAATATTGATGGCAATTATTATGAACCATGTAGAACAAGGTTTGTCTCAAAACAGTCCACCATTTTTATTTTTGAAAAAGTAAAAACATCAAGGGTATAAATTTGAATTCAAAGATTTTTATGTCTTGAACTTTCTGACATTTCCTTTTTGGAGGTGCTCAAAATTTTATTGGCTGTAAATCTTATTAAAAAGGGATTACAAAAAGAAAAGAGCAAGTAATTTCCTTGCAAGACATTTGAAATTTGTGTGTGACAATCTTGTGTCAAAACATGATTTATATTGATTGACAGACATAGAAAAAGGATGCCAATTTATTTATCAAAATATTGTCACAATATGCCAACTTTGATTGTTTTTGAGCACACCTTCACTGCATGATGTGTAATTTGGGGATGTAGAAAAACCTCACTATGGAGATATTGTGACATTTTTAGTTCATATTTAGTCATTGTGTTTTAGACACCATGCATATTAATTGCTTTGTATTTTTTTGCGTTTTTGATATATTTTGATTTCATGTTTTTTCTGTCTTTAGTTTTGTCATTTTTCATTTTCTTATTCTACCCCTTGGTGACAAAATGCAGTGAAATATAAATAGAATTTAAAAAACTTCCTGATTCATAAGTCATTTTGAAATAATTACATCAAAACAAAACCAAAGCCATAAAGCATGAACTCAAAATATTTAGAAGAAACACCGATTTGGTCACCTCCTTTCTATCTGAAACCTCCATTGTAGTGGATGGTCTTTGGTCCCCCTGGTCATCGTGGTCAACATGCAGTCCAGATTGTATTCATCATCGACGTAGGTCATGTGATAACCCTGCTCCAGCCAATGGCGGAGAATATTGCATTGGAAATGACTTGGCATCTGCCAACTGTACTGGGGGCATGTGCAGAGGTAGTTATTTTTGTTTATTTCATTTATAAATTGGCATTTTGTATGCAAAAAAAAGTAACTTTGCACCTTCTTAATTTCTGCACAATCTTAATATTTACCTTAATTGTAATTGTTAGCCTACTTTTTGGTAACTATTGTTCTACTTTTACTTTAGTATCTTGTTCTAGCCTTTGTATTTATTTATTTTATTTTTTCCATTTTTTTTTATTAAAAGCTAGAATCAGCAAGAGATATTTTGTCTCTTAATAAACATAATTATTATATGTCCTGTTCTATTAATGATTTCAAGGTTCATGACCACAAAACAAGCCGTCTGAATCCTCCTGTATATTTACGACTCTACTATTAAACATACACGCCTATAACTTTCTCTTGTCATTGATTACTATTAATAATAAGTTGTCGTGATAAACAATAATTAATACATTTTTCATCTGATAATTAACTTACTTATCTATTGTTATTATTTTAATCAATCAATATGAGCCAAATACTCGGGTAAAATGATATCAAGAAAAATTGTAATTAATGAAATGATACATTCACTGTGCTCGTGGTAGCAAGGTCGGATCTAGTGGGTAGGGCACCCGGCATTCCCTTCCATATCTGAATCCACTCAGAGCCCCACACACAAGCATCCATGGTTTCTGGATCTGCCTTTGGTTCGTGCTGTGATTAGCAAGGTTGGATCTAGTGGAGGGGCAGGGGGCATCCAACACATTTCCCTCGATATCTGTATCCACTCAGAGTCCCCTGTGCACCCCCCTCATCCATAGTCTCTATACCTGCCCTTAATTAGTGCCAGAAGACAACCAACACATAGTGGCTTTGACTTCTGAAATCGTATTGGGATTGGTGTCAGAAAGATAACCCTGGATACTAATTCACTTGAAATATGTCAGCACAGATGCTTTTGATCAGAAGGGCTTAGCCAAAACTCTGCGTTATAGGGATACTGCTTCTCTCGTGACATCACTGCTTTCAGTATCATTAAATAGTCTTGTGCAAGACATTTTAAAACCCCACAAGAAGGCCAGCTTATACAAATTATAAACAAAACTTATTTGATCCAAAATTTTTTGCTTCGGCTATTTTACTGTGAGTAACATTATAGTGAAGACACCTTTGGGGCTAAGGGGTCATATGTGTAGTGCAGAAGGCAGAGTATGTGTACTCTTTCTGAAACCACCTAATACCATGTGTATTTTATTTGGGGAATTCACCTATTTTTGTAGTACTTTTGTAAACAACACTTGCCAAACATAACATCAAGTTTGCTATTTGTAATTTTCTCTCTTCTTTTTATTTAAATAAGTAAATCTATTATTAGTTTACTATAAAATAATAACTAGTAGAATATTCTGATCTTTTTTAACGGTTTCGATCAGAATACATGGACAAGTTATGTAAACAATTACTAAGGCCACTGAAGTATGAACAAAATTATAATATAAAAACTACACTCCTTGTGGCAATATCGAAAAGTCAATCAGTCGATCTTTTCAAACTGCTTCGGTTCAGTTGTTGTCAAATACACTACATGAATCTTATAATTAACGCAGGATGTTTTACTTTGCAGCTCTACATAGAAAAAAAAAGGCACCTTAGGAAGTGATTCATTTAAGTTAATAGATGGATCGCAATTCTTGACATTTTTACATGCAGACATAGAAGTCCAAAAATGTTGAATTTACTCAATAAATATGATAAGTGATAAAAGATGTTACTCTTGTTGTTGAACTACCACGAATATTGCATTCAAAAACATGGCTGTGGACGTAATGATTTTGTTTTGAAAGTTATAAAAGAATTATATGCCAAACTGCTGTAAATTTTGTATTTTCAAATCCTTGCCAATAAAAAAAATTAAGCTGCATTCAAATAGCTTTAAATCAAAGCAGCTAACCAAAAGAAATAATTATTTATTTAAACATGTGATATGTAGAGAAAGCAAGGTCAGTTTTCTAGTTGAGAACAATAGAAGGGCAAAGAGGTCTTGATTCCAATATCACAACAGATATTTCATTCCATTTGTATATCTCGACCAGTTTATCAAATCTCTTCTTGCTGAGAGGTTCTGATTAAGATACAATGCAGCCATTGAATGAGAAAATGACCATCAGTTCTCTTTCTGCCTATCTGACATTTGGACTTTTTGGCCTAGGAATAGTTCTGATAATAAAGTCAGGTTGTGAGGAGAGAAGCATTCTAAGGTTTCCTTCCATTAGTTATTTGATAGAACTTTAATTAAGACCTGTAGATTGGAAGCAAGTATTTTATAACCAGAACAGATTACACACAAAGATTTTTTTGCATATTATATTTCACCTTATATCTTCTCTTTCTTTACATTTGAAATACAAGAGGAACTTTAAAAATCAAAAGATGAAAGACTTTTTATCTTCTTTTTATTTGTGGTTAAAATTATTCCCACTAGAAATTAGGCATTATTTAAAGATACTGTCCGGTGATTGTAACTAGCAATAAAAATAAAAAAAGAATTTTAAAAACAAAAGATGAAAGTCTTATTATCTTTTGTTTATTTTGTGGTCAGAATTTTTCCCACTAGAAATTAGGCATTATTTGAAGATACTATTCTCTGATTGTAACAGGCAAATGTGTTTAATGACTCATTGAATATTTTTTTTATTAAATGCTTGATTGAATATGAAACTTCTTGAACATGATAAATGCGATATCGTTGATTACTTTCACATGACATGCGATGGCTGCACATTGGTGTTAAAAAGTACTACTGGCTGTGAAAATCTATCATTAGGCTTTAGTTGCAAACCAAAAAAGAATAAAAATTAGCTGCGATAAATGTTATTTTTTGTCCGCAAATATCTCTGGAGAGAGACATGGCATGACTTAAGGCTATTTGTTGACACTTAGTCTTTCTGCATTGTAATTAAACTTGGCATAGTGTCACTCATATTGTAGAGATTAGCTATTCAAGAAATTAGTCACTTATAAAATTCAAGTGAAATCAAGTACTTGATGATGGTTTCTAAATTTGAAGTTTTTGTAGCAAGTCCTTCGGGAGGGAAAAGTATGAATCAGTCTCATTATAACAGACATTTAATATCCCCGTCACAGTGAAAGTGTGAAAGTAACAGATTTTAATTATTAAAATAGTTCCATTGTTTTATTAAACTACCACAACCCAAAAAATCCCTTGGTTCAAATATTTCAGACAAAAGAAATAATTCGAGATTTGTGCTGCAGACATTTTCACCTAGTCTCGGTAAGAAAAATCAAAAGTAAAAGAAACCCTCCCAGCAACAACTAACATTGGACCTGATATTACCCTGCATAGTATAAACTTGATAACAAGTTAGAAATGTTTAGAAAACCCTGAACTCACTTAGTGCAATCTTTGAAAGAGTCATTTAGAACAAGTGTACAGAGAAAAAAAACAATCAAAGATTGCACTGACTATATACACCACAGTGCATGATCAACTATTAGTCTATTTGACTTCTCTATATTGCCCTGTTAAATGCTATTAAGTAGATATATTTTTATCTCTTGCTGATGTTTTTTCACAACTTGCTGGAAAAATATGGGAAGTTATTCAGATTAAATAGGGCACAAGGATAGATTTGGTTAAAGGTACTATTTCCTTTAAGAAGTCTGGTCAAAAAAAAATCCATTGACAGATGACATTGTCATAATTTAGTGAAGTCAGGACTGTTATTTCAAATGAATTTGAGCTTGTTTTTTTGGCATCACAGAAATTGCATAGTTGATATGAGACCACAAATAAACATGAAAAGCTACAATTTTGGACTAGGAACTAATCCCAAGTGCTACACACCTTGTTGTTCTTGGGTGCGACACTCTCTGAAAAACCCCAAGGCACCATCAATTAAACTTGGCATGCTTGTTCCTCTGACAATTGTGCAACAATTGACTAGTTACGATTTTAACGTCACACTCCATTCCTGTTCCATAGTACACCCGTACTTGTTAGCTTAGGGTTGAATCCCATGTGAGTCATTCTTTAAAACCCAAAGTAGTTTAGGGTGTGTCATATCGTGGTTTCTTCCATCTGTTGTAGTTTATAAAGATATAAAAGAAAGTTTACTTACTAAAGACTAATAAATGTATCCTATTATATTTATCTTTAATGGCATGAGTAAGATACTAGTAAAACAGCTCCCTCACCCAAATTATTGTTATCTGAAAGTTTGATTGAGTGACATTAACATATTATTTATTGATTATTTTAAATTTTACATCAATTATACTTTTTATTTAAAAATTTTGAAAGTACCTGTTTATTATGTTTGTTTTTTTCTTGGTTTCTTTTTATTCGATCTGATTCTTATATAAAAAAAAAGAATAAAAGGGTATTTGTTTACAAATTTGTGATTTTGTTGCGTTTCAGATGTTAGTACTAAGAATATTTTTGTTGAAACGTCAGAAGGTTAGTTGTAAGAATAGGATGACGGTTTATGAATGCAACGGGCTAGGGTGGACATGTAATTAACAAATATAAAAAGTAACCTGGTGGCCGGCATGCTTCCACATTCATTGTTCCATCTGGATAACTAATCACTGCTACGATTGGCCTAAAAATGTACAATATGATATCTAACAATGACGTCTGCATGATTATATATATAATACATGATGAGAGATTGTGCTATTTTACCTTGTTGCTGGAGTTGGGATGCTTTTTATGTCATTCATAGTTCAAAGCTTTATGTAGAAATTTGTCCATATTAATTTTGAAATGATTTGAGTTTGATTCCCTGTTTTAAATATATATATGATAAAGTCGAACATTCGCTCAAAAGGGATTAATGATAATTATCTCTGAAATAAGTCCTTTAGCTCCAAATATGGTGGTTCACAAAGATAGACGAATTAAAGCCTCCCGTTTCCTGTACTTAATATAAAGATCTATGATATATATGTATTGAATAGATTTCAGTTATCATAGCACTTTACTTTATCGGTCAATCCCACAAATTAATTGTGATGATCCCACTCATTTTTGGAAGGAAAACGATTACTACCTAACAATAAGAGTTTATTTGATTCTATATCGGTTCTCTTTTGCATTTATTATTAATTCACACTATTCCCAACGCTTTCATGTGGAACTGACGGACATTACTCCTTGAAATTATTTGTACTGTGAATGTACATAATGCTAGCTTACAGGATTATGAAGTAAGAATAATATTAATTGATATCTACTAATCAATAATTGTCAATTTTGCTGCCAACTGCGATCGATCAACTTGTTGGAATTACAGTGTTCATGAGAATAGATTTTACCGACTGGCTTTGAGAGCCATTAGGGAAGTAATTAACATCGAAGCCTAAATATATACTCGAGAAGAGAGTTTACATTAAGTGAATGTTTGCAGCAGTTAAAGTGAACAATCAGTGATATTATCAGAACTGTAGTCTGTTCAATAACACAGATAACAAAAACCAGCTTCACAAGAGAAAATTGATAAATTTAGACTAAAGTCATTTAAAAGTCAGTCAACAGTATATGTCTCCAGTACAAGTGCATGTATTAAGGTTTCTTCCCCATTACCTGTAGGTATATTAAATGACGCTACTTGTAAATTAAAATCCCATCTTCATCAGCCAGGTTGATGCAGAACAAACACAAAGACATTGAACCCCAGGTTATTTTAAAATGAAAATATGAAATACATTGTATAAATGTAACTTTCAATGGCCTTAGCTGCCCAAAAATATTTTCTATTTGAATTTGAATCCCCCCCCCCTCAATAATCCATTTCCTAGGTACAAGCACTTCTAGTTGAAAAGACATGCATAGAATCTGTATCGGCATGGTCATATATTAAGGATTTTTTGATAATTAAACAAGTCATATAAGAGGTCTGGTTTATTTGGAATTTTTAAAAGACATTTAATTTTTTGCTAAAAGTAACAATGCCAATTTCAACCCCAGTACCCGTAGATGAAAAGTTTGAAATTCACAGTTCTCGACCTCAAAGATTCTGGGGGAAAAACATCAAAGCCAAATAAAACATAATTTAATTCTTTGAAGGAGTGTTTATTTTTAATAGAATATAGCTGAATGAGTACAGGAAGATCTTGTAATTGAACATTTAACATGTACCCTATGACTAGAATATATTTACTCTTGTCAAATTTATCCAATTTATAAAGCGCTCATTATACATCACTTAAAATTTTATAGCTCATAAATAACGGTAAAGATGATGGCAGACCCTTACCAAATGTTCACAGGTCTGCATCACATCATCCCATACCACCCCCTTCCATTAAATCAAACCTTTACGACTTCAGTAGAAGCATAAAACTCCTATCAATTGAGTCTAATGCAGTAGACTTGTCCACTGAGTCCTTGAGGTTTGCATTTAGTTTAACACATTGACTTACAAGTAAAATAAACAGTAGCAAGGGAAATGGAAACCAGATGACCACACAGACACTGAGAATGGACAACAAATTAGGTTCAAAAGAAAGTTGAAAGTCTTGAAAGTTAATATATATATCATCAAGTCTTAAATTTGCATGTGTTTATTTGTGGCTGTGACCAGAAGATCTGTTTATTTTACTAGACGTTGGTCTTTCACAAACAAAGTCATCATTCTTCAAAAAGAAATCTGCTTTATTTGTACATTGAATCGGTTCTTCTTTAGTTTTATATCTCCAAGCTATACACCATATATTTACATACTTAGACCTGATCAACTTAACAACCAAACATTATGGCTTCAATCCTAAATGATGTGTGTTCTAAGATTCTTCACTTCTAAACATCATAATTTATGACTTACATTTATTATAAAAGATTGGTATCGTTAAGACACGCTATCCATTTCTATCTCAAAGCATTTATAAAAATAAGAATTATCTGAAGTGCTCTGAGAGATTGTCTCGTAAGTCATATCAAGTGTATCATAAATATCCTTCGACCCCCTAACTAAGCTAAGCTGATTTGATAAATATTTTTCTCCCAAACCCCAGAAGTCCGTGTCAGCCATCTTTGATAAACCCATCTATAATAGAACTCTGCAGGGTCGTTTTTAAATACAAATAAATGATATGGATCTTTTAGAGCTACCACAGTAAGATCTCATTAAACCTACATTAAGATTAATGATTTCTACCCTTCTAATTGATATCTGTGAGATTTTCAAGAAAGCCAAGTTAAAAACAGCAGGCACCATACAGATTGGAATGATGGCAAGGAGGATATAGTAATAATTCCAACCCCGTATTTTGCCTATGTTTATTTTAGTGCCATACAATGATAACTTGTGTTTGACCTTAGATTCCATTCCAAACTTTGAGTAGAATATTTGTTTATTATTACATTATATTTCTCAGCTTGCTGAAATCTAAACATAAATTTCTGCTTCTGCATGTTTTTGGTCTGTGTTATGTTGTGTGTGGATTGGGTATGGAATGTATTGCTCTATAGACTATGTAGAAATCTTTTATTGATTTTGTATGCAGATCTGTTGAAAAAAATGTGCCAGGCTAATATAGAAAAACTGTCATGTTGTGTTTACTGTACTGGTTAGCATTCTGTGTTTTGTTGCATCATATATGAAAGCGTTTATTGGCGCTGCTTCAGTAGTTTCAACTATATGTACAATGTATGTTAAATGAATAGACGAATATTAGCGCTTGTACATCAGACTAATCACCCAAGAAGTTGACGGGTTAAGAAATATGTCTGATTGCTGCCTTTATCCTCAGCACGTAAAGTGGATAATTTATATCTACTGGCCATAGTGAGATGTTATTTCCTCCATATTTCAACTGTTCCATACAACTGATCAATTTGTATGGCAACAGTTCTATGTTTTCCATGCCAACATTCCACAAGGAAACACTGTCACTTAACCAATCCCCAAAATAGACTTCTATTATGGTAATCTTGAGCATCCAGTAGCGATCTTCATTAAGAAAGATAGTTTTTAGGTTAACAAAATATTTTTGAACATCAGGTCTTCATTTTTGAAGGAAATTGATGGCTGGTATTTCATTGAACTTATCTGATGCTTGCAATTAGCTTTTATTGTATAAAGTTGCATTCTGAACAGTCCAATAGGATTATTAATCATGATTCCTTACATCATACACGTAACCAGTAATGTAATTATGACATTACCAAAGTATTTCTGCCATTCTATTTCCCGAGCCGAACTTAAAAAAAAAAAGGAACTGACATTTTACGGAAGTCAGAATCCAAAGGAAATTTACTTTTCCACTGTCTCTGTGAAGTTCATAAATTTGTATTATTATTATTTTTGTGGAATATTTTATGAAATACAATTCTGATCATGATATATTATAAATTTAACTGTTATTTATTTTATTTGCAGCTACTAGTCGAGCTGAAGATGGTGAAAATATTCCGATGTATATTGGTCTGTGCGTGGCCGTGGCTGTCTTTATAACCGTGGTGGTGGTTATAGTCATTGTTATGCGAAGACGAAAAGCTCGCCAACAAGGTGTGTTTAACAGGGAGTGTCTGAGCACAGGTGAGCTAATCCCCTGTCCTCAGATCACCCAAATTCTCTACTATTTTTTTTTAATTTATGTACATTAGACATATAGAGCACCCTTCATTCTTATTACTATTGAATTTGAATATACAAAGAACACATTTCACAATTGGAACATGTTGTCGTAACTGGGGCTCGAGTAGCCAAACCCTGTGTAAAAGTATTCGAGTATCAGTAATTTATTTATGTATTTTATTTGATGAAACTTTGAGTATAAGAATGATGCAGGTCACACAACTGAAGAATGATCACTTAATAAACGGAGTGAATATTGGATAAATAAATCTGACCATGTAGAGGGAGTCATATATGAACAGCCCTGTTCAAAAACACTATAAATGTCATATTGAGAGTAGTTCTAGGGTGGGGGATTTAAAAATAACAAAGACGAAAAAATGATTTTAATACATATAAAGAATTTTAAATAGTTTGCTAATCTAATGTCAGACAGGTGTAAGGAATGAAAATAGTTTTAAAAAAGGGACTGTTTGTAAAAACAGGTCTTCATGTGATTCTTGTACAGCCAATAAACTTCTACAAAACTGATATTTAGTATAAAAAATGTCTTCCTAGTAATGTCGGATAATAGGAAACTACCAGTGTTTCTAGAAAACTAGAGTTATTACCCCTTTTGATCAGCTTTAATATCTTAATCTCTCTGACTCATGTGTTACCAGACTTGCACATTTTATGGCCTCGTCTTTCGGTTCTAGGACTGTTTTTACTGCTCTTTAATAATGGAAATAAAATTCACTTAGAGGGCCTGATGATGATATTAGAAAGCAATTTTATAAACATTGCTCTTTACTTTACTCTTTTATGGCTGGCCACGTCAATTTTCTAATGTCAAACTGCATATTTTATGGAAATAGAATTATTGTATTAAATTGGAAAGTTATTGAAATGTTGCACTGATAAAAGTGTTTGAAATGTTATACCCCCACAGAAGAGCTGTGAGTGAATTTAATTAGTAGTAAAACTAATAGAAGATATGATTTATATCAAATTATTCCCTTGTTTAACATTAACTTGCGCACACACAATCTCTAGTCAATATGGTGAAAGCAAATGGTTATTAAATGAGGAACTATACAAAACAAGGTTGGATTTAATAAAACAATACAAATACTTGATCAGTCTGGCTTAAGACAAAACTTCTGTGACCTAGCTCTTGTTTCTGGAGTTTCAAATACCATTATGTCCATAACAATGTTTTTCAAGTCTTCTCAACAGAGTAGGTCAAGTCCCAGTCCAAGCTGACATTTCGCAGTTCCTGATAATTGGATATTCTTTTAGCCTTAATCTTGTTTTAAGTGAAATATTGACATACACTTGACAGAATCTAATTTCATCGTCATTATATTACTGGTGTTTTCTTCGGTCTTTGGAGGCAAATTCTAGATTAGTTGAAGCATTAAACATAGATTATTTTAAAAAGCTCTTGAAAAAGCACACACCGTCATTGGCTTGTTGTTTTTAATACATTTATTCCCAATTCATTTGAGACTGCATTTCTTCCTTGAGCTTGAGAACAGAATTTATTTTAAATAGCCTACTTGTCCTAAAATAATTTTTTAAGGGGCTTATGGTAGATGTTTAGTGTACTTAAATTGTCAGTTGGAAATTTTGATAATAGGCTGTATGTTTTCTATCATTGATGTCAAAATTGCATGTTGCAGGATTTTTTTCGGCATGTCAAAACTATTAAAACTATCTTGAGTTAAATGAAGCTGTTGGTGTAAGATATAATATACTGCCATGTTTGCACTGTTGTAAGAAAAAAGGGGGGCCAGAACATTAACATTTCAATGATATTTTTGGAAGCCTGTGGTGTGGAAAGTCTTTAATGAGAGAATAAATGAGAGACAATATTCAGAAATTTCATCTGAACATTATGGATATTGTGGATATTTTAATTCAGTAATTTGATTAGCTTACCTATAATGTGACCTTTCAACCAATGTAGTAATTTAAATTTACAGGGCACAATATCTTGTATAATTAAAACAGAGATCTTTTATTTAAAAACTTTACCAGAATTCCAGAAGAGCATTTTTCTTCTCCTACTCTAATCTGCAAGACGCTGAAAGATGTTAAAAATAATGGAAAAATTCATAAATAAAGTAGACTCCTGCACACTTAACTAGGGAATATAGGCAAAATTTAATTAAGTTTAGAAAACTTCTAGGTGCATGTTTTCAAACAGCCAACCTCATTTTCGTCAATTTAAATCACATAATGAATAAGAAAAAACAACATCTAAAGCTTCTTAAAAGCAGTAAATATAAATACATGTCTGCTTGTAAGATGCTTTTCATCCCAGCTTGTAAACTCATTAGAGATGCTCGAGGTATAATGAAATTTAGATCATGGTCACGTTCTTAAGAGCTACTATAGGTCTTTCAGTGTTATGTTATGCTTATGAAAAGTAATCAAATTATTGTATGATTTTGATATGCATCTCTTTGATAGCAAGGGAAAATCTTTGATGTGATCACGATAACATAGCCAGTTATTTACCATAATTAATAGCTCTCGTCACTCCCATCTTTAGCTCATTAAACATTGCCAAAAAATTTACATCACATCAATTAATACAGATTGTTACTTTTACTTTTTTGGCAGATTCTACAATTAACTCTATGACTGACGAAGAGAAGAAAATCACAAAGAATGGGGGTAAGTGCATTTTTGGATTGATTGAAATACTCGGTTTCTTTCTGAGTTATTAATGACCTCCAAGTTATTCATGACAGATATGGTAGTTGATGATCTTATAACAAACGCAAAATTCTCATAATCCTTTTCAAAAGGCTTTTCCACATCACAATTATGTTTACTTTATAGCTGATATAAATCAGATTTTTATATAAATTTCTTTTTTTTAAATGAGGTGCCATCAGGATGACATTTGGTTTGAAGTATCAATTCACATCTTAAACTGGTAAACAGTTAAAAAAAAGATTCAAGTTGCTCAGGATTATTGTTACATTTAAAAGCAATAATTTGCACTTTAGTTCCAGCATTATATATTTTATGACCAGAGCACATCTTTGACTCGCTTGGATATTGTCAATAAACATTGTATACTGTCTCTAGAGTTTACACCTGCAGGCGTGGAAATATTTTCATTGCCTTTGTGTGCCTGAAAAAACAGAAGTTATCATGTTTTTTGTATATAGTGATAAAACATATGTTAGTAGAATGTAAGAGATTTAGTCCAAATTCAAAATAATGACCTTTGACATCTTGAGGGCGTCTGCAACTGTTTGATGGAGTTTTTCTTGGGGGTTTATCCTTCTTGCTTGATGGAAAAATAGAATGAAAAATGACTTAGTGACCATACACTAGTATGTCAACTTTAACTAGAAAAATAATCTGTTTAGGTTTTGTAGTTATTTATCAGCTCACATAATTCTTGAGAGTAATAGCATCCACTGACAGACGTACACATGTTAACATACCAAATGTAAAAGGTTCCTGGAAAGAATTATATGAAAAAAAGATATGAACTGATTCCTGGCTTTGAAGTGGATAAAATAGTGTCATGAAGTGTAAATTATGGCTTATATTTATGAGGTTTTCCAACTTCATCAATTTCAATCATAATTAAAACCTGATAATTTATGTGTATATGAAATAAAAGCTAAGACAATATCACATATATTTGCGTTACCACAAACATATTTCATTCTTAAAAAACACAACCAAGGAATATATGTCATAAAGTGTTGATTAGGCCAACATTAAAGGAGGTAAAACTCTTTGATTTGGGTAAAAATAAAGTGGTAGAACGCTTTGATTTCAGGTTAAAATAGAGTATTAAACTGGATTAAGATGTTTAAGAACACATTGACTTGTTAAGTAATTTTAGTAACTTTTAGGCTCACAGTGGAACACAAAACAGGTCATATCTGAATAATCTTGAGCAGATATGCAGACAAGAAAAAAACATGTTTTTTTGTTCAAACCCTTAAGTCCTGCAAAGATAACAATTTCTGTTGATCAACTTGTTATTTCAGATACAAAATCAATAAAATAAAGAGTTTATTTAGAAATGTTTTTGTCTATCTCATTCTCTTGTTTCTTCACCAATAAGGTGTTAAGATGGGCTCAATGTACATAAACTGCTTCATTGAAAACCATGTCCATAAAGTTTGTTTTTCTACAGGACAACTGGCTATTTACTTTGAGAAATTGTATCCATCAAGTATTTGGATTTTAACTAGAAAACAATGAGAAGCAGGAAGAACGACCCGGCTTTCATTTGTTAAGCAAGGAATACTGACATTTTTATTCATCTGAAAACAATTGTATTATAGATGTGTAAATATGGTGTTGTGTGCTAGATAAACACGTTAATACTATAAAACTCTATGTTTCCTACATTCACATATGTACTCTCCTGTTATTTTACTCCTCTTGTGCTTACAAATAACTGATAAAAATCTTTGTCCGAGGGTGTTTAAATCTCTTTAGCATTTCGTAGACAAAGGCATTAAAATTCTTCTGCGAGTCCAAAGCTCGGCTGTGTATATAGGTCTTTTGAGCTGAACCAGTTCTGATTACTTGAATTGATTTGCCATTAGGATTCAAGTTATTTTAAGATGGGTTAATTTAGCTCAGATCTATTTATGTTTAGTAGAGCTTTGTTGGGGGGTGAAATAAATTACATAATGAGAGACAGGAAATGTCAACCTTATCAGATTTAACTTATATTTGCAGTAATCCATCCATATGAATCATACTTATTTTTTCCCCCATTGACATGAGTGAATGGATAATTGAATTGGACGTATATTCTCCATGGCTCTCGTTTTCTCTTATGGCAGACCTGTACAAGATAATTGCAGCATTCTCAAGACAAATTACACCCCTCTTAGTTGGTGTTCAAATGCAATGAAAATAAACATCCATATTAATATTTAGTTAGAATGCAGAAATTTGGCATGTTTCAGAGAGAGATATGCCATAATCAAGGCATCAAAATACAGATGGGTTAAAGAGGGTCAGAGATAAGAGAGCCCCCCAGAGTAATTATAAACACGTTAGTTAAAATTTGGAGAATGGCTTTCAAACAAACAAAAGGCCGTCAACTTGTTTAGTTGGGAATGGGGGGAGACAAGAAAAACAGAGATAAGGAAGAGGTCTGTGGACTGTTAAATAATATAGTTAAACCTATCAGTCAAACAACCTTAACTCTTTCAGGTCATTAAAACTTCATTTTACCAGGGAAAGGTGATCCTGTGTATTATAGGGTGCAGGGTTACTCCCTTGATTGTCTTACAGCTCCTTGATGTTACACAGACTTGAGCAGACGCACTGCTTATTATCCACATCTGTCAAACTGTCCTCTTTAAATGATACAAATTTTTTTTGAAAGATGGTAAAGCGGTTTCTCAAGCATTTGTACTGTTTAATCTCCGTGATCTAGAATGGGATACAGATCAGCGTTTTGTCTGAAAAGAAAAATTAGGATATTTTACATTGAAATATAATGCCACCCAAATATTAGAATTTGAACTAGTCTAGTAGCTGTTAATGAATTATGTATGATTACATCTCCCTCTAACGACATAACCAGATGCTAAGAATGAAAATACGTTTGACACCAAGGGCAAAACTTAAAGAAACGACAGTTCAACTAACATATGTTAAAAACATCCCCAGAACTATAAAACATTTTTCTTCATTGATTTTTTCAATAGATAACCAAAGTTTCATAATTTTTCAGTGTGTCCTTGTAATGTTTTACACCATTTTACACGAAGTTCTGCATCATTTGTCTTGATTTTTTACCATGCATGACTAGTTTATTGTTCTTTTGTTTACCATATCTAAAATTCTCTTTTTTTTTTGCAGAATTGATGTCAATGCAACCAGATTTAACACAGACGGTTGTAACAGTTCAACATGCTCTTCCCCCTGATTCACCAAATAACAACCATATGATGGAAAAGCAACCCTTGTACGATGTGCCCGACATTAATGCACACCATCGATTATCAGGAACTCTTCCTAAGAACAGTAAAATGATGTTGGTGGAACCTACTCTAAACCATAATCTCACTTCCTCCCTGGAACAGTTATCAGTTTGTGACAATAAAAATACATTATTAGTTCCGTCAGATAATAGACTGTCTCAGTGTGATAATTTACAAGATAGTCGACAATCAATGATATCTGTCCAGTTACCCAGTACAATAGATGCAGACGGTGTAACATGGAGTACCTTTGATAGTTGTGGTGGCCGTTTGGTTCTCCCAGAATCAGGTTGGTGCAATATTAAAAATATAAAATTCCAAAGTTTATGAAAAATGTATGAACAAAGCCATAGGGACCGAATCCATAAGATCAAAAGACAATGAAAAATCTCTACGCTGCTTGTGGGGAGTTTTCATCTTACGATGTTCCCTTAACCTTTAGCTTCGGTCCAAGTGTTTCGTTGCTGTAGATAAAAGAATTAAGAATTATAGTCCGTAATTGATCTATTAAAATATGCAATTGAATGTCTGGTATTAAGGAATATTCATGCCTACAACAGATTTGCGATATTGAGTTTGATCGAAGAGTTCCGTACATTCAGACAGCATATATCTTTCTGATTTTCAGCTCCACCAGACATGGATTGAAAACGTCACTGAAATTTGTCAAGCAAAAAAAAATCGCATCGCTTGCATATATAGTTTGTAGATAGCAAACAGATCTATGAAGTTATCTAATTAAAATAAGACTATTTTAGATGACAGATTTCTGATATTTTCATGACATGTGTAGCGTTTATCAGACAGGCTGGCTGCTCTCTGGAACTAAGAATTTCATGCCATTGAGGAAATGCACTCATTAGATTTTATCAATTCTCTGTACATCAAGTTCACATTTATCTGCTAACTTTAGTCTGTCGTTTGAAAATCGACTTAATCTTGATCCAATTTTATACATATTTCAAATAGAGCATACTGAAGTATTCCAAATGTTTTTACCACACATGATGGCATTGGGATCAGACTGGTCTCAACAAGATAATCAGTTATCTCAACATAAATCAACTATACTTCTTACACTTGTCTGCTTTGCAGTAACTTCTAAGACATAGTAAAAGAATAACTTTTTTGTTGTTTTTTAAAAAATTACTAAAAAAAGCCTTTGCATCACTTTGTATTTATATTGGTGTCCTTTTGTTTAGGAGTAAGTTTATTAATTCCTGAAGGAGCTATTAAAGAAGGTCATGTGGAGGAAATTTATCTGGCGATTTGCCGAGATGACAAAGATAGACCCAAGTTGAATGGTAAGTGAACAAATTAAATAGATCTACTTTTAGATAAAATAAACAGCTGTCCTTATAAATTTCTGGAGAAGACAATCAGATAAGATTTAAAATAGAGAATGGTGGAAAGTCCTTTCAGCAAATAAAGTACACAATTAATATGAATTATAAACATTGTATAAGGTCAAGTTTTTTTAGTGTGGAGGGGGAGGGGGTGTAGAGGGTGGAAAGGTGGCCAGTCTTTGATAGTGGGGAGGAGGATATACATATAAGAGTTGGCATTTATTGGAATAACGGGTTACATACAACATGGCTTTCATAAGATAAAGAATATACTGTGTTCATATTGTGTTATTGTTTTCTTCAATTAATAATTAAAAATGACTTTAATTGCAGATAATCAAACTATTTTAAGTCCAATCTTATTAATTGGACCACCCAGCGTTGTTTTGTTGAAACCAGTTATTCTCTCCTACCAACACTGTGCAAGTATGCGACAAGGAGGCTGGATTTTATCGCTCTTTCACAGTGACAGCCCAATAGATGAACCCCCTCATTGGAAGGTAAGTACACAGCTGTTTCCACTTCATTATCTAGATACCTCAAGTTGAAAACCTGTACAAATAAAGCCAGACTCTATAACATCTACACATCTGGTTATTTTTTCTAACACTGCCACTACACAATGTCGTCTGCTAATAGTCCGCTTTTAAAACTAATACACAAATCAAACT
Source organism: Patella ulyssiponensis (assembly GCA_963678685.1). NCBI lineage: Eukaryota > Metazoa > Mollusca > Gastropoda > Patellidae > Patella > Patella ulyssiponensis. Next base: position 81,452,843 of record OY783226.1, on the reverse strand, counting down.
TGGTAAATGTAACACTTTCTTTTAATGTTTTATGCTCGAAGGGATTTGAAGTGGTTCAGACTAGGGGATGGGTGGAGTAGTGTTAATATGCTATGAATTATGGTAGTCTGGGTTTGTCCTTTAGAAATGTTCATTTTCAAAATTCAAAAGTCACATGTTTGGCTGTATGAATATTATTTGCTATGAAATAGATGTTGATATGTCAGTCAATGTCATGTCACCGAATCTTGGTGATGTTATATTTTATGAGAGAGCATAATATCACTTTTACTGTTATTAAACCCTGAATTCATATTGTTATTAGACCCTATATTCATATTGTTATTAGACCTGTATTCATATTGTTATTAAATCCTGTATTCATATTGTTATTAAATCCTGTATTCATATTGTTATTAAACCCTCTATTCTAATTTTTATTAAACCCTGTATTCATATTGTTATTAAAACCTGTTGTTATTTTACCCTGTATTCATATTGTTATTACTGTATTCATATTGTTATTAAACCCTGTATTTATATTGCTGTTTTGTAGAAAATGGTTACATTGGGTCACGAAACAATAAATACACCAGTTTATACTCAACTTGATCCAAACCAGTGTCATATTATGGGTGAACAATTACAGCGTTATGCCATCATTGGGGAGTCTGTGCCAGGTGCGAGAGCGATAAAAATTTTACGACTAGCTGCCTTTGCTCCTGCTTCTCCACCTTCAATGGATTATAGTATTAGAGTTTATGTAGTGGAAGATACACAAGATGCATTAGAGGTAGCGTAAACATATAATATCTCATTAAACAAACTTCTATATCCTCCATATGTTTGTTCATCATATTAAATACCCCCATAGAATATATTATTCATGCATATAAAGAATGTATAACTAGTACTGTATGCATGTAAGAGCTAAATCTGCCTTCTGCAGATCTTTTTGTGGGGCTTCAGGTGTTATATGAATTATTAATAGGCATTTATTAAAGTTACATTATGGGAGATAAGATAGAGAGATGGTAGTTCTCACTATAATAGTTAAAAACTAGATAGTGTAAAGGTAATTTGCTGAAAATTTCAGTCAAATTGATCAACTATTAGCCGCGAAAAAAGCGTTTGAAATATTCACATAGCCTCGGTCATCATTACTCAAATCATTAATATAAACAGCATAGTCTCGATTATCCACTTGATTGATTTAATTATCAACGGCCATTAAGCGGCATATAAGATTTTAATCTGCCAACATCAAAGGCTAGCCTTAACATCAAGAGTTTATTATGGTCTGGATATGTTAATTAATGTCTAATTGATTATTTAGATAACATTTCAGGCCTGAAGAAAGACCTGTAATAAGCAGATTTTGCTCTTGCATAATGCTATTTTAATATAACACGCAATATTCAACTTTCTAGATCATTGGATGGCTGTTATATTGAATGGATTATACATCCTAGCCATAATAATTTAGCATTGGAGAATCAAGACTTTGCACATTATCGAAGCAATGGTACTTGACAAGCAAGACTATCTTGTCAAACTTTAAACACTCATAACTTTGCTCAAAACTATTATAGCAAGAATAGTCATCTCTGTATCTAAATCTTATATAAAGTATCTTTAAGTTTCAACTGACTGTTTAAATTCTAGGGCGTTATTCAAATGGAGAAGAAATTAGGGGGCCGTCTGCTTGACAAGCCAAAACAGATTCCATTCCAAGACTGTGGTAATAACCTGTGTCTAACTATAGAAGAACTTTCACCAGGCTGGAGAAGCAAATTAGCAGCCAATTACCAGGTAAGTTGTTAGTACTGTGGTAATTATCACAAACAAGACTAAATTATTCAACTCATGACAAATATTTTAAGTGGTGTTCTCATCCCTGCACCTACATCGTTGGTCTTGTCCTACATAATCAATGTTATTGTTTGTACTTTTACAACATTTTACTGAGTATAAGTAGAAGCAAGCATAGACATGTTGTTTTAAGATTTTCGAAATACTGGAAAACAGGAAATGAATGGATTTTGAAATTAATATGTCATGAACAAGGTCACCGTAAATGCGTAATGAAATTCAAGGGACCTGGCTTACAAAAAATAATTTGTCCGTCAAGTAGCTTCTTGAAATTTAACTTTTAAAGACTGGTTTAAATGGAGAAGAAATTAGGCGACCATGTAATAAATCAATGTTGATTATTTTTTATTGATTTATTTTGGTCTTTATGTTTGATGATAGAGTTAATTTGATTCGAAGCAATTCCATACCTTATATTTTATGTCAGAAAACAGAAATGTGTATGGAAATTAATTTCTTTATCTTATTGATTTCTTGCTGTACATTACAATATTAAATGGATATTAAAAATAAATGAGATTTTGAATAGATTGAGAGATATTTTACCTGGAGTTGTAAACAAGAGTATTTGTTATTGATTGTGTTTCTTTCTACGTGTTTCAAGTTTATACCCGTTAAACTTGGTGTCGGTATTCTCAAAGCTGGTACAGCTAAATTGAGAATAAATTGTTGATTTGTTTCTGTCAAAACATATGTTCTAACCGGAGATAGTACAAATAAACCAGACTTCCTGAGTTAGTTTAAGAACTGCCACCAAAAGATACACAAGTTTCTGATATCAAAATGGTCGATGTAAAAAGAAGTGGAATCGCCAGGTTGAAATTACCCATTTAGAACCTGACTGTTTTGACACGATAATATAAAAACCATGGAGCAATAGCTCAGTCAACACAACCCTCACGAAACAGATAACTCTCAAATATTGTTTAGTTATGCAGATGAATATTGTAAATCTTGTTAACTATATCAACTTGATAAATGGAATAAATCCATCAGAAATATTTTTACATTTAGTGTTTGGTCAATAGTATGCTTTTAATTGTGTTTTTTGAGTAGACTTATGATGATGCGTGTACATGAATGTACATGTTTAGGAAACTTAGTTTTATGCTATTTCTATGTTCTAATCGCTGAGTGATTCAGTCTCAAGTGCTTTTTGATTATTTTATTTTCAGAATATTGAAATATTGTTTGTATATTTTCAGGAAATACCATTCCGACACATATGGAGTGGAAATCAGAATAATCTTCACTGTTCTTTTAGTGTAGAGCTAATAGATCGAGCTCAGTTCTCAGTTTCATGTAAAATACAAGTTTACCAAAAAGGTGTTCTTAACAATCGACAAGTCATACGCATATCTTCCAATCTCAAAGAGGTAAAAGCATACTTTAATACATTTTTACATACAATTACTTATAATATTTTGATTTTCTTGTTTGTGAATACAATTGAAGATCCTGACACATGAGGGATGTTGTATTACCTGGCTTTTGATTTGATGCAAAATTAAATTTAAAAAAAAAAAGGTCTGAAAGCATATTTACTGTTATGCAAAAATTGTACATTCTTGAAAATAGATAGTATATAATATTCCTGAATAAACGCTGACAACATGTACCTCTATCTTCCAAGACCAGTCAATCATTCTCGTACATGTTAGGTATCCTAAAAAAAGAAAGATATATTAACAGATCCCATATGGGAATTCAACATTACAGAAAATCCAGTTATTCTCGTACTTTGTGATTAAGATAAATAGATGAATATAAAAAGAAGAAAGGTATAGAAGTATAAAAACTAACATTAATGTCATTAGATATGTACGATTCTACTTCCTACCTTATTATAAAAGGTCACCATTAGCCATATGGTAAGGCTGGCATTTTGCAGAAAGTCAGACCTAATGTTTCATTCTGTCAGATGCAATGGCAAACAGCCACCAAATTTCTTTCATCAACTTAAACATAGTCTGGCATTCTCAGGTTTTATACAAAAATTAAATAGGATAATCTTTCACAATATAGGCATTTCAATTTTCGACAAAAAAGATAACATGTTTTTGTTGTTTGCACTTTTGGATTCCAGATAGAAATATTTCTTATTCTCTTTAGTGCATAGAAGACAATATTCTGAAATAATGCTCCTAGATAGTGACATATCGAATGCCAACTACCCAGGGATCTTTTACATGAACACCAATGTCTAGACTGGACCTCGGTTTTACGTTCCATCCAAACAACTAGACAGCCACCTTGTCAGCCCCCCTATTCTGCACCACTGTCCGCACTGACAAGTGGAAACCACATCAGAAAAAAAATAAATTATAAACAGCAATTCCAATATATATTATACATTAAAAACATATCACAGTGAAATAAATTAGGAACAGAAATTCCAATATAAATAAATTGAATTAAATAATTTAAAAGATTAAGAATTAAATATTCATCATTTTCTTAGCAAAACAACACCTTGATAGACTCTGCTACATGTATAAACATTGCATGGTCCCTGCGCCAAATAATTCCTTGAGGTTTATAAAACTTGATGTGGGCGATGGATGTACAATACATGTATATTGGCCAGAAAGCAAAAACAAAAAGCTATTTAGAGAGTGTATTGATGAAGTTGACTTGTACGAAAGACTGTTGGGTATACAGTTCTCTTCCACCCACCTGGAAAGAAACAACAAACACTAATTGCATCTGGAAAGTAATGCCATGCACGAAACAGCGCCATGAATTTCTAAAATTTGTTGTAATTTTGCCAATGTTAAGAGCTGAACAATAAAACATTTGGAGAAGGAAAAAAAATGGAAGCTCTTCACATGAACACATGATGAAAGTTTATTAGTGAAATTGAATTTAAGATGATTAACTTCTTGACTTTGACATTCTTTGCTAGAGGTCAAACCTAAAAAACATGAAATTTTTTAGGATAAAAAAAATTATGGACAAAAAGTGAGATTGATTTGAAGAAACTTTCGTCTTGTTCCAGTTTCTGTGTGTTCTTTTCTTGGCCCCATGTTTAAAATAAACTTGTTACCAATTGAAGAAAATGATGTCTTGGTTGATACCTAAGCAGGCAATTAGAAAACACACTCCAAATAATTGAACATTAGAAAAACACTTGAGAATCATTTAACGTATAAGAAGGTACTTTACTGTAATTTCCTGCTCTCTCCTTAGATCTGCCATAGTTAATTAAATATGTTTAAAGTGACTGGAATGACTTGCAAACATCTACATTATGTAAGAAAACAGGACCATAATATGGTTTCAATTCTCAATTCTTGTGCACCTTTGAGATAACTAGTACTTAGTACCAATAAATATATTTTTGCTCAGTTATATGCAGATATGTTATAGTCATGATCATGCCAGTCCTAAATATTCTCATTTTGACAACAATCAATAGTAGTCTTCATAAAAAGTCATCCAGTCTGTATGCAGTAAATGGCTGTTGTTCACTTGAAAAGTAGGACGTTAAACCCCATTTCATTTTCGACTTACTGGAAATATTATCTCCCTCTACTAGAAACTAATGCCTTCTACAAGATTTTATGTATGGCCTTTAGAACCGTATACCTGGTACATTTTGTCATAAGTCAAAGTGGGGAGAATTTGTAATGGAATGATAAATGCTGATTTAGTTACAATGATATGGGAAGATCAGTATCTTTTTTAAGTTCTTCTTATTACAGTAAATGTTATTAGGAAGTAATAATAAAAACTGTATTACCACTTCAACTGTTATATTATCTCACAAATAAATACTTGAAATACCTATCAACACTAAATAATCAGGAATAATTTCTAAGTAAATGTTAGTTTTAATGATTGTTATGTCCAAATAAATGAGCGAGTATGCCAATAAGCTGTATACATTTCATTCAAATTTTGAAACAATTCATACTTCTGTGACTTTATACATAAAAAAACTATTCGTAAATTGTTAGGCACTTTTGAAGCATTATTATTTCTAGTATATAGTGTTGTCTTCCCGATAAATTCATAACGTACATTAAAAATGCCAATGCAAGTGCAATTGCACCCATTAAATTTAACAACATAAGTGTTTAAGTATTAAAATAGTTTACTGTAAAAAATGTCTGACAATATTTTAGCATTTAAATGCTCAAGAAAACATAGGGCTGCCTGGCTACATCATGTGGTCGCTTCTATTGTAGTTCAGATTCTTTTATTGCATAATTAGGTTTCTTAATTAGTCTGGTTTGCAGGAAGCAGACGTTGTATAGAAATCAATATATATTGACAACTATTCATTGGAATATGCATTATTAGAGTTAATCAATTGTAGTAATATTTAATATACTTGTACGGGTATGAATACCGTGTCTGTAATCACTGGCTAATTAAACCAAGTCTGGAAAAATCTCATATTTCTATTTTTAGAAACTACCGCCTTGTGTAACTCCTTCGTCTACATTAAAGGGCAGGTCATCAACAGTAACAACCAACTCGACAGTAAGTTCTGGGTTCAGTTCAATGGTGGCTTTGGATCCATCAGCCCAAGTTTTTAGGTGAGTGCTTGTTTTTACCATCAAACCATCATACATACATATGGTAATATTGTTATACAGTGTGTATGGTCTGGTAAAGGACTGAATGCTGGGTATTAAACATTTTCACAAAGCATAGAGAAACACAATATGTAATGTCAAGAACTGGTGATCTCATGACTTTTGCTTGTAGTTTTTTTCATGAACGAAGGCAGAAAACTTGAGTTTTTGACAGGCCAAGATGTTTTATAGGCTCCTTCAAACAGCTGTTCTATCACTTTACTCTGTCTTTATCACATGTTTTATAATTCTTCTTCATTTTGTTTTCCACAAGCCTTTAAAAAAAGGCTTTTATTTTGAACAAAGATTTGGTGGTTAGGTTAACTAGAGGCTATGTTATATATATACGTTAAATATATGATTAACAAACATATGTACAAATATCCACTTACATTATCTTATATATAAAGAGTATTTATATAAACAAATATACTGTATATCATTCATTCGACAGTTATAGATCAATCCTTACCGTATCTACAGAAAGTAGAAAAAACAATTTGATAAAAGCTAGTGGAGTTCTTTGGCATCAGTCTCTAACTCTTGAGGGAACATCTATCAAGCATTGCAATCAAAAACTTTTGCTCCGTGAGCCATAATTTTGGTAAAATTTACCCAGATCCGCCCATTGAAAACACAAGTGATGTCTTGAAGGGGAAACATTAGACTATACATCAAAACGAATATTTCAACATTATCATAACAAATTACTATCTGTCTTTCTGAAAGTTAAAAAAAACGGCACCCTCTATATTAGCCGTCTGCTGTGCTAACATTATTTTCTTTTTGATAGTGCACCTGAACATTTTTAGGTTCTATAGACAGATATATCATTTTTCCCTCTATTTTGAAGTTTGTTTAGGCTAAAAAATACAGGTTGACTGACGAAATACTTAAGGTATTATTGATTAGCATCTCATCTGCCTAATATTTCTAATTGTGTATGGATGTTTTATTTTCAGACTTCCTCCCCATATCCGCCATCAGTTATGTATGTTGTTAGATCCACCAAATGCTCGAGGAAACGACTGGAGAATGTTGGCCCAAGCTTTAACTGTAGATAGGTGGGTGGATAAAGCTGTCTTTTTTTACCTTCTACATATCACGTTTGTTCTTTGTCTATATTTCTTGTACATACCAGCCTTACAAAACATTACTTATCTTGTCTGTTGTGTACAGACAACCTGCTGTACATTTTAAATTGATTTAATTTGTTAGAAAGGACAAAGTATAAGTGTGTAAAGACATGAGTATATGTCGTAGGTAATTGTTTACTTACTGCTGGCAAGAATTGTTTGTATTGTTTGAAGAGTTTGTCAAGAGATTAACATCGATGTTTTACATATGCTTAGACATATCTTTAAAAAAAAAAAACCCTAATTGTGACATGTATGATATAACTCAACAGTGTTATGTTGTCATTGAGTATAACATGTATCGACTAGGAATTTAGCTTGGCATCATCACTGCCATCTTGTGATGACATATAAAAAATCAAAGTCTGTCCAAGGAACAAGCACCCCAATCCTAGTGTCATGCGGATCACGCTTGAATTGGCTGACCCTAGGGTTTTTCAAAGAGCATCAACTCCAACAAGACAGAAAAACAACATCATAAGTAGAGATCGGTTCCCAGTTTCTGGTCCCCAAAAAGCAATAGAAATTTTCAGCTACATCAAGTCCCTTAGTGATATGAGAAATTCTACAAAGTGACAGTACACTGCTTAAAAAACACTTATGGTTGCTTTAGAATAAAGGGATCTAGTAACTTAAATAGAAATGCTTTGCCAGTCTAAAATTGACCAATTCAGATATCAGGCATTATAACAAAGAGCTGATTATTCTGATAGTAGATATCAAAGAAACAAGGATATATGTACTTTATAGCTATCTATAGGACTCTGTCTGAAAGGCTGTTTAATTTATTATTATCGTAACTCAACTGTGTTAAGTACTAATTTCTATTCCTTATCAGTTGGTTCAATTTCAATCAAACTTTAAATGTTTTATCTGGCCTTTTCTCAAGAGTTTGTATTTTCGGTGGTATAATTAATATAGTCTTACTTTAACGGAAACTAAGATAGTCAAGACACCTGTTTTAACACTGACAGCATGACAGTAACAGGCAGGGTGTCTAGTATACTCTACTTAGATACCAGAAGGGCTCTACTTTAAGAAGATAAGGCCAGAACAGAAGGGGAGGATGCAGGAGCCCCTGTTAGGGTGGGTCGTTGGGGCAGTTAGAATGATTTTGAAAAAGACGTGTAGATAATACAAACTGAGAAATCATGTTTTTGAAAATTAAATTTATTTATCTTTTTATCATTTAGGTACATCATTTTCTTCGCAACTAAACCTAGCCCAACAGAACATATTCTGGACTTATGGGAAGCTAGACATCGCGAGGAAACTGCAGTGACAGATTTAATGAACATTTTACGTGTTATGGGTCGCATGGATGCGGCTGCAGTGCTTGAAAAAGACATGGGATCGTGGTTATGATGAACTACACTTCTGCTGTAATGACTTGTGATGTTGCTATGAAGTAACATGAATACTATATTATATATATATATACATCTGTATAGACATTCATTGTGATAAGTGTTGCTGTGCAGTTGGGCACAAATTGTGTGGAATTACAAAGACAACAAATATATGTACCAAGTACATTAAAAGATATGAAGGCTAAAAACCCACCCAAAGCCTTTAAACTTTTTATCTTACAAAGGCTTTAAATATTTATAATTCACCAAACAAAGTTTTTTTGGTAATAATGACAACTGTAAACTACTTAAAAAATAGTTTGAAATGTGGAGGCATGCAGTGTATGTGATTTTGTGAGTGTTCTGTAAAATTTTTTAAAAAGACCTTGTGCCAACACCATGAAAAACATGCCAGAAAGAAGAGATGTTATAATATACAGAGAGCAATGAACACAATAGAAAATCGGTTTTGTGAGCTGTAGACAATAGCCACTCATGGTTTGAAGGAAGAAGGGAGCTAACTCCATTTTTGTTAACACGAACACTATAATTAGCATTGCTTCCAATGTGGACAAGCAACTAGCCTACAATTATACTAAGTAATGCAGATTTAAACAAGATATATGTGCCTCTATATTAATATATTCAATTGCAATCATGCCTATGATCAATCTTATCCTTTAGTTTTCATAAAAGTCTATTAAGATTTGATATTGGACTATGCAATATTTTGCATTGACAACATGGCGACCATGTTTTCTAATATGATAAACATATAAGTACATATCAAACATTTGATAAAGAAAAAAAAAAGCTTCATTATTATTACATATATTGTCATAAATATGTGTGTGTTGATGTTCAAACAGTTCAGCTTAAACCAAATATGCAAATATTATATGTTTGGAGATGAAGAAGAATAACCTAACTGTGAAACATGTTAAACCTTTGGACATTATACAGCTGCTTGCCTTATGTTACTCTGTGTGCAAATGCGAAAACGCTTGTGTGACAATAAATATCACGTTAGTCAACATGCATTTGTGTTTATACCGTGATATTGCAGTTGTGATCATTGCTATAAATATATTAATTGTTTAATTCATGGTAATTAAAACGGAAGGCATTTTGTATAGTTTTATATGATACTTAGAAACAGTTACTCTACATAAAGTGTACATGACTTAATTTAATATTCTAGCTGCTAACTTATTCATGACTTTTTTATACTTGGCACATATAGCTGACAGACATTTTATTTCTTTCATTTATATATTGTACATGTATATACTTTAAGTTACAGTCAGTTTTTTATGTAGGTATAGATATAACTTATCTACTTATATCTCAAGAATGAAAAATTCTAGTCAATGAAGTAAAAAGGTGTATAATTACTTGACCTACTGGGCTGGAGTCATGAAACAATTGATAAGGTTATAATAGTTTCAGCTAATTAGGAAAAAATCAGCATGCTAAATCTCTAGAATATAATATGTAACCTGAATACTTTTAATATCAGAAATTAGTAGAAGTTAAGTGTCTGGTACAAATTACAGCATTGATACATCTTTTGGATTTCACACTATTAGAAATTGATGCTTTTTTGTGAAGGATTGTGTTTTATGTGTGACTCTGTACAAGCCCTGTGTTGAGAATCTCTACCTATTACTATCTGACTGAAAGCTAATCAAAAACGTTGGTGCTATTGTGTACAGTATAAACAAGATATCATCCGATGCTCTAAAGAACGTAGATTTAGATTAAAATGTAACAACTTATATTATGGTGTATATTTGCTGTATTATAGTGATATAAAAATATAAATATATATAAATATGTGCATTTATGCTCAAACTGGAGCAATTCTTACATTCAAATTGTAACTTAAAATGTTATTTATTATCAATCTTTTTCTTTACTTTCTTTAAGTATACATTACATACACTATGTCTTCGTTGTCAATCAAAGTTGACACAGTGAAAGCATTTAATTTCTAAACTTACACACATTTCATGGTTTTGTTTATAAATAAATATTACAAATTTGTACAAATATCCAAGATATACTATTTGTAAGTTTTTTTAACAAATATCCAAGAGATTCTATGAGCAACATTTCTAAAAAAAAATGAATTTGAATTAAATCCCTTCACATAAAAGACCAGCTGAATTATTTACTCTCTTTTAAAGAACAAAAATCACCAGTTGGAAATGAATCCATCTCATTAGTGTTCTATCAAAGTAACAAAAAATTACATCGTCTTAAGCAATTGTACATTTTGACACTCATGACCAAGTCTTTGTTGTTTGGAAGTCTTACAGCTATAGCTGAAGGCTTTTGCTATTAAATTATTATATAAGATACTTGTAAGTGAACTAATGTTTTTTTCTCTTTAAGTATTGCTACAATAGTGCTATAATCTATAATTTAGTGTACATGACTGTGTTACTCTTAAACACAAAAACCACAATTTAGAGTCTCATGTAAACTTGATAATGTGTCGATAAATTGAAAATATTATATTATATTGTACAGAAAGAACTTTGTTCGCAAACATGTAAATATATATTACTTCAATAAATGTTTTGATGAAGAATGGTATTGTTTTATTTTAGTTGTAATCCCACGTTATTATTAAGCTTGCATAGAGAGCTTGGCTGAAATGTCACCTTTGCATCAACTGTAAAAAGGGGTCATATTCTGGTCAATATAAATTATTAATATGCTCTATATAAAAAAATTGGCACTATTTGAGGGTTCTCTTTATTCTTTAATAATATTTTGACATAATGACTATCCCAGATTGCAGGGTCTCGCAGAGTGCAATTTTGCAGCAATGCAATGATGTCATCCATCAAACAGTCATTCCTCAATTTCAGTAATTACTTGCATGTTATATAGTCTTAATGGTAAAGTTACCCAAGAGAGGTTATTTGTAATTAATATTTAGGACTGATTTATTCCCACTGAAAGAGGTTTATCTCCGGGCAAATTACTTTGCAATATGAGTGGAATAGCTTAATTGAATATCATTTTGGCTTTTCTTTAAAAATGTGGGGTTGAATTCAAGGGAAAATAAGTCTTCTTGTAATTATTACACAGGCATTTGGAAAATTTAACTGACACATATATAACACGTTAACTGGCGATTCTGGCCTGTGAATACAGCAACTTTGAAGTGGTCTAATAATATAACCTAACTTAGTGGGCTGACCTGAATTTCATTCGAGTCTTCGACTATTGAATCGTTTCCAGTCCACAGAGAAAATTTAACGGCCACAAAACATGCGCATTTCTGATATTCCAGCCCGCGAATACAGCAACTTCTATGTAGGCTATCAATACAGCCTAGCTAACTAAGGTGGCTGACCTGAATTCCAAACAAGCAATCGTGGGGGCGGGGGGGGGGGCGGGGGGGGGGGGGGGCTCGCAATAAAATGTTAACCGCTGCAAATGCTTTTTTTCTGCGGTTCTAACCCCCGAGATAGTCCAAGGAGACATGGCGTGTGGGGGCCTGGCCATACCCGACAAAATCTAGAAAAAATAACCGCTGTAAATGCTTTTTTGCTGCTGTTCCAGCCCCCGAGTTGAGCAACCTCAAAGTTGTCTTTAATAGTTTTGCAACCTAAATTTCAGTTCTCACTCTATTCCGGCCTGATTACCGATCACCCAAACAGACTGCAGCTGCATCCAGAAATAATGGTCGATGTCCGAAAAACGTCGCACAAACCGGTAGTCAATTCTTTCGCGGTAGCCTATATTGAATAAAAGAAAAGTAAAATTAGTGTTTTATTAAATTTCGGCCAATTTATGATGATATTTTTTTGTCCATTTTAAGTTTACCCGTTTGCCCGAAAACTATTTGGAAGCAGACAGTGAATTTTGGAGAAAATGCGCACAAAGGGGAACAACTCTTATTTATCCAAAGATTTCCCGCTCTCCAGGGGCCTATTTCACGAAATTTTAACTAAGATAAGATCCCAATTTTAGTAATTTGATTGGATAATATTAGATTGATTTTAGTGCTTAGCCAATCAAAATTGAAGTATCTACTAAAATTGGATTTTATCTTAAGTTAAAATTTCGTGAAACAGGGCCCAGTATCCCCAGTCTACAATTTCCGTTTGTATCACATTTAAACAACTGGTTGTCATAAATGAATATGTGTTTTAGTATTACCTTATATAAGCACCATGTACACTACGTCTTCATTTATGACGAATTGTTTGTTGTGATTTTGAATATGAAGATTAATTATCTCCCTTTATTGTCCGGAGGTATAAATATTTATTGGCGTTCAGAATATTTAACGCACATTATATTTCGAACCTCCGGATTTTCCGGCGTGTTTTCTCTTGGCAAGAAAGCGCATCTAATCGTAGCGATGGGACAAAAACCAAGAACCAGTGTACAGGTTGGGGTGCACTTGGCCGTTGAAATTCGATAATGCGCAGTCGAAATTTCCTTCATCGCACACTATGCTACATGGCGCATAATGTCGGTCTTCATTATCTTGGCTAGTGCAAAAAATTGGGACAATAAACCCAATTTCATTTCACCTCATATAACCGGGCCCGGAACAGTCTTCATATCATATATCTCTACTGATATCTCAAGATGAGGCACGTTAAATTGACAAACACAATACGGGTCTTTCTTTAGCCCTGAAATGTTACATTTATTAAAAAAACAAGATCATAATCAACCCTCGATGGCAACGGATACTCGAGATTTATCAAGATTAGAACAGTTCGCCATTTAAAAATTGAATTCAAAAATGGAAAAGCGAGACTAGGGCACAAATAAACCAGTGTCCTGTTTACCACGCTGCACACATCTTGTCAAAATTACAAACAGTGATAACTTGGGTCAGAATAGAGTAATTTGAATGAAGTTTTCACTATTTCCATTTTACATTATCTTTTTTGAGTTATTTTAACAAGAATGATCAGCGCTTTATCTACATCTTACATAATGTATCTTTAGACAGTATATAAGACAGGATTAACACCAAACTGATCCCGCAGTGAATATTCGCTTGGCCGCTACAATCACTGATAAGCATGACATCGACGAGCCTTAATAAGTACGGAATATTAACTTTTTTACTCCGACAAATTAAATTCTCAAACATTTTTTTGAGGTAAAAGAAAAATAAATAAAGACGTTTGAAGTATTTGAAGTTAAAAAATATTTCCTATTTAGTGTAAATGGGTATTAAAATGAGTAAAATGCATCATTTTGCCCGAAGCAGTTAGGTGTTAAGTAAACATTACACGAGCAGTTGAGCCAATGACTGGCGCGGTGAGCAGTAAACGCACGTGCTATGGACACTTATCTGTTACAGAGATAATTCGTAAGTAATTCTCTGTGAAACAGATTGGATTAACACGTTTAGGGTTCAAGATTATGGTAGTACCTCCATGTATATGTAATTCAAAATAAAAACGATACCCTCTTCCGAACTGTAATAAAACGAGTCATAAATTAAAAATCAATTATTAATAATATATGCCCTACGCACGTTTATTTTGCTTTATAAAAGGACATTACATAAAATATATAAGTACGTATACATAATACAGAAATACTATACAGTTTAAGAACAAAGTTATTCTTAAATGATTTGTTTGTTTTTATTGGGGGTTTTCGGGGAGAGGGGTGAATATTCATTTCTTTTTTTCTCAATTTCATATAGGGAACGGACTGAGTGAGTGAAATTGTCTTTATTTTCAAAATTCTCCAATAGAGTAATGAAGTATCTAATTCTAATTTCCAGGAAATGAATTAAGTTATCTATATTATAGCTTCGGCATAATACAAATAATATAGTTTCCCAACTTTGTGCCACGTAACAGCGGCTAATTAATGATATCGGTCTACTAGTTTTGCAGTTATCGCACCTATCAACGATAATCCGATTATTAGGATTATCCCGTTACTAAACGATACTTTGAGAAATGTTACCATGGACAACGGCGTAGTTATGGTGAACATTACACAGTATTGTGTATATAAACGAAGATAAAATTCTATCTCAGTACAGCTACTACCAGTGTCACCGTATCCACTTCTACAAACCATTCAATATCCTACTCAAATTC
This sequence comes from Patella ulyssiponensis, assembly GCA_963678685.1. NCBI lineage: Eukaryota > Metazoa > Mollusca > Gastropoda > Patellidae > Patella > Patella ulyssiponensis. The sequence goes on along the minus strand of OY783226.1, from coordinate 81,437,820 downwards.
CAACATGCGGGAAATCGTACATATGCAAACAGGCCAATGTGGCAACCAGATTGGAGCTAAGGTAAGACTTGAACATATAATTTACATGGTTTTTGCTGACCAACGTCTCATTGGACTGACGTGCGTGTTAGAGCCCCACTAATTAACAGCGATGGTTCAGTAAAGTGTGTTTAGAAAATCTAAAACTCGATAATCGTCTACATGTGGTTATCTCTCCGAAGTTTCATTAGCACTCGAACCGTAAATTTATAAACACACTGAAGACATCGAATTCAAAGATGACGTTATTATTATTAGCTGACACCTGGTCTGACCCATTTAAAGTTTGCCTGATTACACCAGAAACACACATAATTGCATTTATGTTTAAATTTTTTACATTGAAATGTAAACGTGAAACTGATATAGACATGAACGTTTTGTGCGATTCCAAATCTAGTTTCTACTCATCTTCAATAGAAGACTTGATCTCGCTTTAACCCCGTACATGGTGTAAAACTCGCGGCCGTTGCTTCGGGAACATGATTTCTACTAGAATATTCAAAGTCTATTTGTATAGCTAATAATCAAAATGTATACACTTACAACCGATACTGCTAGAGGCGATGCCAAGGAATGTTGAGGCAAATATATAGCCCCCGTGTCGACAGGTTTAGGCTACTTAGTTTGAAATTTAAGATGTTTTACTAATAGTAATAAATAATATATTGTTCGTCAAGCAGATTTTGATAATGTTTGTTACATGTACTTACATTCTAATTCTAGTTTTGGGAAGTGATTTCTGATGAACATGGTATCGACCCAACTGGAACATACCACGGTGATTCTGATCTTCAGTTGGAAAGAATCAACGTTTATTATAATGAAGCTACAGGCGGAAAATATGTACCCCGTGCTGTTCTCGTGGATTTGGAACCCGGCACCATGGATTCCGTACGGTCAGGCCCTTTTGGTCAAATTTTCCGTCCAGATAATTTCGTATTTGGACAATCTGGTGCTGGTAACAACTGGGCTAAAGGTCATTACACCGAAGGTGCTGAATTGGTCGACTCTGTCCTAGATGTGGTCCGTAAGGAGGCTGAAAGCTGCGATTGTCTACAAGGATTCCAGCTGACCCACTCTCTTGGTGGTGGAACTGGTTCTGGTATGGGAACCCTCCTCATCAGTAAAATTCGTGAAGAATACCCAGATAGAATCATGAACACCTTCTCTGTCTGTCCTTCACCTAAGGTGAGTTGTCTTGGGTTTTTTTTTCTAAATACACATTCACATTTATCATAATCCATACGATAAATATCATTTATATTAATTATGATTATAAATTGTTTTTCTATTGCTAATGATATTCATATGTACGTACACAAATTCAGTTTATTATTATATTGTGAATCATCTGCAAGTTTATCAGATTTAAAATCGCAATACATGTACTATTTTCTATTGTATCAAGCATAATATAATGCCCAATCTAAAACTTAAATTGCCATTAAAATTTCAGGTATCAGATACAGTTGTTGAACCCTACAATGCCACTCTATCAGTTCACCAACTGGTAGAAAATACAGACGAAACCTACTGTATAGATAATGAAGCCCTTTACGACATCTGCTTCAGGACATTGAAACTGACCACACCTACATACGGCGATTTGAATCATCTGGTATCGGCCACCATGTCTGGTGTGACTACCTGTCTACGATTCCCGGGCCAATTGAATGCTGATCTTCGAAAGCTGGCTGTTAACATGGTACCTTTCCCACGTCTGCATTTCTTTATGCCTGGTTTCGCTCCCCTCACTTCTCGGGGTTCACAGCAGTACCGGGCTCTCACTGTACCTGAACTCACCCAGCAGATGTTTGATGCCAAGAACATGATGGCTGCCTGCGATCCCCGTCATGGTCGTTACCTGACGGTAGCTACCATGTTCAGAGGTCGTATGTCTATGAAGGAAGTAGATGAACAAATGTTGAACGTCCAGAACAAAAACAGCAGTTACTTTGTTGAATGGATCCCCAACAACGTTAAAACAGCTGTTTGTGACATTCCTCCAAGAGGTCTGAAAATGTCCGGTACATTTATTGGTAATAGCACCGCCATCCAGGAACTGTTTAAACGAATCTCTGAACAATTTACTGCCATGTTCAGAAGAAAAGCTTTCCTCCATTGGTATACTGGTGAAGGTATGGATGAGATGGAATTTACCGAAGCTGAATCTAACATGAATGATTTGGTATCTGAATATCAACAATATCAAGATGCTACAGCTGAAGAAGAAGGAGAATTTGACGAAGAAGAAGGAGAGGGCGATGAAGCATAAACATTAGTGAACATGTAGGATTATTTTTGGAAATTGAATAACTTATTCTATTTATTGTTAAATATTTATAAATATTTATCTATATAAAATAAATGATGTATTTACCTGATACAAATATTATTAAATTCTATCTTTAAAAACATTGTTCTTCCACGTACTAGGTAGCCGCTGTAGAAAAATGGGTAAGGCGCTGGCTTGCTAACCTTTTGTCCTTAGTTTCATCCGTAAGTTCATCAGGCCTTTTCAGTATGGTTTCCCCCTTGGCAGTGGTGGCAGGACGGGGGGCCAGGCAGGGTACGTCGTTCGGATTGGACGAACAAACCGAGGTCCTGTGTACACCTTTGCGTGCACGTAAAATAACCCCTGAAGGAAATGAATTACTACCCGGGAAAAATTTAACACGTGGAAGTCATTGTCGTATTTGAGTTGGCGGGGGACAGGTACATTTGGAATGTTTGAATACGCAAAATGGATGGTCAATTAAGCATATTTTATTCCTACTTAGATTTCACGATGGATCAGGCGGCGGAGTTGTGAAATCATCACAGCTTATAAGTATAATCCTTCGTCTAGCCCCAGGAAAGGGATCCACCCCTTACCTAAAAACCTACCAGGCAACGCTTCTCCAATTGTTTTAAACACTGCCTGGTTACTTAAGTCCTTAATTGCAGTACTTCACGGACCAGGCATCTCATCCTTATGTCAGGATGTGTTTAAGTTCTCAGCAGGTTATTAGGTTCGGCTGCAGTAGTTTAGTGGATATGAAACTCCCCCCTTTTGCCTAGCCATATTTGTTGATTTTGTGGTCTAGAATCGAAGAAGAGGATTTGAATTAAAATTTTCTTTCAGGTTTTGGTAACTTGTCATAGCATAGAGGCGGGAGAATAGCGAAACCAAGGAGGTGGCTACGGCGATATACACGACGGATAGTTAAATGTTTTAAATCTCGACGCATACAAATTTTGGAGCAAAGGCATGACTATTGCAATTGCCCTGTCTATAGTGAAAATTTTGCAATCGATCAAACAATTAGGAAAAGGTTGGAGCCGGGCAGAATTAATTGGGATACTAATGGCGGTCTGCATCCCGTTGAGGTGTGTTGCCTCCCCTTAACTGTTTGGCTGTGTTTAGTTTATTATGGATCAAAATATCTTGGATGGGTTCTATTTTAATACGCATCGGTCCTGGAGTTATGACACCCCCAACCTTTTACGCAAACTGTTTGTGTCTTGATTCAGATCAAACGAGTTTCAGATATTTGTGAATACGCATGCTTAGTTAGGTGTACCGCCCGATGCATGTTGCTTGTGGGGGGGGGGGGGAGGATGCAGAACTCATGAAATGCCCAAATAAATTCCCGCTTGAAGACGACCGTGTCCGTCGTCAGCTTTCCATGCATGTAGGGGAAAATTTGACGGCCGCATAAACACGTTTGTCTGTTATTCCAACCCCAGATCCAAATTATAGTCTAATTTATGTGGCTGACCTGAATTCCAATCAACCATTCAACATTTACACTCCACAGAGACGCGACCGACGGGAGAAATATTAAACATTTAGATTATTGGCCGTAAACGCGTTTCCTGCTATTCCAGCCAGTGAATATAGCAACTTCAACGTGGTCTAATGTAAGCTAACTTTGTGGCGTCCCTGAATTTCAAACAATCTATCAATCGCTAAGGATGCCGCGGACAGCGAACTCGGTCTTTGTCGCACAGAGCAGAGTGGCTCTGGATAAAATGTTTTAAACCAGAATTAATTGAGATAAAAAGGCGGTCCACATCCTATTGAAGTGTGTTACCTCCCTTTAAGTGCTTTGACTATTGCTATCCCAGAGTATACCCAAACGGCGGAACAACTGCATGTATAAGGTTGGAGTCGATGGAAATCACGCCACATTACTCAATGACAGTCCTTATGATCTCAATCGAAACCGTTTGACTTCTTGACCCCCCCCCACCCCATGTGGTAACACATTCTGTGTGGCAAATTATGTATGAAAATAAAAACAACAACCACAAAACAATAAATAAAATAAAATGGTTAGCAATCGGTAGTTAATAAACAAACAAAAACACGATGTACTTTTATGGAACCTTACATCAATTAACACCTTATTAATATATCTATATTATGATGAAAACAGTGTTGGCTCAATGCTCAGTACGCCAACATTGAATATTCATAATTTAGACTACCGTATATGAAATGTTGGCGTGTTTGATGATAGCCTGCGGCAATTTTATGTCCCGTATTGTATAGGTTTATTCTGTCTGTGATCACTGTTTATTATAGAACACGTTGATGTAATTATTCTTATTGGTCACTGAAACTTGTTTTGTCATCTTTATGACACCAACAATAACGTATTGAACTTACACGCTATTTTATCTTAATAAAGCAACGTACACGGAATCAAGTGATATATGATTTGATAAAACAGCATGCTTGTTAAATGTTGATTGGAATTGCCTCGTTTTTTTCATTCTGACCTAGATCTATTTAATATGATATAAAATGAAATAGAAAAATGGGGTGTAACTTCCTCTCAGCACAAACTAGACGCTTTTTTTTATCGATTTATCATCAAATCGATTTGAATTTAGTGACTCCAAAATACTTTGGGGAGTTCGTTAATCGATTTGAATTAGATGGACATTATAGATGAAAATTTAAGGCGTTTTAATGGACCACTGATTAGCCAAAGTGATTTGCATTCATTCAAATTTTCATCTTTAACGTCCATCTCATTCAAATTGGTTACCCTAATCAACGAATTTATCGACACCTATTTCCGAAGCGATTACATCAAATCGCCAAATCACGCCAAGGTGCGATTTGGCAATTTGATCTGTGATCACGTAGTTTTTTCTACTCTCTCCAGCCACAAGAATTGTTTACAGCTAATCGGAGCATTTATCGAAATCGACAAAGTACTTTGAAATCGACTTTACTGTCACATGACATCTCCACTAAATTCAAATCGATTTGGCAAGTCGATAAAAAAAAAACTTTATTGAATGCAAATCATTTTTGCTAGTCAATGGCCGACAAAACGCCTTAGGTTATTTCGGAACCTATAATATTATAAATATTATATTGCATCTTTATTCAAATAATTGGGCTAGTCGTTCAGATGAGACCAAAAACGTGCACGTCAAAGCTCCCTTTACAGTTGGAATTCGATACAAGAGTATACGGTAGAGTAGACCCGAATCCAAAGCTCATTGTATGCGATATCACCCTGGGTGGAAGCGAACGTTAAACCGACAAACGAACGTGTGAGCGTTAACCCTTCTATTATCAATGATATATTTGATTTGGTAGTAATGTTAATTTTTTATACATCAAAGAAGTTGATAATTAAAATTGTCACAGTGCATGAAAAAAAACCCCCAGTAATAGAAAACTGTTCATCATACAATCTGCCACATGCTGTGTAGACCTACTATAAAATTCTAGAGCATGCACCATACCACTTTGGCAACATGTAATCTGGCATATAAAATAATTTTACCCCATTATTTAAAGATAATGTACTTTTTATGATATATTTAATACATTCTCTCCATATTCTTGTATTTTTCGGTTATGGTTATTTTTAGTTGTTTTATATTTAATGTGACAAATAGATCAAATACAATCTTACACTCAATGACTTTGTTGTTTTAAATCAATATGAATACAATATCGGCCGTAATTGGTTTGCGTGTATCGTAATGTTGTTGACTATCAATGACTTGTTCCCATAGAAATCAATATTTCAAATGTCAATTTTTCGAGAAGTTCAGAATGATTTTAAGCACATACTTATTATGGGAAAACAACTTTTTATATAAACTCTAGAAAAAAATAAAATTTTTCATCTGATTGTGTATGTGTGATCTACTCAAGGCGGAAGAGGTGGGTTTAACGTCCATAAAATCGGACATTTCGATATTAATTCTGTGTCGACCTTAATGCTGCCAAAGTTGTTGAAACTGATTGTTTAAATAAAAGACGGATACATCCAACAAGAAAATCTGTATACGACACGAGATGAAAGTATATATACGCTATTCAAAATTTATGACAAGATCTACAACTGTGCCCCAGGACACACCTGGGTTAATAGATTTTTACCTGGTTACAAAAGTAAGAGTTTATGTATGTCTCACAAACAGATAATGAGAGATTTGGATATAGTGTTAACGACAATGTAAGGTCACGTGTAGGATAATGTTATAAAGTAGTACTTGTTAAGAAGATGAAGCTGTTTGTCGGGTTAATTTGACCAGATTTACAAGCAATGGACATTATTTAACAGTAATACTTGTTAATTCTGTCACGGACAACTGTCATCTCGGCAGGCGTGTTCTATGTTAGCTGTCGTCAAGAATAAATCTAACATACCATTTTCCCTAAAAATTGGAATATTTGGATGATGCGTTTAAGTTCTTTACTACGTTGAAATATTAAAATAGCATTATGCAAGAGCAAAATCTGCTTATAACAGGTCTTTCTTTAAGCCTGAGATGTTATCTAAATAATCAATTAGACATTAATTAACATATCCAGACCATAATAAACTCTTTATGTCAAGGCTAGCCTTCGATGTTGGCGGATTAAATTCTTATATGCCGCTTAATGGCCGTTGATAATTAAATCAATCAATATTAATGATTTGAGTAATGATGACCGAGGCTATGTGAATATTTCAAACGCTTTTTTCTCGGCTAATAGTGAATCAATTTGACTGAAATTTTCAGCAAATTATCTTTACACTATCTAGTTTTTAACTATTATAGTGAGATTTGTCATCTCTTTATCTTATGTCCCATAATGTAACTTTAACTTAGATACTGACTTTTTGGAGGGAACGAGTATAGTTCATAGACACAGGCACTTTAAGGAATTAAAATAAAACTTCGCAGTACTGTAAATAATATGTAATCAAGCAATAGTACTGTAACCAGGGTCGTACCTAGCAGGGGTGAAGGGCGTACATTGCACCACCAGAAAAATAAGGCGCCCCGAGAAATGGCGCCTTCTTTTAAAATTTGACAACCTTTCAATTATAAAATAATACACTTGATTATGATCACAGTGATGTTCTTCAGACACTGATCAGGCGGTCGGTTTTAAGGGCGCCAACACGCCAATTGGTACCTGATTCCTTTGCCCTGATCCAAACTTTCTTATGTCACTTATGTAGAGGCTATACTGCAGGTGTGGGTCAATCTGTTTCACAATCACAGAGGTATTGTGAATAGTCACTGCTGATCAGTGTGAGGGTGGGTCACTCGGCAAAACTCCACAGATTCCGGTACCTACATCTAGTCTCGGCTGTATGACAGTAAGTGATATGTACCTACGCCCATACATTTGCGATGCGGCTACCGGTTTACTTTAACAGGAAAATTTGACGCTATGACAAAAAAAAAAAGAAACAATAGACGCAACCGAACACAAATTGGCGACCTATTCGGCTAGCGACCTACACTTCTATTCTGAGCTAAAGGAATGGATAAAAAATAATATATTCTACTTTCATTTGATAGACGTAACTTTGGATTTTATTGGATGATAAAAATAAATGAGTTTGGGCGACTGTTGTCTTTATTCTGAATAGGTTGCCAACGAACAGTTTGCCAGCTGGATCGGTCGAATAGATCTCTAGCCGAATAGGTCGCCAATTTGTGTTCGGTATGGGCGCAGCCATGTTTCACCAGGGACCTTTAAAGTAGTTCCAATATGGCAGAATTCGTCATACAGCCCACTCGGCAAAACTCGATAGATTTCGGACCTACATCTAGTCTCGGCTGTATGACAGTTAGTGATGTTCCTACGCCGATACATTTGCGATGCGGCTACCGGTTTACTTTAACAGGAAAACTTGACGCTATTACAAACAAACAAGACACCATGTGCGCAACCGAACACAAATTGGGAACCTATTCGGCTAGCGACCTATTCGACCGATCAAGCTGCAACCTGTTCGTTGGAAACCTATTTAGAATATTAAAGACAACAGTCGCCTTAACTCATCTATTTATAAACCAATAAAATCCAACGTTATGTCTATCAAATGAAAGTAGAATATATTATTTTTTATCCATTCCTATAGCTCAGAATAGAAGTGTAATTTCGTCATTATCTTACAGCTGGATCGGTCGAATAGGTCGCTAGCCAAATAGGTCGCCAATTTGTGTTCGGTATGGGCGCAGCCATGTTTCATCCGGGACCTTTAAAGTAGTTCCAATATGGCGGAATTCGTCATACAGCTGAGACTATGGGGATGCTCGATTCACAGTTCCGGAATTAAATTCCAAAACTGGTGTCAATCGAGTGAAAAGGAGAATTCCGGAGGACAACGCATGTGCCGAGTGTATAAAATATATTTCAACCAATCATGACAGCTGAAACATATTTTGTACTAGGAATACGTCACGATTCTACTCACTCCACCTCAGCTATCGGGACTGGCAGAACTGTGACGGGACTGAATTCCGCGTCACTCGATTGTAATTCTGTCGATTCGGGACGTTCTGGACTGTGAATCGAGCATCCCCTAGATGTAGGTTCTGAAATCTGTAGAGTTTTGCCGAGTGTCATACAGCCGAAACTAGATCTAGGTTCCGTAATCTGTCGAGTTTTGCCGAGTGAGGGTGGGTCTGTCTACATCATAGAACTGTATTATATACGATCTATGGTCTGCATAAGATGTCACTCGGCAAACCTCGGAAGATTTCGGAGTTTACGGAATCCGCCGAGATTTGCCGAGTGCATAAGATGTAGGTCTTTTGTGTTTTTCTTAGATTGAAGAGTCGGAAAATTGAAAATCTCTCAACAATGTGAATATGTGCCTGAGTTATAAATTGTTTATTTTGATTGATGATTCGTGTTTTTGTGTGATTGAAATGTTGGAGAAGTCACCATAAGTATATTGTAAGTATAGACACGTCAATATATATTTGTCCATTAATAATGTTAATCTCACTGTGGTCAACTCGTAAATCCGCGCTGATCAAAGTTTAACAAACCAAGGGAAGTAACTCCATTCTGTGAAACCTTCAATACATTCTTCTCAGCAAAGCCCGGCATTTGTCCTACACATCATTTGGATTTATATATGGAAGGTAAAAAAATGACATCCCTTAATTTATTTGGCAGTAAACTGTAGTAAACGTCGCTCTAATACAACAAGCGAGTGACACCAACTGCTAAATAATTTTATTCCACTCTAGCACTCGCTATCGTCTGGGGATTAACCCAGGCTCTGGATCAACCCAATTCGATTCTTGGTTGCACTTTTGAAATGTTTGTATCTTTTCAGTTTCAATTATTTGCTGTTTTTTCCTGATGAATATGATTAAATATTCTTGTTTGAAGAACTTTCGTACTGCGAACTGTATTGTTTGAAAAAAAAAACAAGACAGTTATTAATATTGAAATTTGGTGACTTTATAATAAAATTGTATACACCTCCATGGTTATAATCAACGTAATTTGATCAATGTGCATTGTTCCCAATATGGGCGACCTCCCTAAAGCTATGCAATAATCTTAGCCACTGAGTACAATATTTTTTAAAACTGAGCCCATGTCAGAATGTTAGACCAAGAGACCAGGGAATCAACCTAGCTGAAAAGTCGTGTAACAATTTTCTCCAATATGATATGGTATCAATGCATCATGTACACATGTATATCTGGTTTTATAAGAGTCTACCGGGTTTCTGATGGTGGGTGTTGCTGTGGGGATTGTGATTCTGGGCGTGAATTATTGAGCTAAATCTGGCTAATTTAGCTCAAAAGTGTACCACATGAAAACTGATGAAACGAGATATACCTGCATTGATACCATATTGGTAGGCCTACACTTTTCACCTAGGTTGACCCCTGCTCTATTTGTACTGCAGATTTAATTATAACTATAAATCTCCTTGGATTGTTAACTGTTTTTCTTCACTTCAAATTCGATGTGAAGCATTGAGACAATGAGAGGATGAGACATTGATTTTCACTGTACGCCCATCTCTTGCAAACGGTGGACATATCTTGCATGGCAATTAACCGCTTGTTGCATGTGCAAATAGTCGATTTACTAATATGAAAGTAAGAAGTTTGCATTTACATGTTAGCACATTTACAGCAATCCTTACTAGGTTAAGAGCTATAATTATGTTGCGAATTCTACTCCATAACTATGGACATACCCCGGAGCTATAATATTGTCGACACACATTGTTGAAGGGTGTGCTTCAATGAAGTGATTACAACTTCGTGCTGTAGAAAACAAGAGGAGATTTTGACATATTAAGTAATGTTACGTCGACTAGTATTATTATTTTATCCTAATTTACACACATGACTTCAATACAAATCAATAAATCGAAATTAATGGAATGTTTTTAGTGCTATCAATACAATGCCCATCTATACATTGACCATGTAAGCCTATAGATCAACCAGGTAGCTCTGACCGTTAAAGATGACACAGCGTAAATAAAATGAAATGAAGTTTATTTAACGTCCTACTTTTCTGCATCAACTGGACTAATGAAGACGGACATACAATTGAATTCCAACTGTCAGTGGTTCTTTTATGTGCATGTCAACAAAACCTCCATTTTTTCTCCCATCTAAATAAAGCATTCGCCATATACAGTGTGCTAAAGGGGAAATTCGAATTCCAACTGTCAGCAGCGCTTTTGCACGTAACCTCCATTTTCTGTCCCCTCTAAACAACTAGATCTTGTCCCTTGCAGGACCTTCCGCCCGGCACCTCGGAGAAAGCGGGGGGGGGGGGGGTGGCAAGCTGGAAAATCCGAAGGAACTTTATCAGCCAACATAGGGATCGACAGCCAAATCTTTTAGTTTGTGAGCAAGCGTCTTACTCCATGAGTCACCGTTGCAGTTTTATTAAAAACAGAATCAACCATAAAATGGCCGACTGGTCTTGTTATTGTGTGTATTAAGAACAACTGTGCCACTTTCAGGCCTCGAAATGTTTGTTGAAAAAAGCTACCTGTCGCAAGCGACAGGTAGCTTTTCATCATACCTGTCGCTTCAGTAAATAACCTGTCACTCTCAATTGTCAAACCCAAAGACTAAGTAAGTATAGTATCACACATATCCATGTAGGTACACACACGTTTGTTCAGGTATTGACGTACATTGCTTCATATAAATATGGTAATATGAAACCTTTTTATTTCTTCGACATCGGAATGCCTAATTGAAGTTCTTGAAAGTCGGCGAATCTGCTTTGGCTCAGCGACTCGAAGATTCGTACAACTACCGGTACAATTCTATCATCCGTAGCCACGTGGATTCCGCAAATTATCATGGTATCACGTACACCTCCGTGCTAAATCGAATAGTTCGACGTTGAGGTGTAGAATTCAAATTTTAAAATATCAGTATTGAATTGAATATCAAAACACAAATCACACCTGTGCATCGCACAGTAAGAAATATGCCGCGTGCGAAAGACAGGTAGCGCCACCTGGAATTCCCGTCTCACATACAATGTATCGGGACTATATTTACGCTACAAATTATATTAATATCCGAGATATTTTTCCGACCTGATTTTTGATTTTGTCGAATTGTCTTGTAAATTATTTAAATGATTAGATACACGAACTTACGAAACATAGATCTATCGAGCCGTGTGTATTTCCCTTCCACTCCAACCGCTTTCTAATAATATTTACTGTGGTGTCGTTACGGTAGAATTTTTTCAGGTGACGTTTTAATTTACTTAGATATAATACTCCATAATGCTATAAACTAATGCCAAGTAGATGAAAACAAGCGTAGATGGTGTGAAATTCGTTGTTATAAAATTGTCTACTTCCAAACTGAGTTCCTGTAGCCTGTGACAGAGCGAAATGTAGACAATGCAAATGGCGGCTTTCCGCAGTATTTCCGTGCTCAATTCTTGCATTTAGAAACGACTCTACGAATAAATAAATACGGCCTACGTGTAGGTTACATGACGTGGACGTGAGTATTGTGGTTAATTTACTGAACATCAAGTAAAATTTAGTCCACCTGTCGCAAGCGACAGGTAATTTTATTTGCTACCTGTCGGACGAAAAAATCGCCTGTCGGCGACAAGTAGACAGGTGAACATTTCGAGCCATGCACTTTATATTCGTGACATTTATATCTTTATTATTCTATATCCTTGATATCCAACATCTGATTTCGAGACGTGTTTTTTTTTTTATTTTGACAAAGGATTCAGTGTCAGTCGTTAGTCGTGGATATACATGTAATATATGTATTTACTTTAGATACACCCATACATCTTTAGATACATCCATACATATATATATTTATATAATATGTGATCTGTTATGTATCGCTTGAAATTATCTAATGAAATTGTTGGTTTTATCGCGCACTAATCGGTCTTTCAAAATTTAAATTAAATTTAAGTTCGGTTTGATGAACACGTAAGTTGTGATCGGTAGAAAATGTACCCTTTCGCATTGTATAGCAGGATAACGTAGCCATGTTTATTTAAAGTACCGGTAGCTAATCCTCTAGCTCAGTATTTTGCATAATATTTGAAATGTAAAACACGAATTAGAACTTAGTATTGGTCCGTTTCAATTGATATTGATGTTATCTTGTCAAAATATGGGATCCTAATATCAAATATTTAAGACACAAGGAACATTTTATAATCACCAAAGCATGAGTCGAGTCGTGACTTGTGCAATATATGGCTTCGGGCGCCATTTGTAATGAACAAATAGTAAATTATAAAATGAAATTAAGCCGAGTTTTACTTACGTCTGTTTATTGTATACCCAATGAACACGCAGTTGAAATATTATATTAAAATAAGAAACTCGCGGAAGTGTTGAAATGCGTTTTTACAGCAAAGTGATCGTGGGGCAAAAGATAGAAATTAGACAAAAAATTCTAGCAAATATCTGGCTTATCGATCGGAAGCAGATAAAGAGAAACAAGCCCAACACATGTTCATATACCAGTAGGCAGAACGATCACTGACAATTTCTCCAATCAAGAATTCTCACCTCAAGGGAATTTGGGCTATCCAGATTAATATGACAGTTAATAATAAAAGACCAAACGAGTCGAAATAATTGATCTTTTTAACTTCATCATCGTTAAATTGCTATTGTAACGTCATATCCGACATTATTTATCTGAACTGAACATTTTCACACTTAATAATGCAACTTTATCCCATGAAATTTTCTTCTTAAATAATAACCTTTGAAGCCACATCTCTTTATGAATATGGTGATTTTTTTGTCACTAATTTATAATAATATATGTTAACAAGAGAAAGATTTCTGAAGTTTAAACTGTCCTTGAAAAATATCAACTTTGAAAAATCAACAAAACAATACTCTCAAATGTCTTGATGCTCTTTTTTGAAAATAAAGATTCTTTGAAGACACTGGTCCCAGAACTACTTTGGATGTTATAAGCCTACCCCATGCAATCTGGCTTGACACGGTCATGGCCGCTTTTCTGTATCTTTAAGATGGAATCGAATCAATATCACACAAGGTATTGGCATCGAGAAATTTGCAAATCTATATGTTTCCGAAAATATTATTGCATAATTATTATTTTGGTATTTTGCCCCGGCATTTCTTGAACAGACAGTAATATAACAAGGTCGAGAACAAACCAGCTGTAGTGGACTACTTTTGTGAAAGGGTATAGAGATGCTTAAAATTGGATGCATTTTGGTAATGGAGCTACCAGAGTACCTATATACATGGAGTTAATATCATGGTAAAAAGTAAGTAGTCATTCTAAATATATAATTCATCATTTCATTGGGCGTTCCCCGTCCTCTGTAAATGTTATCACAGCACCAGGAAATTATAATTGATTACACTTTATGTTCAAACAGTTTAAAATGGGGAGGAAAATATTAACCGTTATTGGAGGTGGGCTAATAAATAATTTAGGGTTATAAATAGCACCAGTTAAGATCTGCATTTTGAAAGAATACGACGATGAAATTTTCGCAACACGTATTTAAACATTAGGACACACTGCTGCCCCACATCCAACCACATCACCTCCCACGCAACAAAAAGGGCGGCTGTGTGTAGCCCCTGACTCTGAATTTGGAACTATTTTATTTCAGCAGTTTCAAGAATTTCGTATGATAATACATAATATGTAAGCCTACATATCGCCTTTGCCTACAATCGTTGCTTTGTTGGGTCAAGTCTAGTTACGATAAGCTATAAAAAATAGATCTTTTGTGAACTGTTTTTGCATGGGCGTATAGCTCTCCCTTTAATCCAGTTCAGAAAACTAATAAAAAGTGCCGATATTTCTAAGAACCTAATAACATGTTTTACTACTTTTGGTTTTGTTTTTCTTTTTCACTAATTTTAAGTAGACTATTCGACTACTGGTTGATTGGGAACGACTGATTTCAATATTTTTCACTTTTATATAACATATAATTACCGGCTATAAATTGAATACGTCGAGAGAGCAATATACGCCCAACGTCCCTACAAATAGCGCGAAAAGGTACATATTATTAAATTAGCAAAACATTTTTCACAATACATATTCTAGCCTATTAACTGATGGGGAATGGCTGATTTCATTATTTTTCAATATTATGTAATAATAATTATTGGCTATAAATTGAATAAAAGACAGCCCTACCATACATACACGTACAGCGGTCCAACCAACAATCATGTTTAAGTCCATATTCTTGAATTAGCGAAACATTTTCCACCAAACATTTGCAAGCCCACTAAAAGATGGGAAATGACTGATTTCAATTTTATTTTTTCAATTTTATGTAATAATAATTAAAGGCGATAACATATATGAATAAGAGATATACAACCCATGCACACACGCCCAACGGCTCAAGCAAAAATTGTATGTATAAAAGTTTATATTCTTTTAAAATTAGCGAAAAATTCGCCAAGATCTATATCATATCAAAACCGATACAGAAGCTTCTTGATCAGTAAAAGCGATTTTAGCTGGGGTGCTAATTTTGTCAAGATTAATCTGAATGATGACCATTATTATTTTGACACTTGGGCAGTCAACTCAGATTAACACCACTGATGATCGTCTTCAGTTCAGCACCGCTTACTGTTACAACCGAAGTGTGTTTTATAAACAGTAAAAGGGCGATAACCTCGTACGATTGGTGGTTATTTTTATCCCATGAATGGCAATCTATACAAAGATGGCAAAACTTGCCGCGGAACCGGTTTGGCGACTATTTCTTAACAATCAAATCCCATTGAAGCGCAACCAAAATAGAATAGCTGCGCGGCCCTGTGTTATGATATATCGCCACTATTATAACGGTGTTCATAAGGTGTGGTGGCGAAACAGCGATCACAAGAATCGCCAATAACACGGACTAAAAACAGGAACCTTTCGAATAATATCTGCATGTACCTCTAAAACAAAGTAAGTAGGGTGGTAATTTTATTTTTTTCGTTGACAAAATCAATAACTGCGAGAATATCAAATAGTTCTACATGTTGTCTAGATATTGATTGTTCGATGTTCCACCCTAAATTGTGTCTCGGCATGTTCACACGCTTAGACTTACAGGTAACTCAAATAAAGGCGTGAGACTTTTATAGCTGAAGAACTATGGTGGGGATTTCAAAGAGTTTGCAATGACGATAATCTGAATTAAACATGTTTAAACAAAGAATAAATATTGATCTGTTTAGGTTTGTTTAGAGGATTATTTACATTGTAAGTAAAAATCTGATTAGCACCAATTGTAAGTATCAAATAAATAAAATACAATCACCTACAATTAGTGTTTAATTGTTGACAAGATATTATAAGAACCTGTTAATTAAACTGTAAATTTGATATTGATATTTTTTTTTAAAAAAAGAAGATAATCATGCCATACTAAAAGCTAAGGTACATTTTCGTTATATAAGCAAATATCTGGCCTTATAATGCTTATATTATAAAGTAAAATAAATCTTATAATCATATATCTTTTTCAAGGAAAAAATTTAAATTTTAATATTTATGAGGTTTCCAGCCTTTCATTTTATGTAATAGGGTGTTGTCTTTCTATTATTAAAATATACAGTACTTGCCAACCATTCACTATGGTTCTTTGAAATTTTAAATTTTTCATTAAAATCCTTTGGAGGGGCAGCAACAGTGTCAGTAATGTGGGGCGGGGTTGGGTGGGAAGGTGGGCATGCTCCACGCTAATTCTGTAACTTGTGATTCATCAAGAATGATGTGATTGCAACAATGTCAGTAATGTGGGGCGAGGTTGGAGAGGAGGGCATGTTCCCTTATAATTTTGTTTAAAATCCTGGGTGCATTCAGTTACCTGTGATTTAGTGGGGTTTGTTTCCTGCCCTGTTTTATAAATTTTGGGAAAGGCATGTTTTTAAAGAAGAAAAAAAAAAGAAAAGGGGGACATGCTATAGCCTTGTGATAATTAATTGCTACCTTGATCACAAATCAAATTAGGCCATTACTAAACTATAAGATAGCAAGTTGAATAATAAGAAGAATCTATATCTTTACATCTAAGTACAATATTTCTCTCTGAATGGAAATTTAATATGTAGGTGCATGATGGGTGAATGCGAAAGGTGTGGCTTGGATCTGAATTGAACGGTGTATTGAATACTGCCTTAATTATCATTTTAAAAGTAGAATTTAGCCTAAGAATTACCTGAAAGAGAAGTTGAACTTGTAGATCAAATCCAGAAGATTTATTCCAGTGTACCTCTAAAAGTGACCTTTTGAAGACACAAAATGTTTGGTTGAATGTCCATGGCTGAGGAATTTCAGTTTAACTTTCTCGCAAGCCTCCTACCTCCCATTCTTAGGGATGTTCATGTAGGTCAATTTCAGGGTACATCTCATTAAAAAATTTATGCAAATATATGATTGGTGTTGCAATGATTAGAATATTATTAAGAATCTATAAGTTTTGTGTCAAAAAGTCTGTTCTCTTATTAGTGGTTACCATGGCAAAACTATTAAATTCTTAAAACTGACCCACCCTTTATGTTCACAACACATTAAGCAGATTTTGAGATGAGCAATAAAAGAATACAGCTGATCTGGTAGCCCATGCATATCCACATTCCTCTACAGGAGACATCTATAGAAACCATTTTAATGCTTTGTCTGACCTGTTGTAAGGCCAAACATAATTTGTACCACTTGTATGATTTACAAAGATAATTTTGAGGTTATGGTTATGCTGTCAAATAATCAAATATGAGTTTTAAAAAATATATTCAATTAATGATTTGGAGCTTAATTTTAATCTAACCCTTTTTGTTAAAACAAAATATGGGAAAATGACTGAAAAATATCTCTCCTTTTAAAAACAGACAATCTTACCTGGACCATGGTCTATATTGGTACTTATAATTTCATCAATTTTCCTTAAGACTACTGTCTAGAACCCTAGATAATTGCAAATTAAAGATATTGAAACAACATATAAATATATAATTTCAATGTCTTTAATCCTTCATGACGTATATATTTGCCATAGTTAAATTATTTTCCAGAAATACACCTGGTTGGCAGTGAGGTATATATATTATGTGATATCAATGTTCCCTGTTTGTTGACCCTCAGAGCCAATTAGACATGTGCCATGTAAAAATATCCAGAAACTTTATCTGGTAGGATGAGTCCTGTAAGCTATTGCTTAGCCTTTGTGTGAAAAAAATAGACTATTTACACAATATTTTCTTCTTCAATAGTCAACATTTGTTCCTTTCAATGGTTTAACCCACGTGAAATGCGCACATAGTACATCTATGTGTCATATCTGACTGTTGGACAATATATATTCTGATACATTTCTGTTTAGTTTTATTCCATACAATATCTTAAATATTTGATCAATGTGGATCTCTAGTGATTGACCAGTCCTGGTGGTTTTTGACAATCTTATGCTAGATGAATGTGAATCCTCTGCTTCTTTCTTTCACATCAAATTTGAAATTGAATCCCAAGGCCACAGTATATTAATATTGTGTTGTGAATGCACAAGATGAAATGTCTAAACCACAACAAAACTATCAAACACACCTTAATATACTTGTTTGTATTGCATTGTTAACAGTCAAACTAGAAATAATATTTTCTAAAATAATTGAGTATTTCTCATGAATCTCCTGTCCGAAATTGAATAATTATCAATGGCAGTAAAAAGCAAAAAAAAAACCCAAACAAACTTATCATTACATCTGTAGGAAAATTATTTGCCAATAAAGACAAACAATTTTTTGTTGATTTTATTTGATGAGATAATGTATTTAATTACACTATTTATATTTGTCATTAAAGATGCATTATGTAAGAGCTAAATTATTTGGACATTTATTCACATGACTAGTCCATAATCAGCTCTCTAGACTATCGAATGTTTGAGTTATTCATTTGTTAACGTAGCAATGGTACTTGAGACTATTTACGCAGTATCTTGTCAAAACTACAAACATTCATAACTTTGCACAGAATAAAGTAATGTCACTAAAATTTTCAGTATGTTCATTTTTCATTATGTATTATTTTCAAAAAATTCAATTTTCGTTATCTATGATTTAACTATCAAAGCTCCATTTCTTAATCTTACATACATGTAATTCATTTTTAGGGGAAGGTTTGGTCTCAATATTTGAGTCATAAATTCAACACAGCCCTAAATACAATAGTATTTATTGAATTATGTAATATATTGAGAGCTATTCAAAACTTATTTCTATGTGATATATTTTATAATAAATATAATAATAGGCCAGGGAGTGTACTGACTACTGTAGAACTAGTCTAGCAAGTTGTATAGTTTAGTGGGAGCCCGCTATTGTATTCTGTGAATGCATGACTGCATCATACAAAGCTATTTAGGTATGATATATGTACTATCAGGGCTGGGTCTTCTCACCACTTCTTTCAACAAATCTTGGAAAGACTTATAAAAATGTCAATAATAAAATGGATTCAATAAGAAATGAAACTACCACTGGGTACAAGTGTTGTTTTTTTTTATATTTTTGCGTAAATAACTTTATAATTTTTGTTTTCTTGAACATTTATATATCGTTATTTAGTAAGAGAATATGAGGGGACTATAATAATTTTACCCTCTGTATTTTAGGATTATGTTAAAACTTGTAACTTACAAAACTTGGAAACTACATGTTATATATTTGTCTTTGTTATTGATGATTCGATTTTTTTTTCATTGAGATAATTGGTATATTACATTTGTTTTAAATATTATTATTTTGTGAATTGATATGGTTTTGTTATGACAAATAGATGTTTTATCTATTTGTTTATAAGTTTGATAACAACTTGTGAAATCTTGTTGAACCATTGCAGTAAAATAAACCATAGCAATTATTATCTGTAGATAGTGTGTTATTTGCCTAAAAACAATATCTAGGACTGTCTGATATATTTTGAGTAAATAATATTCAATGCATTAAATTGTTACACAAAGTTTGATGTGGTGGTACCCAACTGCTTTAGTTTTAGAGGCAAAATATTGAAATGAATTTGGAGCGTACAGTCTTGAAATGATGTACTTGGGTATCTTCACACCAAAGATTTTTTATAAGTAGTTACAAAAACCAGGCGATTAACATGACCTATTGAGATGAATTCTAATTCATTCTAGTTTTATCCATCAAAAAATGATCTATGAATTTACAATTTCGTTTATTTCTCTTTAACAGAAAGATTTAACAAGATAAAGCACATCATGGGTACGTCCCCACCAATGGGACCGCTACTATTGCTAATAGTAATAGCTATTAGTGTAAGACAATCAGACGGATGTAAGTATTATTATTATAAACTTTTTATGTCATTAAAATTGTTTGTAAACATGTATTATATAATCAGTGAATATCCTCATGCTTGTAATTGAAGTAGATAATATCATGTTTATATGAACATCAGACCAGAAAACTTTCTCAGACAAAACTATATAATGGAACTTATTCATTTTTTTTGTCTAAACCAATAAATGTGTGTAAATTAGGGTATATAATATCACTCTCGGTGGAAGCCAACGTTAGGTCACATGATCGACTAAACGATATATTATAATGGTAAGGTTTGAATGAGGAACTGGTTGCATATACTTGGTTTTTCTTAGAAAATTTGTCTTATTTTCATTTTTATTATCTTAGCGCACATGCATGGGTCTTTCCTGTGGGAGGAAACCGGAGTACCCGGAGTAAACCCACAAGGTTGAGAAGGCGCCCTTGTCTCCAAGCCACATACACTAACACCAGGGATCGAAATCACAATCGCAAGTCAGGGGTGACCGGTCAGCTAAAGGTCAAAACGCGACACTATAGACAACATCTGAACCCCTCTTATTAACTTCTATGATTATTACTGTTTAATAGTAGTTAGACATGTGGGATAAATTATATTTTTTTACAGGTTGACAGTCAATTCATAAGATTAAGTATAAGATAAATATTTTTATTGCATCTTGTATAATGATGTTTGAACAGGATGAATGACATGCACAAAACTGCATGTGTTTAGTTTGATTTTGTTGATTTTATTTGATTGCAACATAATGAAATTCTAAAAATACAGATTATGTTGGGAATTACAATGAATGGTACCAGGCCGCCCCCTCTACAATGTCCAACTACAGTTACACTAATTCACATCACCCGACATGTACAGCTGACTATTTCCAGTGTTACGATGATACATGTGTGTTACGATCCTGTATTTGTGACGGAGAGAGAGATTGTCCAGACGGTTCTGATGAAATAAATTGCGGTGCAAAAGGTTTTCCCACCCAGACAAAAACTCTCTCTCTTTTTAAAATATTTCACCTCCTGCAGAATGCCTTACCTTATATTTTACGTCATGAATGATTACTAAATGTACGTAATGGCCATGGACAAAAACTAAATGGAATGATTTTTATTGCATGTGGTAACTGTTTCACTTTTAGTTTTTGAAATTTGAAATATTGGGCTGCATGTACTTAAAGGGTTGCATACCCTGGTTAATTCATTAACCTTTATTTTTGAAATGAAATTTGCATGATGTTAAATTAACACTTTATTGAAATGGGCTTTTATGACTGTTTTAACTTATTTTGAAATATATTTGATCCTCTGACTCTCTTTTTTTGGCTTGACTTTCATTTTAAGAATTAAGGTGTGCATGTTGTACACTATATACGTTAATCAGATATGTGTTTACAAATTATTATATAAAACTTAGATTGCACACCTGCAGTTAAGTTGCTTTCAATTGTAAGAGAATGATATCATTAATATCTGATGTTCAGTACAGCCTAACGTGATTCAAGAATAATCAGTGGTAATCCAAAACCTGATATGGTAAAAAATGTAGAATTGTGATCCATGTTTTTTTTCAACTTTGACTGCAGAAGGGTTTTAGTATTATGAAGCAGTATTTATGTGTAGGTCTTTAGAATAATTTGGACATGGTTTTAAAATTAATAGTAATTGTGTGAATCTTGTTGATTATTTCTAATTTTTACTTTTTATATGACTGCTAGATATTCTGGGTTCGATTAAGATAACCTTTTCTTGAATAATTTCTAATCTCTAGAATTAATGTCCATGCACATGTATTATATAAATTGCAATACCTTATTCCAGTATGTGACCTAAGTACGGGGCAATCCTTTCAAGGAGGAACTGTTCGTGTATCAATCGAGGAAGCAGATACAGCCTTTGGTTGTAAGTATGCAATTAATAAAAATAATAATATCTTAATTTATATAGCGTGTTAATACTGAAGAACATTTTTAAGGCACTGAACGTGTTCATCATTCCCAAAAGTAATTATAGTTTATGCAATTCTCTAGTTTGCTAATAGATCTCTTCTTTGAAATGTTTGGATGTTCAGAAATAGGAAAACATTTTTTGTCAACTTTTATTTTCCTTATATAATATAAAGTTAAGGCTTATGTTAATTCGTAACAAAATAAAGGAAATGCGTATGTGATAATGGTTGGACCAAATAGAATTAAAGAGTGTATAGCTCTATGCTTTGGGACCTTAATAGACGAAAATGGGCCTATAGGCAAATATTAACGTAATATAAATGCACATAAATTGATTTATATTCAGTTTTAAAGGATCTACGTCTCTAACTCAATATTTTCCATAATTAATATTCAAAATTATGAACATGAATTAGAATTCAATATTGATGAATTTTAATCAATATTGATGTTGTTATCTTGCTGTGAAACTATAGGATCCTGTTATCTATTTGTCTATTTCAAGTTTAAAAAAAAGAGATCCATACGCCCTTTAAAATCTTTTATTGTAATTTCTAATTATTGTAAAAATTATGTTCAGTGAAATATATAAATAGTCAAAATTACAAAATCTTGTAAGAATTTTATAGGCTGCATTCATTAAACAACCTTTGCTATCCTTTTGCAGCTGACATAACAAAATATCGTGGATTTCTGGGATTGACGGATACTCAATCGGAGGTTGAATTGACATTAACACAAAAAGATCCTCTAGAACCAGCCAAAATAGATCCTTCAGGGTTTATTGTTGAATATCTCACCAATGCCGCTTTAAATGGAGGAGGAACTCAAACAGGATTTTTTATCAGACTTGTAACACCTATAGACAGGGATGTAAGTTAATTGTATAATCATGATAACAATAGAAAGAAACTAGAACTACAATGCAGTGATGATGGGTTTCACATGTGTCACACTACCCTTGAACTAATGTCTCTTCCCGTACCAATTGAACCGTTAAACAGATTTCCAGATAAGCATTGGACATATCTGATAAAATGGACACCAGAAATAACAGTTCCATTTATACATGTACATTTGTTAAAATATCCAGCAGTAAATGAAGACTCGACACAATGACATCACTTCTGTTTTCAAAAAAATATTTAAATTAGATAACAGAAATAACCGCTTTGAATGACAGAAAAATTGATTAAAACTTTAACAGAATTTACACTATTAAACATACATTAGGACAGTTCCCATTATAATAGTTAAAAACTAGATAATGTAAAGGGAATTTGCTGAAAATTTCAATCAAATTGATCCACCCTGAACTGAGGATTTAGCGATTGAATTTTTGGCCTAGCCTTGATCATCATTACTATATATTTCATGATTAAATCTTGAAAGAAAGTTTAGCTGCAAACGGATCCTAATCCAGTAAATATCACAGGCTAGCGATGACATTGAGTGTTGATTATGGTCTGGATAATTTATTTATTGTCTATTAATTTAGATAACGTTTCAGACCCAAAGAAAGACCTGCAATAGGCAGATTTAGCCCTTGCATAATATATGTTTAAAATGCTAAAAAGTTTAGAGGTATAATGATTTTTGGAATGGCCAAAGAAATTTAGAAATTACAGCCTACTTATGGTTTTCGACCAATTTGGCATGCTTCCATTCAAGGTAGAACTTTGGAAATAGTTTTATGGAACTATGAAGCAGCAAATCGGCTCCATCATTATGTGTTGATTATAAAATAATTTAGCATCACCTTTAAATTTACCTTTATATTATATAAACTTTTTACTGTATGTAAAAACTTTACAGGGTTTAACTGATTCGGCTACTGATGATACCACAATCCTGGAGTATACACTGAATTGTAAACCACGCGATAGAAATTCTCTTCAAGGGGTAAGTAGTTTTTCTGCATTACATTTAATCAATTAATGTTACCATGCAATCAACTTTCCTATGTACACTTGGTTCCTTGATGTTTGATATTTTTGGCCAGGGGCTGGCTGGATCCCAATAGCTATGAGTATTCATCTTGTTATTGTTGTTACAGTTAACATAGACATGAAATTTGGCATGCTACGTCCTTGGACAATTGTGCATCGATTGACAAACTTTTGATTTTTGATATGATGTCTGAATTCTAAGATGGCTGCAATGACATCATGCTTGGTTCCTAGTCTTGTGTAGTAAAATTCATTAGGTACAATCCGTAAACTGCCCTCCATTGTCATTGTTTATTGATATGTCAGGTAGTGGGTACCTGTTCTAAGATTTGTTTCCAGCATTTTCGTCTGAATCAGTTCTAGAGTTATAGCCCTTGTTCATTTTGAAGAATCTTATGAATGTTTTAACATCAAAAGATAAACACATTATCAACATAATTTCTATTCTGTACTTTGATTATTGTGATATAGGTGATGTGGGCAGATGTTTTTATGCCTGACAACAACAAATATTATTGAGGATATCTATATGATATTTTCATTTTTCATTTCAGACAATTTTTATTCCCGTGAGAATAAATATAGTAGATATCAATGACAATACTCCAGAATTTTTTCCACCATCGTATGCTGTTAGTGTCAGTGAGGTTAGTGGTGTTACATTTTGACATTCTTATTCAATGGCATCCGAGGGTTAATTATCTCTATACTACATTTCTGATGAAAGATTTACCTCCAATTGCTCCCTCACCCAGCTTATGCCGCCTCACATCTGATAGATATATTTTGAACATAAATTCCTTCACAATTACAATATCAGTCCTTCTACAGATCCAGATCTAGTTCAGATGAAAATATCTTAGGAAAGTGTATTTATAGCAGGGATTGATTGATTAGCCGATTGATATTTAATCTAGCCGATTAAAACAATGAATCGGCCACTATGGTATCATATATCAATCTACTTTCGGCCGATTTACAAAGAGTTAATTATCATGCTGATTGATAAAACAATGAACAAGCCAGTACGATGTCATATATCAATCTATTTTCGGCCGATTACAAAGAGGTAATTATTACTCGTCGATTAATTAACCCATCAAAGAGTCAATCAATGCAATTAATACCTTCAGTGTCAATCCTTATCGGCTCATTTCGTAAATAAACAACTTCGTTGAGTTAATTCATGCCAAGTACGGTAAAAGAATAGCCGAAAATAGTGATGGCGGCGTTGACCTTGAACTTCAAGCATGCTCGTAATCATTGTATTTGGAAGTTCCAAAAGCTGGAGATCCTCCCACGTCCAATATAGGTCACCGAAAGTTGAAGACTGGAAGATATTTTAGATCCAAATAATTAACTACTTTCAAACGTCTTTCGTTTGATAAAAATTCACAGAAAATGTTTTGTCTCATAAGTTATTAACGTCTAGTTTTTACGAGTACCGGTAACACTAAAAATCAACTAATCTAAATCAAAATTGGCCACGTGACCTTTCGCCCGTACGGCATATTTCCGAGTTCCGACTAAAATTTGTGCTACATTGTTTTATTATTGACATGTGCTTACAAATATACTTATATATCTTGACAAGTGTTTACGTATAAGATAATTAAAAACGAACATATTTGTATTTGCTTTTAGTTTTTCTTTTTACTAAATTAATTATAACTTCCCTTTGTTTGAATGAAAACAAGTTGCCAAAATTTGACTATCGATATATGAATACTAGTATGGAATAACAACATAGGCTTTGTTTAGAAGAAGTTATTATTATAATATTATACGGAATACGTTATGCAATTATTGACATGAAAGGGGGGTTGGGATGGCCTAGTGGTCTAGAGTGCCGCGCTTCGACCTCTAGCTGGCCGGTCGCCTCTGGCTTGCGGCTGTGGTTTCAAACCCTGGTGTGAGCGTATGTGGCATGGAGATAGGGGCGCCTTCTCAACCTCGTGGGTTTCCTCCGGGCACTCCGGTTTCCTCCCACTGCTAAAGACCCCTACGCGCAAGCGAATTATTGAAATAAAATTAAACCATATGTTAGTCCCGAAATGACCTAGTTGTGTCGAGTGGACGTTAAACTCCTTCTCTTTCTCTCTCTCTCTCTCTCTCTATTGACATGAATAAAGTATGCCTAAACCAACATGTCTGTTGTTCAAAAGACGACTATCCGTTAGGGATACCCTAGAAAGTAGTGGTTTTTCCTACAGAGTTCCTTTGCGCAAGTTTTTTAGTCAAATGACTACAAAAAGTTTACTGGCCTATAGCTCGCTTAATTTACAAATAAACTGGGCCAAAACAGTACTGCACGTAGCTTAACATATAATAAATCAATTCTTATTGAAATAAAGGTGAGGCCTTACCGCATAATTATATGATTTGATGAAACCCATCTCCTACGCGAAATTTCAACTGGCCGACCGTCATGGTCGCAAGTTGCGTAATATGTCATCAGGCCTACAACATAAACAGCGCTATGCAGAGAAAAACTGTTCGGTAACTATTTTAATGGTCCAGTCTTCACTATTTGTGATAGAATTACTTATTTTAATACAAACTGTAATGATGTGTGTTGACAATTGTGCGTTTGAACCTATTTGAACTTGCGTAAGGGGTCTTAGACTGTACCTAAGGTAACAAGTATAGTTACTAGGGATACCCGTGCCCGTGGCCGGTTCATTTCAAAATGGATTAAGAACCCTGATTTATAGGTTAATTATTTTATTTACAGTTGACACCTGTTATGACTACAATAATACAAAGTATCAATGCTCGTGATAAAGATGAAGGTGCTAATGCAGGAATTGATTATGATATTGTGCCCGGTGATGGATCCGATGTAAGTTATTTTTGTGTTTAAAAATTATTATTCATTTATTGAGTTTCACATAGATGCTGCCTTATGATCCTTTAAGCCAAGCTTATGTCGCCCTACGACTCGATAAAACTGACGGCGACTAACAGCAACTGACAGCTTATATCGCTACAACTGAATTTATCCATGACTGGTCAGAATGACAAGCAACCAGTTGATGAATCAGAGTCACAACTGATCACGGGACTGACATGTGATAACCTTCAAAATGGCATCATTCCACTTGTTGCCGATGGTTGTTACCGCCCCCTGGTACCATGTGACAAAATAACCGAATCCTATTGGCTACATCAGCGGCGACTCAAGCCAGTTGTAGGTGCACTCATGTCGCTTGCGACTAGGGACAACTAGTTGTCTCCAGTCGTAGGAGTAGAACATGAGCGACTCAGAGTCGCCGCCATTTTTATTGCGTCGTAGGGCGACATAAGCTAGGCTTTATAGTTTGAAAAATCTTTTGGTTATCATTCGAATGATTTGAAACTCATGAAATACAGGAATGACTAGAAACCAATCAAATTTTTATTATTTCTGTTCATTACGTCTTTGTTTGTTACTCTTGATCAGTTTTTACTGTCTTGTGAATGTTCCCATTACTGACAAGTAAACAAATATGCGGAACTGTTGTTGGCATGTTTCATGACCTGACAAATTCTTTCATCCATGTTGAATCTTGAAGCTCACGATTATACATTATTTTCATATGGTACAGCATTGGGGATTGCATTTCAAATATGACTGAAGGGAAAATAAAAAGACTCTTCAGCTTTATTTCTGCCAAACAAGGTCTGACATAAGATTTTTCTATTTTTTGTGTCTTTGCGCATGTTCCTGAAAATTGAAAAACAAAATAAAAGGGTTCTACTTAGTTGAACTTTCAAGAATTAACTTATTTATTTTTCTTTTATTTTAGTTTGATGGCAGCACGAAGTTTGCCTTTGAAATTTCTTCTCTTGGTAATGTTCGTGTAGAAAATGTTCTTGATTTTGAGTTTTTAAATGCACAGAACAGGACAGTTTACAACATGAATATTTCAGCTACAGTAAGTTTACGCTATTGCAATCGGATCCATTATAACAATAAAGTAATTTCATCCCATACAAAAAATCTGTTTAATTATGTTTTTTTAAAAATAAAGTCTTTTGTACAATTAAATATCTGAACCATAGATTCCTACTCGGCCATATATGTCATTCATGACTGCTCAGGGTAATAAATGACCGATATCTCTTTGAACCCATTGGTTAATTTGAACCTAGTATACATGTATGCTAGTATATTTCTCAAAACCCTATTAATATCCATTTCCAAGTTACTAAATCCGGAGATGTTTTAGGTTTTCAGGAAATTATCTTTGATTAAAGAACAATTAATTTCTTTTCTTGATTATTGATTTGATTAAACTGGTATTTGATATGTTGCAATTATTTAACAGGATCGTGGTTTAGAACCTAGAGTTACCTACACTACATTAGCTGTCACAATACTAGATGGTGATGATTTACCACCAGTATTTGTTTATGATTCTTGTATTAAAGATGGTGGTATCTGTTTCAATCCTGAATATACTGTAGACTATACATCATTATCAACAGTAAGTTCCTTTATATTGTTTAGTAATATCCAGTATATTTTTTCATCATAAGATGTGAAAATAGTTTGCATACAAAACTGAAATGCTGCAGATGTTTCCAGATAATGTGCTGGCAGTGACATCCAGACATTGGATTATCTTAAGTGGATCATGTCGGCTCAAAATGGTTGGTCCATCTTAGTATGGTTAGGTAAATTTTAATGGCGTCCAAACCTTCTGGTTACGACTCTGGTACTCATGCCCTCTCGGAGGATAGCAATGGCGAGGTTTCGGTGTTCTTCCACGGGCTACAAGAATTGTACTGATCTGAGATTTCTAAAAGCCAGATTGTATACTGTATGTCTGCACCATAAATTTGAGATTTTCCACATACCCATTCTTTCAAATTCAATATTTTGTGTTGATCCATGGTGCATTTACAGGATAGTGAAAGAATCATTTTCACATGTTATCGTCGTGATATGATGTCGCATTCAGAATTGGAGGATTTTTAGTGTTTCTTACAAACAAGATTTACAATCATCCATTTATGAATATAAATGTTGTGTTTTCATTACATCTCAGTATATTTGAAATATTTCACAGCCTGGATCGTTAATTGTATATCCAGTACCAGCAAATGGTGGATCACCTACATCTATACAAGCCAAAGATCAAGATACATTGAACTATACTATTGACTTTTCAATTCAACAGAGTAAGTCTAATATACTAAATGATATACTACTATATATGTTATAGCTTACATGGATTCGTGAATGTTATACAAAGATTAAGATTTAATGCCTAGAAAGAGTGGTTTGATTGTGTATTTAAATCGACTGTCAAAGAAGTAGTTACATTACATATTATTTATTATCTAATTTTACATTAGTTTTAACCATGCTAAGTCTGATGTACAAATTGTTTCAATAATCAAATTAACTCACTTGCCTCCATTTCTTCAGGAAAAAAAATAATTTCAAACAAAAAGTACTTATTTGCTCTTCTCAAAAGCTTTTACTTTTAAGTTTTCAAATCTGAACAAAATTTAGGTAATTTTTTGATCAAGACTCCATAAAACTAAAAATTAAATTGGTTTTGCTGTTCAAAGTTTTTATTCAAATACATTAATTTGCAGCTATTCCTGCTGGATATGAAGACAGGTTTTCTGTGAGTGGTGCTGGTCCTATAGGTGGTTTCTATACTGCTACAGTTTCTGTAATACGCCAGATTAACAGGAATGATATAACTTCACTACAGGTTGTTCTTAAGGTAAGTCAAAATAAATGTGACTTTGAAACAGATGGGAGCCACAATGGATCAGTGAGTAAAACATTGGCTTGCTCACCTGGAGATCCTGACAGCAACAGCACTTTAAAGTGATTTAAGAAACTTTTGATCCAGCGATTTCACCAGGGAACCCTGACACAAGCCTTGTACACTCTGCATTATGTGCCTACACCATGTTTACATATTCCTAGTTACATTTTGATTTTGAAGGATAATGACTTGAATTATTTGCAGATTTTATACTTTGTTTCAGTAAAATACTGACATTCTTGTTTTCCCTTTTGTATGAATGATATAATTTCTGTTGCAGGCAACAGAGAATGGCCCTTCAAATAATCGAAGATCCAACAGAGCTGTACTAAGGGTGAACATTGTACCGGCTAATACTGCTAATCCTGTTATATCTAGTAACATTTTACCACCTTTTGTTGGTTATATTCGAGAAGATGCAGTGGCTGGAGCTTTTGCTAAATCACAAAATTTGGATACTGCCCTTCAGCTTATAATTACTGATGCTGATGTTGTAAGTTAAATTGATGTGTCAGTTTCAAATCTAAGCTCAAATTATATTTGAATATGTTGCGTAACTTCAGTAAAATGAAAGACTTGTTTAAGAGATAGAAAGAGAAATGAGGTTTAACGTCCACTAGACACAAACTAGGTCATTTCAGGACTAACTTGTTTAAGAAGAAAAGTTGTTTTTCTCAGACATTAGCTAGAGTTCATACTCCCACTTCTAATGTAGACTGATAATGTCATCAACCATCTCTGTTGGTTCACACTTGTAAATTTTACAGTGTCAATATTTTTTATTCAATATGAAGAAAACTTTTTGTATGGCTTTATATCCATGAAACCTCAGATCAGTTCAGATTTGAACAGGGTTTGTCATTTATTCAACAAGATATTTCCCTCGACTTCTGTCATCTCTGTAATTGAAATATAATCTTGGCATATGACAAAACAGAAGAAGATTTCAAAATACGAATCAAATTAGTAGACTTTTAATGAAAAAGTAACATTCAAAGATAGAACTATAAAATCAGGTTTCATATATATGTTATGACCATAAAGAATTCGATTAATCAAAAAGTTGTATTATTTAAGGAACATTATATATATTTGCACCCATCCAGACTGTATCTCCCATAGCAACTACATGTATTGATGTTTTGATGTGACTATCCTGGTATCCACCTCTTGTAGAGTCATTAGGAGATGATATTGAGATAATATTATCCTCCAATATCAACAAAGGTTATTTGAAATAAAGGCTATCTACAAATAAATTTAAGACTAATCCTCATTTGTTTTTAATACTTTTTTCTCTGATAGAAACCAGGTGATCCCCAACCAAACTACGATTTTTCTTTGAGTCCATCTACCACCTTTCGAGTTGATAATGATGGTTTTATACGTCTGTTAGCTGGTAATCTGAATTATGAAACAGTAACAAGCTATACCTTTGATGTAAGTATGCTATTTGTTTCTGAATAATACATGACGAAAACACAACGACCAATTTCAGTAAATGGATTACATATAGCGCTTTCGTTTTCAAGTACTTGTTGTAACATTGCGTGATGTGTATATTAAACCTGTGATTGTATTCCGTAAATATGGCCATGTGTTTTAATGCCATGATACAAGAAGGAGCATTTTAAGATTGTAATCCCAAACCCTCTATGATAGACTTCCATATTTTATTCACAGCAGCAATTTTTAAAATATTTTCTAAAACTCATTTGTTTAAAAGAGCTCAGGAGTAATTACCTGTGTCATTTTATAATTGCATCCTATATTTAACTACCATAACTTTTCAGTTTGAATTTGTATTTTACTTTAATGTTTAACATTTATGATTTTATTTTTACTTTAAGCATTCATGTATACATGTTTTTGGCATATGTTTGATAGTAGTAGGTTTAATTTTTTTTAAATGCCAGATTCATCACTGTAGATAATTATATTTTGTTTGTGTATTAATAGGTAACAGTGAGAGAGAGAGATACAGCTGTACCAAGACAATCTACAACGGCTGTAACTATAAATGTATTGGATGTCAATGATAATTCACCAATTTTTACTTCTAAGATATATAATGCAACTGTGGCAGAGGGCAATTATTCTCCCCCTTCACTTCCACAAGCTCTAGCTACTGTAAGTAATAAATAGGCCTAGACTTTCTCATAATATTGGTAAAGCACAGAAGAAATTTCAAATTATATTGTGGAACATGTAGAATATAATTAATTTATATATTCCTGAAATAATCACAACAGAATTTCATATTGTCTGCCCTTTTTTTTACAAAACATTTTTATTTGAAATACTAATAGGAGGGCTATGGAGAGTGTAGTTATGTTTGGATCCTCAGATCCTGGGGTTTTACACATATGGGTGGAAGAAAAAATCCCAACTTCTTTCTACTTGTTAGATATCCAATCTCTATCTCTATTACTCAAACAGGCATAAGAACTACAACATAAGGGAGATAACTTATATCTACTTTTTTATAAGGGTTCGAACCACAATAATGTTCAATATACCAATATATGACATTATTTTGGTCTTCTCATGTACATATTTTATGTGTTAATTTAAATATCCCCTTTCTTTCAGGTTGATGCTACAGATGCTGATTTGACTTCACCTTTCAATACTCTTTCATATCAAATAGAATCTGTTCAACCAGCAAACCAACGTCAAAAATTTTCTGTTATAAGTGGTAATGTTGTCGCTTTAAATGGTGAAGTTACTTTAGGAGACAGTTATGTTATTGCAGTCCGGGCCACAGATGGTGGAAATCCAGCACGAAGGTAAATATATGTAGATTAACACACATGTGTACATGTTGTCTATTAGTTAACGATATACCATGTAACCATAGACAATGGTAACTTAAAACCACAGTGTTATTGTGTAAATACGTATAAATATACTATACTGTCCATCTTTATACAATGACATTATTTATGAATAGTCCCAAGACGGACGAAAAGTACTTTAAAATGTTATTAAACCAGTGTTGAAATCAAATTGTGTCGGCATACCTTTTAACTTTTTATCATTTACCGCGAAACAAAGTAGTGCAGCTTTGCGGTTGTACTAATAATTTTGTATATATATATATACAGCTATTTGATTGCACTCTTAATTCAGATGGGTTGATTAAACATAGGCTACTCTACATAAATGGGTTGATTTAGTATGGAAAAATATATGATTATTCTACATGGGAAACTAAATGAACACTCTGTTAAACATTGGAAAATATACGATCGTTCTGTACATAAAACTGATAGCAGTCTGAATTACTTTAGGTTTGGAGAGAAGGACATTTGCCGCTGAAATAACTTTTGTTTTATTATTATTTTGGTATTTTTGTTTTAATTAGTGATGTGGCGATTGTGTACTTAACTGTTACATCAGGACAAAATAGAAATCCACAAATACCATCACCAGGATATACTGTATCTGTCAGCGAGGGTATTCTTCTTAACAGTCAAGTCTTTGATGTTCCAGTGAGTTAATTTCTTTTTCTTTCTTTTTATAGAATAAGTATAGATACAAAAACAAATTTAACGTTAAAAAGCATATAAAATGACCATATAAAAGTGGCATGTAGGCTACTTGAAGCCAGTGTGGTTATATACACTTTACACCAATTCCACAACAAATTAATTAAAATGATTAGAATGGAATTGGCATAAGAATGAAATGATAAGACTTTTTACTTGTGTTGGCAAGATGTTTTGATCTTGTTGATGCAGACATTAAATTTGTAATTTTCTAGGTTCTGCTAGGTGTTAGATTTGTTTCGGAATATTGTTTGTATGTTGCTAATGAACTAAAACTATATATGCATTTTATATATATTTTATATATATTATAGGCTAGTGACCCAGAAGGTCAGGTGCTGACTTATTCAATTACTGGTGGAGATATAACTTCATCGTTTAGTATTGATAATCAGTAAGTTTCATTTCATTACATTTGTTTTCATATTTATAATAGTTTTTCTGTAATAATAATATTTCGCCAGTTGAAAATATGGTTTAATTCTTAAACAATTGACATATAATATTATACTAGAGTACTTACCGTTAAATGGAATATTTAGGAGCCTCTACGTACGGTAGGGGGGATGAGAGGTTGAATGGTTGGCACATGTGTGCTGTATCATAAAGCCTGTCATTGAGTCAAGTGGCGTGGTTTCGAATCCCTGGTTGTACGTGAGTAGGACGTCTGTCAAACCCTGTGGGTTTTCTTCTGGTCCTCCAGTTTCCTCCCACTGCTAAAGACCCCTACGCGCAAGCGAATTATTGAAATGAAATTAAACCATATATTAGTCCGGAAATGATCTAGCTTGTGCCGAGTGGATGTTAAGCTCTCTCTCTCTCTCTCTATGTATGTATCTCTCTCTCTCTCTCTCTCTATGTAAGATAAGTCTGGGATATGTGTAGAGGAACTAATTTGAAATGAAAAATTTCTTTCCCTAATAAAATGAACTCAACTAACAGGCTATAAATAATAAAGACTATTATCTGGGTTAAACTTAGGAAGATTACAATGTAAAGTCAGAAAAATAACAAAATGAATTTGTATTTTGATTTTAATTAGATTCATTCTTAGTTAATTAACACAAAAGACTTCTTGTTCTTGAATGCTTCTGAAATAATGAACAAAGTTCATTGTAATTTATTGTTTTGATGTTTACAGGGGAATTATTCGAAATGTAAAACTGTTAGACAGAGAATCTAGAGATAGACACGAGTTGACAGTAGTAGTTTCTGATCCACAAGCTTTGGTAAGTTGTTTGATATGTTTATCATTGTTAACAATCAAGATGAATTTGATAATTAATGGAACTATAACTGACAGAAATATACATTATATTAATATAAATTCACAAATTCACCCAATTATCTATAAAATCCTATTTTATCAGCTTAGAAATATGACAACTAGATGAAAAAATGCATGAGAAAATTCAAAAGAAAAGAAAAAAGTGAATATTTATTGACTATTCTCTGAGAATATACTGATCAAGTAGCTGATCATCGACTAGATCCTTTCCACATTGTCAATGATTTCAGTCATGACTTGTGTTGAAAGGGTTAAACCCATAGCCTCAATACCAAACACCACTCTTAAATTTTCATTTTTGGGCTTGGGTTCTCATTAATTATCTCCCCACACTATTTCTTAATCAAAGAAAGCCATGGATGGGGATAATGAGATGAAATTGCAAGTCTCAAATGACCTTTTATTCTGTTTATGCGTCGTTAATAATCAATGTTTGTTTTGACAAGATTAAGATTTGTTGATTGAAAGCTTTGAACTTTGATAAATTGATGTGTTAAAGACTTTCTTTATTACAATCTATTGAACTTTCTTATTATCATTCGATTTAATTGCATGTTGACATAGCTAGATAAGTTCATGTCGTAGATATGTATACATGAATGTCTATTCTACTTTGCAGTCGGCTTCAACAACAGTAACTGTCCTTGTAACTGATGTTAATGATAATTCTCCTGTATTTGGGCCAGCATCCTACAACTTCAATGTACCTGAAAATACTCCAAATGCTATTGCTGGTTCCGTAACTGTAAGATTTCTGAATCTTCTTATTATTAGAAAAACAAAATATCCAGCTTGCAAAAATATTGATACACATGTTATAAGAATATAAAATATATAAATAATTGTGATTGAAAATTTTTGAAAAAATCTATATGTAAGTCATGGGACCAAGCTGTTGATAATTTTCTAGATTTAGTTTATTAATGTATTGACCCCTATATGTTTATGATTTTATCTAGGCAACCGATAATGATTTGTTGAGCAACCCAAATAGTGCTATTACATACAGTCTTGATGATCCAAATAATTTGTAAGTTTTTTCCTCCTCACTCTCTCTCTCTCAGCTCAATGCGAGGATCTTATCTGCTTCTTCTCCACCAGCTTGTGTTAGGCAGTAAACATTTTTGTGAAGTAAAAAATAACTAAAAATTGTTCATTACCCCGAAAGTGCTCGCATACCACCTGAAAGACCCTCGCGTACCACTAGTGGTACCACTGGTCTAATAGGTTCGGTTTTGATCATAAGATCTGCCACTGAGTCAACCTGCCCGAACAAATTATTGAAGCATATTTTGTGTCTAGAGGATGTTAAATTACATTTCTCTCTCTTATGATTACGTTATTATGTTTAATGTAATATGGAGGTGTAATATATAAGACAAGTCATGTGATAGTATATTGGACCTTGTACATATGTATATATATAAATATGCCTTTTTCAATAGAGAGCCACACTCACTCACTAACCCTGTCTCAGGCTACCTGTGTAGTGCGTTGCAAGGAACAGTGTAAGAATGGTTTGAAAAACCAATGTGTCGTGTACACATTGTTGCATGTAAAAGAACCCTTGACAGTTTTTAATTCGATATGTCGGGTAAAAATTTCTGCTCATAGCACCCAGCTTGACTTCTGTCCCGCTTCATTAGTCCAGTTGACACAGAAAACTTTTGACGTTCACATCCCCATTTCGCCTCATTTCTATTTCAATAGGTTTCTGATAAACCCAAATACTGGAGAAATATCTACTAGAGTACCTTTAGACTATGAGGCACAGCAGCGGCATATTATCCGTGCTATTGCTACTGATGGTGGAATTACCCCACGAATTGGTACCGCTTCTGTAACTATTGATGTTACTGATGTTGCTGACTTCGACCCACTTTTTAATCCAAGAGAGTATGAAGTCAATGTAGCCGAGGGTATTGTAAATGCTGATGTAGTAACAGTAACTGTAAGTATAGCTTTCATCAATTTGAGAAAATCGACACAATCTGCAGACTGCATTTGAAGATGCATCATGTAATATTTAGTTAAAAAAACGAACATTCTTGCTATGATAGTAAAAAAAAAAAGTTACGAAATCTCAGTCAAATTACACAGATGTCTAGGGTCAAAGGTCTCCCATATAACCCCTGGTGTAACCTATCATTACAGCCAGTCATACCATCATGTAGTGGAGGCCATTGAAATAAAAAGGTGTATAGGCCTATAGTATTAATAAGTATTTACTTCTTCAGGCAATTGATAGAGATGGTCCTACTAATCAAAATATTGTGTATGAATTTGGAGCTGGAGAAACAGGCAGCTTTACTATTAATCCAGCAACTGGTGCAATAACGACTAGAGTAGCACTAGATTATGAGACAAAAGCTTTGTATGTATTTCAAGTTACAACTAGTGATGGTAGAGGTAAAAATGATCTCTCTGGTACTGCTACAGTTACTGTCAATGTTTTGGTAAATATTTTGTTTTTTAAAAACCCTGTAGTCATGTTTAGTAAATTGATGTATTATTTCATTTAATACAATATTTTACAGAAAATATCTTACAGAGACAACTCACAATAGATGTTGTTCAGAGTATTCTTATTAACTCAGATTCATAAAATGTTAATTTTAGAAGTTATGGATTAAATTGATTTGAATTATTGTTTTCAGGATTTGAATGATGGAACACCTACCTTAGTATTAAATACAGTAAATTCAAGACTATTAGAGAATGTTCCTATTGGGACTTTAATAAGTACTGCCATAGGTACAGATCCTGATAGTACGGTAAGGGTCAATAGAGAATCTTCCCAATCCAAAATGACTTAAAAACATGTGCAATGAATGAAAATCATGTTGATTGAAGGTATAATTTATTCAAATGTCAACTTTAAAATTTGGATCAGTTAATTCTGATACTTCTCAAGATGGCTGCATTTTCTATAGCACAGTTATATAGTACAAGTAAACATTTTTTTAATAGATTAAAAGCAGAGGTGAAGGGGATATAATGACAAGCTTTGGGCCTTGGATTTTTGTCACCATTCACCCACCCCCTCATATGGAAACAATCACATGGTTTTGATGCAGTTTTCAAGACTATAATCATAATGCTCACCCAATGTTATACAGATGTCGTCGCTCAGATATGCTACAAATCCACACAGTCCAAAATTGATTGTGTTGGAGGGTATCACAGGATTTTGTTCGACATGCAAAATGAGTGGTAACCCACATCCCTGACTAAAAATGAATAATATATAAATGTTGTATTGTTTTAAATTGTAGGGACCCAATAGTAGAATTGTGTATTCAATTGATAATATAATTCCGGCCTCTGGAGGTAGTCTCTTTTTCATTAACCCACAAACTGGTCAATTACTTACCAGCAATCGACTCACATCGGATGTTAACAGACCTGCTGAATATGATGTAAGTCTTTGTTTTGCTTTTTAACACAATGTTTATTTGTGTAAATAGTAATTTTCTTATTTGTTTACCATTTTCATGGAAAAGTTGAATTAAATGTAAATGGAACTTGTCAGGATGTAAATGGATAAATATATATTTTATTTCATTGACAAAAAAATTAAATTATTGAATAAAATTAAATTCAGATGAAATGTTTTATACAGGTCACAATTCTATGGAATACAATTACTGCTTATTACTGAGCGACGTTTCAACTAGGCTTCTCTAGTTATTATCAAGCAATTATAAATATTGAAATATAAGAAGGAAATATATTCATGTACACAACAATACTTAGTTAATGCTGACAACCCGAAGATATCCCTTAATTACATGTACCTAAAGTGAATCTAATTTAATTAAGAACTATAATGTTTTATATTTGTGTAGCTGACAATCAAAGCATCTGATGAAGGTAGCCCACCCAGATCTGTTACACAACCTCTTAAAGTAACAGTTGTACGAAACACAGCTCCTCGATTTGATCCTAACGTTCGAACTATTGATGTTCGAGAAGATGAACAAATTAATGGACGTATTGGACAAGCTGTAGCTATTGAAGTAGACACTGTGGTAAGGATAAACAGTTTATACAATTTGCCAGTTTCGAATCCCCGTTTGTACGTGACAAGGAGTAGAGTCGCCTGTCCAACCTCGTGGGTTTTCTTTGGGCCCTCCGTTTTTCTCCCACTGCTAAAGACTCTTATGCGCAAGCCGCAAGCGAATTATTAAAATAAAATTAAACCATATGGTAGTGATATGACCTAACTTGTGTCGAGTGGACGTTAAGCCCCATTTCTCTCTATCTCTATAATTTACTAGTCATCTCCACATTTTCATGAAAACTTAGGAAAGGAAAAAAGTTATTGATGACATTATTCCGTGATTGTTTTATTATTCCGCTCATATATAAAAGCTTGAGAACGTGGTACAGGACACAACTCTCAATGAAGCTTTGAGAACTTGGTTGTTTTGTTCATCTGTTTAGGCTTGAAGTAGAGCTCTGTCATAATTCAGAATGGTTTGAGTTATTCTCCCCTCTTTTGAAAAAGCAGGGGAAAATTAAAACAAAACTGATGGACTAGTTATAAAGTAAACATTATTGACATCCAAGTTATGCTACGAACTTTGATCATATCTATATTTGCATGTTAATCAATTATGTCTTTGCATGAAGTGACATACTAAACTTCAACATATTTTAGTGAATAATAATGATTTATATGGGTTTATTTAATATTTTTTTAGGCTCCATTTAATCAGATAACCTATCAGCTTATTGGAGATGGAATAGCTGTAGATTATTTTAATGTTGAATCCAACGGAAACATTTTGATCAAGAAAAACTTACGAGATGACCCATCTTTGACATACACAGTAAGTGGATAATAATGGATTTAAGGCTTTGTTGGATCCACAACATATTTTCGACTGTCCTTTGTATTCATTAATTAAATTTAAAGTACGGTGCAAATTAATAGCATGTCTAAAAAGCCGCACGTTTTACAGTTCAGTCCTTTATTATGAATAATTAATAAAAAGAAGCAATAATTGTAATGATTTGTTTTATTATGTCTAATTAATAAAATGAACCAATAATAATTAATGAAAATGATTTGTTTTATTATGGGTAATTAATAAAATGAAACAATAATGAATAATATCGCTTTGTTTTATTTCGCTTACAGCTTCGAATCCGTGTCACTGATGGTGGTGGTTTGTTTAATGACCTTACTGTTACTATACCTGTAGACCGCAATCTGAATATACCAGTGGTATCAGCACCACAGAATTATTCAGTAACAATTCCAGCAAACAGAGCTCTTAATGAACCTTTAACTAGAATTATAGCATTTGATAGTGATGCTCAGGTTAGTTTTGATGTGTTATTCATTGATTTAATAGTGAAAATTGTTATAGAGATTGTTGTAGAAAACTGGTTACAATAATCATCACAATTTCTTTTATATCGTCATATTACACATCTAAATTGGAGAAATAAAATGAATTAATGGAGCCCTAGATTTTTTGATATTGTTTAACCAGTTTATTTTAAAATCTAGTTAAAATCTTTTTTTAAGACTTTTGTTGGTTTTAACTCCATTTAGATCTGACCATTCTGTGGATGTGTTCACATAGA
Organism: Patella ulyssiponensis; assembly: GCA_963678685.1. NCBI lineage: Eukaryota > Metazoa > Mollusca > Gastropoda > Patellidae > Patella > Patella ulyssiponensis. The sequence goes on along the minus strand of OY783226.1, from coordinate 81,397,555 downwards.
TGAACTTTGATTGAATGACTTAAGTTATTTGTAATTAAATTTTATTTTGTTTTCAAGTGCTCAGTAGACATCTCCATTAATTCAGTGCAAAACTCGGGTAGAGATTTATGTAACAGACAATTTCATTGGCCAATATCAAAGGAAACAAGATGAAATAATACAATCTATTTTAGTGAATTACTTGAGTAGAAAATGTAACCAAGCATCACAACTGGCTTTACATTATTTAAACTCCATTGATAATTAAAATTTATTTTACTTTATGTAAAGGTTATAGAAATTCTATTATATTTTGTGTTGTTTTTATCTTTCTATAGACTCCACATAACCAACTCAGATTCACAATCCAGTCCAATCAAAAGGCTCTTGAATATTTAAGTGTGAATGATCTTGGTGATGTGGTATTAATCAAGTCACCAGTTGGAGAACCCAGTTTAAACAGATTAGATGTAAGTGTTTATCTTCTATGAGTCAATAGAAATCTCTTAACAATGCTAGTGTTCAGTTAAGATTTATTTTTAGTTTTGTACATAATTAAATGCCAGATAGTAGTATACAGAATATCATTGTGTTCAGAGTCCTTACGTGTAAGTAGATAAAAGTTGTCTCCCTTATGTTGTATTTCATCTGCCTTTTTGAGTAGTAAAGATAGAGATTGGAATTCTAACGTGGGGAATGGTTGTTTTTCACTTTAATCCACATGTAACTGTGTAAACACCCAAAGATCCATGGATTTGAATATAACATGAAGTCAGAAGCCCCAACATTGTAATGACTAGCAAAATTAGGTCTGACAAAATAAATATCAACAAAGAATTTTAATTAAAGCTTTGCATTGTTTTAAATGCAGTGACAAAATAACTTCAGAGGTGATCAACATAAAGTCCATAGAGGATGTTCTTTGAACAGGGTGCACACTTGAGGTCAAATGCTTTTAAATAATTTAAACTGATTTGGACAGCTTAGTGTAAAAATCCATTTTTCTCATGATCTGCATCTACTGGTGTATTTCATTCAAGTTTAAAATTTAGCAGAAATTGAACGTATGATATTGTTTAGTGAAATAAACAAAAATAAAATCAATAGCATTATGTCTCTTTCAATAACATTGACATATTAATTATAAGGGAAAAAATGATTTTATTTAACATCGGAATTGACATATTATGGTTTGCATTGTTTTAGGCTGTTGTACAAGTGAGCGATAGAGGCTTACCAACACCAAAAGTAGCTGTCTTGGCATCATATGTTACTGTTAATATAGTTAGAAATTCCCAGGATCCTATATTTTTCAACACTACTTACGAAATTACCATTCCTGAAACAACAACTGTTAACTCTCAGGTGATAAAAGTTGAAGCCACTGATTCTGATGCAAGTGTAAGTATTGTTCTTATATACTCTTGTCAGTTTGTATATATATTTAGATAAAGCAATGATGGGGTTATTGGTTTTATCATTTTATCTCATAAAGAATATTATTGAGCAAAGCGAAATGCAAACCCATACTTAACAGGGTTGTAGTAAAGCCAGGTATTTGACCATATGGGTAAGGAGTTTGAAGTGGACTTGACTACAGATTTATACATTATATGATTGTATACTTTGGTTTTGTTTTAGCCTGAGTTTAGAACAATTTCATATGAATTAGTTGGAGATGACAGAGGTCCTGATTTCTTCCAAGTAAACAGTGCAACAGGTGATATTACAGTTAAAGCTGATTTAACAACAGAAGCTCAGGATAGATATGTGGTAAGTACTATATACCACTATATTATGAAATTTCTGATAATACGCCAACACACTCTTTTATTTACTTTCACATTTTACATGTAAAGATCTATGTTCAATTAGGCTTTTTACACCTAAGACTATAAATCTTCATTCGCTTTGGCACTTTACATATACAGACTAAAGATCTTTATTCACTTTCGCATTTTACATCTACAGACTAAAGATCTTTATTCACTTTCGCATTTTAAAACTACAGGCTATATATCTTTATGAACTTCGGAATTTTACAACTACAGACTATATATCTTTATGCACTTTGACATTAGGTTAATGCTTGTATTTTTTTAGCAATTATTTTTGAATGGGTTGTTATTTTTAACATGCATGAAAAAACATATCTTATTTGATTGTGTTTTCAGTTACGTGTTGTTGCCAAAGATTCATTGACAAATCCAAGATCTGCTACAGCCTTGGTTTTTGTTCGTGTAACAAGAAATTTTCAGCCACCATCATTCGTTGATACAAGTTACTCTATATTGATTGGTGAAGATCAAAGTTTAGCAACATCTTTTATCCAAGTTTCAGCAAGAGATAATGATCGAACGGTATGGGTGATTTCTATACTATATTGTCTCATTGAATTTATAATCATCTCATTGAATTTATTAAATATGATCGCTTGGGGGGAAGGGTGAGAGGGGGCTGGCAAACCTATTTGATTTTTTGTTCTTTGGGGCCTTGATAAACAAATAGCCACTTGAATCACTTGAAAGATATTTTGTTAAAAAATTTCAAACTTAAACCTGTGGATCTTTTAAACAGTGCAACTGATTATTTGGGGTTTTTTGGTTAGTCAAGAACAATTTTAACAGGTATTACCAAGAAAATAAAATAAAATTGGTGTGTTGCTTTAAGAAATTTTAAAAAGTATTACCAAGAAGAGGAAATAAAATTGGTGTGTTGCCTTAAGAAATCTTATCTACCTCTTAAATCGTTGGAGTACTTATTGATATTTTTACATAAAATGATGAAGCCATCAGATCATGAGCATGTTATGTGTTGATGGTAAAGGCATCAATGTATTTTAATATGGATATTTATAAAATTTTTAAAAGAAATAAATACAGACATCATATGTTTCTTATTGAAGTTAATGTTTGGTTTAAGTTAGATTTTTTTCTCTAATCAACAGGCACCTAGTAATACGGTATTCTATGAGTTAACGGGAGATGTTAAAGCTCTTACGTACTTTGCAATAGATCGTAATAATGGTGGCATTCGTGTTACCAGACCATTGTGGGCCGATGTTGATAGAACTACTGTATATAATGTAAGTAATAATACCATTTATGGTATGTAAAATGGATATAAATAAATTTATATTAATCAGGGAGCCTTTTTAAAGAGTTGTTTTGTCAATTTATTCTATAAGACAATATGGGGTCTCGTTATTTATTTTGAATACTACATAAAAGTGAAGTATGCTACCTACAGAGTCAGCTCTTTGCAATGATTTAAAAGAAATATTCTCATCTGTAAGCTTTGATTGTTTTTATTTTTACTAGTTGAAAGTAAAAGCTGTAGATGGAGGAAGTCCAAGTAGGGAGTCTGGTGAAGTTGATGTAACAGTTACTGTATACAGGGACAATTTTACACCAGAGTTTATAAGATTACCGTATATTCCTACAATAAACGAAGGATTGGTTAATGGTGCAGAAGTTATCCAAGCTACAGCAACAGATGCAGATCCAATTGTAAGTGTTATTATTATCTGTGTCTAAATTCTAGTTACATAATGCCAGGTTACCACTTATCATGATTCGTGCTGCAATTGAAATCATGGTTTTAAACGTGGAGCAAATGTGTTGTTCCTAGCATATATTGAGGTCATTCGTAGAAATCATTCTGATCGTATTGAAACGCATCTGAATATATACCAGGTTGGGACTCAATAGGGGCAATCCTATCTCAACACATCGCACGACAGTTGAAACCTAGTATAATTGATTTTACAATTGGCTTGAATTAGACTTCATAGTAACAAACTTGTTGACAATTACTTATATCCTGATATACCATAGACAGCAAAATATTTAAATCAGTGTTTTTAGTTACATTTGAGATAGTATGGAAATCATGCATTTTCTGATATTAATTTCTGGAAATAATCATCATAACTTTTAGTAATTCTGATCCATTACTCATGTATACACTGGTATTTATGTAAAAGATTATAATGTGGTGATGTAACAAACTTTAATTGTTATTTTAGAATCGTTTTGGAAGAGTAACCTACAAGATAACAGGCCCTCCAGCATCTCTTTCACTATTTACAATTGATGCAAATACTGGACGAATAACGGTTAATAATGGCGCAACTATCAATAATAGCCCAGATTCAAACTTCAACGTAAGTATGAAAAAAAGATTTTAGGATGGATGTAGAGTTGTCTTGGGTGAACGAAGATTATAATGTGTTGACCTATCAAAGGTTTCTTTAAGTAGGCCCACTAATTATGAACAGCAAAACAAACAAGGATGATTGATGTCACAACAGCGGCTTATGGGAAGTCATGTGACAACACAAGACTTGCATAACCAGTCTCTGTCATAGACTGTTTCAACATCTCACATTACGATAGAACTTTTATAGGTATTAATTGCTTTTTAAGAATATTGGGGATTTGCATACTGAGGTTTTACAAAATGTTCCTCTTCTTTTAGTTTATTATTAGTCTTTTTCAAACAATGCAGATGTATGGTTTAGTGTTGAAATGTTTTTGTATTATATTTTATACAGATTTATGTTCAAGCATCTGATGACGGTACTCCAGCTAGGCTAGCTACCACAGTTGTCAGTCTCACAATCAACAGAAATCTAAATACTCCAACATTCACCAGGCGTGATTATGCTGAAACCATTAATGAAAACAGACAATTAGGAAGTGCTTTTGTCACTGTTGAGGCCACTGATGGTGATTCTAGAGTAAGTTTATTGAACATGTCATAATATTACTGTTGTAGTATTTGGTTATTTATATGATAAATATTGAAGGAAGAATAGGGTAGTTAAATATAAGGTATAACACAACACAGTTCTATGGATAACTATCACTATATTATATACACACAACATTTCGACAAGAATTCACTATAGTTTTTCAAGCATGTACCTATACATAACACTGTCACAATTTTTTCTTCATTTGTAATTTCTTGGATAATAACAATAATAACACTGTTGCTAAATGCCATTCAAAGATTAGATATAAGGTAATTATTTCTAATAAATATTTGGTGTATATGGAAAGTAGCACAGAGACACACAATCTTTCTTGAAAATTACTGTATTTCATGGTGGGGGGGGGGATGTAAGCTAACTACTTGATTAATATAATGGCTAACAGTTGTGAGAACATTAAGAGACTTGGACATCCGTAGACTCTGTGATTAAATGGAGGAAAAGGAATTTGGCAGAGGATAATCGATGAAATCACTTAGTCTTCGATAGCTGTGGTGAATTGACAGCAACTAATGACAAATTCAAACTGGAAAGGGAATTCTGCTTTGGAATGGATTTGAAGCAAACGTTTGAAAGATATATTAATTTGAATATGGTTTTAGTCCAAATGTACCATCAAAACAAACAATTTGTACACAGGAAGGCATCTTTGCTTATTTTTGCTTATTGGAATGAATTCTAAAGAAATAGTTTTGCTACATTTGAATCCCTTCAGGTCCTCCATAATTAATTAACGGTGCAAATAATGGAGAGAATCATGTAATGTGCTGCTGTTGTTGTCGTCATGGTTATATTCATTTATCTTTCTCCTTTCTTTTTACAGGCTCCTAACAATGTTATACGATATGAGGCAACTGGTAACTCTCGAGCTCTACAATACTTTGATGTTAATCCAGTAACTGGTGAAGTATCAGTTAAACGACCATTGACAGATGATACACTGCCTAGTAATATAGTTTACACTGTAAGTAAAGTATGAAGCAGATCATGGGATTAGTGGGAATTCTAAAGTATAATATGTAACTTGCCCACTTTATTTCCAGTCACAGCACATATTAGTTCTTTTATGTGGCAGATCATTGGATCTGTGAGAATTCTAAAGTATGATATGTAACTTGCCTGTTGTATTTCCAGTGTAGTAGTAGTACCGGTACCTTGATTGTTTAATGTCTGCTTCCCCAATAGTGTTATCATATACAAGATGTACCAGAAGCACAAAATGCTCCTGTATATTAGAATATGATTTTAAAATACTTTCATTTGTGGCTTCATAAAGCTGTCATTTAGTCAGATGGTGTGGTTTCAAATCCCCTGTTGTACGTTACAGGGGAATATGGTCACCTGTCCAACCTCTTGGGTTTTTCTCCGGCATTTCTTCTCTTCATTATTAAAATACAGACCGGTAATGGATTTAACCCAATTGATGGTGGGTCATTGTTGTAGTGGAGCCTTATAAATGTCATTTTGGTTTCTGTATGTTAACCATTGCTTGACCGTTATATTATAATTTTATACATAATTTTTTTTTACAGCTTACTGTGAATGCTATAGATGGAGGATCACCACCATTATCTGCCTTTAATGCTCAAGCAACTGTAACTATTACTGTTATAAGAAATCAGTTTCCACCTGTTTTTCAAGATCTGCCATATAGACCTAATTTGGTGCGAAATGCTGCTCCTGGTTCCACTGTACAGACAGTGAGGGCTACTGATGCTGATACTGTGGTAAAAACATTTATAATATCAAAAGTGTTGTCATTAGGATTTGATTTTAATTTGTCTGTGAAGAGTTGATTAATGTTTAAACATTTTGACGTTATTGATTGAATAATTCTTCATATTTTTTTTCCATTTGCATCTACAGGCTCCATTTAGTACTGTAACATATCAAATAGAAAGTTCTACAGTAGAAAATAGATTTAGTATCAACCCTCAATCTGGTGTCATCACTCTACAAAACTCAATAGAGAATGATCCACAAACTCAGTATACGGTAAATATTAAATATTTATTTATTACATTTTAAAAAAAGATAAAAGGTCTTTTAACTCGAAACGTTACAAAAATGAATAAACCACCTCTCATTTCCACCGAAGACAGTTTTTGTTCTGCTGTTGAGTGGAAGTTTTAGATTATCTATTAATGTCTCAAGCACTTACACAGATCTAAGCTCTGCTACTATTTTAAGGGAGTGTTGCCATTCCCCCTCTCCTTTCCTATTTGTTTAATAATACAAACTTGAATTAAAACAATTAAAGATGCAATTTATGATAGAAATCATTTTGGATGAAGATAAATTTAATAGAAAGAAAAATAAAGGTTAAATGTGCTCATTGAAAAGGATTTGACACATTTTCTTTGAGTAAAAAATAAAATTACCTTTTTTGTTTATTTTGAGACATGAAATTGTTTAGTGACAGGGGTTTGTGTCTACCTGAACTTTTGAATTTTTAAGTTGCCAGATAATAATTGATCTTGAAATATAATGAGTATTGTGGTCAACATTCGAAAGTTGTCTTAAAAATAATACGAAACTGAAATTGATAAACAAACCTTATTCTTTCAAAGTGAAAATTTAACCGTTTTGGTTTGTCCTATAACTTAAAGATCAACCTGATTCATTGTATTGTGTTGACAGAAATGTAAATGGATTTTAGCTCCTTTGTATTTATTTTGAGATATAAGATATAATAAATGGAACACTGATTGTTTTATAGATTATTGTATCTGCTCAAGATGGAGGATCACCACCTAAAATTGCTTATGAAAATGTCATAGTTACTGCTGATAGGAATCTGAATGCGCCTCAATTCACAAGACCATTGGGACCAGGTTTCGCCGATTCTGTTACTGTACTAGAAACAATATCATTTACTGAAGATGTGTATGATGTAGATGCCGTTGATAGTGACGTTCCTGCTGGTGTAAGTACTAAATTTAAAGTATTTGTCTTATGTGTGTTTAGAAAATGTTCCATAGTACATTATATAATTGCTTTTATAAGCAGGAGTTAAGTGGCTGAATGGTCTTAACCTGTGCATGTTTGATCGAGTCACGTGGCGTAATATAGATCCCATGCATGTATCCGACGATGAGAGAAGTACGGTTGACTGATTTGAAGGGTTTTCTCATGGTCCTCCTGTTTCCATCCACTGAAAAGACCCCCTACTCACAAGCCAATCATTTAAATAAAATACCAGTTAGTCTTAAAATGTCCTAGCATGTGTTGAGTGTGTGTTAAACCTCATTTTTTTCACTGTATCTCACTATCTATTTTTATAAACTGTATTACTACAGAGAGTATATATTGTGATCATTTACATTTTTCAGAGTGATTTCAGCAGAGTGACCTACTCAATAGTAGGAACAAATCCAGCACCAACATTCTTCCAGATAAATCCAGATGATGGTAAAATCCGACTAAAATCTTCATTATTACAAGGAACTGATTCTGTATATACGGTAAGAAAAATATGTAGTTTGTTCAATTCCACTTTTCTGAATTAAAATGTTTGTTTAGTGTCACAAGCCAAGAAATTCCATATTGTCAAATCATAATTCAAAATGCTACGAACAATGGATACATGTATATTTATCTTATCTTTATGGATTGATTAATAAAAAAAACTTTTGTAAATATGTTGGGGTTTTTTTTTCAGCTGAGAGTTACAATACAAGATCGAGGTACTCCACCAAAAGCCAGTCCAAACACAGCAACAATAACAGTTAATGTCAGAAGAAATCTGTTTACACCTCAGTTTGAGCAATCTGTTTATAGTGCTGTTATTAATCAAACTGTACCACCTAATACACAGTTAATGACAATAAGAGCAACTGATAATGATCTGCCGGTAAATATTTTGTTATAAATTCTATTGAAAAATAATCTTGTTATACTTGTTTCTTTAGCTACTGTACTATATAAATGAAATAAAACCAAACCAAATACGAGCAATCCAAACCATTAGTCAAAATTTGAAGTCCTAAAAAACGGTCAAGGCAAAATAGTGTAATCAGCAAATGGACTGTTCACCGTGTAAAAAATACACGACAAACAGTGATAACAGGTATCTAGAAGAGTAAGCTTACCCTGCCTGGTGCCACACCTGCCATAGCTGCATCCTAACTACCGGTATTAGACGAAATCTAAATAAAATAGCATGATTGGCCAATAGACTATAACATAACAATACAGGCCTCTAAAATCATTTGTCTCTGGCAGCAGCCAGGGCTCATGTAATAAGCATTGTATCATATGAGCAAAAAAATATTGTTCTGAGTAGTAAATCTTAGAATTTTTGTAACTATTTCAATTTTTTTATATCATACTATAAATCATAAAGATTCAATTGAATGATCTAAAAAAGACTGTTTCACCACTGAAGAATATTATATTTATTATATGTTACATGTCCAGTTATTGTTGAATTTATATTCCAAAACCACCCATTGAAGAGAACCGTTACTGTGATGTTATGATTTCTTTTTGAATTTTAGAACACATTTGAAACAGTTAGATATGAAATTACTGGAGATGGAGAAGCACCAGTATATTTTAATATAAACCCTGTTACTGGATTACTTTCATTGACAAGATCATTGGCTGGAATAACTACATCTACATTACTGGTAAAGATTTCATTTGTACCCATATATTCCATTTGTACTTTAATTTTTCATTTGTATGTTATTTTTCATTTGTATGTTATTTTTCATTTTTACTCTTTACTTCTTTTCATTTTTACTCTTTACTTCTTTTCATTTTTACTCTTTACTTCTTTTCATTTGCACTCTTTACTTCATTTTCATTTGTACTCTGTTTATTCAGTAATTAGAAAAAATTATAGATGTTAACACTTTGACTGCTGAACTTAGCAAGATAAGGTTATGACTCCTGCTGGTCATTTTTTTCCCCCAAATAACAGTATTTGACAAAGATGTTTATTCAGTATTTTTTATAGTTTCCTTTCAACAGTTATTTGACTATCCCCATTAAAGCATAGTCCATGTTTGATTACTTTGCCCCTTTCAGCTGCACCTGACCTCGGAAAATTAGTGGCAAAATATCAAGCAATGTAATTTCTCCAACTGAATTAATGTCCCAGCTACTTCCATTTCTAACTTTATCTAATTTGAATCACCAAATATTTCCCTCAAAATGTTCTCTGTTGACTGGCAAATATTCCTCTTCATGTGGCTGCCATTGTGGATCCAATTGTAAAAATGATAATTTTTACCATTTAGAAAATACAAATCTATCATGCTATATGGTTCTATATATTTATAGTAACAGGAGTATACCCAACGTTAATACCCCTATTTACTCAACAAACCATCCATTTGTGATCACTTAACAAACCTAATGATTAACAAACTTAGTAGCATGATAAAACAACATTAGAACAGACATCTGCGTATATTTAGCTGTTTATGTATTAATTGAAAGAAATGTTCATGTTGTGCTTTATTGAGGTCTTTTAATTGAGGGTTTTTTTTTCAAAGTTTACATGAAATAGGTTATTTACCTTTGGCCCATTTGTAAATGTGTTTTGATTTTGTATATTATTAGGTCCGTGTCCGAGCATATGATAATGGTTCCCCACCTAAACAGAACATCACTACAGTCACGTTTACTATCAACAGAAATCTGTTCACGCCATCCTTTAACGACCTTCTGTATGAACGAACTATACCAGAGAATACAGCCCTGGGTGTTCCATTTGTAAGAGTTGTAGCAACAGATGGTGACTCCTCAGTAAGTTGTTCTCATCATACATGTAATAGTAATAATTTACATCAATATATTTAAATGGTGATATAATAAAGATAAGACAATGAAGTGTGGTTTAATGATTGAAAGTGATATATTGATACTGTACGAGGGTGTCAGGCCAAGTATTGTATCAATAAATAAAGCAATGTCTTGCGCAAGACCTTAAAACCACCTGAAATACAGACACTATCTTACACTTGCATTTCAATGAAATCGTCACGTGAGTCCAATATTTAATATAGTATAAATTATGAACGACTGGTATAGGGCATAGACATAGACATAATGGTGCGAAAACATCGAAGGAAGATGTCACATCTGTATTTTAGAATTTTTTTATTCTCTTTTTCTTTAATATTAAGTATCAATTTCAAAATTTTCCTAATTAAGGATTTATGGAATCCTCTAATCTATAGTATTAACTATATAAATTAGATATATAAATCATTTCTATTATATTATATTACAATATTTCAGGCACCACATAGTACAGTTCAATATTTTGAAATAGGAGATGCAAAAGCAAGAGAATATTTCACTGTTGATAGCAGTACAGGCGATGTTTATGTGAAAAAATCTTTGACGTTGGAACCTACTATAAATCAGTTTGAGGTAGCGTTAAATTATTCTTGTTTTAGTTAGACCATTCATAAGTTTATAATTTTTTGATATTTTGATTTATTTTGTTATTGAGTTATTATTCAAGATCATCATGCATACATCTGTCCCAACTTCATCATAAATTTTCCCACAGACAAAATTCAAAATTCAATAGCTCAGATACCAGGTTTTCGTAGGATTTGTGTATTATTTGTTAAAAGAAGACATACTGTATCAATATCCTTGTCTTTTTTATCAATAGTTAACACTACAAGTGCGTGATTTGGGTACTCCACAAAGAACTGGTAATCAAGCTGTCGTAAGAATTACTGTGACCAGAAACAGAAATCCTCCAATTTTCCAACCTGTTGCTGGTAATGGTGTATATCGTGTTACTATACAAGAAACGCGACCTATAAATGATATTATTCAAGTTGTCAGTGCAACTGATGCCGATGGCGTAAGTTTTGCTCATTTCATATAATGTTTCAGATTTATGAATAATGCCAGGATAACTATAAAGAATTCGGATGTTTTGCTTACTACTTTTACACGTTTCTTACATTTTATGTCACTCAAATTCATCCTCAATATATTTTAAGCATGATGGGATGTTGTGGATTTTGTTCCTGCAACATTGTGTGCTGTCTAAAATTATAGGTCACATCTTTCACGGTTTCTTTTATCAAGAACAAAAAAGCCATTGACATTGAATTTTTGTGCATGCACCAGTTTCTAAGTTTTTTGTATGAAAACTAAATATACAGTAATCTAGATACCATACAAGAAGCATATTAAAATTTGGCTACATGAAGATTAATTGACTACCTGGTTAAAGGTTCATTTATATACGTATATATTTGTATAATGACTTTTTTTGGCAGGCCCCTTTTAATGTTGTTACATATGAGGCAATTGGAGATGGAAAAGCTACTGATTTCTTTAGTGTAGATAACACAGCTAATGTGAGAGTTAAAGCTAGTCTTGTTACGGAACCAGAAACATTTTACACGGTAAGTTTAATTTTTGGTTTAATGTTTTATTTGTTTCTGCATTGATTTTCTGGATTCTAAGTTATTTACAAATTGATTGACCTGCAAGTACAAATCCAGGTTATTTTCTTCATGCGAATAAAGGTTCCTTAACAGGACCTGCTTATTAGTTGAGATTCAAAAATAAGCATTACAAAGATAAGCAATACAAAGATAAGCATTACAAAGATATTACATGAGAAAAAAAATATGCTTAATTGAGATTCAAACATATAATCATTACAAGGATATATCTTCTATCCAGAAAAAGGATGTGCTTAGTTGAGATTTGAAGATAATACCAGGATATATGATGTCAATCTGAGTTATGTAATTATGATGTTGTAATTTGTTTTAAATTTTAGATGAGAATTAATGCTAAAGATAATGGATCACCTTCTAAAACAGCCCAGGCTTTAGTTTTTATCACCGTCATTAGAAATTTGGCCAGTCCGGTGTTTGCTCCAACTACCTATGAGGAAACAGTGGAGGAGACAAGAGCACTTGGTGAAAATATTATTCAAGTAACAGCAACAGATGGTGACAGATTAGATCAGTTTAAAACTGTTACGTATGGTATAGATGAGACACTACCAGCTAATACTGTTGCTAGAGAATATTTCACTGTAGATCCCACTTCAGGTTTCATTCGATTACGGAAATCATTGACACAAGATACCACAAGACCTGCAGAATATAACGTAAGCAAATTGTTTAAAAGTTCCAATTGAAAATTCTAAAATAAAAACTAAAAGTTCTCCCAATTTGGTAAAATTTCACGATATTTTGCAAATAATTGTTACTGAATATATGGTTGTAATGGTAACTGAATAATATATTTTGGTTGCCTGGTTTTGTTTATAGTTTCAAGTGTATGCGACTGATGGTGAAAGAAGATCAGCTATTCCAGCTTCAGTAAAAATAAATGTTCTGCGTAACACCCCGCCACGATTTGTAACAACTGTTGTGTATGCTATAACAGTGAATAATACACAGACTGGTGTGATATTTGATGCTGATGCAGTAGATTCGGATACCTTTGTAAGTATATTTAAAATGAATTATATTTATGATAATCAGTTAGCCATTTTTGTGGTTAGTGCAGGTGGGAATGTCACGTTTTATAAGCCCATATTGAAATGTGAGTGTACCCTTTCGATTGGTTTATCTGGCCACAGTTGCTCTAATGGGCAATTTGTAAAAGATGGTTTTCCTACCTTCACAGCTTTATTAAATAGTAAAAACCCTCAGTTATATTCCCTACATTTTTACAGAGCCGATTTAATGAAGTATTTTAGATGACTTGGTATCACATGAAGTTATTCTTATTTTTAAGCTCGCATACAGAACACTGCAATATGATATAATTGGTGATGGAACAGAAATTAATTCCTTTTTAACCATGAATGGTCAGACCGGACAGGTGTCATTATTCCAGCCACCAGAACTTGGTGAAATCGCACAGTTTCAGGTATTCTATAAAACTTTCTACAAATCTTTATCAATATTTAAACACTCTTACAGGAAACATTGCAGAAAATGTGGATTGTTATATCGTTATGGTTTATAAAATTGATACATATATTACAAACTTTAATTATATTTTAGGTTCGAATGAGAGTTCGAGATAATGGAAGCCCAAGATTATCTGATACTAAGGTCTTAACCATCACTGTAAACAATAACTTAAATGCACCAGTATTGACTAATATACCCTCACTTCAAACAACTATATTAGAGACTCAACCAACCGGAATCACCATCATTACTGCCACTGGTAGAGATGATGATTCATTTGTAAGTATTATTCAATTTGTCTTTAATTATTTTTTTTTACTAAAAGCTATTATATTCATTTATCTGGATGTATAGTATAATAGAATAGAGCATTTGGGAGAAAAGGGTTTCTTTATAAATGCTATGATATAGAATTACATCACGAATATTGTGATGGAATGAAACACGGATGGACCTCAAATAACAAGGAACACTACCTTTATCACAGTGAAAATGAAAGCTGGGTATAAAAAATCTTGATGATTGTACTTGGTTAGTGTTATTATCCGAACCTAGTGTCTTTCGATATCACCAGATTGAATTGAAATGAACAAAGAATCAAACACTTATATTTCAAAAGAAAAAAAATGCAGCACTTTGTAATATATAAATTTGTATTTTAGGCACCCTACAATACCGTCAGATACTATATTGATGGGACAAATGATAGATTCTTGATTGACGAAATTACTGGACAAATTCAACTAAAGAGATCTGTAAATTCAGAAAACATTTCACCATACACTGTAAGTACTGTACGATTTCTGTATTATATTAAATACTGAATCATGATACAAACAAAGCAAATCAAAGTTATTTAAGTTTTTACTTATTCTTCTAATAGTTTCCCCTACCTCCATAAAATAAAAAAATTTAAGTTAGCTTTTAATTCATCTTATAAAAGTTATAAATAAAAGACTTGTTTTACCATGTCATTTGGATTAAACCTTGCTTGTTATGAGTTATTATTATCGATAACTATTTTATAAATTTGTTCTCTTGTAGTTCAACATCTATGTTGCTGACATGGGAAACCCAACCAGACGTAGCCCCAATGCTCCTGTTACTGTCAATGTACAACGTAACAATTTTGCACCTGTATTTCAAAACGAACCATACACTGCTACTATCTCAGCTGGTAGTACTACAACATTAGTTGCAACTGTTTTGGCTACTGATGATGATACTGTTGTAAGTATTGTTTTATTATCCATGAAAATCTGAAAGATGCATTATGTTAGAGCTAAATCTTCCTATTGGAAATCTTTTTTTCTAGGTTCAAATATTACATGAATTATTATTTAGACATTTATAATCAACTCTCTAGGCCATCGTATGGCTTAGATATTGGATGGATTACAACAGCCTCATTATTTGATATTTTAAAGATAAAATGAACAATCATGATATTGTTATTATTGTTCAGAATAAATTTATTTGAATGACACTTTCGATGTATTCATTTCTCATTATGTTTCATTTGAACTCTTACAGCAAGAACAGCAATGGATCTTAAATAGAATGATACATGTATGTAATAAAAATCTGTGAATTAAATATCCCAGACCATTCATTTGACTATTTGTAAACACACTTGTTCAAGTTTCACTTTTTAATTTTTATTTTTTACAGAATCCTTTCAACACTGTAACCTATGATATAATAGGAGATGATACAGCACCAAATGTTTTCCAAATACAACAAAATGGACAAATATCCATTACAAATAATTTTGCAACTGAATCAGCCGAATCATACAAGGTAAATCACTATTTATCGATGTTATTTATTTTCAAATCTTATGGGGGCAAATGTAGAATGGTTCAAATACTAAGGCTTGCATATTATATGTGTAACATAATCAGATAATCTAATATGTGGATTGGACTTCTTTCATTTAGCAAGACGGGTACAAACATTAAACTACATTACATGTATAACAACCAATACATATCATAATATTGTAATCTTTACGGCCATCGTCCTAATTCACGTCTGCCTCCATCGTTCTGTGTTGAGCTTTCCATCTCCTCTCTTGTGAGCTTCCAAACCCAACTTATTTGTATCAGAAACCTAATCCAATTTATAGGTGAGGTATAAAGTTAATTAAGTATACATATATACATATATTATTGATGTTGAATAAAAAAAGAATTGAATACTAGTAAATAGGTAAAAGGTCAGCGGGTTCTCCAACATGACCATTTCTATATGGCGGCAGCTTATCATATTGATGTTGGTGTCAGCGGGCATTGTATTACACTGTAACATATGACTATTTTACCCCTGTATATACCAATATGTCTGTCTATCCACCTACACGAGCCATATGGACACAGATCACTAAATATTTCTACGCCGGTACCCACAAATTGTAGGGCCAAGTTATTTTTAGTCTTTCTCTCCCTTTCCCTTTTTCCCCCTTTTGCATGGTGATTTTTGTTTACTTTTTGGTGTAGAATCGAAGAAAAGGGTTTGAAAATACATTTTCTGCCAGGTTTTGGTGAATATTCATGATTTTGAGGCGGAAGGATACAAGAGTTGTGAGGTTTGTTACGTTGAAAGGGGGGGCCGAAAATTGCCTGGTTAGCTGTCTCTACTTCCAGCTTGTGTATCTCAAGTTTTTCATGAAGAACCTCATACGTGCTTTTGGGCAAGAGTTTGCCACATGTTGCTCCATCTGTGGCAGAAAGCGTTCTACCCAACGAATATTTGGGAAAAAGTTACAGCCGGTCTAAGAGACGAGAATTAACATTGAAGTCAATGGGGAAATAATTAGTGATCTGTGGCCTGTCTGTGTATGACAAGGCTGTGACTGATAGGCCTTAGTTTTGAAAATATGATGACTAAATTGTCAGAAAATATGTATAAAGTATTTTGACTACAGAAAAACTAAAAAAAAGGTTAAATTTAAAAAAAAAAAATCAAAGTTTGGAGAAAAATTGTGATTTCACAGCAAATTTCTCAATTTTCAGTTTTTATATAAATTTTAACAGTAATAAAATTATTTCTATGTCCAATTTTGGTGTATTCAGCCTAAGAAAGCATAGATAAAGTGAACAACATTGTAATTTCACCTAATTTTGTCTAAAAATCAGGAATATTCACAAAAAATCTGCAAATTCACCCATTTCGATGTAGAAATTAATGCCTTCATGCCTACTCAAATTAGTCAAAATTTCTAAAAATGCCCCTTATTTTCATTGCTATTTTAAGTTAGATGGGATCTATAAGTTTGTCAGGTTTAGAAATAGCTGCAGTTTTCCTACAGAAAATTGAAAATTGGCAACACTGAGTTAATAATATACAGCAGATGGGTTTATACAAAATGTTCAAAACAGGGGTTGGCTCAATTTGGCCACCAATTTAGCCCAAGAAAGCATTTTTTTCTTCTTTGAAACATTAAATTCTTGCATTTCCTTCGTGAAGGAACCAATATCCCAGTCTTTACAGACATTTTTCACCCCACCATTCTGTTTACAGAGGCTATAAATGCCCCACCCCACCCGTTTTTATTAATGTGTTTTGAGAGTTTTAATTGCACCCGTGTTGACAATTAAATGGTAATAATTGGAATTTGTTGTTGAATTACAGTTAGGAATGTTATTTTACACCAATAAATGGTTATTTTGTACATTTCAAGGATTTCTAATCTTTTTTGTTCAAAGGCAAACATAGAACCCTGAGACATGTCAAGCCAATAAGACCATATCCTGATACAAAACTGGTGTAGATGTGTAAATGTCAGCTTAATGGTCAATATTTTCTTATCTAAATCTAGGATTTGTGGTGTTTGTTGCATTTATGTTACTTATAGAACAGTAAAATGTTAATTTTGATCCTTTTCAGGCCCCTTTTATGATGTCAACTCTGTTATAACTACCATTTTGACTTCATTTTTTCAGGCAATTGATGTAAAGGTCCAGACATCTTGATTCAGCACCAGAATTGCAATAAAGATTTGTATGGTGCCTCTGAGCTTTGAGATATTGATAACATTGAACTATTTCCAAATTTGTAAAAATTGTGTATTCTGTGACCCTTTTGTTAGAGAGGGGTGGACATAGGCCAATTATGGCATTTTTTTCTTTCAGCAAGGCCTATTTTAACCACAATTCACATTTATTGCACCTATTTTAGTTTTTATGTTCATATATTAGCCAGGGATGGTAAATCATATCTGTTAGACAGATTCTTTTGGTAATGTTAGCTTTGCAGCCAAAGATAAGATTGATTCAGTCATTGACATTTTTAGGGGGTGGGGTTACATGTTTCAGTACAGACCTTTATAATTTCAATCAATGCAACAGTTGTGTGATTTTTCTGTTTGCATATTGTCCAGGGTTTCCAAAAATATATTACTTGCCAGTCTGGCTATCTAAAAAAGTGGAAAATTATTGGTTTTTTGAAAGATGCTACATGTAAATTCTGTACATTTTTCATGACATGACAGTAAAAAAATATATTTTTGAAAAAAAATCCAGATTATGAGTGTTTTCTGTGTAATTTGTTTGTAACTTGTCGTATTTTTTCACAAAACTCAAATACTGCCTTTAATAAGAAAGATTTTTAAATTTTAGCACAAAAGGCCCAGGGACCTGAGATGCACTGCTGTACATAAAGCAGCTTGTATACTTAAAGGGCCATCATTTTTGCAGTTATTCTTTGATTTTGATTTTCTTTCACCGGTGCGTTGCCAGAACATATGGAAAGCATATAAAAAGGGCATTTTGGTGATACCTGAAGTTTCACCCCTATATAGGACACAGATCACTAAATATTTCTACGCCGGTACCCACAAATTGTAGGGCCAAGTTATTTTTAGTCTTTCTCTCCCTTTCCCTTTTTCCCCCTTTTGCATGGTGTTTTTTGTTTACTTTTTGGTGTAGAATCGAAGAAAAGGGTTTGAAAATACATTTTCTGCCAGGTTTTGGTGAATATTCATGATTTTGAGGCGGAAGGATACAAGAGTTGTGAGGTTTGTTACGTTGAAAGGGGGGGCCGAAAATTGCCTGGTTAGCTGTCTCTACTTCCAGCTTGTGTATCTCAAGTTTTTCATGAAGAACCTCATACGTGCTTTTGGGCAAGAGTTTGCCACATGTTGCTCCATCTGTGGCAGAAAGCGTTCTACCCAACGAATATTTGGGAAAAAGTTACAGCCGGTCTAAGAGACGAGAATTAACATTGAAGTCAATGGGGAAATAATTAGTGATCTGTGGCCATATACAGTATGTGCGTCAGTATGTTTGGAACACAGTAACTCTCCTTCTAATTGAGGTAAAAAGTTTAAACATTGTGTGGATGTTCATGAGTTAAAATATCTTTGATAAGAGGCATTTCTTGTTTTGGTTGCGGTAACTAATTTGATTCTTTTTATGGTTAAGTGAGAGTGATGAAACTTGGTGCATCAATCCCTTGACCAAGTTCGAAAAAGGCTCTTTTTGCTCAGGTAAAGTATAATGAAAAGCAGTTTTATTTGTCGATACTTTATAAAAAGAAAGATCTGCAGATAACTATTGTTGACTTAGTTTTTGTTTTCATGTATTTGATATAGATAAGAGTAAGAGCTAGAGATGGTGGTGTTCCAAGACTGTTTGATGTAACTGTTGTAAATGTAATTGTCAGTCGAAACCTTCAAGCACCTCAGCTAGCACCAGACACTTATACAACTCAGATTCTAGAAATACAAGACTTTGGAGTAGGATTTTTGAATATAACAGCTAGAGATGGAGATGTAAGTATTTAAAAACTACTACTAGACTCTGTCATAAACAATATTGGCAGGAGTTAAACATTCTTCTTCTAACTACTGTCATGAAATGATTTAACAATTTCCAAAATTTTATAATGGGTCTCAACCAACAGTTAATTATTATAACCATTTTCAAATCTTTTTTGGGAAGATATATCTTATTGTGTTAGATATGCTGTGTGATCCAGCATCTTTTTCAGTTTATGTTCTGTTGTGTATAGGTCTGGGAAGGAAAGATGACTGATTGATTAGCAACTGCACGTTTTATCATAAAGTCTGTAATTGAGACAATTGAAATGGTTTCGATTCCCCGATTGTATGTGACAAGAAGTAGAGTCATCTGTCCAACTTTGGGGACTTTCTCCGCATCCTCCGGTTTCCTCTCACTGCTAATGACCCCTACATGCAAGCAAATTATTGAAATGAGATTTTAAATTGAACAATGTGTTAGTCCCAAAATGACCTGTTTTTTGTTGAGTGGAGGTTAAACTCACTTTCTCATTTCCATACTTTGATGATGAATTTAGTTATGTATATAATGTTTATTCCTTTCCATTCTTCTAGACTGCTTCAAATGATGTGGAGTTCTTTTTATTTGGAGAAAAATGCACTACTTACTTTGGCATTGGAAGTCGAAGTGGAACAATGTATGTTATCCGTGATTTAGCATCTGATCCTGATAGATCTACAAATTATGTAGTAAGTATATTTATATGCAATGAATGACAGGTCTTGATACATCTCTATAGCTTTTAGCTATTCATTTATAACACAATACAGTTTTATGTATTACAATAACTGTACAGCTATTTATTTATTTAAGATTATTGAAATATTTCTTTTAGTGCACCATTTCTGCTCAAGATTTTGGAAATCCAAGACGTAGCTCATCAAATAATGCTACAGCTACAATTAATGTGATCAGAAACACAGCTCCAAGCTTTGGTGGTGCTCCTTACACTGGTAATATAAACAGAAATAGTGCTGACGGCACAGCAGTAGCAACATTCACTACAGCTGATTCGGATCGTTTTGTAAGATTTATCTTTAATTCTCTTTATAATGCTCATTACATATAGAATATTTCACTGATAAAAATTCCATTGCTCATCATAATGCTCAATACATATAGAATATATCACTGAAATCGTTTCTCTCTCATCATAATGCTCATTACATATAGAATATTTCACTGAAATCATTTGTTTCTCATCATAATGCTCATTACATATAGAATATTTCACTGAAATCATTTCTTTCTCATCATAATGCTCATTACATTATAGAATATTTCACTGAAATCATTTCTTTCTCATCATAATGAGTTAATTATTTGGAAAGTCCATACATTGATGATAGAGATGGTCTAATGTGTCGAGTTTCACATATACAAAAGGGGCCTTTTTTTTGTCAAATTCTCTATTAACAGTATTGGAGTTGAATAGAGTCTTTCCTGCAATTCTCCACTTCTTTCATTTTGTAGATTCATTCTGGCCATGTATCTAACCGATGTTTTATGTTTCAGAACCCATTTGATCAGCTAAGTGTATCTATTATTGGAGATGGAAATAGTGCCAATTTATTTAATGTAGTTGGTAATCAAGTTGTGATTAGAGCAGCAGCTGATATAGCAAGAGATACAGTAACACAATACACAGTAAGTAGATCACTTAGAAGGATGTATTCAAAACAAATATTAATAGAAGAATGTATTTAAAACATATTTTAATAGAAAAATATATTTAAAATGGATGTTATTGTAAATAGAAGAATGTAAAGAATGTATTTATAAGGGATGTTTATAGAAGGATGTGTTTAAAAGGGATGTCTATAGAAGAATGTATTTAAAAGGAATCTTTATAGAAGAATGTATTTAAAACGAATGTTAGTAGAATATATTTTAAAGTACGTAGCGTATACCTACTCACATAATCAGATATGAACCATCAACATACAATTTGAGAATTGTCTTTGTAGAATCCAAATTTGATGAATGTTTCTAAATAAATCTAGTAATTATATATGTAGCCGTTAGGAAATACTTTCTGTGATTTATGAGTTATAGTAGGTTTATTTCTGCAATTAATTAAAAAAGCATTCAGTGAAGTATACGTAGCTGAACATCACATTTAATTTGATGGAGTATTGATTGAATTTTAAGTCACAAATGGCACTAAGTTACTATATGGACAACAAAACTACTGTATTATAGAGTAAACCACATACATCATGCTTGTATCCATCAGTTAAATGACGTATTTGAATAACCACTAAATTTATTGATATATTTGTAATTTTAATCGCAGGATAAATTTATTTTAATCAGACAAAAATTTAAAATGTTTTTATAGGTACGTCTGCAAGTTAAAGATGATGGCCGAACATCTTTGACAGCCACAGCTCTACTGACCGTTACTGTAAATAGAAATCTCCTCGCTCCTGCTTTTCCTGATGGTATAGAAACTGTAACTATAAAAGAAAATGAACCATTAGGGTTCTCAGTTATACAACTGGTTGCTACTGATGGTGATCCTCAAGTAAGTTTTCAATCCAATATTGTTAATTTGTTTTCTATCTGCAGAAATAATCAGACATTGGTTGGCAATTATTATTAAGAAGTTTTGAATAGTGCCATTTCTACACAAAGATTTGTCAAAGGCGCTTTACAATAAACAAATGGTCAAAACATAATGCATGAAGTAAAAGATCACAAATGTTCAATATAAAAATATAGTGCAATATATATGTTCAAAGTAAGATTAGAATATAAATTGATACTGACAAAGGTGGGTAAAGAAAATAGGATACAGTTATACAATGGATTATTTGCACATTCTATTTCACACACAAGCAATTTCTCATTGAAAGTCGTAATATCTAAAATTATTGCTTTTAGAAGGCTCAGTGACATATTTATGTGTGATTTATTTTATCTCATTTAGTCACCCAACAACCAAATACAATATGCAGTTGCTGCAAACCCTACTCGACCAGCTACTACTGCTGATGGAGATGAGTACTTGTTTCTTAATCCTACAGATGGTCAGGTTACTCTCAAAAAATCAGTCAATGGAGTTGCTTTCAGTACTATGCAGGTAGAGTTTATTAATCCATTCTTGTTTGTGATATGTTTAAAATGATAGGATAAACTGTAATTAAAATTACTCTCAAGCCTGGAAATTGGTCACCTCTCACAGACGTAAATGAAATGAAAAGAAATGGGGTTTAACTTCCTACTGTTCTGCTTTGTCTTTGACATATGCCATACAGTGTGCTATGGCCTACTCATTTATTGAATTCCAATTGCTAAGGGACCTTTTACGTTCACGTCAATGTGTACATTTGACGTCGGCCATTGTCAGGCCCTTCGTCCCGCACCACTGACAAGGCGAAA
Organism: Patella ulyssiponensis; assembly: GCA_963678685.1. Lineage (NCBI taxonomy): Eukaryota > Metazoa > Mollusca > Gastropoda > Patellidae > Patella > Patella ulyssiponensis. The sequence continues at coordinate 81,374,690 of OY783226.1, read as the reverse complement.
CCACAGCATAAAATCCTGATGAATGCTCTTGTCCAATACCTGGATTGAATTTCATGACCTCCAGTGGCTTTCTCACTTACCCACCATGGCTGACCCTGTCACAGACATTGTTGGACACAAATTCAGGTTTCGATAGACTCCTCAATCCGTCTGCTTGTCATTATAGAAGCACAGATTTCTGTTTTATCAATGAAATATATCAGGTTCTAAAACAATTTTCAAAGACTGAGTTTTGTTAAATATTACTTATTTTATATTTTTTATGTGAGTTAATGGTTGATTATTGTATTAATTACTACAGTTATTAGTGAATGCTGTTGATCAGGGTTTCCCATCAAGAACCGGTAGAGTGACACTGAATGTTATTATACAAAAAGATGAAGATACCTTAACAACTACAAATTATAATAGTATCATTGAGGAGAATCGAGCTGTAGATAGTACAATATTAATCGTTTCAGCATCACCAGGAGTAAGTACAAATGATATACCGGGTTACTTCATACTCCGCGCAGTGTTTCGTTTGATTAGAGCTAATCCCACTACTCACTGCTGAAAAGAGCGAACATTCTTGTTCTAAATTATGATTGGTCAGTAGTCCCATTAACAAACAGTAGCTGACAGCTTTACAAAGGCTTTACCTTTAAAACAAAGCGCCAAATTGGACCAAACATGTTTACATAACTTTAGTCATGGCTCACGATTTTATTATGCCCAATTAACCAGTGCATAGCAGAATGTTGCAGTAAAACTGATTGCGGGACAAACGAGGCTATCAAATCGATTAAAATGTAAACAATACTGTTTGGAAACAAACATATTTTCACCATTTTTAATACCTTAAATCACTGTCCAAAGTTTTAGGGAAGACCCCTAAACGAAGGACTGTCATGTGGCTATACTCAAGTGATAGCTTTGATTGAATGCTAAGAATAGACACACTCCCACAAAAGTTCAAGAATCAAAAGCTAATCCAGCAATGGCCAGAGGGGGATTTCTCGGGCCATTGCTTCAGGAATATGGGTTACTTTAGAATGATTATGTCTACACATAAACTATGTATTAGTAACCTAATATTCCAGACTTAAATGTAAACATAGACTTTCAGACTAAACCCAATTAAAAGCAGAAAAGTATGACTTTTTAGCATGTCCCAAAAATTATTCCTAACAAGTTATGGTCATTTAAAGTTATAGTTATTTTCTATAGATTAAATATCTCTTCTCTAAAGTGGGCGACACACCAGGCAAATTTCTATCAAAGTGGCCGATTGCGTGAATTCTCCACCCAATTTGCCCGATTTACCAGTCCAAGCATCACCTTTAAACATACATTATGGGAGAGCAAAAACTGACTTTTGTCGGTCTTCCTTTGGGCCTCAGAAGTCATAGAAATTATAAATTAGATCTTTATTTAAATAACAAGCCCAAAATTAACTCTGTAGACCTACGGATGGCTTGGATTGGGCTCGGATTAAAACAGGATTTCGTCGACTGATTTAATCACTATGGCGTCGTGGGAGGGGCTTCTCCGTGACGTTGACGTCATCATACTTCCGGACTGTTTTCTATTCGTCTGCTTAGGGAGTCGCTTAGGCCTACCTGAAGTACAAAAGAGTACACGCAGGCAACGCAAGAAGTCGGCTATTTATTATAATTTATTTACAATACTGCCTCGTTGATTTGGCCCATTCCTTTCAAACTTTAATATCCTATCGCAGACTTTCTCTTCTTATCTATATATTAAAAGTCTTAATTCTAATTTATAGTGAAAAATAAATGTATACGAATTGAATTGCAGTCCTGTCTCAAACCGAATACGCTATCGGTACTAGTCAGTGTAAACATTACTTGATAATCGAGACTATATAGGTGGAGTTAACGCCTGTCAATCAACAATCGGCCATAATGGGAAAACGGTGTCGATGAAATTTAACTACTATTTCTAGTAAAAAATTATAGTGGTAACAACTTTGTTCAGGTTAAAGTAATTTGACTGAAATTTTCAATATATTCTTGTTTGAGCATCTATTTTTGAACTGTTATAGCAAGAATGGCTAACTCCTTGTAAAAATCTCCCATAATGTATCTTTAAGTAAAAGAAAAAATAGCTTCAGCGGTGGGACTTTTTTGTGACAGTCGCCATTTTGTCTTTAAAAATCCATAGGACTTTCTCGACATCAGTGATTGGTCAATGAATTCTAAAATCAGAAGATGTCTTCTACAAACCGGATACACTTGATAAATAAATATTGAATACGTTTGATTCAAGCTAATCATTCAAGCGAAGATACATTCTCCAAGTGTGTCCAGTTCCTTCGAAGCACACATTGGCAAAATTTGTTGGCAATTGACACGGCGGGATGATCCATTGCCCAAAATTTGCCTAATGTGTCTTCTGCTTAAGTTGGCTAAGTGAAAACTCAGATGGCATCTCATTTAGATTTATAGGCCTTCTCATATCTGAAGAGAACTGTTTTTTTATCATATTATATTATACTTGTTTTGCAATTGGTTATTTTTTTTAAGTGCACTAATCATAGAATAATATTTTTTCAGCCTGATATTACATATGAAATTGTTGGAAACAGTGATTCTCCAGATTATTTTATGATTGATTCTACAACTGGTGTTATTTCTGTTAAAAAAGATCTAAGAACAGACCCATCTGACAGATTACAGTACATTGTATGTTAAAGTATCAATTATATTATTTAATTTAGCTTAATTTGTTCGCATTAATCAATCTTTAATCAGATATATATACCGATACTTAAGTATAAAATTGAAATTTTAATAGTTTAATAAAGCCTACTTAATATCCTTTTGTTTTTCGCAAGTGCCTTTTTTGTTGTCAACTAATTTTATTAAACATTGAATTTTTAAGAATTAAATTTGTTAAATGTAGCAATTTGTGGTATATATAAGCTATAAATAACTATGATATGGTATGGTTTTGCTCCATGCGAAGATTGGAATGACTTATTTTAAGAAATATCCAAATAAAAAAAAGAGATAAGAAATATCCAAAGAAAAAAAGAGATAAGACATATTCAAATAAAAAAAGAGATTGCTTCTTTTAAAACAACAATTTATAGGTTATTTAGTTTACAAGGTTATTTTTTTTACCTACTTAAACCAATAATGAAATCATAACAAAAGCTATTTGTTTCATAATATAAATTTATAATACATTAAAACTTTTGGCAGAGATTTTAGATAAAAAGACTATTGTTGGATTTGGGGTATATTTCTGTACATTATACATTTATGTAGTTTTCACCAATCCATCAAAAACAGGCAGGCATCCATCTTGATGTTCATCCAATCCCAGAATCCTTTAGGACTAAGGCCCTATATTTTGAAGGGGGGCCAACTCAGTTCAGCATAGTTATTTTAAGAAGGCTTCAGACCACATTTAACTAATTGGTATTTAAATACATAAGGCGTTTTTATCGACCACTGATTAGCCAAAGTGATTTGTATTCAATCACATTTTCATCTTTAACGTCCATCTAATTCAAATTGGTTACCCTAATCAACAAATTTATTGACACCGATTTCCGAAGCGATTACATCAAATCGTCAAATCACTTCAGGGTGCGATTTGACGATTTGATTGGGTGGTCACATGTTTTTTTCAACGGTGTCCAGCCACAAAAATTGCTTACAGCTAATCGGAGCATTTAACTAACTCGCCAAAGTACTTTGAAATCGACTATATTGTCACATATGACATCTCTACTAAATTCAAATCAATTTGGCAAGTCGATAAAAAAGCCTTTTGTAAAAGCAGAATAGCATACAGGTAATAGGGGATATATATATATATTTATAATATGTAGACATAAACTGGTTCTAAACTTACTTTTTGATTTATATATTCAGTTGAGTGTGAAGGCCTCGAAAACATTTGCTGTCAATGTGCAAGAAGTATTTAGTACTGTTACGATTACCGTGCAAAGAAATGTCAACCCTCCAATTTTCAGACCAGAGGCCTATGCTGAAACTATTGATGAGAAATCACCATTGGGTATGTCTGTAGTACAACTAAATGCTACAGACGTTGATCAGGTAACATATTATTATTCCAGATCATTAGCTCAATTTCATGAAGTAGCCTATGGCATCACAATAAGAACAATATTCCAAATATAGACCATAAACCATAAAATTACTCTTAACAAAAAGCGTAGTAGTCTAAATAGTATATTATCATCTTTATGTGTCAGTATTTATCTATCAACAATGATACATAGACCTTAAGGCCAAGGTGTTATCTGATCTACTTGTTGAAATTACAATCCCAGGATCACTTTTAAACCCCTATTGTTGTTGAATTTTTTTTTTAAAGGAAGATGTTATTGGCTATGTACATATTTTATGATGTAACTGCTTTGTTTTTGGACTAGGAACTTCTCATCTTGCCTAAGGCTCCACCATTTCATGAAACTTTTTATCTTTCACAATTCCAAGATGGTGGCATACTCGGTTCTTTGTCCATATGGTACTATCAAATTTATTAATAAATAATATTGAGGTATTCATGGAAAGCCATTGTTTTGTTTTTTTAAGGATGTATTGAGATATTCCTCCACGGCTATACCTGATTATTTCTACCTAGGACCAACTTCTGGTCTTATCTCAGTCAGGAGACCATTAACTGATGCCAATTCTTTTTATACGGTATGTTACATTATTCTAGTTATATAACTATTAGCGGTATTTACTTATCGAAAATACACATAATTAATTAGTAGTAAATGATTGTGAAATTTTAAGAGAGATGATTTAAAGTATTATTTCCATATAGCTATTTCCAGTATTTACTTAACAAAAATACAAATAACTTTTTAGTAGTAAATGATTTGAATTATTAAGAGAGATGAATTAATTTCCATATAAAGTTTTCTGTCCCTCAACTGTGTTATTATGCACATGGTAATTTATTTCTGACAGTTACAGAAAAGATAATTTAAATGTTGTAATCAATTTATTCCACAGTTTCCAGTTACCGTAAGTGATCAGTTTAATCCAGCTAAAACTGATGTAGCACAAGTTAGCATAACCATCACACAAGATACCAGTCCCCCTGCCTTTGTTAGATTACCATATTCGAGCAACATAATGTTCACTCAAGCTCAGGGTTCTTCTATATTCCAAGTTGAAGCTAGAGATAACGATTTACAGGTTAGTAATATCACATATTATATTGTTACATTGAAAGGTTGGGAGGAGGGGTTAGCATCTGCACAGTAGATCCTAGTCCATTGCTGTTATATATAGTAGGTGCAAGAGAACCGCAACCCATAAGACAAAGCGTCGGACAGGACACACAATTTAAATAGACATTGCAAATGATAAACAAGTGAACGGACCGAATGAATAAACCAGGGGGCCAGTTGTAATCATATGCACTGTGCTGAACAGTCCCTGGTCCTGTATATGTAGGTCATTGATTAGTTCCAGGTTTAATATATGTCGAAGTCTAGGGTTAAATGCCTTAATTCATGGGTTATCTCTGGGTAACATCTAAAGAACACTACCTTAGTCTTGAAATAACCTTGTTAGTATCAAGTGGATGTTAAACCATGTTTCTTCATTCCACCCCCTCCCCCACCCCCTCTCATCCCTCCATCTCTGTTAATACATTGTAGCAGAAAGATAATATAGGGCTAGCCTGTTCCTCAATCCATTTCTATGAATGAAATACATTTTGTAAAAAAAATCGATTGCTTCACTTATTTAATTACTAAATTACTGTTTAATTGTTTTTGCAGGGTTCTATTGTCTATGAATTAGATGGTAATTATTTAGCAGCGCCAGCTTTTTTTGCAGTTCAAAGTAATACTGGTGTTATATCTGTACGAAATCCATTGTCAACTGATAGCGCTACATCATACACGGTAATTATATATAGAAACTTTAATTGATCTTACAAGACTTCTTTCTTTGCTTGCTCGGATGAAGTGTTCAGTTGGGCCTGAGAGTTCTGAGTGAGATAAAAAAAATAGATTGGGATGATTATAATCATTTGCAACTGGTGGGTTTGGGAGCAGCACTCACACTGTTGATTGCCATTTCCGGCAATTCGCGACAAAAATATAATTTTGGCGATAAAATATTCAATCTAGCTAAATTTTTGGTTCAAGGCATTTCTCGAATAAACTGTATCAAGACAAGGCAGTGGCTTGTTCCGCCTTCAGTATAAACTTTACTTATGGTGTGGGAGAACCCAGGTTCCAATTCTGAACATGTTCAGCATCTCATTTTTATTGTATAACCCCCAAATACTCCAGGGGCTATGTGCAGAAAGGTTTGTTAAAATTGTGATATAGTCAGAATTCTTGAATAATATGCATTTATTTTCTCCTACTTATTACAGTTGGGAGTTATTGCCTATGACAGTGGTTCTCCAGATAGAAAAGCTAGTGCTAATGTAACAATAAACATCGATAGAAATCCACAAGCTCCAGTTATCTCCCCACTAGATTATGCTGAAACAATTAATGAAAACCAAGCTGTGGTAGTACCTATTATAACAGTTCAAGCCTCTGATCCCGATGGTGTAAGTTTAATGTTTTAATTCAGTCTACCTCATTCAGTCTACATCATCATTGTTAACCCCCTTGTTATCAAATTCAAAATAATTGAATACAGTCATCTCTTTCGTACCCCCAAAATCAGGTTGGACAATGAAAATCTGCAGAGCACTGTTTGAATGGTCTAACATGCGCTTTAGTTCATAAGGTTGGTTATTAAGTCAAGGGACGTGGTTACAATCCCATGCTTGTATTTTAAGTTTTTTCCCCATTGCTAAGTAGGGGTGGGTATTGCCAAAAAAATCGTATTGCGATATATTGCGATACGATTTGTCGTATTGCAAAACATATTGCAATATATTGTGAAAGTGTTAACTACAGATTTATTGCAAAAGTACAGCCTTAAATGTAGCTCATAGCAACACTGAAACTCATGTGAAGGTCTTTGAACATGTAATTCCTCTATTGTACAACTACTCAACTACAAGAACAAGATATCCACAAAACTTGATATCGTGGGTCCAAATAAAGTAGATAACAATTCTCGAAATTCCTTTGATTCGACAATTCGAAAAGGCCTGAGATCTTTCACAATAAAGTTAGCAATCTTGTCTGTGATTAATAAAGCACGTGTTGATTTTGAGCTGTATTTGGTTGTGTTTCCAAAATATCCTGAGATCGTGCTTGACTCTCGTTTTTTGACAGTAGAAACCTAGACTGTATAGTGTTACTGACAGATTTCGATTCATCCGATTGTGATAGTGTAAACGAATGGTGTCTGCTTCGACGCCCACCATTTTGTTTTTTTTACGGGACAACGAAAGATGAACGAGACTATCTTTTTTAATTTACATGGTTTAGCCATAAATAAAGCATAGTTTTATTTCTTAAATGACCAAATGACATTCTCGCAGCTATTAGTGTGTAATATTATTAAGGAAATTCTCAAGTATACCGGTATACCGGTTATATTGCCCACCCCTACTGCTAAGAATAACGTATGGTAAATAAAACTGAATTGTATCTTAATCCCACAATGACCTGGTTTGTGTGTAGAGTGGACCATGTTTCTTGATCTGTTTTTTTTTTTTTAAAAAGCTGCATTTATATACCTTACTTTAACTATGTCAGTGTTCATATTTTCGATAATTCAGAGAGTTTTAGGGGTTTTTTTTAATCAGTTTTCATTGTGAAGAGTGATAATGCCTGTTATTCACCGACTCAGGATTTTCTGAGAATTTAAACTAAATGTTTATGGAGTTCAGCCATCTTGATAACTTGATTACCTTCCTTAATAAATCAACTAGTTATTAAGAATTTTCTATTTATGTCTTTTATTTATAGCAAGCTGTACGATACAGTGTTATTAGTGCTAATCCTCCTATATGTAATGACTATTTTACAATTTATGCCGATAATGGTGAAATAGTAGCGAAACAATATTTAACCGCATCACCTCAAACTCTCACCAGTTGTGTTGTAAGTATTTTTTATTTTATGATTTTTCAGCTTTTCCAAATATCTGTGCTATGAGGCTAAATATATTTCTCAATCATAGTTTTAACCAGATTTTATTTTAGTAAGATAATTTAGCTCATATGATTCATTGTCTATGAACTGTTGACAACCACATCATCATTAAGTTATCAAATATTTAATTATTGTGTTTGCAGCTGTCTATAAGAGCAACAGATGTAGCACCATCACCTAAAAATAGTCAACAAGCTACAGCAACAATAACGATTATACGAAATTTAAATTCGCCTCTATTCCTGGAGGTTTATGAAACTACTGTGCCTGAAAATGAGCCTCTATTTAGAGAAATTTTGAATGTCACTGCTGTTGATACAGACACTACAGTAAGTGAATATTGATTGTGTTATGGTTATTTAAAATAATTTTTGGGAGGCAATGGTATTAGATATGGTATTGTGTATGGAGCAAATTATTAGCAGACTGCATCATTGACAATGATATTACTAAATACAAGTAGATACGGATCAAAAATGCATTTATACTGACTGTATTTAGAATGTCCATAGACAGATGAAATGGATAATGCTATCATTTGTAATGTGGATTAAGAAAAGGTTAAGTTCACATTGAATCAAGCAAATTTCCCAAACTTCATGTGTTCACAATGTGCATTGGTATCTAACTTTGCTAAATAATGCGAATGTCAATACAGTGTAAGTTTTGACTACCTATGGCTTACTTGTGTATTTCTTATTAAGTTTATTTACTAATTACAATTTATGTTTAAGCAAGTATATAAAATACATAATCTGAGAAAATATTTAGAATGAATATATTGATATTTTTCAGGCTATATTCTCTACAGTGACATATGAATTGATAGGGGATGATGAAGTTGCTTCATTCTTTAGTCTAAATCCCAGTAATGGTATTATAACTGTTAATAGTGATCTTACAAGAGCAGATAAAAACCAGTATACTGTAAGTAAACAAAACTGTTTGCTTATTTCTTTTACTTTCAGTTCTAGAATTTTCAATCTAAAAGTGCTGTATGATTTTATTTAAAGATATTTGTGCCAAAAATACCTAATTTTCTTTCCAATATAGGCTAGAATAGTTGCTAAAGATGGTGGAAATCCTGCAAGGTCTGCTGTTACCACCGCCAAAATTAACATTCTTCGTAATTTGAATTCACCAGTATTTGACTCCCTGGTATATTCAAACAGGATTTTGGAAACTAGGCCTATAGATACAGTACCAGTAATAACATGTAGAGCTTCAGATGCTGATTCTCCAGTAAGTAATCAATACCTCAATCTATACCTCCACATGGAATATATGAGAGGATATTGTTGTCTCCCCTGTCCATCCATCAGTCGGTCTGTGTACAATACTCTAAGTGTATATATATGGTTTCTCCAGTCCATCCTGTCACACGTCCTTCAATTAAGAGGGATTGTTTCTTTACTACCCTAAGGAGAAATGCTGTCAAAATCAATTTTGCCCTTAATGCTTTATAAAGATTTTGAGAATTGGGTTGAGATGCAAGAATATAAATTTTTTTATGTATTAACAGGGACCACAAAGTGTATTGAGCTACAGAATGGTTGATACAACTGCAGGAAATAAAGCTGGTATTTACTTTAGAGTAGATGAAGCAAATTGTAATGTATACATGCGACAGTCTTTGATTGGTGATGCTGACGATACCTTAACTTATACAGTAAGTATCTTTATTTGTTATGGACAAATAAACTGTCAGGAACAATACAATAATAAAAAATAATAATAAATAATATTCCATACGATAGTTCTTCATATGAATAGGAAAAATAAAATCATACACTTAGCCTGTCCAAAAAATAGTGTTTAATTAGCCAGACATTTGAACATGTGTGGCTTCATTTAAATTTTCTGCATTTGTGATTATGACAAATACTACCATAACTTCTGTACCAATTGTCAAAGAAATATGATTTTTAATTTTAATCTATGTTCGACATAGGGTTGAAAAATATGCTATTTTTGTCGCATGCAAATTGCCTCACAGCTTTCACCAATTCAGTGAATTTTTACGCCAAACAGTCCTGATCAGCATATTGGAACCCATGTTTTAAAGGATGACTGTGGTTCTGTTTTCTATACTTTTAATAATTGTATATTAATAATATTTTTTAGTTCAATATCATCGCATCAGATAATGGTGTACCAAGGCGATCAACACTAACACCTGCTGCTGTTACCATTACTGTTGACAGGAATTTATTTCCACCAATATTCACAAATCCATCGGATTCCCTTGTGGATGTTAACCAGCCGCTAAATTTCGTGGTGAAAACAGTCGCTGCTACTGATGCCGATGGAGTGGTCAGTGTTTTTATTATATAATGCCATACAAAAAAACATATTCTGATTCTCGGACCCTCCCTCCAAAAAATCTGATGCAGGAGGGAAGGTTTTCTGTCTTTGCCGCTTTTATTTTGTTCACATGGTAGAGTGACTTCACACAAATGTCACATTTCAGGATTCTGCATTTATCTCGTTATCTTGTTTATACAATCTCTTTGATAGGAATTTACGATTCAGTGAATTCCTTCCTTAGATCAGTTAGAATTGACAATGTGAAAAGTGAAAAAAAACCATTAACTATGGGTTTAAATAACATAAGCTTGTTTGAATGTTGGGCTTTGTGTAATAGATTGGTGGATCATTCTTCGAATATATGAAATAAAACGTGATAGATATAGGTTCAATAGATGTCATATAGTTTACAGTGTGATATGTTTAGATTGACCTAAATAATACCTTTTCTACATGTTGTATATTAAACAACAGTCTTACTCAATTTATTATTGATGCTTATATTTTCAGGATCCATTTAATCGAGTTCGTTATTCTATCATTGGAAATAGTCCATACTTTACAGTTGATAGTGTATCTGGTGAAATACGAAGACTTGCTGCATTAAATAGTGATAATGATGACAAATATTCAGTAAGTAATAAGTTGGCTCCTTTAATTATCGGATGGTCGATTGGTCATATATGTGCGCTTTAGATCATATGGTCAGTCATTGAGTCAGCTGCCGTAGTTTCAATCCAAAATTTGTATGTGACTAGGTGTAGAGTCATCTATCCACCAGTTTCCTCCCACCTCTAAAGACCTCTTCGTGCAAACGAATTATTGAACAATATGTTAGTCCCAAAATGTTCTAGTCTCTTTCTGTCTCTGTCTCCTAATTTCTTCTATTATCATCCATACTGTGAAAATTAGAAATGAATGTAATAAAAGTAACTTTGTGAATAAAAATATTTTAGATTTTGTTTCTTTATTTTTTATATTTACTTTTTAAATCATTATTCATTGTGATTGTTTTTGTAGATAATTGTTAGAGCTTATGATGGTGGAACTCCATCCTTAAGTAGTGAAACTACTGTCACCGTTAATGTTAACAGAAATCTAAATGATCCACAGCTTCAGACAGGAAACCGTTCCATTACCATTTTTGAAACTCAGACTTTAGGAGAGGTGCTGTTTAGTGTTGACGCTTTAGATGCCGATGTTTTAGTAAGTTATTAGTCCTGTAATTTACTTATGTATGAACAAAGCAAGTTATTTATTCACAAATAGTTCTAATATCTTTTATTTCTAATTGATTTATTTATTTGAATAATGGATTTTGTAGTCCTTCACGTTTATAAAATTGTGTGGGAACCATAAAAAGCTCCTGGTACCTTGAATGTATGCAGTTTGAAAGTAAACAAAAACTGAAAGTAGTTTATTAATCTCAATATTTAGGAGAGCGATTTAGCTAATTTGTAGGAGTCTTTAATGACTCCTGCGAAGGAAAGCTGATGTGCGTTGAGAGGAGCAGGAGCAAAAGCTTCCTTTAAACGTGAAGGACTGATTTTAGGGGAGATATTAATCATTTATTGATATTGATATATTTCAGGCACCCTACAATGTGATTAACTTTGCATTTAGTAACCCCACAGGACCACTTCAAGAGTTTTTCAGTGTGGACTCCAAAACTGGGGATGTATATGCGAAAAAATCTTTACGATTGACCAGTCTCAATAATTTTGAGGTAAGTTTGAAAAATTTATAAAAATAGATATTCTATAAATAATAATTGATCGATCGATATTTACAGACCATTGAATTATTATTGAAGCATTGCTTTGAATAAATATAGTAGTCGTTAGCCATTGAATCATTTTGTTGAAATATTTCAGGGAAGTGTACGAGTGTGTGATGAAGGTCAGACTCCGTATGGTCCAAGATGTGCAACTACTCTAGCCTACTTTACAATCAATGTTATCAGAAATACTAACACACCATTCTTCGAACAGTTACCATACCAGGAAAATTTGGGTACAACTTTGACACCAAATACGTTTGTTCTGCAAGCTTTCGGAAGAGACCTTGATCCAGACGTGAGTCCTATTTATACATTTAGAAAAGTATTATGCATGTTGTGAAAAATAGAGAAAATGGAAATTGAGGTTATGGCCCTGATTATTAAATGAGATGGAGTTTAACATCCTATTTTTCTGCACTGACTGGGCTAATGAAGACGGGCAAAAGTCTAAGGGGGTGCTCGATTCAAAGTCCAGAACGTCCCGAATTGACAGAATTGCAATCGAGTGACACGGAATTGAGTCCTGTCACAGTTCTGCCAGTCCCGACAGCTGAGGTGGTGTGAGTGGAATCGTGACGTATTTTAAGTAACAAATATGTTTCAGCTGCCATGATTGGTTGAGATATTTTATATGCAGTCGGCACATGCGTTGTACTCCGAAATTCTCCTTTTCATGAAATTTTGCCCTAACAGCAGTGTGAAGGGTTCTTTCAAGTGCATGCCAATACATTGGAAGTCAAGAACCTTGATATTTCATATAATTACTAGTCATATGGTGGAATCACACCAGAAAATACAAAGGAACTTTCTCGGCCAAAACTGGGATTGAACCCGAGATCAACTGAGCAACCGCAGCTCCTTCCTTGATTATGGATCTCAATAATTGAGACACAACGGCCAGATTGTGAAACAGGAAATAGTTGTAACAAGAGATTTGCAGACACTAATAGGATAAAGTTTCAATTTGTTTTAGAATTGTAGATAATTAGTTTCATTACATTTATTTGGTTTCAGACAACACCATTTGGTCAGCTAGAATACTCTATAATTGGAGATGGGGTAGCACCTAGCTCATTTAACATTGATTCTACCACAGGGCGTATCACAGTCAGTAATACACCTGCTGCTACAAATGCAGATGGCTTTTTTGTAAGTATATCAATTTAGATTTAATATTTGATTTAAGTTTTTTCTTAGGCCACACTAATTTGAATTTCTGTTCTTTCAGAACACCTGTTAAATTTCTGCTTCCAAGTTCTTTGCTACTAAGATACTCATCTCAAACACATTCGGTTTCAAATATTTAATTTTGGAAATTTAAACAAATAAAACATCACACACAAGAATTGAGTGGATTATGAATAGACCTCAAAGAACTAAAACTTAAAATACATCCTTAACACCATTTGTTGGAACAGTAGATTGTTATTCAATAATCATTATCAGTTTAGAAATACAAGTTCAAAATGGGTTTTTTTCTATTTAAGATACGAATACAAGTTTGTGATAAGGGTGTACCTCCTAAATGTAATACCACAGTTGCTCGTGTCACAGTCCAAACAAACTTTGCATCACCCGTCTTTCAACCAACTTCTTATAGTGAAACAGTTATTGAAACCTACCCACTAGGAGATCAGATTGTAGATGTAACTGCTACAGATACAGATTCAGTTGTAAGTATAATGTTATATGTGCTTTTGACAAATGCAGAATTCCCATATTTTGCAGAAAATGGCTGTTTTTTTATTCAGCATTATAATATATTTGATATATACCAGTGTATTGAACATACAACAAATTCTTATTACAAGAAAATTTTATACATATTATGAGACAATTTTTAAAAGAAATAAATGGTCATCCTCGATATTATTTTTATATATTAAATTTAATAAATTTTTTTCATATATTTAAACTCTCTAGATTGCTTTATGTTTTTTTTTTAAATTTTAGGGTCTGAATGGACAGATTAAATATTCGATAGCTGAAGGTGCTGAGGCGATAGCTTGTTTTGATATAAATGTGGACACCGGAGTAATTTTCGCCAAGAAAGCTTTAAATCAAGCACCTTGTAACCGTGACAGCTATGTTGTAAGTTGCATTTTATTCTGTTTCACATGTAAATAGTATGATCAGTACCGGTATCGATGATAAACATATTTCTTAATCTTGAACAAAGATTATGTCTCTCAATCAATTTTGAAATTCTCCCGAACACTAGCTAGAAAGCATGTTTTGTAGAATAACTTTTCACACCATAAGAAATGGCGTAGGCCGCAATGACTAGATATTTTCTAATAGTTAAAATTTCTTTTGAAGTTTTGCGCTATTTTCTTTTTCTTGCTCCCATTGCAATCCACAAAATTGTTGACTTGACCTCTCATTTGGACTGGAAGTTAATCACCAGCTAGTAGTAGTGCCTTCTTTCTTCAGTGTATTAGGCGCATGTGAACTTAAGGCAGAGCTGAATTTATCAGAGGTGTAGTATGGTTTAGGCACACCCTTCTACAACTTCTTGTGAACATGTGCAATGCCATACAAACTATTCAGAAAATCAGGGGACCCGAACAATATCCCCCATCCACACTGCTGGCATTACCTCTATTAAAATATTACCATATAGTATTCACTGATGATTCATTTGTTTTTTTACAGATGAGAATATCAGCTACAGATTTGGGAACCCCAGCACGAACTAGTAGTCCTTTAGCAGATGTTACAATCAGAGTTATCAAAAACCAGGCGCCAAATTTCCAAAATGACCCGTATACGCCAACAATAGTTGAAAGTGATAGTGCAGGAAAAGAAGTTTATGTTCTTTCAGCTATTGATCCAAACAATGTGGTAAGTTTAATTTAGATATTGAATTTATGGCTTCATTGTTTTACCATAAATGCATGTATGTTTGGTGTAGTGTCTGATGAATATGTATGTATTCCATATAAGGTTACTTATATACGCGTCATTACACGTGATCACTATTTCAATTGTTGTACCCCTCTATTGTTAGTATAATTAGAGTTGCGTGTATAAGACTAACAGGAATAAAACGTGTTTGATTAGATTCGTATGTGTGTATTTTAATCTGAGTTAAATCCGATGCAATCCTTGAGATATATGACCGGGGAGATATAACATTTGGGTTTTCTTGGATCTTAATCAAGGCATGTGTTTCTTAGGAAATGTACAAAGAGAGCCAGTTGTAGGTTGGAGCTAGCGGAGCTTTATCACCAAATAAGACATTCTACTGTAGATATAGCTTGTGTTATAAATTTTATATCTACTGTGTAAATCTCAGTGGAATTCGTCATAAAGTCATAAAATTTAACATTTTTCTAGACTTTGTTGTTAATGGGCATTTGAATATCAGTTTTTTTGACTATAATTTACATTTTTGATTTTTTTTTCAGACACCATTTAATCAATTAGAATATGCAATAGTGGGTGATGGTACAGCCCCAACATATTTCAGTATTGTAAAAAGGGATAATAACAATGCTGCTCTCATACTACAGAATCCTATTGATGCTGATACATTGAATACATACAGGGTAATATTACATGTAATAATATTTAGATGGAGGGCTTGACCAGGACAGCTTTTTAGATGTTCGGATGGGACGAAAAAACGTGGTGCTGTGTACACATTGGCATGCATTTAAAAGATCCCTTGGCAGTTGGAATTTGATGTAAGAGTAGCCCATAGCGCAAATTTCCATTATAGCACTGTATGGCATATGTTCGTCTTGATTAGCCCAGTTTGGAGCAGAACAGTAGGACGTTAAACCCCATTTCATTTCATTTCATTTAGTAATACTTTAAGACACATGAATGAAAGGAGTATTAACTATTCATATAAATACAGACACAATCCAGTAGAAGTGAAAAACAAGACCCTTCTGGATTTATCAAGTCTTTTACTCGGAATCTGCATCACTGACAAGGAAAGTTGTTTGGATGGCACGAAAAACTCATGGGATCAATTGTGCACATGATGGAACTCATCTGAAAGAACCCTATTCCATTGGAAACACTGCCATCCTTGCAAAATAGCACACATAGAAATAAAGATTACTGCACATCTGTCTCAAACTGACTGCAGTATGTTGAAGAGACATAAAACCATATTCCATTCATGATTTTATTTTATTTGTAGGGTTTTATTTAGTATTTTATTTTATTTATCTATTTATTTTATTATTTTATTTTATTTGTGGTTTTTTTTTGTCCCCCGCCTTTCGAAGAAAGTTGGGGGACTATTAAAATGGGTTCGTCCGTCTGTCTGTCTGTCCGTCCGTCTGTCCGTCAAACTTTTTGGGACACAATAACTCTCTTCCTAATTGAGCTAGAATATTCAAACTTGGTGTATATGCTTATTAGGTCAATGCCTTGATGGAGTTCGAAGATGAGCATTTTCCGCTTAGGGTAAGCAGAGATAAGCAATTTGATTGGTTGATGCTTTGGGACACGATAACTTTAGTTCTAATTAAGTGAGAGTGATGAAACTTGGTGTATAGTTTCATTACAGTAATACCTTGACTAAGTTCGATAATGAGCATTTTCTGCTCAGGGTAAGCAGAGCGATACGCAATTTGATTTGTCGAGACTTTGGAACACAATAACTCTTCTTCTAATTGAGTTAAAATGTTCAAACTTGGTGTATATGCTTATTAGGTCAATGCCTTGATGGAGTTCGAAGATGAGCATTTTCCGCTTGGGGTAAGCAGAGATAAGCAATTTGATTGGTTGATGCTTTGGGACACGATAACTTTAGTTCTAATTAAGTGAGAGTACGTGATGAAACTTGGTGTATAGTTTCATTACAGTAATACCTTGACTAAGATGGATAATGAGCATTTTCTGCTCAGGGTAAGCAGAGCGATAAACAATTTGATTTGCCGAGACTTTGCAACACAATAACTCTCCTTCGAATTAAGTTAAAATGTTCAAAATTGGTGTGTAATACACTGTGTATGCTTATTAGGTCAATGCCTTGATGGAGTTCGAAGATGAGCATTTTCTTCTTAGGGTAGGCAGAGATAAGCAATTTGATTGGTTGATACTTTGGGACAAGATAACTTAGGTTCATCTTGATTGATGATTTTTATGCCAATACAATGACTGCATTCTCATTCAGTAATGGATTCGACAGTAACAGTGTATAGAAACGATTGACTCGGAGACAGGGCCCTTCCCCTTGGCCAGAAGAGCCCTTTTGTCAAGCGTGGGGGCCCTGTAGTCTGCCTTTAGGGTCCCCCTAATTAGGGTACATTTTCATTTTTCTCGTCGGTTTTAGCATTTTTCTTTATAAAACACTTTTTGGATGACACTTCATGTACAGTTTGATTGCTCGATATGTTTGAAAAAAATAAATGCGCGATTAATTAATATGTGTCATCTATTTATTTTGGGATTTCGGCGGGGGACATCAGCCTCACTGTTGGCTTGTTTGTATTTGATTTTATTTATCTATTTATTTTATTTCTGGGGGTTTTTTTGGGGATTTTATTTTATTTATCTATGTATTTTATTTTATTTTATTTTTAAGGTAACTGTTGTGGTGTCTGATGGTGGTAATCCTAGTTTATCGGATAGGACAACAGTAACAGTTAGTGTTAGAAGAAACTTGTTTAATCCAGAGTTCATATTACCTGATTATACAGAGACAATTTTCGATTCACAGAGAGTTGGTGAAACTATATTAACTCTACAAGCTAGAGATAATGATACACAGGTACTCTTTGTTTAGCTAAATGCATATTTAAAAGGTTTTCACGATGTTCATGTATTAAAAACATATAATTGTGTATTTAAATCAACAAATGTATGCCTGTATGAAATTCATTTATAAGAATGAACCTATAATCAGTGATTGAAATGATTTTTTTGCAGGCCCCAAATAATCAATTCCGATATGTAGCATTTGGAAATACAGTAGCCTTACAGAATTTTGCTGTGAATCCTGAAAATGGTCAGGTTTATGCAACTAGAGATCTAAAATTAGATTCAGCAGATTCTTATACGGTAAGCCAACTATTACAAACAAAATTGATAGAATGTATATGGTGACTTTGCAATTAAACATACACTATGCAAGTGCTAAATCTGCTTATTGCCGGCCTTTCTTTAAGCATTAAATGTTTTCAAAATTAATTAGACATTAATTAACTTATCCCAGGCCCTTATCAACTCTCGATGGCATCAGATTTCTCCGATGATAAATAGATTAGAACAGTTCAGCCATATTTTGATTTAAGCTAAAAATGGAGGAGCAAGACTGAGCTTCAAACAACCAGTGCGATGGTTGAAATTATTGCACACGTCTTGTCAAACCTTCAAAGGCTAATATCTTCGCTTGCAATAGAGTAATTTTCAAATTATTCATTTTACATTATCTATTTTCGAACTATTATAGGAAGAATGGTTAGTTCTTTATCTAAATCTTACATAATGTAACTTTAACAAATTTAATGTAAAGGTTTGATTGTAAATTGGTAGAGGTATGAATGATTCATAGACACAGTCAAATTAGAATGATCCAAACAGTGGAATTTATTTCTTGATTGTGAATTTGGCAGCTTCAAGAATTGGTATGAACACATTAATTTTAGGATCTTATTCTTGTGATTTTTTTTTTTTTTTTTGCCTAGTTTAATGTACGTGCTACCGACCTGGGAAATCCTCCAAGAACAAGTCAAAATCAAGCTACAGTAACTATAAATGTTCTTAGAAACAAAAACTGTCCATCTTTTACCAACCTACCTTCTGCAATAACAATAAATCAAACAGATACAGGTGTAATCTATACAATACAAGCTAATGATGCAGATACACGAGTGAGTATTATAATTACACCCTTACCACATGTGTCATAAGTTAGGCAATTCAACATGGACAAATGTCTTTGGTGATTAATGTAATAGTCTAGTATCTTTATTGTCGGTTTAAGCAAGCATTACTTTTTTCAGTAAAAGATTTTTAACTTTAGAGTATGTTGTGCTCCATTTTGAAAAAAGTATGTTCTCAAAACTACCTATTAGTAAATTGTTAACATTTTAAAACCAGTCAGTCCTAGGGGCCTATACGATGATCCCCAGCAGCCTGTAAGCTCTTCGCATTGAAATCGTCTTCTCTTGAACTGGCCTGTCCAACCTTGTCTGTTTTCTTGGGCCCTCCGGTTTCCTCCTACTGCTAAAGACCCCTACACGCAAGTCCCGAAATGACCTAGTTTATGCCGAGTGGATGTTAAACCCCATTTCTCTCTCTTGAACTGCTTGATGAATTTCATGCTATCTAGATCAAAAACAATTATTTCTCATAATGTGTATGGAGAATATTTCAACATAGAGATTATTAATATATGAGTTAAACACTGATAATAAATGTGATGATATTAAAACTGAAAATAACAAATTTGGCATAATGTATTTATTTTCAATTTTGAATCTTATCTTATTGCAACAGTAGCTTTTATGATTTAAAAATGATGAGAATTTTAATTATGTGCTTTTCTTTTATTGCAGCCTGAATTCAGTACGTTGACGTACACTGTTGTTGGTGAGCAGACGGCTACTGTTCTCTTTAACGTTAATTCCAATAATGGACAAGTGTCTGTTGTACGTCCTGCTGGGGATCTATATGGTCGATTATACCCACAAACAGAGAATTTTTATAATCTTATTGTTAAAGTTAATGACGGTCAATGTCCTGATATATTTGCACAACTTCGTATCAATGTGAACAGAAATCTCCAACCTCCTGTGTGGACAACTCCTGACTTTGCTGTCACAGTTCTAGAAACAGTTCCAGTATCACAGTCTATTACTACTGTGTCTGCTAGTGATAGTGATCCCACCGTAAGTTATCCTTCTCAAATTTATTTACTTATAATAGACAATGAAGGAAAAATGATAAAAATTACACATCAGACCCTGAGTTCACAAGCATTCTCAGACTTGAGTTAAGTATTTACACAACTACCAATCAATGTTTATGAGAAATATGTTTGATCCAGAAATACAAAACTCTACACATATTTTCTTATTGATGTATTTGATACATTAGAACCACAAAAGTTTTATAAAGGGCTTTATTTCCGTTAAAATAAGGTGATAAATTTTGAGTAACTTCTTAACTTTAGTCTGAGAATTTTGTGAACTCTGGGCCAGAATAAAAAAAGCCTCTTTACCAGGAGTTCACAATGTCGTAACATTGCACTAATTTGAATATTTTTATTTTGATATTTAGGGTCCAGCTAGAGAAATAAGATATGAAATAGCTAGTATTTCAGCAAATCAAGACTTGTTCTATATAGACAGTGCTACTGGTGGCGTGTATTTACGTAGGCAGCTAACTGGAACAACTGGAGATCCATTTATTGTAAGTATTCTTTTTAAATGTTGTAGTTTTGATATGCAATCGATTCCTAAACAATTCTCAATGTCAATATTGTCAGTTACTCATCTAGTGTGATCGATACCCAAACAATCATCCGATCTGATTGATACCCAAGCAATTCTTAATGTCAATATTGTCAATAACTCATCTGATACGATCCATTCCCAAACAATTCTCAATGTCACTATTGTCAGTGGCACAACTTGTCTCATTGTCAATATTGTGCTATCAAAGAGGCGTTATACTTATATGTAATCTTGTGTAGTGATAGATGTACATAACGCTTTCAGGACAGGAAGGACGGAACATCTTTTGCACAAATTTATATGTTTTCTGAATGTACTGGTCATTTCTTATACTTTTTGGAATTGAATTTTATGTTTTTTAGGTAAATCTTTTAGCAAGAGACAACGGAAATCCTTCCCAAGTCAGTGGTCCAGCTAGATTAACAGTCACTGTTCTTCGTAATCAGTTCCCACCTGTCTTCCAAGATATACCTTATGTTTCAACCATCAGTTTAAATAATATTCCAGCAACAGTAGCTAGAGTTCGAGCTACAGATAATGATACAGTGGTAAATATATTATCTTGACAATCAAATAATCTGAAGAAGATAAGAAAGATGACTAAGCTTCTCTTACCAGTCCTAAAAAAAACCTTGTGATTAAATCTTGAGATTGTGTTTTACCTTTAATATTTGGAAGGGAAGATCAAATTTATAAATATGGTTATTTAAGGTATATGTTATTACATTATTATTTTTTTTTTGATTTTAAATTTAACATTTTTAAACTTTATTTTCAGAACCCCTTTAATGTTGTGCGATACAGATTAACAGGTGATGGTAGTGCTGCTACTATGTTCAGTCTTAATGAGGTTACAGGTGTGATCACGCTGGCTGGAAACCTCAACACTGTCTCTGACACTGTATACACGGTAAGATATATAGTTTTATTAACGTGTGATTACACGCAATATTCAATACATAATAAATTATACGGGATTCAGAAACAAGCTATAAAACTTATATTAATCTATTTCCAATATATTTAGGCCTATGCTATTCAACAATTGTGATAAAATGAAATTACATGTATTTAGGACAAAATTATTCAATTTTTAGTTACTCAGGATGTTGATAAAAAAATAGCCAGTTAAGATAGTGAATTATGTTATGTTTCAAAATCTCAAAACGTTTGGTTTTAAATTAATTTTTTTTTTCTGAAGATATTGGAATTAAAATTTAGAATGGGTGTTCCCAAAAATCAAAAATTCAAATTGGTGTGGTCTTACAGATTATTGTCATATGCAATGTTAGGAAACCAACTTATTCATATTATTAAGGAATAGTGGTCTGATACCTACTTTAGTTCTTTATGTTATTTGAGTTACCTCCCTTGATTAATAAAAGGCGTTGATCCTAGATGGAATACTGGGATGGAGTAAAACGTAAGATGGCTGTAGTCCTTCTGCTTATCATAAACAGATCAGTTGTTAGGATATTTTTTAAAATAATGGAGTATATTTTTATAAAACCATATGTTGTAATCTCTTGATTTTAAAAAAATCCATAACAATGCAATATGTGTATATGTTTGTTCTGTCTGTGTTTAGTTTAGCTGTTCTCTTGTCTATCATACTTATTATTTTTTGTTCTTAGATTCGTGTTTTAGCCTATGATGGAGGAGATCCTGCTAAAACGGCTGTTGAAACTGTTCGAGTCAACATTGATCGGAATAACAATGCCCCTGCCTTTCCAAATAGAAATTATGCCAAGAGTATATTAGAAACCCAAAGAGTTAGCGAGACTATAGAAACTGTACGAGCTGAAGATGCTGATGCCAGTGTAAGAATTTCAATGCTATTTGAATATCAGCAATATCTGGGTCCCAGGAAAATATAATTTTAGTATAACTTTTGCTATATTTCTCGTTAAAAATGGATAAGAGTTTATTTTATATTAGAAAATTTTTATTTTGAGTTATTGATATGATATAAAATGAAGGATTATAATTACTTGTTTGGTTTATCTATTAAAGGCACCTTACAATCAGATTCGTTACTCATTGGGAGGGGATGCCACAATAACATCTTTCTTCCAAATCAATGCTGTTTCTGGAGCTATTTCATTACGACAGTCAGTACTTAGAACCAGTACAAATGCGAGCAGTTTTAGTGTGAGTATTCTTTTATTATAACTCTTACAAATATTCATTTGGTTTTTTTTTTTACAAACGTGCCATTTCGCAAAATTGATTTTAAGATCTGTTTTACAATAGAAATTAACCAGTTTGATATCTGCTGTTCGATGTTGATCTACAAACTTTTTTCATGCCCATAAAACAACATTGTTTCTGTGGCCTAAGTTTTCATTTGTTATTATGAAATTTATTAAATCAACAGTTTGTCTGTTCAGTCCAATTTGAATTAAAGGTTTACAGTCTTAGTTTTACTTTATATTCTGCGTAACTTATTTGTCTGAAATTATGTTGTTGTTACTCATTGAAAATGGTACTTAAGAGCTTGTCTTAAATTTATTGCATTTGTTTGCTTTATAATTCATCGTAAATAATTGAATTACCAACTTCAGGCATGACCATTTCTGAAATCACTTAATTAAATTGAAATTGATTTACATTTTGACAAGAACACCTATTAGAACAAGAAATTAACACAGCATTATAGATTGTTGAACAGTTTCCATGGCATAGTAAAATATGGAAATATTTTAGGGTGTGTTCTTTTGGGGTTATTATATCACTTCTAGTATCAAAAAGTTGCTGCTAACTAAGTAATCTACTAGCATATTGGTTTCTTTCGCAAAACCTCTGGCAACAAAATCTCCACAGAGAATAAAATGATCTTATTTTCTTTTTTTTCCAGTTCCCAGTTATTGCACAAGATTTAGGCAATCCTAGTCGATCTTCAGCACCTGATAATGCAAATGTTGTTATCAATATTATTAGAAATAATCCTCCCACTTTTATTAATGAACCATACAGTGCCGGTATTAATGCAAATGTGGGAATAGGAGGTAACGTGTATCTGACAACTGTAAGAGATATCGATACAAGGGTAGGTACACAGATTTAAACTTTAAAATATATCCATATGAGTAATATTAAGAAATACAGATTATTAAAGAATATTGTTTCATTTCGCAAACACAGAATGTGCTGAACTTGCAAACACAAATTTCGATTTTTTTTATTGTATATTGGGCGTTTCAATCATCGAATAATTTTGTTATTGTCATTCCAGAAAGATTTTCAATTTATTTTATTTGAATTCAATAAAAAGATTTCCTAATTTTAATCATTATGCTTTTTCTAGAACCCATTCAATGCGTTAAGTTATAGACTTATTGGTGATGGAGTAGCTGTAGCGTTATTTGAAGTTGATACAAATGGTCAGATTAAAGTACGAGCTAGTTTAGAATCTGATAGCCGAAACTCTTATACTGTAAGTTGACTAAGTTATCTTGTTTTTTGAATACACTGATATATATCAACAGCATAGGTACTGAATGCTATCATTGAAGCCATACTTAATAGTTTGAAAGGCAGGAGACTATTAAAATAGGTCTTTATATCTGTCTGTCTGTTTGATTGCTCGATACTTTAGAAAAAAATAAACGTGCAATTGATTAATATGTGTCATCTACATGTATTTATGTTGGGATTTCGGTGGGGGACATCAGCCTGACTGTTGGCTTGTTTTACAACATTTGTACATATCTCCAGATATGTGTATTTGTGTACAGAAGTTAATCTAATTATTTATTGTTTTTGTATGTGCTTTCTGATAATATATATATATTAATATCTCCAATACTTTTAAAAGATTTTGTTGATATGATCATAGTATTAGTAGTAGTGTAGGAGGGCTATCTGCATGTAGATTATGATTTTAATACACTGTCTGTGTATTTTATGGTTGAATTTAATCAAATATGATTTTCTTTTATTCAGGCACGTGTTGAAGTGAGAGATGGTGGTACCCCAGCTTTGTATGATGTTACTGAAGTCCTTATTAATGTTTCACGTAATTTTGCACCACCAATCTTTTTACACTCAGACGTTAATGTAGAAATACCATATACTTCTCCTACTGGTACTTTTATTGCTAATGTCAATGCATCTGATGCCGACCCTGCAGTAAGTTAAGATTCTTGTTTATCAGTTAGGATTAAAGGTACTTTAATTAACACAGGTAGCTTCTTTCTCAATCTATAGAAGCCTAGTTGAAACGTCGCTCAGTTATAAGCAGCAATTGTATTCCATAGAATCTTGACCTGAATGTTTCAGTTCAATTACTAGATGTCATTGAAACAATTGATTTATGTAAGATTACAGTTTTGTTTTTTATTTTTTCTGAATTTTACAATCCATTGTATTCTAACCAACTTTTATATTACTCTGAATCATCACAATATTATACTATTAAGAGTCATACAATCTGACAATCATATTCCAGGAATGGAAAGGGTGGGTGTGAGTAGCTGTTGTCAAACCGAGAGAGATAGAGAGAGAGAAATGGGGTTTAACGTCCACTCGACACAAACTAGGTCATTTTGGGACTAACATATGGTTTCAATTTTTATTTCGATAATTCGCTCGCGCGTAGGGGTCTTTAGCAGTGGGAGGAAACCGGAGTGCCCGGAGGAAACCGACGAGGTTGAGAAGGCGCCCCTATCTCCATGCCACATACGCTGACACCAGGGATCGAAACCACAGCCGCAAGCCAGAGGTGACCGGCCAGTTAGAGGACGAAGCGCGGCACTCTAGACCACTAGGCCATCCCAACCCCCCTTGTCAAACCGAACATGGCAAAATAGCAAAAATACGACGAAATAGGATTGACTTTGAATTTTAATCAGATTGCTTCTCTCTGGAAAACATTTGTCATTGAAAGGCAATGCTTTATTTCTTGAAATTTTTTGTGTGATTTCTGACACAATATGCTCATTTGTATTACATTCACATTATGTTCTAAGATGTATGTTGAAGTAAAAAAACATTATTTTAATAGTGGATGTTTTATCTTCAATTTCAGGCCCCAATGAATACCATTACATATTCTATAACTGGAGGTACAGGTAGAGATAGATTCTACGTTAATCCAATATCAGGTGTTATTACATTGTTACAACCAGTAGAAAGTGGTGTTAATCTCTATAGTGTAAGTATATTTTATATATATATATAATATATACAATAATTCAGTATAAAAGTAAAAGTTTGTCGCTTTGTTATTGGAAAGCAAATGGTTAAACTTATTATTTTGAATTACTTTTATAATAATAAATTTAATGGTGCTATGTATTGATATATTTGGAGCTTTATTTATTTTTATTTTTCGGGCTAATTCTTGATGCAAACTGAAAACTATATAGACACTCGTCTGACATGTGGTGCAACAACAGGTAATTAATTGGCACAATGTATGTAATGATTATTGGAATAGATTGAAATTACTGTTTATCATGTTGATGTAGGAATGTTCAAAGTTGACAATTTAATTTTTAGCTTGTATTAGAAGCAAGGGATGGCGGAACACCTTCAAGATTTGCTACAATTAATGTAGGTGTGTCTATTCTAAGAGATAGCGGATTGTTGGCTTTCACTGCACCTAACTATGCAACCATCATAAGTGAAAATGTACCAGTCGGTCAACAAGTTCAAGTGGTTCTTGCTCAACCAGGAGTAAGTATAAATATGAAAAATATATCATATTTTTAAAACATATTATTTATAATTGTACGGTAAAGAAGAAGTAACTTTTGAAGTGTGTAGCGTTGACAACTATCAAAGGTCACACTAAGCTTTAATGAACAATACACTGGCTTGAACAAAATGACGGGATTGTATGGCTGAATGCTTTCAGACCATAAGGTATGTCAAATGGCATGGCCTGTCCACCCGCTGCTGATGACCGCCAAGTGTTTGTGAATTATTGAAAGGAAATTGAACTTTATGTTTGTCCCAAAATGACTACTTTCTGTCAAGTGGGCGTTAAATACCATCTCTCTCTCTATCTCTGTTATCGAAATGGGTAATAGAATTATAATTGCTTTTTTTTAAATAAGTATGGCAGTGTGCAATCAATGTGAATAATGTTTTGGCCAAAATCTTTAAATAAAAATACTTGTTTAGTTTAGGGTCTTAAGTCATATATTCTAACATTTTTGGGCTTTAAGCTTTATTCATAGACAAAATACAAAGTAAAATTAAAACTATTTTTTATTAAGGTTTGGCAGAGATATGGCGCGGTTAATGTAATACAAACAATTCAACAATACAATTCATATATTTCAATTCACTTCAATCAAGTTCAATTCATTTCAATTCACTTCAATCAAGTTCAATTCATTTCAATCAAGTTCAAATGTGTTAATATTATCTACTCTCATTGTATTGATTTCGTTTAGATAAATATAATTGGTGGAATGTGGATATATGTAACTTTTTCATTCCATTTATTACAAATATTTGTATTTATTTACAGACCACTATTAGATATGAATTAACTGGCTTCTCACCTGGTACAAATTACTTTGATATAGTTGATAATAGAATTCGAGTTAAAACTTTACTGAGTACTGACCCCACAAAGCTGACTCAATATCAGGTATATTCAACAATAACTTCCTCAAGCTAATTTATTAGTATATCACTGCTGGAATAAAACTCTTTTCCAGAAAGTAATTATTAGAGTTTGAATTGGAATAAAATTTCTGATTTTTTATAAAACATTGATGGTTTTAAGTAGTAATTTTTGTGAAGACTATAAACAATTTTTATATAGTGATCAGCTGCAATAATTGATATCATTAATATGATGACCAGCTGCAATGATTGCTATTGTTTATATGATGATCAGCTGCAATGATTGATATTGTTTATTTATTTCTGTAGTTACAAGTTAAAGCCTCAGTAAATGCCGGTGTTACCGAACAAACCGCCATCGCGACAGTAACTATCAATGTTACTAGAAATGAATATTCACCAGTGTTTAATGGTTCAAATTATGAAGAAACTATCGAAGAGAGATTAGCACCTGGTACCCAGATATTAGCAATTGGTGCTACAGATCAGGATGGGGTATGTAGTTTACATTAAATTGATATAACTTGAACGTTAGAAGATACAACTTGATTTTACTGACCCAGGTGATGAGACTTGAGTATTTAATTGACTTAACTTTTCAAAAGTACCATTTTGACCAGGAACCTAGCTTGACATCATCATGTCTTTCAATCATTGTGCAATTGTCCAACTAAGAAGCATACCAAGTTGATTAAACTTGAATTGGCAGGTTTTTTTTTTTTTTTTGAAGATTGGCGCCCCAAAAAGAATAAGAAGATGAGGAGCACTAGGGAACTATTTCCCGATCCATAAATTAGATTTGATGACAGTATAGTTTATATCTATAATTTGTTTTGTAAATACCAGTACCCTTATGCTTTGAATTAATTGAGACTTAAATTGTTTATTTGCAGGATGTGATTGATTATAGAATATTAAGTGGAACACCTAATACTGATTATTTCTACCTTCATCCAACAACCGGAAAAATCACACTGGTTAAAGTTCTTACAGATACCAGTGCTAATAGGTTTGATGTAAGTTACACTTATTCTTCAGTCAAATCTAACTGTCAGTCAATTTTCATGTCAAATTTGTGACGTTTGACTTAATTTGACTTAATTTGCATTATGATTTATAGTTGGTTTCTATTAGCCCTTAAACTGCTGAATTGTTGACATCATAATATATGACTTCGTCAACTGAATTGTTTTGAGAATACATGCATGACGTTGGTTGCCTCTATTAAAACTGATATAGCTGCCAGAAACTGCAAGTCAGATTTTTAGCACTGACACTGTAAAAATCTGAGTCAACAACTGTGATCAAATTTTCACGGAGTTCACTATCTTCATCATTAAATAATTCATCCAACAGCAACACTTAATCTTCAGCAGTTAGCCGTGATATAACGTCACGTTTTATTTTTGGACATGTATCATCACACAAGTCTCCAAAATCTTCAGGAAATTAGCAAAAAAATGTAAACAAAGCAACAAGCATTACAGCAGACTGTGCTTGTTTTGTTATCAAACATGGGTGTTAACTCTATTGAAATGCCCAGAAATAAATACAATCAGTAATCCCTGAATATTCCAGGTGCTGTATATGGAGGGCTCATGTTGATACCAGAATAATCCAGGTACCGCAGGTCAAGGGTTAAAATAAATTTATTACTTTAATCAAACAATCATGTTTTTTTTCTGTCATTTTTTTCAGTTAATAGTTCAAGCTAGTGATGGTCGAAATCCAGCAAACACAGTTAATGGAAATGTTAGAATTAACATTATTCGTGATCAGGGTCCTCCACGATTTTTGAACTTGCCTTACAATACCTTTGCTACAGAGAATAATGTGAATGGTGCTTCAATATATAAAATTTCAGCCATTGATGACGATCTTAAGGTAGGTTTTGTTTTACGTTAATAAACCAAGACATGTCTTAATGACATACAGATGTTGGCTCTTAGTGAGACAGATACATGGATTCCATAGGACCCACAATAATTTATATTTAATTTTTCGAAACTGAATTTAGTTTTACCACAATAAAACATAAACATGCTATATTTTCACTTGTTGCTTTCAATTTATTTGCCATTAGGGGACCAAAACATTTAATGCCCCTAAAAATTAAAACAGAATCAAACTATATTTAGACTATATGAAACAAATTTAACTCTTAAAGTGTCCCAGAAGGTTGATGTCTTAATGTAAAAAAACATTTCATAATGGTGAGCCGTGATTAGGAGATAATTTTGTGTAGGCCTAGACAATATCGCTGTTTCATAATAATTTTTCAAGGGGAAACAGTACGATTTTTAATTGTCAAAATGTCAAACACTAAGTAAACTAACGAGTGAAAGTTGTCTGTTTATAAGGGAAGTAACTCTTATTAGGCTAGGAACGTTGTATTCGGCTAAGCAATATTGTTGATTAAAGTCAACATAGGCATACTATTAGTTATGTGTTTGATTGATTTGTCACTGCGAATGATTGCAGACATACTTGATCAGATAGGATTATAATCAAAGCTCAGTAGAGTCATCAACACTGTATTGAAATGTACTAGAAATGTACGTATTATGATCAAACCTCAGTAGCCTAAACTTACGGTGGGGTCTAATGTAGGATGAAGAAAACAGATCATTAACAATAAAAATGGCAAAACTAAATTTTTCCTCTGCATTTATTTTTGTACAGGGCCAACTTAAGTATGACAAGGAAGGATTTGGAATTTCTCAAGCATTATTTAATGTGAATGCTGATAATGGAAATATAACAGTTGCAAACATAGAGGCTTTAAGAAGAGACATTACTAACTATACGGTAAATAGTTGTTGATATACATAGTGTTATATTCAAATCATTCTGCATGTTGGAAGTCCAACCTCTATCTTTATCACTCAAAAAGGCATAAGAACTACAACATAAGGGAGGTAACTTATATCCACTTTCAACAAAGGTTTCGATCCACTATGATTTTCAAAATACCAATCCAATATAAATAAACTCAGTATATTTATATACAAAATCTATGTTTAATATGTTCAATTCAAGAATCACAACACCGAATATTAATAATATATGCACTTAATCCTTGCTAAAGAGGTGGGTTGGATGGCTGAATGGTTAGCATGTGCGTGCTGTATCATAAAGCCTCTCATTGAGTCAACTGGCATGGTTTCGAATCCCCGGTTGTATGTGACAAGGAGTAGGGTCAATTGTCCAATCTCATGGGTTTTCTCCGGGTCCTGCTGTTTCCTACCATTGCTAAAGACCCCTACGTGCAAGCAAATTATTGAAATAAAATTAAATCATGTTGGTCCCGAAATGACCTATTTTGTGTCAAGTGGACGTTAAAACCCATTTCTCTCTCTCCCCCTTGCTAAAGACTATTTCCTCTTTCATACAATGGTGAATGTACATATATAATATTGATAAATATTTTCTTACAGCTGAATGTTATAGCTTATGATACAGCTTATCCAAATAACAGGGCATCAGCTACTGTATTCATAGAGATGAGAAGAAATTTAGGACAGCCTATATTTGCCATATCTAATTTTGTTGCTACAATATTTGATACAGTAAATGTTGGAACGTCCATCCTTCAAGTCAATGCCTCAGACACTAACACCAATGTAAGTACTTGTTTATAACTATATATTCAGTGTGAGTCACCCTTACCCTGAAATTACAAGATTACAAGATTTATAAGCTGGATTTATTTAAATGTGGAAAATGAATACGCTATACACATACTTATTATTGAAACAGGATTTTAATTATTTTATTAAAAAAGTGGGCCACAGCCTATTAAAAAAAGAGAAAAAATACTGTATATTATAATTTGCATTATTTTTATATTGGTCAGAAATGCTTGGAAATGGGTTTGCGGTTGTCAATTTTCAAAATTTTCATTGGGAGAGAACAAGACAACCATTCCCCCCCCCCCTCGGCTCCCCCTCAGATGCACGTGCGACTTTGGTACGCTCGTGACGCGCTTTTGGCGCGTACTTGTGTGGACCTTGCTCAATGACCTGACACTGAGTATGCGATGTTTCTATGTATTTATTTATTGTATTTGTTAACTTTTAGGGTGTACTAATTTATTATATTGGTTTATTTTTAGGATGTACTTATTTATGAGATTACGGATGTAAATAACAGAGCTGCCCGTTATTACGACATAGATCAACTAACAGGTGTCATTCGTATAAGAGAATCTCTTGTTGGTACTAGTCATGCCAGGGATATAGTAAGTACTATCAATTTCTGACAATGGTAATGATAGTTTTGATCCTGAACACAGGATTTTGTTAACATTGATTAAAATTGTCCTGTTGATCAAATGTTTTGTTTATTATAGATGTTTCTTTACTTTTCGGGTTAGTTGAATTTGTTCAGTTATCAATTAAAAGAGCTATTCAAAATTATTTGGTATAAATTATTTTATATGTGTTTTCCTTTCTTAGATTAATTTGAGAGTTCGTGATCAGTCAACACCAGAACAATTTGGTCGAGCAACAGCAACCATTAACATTAATCGAGATCTTTTTGCTCCAGTATTTGAGAATGTACCTTACAATACACGGTTGTCTGTTGGTGCTCAAACAGGAGATGTTGTCTTTACTGCAGCTCAGATAGATTCTTCAGATGCTGATTTAGTGGTATGTTAAAAATTACTTATTTGAGGGAAATTGGTTCCATACAAAATGACATGGGGTTGGGGTTAAATTTCTGCACCAGTCGGGCATATGGCATGCCATATTCTATAAGGGAGAGGGATGGTTAATGTGCCTGCAATGGTAAACATGATTTTGTTTTTTTATCCCATCCAAATCACTAGATGTTTTTTCTTTGCCAGGCCGTTTTACTGCACCACTGATAGGGAAACCTGTTTTCAAGCTCCCGAGACATTTTCTCGGTTAACACCGGAATTGTGTGATCCTGTAACCTCCAGCTTCATTATTAGCATAAATGATCTTTTACTCATGTACTCTTGTTGAAACATTAAATAGACCCTATGATTAGTGGATTAATTGTAACTTCATATGTAACGCTAAGTGATATTTAGCTAATAATTAAGTAGAAGACCCATAACATGTATATGTATGCCTTAAATTCTAATATACCTATTCATGAAAAAATATATTAACTTCTAAGTATTATTTTTTTTTACAGGAAAAACTTGTTTTTGAACTGATAGGGGATTTCCCATCACAAAGTTTCTTCCGTGTCAACAGAGACACAGGGGAAATAACTCTAATTAATCCAATTAGGGATGATGGCTTAAAGAATGGAGAATATAAAGTGAGTACCATTAACACATTTATATCAGCGTTTTTTTTTTCTGAGCTCTCATATGAGTACTTTATATCTAAATCTCATTCTTAAATTTAGCGGTTGGAATTTGAAATTTATTGATTTTGATTAATATTATGAATTCGTTATTCCAGCTTCGTTTGGTTACGTACGATACATTCTACCCAAACAATAGAGATACAGAAATAGCAACAGTGACGGTTAACAGAAATCCAGCCAGTCCTGTGTGTAATCCCACATCTTTTGACCTCAGTGTTCCAGAAACTGCTCCAATCCAGACAATTATTGCCAACATGAACGCAACAGACAGTGATGGGGTATGTATCTAATCTAAATTTCAATATATAAAAACAAACAAATTACCTAAGACAAGATTTGAAATTTCAACAGACTATTCAAGTGTAGACAACCTTAGGTTTCTATCGTCATTTCTTCTTTCTACAGGATACAATAACCTATTCTTTGGATTCAACGGATGCTGAAGATAAACAGTTTTTCTACGTAGATCCTACCACTGGAGAGCTGTTGGTGAGAGATGCCTTAACCAAACCTGGTACACCAACATCTTTTACGGTAACTTATATTTATTTGCATTTGGGCAATTAGTCTATTGCATGCATGCACTTTTGATCTGAAGAGCTGACATCAAGTCAAGGGTCAAGGAGTTAATCCCTTGTGACGAGGAGGGGGTCGTCTGTCTAATCTCATGGGTTTCCACAGGAATCTCCAGTTTTCTCCTATTGATCGAATTTGTGTTGAATGGGCGTTTTAATCTGGGTTATTTATTATCATTATTATTACAGCATATTTATAGTACGCCCACACGTCACAAAGTGACATTGTAATCATAAATAAACAACAAGATTAGGACATGTTAACAATTGTATACAGAGTCAGTTAAAAGCCTGATTAAATAAATGTGTTTTAAGTTGTTTTTTAAAAGAATATAGAGATGTACAAAATCTTAAACTAAATAGTAGAGTATTCCATAAAACAGGTGCTTGATAACTCACAGAGCACTGACCATGAGAGACTAATTGAAAAGTTTTGGGCTTTAGAAGTAGTTTATCTGATGTACGTAACTGTCATTATGATAATTTGATGATTTTTATTTTTAACAGTTCAATATATTAGCTGAAGATGGCGGTAGCCCTACACCAAATCAATGTCGTACGGTTGTGAGAGTAACTGTTATAATTGATAGTCCACCTGTGTTCTTACGAACTCCATACAGTGCAGTTATTAATGAGAATATTGCCAGTAATTTATTAGTGTTGGCTACTGAAGCTAGAGATCCTGATCTCAAGGTAAAGAATTTGTACAAAAAATCAACATATACATTTAAAACTGAAATGAGATATATAACAATGGAGTTTTGTCATAATCATTCATTCAATTGATTACTATTGTACAAAAATTTGTATATTTTGATCTTCACAAAGATACAGTACTGGATCAAATTTAACCAACATTTTATTGAACGTTTGTCTAATTTGTTTTACAGGGTAATCTTGTCTATAATATGGTTGGCAGTCTCAGTGCTCCTTACTACTTTCAAATTGACAGTTCTACTGGCAGAATAACAACTCAAAGAAGTCTGAGATCTGATTCTTTTACACAATATGAGGTAACACTATTCTTCTATATTTTTATTTTAATAACAAATTAACAGCTTTAATGACAGCATGTTAGATTTAACTTCATCCAAATGTGGTAGAATCGTAGATATAGAAATCTGTGCATGCAAATGGGACGGAATTGGATTTATTGAAATCTGTAAAGATTGAATTAAAGTTGCTTTCCCGAGTACAAACTGGGTGATTTGACGATATATTAGGACTAAAAACATATTCAAACTAATTAATTTATCATAATTTTGCTTCAAATCCTTCTCAAAACACTGTAATTGCCATGTATATCCTGCTATGAAAATCGATCAAAAGAGGCCATGTTTGCGTCAGGGGATTACCCTTCTCCGTCCCTATGGCAACCGCGGGTGAGAATTCATTGCATACACAAGACGTTGTTGTCTGTAATCGCTGACTATTTATTACAAATATCGAATCCTAATTAAATTCTCGGATTATCCACTGCCGCGTGGGTATAGTCCTAATCATCGAATCATCGGGCTGTCGATTAGGGGAATCCTTACATTTTTGTCCTGTATACGCTCATGTTTTTCAGGGAATCCAATATTTTTCTAGTAAGATTGGATATCTCTACTTTCCATATATACCAAAATTGCCATACTTTTATTGGCAATAACCACCCAATAAATACTTTGCTGGGAACCCATCTTTAAGTGTGTTAAAATAAAAAAAAAAATCTTTATATCAAAATCTTGATTATTATTTTGGATTTGATCATTTTTTTCCCCAATAGGCCGTCATAACTGCTTATGATGATCAGTCTCTGGGTAAAACAGCCACAGCAACAGTCACTATTACTGTAACACGAAATCCTGCCACACCTCAAATACTGACTGGGCCATATGAAACGACAGTTGAAGAATTGATACCTGTTGGTAGATTATTATTTAATATTTCGGCTAGTGATGCAGATGGGGTGAGTTTTTATCTTCTATTGAACATAATCTAACCGAACATTTATGACATATGCCACTGATTTCCATGAAGCAGCCACTTGAGGGTTTTCTTGGAATGGTAAAAACATAAAAATTAACTCTTGTAACATGCCCTTTTTTATAAAATAGGTTTTCTAAGAGCTGATTCAGTTTTTATATTAAATTAAGATATGACCTTAAATAGTTATTTCAAACAAATATTATATCAAGTATCTCGATCCTATTACATGGTAAAGAGAGATTAAATATTTTTTCTCATATGCTAATTTTATTTTTAGCTGTTATATTAAAGTTCTAATACTAATTTTTTTTTTAATATGAATTAAAGCATAAATGTTTAATTGATTTATTATAGGATGTGCTTAGATATGATCTTGTTGGTAATTCAATATCATTGACACCTCTTCGATATTTTGGTATTGACTCAAATACAGGAAGGATTCGACTGATAAGAAGTTTAGTAGCTGATGGACAAACTGATACAAGATACGATGTAAGATAAATTTACTTGTGATAATGTCTACACAAGGGTTTTTGGTTTTAGCGAAATTAACTTGCAAGAAAATGTACCTGTCAGTAAAATTTACATTCCATTAAATTAGAATATCAAACAATTTAATACAGTATATAATACTCTGTGGGGGTTACTTGTCTGGTTCACCATGGATGGCATGGATTAAAATATATTGACTCTAAAAAACACATGTTAGATAGGCCATGTTTATTCAACCTCTCTATAAGTACTAAAGCTTCTACCATGGATGGCATGGATTAAAATATATTGACTCTAAAAACCACATGTTAGATAGGCCATGTTTTATTCATCCTCTCTATATATAAATACTAAAGTTTCTACATAATGAAGATAACTCTTGAATACTCTAATAAAGAATAAAGGGGAGTGAACTCTTCCATGAAAGGTGATTTACTTTATGACAATAAGCCAATAGTTAAAGGTCCATTTGCAATTTCATAAAGCATCAAATTTTTCACAGCTTTAGTACACACGAAATAAGAAAACAAAATTCCAATGCTCTATAACCTCCTGGCTAGGTTTCCCCTCTTCCAGATCTTGTCATACCAAAGATTGATTTGAATAGAAAATTCTTTTGAATAACCAATTCCGGGTATGGGGTGTTGATGTGTGATCGCTTATCACGTTGTGTTTTATTTAATTATAAAGAGGAGGTTTTCCATAGTGTGACGTTATTGTTCACTCCTAATGACATTGTGTTTGTGTTTAGATGGTTGTAAGAGTTAGTGATCAACGTACACCAGCAAAAACAGCTCAAGCCAATGTAAGAGTCAATGTACTGAGAGATAATAATCCACCAAGATTTACATTTGGAGCAACACCAATTACTATTTCTGAAAATCTCCCAGTGGGCAATAATTTCAAAACTGTTGCAGCTGTAGATGATGATCTGAGGGTAGGTGTCAAGTTATATTATTTTAATCTAGAACATGTAAACATTGTTTATGCTATGCTTGTTTATTTTATATCAATGCCAAGTTTCAAACTTTCTATCACCATTTTGCTCCGTTTCGTACTAAAAATTTAAAGATAATAGTGCCAGAGATGACGTAAACTACTGAAATAAAGAAGAGGAAAACATACTGTATACTGTATATCATATTGAAATTCATTTCTATTAATCGTTATTTTGTTTGCTATAGTACATAAGTTATTGTTTTTGTTTTTTTAGGGAAGTATTGTTTATGAAACTGTTGGAGATGGATCAGCACCATATTTCTTTAATGTTGATTCTTCAAGTGGAGCAATAACAATCAAAAACAGTCTGTTAACAGATCCAACAACATTTGAATACACGGTAAATATTAATACAATAGTACTCGACATTAAAACAACCTCAAATATTTATTTTTAGTTTATCTCATTCATGTCAATTTTAAAGTAATGCAATATTCAAAAATTTTCAGTTAAAGTCCAACGCTTGCAACTTGACTAACTTTAATTTAATATTTCAAACCATTCTTGTCTGTTGATATTTACAGCTTCAAATAAAGGCTTATGATAGTGCTTATCCTGGAAACTCAGTTACAGCACCAGTGGTTATCACAGTACGAAGAAATGAAAATCCTCCAGTGTTTCAACTGACACCGTACAATGCCAACATCAATGAAAAACTACCAGTTGGAACATCATTCTTCAATATACGGGCTACTGATGTTGATGTATGTTAATAATATATTGGCAACATATATGCTATTATTTGGTACTAACTCTAGCTGTCAAGGGCTGCAATGGTTGTGTCGCTAAATCATCTGGATTAACATCCAGGACCTCCCATATCAACGTGTTTGTGATTTTCAAACCCAGTTCTATTGGGCTGACAAGGAAAATAAGATGGGATAATGAGGTCCAGTATGATTCCTTGGCAGTCAAAATTTGAAGAGGATTTTACCGTTTGTATTGCATTCATTACCATAGATATGAAAAATATTATTGTATGTTCGTCTTAAATGGCCAGGAATTTGCAACATTGTATTGCTTTAGTTTAAGTAATTTCTATTTATTGTAGTGTAATACGTATATTTGTATATATGTTACAGGGTGATCGTATATCTTACTATGCTACTGGTGATGCAGATGCAATGAATTTTTTCAATCTTAACAGTGATACTGGTGCTATAAGTGTCAGTAAACCATTAGAAGGTCAAACGGCTGGAACATATAGGGTATGATAACACACTTTTTTATATTCCAACATAAAATAAAGAATTTATATTCTGTAAATCAGTGGTATTGTTACAATGATTAATTAGATAATAGGATGATCAGTGATGTCAATATAGATATCAAATATCAACGTACCAGGCTGCATTCATTTTATGTACTTTGGTTTCCAATTTTTTTTCTTTACTACGTATTGTTGTAGTATCGTATAAGTAAATGCAAATACAAGCAAATATCATTGAATACAGACATTGAAAATGTACTATTTTTGTCCAGAATGACGTCACTTTCCAAATTACGTCAGAGTGTAATTACGTCCCCACTAGGCAACAACAATTTTTGTAAAAAAAGAAACAAAAAAAGGAGGACTAATTCTGAATTTTATTTGACAGTTGTCTGTAAACGCCACTGATAATGCTGTTAGAGAACGATGGGCAACAAGTTTTGTTACTATTACTGTATCCAGAGATAATACAAGACCATTCTTTACAAATCTTGTCAATTCTGTCTACAATGTTACAGTCCGTGAAAATATTACTGTAGGCTCATTTGTTTTAAGAGTGTCTGCTGCTGATAACCAACTTTCTGTGAGTAATCTTTTTATTATCATTGTAACATGCATTCAGACATAAACAATCTAAACAGAAAACTCATTAAAATTCTGTCATTCATTTGTTCATTGATTTGTCCTCTGTTACAAAGAAGGATGTGTATTCTTGGATTTAAATATGATTTAACTTGTCTGCTTTTCTAATCAATGATATGAGAAAAACAGACTCTATATATTTGATGTATAAAGTGAAATAATGTGGATCGAGTATTTATATTTATTGCTTATTAAGGACAGACAGCTAGATTTATAATTTGATGTATATCGAAATTATAAAATAAAACTCAACATATATTTTATCTACCATAAATATAGAACTACTTGTACTTTATCTACTTAAATAAAAAAAAATTTTTTTTTAGGGTAAAATTGTTATTGAAGTAGAAGGTGATTACCCAGCACCAACCTTCTTCCAACTAGGCACTATAACTAATGGTCAAGGTGATATTACTCTCAAGAAAGATCTAATGACAGATTTTACAAGACAGGAACAATATGTGGTATGTTAGACTGTAGATCTATATACGTACATGTATCACAATATATTACCATAATAACTTTTAGTTAATTGTCTATCCCCTTTAAAGGGTGAGACAACCCACAGTTTAAAAGCTATAAAATTGAGTAGTTAGGAAATGTAATAAATGAATAAAGGAATACTAACTTTGAAAAATATATTTATGGCCATGATCAAATGTCTTATTGGAAAATAAAGTATGAAAAACTTATATAGGTACATCTTAATAGACTTTGCAGGATTTATATACAAATACCTACCACAGAATCAGATAGAATTTTCATCTTTAATATATAATTTCCTAGACAATGTTGTTCAACACGTTTGCCTTACCACAATATTTTGTCTTATAAAAATATTTTGACAACTGGGCAATAATAGTGTAAATTATATGAATATTTTTAGCAGATTTCATCTTAAACATTGTTTTTTTGTGTGTTATTGTAGATGAGATTAAAGGCTTATGATGATGCTAGACCTGATCTGACTGCTACAGCTACTGCCTTTATTAATGTCATACGTAATGCTAATGGTCCAAGGTGGTTAGTACCATCATATGATGTATCTATACCAGAAGATCATCCTGTGTTAGGCGATGTTGTTAATGTGACAGCAGTTGATGCTGATCCTACGGTAAGTCTAGCATTATTTTTCCAATGATGAGTATCCAATGAGTATGTTTATAAGTGCTGAATTCATGTGAAATGTCTGATCAAGTACCTTTTTATTCTTGTTATAATTTTTTTTGCCCACTTTCAATTAAAATTCTTGAATTTCCTTTATTTTATCACCTTTTATTTTCTGTTTTAGGATACAATTAAATATGACATCCTAAGTGAAACTATTCAAAGAGATTTAAGTACTGGACCAGCAACTTATTTCTTTATTGATGATGATACAGGTGTTATTGTTCTACGAAAATCTGTCTTGAATGAAAATGTCAACCAGTTCTTGGTAAGTCATTACAACAGTTCTCTCTCTCTCTCTCTCTCTCTCTCTCTCTCTCTCTCTCTCTCTCTCTCTCTCTCTCTCTCTCTCTCTCCCACAAAACTCTACAAACCAATTCCCATTAACCTCTTCCTGTCCCTTCTTCTCTTGTCTCTCTACCCTTCCCACCACACTCACAAACCAATTCCCTGTAACTCATTTACAGATCACTTTACTTCCCCACCCCCACTACTTCTATCTCCAGCACTATTTATTCTTTTTCTTTATCACAGTAAGTATTTACATTATTTCAATGACCATTTGAGGGTTGACATTAATATGATTGTATTAAAAAAATTTTAATAGCTGCAAGTACAAGCATGTGACAGCGGCGTACCTAAGAGATGTATTACCATTCCGGTAACTGTAAGAATTAACCGAAATGCTCAACTACCAACATTTGATAGACTCCGGTATGAAGAGACGATTGAGGATACTACTTTACCGGGTACCTTTATCTTACAACTAACAGCTAGTGATAATGATTTAAAGGTATTTATCATATTTGGTGATTCATTTACTTTGTCATGGAAGATTTTTAGAAAAAACTATCAAATGAGAACAGTATTTAAAAGTCATCTGAATCTAATCTATATTCAGAAAATAAAATAAACGAAATGAAACGAGGTTTAATTGCCTACTTATCTGCACTGACTGGACTAATGAAGATAGGTATATGCCATACAAGGCTGAACATAGGACCATGTTTTTTGTTCCTTCCATACAACTGTTCTAGAAAATCAAAGTTATCATTGATTTTGATACTATAGGAATGCTGAAAGTTAATATGTTTTTTTCTCCAGGGATCTATTAAATATGCTCTAGTAGAACCAAGACCAGCATTTTTCAATTTGGATGTCGATTCTGGAAATATTACTCTGAGAGAAAGTGTTCGTTATGTTAATCAAGAAGCTTATAGTGTAAGTAAAAGATAGTTTGAACACTGTGATGATTTCTAAGTAATATATTCAATGAAATATATTGTATATTTATATTACAAAAATTCTAACATATATACTGATAAATATAGAGTAATCTATAGAATTGAATATAATTTAAATGTAAATATTAAAGAAATCTCTATATAATGTGTTATTTTTTTTCAGTTTAATGTGAGAGCCTATGATTCATTAGAAGAAAGAAATCCAAGTGTTCCAGTTCAAGTTACTATTTTTGTTAATAGAAACTCAAATGGTCCACAATTCTTGATTGATCCATATAATAGAACTATATCTGAATATCATGCTGTTGGGAGTGGCGTTGAAAATGTTACAGCCATTGATCAAGATGGGGTAAGGATAAACGTGATATATATGTTGACAAAGATCTATTGCCAGAAATAATTTAAGGTCGAATAAGATCCTTGAAATAATCATATTTTTATTTATCTTTATTTAGATGTCTAAAAAATGAGAGAAATTTTTTAATTCAAACTGTCGAGGGTTCTTTTACAAGGAACTTTCTCGGCCATCACTGTGATCGAAGCAAGAACATCCAGATCAGTTTGCCAGTGCCTTCAGCATTGACGGTGACCCACTGTGGCTCTCTAGGTGTCCAGTATTTCTGTGCACATAATTTTATACATGCATCAACTATTGAACGAAATTCTAACTGAGACTTTTGATAGTTAGGGTTATTAGATAATGCCATAAGCCAGAAGAAAAAAACAAAATTGCAAACACGAAAAAATGTGACTTAACGTTACCTTGCTTGTAGATGTACCTGTAATGCCATAATATGAATGTGATATCAAGTATATTGATCTATTGTTTTATATATTACAGGATGTATTGAGATATTCTATTATATCTAGTGATGTAAATATAGATAATACATTCTATATCAACCCTGTAGATGGTCTTATTTATCTTAAACAATCACTTGTTAATACACCTGTCACATTCTACAATGTAAGTATTACTAATTGTATATAATGTTGTTACAACAGTCAGAGTGTTGAATGGTCGATTGGTTAGCATGTGCGTGCTGTATCATAAAGCCTGTCATTGAGTCAACTGGCGTGGTTTCAAATCTCCAGTTGTACGTGACAAGGAGTTTGGTCACCTGTCCATCCTCATGAGTTTTCTCCGGGTCCTCCGGTTTCCTCCCACTGCTAAAGACCCATAGGTGCAAGCAAATTATTGAAATAAAATTCAACCATAAGTTAGTCCCGAAATGACTTAGTTTGTGTCACAGATGTTGAAC
This sequence comes from Patella ulyssiponensis, assembly GCA_963678685.1. Lineage (NCBI taxonomy): Eukaryota > Metazoa > Mollusca > Gastropoda > Patellidae > Patella > Patella ulyssiponensis. The sequence continues at coordinate 81,332,619 of OY783226.1, read as the reverse complement.
CCCATTTCTCCCCCTTTCTCTATTACAAAAGTCACATTCTTCTATTAAATATTGCAAAATTCATGGTATAAAATGAAATGGAATCCAATGGGGTGTAATTTCCTACTGTTATATGGTATATAATAATACTATTATGGCCAAATAAAGTATTTTCATTATTTAAATTGAACCAGAATAAGTACTGAAAAGTGGTCTTTATAAAGTAAGTTAGATGACTTAGCCTCAATGTATATGGATAGAATAGAGTTAAATAAGGGTGTTGGTCTGCAAGTAAGGATTGTTAGCATTGGTCAATTTTTTTAACCAATATGCACTTTGGAAGACAAATTTTTATTCTGAAATATTGGTCCTTCATTAAGATTAAGTACGTTATTAACTAATAATTAAGTCAGTAGACCCCACATCTTTTTTTATTTTTTTATTATCTGCTTTGACTTCTCACCTTTTATGTAAATATTTTATTTTACTCATGTTGTTTTGTTTCTTCTCTCTAGTTTACTGTGCAAGCATCAGATCAACGTCCTGTTAGAGGCAAAACAGCAATTGCAAGAGTTTATATCTACGTTGACCTTGATTCTAAGCCTATCTTTATTAATGCACCCTATAATAGAAGAATTGAAGAAAGTGATCCCCTTACTACTAACATCATAACAGCTCAAGCAACTGACCAAGACTTAGTTGTGAGTTTCTGTGATTTTCTTAAACTATTTATGTTTAATGTTTGGTTGTAGTATTTTACACAAGATTAATCAAAATCTTATTGTTATATTTGGAATTTACATCCAAATAAATCTATAGTTTTGTTATGGAAAAAACATACAAAATATGATGCACTATCAATTTAGGACAATTGGTATCTCCACCTCAGTTCTTTGGGGTTTGCAGTGTAAGAATTCCAATATATTTAAAAAGGCATTAAAACTACAACATAAGGGAGACAACTTATATCCTCTTCAGTATAAGGTTTCAGACCACAATGATATGCAATATACCATGTTCTATTCAGAGCCTCAGTTCCTTGGGGTTTGCAGTGTGAGAATTCCAATCTGTCTTTATTACTTAAAAAGGCATTGAAAGAACAACATAAGGGAGACAACTTATATCCACTTTAGTATAAGGTTTCAGTCCACAATGATATCCAATATACCAATGAATCATCTCAGGTTCTTATTAATGAAAAAATGATACCTGCACATGTATATAAACTTAAAATCTGAACACAATTATCAGTGAGATAATATAAATAACGTTGATTTGTTTGTTTTTTTAGGGCCAAATAGTGTATAAAATAGTTGGTAACTATCCAGGTGATCAATATTTTGCCATCAATAATGCCACTGGTGTTATAACAATGATCAATTCAGTTAGAAATGAGCCTGGTCAACTAGGATCATACATGGTAAGTACATAATTGTTTTCATTAACTCTCAGTCTGTATACATCGTCCTCCTGTTCGAATATAATATGCAATAACAATTTTTTTTAAATAAAACTATGTAGAAAAAGATAATTTCTTTTTGAATGGCAATTTAGTAATGTGCTTTGGTGATTTACAAGGTTTCATTATTGTCAATAAATCACCTACTGCATTAAATCTTAATTACTTCAGATGATAAAAATGTCTTGTACTTTTATTTTAGCTGCTCCTAGAAGCATATGATAGTGTTTATCCCAACAGAAAAGCTGATACAAGTGCCATAGTTTACGTCACACGTGATCCTAATGCTCCTGTTTTCCTTGACACAAGCTATGTGACAAGTATCATTGAATCAGCTAATATTGATACTGAACTTCTGAATATAACAGCTGCTGATGCCGATGGGGTAAGTTTCTGATAAAATTCTAAATATTTTTAAAAAAATGTTCCGTAACTGATGCTTTGTAGAGTATATCCTGATGTTTCTAGCTTACATATGTACAAATTTAGCGCGTGACCATCTTACCATTTCATCAAAGACTGAAAATGGTCCACAAATTTTGAGATAATTATCTTCTGTAGAGGCCAGTGAGCCTACCATACTCGCAGCCTAATTCTCAGTCCCCACCCCTAAATTGTTGTCCTTCACAGTATTCTCTGTGCAGTAATAGATTCTTTTATTAACCTTTCCTTAATTTTGTTTGTATAAATGCAATGTTATATTAATACAGGATGTGGTCAAATATCGCATCATCAACTCTCAACCAGCCGGCGGAAACAGCTATTTCTATCTTGATCCAGATACTGGTCTGATGAAAACTAGAGCAGTTCTTACTGGCGCTCCTAGTAATACATATTCAGTAAGTTACATTATATCTCTCTGTCTAACCATAGAACCAATAAAATACCATAGACCCAACCAATTTAATTTCTAATCCTTTGGGATCTTGATCCATCAATAATCCATTTGATTCTTATTTTCGATGTGTTGTTAAAATTTTGAAACTTAAATATTCAGAACTAAAAGCTTTTGGAAAGAGCAACTAAATTCTTATTCTTTTAAATTAGTTTTTTTTGTAAAGAAATGGAGGCAGAATTTGTATTAGATGTTCCCCAACAACAGAAATTAACGTTGGTGTGGCCTTATTTTTTAGAACCTTTGTAACCAAATGAGTAAAGTTTTATCTGTTTTTCACAGTTTACTGTACAAGCCTACACTAATAGAGACAAATCAAGTAACATTGGTGTTACCATCAATATAGACCGTATACCATCAGATATACGACCAAGATTCACCAATCTTGCCTTCACTCGAACAATACCTTACACGCAGGCTGTCGGTTCATCTATCTTTAAACTTACAGCTACCGATGATGACTTGAAGGTAACTTTTCATATTTATTCTGTCAAGACGTTCCATCAGTCATGAGTGGTTATAATACTCATAAAATAACGATGTGTGATTTTCATTTTTGGACAATGTCTAATTTCTCCAAGCTTATCCTCGCTAATAATTATATACTTAGATTGATTATTAAACATTTGATGAAGAAGACAAGATCAAAATACCTACGCTAGATAACCTACCGGATTGAACTCAGTCAGATTGGAAACAGACCCATCAGTTTGGTTCACGGCAAATATAGATGGTGGTTATCTTTTCACATAAGCAGCAGCATAGATCGATGGAATTTTCAATGCGTCATATCTGTGCAAATACCGAACTGAATTAAACTATTCTGGAAGTGATATTCCTATTAGAGATTCAATGATCACAAGATTTTAGTTTGCAAGAGTTTCTAAAATCATGCATAGAGTCTTTAAGATTTACAAATATTATATTACAAGTTTTATTACTAACTGTTTTATTGTACAGGGTGAAATTCGATATGAAGTCATTGGCTTTGAACCTGCAACAAATTTCTTCAGGGTAGATCCAATATCTGGAGATATTACTGTTACACGGAACTTATCAACAGACCCAAACAACGGTGTAGCCTATGTGGTAAGCATGAGTTAATTATTTGATTTATATATTTATTTATAAAGTGTAAAAGATAGCTGTAGTATACTGACAGAATTTACTTACATATCTGAGAGTGACGTCTCTAGTCACTCGCAATGACAGTATTTTTTCATCTGAAGTAGAGAGAAACCTGGTATTGCATCCACTCAACACAAACAAAATCATGTTGTGACTAACAAATGCACTTACTACTAAAATTAAGAGTAAATATTGTCAGTGTATAAATATTGACCTTCAATTTTTGTTCTCTTTTAGTTACGTGTTGATGCTTACGATACCAACAACCCAAATCTAAGAGCTACAGAAACAGTCACCATCACAATCAATAGAAATCCTAATGGCCCAGTTTTCGGACCGCCAAGTTACTCTGAAAGCATTCCTGAAACTTATGCAATTACGAGAAGTATATTGCAAGTTATAGCAACTGATGGCGATAGGGTAAGTACCACATGATTTGGCGTCAAATTTTTTTTTCTTGAGTCTTGAATACGATACATCATCCCTGTATTCCAATCTACAGTTGTCAATAGTTACTGGTAGGATTGTTTATACAGTTTCACAAAAAAACTTCTGGAATCTTTGGGCAACACATTTTGGACTCTTTCTAATAATTAAAGAGTTTGGGTGTAAAAGGAGGCTTTACAGGTATCCTAGGGACGCTTTTATGCACAACCTTTGTGCATTGTGGATAAAGTTCATTATAAATCATATCTACATATTGGATACGTATATGACTGTCATACTATGTGATGTTAACAATAGCTGTCTTTTACAGGATACTGTACAATTTTATATCAGTAATGATGCTAGTGGTATTGAAGCTCAGAAATATTTCCTCATTGATGGTTTGACAGGCGTAGTTTATGTCCGTGATGATCTGACCAAAGCTCCCCAAAACAATTATCTTGTAAGTAGTCATTCAGTTTTATTTTGTTATTTTTTCTTGTTTATATAACAAAATGGATCAATGTTGATTTAATAGTGTTTTTTCCCCCGGCATACTCAAATCAAATGAACTGATAATTATCTTGAACCGTTTCAATATATTAAAAGAATGTGATGTGATTTGTTGCTTTTGGTATTTGCAGTTCAACGTGATAGGTTATGATAACAGATCTCCACAGAAAAGTAATCAAGCCTCAGTATCTATCAACATACAACGTGATGGTGGAAGCCCATTCTTTTCACCATCAGAAATCACCGTCACAATCCCTGACACTACATCTGTTAATACAAATATTCGACAAATAGTAGCCACTGATAATGATAGACAGGTATGTTAAATAAAATCATATAAGATGGGCTTTATTCTCCTATTGTTCAGCTCATACTGGGCTAACGCAGACAGGAATACAATTTAGTATGTGGGAAATTTTGCCGGACAGTGGCATTCATATATGGAATCCAACTGTCACAAGTTCTTGTACATGCACGCCACTGTGTAGATGGGATCTCAGTCTTTTGTACCATCCAAATGACTATACATTATACATTGTCCCTTGCCAGAGATAGGAACACACAAAGATATACGGTTTAAATACAAAGCTATCTAACTAACTTTCTATCATCAGTGTACTGCTAGAAAGACTTATATTAATATCAGAAATAAAAAATGCTTCTGTTTTGTCCGTATTATCCTAATCAGACAACAATATAAAGGGGATACATGATTGAACAGTCTGGAATTGAATTCTCTCAAGCCCCAAAATGGTGACAGTCGAGTGAAAAGGGATATTTTGAGATGCAACGAGTGCATGAGAAATATCTCAACCAACCAAAACAACTGAAACGTATTGGTTGTGTTTGAATACGTCACAATTTTACCTCTGTTGCCGGGAGGGGGGTTGGGATGGCCTAGTGGTCTAGAGTGCCGCGCTTCGTCCTCTAGATGGCTGGTCACCTCTGGCTTGCGGCTGTGGTTTCGAGCCCTGGTGTGAGCGTATGTGGCATGGAGATAGGGGCGCCTTCTCAACCTCGTGGGTTTCCTCCGGGCACTCCGGTTTCCTCCCACTGCTAAAGACTCCTATGCGCAAGCGAATTATTGAAATAAAATGAAACCATATGTTAGTCCTAAAATGACCTAGTTTGTGTCGAGTGGACGTTAAACCCCATTTCTCTCTCTCTCTCTGTTGCCGGGACTAACAGAATTGTGATGGGACTGAATTCCACTTCAATCGATGCCAATTTGGTATGGTCCAGACTGACACAGTCAAGCATCTCCAATATTTCAAAAAGAAAGATTGCAAAGTATAGGTCTGGTAACATTAAGGAAAAGACATCTGTATCCAATGATTAAAATGTTTATGATGAACTGTTAATAGAAGTTCAATTTGCAATGTGAGAATTTGTTGTCGCTTATCTCTTTGCATACTAAAAGATAAACAAGGAGCTGTTCCGTTGATAAATCAAGCATAGAATTTTAAAATCATTTCTATTTTTGACTGGAAGCCAAACCATAATTTTGATTGTTTGATTGTAATTTTTAACATTGTATTTTTGTAGGGTGAAATCAGATACAGAGCTGTTGGAAACGGTCTGGCCATGGCTTACTTTGGAGTAAATGATGTGACAGGAAATATATTTGTCAAATCACCACTGTTAGATACTACTATAGAACGATTTGATGTAAGAATAGATTTTATACGATGAACATTCTTCATGTTTTGACAAATTAAAGTTCCTGTCTCTTGTGATTTTGATCGAAACTAATAAAATTAGAACCTCATGAAACTCATATAGAAGTGGCTAGACTTTCGTTTAGTAACAAGAAACTGTATTCAACTTAAAGTTAATTACACTGCTTAATGTTAGATTTATTAAAATGAATGTATGTTTCTTTGTTTTTTAATAGTTAAGAGTAGCTGCCTACGACACAGAATTCCCCAATAATTATGGTTATATCAATGTAACTATTGTTGTAACACGTAATCAAGGTCGTCCAGTATTTGACAGACCATCATATGCTACACCAGTATATGAATATCTACCAGTTGGTAATTCAGTAATAACAGTTAGAGCGGTCGATAGTGATGGGGTAAATATAAATCTTAACTTATAATATATGTCTATTGTTTTACCATGAAGTAATATATATCTCATGCAAATTAACAAGTACGACTGTTCTATTGACCTGGAACCGAGCATGACACCATTGCTGCCATCTTGAAATTTTGACTGTATCAAATATCAAAGTCAGCAAATCGATGTCCAATTTTCCAGGCAACAATCATGCCAAATTTCAACTTGATTGTACTTCAAGTGGCAGGGCCTTAGGCTTTTTACGAAGAGTGTCGTTCCCCCATTAACAAGAAAAAGATGAGTAGCACTTGGACATCAGTTCCTGGCCCAGCAGTTGTCAGTTCCTTGTAATTTACTATCAAGTAAACAAGACGGGTTATTCAACAACTGAATATAATAGTATTTCCAACTATAATCACCACTGGAAAAACAGGATTCAATTTTATGTCGATGCTGTCAAGTCACAACCTTGCTGACTGACAATCTGCAATAAATTATTTATCTGCAAACTAAAGTGTTAATAGAATGTAAAATATTTGTTTATAATTTATATTTTCAGGATGCTGTGCGCTACAGTTTAGATGGTGGACCTGATGATAATGAATTTTTCTATATTGATCCAGTGTCTGGTATTATTTACCATAAAAAGACATTTAATGCAAATGTTCAAAATGAATATAGAGTAAGTTCATTTCTTGTTTTCAAATGTTTAAGTCAAATGCAAGGAAGTAAAACACATATAGTTTTTGAAGAAGTTGTTTTTATTGTAATCTTGTTAGATTGTTACATTATTACACTTATGTCATGTTGGCCGAGAAAGTTCATCAAGATTTATTGGCTTGGTTTCCTCTTGTCAGGGCCTGACAAGGACAGATGTCTAGTTGTTTGGATGGGATGAAAAACCATGCACGTAAAATACCTCTTAGCAATTAGAATTCAATATAAGTGTAGGCTGTAGCGCCGCTGTCCTGGCAAGATTTCGCTCATAGCACACTGAATGGCGTATGCCCATCTTCCTTAGCCCAGTCGGAGCAGAACAGAAGGTTGTAAACCCCTTTTCATTTTATATTAGTATATATTGATATTGCGTCACAAATGTAACATATTGGTTGATATTGTTTATTTCAGTTTAATGTTGTGGCTACTGATCAGAGATTTCCCTTCAATAGAGTTACAGCCCCTGTGGTTATTACTGTTACACCAGATCAGGCTCCAATCTTTGAGCCCATGAGTGGTTTCAATTTAAATGAAAGTCTGGTAAATGGAAATTCTGTAGGAACAGTTCGAGCCAATGATGCTGATTTACAGGTAATTATATAATCTCTAATATTAAAGATACATTATGTAAGATTTACATCAAGATCTGGACATTCTTGCTATAATAGTTCAAACATCGAAAACGAAATATGAATATATTGAAAATTTCATTCAAATTACCTCATCCTGAGCAAAGTTTGGAAATATAGCGTTGATGTTCATTGTCCTAGCAAAGGTACTTGATAACCGAGACTTAGCCTCGACTTTCCATTTTATCTCTAATATTTAAATGTTGTGAATGTTTTAATCCCAGCTATCCGATGGTATACAGAATGGATTACGGGCTTGTCATATAAAGATTTTATTTTGTTATAAAAGTAATTCCAACAATTATTAGACATACTATTATTTTTGGAAATGTAGATATGATACATGTATTAGAATCTTCTTCTTTTTTCTTTTGAAACAGGGAAGTATAGTTTATGAAGTTGTTGGTAATACCCCAGCTCCAAGCTTCTTTACTGTCGATCCAACTACTGGTGCCATCACTGTTAGAGGAAACGTGAGACAAGCAGGACAACGAGACATGGTGGTAAGTTCTTCATCATATAAACCAAGAAAGGCTGAATCAATTCATGATATAAACTAAGACAGGCTAAATCAATTTTATTTTTTGTTCATTGGGAACACCTATTCAAATTTTGATTTTTTTTTTATCTTAGGAAGAAAAAAAAAGAGTTAAAACCGAGATAAAGCTTGGTTTCTCTTTTCAAAAGCTGTTAATGCATCGTTCTTAATGCATCGTTCACAAGGATCAAGTAGCTCTATTTATTGATCAATGAGAACTAAAACTTAATTTCCTTTAGTCTAAAAATTTTATTGTACTCAGATTCTGTGTCATCTGACACAAGTGAGCCATGAAGGTTTACCAATGATCAAAACGATGTATTAATAAATCCTGTTCTATTGACACCGAATTTATATTTCCCAGGTTTGTAGAAAACTTCTTCTTAAATGATGATCTTTTTCATTTCTAATATTGTTGGTTTTGGTTTTTACAGTTACGAATTGCAGCCTATGATTCCGCAGTACCAACAAAGAGGGCATTCTATAATATTCCAATCAATATTGGAATTAATCCTGGAATACCAACATTTGGAGAATCACCATACCGTGCTACAATAGATGAAAGAAGTCCACTTGGATTTTTGGTTAAGAATGTCCAAGCTACTGACACGGATGGAGTAAGTTTTATGTTTTATTAAAACATCAGCTTCAAAATAGGAACCATCATAGCGTATTTTATATCTAAAATGGTGGAACTATATATTGATTTTATTCGGCCCAATTCATGCATTAAATGATTATGTAGGTTTGAATTTAAGATGAAGAATGATGTTTAGAATTATTAAATTAAAAGATAAACTAAAATACTTACTGAGATATACAACTGTTTATTTCAGGATTCATTAACCTATAGAATTACTGGTTCTAGTGATGCTCAACAATATTTCTACATAGATCCATCCACAGGCCAAGTTTTCTTAAAGAAATCTGTCTTTAACATAGCCCAGAACCAATTCACTGTAAGTCAGTTTATTTAACATGAATATTCATGACCTTTGAATATATGAATAGTAATGAGATGTGTGTGTGTGCGCAGCCATAGATCTAGTTGTCAAGGTAAAGCGTGCACAAGTATTCTGTACATCGAAGCGAGAACATGTATTGTAATGGTCTATACTAATAAAAGCGAGAATAAAATACCATTGAATTTAATATAATGTGGTCAATTAACAAGTTTCATTATTACAAATTTCAAAAAAGTGTTTACAAAAAAGTGGATTTATTAATATTTTAATTACCTTTTCATAAATGTTAACCGAAAGACGTTTTGCTATTGATGTTTGATTTTAATTTGTAGGTGAATATCGAAGCCACAGATAGACCATTGTTAACACAAACTCGAAGTGTTGATTTGATAGTTACTATAACTAAAGATCAAACTCCACCACGATTTACTAGTGGAAGCTGTCAACCATCTATTGTGGAGAAGAGAAGTGTTGGATCAACTTTTACTACAGTTGCTGCTACAGATGCCGACAACCAGGTAAAAATCTTAGAATCATCACAGTCACATATTTGGTAATTGAAAACTAAATGTGTCATGGTTATGCAATAGTATGTAGTTTGCCATTTATAAATTTTTAGAAAATCTCATTTCTTTTTGAACCAATGATAATTGTTCTGTTCAGTTCAGCTTTTGTATTATACCTAACAATAATGTACAATTCTAAGTACATATTACTTTTTATTCTTAAAGGGTGCAATTGTGTATGGTATAACAGGAATTTATCCAGCTCAGAGTTTCTTTGATATTAATAATTCCACTGGGGAAATCTTCATCAAGGATGATTTGAAAAAAGATGGACTTGCTAGAGCACAATATCTCGTAAGTTGTTTAGATATTGTATTTATTTACTTGCTGTTTACATGGTATTGCACGGGTAAAGCCCTGCTACGCTCCCTGAAAACTATGTTACTACTCGGCTAGAATTATCCTTATCCCCACATTTCAGCCTCAGGGCAACCCAAGTGTAGCTGACTGTCTCAAACAGAGAAACAAACAAAAGTTAACGTGTACTCATATAGATCTTTGTTATTATCTGTATTGCCATTATAAGCTTTGATAATCATTTTATTATGTAATGAAATTTTATTGAGTATCTCATAATAGATATGTTTTATTTTTGCTATCGCGTGATGATCTCTTAATTCATGATTCACGTTAATAACTAATTAAATAAGGTAATGATAAGAGTATCTTTTATATTATTGTTATTATTATTACAGTTACGAGTGATAGCCTACAGTATTAATGTACCTGACAGAACAGCTGAAATTATTTGTACTATTAATGTACTTCGTAATGAATTTACACCAGCATTTAATCCTAAAACGTATAATCCCAGAATACTGGAAACTCATCCATTTACTGTACCAGTTGAAAATATAACAGCCACAGATAATGATGGGGTAGATATTTATATTTATACACAGTTTTATTTTATACACTGAATTTTTATAAGCCTACCATAAGACTAAACTTTTAAACAGATTTCTTTCAAATTTGGTTTGAAGCATTGGGTTTACAAGGGGATGAACACTGTCGATAATCCTAAGTTATGCCCCCTTAGTGGGAAACCTTGCAAAATGGTTAACATGCATGCAGAAGGTCTGTCATTGAGACAAGTGTCGTGGTTTTGATTCCCTGCTAGTATATTACAAGGAGTAGTGTTGCCTGTTCAACCTTGTGGCTTTTCTCTAGAACAAGTAAATATTTGACTTCTGTCTCAGAAATTTATGATCACTGTTTTCCACTTTGTGATCTGATTAAAAGAAATGTAAATATGTATGTTAATTACCGGTATACATTTCAGGATAGTATCACCTATTCTTTGGTCCGAGATATCAATGGTGGAGATGGATTAAATTATTTCTACATTGATCCACAAACTGGAAGCATCTACCTTAAACAACCTGTACTTGGCATCAATAGAAATACTATCTCTGTAAGTTAGAAACATTATGTCCGTCAAATTTATCATTTATCAAAAATGCATTTTAGAATTGTTTGCACACCTATAGTGTAGAAGGATGGTCTTTAAATTGACTTGATGAATAAGGGGGGGGGGGATGATGATGATGATGATGATGATGATGATGATGATGATGGCAACTGATTGACTAAAATGTTTTATTATATGTTATAGTTGGAAGCTGTTGTTACTGACAGTGGTCGACCATCTAAACAAGATACAGCTATCATTAACATCAACATAGACAAGATTGTACCTCCCACCTTCAACTTACAATCACCTCAGAGAACAAATCTACGCGAAGATGTTCCTATTGGTACCAACTTCTTTGATTTGACGGCTACAAAAACAGGCGCTCAGGTAAATAATTTTATGTAGTATTGGCTTTTAGAAAAACATCAACTCAGTATTATCAATAATATTAGTTATCAAAAACATGAATTACATTTCAATATTGGTCCATTTCAATCAATATTGAAATACTGTGAAGATAGGGATCCTAATATGAAATGTTTTAGACATGCTGAACATTTTAAAATCAGTACACAACAATGTGTACTCGATGGACAGAATGGTTACGAGGGCCATTTGTTAAAATAAAAACATCTGAGAAGACAGCGTAGAAGTTTCTAAAATGGCTGATTCACAGATGACAAAATAGTAATTTTCAGAAACTATATATATAGTAGACAATCAAATGGAGTTGAATAATATATTCTCCAAACACTGATTATAAGAACACGTAGAAAATATTTTAATTTTATTGCAATAACATATTAATATGTATCTATTTCTATAGAGTGATGTACGCTACAGAATTGTAGGATTGGACACCGCCCCAATTTACTTTGCTATTGATCCAATAACTGGTAAAATAACTAATACTAAGGATTTGCGTCTCGGAAAAGAATTGACATATACAGTAAGTTTATATTTCAATTTCAGGAAATAGTTAGTGAATTGTATTTTTAAAAATGTATATTATATTTATTAATTCATCTATATGGGGAAAATGTCATATTTTTGATCCTTGACTTTTCTATATGGTACTAAAAGTAAACATCATGTTAATCATAAATTAAAACACATATGAAAAACAGCTACTAATATATTTCCAAGAGTACTAAGCTATCTCAATGTTATCAAGCTAATACCAGTATGATAAATAAGCTAGGCCATCTTTTGAATTGTTGTTTTTATCAAATTAGAGGTTTGTTGAAATGGTTGGTAAGAGATTCAATTACCGAGATATCAAAATGTCATGGGTTTTATTTTCAGTTACGAGTTGAAGCCTATGATGTCAACTATCCACAATTTACCAGTCAATCCGATCTTATCATCAACATGAACAGAAATTTCTTCTCACCAGTGTTTTCTGGTCAACCCTACGTAGCCAATATTGGTGATGATCATCAGGCTAACAATCCTGTTATACAAATAAATGCTACAGATAATGATGGGGTAATACATCTCTTATATTCTTACACAAGTAAATGATGTCAAAAATATTTTAAATACAATAAGTTGTGTATGATTAACAGTTATTACAGGTATAAATATCATATCTGAATTTAACTGATGTGTTGTTGGGTTAATAATTTTAGGATAAATTTACTTTGATGTGTTGTTGGGTTAATATTTTTAGGATAAATTAACTTTGATGTATTGTTGGGTAAATATTTTTAGGATAACTAACTTTGATGTATTGTTGGGTAAATATTTTTAGGATAAATTAACTTTGATGTATTGCTGGGTTAATATTTTTGGGATAAATTAACTTTGATGTATTGTTGGGTTAATATTTTTGGGATAAATTAACTTTGATGTATTGTTGGCTTATATTTTTAGGTTATGATCCATTTGATTTTTTTTTCAAGGATGAATTAACTTTGATGTTTTGTTTGATTTTTTTTTTTAAGAATGTATTGTTGGATTACTTTGTTGGTGAAATGTTGGAATATTTTATTAGGATAGATTAACATTGATGTATTGTTGGATTATTTTTTTAGGACAAATTAACTTACTCACTGGTTGATTCAAATGGCTGTAGAGATATATTCTATATAGCATCAGATACTGGTATTATGTATGTTACCAAAGATCTGCGAACTTTTACTGGAACTGTTTACGATGTAAGTATATTAATCTATACTGTCGGTTACTGAAAGTTGTAATTAAGGACATTTCCATTATTTGTAAAATTAACAAATCTGAGAAGCCATGCGATGGAAAGAACTTTCGAATGCAGATATATCTTGGAAGCAGAAAATAGCATTTAACTTTACCTCAGACCTGAAACAGAATAAAATAATTACAATTTGATAAAAAAAAAAAGGCTTTGTTTTCTCACATGTGTATCAGATATTTTAACCTACCATTGGCCCTGTGTAGCCTGATATTTGACCTACAGTCCTGAATATTATTAAGAATATTTGTATGACACCATTTCTACAAAGGGTACTCAAAAGTGATTTACAATAAACAAATGGTAAAAACATGAATGTATGAAGTATAAAAGATCACAAATGTCCAAAATATAAATATATTGCAAATATTCAAAGTAAAAGTAAAATACAAATTGACACTAAATATGATCTCGATTACAATATGTCAATGATGTAGGAATTCTGTATTTATTGTATTTTCAGTGTACTGTAAGTGTTACTGATAATGGTTATCCTACACCTAAAGTTGTACAAGCACCAGTCCAAATCATTGTAGAAAGACAACCAGCACCATCTTTCTCACTAACAACTTATACTGGTTCAGCACAAGAAAGTAATCCAGTAGGGACATTAATTACAACAGTCCTAGCTACAAAGACACCCCTCATTGTAAGTTGTTTATATATATTCTTGTTCTCATTTCTCATTTATCTGCTTTGTTTGGAATGGGCGTCCCAACCGGCGCGGCTAGCAAAAACGCGGTTCCACGTGACCTTAGCAATGGTGAGAGAATCGTATTTTGAACTATTGGGATTAAATTCCATATTAATGACAAAAACTAACATTACTCAACACACCAGTTCATATATAATGAATGTACAGGAAATTAATGCTGTTAGGTAAACCATAAGGTCACGTGGGACCGCCTCCTCTATGGTGTCACGTATACATTATGCCCCTTTATTTGTAGCGAGAACACCCATTAATGCTGCATTTGTTAGTAGTAGTCAATGTTACCTCCCGTAATGGCAAGCGAGTAATGTTCAATACAGTGTACAGATTATGGACATGTGAACTTGTAGTAGATATAATAATCAAAAATTTACCTTTAGACGGACACTGATTATTGAACATCTAACATCTGTGCATTTATATTCATTACAGCATAAAACATAATTTACCTGGTCAATAAAGAAAAGGCTCGGCATCGGGGGCATTTACAAACATTAACAATCATTGATAGAAAAACCTGATCTAACCATTCAATGATACTAAACAGACACATGTCCTGTTTTTATTCAAGTGTATTTATTCTAGTGTCCTATTAACTGTATGGTATACTTTCATGATTTATGTGTCTGTATATTTCAGGGACGAATAAATTATGAGATTATTGGCACTTATCCAGCTCCTAGCTTTTTTGAAATCAATAATTCTACAGGTCGAATAACAATTTCCCGTGATCTTGGAGAAGATCCTTTAAGATTAGAAAAGTATCAAGTAAGTAAATGGATATATAAAGATGTTATTTAATTTAGTATTAGAATAAAGTTAATTTGAAATTGTTTCTATTGAGCTATTGTGACGAATATCACAATGTATAATAGTTAAAATACAAAACCCGTGTTTGATACTTCTATTATATATAACTTTCATATGTTTTAAAGATATATTGTTTTGGGTTTTTGTAGTTGGTTGTTGTTGCCACGGATACAGGTAAACCAGGTTTATCAGCAACTTCAACAGTTGAAATAACGGTTGGTAGAAACCGAGATGGACCTATTATTACTCCACCTACTGCTGTTATTGACCTGCCAGAAGCTACTAACCCTAACTTCTGGTTTTATAAAGTTAATGTGACAGATCCTGATAGCGTGAGTACATCTTATATTTTGCTCTAGATGGACATTTATTGTAATATGGATATAAAGGGTTTTTAGACACGTATGGTTGATGTTAGAACTTTCTGTACAAGTCTGAATGTGTATGTAAATTGGTATTATTGTAAACAGTAATATGTCCTGTATTTTCTGGACATTTTCAGTTACTGTTTGTCACAAAGTCAATAAAATACCGCTTTGTTTTTGACAGCTTGAGCAATAAAATAATTATTTGTTCTTTTTTATCAGAGGACTGTTACATGCTCAATTAGTGGATCTCCTAAAAGCCAGGAATTCTTTGCCATTAATCCAACAACATGTTTGATATCTTTGAGGAAACCATTATCTGAAGACACTGCTAATACTCTAGAATATACAGTAAGTTTTTTTATTCTAGTCCTATTGAAATTACTATAATGCACGACTTCTAGTGCCACATATTCGAACAGAAATGGATGAATATTGTTATTTGTAAACTCTTTTAATTAGGTTTTAATACTTTACTAGTGCAGTAATGATATATGATGTTAAATTTAATACTTTAATGGTAAGATAATGATATATGATGTTAAATTTAATACTTTAATGGTAAGATAATGATATATGATGTTAAATTTAATACTTTATTGGTACAATAATGATATATGATGTTAGATTTAATACTTTATTGGTACAATAATGATATATGATGTTAGATTTAATACTTTATCGGTACAATAATGATATATGATGTTTAATTCAATACTTTATTGGTACGATATATGATGTTAGATTTAATACTTTACTGGTATATAAAAATTTAATTTAGATAAATGTAGTTGCTACTGACGATGGAAGTCCACCTAAAGTTGGTACTGGTGTTGTAACGGTTCGTGTATCTCGCGATAACTTTAATCCATCTTTAACTGGTTTGCCTGTCACTGTGGATATAAAAGAATCAGTTTTACCCAATAGTAATGTTTATACTGTCCGTGGTACTGATGGAGATTTAAAGGTAAATTTGTATTTTTTTATTTGAATTAACTAAATAATAATTTGCAATTACATATTATACATAAGACTGTAAGAACATGTGTACAAATGCATACAAACTGTGCAGTGGGGAAGCCAACACTTCCTGAGCCAGAAGACCAATAATCGTTATCCATTTTGAACTGTAACAAAATTAAGAATTGAAAAGAGTTCTTTAATAGTAATTTAAGTGATAAATAACAACCAAGTTTAGATACTATTTGAAGTTGTTTAATGACAATAAAGATGGTATTGGGAAATCAGTTAATTCGTTGGCCATTATTGTCATTGAATAAATTTTAGACCAATATAGTTTGTGGTAAAACTGTCTATTTTTGATTTTAACTCTCGAGTTTTAAGCCCTATGATTAAAATGCTAAAGGTTGCACAATACATTAATATAATTATTGAGAGGGAACTAATATTTTTGTTTTTTAAAAAAAAAAAGACAGTTTAGAATGATTAATATAAAATGGTTTAATGAAAATAATTTAAAAGTAAGACAATGTATTTATTTTATTTTCTTTCAGGGTAATTTGGTATATGAACTTGTTGGGGATTTCCCATGTCAAACATTCTTCCAAATTGATAGAAACTCAGGTGTGATTAGAGTAAGGAACAGTCCTAAATCTGATAGTCTTCAGACATTATCTTATACTGTAAGTAATAATAATGAAAACATTTATTCTTCATTTTTAAATGTCAGATATCAACTATTGGAGACAGTTGATTTGACAGATTTACTCTCATGTTAATGAATGACTTGGTTAATTCTAAAGTGGTTTCAAGTATCATGATTTAAAGTATCATCTGTAACATTTTCAACCTTGTTCTGGAATTTGAACAGCCGTGGGTCCAAGTGGCGTGAGGTCCGAGGGATTACACGAGAATTTTTTAAAATCAGACACTCTTTGGCAATATTTCTGCTCATTCAGGTGCATATATATATATATATGATTAAGAGTGGAATGAGACCAAAACAGTCGCAATGTTTCAAACATTTGTTTGTATGATGTTATTTCAATTAATGTCGGAGAGAAAAAATATGCGATGCACGAGCAGGGTAGGAGGGGTGGTATATACGCCTATCATTAGGTTATTAACGGTAAATAAAAGAGAGATTTTATTGCAGTGTCGAGTTCAAATTTATGATGATGCCTGGCCTAATAACAAACAACAAGGTGTTGTTACCATCAATGTTGAAAGAAACGAAGGAACACCTGTATTCCAAGGCACGCCATATTCTGCAAATATCCCAGATACTCGTCCTCCAGGAAATTTGGTTCTTGCAGTAGCAGCAACAGATTCAGATGGGGTATGTTATTATATATACATTTTATTTTATAATATAATATGAAAGAATGGTCTCATTATAAAAGCTGGAATGATATGTTTGGATTAAATGTGAATTTTGTTCAAGTCGGATTCGGCAAAATTGTTTTGAATTTGTTTGTAATCATTTTCTACCACTAGCCTACTGATTGATTCATTTAAAGGATCCTTACACGTTCGCTAACAGAGCTTCAAACTGAGTTCGACTCTAGTCAAAATGGTGGAAATAAAATGTTTGCATAGATGGAAATTAAAGTCAGAAATGTGTAAATATTTATGTCAAATTACTGTAACAGTTACAATATAATGGAACATTTTATTTGTTTATTTAGGATAGATTAAGATATACACATCTAGGTACAGATACAGATAAAGAATTCTTCTATCTCAATCCTAATACTGGAGAAATTGTTGTAGCGAAAGATTTGACAGAAACCACCGCCACTCGCTTCCAGGTAAGTAAAATTCTATTTATAAGATATCCACTAAGTATCCACTTTTTGAACTAGTAAACACAATTAAAAAGATATGATAACTTGACTCTGTTGTACTGCATATCACAAGTTACAGGAAACTTGTTCAGTATGGTTAAATTTTTGTTGAATTTGATGGTTCTTTTAATAATCTTTACATTATATCTCCTTTGTAAACGCTACGCATTATCTAATTCATTCTGTTTCTGTCTGTACAAATGTAAATTGGAGTATATATTTTCTTTCTATTTATTATTAGAATTCTCTATGATATTTTTCTTAATCGATACAACTTGTGTACGAAATGGTAACATGATAATGTATTTATTTTTTGTAACATATTCCTAACTCATTGAGAAATGGTAGCATGTTCCTATTGTGAATGTATAAACGTAGATGAAGATTTGTGTTTTAAGCAGACTGTTTATTGTAGTTTAATGTAGAAGTTACTGATGATAGAACACCAGAAAAGAAGAATACAGCAGTTGTTACAATCGATGTTAGCCATAATAGTGGACCACCAAGTTTTATTGGAGCACCTTACTCTCAGACATTACCTATATCAACTGATGCAAACGTAGCAACTGTAAGAGCTGTAGCTCAAGATCCCGATTTGCAGGTAAAATTGATACAGTGTTATTACTATATAATAGTGTTAAATTAAATTTGGTTGTCGGTTAATCCTTGCACCAATTTACAAATAATGTTATTACTATAATAGTGTGAAATTAAATTTAGTTATTGGTTAATTCTTGCACAAATTAACAAATACAATATTAACTCTTTTACAACTGTGTGCGGCTCACAGCATCTCTACACCAAATTGTTATATGTTGTGTTCTGAACGTCAGTTGTTTTTTACAAGCAGAAATAAAAAGATTTTAGATATAAAAGTTACAAGATTTCTTGTATACATGTTTATTTTAAATAGTCAAACTTGACATAACTGGAGACTAGCAAGGAAATTGACTTGGTAGTGTAAGAGTTAATAAGTTACTGTATATTGTTCTAGCTATCCAGCTGTTTGTATTTCTCATCCAATTTTTTCTTTCTAGGGAACTCTACAATATCGTCTTGTTGGATTTGGTCAAGCTGACTCATATTTCCAAATAAACCCACAATCTGGTCAAATTACAACTAGACAACCACTGCGGTTAAATACCCAACAGTTTGTAACATACACTGTAAGTACAGTCAAATAATTGTCTTATATATATATATATATATATTATAGTAGTTATTATCAATGTTGATGTAAGATACATCTTCCTTGGTCTGGAGACCCATTTGTAATTATAAGACTTAGTTAACGAAGAAAAACAGATTTAAATTTGTCTATTTTAAGGTTTCAATGCAATATGCCCTTTAACTCCCAACCCATCAGATACACTATTATTTGTGGTTTAAAATTCCCAGAATTCGCCACAAAACTGAGCCCTGGATACAAAAAGCTGATTGATCAGTAATGTCATGTGATTCGAACATTGTCTTCAAAGAAAATGTATCAGATATTAATGTACCTGGTAATAGAAAATGAAATAAATTTGATGGTTATTTACATCTGAATTTAATTAGAAAGTATCCTACATACATATACTGTCAGTGCTTTATGTGACAGAAACATTAATGGTTGCAGTACACTTTAACGATTTTTATTTTCTTACCTATATACTAATTAGGTAATAATTGAAATTTTTGTTTTACAGATGTTGGTTGAAGCGTTTGATTCTGCCAGACCAAATGAAATAGCTACCACTTCAGTTGTCATCAATATTAACAGGAACGAGAAATCACCAGTTTTCACTAGGTCACCGTATACTGCAACTATCAATGATTACGATGGACCAGGAACCTCCGTCATCACTGTTACAGCAACCGATGACGATTTATTCGTAAGTAGAAACCCAGTATTCATCACACATCTGTTTTATCATTTTTCCAGATAAGAAAACGACATTTAAACTTTTAATATTCAAATTAGCATTATAGGTATAGTGAGTAAAAGGTATTGAATGTGTGGTATATACACTCTCTGATAACAAGTTCTGAATTTGGACAGCAGATTATGTTTTTATTATCACATTGATGAATGTAAACTAACTTTGGTAAATTATGATATTGATCTAAAATATTTCACTGTTAGGGGGGGTGGGGGCGAATGGTTAGCAGGTGCCTCCTGTATCATAACGTCTGTTATTGAGAGTCAACTGACATGGTTTTGATTCCCCGGTTGTACGTTACAAGAAGGAGTAGTGTCGTCTGTCCAACCTCATGGGTTTTTTTGGGTCCTTTGGTTTCATCCCACTGCTAAAGACCTTATAGAAATAAAATTGACCCATATAATAATCCCGAAAATGAAAGTTACACCCCATTTCTCTCTCTCCCTATTTCATAGCAGCATGAATGTCGTATAACCTATTTTGCATTTCAACTCGATATTCAGGTACAACTTTCTAACTGGATTGAATAATATGTTTTATTGTAAAATTACAGGCACCTGAGAAATCGGTTATTTACTCGTTTGATCCAAGTCGAAGTGCTCTGGATTATTTCCAAATCGATCCTTTAACTGGTTTGATATCAGTAAAACAGAGACCGTCTGGTGACTCAGCTAAACCTGGTCAATACGTAGTAAGTACAAATACACACTTTGTTTAAAATGATGATGCTTCCTTGATTAGTTTATTATTATACAATATCTTATTAGATTGTGATTTCCAAAAGGAAAAAAAATATTGATTATATTGAAATTTTGTTCATATGATATTAAATTGGTGTTTTAAATCTTGTCAACTTTTGAAATTAACATATTGTTAAATCAAGTTTGACCTGAACATCCACCAGCCATTGTGTGAACAGATGGTCTTTGATTTTTGGGCCCATTTTCCTTGTCAGACGTAAAGGTGCACCTCTGATAAGGGAGAACCCTGGAATTAATAACTCCAAAAGATTCTTTTCGGGTGACACTACATGTTCCTGAAGCAACGGTATACTAGTTTTATCACTATTATCATAAAACTAGTATACCGTTGCTTCAGGAACATGGTGACACTATAGTTATCGTTAAGGAGTAAAGTCAATTCAGAAAATGACTAAACAATTTTTAAATCTTTTCAGTTAACTGTTGTGGCTACAGATTCTGGTACTAACCCAAATAGTGCTACCTCCACCGTTACAATCACTGTATTACGTAATAATGCACCAGTAATAGACACGACATCTCGTCTTGAAACAACTGTATCTGAAAATGTCGCAGTTTTTAGCAATATTATTACCGTTGTTGCTAATGATCCAGACCCTGCTGTAAGTACTTTATAAAGAATACTGTGGGATTAGATGAATTGAATATAAACTTGAAAATGAAAATCGGAAAATAAGATTTACCGGTACTAAGATTTTAAATTGGCATAATTTGATCAAACCAGAAGTAACTGGTTTGTTATTTTTACTCACTTGGAAGATATCCAAAGAGCTAATGCCTCTTTAAGTGAGTGTGCAAGAAATAGTTTTAGATTAGAGAGTTTGTGTGTTGGAAATAATTTTGTGAATTTTCTTTTTCAGTCCACACTGAATGGCCAGATTGAATATAGACTTGGCAGTGCTGATGCTATGAGAAATTTCCAGATTGATCCTCAAACAGGCTCCATTTCATCTCGAATTGGCCTTCAAACTGTTGCACGAGAAAGATGGGTGGTAGGTGTTGGAATACTGATAATATGATTTGCGTGCACAATTATTATATTAAGAATATATCTTTTTCGATATTTTGCATTCTGAATAGTCATAAATGTTGTTAGTTTTTGAATTTCAATTGTTTTTGCCTGAACGTCAACTTATGATTTAAAAATAATGTTCAATACACTGTAGGATAGTGGCCTTGTTCGTTACTCTAATGGAGATTAGTGAACAGTCATTTTATTTATTACTGTGTGAAACATGATTACCAGACACAGTGTATGCTAATTGTTTTTATTTTCCATTATCAGTAAAGAAAATGCTTAATTTGTTCATGTATTATGTTCTGATTATTGTATTTACGAGCAGTAACAACTATTTACGTTATTAACTGTCAGTTGATTAAAGAGCTTGTCTTGTTATTGAAGACAGCTGGATGTCAATGGGACAAATTGAGTACCAAACATGCGGTATTTCAATCGATTAAAGTTGATTCACATGTAGTAATTAAGAATTCACCTTTAGATGCATATTTCATCACTTCAAATTAACTTCTTATTTTTCTAGTTTGAAGTGATAGCATATGATAAAGGTATACCATCATTATCCGACACGGCTACCGCTACTATTACCATATCACGTACTGGTAAACTGAACTTCTCACCAGCAGAATATAGTACCACGGAACCTGAAAACCTACCACTTGGATCTCCTATTATTACTCTACAAGTGGCAGATCCTGTACTAGGAGTAAGTTATTATAATTATTGTAATTATCCATGTAAATCCAATAAAATTGCAATAAATGCTTATATACAGATTAATCATATCCATCAATGAATAATTGTTTTACATATCTTACTTATTATCAAAATACCAAAATAAAACTTGTGACTATTAAAACAAGTTGCATTTTGATTATTTATAACAAATTACATAACGTTTTGGTTATTTATAGCAAATGACATATAGTAACTTTGATTATTTTAATAAATTATATAACCTTTTTCTTGATTATTGATAAATTTGATAGTATATAACGAATTATATGACCTTTTGATTATTTATAAGAATTTGTGTTTTTTCAACAGAGCCGAGTGAAATATGAAATCCGTGGAGATTCAACAGCACCAGAATATTTCATTATAGATGAAGATAGTGGAGTTCTTACAATTAACAAATCTTTTATTGACGATCCCAATAAAGTTGGAACATACACTGTAAGATAACTTTATTAATAAAACCCTTTATAACTTGCTGCCAATGATATACCCACAATCTGATTCAAATACACATCTATATTTCCTTTCTTTATACTTTCCATGGCCTCTACTTCATGAAGATCTGACTGATGTAGCAATAGGCCGCGTCAGAGGTCATACAAGTGGCGTTTGACCCTATGACATTAGACATTTGATTAATCAATCAGCATTGATGTTTCTAGTGGATTACCCACAGTTCCGTGTAAAACGCGCCTAAAGCTCGCCATAACAGATCGCTTCATTGGCTAATCCTGCACATTATTCGGAACACGTCAATGATAACAACTCTTCCAGATTCTAGTGTAGTAAAGACAAGTAAAAAAAATTTTGAACTATAAAAATCGAAACAGGATCTGTGTTTTAATCAGATTGATATACCCATGCATGACCTGTATGTTTTTTTGGTACTATTCAAACAACTATAGTTGTAATGGATATAATTTCGGTCTTGGCGATAAATATAATCTGTTAATCTCAAAAGAATGTAAAAATAAAGCTGTCCCTTGAAGCAACAAACCAGAAAAAAACAAATGTATATTACTTCAGTATTACATGCAACAGAAATTAACTGTTCCCAACCATTTTTCAAAATTGACCTTAAATTTGTATTGTTGTTTGCCTTGTGTTATCACTGTCTTATTTATTGCACTTTTCAGGTTCGTGTAGCTGCATACAGAGAAAGTGATCCAAATGAGTTTGCTATTGCTTTAGTACGAGTTACTGTTATACGTAATCCTAATTCTCCTGTATTTGGACATGGCAATCTCTTCTTTACTTTATCAGAAAATTTCCCACTTGGACAACAATTTGGTGATGTCAATGCCACAGATGATGACACCGACAAGGTATATACTGCAAACTTTATACATGTATTGTTAATTTATCATCTTAATAATTTAATAATGATATTCTTTGTAAAATTAATAGGAATTATGAAAATTAATTTCAAAGCAATCAGATTTCTATGTATGTAAAATGCTGTATAATTATTTTTTAGTCGGGAAGTGGTAGGATTGTGTATTCCATTGATAGACTACAATCGACACCAAATTATGTCTCCGATTATTTCTTTGTCAATCCATCAACTGGTCAATTATCTGTCATCACTAGATTAAGTAACGATCCTAACCAAAATGTATATTTAGTAAGTATAACTTTATATACATTATAATAGATAAAGTACGAGTACTTCTTTGTTTATGGTAGATAAATGCATAAATAAATAAAATATACGTCCAGGTAAAAAATTCTCCACTTTACTTCATTTTGACATATATTAAATCATATAAGCTAGCTGTCTGCCTTCTATGGACATCTTATATATGTATATTAAAGTTAGTGTAGAACATGGCCAAAACATAATTTTGTCTTTATTTTGGATTGTTAATTTTATGATGGCACAGCATTTGAAACTTTTTGATTTTCCACTGGCAATATCAGCTTCAATCAGGGAAATATTTATGGAAAATAGTGCCCATGCCAAGCACTTGAATAAGAAATATGCCCCAAACACTCATCTTTTGGATAATGTAAGTCATTGCACTACATGAAATTACCACAGCACTATCTGTCTTTCAACAGATGCAAACTGGACTGTGATGGACTCAAGCATAACGTTAAATAGATCACCTCCTCACTCCTGCTGAAAGTGGGATGTAGATGACCAAGTTAACTGGTTTTATATGAACAACATAGTAGTGCATACTGAGTTATTATTATTGTTTTTCTTTTAGTTTAATGTAATTGCTGAAGATCGTGGCACACCAAGAAGACAGAGTAGTATTAGAGTTACAGTTAATGTAACTAGAAATTCTAATGCTCCTACATTCCAACCAAACATTTATGACGTTACTATAAATGAAACACATAGTGTGGGTGACAAAATTGTTGATGTATTTGCCACAGACAATGATCCTACAGTAAGTAAAAATTTCAGTAAAGTTCTAAAGAAAATCTGAATTATGACCCTCTTTTTTTGCCAGATGAAAACACTTTTTTACCACAACTCATATTAATCTACCCCAAAATAATGATGCAGCTGCTGGATATTTTGACACAATATTTTAAAGTTCTATTCTTTCTATTAACTGTGCACATGATGAAATTATTGCTTTAAGAGACAGCCACCAGTTGATAGGTGGTTCTTTATTTTTTTATCCTTGTTTCTGCCTGTAGCAATGGTGATATTCTGACATATTTGTATTTTTACAGGATGTAATTTCATACTCTTTGATCGAAGGACCAACCGATGCCTTGTATTTCCGATTTAGAGCTGGCACCAACACTATAGAACTTGCACAGAGTGTAGAGAGAGATAATAATCTTCAATACCAGGTAAGTTTAACTATTTAAATCAGGCAGATGGAATCTTAGAACTTTGTCTGCGATATTACCTTTTATATAAAACCCAACTTTGAACATACCTTTTTATCAAAATGACAATTCTTCTCCTCCATATAGAATGAGTGGCCCTGCTGAAATTAAATAGAATTTGACTGATTGTTGAAATTTTATGTATCATTTGAATTAAATGATCTATATTTCTTTTTTTAACAGTTCCGAGTGAGAGCTACTGACAATGTTAGTGTTTCACCTCGAACTGGAACAGCTCTAGTTAGAGTGACGGTTGTCCGAAATCCTAATGCTCCAGAATTTGGTCAGAGTAACTATAATGTAACTATCTCTGAATATGAGGCCGTACGAAATGTTATCACTAGAATCCCAGCAACAGATCGTGATAGTAGTAATGTAAGTATATGACATTAATTTGAATAAATGGCTTTGTCCATCTGTCTGGCCATCTTACGCTTTGGAACTCTGTACCTCTGTTTCTAATTGTTGAGGTTGAATATTCAAGCAGAGATAAGCAATCCGATTCTTTAATGCTTTGGGAGATGGTATTTTTTATTCTAATTGTGTTAAAGAGACGAAACTTGGAGTAAATTTCGTTCATTAAGCAGAGTGATAAGCAATTTCATTGCTAGATACTTTAAAAGAATATAAATGAGGAAATGATTAATGAGTATCATCTATTTATTTGCGAATTGAGACAGGGGACATCAGCCTCACAGCTTGCTTGTACCAATTTAAGTGGGACTTTATAGGCAATTAAACAAAATCTGTTCTCAATTCAGCAACACAGATGATTATGTTATGAATTGATTATTCCTTGAATAAATAAACTGAATGACATATTATTAAGTTAAATTGAATTATTATGTTTTGTAGAGTTTAAGTGGTCAGATAAGATACAGTATTACATCTGTTGATCCCAACAGTGGTTTAGGATATTTTGTCATAACTCCAAATACTGGAGATATTATCTTATCACAACAGTTAACTAGAGCCGGTGTTCCTGATAAATTTGATGTAAGTTTATTATGTTTTAGAACAACCAATATCCATTAAAACTTATGAAATACATATATAAGCCATGTCTACACAATGTTATTATCTTTATGATATCATAAATACATTTCCAGAATAAAATGCAATTCTTCGCTGGAGGGTTTGTCTCCAAATCATGCAAATCCATTTCAAATTGTTGTTAATTTTCTCAAAAACTAAGACAGCATTACCAAGACGCTGTAATATGGGTAATTTTTAAAACGTGTTTGTAAATTGCATCTATGTAATGTTTCTGTTGCGTTTGTGTTCAAGCGAAATATTGCAAGGTTTATTTGAATACAGGTTGAATTTCAAGTGTCTTTATCTTATATGGTACTTTCTATATTTTAGCTGACAATATCAGCACGGGATATGGCAGCTTCACCAAAATCAGCAACAGCTACTCTGACAATAAATGTTGTTAGAAATCGCTTCCCTCCTGTATTTAGTATTGCTAATTATAATGGTGCTGTATCCCAAGATTCACCAGTTTACACGACTATCCTCACAGTAAATGCAACAGATGAGGATGTGAATGACGTTTATAACCGAGGTGTAAGTAATTTCTGGTTATTTATTCAGTTATCAATGATCAAATAGAGAAACTTTTTAGCTGGTATCTCTTAGTATGTTTTATTTCTATAAAATGTTTTCAAATGACTGATGAGATAAATGACTATTTCTATTGTAGACACCTAATGCCCAGATAAGATACAGTATTGTAGATAATTCCCAGCCAGGCAGTCAATATTTTGGTGTTAATAATGATGGAACCGTGTTTGTCAGACAATCTCTATTTAATGAAGATTCTAACACCCTACAAACACTTGCTGTAAGTACTTGTAGTATATAATGATGTCAATTTCAGAACAATGATAAACTGGCATTTATTTTGTAATCAATAACAGAACATTAAGAAAATTATCTTTATTTTGATTTTAGGTTTATTATTGATAAAGAAATGTCAATCTTCCAATATTAAAAGATAATCGTTGAGGTTGCATAAGATGACCTAGCTGGAACAAATCTTCAAAGTTTGCTTTGTCAGCTTTTTTATGTATTTAGAGAACACCAAATGAGCCATTTTTGCACTTTATTTTTTACAGTTCACTCTCAGAGCATCAGATAGTGGCTGGAATCCTAAATCTAACGACATTCAAGTTGAATTAAGAATCAATAAAGCAACTTTAACTGAGGGAGATTTAGGTTTTATACAACCAGTTTACTAGTAAGTCTACTTGGTTACAATCCTTGTTTAAATGGATATGTATATTTATTTCCTTTTTCTAAATGTTTTACTACATTAATATATTATTTATTTTTTACATTATACTGTTGGGTAGGTGTTTTTTGGTCTGTTTTTGAGAATTATCCTAAATCCAGACATGTTTATCCTAGCTTTTTGAATCCAACAACGTATGGTAATTCTTTTTTTTTGTCATCTACAGTGTTGAACAGAAAGAAAATACAGCTATAGGAACAACAATACAAGACTTGAATGTAGAAAATCAAGGCAGTAATACAGTCCGATGTACATTTATAAGTGGAAATGAAGGAGGTAAGATATGCTATATTGATTCATGTTCAAGTCAATTATTGGTAGATGGAGAAAGTGGGAGTGGGAGCTGTGAGATGTAGGTTTAGCTTATAATAAACATGAAAAATGTTGTGTGCTCTTGATTTTTGAATTGATTACACGATTTGTGAATTGATGACTGGCCTATACATAACTTGAATAAAAGGACTTGTGATCATACATACACAAGAACCATAGGGGTGGGAGTCGGACAAAGAGATGGAGTTTAACGTCCACTTGACACAAACTAGATCATTTCCGGACTAATATATGGTTCAATTTTATTTCAATAACTCTTGTTGACTGCCCGGACGATTTAGCTGCTGTGTGGGCGTATGTTTCATTGCCTGGCAACCTATTTTTTTTTCAAAGTAAAAGGTCCATGTGGTCTCTGACAAATTATGTGTAATGAAATTACTCATGATAATTTTTTTATTTCATTTCAGCTGTATTTACTGTAGATACTGACGCAGACAGAAAGAATTGTGTCTTGAAACTTCAAAAAGAATTAGATTATGAAGTGAAAACTCTATACAATATGACATTATTAGTAGAAAAGAGTGTTACTAATAATAGAAAGAAGAGACAAGTAGAAAATATCATTTACAGTACGTTTATTTTAATACTTGGTTGATGATTATACATATATACATTGATGGAACGATCTGCTATAAGTGTGGAAAAATGTCTTCTTTTGTTTAGGAATATCGATAAGTTTTAGTGAATGTTTTGCCACAGCACTGAAATGTGATACAAAATCCAAAATTCCTGACAGCATTAATTTAACCATCTGATACAGACATGATTATATGAGTATTTATTTTTTCTTCCTACAGACACATGGCGATATACAACAGTAATTGTGGCTGTATTAGATGTCAATGATAATGATCCAATATTCATTTTCCCTGTCTACCCAGATGGAACAACACAAAATTTGTACATCACAGCTATTCCAGCAACATCTAAACCAAATGAAATCGTTACCCAGACCTCGGTAATACTTTTAAATTCTTTTCACATTTTGCAAATTTCCCAAATTTGTTGATCCAATTTTTTAATCACGATTCCCTAAAGTTATCTTCATGTATGAGTTGACCGTCAACCCTTGTAACTTAATGGGGCTGCTTGATTTGTCCGCCGATAGGCGAGCCGGTTTGTACAAGGCGTACGCCGGTCAGGTTACCGTATCAGAGCAAATCAAGTGACTCGGCTGATAAAAATTTTTGGCGTCGGATAATATTAAACAGGTTACATGACATGTTTTAATAAAGATAGGTTGCCAGGCAACGAAAGATACGCCCACAACAGCTAAATCGTCCAGGCAGTCGACAAGAGTTGTCGCATATTTTTACTTTTTTCGGTAATGAAACATTTATAATACACTAAAATCTGATTAAAAGTAACAATTCATTAAGTAGTTACCAGAAAATCATTAAAACTTGCTAACGTTTTGTATACGAAACATTTAATATCATGGATTTAGCTGTTCAGTTAACAAAATTCATTAAAAATCAATATACTTGTTCGTCTCAAACCCTCAATCTGAAGTCAATCGGATGATAAATTTGGCCCCTGACAGTCCACAAGATTTTTCAAAGTGATCAAGGGCCATAACTTTGACAGTTATTATCGGAAATTCTTCGACTCTTGACCTTTAACACTTTGTATAAATTTAAAGTCAATCGGATATTAACGTTGACCTCTAGAGTGTCAAGAAGAATTTTTGAAGTGATCAAGGGCCATACAGCTGGCAGTAATTAACGGAAATAGCTGAAATTCACACGCTTCTTCGTCTCATGACCTTAAATACTGTGTATAAATTTAATGTCAATCGGATATATTAACTTTGGCCTCAAGAGCGCCCACAAACAATTGTGGACGCCGGACAGACGGACAGACGGGGGCGACGACAACATACGACCACATTTCAATGTGGGCGTATAAAAACAATATTCATGAAAGCATGTGACTGCAAAATAAACAGACAATTATTATTTGTAGTATTACCGAAAAAAAATAAATGACATGTGGTTTTACGAAGCCTTAATTCAACTTCAAAGCATTTGGTTTAATTTTAACGCTTTAATATTCGTGTTTAATGGCATTCCTATCTAACGTGAATTTTATCTCGTTGACATGTTCACCATCTTGTGTCGGTGATCGCCGGTGTCGACAAAGCGGCACATTCGGCGTACGCCGCGGCCGAACTTTTGTCGACTTCCGGTTAAATCAAGTAACTTCGCCGGGGAAACTGTCGAACTGTGGTCAGCCGGTATGCGCCGGTATGGATAAATCAAGCAGGGCCATTGTTTTGACCAAACAAAGATACAAAAACCAAACAAAAGTTTCTAGATCTAAAGGAGCTAAATCATTAATTTTTGGGATCTAGAAATTAGGACTTTTGGGATAATGTCTAGCCTTGTTCTTTAAGTCTCTTGTTACAACTCTCACTGAAATGCATTCTGGAACACAATTTGTGTACCAATGGTAAAATGTTTATTTTGTCTTAAACATTAAATACCAGAAGCCCATCTTTTACTTGTAAGATCACAGCATCAATGTTGATTTGAACTGACCAATAATTCGTGTATTCAATGTGGATGATAATGAGAAAAAACTTACCTGCTTTAAGTAAAAATCTATAAGAGGTGTATTTTATGTTTTAATCATTTAAACTTCAGGCAACAGATGCAGACTCGGGACCAAATGCTGAAATCGAATTCCAAATGGATCCCGAAAATACACGGATTCCACCATTTACTATACATCCAGTAGAGGGTACTATAACTACTACTATTGAATTTGAAATAACGCCAGAACACACTCACCAAGATAACTTTAATATTATAGCGAGAGATAATCCTGTTGATGGACAAGATAGAGTAGCTAAAGCCTCAGTTGTTGTAAGTATAGTTTATTAGATATTTTTCCATCCTGTAAATAAATCTGTTTAACAACTATTAATCACTTTGGATATACTATTATACTTTTTGTTTTTTATATGCCAAGCCCAACAGGGTATTTCTTCATCGATTTTCATTAAAATTTCAAGAATAGTTAATATTGGATCCATAGATATATGCAAAATCATATAAAATGTATTGTTTGATTCGAACTACCGTTTGTTTTGTAATTAAAATTGTTTTGGGTAAATCTATGGATTGGTTAATGTTTGAGTCTTTTTACAGTATGACTGATGAGTACAGTATGCTATTGTGTAAAATTATAGGCATAGGCTTTATTTGCAGTTACCTCCCTTCCATATGTGAAACGTGATCTTTCTTTTTTTTTAGGTGAATTTTATTGAACAATATAATCGTTTTATACTAGTCTTAAAAGACAGAGAACCAAAAGATGTTTTACCTAGCAGAGAAGAAATAAGACGGTAAGTATATTTAATATTGTAGATTATGGACTTGTTTCACAAAACTTGGATAAAGGTCAATACAGATGTATATTATAATGTGCATTGTGAATCCGGACGCTGTTCATTTATGTATAAAAGATCACGTACATTTGAGTACAATTGAAAGGTCAGGGGGTTAATCTATCCATCAATACCTTGACTAATGAACATTTTCTGCTCAGGGTAAGCTTTTGATTGGTACTTTGGAGATCCTTGGCATATAGTTAGTTTAATTAACATGAAAACCTTGACTAAGTTCCATGATGAGCATTTTATATACTTAGGCCAAGCATAGATAAGCATTTTGATTGCTTGATACTTTACAAAAAGTTAAATTTGCAATTAATTAATATGTGTCTTCTATATTTATTTATTGTCCTTGCTCACTTTGAGGAATCTTTTGAACACTCTAGTGACAAATGCTACCTTCATCTGCTTGAAATTAATATACATTGTTCAAATTAGTGAGTCAAATATCAACCTAAATATTCAAACTAGAATTTAAAAACATTATTCATCTATTTTAGAATGCTTCAAGAAACATTTGGACGAGTATGTTTAATTGAACGAGTGGAGGGTAAACGTGTGCTACAGGAAGCTAATAATGTTGTCGTAGAAATGACATCGTGAGTATTTTAATTTAAATATAGTTCAGGGTTTATGATTGTTTTAGAACATTAATTGAAACTCTCAAAACGTTTTGATCTTCATACACTTCATTCCAACATAATTGAGATCTAGGTTTCATAGTTTGAAGCCAATCATCCTAGAATATAGAATTTAGATTATTGAAGGGGCCATCTGATCCTGGCACTTAGTAAAAACATGGTCTAATTAGTTGTGTGCATATTTTGAGCCGAATCTATCAGTATATTTATCAGTCATACACATTTGATCGTCTTTAGAACAACTGATCTTTAGAACAAGCAATAATAAGTTTAATCTAAATGTATGATTTTGTAGGGCACACATGACTTTTAAACAACCAATAATAAGTTTAATTTAAATGCATTATTTGTAGGACTGATGTGACGTTTGTATTGGCTGAAATAAATGGTGAACATCGGCTATTAAATAACACTAATCCCGCACACTCAGAAGAGTAAGTAAAATTGTGGACTCTTTTCACATCTAAATTTAAATGTAATTACCTTTTATAAATCTATAAAAAAAACTGCATGTAGACAATAGTCAGGTATATGTATATAATAATATATATTTATAAATATTTGGAGACAGTCAACTTGTTTTTAAATACATTAAAAATAATTCTAACTGAAGACAAAGAAACATGATTTAAAGCTGATGACTCACTGTAACAAACTGTTGACATAAGGTGTTCACCAGGGACGTTCCTAACTCTATACCGAGTACGTGCTCTGTGTACGAAACTAATTCACGTTAGAGTCTAGCTCACTAGCTAGCTGTTTGCAGACACAGCAACAGTCTCTGTACATTGATGTATCATCTATATTAGGATATTTGTCTTGACTGCGTCATATTGGATTTTATACATCTTATACCGTTTTTATGTGGCATTGATTTGCAAGTGATATATTGTTGTAGTTTACATCTATTGGATATAGAAAAATACATTCCTATTATCCGTTTGCAGAGTTTTAGGGAAAGCAGGTGTCCTAGGAAATACGATTACAGCACAAACGGCAATAAACGTTGAAAGAGTGAGAGTACCCTATGCACAAGGTGTTTTACTAAGAAGCATGGTTACCAAATCTTATATATGGTGGATGGATGATCCATGGGCAGCATTAATTGCTCTGGCTGCCATTATTATTCTACTCAGCATAGTAGGAATAATTGTAATAGTCTTCACATATTCTAGGTAAGACATTTTGTATATTTGATCAATTTTCTGGTCTGTTGAATTTTACATTTAAATATATTACTTTTATTGAAACAGTGAGACTGTAATCATTAAATACAAATATGCCAATCTGAAATACCCACTAGCTGGTTGTACTTGTTGACCACCTGTTATTTTCATCTGAGAATAAGCAGGCATCTCTATTCCATGAATTTTGTTTTGGCCAAGTAAACTGAAGTTGCTTTGTTTTATTAATTTGTAGTTTCAGTTTTATCTCAGATCCGAAGATACATATATTCAATGTAGAATAATGTCCTCTTCACTAAATAAATCAACCAACAATTATGTTCTTTTATATTATATATTGTATTTTAAATCCATTTAATAAGGAGCTTACTTAAATGAATTAAGATATGGATTTATATGACTAGAAATTGATTTTTAATTTTTCTAAATGTGTTTAATTTTCTAGATACGTTAAATTCATCAACCAATACAGAGTTTATTCACATAGTTATGAAAATCCAGAATTTGTTGATCCTCCAACTTTCTTGAGAGAATATGAAACACAGGTAAGGATTGGAAATTGTAAGATATTCAGTTCAGAAAAAAAATACATAATTTAGAAATTATTGAAATAATTTTATTTAGTATTATTCTAAAAAAACTTTAAAACCTATTAGAATTTAGTAATAATTTAGTGTCATATTATTTGAAATTTATAGTGTAAATTCAATTTTTGCAGAGTTTAAATATGTATGTACCACCTGATGAAGCTGTACAAGATTTAGGTGAAATTAACATGACATTCCAAGGTGATAATATGGAAGGTCAACATTTTGGTGCAGACCCCAGGGCAGAAGCCGCTTTTAATCCTGTTTATGGAAGGTAAGTTTTCATAAAAGTGTTCAAACTTATAATGTCTTTTATTATGATTATTTTGGGGGGACCTACACGGTACCTGATATTGTTAGATTTACGGTAACATGTAAGCGTGATCACTTTGTATGTGTTAAGCATCTTAATTTAGTCCATCCTTAGACTCACACTTTTATTTGACACACCTAGTTCATCATCAGTGTTCTGTAAGCATGAAACATTTGTATTTAACTTACTGATAGAAGTTTCCCCGAAAACATCTAAACTATATACATGTATCTATTTCAACTTAACAATTGAATTTAATTGTATTTTCAATCGACATTGAATTGAGAAAAAAAACATTAACAAGTGTTGGTATTGATGTAAAGGTTTGACCAATATAAAACCTGTTATAAATAAAAACATGCACAATTGACAGTGTTCTATTTGAATAGGCCTACGTTTGCTCAATCTATTGGTTTACTTGAGTCTTCCTCCTCTCTATCATTGTTTACTTAAGAAAAACAAATACCACTGGCTTGGTTTTCAAGTTTTAGCAAAGAATATATCTTGGTATTTTCCAATGACCTGGTTCATCAAAATAGATGTAGAAAAAATGGCTGATGATTGGCAGAGAATCGACAGTGTATTTATGTGTACATGTTTGATTGTTAATAGCTTTAGTTCCTCTTTCAATAAAAACTGATTTTCTTAAGTCAAATTAAACTGCCATTTTCTGTTGTTAAGCTCTTGGCAAATACATTTCAAACAGTTTAAACTTCTTGCGACGTGAAAAGTAAATCCAAAGAGTAAAGTAGCAAAGAATTTTTCTTTTATCTTTGTATTCTAGGTTTTTTTCTGCAACAGAAGAGCCTATAATAATAGAAATGATTTTTTTATTTCATTATTTGTTTACTACAATATTTGTGTAGATGTAGGCCTATTTATATTAGAAAACAATATCATTGCAATGTCACAATTATATTCACATTAACCATTCCTGTTTCATGCTGGGTACTGTTTCTTTTAATCACAATAACTAACATCTACCCTATTAAAAGTTTTGGATCATAATAAAAAATATTTTATCATATTTTTCAGAGAAAATCAAGGTGCACAAACCGGTATGAAAGAAAGTACAACAATTTTATAAGGAATATTAGTTTAGCAATTCCTTGCCTCTGTAAAATACTTACACTTTAATAACAACCAAAACATTTTTAGATTTTTTTTATAATGAATTTTAATTATTGAAATCTTTGAGTTATTTTTTTTTATGTTAATATTTTGATATCCCCACATAGTGGTGCTGTGACTGCTGAAATATTTGTGACTCCTGAGTTTTAAAAAAATAAATTATGCAAAGAATTTGTTAGAAGCCTTATTGTTATATATGCATAGCATTCACATTCCTATTAATATCATAAATATCTCTGCTAGTGTAATCAATGCAAATAGAAAAGAAAACGTTCTAAGCATATTATTTTTATAGTGATTGGTGCAAAAATATTGTTATTAATTATGTTGCAAAATTGTATATATTTGTCAATAATTATAACAGTAATCAATTTATTGAATTGAAAAGAATTTATTTTTCATCCCCAACTGTCTTCAAAATAGAATATTATTTTAGAGTTTATTTTAGTTTATTAATATGTCTCAAAATGCAACTATAGTTATGATATTATAAAACCAAATCAAACGACCCCCGTATTTTGTTATAACTATGTAAATAATGATGTATTTCATATATATATATAGTAACAGACAGGAGTACATCATATACTAAAGAAAGAATCTCACTTTTTAAAAAGCAAAATATATGTACATAGACCAAAATTGAGTGTATATTGTTAAACAAAGTTATATGTACCTGTATATTATGAATGAAATTATAATGTTTTCTATCCATTATTAGAATTTATATGTCTTTTATACAATGAATATTATACAAATAAAGATTCTATTTCTATATAAAATGAAAACACTAAGTTTGGGTACTTTTTTGGGGGTCTCCATTAATTTATTGTACTGTTAATTGACCATTAGCCAAATATTTTTGAATTAATTACATAATATGTAATTGTATTCTATCATTACCAAGAAACAGTGAACAGGGAGAGTTTGGGCCGACTGTTAATTGTCTCATTTGTAATTGGGTAACAACATATGGCATCTGTATCTATTCTTGTACTCTGCAATTTAATATCCTTAGGCAGTTCCCACCTCTGACCAACTATAACTTATGCACAACTATAATTCTGTTATTTTTCACTGATAGGCTCAATATTTTACCCTTGTAATTTAAAATGTATGAATCTATAATTACATGTTGTGTTATTGTATTGAGGTTTTAATCAGTGAGATGTTTAACACAGAGGGACTATCAACATTGTGAAATATGGAGGGGTATACTTCTTGGTTTAAAACATGGTTACAATATCCTTTTAGTTTTGACACTTAATAAGGTTCGAGTTCATTTGTATTTTGAGTAACAAATGGCATTTATCACTTTAAAGGTAGACGTGTAGGAATGTGTGACCTTTCTGAGCCAAAAGATCAACATTTATTAGCTTAAAGCTTCAATATGTTATACTACACACTATATCCTACAATATGCAACAATTTACTTTAAAGACTGGCAATTCAAGCAGGTTGAAAAAGAACACAGTTCCACGCCCACTAACAGTTTAGAGAGTCGTAATGAACGGTTCAGTTTTCTGAATTAAAAGCACTATCGTTCTTAGATTATTAATATCAACAAGCACGCCTCTTTAAATTTAACAGTAGGAAGCAAATCCCTATTTCATTCCATTACTACCTTTCTTTAAATTCAGGCCCAGAAACTGTGCAAGTCGCGAAACTCATAAAATAATTTAAAAGACAAAGTTTTTTTTGTAATAATCACCACGCAAATGAGAGGGTTTGCTTTTTGATGTTACCTTTTCTAGTAAATTTTCAGACAAGTTGACTAAAAGCACCCTTTCACCCTGTAGGCCTATTCACTCCTGACTGTTAATCTAACATAATAACTATTAGCGTTCGAGTATATAGGAAAATTACAACTTCAAGATTCTATAAAACATCAAAGGCGAAGGATTTGAAATCGCTGGAATTCTTCAACCCTTTCCACCTAACTTATAACTATAGTAAATATCTGGTGGTGGTGTTCATGTAGAATTTTGATTGTCCTAAAACACTTCTGACAAGAGTAAAATTGAGTACCATGTATAAGAATTCATGTTATTTATATTAAGAATTTTGCAGCACACCACAGTCCGCAGCCTATGGTCTATGAATCATCTGAAAATTTCTGATGTCCGCGAGATTTATACTGAATAATGTGTCCGCGGGGTTAATGATAAATATTTCTGGCATTGTGATTGAAGTGGGCATATATTAAACTTACTCGGCCGAAATTTTAAAAATGAAATTCGCAATAATTTAGTTTCGTTTGGTTTTGAGTCAAAGTAATATAAAGGTAGATTGCCATACAACGAAACATACGTGCACGGCAGCTGTCAGAAATGAAAACATTTACAACACATTAAAATCTGGTTACGAGTACCAACCCATTTGGCTTCTAGTTCTAACCTATTAGGGTTTACAAACAATTAACATACAAAACATTTAATATCAATTGTAATAATCATTGAAAATCAATAGGATTCTTCGTCTCACGAGCTTTTAAAAACACTGTGTATAAATTTAAAGTCAATCGGATATGAACTTTAGCCTCAGAGCGTCCCGAGGCGGATGGGGTCGACGATAATATACGACCAAATTTCAATGAGGGCGTATAAAATTAAACGTATAGGAAACTTCAAAAGTTATTTTGCTTGAGATTCATCGCATATTGTGGTGACCAGAGTCCAACTTTTGGGGTTCATAAGTTCAGCATTATATAATTTATAAATTCTTCCCTAATGTTGGATATCATACGGAAATAACCTAATTGACCTTCATAATATTGCATAATTTAATTGTAACGTCTTAACCACCCACCCCCCACCCCCACACATGAAAACTACGTGAATATTTGGCGCTTATTGTGATATCCATCAAAGCAATCATACGTATACACATTCCAACTGTCAAGAGTTCGTGTACGTGCACGGTAACTACGTGTACACAGGACATTGCTTTTACGTCCCATCCGAATGACCCTATGCACTTGGACAATGGGAAACCACGCCGGATAATTCCAGAGAAACTGTGTAGAAATGCGGGACGTTAAACACAATTTTCGAATTTCAACTGTTTTTTATTTTATTTTTATGGCGTGCACGCCAACATGTACAGAGGACCTCGGGTTTTCGTCCTATTCGAACGAGCAGACACTGTCCTTGCCAGATCCCCCGGTCTGTACCCAATTAGCTACGAGAACGTTGCTAAACTCGTTGAGATATGCGGAAGGTTCAGAGGTGAGGTTTCTTATCTAGCACGCTATCCAATAAAAGGTGAAAAAACGTTGGAAAATTCCGGGGAACTTCCACGACCAACAACAACGGAATCGAACCCCGGACATCCTAGTCAGTGAGGCTGGTGGACAGGCGACCGTACTCCTTGCCACGTACAACCGGGGTTTCAAAAACACGCCAGTTGACTCAATGACAGGCCGTATGATACAGCGCGCGCACGCTAACCATTCCGCCATCCACCCCCCCTCCCCCTTCAACAAATATAATGCCGAAATTGATAAGATCTAATACCGTTAATTTACCAAATTTTTCAGTGAAAGAAAAGGGCCAAGCTGCAGATTAGCTAAAACGTTTGAACCAGAAAGACGAACTGCTAGTACTACTGAAAAAATAAATCCTACCCTGCGCAAGATCACGTTATCGTCTGTAAAGTCAGTAAAGGTTAATTCTGCTCTGCCAAAAACCAAGCCATTGTCTCAAAACGTTAATAATTATGCTCTGCCAAAGATCAAATGTGGAAATAATTCTGCTCTGCCAAAGATCAAATCACTCTCTGGAAATAAAAATCTGCTCTGCCAAAGATTAAATCCATATCACTTAAACACATCAGTGCAGGAACTGATAAGATAATTATGAAAATTAAAATAATGAAATCAGTACCAACATTACCAAAAATCTATAAACCGAAACCACCAACAAATTTCATAAATCTTAAAGTGGAAATGCAATGGGGTGTAATTCCTACTTTTGTGCTCCAACCCAACGCCGGATTAACCACGGGGCCCAGGCCCCAGGGCCCCCCACAATAGGGGGCCCCCCACAAAAATATCAGTTGCGCGCCTCGAGCATGGTCGGACCGAGGACTCCAACGGCCGTTGACCTAGTGACGGGGCCCCTCCGATGCTCCTCCACCGGAATTCCTTGCCCTCCCTCCTCCTCAATCCATGGTGTGTCGCGATCGCCATCCAATAATTCGGTGTAATCCGTTGATGGGTGTAACACTTGGTCTTTTATTGTCTCGTGGCCTTCCATCACAGGAGGAATCAACTAGCGCTCCCGGCATTTCAATGAAAATATTCCTACTTATTCAATATTTCAAACTGTTTAATCAAATGGTCAAAATTTGGGATTCTTCTTTCAAAAATTTCCATGGTGAGAGCCACCGGACCCCCTCCCCCCTCCTCTGGGCTCCGCCGTAAGTAAAAGGGGCCGCTCTGACACGAGAGCCCGGGCCGGATCTCGGCCCCAATCCGCCCCTGGATTGACACTGTAGTTGTTGTTGTTACTGTTGATATTTGTTGTGGGTATAAGCTGAATTTGCTGAGATGCACATCATGATCACACGAAATATTCATTTCTTGATTTAATCTCGTATTATCATTTGGTACTTAGAGTGTTAGACGTTCGTCAAAAATCGAGTCCGGCTTGGTTGTAACGTTACGGCCTCCATTCATCAAATCATCGCGGGGGATATAATACGATTCCGAATCAAGTGACCCAGTTATTTATCATTGAGCGACTTCAAAATTAATTAGGTTTGATGTAGCTCTGCTCACTTACAGTGGCGGATTTAACGGGCTCAATGGGCTGATTTCATAGCACTCGCATGGATTGGTCCACCGAAATAACGCCAGAATGCGCTAATTTTGTGGCAGAATTTTTTTTTTCTGGGGGAGGTACTTCTAAATGTTCCGACACAAGTGCCAGAAATGCCAGGAAATCACGTTTCCGGCCTCCAATTTCTGAAAATTGGGAGAACCCACCCAGACCTCCCTTGCGCGGGGCTTCGGTCCTTCGGCGCTCGCGGTGACTGGCTTCAACGGGAACAGCTCCGCGGTCGGTGATCAGGCCCCCCTCCCACATAATCCAGGCCCCAGGGCCCCCACCATGGTTAATCCGGCGTTGCTCTTACCGGGAAAGTAATTGAGGGTTGGGTCCCTCTCTTCACCCAATTTCAAACTGTCGCGTGTTTTTTAGTCCGTTCGAATGACTAGACACCTTTTCAATGCGATAACTTGAATATACAAAGTATTTATTAACTCTCTACAAGATTAATTATTTGTCTAATGTTAAATAGCTAAGTGTCATATTTTCTAATACAATATGCTAAAATCACGATACTGGAATATTGTGAAGATACAGTAAAGAAAAAGAATATTGGCAAAATACTGGAAAACAATAACTGGAATAAAATGTTGGATTCTATGTGGTTTTAAAGATTAAGATCATCGGAATGTTTTAAAAATGTTTTGGGGCATAGGCCAAAGAATAGCATGGATTTCACATTGCAGTGTCAATGCCATGGGTAGAGGATCACTAGTCTGATTCCTGTTCGTCAAGTTCACGTGATAGAGAGTTGTCTTTTCATAATCAGCGCCATCTATTTAGAGAGGGAAATTTGAAGTTGACGGATTTTGTTGTGTTTATATTATTGTTTTGGCTTTAATATGGCGAATAATTTAATGAGTGATTATTATATGCATTTATTGCAGTATCGACTTGAGAGTTTCAAAGTATGGCCTTTTGATGACGATTGGAAATGTACACCACAAAGGGTAAGCAAATCCGATAAACTTGATTATTATTCGTGTTGATTGTTGATTGATGTCAACAACTCCACCATGACCATGCATGCATATATTATGAACTCCCCATATTTTTACTTCAGCAGTATGATGCGATGGGTAGCACGACTCTGTCACCCTTGAAATGGTTCCACTTCTGATGTCTACCGTCCTACTCCGTTAAATATGTCGTCCACAACTATGTCTAAATAGTAATAGATAGTAATGACTATTAACTAAGTATTAATTACAATTACAAATAACTTAAAGTGATAATTTCATATTTTCTAAGAGAGTCAAAACATATTTATTTCTATGTCTTTTGCTCAAAAGGTTGTTAACTCACTAGATTATACGATCATGGGCAATATTTCAGGGGGATTAAAATCGCTTACACAGAAAATAATAACACAATTACCTCCTTTGTTTTCCCATTCCCATTGAATTTGAAGTTGAAAATGATATTTTTGCCAATTTCTCAACTGGTAGGCCTGTTTATAATAGATACCATCTATTTTAAGGCTTTATTTTAATATATTTTAAAAATATAACTAAAAAATATGAAATTGCCGTTTTAACTAATAGTGGAGCATAGGCTACACGACGAGGTACACACTAACGGTTATGTCGTCCACATTTAATACTTGACACATACACACATTAATTGTTGTATGGAATAAATAAGTTTTACTCATGCTTGTTTATAATAATAGGGGCATTCATCATTGTAATTATATTATTACATATAAATTTAATTGTATATTACTATTACAGTTAGCAGAAGCTGGTTTTTACCATTGTCCAACTGACCAAGAACCCGACGCTGTTTGTTGCTTTTTGTGTTTTAAGGAATTAGATGGTTGGGAACCAACAGATGATCCCTGGTAGGTAGCCTGCACATGGTAAAAAAAATTAAAAAATCAAATTGAGATACTTCTCTTATCTTCAACAAGAAGCTCACATCCTATTGTTGTGAGAAATGGTCTTCTCCGAGTCATTAAATGTATTTGAAATGGATTTCCTGGAGGTGATATCGCAGACAATAAGATTTATAAGCTGTCTTATACATGTACCAGAACTACCTGTACCTGTGGCCCATCACAGTGTCAACTATGTATAGAGATACAAGATGATGAAAACTGGTGCACAGCACTTTCAAGAAACCAATAATTCGATACACTTTTATATAATTTCAAATCCACTACTTAAGTTATAAATTTGCTGCAAATGATCTCAATATAATTTTTGTTTTCTTTTTTAAGGGAAGAACATGTAAAGCACTCTCCTAATTGTCCATTTTTAAAGATCAACAAGCCTATAGAAGAACTTACTGTAGAACAGTTTATAAAGCTTGAAATAAAACGTCAAAAAAATAAAATGGTAGGTTATAACAATTTTCGAAAAGTTTCTTTATACTCCCACTCCTTTCATCGGTGGATTGTTTTTTGTTCATAATTATGTTTGTATCGTGTGTCAGACTGTCAGTTCATCCACATTCTTGTAACCACTCTGCAGGTCAGAACTCAATGGTGGATGTACATATTGTCCATGAGCAATTGGCTTGTGACGGTGATAAAGGCTACAGATTTTAACTTGGTCTGAAGCATATGATTAAACTCAAGTATTAAAATAAAAAATATCTGTATGTTTAATTAACAGTGAAAGGGGGCATATTCTGGTCATTGTCCTAAACTTGGTCCCCTTGTTTAACTACTACCGTAACATATGACATTTAGTTATGTTCAATTTTTTAAGAACTAATTTGGGAGCCCCTGGCTGGAGCCCAGTCAGCAAACCCTTACTCAAACCCTGTCTGCTTGCTGAAAGGCTGTTTACTATAAATATTTTCTGTTTGTAGCAAAAGATTTTAGACTCCAGACGGAAAGAATTTGAACATCATGGACATGCTGTACGGGAAGAAATGCAGAGACTAGTGTAGAGATTGTGTTGGGGTTTTTTTAAAAGCAAGACATATTCTATTTACTTTTATGACACGATACATGTACATATTTTTCTTATTTTTTTTAAAGATATTTTTCATGTCTATCACACTCCCAAATAAATTATTTAAAGTTAATAATAGGAAGTTTGGTTATTGTCCATTAAAGATATTTCAGAAACGTCCCAAATGTAAAGTTGATTGCAAGTTAGTAATGGGTCGTGAATGAGTCCGGGTATAGTTGCTCACTCTTTCCATGCATGGTTCCTTATTTCTGTTCAGCATCAGCCATGTAAGTGATGACTATAAGTCCCATTTTCCGTACATACTTGAGTATAGACCCTTCCCTTTATGGATCGTTATTCCAGATAACTGTTGTGGTTGGGTAATTGGAATTGGGGAAATTATCAACATTTTTTGTTAGATTATTGAAAATTATATTTTCCGAGTGGAGAACTCTGTTTTTGTAAGAGTAGCTACATTAAGTCTCTAACTCAGAAGTCTCCGACATTGAAAAAACAAATTATTTGTCAATTTAAAGTTCCAATTTCATATTTTCTAAGTAAGTCAAAGCATAATTATTTCTATGTCTTTTGCTCAAAAGGTTGTCAACTCACTATTATACGATCATGGGCAAAATTTTGGGGGCATTAGAAAGGGTGACACAGGCTGATTGAGGAAATAGTTACTCAATTACCTCCCTTGTTTTCCCATTCCTCTCCATGGATGGCCATCTTCAAACGTTTGAATTTGAAAATGATATTTTTGCCAATTTCTCAACTGGTAATAGTGAATTATAGGATTAATAGGATTATTCTTTAACAAGGTAGGACTGTTTATAGGTTCAATCTATTTTAGGGCTTTGTTTTAATACATTTTAAAAATATAACTTAAAAAAATCCTATTGGAACTTTAAATCAAATTGATGTTGTGATCTTACCTGAAAACGATGGGCTTTTGATATCCAATATTTAAGACAAAATAAATATTTTACCGGCGGTACACGAATCGTGTACCATAATGCGTATCAGGCCCATTTTTAACAAGGCACTCAAAGA
Source organism: Patella ulyssiponensis (assembly GCA_963678685.1). Classification (NCBI taxonomy): domain Eukaryota; kingdom Metazoa; phylum Mollusca; class Gastropoda; family Patellidae; genus Patella; species Patella ulyssiponensis. The sequence goes on along the minus strand of OY783226.1, from coordinate 81,288,464 downwards.
ACAAGGCTAGACACATTCCATAAGTCACGTCAAACGGTGATGGTATATTATTTTCTGGAGAGCATGCACAATAAATACTATGTAGACTCATATAACCAGACACTATAGACTGCAATTCGATTGAGGTTGCTGGCTTATTTCACCGAACATAACTGATTTGAAATAAATTAAGGGTAAAAACAGAAACAATTGATTGTAAATCAGGTTATATGCGTTGCGACCTATTTGTGTCCATTTTTAGGTCCCAAATATTACCGGTTTGACCTTATAATATAAGCCTTGTGAGGGCAGCATTTTGTTTACATTTGTGGAAATTTACTTGAGCTATAGAGACCTTTGCTTCTTGAAAGTTTAAGTCATGTAACTGATAACCATAATTTTAGGTGCTTCCTTGGTTATATACCTCAGCATTGACAGTTGGTTTTTCACTTGCATCAATGCCTAATATAGATGACAACATGAAACTGGTTTAACTTTTTATTGTATGTGAAAAAATATTCAATATATTCAAACAAGTACACTTCAAATGTTATATAAAGTACCAATTAAGCATTTTTTATGACAAACCCATAATCAACTCAGGATTGTTGGATGGCTATGGTTTAAAGTAGATTATAGCACTGTGGCCATTGAGAGTTTAACAATAAAATAAATAATCTATGCTAGTCACAATTGACAAGTACCATTGCTAAGGTAATAAAAAAATCTACACTACATTTCGTCAAAACTTCAAACACTCATAACTTATCACAGAATAAAGTAATTTTAAATATATTCATTTTTCTTTATAAATTTTGGAACCGTAGCAAGAATGGCCAGCTCTTTTTCCAATTCTTACATAATGCATCTTTAAACTAGAAACTGTTACATCAGGTTGACATAAGTTTGCAGTGTATTATACTTAGAGAAGGGACATCAATTATTTGCTGCTTACATTCATCACATCTGAGATCATTTATACAAATTGCAACTTTTTATTTAATGTACAGCATTGCACAGATTCTCGGAAGCTGTAGTTGGGTTAAGACACTTTTGGCACGGAACGAGGTAGTAATAAATTTGGACAATTTTACTAAATTTTATGCAATAAAAGAAGAAATAAAATGTTAAGTTCATGTTTATGCCCAAAATATTTACCTGCAGTAATTAATGAGACTGGTTTATGCCCGATTATTTTTATTTATGGCCTAACGAAGTGTTGTTTTTATTTGAATGAGCACATGGATGTATATTTGGTCAAATAGCGTATAATAAATAATATCTTAATAATTAATAAGGCAAAAACAAGCACAGACAGACAATTCCCATGATAACTGTTAATGTCATCTGTACTACTACTGGTGAGGTCGAGTCTGTTCCTGTAAAGAAAAAAGAAAAACATTGCTTAACATTAAAATAAAGAGTTATTTTATTACTGATGATATGTATATCTATAATTACCCTTAAAAAGCCCTAAAACTTGTTTTTTGATGGATATTGACAATAATCTCTGGCATCCACCTATTTATAGTATTAACCTTCAGAATCTCTAAAGAGAGGGTTCTAAACTTTAAATGCACCGGCATGAACCAATCCTGGCATGTTAATGTTGAGTAATAAGTTGTTGAATGTGGTTAAAAGTACTCTAAGACTCGTTCTAGACAGTTTTTTTCATTCTATAAGTGAGGTTAATAAAATAGTATGCAAATATCCCACGATAATTGTGATGGCTAAAGTATTATGAGTGACAGATAAACGTTGGAAATTTGTAGGGATCTTGAACAACCTAGTAAATCTCAAAAAGATTTCATACAAATTTAGGTCTACACAATGTCTGAATAAAGGAATAAATGGCAAAAATGTTCACAATCAGTGGGCATCTGTCTTGGAGTACAGAATGAATTAAAATTTCAAAAATATTATTTATTGTGGTCTCCAGTGTTTGAAGTTATAAACAGATGGGATGGGTGACAACAAATGACCACATTCATTATCTGACTCATTTACCATCAACACTGCTTACATACAAGATTCGTTTAAAATTGCTGCAGTGCCTTTTGTTATGAAAAGACAAGGAATCTAAATCGCTGGCACTGTTTATTCTGCTGAAGCAATGATGTTATTCAATCAGGGCTCGACACTCCCGGCGGCCATGGCCTCCGAATTTTAGAATTTGGCCACAGATTTGTGGCCGATTTTCAATTATCCACGGCCATGTATGGCCGCCGATTAGAGCTGGGTATCGATAGTTATTCTTACTATCGATAATCGGCATTGAAGTGTCGATTGATAATATCGAAACAATCTGATTTTCACGGTCGTAATCAAGACTGGATTACGTGTTTAAAAGTCAAAACCATAGGATGTTTTGCGATAGTTGTTTTTTGTTCGTCTAGTTAATAATAAACCGTCTCATATTACGTATAAATTGTACTTAATTTTTAAATAATGTAGCCCTGGTTCTGAATGACGAAAAACAGTTGATAGGCCGATGTATGTGGAGGAACCAAAATAAAATGAGCACGAGTCGATTCAAAGCATTGCGTATGTGAGTGCGACAAATACCAACATGGCGGATAATTCGTTGTCGATTCGCATGCAAAAACTATGGAAAAATGAATTGTCTAAAGTAAGGCTAAAGAGCTTGTTATCATAAATTGTTCATTGACATTGGATTGAGACTTTGAAATATAAATATAAAGTGACCGATGTAGGCTATTGTATTATTATATATACGAAGGATTAAGGCACGGAAAACATCGAGTCGACTCCTCAGTCCTCTACGCACGCACGAAAAATAGACGAAGAGAACGATACTCGATAGTGCTTTTTGGCATATCTTATCAATACTATCGATTTGTATTGATATTTTACGAAGCTCTACCGATGATATAGTAATACTTTCAACTCCTAATAAAAATGCTGATTTTTAAAAAATATATTTTAGAATAAAAAATCGTACTAAAAACAGTTTGATAAGAGTTTTATTCCCCTCCCCCTAAACTGTAAGGATGCATCATTTTGTAAAAGTAATAAATAACAACCTGTAACAACCATTTGACTGAGAAAAAAGATCTACAATAAACAGATTTATAACGTAATATTACATATTAAGCTGATAATATAATAATTTATGACTTGGCCTTGGATTTTTAATTTTTGGCCTACAATCAAGGTTGCACTTTGGCCTATCGTAGGCCAATGTTGGCCTTCGATCGAAAAAACGAATTTCGAGCCCTGTATTCAATGATAGCTATGAATAACTGTACCAATATTGTGGCTACTGATTAAAGAACAATATCTAGTTTGAGTAAAGAAATAAATGTGAGCATTCATCCACCTGACTTAGAAGTTTCAAGGTTTGCAAATTCACCATAAGCAGCTGTAGCTAGAGCATTTCTCTGATCAATAGACATTGCAGCACGCTGAGATTGTGTAACTGCTATAGCTTGTTGTGAACTGAAGGATTGTAACTGAGCAACTGACATTGCCTGTGAAAACAACAAAATAAAAATAGGTTGCCAGGCAACGAAACATACGCCCACACAGCAGCCAAATCGTCCGGGCAGTCAACAAGAGTTGTTGCATTTTAAGTAATCATCAGAAAATGATAATTCAAACTCACCCATAACTACGGTGTAACTGTGATATAATCAAACGTTTTTTTAAATCAGATAATAATTGTGACCTCCAGAGGGACCACAAGCTAAAAAGGGTGATTTTTCATACAATCAGGGGCCATGATTCAGGAAGTTACGATCCGATATGGGCAAATATGCAATGGAACCAAGATCATTAGGTTATAAACATGTATTTCAAGTTTCATCAAAATCAGTTCAAAATTGTGAACTCTATAGGGTCCACAATCTTGATATAACATATTTTTAGACAATTCGCGTACAGACGGCGGCCATTTTATCCGTCAACTCTGGTCCGATTTTCACAAAATTCAAATTCTCTCTTCATTACCATGAAACCGTGATATAATCAAACGTTTTTTTTAAATCGGATAATAATTTTGATCTCCAGAGGGACCAAGCTAACAAAAGTGATTTTTCGGAAAATCAGGGGACATAATTCAGGAAGTTATGATTCGATGGGCACAAATATCGAAAGGAACCAAGATCTTTGGGTTATAAACATGCATGTCACGTTTCATCAAAATCGGTTCAAAATTGTGACCTCTATAAGGTCCACAACCTTGATATAACATATTTTCACACCATTCGCGTCCAAACGGCGGCCATTTTGTCTTTCAATTTTGGTCCGATTTTCACGAAATTCGAACTCAACCTTCATAACCATGGAACGGTGATATAATCAAACGTTTTTTTAAATCGGATAACAATTTTGACCTCCAGAGGGACCACAAGCTAAAAAGGGCGATTTTTTGGACAATCAGGGGCCATAATTCAGGAAGTTACGATCCGATGCGCGCAAATATCAAAAGGAACCAAGATCTTCGGGTTATAAACATACATGTCAAGTTTCATCAAAATTGTGACCTCTATAAGGTCCACAACCTTGATATAACATATTTTCACACTATTCGCGTACAAACGGCGGCCATTTTGTCCGTCAATTTTGGTCCGATTTTCGCGAAATTCGAACTCAACGTTCATAACCAAAAACGGTTTTTTAAATCGGATAACAATTTTGACCTCCAGAGGGACCACAAGCTAAAAAGGGCGATTTTTCGGAGAATCAGGGGCCATAATTCAGGAAGTTACGATCCGATTGGCGCAAATATCGAAAGGAACCAAGATCTGTGGGTTATAAACATGCATTTCAAGTTTCATCCAAATCAGTTCAAAATTGTGACCTCTACACTGTACACAAGATAAAAAACGTGATTTTTGGTACAATCAGGGGCCATAACCCATGAAGTTACGGTCCGATACATGCCAATATCGAAAGGAACCGAGATCTTAGGGTGATAAACCTATATTTTAAGTTTCATTGAAATCGGATAAAAATTGTGACCTGTAGACTGTTCACAAACAATTGTGGATGGACGGACGAACAGGGGCGACGACAATATACGTCCACATGAAAATGTGGGCGTATAAAAATTAACATTAGAATACATGTACTATGTCTTGAGCATGAATAAATCTGTTAAGGATTTGAGTTCACAAAAAGAATGAAATACGGTAAAACCCAATGTTTTACAACCCCCACACTAAATGCAACCTCCTTTTTGATTCCCAGACTTCAGGACAAATACAATATATCATTTGTCATCCAGGGTCATGCACTATATAGACCCATAGAACCAGCTGGAAATTCTCACCATTAAACTTACAGGAGAGAGAGGGGAATGGGGTTTAACGTCCACGACAGTCCACTTGACACAAACTAACTCATTTCTGGACTAACATATGGTTTAATTTTATTTCAATAAGTCGCTGTGCATAGGGGTTTTTAGCAGTGGGAGGAAACTGGAGGACCTGGAGAAAACCCACGGGATTGGACAGGCGACCCTACTCGTCACATAGGATTCGAAACCATGCCAGTTGACTCAATGACAGGCTTTATGATACAGTGCGCACGTGTTAACCATTCATTGAGTCATCCAACCCCCTCTCTAACTTACACAATGTGTTGATACAATAAAACACCATCTCATAGAGTTCGAATTTAAAGTTTTTGTCATCCAAAGTCTCAATAACTCAATTATTTTCATCTCTTAACCTAAAAACTCCTACCAATTCCAAAGATGGGTTGCCAGGCACAGAAATATAGGCCCACAACAGCTAAATCAACCGGTTAGTCAACAAGAGTTGTCCTATATTTTTACTTTTTTTGGTAGTAAAGTTTATTAAATAAACCATCAAAAATACACTAAAATCTGATTAAGAGTAACAACCCATTAAGTAATTATCAGAAAATCATTAAAATTTGTTTGGCTTTTACATAAAGTTCTCCTCCATGGTAACGTTTAGTATACAAAACATTTAATATCATCGATTTGAAGTAATCAAGGGCCATAACTCTGACAGTACATATCGGAAATCACTAAAAATTAATATACTTCTTCGTCTCATGACCTTAAACACTGTGTATAAATTTATAGTTAGTTGAATATTAACTTTGGCATTTAGATCGTTTAAAAGATCATGACTTTAAGCAGTGTTTATAAATTTAAAGTCAATTGGATATAACTATAAGGGTCATAACTATAACAGTAATTATCGGAAACAGCTGAAGATCAATAGGCTTCTTCATCTCATGACTTAAACTCCTGTGTATCAATTTAAGTCAATTGGATATTAACTGTAGACTCTAGCGCGTCCACAAGCAAATGTGGATGCCGGACGGACAGGGACGAAGACAATATACAACCACATTTCAATGTGGGCATATAAAAATGAGAAAATAGCTCCCGTAAAAAAATGAAACAGTGGCTGCCAGGCAAGATACTCCCACATTTAACAAGGGATGGATATATTTTTGGTACAATCTGGGGCCATAAACAGGAACTATAGTCTGAAATGTGTGACTATCAAAAGGAGCTAAGTTTCATCAAAATCAGATGAAAATTGTGACCTCTAGAGTGTCTACAAGCTAGATATGCAAATGTGCCTCGGGATATGATATATAATATGGCATTTGTTTTTATTCTTTTGAATAAGATGCACCTTAAATTAAGAGATAAGAGTGGTTATGAAGAAATGGTTATTCCGGGAGTCAGTGACAAGTTTTGTTCGTATTGAACTCTGCACCCATCAGACTGATTGGGCTCAAGTGGCAGGCTTTTATTTATACTACTCAGACCCCCCTTAGTTTGGACAGCAGTTCAAAAAATTGTGTTGTATGGGTGTGTATAATATGATAGAAAACATACCCGAAAATATTGATAGTGAATAACCATTATGATTTGTGAACTTACATTTAGAGCTGAGGATGGAACTATAGGTATCGCTGTTACTGACATCCCTTCAATTGCAGAAACAGACATATTTGCAAAATTATTGCTAGATAATCCGGCTGTAATAAATACATATAAGTATTATTAATACAGTAGTATTGGCAAGAGAAGATGAAGGAATTGTAATTGGGCAAATGGTTTTGAGGACAATAATCATTTCCTTCCATTTTAAAAACATGCCATGTATAGTGTAAAATTTCGAAATGATGACAAAAACATGATCAACTACACAACAAAAAGAATGTGGATCCCATCAGTTTGACCAAGTCAGCAGTTCAAATTACTGATTGCCCTGGTTAAGTTTCAAGATCAATACAAGTTAACAGTGAGACCAATGTCCTTTGCTTCAATCCCAAAATTTCTTTATGTGCTTGTGAAGCATGAAGCAATCGAACTGCTTACCACTCTGCTTAGCTTAGGCAGAATATGCTTATAAACAAACTTATCAAAGTTATCATGTCTCAATGCATTGACAAATTAAATTGCTTACCTCTGCTTAGCCTAAACCAAAAATGCTCAAAGGTGGGAATTTAGACAATTATCCAATTCTCAATTGGATCTCAGATTCAGATGGCAGTGACACAACCTCAAGATCGAGATCTTTCCTGATGTAAATTAGGAATATAGATTTATGCTCCAGATCATTCATTCTTGTCTAGAAAATAATGTTGTAATTTCAATCTGAAAACTCTTACCAATTAAAATCCCAAGCTCACTGAATACAGCTGCATCCCAGGTACTGGAGTGACCATAACCTGATGGTTGAAGTGCAACTCTTGTTAAAGCTTGGATATGACTTATTGAACAAACTGATGGTGACAATGATCCTAACTGGGAACCAGAATTACTGTAATAAAAATGATCAAAACAAATAAGAACTGCACATCAGATTGTCTATTAATACAAGAAGCTCAGTTGGTAATTACCCTTTTCAGACATTGGTTTATTAAGACATATTAATTTTACACACTGAAGACTGCAACAAGCCAACAGTGAAGGTGATGTCCACTGCTGCAATCCCAAAATAAATAGATGACTGATGACATGCATTAATTAATGGCACATTTACCTTTTTGAAAAGTATCATGCAATCAAACTGATTATCTATGTTTAGTCAGAAAATCTTCACTATCGAACTCAGTCAAGGTTTTGGTGTACCTGGTAGTGAAACTCTACACAAATTTTCAGCACTCTCCACAAGGGGCTATACTAAATACCCAAAGTTACCGAAAAACCACTGAAAAAACTTTTTTGTTTTTGATACTATATAATTACCAAAAAAACACTAATTTAAATAGTTTATTTTTCAGATAGCAATTTTTCCCATTTACACCATTCAGCCCGGCATTTTCTTTATGAACTAGTTAGTTATAATTATAAATATCTCAATGCAGGTTGTAAGTATTCTTCAGCAGCTAGTGATCTTTTAGTTTTAGTTGTTCAGCATTCAACCAACCATTGATATGCCACGTTTGAAAGTAACCAAGAAAAGGAAACAGGAGAGGAAAGTTTCAGCAGCCTAAAAGTTCTTAAATAATTTTCAGTCACCTGGTAAAAGGCCATGCTCTACATGCAGAAAAAACTGTATTTTTCAGTCCTTTTTTCTGTGCCTTTTCTAATTTTTTCCGTATTTGGTACAGTTGTCCATACAGCATTGACCAATGAAATTGCTTAGCTCTGCTGCTTTAGCTCAGCTCTCATTACTCTCACCCACAACCAACATTATTGTGTTCCAAAGTCTCAACCAATCAAATTGCTTATCTCGACTTAGTCTTTGAGGAAAATGTGCACGATCAAACACCGTCAAGGCATTCACCTCATAGACACCTACACCAAGTTTGAACATTCCAACTAATAAGCAGACCCATTTTAATAGTCCCCTGCTTACCTTGAAAGGCAGGAGATAATAAAACATAATTCAGAAAAGACTATATTAGTTGCTGAAAATACAGCTTAATATTACATACAGAGCTACACCCCCTGTGAATCTGTGGAAAAATCACCGATGTTTTATGTCCATGTGCTTTTTTGATCAAATAAAATTAATTCATCGATTTTCTTCACAAAAATGGATGATAGACAGTAGTTTGGTACAAAATGACAAGTTTACAGAAGTTATGTCTGAGATTCAGCGATGGTCAAATTTATCGATGCAAGTATTGGTGTTTCAAGTTTGCTTCCAATGCATTCAAGCGTAATATTAATTGATGTCGGCACAAAAAAAACACGAGATTTTATTAAGAGGCCACCCCCGTTAAGCGGTCAATCGTAAAAATCCCCTTGGGTGGCTGCTTAATGCAGTTTCTACTGTACTGATCGTTATGCTCCATTTCACAAACTACCAAAGCACTATTAATTAGATAGTCATTAAATGAACATTAATTAAACAAATAATTATGAACAATTTACCTTACTGCAGTTGCATTAATAGTATTCAACTCAGATGCTTGAAAACCACATAAAATATGTCCTAATTTAGTCAGATCATCTGATGACAGAGAGGAAGTAGAAATTTGTCTATCAGATTTGCATTGCCCAGCTAAAGCTGTCAGCTGTAAGAAATAAACCAACAGAATTCTGCTTAGTATGTAATTATTATTACCAAAGATAGGTTGCCAGGTAACAAAAATACACCCTAAACAGCTTAAGTCATCTGAGCAGTTCAAAAGGCAAAATCTTAGACGTATTAATATCTTTGCACAATTTCAATTGTTTTTTCTGTGTTTACTAATTCGAATAATGCATAGATCAGATAAACTTTGTCATGAGTGTTCACAAGATTCATTGAAGTAAAACAAGGGTCATAACTCTTGCGCTAATTAACAGAAAGTGTTGAAATTCAACAGAGTTCTTTGTCATAACTATAGCCACATTTCAATGTGGGTGTATAAAAAACCTGAACACTTACCTGTGCAGTAGTCCAAACTGAGAGGCTACCTAAAGCAGAAACTGCGTCATCAGATGTCATATTTAGACAATTGATATCTGTTACTGTCATTCCCAAGGCAATATTTCCAATGGAACTTATTTCACTTTCTGTCATATTACAGCTGTTAGCTAGTAACTGTATAGGAAACAATTTGCAATGAAAAATAGGCCAGTTTATTTGTAGGTTTCAAATGGAAATCTGATGGAAATTCTAGTCTCAAGAATGGTTTGACTGGTAGTTTGGTCATTTAGGCCTACTAATATTTTCTACTTCTAACTTCTTTTATTTTTTCACATGTCAACCTATCTCTTGGGGAACTTGAATCAGCTATATTTCAGGAATAGTAGTGAATAAAAGGAGATGTGGTTCTCTACTGTTAGTAAAGAACTGGGTGACTGGATGAAAAAATGAAAGTGACCAGCCTTTTAACAGTTTGAGCATATGTAGCCAACTGTCGCTCATGACGACTAGCTTGCAGTATTTTCAATATCAATTATTTTTTATTTTTATCAACAGGAAACCATGCAGTCTGGTAATATTGTATGCTGAGAAATAAATATTCTTACATTTTCTGTTCTGTTGTATAATACATTAAGTTTTTCCGAAGTCCAGCCTGTTAAAGTTCCCAGATGTTGAATACAACTGGAAAATTCAGTATTACTTATGGCTAGTAATTCAGCAACAGTACTATCAGTAAAGGCTTGCCCCACACTCTGTATATCACTACATGTCCAAGTAGCTGAAATATAACAAAATTTAACAGGAATGAAGATTGAGCGATGAAAATTCTAAATTACTATTGAAACCAAAAATATTTAGTTGGATATTTGATTTAAGAGCCTGACGTTTTATGACTCTTTAAGGCTGGTCACTGCGTTAGATCTAAAAAAACAATTACAACATCAGTGGTATCTTTGATAAGAAAGTTTGATCTTTTTACTTGATTATGGGGAAATTGTTTACTTCTTATCATAGTTGTTGAAACACATGTATCAGGTTCCAGTAAGCTTTTAAATTTTTTAAAAGAGGATTTTCTTCTTCAATAAGATGTGTCTGTGGTAACAAGTACGCGCTAATGGAGCTAAGATGTCTCTGTAGTAAGAAGGATGCGGTTCGTTCGCCAGAAGAAATAATCTTAGATCATATATATATTTTCCCTAATGATGGATGTCAACAAGATATCAGAATTTTTGTGAATGACACAAATCAAGTGCGAACAAAAAACAGTCCAACAAATTTTTAAAATCAGATTATGAGCTTTGTACAGTCAAGCTCGAACAAGATTTTAAGGGCCCACGGACAGACAGGATGACAGCATAAAATGTCCACATTGAAATAAAGGGTACCAGTCAAGTCGTCCACAAGCAAAGTCGTCCACAGTGAAGTCGTCCACAACCGTTAGTGGAGTCGTCCACACCCGTTGGTGGAGTCGTCCACAACTATTGGTGATGTCGTCCACAACTATTGGTTATGTCGTCCACAACTAAGAATAAGACTCGTACACAACTAAGAATAAGAATCGTACACAATTTAATCGTATCCACAACTATGTTTTTGTACTAAAGTTAATCGTATAGTTTGTATGATCGTATGATTATTGTTGATTGTTTGATTAGTACTCGTTGACTATTTTGTTATTTGATTTCAGATCGAATCACCGATGTTTTTGTACTAAAGTTAATCGTATTGTATGTATGATCGTATGATTATTGTTGATTGTTTGATTAGTATTGACGATGTTTTTGTAATTAAGTTAGCGTAAATTAGTCGAATGTGAGAAAGAAATTCGAGGGGGGCGTGATCGGCTGTCCTCTGCCAGTGATTAGAATAGTGTTTGATATTCAATTTTCTACCGATATTTTAGAATCCGAATTCTACACATTTCTTTAACGGTAGTGTCATATTTATTTCTATTTATGTAAATTCTTTTTTATTTGGAAACCATTAAAACACACACTTATAGTTAAATTATAGAAAATCGCACGGGAAGCCTGAATCCTCGATTGAAGGGTGTACGTAATCAAACAACAATTTTTTTGATTGGTCAGAGGCATCTAACCGCGGGAAAATTTACAGTATTACCTTTTATTAGTGTGCTACCTAGTTTGCCCTAATATACAATACAAATAAGGAATATTTTCACGTTAACAAAAATATTTACTTGCCATTATATACAATAATAAATGGAATATTTTCACGTTATATAATTACTTGACGCATCATGTTTCCAGCACCCAGAATCAAATTTAGCGATATTTTTTGCGTAGGCCAAAATCAAAATAAAGTTTTGTACGACTATGATATAGCCTTCAATATTTTTAAAATTAACCCTGTCAGTAGTGTATAAAATAAAAAATCATAAACGCAACTATTTAGACGTACAGTTTAATGATTTAGAACTGGTTTATTGGCATAATGCCAACCGATTTGTCACGTGTCATTGGGATTCTCCAATGGAGATTCTGTCGGGGAAAACATCCACTCTTTCTTCGTGTATTCGATGTTCCATCAGGGAATTATATTCAATGATGATTTAAATTTACCTAACAACTGGTCAGTGAATCCATCAATGTATTATCCAGTTATTATTTTAATATCTACCGGTACCTGAAATTCACACGGACAGAGCGTGGAAGACGTGCAAGCAAAGCTTGTTTTGTTTATTTTACCGGATTATCAAAAGAATATCCATATCACGAAAGTAAACTATGTCACTTGGACGACTTTACCAACGTATTGCTATATCTTCAAATTAAACTAAGTCTTGTGGACGACTCCACCAACGTATTACTATATCTTCAAATTAAACAAAGTCTTGTGGACGACTCCACCATCGAGTGTGGACGACTCCACCAACGGGTGTGGACGACTTTGCTTGTGGACGACTTGACTGGCATCCGAAATAAAGATATGAACACATAGGTAAACTTCACAAAACACTTCCACAATTTACGATCTGAAAAGCTTATGACTAATAAGTTAATTCTTAATTCCACAATAAGCAATCATACAGATTTCTAGAATTTCTGTCTTTTATCTCATTAATTTAAATGTAGACGATGGAGAACCTATGGATGTAGGTGGTGACAATATACATCCAAATTAAATGTGACCATATTAAAACACTGAGTACATGGCCATGCAATACCTGTTTCTCTTTTTTTCCTGTTGTTTGTTGACACAAATGCAGCTCTTTTGGCTTTCATTATTGTTGAATAGAGACTTTTAATACTTGATTTAATTGTAGCTTTATCTTGTTTCGACATCCATCGATCACAACACTTCTGAATTTCAATATCTGTATTTTCTGTAGGATTCAATACTTTCAAAATACTTCCAGTAATTCCATTCAAAGCAGCCTAAAAATAATTATGTCACTTTATACTATTTCACTTTATCTTCATGGCATTACTGGGAAATGTACCAAAAAACTTAATAATCAATTGCCAAATAATTTTTTTGATAGCTTACAATTGCAGTATTTCTGTCACGCTGATTGAACATGGGTAAGATTATCATAACCTTCAATTAAGAAGAACAAATACTTAACTTGTTTTAAAAAATTAAAGCATGTGGAAGATACACCCACTTATAAATAGCGGTTTCATAAATGTAAGCAGGTCAAGTATCAGGAAAGGAACAGAACAGAATGGAGTCTAAGTTCTTGTCACCACAACTTGTCATTTCGAGACTAACGTGAATATTTGTTATGTTAAAAATCGTAATGCTAGAGAGATGAATTTTTTCATAACAAGTTTTCACCTATTCTTGATCAAATTCCAACAGTCAATGTGTACACAGATGGGCCTCGGTTTCTTGTCCCATCAGACAAGGCAGCACTGTCCATGTCATACCTACAGGATCGTATAAAGTTCTGAAAATCTTTTGAAAATATTTTCTCTAGTAAGCAAATGAGGAAGAACAAAGGAAGGAATAATGGAGATGAGGGCAGTATATACATCTAAAGAAAACTTGATATTTACATACCATATCCATTTTGCTTTTCTCTTCATCAGTAAAGATCATAACAAGTTCCTGTAGTTCTTCAAATACTGTCAGATCAAATGTTGATGTATTTCTTAAAATAAGTTAATAAAAAATATTTTCAAAGAGTTTAAAAACATGAACCTTTATTTTCAAGAGTAGATATGGGGTCTTTATAAAAGTAAGAGGTAAATAAAAATCTAATACATATAACAAATTACCTAGGCGGCCATTCAATGAACCAATCACATACACCTGCTAGGACATCCATAAAGGTTTTAACTAAAGCATTTACAATTGTGAAACACTGCAGGCTGCCATGCAATGAAAAATGCCCACCTGCAGATATGTCACCCGAATAATTATGAGGAAAACAGATCATAAGATTTCGTAATAAGGGGGGAATAAATTTTGAGGTTATCATTGAAAATTGCTGAAAGCTCTTCGGATCCTTCATCTAAATAGGATGGATAGACAACCAAAATAAATTCCATGAAACATCTGCAACTATGCAATATGCATGTACCGCAGTATGCAAACCTTCAATCAAATACTTCAAAGTTTAATCCAAAAACATTCCGGAAAATGGAATTATCATTACTCTTAACTCAACAAGGGGCCATAACTCAGTAAAACCTTAAAGATAGGTTCCCAGAAAAGTATTAATCAGTTGGGTAAGGTATGGCAATTTTAGTATGTATGGAAAGTATCTTTAAGTGGATCTGTAATGATGCTGTGTACCAAATAATCTGGAAAACAGAAATGACAAGACAGATGGAAAAAAATTATACATGTAGTCGCCTCTGCTTTCAGCAGTATGTGACTAATGACCACTTTAAAGCAGTCTGAAATTACCCCTTTCCTTCAAGTATTTTCTTCTTCAAGGCATTTCGAAGATCCACAGTTATGCAACCACCTTGGAAGAAGCTGAGTATGCTGCTGATTACGGAAGCACTTATTTTGTTACCAAATTCAGATGAAGTTAGTTGCTGCACAAGATTAGGACCGAGTGTTGAAACATCTTCGACAGATAACTGACTTGAAGTTAAATTCTAAACAAATTAAAGGATCTGTTTAATATATTATATGGCAAAGCATGCATTTTCTACATTATAACAATAATTATTTAATAAATTTATAGAACATGTCTATTTACATGATGTTAATATGTGCTACAGAAGAATTTAAATAATAATCTAATTCACAGCTTTGGTATAATAAATCCAATAGGAGAACTTAGGAATTATAACGACAAACTCACCATACAAGTCAAACAAGCACTGAGCAGACCCCTTCTTTGTTGTGGGTTGAGGCATTTGAATTTCTGACATGATCCTATGGCTGTACAGGTAGTAGAACATGCTTCATATGTCATTGCTTTTATTTCTTCAGGTCTACAAAACAATGAAGCATAATTTGTAAATAATGTAAAACTGGAAATGAACTCAATATAGTAAATATGTCGCCAGTCACATTAATTGTGTGGTAGTGTATATTTGTGTGTATTTGTATTTATTGTATATTGAGTATTTGTTTTATTATTGTCCCTTTAATACAGTTGTTATTTATAGTATATTTGGTGTTTGTTGTATTGTCCCTTTAATAGTACATCTTTAAGCTGGTCAGAAGTCTCTTTTCAATAGCAAGTCTAAACTCTACTCACTTTAACTCACTAAAATAACCACATCTCAGCTTCTATTTCAAACCTCACTTACATCTTAACCTTGTTACAAGAAGGAGCACCTAATTTCACTTGGTAAGTTTTATATTTATTTGACTGACTTTAATATTTTATCTATTTAATATGGTAATATAATTAGTATATATTTTATATAAGAAATAATTAGGTTATTAGTATATTTCTATAGTAGTCCTATAATTGTATTTGCATTTTTAGAATATCATACTTAGTTTAATCTTTTCATATTGTTAATTTCAGTCTCGTATTACGGTGTGTGTACCATAGTAGACATATAAAAATAAGCAACCTTTTTAAAAAAACTCCTATTTTATAGGGTATGTATTTGTATGTATTTATTACTTAAGAGTTCATTGTTATTTCATAAGACGCTTTTACATTCCTTTGTTTAAATCCATGATTTCCCGCCACTATTTTAAACCTATGTATATAGTGTAAACTATTATTATTCTTGATTTTTATACATTTCTTTATGTATTTCAGAGTTTTTCATATGTATATAATTCACCAATAAAATCTGAACCTACGACCTGGTGTTTGTTCCTTTAAATAGAAACCCTGCTACAAATTTGGCGCCCAACGTGGTTTTGGTGAATTCAACATATTTCAAGTTCAACATATTTCTAGTTCAACATTTTCAAGTTCTACAGTGATACAGTTCTACAGCTACAGTTTCAAATCTGTGTCAGTGTTAAGTGTTAATTATTAATTCATTGGATCCAATGTAAGTGTTATAACATTATATTATTTAAGTAATTAAGTATTGGCCAGAGTGTGTGAGAGTGAAGGGTGATAACCGGTTTGTCTTGTCCTGTCTTGTCCTATGTGTTCTGTATTATTTTGTGTATAAATATCTATCTATATAGTAATTTATATAATCTAGATTTTGCAACACTTGATTTTTTAGAATCATTTGCTTTCATAACATATTTACATATTGGTTTACATATACATATAAAGTTTGATAAGTGTATCACGAACATATAATTAATATTTATTATACAGTATTGTTATCACTATAAGATTTATACATATAGAATTGCTTAGTTACCACATATAACCCCGTCTAGTACAGTATTTATTGTGTATTTCCTTGAGAAACATAGTATTTCATAATTTATAGTATTTCATATATATTTAGTAAATTTTAAGTGACAGCCTTGACAGACATTTTACTATTGATTTAAAACAGCCACACAATTGCTTACAGCACGCTCACTTCACTACACTTAAACTTTTATAATTAACATAACAACTATCATATCTATACATCTATAACTAATAAGTGTCTTTTAGTTTTGATGGTCAAATAATAGATATTATTCTCGGGTAATATCTATTGATTGACCTAGTTGGGTTATGTTGTTTGAATTTTCCCACTTGTAACTTTCTAGTATGTCAAGGTGACCTGCAATGTTATTAGGTTTGGTGTATAGTCTTGATTGTCAGTTCTGTTTTGGTATCTTTTGTCATTACCGACTATTGTTCATTGATTTAGTCTTGGTCATTGTAGCTTTATTACTTCATGTTTATTATATTGTAGTCTTGTTTGTCCACACTGTTTATACTGGTGATATTCTTGACTGCAGATTTGGTTGTCATCTTTAGTTTATGTTTTCTAGACTTGTTTATCCAGTTATATATTTTATTGTAGCATTCCAGTTTTGGGTCATCCTGATCTTGTACTTTAGACTTATATATCCAGTCGTGAATTATCAGAAAATTCTTGTTCCCTTTCACCCTGATTTTCAACTTAGATACCTATCCTGTATCTAATTCATTGTGTCTGTTCATTTATAAATTATTGTTGTTTACCGGATTATGGACTTTGTTTTCCAGTTTGAATTTAATTTCACTTCGAAATAAATTTCAACTTTTCCATTTTATTTCAATTCTACTTAGAATTTGTGTTTTGTCTGATGAGTTTCAACTTGATTTAATTTTGTGTTTTCAACATCCAAGATTGTACTTTATTACATTTCAGTTTCAACTTTATTTTTCTTATGTCGTTTAGACATAGTTGTCTAGTGTTAGATTACAATTCATTTCCAGTTATCATTTTGTCATTGTTTGATGAGTTGGTTATTGTCTATATTTTGTATTTTCATTATGGCTGAAGGTGGAAGTACGTTTACACCAACACAAGATATGATTAATCAGTTAAAGGAAATTATTTCTTCATTTGATCCAGTGATCCAAAGAGAGGTTTTTCAATCGATTATTTCAAATGATTCTGATGATAATTATAGTCGTCAACCTACTACTACTTCAGGAACACAGCAGTCAACTTTGGCTTTTAATCCCGTTACACATTCTACTCCATCTCTAGATACTACTTATGTTATTCCACAACGTCGCACTTCTCATTCACATACTCCAATATCAACTGCTTCTACTGAACAGACTTCTAATGTTTCACAACCTGTCCAGAGAACATCAAATATTTCTCAGTCCCAGCTTCAGACATCTTCAATTTCACATTCTTCCCCTAGATTGTCATCATTTTCCGGAGATTTAAATAAAGGGGATGTTTCTTATGAACAATGGAGATTAGAAATTATTGGATTAAAGTCAGAAGGGATATATTCAGATACTTCTATTATTAATTCTATTCGTCGTGCAGCGAGAGGTACTGTCGCCCAGACTCTAGTTACAGTAAATTTTGATTCGGTGGAGCAACTTATATGTTTTCTTGATCCATTATTTGGTGAGATATTTTCAGATGAATGTTTAATGAGTCGCTTATATTCAACTTCACAGTCATCTACAGAAAGCATTTCTTCGTGGGCATGTAGATTACAGGATATTGTTTTTAAATTGA
The DNA here is from genome assembly GCA_963678685.1 of Patella ulyssiponensis. Classification (NCBI taxonomy): domain Eukaryota; kingdom Metazoa; phylum Mollusca; class Gastropoda; family Patellidae; genus Patella; species Patella ulyssiponensis. Next base: position 81,270,121 of record OY783226.1, on the reverse strand, counting down.
AGTCAGCTAAAATTCTTAATGAACCATCAGCATCAAATGTCTTAAAGAACCGGTTTTGGAATGGTTTATATCGCGATGACTTGAAAGTATCAACACGGCATGTTCTTGATTCTAATACCACGTTTTCTAATTTAATGTATGCTGTAAGAAGGGTTGAAGAAGAGAAGTCAGTAATTGATTCTTCACCTACAGATTTCCTTATTCCTAAATCGACTTCGTCTAGTTTAACTAATTGTACTAGATCTATGGGATCTTTAACCTTGAATTCTTCCAACGAAAGTACCAGTGATTGTTTACAACTTCATCAACAGATGTCTTCTTTAATAAAGGAGGTTCGTAGCTTTAAATCAAAAGTTTCAGAATTAGAATCTAAAATAGACCAGTCACAGCTGAGACAAATATATTCGTGCAGGCCTGATAATATTCCATCTTCATCATCTCAGTTTGTTCGTCAACCACCTGTTCCTCACTTTAATCCTCGTCGTCCACCACCTTCATTTTTAGTTCCTCCTCCACAAATGCAACATAGACAGGATTTTCCATTCAGAATTAATCCTAGTCCTATATGTTGGGATTGTCAACAACCTGGTCATGGAAGAGGAGACACAACATGTCCTTTAAACTACAACAGGCCTACTTAAAGGGACAGTCAGTAGGTCTTGAAAACGTTTCAGTTGATAACTCCAATGTTATCAATAATTGTCCCATTTCTTCAGATTTAGTTGGTCATTCTAACATTTCATCATTATTAATTAATGGAATTAATTGCTCAGTTTTATTGGATACTGGTTCTATGATTTCAACATTAGAAGATAATTTATATCGCCGTCATTTTTCTTCATTTGAATTATTTCCCTTGAATAACTTATTAGATATTCGTTCAGCTGGAGGTCATAAGGTTAACTATCTTGGATATATTGAAGTACCTATTCAGATTCCTGATACAGATATTCATATGTATGTTTTATTTATTATTGTACCTTCCAGCACTTCATCGTCACAGATTCGTGTTCCTGTTATTATTGGTACAAATATTTTGAATCGATTACATAGTTCCATTAATGTCCATAATTCACATATAGATTCTTCTTGGAGTTCAACTTTTACTTGTTTATCCAATAAACTTAAAGAGAGTCATGAGGTTTATGATTTGAAATCTACATCTTCAACGACCATACCAGCTCATTCATGTGTTTCGATATCTGGATTTTCACGTCTCCCTAAGCCAATTTCTTCTAAACAATATATGGCAACAGATTATAATTCTTCACACCCTAGTTTAAAGATTGTTCCTGGTTTAATTGGCTGTAATAATTTCGATATTTCTTCACAACGTATTAAAGTTAAAATTCAAAATGACTCTTCCACACCCATTACTATTCCAGCTAAATCCATTATTTGTCAACTTCATCAAGTGGATATTGTTCACTCTAATTCGTCAACTGAGAGTATTAATGATTTATTAGGAAGTATTCATACGGATGAGTTGAAGAATAATTTTTCTGAAGGTGAAGTTCAGCAGTTCAACGATTTAATTATTAAATACAGAGATATTTTCAGTTCATCGGACACAGATATTGGTAGGACAGATTTAGTAAAACACAAGATCAACCTTTCTGATAATATTCCATTTAAACAACGTCATAGAAGAATACCTCCTTCAATGTACCAGGAAGTGAAAGATCATATACAAGAAATGCTTGATTCCAATGTTATTCGCCCTTCTTCGAGTCCGTATGCTTCACCTATTGTTCTTGTTCGGAAAAAAGATGGTGGTCTTCGTTTCTGCGTTGATTATCGTAAACTAAATTCACTTACCATTAAAGATGCCTATGCTCTACCTCGTATTGAAGAAACACTAGATTCATTAAACGGTTCAAAATATTTTTCGTCTCTTGACTTAAAGTCAGGTTATTGGCAGATTGAAATGGATGAGGCAGACAAACATAAAACAGCATTTACTGCGGGTGCTCTCGGGTTTTGGGAGTTTAATACTATGCCTTTCGGACTTACTAACGCGCCCGCTTCTTTTCAGAGAATGATGGAACGCTGTATGGGCGATATGAATCTTTTACAATGTTTGATATATTTAGACGATGTCATTATTTTTTCTAAAACTTTTCATGAACATATGTCCAGGTTAGAATCAGTTTTTAAACGTCTTCGTCAACATAATCTTCGGCTTAAACCTTCAAAATGTAGTTTTCTTCAGACGTCAATTAAGTATCTTGGACACGTTATTTCTGCAGATGGCATTCATACAGATCCTGATAAAATTGATACCTTAAAGTCCTGGCCTACTCCTTCAACTGTGGAAGAAATTCGAAGTTTCTTGGGGTTTTGTGGGTATTTTCGTCGTTTCATCCAAGACTATTCTAAAATAGCGAAGCCTTTAACTGATCTCCTTGTTGGTCATTCTACTACAAAGAAGAAAAGATCTGCTAAAATTTCACCTGTGTTTTTCTGGGGTCCCGAACAACAAACTGCATTTGATTTTCTTATTTCGCAATTAATTTCATCGCCTGTATTAGCTTATGCCGATTTCACTAAACCTTTTGAAGTTCACATTGATGCCAGTTCACGTGGGTTAGGAGCAGTTTTACTCCAGGTTCAGGATGGTAAAACACGTGTAATTTCATATGCAAGTAGAAGTCTTTCTAAATCTGAACGATTGTATCCTGCAAATAAATTAGAATTTCTCGGATTAAAATGGGCTGTTTGTAAGAAATTTCATGATTACCTTTATGGGAATAAATTTAATGTAAAGACTGATAATAATCCTCTTACCTATGTTTTATCTTCTGCTAAACTTGATGCTACTGGTCATCGTTGGCTTGCCGAATTATCTACATATGATTTTTCTTTGGAATATTTGAGTGGAAAACAGAATACCCTTGCAGATGCTTTATCTCGTTTTCCATATAATAAAGTTAGCAATTCAGTTGTCGCTGCAGTCACTTCAGCTCATGATATAAATGTTGGTAAAGTTCAGTCCCTTTGTTGTACGCAAGATGTTTCACTTCCTACTGTTTCGCCACCAGTTGATTCTCCTATTATTGACAGCAGCCGTATGAGAAGATGTCAGCAAGCATGTCCTTCTTTAAAATCTGTTTTTAAATGTGTTCAGACTGGAGTTAAACCGACATATGATTTTTTACGCAGTTTTGATCAAGAATCCAAACATATTCTTCGCCATTGGGATAATTTATTTATTATGGATGATATTCTTTATCGTAAATGTTCAATTTCTGTTTCATCTGGTCCCGTTTTACAGATGGTTGTTCCTATTTCTCTTTGAGACACTGTTTTTGCTTTTCTTCATGATAATATGGGCCATATGGGTAGAGATCGTACTCTTGAACTTTTTAAATCTCGTTTCTTTTGGCCTGGAATGTCTAAATTTGTAGAAGATAAAATCAAATTGTGTTCACGCTGTATCTGCAGAAAATCGCCTAACATTCCAGAAAGAGCTCCACTTATCAACATTAAAACTTCACAGCCTCTTGAATTAGTATGTATGGACTATCTTTCTCTTGAACCGTCGAAGGGTGGATTTGAGAATATTTTGATAATTACGGACCATTTCACTAAGTATGCAGTTGCTATTCCCACGAAAAATCAGACAGCTAAAACTACAGCCAAAGCCATCATCCATAATTTTATTCTTCCTTATGGTATTCCCGCTCGTCTTCACTCTGATCAAGGTCGTAATTTTGAAAGTGATGTAATTAAAGAATTGTGTTCTCTTCTTGATATTAAGAAATCCCGCACCACTCCTTACCACCCTATGGGTAATGGTCTCACAGAACGTTTCAACCGAACCTTAATGAATATGCTCGGTACTTTATCTGATCATCAAAAGCAGAATTGGAAAGATTATGTCCCTTACCTTGTTTATGTTTATAACTGTACTAAACATGTTTCAACTTCTTTTAGTCCGTATTTTTTAATGTTTGGTCGACAGCCAAGGTTACCCATAGATTTTATATTTGGTACTTATTCTTCGTCATCTGATATACATAGTTTTTCTAAATATTCTCAGGATTTTCAACAACGGTTTCAAGATGTTTATAATATTGCCCAAAAGAATATTCAAAGCGCCCAAGAAAAGCAAAAATTTCATTATGACCTTAAGTCACGAGGAGCTACATTAGATGTTGGAGATTTTGTATTGGTTCGCAATGTTCAGATTCGCGGAAAGAATAAACTCGCAGATAAATGGGAAGAAGATGCTTATGTTGTTATTGCTCAACCCGATCCTACTATTCCAGTTTACAGTGTTATGAAAGACGGGGATTTATCAGCTCGAACTCTTCATAGAAATCTTTTACTTCCAATCAGTGCTAAGGGTGTTCCTGTATCTAACTCCTCTTTTAATCCATGTTTAAGGTCAAATAATTCTTTCGATTATTCATCATTATCAGATGATTCACAACCTTTGATAGATGTTTCGCTTCCAGTTCCTGAAGTTACTACTGATTTAGTTAATATTCCGGTTTCTGTGTGTACTCCTGTTTCTGTATCCGATGTGTATCCAGTTAATCCTGTTAATGCTGTTAGTTTCATTTCTGATGCTGTTTCTTCCGTTTTTGTTCCTAATTTGCATTCGCCCGTTTCTATAAATTCTACTGCTAATTCAAGTACTACGAGAGTATCTAGATCGTCATTACCTGTTCCTGTTATTTCATCCAGAGTTCTAAGATCACATTCAAATAAAGTTGTCACTCCAGTCAAGAAGTCTGTTATTCCTATTCCAGTCAAACGACCACAACGCGTAAAACGTTCCCCAAATTGGTTTGATTCTGATGTTTATGACTTGAAATAGTTATTAGTTGTAGTATAGTTATATTTTTCGGTGTTGTTGGGTGGTTTTTCTATGTCAGTGTCGGGACGCCACTTCTCCTGGTGGGGGGATAATGTGGTAGTGTATATTTGTGTGTATTTGTATTTATTGTATATTGAGTATTTGTTTTATTATTGTCCCTTTAATACAGTTGTTATTTATAGTATATTTGGTGTTTGTTGTATTGTCCCTTTAATAGTACATCTTTAAGCTGGTCAGAAGTCTCTTTTCAATAGCAAGTCTAAACTCTACTCACTTTAACTCACTAAAATAACCACATCTCAGCTTCTATTTCAAACCTCACTTACATCTTAACCTTGTTACAAGAAGGAGCACCTAATTTCACTTGGTAAGTTTTATATTTATTTGACTGACTTTAATATTTTATCTATTTAATATGGTAATATAATTAGTATATATTTTATATAAGAAATAATTAGGTTATTAGTATATTTCTATAGTAGTCCTATAATTGTATTTGCATTTTTAGAATATCATACTTAGTTTAATCTTTTCATATTGTTAATTTCAGTCTCGTATTACGGTGTGTGTACCATAGTAGACATATAAAAATAAGCAACCTTTTTAAAAAAAACTCCTATTTCATAGGGTATGTATTTGTATGTATTTATTACTTAAGAGTTCATTGTTATTTCATAAGACGCTTTTACATTCCTTTGTTTAAATCCATGATTTCCCGCCACTATTTTAAACCTATGTATATAGTGTAAACTATTATTATTCTTGATTTTTATACATTTCTTTATGTATTTCAGAGTTTTTCATATGTATATAATTCACCAATAAAATCTGAACCTACGACCTGGTGTTTGTTCCTTTAAATAGAAACCCTGCTACAATTGCAACACACATTGTAAAAATAAAGCCCTGGGTATTACCACAATCTGATTAAAACATAGATTCTATTTCGTTTTGTTTTTTATAGTTCAAAAGTTTGCTTTACTTGTCTTCACAACACTAGGATCTGGAAGATTTGTTACATAACATGCAGTCTAGTTGATGTGAGGAATTAGCCAATGAAACAGTCTGCTTGGTGAGTTCTTGGCGTGCCTTGCACAGAACTGTGGGTAAATCCTTAAAAAACGTCAAAGCTGATTGATTAATGTATGATGTCATAGATTCAAAACCACTAATATGACCTCACTCATTGAAAATCTGGCCATTTTACACCATTTGTAGAACATTATAAATGGTCATCCCTCTTGTGATAGTGTTCAGCCATTCCATAGAAAAGATATTATATTCAATGATAAAGCTTGGATATAAATGAAATGAAATGGGGTTTAACGTCCTACTCTTCTGCACCTAACTTGGGCTAATGGAACACGGGAGCTTGGATATAAAAATTAAATTATAAGATTTTCTTACTTAAAATATAGCAAACATTCACAGCCCAAATTTTCAACATCCATTGCAGTAAAGATTTCCATAGGACTTGTACTTTCTTTTGCATTTAAACTTTCAACAATGAGTTTGCGATTGATAGCACGGATCTGAGAGAAAAAAAAAGGTAAAATAAATCTAATAGATCTACACTTTAGAGATTCCTTTGCCAATGATGAGACCAATACATATATTTCCAGAATAGCTTTACTGACAGCAATTACTGAAATCTACTCAAATTAAAAAAAAATAATCCATTATATTTAATGTTATATGGCTTTCTTCAAATTGAAAGTATGGTTTTGAAATGAACATCAAAGATAAATACCGATTTCATTGGCCAATTCGTCTGTTCACATAATGCAGAGGCTATCTCCATTCTATACTTTGGATTAAATTCAGATATCTGCTTTGATATAAGACCTTTTACCAATGACTTCATTTCCCTACAGTAAAAAAAATTCATATATACTGTAAAAAAATAATACCACAAAATAAAACTCAGCATGGAACTGATGTGTCACTCTGAGATTCGATAAATACCATACAAATTCCTGCAAATATGAAGAAAAATATAAATTTGGAATTGCAGAGCATTTACAAGATTTCCGTGACTGTACAAAATCTATCAAGCAAAATTCTCGAGACAATCTGAATAATTCCAGAAAGTCTCTGTAGAGGGTTTATAAGAATTGTGAATTGGCACACAGGGGTGATAATAATATGTGCAATTAATGATCAATAAAATTCAATCCAACATTGTATAGTTCGCTATTCAAATAGAAGTTTTCTTACCTTACATCTGCGGCCGACATATTATCTATTCTTTTGGTTTCCAAAACCTTTTTCATGAAAAATTTATTCTGAAAAATCAAACCATCCAAAATAACCACTTTGCATCTTAAACTGGAAAATTCCATAACATGACATTTATGTACACCCAAATTATCTACTTATTATAAGCTTTTAAAGTTTTTTTACATTTTAAACTGGAAAATTCCATAACATGACATTTATGTACACTTTTAAAACTGTATGAATTTTGAAAATTGTTTACATAGGATAGATGTTTTCCAGTAATGAGTCATTTGCATATTTAGTCTAAAGAGTAAAAACGCAGACTTTAACTGTGCATTTTCACTTATGCTGAAATATCTCTATTGAAAAGAGAGAGAGAAAAAACAGGGTTTGATGTCCACTCGACACGTGACACACAAGGTCATATTGAGACTAACACATCGTTCAATTTCAGCAGTAGGAGGAATCCAGAGAAAACCCACAAGATTGGTCAGGCAGCCATACTCATTGTCACATACAACCGGGGAATCGAAACAACGCCAGTTTACTCAATCACAGACTTTATGATACAGCGTGCACATGCTAACCATTCGGCAATCCAACCCCTTCTATTGCACAACTAGACCAAAATTTATTATTTGATAACATGACCTCTGCAGTGTGTCAATCGTCAGCCATTCAAGTGCTCTCAGTTTAATGTCAACACTGGTGTGCAATTGATTCTGCACTGCTTAATTGACTACAGTCCATTCAAAATTGAGAAATGTACCCGTAATTAAAATTTTACAAGAAGCAAAACATGCCCACATTTTGTAAGAAATGGATAGAGAAAAAGCTGAAAAAAACCTTGCAAGTTTTCGTACAATCATGGGCCATAATCCAAGAAGTTATGGTCTGAAATGTGCGAATATCAAGGACTATAATCCAGGAAGTTATACACATATGCATGATTATGGAGAGGAAGAAAAATGTTTGTGATATAACATACATTTCAAATTTCATCAAAGTCGAATAAGAGTTGTGACTTCTAGAGGGTCCACAACCTTGGTATTACATACTATTTGCATACAGAGAGCAGTCATTTTGTTCGTCAGTTTCTGTCCGATTTTCACAAAATTTGAACTCAACCATCATAATGGCGATATATTTAAACGCTTTTTTTTAAAATCGGATAAATATTGTGACCTCTAGATGGACCACACGCTAAAAATGTGATTTTTTGTTCCATTCCTATTGGGGGCCATAATCCAGAAGTTACAGTCTGATATGCACAAATATTGAAAGGATACAAGATCATTGGCTTATAAACATATATATTTCAAGTTTCATCAAATTTGCATAAAAATTGTGTCCTCTAGAGTGTCCACAAGCTAAAAAAACAGGATTTCTTGTTTAATCAGGGGCAATAGATTGTTATCAACACGTACCGAGATCTTTGGGAGATAAACATATATTTAAAGTTTTGTTCAATCTTGGGCGATAGATTGTTATCTACAGGTACTGAGATCTTTGGGAGATAAACCTATATTTCAAGTTCTGTCAAAATCAGATAAAAATTGTGACCTGTAGAGTGTCCACAAACAAATTGTTGATGGAAGGGAAGGGACAATAAACACATACATAAAAATGTGGTTGCATAAAAACAACTGTTGTTCTCTTGAACTGCCATATGTACCAAAGGTTAGTAGTATGTATTGAATAATTACCTGAGAATCTGGTAAATCAATTGTCGTATTGGTCTTGTATATAGTAGAAACATCTTGAACAGATTTCAAGTCTTTCAAGGAAAGCTGTTTCATAAAATCTCTATTATCTGCAATACCGCTTATTGTGCCAGCACCTATTAACTAAAGCATTTGATATAGGTGTAATAATTACACAAATCATTTTCCAGTGATTCAGTTGTTTTCAAATGGATTTAATGGCACGCAATTTATACATGCATTATGCAAGAGGTAAATCTTTGGGCCTGAAATGTTATCTAAATTATTCATTGGGCAATAATTAACTTATCCGGACCATAATCAAATATCTTTGCCATCAGTAGCCTGAAATTTACTGGATTTGAATACATTTTGTGATGGATAATATAACGTAAAAAGTGGATAATTGAGACTTTGTTATACCAATGTCAGGAATGATGACTGAGACTACCCTAAAATTTTAGCGGTTTGAGTGAAATTTTCAGCATATTTTGTCTTGAATATGTATTTTTTAACTTATATTATAGCAAAAACTGTCAGCTTTGTATCTAATCTAACCTAATGCCCTTTTAAATGAATGTCTAAAAATGTTATACATATGGCTTACAACAAGAGACACATCATTGCTCAAGTCAGAGTTTGAACCTCTGATACTTCTGGTCAAGTGACCTAAACATGCAATAATAACCACGGATCTTAAATAGTTGTTTTAAAAGTTTTAAAAGCAAACAATAATAAATTATACCTTAATGTCTATGTTTATACCTTTTTAGCCATACTACGCATCATAGCATTCCTTCTAGGATCCTTCTTCATGTCAGTTTTCATCGTAGTCTTTACATCGGATAAAATACTACCCAAGTTTGCAGCAGATAAAGTTTTAAGTTTGTTCATTGGCAATTTAACAACCATTCCACCTAAACGACTCAAAGCAGCAGAATCAAGGGGACCACTTAAACCACATGTCTTCAATACATGGCTTTTCTACAAAACAATTCAATAACTGCATCATTAGTATCCTGATGTATCACATATTTCTCAAACTACCAGAATATAGCAGCGCAGTCAACTACCTTAAAACAATCTGATTCAAACGTTTCTTTTTGTTATACTGTCTATGTCCTCCACTACATGAAGATCTGACGAGTTGTAGTGGAAGATGATGTCAAAAGTTGTACAAGCGAGTTTTCACCCTAAGACGTCAGTCATTTGATTAACAAATCAGCATCGTTGTTCCAAGTGGCTATTCTGAACTACAACTTTTGTTTTTGTTTTCTATCAGTGCGAATATCGACTCACAAAATAAGGATTCAACTCAACAGACCATTTGACTGGCTAATCTCTCACATAACCCAGAAAGCAGGTCATTTAACAGCTCTTCCAGATCCAGGTGTGGTGAAGACAAGCAAAATTAACAAGAAAAGGAAAGAGAATATGATCTATGTTCAATAAGATTGTCAACAATTAGATGCAGAATTATTGTGTCCCAAAAAGTGTGACAGACAGACAGACGAATTCATTTTAATAGTAATACTCTGACCAGTAATTCATCTTCAGAGTTTAGTTACAGGAAAAATACTAAAAATAACTAAGGTTTATTCTTTCCATTGACGGAACAATTAAAGAAATTGGAATTTATCTGCAAATAATCAATACTAGCTGGCTCTGAATTTTAGGTAATTTCTATGAATATGTAATTCTCAGTTTCTAATCATTATCAATATATCATTTAATAATGATAAACATTTCTTTGAAGTGTTCCAGCTTCATAAAAGAGTGTCAAAAACTTTCTAACATCATTTATACTCTCAAGATTGTTCACTTACAATTAATGATGGCGTTGTGTAATCACCAACACCCTTGAAAAACACCTTTTGGCAGTCATTATCACAAAGGGCAGTCTTTGGCACAGATTTTAAAAAAGCTAGTGGTACACTGGTTAAGAAACTGGCTAAGTTTTTAAGCCCATTACAGGTAATATTTGAAGCTTCTACAGTCTCAAAAACACATCTCGAAGCAATGACTTCCATAACCTGTAAAATAAATCAATCAAACCAATAAAGGAAATTACAGATAAACGATGACTCAGCCTACGCAAAAAATGCTCATGATCAATCTCTGTGAAGGTTTTAATGTAGTGATCGAAACTATACACCTGGGTCATTCAAAAGTTTTCTTTAAGCTGAGTAAAAATACTTAATTCTTCCACTTAACTAAATGTGTTACTAAATCGGTATTCAAAAAGGCTGTATGTTTCATCTCCTTGGCTATGTCAAAAAACTTAACTGTACACTTAAAACTCGCAATTGCAGAAAAGCATGAATTTCTAACTTATGGAATACCTGCCACCGCCAAAAATCACAAATTTCTTACTTTGCACGCATGTTATGTCCCCTTTAGAGCACCACTATACTCATATTAAACTAGTGTTTGTCTACAATTATATCCCTCATGGTTAAACACATTCCAAATATAATTTTAACACAGTGATGTGCGATAAATGTTTCATGAATCTGAAGTGACAAACACAAAAGGAAAACACAAGTTATTCCTCTATATAACTGACTGAAGTGACGAGTAATAACAGATACACGGTTGAATTTCTGCTCACTAATAATTCCTTGAAGACCAAAAGGTGTTATATGGGACTGCAAGAGGATATCTGACTATTCGATAAAGTAATTAAGTGTCATTAGATAAGAGAACATGAGAAAAATATAGATATAGTCCAAACATTTCCTTGTTTTTATTCCTTCTATACCTTATAAAGGCATGGTATGCACTGACTTTTTCTGTTTTTCTTTCGTGATTTCGCATCTAGTGGCAGTCAATTTTTTTATGAATTGTCAGATATCCTTACACAGTCTCACACAACAACTTTTCGTCTATGAAGGAATTATTTGTGAGTAGAAATTTATTACTCATTACTTCAGTCAGTTATATAGAGGGATAACTCGTGTTTTCCTTTCGCGTTCGTTACTTCCAATTGTTGAAACCTTTATCACTCATCTATCGTAGCAATGATCTCTGAGTTAAAATTATATTTGAAAAGTGTTTCCCCAGTCCTATCACATATGTGATAATGACTGACACCAATGTTGTCCTTTAATTCCTAAATGGATTATTTCAGCCAAAAACTCGAAGTATGCTTTGGATAATTTAGATAAACTTTAATTCGGCTTCAAATTACTATCATGGAACAGGTTCATTTATTGTGTGTATGGCAGACATGAAACGAAATAGAACCACACACTATTTTTGGGATATCGCGGCCATTAAGGGTTGTCATTACTTGGAAAATGTTTGTCGAAATATTACATGTAAATAGTATGACTATCAAATGTAATAGTATGTTTCCTGTTGTTTTCATAGATTTTTACAGAAAATTCCATTTCAATAGCAGTCATCAGATAGTGGTATAGTAAAATGGCAGATATTGTGAACTTTATCATTTTAAAAAAGTATAACAAATATTAACAGAGCTGATGCATTTCAAAGTGATGACCAAAAGAATAGGTTATTGGTACTATGGGTCTTTTTCTTTACTGATGTACAGAAATCTAGAAATTACTGTGGGCTTTGTTAAGGGGAGGCCATTTTGTTGGGAATTTTCGAACTCAATCATCATTACGTCCGTGGACGGATATCTGGACGGACAGGGGGAAGACAATATATATATCCAAATGACAATCTGGGCGTATAATAAAATAGTTACCACTTTAGAATTAGCTTTGTCAATGTTTTTAAGGCCAGCTTTTGCTTGTGTACAATCTACTTTATTCAAAACCTTCTTAACTTCAGTATTTGACAAGCAAATTAAAATTGGACCAATTCTGCAATAATCATAAATATAATTTGCCATTACTAATAAATCAATAAGCTTCTGAACGACTTTATTACCACTAGTCACAATCCTTTATTTCAACAATTCATTTCAGTCCTTCGTGTTCTTATATACTATTCAAAAAAAGTAGGGGATATTTGATTTTGGGGGCATAATACTAAAATATGCAAATGACTACGAAAAAAGTCACTATAGAACATAACAGAAGAAACATTTCCAGTTGCATGTGACGCCCAAACGCACCAATAGCTACCGCATGGAATGCAGGTGATGCTTGGGATCATCATGGGTGTCCAACACAAGATTTGCACGACTCTGACTTTGAATGTTACAGTCATTGTGGCATTGAATTCCAGGGTGGAAACATCAGTTTAATTGTTTTAGTGACCAGAAAACAAATTTTGATATGCGTCGGCTTACCCAAAATGAAAGGTTACGTGCCCTTGGCATGCTACAGATCGGCACAACACAGGCGGTTGTGGCGCTGACGATGAATGTTTCTCAGTCTGTCATAAGCAGGCTATGGTCCAGATACCGTGATACACAATCTGTACAGGACAGACCACGCTCAGGTCGACCAAGGGCGACAACTCAATCCCAGGATCGATTTATCCGTACCTTGGCCTTGAGAAATCGTGCCATCACAGCAAATCAGATCAGCGCTCGTCTTCAAACAGACACTGGTGTGAGAGTGAGTGGCCAGACGATTCGGAATCGACTGCATAGGGGTCACCTTCGCGCCCGACGTCCTCGCGTGATCCCTTGCTTGAGAGATCATCACATTCAGGCAAGACGTCGTTGGTGTAGGGATCGTCAACACTGGGATAATCGACGCTGGAGCAATGTGATGTTTTCAGATGAGTCAAGGTTCACTGTTTATTTTTTGGACAGACGTAGGAGGGTGTGGCGTCGTCGAAACGAGCGCTTCCAAGACGTTAACGTCATCAGACATGATCGATTTCGGGGTGGTTCTGTTATGGTGTGGGGAGGCATCACTGTTGCTGGAAGAACAGCTTTACATGTTGTTGCAGGGCGTGTTACAGGCCAGTACTACCGGGACAACATCTTGGCAGTCCATGTTGTGCCGTTCGCACGACGTCATGGCCGCCGTTTCATCTTCCAGGATGACAACGCAAGATGTCACAGGGCCAGGATCGTTACAGGTTACCTCCAACAACAGAACATCACCACATTACCTTGGCCAGCACTGAGTCCCGACCTCTCCCCCATCGAGCATGTCTGGGACATGCTTGGACAGAGGTTACGTCAACGTCAACAACGTCCTGCCAATGTCCAAGAACTTGCTGCTGCGTTGCAACAGGAATGGGACAATCTGGACCAAAATGACCTTAGACGTCTCATTAGGAGTATGCCACGTCGGATCAATGCTTGTTTGGCAAACAGAGGAGGATTTACCCGTTACTGACTTTGTTGTGATGCTGTGGTAACTTTGCTGTTTGACCCCGGGTATCATTTTACCCTTATAATGGTCAGTCTGTGCCTTACTTAGTCTAACGATCATTTGGAATAAATCGATGAATGTGAACTTCATTTCATTTTGTCATTTGTTTCTTCGTTAGTTTCATTAGGTGACTTTAATAACACTTAAAAATCAAATATCCCCTACTTTTTTTGAATAGTATATCATAAGTAATGATAAGCTGGACAAGTTGACATTCAGGATATCTGAGCAACTTATACAAATCTTAATGATAATTGACGTTGTTTTAGATAACTGATCTCATCAAAAAGCTTTGAATGATAAGAAAAATAGGTTGCCAGGCAACGAAACATACGCCCACACAGCAGCTAAAATTGTGACCTCTACCGGGTCGACAACCTTGATATACCATATTTTTACGCTATTCGCGTAAAAGTGGCGGCCATTTTGTTCAGCAATTTTGGTCTGATGTTCATGAAATTCAAACTAAAAATTCATTACAGTGTAACGGTGATATAATCAAATATTTTTTTAAATCAGGTAATAATTGTGACCTCCAGACGAACCACAAGATAATAAAGACGATTTTTCGTATAATCAGAGGCCATAATTCAGGAAGTTACAATCCAATATGTGCAAATATCGAAAGGAACCAAGATCTTTCGGTTATAATCATGTATTTCAAGTTTCATCAAAATCGAATTACAATTGTGACCTCTATAGGGTCCACAACCTTGATATGCCATATTTTTACACCATTCACGGACAAACAGCGTCCATTTTGTTTGTCAATTTTAGTCCGATATTCACGAAATTCAAACTTAACCTAGATTACCCTGTAACACTGATATAATCCATTGTTTTTTTTAAATCAGGTAATAATTGTTACCTCCAGAGGGACTACAAGCTAATAAAGGCGATTTTTCGTACAATCAGGAGCCATAATTGCCCATAATTCAGGAAGTTACAATCCGATATGCACAAATATGCAATGAAACCTAACATCTTTAGGTTATAAACATGTATTTCAAGTTTCATCAAAATCGGTTCAAAATTGTGACTTCTATAGTGTCCACAACCTTGTTATAACATATTTTCACACTATTCGCGTACAAACGGCAGCCATTTTGTCCGTCAATTTTGGTCTGATTTTCACGAAAATTCAGACTCGTTCATCATTACCATATAACGGTGATATAATCAAACGTTTTTTTAAATCGGATAATAATTTTGATCTCCAGAGGGACCACAAGCTAAAAAAAAGCGATTTTTCGGACAATCAAGGGACATAATTCAGAAAGTTACGATCTGATAGGCGCAAATATCGAAAGGAACCAAGATATTTGGGTAATAAACATTCCTGTCAAGTTTTATCAAAATCGGTTCAAAATTGTGACCTCTATGGTCCACAACCTTGATATAACATATTTTCACACTATTCGCATACAAACGGCGGCCATTTTGTCTGTCAATTTTTGTCTGATTTTCACGAAATTCAAACTCAACCTCCATAACCATGTAACGGTGATATAATCGAACCGTTTTGTAAATCGGATAACAATTTTGACCTCCAGAGGGACCACAAGCTAAATAAAGATAGGTTGCCAGGCAACGAAACATACGCCCACAGCAGCTAAATCGTCCGGCCAGTCAACAAGAGTGGTCGCATATTTTTACTTTTTTCGGTAATGAAACATTTATAATACACTAAAATCTGATTAAGAGTAACAACTCATTAAGTAATTATCAGAAAATCATTAGAATTTGTTTGGCTTTGATAAAGTTCTCCTCCATGATAATGTTTAGTATAGGAAACATTTAATATCATAAATTGAGGTGTTCAAGTTATCAAAATTCATTGAAAATCAATATACTTGTTCGTCTCAAGACATTAAAATCTGTGTATCAATCTAAAGTGAATCAGATGTAAACTTTAGCTTCTATAGTGTCCACAATATTTGTTTTGAAGAGATCAAGGGCCATAACTCTGACAGTAATTGTCGGAAATCGCTAAAAATCAATTGGCTTCTTCGTCTCATGACCTTAAACACTGTGTATGAATTTAAAGTCAATCGGGTATTAACTTTGGCCTCTAGAGCATCCACAAGATTTTTTAAAGTGATCAAGGGCCTTAACTATGACAGTAATTATCGGAAATCATTGAAAATCAATAGGCTTCTTCGTTTCATGACCTTAAACACTGTGTATAAATTTAAAGTCAATCGGATATTAACTTTGCCCTGTAGAGCATCCACAAGATTTTTTGAAGTGATCAAGGGCCATAACTCTGGCAGTAATTATCGGAAATCTTTGAAAATTAATAGGATTCTTCGTCTTATGACTTTAAACACTGTGTATAAATTTAAAGTCAATCGGATATTAACTTTGGCTTTTACAGTGTCCACAAGATTTTTTGAAGTGATCAAAGGCCATAACTCTTGCAATAATTATCGGAAATCGCTGAAAATCAATAGGCTTCTTCATCTTATGACCTTAAACACTGTGTATACATTTAAAGTCAATCGGATATTAACTTTGGCTTTTACAGTGTCCATAAGATTTTTTGAAGTGATCAAGGGCCATAACTCTTGCACTAATTATCGGAAATCGCTGAAAATCAATAGGCTTTTTCGTCTTATGACCTTAAACACTGTGTATAAAATTCAAAGTAAATCGGATATTAACTTTGACTTTTAGAGCGTCCACAAGATTTTTTGAAGTGATCAAGGTCCATAACTCTGGCACTAATTATCGGAAATCCCTGAAAATCAATAGGCTTCTTCGTCTTATGACCTTAAACACTGTGTATAAATTTAAAGTCAATCGGATATTAACTTTAGCCTCTCAAGCATTCACAAGATTTTTCAAAGTAATCAAGGGTCATAACTCTGGCAGTAATTATCGGATATTGCTGAAAATCAATAGGCTTCTTTGTATCATGACCTTGAACACTGTGTATCAATTTAAAGTCAATCCAATATTAACTTTAGCCTCTAGAGCGTTCACAAGATTTTTCAAAGTGATCAAGGGTCATAACTCTGGCAGTAATTATCGGATATCGCTGAAAATCAATAGGCTTCTTCGTCTCATGACCTTTAACACTGTGTATAAATTTAAGGTCAATCGGATATTAACTTTAGCCTCTAGAGCGTTCACAAGATTTTTCAAAGTGATCAAGGGTCATAACTCTGGCAGTAATTATCGGATATTGCTGAAAATCAATAGGCTTCTTCGTCTCATGACCTTAAACACTGTGTATAAATTTAAAGTCAATCGGATATTAACCTTGGCCTCTAGTGCGTTCACAAGCAATTGTGGACGATGGACGGACGGACGGACGGACCGACGGACGGACGGACGGACCGACAGACGGACGGACGGGGGCGACGGCAATATACGTCCACATTTCTATGTGGGCGTATAAAAAGGGTGATTTTTTGGACAATCAGGGGCCATAATTCAGGAAGTTACGATCCGATGGGCGCAAACATCGAAAGGAACCAAGATCTTTGGGTTAAACACGCATTTCAAGTTTCATCCAAATCGGTTCAAAATTGTGACCTCTACACTGTTCACAAGCTAAAAACATGATTATTCGTACAATCAGGGGCCATAACCCATGAAGTTACAGTCCGATACATGCCAATATCGAAAGGAACCGAGATCTTAGGGTGATAAACCTATATTTTAAGTTTCATTGAAATCAGATAAAAATTGTGACCTGTAGACTGTTCACAAACTTTACAATTGTGGATGGACGTCCGGACGAACAAGGGCGACGACAATATACGTCCACATGAAAATGTGGGCGTATAAAAATTCTAAAAGCAATAACATTACTTTTTAATATCATCCCATTTGCTGGTATTTATGCTACTCTTTAAGAGTTTACTGGCAATTTCTCTGGCACATCCAGACCCTTTCTGGACTGCAGCTTTCAAATTATGCTCATTCAAATGTTTTCTTTTGTCTTCTGAGATGGTATCTAAAGCACAGGATTGACTCCATGGAAGAGACATCAACAATGGAAGATTTGATTGTATCTACAAATCAAAACAGTATAAATCAATGTTTCTTATCGAGTTGCAATACAATTATTGTCCATATACACCAACCTCCATCACTTTTTCTTCACAATTAAATTATCAACATATCAAAAGACTGAAGAGCTATGTTATCAGTTCTACAAGTTCTACACACAACAGTTATAAGCTTGAAAACAAATTCTTTAAAGTACCATAAAATGTTCTCCGGAATAAAAGCTTTAATACCACAAAATATTTTGAACGGTTTATGAGATAATAACAAACCACCACCGTTTCTTTTAGAATTAAACTAAGGCAAATTTGTTTTCTCGGTATCACAAAAATGATCAAATCAGAGAAATAGCAAAAGGCACATATAAATAAAATGTCTCAAAGAAGTATACCAGAATCTATAGCGTAGGAATATGAAATGAACTAGAAGAATTAAATAGCAATAATTACATAAAAGTTTATACCACATTCAATGACAGAGACGAACAAATGGAAGCTGAAAGACAGTTCATCAAATAGAAAATCTTCTTCACATGATCATTTATCATGCTCTTACTCTTAGTCATCATAGATGAAGCTTTTGCACATAGACTTCTATGCCTCATGGGGTCATCCAGAATATGCTCTGTAATCAATGTCATTGGTTTTGTTGCCGAATTTGCCATTGTGAAGTTATGGATGGTGTCTACCCTGTGTAATTGTAACAAAACAAAATGATCATCTTGCAATATAAATTTGATCTACAAAAATTTCCTATTAAACTTAGTTTGAGATAAAGTATTCTCCTTGTCTAAATAATACCTACTGTCTATTCCACCCGACACTAAATGACTCGAAAATTGCTTGCTATTTCTTCAATTTTTAATTTAAATGGTTAAAACTTGACGACCTAAGTTAACTAATTTCAGATCAAGCTATATAACCTTTCTCTCTTGAAAAATCGTAATTTCTTTACTTCGCGGTTTTGATGACAGTCATGCGTGACC
This sequence comes from Patella ulyssiponensis, assembly GCA_963678685.1. Taxonomy (NCBI): domain Eukaryota; kingdom Metazoa; phylum Mollusca; class Gastropoda; family Patellidae; genus Patella; species Patella ulyssiponensis. Next base: position 81,251,065 of record OY783226.1, on the reverse strand, counting down.
TAGATATTTGGAATAAACCTAATTGAACAGGTGAGTGGATAGGGCTTGAGGTTGTTTCGTCCTACTTGAATGTTTATATAGCTGTTCCGACCCAGTAGAATATAACTTGTTTTAAAGAGCTATTTACGGGAGGTAATACAAATTTGCTATTAGGTTTCAGACCACATTTGTTTGCTCCACTGCCTTAGATATTAAATTGAATGCACCCGATTTGTGAAATACTGTGATACCCCTACATGGCAGTGATCCAACTTACGCAAACACATTGGTATGTTTATGTTCTGACAAATTGGCTAGTGTCGAAAAATGTGAAATTTACACGAGAATAAAGGATGTTATCCAACTTGGAACAGACAGTACCTAATATCAAAACATGGAATTCAATTAACTGTCTTCATTTGAATTTGACAAAAAATAATTATCTCCTTTCATTATTTAATCAAAAAGCTTTACTATTCTGACCTTGCAGTAGCTAGTTTTAGAAAGTCTATAAATAATAGAATACTATCAACTGTTTATTTTTTTAGAATATTTAAGAAAACTCACAGGTAGTCAAATGCATCATGTGACATTCTGCTGATAAAGTATCCTGGCAAATATATCACAAGACGCTTTAAAAACAAGATATTTTTTAATGCAATCTGCCTTGGAACTTGAAAGTTGCTGTTTTTCTCCAAAAGAGCTTCAGTGGCCACTTCTCTTGCTTCTGATTTCAAATTCTGCATAAATAAAAGGGAACCTAATTAGGAATACCATTAAATGTGATAAATTATCTGTCATGAAGCTTTTCTTACACATGGATGTGCTTAATGTTATATTATAACAATTATAGTCTTTACATAATCTGCAATATGGTACATATTCTTGACTTTTTAATAAGACAGTCAATTATGTAACTTGTTCTGCTATTTTAAATCAAATCTGTTCAATTATAACTTGCTTACTTTTGCCTCATTAAGTAAGAGTAAAACAAAAGGATTAATAAGGCTAGAAGAAAACGATGGATGTCGAATAATTTGGTGAATGTGTTCCTTGCTACTGGTAGGTTTTTTTATTTCTGCTAAAAGACTTGCTGCTGTCACATTTGAAACCTGAAATAAGATATTAAAACATGATTCAAAACATTAATTAATTCACAAAATCGGCAGGTTACTTAACTGACTTAACAAAACACTAATCATATATATGTACAGGCAAATAAGTGTTTGCCATATGGTACATGCTAGATATGCCCACATTTCTAAGAGATTGTTGGAGAATGGGCAAAATTGATAAGGCACATGTTCCCAATTCATTATAACTTCTGTATGAAAGGCAGCTAGGGGCCTTAACCCACAAAAAGATATGGTCTGCTTTTTTTTTTAATTCGCATGGTTCTAACATGAATCGATCTTGCGAAACTCTTCGCAAGATGCTGGATATTTCACTGTTTGGCCCATTTCAAATATTACCTGTGGTTTTAAAAACACAAATTTAGGTCTTAAAATCTCTTGTTATTACTATCAATGAGATTAATTGTGACAATACAGTTAAATTATATATTCCCTTCACAATGATTGATGTCTAGTATTTATAATATATTATAATACAATAGCAAGCTTACCTGTTCATATTTCCGACATGCAGAGGGAATGCGATATTCCTTTCTTTGTAAAGTATATAATTTTATTCTGAAATGTAAAAAATGAATGATTGAAAAGATTATCAACTCCACCCCCACCTGTATTATGACTGGTTAACAAAAATGCATGACAATCTGAATAATACATTATCACATGATTTGGTTGTTTGTAAATTTACTTTAAAGGGTATGTAAACTAGAAGATCATTGGGGCCTTTTCTCTCTTGACATCTACATACTGTATTTAATGAATGGTCCAATAAACATTATATTATTCATAACAATAAAATATGTAAACAATTCAGCTTTTTTCTTTACTCCACAACAATAATAAAAATAACAGAAACATAATCCAAGACCATCTTTTGGATTTAGCTCCCTTTATCTTGAGGCAGACCCTGCAACTCACAGTTCTACCGCTTTTAAATGAAATGCAGTTTAACTTCTTTTTCTGCAACAACCAGGCTTTCTTTTATTTAAACCATATCCTACATTAACTGTATGGTCAGCATAGCTTGTACCATTTTTTAAAAACACCAATTTCATAAATAAACCAGCAACTTAAACATTAACATTAAATTCCATTCACAAAAATAAACAAAGAATGGTTGACAGACCAAGCAGCAATAAATTTTTAACACCCAACATGAAAGATACATTATGTGAGATTAGATAAAAAGCTGGCAGTTCTCACTATAATAGTCAAAAACAAAATAATGTAAAGGGAATTTGCTGAAAACTTCAGTCAAATTGATCCACTCTGACCGGAAAAATCCTCGGTTCTATGGGCAAGGAGTAGGGTCGTCTGTCCTGCCTCATGGGTTTTCTCCGTGTAGTCCTGTCTCTTCTCACTGCTAAATAAAATTAAACCATGTTAGTCCCGAAAAAACCTAGTTTGTGTCGAGTGGACGGTAAATCCCATTTCTCTCTCTCTCTGAACGGAGAATTTCTGCCTAGCGTCAATTGAACTTCTGCCTAGCGTCAATTGAACTTCGGCCTAGTGTCGATCATCATTACTAAAGTCTGTACAATAAAAAACAATCTTGATTATCCACTTCACAATTAAATCATCAATATGACCATTGAGCAGCAAATTGGATCCCAATCCAGTAAATACTGCAGGCTATAGTGATGACATCGCGAGTTGATTATGGTCTGGATAAGTTTTTTAATGTCTAATCACAGGAGTCTGACCTCGTATCTGTATATATGTATACGCATGTATACACCATGTCGTACCAGACAATATGTAATAAAAAAGATGCTCATCATCAAACTTAGTCCCTGTATTTAACTCTTAACACCAAGATTGAACATCTTACGTCAAATAGAGGTAAGAAGTTATTGTGTTCCAAAAAGTGTGACAGACAGATAAACCCATTTTAATAGTTCTCTTCAATGATAATTTAGGTTTGCATTGAGTCTCCAATCCCATACCAAGTTTCTTGAAAACCGTATATCAGTAAAAGTGTGGACTAGGTGGATCAAAAGGGCAAATGCCTTGTAAATGTCTGTAGACATGAAAATGCAAGCAAAAAAAAAACAGTACAGTAAAAATTATATCTTGCGAAATTCCATGATAAAGCTTAACCATACATTAATGCAAGAGCTAAATCTGCCTATCGCAAACTTTCTTTAGGCCTGAAATGTTTTCTAAATTATTAATTACACATTAATCAACTTATCCAGACCATAATCAACTCTCGTTGTCATCGTTAGCCTGCGGTATTTACTGGATTGGAATCCGATTTGCTGACCAACACTCATTGATGATTAAATCAAAAAATACATAATGGAGACTATGTTTTTATCGAGGCTAGGTCAAAAATTCAATCGCTAAAATCGCTGTTCAAAGTGGATCAATTTGACTTAAATTTTTTAGCAAATTCCCTTTGTATTATCTAGTAATCTACTATAGTGAGAACAGCCAGCCCATTATTTAATCTCCCATAATGTATCTTTAAATAATCAACCAAATTAATAATTCTTCAAAAATCTAATTCTAATACTTACAAATTGAGACACTGCACTAATAAAATTAGAATCATTTTAAAACAATGAAAGATAATCTAAGCTTAAGGTTATCATGGATAGGTTGACAGACAACAAAATATGCACACCAGCAGCTTCCACAGTACGGTAATTACAAAATTTACAGAACAAAAGTGAATAATAAAATGACATGAGAAATGACCAAAATGTTGTGCCGTATATAGTGCGCAGTAGCTGGGGTAGCTACTGAATTTGACATTATGTACAATATAAATAAGTTTCTATAAATATTTTCAAAACAAAACACCTATTTACATGACACATCATGTTTCCAGCACTGTTTATCAAATTCACCGATATTTTGCAGCGGGCCAGAAACAAAATCCTCAGAGTCATTTGAGGTTCTGTTTACATGGGCTTTTTTGCAATTTGGGGTGGGGGAAGGGGGGGGCAAATCCGTAAAATATGATATCAATTTTTTCCGCAAAGAAGCGATAAAAAGGTCTTCTGATATGACGTTTTGCATGAGCAAAGAAGCACTGTTACAGGAAGTCATCAAAAAGTCGTTGAAAATGGATAAAATTCTTCCTGTCCATGGAAAGGGCAACTAATATAAGTTTCAGAAATATACGTTATCAATATCTGATATATATAATAAGCTTTAACCATTGAACCTACATTCGTAGTTGGGGTTTGTTTAAGCTTACTCAGACCCTTTTCATTATGCTAGTAAGGTTGATTTTCTAATGGTCTTCCATGAGTTTTTCAATAAAAAAAATCTTTCACAGGCTGTAAATGAATCTGTTTCTATCACATGTTTGTGGTGAAGGGAGGTAACGTACCTAAAAATTTGGGAATTGCTGACTAATCTAGCAACACCTAGATATTGTAAAACCCGCGGTTGTTGCATCAGGAATATGACAGGAATATAGTATGATAAAATGAGAAAATCAAATGCAGTACTATTAAATAGTAATAGCCTACATATATAGCGTTAAGAATAAATTAATGACAGATGGACAGAGAAGTGACAGCTCTCAATGGCCACATTAGGATGAGATGTATAATTATTAGACTTTTCTGGTTTTCTTATATCACGTGTGTTAACATTTTTAATTGTATTTTACGAATGTAAAACCAGGCATTGTCCTTCTGCTCCACATAATAATTGGAAGGATCCACCTTTATTCTAATCTAAATATTAGGAATTTCTGTTCAATTATGACTTTACTATCGGGCACAAAGTAATTAATAACTATAATCTAGAATAAATTCTGGAAACATTAAACCAGTCCAATGCATTACCTTTTACTTTATCTACAACTGGTGCTGGTGTTGTAGAGTTATTTCCAGCAACTCCATTACTAAACACATCTGAAAAAAATAATTTCAACAATACTGATTGGAACTAGGGATCACACAAAATTTGCAAAAACTGTAGCCTCTGTAAAGGAAGGTAACTTTGGAACAGGAAGATGTGAAATGCTGAATTTTATCCTCTTTATAACCCAAATTTGGACACCAATTTTAAATGAAGAAGTGGTTAGTCTGTATTTCATCCAGTGTTTGGCTCAGGGAGAATAAAGTTCTCAGGTTGCAGAATGCTGATTATAGTAAGGTTTGTTCCTAACGGATGGACATACCAAAAGAGAACTAGGAAAATCCAGAGATTTCATACTCTCACGTTCCAAAGATATCTTAAATAAACTTCATCAAAATCGGACAAACTTTGTCACTAGTTCAAATATCTGCAAAGTGGGATCAGCAAACTTCTAAAGTAACAGTACATATCAAGAAGAGTCTCCAAAAGAAGAAATGGTTAGAAGTTTAACAAAAGGAACAAAAATAAAATGAGAGACAAACATTTTTATTTTTAACTAAAATGTACTAAGCTTTAACATACATTATGCAAGAGCTAAATCTGCCTGTTGTAGGTCTTTCTTTAGGCCTAAGTGTTTTCTAAATTATTAATTAGACATTAATTAAATTATCCAGGACATAACCAACTCTTGATGGCATCAGATTTCTCCGATATTAAATAGAACAGTTCTGCCATATTTTGATTTATGCTAAAAATGGAGAAGCTAGATTTAGTTTCGAACAACCAGAACAGTGGTTGAGATTATTGAACACGTCTTGTCAAACCTTCAAAGGCTAATATCTCTGCTCACCATAGAGTAATTTGAATGAAATTTTCAAATTATTCATTTTACATTATCTATTTTCGAACTATTATAGCAAGCATTGCTAGCTCTCTATCTAAATCTTACATAATGTGTTTTCAATACTACTTACACAAAATCATAACCATTATTAACACAATGAAAGTGTTAAACTGTGGCTTTTTAAAAATGGTCATTTTGTCAATCAATCTCTTCAGAACTGAAACAAAAAATAGACAGAAATTTAGTTGTGTCACAGACATCGAAAGTTATGAAATTTATATTTTTTAGGAGAAAACCTGTTCGTCCTCTCTTGACCACAAAATGGTCTATGACATAGGCATATTGCCTGATCTCCAATTTCCCATTCATTCATAGTGAATAAAATATGTCTTAAAAAAAAAAAAAAGGCTTGACACAGAAATTGTCTGTCATTAATTTCACCACACATTTACTTTTATTTTTTACCTTTAAGTTTAATATATATAATCAATCTGATTAAAAAACAGATCCATATTTCGTTTTATTATACTTTCGATGGGTTTTACTACATGAAGACCTGAACACTTGTTGTGGGAGGTCCGGTCAGGGGTATGAGCTGCTTTTGACCATATGTCAGACTTTGATTAAATGAAATGAAATGGGGTTTAACGTCCTACAATGTTCTGTCCGAACTGGGCTAATGAAGACCGGCATACGCTATTTATACCGTACTATCAATCATAGTTACAGTATATGTATAATACAAAACTTTTTTAACTTTGATTCAATTATAGGGTTAATAATATTTATTGTCTTAGCCAATTCCATGTGTGACCTGTGTTAAAATAATTTTAACTTTGTACGGTCACAACATTATGTGTGACAAAAATAAATTCACCATTTTTGCAAATTTCAAATCGTTCCTAAAAAAAATGTTCATGTCAATCTGTCATATTTTGTCCAGGGCCCATGGTGTATTATAATATAGTTTAGTTCCAGTTATTAAACTGTTTTCTATACAGATCTTTGCCTCGTGTCGGTATTATTTGTAGTTATTCTCATTCATTTCAAGACTGTAAAATTGAATTTTAATTTTAAGTTGTGAATGTGACAAATTAGGGCCTATACAACAACAAGTTTAATGAACAAATTTTACAAAGGCCTATTTCACTCGATATATTGTTAAATATCTGTACAATTTAATTTATGGTCAATAACAATTGTTAAAGGGACAATAATATAATGGTGTGATAATCTGCCAATGGCTAATATATTTAATGTTTCTTAAATTAACCACTTTAAAGTCAACTGGCTAGTGAGTCGTTAACCTGTCATCACTTGTCGAGCCGTCATTGGTAACGACGTTAATCCAATCTATTGTTTTTGTTGATTTATATTATTGTTTAATCTTTTATGCATTGTTCATATATCGACATGTCAGTTTTAATTACAACATTTATCAATTTTACTTTTATCCTATTGTCTGATTTGCCTTAAATATCACAAAAATTGTACATTGAAGGCAGTCACTAGTTAGGATCCCTTACTAAGTGCAGTAACTGGCCTGTCAGTACTGTATGACGATATCTGTATATTTATGTTCCGGTATATTAAAGAACTCAACAATCATTCGAAGTCTGTTATATCCGAAGAGAGAATTTACACCTCTAAAGTTGGCGGAGAAGTTTTGTGTGGCAAGACCCCAACCTCTCTACAAGTCATAGCGAGTATACCACGCCACCCCCAAACGACAACTTCACAATGGAACAGGTTTTAATCCCTGAAAAATTGGCTGAGATTTTTAAAATCATGGACATTGAAACAGAGGCCAACCAATGGAGAATAGAAAGCAGAGGAAATAATTTTAGCGTTGTGCTAACATGGAGTGGCTTCTATTCTTCGGTGCCACAAAAGAGAAAATCAGCCAGTAAACTCAAGCGAGATTGGTACAGAAGTCAGAGTTACAAAGAAAAACAACAGACTCAACAACCAAACGTAAGTACCATGACACTTACAGAGGAAAAACTGCCTGAAGAGCACCCTCTTCCTGATATCCCCACAAAGAAATCGTCGAAGTCAAAGTTATGCCAGACAACAGCAGTGCGTGTTTTTAACAAGACAGCCCAAACAGTAGCTGTTACCAAAGAACCGATTTTTCAAACGGAAACTTCAATGAACGATGACAGGTACTGCGAAGATATGGACATTTTAGGGTTGCCGCAGTTGAAACGCGACAATCCTTTCGTTGCGGTGATAGAGGAGTACAAGAGAACTATACCCAACTCGAATTGAAAACATTCTACGACAGCGATATGTGGGCAATGTCGTCGACCATGAATACCTAATACAAACCGACCGAGGGACATTCTGGGAATGTTCAAAAATTGTAAGACAACACTGTAGAGATTTTAATCTGAGAACTGTGCCCGTCGAAAGCTCTAATACTTATCAATGGGAATCTACCTGGAAATGGAGATCTAAGCATAATGCCTGTAGACAGTACTATTAGTTTTTGCTTTTCGCATTACAGTTCCTTCCCGTTTGTCTGTTCTTTTAATCCTTGAATGGGACTTCCAATGCAACGAACTCAATATTTAATGTCATCATTTTATTTACATGATTCAAAGATTCAACAAAGGAAAGTATCATTTCGTTCGTATCATTTATTAAGACGCAGGGACATGTCTTTTCTAAAACAGAGGAAATTATAATAGTGTGATAATCTTAGCTACAGTCAGTATTTGTGTTCAGCTCAAATTGTTTCTCTCTTGCTCGATTATTTAACTTTACGAATTCAATATTTAATATTATTGTGTTTTTCATCATTCAACAAATAATTCATCATTTCTTTCGTATCGTTGATTAAGACGCAGGGACGCGTCTTTTCTAAAACAGAGGAAATTATAATGGTGTGATAATCTGCCAATGGCTAATATATTTAATGTTTCTTAAATTAACCACTTTAAAGTCAACTGGCTAGTGAGTCGTTAACCTGTCATCACTTGATGAGCCGTCATTGGTAACGATGTTAATCCAATCTATTGTTTTTGTTGATTTATATTATTGTTTAATCTTTTATGCATTGTTCATATATCGACATGTCAGTTTTAATTACAACATTTATCAATTTTACTTTTATCCTATTGTCTGATTTGCCTTAAATATCACAAAAATTGTACATTGAGGGCAGTCACTAGTTAGGATTCCTTACTAAGTGCAGTATCTGGCCTGTCAGTACTGTATGACGATATCTGTATATTTATGTCCCGGTATATTAAAGAATCCAACAATCATTCGAAGTCTGTTATATCCGAAGAGAGAATTTACACCTCTAAAATAACACTCTTGCTGGCTTGGCAGCCCCAGAAAATAAATAATAGCCTTATTCTAAGTACTAGATGTTTAAGTGTCCTACCTGTTGTGTAAATTATCCATTACGACCTATTTTACTTGTCCAGAGGGTTCGAAAATATTTTAAATCAAAGTCACATTTGAAAAGGTTTACATTAGACTTTTCAAATCAATTACGGTAGTTGAATTTTTCCAATTTTTTAAATTAGGTGTGTTAAGATGAAATTTATATCATCAATTAATTGGAATATTGTTAAATAATACAATTTGTTGACCAGAATGAAGATTGGGACATATTATTTAGTTACAACAAGAGTGTTATTGGGGCTTTAAAATAATAGATCTAATATTTTGTTATCTAGTAGATCTATAATATAATGATACCGATATTGTTCAATTTATAATCTAAATTAAATAAAGGCCTAGATCACACTTCTTAGAATCACTATCATTGTACCGTACAACAATTACTTTTACCAGGTAGGCCTATTTTAGAAAGCTAGTCTAGCCAGCGTCTATCGGATGATAGTCCGATCAGAAAGTTCTTAAAGGAATTAGCCAGGTAGCTTTAATGGCAAAATCGAGGATATTTGTATGACCAGGGACAGTCCCAACCTGTAGATATAAATAGTCAGTCAAACTCATAGGCATAATTACCACTAGCCTAAATAAAATGAATCTATGGCACTATGCAGTCTCTGACTCTGAAATTTGTTGTAAAAGACTGACAAAACGTCAACAACGAGCGGAGCAGCAGACGGTCATTACGTCACGTTTTATAACATTCGAAACTCTTTGGTTTCGTTACGCCATAATTAATATAAAATAAGCCGGGCGTGAATATTTACTCATATTTTATAAACTACAATGAAAGGTTGGCCTTAAAACCCAACTTTACTGATTTTATACACTGAAATGAAATTATTACTTTATTTGAAAATTCAGTTAAAGGGAATAAGATTTTAAGATGCTCTCCCGCGAATAAACCAGTGTAATTTGACGGCAGAGGATACGGTACTACATACTAACATAGGCCTATTATTTGGAGTTGGACTAAACACTTTGATACCAATTTATCTGTCAAGAGTTCGTTTGGAGCTTCGATACTTTCCCGCGTATAACCTAGTTGATTTGATGATAAATTTGGGCGGGGGGGGGGGCTTTAGTAGTGGTCTAGAGTGTCGCGTTTCGACCTCTAGCTGGCCGGTCACCTCTGGCTTGCGGCTGTGGTTTCGATCCCCCGGTGTGAGCGTATGTGGCATGGGGATAGGGGCGCCTTCTCAACCTCGTGGGTTTCCCCCGGGCACCCACTGCTAAAGACCCATACGCGCAAGCGAATTATTGAAATAAAATTGAACCATATGTTAGTCCCAAAATGACCTAGTTTGTGTCGAGTGGACGTTAAACCCAATTTTTCTCTCTCTGTGATAAATTTAGCCCAAAAGCATAGGCCCTATTCAAACTAATTAGGCCCAATCCGTCAAAATTGTGCTTCAAATCTTTCTCAAAACATTACCCAGGTAGCAGGCCGACGTTGGGCCAACATTGGCCCACTGTATGCAGTTACGTTGGCCCAATGTAATTGTCCAACGTTGGTCCAATGTTTTTTTGTCCATCGGCCCAATGTTGGCCCATTGTTGGCCAAACTTACATTGGACCAACATTGGGCCAACATCGACCCAACATTGCATCAAGTATATTTACATTTGTTGGCCCAACATTGGGCCAATGTTGGCCTACTTACAGCCCCCCCCCCTCCCCTTTCAAAATAGCCTAGACCTCATTATGCATGGTACGGCAGCACAATAAGGCCTCAAAGCCACCTAAATATACCCAAATCTACCATTCTTTCAACTGATGTCACACAAATGCTACTTTTTAAAATGAAAAATAACAAATTGGCATAAAGAACAATATATCATCAAAAATCAATATGAATTATTTTGATATGAAATGAAATAATGGTAGATTAGGTATCCCCCCCCCCCATCAACCTCCCCAAGGCACATTACTTGTTTTATTGTTCTTTTGGGTGGCCTCTTAAAAAAAGCGAACGCCTCAAACAGTTAAAGTACAATAACATGAAACTTGGCATGCTTCTTCAAGAATTGTGCATTCATACTTTACATGTGATTCTCAAAGACAAATTTTCACTCCTTGAATAAATAAGAAAACCGCCAAAGATTATTAATATATTTCTGTTTATTTTAAAATGAAAAATGCATTATGCAAGAGCTATATCTGGCAATTTGCAGGTCTCTCTTTACGTGAAATGTTACATAAATATTAATTAGATATTTAAATGTATTAACATCAAATGACCACAATCAACCCTCGATGCCATCTTATGTGTCTGATTTTCAATCAATTTGAATCTTATCTGCTGTTCAACGCCCACTGATGATTATATGCAACTAGAGCATCGCTACTGCTGTGTCCTTTAAACGATACACAAATAGAAAAAAATGGACTTAGCTCTTCTCCAGGCTGGGGGTCAGGCATGCACCAAAAACAACAGGAGTGATCCTTAGGGTATAACTGAGTAAATATGTAAACTTTCAGGAGGATCAGTTAATAATTGCAGTCTGTACTGTTGACGACACGCTTTACACTTTTTAACTATTATATTAAGTCCATTTTCTAATCTTCCATAATATAAATTTAATTTTCTTCAGAGAAAAGCAGATCTTCAAAATCAGTAGCTACAAATAGATAATGATTTAGATTAATATAATTACTACCACAAACTTATGTGTAATAATATCAACAACGATTTATTTTAGCATTTAAATAATATATGAAATTAAGGCTCCTATACCATTTCATTAGACTCAAACTGGGTTAGCGAGTAAGACGCTGGGCTAGAGGTTTGATCTCTGTTTGGAGTTTTGATAGATATGCTTATTATCTAAGCAATTTTTCTTGTTAATCAAGGGTCAGTCTTACTTCTCCATTTTTAAATGAAATCTTTAAATGGCGATTGTATTAAATCCATTTACATCTGCGCCATCCGTTGATCTAGAGAGTTCATGATAGGCTTTTCGTGTAAATAAATGTCTAATGATAGTGATAGTGATTCATGTATCATTTGCCAGTAGTGTCAGTGTTTTTCATAACTGTATAAATGAAGTAAACGTGAAGTTTATTCCTTAATTTACATTTAATTGACCCGTTTTATATTTAAAATCAGTCTAGACATATAACTTTAGTATGAAGTGTGATGATAAGGGGAGACAGCACAGTTGTCCTAGAAGATTGCAATGCTTAGAAACAATACAATATTTTACAGTACTATACATGCAGTTCGTGATTGTTCATAAATTTCAGGAATCATTTCCTTTAGTGCTACAGACATGAAAATTTATCAAATGCTAAAACTTTATTATGAGATAAGTGCATGATGTCAAACCAGGTCTATCAATGACGTAAAATGAAAATAACAATATTTTAGTCTCACTACAAGTAATGTTTCTAATGTTGTTAGCTTATATACGCACAAAACCAAACATAACAATAGCTATTACCATTGAAAACTCCATAGATATGTAAAAACTTAGATATCTACTTACCAATTACAGCCTTTGACAAGATTAAGTCTGAGAAGGGAAATTTAGACCCCTGCCCTTCCAGTTATATTTTGTGGCCAGCGCATTGGAAAAAAACAGAGGACATGGATCTTTTGACCATGTCATCTACGCTGGAACCACCAATGCTTTTCAGATGGATAACCTGTAACAGGAAATTAATGAAAGACGTCTAGTATATTATTATATTTCAATCACTGTAATATTTACAATCACCGTCAGTTCAATTATGCAGGTATATGCTGATGAATATTGATGTTGTACATTTACTAAACAAATTACCCATGACTTGAATTAAATCTAAAACCCACCAGTATCAACCTACAATTATGACTAAAAAGAGGCCTACAGTTGGTTGTGGGGTTAACAGTCAGGGACGTAAACAAAAATTTGAATCCAGGAGCCCAGGGCTAGTAGTCTACTGTCGGGCACTAGCCTGGTATTAATATCCTCTTGTCCGACAAGGTACAAGATTTAATTTTCAATATGTAAGGGGGGGGGGGGGTGTCATGGTGGCTAAGTGGATAAGGTGCTGGTTCGCTAGCCTGGAGGTCAGGTGTTTGATCCCTGCATTGGCCGAGAAAGTTCATCTTGATTTTCCGGCGTGATTTCCCCTTGTCAGTGATGCAGAAGGAGGGCATGACAAGAACTGCTGTCTAGTCGTTCGGATGGGGCAAAACACCGAGGTCCCCTGTACACATTGGAGTGCACGTAAAAGATCCCTTGGCAATTGGAATTCGATATAGCAATAGGCCGTAGCGCCGCTGCCCGGGCAAAATTTCCCTCATAGCACACTGTATGGCGTATGCCCGTCTTCCATTAGCCCAGGTTAGGTGCAAAAGAGTAGGACGTTTAACCCCATTTCATTTCATTTCAATATGTAGGCATGTTTTGTTGCCTGTCAACCGTTCTTTTTTTTATAAAGATCGTACACTTGATTTTCTATCGCGACTTGGTTACACTGGTGAAACGGTTAAAACAAACCGATATTCGACCTACAAAACCAGGAATGTCGCCAAAACAATGTTTTCATTCACTAATGACCATATAAATATAAATAGTTCATAAAGCACTCGTCATTTGTAATATCTCACGGAAAATTAAGGTCTTTTAATTCCAGCTGGAAGTTTTGTATACATTACATTATTATTAGCACCCACTACAGGGCAGGAGATATGAACTTATCAAAACAATATAAATGAAATTGGAAACCCTAGGAATTTAAAGATAATAGATAATGGAACAGTCCATTATACAATACTACAATTATTGAAATGGCCTCTTCCAGTTTCAGACATTGAAATGGCTCGTAGCAATTAACCACATTCTAAATGATTAAAATGCAACTAAAATAAAACATATATACATGTAGATGCAAGACAAATGCATTTATTAAAACATACTTAAAATACTCAATTTACTTTGCAAGGACTAAGGAGGGTTCCATAATGAAATGAGACTTTTGGCTACGTGGAAATGACACCAGTAGAAAATAATCTACAAACAATTAATTCCTTTATATAATTATTTCTAAATGGAGACAAAATATTAATTAATCGTTACATACCTAAATTTTCAATTTTACACCTTGTAGCATCCTATAAAACTCCATAGTTGAACACAGCTCTAAAAAAGCAGCCATCAGGTTTGGCTGTGATTCCTTTTTGGCGGAAAGATGTTTAAATTTGGTTGGGTCAACTGTCAACATATTGGGTGTGTTTTAAAATGAAATATGTGTAAGATAATTAATCTTGACCCTTATTAGTTTTTTTATACGCATTAAATATAGATATTTTGCAATTAAGTTATAAAGCTGTATTAAACGTTTAATAAATATTTTTAAAATTTGTTTTTTTTTCAAATTGCGTACTGTTGGGTAATTTTTTACCTATTTATTGCGTGTTCTTTATAAACGGTTCATATTTACGGCATTACGTTTCATTGGAAACATTAAAAAAAATTGTACGGAAACATCAATTATGAACGTTATTTAAACATATATATTGAACATTTTATCAATATCTATCGAAACCTTCTGAAAACCTTGCACTTAAAACATTTAAAACGTTTAAAATTTTTTTTTTACATTACCTTTTAGAAACAATAAAAAAAACCCAACCAAACAAACAAACAAACCAAAAAACGTTTTTTTTAAAATATTTTGTGATTGCTGGGATTCACTTAGACCTGTAATTAGCTAAATAATGGCCACGTTTCACACTTAAATAATATAATGAAGTCCATGCCTACACAAGTTCTCGGTTAGCCTAATTAGTTGTATAGACCTTAATCAAATTCGAGGTGCTTTCATATCCAGCTTAATAATTAGTCTGTGTTACTACGTGATGTATATATAGTTGGTCTTTTTGTTGTTTTATAGCCTTAGAAGATGCAATTGACGATTTTTATATCCTTTCTCACATACACAGTTGAGGGTTAAAATAATTGAACTTACCTTCGGCACGAACCCAAAAAACAAATTTGGCGTCCCAAAAGCATCTTTCGCGGCAACATAATAGTCACGTGATCTTTTTCCGCGGCAAAATAAAACGCTAGTGTTACCTGAATACGTACTGAAGAATTAACCGGGATATTTGTCAGTTTTACAATAAGCCTTAATTAAAATGTATTACAGTTTGTATATTGTGTTATTAAATCTCAATCTACGTCGTTAACCATTACAACTGTATCCGAGATCATACGTCGAATTCTATAGATAAGCGCATTGCAATTCCTTTTTTAGGCCTGTATTATTTACAGCACCGCAATATACATTAATCACCATTTTCTGTGCTTTGTGTTATTATTTCAATTGAAAAACGCCATATGTAAAAGCCGTGACATTTAGGTGCGGGAGAGGCATCTTGCTTACAGTTCATTACACATTTTGTATAATACTTACGACTTTTCTTGCTTGCCCAAACCGTGTCTACAGCAACATGAAAGTAGGCCGGTATTGCCTATTTATTACACCAATAACTTTAATGCATTAACCGAAATTATGATTCCCGAAAAAATTATAAAACAAATAAATGATCGATGTCGCACACCGCCGAGTGGGACCCGACAAAGGGTTTCAACCCACAACCAATGCAATACAAATTCAACGTGTTCAATGACAAGAAAGTGAAAATGTTTTATTATACTTAAAAGTCATCGAACTTCGGGTCCTTAATTATTTTACTGAGAAGAAAGCCAATATTTTCTTCCAAATAATATTTTGAAAGTTCTGCTTTCACATGCTCTAGGGATTTAGAATGTGACTTTTTACCTAAATTGTTAATTGCCGCCGGTAGCAGGGAGTGTCAGGCAATTTCATGGCGAAAGTCTGGGTAGTACATGAAGTTTTGGGACTATTTTGATCCCAAGGTCAAGGGTCGGGTCAAAGGTCCAGGTCCCATTCGAAAGGAAAGTGAAATGCCCATCCAAGGTCATGACCTTTGATTTGCCACGCAGACCAGGGGTCCCACCAAGAGACCGGGGGCACCCGACTCAGTAGATATTTTGGTGACCTTGGCCCTTTCAGATGACCTTAACCTACAGGGGTCACGTGGGCCGAGAAGACATTGTGAATGGTGAAGGTTCCATGATACTGACTTTATCTGTTGGGTCCCTAGGCGGCAAAAACCAAAATACTTCTGGGGGCCCTAGCAGGTCAAGGTCACGACTTTTGGTTGACGATTTTAAAAAATGAAGAACAAATGCGGGGTCAGTCTATCGTGTCACCAAATCCTGGCGCGATCGGAAGATATTTTTTGGGCAAATTTCCCTACAAAGTCAAACAGCTGAGCAGTGAAGCGATGTGGTCTAAGGGCAGATAACTCGCCCATCCCGAATAGGACACGATGGCCTTGAGGTCGCGGCCGCTTAAACTAAATTGACCCCTGGGAGTCTCGTGGTGACCTTGGTTTGACAATCAGAGGTCAAGGTCATGGTATAATGACCATTATGCACCATTTTGACCCATTTCCAGTCTCCGTAGAAGGTTTCAAGTTACCACGTGACGCACAAGGGTCGATTTAATGACGACAGCCACAAGAACTAGTTCCCCGGAAGATCGGAAAAAAACAGAAAAAAATAATGATTGAAATAGGACCAATGGGTGCACTGGAGCCACACTGGACCGAGGTTGGGGGCAATGAACTATATGGCTCAGTTTGTGGGCCGTTCTAGGCCAAGGCCACAAGTTTCAGACCTACTGCACTTCTGGTTCTGGAATTTGGCCCAAAAGACAGCAAACAAAGTCCCTCTAGTTGCTTTTTCCAATTCAAAGTTCTGGAAATGGAGCAACGCGTTTTGATTATAATAGAAGCAGCAAGGACGAGTGTGATGTTTAGCCACTGTCGCATTAAAGTCCAGTGATAATTAACGTGAAAATTTACACAGAGTATGAACAATGTTGGCCCAATGTTGGTCCAATGTTGGCCAAATAATGAATGGGAATAGGTTGGCCATATGACGTTGGCCCGACGTTGGCCGTGCGACACCATCGCTGGCCAACCATTGCCGACATTGGCCCAATGTAAGACTGCTACCTGGGTAGCCTAGGTAAAGTACTTTAAGTAGGAAGGCTCGCCTAGGCTATTCACGAGGAAATACACCAAGCTATAAAAAATCTATTTAAAGAAATATGTTTTTGTCATGTGACTTGGCTGAAGAGAATTCATTGATAAAAGACGATGTTGTCATAATCGCTGTCAATTGATCATAGCCTAAATATCGAAGCCTAATTAAATTCTCGGATAGGCCGATGGGCCTGTTATCAACTTCCCACGTCTTTTTCCGTCGTTAGTAAAAGTTGGCACAATCATATTAAAGGGGGGGGGCGCTCTCAACCAGAACATAGCCAATTTTTCAATATTTTAAAGTGAAAGAATGGTAATATTCCGAGTCGAAATTCGGACCATCGTACAAAATTCTGAGCAACCAGCTATATATATTCTGAAAGGTAATTAAATAAGCTTTCTAAATATTATTAGTAAAAGTTGGCACAATCATATTAAAGGGGCGCGCTCTCAACCTGAACATCCCATATTTTTTAATATTTTAAAGTGAAAGAACGGTAATATTCCGAGTCAAAATTCGGACCATCGTACAAAATTTGGAGCATCCATCTATATAAATTCGGAAAGGAAATTGAATAAGCTTTCCAAATATTATTAGTAAAAGTTGGCACAATCATATTAAAGGGGCGCGCCGTCAACCTGAACATAGTCAATTTTTCAATATTCTATATGTGAAAATAGACCGGTATTTTCTTCGAAGTCTAAATTCGAACCATCGTACAAAATTTGGAGCATCCAGCTATATATATTCTGAATGGTAATTGGATAAGCTTTCCAAATATTATTAGTAAAAGTTGGCACAAACATATTAAAGGGGCGCTCTCCACCTGAACATAGCCAATTTTTCAATATTCTATATGTAAAGATAGACCGGAATTTTTTTCAAAGTCCAAATTCGGACCATCGTACAAAATTCTGAGCATCCAGC
Source organism: Patella ulyssiponensis (assembly GCA_963678685.1). Lineage (NCBI taxonomy): Eukaryota > Metazoa > Mollusca > Gastropoda > Patellidae > Patella > Patella ulyssiponensis. The sequence goes on along the minus strand of OY783226.1, from coordinate 81,232,880 downwards.
TATATAAATTTGGAAAGGAAATTGAATAAGCTTTCCAAATATTATTAGTAAAAGTTGGCACAATCATATTAAAGGGGCGCGCCGTCAACCTGAACATAGTCAATTCTATATGTAAAGATAGACCGGAATTTTTTTCAAAGTCCAAATTCGGACCATCGTACAAAATTCTGAGCATCCAGCTATATATATTCTGAAAGGTAATTGGATCAGCTTTCCAATTATTATTAGTAAAAGTTGGCACAATCATATTAAAGGGGTGCGCTCTCAATCTGAACATAGCCAATTTTTCAATATTCTATATGTAAAGATAGACCGGAATTTTTTTCGAAATCCAAATTCGGACTATCTTACAAAATTGTGAGCATCCAGCTATATATATTCTGAAAAGTAATTGGATAAGCTTTCCAAATATTATTAGTAAAAGTTTGCACAATCATATTAAAGGGGCGCGCTCTCAACCTGAACATAGGCAATTTTTCAATATTTTAAAGTGAAAGAACGGTAATATTCCGAGTCAAAGTTCGGACCATCGTACAAAATTTGGAGCATCCAGCTATATAAATTCGGAAAGGTAATTGAATAAGCTTTCCAAATATTATTAGCAAAAGTTGGCACAATCATATTAAAGGGGCGCGCCCTCTACCTGAACATAGCCAATTTTTCAATATTCTATATGTGAAGAAAGAACGGTAATATTCCAAGTCAAATTCGGACCATCGTACAAAATTCTGAGCATTCAGCTATATATATTCTGAAAGGTAATTGGATAAGCTTTCCAAATATTATTAGTAAAAGTTGGCACAATCATATTAAAGGGGCGCGCTCTCAACCTGACCATAGCCAATTTTTCAATATTTTAAAGTGAAAGAACGGTAATATTCCCAGTCAAAATTCGGACCATCGTATAAAATTCTCAGCAACCAGCTATATATATTCTGAAAGGTAATTGAATAAGCTTTCTCGGTGTTATTAGTAAAAGTTGGCACAATCATATTAAAGGGGCGCGCTCTCAACCTGAACAAAATTCTACATATAGAATATTTAAAAATTGGCTATGTTCAGGTTGAGAGCGCGCCCCTTTAATATGATTGTGCCAACATTTACCAATAATATTTGGAAAGCTTATTCAAATATCCTTCCGAATTTATATAGCTGGATGCTCAGACTTTTGTACGATGGTCCGAATTGTCACTCGGAATATTACCGTTCTTTCACTTTAAAATATTAAAATAAAAGCGACGTTTAGGTTGAGAGCGCTCCCCTTTAATATGACTGTGCCAACTTTTACTAATAATATTTGGAAAGCTTATCCAATTACCTTTCAGAATATATATAGCTGGTTGCTCAGAATTTTGTACGATGGTCCGAATTTTGACTCGGAATATTACCGTTCTTTCACTTTAAAATATTGAAAAATTGGCTATGTTCAGGTTGAGAGCGCGCCCCTTTAATATGATTGTGCCAACTTTTACTAATAATATTTGGAAAGCTTATCCAATTACCTTTCAGAATATATATAGCTGGATGCTCAGAATTTTGTACGATGGTCCGAATTTCGACTTCGAATAAAATACCGGTCTATTTTTACATATAGAATATTGAAAAATTGGCTATGTTCAGGTTGAGAGCGCGCCCCTTTAATATGATTGTGCCAACTTTTACTAATAATATTTGGAAAGCTTATCCAATTACATTTCAGAATATATATAGCTGGATGCTCAGAATTTTGTACGATGGTCCAAATTTTGACTCGGAATATTACCGTTCTTTCACTTTAAAATATTGAAAAATTGGCTATGTTCAGGTTGAGAGCGCGCCCCTTTCATATGATTGTGCCAACTTGTACTAATAATATTCGGAAAGCTTATTCAATTACCTTTTAGAATATATTTAGTTGGATCATCAGAATTTTGTACGATGGTCCGAATTTTGACACGGGATATTAACAGTTTTTCCCTTTAAAATTTTTAAAAAATTGATCATGTTTAGGAAGAGAGTGCACCCCTTTAATATGACTTTGCCAACTTTTACTGATAATATTTGCAAAGCCTATTTAATTACCTTTCGGAATATATTTAGTTGGATGTCTAGAATTTTGTACGATAATGCGAAATTACACCTCTATTCTGGGCTAAAGGAATAGATAAAAAATAATATATTATTCTACTTTCATTTGATAGACGTAACGTTGGATTTTATTGGTTGGTAAAAATAGATGAGTTTGGGCGACTGTTGCCTTTAATTCTGAACAGGTTGCCAACGAATAGGTTGCCAGCTGGATCGGTCGAATAGCTCGCTAGCCGAATAGGTCGCCAATTTGTGTTCGGTATCTGCAATCGGGGGAAAACTACCCCAGATTAGTTCATTTTAACCACCGGTGTTTATCACGTGACTTAATTGACCGAGAATCCATTAACACTAATATCTTGTTGTCTATTAAACTTTGTCGTTAATCGCTTTCCGATCATCTACCTTAATTTCCCCTACCAACTTCTTTTTCCGTCGGCTACTAGACTTGTAATTCTCCCAATGTTCTCACAACCGTTATCCTACGCTACTCATATTTTAAATTCCAACTGATCTTTTGTTGTCAAAAAACAGCACATCATTTGTACTTGTCCGTCGTCAAACTGCACGGTTCCGGTAGAAGAAAGAAAATACAAGAGAGATCAAATGTTTCGTTTCAGTAAGGTTCTGTCGATAACGATGTGGTGAGAAAAGATCAAACGGTTACAACAGAAGCAGGACGGCTACATATTTCAGTCATGTTCCGTCGCTAAAGATGCTGTGGGAAGAGATGAAAGGGCTACATCGGAAGCAGAATGGCTACAAACCCAGATACATTAAGCAATGGGAAGCGGATGAATCACCTTTGCGTCATCGTCTTCACAAGACATTAATATAGAGTGCAGCTCAGGGGAGTCTGAAAAATCAACAACTTGAAGTAACCTACATGCTATTCTCAATGATCATGTCTGATGATTTGGAATAGAAACTGCACTGCTGAATAAAGTTCTGGTAATCAGAAGATGGAGTCGGAAAAAAACTGGTTGAAGAAAATCACCAGTATTAACATTGGCCAGAACTAATCAACCTTTCTGAAATTGGTATTTGTGAACCGGCTCTCACAGAGGACTTTTCAGACCGGGAACTACAGAAAGCATTGCTGAATGGTACCAAGTTGGATGTACCGGACCTTCCTTCGCACTGTTAGTGTCTTCAACGTGCTACGAGGCTGACGTCTGAGGCTTCCCATACTGTATACGGACATGAAGCGAGGCAAAAACATATCGTCTAAAGTTCTAAGTCATTACTGTGAAACCTATGATGAACTTTTGATCTGCGCTTTATCTTTGGCTCTATATATTACATGGTTTTGATGCAAAAACTGGGGATTTAAAAAAAAAACGATAAAGTATAGTAGTGTAAAAGGGCAGTTTTTTTTAATTTATTTCTATGTTACAAAATAGGTTTCGTCAAAAAACAGTTGAGGCTAGAGATGTGATATGTCTTTCTTGCAAATATAATAGGCCTACCAAGTTGGAAAATATCTCGACTCCAAAAATGTATTTTAAAAAATGAGGAAAACGAACCCGCCTTAATACATAAGTGGCGGCACCACTAAAGACGATGCGCGCCAAAAGGCAATCTGTTTCACAGAGGATCACGAAAGTCTTCAAATATCTCAGTAAAAGATGACTGCTTTCAACACGCGACGTCACATCACGCGACGTCAATCATTGGCTCAATGGCGCGTGCATTATTTACATAAGACTTTACTGAATCGGGCAGAATGCTGCCTTTTACTCATTTTAATACCCATTTACACTAAATAGCAAATCATTTTTACCCACAAATACTTCAAAGGTCTTTATTCATTTTTCTAATATATAAATTATATGTTTTAGAGTTTAATTTTTAGAAGGAAAAAAATATTTTTGGCTCATTAAGTCGCATCGATGTCATCCGTATCAGTGATTGTAGAGGCTTAGCGAATATTTACTGCTGGTCAGTGTGACAAAAATGAAATGAAATGGGGTTTAACGTCCTACTATTCTGCTCCGACTGCAGGCTAATGAAGAAGGCACATGCGCGCAAATGACTAAGGGAAATAGAGGCCTGCTATTTTAATGATAGTCCCGAAATGACATAATTATTGTTCAGTGTGCGTTATTACAATATCACTCTCAAATTTACCCAATAGACGTAATTGCGAACGTCAGACTTGGATAAATATGGAACTGCTGATGCTTTCATACGGTGTTCGCGGGACAGATGTCCAAGTTTTATTAACCTCTCCAATGAACAGCTCTGAGTGGTCAAGATCAAAGGAACTGTTAACCCCAGAAATTACGTATCTGGGCATAAGAGACCAGTGCTTATTGTTGGACACGTGATTCTTTGATAGAGTTAATTTCCCTAGCCAATTAAGATCAAATAATTTTGCAATTAGAAAATTGTCCTGCTTGCTTCACTGTTGTAACGAGAATGATATCCCATGAGCTGTTCTTATTAAAAAAAAAAGATCAAGCCTCAACGTTAAGACTGCAAAATTAACTCGAGGGGTGCATAATTGATATTGATGAAATAACTTTGCTAGTTTAAATTTATACGTCTTGCTTCACTGGTGCTATGGATGTTATTTTTGTTTGTTTTTTAAAGAGAGATAAAATGATGTCTGCATCACCAGAAATGTCCATGCAAGGTATAATAAAATGTGGAGTAAAACTTTACAATGATAAAGAAGATGGGTTTGACATTTTTATGAATTTTAATGAATTCTTTAATCTACTATATTTCTTTTTGTATTTTATAAAATATAATAAGACATTAGACAAACTTTAAGTATGATCAGAGTGTGACAGATGTGTAGTTTTATCGACCAATTTTCTTTAGATAAGGAGGATTTTCAGCCCCGTAAAACGGACAAACAATCTTCAGAGCGGCATGATCAAAGAGAAATTAGAATCGCACGTTGAGGCTACCGAACGGTCGGCACGCGCCGACTTCTTTGTAACCAAACCCCGGGTCTTTGTGATGGATGATTAAAATGATTAAATTTCACTTTGAAATAATAGTTGCATCAACACGTATTCGGCAATTAAAAAATCTGTTTGAATTAGTTTTCTGTAATACAGACCTCAATCGCTGATAGATTAGCCTTTTGTATTATAAGCTATGGAATATCAAAGCAAGAATTGACTTCTGAATGATTGATGTCTCTTGTAACTTGTCTATAATATTTATATAACAGCTCTGTAGTCCAGAAGGTGTGGGTGTGATGGTTCAGTGGTCTTCAGTATAGAATCCCGATCGGATTTAGTCAGAGCAAACAAGTCCGCATAATCAAATAGGTATACTTTATATATTATACATGACGTTGTTTAGCGTTTCATTGTCAGAAATCATGTGTGTACTGTTCAGGTCGTTAAGAAATGTTTCGGTTAGCTTTGAAAACAAATTTTAAAGAAAGTCGATGTTGCCGAGAGGAGCGATGTTGCAGTGAATTGCAATGTCATCCGGGGCACCACTGCAGTATCGCTTGTAACAGGTGCCATCCATGATTACTGTTTACATACTGACATACGGGTTACATCTTTGACAAAGCATTATATTTTTGTCCCCCGCCTTTCGAAGAAAGTTGGGGACTATTAAAATGGGTTCGTCTGTCTGTCTGTCTGTCTGTCTGTCTGTCTGTCTGTCTGTCTGTCTGTCTGTCTGTCCGTCTGTCTGTCTGTCCGCCCGTCTGTCCGTCACACTTTTTGGGACACAATAACTCTCTTCCTAATTGAGCTAGAATGTTCAAACTTGGTGTATGTGTTTATTAGGTCAATGCCTTGATGGAATTCGAAGATGAGCATTTTCCGCTTAGGGTAAGCAGAGATAAGCAATTTGATTGGTTGATGCTTTGGGACACGATAACTTCAGTTCGAATTAAGTGGGATTGATGAAACTTGGTGTATAGTTTCATTACAGTAATACCTTGACTAAGTTCGATAATGAGCATTTTCTGCTCAGGGTAAGCAGAGCGACACGCAATTTGATTGGTCGAGGCTTTGGAACACAATAACTCTCCTTCTAATTGAGTTAAAGCCCCAATAACACTCTTGTTGTAACTGAATAATATGTCCCAATCTTCATTCTGGTCAACAAATCGTATTATTTTACAATATTCCAATTAATTGATGACATAAATTTCATCTTAACACACCTATTTTCAAAAATTGGAAAAATTCAACCAAATGATTTGAAAAGTCTAACGTAAACCTTTTCAAATGTGACATGGATTTTAAAATATTTTCGAACCCTCTGGACAAGTAAAATAGGTTGTAATGGATAATTTACACAACAGGTAGGACACTTACACATCTAGTACTTAGAATAAGGGTATTATCTATTTTCTGGAGTTTCCAAGCCAGCAAGAATGTTATTGTCCCTTTAAAATGTTCAAACTTGGTGTATATGCTTATTAGGTCAATGCCTTGATGGAGTTCGAATATCAGCATTTTCCGCTTAGGGTAAGAAGAGATAAGCAATTTGATTGGTTGGTGCTTTGGGACTCGATAACTTTAGTTCTAATTAAGTAAGAGTGATGAAACGTGGTGTATAGTTTCATTACAGTAATACCTCGAGTAAGTTCGATAATGGGCATTTTCTGCTCAGGGTAAGCAGAGCGATACGCAATTTGATTGGTCGAGACTTTGGAACACAATAACTCTCCTTCTAATTGAGTTAAAATGTTCAAATTTGGTGTATATGCTTATTAGGTCAATGCCTTGATGGAGTTCGAAGATGAGCATTTTCCGCTTAGGGTAAGCAGAGATAAGTAATTTGATTGGTTGATGCTTTGGGACACGATAACTTTAGTTCTAATTAAGTGAGAGTGATGAAACTTGGTGTATAGTTTCATTACAGTAATACCTTGACTAAGATCGATAATGAGCATTTTCTACTCAGGGTAAGCAGAGCGATAAGCAATTTGATTTGCCGAGACTTTGGAACACAATAACTCTCCTTTGAATTGAGTTAAAATGTTCAAAATTGGTTTGTATGCTTATTAGGTCAATGCCTTGATGGAGTTCGAAGATGAGCATTTTCTTCTTAGGGTAGACAGAGATAAGCAATTTGATTGGTTGATACTTTGGGACAAGATAACTTAGGTTCATCTTGATTGATGATTTTTATGCCAATACAATGACTGCATTCTCATTCAGTAATGGATTCGACAGTAACAGTGTATAGAAAAGATTGACTCGGACACGAGGGCCCTTTCCCTTGGCCAGAGGGGCCATTTTGTCAAGCGTTGGGGCCCTTTTGTCTGCCTTTACGGTCCCCCCTAACTAGGGTACATTTTCATTTTTCTCGTCGGTTTTAGCATTTATCTTTGTAAAACACTTTTGGATGACACGTCGTGTACAGTTTCGTTGCTCGATACGTTTGAAAAAAATAAATGTGCGATTAATTAATATGTGTCATCTGTTTATTTTGGGATTTCGGCGGGGGACATCAGCCTCACTGTTGGCTTGTTTCATCATTGTTTTATAACTCACAGTAAAGAACTTTGTCTTTATCTTTGGGATTTTGTTCGACAATTAATCTTCTACCGTCTATATGGACATTTTATGCTTTATAAATAACAGTTACAGAGATTATATAGGGGGAGCGGGTGGAGAATTATTTTTCGGGCATTTTGAAATCTCCATATTTAATGTATGGGCGTATATTGTCGTCACCTGTGCGCATTGTCCAGGGGTCGTACACTGTCACAAAGTCTTGCGAACACTGTACCTGCTGTTGTCAAAAGGAAGCCCATGCACTATATTTTTTGAAATGCCTAGATGACAAACTTGTTCAGCGAGATTTGTTGATAATGGCGGCGACCGCCACAAGGGAGTTTATCATGTCGCCCGGGTCTTAGTTTGTGTGCCCCAACCGCCAATACACAATATACATAAACAGTGCCGGATTACTAAGGCGCGTGTGGTGCAACCGTGTCTGGGCCCAAAAGTTCAGTTGGGGTTGGGGGCTGAAAGTTACACACAACTTGAGAACTGGGACATCGACGGGGCTCATCCCATTGTGTCAAGAATGCAGATATATAGGGTTCGTCCCTGGCGGACAGACGAACCAATAGAGTACGATGAAAATCGATGTTCGTTCTTTTCTTGTTCCCATACGTGTCCAAAAATTTGCATTAATGATATGCGCTATAATCCAGAAAGTTACCATTCCTTGCACACCAAAATGACAATTATACATAGGATCTTTTGGTGCTTAGCATATTTGAAGTTGTATCAATCTGACAAAAAGTGTGGTTTGCCGAGGGTTCACAAACTTTGTACATATTTCACATTTTTCGTAAAAGGCAGAAATTGCCGTCTGATGTGCACCAAAATCAAACCATTATCTTTTGATCCTCAATCTTAACTGGACGGTCCCATTTTCTACCGATTTCGAACTCATCTGGGACAGTTATGTGTTAATAACCATGCATTTGAATAAAAAAATGTGACATTTATAATGAGGGACCACATGATGTATACGCAATTTTCGTACAATCTGGGGCAATTTTAACATGAAATTACAGTCTGATAATACGCCAAAACACACCGAAATCCTCTGGACATAAATACATGTGTATATATTCTAAATTTCATCAAAATCGGATAAAAACTGCAACAGTGAATGGACTAATTTGATTGAAGTTTACTGAACGACAAATGCTAACTATTCAATAAAATGGGAATGGAGTATAGATAAAAAAAAATAACGTCTAAATATGGAGTCAGAAAATGGTAGTATCCCGTTGGATTTTATCTGATACAATATGTTATAATATAATTGGATTGATATTGTGCAATTTAAACATCATTCCACACCTCACAAAGGACGGTTCATTAATTAATTAACCGGTGTCTTATTTCAAGCATATAGGATATAATAAAACCGGATTAACATTATGGATTCAGTACAGATCAAAGAATGTAAATATATTTGTTTTTATAAGATATTTTTTAAGTCCATTACGTGGCATTGTTAGGTGTATAGGATAATTACACCTGTTCTACCCGACAATTACAAACGATAAAGGGCACATTGATATAGGTTATAGCGTCAACAATGGCATATCAGTGGGTAACAAAACCTGATTTCTTTGATCTTGTAGCGCATAAAACCAACAGCTTGCCGGCCTCAGTTGGCTTCCACCCTTAATTAAATACTTCAAAGGAAAATTTGTCAACACTGAAATTGATTTTCTTTAATCCTCTATGAAAACCATATATTGTCTGCCGTAGGATGAACTATAATTAAATTACGGATACATACCAAATGAAACCTTGACATTAGGCTATAGCCTTTAGTCATAATCTTAAATACTACATCAAATTCTGGCTGACCTGTATACTCATTATGGCATGCTTGATTTCAAAATATCTTGTGGCATGTATACAAACTTGGGTCGTTTTTTTATTTTGTGTCCTGTGTACAGGACAGCTTACCTTAAAGTGAAATATCGAGAACTAATTCTTACATCACGTTTTGTTATTTTATTATTATTTCACATTTCCTCAAACTTAAGTTATAACCAATTAGACAGGTATACAATATTTTGTAAGAGTAATGGGTCATAGGATCTGTCTATGATTCTAAAAACAATGTGAAGCCTGCTATCTTTTCTGACATTCTTTACTACGCATCAAATATCAAAATCTCGAAGCCATTCTATTTCTTAAGATGTGCTTTCTAATCGTCGTCATTACATGACAAGAAACACGTTTCAACTCCATAGATTAAAGAGCAGTAGACCTAGAATTACCTATTTACAAAGACGACGCTATATTTGTTTGAAAACAACAAAGGGGGCTTCGGTTGTTAGTCTGTTTGAAGAGATGAAAAAATGGATAATTTCAAAAGGGCTTTACTGATAGACCCAGATCAAAAGAGAATAGAAATCAAACGAATTCATTACTAAAAGTAATTGTAACCGTCCTTTGTATATTTTGCATGATTTCAGATCAAAACCATTATTTATTATTATTAGACGGGAAAATGATTATATTAAGAGCCGACAGAGGCTTTTATTACATTGATACCGATTTAAGACATTAATTAACAATTATTGATCATTGGTTGTGTGTTCTTGTGCCATGTATGATCTACACTAATTCATCTATCTTTGTTGGAATTTGCTTCTAAATAAAAGATAAGAATTTGAAGAGCACCTATATATAATTTATATCATCGGTATATTATCGAGCCTATAACCATACTTATTTGTTACAAAAATGTACAGATAGCCGAACGTCAAATACAGGGTTTTTCACACTATAGGCCTATCCCGATATATTTTTTTTTCAAGTTGAGATAATATACCTAAATCGCCTTCCCGTTATTATCATCGTCCCCCACCCACCACCACTCCAACCAAATGCACACATGCATCCATTAATATCGAACATATACAGTATTCAAAGTTTTATTAACGTATTTCATTCATTTCATTGGGTTTCTATTCATCATTCATACATACAAATTATACGCAATGAGCAATAAATGGGCTTTTCACCGACTTTGACTAAGTCAGGGGTATTTTTTAAACGAAGAAAGTATTATCCATTTTGTTTACATTAATTATCCATTTCGTCCTTTGTGAAGAAACCAAAGACACACACATCTGTCCGCAAAGATGAAAGAAATACTTTTTGGAATGGTGCCAAATGTTATCATAAACTATGATTTTATGCCCTTAAAAAAACTCCTTTTAAAATGGCTTAGGTATGGTTTTTCTATAACCCTATCCCTATATTCTCAAAACATTTTTGTCGTGTCTGTGACGTTTGTTCCTAGCTATACGGCCCTCTACCGTAGACGCTGTTCTCTTGTGATTTACAAGTGTGCTTAATACACTAACCAAAAACATCAAAGGCGGCCTCCGGCAAATGTGTAATTTATAAGGGCAAAGCATTGTCAGAAAGAAAACAAAATTATTCAATTATTAATGAAGAAAATCGCACTGAAATGATGACCATGGCAATCTGCGCAGTGCAGGGTAAAAAAATAAAAAAATGTTTTTTATTTACTTTGTCAAAATTACAGCTAATTAAAGCGATAAGTAATCAACGACGGCGGTAAACATCAAAGCCTCTAAATTCTCTCAACTTCGTGTTGCTATCGGAAGCAATAAAATTGTAACATAGTGCAATGGGTTGAATAGAATGTTACTTTTTGTTTAAAAATCTATGTTTGGTGTAAAAATATTTCAAATACAAAATATTCATTAAATGAATGTATGTGCTTAATAAATTTTTATCCAAAATAAACAAGGGGTTACCAAATTAACCTTATTATTTAGCATAAATAGACTACCTATCTTCCTCTATATATTAGACTCGCCCAACAGATTTCTTTCAGTGTGTTTCCACCTCAATTTTGATTGGCGCGGCTCTTCTAAAAGGCATGACGTCATGTAGTATGGGGGGATTGTCGGCGGCGGGCATGTGGCTTTGATCTTCTGCATTCAAACTTTTCAAATCGCCATCATCGTTTTTGTTCCTTTCAACTGTTGTTTTCAGTCGAGATAGCCTTTGTGTGAAACCGCAATGCAAAGGTAAGCTCTATCTGTTATCCTCCTATGGAGCTTGCCATATGCCTATGTATATAGTGATACGACCCAGTAAGTAGCAAACCGCGTTCCAACCTAGTGAGACGGCGTCAGCACCACCACCTCTACATTTCTGGTGTAATTCGTTTACTCTGTTTATAAAATGTGTGATGAAGTTTATTACCATGGATTTACGTACATCGTCATAGAAAAACATGATATTTAAAAGGATTTATTTACGTGGTAAAGTTAAATGTCTACTTTTAGATATTATTTTCGGAATCCCCAGCTAAAAATAGGCCTAGGGGAGTAGATCTACCTTGCAAAATAAAGGCTAACATAACAATGATAGACATTACTTTAAGTTCACAAGTTATTCTCGTTCAGTAGTGCGTTGTGGATTATAGACCGAGTTCAAAAGGACACATTTCGCCTTCAACTCTTCTGACGTACAAGTTGTTTTATAGTTAAATACATGGATGGTAAGTCAAAAAGTGGCAAATATGTGGAATTATGTGTGTACAGTGTGAGTGTATCGTTTTGTATGTAACATAATGTAGGACCAACAGGGCATATTACTCGCCGAATGATGCGGATAACTATATTAACATGATGGATTATTATATTTAAAAAGTTATCAGAGAGTGAACACATTTTTTTGGAAAATAATGGTTTACATTTTTTGATCTTGTTTTTCTTTTGTTTTATTTTCGGAATTTACAAAATTACAATGTATGCCGACATAAACACTTTTCAACAAGGCGTCCGATATGTAATTTTTAAAAGTCTGACCATATTAGTATTTTTAGGAAATATTGTTTAGGTGAAAAAAGTTCCGATAAACTTAGGTGATTGATATTAAAATTGCCTATAACTGCATCCAATGTCGAAGTCGAAAGTTAGCGATCGAGCGAAATGTTGCTGACAGCGCCACCATTTGCATAGAGAGTAATGGCGGCCTCGTGCATCTGAAAATTACAAGATCGACGTATTATTTTATGTCTTAAACGTTCCTTTCGAAGAGAAACTATTTTAAATTTGATGCATGGGTATCTCAAGGTGACATACGACTTCTACCCTTACTAGGAGGCATTTGTTCAGTTTATTTCAGACGTATGGCTGCCTGAACATCAACATGTATAAGACACAAATTCTTGTTAGCCGAGCTAGATATATTGAGCCACTTGGTGAGAATGTGATGGCTATAGGCTAGAAGCGCTTCTATTCTTTTCAAGATAGGTCATAAAATAGGTTAGGTCTTCACTTGCAACGTATCTCTTTTATTTAACCATAGATAATGGGTTATGTTAAACAAAAACAAGGGATATAAAGCTCATATTGATTGCAACAATGTAATACATTGTCTTCAAAGGTCTATTATCTAGAGTAGGTTATTTTTGTTATTAATCTTTGTTAGAAGGGGTAGGTATGGGTAAGCATACATTGTATATTATATACATCATACTACTGATACTACTTGGACACAAAATTGTAGAAGGTATTATAGATTTAGTAGACAAAATCTGCATTATGTGATTATGTTCAATATGACTTACTTTACTAATAGTTGGGAGCAATTCAGAACCTATGCTATCATTGATATCTAAATAAAATGATTAATTAGACAAAACACTTTAAATTTTTTCAAGTAAAATATCATTTGTAGATTGTGACATATACATCATGTTGAAATGATCGAGTCAAGCCTGATTTCTGAGATAACATGAAGATTGAACGGGATGTCTTATTCCATGTCAGTATGCTAATTTTAGATGATAATCATGAACATTGCAGAAAAGACTAAAGGTACCTCTTGCAGTCTCTGTAAATCAAAGCTTTCACCAGTTCAATCATAATTCAGAAGTTGAATATAGTTAATTTCAGAAACTACGACTATTATTATTATGACATTTCAGTTTACCTTTGGGGATTTCAATAGTACAATACACAACACTTCTCAATTGCTTGAAGTTGCTACCATCTTGCATCAATTGTGCCAAATGTTCTGTGATATGACATAACACTATTTTTTCTGAAAACTACTAATGTCAGGACTATATTCTCTCAACAAAACATGTCAAAATGTTGCAAACCAGTAGGGTACAATAGGCCCTTTATGTCACATTGTAAAGATTCTTTCCACACACATCTAACTAAGGGGAAGAATGAAAACACATTTGGATCAGTTAACCCTATACAGTTACATGTACATGTATGTTACCTTATGTATGTAGGTCTGTTTATGCACAAAACAGAAGGCATGTAGGTAGATTGTGAGGTTAGCATATATATATGTAAATATTTTACCCTTAAGGTACAGGTACACGTATTTAATGTTTTAATATAAAACAAAAATAACTGGCACTTTTTAAAAATAAGAACAAGTTACATGTAGCTGGAGGTGATAAAACTAAAATATCAAATTTAGATTTAGAAAAAGGGCACTGGCAGCAATACATATACTTGAACATTGTTTATACAGATATAGTTTGAAAAAAAATAGATTGAGGATTATATAGAAACACTACATCAGAGACTTTATCATAAGCTGTATGTATTTGATGTGTAAGATCAAAGACAACTAAAGGCCTATCATTGATGTACATATAACCCACTTTCAAGAGTATCAGTGTGCAGATCAATTAGCAACAATTACCTCTGGAGCAAGAGCTTCAGTTTAATCAATACTGTCTTTGAGCATCCACATCTATAGATTGTAATGTTTAACATACCTTTGCTAAACATAGAGACCTTGAACACACATAATTTATCGAATTTTCAGCATTATGTGTTATTGTAGGCATTGCTATTCATCATCAAGTGTTGGCATTAGGTTTGAGGTTCCATTCAGACCGTTTCAGTTAAAAGCTTTAGAACTCGGTGTGCACATGTACATGTAGGTCTAGTTATAAGTACAAAGGTATTTTGAAATAAGGGACAAAACAGTCATATCCATTAAATGTGTGGATTGCATTTGACAGGGCTTTTATTTCAAATGAAATTTAACTTAACCATCAAACAGTGTATGTTTGATATTGGTGATGAGTGGAATTTTATCCTGTTGAGACATTTGGGTGATTTATTATAATGGATCTTTTTTAACTGTTGATTTAATTAATGACAAAGTATTTGTCAACTTTCAAAATTTAAGGTCCACAGATACATGTAGAACCAGTATTGACATAACTTGTGTTTTATTCTTTAAGCCATTGGTGAAAACTAAAATTAGTAAACAAACTGCTTAATGAAATGGAAACATAATCATGTAACTACATGTACTGTCCCATCAATAATAGAAATACCACATTACATGTAGATCTATTCTATTGAGGACCCTTTTCTAATTGACACAGGTCCTTAGCTCCTTTAATTAGACATTTTACCAAGTATACACGTACTGTACTTATATATTTCCAATCAACAAAGGAAATATAATGCCAACTTTTTAAATGATATGGCATACAAGCCTACATTTACATTGTATATACATTAAAATTTAGTGTTAAAAGAACACTCTAATATCGCACTTACATGTGTAGTATGAATAAAAGATAGATTTCTTGTGTAGACAGGTCACTTGGTTCTTTTACCTGAGTCAGACACTGTTGTACCAGGTATAAAGAGAAGAAAGTTGTAAACACATGGTCGTACATAGGATTCTTTAACTATCTTGCCTTTGATAGTTTAAGGCTTTGAAGGTCCCTCTATGTCAGCAGCGTTTTATTACAGCTGAAGACTTCCTGCAGTAGATCAAAGGAAGGAAAATTGGAGACCGTTTTTGACACACTCAAAGCAACTCATCAGAGCTAAACCTTTTTTAACCGACATTTCTGTGTTGAAATGTAGAGACCATTTATTTTCTTCATTTTTCAAAAATGACTACTCTTTACTCTTGTATAAGTGTAGTTTTCTCTGCCAGCTCAAAAGATAAAGAGGGTAGGCTTTTGGTTTAACAGAGCTTTGAATACTTTTGAAATATTTACTTAAAGTCATTTGAACATTAATTGCACAGCAAAGTCATTCCAAGTCTTTTAAAGCCAAGAGAATTTCAGAAGTAAAGTGGCTCCCAGGATTATAAACTACTTATAAATTAAAAGATTGAAGTTAGTTGGCATGGAGTTGTCACAGTGTAGCTTTACTTAAAATTGATAGAGATATATAGCCCAAGTTTGGTACATGTACAGTGAATAATGAAAATTAGAATGCAACTACATTCAGAGAAGTTACATTCTTGTACATGTAAACATTGTTTTCACCAAAATTAAGCTTGGTTTACATAAATCTTTGGCGTCATTGTCGAACAATCTGTATTCCTGCTGACATATCTTGTCCTGATATTATACTGTACTCGTAATCTTCAGTTAACAAGACATTGAATTAAAGTTTCTATAACAAATAGAACCCTCTCTGTGGGCAATCTTATCATTTGGAACTCTGGAACTGGTCCTAATGCCCTTTTTTCAGTGGAAATTCCCTCTTATAAACTATTTAACTGCTCAATGTTGTAACTTACACAGGTTCTTTTATATTTTTCAGATGTAAACACGGATTATCATAACCATAGAATCTTGTGGTCAGTGATTGACCTCACACCCTTGTGAGGATGACCAGCAAGAAGGTGTTTGAATTTCTGAATGATTCAGGTGGAAACAACTTTACTGAATCGGCACCTCGACCGCCTGTTCCTGGAGAAGAAAATGAGCTCCATTCAAACGGTGGAATGTCAACCCGTAGTAGTGGCTCTCACAAGAGCCAAGTTTCCAGCAAAAGCCAGTCATCTGGTAAAAGTATGTCGTCCAGTAAAGGAGAGATGACACATTCTCCTGCAGCAACGCCTCGCAAATCAAATTTGGATAAAACTGGAGGTTCACTTAGTTGTTCTACCCAAGGACTGTTCAGTGATGATATGGACGCTCCGCTTGGGTTTGAACCAGAAGGAAGTGCTGCAAGTTCACCGCCCTTTACCGAAAATAGCACACCCCCTCACTTAAAGTGGGCCGAAACACTGCATCATTTACTCAGTGATAGCGATGGTGTTGAATTATTTAAGGAATATTTAGAAAAAGAAAGTGGAGGGTGCTATGAAGTGGATTTTTGGTTTGCTTGTGAAGGATTAAGACAAAAAGATGAACAACAGTTACCAAGTGTAATAAAAGTGATATATAAAAAATTTGTGCGTCATGATAAAATTAAGTGTATTGATAAAGACACACGACAGGGAATAACAGACAAAATAAATCGAAAGGAACAAATGGATAGAACTATTTTCGATTCTGCACAAGCTGAAGTTGAAGGTTATATGAAAGGTGTGACATACCCTGCATTTTTAAACTCCGATTTCTATGTGCAATATGTGCAGAACTATGGCGATAGTCCTAAATCAAGCCGCTCTAGTGGTTCAAATAGTGCTAGGCCTGTATCCCAAGCGGGACTCCTACCGGCCCTTATTGAAGACAAAGAATTAGAAAGTGACCAATTAAATTATGGTTCTGTATCTAGTGTTTTGAATAAATCACATGGTCATAATTTTCAAAGACCAGAATTACCTGGTGCTAGAAGAACAGAGACTCTTACTGGGTAGGTTCAACACAAATCATATTATACTTTCACATTTACCTATGTTATTTCCAATATCTTCAGTTTTATATTAATGTTGCTTCAAGCTTTATACATGTAACTGTTTTAGCACTACATGTAAGTCAGGAATGTGGAAATACCAAAATTGTGCCATTGTGGCAAAATGTTTGCACTGTGTCATCAGTATGTATAAGCATTAAGCTAGCTACATGACAAATAACATTTCAGTTATTATTTCAAACAGTGAAAGAAAATCATAATTTATCAGCAATAGAATTCTATTATTTTTATACATTTGTATAGGATTTTTTTAAGACAACAATGAAATACTTCAAATATGTTTTTTATTATGCTTTAATAAATGAATAGCTTAGGTTGAAATTGTCATTTATTATTGCCTGACATCGTTAAAATTAAACTTTGTCAACTAATGTCTGGCAGTATTAATGGTAAAATTTTATCTCTTCTCATTATTTTTTGGCAAGTTGCTAACAGCATTTCCACAACCCTGACTATCAAATGTTCTAATGTATTTGTGTAGGAATATCACTTTTTATTTTCTAATTTTTTGATTTTACTCTAAATACACTCTATTTATGTAGGAAAATCACTGTTCATTTTCTTCTTGCTCTCTGCATAGGTGCTCCCGATATACCTCACGAATAAGTTGTTCTGCTTACCCAGCCCATGTTTCCTATGCCCCTGTATCTACTGTGGATAGTGAATTACAGAGTTTGTCCAGTGATGCCTTAACTGATGATACTATATCATTAACTGATAGTTCTGTGTAAGTAGTGAAATATTTTTTTATGCCTGTGTAGTGTTGTGTATGAATGATGTGTTTACCTTGTATGTTAGTCAACAGTGTCATACTTTTAATCTTATATGATTCGACCAAGTTGTGTCCTTTTGATCAGGAAATTTTAATACTGGATCTTCTAGGCTGTGTACAGCACTCATGTAGGTTTAGCTACATACGTACATTGTATATACTTATCGCTTTGATCATTCCACATGATTTACATGATTCTTAAATTCTGTGTGTAATCAAGTGACAAAGGTTAAATGCACTACATGTACATGCAATTACACTATACCCTTTTCTCTTGTAAATTATATATATGTATGTATTTATTTTCTTAAAGGTATGTATTTATGTAACCTTTTTGTGGTTTTGCCTATTTAAAGTAATGATGTCATCCTTTGATGTGGGTTTTCCATTATTTCAGTGCTCTTTTGCAGTATCAATACATTACTTAATGTCTTGCTCTCAATCATTAAACTGCACTTAAGAATGTATAAGCAATGACAATTAAAAACATTTTAATGGTAATGAAATGAAATGAAATGGGGTTTAACGTCCTACTCTTCTGCGCCTGACCTGGGCTAATGGAAGACGGGCATACGCCATACAGTGTGCTATGAGGGAAATTTTGCCCGGGCAGCGGCGCTACGGCCTACTCTTATATCGAATTCCAACTGCCAAGGGATCTTTTACGTGCACGCCAATGTGTACACGGGTCCTCGTTTTTTTGTCCCATCCGAACGACTAGGCAGCTGTCCTTGTCAGGCCCTCCTTCTGCATCACTGACAAGGGGAAACCACGCCGGAAAATCGAGATGAACTTTCTCGGCCAATGCAGGGATCGAACACCGGACCTCCAGACTAGCGAGCCAGCGCCTTTCCCACTTAGCCACCGTTTAATGGTAAACCATGTCCCTTATTGCTAACATATTAATGTAAAAAGCGTAATTTATTTTTTTTAATATTAAAGATCAAAATGTGTATTTAATTGCTAAACACAAATTGTTTACAAAAATTAACCAGGGTGATTTTCTTTTACAAATTTTATGATGTATACATGTACATGATGGGAATAAAAGTTTTTCTCATGTTTTGCTATTATTCAAACTTCTGATCAGTAATGAAATAATGTTATCTTGAGATCAAATATTATGTTTGATATACATGTACATCAATGAGAATTCAGATTTCAAAGTTTTCTTCCCAACCGTTTTTCTTTTCAAAATTTACTATAAATTTATTGATCACGAGAGGGGTAAAGGTGGAGTGTAAAAAAATATTCAAATCCTTTTATGTATTTCCTTTTAACAAAAGCGATATAAATGGTTGGACTGTTTGAGTTATTTAATATATTATGTAAAGAACCTCATTTTATTTTATGTTCGGTTCTGGTTGAGTGAGGAACATAAGTCATGGTGTGACAATCAACTCCGAGCTTACCTTTCAAAATGCTTTGATCAGTGAGGTAGAGAAAAAGAAATAAAGATATGTAGATTACAGGGACATTTTGCTAAAGGCTCTGTGCTTTTTATTTTATCTTTAGTTGGTTTACTTTCATGTAGAAAATAAGAATTTTAAAGCTTGCTATAAAAAATTTTGTAGCTACACATTTCTTAATAGATCTCATGTAATTACAGAAATATTTAAATGTGCAATTTTGCATGTACTATTTACATTCACACTATTTTTGATTTCAAACCTCTTTCACTTCTCTTTGAATTTATACATGTACATGTAGATGTGCTGAACATAGATAATATTTAAAGTTAGTTAAGGAATTTCACATCATGTATGTACATAATGTTACTGAATCGGTGTACATGAATGAACAAATGTACATACTACATGGACAGGGACCTTGGCAATTAAGAAGACATTGACCCTGTATAGACATGTTTGTTACTTGTACGTGTACAGCATGTCTGTAAACATCAAAGAGAATTTATATTACAGAGTTTCACTATTAAAATTTACGCATGTACACTGTCGACCTAAATATCTAAATGAAAGTTGTGGCAACACAGTTCCTTAAAAAAAAATGTTATAAAATACATGTACAATGAATTTTGCTACATGTGTATATTATTTGTAAACTTACACATCTCAAAACTCAGAGCCCAAGTTCACAAAGCATTTTCAGACTTAAGTTAAGAATTTACTCAACTTTCATGTGAAATATATTTGATCAAATAGTTTCTTATTGATGTATTTGATACATTTAAACAACAAAAGTTTTATAATGGGCTATATTTTAGTTAAAATAAGGCAAACCATTTTGAATAAATTCTTCAATTAAGTTTGAGAATGCTTTGTGAACCCTGGGCCTTGAATTTGTAATATTTTAGAATTATTTATGTTTTTAGATCAATAGTATAGCCTTTATCAATAATCACCCATTATCAGCCACTATAGACTTTATTTCTTATGTTTGAGAGCTTAACATGGTTAACAAAGGCCACGTTTTCTCATTTGTAATTAAATTGTACTTGAAACCTATTACTGAGACATGTGCACATGTGAGGAGTGTATTGTCCTATTGCCTTTGAAACATGTAGACTATTATAGTGTGAACAGTTTCTTGGATCGATTGGGCCTTTAGTTATCAGTCAGCCTTATCAAAACTATGGACTTCAAAGGCTTGGCTTTACCACCGTGAAGAAATTTATGCACTGTTGATAAAAGGGACAGCCACTTTTATAGTGAAGGGGCTTTTATCTAATGACTTGCTTTTTCTTTGATCTTGTCTTTACCTGGCCCTAGCTAATCATATCCTAGAATATAGCAATCAAATGGAATACCATTAGCTTTGTAGCTTACATATTTTAGGTTCATATTTTATTATACGTTACTGTAATAAAAGGGAGAGCATGAGTGCATACATGAATGATAGGCTTATACAATATTACACATGCTAAGATATCTTGTTTCAAGACATTTATGTTTCTTGTTTCATGTGTATTATGCTGGAATTTTAAAATTACATTTATTAAGAACATATTAGTTCATACATACATACACGAATTGAAGCAAGTCAGTTATCCAAGCAAAAATTAGTAAAATGTATCTGATACTTCCTGTATTTCAGTGATACCTTGGCAATGGCAATTTTAATTCTTCAAAATATTCAATATTGAAATGTTGTTCATACTTCTGGTGAAGCCAGTATACATCAGTTTTAAGTAGACAATAAAATACGATAATTGCTATATAACAATATTGTTGGAATAATATAATGCAGGCCTTTAAATGTACCTCAATTTAGACATTTTTCAACAAGGATGGGCCGAAAAATATAATACAATTATTGTATTGATAAATAGCCCAACTCCTTTAAATATGAAGGTCAGTGGAATTTCCAAAGACCAATACATGAACTAATTTTATGCAAACAAAAAAATAGTAAATTAAAACGACTAACTGTTATTTGTTAGTAAAATTTAAAATTCACAAAAAGGTCAGTCTTTCGATTTTCAGGTTTACTGACTAAAGTATCTTTATTTACAATTTAGCAAATCGGGATTTAAATTTCACAGTATCTTTGATATTCCTTCAAGCATGATTTGATGTTTCTTACAGAGATGGTTTGTCCAATAGAAGCTGGAAACGAAGTAGAAAGTCTATGAAAAATCAAGCTCAGGTTAATAGAGAAACAAGTGCTGGTCTCCATTCACACATTATACCTGTAAGTACCTCGTTTTCTCCAGCCCCAGGTGGGGGGGGGGGGGTTACTCTGGGTGCTCCGGTTTCCTCCCACTGTTAAATACATGTACGCGCAAGCCAATTATTGAAATAAAATTAAACCATATTTTGGTTCTGAAATGACCTAGTTTGTGCTGTGTGGACGTTAAACCCCATGATCGTTAGATTTGCTTATATGGGTTACATGTACAAAACTCTTTTAAGGAAGTTTTCTTTGGTTGAATGAGTGATTTGATAAGCAGGAGGGACACTTACATGTACCTTTGACTCTTCAATTTAACAAGTACATGTGTATATGTAAACATGTATGTAGACAATGTTATCCACTTGTGGATGGGTTGGCATCAGGGAGAGTTATCGTCTATCTCAAATGAAAAGTGAAAGCTTATATTTGTTTGAAAAAACATCCCAGAGCTTCAGATACTTGCATATTACAAGGATTAATGTTAATACATGTATTTGCTAAACGTTATCTAAATAGTTTACAGTCTTAACCAATTATTCGTATACCCATTAAAACCACCACTTGTTTTATGACTAATTGTTTGTTGGGGTTTTTTAGCGAACGGAAAGGGCACCAAAAGATAGAAATATAGCAGAAACTGATCCAAAGAAATTTGCCAGTCTGGTCATTGAAAAATTAAAACGGGTATATGAAGAACAAGAAATTGGAATAAAAATGGAAGAGAAATTAAAATGTTTAGAGGTTTGTTAATTTCCTTTGATTATGTGCTTCATTATGTAAGTATAGAAAACTTTGGACATACATGTAATGCTGTTATAGTCCAGGGGTTCCAATCAAAATGAAGATATGGCTGTCTGTAATAAATGTTATTTAGACCCACGCAATAAATTTGGTATTACAGGTATGTGTCAACTCTGTTGAAAAACATCCCCTGAACTATTATTAGTGTGATTGTGAACATGACCTAAATAATTGTTGGTTGATTATATGAAAATATATGTGCTTTGTTTTTCTCGTTCTAGTATGATAAAGCTGAAGAGGAGAAAATGTCCTCCTCAATGGTAAAAAATACAACAGCGTCTTTCAATATACCATTCATACCTTCAAACTCTGTGATAGAAGATGAAACTGCTGAAAGTATTTTAGATCAACATTGTAGTAGAATTTGGGCAAGTTCAAGTCATCATACGCCTAGTGGACTTTCACCTCCTAATAAATCTCCAACATTAGCACGTAAAAAATTCAATCAGTCCTTACCGGCCACAGGAACTGGATCCAGTGGCATACATTCACGTAGTTTACAGCATCGCAAACGTGATTGTCTTTCGTCATTATCGTGTGATAGTGGTGTAGGAGATGAAAAATCAGGAAAAGAGACACATAAACATATTCATCATCATCATCACCATCATCATCAACCACGGACATCTAAAACGCGGATGGAAAAAGAAGCCCAACATGCGAGTATGTCATGTTGGACTGATGTGCTTGGACAGGGTAATCGTAGTGTTACGAGTAAAAAGAAAGCCAGCAAATGTGTTAAATCGTCTGATAGTAGCAGTTATATTGATAGTGGAATTAGTACTGTGTATGATAAAGAATCCCTACCTCCAATGCCTAATCTAATGGATCCTACTAGTTCCAAGTAAGTATAATATAAAAATTCCATACATTGACAGAAGCATAAATAGAAAAATTGCATGTGTAGACATCAAGATAACTTGAAACCCTAAATGCACATTTTTGGGGTATTTTGCAAAAAATTGGCATTACAACAACTTCAGTGATTAATTTCTCAAAAGCTACAATATTTTCACAAAAATTTATAAACATCCTTAAATGCATATAGTTTATAACTACATGAGTAGCTGAGAAAAGTTGTATGGAGTTAAATAAACACAATATCAGTATATCAATGACACCATCTTATGCCAATTGCCAAATACATATTTGATGGGCACAAAATGCAACAGCCTAAAACCACTTTGGTGAAGGGCGGTTGGGTGGTCTAGTAGTCACAAGGTCTGTCAAGTGGCATGGTTTCGATTCCATGCTTGACCGTGTCCAACCTAGTGATTTTTTTCAGGGTCCTACGGTTTCCTCGGCTCCAACTGACTGCTACATGTACATGTACAAGTAAATGCCCCTATGAGAAAGCGAATGATTGAACCATATGTTATTCCCTAAATGGCTTAGTTTGTATCGAGTGGACGATAATCCCCATTTCTCCCTCTCTCTGCTTTGGTGAAAAGTATAAATTCTACACACTTTTTTTTCATTGATTCAAGAATGAATTATTTTTGGGTCTAAAATAAAATTTGTGATTCCATATTGGATTTGTTAGATGAGCACCTGTCTTTGTTAAATATTTTATTTCTTTAGATACGTCAGTGTTAAGATTAACCAATGTTGTGTCCCACATTACACCAGATCAGTCTAATTCAAACTTTGACCATCAAAGAGATTTAGATACTATGGTGTAAGCCTATACATGTATGAAATGAAATGGGGTTAATGTCCTATTTTTGTGCACCAAAAACGATTAAAGAAGACGGGTATACACCTTACAGTGGGTTATGTGGGACATTTCAAATTACAACTGTCAAGGGTTTTTTACATGTACATATTGTTGTATGTGCATGCGAATGTAAAGACAGACCCTCACTTTTCTGTCCCATCCTGATAACAAGACACTGTCCTACATTGTAGCAAGGCTCTCCTTAACCCTAAACACAAAGCCATTATTATAATCATGACATATTGTTGAGAACTTATTGTTGAATCAAACAAAGTAAGGCATTAATTAATGCAGTTCAAAGTTGCTATTAAATTTATTGGGGCCAGAGATTAATAGTATTTTTTAACCAGATTACTCAATTATTTGAATCTTAAAAGCTTAAACAATGTAAAAATCAATAGTCCAACAAAAAATGTGCACAAAGAACTTTAATAGAAAACTCCACTAAGATATAAATGGTTTAATTTGTCATAGGAATCAAAGGATCATTATCACATGAAATCTCAAAAAGATTAGATCATGAAATGAATAGGAAAATTGATTTATTGTACATGTGATCATGGCAATCCTCTTGATGAGAACATATCAAAAGATGTATTAAAACATTTGTGACTCTTTGTACAGCATTTTGTTATTAATTACTCCTTGTAAAGGCTAAAAAAATCCTTCCTAAGTTACCCAAATTTCTTTTTTGAGTTTGGAGCTTTGGAGATTCTACACATGGCAGAAACAAAGTAACCCAAGGCAAGATCAAAGAACTACGGTCTTTCTGCCAAGATGGTTGCTGTCTGCTAGCTAGGAATAATGGCAACTTCAAAGCCTCTTCTTTGTGAATGCCAGTAGGCTAAATGAAGAACAGCTGTGTTCAGAGGCTCTTAGAAGCTCACTTCTAAAGCTTTGTACTTATCCCTCAGGAGATGAGCACTAGAAAGAGTATTAAATTTCTTGTGTTTCATGAAAAGAGAAAAGCATAACGTTAAAAAAAATTAGAAATAGAGTCAATGGTAATTTGTTTACTTCCCTTTTATGATGGTAAAATTAGGATTAGTCTGATAGCTTTACAGAAATGGTCATACTTTAAAGTACATATACATGTAGCAGCTTCTTTTAATAAATTTTAAAAAATATGAACTTAAAGGACTCTTAATTAAAATTTTGATTAGATTTTAAGTTCAGTTTTAATAAGTTTAAACTCTTTAATAGATAACCATTAATTTTAATTATTATAATAATTTATTTTGATTATTATAATAATATATTTTAATTATTATAATAATTTATTTTAATTATCATATTAATTTATTTTAATTATCATAATAATTTATTTTAATTATCATAAAAATTTATTTTGATTATTATAATAATTTATTTTAATTATTATAATAATTTATTTTAATTATTATAATAATTTATTTTAATTAATATAATAATTTATTTTAATTATAATATTACCAACATTAATACCTTCCATACCTCAAAAATGCTATTAAATTTCTTTTTCAATAATTTGCCTAATTTCTGAGACCTGCTAATTTGTATTATCAGTTACATGTATCCCTGGTTTGCTTTTAAAGGATTGTTAAATATTAGCATCAGATATACATGTATTTGCCCCACTTGAACAGTTACAGACCCATTGAGCCAATGGTAAACAATAAACAGATAATAGATTAGCTTATGTGTGCTATTGACATAAATTATATTAAAAAAAATTATTAAACCTTAATGATTATGTGATTGTCATTGCAGGGTTCTTTCTTGGATGTTGGAGAGTGATCGTGTTGCAGAACCATCAAGTGGCTATCAAGATTCCGATAAAAGTTCCAGTAATCGTAAATCACATGCAGCTCGGCTTAACCATTCGGCCAGTGCTTCTTTACCATCCCACAAGCAAGGGTAAGTTATTACTGTTAACTTTCTATGCATGAACATAGTTATTGTCCCTTGTTTTAAAAGGGGGGGGGGATGGCCTAGTGGTCTAGAGTACCGCGCTTCGACCTCTAGCTGGCCAGTCACCTCTGGCTTGCGGCTGTGGTTTCGATCCCTGGTGTGAGCGTATGTGGCATGGAGATTGGGCGCCTTCTCAACCTCGTGGGTTTCCTCCGGGCACTACGGTTTCCTCCCACTGTTAAAGACCCCTATGCGCAAGCGAATTGAAATAAAATTGAAACCATATGTTAGTCCCAAGATGACCTAGTTTGTGTTGAGTGGACGTTAAACCCCATTTCTCTCTCTCTTTTGTCTTTCAAAGGAAGCAGGGGAGTATGAAAAATGGGTGGGAGAAGAGGAGTGATTGGGTGAAAACCTGGATTTGTTGCCGAAACATATCGGGTTTTTTGAACAATATCGTTTGACAATGGGTCGAGGAAGACGTTAGCGTGACAGTCACCATTTTGTCTTTTAAAAAAAATGATGAATTTCACAATCGGGCGATGTCTTCAGCAAACCAAACACACAAGGCAAAAATAAACGTGGTGAATGAAAATTCAGCCGAATATATCAAACATGTTTGATTTGAGCGAATCATTCTGGCGAGTTCAAATTCTGCATCCGTACTCTGGACACACTAGGCAAATTCTGGTGGTGATTGATTTATCCGGTTGAACGTTTCAGGCAAATGATTCGGCTGGTGTAGGCTAGCAGGCCTACAATTTGAGCATCAGTATAATTAGTCACGATTATATGTAGCCTGTCTTTCAGACAGCCCCATAACTATTGTCCATCCAAGGACAACTGCTTTACATTATCTGTTACTCCATTTTCCCCATTTTAGAACAAATAATTATGGATTTTTAGAGCTGAGATTATAAATAACCTTATTGTTAAATAAGAAATTTCCATATTGTAAATGTTATTTTTTCTCTCTAGATCTAAGAAAGTCTGTGGCACACATACAAATAGTCGTTCTACATCCGTCGAAAGAAGTGGTAACACATTACAATCTTGGGTACCACCAAGTCAAGTTATGCCGAGTCAACCTTTTGCACAGGATACAATGATGCCATTGCCGCCACATCCTAACACCCGTACTCAGCTAGAGGAGGCAAAAAGACGGCTGGAAGATTATCCTGGTTCACCAATCAAGTCAAAGTAAGTTGAAAAATCTCTTGTATTGGAGAAGTCCCAGATTGATGGAAGATAGTATAGATGAACGAATTTCCAGAAAGAGAAAAAGTAGCTCAATCTTATCTTGCCTGGGTGTTTCAAATCGAAATTTTTTCAGAACAGGATTACCCAACTCGTATAAGGACTTTCATTGTTCACCAATATGTGCCATTGCATTAATTCAAAAGAGCTCGAGTACCAGAGCTATCACCGAAAGATTTGAATGAAATCACACTGCCATCCTGAGACTTGCCTATTGTTTCCAGTGGGCAGTGCCAGTAAAAAACAGCCAAGGCCTGGACAGCAACAGGTGACAATGCCTCAACAAATCAGGCACATTAACTAGAAACATGTCAGCTGCATTATGTCTCGTCAGCATTTCCAGTCTGTATAACATTACACAATAGTTAAGTAGCATAGGCTACTCTGCCCCATGTACAATTGTGAATTGGTCGAAAATAAAAAAGATCGTATATATTCTCTTACTCCTTTTCAGTCCTACCCAAATCCATTAAAAATATTACTATTTTGATAGAAATCAATATACATTACTAAATGATTTAAAAATATTAGCTTTTGCTGCGAGTTATCTTCCATTCTTTAAATATTATATTCATTTCAGATCTTTCACTGGTGTGTCAAAGGGCCATACAATGCAGTCTTGCTCGTCTCAGATGCGGACAATGCCATCGGCTAAAACTGTACCATCCGATCTCGACAGATCAGGAAGTCAAACCTTAGAGTAAGTATTTATGTAGAAATAAATCTCAGAAATGGTTGTTGGCCAAAAAATCATTGAGGTATAGAAATCATAATTATTTAATTATATTTGTTTAGGATACTATTTATTGATAAATTATAACAATTTTATAGAATATTTTAATCTGTATTTTTATAATATTTTAATCTGTATTTTTATAACTTTTACAGTCGATCAGTGCTATCTAATAAATCAAACAGTGCCAACGTATCTACCTCATCATCGAATACCACAGTAATTGGAATATATTTCGGAACAGAACCTATACCATATCGTCATACTTTACCAGGACGTAATATAACATTAGGCCAATTCAAAACTCTTATCACAAAGAAGGGAAACTTTAAGTAAGTATCATATTAGATCACATTATTGTACAGTCAATTATATTTTATAAATCTATGCCTTTCCACTGTAAAATTGATTGTTCAGTGACATGATTTTGGAAACCGTAAATACTGATTGAGAAAAAAGCCAGTAAAATCAATCAAAACATATTTGGAGATTTGCATTTACAAACAAACTATATTTTCGTGCTAAATTCAAATGGATATTACTAATACGACTAGGAATCAGTGGGAAAGCTGTTCCAAAGTTGGTCTTTTCTCTCATTTTCTATACCACTATTATTGATTTGAGTTTTACGTCCTGTAAATGTTGTGGTTAGTTCAGGAGTTGCTTTAAATTTATCTTTTGTTTATATTATGTTATTCATAATTTCAGATATTTCTTCAAGACTGATAGTGATGAATTTGGTGGGGAAGGTGCTGTCTTTGAACAAATAAGTGATGATAATGCCGTCTTACCAATGTGGGAAAACAAAATAGTTGCTAAAGTCGACAAGATTGAATAAGATGGTCATTTGAAGTTATTAAACGGGATA
The DNA here is from genome assembly GCA_963678685.1 of Patella ulyssiponensis. Taxonomy (NCBI): domain Eukaryota; kingdom Metazoa; phylum Mollusca; class Gastropoda; family Patellidae; genus Patella; species Patella ulyssiponensis. The sequence continues at coordinate 81,203,967 of OY783226.1, read as the reverse complement.
TTATTTTATCATAAACGTCCTTAGAATAGGCAGCATTCTTAACTTTTCTTTCGATGCCATATGTAAGAATGTTAACTGCAATATTCTTCTGATGTTAAAGATAATTAAACTTAATCCAGGTATTTGTTCAAGAAGAGAAAATGTTGTGCATCAAATATCAGAGTAATCAAAGACAAAATATTACAAAATGTTGTGAATGCCAAAAACTAGTTTACATTAATGTTAATTAAGTATATATATTATAAATAATAGTATATATATATATAATGTATTTGTATATGACAAATGGCAAGAGGCATGGCCATTTTCTTTGTATAAACATGTATATAATGGATGATAATTAAAACCAATAATTTTATTGACTCAGGGGAAGACTCGCTGTCAGTGAGTACTATGTTTTATGTGGTGTTGACATGTTTTAAATATGGCAATGGTCATGCATTATATGAACGAACGGGTGATACCATAGGGTACAATCCTTTATTTCAGTTTCATGATTTTAAGCATATCAAACAAAAACCAATCTGTTTAAACACTAAACAGTGTCATAGATTTTCATATAAATTACTTAAGCAATTTCTTCTGCATGGCATTAATGAATTGTTTGCTACAATATTTTTGTTTTAAATCAAATATATAAAAAATCTATTTGAGTGCTTTATCTCTTTTATTGTCTCCTTTTTTATAAGAGCAAAATTTTATTCAACAAATCAAATTTATTTATTTTTAATACAATTAAATGTTTTGTTTGACAATTTTGATCAAATGAAATTTCAGGATGTGAAAAATTGCTTTTTTTAAAATTTAAAACCATTTTGGCAGAGGCATTTAATATTAAATTTAACTACATTTACAGACATAAGATCAAAATATGCAATAATTTACAGACAAAAGTGCAAGAACAGTATTAATGTATGATTATTATATTGTGCCTTTATCAGTGCAACCTGTAATTTTCCATGCTGTGATAAGCTATCTAGAAAATGAACAAAAAGCACAAAGTGAATTTTTTTCCTGATCAAATGAGAAACTTTATATTTCCTTTTAATTTATGTGTAAATTTAAATTCAAACTTATATATTATCTTTGTACACTGTTATGTTTTATTTGTGAATTGTGAGCATTTTGCATGTCCTCTTTGTAAACTAAACCTTATAATTAAAATACCAAAGTATAATTACATGTATAATGTTGTTTCTATAGAGAAATAACTGTATATATAAATATACAAATATATCAGTCTTCAATATTTAACATCAAGACAAATAGCCTTCATCAGACATTGTAAATTGTAACTTATTCATAACATGTCATAGGTAAAATGAATAAAGTTTGTATATCAATTTTATAATGGATCAATTACTATTTAATTCAATACCCTAACTCTTACTTGTCAGCTCCCCCAGGAATTTATGAGCTGTGTTTTGAGTCTTACCAATGTCTGCATGCAAGAATTAATGTCAGGAGAATGGTTATCATCATTTATCTAAAGAAATATTTGTAATGCAAGGTCCAACCATATTCGAAGTGCATTTTCCTATACGCCCACATGTTTATGTTGACACATGTAATACTCAAGTTTCTTATCGGGGCAATTGGGCTACAGTCTGTATCAGATTTTTATGCAACTTTCAGAAAACTGGTACCGGGTATTAAAAGAATCCTTATTTCTTTTCATCAAAATCTGATTAATATTTTTGGAATCATGCCCCCTTATTTTGACGAAAGCTGTCTATGCTTCTTGCAATGCCTGTACAATGTCAAGACAGAGTCTTATTGTGTCGTTTTGTGAAAATCTGATTAATATTTAGGAGTTATGCCCCTTTTCTGCTGAAACCTGTTCACAATGCTTGTCCGCACCATATGACTGAGGCCAGAGTTTCATCAAAATAGAACCCATAAATTTTTTTTATTAAATTGCTTGACTTAGACTTCAGTCTGTGTAAGATCATTCCCTGAAGTTTCAGTTTTCTTGGTCACTTTGCATGAAAGTCCTGTTCTCTCCAAAGTATAGTATGCTCCAAATGGCCTGTGTTGTTGAAGGCAAAATTGTCAATTACTCGAACAAATTCCTCTTTGGGAATTCAATTTCCCTGGGGGTATCTCAAGGATAAATGTGTACCAGAACAACCCTCAAACAAAAAATCAGGGAAATCCCCAAAGAGGAATATGAATATGGCACATATTCTGAACAGACAGTCTGTGACGGAAACAAAACATATGCCGACCAACAGCCAAGTCATTCAAATGGTTATGAACTAAACAAGTCATAAAATTTTTCAAAAAAATCAAATCTAAAATGAAGTCTCTAAGGTGCTACCTAGAGTTTTTGGAACAAAGGAGAATAATCAGTGTCATTGAAAATCAAAAGGATTTTTCGGGGTTGAACGGGACAGGTGGACATCCTATACAAATTTCAGAAAGGTTAATAATGGCAGGCTATAAATGAAATGGGGTTTAACGTCCTACTCTTCTGCACCTGACCTGGGCTAATGGAAGACGGAGGCAGTTCTAAAGATTTTCTAGCAAAGGGAAATAACTCTGGAGGTGATTATACAGACTTCTTGGAATGCACCACACACACAAAAAAAAACCCACACCCACAGATACTGTACACATGAAGCAACATTTGTATATATCAAGTGAATGGATCCTTTGACAACCCATATCAATTTAAAAAAGAATATGGATTATTGTGACTTCTAATGTCCTTACAAAAGATGTGAATGACAGACGTAACTAAGATGTTGGCTGGTGTAAGTATCAGGGACATAGAAGGGCAAACCCTATTGATATTCAATGTTCCAGAGTTACCTCTCTTTTTTATAAACTATTTCTGAAGATACAAATTTTTGAGTGATCTTAAAGGATTTGACAGACTCTAAGATTATTTTTCATATATAGGCCTATTATTCAAAATAAGAAACTTTTGGTTCTCTAAACAAGAACTAGTCCGAAACACCAATAAGGCCATGTGGATAGGGCGACCAAAACGAACCCTCTAATGTCATATGGTGGGGCAGGCGCTGATCCAGAAGGGGGTGATAAGAGGGGCATTTCGACTATAGGGGTTGCACCCATGTCTGGGTTCCGCCCTCAGAAAATTTGAAAAATAATGTTTCTGGGAAAACTTTTTCGGCCACTCCGGTGATAAAGAGTCAGTTGATTTTGTATTTTATATGGTCGATTTTTTTTTTTGTCAGGAGCAGCAGAATTTTTGGAGAGGCATTTCCTCCTAGTGCCCCTGCCCCTTGGATCCGCGCCTGTCGTGACGCTCCATATTTATAAAGAGTGTTTGGACCAGGTAGCCTACCCATTGGTGTGTAGCCTATATGGGCAACCTTAAAACCGATCGGTTGATCAGTGCTTTAAGAGCATCACTGTGTGATCATAATCACATGTATTATTTTATAATTGAAAAGTTGTCAACTTTTTTGTGGGGGCGCCATTTCTCGGGGCGTATTACTTTTCTAGGGGTGCAATGTACCCTCTGCACCCCTGAATCAAATATCAAAACAATGTTTCATTTAATTGAGGTAGACAACCCATATAAAGTTAAGAAAGTAGCCTTTATTGTGTTAACAATTGTATGCAGTATACCGACGAACGGGTTTCCGGTAGGGCTGGAAATATTACGTACGACAACAAGGTGTTAATTACTGTTGTCATCATTCCAATTTCCCCAATCTGTTTCACAGAGAATTACTTACGAATTAACTCTGTAACAGATAGGTGTCCACAACACGTGCGTTGAATGCAGGCGCCGCCAGTCATTGGCTCAACGGCTCGTGCAATGTTTACTTAACATCTAACTGCTTCGGGCAAAATGATGCATTTTACTCATTTTAATACCCATTTACACTAAATAGGAATAGTTTTTAACTTCAAATACTTCAAACGTCTTTATTTATTTTTCTTTTACCTCAAAAAAATGTTTTAGAATTTAATTTGTCGGAGTAAAAAAGTTAATATGCCGTACTTATTAAGCCTCGTCGATGTCATGCTTATCAGTGATTGTAGCGGTCAAGCGAATATTCACTGCGGGATCAGTTTGCAATTTCCCCTCACACTCAAGAATGAAGCAAAAATTTAGCGTCTGGTTGGCCTGGACTAATCGCAACCACGTGGTCTTCAAACGGCAATACCCGAACCCTTCCAAGGCCGATTGCCGTTTACAGTTGCACTATGGCCCATTGTAAGCCACGCGTTACTGATAATCAAGCAAGGCCCAATGAAGCCAAGAAACTTTCTCCTTCGGATATTAAAACAACTGTCAACCTAAAAAGGTTTTGCATCCAATATCTTATGCGAGGCTTCGGCGACCTTCGAGACGGGGCTCTTCTTTAATTTGACTTTAGAGACATCGGCTTGAACCGCTGAGGACGGTTCATTGTAGATTAAAATATACATTACAGGTCTTCAGTTTAAACGAATCAATTCTACTGCTGGGGAGAATTGAATATTCTAAATAAATCATTTCATAAGATGGAGAGGTATTTCTATAACTTTACAATTTTTATTTTACAGGCTATCATGCACGTCCGTTACGAAAAGACCTTGACCTTAAAATGTGGCACGCTCGATGAATAATATTATAATGAAAACTATCGCCCAATGAAATTGGGTATTTTACATACGTCACTTGTCCCGACTATACTTAGCCTGACCGCCATTTTAACAAGAATATCGATACATTGTTGCTAAATTATTTTATTTTTCTACTAAATATACAATTTTGAGGTACGTTATAACTACACACTATAATATTAGCAACGTGCTAGATGCAATAGCTACCACGCCATATGTATAATAACGGGTTGTCATTATCATAGTTGGACACGAGGCACAGCTTGAAGTTCGCATGTTATACAGGCTGTAACTCCAAGTCGTCATTAGTACTAGTAGGCACCTTATAGAGACAACATTTGACACTAGAACTCTCTTATTGATAAAAAAATAACATACCTCACAAACAGTATAAATATATCAACAATTATTCCCTTTTTTATGAACTATGATGCATGTCCGAATTTAAACGTACCGTTATTCAAAAGGGAAGGGAATAGAAATCGTGCTTGGGTTTTCTTTCAGTTTGTATTCTTTGCCCAACAAAACTTTTTGTAGATATATATATATGTTAATCATATTGTCAATGTCATGACATATTTGTATAATTTGCCATAAATAATAGTAAATCTAAAATATGCCATATTTATTTTACCCAAAACGGTAGGCCTACTTGGGTCATGACATTTTTGTTTCAAATTGTCATGAATGATTTACAGAAACAATAAGGCCTATAAATTAGGTTGTATAGATAGGCATTTATTTCAAACAAAATGTAGGCCTACTTACTAAAACACATCATTGGACATTGAATTATATGTTATATCTCAATTGGTACCCAAAATTATTTGGCTCTGCCTCTATTTTTTGGAACCTTGAAATAGACAAAAGCACATATTAATGTAATATGAATAATAATACTAAAAATGTTGTAATTTCTTATCAATTATGTTTTGTGAAATTCGTGAACAGGTCAAATTTAATGGTGGTTGTTTACACCTGCTTAGTGCATTCTACATGTTTTTTAGGTTCTTATTTTGTTGTTTGTAAATTTACTAATTATTTCCACATTCTGTAGTAGGATAGGATGGTTTTTTTTTGTTCATTACAAGATGGGACCCGAAACCATGGGGTACACGACTCTTACACTAATTATACAATGTTAATTGTATATTGGATATTGGGATCACATAGTTTCATTGAAATGGATCAGTATTGAATTCTAATTCGTGATTTTGATTTAAAATATTATGGAAAATACTGAGTTAGAGACTTAGCTCCTTGAAGTCAGAGGGTGTTGCTGGACGGTCAATATTTTTATTTCCCTTTTATTTTAATTTACCATTACTACTTAGATTTATTTTTATTTCTCTTTAAGTTCAACCATCTTCATGTTTGCATGTATCTTTCCAGTACAGATGTGTTCAGATTCAGTCAATATTTCCCCATATATTTTTGTCAAAATTGCCCGTCAGTCTGTGGATAACTTTTATACGCCCTCATTATGTTATTTATTGTCGTCACCCTTGTCTTGTTACTCCATTGCCCACAATTGCTTGTTATGCTCTTGAGGCTCGAAACATCTCATTGACTTCAGAGTAATCATGTTATTCCTATATTTTATTATTTAAAAATAATAAGGAATGATTTGAACGATTTCTGATAAGTGCATCTAGTGTTCTTTCCCTTAAAACCAATTTGAAAGAATTACCTTTGAATTTACATGTATACACATTGTTTATGTTCATGACATGAAGCCAAGGATTTTTAAATTTTGGAGTTCTTGCCCTTGATCGCTTTTTATCAATCTAATTAAAATATAGATCTATATTTCGTTTCGTTTTTTATACTTTCGATGGCCTACACTCATGTAGATCTAACTAGTTATAGTGAACGCTCACGTTCTATGACGTCAGGTATCAAGCACGGGACATTTGACCCGATAACGTCAGTCATTCGATTAACCAATTAGCGATCGCCATGCTTTTCAAAATCCACTTGTGTTTTGTTATGATTTCTATCCGCTGGTGTTAGTATAGACGTCGTTGGCTGGTAATATCTACCCACAGTTCCACGCATGAAAAGGTCAAAGGGTCGATTCGACAGACCATTTGATTGGCCGACCCCTCATTTCAGGTAGAACACCAGTTAAATAACAAGTCCTCCAGATCCAAGAGTAGTGAAGACAAGTAAAAACGAAATTTTGAACTATAAAAAACGAAACGAAATTGGATCTGTGTTTTAATCAGATTGGCTTTTTATCTGATTTATAAGAAATTTATACAGTGATTAGCCTATGGTGATGAAGCGAAACTTGGCCGCCTTATCACTGATAGAGATGACCTCAGGCCCAGTAAATAAGGCCTCGATGTGAAGTGTTTTTTTTCTCTAAATTAAATTCCTTAATAGCTTTTATATGCCCAATCTGATTAAAACAGGGGGGTTGGGATGGCCTAGTTGTCTAGAGTGCTGCGCTTCGACCTCAAGCTGGTAGGTTACCTCTGGCTTGCGGCTGTGGTTTCGATCCCTGGTGTGAGCGTATGTGGCATGGAGATAGGGGCGCCTTCTCAACCTTGTGGGTTTCCTCCGGTTTCCTCCCACTGCTAAATACCCATATGGGCAAGTGATTTATTGAAATAAAACTAAACCATATGTTAGTCCCGAAATGACCTAGTTTGTGTCGAGTGGAGGTTAAACCCCATTTCCCTTTCTCTCTCTGATTAAAACACAGATCCTATTTCATTTTGTTTTTTATAATTCAAAATTTCATTTTACTTGTTTTCACAACACTAGGATCTGGAAGAGGTGTTACATGTCTCACATTCTTGTTGAAGTGAGAGATTATCCAATGAAACTGTCTTGTTACGGTCAGTTCTTGCCTAAACCTCTAGAAACGTCAACCCTGATTGATTTATCAATATGTGACATCATAGGGTCAAAAGTGGCTTGTACCACCTCTAATACAACCTTCCACTACAACTGATCAAATGTATAAATTAAACGAAGGGAAATATACATGTAGATCTGTACCTTGATTGATTAATCAATGTTCAGTCTTGGTGTAGGTGTTTATTAGGTCAAAGTCTTGATGGTTTTCGAAGATGAGAATTTTCTGCTATTGGTAGGCAGAGATAAGGAATTTGATGTTTGATGCTTTTGGACACAATAACTTGAGTTTTTATTAAGTGAGAGTGTATATGGTTTAATCACATCAATACCTTGACTAAGATCGACAATGAACATTTTCTGTTGAGGGTAAGCAGAGTGATATGCAGTTTGATTGGTCCAATTGAGGTAAAATGTTCAAACTTGGTGTAGGCATTCATCAGGTGAATGTATTGATGGAGTTTGATGATTAACATTGTCTGTTTACGGTAAGCTGAGATAAGCAATCCGATTGGTTGAAACTTTTGGCACAATAAATTTGGTTATAATTAAGGGAGAGCAATGAAACTCCCGAGTAAAGATTCATTATATCAATACCTTGACTAACTTCGATGATGAGAATTTTCTGCTTAGGTTAAAGGAGCTGAATCACTAATATTTGGGACCTAGAAATTGACACAAATGGGTCACAACGCATATAATAATGTAATATGAATGTATATAAACTGATTTACATTCAATCATTTCCGTCTGTACTCTAATTTCAAATCAGTTGTGTTCGGGAGTCCCAATCGCATGCCAATCACTAGCATCTGGTTATTCCAGTCTACATTATTACGTATGCTCTCCAGATAAGAATATGCGTCACCGTCTAGCCTCGTTTTCCAAGCCCCTCGTTAAAAATGGGCCTGAAACGCATTATGGTACACGATTCGTGTACCAATGGTATTTTTTAAAATTTTGTCTTAAATATTGGATACCAGAAGCCCATCTTTTCCGGTAAGATCACAACATCAATATTGATTTAAATTGACAAATAATTTGTGTTTTCATTGTCGAAGATTTTGGATGATATTGAGTTAGAGACTTAGCTACTTTAAGCAGCAATAAGCAATTTTATTTTAATTGAGATAGTATGTTTTAACTTGATTTAGATGTTCATTATAGGGACATTATGGGAAATTAGATAATTGTTAAAAACTAGATAATGTAAAGGGAATTTTCTGACATTTTCAGTCAAATTCATCCACTCTGAACCATGATATTGGCTTTTGAATTTTACTGATGTTGGTGCGATAAAAAATATTGTTTCGGATTCAATTCCAGTACATAACACAGGCTAGCGATGAGTTAATCATGGTCTGAATAAGTTAAATAATGTTTAATTAAAACATTATGGGAGATAAGAAAAAGAGCTGGCAGTTCTCACTATAATAGTTAAAAACTATATAGTGTAAATGTAATTTGCTGAAAATTTCAGTCAAATTGATCCACTATAGGCCGAGATCGGAGCGCGTGAAATTTCTGCATAGCCTCGGACATCATTACTAAAATCATTAATATAAACAGAGTAGTCTCGATTATCCAATGTTGTGATTTAATTACAATGGCCGTTCAGCGGCATATTTGAATCTAATCCAGCTTACATCGAAGGCTAGCCTTGACATCGAGTGTTTATTATGGTCTGGATAAGTTAATTAATGTGTAATTGATAATTTAGATAACATTTCAGGCCTGAAGGAAGACATGTAATAGGCAGATTTTGCTCTTGCATAATGCAAGTTTAATAATTTACATAAAATTTCAGGCAGATTTAGTGCTTTCATAATGTATGTTTAGGTGGATGTCTTGACTGAGTTCAATGATTAACATTTCCTGCTCACGGTTAGCAGAGCTAAGCAATTTCTTTGACTTTGATTCTTTCTGATAGAGAGTGATGATACTTAGTGTATAGTTGATAATCAGTTTGATTGCACAATACTTCTGAAAAAGATCAATGTGCAATTAATTAATATATGTCATCTATTTATTTCGGGATTTCGGCAGGGAAAATTAGCCACACTGTTGGTTTGTTATGTCTAAAGTTATGACCATTATTTCGCTGTGAATGCTCTAATGACGAAAGCATTATTTAGATTAGTGAAACGAAGAAGTTTATTTAATTTCAGCAATTTCCATCACCCTTGTGACCCTTGTTTCACTTTTTTTTAACTTTGTGAATGCACACTGATCAGCAGTGAATATTTGCTAGGCCGCTACAATCACTGATAAGGCATATTCCTGAAGCAATGGCCCGAGAAATCCCTCTCTGGCCATTGCTGGATTAGCTTCTGATTCTTGAACATTTGCGGGAGTATGTCTATTCTTCCCGTTCAATCAAAGCTATCACTTATGTACAGCAACATGACAGTCCTTCGTTTAATCTGGGTCTTCCCTAAAACTTTGGACAGTGATTTAAGGTATTAAAAACGGTGAAAGTATGTTCGTTTCCTAACAGTATTGTTTACATTTCATTCGACTTGATAGCCTCGTTTTTCACGCAATTAGTTTTACTGTAGTATTCTGCTATGCACGGGTTAATTGGGCATAATATAATTGTGAGCCATGACGTAACGTTATGTAAACATATTTGGTCCAATATTGGCACTCGTTTTAAATGTAAAGCTTTTGTAGAGCAGATAGTCATTGGTTGGTAGTCGGACTACTGACCAATCAAAATTTAAAACAACAATATCCACTCATTACAGCAGTGAGTAGTGGGATTACCTCTGATCAAACGAAACACTGCGCGGAGTATGCTAATAAGGATGACATCGACGCGACTTCATGAGTCCCCAGTATTAACTTTTTTCCTCCGACAAAATAAATTCTAAAACATTTTCTGAGTATAAGAAAAATAAATAAAGGCGTTTGAAGTATCTGTAGTTAAAAAATATTTCCTATTTAGTGTAAATGGATATTAAAATGAGTAAAAGGCATCATTTTGCCTGAAGCAGTTACGTGTTATGTAAACAATGTACAAGTCATTGAGCCAATGACTAACGCCGCGTGAAGTCAATGCACGTGTTCAAGACAGTCATCTGTGACAGAGATAATTCTTAAGTAATTCTCTGTGAAACAGATTCTTGTGAATGCTTCAACAATAAAAGTTGTCATCCTATCTGTATGACTCTTATATGCATCTTTTAAATTTAGTGAAATGAAGAAGTGTGTTGAATTTTTGCCTGGACAATGGCACTACAACATACTGTATATCAGTTAAGTGCACAACCAATACCAATGTTCACACAGGTCCTTAGTTTTTGCAGTTTTGCAAAGTGAAAATGTTGATTTAGTATTTCTGTGTAAAAGATGTAAAACTGATAATATTACACAAATTATTCAGTTTTTCAATTTGTCACTTTGGCTACATAGACAGCACAGATTATCTGTTGCTTTTTATACGCCCACATTGAAATGTGGTTAAAATATATAAAACTGCCATTTAAAACCATCATACATGTCCACTATCCTGACAAGTTTCGTCAAATAAATTTTAACTTTTTCAAAGGAACAGTTCAACAGAAACAGGAAACAAATTTGAATAATGATGTCATATGTTGATGACATCACTAAGTTGTAATGGTTGCCCTGTCGTTGGTAACATGTAAGTTCTTCATTTTCTAGAAAGGTGATCTATCACATGAAAATATGATGATACTATTAACAAAGGTGCCTATACACAAGTTGAAAATGTGGTCATATATTGTCGTCGCCCCCGTCCCTCCGGCTTTACATTTATACACAGTGTTTAAGGTCATGAGACAAAGAAGCTTATTGATTTTCAGCGATTTCCGATAATTAGTGCCAGAGTTATGGCCCTTGATCACTTCAAAAATCTTGTGGACGCTCTAGAGACCAAAGTTAATATCCGATTGACTTTAATTTTATACACAGTGTTTAAGGTCATAAGACGAAGAAGCCTATTGATTTTAAGTGATTTTCGATAATTAGTGCCAGAGTTATGGCCCTTGATCACTTCAAAAAATCTTGTGGACGCTCTAAAAGCCAAAGTTAATATCCAATTCACTGTAAATTTATACACAGTGTTTAAGGTCATCAGATGAAGAAGCCTATTGATTTTCATCAATTTCCGACCATTAGTGCCAGAGTTATGGCCCTTGATCACATCAAAAAGTCCTGTGGACGCTCTAGAGGCCAAAGTTAATTAATATCCGATTGACTTTAAATTTACACACACTGTTTGGGGTCATGAGATGAAGAAGCCTACTGATTTTCAGCGATTTCAAATAATTACTTCGAGAGTTATCTCCCTTGATCACTTCAAAAATTCTTGTGACGCATTAGAGGCCAAAATTATCATCCGATTGACTTCAGATTGATACACAGAGTTTAAGGTATTGAAACGAACAAGTATTTTGATTTTCAATGAATTTTTATAACTGAACAGCTAAATCCATGATATTAAATGTTTCGTATACTAATTGTTAGCGTAGGGCAAAACTTTTTAAAAAGCAAACAAATTCTAATGATTTTCTGATAATTACATAAAGAAATGTTACTCTTAATCAGATTTTAGTGTATTACAAATGTTTCATTACCGAAAAAAGTAAAAATATGCGACAACCCGTGTTGACTGCCCGGACGATTTAGCTGCTGTGGGCGTATGTTTCGTTGCCTGGCAACCTATCTTAAAACTCTTATGCAGGCACTTTTGAATTCTTCAATTTCTGTTGCCAGCTTATAACTTGCAATTAATTTTGTGGCTGTAATTGGGTAATACGATATGCTGCATCTCAACTGCCATTAACTAGTTTGTAAGATCCTTTATTTAATTGACCTATATTCTATTCTAGTCTTGGCCTAGTGGCTAATGTGTGCGTGTTTCATCATAAGGTCTGTCATTGAGTCAAGTAGCAAGGTTTCAATTCCCTGCTTGTACATGACAAGGAGGAGTCTCGCCTATCAAACCTTGTGGGGCTTCTCCTGGTCCTCCAACAAATTAATGAAGTAGAATGAAACCATATGTTAGCCAAAATGACCTAGTTTGTGTCTAGTGGACGGTAAACTCAATTTCTCCCACTCTCTTCTTTGTGACTTTAATACTAACTTAGGATCAATTACTTCTCAGCAAGCATTACATTTATTATCCAACCTGTTTTAAATTCATGTTGGTTCAATTAGTGAGACAACAAAGCCTATTTATAATTTAATTTCAACAATTTCCGTTTATAACTTCAAGAGTTAAGACAGTTGTTTTACACTGTAGAATGAATGTTCTTAACCTTCTAGAATCATGTAACTATTTAATGAGAAAGGTTATCATCCTATCTGTTACAAGATTTTTTTTCATTATTCGAACAACTGAAACAAAGAAACATTGTTAAGTCCCATCCAAACGACTAGATTCTATTCCTTACCAGTCAGTCCGTCCTATACTTTAGCCCAGGTTTGGTGCAGAAAAGTAGGACGATAACCCCATTTCATTTCATTTCCGTCCTATACCACCGACCAACATGGATAATCTAAACTGGAAATTCACGAGAAACTTCCTTTGCCAACCCCGAAATCAAACCTGGAACCTCCTGGTTAGTTAGTCAGAATCTTACACACTTAAGTCTGAACCACAGTAGACAACTACAATTTCATAAAGATTCATAACTCAACAAGTCCTCTGATGTAGTTTTTGGGGTTTTAGTAAAATATTTTGGACAGTCAAACCAACAGACTTGACAAGATAATATTCAAATTAAAATATGTATGTATAAATAATGATTCCATTAAACTGTCTCCAGTTCTATAGCTATGAACTTAAATGTTTAAACCTGTAAATGTTTCCCAATGCCTGGCTTATCACACATGATTAAATATTATTTGTTTATTATCAATTTGAACATATTGAGACATTGCATAGACGTACAGGTACCAATCTCGAAACCAGAATTTTTTTTTTAAGAAATTTCTCTGGTGAATCGGGGTAGCCATTTTCCCGTAAGTGACGAATCACATGACTGTCGCATGACATGTATTTATTTTACATGCCTGGATGACCGAATCACTTAAAAATATACCCACGCGTAGAAAAATAGATCTTTACAAATACTTGAATTTGTACGTTTAGGATCCAATTTTTTATGTCAGCAAGTTGACTTTGACTCAAGGATCATTTTACAACAAACGAAACGATGATCCCACCTCTAGTTTTCGAGAAATCGACCCAAAAAGATTGACCAATCAGAGGTCAGAATGGGCGGGGCTAAGGTTTGGAAAAAAGTGGTAAAAATGGCCAGTCAAAGGAACCAGAGGCCTCCGGCCCCGCGGCTGCCTCTGGGAACAAGATTGGTACAGGTACTTCCATTTGTTGTTAAAAATTCAATCCCATGAAAGTATTTATCGGAATTATCCAATGAAAGTATGTGAATATAACACAAATAGACACACCAATCTTACTAGAAAAATATTAGATTCCTTGAAAAAAAAATGTGAGGGTATCCCTAAAAGACAGCCTGACTCAAATGTAATAAGGACCTCTTCTTATCTGTTGATCTAATGGCTAATAGTTGTGAGAACATTTAGAAAATTAAACTTCCAGTAGATTCTTCAATTAAACAGTGGAATAAAAAGTTAGTAGACAATAGTTCAGGAATTTACCTAGCCAGGCTTTGATATTTATTGACAGGTACAAGTGACAAATGCAAGCTGATATAGATTCTCCCTAAAGTCCTAATACATAGTGCTGATAAAAATAGACTCACGCTTAGAAGTAATAGTTTGTTGGCAGAATAAAATGTTTGGGAAGGATTTGAGCAAACTTTTCACAGATAAATAAGTCAAAGCCTTATTAGTACGACCGAAAGACTTATTTACTAACTAATTCTAGTGATTTTGGCATGCTATTTTGAAATATGAAACACTTCAAATCTGGTCTGCAGCTTATTGTGATTTGGAAGACAGTAATTCCCTGTGAAATGATTACATCATAGTTAAAATGAACTTTATTAATTGTTTTTTTGGTTTTTTTTCCTCTTTCAGAAAGTTGTTGGTGGGTAAAATGGATTCTCCTAAAGACCAACAAAATGAGAATGAACTGTCTATTGTTGGAATGCATGCGGCTGAAGAAGAAACAGATGATTTATGGGGATTAAGCAACAAAAATAATGATGATGACTATTTTGAAATTGAGGAGAATATAAGTTCAGATGAAGAAGATACAGATTTGACTAATCCCTCAATGGATTCTATGAAAACGAAAGATGTTTTTGCTTATGCTGATGAACATATGATACCTACAGATTTTGGAAAAGATGATGATGTAGCTGTATTAAATGATGAAAGAAAAGATGACAGTGCTCCAAAGGATGGGGATAAGGGATTAAACTCAAACTATATTGTAATTCCTCCTATAACCAGTAGCAGTCCAGTTTCTATTGAAGCGAAACCCTTCAGTGTTAAACCTATAACAGCACCGACTATTCAACCAGCACCAACACAGGTGGTTTTCAGATTACAAAATCCACAAAACACTATGTCAAAATCCATTGGAAGCTTTTTATCAAATTCAAATTATTCACTTATTTCGCCACAGTCTAAAGTATTCCTCAAACCAGTGGGTTCAAAAGACCCAGGTCAGGTGATTCTTCATTCATCAAACTCCAGTACTAGTGGCCCTGTTATTATGTCTCAACCCAGTGCTGTTAAAACAATTCGTATGGTGGTTCCTAATGCAAATAATCCACTACGTAATATTCAGCCTAGTAACCAAGCAAAAAGCCAAGTTGTTTACTTAAATACACAAACAGCAGGAAATCTTATCTTGCAGGCTCCTCCAGTACTGAAAGGTCCAATGTTACTGAATCCAAATCAGACAGCTACTGGTCAAGCATCTAACCCTGCCCCAATATTTATTCCATCCACCATGCTCTCGAAAAATATTACCAATTCAACTGTATTACAAGCTGCAAAACAGTCAGCACCTTTAAAGATTCCCACCAGTGCCACACAAAACACTGATCAAACTCCGATGCAACCCAAGCCTGGTCAAATTGTACTACAAACATCCGATGGTCAGAGATTACTGCTCCAACCAATAAATTCTAACAACACCACAGTACCAACTGCAAAGACCGGTACCAGTAACCTTGTATTTCAACAAGGGAAAATTAACACTATGTCACATGATGGTGTCAAGACATTTATTCCATTGCAAGGAATTAATAAAAACTTAAAACCATCTACCAATCAAGCTCTTAAATCTTTAGTTACACCTAAAAGCAATCAGATAATAATTCCCTTAAACAGTGCATTAAAACAAGAGAATGATCCAAACAAGAAGCCTATGGAAAAGCAGATAGATCTTGATACAGCTGCTGTACTACAAAGGAAGTCAGTTTTGTTAAATATGCTGACAAAACCTGTAAACCCAGAGAAGGCTGTAGATGATGATATTGAGATATTAGAAATTAATAAAGAGAAAATTGGTTTTGGTGCAAAAAATACAGTTGAGTGGATTGAAAAGAGGTCAAATGCCTCTCAAACACCAAATAGACAAGTCTTCAAGAAACCAGAAAAGGATGTCTTTTTCTCAAAAGCTGGTAGTAACAAGAAAAATGAAGATGTGGCTTGTTACCTACCTCTTCAGGCATGCGGATCTGCTACACTTGAACATTTAATTTCACTTACAGAGCGAAAGAAAGAACCCCCTACCCACGTAGAAGAAATCTTAGATGAAAGACCTAGCAGTCCTATTGTTGCCGTCCAAGAGATGCCAAAGCAACCATGTGCTAGCAACCTCCTAAAAACAGCCCTGAAGGAGTTTCCTGTTAAGCAAACCTCGGGTGGAAGCAGACGGAAACAAGTCTTAACAAACAGGACAGCCGAAGCTGAGCAATCATTTATTAAAACTGGCAATACTGTAGTCAACAAACCAAAGAAAAAGAAAAGACCTCCTGCTAAACCTCGAGTTGTTGTTGAGTCCAATACAAGTGAAATAGATTCTGATGAAGTTATTTCTTCTATAAATGACTTTGATTTAGAAGGGGTATATTTTTCATCTAATAACCCTTCAAATATGATAGGTATAACTGATGAAGTTACAGAAAATGATATATCGATTAAAACAGAACCAAGAAGTCCCACATTTCCTTTGGCACAGGATCAAATATATCCGCTACAAATCAGTGACATTTGCAGTTTGAATATTGATGCAAATGAAGACTCTGTTTCAAAACAAGGCCAAACTAATAATTTAACACTGAAAAGAGAACGAGGTCAGCTTGAAGATAAGCATTTAGTCAGTATAAAAAGAATTAAAACAGAGTCTGACACAAATGAAATGGAAGACAGGCCGTCAGGTTATGCAGACATTAAACCAGATCCTCTCAAAGTTGGACAAATACTTTCTTCAGAGGATTTAGTGCGTAGAAGTTATAGGATTTTTAGTAAACCTACGTATCAAAGTGGTAACATACAGACAGCTCATTTAAGTAGCAGTCAAAAGGAGTTCATTCCTATAACTAATATATTATCGGGTGTGAAAACTGAACCGATTGAACCTAGTGAAACTACTAAAAAAACTGAACAAGTTGTTGGTATTAATACTATAGATCCACTATGTCCTTTTGATTATGATCACTATCCTGGACCTGTTAGTGTAAAAATTGGCAAAAATATAAAAATAGCTACAACTAAAATGGGAATAAAAGATTGTTTTGTGAAAATGTTTTCCGATTTCCACATCATTGAAAGTCGTTTTGCTATTAACGGTATGCGAAATGTGTACTCTTGTAATTATTGTAAAGGAGAATATGCTACTGTGAATACAAAATCTTTAAGTGAACATTTAGAAATGCACAGAAAATTCCCAAGGATTCATCTCTTAGTTCAGGAAAAGCCTTATGAAGTCACTGCTTTATCAGGTAATTATTTTTGTTAAACTCGTTTGTTTGGTTCTTCATTCTTGATACAACGAACATCATACAATTCACAAATCATGAATTGAATGGTTTTGATTTAATACGATTGGCAGTTAATGATTTAATTGAAAATGGAAAGTCAAGACTTTGTGTTTCTTAACAATCAAGACTACCCTGTTCTGCAAACAAGTAATGAAGTAATTTGACCAAAATGTTTCAATATATTCCCTTTTCATTATCTATTTTTCAATTATTATAGCGAGAACTGTCTTACGTAATGCAACCTTAATAAAATCACAAGTTATTCATCAATATTAAACTTTCTTGATGATAGTTGTTATTAGATCATCATACATGCAAAGGTTAATATGGTCACTGAATAGTTGAGTTAGTATATTCTTCCAGAGTATAATTTCCATTTTGTATACATGTAGCTTCACCCCCCCCCCCCCCCCAAAAAAAAAGTTTGCTAAAATCAGATTTAAGGTGATGGCTGAATATCAATTTATCAATTTGGAGTTTCTTTTGTAAAATGATTGGAAATGTTATTAAAGAGATAGAGAAATGGGGTTTACTAGGGGTCTTTAGTGGGAGAAAACCGGAGGACCACGAGGTTGAACAGGGAACTTGACTCCTTGTCACGTGCATCAGGGGATATTAGAAACCACGCCAGTTGACTCAATGACAGGCTTTATGATACAGCACGCACTTGCTAACTATTCGGCCATCCAACCCACCCCCTATGTTCTGGAAAAATCGGAGGTCCTTAGAAATTGTGCAGTGTGTGAGGACCAGGGGCCCACGTAAAAGAAGGGTTAATACTAATAGTTTTCTTGATTCCTTTATGTATTTTCAGGAAATGAGATATCAGAAATGGTAGCTGGTACTGAAGCAGTTGCTGGGCAAGATGCTGATAATAATGTTCAATCTTCAAGCAGTATTAATTCTTCAATACGAAACAGAAAACATTTTTGTACATTATGTCCATATTCAGCTAGAAATCTTCAAGCTCTTCAAGGACATATGAATGTTCATGTGATGGACTCAAGGCGGACATGTGATATATGCCATATTGTTTATAGAAATTACAAAGTGCTTGAAGCACATAAAACAAATGAACATAAATCTGAAATTAATAAATTAGTGTATATTTCAGCAAGACCTTTATAGCCGAAAGTGATACAGCTGTGTTGCAATTTGTATTTCTATCTGTGAAAAATGTGCTTACAATCAGTTCAACATTGAATATGTGATATAAAAGGAGCTAAAGCAGATATGTGAAGCTAATAGTAATACATGTATATGTCTTAACCTAGCCCTATGCAACTGTCTGAAGCTACATGTATGTGATACTATTAAACTAGTATGTACAAAAAAAGAGGCATAAGATGGTGGTTTGAAATCAGTAGAAACCAATCGAGACTTTAAAGTGCCATAGCAAGTTAGAATTGATCCATTTAATTGTGTATAGTTTAACTTTATGTAGTTTAAATTTATGCTCTGTATTTAACCTTTATATTAGCATGTTGGGGGTTTATATTATGGGGCCAATGTAATTTTATTACATTACCATTACTTTTTAAATGTAATCATTACAATTAATTTTTCATTTTTAGCAACGTAAATTAATTACCATTACATTGAAAGTAATTAATTACTGTTACACATTACTTTATGACATTAAAAAGACAATCCTATTTTTCTGCAATGGAGCACCAATGAAATCAATCTTAAAGAATCTTTGATTGGCTCTTTTTTGTATGAATTGTTATTTCTATAAAACATCACATCTGGACAAAAGGAAATTTTCAAACATAAAAACTGTTGTTGTAATAGATAGTATGGCTTTCAAAGATGAATTAAAAGTATAGATAACTCCATTTGATTTCAAGTAATTTCAGATAAAATACATAATCAATTCAAATAGTTTGTGTATAGACATTGCATAATTGGAAAATTATTCAGCATGCTTGGTAAACAAAATCAGATATATTTTGTATACTAAGTAACCACAGAATGATGATACTTAAAGACCATTGTCTGGCTGGCATAATCTGTAACAGGACTATCTCATTGTCTTTAATCTGATTGATTGACTAATTGATGGAATTCTAATTAACACTAATCTCTGATGACAATCAATATATATTTGGAAATCAAATTCAATACATGTAGTTATAAATTGGATTATTGTCATCTTATGTAGGCCTATATATACTTAATGTACTTCTTTGATGCCACAGTTGAAAATATTGATATTTGCCTTACAACCTACATGTAATTGAAAAGTAATTGACCGTTACATTTATTTGGAATGTACTTAATTAAAATTACATTTCCATTACTTATGAAATCTTCCATTACATTTCCATTACTCATTACTTATGAAATCTTCCATTACTCATTACATAACCATTACTTCAAAAATGTTATGATTACATTCTATTACATGTACCATTACCACAACTCTTTTATATGGCACTTTTATCAATCAAGTCCACAATTCTATTGAATACAGTTGAAGCGAGTATTTCATATTTTCTAAGAAAGTCAAAACATAATTAATTCTATGTCTTTTGTTCAAAAAGTTGTCAACTCACTATTATACAATCATAGGCATTATTTCCGACACTTGAAAATCATTCAAGTCTGAATTAATAACACAATTACCTCCCTTGTTTTTCTATTCCCCTCTTGGAATAGCTATCTTCAAACATTTGGAAGTTGAAAATGATATTTTTGCAAATTTCTCAACTGGCAATAATGAATTAAAGTATTAATAGGATTATTCTTCAACAAGGTATGACGGTTTATAGATGCCATCTATTTTAGGGCTTTTAAAAATATAACTTAAAAATGTGAAATTGTAGCTTTAAAGTATTACTGCAAGCTGGTTGATAAAGACTAATTCTAGTCCACAACATCCAATCTGACAATCCCCAGACTAGAAAAATCAAGATTTAGTAAATCATTCATCAATTAGTATTTTTAACATACCGGTACATAGAAGCAGAGCTATGTGTTCATTAGGTTGTTGGTTGGCACAAAATGTTGCTTTTGTTTTGAAAATTGTTATTGTTTTCTGTGTCAAACTTGGATTATTTCGATCTAAGGAGTTTCTTAATTACACAATGAAGAAAATTGTATATAGATAAGTTGTTTTTAAGTAATATTTTTTGTACATTTGTATATACATGTATCTTTATAAATTTTATATTGTACTACACCATTATACATATATATATGCTACATTCAACCGTACAATCATATTCAATGTCCGTAAGGAATTACAAAATTTGAATAAATGAACTACTTGAAATTGGTCTTAAATTGTTACATCAGTATGTTGGAGGATTTCAAGTAGTCATCCGGAGGTTAAATCCCATTGAATTTTAATTTTTTTAATTCAGATCTTGTGTTGGCTACAATTTATTTTTTCAAAGATTTTTAATACAGAGATCAATCCATGTAAATTCAAGTAAAAACAAAAGTAGTACCCCACACCCATACATACTCAATAATAAAGCACCAGAATAGTTTCAATCTGATGAATTGTTGGGAAATGCAGAGGGTTGAAAATGGCACAAAAATAGTAATAGATATTGGTCTTTACGAGGTCATTAAGAAACTTGATAAAGCATTGACTCAGAAGATATGACTATTCTCAGATTATGGCACACTGGGATATGGATGACAATTATGAAGGGAGTTCTGAGAAGGCTGTTGGTTATGATCCCAACAATTTCCTAAGTAGAAGTAAGGACCACAAGCTGGAGAACAAATGTCTTCAAAAATGTACCTTCCACAAAAAAGCAATATTCCTGTATGTGTCTTCCATGGTACGTTTACACCAGTGATTCTCAAGCAGCAAAATTTAAACGGCACACTAAAAAATGCAAAAATCCATGTGATCCCAATTGCGTATTCACTGGTGTCTACTACTGGTAAGTTCTTAGCTGTGTTTTTATACGCCCACATTCAAATGTGGTTGTATATTGTCGTCGCCCCCGTCCGTCCGGCGTCCAGAATTGCTTGTGGACGCTTTAGAGGCTAAAGTTAATATTCGATTGACTTTAAATTTATACACAGTGTTTAAGGTCATGAGACGAAGAAGCCTATTGTTTTTCAGCGATTTCCGATAATAACTACAAGAGTTATGGCCCTTGACGACTTCCAAAAATCTTGTGGACGCTCTAGAGGCCAAAGTTAATATCCGATTTATACACAGTGTTTAAGGTCATACGAGGAAGAAGCCTATTGATTTTCATCAATTTCCGATAATTAGTGCCAGAGTTATGGCCCTTGATCACATCAAAAGGCCTACTGATTTTCAGCGATTTCAAATAATTACTTCCAGAGTTATCTCCCTTGATCACTTCAAAAAACCTTGTGACTGTGTAGATGCCAAACTTATCATCCGATTGACTTCAGATTGATACACAGAGTTTAAGGTGTTGAAACGAACAAGTATTTTGATTTTCAATGAATTTTGATAACTGAACAGCTAAATCCATGATGTTAAATGTTTCCTATACTAATTGTTAGCGTGGGGCAAAACTTTATAAAAAGCAAACAAATTCTAATGATTTTCAGATAATTACATAATGAGTTGTTACTCTTAATCAGATTTTAGTGTAGTACAAATGTTTCATTACCAAAAAAAAGTTAAAAAATGCGACAACCCTAATTGTTGACTGCCCGGACAATTTAGCTGCTGTGGGCGTATGTTTCGTTGCCTGGCAACCTATCTTTCTGTATTTAGTTTTATTCCGGTGGATGAAGGAGGAGGGGGTTATCGCCACCTGAAGATGTAAATTTTTGAGACAAAATTTTTCTAGATCAGTTTTTTGTGTAGATTCCGAATCTATGTGGTGATCGGGCGTTTGAGGGGGCATTTCCGAGATGGTTGGGTGTGTGTGTGGGGCGGGGGGGGGGGGGGTATGTCTATGATTCGGGGGAAATGTGATTATGTTGACATAAATACCGATCATGTTATTTGGGTGGAACACTATAGCAGGTGCGTGGGGACAATACAGAAAGGAACATTTTATTTTTCAACAAATGAATACCCCCTATACCTATCTATGATGTGTCCGAAAGTCTCATTTTAAATAGTAAACTAATAGTATAGTGACTATATACATACGTCTGTTAGTGTTTAGAGACACACATGTTCCTGAAGCAACGGTATACTAGTTTTATAACTATTATAAAACCAGTATACGGTTGCTTCAGGAACATGAGAGACACACCCGTCCGGTCTTTCCGAAAATGTGAATGATTATATTTATTACATTTTATGGTTTTTCAAAATGTAATTTATTTTTGTTATTTATTATATAATCCATTAGCAACATGTAAATATTTTGCTGTGATTATTTGTTTTTGTTTTCCATCGTTAATATTCATTTTCGGATCCCCGCCGCGATACAATTACCCCTAAGTACCACACGGATTTCCAGTCAGCAAATTCGGTCGATGGTTGGGTTAAAATTTGGGAATAGTTTGTTTGACGTAAATAAAAAACGCACTAACTCAAATTTCCTGAAATCGTTTTTGTCTATTTTGTTTATTTTCCCCGAAGTTCAAATCTGACAATTGAAATCAAAACTTTATTGAGATTTTTCTTCAATCGCAATCCCCTAAACAACCTGTTGACCACTCTTAGCGAGTAAGGTCATCAAATTCGAGTTAAAGGTCAACGACTGATGTCATCGACTGAAAACATAAACATAAACAATGGCCGTGCTAGAAACAGCTATAGTGTTGTAGTCTGTGTCCCATGCTTCATGATACAGCGAGCACCTGCAAACCATTCGGCCATCCACCCCACCCCCATTACTGAAGGAGTCAGGCGCTCGGTAGGGAAGGGGGTGGAGAAGGTCTTATCATTCTAAACATCAGTCAAATAACTCAGTCGTATAGTTCAGTCGTATAGTTCAGTCGTATACTTCAGTCGAATAATCTAGTCGAATAAACCAGTCGTATAATCCAGTCGTATAAACCAGTCGTATAATCCAGTCGTATAAACCAGTCGAATAATCCAGTCATATAAACCAGTCGAATAAACAAGTCGCTCAATATAAGCAGCGGTGGCAGTGAACTAAGATTATATTTTATCAATTCATGCTCGTAGCCATAGCTTTAGGAGCAGGGGGCATGGGGTAGAGGCCGGGGGCCAAGGGCCTTCCCAACTAGTTTCAAGTTCGATTTTACAGGCAAAAGTAGTTTGGCAAGTAAGGTATTCAGACCATAGCTAAGCTATAACTGAGAGAGAGAGAGGGGAATGGGGTTTAACGTCCACTCGACACAAAGTAAGTCATTTCGGGACTAACATATGGTTTTTAATTTTATTTCAATAATTTGTTTGCGCGTAGGGGTCTTAAGCAGTTGGAGGAAAAAGGAGGACCCGGAGAAAATCCACGAAGTTGGTCAGGCGACCCTTCTCCTTGTCACGTACAACCAGGGATTCGAAACCACGCCAGTTGACTCAATGACAGGCATCATGGTACAGCAAGCACATGGAAACCGTTCGGCCATCACCTCCCACCCCCACCCATAAATGAAGGAGTCAGAAGCTCGATAGGGAAGGGGGAGGGGGTGGGGGTTGGGGAGGTTTTCATTAGTCTTAACATCAGTCAAATAGTTCAGTCGTATAATTTAGTCGTATAATTTAGTTGTATAGTTCTGTCGTATAGTTTAGTCGTATAACGCAGTCGTATAGTTCAGTCGTATAATTCAGTCGTATACTTCAGTCGAATAATCCAGTCGAATAAACCAGTTGTTTAATGCAGTCGTATAAACCAGTCGTATAATCCAGTCGAATAATCCAGTTGTATAAACCAGTCGAATAAACAAGTCGTTCCATTTAAGCAACGGTGGCAGTGAACTAAGATAATATTTTATCAATTCATGCTCGTAGCCATAGCTGAAGGAGCCGGGGGCACGGGGTATAGTTCGGGGGCCAGGGGCCTTCCCAACTAGTTTCAAGTTCGATTTTACGGGCAAAAGTAGTTGGGTAAGTAAGGTATTCAGACCATAGCTAAGCTATAGCTGAAAGAGACAAAGACAGAGGAATGGGGTTTAACGTCCACTCGACACAAAGTATGTCATTTTGGGACTAACATATGGTTTATAATTGTATTTCAATAATTCGCTTGCGCGTAGGGGTCTTAAGCAGTTGGAGGAAACAGGAGGACCCGGAGAAAATCCACCAAGTTGGTCAGGCTACCCTTCTCCTTGTCACGTACAACCAGGTATTCGAAACCACGCCAGTTGACTCAATGACAGGCTTCATGATACAGCAAGCACATGGAAACCATTCGGCCATCAACTCCCACCCCCACCCAAGAATGAAGGAGTCAGATGCTCGGTAGGGAAGGGGGAGGGGGTGGGAGAGGTTTTCAATAGTCTTAATATCAGTCAAATAGTTCAGTCGTATAATTCAGTCGTATAGTTCAGTCGTATAGTTCAGTCGTATAACTCAGTCGTATAGTTCAGTCGTATAATTCAGTCGTATACTTCAGTCGAATAATCCAGCCGAATAAACCAGTCGTATAATCCAGTCGTATAAACCAGTCGAATAATCCAGTCGTATAAACCAGTCGAATAAACAAGTCGCTCAATATAAGCAGCGGTGGCAGTGAACTAAGATAATATTTTATCAATTCATGCTCGTAGCCATAGCTGAAGGAGCCGGGGGCATGGGGTAGAGGCCGGGGGCCAGGGGCCTTCCCAACTAGTTTCAAGTTCGATTTTACGGGCAAAAGTAGTTTGGCAAGTAAGGTATTCAGACCATAGCTAAGCTATAGCTGAAATTGAGAGAGAGAGAGAGAGAGAGAGGGGCGGGGTTTAACGTCCACTCGACACAAAGTATATCATTTCGGGACTAACATATGGTTTCTAATTTTATTTCAAAAATTCGTTTGCGCGTAGGGGTCTTAAGCAGTTGGAGGAAACAGGAGGACCCGGAGAAAATCCACGAAGTTGGTCAGGCGACCCTTCTCCTTGTCACGTACAACCAGGGACTCGAAACCACGCCAGTTGACTCAATGACAGGCTTCATGATACAGCAAGCACATGGAAACCGTTCGGCCATCACCTCCCACCCCCACCCATAAATGAAGGAGTCAGAAGCTCGATAGGGAAGGGGGAGGGGGTGGGGGTGGGGGAGGTTTTCATTAGTCTTAACATCAGTCAAATAGTTCAGTCGTATAATTTAGTCGTATAATTTAGTCGTATAGTTCTGTCGTATAGTTTAGTCGTATAACGCAGTGGTATAGTTCAGTCGTATAATTCAGTCGTATACTTCAGTCGAATAATCCAGTCGAATAAACCAGTCGTATAAACCAGTCGTATAATCCAGTCGAATAATCCAGTCGAATAATCCAGTCGTATAAACTAGTCGAATAAACAAGTCGCTCAATATAAGCAACGGTGGCAGTGAACTAAGATAATATTTTATCAATTCATGCTCGTAGCCATAGCTGAAGGAGCCGGGGGCACGGGGTAGAGTTCGGGGGCCAGGGGCCTTCCCAACTAGTTTCAAGTTCGATTTTACGGGCAAAAGTAGTTGGGTAAGTAAGGTATTCAGACCATAGCTAAGCTATAGCTGCAAGAGACAAAGACAGAGGAATGGGGTTTAACGTCCACTCGACACAAAGTATGTCATTTCGGGACTAACATATGGTTTTTAATTTTATTTCAACAATTCGCTTGCGCGTAGGGGTCTTAAGTAGTTGGAGGAAACAGGAGGACCCGGTGAAAATCCACGAAGTTGGTCAGGCGACCCTTCTCCTTGTCACGTACAACCAGGGACTCGAAACCACGCCAGTTGACTCAATGACAGGTTTCATGGTACAGCAAGCACATGGAAACCATTCGGACATCAACTCCCACCCCCACCCATGAATGAAGGAGTCAGATGCTCGGTAGGGAAGGGGGAGGGGGTGGGGGAGGTTTTCAATAGTCTTAATATCAGTCAAATAGTTCAGTCGTATAACTCAGTCGTATAGTTCAGTCGTATAATTCAGTCGTATACTTCAGTCGAATAATCCAGTCGAATAAACCAGTCGTTTAATCCAGTCGTATAAACCAGTCGTATAATCCAGTCGTATAAACCAGTCGAATAATCCAGTCGTATAAACCAGTCGAATAAACAAGTCGCTCAAAAAAAGCAACGGTGGCAGTGAACTAAGATAATATTTTATCAATTCATGCTCGTAGCCATAGCTGAAGGAGCCGGGGGCACGGGGTAGAGTTCGAGGGCCAGGGGCCTTCCCAACTAGTTTCAAGTTCGATTTTACGGGCAAAAGTAGTTTGGCAAGTAAGGTATTCAGACCATAGCTTTAAGCTATTAGCTGAAAGAGAGAGAGAGAGAGAGAGAGAGAGAGAGGGGGGGGAGGGGTTTAACATCCACTAGACACAAAGTATATCATTTCGAGATTAACATGTGGATTTTAATTTTATTTCAATAATTTGCTTGCGCGTAGGGGTCTTAAGCAGTTGGAGGAAACAGGAGGACCCGGAGAAAATCCACGAAGTTGGTCAGGCGAACCTTCTCCTTGTCACGTACAACCAGGTATTCGAAACCACGCGAGTTGACTCAATGACAGGCTTCATGGTACAGCAAGCACATGGAAACCGTTTGGCCATCAACTCCAACCCCCACCCATGAATGAAGAGTCAGATGCTCGGTAGAGAAGGGGGAGGTGGTGGGGGAGGTTTTCAATAGTCTTAAGATCAGTCAAATAGTTCAGTCGTATAATTCAGTCGTATAGTTCAGTCGTATAACTCAGTCGTATAGTTCAGTCGTATAGTTCAGTCGTATAATTCAGTCGTATACTTCAGTCGAATAATCCAGTCGAATAAACCAGTCGTATAATCCAGTCGTATAAACCAGTCGAATAATCCAGTCGTATAAACCAGTCGAATAAACAAGTCGCTCAATATAAGCAGCGGTGGCAGTGAACTAAGATAATATTTTATCAATTCATGCGCGTAGCCATAGCTGAAGGAGCCGGGGGCATGGGGTAGAGGCCGGGGGCAAGGGGCCTTCCCTCCTGTTTCCTTCAACTGCTTAAGACCCCTACGCGCAAGCGAATTATTGAAATAAAATTAAAAATAATATGTTAGTCCCGAAATGACATACTTTGTATCGAGTGGACGTTAAACCCCATTCATCCCTCCTCTCCCTCTCTCTCTCTCTCTCTTTCTCTCTCTCTCTCTCTCTCTCTCTATCTTTCAGTTATAGCTTAGCTATGGTCTGGATGCATTACTTATCAAACTGCTTTTGCCGGTAAACTCGAACTTGAAACTAGTTGGGAAGGCCCCTGGCCCCCGGCCTCTACCCCATGCCCCCAGCTCCTTCAGCTATAGCTACGAGTATGAATTGATAAAATATTATCTTAGTTCACTGCCACCGTTGCTTATATTGAGCGACTTGTTTATTCGACTGGTTTATACGACTGGATTATTCGACTGGTTTATACGACTGGGTTATACGACTGGTTTATTCGACTGGATTATTCGACTGAAGTATACGACTGAATTATACGACTGAACTATACGACTGAGTTATACGACTGAACTATACGACTGACTTATACGACTGATCTATTTGACTGATGTTAAGGCTAATGAACACCTCCCCCACCCACCCCCTTCCCTACCGAGCTTCTGACTCCATCATTTATGGGTGGGGGTGGGAGTTGATGGCCGAACGGTTTCCATGTGCTTGCTGTATCATGAAGCCTGTCATTGAGTCAACTGGCGTGGTTTCGAATCCCTGGTTGTACGTGACAAGGAGAAGGGTCGCCTGATCAACTTCGTGGATTTTCTCCGGGTCCTCCTGTTTCCTCCAACTGCTTAAGACCCCTACGCGCAAGCGAATTATTGAAATAAAATTAAAAACCATATGTTAGTCCCGAAATGACATACTTTGTGTCGAGTGTACGTTAAACCCCATTCATCCTCTCTCTCTCTCTCTCTCTCTCTCTCTCTCTCTCTCTCTCTCTCTCTCTCTCTCTCTTTCAGTTATAGCTTAGCTATGGTCTGAATACCTTACTTATCAAACTACTTTTGCCCGTAAAATCGAACTGGAAACTAGCTGGGAAGGCCCCCGGCCTCTACCCCATGCCCCCGCCTCCTTCAGCTATGGCTACGAGCATGAATTGATAAAATATAATCTTAGTTCACTGCCACCGCTGCTTATATTGAGCGACTTGTTTAGTCGACTGGTTTATACGACTGGATTATACGACTGGATTATACGACTGGTTTATTCGACTGGATTATTCGACTGAAGTATACGACTGAATTATACGACTGAACTATACGACTGAACTATACGACTGAGTTATACGACTGAACTATACGACTGACTTATACGACTGAACTATTTGACTGATGTTAAGGCTAATGAACACCTCCCCCACCCCCTCCCCCTTCCCTACCGAGCTTCTGACTCCATCATTTATGGGTGGGGGCGGGAGTTGATGGCCGAACGGTTTCCATGTGCTTGCTGTATCATGAAGCCTGTCATTGAGTCAACTGGCGTGGTTTCGAATCCCTGGTTGTACGTGACAAGGAGAAGGGTCGCCTGACCAACTTCGTTGATTTTCTCCGGGTCCTCCTGTTTCCTCCAACTGCTAAAGACCCCTACGCGCAAGCGAATTATTGAAATAAAATTAAAAGCCATATGTTAGTCCCGAAATGACATACTTTGTATCGAGTGGACGTTAAACCCCATTCATCCCTCCTCTCTCTCTCTCTCTCTCTCTCTCTCTCTCTCTCTCTCTCTCTCTCTCTCTCTCTCTCTCTTTCAGTTACAGCTTAGCTATGGTCTGAATACATTACTTATCAAACTACTTTTGCCCGTAAACTCGAACTTGAAACTAGCTGGGAAGGCCCCTGGCCCCCGGCCTCTACCCCATGCCCCCGGCTCCTTCAGCTATAGCTACGAGCATGAATTGATAAAATATTATCATAGTTCACTGCCACCGTTGCTTATATTGAGCGACTTGTTTATTCGACTGGTTTATACGACTGGATTATTCGACTGGTTTATACGACTGGATAATACGACTGGTTTATTCGACTGGATTATTCGACTGAAGTATACGACTGAATTATACGACTGAACTATACGACTGAGTTATACGACTGAACTATACGACTGACTTATACGACTGAACTATTTGACTGATGTTAAGGCTAATGAACACCTCCCCACCCCCCTTCCCTACCGAGCTTCTGACTCCATCATTTATGGGTGGGGGTGGGAGTTGATGGCCGAACGGTTTCCATGTGCTTGCTGTATCATGAAGCCTGTCATTGAGTCAACTGGCGTGGTTTCGAATGCCTGGTTGTACGTGACAAGGAGAAGGGTCGCCTGACCAACTTCGTGGATTTTCTCCGGGTCCTCCTGTTTCCTCCAACTGCTTAAGACCCCTACGCGCAAGCGAATTATTGAAATAAAATTAAAAATCATATGTTAGTCCCGAAATGACATACTTTGTATCGAGTGGACGTTAAACCCCATTCATCTCTCTCTCTCTCTCTCTCTCTCTCTCTCTCTCTCTCTCTTTCAGTTATAGCTTAGCTCTGGTCTGAATACATTACTTATCAAACTACTTTTGCCCGTAAACTCGAACTTGAAACTATTTGGGAAGGCCCCTGGCCCCCTGCCTCTACCCCATGCCCCCGGCTCCTTCAGCTATAGCTACGAGCATGAATTGATAAGATATTATCTTAGTTCACTGCCACCGTTGCTTATATTGAGCGACTTGTTTATTCGACTGGTTTATACGACTGGATTATTCGACTGGTTTATACGACTGGATTATACGACTGGTTTATTCGACTGGATTATACGACTGAATTATACGACTGAACTATACGACTGAACTATACGACTGAGTTATACGACTGACTTATACGACTGAACTATTTGACTGATGTTAAGGCTAATGAACACCTCCTCCACCCCCTCCCCCTTCAATTCCGAGCTTCTGACTCCATCAATTATGGGTGGGGGTGGGAGTTGACGGCTGAACGGTTTCCATGTGCTTGCTGTATCATGAAGCCTGTCATTGAGTCAACTGGCGTGGTTTCGAATCCCTGGTTGTACGTGACTAGGAGAAGGGTCGCCTGACCAACTTCGTTGATTTTCTCCGGGTCCTCCTGTTTCCTCCAACTGCTAAAGACCCCTACGCGCAAGCGAATTATTGAAATAAAATTAAAAGCCATATGTTAGTCCCGAAATGACATACTTTGTGTCGAGTGTACGTTAAACCCCATTCATCCCTCCCTCTCTCTCTCTCTCTCTCTCTCTCTCTCTCTCTCTCTCTCTCTCTCTCTTTCAGTTATAGCTTAGCTATGGTCTGAATACCTTACTTATCAAAATACTTTTGCCCGTAAAATCCAACTTGAAACTAGTTGGGAAGGCCCCCGGCCTCTACCCCATGCCCCCGCCTTATTCGGCTATGGCTACGAGCATGAATTGATAAAATATAATCTTAGTTCACTGCCACCGCTGCTTATATTGAGCGACTTGTTTATTCGACTGGTTTATACGACTGGATTATTCGACTGGTTTATACGACTGGATTATACGACTGGTTTATTCGACTGGATTATTCGACTGAATTATACGACTGAACTATACGACTGAACTATACGACTGAGTTATACGACTGAACTATACGACTGACTTATACGACTGAACTATTTGACTGATGTTAAGGCTAATGAACACCTCCCCCACCCCCTCCCCCTTCCCTTCCGAGTTTCTGACTCCATCATTTATGGGTGGAGGTGGGAGTTGACGGCTGAACGGTTTCCATGTGCTTGCTGTATCATGAAGCCTGTCATTGAGTCAACTGGCGTGGTTTCGAATCCCTGGTTGTACGTGACAAGGAGAAGGGTCGCCTGACCAACTTCGTGGATTTTATCCGGGTAATCCTGTTTCCTCCAACTGCTTAAGACCCTACGCGCAAGCGAATTATTGAAATAAAATTAAAAATCATATGTTAGTCCCGAAATGACATACTTTGTATCGAGTGGACGTTAAACCCCATCCATCCCCCCTCTCTCTCTCTCTCTCTCTCTCTCTCTCTCTCAGTTATAGCTTAGCTATGGTCTGAATACATTACTTATCAAACTACTTTTGCCCGTAAACTCGAACTTGAAACTAGTTGGGAAGGCCCCTGGCCCCCGGCCTCTACCCCATGCCCCCGGCTCCTTCAGCTGTAGCTACGAGCATGAATTGATAAGATATTATCTTAGTTCATTGCCACCGTTGCTTATATTGAGCGACTTGTTTATTCGACTGGTTTATACGACTGGATTATTCGACTGGTTTATACGACTGGATTATACGACTGGT
The DNA here is from genome assembly GCA_963678685.1 of Patella ulyssiponensis. NCBI lineage: Eukaryota > Metazoa > Mollusca > Gastropoda > Patellidae > Patella > Patella ulyssiponensis. Next base: position 81,172,218 of record OY783226.1, on the reverse strand, counting down.
TTATTCGACTGGATTATACGACTGAATTATACGACTGAACTATACGACTGAACTATACGACTGAGTTATACGACTGAACTATACGACTGACTTATACGACTGAACTATTTGACTGATGTTAAGGCTAATGAACACCTCCCCCACCCCCTCCCCCTTCCCTTCCGAGCTTCTGACTCCATCATTTATGGGTGGGGGTGGGAGTTGACGGCTGAACGGTTTCCATGTGCTTGCTGCATCATGAAGCCTGTCATTGAGTCAACTGGCGTGGTTTCGAATCCCTGGTTGTACGTGACTAGGAGAAGGGTCGCCTGACCAACTTCGTTGATTTTCTCCGGGTTCTCCTGATTTCCTCCAACTGCTAAAGACCCCTATGCGCAAGCGAATTATTCAAATAAAATTAAAAGCCATATGTTAGTCCCGAAATGACATACTTTGTGTCGAGTGTACGTTAAACCCCATTCATCCCTCCCTCTCTCTCTCTCTCTCTCTCCCTCTCTCTCTCTCTCTCTCTCTTTCAGTTATAGCTTAGCTATGGTCTGAATACCTTACTTATCAAAATACTTTTGCCCGTAAAATCGAACTTGAAACTAGTTGGGAAGGCCCCCGGCCTCTACCCCATGCCCCCGCCTTATTCGTCTATGGCTACGAGCATGAATTGATAAAGTATTATCTTAGTTCACTGCCACCGCTGCTTATATTGAGCGACTTGTTTATTCGACTGGTTTATACGACTGGATTATTCGACTGGTTTATACGACTGGATTATACGACTGGTTTATTCGACTGGATTATTCGACTGAAGTATACGACTGAACTATACGACTGAGTTATACGACTGAACTATACGACTGATATATATATAACTAAGATAACACCTTAACGTTTTAATTTGAACAATCAAATTGGAACACGAGGGAACACGGAAATAGACAAAAACAATAATAAAAGACATTGGTATTAGTGCGTTTTTCTTTTAACTTTTACTGATTACATACTATTCCAAAATATTAATAAGCCATCGACCGGTTTATACGACTGACTATTCGATTTGGACTTAGGGTCGACTCCCGCGATACGTGTCTAGTTAGTCTAGATGACAAAGGCTACGAACGCGTGCGACGTTAGAGTTGTCTTCCGGAAGTTGCATGTGAATAAATGGTGTGAAGGACAAATTTCGTTAAATTCTTGTTGAAAATACAATTTATAATCACTACTTTAGAAAATATACATATTTATGAATGATGGATCCGGACCACCAGAAGAAATCGAGTATTTTTGCCCCTTATTCTTCCAGAGATCCAAGTATGGATGTACCAGGTATTTCTCTTTTATTCATATTACATAACAATAACATTCATAATCATTGACCAATTCATCGGATCGTACCACCGGTATTCGTAGGTCATTAAAGCAAGAATTTCATATTTTCCAAGAAAGTCAAAACATAACTATTTCTTTGAATTGTGATCTATAGATTGCCAACTCACTATTACATGTATACTATCATAGACATTATTTCCCACACTTAAAAATCTTTCACACCGGAAATAACATATTACCCCCCCCCCCTTATTTTTCTATTCCTCCCATGCACGGATGGAATATCTATCTTCAAACATTTGATTTTGAAGTTGAAAATGATAGTTTTGCCAATTTCTCCTCATGAAATAGTGAATTATAGGATTCTTTAACAAGGTAGAACGGTTGTAGATACCATCTATTTTAAGACTGTATTTTAATACAATTTACAATTTACAAATATAACTTAAAAATATGAAATTCTCGCTTTAAAGCGACATCCAGTCAACCTCAGTGTACAAGAATGCATTACATGTATGTATTATTCACCTACAACGTCTTCTATGAACTAATATACGGTTGGCATGTTGCCCGTAGAACGTAGTCGAAATAATGGTGCGCCAACATGAAAGGATGACATCCCAATCTATATTTTATTACTACAAAATACATGTATTTAAACTAAACTAAACTATTTATTTTTGTCTTATTATTTGATCTGTCATGGCAGATATTTACAACAGTGGTTCGAGACATGTATGTAATGCTAAACTAATCAGAGCCTAATCCTACATGTAACTAATTGGGTACCCTAATCAATCAATAACGAAATTAAGGGTGCCTCACTAAAAGCCCAATTTAAGCGCTAATAATAGTTGACCCTACCTCGACAGAAGATATTTTATTCTCAGACTGATATAGAAGCAATCTGAACATACATGTATATAAACATACAAAAATTGATCACGGTATTTGACTTTTGAGTAGAAATCGTAGTTGGAAAATGTATAGGTGTGGAAATGTCAGTTTTAATTGTGTTGGTCTCCCTGTTATATTACTCAAATGGGCAGTAAAAATTTATATGTCCTTTTATTTTCAGTTACTGCTGGCCAGGCAGGGTCTATTATGTCACCTTATTTAAATTTTGATCCAGCATTTATTTCACCGGTAAGATTCTGATTCTGTATACATTTATGATTGTTGACAGGAGGTTGGTGCAGGACATAGAGCCTGATTAGGTACATCTAGTCATTTGGGTGAGAAGGAAATGATAATAATATGTCGTCAATTAAAAAGTGTATTGATAGGGAAGAACAGTTACTAAGGCACTGTTGCTTGTTATATTCACTGATTATTTATTACAGATCAGGGTTTTGAAACAAGAATGTTTGGAGTTGAAATTTAATAATTTGCTGAATGTGGGGCCAATGTAGGGATTGCAGTACAGCCTATACAGGGGAGACGTGTTGATGTTTACTAGGAGTCAGTCGAGCTGCTAAATTTTGAACATGGTTGTTAATCTGTGTTAACTGTGTTCACTACGTGCATGACATAAGAGCTCTTGGCATTCGGAACTTGATGAAGCGTATACAGAAACATTGCCGTCTGGGGAAAATTCTTCTCATCGTTGTGAACCTTGATCAATCTTAAAAGATCTCAAGTACTAAGAAATTTCTCAGTTTGGTTTAAGTAAATGAACTCATAAAATTACTCATGAAATGCATTTTTTTTCCAGGGCGGAGATTCTGAGTTTATATTTCCTGAAGGAGCAAACAGACAACGAGGTCGATTAGAACTTTCCTTTTCTCAGATAGGAGGGTCTGTGTTTGCAGGTAATTATAAAATCATGCTGGTTGTCTTCTGGAATGATTTGCAAACACCCTAGACTATATATCTGTTATCAGATTGTTTCTAATTTTGGTTCTTAAATGATTAAGATGCGTAAGACATATGAGTTTCCTGAATTTCGGATAATTGTTTCCAGAGTTATAGAACTTGATATGAATAAATATAAATATAGACCTTACAATCACATTTCCTTTAGATTGTGAGAAACAATGTTTTTCTTCCATTCTGTAAATTGTATAATACAAGGAGATTAACAAAATCTATTGTATATGAGAAGTTTATAAAAGAATGTTGGAAAATATTATTTTTTTGGGGATGACAAAGTTCCTGACCCCTGTAGAAATCTTTCATGAATCATGATCGCTCTAACAATCATTCTTTGTTATGGAACTGATTGGTGATGGATATCACAATTCTGTAAAATAGGAACTCTGTCATCTTCACACCATCAATATACAAGTTAGGCCAAAAAATGTTACCCAATTGGATTGTACACTACTTTTTAGGCCCACTCTGTATAATATTACATTATAGGTCTTATCTTGAGTTGAGTGGGTTAATATTATTATATTGTATTATTATGTTAGGAGGAGCTGTAGGGGGATTAAATGGATTATATTCTGGTTTTAAAGAAACAAAAGCAGCTCAGTTAACCGGAGCAGTAAGACGAACACAGTAAGTATATTGATCTGTTGCATCATTACATATGATTTTCTTCCAACATACCGGCTGCAACTGTCACTGAGAGGGATTAAATGTGACATAGTACCGGTATTAACTTTTATTCACTGCCGATAAAATTCAGAAACCATTTTTTAAGTTTTTTTAATTGTTTTTCTTTGTAGAATGTTGAACTTCATAGCAAAGCAAGGAGCTTCATCAGCTCAGACATTAGGAGTTGTAGGTATGTTGTTTACTATACATATTATGGCTGAGTATTGTATTGAGGTATTTCTACTCAATGCATTGCATTATCTCCATACCATTATATGAAATTTGTGTTATATTTTATCAATAAAATGTGCATTTTGTTGTCAAAAACAAAGAGCTACAAATAAAGTGAATTGGTTATAATTGGTATGATAGTTCTAAAATATTTGCTGAAATGAAAATTAAATATCATTCAATAAAGTATAGATATTTTTCGACTTTTAAAAATACTATCACAATAGATTAGTTAAGCGAAACATGATATAAAGATGTTACAGCTTTCTTACATAAAATTTATACAAAAATGAATTTCATAGCAGCATTCCAAACTGTTCTGCCAGTAGTACAGGTGTCACGGAATACAAAGTTAACATAATGTAACAATTAGGGTTGTATTTTACTACTGACGTATTTGTTCGTGTATTTATAGCGTTAATGTATAGTATATTTGGTGTTGTGTTATCAATGGGTAGAGGTGTAGAAGATGAGTTAAACACTATAACAGCAGCTACAGCTACAGGTTTACTATATAAATGTTCAGGTACGTATAACTTGAACTTCTGTCTTGTTCTATTATATTGTTTTCTCCTCTGGTTACCTCCCACTGCTAAAGAAGACCTTTACACCCAAGCAAATAGTTGAAATTAAATTGAACCATGAGTTTTAGTCTCGAAATGACCTTTTTTGTGTCTGTCGAGTGGACATTAAACATTTTTTCTCTCTATTTTATTGAATAACAATATAAAAAATTATCTTCTTTAAAGTGTGTGGGATCCAATCATGTGCCACAAATAACCATTGACACCTCAAGTAGATTCGGGAACCCCTAATCGGTCGAAGTAACAGGGTGGATGACATCTACCACTGTTGACTTCCTGACAAAGGGCGCATTAGTCAAGATAGGAATTGTAATGATGGGAGATCTGATAATGAGACAAAATTTAAATGGATGTTTTATCGTAATATTAAGGATCGTTTGCTCCCTTAGAATACCTGATTTGATCCTTTTTAAACTGTTTAAGTAATGAATGCTGCCATGAAGAGAGATAATAATTAAAGTTTTTTGATTTTGACTTGATTCTTTTTGCAGCTGGGTGGAAGAGGTGTGTTAGAGGTGGTGGAATAGGATTTGGATTAGCTACAGCATATTGCCTTTATACTAGTCGAGACAGACTCAAAGACATGTTCTCTAAAGACTGAAATATTATTATTTATAGCAAGACTAAATGTGTAAAAGGATTGTGAGTGAAAAAAAAATATTGACCAGGTTTTTTCAAATTATTGTCCTGGTTTGAACTTTACTTACCTGATGAATGTGTGTATTATAGAAACTATCACAACCCGACAATCATTCTTAGAAATTGGTTATGTTGCGGAAATATAAACAATATCTTGCATCCACACCATTGTAATAACCAACATATATTGGATTCCAACAACATGTAGTGTTTATAATATATTCAGATGTAGTCTGAATGTTACGAGAACTGCTTAATTTCTGAGAATGTGTTTTATTGACATTCAAAAAATATTAAGTAACTTGGCTGGGTAGGCAAGAAGAAATGTGGAAGTTACATGTAGTTTGGTTAGTAACTAACAGTAATATTTAGCTAAGTGTGAACATTGTTTAATATAATGGATAGATTTCATATTTCTTTTGACATGGTGTCATTTCGTTACCACCATGGAAATTTTACGATTCTATTATTCCAAATGGAACTTTAATTAAAGGGACAAAAATAATTATTTGACAAAAGTAATGTATTCAATACTCCAGATCCCATTACAATAGAAGACAATCAACACATTTGGTTGTTCTGATTGTTTTTTGCTGTTGTGCTAAAATGTTCTAAAACTGTCTATTACAACACAGATTTGACACCATTGCTTTAAGGAGTGCTGCCTTTATAAGGCTCTTTATATGTGTACTATGAATGGAAGATGTGAAATGTAATATAAAGTCTAACATTATTACATATATACCTCAAGGCTCAAACCTTGTGTTTTGACAAGAATAATATGTCTTACTGTTCCTTCTACATTTGTTTTTGAATCGTGTTAAATGAGTGTTCTGTTGTACATTGATTCATTGTAATTATCATATAACTTGTTGTTCTAATAAGTATACTTTTATATAATAATAATATATTAGTTAAAATGACTATATGTATCAATATAATGTTTTGTTGGTTTTATTTTTCATTTACTGATGAAAATGAAATGAATTAGGGTTTATCGCCCTACTGTTCTGCAACAATTGGGCTAATGAAGACTGGGTCATTTTGATAAAACCTACTCTTTATTTCAAATTTTAACTGTCACGGTTCTTTCAAGTGCAGGTCAATGTGTACACGAGACCTCCGTCCTCCACCACTGACAAGGGAAAAATACACAGGGAGCCACGCTGGCTAAATAGGTAAGACGCTGGCTTACTAGCCTTGGAGTCGCAGTTTTGCTCCCTGTATCGGCCAAGAAAATTCATTGGGCTAAATAGGTAAGATGCTGGCTTACTAGCCAGTGAAACATAACAGTATGAAAAGTATTTTTAAATTTTAAAAAATATTTACCAAACATTTTGTGCTGTTAAGAGTTTAATCATTTTCACTATATCATCCGTGGTAGTATAAAGAGTTATTCCCCTTATTCCCAAACATCAGGGATTAATTGAAATAAAATCGAACCATATATTATTCTTGAGACAACTGTATTTCTTGCCGTCGTATTAAATTTCTTGAAAAAAAAAACCCTGATAAATTCCTTGTTCCATTTATGAATTTTGGCTGGCCCTGAGATATCAGTATGTCCCATAACTGAGTTTACAGCAATTGCAGAATCTGTCCACAACGGTACCGGATCTCTAACCTATGGCTTCACTGTACCTGCAATTTTGACGATTCAGAATGGTGAACAAATTCTAAGGTCTAATCTAGAGTTTTCCTATAGTAATATTATCTATGTTTAGTAAATATCCTAGGAAATCGTAAGTGCACCTTTGGATCATAAGGTCTGTCATTAATTCAGTTGTAGTTTGAGTACTATGTTTATTGTTCAATGACAAGAAGCAGGATTTTCTGACTAACACTGTGGGATTTCTATGGGTTCCAAAATTAATGGTTTGTGAAGTGAATAACAAAGCCACATTTCTCATATTTATTACTCAATATACAATTTCTATAAATAACACTTGCTATATAAAATATACATACAATTAGTACATCTTTATGTCTTTACAAAAAAAACCTGAAACAAATTTACACAACTTTTAACTATAGCCAGTATGAAATTATATAATGTAATATACCAAAGCACATAATTCTATTCTAAATTAATAAACATATTATTATGTAATATCTACTGGTATATGTTAATAATTACAGTATTATCAAAACTTTGTGGCTTGACCAGTTTTAGTAATTATGATTTTATTTTTCAAATTTGCTGCCTTGTTGAATAATAGGAATGGTCGATCAATTATTCTTGTCCATCAAATTATTTCTGCCTTTTTTTGCCAAGACTTTGCTATTATATTGATGTGAAGGTCAATGTTGTTGGGAATTTCTTTTTCAAACATTCTGGGATTGTTTCACTACTTGACTGAAGTAAGATGTCAAGACGTTTATTATGTTACTTCAAAACCATGTTTTAGTTGATTTTATTTAAAAATTGGCTGTGTTTGTTATTTACTCATCATTTAAAACTTGTATATTTTGTTTAATTATTTTTTGAAATGTCAAAGCATTCAAATACAATTCTGAATGGTTGCCTGGCGACACAAAAAATTATATATCAATGCAATAACACATCACTTCATTTCAAAGCAATCACCAAACTTACTCAATACATAGTTATTCAATTATCTTAAAAATGGTAACACTAAAGCAAACAGCTGAAATCTCTATATGAAAGCGAAATGTACAATGATGATACAAAGAAGAACAGACATGTCATGATAATTAGATTAAATATCACATCATACAGTATTACATGAGAAATTACAGCACATATCTATACATGCCAAAAGTTGGATTACAGTAGATCATCTTATGTCTTGTTTCTTTGGTCGAAAGTACACATATCGCGTTAGCATTGATACAACACTGGGAATTTGTTTAGTTCCATCCGTGAATTCCTTATCTGTGCAAGATTCGAATTCGTAGGCCACAATCCGATTAACATGTGTCAACATATGTAGTAATTCCATTTTAAAGCCATGATTTTCTAACACAATACACAATGCCTGAATAAACCATGAACCATCCTGATTATTTCTCCAAGAATAATAACCTGTTGAGAAAAGGGTAAAGTATGATATTCTAAGGTAAATTTTGTGATTCAAATCAAAATGGTTATGAGTTTGTCACTACCATATTTTTTTGTCTAAAAAATGTTTACAGAGATGTCCATGGAGTGACCAAGTGTTTATGCGCAATGGAAATAAGATTTATTTTTATTACCAGTACATAAGTTTGAATACAATGATGTAATAAAAGTGTAAATGTATTACCAGGGACTGTAGAATACGTAAAAAGAAAATCTGCCTCAGCCGGAAGTTTCCGTATGGTGACAGTTTGAGCAGCTGCATCTGTTTCATCTTGTGGTGATGGTGTGATGGATTCAACTAGTTCTACGCCATAATCTAAATTTGTTCCTCGACAAGCCTAACAACACAAAAAATAGAATTCTGTCATAGATATATATATGACTATAGTCTGATCTTGGTTCATAGGTTTGGGTGATAAATAAGATATGATTTAATTAAATCAATTACGTTAGAATACCAATTCCTGTACTGGTAGAAAAAAATTAGCATTGTTCAAAACACTATATTAATTGTTCTGTCCATCGAACTGTCGTCGTATAATTTTTGTCATCTTTCAGATTTCTTGGTGTCTCTCAGTGTCATAGTTTTTTGTACATTATTTCTTTGTATATCACAGTTATGGCCAAATATTTTAAGGGAGACTTCACATTATGCTAAGGGTTGTAGACAATTGCAGAGACCACAAATAAAGTAGTGTGGGTAAAATGGGCGATTGTTTCAGACAAAACAACACTTGGCGAAATCCTGTAAAAATTTTACAACCGTCCAAATCCCATAGGCCTATTCCCTCAAGTTATCCTGTGTTAAAGTTTAATAATTAAAAGAATATATGCCTTACCTGAATGAAAAAAAGTTTGGGTTTACCAACAAGTGTAGGACTTCTACTACCTTTCAATGGTAGCACCATTAACTCTATTGGTAATATACCATCGGTAGCATAGACTTTACCATCTCTACCATGACTGAGTATAGCACAACCAAAACAATCAGAGTTGGAATGATCATGTGATGCAACTGAAAGTATGAGAAGAGGGATTATCAACCAATAACACATTTGACAGTAGATATCCCTTGTGTGATAAATTACATAATCTACTGCGATATCTCCTTAGGAGATATCGCTTTAAATGAATCTGATTGGTTAATCAAAAAGGAACTACTTTCTTGTGTTTTTAAAGAAACCACTTATTTTAAAAAAAAAAAGAAACTGTTTTTATTTAATTGACCTGAAGGAAATACTGGGTCAATATATAGGACTTTGCAGTAGGTAAACTGCTGTCAAAAAATGATGTATCACTACGCTGTAATGTAATCAGGTTCAGTAAGTGAAATCTATACCAAAAAACTATATTTATTTATTTGTGTATGTAAGAAAGGATTGGGTGATAAATGAAATCTCCAACTCGTCTTTTTTGATATCAAAAATGACTCGATCATAGGAGATTCTCTATTTATATGATGTACCTAAAGTAGAAAAGGTCAGCAATATTATAAAATAAAAGATCCCTGGCAGCTGATATTTGAAAAAAAGCAAGTACCCGGTATACGGAGATAGTCAACAGTCAACTAAGCATTCTACTTACTATCGTACATTAATCCTGTCATCTTAGTTCTAGTAACATCATCATAACGTCGAACTTCAAAACCCAGATCCTGAAATCTTTCTTCTAATCTTTCAGCATCGATATCAGTACCTTCTCTTGTTTCCTGTCCTGTACTCTCATCAAAATGCTTATTATTGATGATAATAAAGATACCTCGGTTTTTGTAATTAAAGTTGTACTCATTTGGTTCTGATGGAGCACCAGGTTTCACAGACTTCCGCTCACCACTGAAAAAAAAATTAAAAATGGTAAATTTCATGTAACAACTTTGTTTCCAACAAAAGAATGAAATGATCTATTCATTCATAAATCATTAACATTTAATAGATGTGGCAGTTATTCTTAAAGACAAGAGAACCCTTGTTGAAATATCGCCAGAAAAAAACTTTTAGGTAAGTTGTATTTTATATATTTGTGTCATGTGTTATTCTCATTCAGTTACTAAATGCCACTTAAACGATTTACAGGGGTGTTATTGTGCAATAGACATTTCTTGAGATTTTTAGACAGGTTAGGCCTAAGTATAAGTGGTTCTTCGTCACGATCACCTTACATGAAGATTTGATATACAATTTTTACAAAATGAGTTTTGTTTGAAGTGTATGTTTGTATGCTAACATCGATACTAAGAAATTATATTAGTTTGTCGTGACTCACCTCAAAATAAGAGGACTGTTATTGTCCAATAAAAGATAGATTTTAACTAATTAGAATCAAGGAAAATTCAGATTTGTGCTGCAATAATTAATAATGTCCAGTGCGTAAAACCTATTTATAAATAATGTCCAGAGCGTAAAACCTATTTATAAATCGATTGAATAAACCATTTACTATTCGCATGGGATTCAGTGTTGAATTATTCAGAAAGTTACTTAGATTTATTTCCAAATTTTATAGTCAGAACTGATTGAGGACGATTCCACCAGGTATCTAGCTGCTATTACAAATTGATTTACAATATAATGTATATACATGACAATCGGTGATGAAATAAATGATGTCTACAGCCAACGTGTACATGACCGATGCTATAGATAATAATAATTCTATAGGGATGAAGCTCTAACAAGCTGTGAAAGTTAATGATCTTGTGAAGGTCAATTATCTGTACAGAATATAAGAGTCATATGACATGGCCACTTACACAAGTTTACATAAGTAGACCAATGTAGATAGCTATATAATCATCCATTTTAGCTTTAAACCAATCCAGACATGTTCTATCTTTAAATTCACATCTAAGAGAATCTCTGTTTTTGAATATCGTTTATATCAACCTGATGTCTGATTCGAATTATTGTGGGTTCAGAGTGAAACTAATATAGAGTTAACACATTGAAGGATCTGTTTAAAATGAGTCCAATTCATTGACTGCATGTAGGTTCACGATGTTAGATGTTATTTTGATTCAAATTCAAAAGCATTCCATATCGCAAAGTCATTTGAGGGGACTTAAATTCCCTTGCAAACCAGAATATTGTTGAAGTTGGATTTCTTACAAGAATATCAGTCCCAAACTGCTTAGTTTCAGTATTTACATAGACATGACATATTGAAAATTTTTCAACGTTCTGCTTACAATATAAACTTTCAAAACAACCGGGCATGCCTAGTGGATGTTAAACCCCATCTCCCCCTCTGGAAAAAGATTATTATTACAACATTACGACATTAATCAATCACAATTTGGGTAAATCGTCTCCAAGCAACCGTCAAATTTTCTCTGTCTCATGGTACATGTTCAAATACTGGTGGATATTCCACTTTTAAAACTGACTTCATTCCAGGAAATATTCCCCATGGATGTATGCATTTACAGAATGGTTTATTATTTTATCTTAATCAACATGTTTGTTGGTTGTTTCATCAGACATTCTATTGTATTGTTTAACAGTTCAGGTAGACAGGTCTGGTTATACTATTGTGATAGGAACAAGAAACTCCGCTACTGTTTATTATTGTTTATAGAAATATTTGTCATTAATCACACTTTTACCTTTCATGTTACTGAACATAAGTGGGCTTTTATTATAGTTCTTTAGCAATTTATTATAAAACCCCTCCAATAAATCAATAACTTTATTCCTTTTCTTCATGCAATATTAATACTTAGACTATTTGGATCTATAAAAAATCACTTAAATCCTATAGCTCCACTAACATCATCTTGCCTGAGTAACGAGTTGTTGTCAAATACATAAAATACATTGATCTATAACCTAATCTATATAAAACCAATCACAGACTAATCGCGTAGTGTAATTAACGTACAAATTATCAAATTAATTTTACCGTGAATTTGTGAAATTAATTAACTTAATGACACACAAATTACAGTCTGATGTCACACAGCCTGTCTGTACTCAAGACATGAACAAAAGTGTGTAAAGCAGTGATAAGAGAGAGAGCGAGAGAGATAAATGGGGTTTAAGATCCACCTGACACAAACTAGATCATTTCGGGACTAACATATGGTTTAATTTTATTTCAATTATTCGCTTGTGCGTAGGGGTCTTTAGCAGTTGGAGGAAACTGAAGGACCCGGAGAAACCCCACGAGATTGGACAGGCGACCCTACTCCTTGTCACGTACAACAGGGGATTCGAAACCACACAAGTTGACTCAATGACAGGCTTTATGATACAGTGCGCGCATGCTAACCATCCAGCCATCCAATCGCCCTGGAAAGCAGTGATAAGAGTAGTGGAACAGACTAAGGACGCAGGTGATGACAATACACAACAACCATCTTAAATGTTGGTGTATAAAAAAAAATAATCAGCTGCGCAACCAATAGATACAACCTTTGTTTTCCATCAACAGATGGTCGATATCAAACTTATTTCAAGCAAACGACTTAGGTAGTAAAGGAAATAAACGACATTTCATCCAACCGTTCCACCTCCATAGATTACTTGGGTATTTGCACCAAGTGGGCCTCATCATACAAGGATTATTCAGTCCTAATTCTTAATGGGATATCACAGCTCCTGTTTCCTGGGTTATCTTTCAAACTGCAAATTGCTTTTATAACAGTATTTTGTACCGTTGTGGTCTGAGTTAGATTTTGAGAGTTTTGATAGATAATACATGTAATGGAGGATATAGATGGGGATGTCAAAGTGATCCACACCCTCTTCAAATTTTTCAATTTTTGGTTCTTTTGTGCGATATAAATAAATTTCTTTTAATTTTTTTAATTTGCCAAGTTTTCTTTAACCAGATGACTTAACAATATGATGGAAATATTCCAGACTGTTTTCCATTCTTCATCTAAAATCTACTTTGATGTCTTAAACCAGGTTCAATTGCTAGTGTTATCTAGATAAATCTTTATGGTTTGTATTTGAGCTTCTCATTGCTCCCTGATCAAAGAGGTCAGTGAATACATGTCTTATTATTAATTGAATTCTGCCTTTTATTTGTTGAGCAAGTAAAGACACTGAGGTATCAACTACTTCTATAAGTTTCACAGAAACCATTTATTTTCTTACCAAAATACTCTATTTCACTTTAGTGTTTTGGGCATATGTGTAACGATCAGCTTCAATAGTCAAGTTTTTTTTTTACACCACTTAAAGCAAAGAAGCACAGCGTCCGATCCTCTAATTATCCACCACCAATAGGGGCTAAGCCTGTTGTGTTTTATATTAATAAAGATAAGAAAATCCTCTAAACCAATCCATAGGCATAAGCCACAAATGGAAATAGCTCAAAAATCATATTCAAGATATATATACAAGAGCAATTCATGCTTCCTGTAAATCTTGTATACGGTATCACTATTGCAGAAACAGACGCTAAATGATCAACAGCGATAGACAGTGTTCAATGCTAATTTGTTCGACACCCATTGGACATCAAATCTTCATTAAACAGCAGCAATGTTGTCGAAGGAGTTATGAGTTAAAGATCTAAAAAAGATCAGATCAGAACTGAAGCCTGTAAGACTTTATAACAAAGTGAAACAACAATAGGTTTCTTAAATTCAATTGGCTATTACAGACAATATAAATTTCAAAAAAATATGTTAACATGTAAGGATGACAGTGATACAATATTTTAATGTATGGTAAACAAACATAGAATTTTGATTGTTCAAAAATGTCAAATAGTAACTGAACTTAGAAAATCATAGTGTGTCATGGCCAGTAGTAAAATCTGGACTATTGCAGTAGCATTTTGATGTGCAGTAGCTGTTTTCTACTGGGGAAGGTAGAATCAATATTTTACGTAATGTCTCCTTTTTGCAACCATCACACTTAATTAAATCTATCATGAAATTAATGCAACCAGAAGAAGGTTAGCATAAATGTGTACTCAAATTAATGTGACTCTCCATACCCTACTTTTTTTCTATATATCACAGCTGAGTGTCTTTATGTTAGTTCAACAAAGTATGTTGATGAATTTATTGGTAATATAAAATCCCAAATCTTTATGTGTTTCCAAATCTGATTAAAACACAGATCCTATTTTGTCTTATGGTTTCAAATTTTGTTTTACAAAAATTCTTCTCTACACAATGATCTGGTTGATCTGAGGGATTAGCCAATCAAGTAGTTTGTTGAGTCGAGTTCTTATCGACTCGCAGCAATAGAAGACACAGCAAAAGCTGTATTTCTGAATACCCACTTGAAAAAAGCGAAATGGGGTTTAATGTACACTTGACACAAACTGGGCCACAGCAGCTAAGTTGTCCGAGCAGTCAACAAGGTTTGTCACATATTTTTCTTTTGTCAGTCAAATCCGATAAAGAGTAACAACCCATTAAGTAGATTTCAGAAATCAGTAGAATTTGTTGGTCTTCTAGTTAAAGTTACATTATGGGAGATAAGATAAAGAGATGGCAGTTCTCACTATAATAGTTAAAAACTAGATAGTGTAAAGGTAATTTGCTGAAAATTTCAGTCAAATTGATCCACTATTAGCCGAGAAAAAAGCGTTTGAAATATTCACATAGCCTCAGTCATCATTACTCAAATCATTAATATAAACAGCATAGTCTCGATTATCCACTTGATTGATTTAATTATCAACGGCCATTAAGCGGCATATAGGATTTTAATCCGCCAACATCGAAGGCTAGCCTTGACATCAAGATGTTATTATGGTCTGGATATGTTAATTAATGTCTAATTGATTATTTAGATAACAATTCAGGCCTAAAGAAAGACCTGTAATAAGCAGATTTTGCTCTTGCATAATGCTATTTTAAGTAAACAACAAAACATGAAAGTTCGTGAATTTTGCTGAAAATCAAGGGCCATAGCTATGTGAATATTTATCAGAAACCATTGGAAATCAATAGGCTACTTTTGTCTCATGACCATAGATACTGTGTATAGATTTAAAGTCAATCAGATAATAATGTTACCCTTTAAGAACATCAACAAGCAATCATGGATGACAGACCGATGACGAAATACAACCAGATTTCAATGTAGGCGCTTAAAAATGAAACAAAGTATAGATCTGTATTCTAATCAGATTGTATGTTTCCCCAAAATAGAAATATTTTGGTTACACAGATGACGTTCAATAACAAGAGTTATTATGCCATCACATTATCTAAAACACTATAGTAGAATTAGTAATTACACAGTAGGCTACAGTACGTAGTTAATCTACCTATAAACCAGAACATACCATAATTACCAATACATCAAGTTAACAACAACCAGATTCATGTTTTTGAGTTACATTGAGTCACATTAGCAATGATAAATCAAAGTGAATCGATATCGTCAGTTACACATAACTTACTTACAAAATACAATCTTTATTAATAAATGCCATAAGCACAATATGCTTTGTGCTAACGATATAAATTCAATCATTTAAATACAAATTCTGGAGTAGAAAAGCTGGTAGTTAAACCCCATTTCATTTAACACAATAGAAAGGAGACATAGAATGTTACCTCATAATACTTAGTTACGCCTTAAAAAGCTAGGAAAACTATGGATGAATACATGCACAGTTGTTGAAACTAGCGTATAGAAAACCAGCTTGAATCATCTGATCAATCATTTAAAAGAACTAGCTGACAGCAGTAACAACTGAACAGGATGATGAGTATGGTTACTCATAAGAGAATTACATACATGTCTAGTCTAGTCTAGTCAATATCTACAAGGGCAGATCCCTGGAGGGGTTGAGTACCACATACTCTATCAAGGCAAATGAGATCCACACACAAATTCTAAATTTAACAAAAATCCAACATTTCACAAATGATTGGCAAAAAATATTTACAAAAACTTAAATATCAAGTGGACACGTTTTTGTAAAATTTTAAGTTGGCTGGGACAAATTATCTTAATTTGGCTGTGGTTTTTAAAACAAAAAATCCCACATACATCTAAAGCTAATTAAATAAGCTGACATGAATAGCCATTACTTGTTCTGCCAGTCAAGTATTTATAAAAACAACCTGTGTAGTAAAACATGGTGATCAACAAGAGGGCTTACTGGTGATTCAAGATATCTTAAATCAACATTTATATCCCATTTCATTCCCTAGTCGTTCCCATGGTTTCTCCTTCATCTTTATTCATATAGGAATGTCTTTTTCTTGTTAGTAAACTCATTAGTCAATTTGTCAAAAGACATGTCCAAATTTCTAGTAAAGAAAATAAATGAAAGTGTCTGATATTTGGGATTTTTTTCCAAATTAACTAGTTGCAGATTATATTGATTCCAACATTTATACTAATGTTAGTATATTCGTTATCGTGTACATAGATGACAAAAAGCAGATATATGTTATGAAGTTAATTATCCAGTACATGTTTGTATTCTTATATACTGGATTTATGCATCTATAGGCTGATCATCATGCCATCTGCCCCGCTGTAAATAAGCATAAATGACTACAAACTAATCAGCAGTAAATATTCACTTGGCCACCAATATCACTGACAGGGATGTCATTGGGGCAAATTAATTAGCTCTCAATATTAACTTTTTTTCATCTGCAAATTAAATTCTTAAACAATTTTGGGGAATTATTAAGATAAAAAATAAAGGTGTTTGAAGTATATCTGGATAAAAAAAATCTAAAGAATTCTGGATAAATAATAGTACTATAATCCAATACTGATACATTTCAATTTCTAGTGATATTTTAGGTCATTAAAAAAATCTTCCAGATTTTCAAATTTGTCTGTATTTCTAAAAGTAAACATTATACAAGTATAATTTAACGAAAGTTGTCAAATTATGTGAGTCCATTAGATTGTCTTCATTTTAATTACACTAACATCAGACACACAGAAGTGTGATTTTTGTTAAGTTTCAGAAAAATATTTGGTAAATCATTGTGGGCAATGACCATTATATAATTAATCAATGGGAATCCAACCAGATTCTAATTCCACAGGGAAAATCATCAGATTCTTCAGTTTAAAAGGTTTGAACAAGTTATTTTAAGTGTTTAAGATGAGAATATGACAACTGAAATGTACAAATCTATAAATCAAGTGGATGTTGAAAATAGTTTTCTACTGGAACCTGTTAGAGAAGAAAGTTCAATAAATCACCAGAACCAGCGACCAAAGATTATTATCGTCTGTTTCATTAAAACAAGTCATCGGTCATTAATGAGTTGCCAGTTACAGAGTGAAGCAACCTTCAACTATCTTCATTACATTTATTGGATCCAATCTGAGCAATGTACCAAGTAAAGGTTTTCACCTCTAGCAATGTATTATCCAATTTACTTGATCTGTGGCTGAAATCTTATACAAATAAATAGCGGGGACTTTATTCCAAACCATTACCTTTGATTATACGTCTGTATTTTTAGAAAGTTCCAGAATAGCCGTCAAACTTGTTTTATTCGTGTTTCCAATAATTGATCTATACGGTTGGATTATTGGCATTTTTAAAGTAATTGTGATACGCCTCTGTGATCTGAACTTTTAGATAAATATCTTGAAAAATTTTAAATGATACCATCAGTTTGGGATATAAAATGAACACTAAAATAGCATTTGACATCAAAGAGAATAGATTGTTAGAATAATTTGTACAAGACATTGTTCTTGTTTTATGGTAAAAGTGACATATATGTACAATTACTGGCTTTCTACTTGAAATGAGCTTTACACAGATGAATTAAAACCATGGTTGCTAATCAGGGCTTTGAAAATCATCTGCCAAGCTTCGCTCTAGGCAACTTGATAAAGTGAAATTCAATTAAAAAGAAGATCTTGCTACCATCAGTAGTACAGTGATGGTATCACAGTTACCAGAGAATAGAACATGTTTTATAAAGAGTCTAAAGCTGTTTAAATAAAATCAACCACCTTGAGTTTCTCTACTGTAAAACATACTAAAAGACATGCAATGGGTTTTAATATCAAAGCTGTACTGAACACAATTTGAGACTAACATGTCATACCAACATCACAAATGGCATCTGAAAGCATTCTGGCAAGCGATTCTTGTGCCAATTTTAAAATTTTCATTTTGTCTTAAGATGTTGGATATCAGAAGCCCATTTTTTCATGGTAAGATAACAACATCAATTTTGATTTAAATTGACCAATAAGTCATGTTTGCAATGTCGAAGACTTTGAATTATATTGAATTAGCGACTGCCTCCATTAAATAGACTTTTAATGTATTTATTGAATAGTGAATACCTAATTGTATTTAACAAACCAAACTGAAATTTTGCTGCATTTTTAAAACTTGGCTAATTTTTTACGAGAACTGTCATAAGCCTAGAATATACATGTAAGGAAGATCTGATTTATCAATGACCATATATCTAAATTGAATCGGGGAAACGTGTAAAATGAGAACTCTATATATAACCCCACATACATGTATATATCGTCGCTGCGCTATCCAAATCTCGTATGTCGATTTATGCAACTTTTCAGGGGAAACAAAAAACATAATAAAAATGTTACTACTAAACCAAATTCTACAATTTTTCGACACAATGACTTATTACCTAAACATGAATTATTGCATATAGTGGGGTGGGGGTGGGACACCTATGACGTCACAAAAAAGACATACGATAATTTGACGCATTTCATTTTCTCCAAAATTGGACATACGAAGTTTGGATATGATGCATATGTCCCAAAAAACGATTTACGATAATTTGCCGATAACAAAACGGGCGTGGCCGTATACCATTTACGTGGTTAAAATCCTTATTCTGGCTTGAGTATCTCGATGTCATTCAATCATTTGATTAATGAGACACGTTTATTAAAAATAAATGAAGTGAAATGGAGTTTAACATCCAACTTTTCAGCACTGTCCAGGTTAATGAAACGGGCCAAAATATACTATTCAAAAAAAGTAGGGGATATTTGATTTTTAAGTGTTATTAAAGTCACCTAATGAAACTGACGAAGAAACAAATGACAAAATGAAATGAAGTTCACATTCATCGATTTATTCCAAATGATCGTTAGACTAAGTAAGGCACAGACTGACCATTATAAGGATAAAATGATACCCGGGGTCAAACAGCAAAGTTACCACATCATCACAACAAAGTCAGTAACGGGTAAATCCTCCTCTGTTTGCCAAACAAGCATTGATCCGACGTGGCATACTCCTAATGAGACGTCTAAGGTCATTTTGGTCCAGATTGTCCCATTCCGGTTGCAACGCAGCAGCAAGTTCTTGGACATTGGCAGGACGTTGTTGACGTTGACGTAACCTCTGTCCAAGCATGTCCCAGACATGCTCTATGGGGGAGAGGTCGGGACTCAGTGCTGGCCAAGGTAATGTTGTGGTGTTCTGTTGTTGGAGGTAACCTGTAATGATCTTGGCCCTGTGATATCTTGCGTTGTCATCCTGGAAGATGAAACGGCGGCCATGACGTCGTGCGAACGGCACAACATGGACTGTCAAGATGTTGTCCCGGTAGTACTGGCCTGTAACACGCCCTGCAACAACATGTTAAGCCGTTCTTCCAGCAACTGTGATGCCTCCCCACACCATAACAGAACCACCCCCAAATCGATCATGTCTGGTGACGTTAACATCTTGGAAGCGCTCGTTTCGACGACGCCACACCCTCCTACGTCTGTCCAAAAAATCAACAGTGAACCTTGACTCATCTGAAAACATCACATTGCTCCAGCGTCGATTATCCCAGTGTTGGCGATCCCTACACCAACGACGTCTTGCCTGAATGTGATGATCTCTCAAACAAGGGATCACGCGAGGACGTCGGGCGCGAAGGTGACCCCTATGCAGTCGATTCCGAATCGTCTGGCCACTCACTCTCACACCAGTGTCTGTTTGAAGATGAGCGCTGATCTGATTTGCTGTGATGACACGATTTCTCAAGGCCAAGGTACGGATAAATCGATCCTGGGCTTGAGTTGTCGACCTGAGCGTGGTCTGTCCTGCACAGATTGTGTATCATGGTATCTGGACCATAGCATGCTTATGACAGACTGAGAAACAGTCATCGTCCGCGCCACAACCGCCTGTGTTGTGCCGATCTGAAGCATGCCAAGGGCACGTAACCTTTCATTTTGGGTAAGCCGACGCATATCAAAATTTGTTTTCTGGTCACTAAAACAATTAAACTGATGTTTCCCCCCTGGAATTCAATGCCACAATGACTGTAACATTCAAAGTCAGAGTCGTGCAAATCTTGGGTTGGACCCCCATGATGATCCCAAGCATCACCTGGTGCGTTTGGGCGTCACATGTAACTGGAAATGTTTCTTCTGTTAGGTTCTATAGTGACTTTTTTCGTAGTCATTTGCATATTTTAGTATTATGCCCCCAAAATCAAATATCCCCTACTTTTTTTGAATAGTATAAGTCAAAGTGGCTCAGTGAGAAAGGCTCTTACTCGCAAACCCGGATGTACCGGTCTTAGCACGGATTTTCCCGTGTCCTCTCCCATTGTGAGGCCGGACTAGCAACACAATCTAGTCGTTCGGATAGGAAGAAAACCCGAGGTCTCGTGTACAGTTCTAATTTGAATTTAAAGTAGGCTTTTGTGCCACTGCATAGCCTTTGATTTCCGCTTTTTTCTGACATTATGATTTTCTATTATTTCATTATCTTCATTCATTTCATTATCTTCATTTATTTCATTTGCTTTATTATCTTCAATTATTTCAATATCATCATTTATTTCAGTTATTTCGTTATCTTCAGTTATTTCAATATCTCCAGTCATTTCAG
Source organism: Patella ulyssiponensis (assembly GCA_963678685.1). NCBI lineage: Eukaryota > Metazoa > Mollusca > Gastropoda > Patellidae > Patella > Patella ulyssiponensis. The sequence goes on along the minus strand of OY783226.1, from coordinate 81,151,032 downwards.
TTATTTCATTATCTTCAGTTATTTCATTATCTTCAGTGTGTGATTAGCCATATACCTACATCCCAATCCGGATCTTTTGATAATGTCATCAGAGTCTGAAAGTGTGTCACTTAATTCATAAATTTTATCTTCTAGGCTATTTCCGGCTCTCATATTTTCTATTTCGGGTTGTTTTAAGTGTTCGAATTTTATTTTATTTGAGTGGGTAGGGGTAGAATAAAGCTTTAGGCTGCATTTCCTTTAGTATGGATCCGGTCCGGCTCAGGTCCGGTTGCGGATACGGAAATAATCACTTTCATAGAATTTTATTAAGAGTGTTTCCTTATTTGCCGGTTCGGATATGGTTCTCTATGCGGCGTCCTGTACGATTTTTCGAAACAGACTATGTCCGTAAACGCAAATAACGCACGTAAGGAAAGGCAGTTTGGGTAGCCCGCACGGCAAATAGCTAAAAATAGGTAGGGAAATTTCAATTTTCGCCCTTTCTTAGACACGTGTCATGTTGAAAAGAGAGCCCTCCCGCTTGAATAATGGCATATAAGGACACACAAGCTGTCGTTTGCCATTTCTGCTCCCGGACCGGAGCCGTACTAAAGGAAATGCAGCATTATTCGAATTAGTAGCAATCAAACTCGTCGCCTTTGGTGCTTGTTTAGCCCGGACCATATTTACGAGTATCTGACCCCTTGTTAAGGCTTCTGGCAGACTAGTAGACTTATACTGATGTAGATTAAAAAGACAGAAACCGTTCTGAAATTTAATAAAAAAATATGTCAAAATGTCGTATCTCTGTACGTTATTCGCCGATGGGGTATACCATTCATCTGTGTCGTTAATGTCAAATTATCGTATATCAGAATTTCCCACTAATATCTTACTTATTAGTGTGTTATCAGTAAAAGATGCACGTATTCATTAAATAATGATAGCATGTACTGTAATATATTTTATATTTAGCCAATTTTTTACAAATTGTAACTAAATAACCCCAAATCAATGAAAATGGGTTAATCAAAGTATTTATAATTGTAATTCGATATATATGCAAAATATTGATTTACTGTTTAAAGACATTTAAGTTTTCTTTCTGGATTAGTTATGGTTTACCTCGTACAGCATTTAAAAGTGACTTCAAACTACACAAAACATCCATGTCGTCTGATTTTGCCACGTGGTACCGAGATACGATATTTTGTCAGAAATACGATGTTTTGGAGAAATTAATTTTGGCGAATCAGATTCCGAGAAATTATCACATGCTCGAAAATCCTATTTCTAATTGGCGTAGAGGTACGAACTTTTGATAGATGGTGCGCGGCAGGAATTTGATTCTGATCAAGCAAAAATGTAAATTTGGCAAAAAACCGAGATACGAGGTTTGGATAGCACAGCGACGATATATTATTCAACTACGGTCTGATTTTAGGCACTCAATTGGCATTTTATTTGTTGAATTGGTGATTATTACTCTTTTATTGTTTGGCATGGTGGTATCGATCTGTCTGATTTTGACATCTCTAAGATCACAGCATCACCCCCCTGTCACAATAAAACCAATCAATTACCACCAACTGATACTGTGTAGAGGAAAATCATCAAATTGATCTTAAGTTAAGTCAAAGTAATCTCCACACACAAAACCTTGGAAGAACTTTTTCTATGGCATCACACTGCAATTACTGGTGAAATTAGAATTAAACTGATAAAACATGCACACAAAAAAAAACTCCACACGTACCGTTTTCTGAATAGCTTTAGCATGATTTACCATCAACAATTTTGAGTGAATTATTAAACAGTGGTGAGACTTGTATTGTTATTCAACATATTATAAATATTGATTGTGAAAGTACATAATAAATCAATGCAGAATGTTTACTATCAAATAAATTTACATAATTGACATTTTTAAATTGGGTAACAGCCCTCTTATTATGGCCATTATCACCAGTCAATGTCGGTTAATGTCCATGTATATCAGGAATTCCATATATTTAACTTTAATACACTAAGATCACTTTAAAAGTTATTTTGCCAGGCAACGAAACATACAAGAGGTTTCTAAGTGATCATGAATAATAACTCTATTAGTAGTATGCAGAAAATGTTGGGAATAAGAACTTTAAGTAGCCGTCTTTGTTTTTCGTAGATATAAACATTGTGTATATAAAGTGATCAAAAGTCAACCTGATTAAAATGCAGATCTACAAATTTCGTTTTGTTTTTTATACTTTTGATACCTCTACTAGATGAAGATCTGACCAGTTGTAGTGGGGGGGGGGGTCTCGTTAGATGTCATACGAGCGACTTTTGACCCTATGATGCCAGACATTTGATTAACCAATCAGCGTTGATATTTCTAATAGGATACCAACAAGAACTCGCTGCAACAGACCGTTTCATTGGCTAATCTCTCCCATCAACCAGAAAAGGGGTCACATAACAACTCTTCCAGATCCTATTGTAGTAAAGACAAGTAAAATGAAATTTTGAACTATAAAAAACGAAACGAATTAGGATCTGTGTTTTAATCAGATTGATAACAAAGCAATAAGTCTGAAAATGTTGATCCTAAATTTGTGAAAATCAATAGAGTAATTGTCAAACGGTAAATATCTGTATCAATATGATAGCCATCCTCGATATCCCCAGTGGTATTGTTCCGTTCTACTCCACTACAGAAGATGTATGATAACTACACATAGATAACTTACTTAAGATGCCATTCAAATAATATAACTTACTTTAGAATTAGATAACTATTGTTTATATTGAAGTCTTTTAAACCAAATAATTATACTTACGTAACTCTGCGTAATATATACGGCAGTTCGTCGTTATCTTTATGCATGGAGAATTTATCCATGAACTTAAGTTGTCTCTTTCTATTTTAATCAGTGTCCATATTGTAAACTGAAAGAAGAATAATCACATTTTTAATATTTACGTTTTAATGTTTACACTAAGTTTATTACTTCATTTAATATCCTTGACTATCCCGTCTCACAATAAAAGCCACGCACCATTAATTCAAAGTTAGTATTGCACAATAACAAACAAAAGCTTTATGTTCCTGTCACCGAAACAAAATAGCTGAACTAAATAGCTATATTCATCATGTCTGTGTAATAACATGCACATAATTGTCAGTTGTCAAATCTGTTTCTATTGGGAGTCTGGTGGCAAAAGAAACAATTATGTTGCCTTGCCACCAGTAAATTGGTTTTAAAGTGTTTCTGTTTTCTTTAAATAATAAAACAATGAAAAAGTTCATGAATTTATTGCATGTTTGACTATCAGACTTAAAAATTGCAAATGACATGAAATTATCAGACTTTTTTTTTATCATGATTGATGAACATCATGATATGTTTTTATTGAACACTACATGTTATGATAATTTTGTAGAAAGGACTTTCATACGATATAAAAGGCCTTTCTGTTCAATTTTGGAAGCATATATCTCATATAAAACAGTGTCTAAGTTACCCTGCATATGTTTAATAGCCTTCATTCAAACTCAAGATTTCAAAATGAATTCCCTTCAAGTACATTTTAACATTTAAATGTCTGAGTAAAATATATAGTTCATTCTATACACATTCCTACAGAGACAATTTACTTCATTAAGATAAACACGCATCTGGAGATAGCAGTCGGCAATCAGGACCATTCAGTAATTCATGTCAAAAGTAGCAGGCGATTTAGTACCAACTGAAAATTTGCTAAATATAGTCATTGATTTCCCTTTTCATTTTAATAACTGATATCAAATCCGAAATCCAAATCACATTATGATATAAAATGTCAACCCAAATTTTGCAAATGATACCATTATATAAAAATAATAAATATGATAGTTCAGTTTACAATCAGTTCTATTATTACATAGCATGATGATTAATCTGATCCGGTGACACTTAATTAAAAACAAATATAATATCATGTATTTGAACAGTGTGTAATATGCACATGATTTATATCATATAACACAATACAGACATAATGAACCATATGCAATGCAAACAATGGCATCCATAAACGAAGAATAATGGAATATGACCGCTCCATTTTCCGATATACACTTGACTACTCCCTATTTTTTAAAACTAGGGTTGCATTTTCTAGAAATGTAATGTATTTTTGTGTAAGCGAAATACTTGTGTTTTCATGAATCGAAATGATTTGAAATCATTCTTTAACCACTCCCTTTCAAATATAAATGGATAGAAAAATTTGAAATCATTCTTAAATCATTCCCCTCCAAATGTAAATGGACAGGAATAATTTAAGATCATTCTTAAACCATTCCCTTCCATATGTAAATGGATAGGAATAATTTGATTTCATTCTTTATCCATTCCCTTCCAAATGTAAATGGACAGGAATAATTTGAGATCATTCTTTATCCATTCCCTTCCATATGTAAACGAGACTTTGTCTAGCGATACTCTTTATTTGCTGATGGCAGCGAAATCTAGATAACTTAATACCATTTGAAAGGTTAGAGAATGGAACTAGATACAACAGGTTGTAGCAGAATAAAATTTTACAACCTGCTAAATCTCACGTTTCTGCTTGTACACTTTAGTAGTGTTTTTATAGATTTTCTACAGGCTTTCATCCCTCAGACAACAGGGTGTCAGTGAAATAAAATGGGGTGTAACATGCTATTTTTCTGCACCAGCTGAGATAATGAAGATGAGCTTATGCCATGCAGTTTGCTATGAGGGAAATTTTGTCCTGGCAGTGGTGTTTCTGCCTACTCTTCATGGAATTTCAACAGTCATTTGAACCTTAATAATGTAATTGCTAACAATGCATGCATTCACATAATATGTTACTTTGTTTTAGCAGTAAAATGTATTTAATGTAGAAGCAGTCCTTTCGAATGAAAATACATTAGCACAACTTCCTAACATATTTCTGATTTTGCTGTGGTAATGTAATCAATTACGCCCAAACAGAAAAAGATTGTGATAATCACGAATACCACTAGGGGAAATCCCAAGTAGATTATGTATGAGTCTTTAAAATTTCCCCAGTCTAATGACATTTTCAATTTGTCCCGAGAGGCATTAGCTCTGCATTTTGCCAGTCACATAACAACTAAACATTTTTTTTCATTGGTTTGACAGAATATTAAAATATTGTGTCACCTTTTTTCCTTTACAGTATAAATTAACCACAAAACGTTTGCCTTCTGATTCATTTATCATCATTTTTCACAATTTTTAAATTGAAACCTGAATATTTCTGATTATATAATTCCCTGACTTCATTAGCTCTCTCCGTGAAAAAGAGTAGAATATTAAACCCCGTTTCATTTCATTTATTCCATAATGAATTGATACAAATGATGACCATTTTGGAAAAAAAGCTTTAAAATGTCATATTCAATATAAAATACCATAAAACATCAGAATATAAACTTAAAGGTACATTATGGGCGATTTTTATAAGGAGTTAGCTATTCTTGCTATAACAGTTCAAAAATAGATGATGAAAGAAGAATATATTGAAAATTTCAGTCAAATTACTTTATTCTGAACATAGTTATCACCACTGTTATTTTTGACTAGAAATGGTATAGATTTCTATGTTCACCGATCGTTTGATTGACAGGCGTTAACTCCACCTACATTATCTCGATTATCAAGTAATGTGTTCAATGACTGTGGTACCGCTAGCCTATTAAATGTTTGAGACGGGGTTGCAATTCAACTTGTATTACATTTATTTTCTACTACAAATTAGAATTAAGACTTTTAATATATAGATAAGAAGAGAAAGTCGGCAACAGAGTTTTAAAGGAATGGACCAAATAAATGAGGCAGTGTAAATAATTATACTACAGTGTCTACAGCCGACTTCTTCCGTTGCCTGCATGTATTTTTGTACTTTAGGTAGGCCTACGTAACTCCCGAAGCAGGCGAACAGAAAACAGTGATCCGATGGGGCTGCAATTCAGCTGGATAATGTTAGCTGCGATATTGTTTGTCAATTTCCATAATTTTACTGTAAATGCAAGTGAAAAAAGAGCGTATAATACCTACAGCGTGTTGACCTAATTACCTCGCTCAACAGCGGCCTCGCTTCATACACTCTATCATTTAGCCTCGATCTAGGAGTATGACGTCAACGTAACGGTAAATCTCCTCTCACGACGCCATTTATAATTAAATCGATCAATGAAATCCTGTTTAAATCCAAGCTCAATCCAAGCCATCCGTGGGTCTACAGAGTTGATTTTATGCTTGTTGTTTAAATAAAGATCTAATTTATAATTTCTATGACATCTGAAGCCTAAATAAAGACTTGCAATAATCAGATTTAGCTCTTGCATAATTAAGGAAAGTCAAGGTCATAAACACATACCATAAACTATCAGAATATGAAAGGTGAAAGTTAAAACCATCACAAAGAAATTCAAATATTTTATTTACCAATATGGTACTCTGAACTCTAGCCGAGAAATTCCATAAAATATCAGAATATAAACTTAAGAAAAATCAAGGTCAATAACACATATCGGATGGCATCAGAATATGAAAACTAAAAAGTTAAACCCATACCATAAACCGTACCGCTAACAAGTAATACAACTGACTTTCAAATATTCTATTTACCACTACTCTCAACTGTTGCCTAGAAATTACATAAAATCAACACAGAGAAAAATACAACAAACAAAGAATAACCTGAGTAAATTGATTATTTTCATTTATAATTCACTGCATAAAACAATCTCTTCTACTTCAATTATACCCAAAGATTCAGTTACTTTTACTGCTTTATTCTATTGATTAACAATTGTTAAACTGTTGTCACACATAAACTAAAGATGAAAAATCTAAGCAGGATGTTATAGTTGGCTTCCAAATTCAATTTCCAATATAAATTGGTTGCAGAATCCAATCCATCTAATTTCACTTTCCCAATTAGCTGAATCAGCAGAAACCAGAAGATAATCAATTATTGGAATTAGGATGATTGTAATGAAATCCCAATGACGACTTTGTAATTTAGACTCAATATAATGACTCTACAAAATTCTGGGGCGTACCTCAAAGAGACATTGATCCTTTAGTCAAATTCTTAGATTAATCCTGTAATCGCAGAGGTGACCATTTTGTGACAAGGTCACACATCATCAATCATCCCGTTATTATGACTCCAGTAATTATGTAAATTGCAATAAGAATTTGAATAATGTTAACCCCTCATGTTGTGTTGAACAATTGTTGCATTTCAACAATAGTTTATTATTAAAAAGACAAATTTGGTCTAATATGGAGTTATATAGTTGATTATTTTTTTCGGCCAGCATTTTGATTGGGATCCTTTTTGATCTGGAAGCACAGGCTGGACTGATGAAGACGGGCATGCAGTGTTCAGTGTGCTATCTGGGAAAAGTGTTTTGCAGACATTATGGCCTTCCCATATTTCTAATTCCAACTGTCAAGTGTTCTTCTATGTGCAAGTAAATGTGTGCACAGGTTCTTGGTTTTTTGTCTCATTCGAACGACTATACATTATCTCTTGCAAGGTCCTACACCAGTGACAAGTGAAACTTAAAAGCACGATGAACATACTTGGCAGACATCAAGGTTGGAACATGGAAACCCGTGGTTAACGCCTTACTAACTGCACCATCGTGGCTCCAAAATTTGATACAGCGCAAGTCATTGCACTGATTTTTTTCAAAAGCATCACAGGAGTTTGATAATTCAATAAGAACATAGTTTTTCCGTCATTTAAGACCTGTAGCAGATTTTCTCCAATATGCAGATGTAGGGTATGGACTGATTATTTTTACTCTGGCTCGAGGAAAATGAAGAAATATGTGGTTGAGTTTTATTGAATATTGTTTTTTTCTGTGGGAAGTTTTCCTGTCTTCAACTCGTATAATTGATGTGTCGTGTGTATTCGTTAGGGAATAAATCTTTTACAGTGTGTCACATTATCGTCCAATTATTCCTGAAACACATGCATTGAAAGGTGTTTGTCTTTTGTCTCCAGCCTATACAAACTATTGAAAGGTCTTTCCCCATGTCTCTTGTTATGCAATCCAGTAAAACATTGGCTTTGAATTGTTTCTTAAAGGTTTCAATTTCAATTCATTATTTCTTGCGTTATCTTGGTTAACGAATTGTAGAATACTGGGTCAGCATGCAAGATCAATAATATAAGGATATAGTAGTACTGGTCGGCAGAAGATTTAGACACTTGCTTTCATTCTGATTTTTATGTTGACATTGACAACACCAGTTTTAAACATTCAATATTGGCTCAAGTTAATCAGATAAACACTCCAATCAACACAATAATCCTGTTTTATTTGAGAATATTCTCACATGATTTATTTAAGAGACATACTATTAACCGTGTAAGATAAGTTAAGAGGATGCTTTATAAATTATTGTTATTACTACCAAGTGATTACACATGATGTTTTCTCTAACATGATTTCAAGTTAATGACTACAGTCGATCGTCCATACGGAATATAATTACAGCTTTCTCCATGGCCACAAATACCCCTCAAAATCAATGATATCTCCTTTTTACATTAGTCTCAAGACAATAAACATATTATTGTCAGATAGTACACACATCAGCATTTGCATCTTTTGTTATTAAAGCCTGGATTCCAGATTCAGTCATCTGGATAGAATCTATATAAAAATTTGTGAATCTGACAAATATAACCCTGATGTTTGTGTCAGTGATAGCATGATTTCTCCTGGGAATTGCTTGCTTTGATTGCTTAGAACAAAATTGGCTTTCAAATCAATGCACAATCATTCAGCAAAAAAGTGGCAATTTCAAATATGGTTCACATTTCCAATATGTTCATACATATTGGAAAATTTGCATACTTTTTGAAGACAGCACATCTGATATGTCTGTATGTAGCATTCCGTTGCCGGACTTCGTACTTGACACTGTCCATGGCACCATTCTCAGCCAGTCCTATTAAAGGAGCCCTACCTCATAAATTTTCATCCATCCGTCCACAATTTCTTGTTACCACTCTTTCTTTTGTCAATAACTTGATTAAGAAACCTCGTTTACATCAATGCATCATTATAAAATTTTGTTGTTATTCATCTTGGAGAGAGGGAGAAAGAAATAGGGTTTAACGTCTACTTGACACAAACCTGTCCTTTCGGGAACAACATATGGTTCAATCTTTTATTTCAAAATTCACTTGCCCGTAGGGGTCTTTAGCAGTGGGAGGAAACCAGAGGTTGGATAAACACCCCAATCCTTGTCACGTACAACCAGGGAATCAAACCCACACCAGCTGACTCAATGACAGACATTATGATACAACGTGCATGCGCAAACCATTCGACCGTCCAACCCCCTATATCCATTTTATGATTTTCAACAATTTCAAATAACTTTCAAAGTAATGCCCCATAATTACGAGAACATGTTAAAAACATCACAGGGCCTACAATTATAAACAGATATCTACGAAATAGTAAATTATTTACATTGGTAAAATCATGGGGATAAAAGATGTTAAAAATGTCTGATGAAAATTGCCTGAGTTATGTCCGTAGATTTCATAGCCTTGTTTAACACCTTGTAGATTACATTTATTTATGGATCTTTATATAATCTCAATAGTCGGTTTATACTGGTAAAAGCAATACCTCAACGGTTTTTCATTTTAATGATTTAATTTGATGAGTACTCAAAAAGTAATTAAAAATATGTGTGCCCTTTGCCCTGCAGAACCAGGCGCGGATCCAGGATTTTTTGCAGGGGGGGGGTCTAGGTTTGATAACGCCCAGCGGCGAAGGCGCTCAACCAATTAAGGGGGGGGTGGGGGTCCTCCCCCAGAAAAATTTGGTAAATTAGATTCAATTTGGTGCATTCTGACGTATTTCCGGAAGGTAAATACCAAAATTACAGGTCTAAAAATCGCCAATAAAATCGCATAAAATTTTTCAAGTCTGAGCAGGGGGGGGCCGGACCCCCTGGACCCCCCCTCTGGATCCGCGCCTGAGAATACAACCCTGAAACAAATAAAAACAGGATGACGACTATGGAATAATTAGATTACTTTCTAGATATACGTGCTGATTAGAACTATCAAGCAACTACCCAAAGAAGCTCATGGTTTTTTTTATAGAAAAAATCAAATTTGCATTGCAACTAAAAAAGACAAACCAGACAAAAAAGGAAGATGTTTTCTGTCTCTTTCTCCAAATGGATGGTACATCAGATATATTCTTCTAATGTGTGATTCAATGACCTAATTATACAATCATTTATTGGTACCACAACTACAAGTACCGGCATTCTAACAACTGACACAATTATTTGCTTCTAAAACAATGTCTTTTATAAAGTTCCAGTTGGGGCAGTCTTTTCTATGTCTACAAATATTACCATAATGATTTGGCAAGAGATTGACTCAAATGTAATCCTAAATTCTATGGTTACTCATGTACCCATGCAATGCCATGGGGGGATTTACCGCCCAGACAGCGACACTTCTGCATACTCTTCTTTCAATTCCAACTTCCATGGGGTTTTCATCCTATACACAACTAGATACAATTTCCTTGTGAGGCCACAGGCACCACCTTTGATAAGTGATATCCCCAGTTGTCTAATTTTGTTCCACTCCTCTAATCTCTGCGTTCATCCATGGGGGAGACACATTCAAATTATCTACCCTTGATGATTGTGCTTTTTTCATCGACCGATCTTTGGACATCTCTAACTTTCTTGCAAACTGATCAAGAGCAGATAATTTTAGTACGTGAATACCCCAAGGATGAACCCAGGGTATAATGGAGTAGAACGGATTGAGACCACTGAGGATACCAAAGGTGGCCAACACTGGGATTTGAATTTGAAACATAATAACTCCACAGTGTGTTACCCTGGTAATAACTAGATGTGTGTCTTTAACTATCTTTTTCATCCTTCACCTCAGGTAATCGGGGTTGGGTTGTTTTTTCTGTATACATGTATCAATTTTCTGTTGTGTTTGTTCCGTTGACTATGAAATTGTCTTTAAATAAGACATTACATCCTACACAAAACTGATGAAAAAACAATTACCTAAATAGAATTTTAAAAATTGATGCTTTTCAACAACTTACTGTCTAGCCATACTAATATTGCCCAACTGGTGTACAAACAGTGTTTGGCACATAGCCAACTTGCTGAAAGGGACAGAAAGCTGTCCTACAAAACTATGTTCCATATTTACAGCGACAACCAGCATTTATAGGAATTGGATAAGTTAGGATTTGCATTACATAATTTCAAGATTGATATTCAGTTTGCCACATTTCTTTACATAAAGCAATCTGAGGACAAAAGTAACAAATATTTACTAAAGTGTCTTATCCATTCATTGACATCTATACATTTTCTAGTAGTTCATTCCTAGTCCGTAAATAAACATAAGAATATCACCTGTCCAAATGAATGGCATTAATAGAAGTATCCCTGTCAATAACAAAAGTCGACCTGTCAAATGAAATATAGAATATATGGCCTCATAAATAATTAATGTGGTTAATAGCTAAAATAGCTACACAATTTTTTAATGGAATGAATTCAATGAAATGTTCAATAAAAATTAATACTTTGTATATCATTTAATTGTGAATTTTCCTTTTTTTTCTTGATACAAACTCTATCTCATAAATTCAAATCAGATGCAAATTTCTCGTCATTCCGCAATCCAAGCCTACAATATCCACCTTCTCATTCAACTGAGCGAAGATCTTTTTATTTATACACTCCTAAATTATTGTAAATACTAATTCGGTGAAATAGCCGATTTATTTTAAAGGTTTTTTATTTGTATGTATATCGTGTAACTTATCATCTGCTTTTGCTAAACCAGCATTTGCAAGCAATATCTATCTGAGAACCTTTCATTATTTATTACAACATAAACATCCTTTAGTTAAAAAATCATTGGTCAATCATTTTGATCCTTTCTTTTTTTACTCTCCCACTAATGTAGTTAATCCATTTGATTCCTGCCTCAACTGACACAAGGTTAAAATTTTCTGTCTTCAATGACTATAATTGCAGTGTAAGCAGACGTATTACTTTCAAAGCCAGTAGACGACTATCAATAGCCCATTGTCAGAAAGTAAAATAAAGAAAGCAAATTAAAGGAATACAGTACAATATATAATGATTGAGAGGCAGACGGGACATCTGGGGTTCTCTGGTTTCCTCCCACAAGTGAATTATTAAAAAAAGCATTAACAGCATGTTAGTCCCGAAATGATCTACAGTTTGTGTTAAATGGACATTAAACCTCTTAGATTTAGGTCAAAATACAGAATATCAAATGGTAACAGCACCAATTCTATGCAATTAAAAAACAGTTCCGGAAAATTAAGCAGTTTGTTGACTAATTTTAGTAAATCGTCGATGCAAATAAACCATTTGGTTATATCACATATGCTTCATGTACAGATATAAAATTTTGAAAGACAGAAAACAAATCAAAATAGAAACTCCAATTTTATTCTGATTCAGATCAAAGATTGAGTGGCATTTAAAAATTTCTTTAACATAGGCCTATTTCTCTTAGTTACTCGTAAACATGATGAAGTGAATATGAAAAGTTGAATATATTTTTTCATTTTTTTCCCACATGCTAGGGATTGGATCAATGAACAGAGGTCTGTGATCTTTATCTCTGAAAGATCTATTTATAAAGGATTAAAATCAATCAACCAATAACTGTTTTCATTGCGCCTTGTCGTTCAGATGGAATCAAACAAAAACGAAGTCTGATGTACGTGCATGTAAAAGAACCCTTGACAATGGAAATTCGAAACAAGGGTAGGCTGTTATGCCACTGTATTGGCAAAATTTACGGTAAGTGAGAGAGACAGCCTGGTGTATGCCCATCTTCATCTTCAATAGCCCAGTTGGTGCAGATAATTAGGACGTTTATCTTATTTCTTAGCTGATATTGATCTTAATGATATCGCATGTCTAGAATGAACTAGATAATAACCACACAAAATTTGATCGGTTTTAGTAGCATGAAAAAATGAATCCCAATCCAATATCATTTGGCTTTTTTTTAAGAACGAAAAAAGCGGTGCTGCCCTCTTTGACTTCCATCTGCTTTAAATACTAGTAGTCATTCAAATTTTTACCCAAAATGGTTTAAAACAACACACATTTTAAGAAATTAAGAGGGTCTGCCTTCCTCGATGACCACATCTGTTCTATCATTTACTGGAAGTCATTCTTGACATCAAGCAATTGCCAAAATTTATGAGTACTAAATAACTAAAACGAAACGATAAAGAGTTTAATTAATGTGCTATACCACTGTCACCTGACATATAGTGAGCTGACCAGGCAAACAAAAAGAAATATTTTTACCAAAAGCTTTAATCATAAAGGGTATCTTTCACGTTTTGGGGTCTGACAGCACAATCACATACTAATTGGAAAATCTGGATTTTAATCTAGGGGTTGAATGGGGTTCCTAGTAACCACTTGTAAAACCATTACAGGAGTTTAAAAGGTTGGGTAAGTGGTTAAGACGCTTTCTCGCTAGCCCGGAAGTCGGGTGTTCGATCCCTGCATTGACAGTCGGTTTTCAATATAAGAGTAGGTTAATGTGCCGCTTTCCGGGCAAAATGTCCCTCATAGCACAGTGTATGGCATATGCCCATCCCCAGTAGGGAGCAGAGCAGTAGGACGTTAAACCCCATTTCATTTCATTTGAAATAAATTCAAAGACTGTGACCTGTAGTGTGTCAAATGTATTCATGACAGGAGCTATAATTCTGTAAAAATATTGAAGCAAAACTCTGAATTTAGACATACTTCTTCCCTAGGACAACCTCAGCATGTTGGAACAAAATCTCAAATAACAGTTTTGGTGAAAAATTGTTGCCCAACTCTGAACTTTAATAGGTTTCATCCTGAGGGCTTACTGAAACATTTGACCTGCAGAGCATTTAAAAGATTATGGAGACTGGGCAGGGAAAAAAAATCATTATGTGACCAGGAAATTCGACAGAATTCCTTATTGGGACTCACAGAAATACAATTGCAAATTTGAAAAAAAAGCATCTCAAAACCACTGACTTGTAATATGTTTACAAGAATTGTGAACAGACATGGGTGGTGATATCACATTAGGGAACAATAAATCAAAATACAAAAAAAATATAATAAATTGGCACCCTTACAGCCGACTTCTTCCTCTTCCTGGATTTGCCATACAAAGATATATTGAAATCCAACTAATGTGAGCAATAAATAAACGAATTCCTGATTTGTTCTCTTCATGTGAAATGAGTAACAGAGTAGTTATCCAGTAAATCTGTGGTAATCTGAGCAGTCACATGCAACTGTAGACACTGCACGAACGCAGGGATGAAAGGCCTGGGGTGACCGCAAGAGTAGGACACAGTGGGTTGTGTTATTTTCATCATGCATTAAATGGTATGAAAAATATCTGGCAATAAAGTTGATATTATACAACATTAAAAAAGAATAAGTTCCACCCATCAGTTGTACAGTATAATATGGTTTTAAAAAATAAGACAATCTTATGAATTGAACTCTACTAAGTTCAAAATCTATACTACGCAAATCTTGATTTTTAAGCCTGATTTTTGTGTTGTGAATAATGTCTTGAAAAAGTTTCATGTGCTAAATAAAATCAATAAGTGTCATTCATTACAATTTCTTGCCATTATTTTCCCATTAATTTGTTTCAAAACGGACATAGAAGGCCAAAATCTAATCTGAAACTGTAGAAATTGTCATACTTACCACAAGAATCACTATAGTATAATATCAGTTTTCAATCTTACTTCCAGGTCTCAATATTATTTGTTACCAGCACTTTAAAATTCATGTCTTTCACTGCAATAAATGTAATAAAGCATTCTACTAATGCACTTAATATGAAACGAGAATTTCTATTTAATAGTCAGAGTAAAAAGGACTTTCCAGTTCACCCTACAAGTCTGTATAGAGTACATGCCTGATGTGAGCGTAGAATTTACCACAATATTGACTTTTTAACCCACATGATACTGACCAATGACTGAGAGGATGAGCTTACAGGAAGCGTTATTGATTGGTTTTACTATATGGCAGGAGGGTTCAAGGGTGGAGACCTTTTAGACATTAGTTGCTAGACTCTTATGTTTCTATTTTATAGTATCTATTGACAGGCTTAGTTACTATAGTTAAAATTGTAACAGGACATTCAATATTCAGTCAGTGTCGCTATCAAATGTTATTAAATTCAGCCAGGTTGAAGACAGACAAATTCCTCCAATATTGGTTGAATGTGATTACTTAAAGTCTATAGTAGACCGTCTATATAGTAGACCAACTGTTACTTTATTCTGTCTAGTACTGTTCATCAGATTTTGTTATTTAGACAGATTCTATTACAGTTTGATTTTCACCTTATCAATAAACAATTTCCTACAATGACATATTGAAGGCCAAGGGAATATATTGACAAAAACTTAACCGATTTCCTTGGAACCCTTCACATAAACTCTTTATTAGTAAGTCCAGGAAACTGCATTATACATACACCAATAGAAACTGGGGCACAAGCCTATGGACAAAACACATTGACTATGTCAGATTCGATAGCATAGTGACATTTAACATCACAATTTTAAATTTCAACTCATTGGTCTTACCTAAGAGTGACAGAACGAATGTGACCATCAACTAATTGACAGCCTATTGGGAACTTAATTAAATCTCAAACTCTGACATCCTAACAGATTATCTCCATACATTTTCCCACAAGCTCTTTGGTTAATATTTTTCTTTAGCCTGATACCTAATGGCCACAAAATCACAAAATGAGCCCCCACCCCCAGCCTTTTTTAAATCATAAAACCATGTGTCAATGGCATCTATATAATCTTCATCCATCTAATTCATATCCAATTATGACTATCTACAGGCGGAGCCATTGCTCTTGTTTTGAAATCATGGATAAAATCTAATACTGGGATTAACCTTATCTCCTTCACTATTTGCAGATCAATTAAAATTCTTTTGGTTGTGTTAACAGGATTTAAGTTAATAACCATATTTCCAAAATTTGTAAACTCTAATCATGCATGTACCATCATTATTTACAGTGTTATTGCTCTTACTTTGAAACACTTGTAAATGGGTATATATTGTATCATTCAAAATCTTTCTACTTATTTTCAGATTAGTTACAGTACAAGAGAAATCATGGATGAATTATTTTGAAATTTTAACAGTTTTATTGTATCTACTTATTAGCATTGATAAATGTGATTTTCTTCATTTTTAGTTTTAAGAACATATATGATCCACTGACATAGTTCCATTAGACAATTGCCATTATTGATGCTACAGACAATGGGAAACCAGTTAGTCAGTCAGTGTGTGGTGTATTCCTCTACTTGTACATACGAAACACTACATGATTGAGATTGAGACCATTTAATAAGAACAGAATAGCTGGGAGGAAGGGGCTTTTTTATGATCCAGTGAATAACGAGGAGGTAATTGAGTTTATTTCGAAAGGTTTTTTTGCCAAAGACAAATTTCTAAAACACAAGTAGTAGATGTTTCAATTCTATCAGTTAATGTATGACAAGCTATAGAGTTGCACCGGGAAGTGAATTTTACTATCCAGCCAGATACGGGATTTAATAATATGTACACTGTGCACAGTTCCATGCTAATATGCATGCTCAAGGCACTACACAGTCTGGGTGCCATAATAGTTCATAAGTAGATCAGTTTTTAAATTAGTTTTTGAATGATTCTTGGCTGGATGATAGTTTAATGTTCAGGGGTAATGAATTCCACAGAACAGGCACAATGTGAACCAACGATCTGTATCCAAATGATTTGAGTTTATATTCTGGGATTATAAGAAGGCGTTCAGGGAAATATGGTGATAAAAGATCTGCTAGATCTGTAATGTAAACATTTATATGCAAGGCACAAGAGCTTAAATTCTAGTCTTAATAAAATTGACAGCCAATGAAAGTCTTTGAGTGCTGGTGTAATATGCGAGTTCCTGGGTAAGCGACTGATGATTCCAGCTGCAGTATTTTGAACGGTTTAGGGTTTTGATTTCAGTTTATGGGATATTCCATAAAGTTACAGATTACATAAAGAGCTGATAGTTCTCACTATAATAGTTTAAAAAAATAGGTAATGACAAGAGAATATTTTTTAAAATTTTAGTCGATTGTCATTAATACCACACAAAGTCTTGATTATTCATTTTTACGGTAATTGCATCTCGATTAGAATACACCTGTCCAAATTTAAAAAAAAAAACTATAATGAATTAGTATATGTATTTCTAATTTTTCTACCATTTTTTGTTCTTTAAAACTAAAAGACCCAATATCCAGGAATAAAAGTAAATACTGAGTTATAAGTTTAACACCATACACTATCAAAAGGAGTAATTTTATTAATACTATTTAATTGATAAATTGTAACTTACATTTTCGTTCTTAAACATTATAGGGAATCATGGAAGCTAAGTGGGTAAGGTACAAGCTTGCTAGCCTTGAGGTCGGGTGTTCGATCCCTGCATTGGCCAAGAAAGTTCATCTCGTTTTTCCGGCGTGGTTTCCCCTTGTCAGTAATGCAGAACGGAGGGCCTGACAAGGACAGTTGTCTAGTCGTTTGGATGGGATGCAAAAAAAACGAGGTCCCGTGTTCACATTGGCATGCACGTAAAAGATCCCTTGGCAGTTGGAATTCGATATAAGAGTAGGCCGTAGCGCCGCTGCCCGGGCAAAATTTCCCTTATAGCACACTGTATGGCATATGCCGTCTTCCATTAGCCCAGGTTAGGTGCAGAAGAGTAGGACGTTAAACCCCATCTCATGTCATTTCTTTTTTTAAACATCATATTGGTTTCTAATAAAATTGTAATTAAAAATTCTGCTGTCTTTGTTCTACAAGCCAGTCCATTCTTCATGAAGGTTATTTTTGATTCTTAAGTGTTTGATGGCCGAATGGTTAGCACATGTATCATAAAGTCTGTCATTGAGTCAACTACCAAGGTTTCGATTCCCGGGTAGGGTCACCTGTCCAACCTCGTGGGTTTTCCCCGGGTCCTCCAGTTTCCTTCAACTACTAGAGACTCCTACGCACAAGCAAATCATTGAAACAAAATAGAACCCTATATTAGTCTCGAAATGACTAAGTTTGTGTCATTAAATGCCATTTCTCTCTCTCTGTCTCTCTCCTATGATGTGCTAAATTACACAATATTAATAGTCTTTACATTAAGATGGTACATATTTTTGACATCTGAGATATTAGGATATCAGATATCTAATTATATGTTTCTTATAATGCAATCATAATCAATGGGTGATTAACTTCCTAAAGATTGGTTTGCCTGGCAATGAAGCAAACGTCGACAGCAGCAAAGTTGATCAAGCAGTATAAAAACTAATCAAAGGCAATTATCAAAATAATTAAAATTTCTTCCTAACAAAAACAAAACATGAACCAGCAATCAGATGGTAATTGACAATCCAGTTAATGGAAATCAATTGAATGGTAAATTAACTTATTGAATTGTTGACTGTGTACAATTGACTGACACAGTGAAGACAATAACCACATTTCACTTCAGGCATATAAAAATTATACTGATATGTTTTCTTAAAGAATCACTATTGCTATTCTTCTGATATCTGACATTAAGAATTAAATTCTTCAGTTAGATAGTACAACTATCTGGATACGTATACCAGATAGTCTAAATATAATTATCCAGCCACAGTTGCAACTCTGTCGGGTCACAGAGGTTAGGTTTAGATCAATTGTATTTGACTTTTATATCAATCATGTACATGTATATTAAAGTAACAATGTGTGATTTAATTTTGTTGGAAAATATCAAATTTCTCATGGCTTAATCAACGCTAATATGTAGGCTACTCAGATTGATTATTTAACATTATCAATACCAATGTATTATATAAGAATTAGATAATGAGCCCATGTTCTTGTTACAAAAGTTCAAAAATAGATGATGAAAAATTAATATATCGAAAATTTCAGTTAAATTACTTTATTCTATACAAAGTTATGAGTGTTTGAAGTTTTGACAAAATGTAGGATACAGTAGATTGTTTATTATCTAAGCCGCATCTTTAAGAAAACAACATCCCCTGGCTTGGATTCAATCTGATTTAAAACAGGCCTATCAATTTTGCTCCATAGCAAATAAAGATGACCGTGTCTTGTTACATAGACCTGTAGCAGCATATAGATCAATGTAATTTTCAATTTGTCATATCTTTGTAAATACTGAACAGAATTAAACGATTTTCAGACTGATAATTATGTATAGAGACTTTTATAATGTGCCCTTTCAAGGTACCCTACATGTAACTTCACCTTTATGCACTCAACTATATTTTATACTAATTTTTGTAAGTATTACAAATATTTCTTGAAATATTTCAGTGGCAAGTTGGTTGAACCAAACTGGATTGAATCAATCAATAGAGGTTTAGAAGAAATGTTAAGCTATATGTGCAATCTCTCTATTCTAAGTGCCACTGCAACACTTTATAATTTATATGGCAGACTACTTACTATGAACAAATCTGAAGATACCCTCCCTTGATAGACACCAAATTTGGGTGAAATCTACAATCCACCAAGCCTGTACAATGACATTAATCATAGCGCTACACATGTCAATGATGTAAAAGTAACATTGATATTGGTGGAGGACTATAATACATAAAATTAATTTTAAATCTCTGTCGAGCAAGGCTGAGCAAAATCAGATGATCTTCATCTACATGGAAATGACATTGACCCTTCATTTTTACCCTGTCATTTGAGTTTCTTTCAAAAGGCTCCTTGAGTTTGACTGCTTTCTGACCGTGTAGTGCATAAAAGTGCCAAAGTAATGGTCAACAATCCAACCAAAGATGATTATGGTCTTTAAAAAAATGTTACAGACCACAGGGGTGAAGGTCATAAGTCATGGTCAATTTCAAGTAACAAATGGCCTTTACCCACCATATTATCTTCTCTGAAGATTCTCTTTTTTCCTTTCAACCCCAATGATACAGCAAGAAATAAGGCCATAGCCATTTAAGGCCAAACGCGACAGCACCTGAGTGATAACTGGGTCGAAGTCAAGGTTACAGTGATCATATTCACAAGGGCTATGGCTAGTCCAATTCAACCAAATATATCACTCATCCCACAGTAACCCCCATTTTCCCTTTAATTTGATGAATAGTTGAATAGCTAGGCTAGAAGTCTGCCTGCAAACTTAAAACATATAGCCAAGTATGGTTCTACGTTCCCATCTTGATAAGTTAGGCTCAATTTTATGTGGATTAATATTGTGCCTTTTCAAAGTACCTTTTCTTCACCTTTAGGTTTCATCTAACTTTATTGTATACTGGTACACATTTTGGTAAGTATTATAAAACCATGTTTCTTAAAATATTTCTGTGGTGGAGCTGATTTTATCTTATTTTGTCCCTTTAACGTGAACCTTATGGCTGCAAGAAATTAGTTTAGCCATATCTTTCGATATTTATATTATAGTTACTAAATGGACAGCAACTAAGGACAAATACAAGCCAAAAATGGATTCCCCCTCCCTAAATCAATACCGTTACATGTATGACAAACAAAATTGCTTTAAACTATAGATTTGTATGGCTATGAGATTAGAATATTTTGGATGGAATTTGCGGTAAAACTTTGATAGATAAATCAGTTTGACATTTGAGTATGTCATTTGTACATGGGAAGGCATTAGAAATCGCATTTAAGGGGCAATTTTTAAAACAGAAAAGTTTTAAATTAAAACGGGCAATGTGGAATATGAACAGTTTATTATTAAATATAGCTATAAATAATCATTATTTTAGTTTATATCCATTGAATAGTTGTGGACTCTGGTTGATTTGGGTAACTCATGATTAGTATTAGTTAAGTATGGGTCACTATTCATGACATTTTGGTTAAAAAAAAATTATAACAAAGTTCTCACACTTACCGTCTACTGTTAACTATATCTATTGATATTTTTATTGGATATTTTTTTCACCGCTTCTTTAATAAAACTTAATGGGGCTTTGCAAACAATCTAGCTAATAAAAATAAATGACGACGCATCTTGATAACACCTCAATGCTTACCTCACGTCTTCAGAGAACTGGATGATCTGGACTGCAACTCGGTTTATCCGAGGTGCAATTGGACAGGAAATAACGAAGAACGTTGAATGCCCTGTCGGTGGTGAACAGCAAAATGGCTGCACGGTCAGTCCAACAAACTGTAAAACAAGTTAAACCAATCCTTTCTGCTGACAGGGGCGAAGCAAGGCGACGTGTATTAAATCTTTATAAAGCATGGTATCGCCAACTTCCATTCATTGGTAAGATTATGTCACTGTACTCATAATGTCACAGAACCATGCACTATTTTTAGGAGCCGACAGAGGTCACATTGCATTGTCAAACAAATCATAATAAACTTTCGATAAAGTACCGGTAGTAGCAAAATAAGTCTCAAACTCAGTATCATCCAAAGTCTTCGACATTGAAAACACGAATTATTTTCCAATTTAAATCACCATTGATGTTATGATCTTACCGGGGAAAGATGGGCTTCTGTCCTGATATCCGACCAATAATATTGAACTTTTTTAGACAAAATGAAAATACAAAATTATAAAATTACCATTGGCATACACCAATCGTGTACCATAATGTGTTTCAAGCGCCATTTGTAACAAGGGACTCGAAGAACGAGGCTAGACATACTCCACCAGTCCTGTCAACGGGCAGGCCTAATGCTATATTCTTATCTGGAAAACATGCGCAAAAGTATAATAAATACATCAGTGTAGACTGGACTAACTCAACTGTGGAATTCCAACTGTCATTGTATCTTTAAACATACATTATGGGAGAGCAAAAACTGACTTTTGTCGGTCTTCCTTTGAGCCTCAGATGTCATAGAAATTATAAATTAGATCTTTATTTAAACAACAAGCCCAAAATGAACACTGTAGACCCACGGATGACTTGGATTGGGCTCGGATTAAAACAGGATTTCGTCGACTGATTTAATCACTATGGCGTCGTGGGTGGGGTTTCTCCGTGACGTTGACGTCATCATACTTCCGGAAATTATTCATAAAAGACAGTGATGACCGAGGCTATACACAAGCTTCACTAGATACCGTTTAAACATTACTTGAGGATCGAGACTATGTAGGTGGAGTTAATCCTGTCAATCAACAATCGGCCATAGTGGGAAAAGGGTGTCGATGATTTTAACCCCCATTTCTAGTAAAAAATTATAGTGGTAACAACTTTGTTCAGGATAAAGTTATTTGACTGAAATTTTCAATATATTCTTGTTTCAACATCTATTTTTGAACTTTTATAGCAAGAATGGCTAACTCCTTGTCAAAATCTCCCATAATGTATCTTTAACATGCATGTCAATGTGTACACAGTAGTTCCTTTGGGAACTGTCTTTGAGGGATGATGTCCACCGACAGTTCCTATCAAATCCGTCCTTAATTAGCTGCAATATGAAAATACTGCTCTTCCCCACCTCTGTTCTAAGGCTATTTTGGAATCCCTACCTACTATTTTTCACCTTGATTCTACTTTATTTGCCAAAGGTATCATTTCTTGTCACAGCTGACACACATTTATAATGATTCAGCACTATTTTCAAGAAGAATTCTGCGATTAAAAACATACACAAAATGCGTTTCAACTGAGCAACCATTATAAGACTCAAACATGCGCAAACTGCATGTTTATTTCATTGCTAAATTCTACTTGAAAATGGTGTTGAATTATTATAATTTGTCTAAGATATAGTATAGTGAGAAATGATTCCTTTTAGCGGCAAATAAAGAATTGTGGAGAAAAATTGAAGGTTAGGGTTCTAATACCGCCTTGAGAACAGAGGTGGGGAAGAGCAGTATTTTATGGTATTTTCATATTGCAAGCTACATAAGATTGGATAGGAACTGTCAGTGGACATCGTCCGCTCAAAGACAGTTCCAAAAGGAACTATGTACACAGTTTTTTGTTCCATTCAAATGACTAGAGACAGCTGCCCTTGTCAGGTCCTATGTCCTGCATCACTGACAAGGGAAAACCACGCTGGAAAATCTGGATAAACTTACTCAGCCAATGCAGGGATCGAACACCTGATCTCCTGGCTAGTGAGTCAGTGTTTTACCCACTGATCCCCCATGTGTGATCAATTAAAATACAGAATATAAAGATGACAGTGAAAAAAGGAAAACATGTAAAGGTGATAATACAAATTTTGTTTGTAATTTTAAAATAATGCCTAATCAAATATTTTTCTTTTAGTGAAAGATTATAACGTTCCTGTAACACTAGAAACTTACAAAGCGAAATTAAGAGAACAGTTTATGAAAAACAAACATTTAACAGACATCAGAACAATAGATCTTGTTGTGATTAAGGTATAAGATTTAAATACTAATCTAATTAGATTTATTTACTTTGAAAACGTTAAATATGGCAGTCAGGGCAGGAATTAATGATGATAACTGTACATAGCATACCCATCATTTTGTCAAGACACTAATGAGCAATGGTAGTACCTGACATTTCGAACTTTTTAATCTCTTTCAAACTAAAATATTGAGTAAATTTCAGCATGGATATTGTCTGAAAAATGCAATTGATGATCAGTGACTTTTATCATCTGATAATCATTTTCATATATTTTTTTTCACTTTAAACCACCAAGATTATCAAACATTCCCTTTTTCTTTCAGGGTCAAATGGAGCTTGTAGAAACCATTAATATCTGGAAACAAAGAAATCATATTATGATGTACTTTCGTGATACAGAAACACCTAGGCCAACGGACTTTTTGTCAAAATTTTATGATGGTCATGAATAACAATGGAACATAAGACAATATACATTAACAGTTTGTGCAGTCTTTAATATTGGGACAGTGTTAGCATATTTATTTTAAAAAAAGCAAAAAGAACTTAACCAGTGATTTTTTTTTCGTCTGTATTAGTAGTGAAACAAGTGCTCAGTTCAGAATTTAGTATTTTTGTTATGGGGAATAAATAATTCAGACTTTAATCTTGAGTATGTTTACAAATTATAGTATTTAGATTTTAATTTTGTGACGTACAGAGATGATAAGTACATCTATACAAGGATACACTGTATTTAAATTTGATGCAGATTATGATTTAGGCATGTCATTAATTTGTGCATTTTTGATAAAGTTATAATTGGTCATGTCACTAAGCACAAGGTTCAGTTCAATCAACAGAGGACTTACTAAAGTTTAAATTTATCCCACAGATTCTGAAGCAAAGACAGTTATAACCGGAGACAGGCAACTATGTCCCCCTTCTGACCAATTACATTGAACGACATTCATCTGTGACCATTCCTTGAGAGACATGGTAATAATGTAATGAATAGGAAAATAACTTTAAGCACTCTTATCCTTTGCTGAAAATAGGTAGTAGATTTGTGGAAATGGGTTTTTAAATGTTAAAGATCTTGAATAATTAATCAAGCCAGGTTATCAATTAACCATAACCAGACACAAAACATTGCCATACTTGAATAATAAAAACAGCTAATAGCCTATATTGTTTGCAGTATTTTTTCTACACAGTTTATGACCTCATTAAATTTTCGATATCCATTAAGTTAACAAATTACCAGTGAATTGGAATGGCTGCAGTTCTATGGTGTTGAGGTTGTGTTTAAACTGGATATATTTACACTGGTGTACATGTACATATCAGTGTTATCCAAACACTAGCATATACCTGAACTCTTCATTTTGTCTATATTTTCAATATCGATATCTAGAATTAAGCAAATATTTGTGAACAATAGACAAGGATCTTTCTGAAATATTATTTCTATTTCTAGTTACATAAAAACGTTTTGGGGAGATAATAATAGTGAGCCAACAAGGAGTACTAAGCATTTATATACATATGAATTTGATTATATTTTAACAGATTCTTCAAGTTTGCTCATCAAATTAATGGTACCAATCTCGATTCATAAACAGTTACATTGTACTCGGATATTTTCATACTGTACGTAAACAGGTCTCAAATGTTCAAATTCTTTTGCCGAGATAAACCCAGACCATAAATGGTATTATTAATGTTTTTTTTATCGAACAATATTTCTTCAATCAATATTTACATAATCTCAAGATACAATATTTAATTTTGGGATCTCACTCAAGTGCAACATGCATGTTTAGCTATGCAAGTGGTAACAGATATTCTAGAAAAAGAAAACATACCATACCTCAAGCAAGATTCTCAACACTATTTATAGCATAATCTGGTCAGTCCTATTCTACAAACAGGCCTACTTGTGTAGGAAGTAAAATCAACATTTTTGACAATGCTTACTTTCAGGGCTGTGGGTAGAATTTTGAATGGTATAACCTTGGAGTAATACAGGTCATAATATCCCATATAAGTCTTGTTCATCATCACTTTCTGTCACAATATCCAAAATGGTTTATTTTAGTTCTAAAAGACTATTCCCTTCTGAGATTTTTCAGTTAATCGTGTATTTGCTGTGATGTATTACCAAAGGACATAGCAAATTCACCCGAAAACTTATCAAGTTTATTTAGTTGGTCTTGCTTAGCTATATGCATTAACACTACTGGCAAGTGTGTGCAATCAATAATACTGTAAATGTTCCAATTTTTTCACATCTGATACATCATGGAAATCAGGAAAAAATGTAATGCTTGAGGGGGTCATTTTCTATAATAACTGACTTACACCATGCTCCAAGGGAAATTGACCTCGTTACTTATCCCATCCCAGCATCTACACTTTCAATGCCAGGCCATCTGTCCTGCACTTCCGGCATGGGGAAACCAAGCTGGAAAATATTGAGGACTTTTTTGACCAATACCGGGAGTGAATCTGTGACTTTCTGATATCCTAGTCACTGTGGCGCCCCGACATGAGACAAAAACAAAAGTGGAATTTAAAAAAAAAATGTTAAAAGCTGGAGTTGAATTAAAAAGCTCAGGTTATGGCATAAAAATGAACTCCAGTTATTCACCACTAAAACACATTTTTAACCTATTCCTGCCATGGAAAAAACCCAGTCTCAAGTTGGATACAGAGATACCATGGAGGTCCATGGAGATACTAACACACCAAGACACCACTGCAATTTGTGATCCACATAATTTAAATTGATGGGGATATTAGCACTTACTTTGGTCACACGGATAAAAATTGATAGGGATCATCCTTAGGGGATGGTTTGGCGGTCGAATGGTTTAACATGTGCGCAGTATAAGTAATAATAACCAAAGTTTGGAGAGGATCAATAAAATTGAATGCTGTTGGATCCCGTTCATCGTTGGATACAAGAAGGGAGGCAACTCATTAATTCAAGGTGCCAGGTGTCACAGGTTTTGACTAGCCTGCTGATGCCATATTCCTGAAGCAATGGCCCGAGAAATCCCTCTCTGCCCATTGCTGGATTGACTTCTGATACTTGAGCTTTTGAGGGAGTGTGTCTGTTCTTCCCGTTCAATCAATATGACAGTCCTACGGTTAATCTGGGTCTTCCCTAAAACTTTGGACAGTGATTTAAGGTATTAAAATCAGTGAAAGTATGTTCGTTTCCAAACAGTATTGTTTACATTTCATTCGACTTGATAGCCTCGTTTGTCACGCAATTAGTTTTCTGCTATGCACAGGTTAATTGGGCATAATAAAATCGTGAGCCATGACGTAATGTTATGTAAACATATTTGGTCCAATATTGGCACTCGTTTTAAATGTAAAGCTTTTGTAGAGAGAGAGAGAGAAATGGGGTTTAACGTCCACTCGACACAAACTAGGTCATTTTGGGACTAACATATGGTTTAATTTTATTTCAATAATTTGCTTACGCGTAGGGGTCTTAAGCAGTGGGAGGAAACCCACGAGGTTGAGAAGGCGCCCCTATCTCCATGCCACATACGTTCACACCAGGGATCGAAACCACAGCCGCAAGCCAGAGGTGACCGGCCAGCTAGAGGTCGAAGCGCGGCACTCTAGACCACTAGGCCATCCCAACCCCCCAGCTTTTGTAGAGCAGCTAGTCATTGGTTGTTAGTCAAACTACTGACCAATCAAAATTTAAAACAACAATATCCACTCATTACAGCAGTGAGTAGTGGGATTACCTCTAAATCAAACAGAACACTGGGAGGAGTATGGCTGATGCATCAACAGATAGACCCATGACAAAACTTTGCTTATCATTCCGACTGGTTTCGAAACTGGATTATGTTTGTAGCAAAAGATAATACTGAATAATAATTTTATTAAATTTTTAATTGGTTTCAACGTAGAATCTTACCTAAATGTACATATAAGCTCGGCTTTAATTTTCGATTTACAACATTATTCTTGTACAATAATTAAAATTAATACTGGGCACAGAAATTAAAACAGCCTAAACAAACAATATATCCCTATACCATTTCATCTCCTCAATAAAATAAACAATAAAAAAAGTAATTGAATTCTAACATTCCTAAGTTAGAAAGGAAATAGAAAGGCCTGATGGTTTTATCTGTTGAAATCATGAGTTGCACTGTGCACACATATTTTATTCCGCGTTTTCTATACTTCCATTGTCGATTGTCCTGGAAAATAAAAAAGGAAAAAATGTCTATTTAAAAAAGAAAAATTATCATAACAATGGTATGATACTAAAATTATTTTATGGAACAGTTTTTTTCATTCTTTTCAAGCCTCTTTTCCCCAGCCTGACATTTTCAGGAATTTAAGATCAAACAGACTGACTGTATTCTTTTACAGAAGACAGGAGTATAATTCTTTAATAGTTTTACTTACTTTTCTTTCTCTAATTCAGGTTCAGGTTTTTTTTCTTTAATATTTGGAGATGAGCTTTTCTTAGACCGACTCCTTGAGCGTCTCCTACTCTTTTTACTGGATCGACTGCGAGATCTAGATCGCCTCTTTCTGTCTCGAGATCTTGAACGATGTCTACTAGAATAAATGTATATATTTCTATACATAATAGTTTTGTAAAAAAAATAGGTTGTCAGGCAACAAAATATACACCCACAGCAGTCGACAAGGGTTGTCACATATGTATCCTTTTGTAAGTAACGGTGCATTTACACTGATATCAATTTCACACAGATCAGTCCCAGAGTTCACAAAACATTCTCAGACTTAAGTTGAGAATTTGCTCAAAATTGTTTTCCTTATTTTAACTAAAATATATCCCTTTATAAAACTTTTGTTTGTTTAATGTATCAAATACCCTAATAAGAAACTATGCAAAATTTTGTGTTTCTAGATCAAAAATATTTCTTACAAACAGTGATTTAAAGTTGAGTAAATTCTCAACTTAAGCCTGAGAATGCTTTGTGAACTTGAGGCCGCATTCACAAAGTAAAACAAGGGCCATAACGTTAGAAGTTATACAGGGAATTTGTTTAAATCCTACCTACTTCTTTCTTCATTTTTCTAATCAACTAAATAATATACATGAACAGGGTGAACTGAAGCAAGGACCATAATTCTAGAAGTAATCAATAGTTTTTATACGCCCACATGGAAATGTGGACGTATATTGCCGTCGCCCCCGTCCGTCCGTCTGTCGGTCCGTCCGTCGTCCACAATTTCTTGTGAACGCACTAGAGGCTAAAGTTGATACGCGATTGACTTTAAATTTATACACGTTGTTTAAGTTCATGAGATGAAGAAGCCTATTGATTTTCAGCGATATCGGATAATTATTGCCAGAGTTATGACCCTTGATCACTTTGAAAAATCTTGTGAACGCTGTAGAGGCTAAAGATATTATCCGATTGACTTTAAATTTATACACAGTGTTTAAGGTCATGAGACGAAGAAGCCTATTGATTTTCAGCAATTTCCGATAATTACTGCCAGAGTTATAGCCCTTGATCACTTCAAAAAATTTTGTGGACGCTGTAGAGGCCAAAGTTATTATCCGATTGATTTTAAATTTATACACAGTTTGTTAGGTCATGAGACGAAGAAGCCCAATGATTTTCGGTGATTTCCTATAATTGCTGCCAGAGTTATGGCCCTTGATCACTTTGAAAAATCTTGTGGGTGTTCTAGAGGCCAAAGTTACTATCCGATTGACTTTAAATTCATACACAGTGTTTAAGGTCATAAGATTTGCGATAATTACTGCCAGAGTTATGGCCCTTGATCACTTTGAAAAATCTTGTGGATGGTATAGAGGCCAAAGTTAATATCTGATTGACTTTAAATTTATACAAAGTGTTAAAGGTCTTGAGGCGAAGAATTCTATCGATTTTCAGAGATTTCCGATAATTACTGCCAGAGTTATGGCCCTTGATCACTTCAAAAAATCTTGTGGACGCTTTAGAGGCCAAAGTTGATATCCAATTGACTTAAAATTGATACACAGTGTTAAAGGTCATCAGGCTGAGAAGCCTATTGATTTTCAACGATTTCCCATAATTACTGCCAAAGTTTTCTCCCTTGATCACTTTGAAAAATCTTGTGATGCTTTAGGTGCTTAACTTATTATCCGATTGACTTCAAAGTGATACACAGAGTTTAAGGCCTTGAGATGAACAAGTATATTAATTTTCAATGAATTTTGATAACTGAACAGCTAAATCCATGATATTAAATGATTTGTATACCATACTAAATGTTAGCATTTTCTGAGTTGTTACTCTTAATCAGATTTGAGTGTAATATAAATCGAAAAAAGTAAAAATATGCGACAACTCTTGTTGACTGCCCGGACGATTTAGCTGCTGTGGGCGTATGTTTCGTTGCCTGGCAACCTATCTTTGTTTTATTAATTTGAATAATGCATATATATATATACGACCACATTTCCATGCAAAACTAATTATTGAAGTAAACTTGAACTACATGTTAGTCCAGAGATGACCAGGTATGTATACAGTGGATGTTAAACTCTATTTATCTCTCTATTTCAAGGCTTCTTTCACAAACATGTCAACATGCACACGGGACCTCAGTATTTTGTCCGATTTAACAAATAGAAGCTGCTTAGCAAGCAAGATTCTTAATCACCGAGCCATTGTGTGCCCTAAAAAATAATAAAGTTTTCACATATTTTTGGTCAAAATTGGTGTGAAGCATTTGGTCTTGATAAGACAACCATATTGATATTCCTGATCCAGAGTAATGTCCTCTTTTCTAAAAAAAAAAAACCTCTGAGAATACAACAGAGGTTCTAGTTTTTAACAGATTTTTTGTTTCAAATTTGTGGGAATGAGACGACAAACCCTATTGATCTTGAACTTAAGTCCTTAAATTTTTGTATCAGACAAATGGAATATTTATGATACCTTCTTCTATTTCGGGAACGGGATCGAGAACGTCTTGAATGCTTCTTCCTGTCCCTTGATCGTGATCTGGACCTGAAAACAAGAAATGGATAGAATACATGTATCTGTAAATGTGTGGAGCTTAATTTCTAAAATAAGACAACAAATACTGATTCCTATAACAGTAGTTTAAACTTCTATAATGTCAGTTATGTAATCCTTTGAGACAAGTAAAACACTACACAGGCTATCTACTTATATATTGTAGTTTGATTTGTGTACCTAAACCCATGTACATCAACAGATGTCCTGCAAAATGTCAGACAGCTCCTTTATTGCTTTTCAAAGTAAAATCATCATCTGAGATAAGTAAAAAATACAATACCTTCTGCTATGACTTCTTGACCTACGACGTCGTTCCCTTTCCCTGTCACGATCTCTTTCCCTATCACGATCTCTATTCCTTTCTCTGTCATGCTCACGGCTTTTACTTCTTTTTTTACGAGTTTCTTCCCTTTCTTTATCTCTTTCTTCACGGTTTTTCCTCATTTCTTCCCTTTCCTTTTCTCTTTGAAGTCTCCTGTCTGCTACAGATTTCTGAAAGGCAAAATAAATATAAAAATTTAGCCATCAAAAAAACAAATGCTGTGTGTAAGAACTTGCATAAAGGAGACACTCGATTGTTAGACTGGAGCATTACAAATTGACAAAATGGCAATCGAGTGACATGAAATTCAGTCCTTTGCTTTTGTTTGTGTTTTCAAATGATTTCCTATCCCTGATAGAGCAGATGTAAAGTAGATGTTAGTAAATGTTTCAGCTGCTGTACTTGGTTGAAGCATTATCTTCAGTAAGTGCAAGGGTTGTAGCCTGAAATCATCTTTCATTCGAGAGTCACTTCTAGTTTCACATGGAGTATATATTTATTGATGTCAAACACTGGAACAAATGGATTCAAAATCCTTCTTACTACAATTAAATAGAAGTCGGTTTCTAGAATATTATTCATTATGACTTATATTACCTGAAGATCAGCTAGTTTATCGCGAATACTGATAAAACCCAGATGAAGTTTGCCGCCAAAATGATCTGCCAGTCGTCTGTCATTATCATGGATACCAAGATAAGCCCCACAAACTTCACATACACGAAGTTTCTGTTGTTGATAACTAGAAGCTGGCATTTGATTTCTATACTCTTGCTGTAAAATAAAACAATTAACAAATATACAAGCCATGATTTTTAACCATTAGAAACAGATTTATAAATACAGGTAAATTAGATAATGAGCTAACAGTTCTTGCTATAATGGTAAAAAATAGATAACGAAAACAAAATATGCTAGTCTTGGTCTCGCAGGGATGTAGCCAGGATTTGCTGAGTGGTGGAAAAAAAAAAATTCTGAGGGAAGCGAGGAAAAATTTTTTTTTGGAGGGGGGCGTGGTCTTTTATGAAAATTCAATCCTTCCTGGTGTATTTCCAGAGCATCTGCTGCCTTTTTGTTGTATTTGCTTCAGTACAAATCAAATTTACTTAACTTTAATATTTACATATTCATCAAATTTTTACCAAATTAACTTAATTTCATCAATGATTCAATGATACAGAGACTCTTGCAGGGAGCTAAAAACTTATGTAAATGGTAATTGGTATTACATATACCATTTCAAATTAATTTACTAAAAAAAAGATCAGTTTCAATCAAATTCAAAGATTCTAAGTCAAAAGCCTCTGTGGTAGTCGTACTTATGTTAATTACATGATGTAGTGACTAATGATAAGTAAAACAGTACACTCGCCTTGCCGCCTAATTGATTTATTTTGTGGCAAGTGTAAATAAAATGGACTGTAGCCCAACTGTCTCTCGGATTTAATTTAGATTCGGTAGAATTAACGCAAGAATGAGTACATTAAAAATTGGTCGTAAAACCGAACGTACGACACCATTTACGACATCCAACACTTCAACATTGAAATGCCGTAAATTGGTCTGGGTGGCCTATTTACGGCAAATATACAATTATTCAAAGACCGTATAGAATCAGAATTATAAATTGATGAATACTCCTTTTTTAAACTAAATTAGGATGGAAGGGTTTACTACGGCACACAAAATTAAATTATGCCGTGGCAGACATGGTTTGCGTCGGCTTTTAACTTTTACTCTATGACTATGGCTTTGCCGTGGTAAATTTCGAGCGATGAGTTTGTGTACGTACAGTCAGCAGAGTGAAAGAAGGATGAATCATGAATGGGTTTATTAAATACGACTGGGCGGGTTTCCTCGATTTTTTCTTTGTGCTGGGCGGCAAGAAATAGTGCCGGGCGCAAGCGCCCGGCGCCGCCCAGCGTGGCTACATCCCTGGTCTCGATTATACCTTTTTATGGTACATTATTCATCACAAAATGTATTCAAATTCAGTAATTATCAAAGGCTAACGACGGCATCAAAAGTTGATTATGGTCTGGATAAGTTCATTAATATCCAATTAATAATTAATTTTTGATCGTTTTGGAAAAAATATAACTGTAATATTCTGATTTCTAGTATTCTATTGAGATTATGGGTAATATTTTGATACGGAAATTAAAAACTGACCTCTTCACCATTCTTTTTAGCTTTTAGTTCCTCAACTTTTTGCATAAAGATGAGTGATTCCTCCACATTACCTTGTGCACCCATTTCTTCAGCTTTGGCTAAAGTTATACCAATCTGTTCCCCTAATTGATGTATCTTCTCAGCCTGAAATGAATATATAAACAGTTCTGTATGCCATCTTAATAATATTTTACTGATATTATTACCAGGAAACAAAATATAAATCCACAGAAACCAAGTTGTCCAAGCAGCTCATAATGGTTGTGGTATTATAAATTTTTCAAGACAAACCCCCAAAAATTAAAAAATCTTCATAATGTAAAGTATCAATAAATAACGAGGATTTAAGTGACGATGTATACGATAACGTTTCAATATAAGAGAGTAAAAAATAAAACTCTATGATGTTTGTATGGTGTTGGGAGCCACGGTGACTCAGACATTGGCTCGGTAACCTGGAGGTTCCGTGTTCTATCCCTCTGTTAACCAGGAAAGTTCATCAGGATTTTTTCCGTCGTGATACTTCCTTGTGTTAAATAACTAAAGTAAGACAATTTTTTACTATGATTTTGTTACACCATTAACTTTGCTATAACTACCTTGCTATTAGCATCCTCACTCAGCTCTTCCTGTGTTTCCTTCAGTCTTCTTTTAGCCAATTCCATCTTTCTGTCACAGTCTGCTATGAAGTTCTGTAAATGTTCCATTGCCTGAAAAGAGGAGGGTTTTTAGAAGTTCACTAAATATCTGTAGATGCATTACATACATAATACATTAATACAATATGTTCATACTGGTAGAATGACGTGCATTCTTGCTTTCAAAAAAATCTTTCATATAAGATAAGTTTCAAAATTTGATAAAGATTATAAATCATACTGCTTTTTGTTAAAAAAAAATCGTAGAAAGTACTTACATCTATGTCATAGTAGTAATCCTTTGTCAATGCAGCCTGTTCATAATCTGCTCTTAATGCCAATTCATGAATTCTTGAACATTCCCCCAGATCCATTCTCTGTTTTAAAAGATTACAAGAACAAACAAAAGGACATTAGTCAATGGGTTAAACATAGATGTATATGAACCCATAC
The DNA here is from genome assembly GCA_963678685.1 of Patella ulyssiponensis. Taxonomy (NCBI): domain Eukaryota; kingdom Metazoa; phylum Mollusca; class Gastropoda; family Patellidae; genus Patella; species Patella ulyssiponensis. The sequence goes on along the minus strand of OY783226.1, from coordinate 81,116,907 downwards.
CACACCGATGATCCAATTCTTTTTGAGTACGTACCCTATTTTCAACGTCTGGCCAGAAATTCTCCAGAAACATGGTGATGAATTGTTACTACCACTAAATGATGGAATTTTAAATATATACGTACCAAAACTCTTTAAAATATTGTTCTATAATGGCCTGCATTTCATTTATTCCCCAGAAAACCCTTTCATCACTTACAACAAAATATACCTTAAAGCTACTGCAAAAACTGATCAGATAGTATTTTTAGTATTAAAATTGCTTGGTTTGTATGAAATACATGTATATGTTACATATTTCAAAAATTAACCTATATAAGCTTACTCATGCCATTCAGAAGTTTGTGTGAACGGGAAAATGTAATGAATATTTCTTTTACGGTCTCAGACGCCTGAATGTCTTGCAGGATGTAGCCAAAACAAAAATCTAGTAAAAAGTCTAAATTTGATAAATGTATGCTAACAATGAAACATCAGAATTATGATTATATGTACTGCCTTTCAGTTTACAGTGTACGTACCAATATCCCCTGGAATGGATACTGCGTCAATCAAGCCCTTTTCAATGATTACTTACCGTACTTGCTAGTATATCATTCGGACAGCAGCCCAACAGGAAACTCTTACATACCCTAGGCCCATCAAACTTTTCTTTATGAAGTCCACTTTCGCCTATAATTATTCATCATAGCCATTTATATTAATTATAAACAATTTGAATGTGTAAATAAAAGTATTGTTTTTCCCACAACCCTATAAAGTCATCACTTTTTCATATATTGATCACTTGGAGAATATAGACACTTTCAAACATTACTGTTCAAAGATAGAGTCTGTTTATGAAATTTTATCTTTATTTTTTCAAGAAAAATGTAAGCTTATTCAGAGCACGTATGTATGAAATTACCTGATTATAAAACAAAATATGTAATTCTCTATATAATTTCGATTCATACAAAAAAAAAACCTCTCAAGAATTACAAATTGCTTTCTTTGTAAAAATGCTGATAATCCCCAAGTGACTACTTCATGTAAATAAATGCATTTTTTAAAGAATGATGTCTGCAATAAGTAAAAAGTCAATCAAAAATTCTTAGTATAATTTTATGTAGGTACAATTTATATTGCAATTAATGATCATCTGGGGTGGGTTGATGCAAATTTATGGCTAATTCATTAGAAACCTAATATTGAGGCTGATTATCTCCTCCTGAATCCCAAAACAGATGACACATATTAGTTCATTGCACAGTTAAAGCATTAAGCCATCAAACTTAGCCTAAAGAATAAAATGCTCATGATTGAACTTAGTCATTGTTTTGCGGTACTGAAACAGCAATCTTGCCTGTTTAGAATCAAAAGTGTTGTGTCCCAAAACATTCATAAGTCAAATTGCTTATCTTTGCTGACCCTTCTCAGAAAAAGCTAATCAACATGATCAAACTTGGTCAAGACATTCAGCTAATACACACAAACACCAAATTTAACATTGGAGGCAGACAGGGGGACGGACGAACCCATTTTAAGAATTCCCTGCTTACTTAAAAAAGCAGGAGTTCAATTAAACAAATGGGTATTCACTAGTTTTGAAATCTATGTTACATGATGTTCAATTGTTTCTTTTTTTAAAAAATAAATATTACACCAACAATTACACAACCAATCCCAGTTTAATATCATTCATTACCATATTCAAAACAATGGTTTAAGATATATAAACAAATTTATTATTAAGCACCAGCTTTCAAATACATACATACAGCCATGTATTATTTCAGAGGCATACTCAGTAAAAACATCTCAAGGGTTCCTGCAAATAGATGTACCAAGCCATTCCCCTACTATTTGTTGTTAAGAATCAAAAATATTCATCTTTTCACATGGTCATTAAATACAGTAATTATACATAATATAGTCTCTAAACATTCTTTAATCAAAACTTACCAAAACTTAAAACTATAATAACAAGTATTTAACATTATTAAACATCTATTTGAATTGAACTGAAGTTAATCTTGGGAAAAAAAATTTTTCAGGTCTGAATTCTGGACACTGAAATATAATTAAAATTTTTAACTCACGCCTTGGTCACTTCACCTCCTTTGTAAATAAGTCTGGAGAAACCAACATTACAAACCTCCCTTCAAAATAGGGATTAAAAATTCATTAAAGTTTCTTACCGTAAAAGAAAGAACTAGGGTTTTATTATGAAGAATTTAATTTTTAATGGGGTTTGTTTTATAAGTTTTATTTAGTTTCGGTAATCCATCATAAAAAAACTATACATTTTATTGTTTGAAGATTACCTGGTATGTTAGTTGATACAAAAATAAATGAGGGTTTACTAAATTACTATGTCAGACTGTACACTAAGAAAAAATCAGTCAAAATTTGTTGTAATAAAACTTATAAGCCAATAATATAATATCAGTTGGATAGTTTTTAAAACTTCAACTTGGTGACCAATATCCAAATACAAAACTCTTCTTCATCAGTCGTTTATTTTCAAGCTACAATTATTATTTTACGTCATTAACTTGATGTATGCCCACATTACATCTACTGGTAAATTACAGATAAAGATAAAAACACCATCACCAAATTCCTTTATCTCTAAGTAATACTGATACTATGATAATTTATTGAAGTTTTATTCTGAGTTTAATTAACTGTTCTAACATTGAATTAACATAAGCGACCATATAACCCTGAATTTTATATGTGATACATTATACAGTACTAAAGAATAGGTGGTTGTCCAAATCAAGATATAGGCACAGATAGATGGAAATGTAAAAGTCATAACAATCAAACTATAATTAATCCCTCTCGGCATTCTAAAAAAAAAAAAGTAAAAATAAAAAAGTAAAATGTTTGACTGTTTTAGCACCATTTTTAATCAGGGACTCAAAGCCCGAAACTAAACATTAGTCATATCAAAAAGTGACCTAATATTCTTATCTGGAAAGCATGCGCAATAAATACTATCTGTGTAGACCAGAATAACCAGAAGCTAGAGATTGTCGTTCGATTGAGACATCACTGAACACATAACGGATTAGAAACTACAGTAAAACTAGTCCAGCTCTGGACGTCAGTCTATCGTTACACTCGCCTGTACCTCCAGAGACTGTGTACTTGACTCCTTGGCGAAAAAGTTTGAGTTCCCAGTCAATTTTACTGGGCGACTTTTTTACTGCTAAACGGTCGCGTGTCAGTCCCTGTGGACGCCTGACAAATATAAATGAACATCTTAGTGAGAAAATAAGGCCTTGCTTACCCTGCTAGAACCAGTATGAGAGACACAACACGCTGTTAAAAAACATACCCCTCTCTTCTATCAGATTTGCCCGACTTCATTGAAAGCATCATAGAAGGGTAACTCACAAATTTACAAACTCAGGCAAAAAAGATGAAACGAAATTTAGGTATGCCTGTGAGAAAAAATTTAAATCTTTGAAAAGTTCAGAATCTTCAGTCATTTATTGCTTTGCTTAGACCAATTACAATAATTTACAATCAAATTCTTTTCGAAAATCCGAATTTTTTTCCCCCGGCTTACCTAAATTTCGTTTCATCTTTTTTGCCTGAGTTTGTAAATTTGTGCGTTACCCTTTCAATGAAGTCGGGCACGCGACCTTTTAGCAGTAAAAAGTTGCCCAGTAAAATTGACTGGGAGCCCAAAACTTTTTCGCCAAGGAGTCAAGTACGCGGTCTCTGGATGTACAGGCGAGTGTACGAGACTGACGTTCAGGGCTGGACTACAGTAAAACCAGAAACGATTGAATGTAATTCAGTTAATATATTTAAGTTATATTATTATATGCGTTGCGACCCACGACACTACAATAATAATGTCTACATCTACCTATAGCGACACTTCACAGTACAGTCGACTGAGTCGTAGTCATACACGGTACAGTTACATTCAGTACAGGATGTCGAGTCAAGCAAGGTGGTGCCAACTTAGTTCAGCTCTGAACGTTGGTATCATCACACTCACCCTGAATGTTCAGGGACTGTCCCATTCAATCAATGTCGAAAATAATTGGAGAACAGTCAATTTTACTGGACAACTTTTCACTGCTAAACGACGGGGTGTCAATTGGTGTAAATGTAAATGAAAGCCTGTACAATGTAAAGCCTGTACATTTCGTTTCATATTGTATGATCGACATTCCTGAATGTGGACGTTGACTTACAGTTAGAGTGCCATGGTGGACAGTCCCTGAACGTTCAGGGTGCTGAATGGAATGAGACCGACGTTCAGAGCTGAACTAACTAGGCTAGTGCCAACTCAGCTGTTGTTATACTATTAATATGTATTAATGGCTGCAACGGTACTGGGTAAATCGTACAGACCAAATATAAACAGCAGACATTGAAAAATTGAAACACAATAAATAAAGAATCTTCAATTGCAGAACTCGCACTGTGTGTTAGTGTAGGCCTACAGGATGTGGAGAAACAAACTTTTCTTATTAAAAACAGGGTCATCAAATCGAAGCATAATAATGGCTTGAATTGATGAATTTCCGATAACTTACCATCCCTAGCTGTACCCATTAATTGGTCGAGCATAGCTCGCATTTGGTCATGGGCAGTCATAGTGAATTATTAAGAATTTCTTTATAATATTAAGTTTCCATCCAGTGCTTTCTTTGTGCTTCTAAAAATTTCCAAGATGGCGATCGCGAACAAAAGCCAAAGGACAGGCCAAGGGAGGCAACTCCTTTTTATTTGAAGCAAACAGTCTGGTTAATCTAAATTTGTTAATTTATTACATTTATGAAATCGGGGCCGCTCAAGCCTGTGAGTGTGAACGACTTTATCAGCGTATTATTATATCCCGAAATTAAACTAAGTTGTGTGGACGACTCCACCAACGAATGTGATTGATCACGCTGAACTCGACACAAAAAAAATATATACTAATTAAGAATATGTCCCGAAAGTAAACTATGTCGTGTGGATGATTACATGTCATTTCGGTCCCGCGTCATTTCGGACTTACGACATTTCGGACTCCAAAAAATATGGCCTCGACGTTTCGGACTCGGGCACATGACATTTCGGACTCGGGTATATGACATTTCGGACTCGGGAATAAGTTGGAAGGAAAGGTTGAACACAACTGTCAAATCAATATAAAATACACCGTGGCTATTCTTAATAGCCCAACAAAAAATAACTTAAAGGTTAAATTATATAATTTACCGCTCGCCATCAAGTACTAGTAGTAGTAGGCCTTCGGCGTGGAGTCGTGCATCACGAACCTACACGACAAAATTTCAGATGTTGAGTGTTTACGAAAAGAACGTTTTACTTCTTTATACATGTATTGCTGTACTGATGAATTTATTAGGAATAGGCCAATTTAAAACACGAAAGAAAATATTTATTAACATGAAACACGTGGTTAGTAAAAGGCTCCACCAAACGATAAAACATTAGATTAGTTGCACTTACGGTTCTTTGATAATCGTCGTTTCCCGTAAAATTAATGTATTTGTTTAAATCCAGTAATATATGCTGATGAATTTATTTGAAAATGACCTACACAAAAACAAAAATTTACACGACATTCACTCTTTTTACAAGTCCCTAGAAATTGTTAACGATAACCCGGTGAGCTGCACGTTGACATGCAATTCCTCCCGCTTGGCAATACCAATCGATAAATTAGTGCGTACCTACAAAGCAAAGTATTTCTGAGGAAAATATTAAAAATAGCAACGATCAAAGCGGGATAATTAAAGCTGATTAACCGATAATCCCGATGTTATTGTAGTATGTGCAAAGAAATCTTGCGGTTCTTTGGTGGATGATGAAAAACCGTGAGTTGTCAATCATCGATAATGGCGGCCGTGTGTTGATTGCAATTATTCCGTTTCACAAAAAAAAAACATTGGCAGTGATCGATCAATCAAGCTTGTTTAATTTTTGACAAAAGAAAAACAATGAAGTATTACTAAATATACACAAATTTTCAACAATATTTTATTGCCAAGTTCAATACTCGCCGATGAAACAAAAGAGAACTAGCAGTGTTAATCGCGACGTCAACAATCGCTGATCAATTAAAGCCCCAATAACACTCTTGTTGTAATTGAATAATATGTCCCAATCTTTATTCTGGTCAACAAATTGTATTATTTTACAATATTTAAATAAATTGATGATACAAATTTCATCGTAACACACATAATTTAAAGAATTGGAAAAATTCAACTACATGATTTGAAAAGGTTAACGTAAACCTTTTCAAATGTGACTTGGATTTTAAAATATTTTCGAACCCTCTGGACAAGTAAAATATGATGTAATGGATAATTTACACAACAGGTAGGACACATAAACATCTGGTACTTAGAATAAGACTATTATTTATTTTCTAGAGCTGCCAAGCCTGCAAGAGTGTTATTGTCCCTTTAAATAAACTATCAGTCTCACATAAAACGAAAAAACAAACAGCTGTACTATTAGTATTACACAAATTTTCTACAGTATTTTAATTATTAATCAGAGTCCGAAAAGTCGCTTGACTGAGTCCGAAACGACGCCAAGTAAGTCCGAAAAGTCGCCAGACTGAGTCCGAAACGACGTTTGCGTTGAGTCCGAAATGACGCGGGACCGAAATGACGTGCTACCGTGTGGATGACTTTATCATCGTATACTATTCAAAAAAAGTAGGGGATATTTGATTTTGGGGGCATAATACCAAAATATGCAAATGACTACGAAAAAAGTCACCATAGAACCTAACAGAAGAAACATTTCCAGTTACATGTGACGCCCAAACGCACCAATATCTACCGCATGGAATGCAGGTGATGCTTGGGATCATCATGGGGGTCCAACCCAAGATTTGCACGACTCTGACTTTGAATGTTACACAGTCATTGTGGCATTGAATTCCAGGGTGGAAACATCAGTTTAATTGTTTTAGTGACCAGAAAACAAATTTTGATATGCGTCGGCTTACCCAAAATGAAAGGTGACGTGCCCTTGGCATGCTACAGATCGGCAAAACACAGGCGGTTGTGGCGCGGACGATGAATGTTTCTCAGTCTGTCATAAGCAGGCTATGGTCCAGATACCGTGATACACAATCTGTACAGGACAGACCACGCTCAGGTCGACCAAGGGCGACAACTCAAGCCCAGGATCGATTTATCCGTACCTTATTTGGCCTTGAGAAATCGTGTCATCACAGCAAATCAGATCAGCGCTCGTCTTCAAACAGACACTGGTGTGAGAGTGAGTGGCCAGACGATTCGGAATCGACTGCATAGGGGTCACCTTTGCGTCCGACGTCCTCGCGTGATCCCTTGTTTGAGAGATCATCACATTCAGGCAAGACGTCGTTGGTGTAGGGATCGTCAACACTGGGATAATCGACGCTGGAGCAATGTGATGTTTTCAGATGAGTCAAGGTTCACTGTTGATTTTTTGGACAGACGTTAACGTCATCAGACATGATCGATTTGGGGGGTTCTGTTATGGTGTGGGGAGGCATCACTGTTGCTGGAATAACGGCTTTACATGTTGTTGCAGGGCGTGTTACAGGCCAGTACTATATACCGGGACAACATCTTGGCAGTCCATGTTGTGCCGTTCGCACGACGTCATGGCCGCCGTTTCATCTTCCAGGATGACAACGCAAGATGTCACAGGGCCAGGATCGTTACAGGTTACCTCCAACAACAGAACATCACCACATTACCTTGGCCAGCACTGAGTCCCGACCTCTCCCCCATCGAGTATGTCTGGGACATGCTTGGACAGAGGTTACGTCAACGTCAACAACGTCCTGCCAATGTCCAAGAACTTGCTGCTGCGTTGCAACAGGAATGGGACAATCTGGACCAAAATGACCTTAGACGTCTCATTAGGAGTAAGCCACGTCGGATCAATGCTTGTTTGGCAAACAGAGGAGGATTTACCCGTTACTGACTTTGTTGTGATGCTGTGGTAACTTTGCTGTTTGACCCCGGGTATCATTTTACCCTTATAATGGTCAGTCTGTGCCTTACTTAGTCTAACGATCATTTGGAATAAATCGATGAATGTGAACTTCATTTCATTTTGTCATTTGTTTCTTCGTCAAGGGGGGTTGGGATGGCCTAGTGGTCTAGAGTGCCGCGCTTCGACCTCTAGCTGGCCGGTCACCTCTGGCTTGCGGCTGTGGTTTCGAGCCTTGGTGTGAGCGTATGTGGCATGGAGATAGGGGCGCCTTCTCAACCTCGTGAGTTTCCTCCGGGCACTCCGGTTTCCTCCCACGGCTAACGACCCCTACGCGCAAGCGAATTATTGAAATAAAATTGAAACCATATGTTAGTCCCGAAATGACCTGGTTGTGTTGAGTGGACGTTAAACCCCACTTCTCTCTCTCTCTTCTTCGTCAGTTTCATTAGGTGACTTTAATAACACTTAAAAATCAAATATCCTCTACTTTTTTTGAATAGTATATTATTATATCCCGAAATTAAACTAAGTTGTGTGGACGACTCCACCAACGAGTGTGGATAATTACGGAGAACTCAACACAAAAAATATACTAATAAGGAATACACATGCCCGGAAAGTAAACTATGTCGTTTGGACGACTTTGCCAACACGTATTATTATATCCCGAAATTAAACCGAAGTCTTGTGGACGACTCCACCAACGAGTGACTTCTTCTTCTTCTTCTTCCCTTAAGGACGAAGGTTCCAATTGGAACGTACTTGAATCTGGATGAGATGCGCAGGTGCGATCGATAAAACGTATTCTGCTGCGGTTAGGTGGTGTGGCGGTTGGTTCCATAGATTCACCGTCTTGGGGAAGAAGGAAGTCTGGTGTTGTGTCGAGAGGCATCTAGGCTGGTGTAGTTTGCTGCTGCCTCTTGTACGACTATCGCCTTCCGAGATGTATTTTCGGCTGATGTCCGTGAGCTGGGTCCGGTGGCCCGGATCCGGTACATCATGGTCACTGAGGCCTTTTGTTTACGAGTTTCGAGGGATTCCCACAATCTGTTTCACAGAGAATTACTTACGAATTAACTCTAACAGATGACTGTCCACAACACGTGCGTTGACTGCAGGCGGCGTCAGTCATTGGCTCAACGGCTCGTGCAATGTTTACTTAACACCTAACTGCTTCGGGCAAAATGATGCATTTTACTCATTTTAATACCCATTTACACTAAATAGGAAATATTTTTTAACTACAAATACTTCAAACGTCTTTATTTATTTTTCTTTTACCTAAAAAAAATGTTTGAGAATTTAATTTGTCGGAGTAAAAAAGTTAATATGCCGAACTCATTAAGCCTCGTCGATGCCATGCTTATCAGTGATTGTAGCGGCCAAGCGAATATTCACTGCGGGATTAGTTTGGGATTCCCACCCTAGGTCTGCCAGGAGGCGTGTGACGGCTCCTGGGGTCCTGTCCCGGTACTCGTGTTTGACAAATCTGACCGCGCTTCGTTGCACCTTCTCTAGGGTGTTGATGTCTTTTTGAAGGTTTGGAGCCCATGCTGTTGAGGAGTACTCGAGTACTGAGCATACGAGGGTGGTGTACATTGCCTCCTTTACATGTGGGGTGCATTGCCGGAAGTTCCTCTTTATGAAACCAAGGGTTCTGTTGGCTTTGGCCGCGCTTGGCACAACGTGCCTTGTTCATTTTAGGTCTTCTGCGACGGTTAACCCAAGGTACTTGCTCGCTACTTCGACATCTAGGGTGTGGTGGTGTAGGGTATATGGGAAGATGATCTTCTTTCTCCTCGTAGTTGGTGCTATGCGTATAACCAGGCACTTGTTGGCATTGAATTTCATCTGCCAGGTTGTTTCCCAGTCCTCGAGTTTAGTGAGGTCTGCTTGGAGGGCCTGGGCATCCGATTGGGATTTGATGACGCGGTATAGAATACAATCATCCGCGAATAGCCTGGCATCGGATGAGTCGACATTGTCCGGCAGGTCGTTGATGAAGATCAAGAACAGAAGGGGGCCAAGGACTGTCCCTTGGGGGACGCCAGATAGCACATCTGCTTGATCGGATGTTGTGCCTGCGACAACAACTCTCTGTTGGCGGTTCGTCAGGAATGACTTGATCCATTGTTCGGTTGTACCGCGGATTCCATAGTGGTCGATCTTTTGAAGTAGCCTTTGATGCGGTACCTTATCAAAAGCCTTGGCAAAGTCGAGAAGGATGACGTCTACCTGGTTGCCCTTGGCTATCTTGCTGGCTATCTCCTGGATGGTGACGAGGAGCTGTGTCTCGCAAGACCCTTTCTTCCTCAATCCATGTTGACTGTCGTGAAAGATGCGGTGTTGATCAAGATGCTCCATAATGGAGCTGTGCACTATGTCCTCTAAGATCTTACATATGATGGAGGTTAGGGAGACAGGCCTATAGTTAGCTGGCTGATGTTTCTCACATTTCTTGAATATAGGCACAACTCCTGCATCCCTCCAGTCTTTCGGGGTGGACGACTCCACTAACGGGTGTGGACGACTTAACCAGATTTCCCGTGTGGACGACTTTGCTTCGTTATTCTCTATCAGCGGGTACCCTCAGCCTTAGATCAGTGAACTTGTTCACTCTTAATACCCTTACTTAATACACCCACATTTGAATAGGCCCATTGTTGGTTTTTTTCTGCTCTTTTGTTTGTCCATTGTTCACCTTAAAATGTTAATGTTATGGCCGCTCCAGATGCAGCGGGATTGGGTAGGCCTATATAAAATACAAAATAACCTGCCTTTGTGATCCCAGGTGTACACCGGAACTGGGTTTTGTCGTACCATCCGAAGGACCGAACTCTCCACGGGTCCTAACCATTGAACAGAAAAAAGGCTGCTGGGGAACTTTCTCAAGCAACACCGAGATCGAATCCCAGACATTCACATCTTCAAGAGACAGCTTGACCTTTTTTACAGGAACATGGAGGGTTTAAAGTCATATTTTCTTAATTTGGGGGGGGGGGCGCTTCCATCCTAGGGGGTGTCGTGTCCGACAAAATTCCCATCATAGCACACTGTATGGCATATGCCCGTCTTCATTAGCCCAGTCCGGAGCAGAACAGTAGGGCGTTAAACCTCACTCATGTCATTTCATTTCTCCTGTGTCTAGATCGCTTTCTGGCTTATAAATTAATCAGCAACGAAGTAAAATTTTATTTCTTTTCTGATTCCATGAAAACAAAGTCAATGGTAGTTTAATCTTGTGATGCCGAACTTGACAAATGTTAGCTAAAATTATGTGGCTGCAGGGGCGTTTTAAGGTGTATCATGGCGGAGGCTATACGATTTTGATAGCCCTCTTTCGCGGGCGTCCGGGGGTGGGTGGGGAGGTGTTTTGATTGATGATCTCCATACCAGTGCAATGACTGCATTCTCATTCAGTGGTGAATTCGACAGTAACAGTGCAAAGAAAACGATTGACTCGGACTCGGGGGCCCTTTCCCTTGGCCAGAGGGGCCATTTTGTCAGACGAGGGGCCGCTTTGTCTGGCTTTAGGGCTCTCCCTAAATAGGGTACATTTCATTTTTCTCATCGGTTTTCGCATTTTTCTCCCGTTTTATTTGTTTAACTTCTTTGATTTTTTCGCGAGGAGGCTGGCGCCTCCAGCGCCTCAGCTAGAAAACGTCTTTGTGTGGCTGGAGTAAGGCGGAAGACATCAGTAGTGGAACCAGGCCTAGACAAATATTATATGCATAATAATACCGAAGCTGTGAACACTGTAGAGGTCATACTTTTTATCCGATTTTGATTAAACTTACAATGTATGTTTATGATCGAAAGATCCCTGTCCCTTCCTGGATTATGCCCCCCCAATTGTACGAACAATGTAAAAACCTCTCAATTCTATCCAAGTTACACCATAATTAAGGTTGAGTTCAAATTTCGTGCAAATCGGACCAATTCTCTCCGAGAAAATGCACTGTTAAAAATAATAAGATAGTTTACATCAATAATATATAACAGTTGCCACCTAAATTTCGGGTGGAAACTAGATGCTACCTAAATTGGAGAAACTCCTAACACTAATACACCAATTCAGGTGAAAACTAGTTGTCACTTTCGTTGTTGTTTTTAGCGTTTAACGTGCGCTTCCAACTAGGGTGGTATCGCAGACTATTGGCCTACCGTCGTCAGTCAGTTATCCAGTAGTAGCTTGTTACCTACTTTATAACCAGTTAGTGATCCAACAAGATACTATTGGTACTGGCAGTTACTGCAACGAATATGCGGACGTGGTGTACAGTCGGTCTAAACACATATTATCACCAAAAAAAAGCCCCAGTCCGAAATCCGAGTCCAAATTGGTCAATATCCAAAATGGCCGCCGGTTTTGGTTTCAAAATTTCCTATTGTCATCCACTTATCATAACATGATCGAGTTTGTTATCACTTCTACGTTAAAACCAGCCCTCTTTGTTTTTCACCAATACTTACTTGCATACAATAACCTGGAAAAAAGCCCCGCCCCTGCTCTAAGGCTTTTTTGGAATCCCCACTTTCTATTTTCCACCGTGATTCTTTCATTTTTGCGAAAAGGAATCATTTGGGAGAATATTTCTCACGAACGATTTTTATTGGCCAACCAATGCGAGATCAAAGGATATATTGTATAAACGCACATGCTTAGAGCATGCAATATGGATGGAGTTAGCGCAATTACAAATGTACATTATTATTATTATTATGTTTCGCACGCCTGGAATAACCAACAAAAAACTGTTTGAATTCGTCGTAACGAGATTTCACTCATAACACACTGTACGTCGTTAGCGGATGCCCGTCTTCATTAGCCGAGTCGGTGTAGAAAAGGGTGTTAAAGGGACAATAACACTCTTGCTGGCTTGGCAGCCCCAGAAAATAAATAATAGCCTTATTCTAAGTACTAGATGTTTAAGTGTCCTACCTGTTGTGTAAATTATCCATTACGACCTATTTTACTTGTCCAGAGGGTTCGAAAATATTTTAAATCAAAGTCACATTTGTAAAGGTTTACGTTAGACTTTTCAAATCAATTAGTTGAATTTTTCCAATTTTTTAAATTAGGTGTGTTAAGATGAAATTTATATCATCAATTAATTGGAATATTGTAAAATAATACAATTTGTTGACCAGAATGAAGATTGGGACATATTATTTAGTTACAACAAGAGTGTTATTGGGGCTTTAAAGGAACATTTCATTTATACACCAATGTTGTTTATTGACATGCTACGACAAACTGTGGTATATAAACCAGAATCTGTTATTCCATATATTATAATATGTATGGATGTCTGGGTAATAAAATGAAATAAAATCGAGTGAAACGTACTATTGTTTTGCTCCAGGACTTGGCATTAATATTCCTATGGAATTTAACTAGAAAGGGTTTTTGTATTAATTCTGTTAATCATAGCATAGCAAAAAAATTTGTGGTGATTTTTCATTGAACGACCCCGCTAAAGAAGATAGACTCTTTACCGCTTTAACCATACGGCAAACAAGTAAAAACAAAAGTTGTAATCGCCCTCCCCCCCTAAAAAAAATGCTTCTGAATTGTTTTGTAATAATTTTTTTATTGTTCAATTTTATTTCCTTCCTTTTATCAATGTACCTAAAATCGGCACTGCCTTGACTTCTATACTGGTTGCGAAGTGGCCCGAGATTTTTTTGAGCTTCACAGCCCTTAAATACGTAGCTCGTTTCTGTCGTTGTGTAGGCCTATAATTCTGTAAAATATTTACGCGTGACTCTGTTTCAGCTAGGGGGGTGGGGTTGGGGTGGTCTAGGGTGCCGCGCTTCGACCTCTAGCTGGCCGGTCACCTCAGGCCTGCGGATGTGGTTTCAATCCCTGGTTTAAGCGTATGTGGCATGGAGATAGGGGCGCCTTCTTAACCTCGTGGGTTTTCTCCGGGCACTCCGGTTTCCCCCCACTGCTGAAGACCCTACGCGCAAGCGAATTATTGAAATAAAATTAAAAACCATATGTTAGTCCCGAAATGACCTAGTTTGTGTCATTTCTCTCTCTTCTCTCTCTCTCTCTCTCTCTCTCTCTCTCTCTTTATTTCAGTTGGACTCTTTAATAGCTGAACTATTCTGTCATTATACCCTAACGGGTAATCCCCACAGCACTCTACAATAACCATATTATATCGGTATACCGCCATGATTTTAACATGACAAAATATTATTAAAAATAAAGCTATATATGACCAAGAAAAACACCCGAACTTCGTTTTCGTTCAATAGATGGTCGATATCTAACTGATAACCAGTAAAACCTAATATAAGAAATTTAACTTCATTTCATCGCCATCGGACTATATAATGCAATAGTCCCTCCATTTGTCTTCAGAGCCGGTCTCACCATACATCAACCGACTGACCGACTATTATTGGGGAAAAAATGAAATGAAATGAGGAAATGGAGTTTAACGTCCTGCTGTTCTCATCCAAACTGGGCTAATGGAGACGGGCATACGCCATACAGTGTGCTATGGGGAAAGTTTTTACCGGACAGAGGCACTACGGCCCACTCTTATATCTAATTCCAACTGTCAAGGGATCTTTTAGTACGCGCCTATGTGTACACGGGACCGGTTTTTTGGTCCATCCGAGCGACTAGACAGCTGTCCTTGATATACTCTCCGTACTGCATCACTGACAAGGGGACACCACCTACCCCCACCTTGCATGACGTCCGACTCCAGCATAAAATTAAATACTATATTTTTTCCAATGTTGCATTTGAAAGTATCTCTGCTATATGCGGCGTGATTCCCCCTTGTCACTATGTCAGCAGCACAGATTAGAGGGCCTGACAAGGGTCAACGTATGGTCTTGCGGATAGAACGAAAAACCAAGATCCAGTGTACCATAAACGTGCACGTCAAAGAACCCCTGACAGCTGTGATTTGAAATAAGAGTAGGCAGTGGGCCACCACCCCCCCTCCACAGCACAATGTGTGGCGTATACCCATCTTCATTATCCCAGTCGAAGCAGAGCAGCAGGATGTTAAACTTTAAATCCCATTTCAATGCTATTCAATACAACCAGATAAACTTCGAAGAGAGAAACACGCGGTAAAAGAATGCACTATATGTAGTGGGGTTTTTGTTTTAGAAAGACCTCCTTTCCTTATCACGGTCGACTCTTTTTTAATTTTACTCTACATACGTAATCTATGTAAACACATTTTTTAAATCCTATTTATCCTATAAGCATGAAAAACAACTGTAACCATTTTATCATATTATACACAATTGGCTGTCATTATCAGCTACAGATCACTGTGAAGAACAGAAGAGGTATACTTGAAGAGGCGATAACTTCAAATGTGGGCCATTTGCACACAAAACGTTACCCTCATTTTTAATTGTGTTATTTACCTATATAATGCGGGGAAATTGACGGTGAATTAATTGAAACAATTTAATTGAATACATTAAAGTTGCAATTTCATGTTTTTAAGTTATATTTTTAAAATGTAAATGTATTAAAATAAAGAACCAAAATAGATTGTATCTATAAACAGCTCTACCCTGTTAAAGAATAATCCTATAGTTCTTTCATATTTATTGAGGGTCCGTCAATTAAATCGACCGTGTGTGCCAGAATGAAAATTGAAGCTAAAACTGCATTGACATCAGTTTATTGACGAAAAAATTGAACGTGTATAATATTATATGGGCTGCTTGAGTTTTCGATTTCGATTATTTTCAGTGTATGGAATATACAGAACGAAAACTAATGCAAATGTTGCATCGGTAAAAAAAGATAGCTACACACATTCAAAAACATATATATTTTTAATATAGGCCTACTCATAGACAGCAGCTTTTTGGAAAGGAAAACTGGATGTTGAATAAATTTGACAAGGATCCTTTTAGTCTGAGCCTTGTTAGCTTGAAATCCTAACTAAAGATAAAATCCAAATTTTAGTAGACACTTCAGTTTTGACTGGCATTAAAATCCACCTAATATTATCCAATCCGATCGGGATTTTATCTTAGTTTAAGTTTCGTAAAACAGGCCCATGATCTTCAGGGTCTACTGACGTGTTCAAAGTAAAAAATTCAAAGTAGAAACAGCGGTTGAATGATATAGTAGGAGTTGAACATAAACATCGATTAAATTGCAATGTTTTCTGCGGTAAAAAACGCGCCGCGCGCATTAAAGCGGGCCTTATTTAATCCGAAAATGGTGTTAAATCAGGAGCGAAATCTTTTGGGGCGCTGATTATCAAAACTGTACCCTCTACCGCATTGGGAGATAACCCCGGAGCGGCAGGTTAAGAGGCAATGCAAATCGATAGGTTATCGACCTCTTATGGACCCAGTGCTTCACACCAAATTGTTTAAAGAAAGATCACAATGACCCATGATGATCCAGATCCTTTGCGCCTCAAGGGTCTTAAAATGTTGTTGCTGGGCCATTTAATAACCAAAAACAATTGGTAAGAAAATTAATTGCCTTGAAAGGTAAGAAAAAGCCAAAAGTTATCATTTATACGTCTACTTACTATAGCAATTAATTTTGCTTGATGGGCATAACTTCCTCTAGGATCGTTTCTTGAAAGCAGAAATTATTTTTTTTTAAAATCCCACCCATCCTCTAAATTTTTTTTTATATTAATGTTTGCATTTTATATCAGAGAGAGAGAGGTGGGGGGGGGGGGCTTAACAGCTAGGTCATTTTGGGGACTAACATACGGTTCAATTTTATTTCAATAATTCGCTTGCGCATAGGGGTCATCACCAGGCGGGGGGGGGGTCCAGAGAAAACCCATGTGCTTGACCGGGGACCCTATACACCGCGGAATCAAAACAACGCCAGTTGCCTCATAGTCATAGACAGACTTTATGATGCAACGCGAACACACCATTCGCCCCCAACCCCACCCCACCATTCATTTTATATAAGGTTTCGTGGATAATCAAAAAAATATACAACCGCGTGTACCGATCGTGTGATATCTGTTTAATTGGCTTAATAATATGACACAATGCAATTACAATACAAACAATAACAGTCAATGTTCAGTCCTTTCTTCTTTTGCCATGCTGGCGACGAACTATTAAAACTAGTAGTACGGTAACTATAGTATAGCAGGCATAACATTTTAATGTTGTTTTTTTTTTACTTTGCAAATTATTTTGTCTACAATAAAGGCTCAATGCAAGACAGGTCCCATTTTTAACCCTGATCAAACCTTATTTTAAACCCAGAGCGATCTATTTTTTATAATCATAATAATTTTCATTCATCGTATGTTGCAGTGACGTATTAATTTAGACAAAAATGTTACGACACATTTCATTGGTTCATTTTTCGTGGTCCCATATCTGACGATTATTTGCAATCACACGACTTAGATTCTTTAACTACGATAATTTCAGGATTCACCATTATTTACTAAGATATTCACGAAGCGTTTTTTAATTTTACTTCATCAGTTCCACAGGTATGTATATTGTCATTATTATAAACACGAAAATATCGCTATCGTTTGTCGCAGTGCGTTAAGATTTATCGAGGCAGACTTTGGACCCAATGTTACTATTTATAATTGCTATAACGGCAATACGCTCACATGTCTGGATAACCGTACATTTTCCCATGGTCTTTGAGAAAGAAAATCGATTTATTTTATTCCGCTACTGATATCTTTCCAAATTATTCCACGGTTTCAGATTTAAAAAAGAAAGCTTTGTAATATACATGTCAATGAGTTGGTTGACCAGGAGACTATACATAATTTTACGCCTACGCCTGCCCCATAAAATACAGCATGAGCAAGGGCTCAGTAACCCCCGCGTCAAATTTAGCCTATTCACTAATTCAGGGAGTAAATTAACTAATTTTAGAGAGGCCACATATTTTTTTCATTTTTGAAAGGCCTATGGTTTAGTTAGTGTTCGCAGGTTTGTCTGCCCGTCACATTTTTGGGGACACAATATAATCTTGCTTCTAATCAACAACTGCAGATTGTGATTTTCAGATTATTGTAGATCCCATTTTTAATCATGTATTACTATTAGTAATGAAGCTAAAAAATAAGGGAGTTAGAACTCATTGACATTGGATTTAAAAATCACAGAGTTATATGTTTGTCCTGGTCTTTAACAAATCCGACGAGCATGTAGTTTGGACTAGCTCCCAGGATTTAAAAAAAAACATGGGCTATATTTATTATATGTGGATAGCTCAGGATAGCTGACATAATTATTATGTATCTACACTACTATTTATTTTTTTTTGTGTTAATTCATATAACATTAGGGAATATATTAAAGGATAATCATACCATAACAGTAATGACTTTCTTAACAACAGGGTACGCCATATTATAGATTTATTTATATTCTCGCCTTCCTTGAATTTAATTTTTTTTTTCAAAAAAAACCCCAACTAGAATATAGTAAAATGTTGTTCTTCCGTGCAGTATGCATTTGAGCTTCTTGTATATATATATATAAATGAAAGACTGAATTGTTGGTTATGAGTATCCCCCTTTCCCTATTCCTTGATTAACAATACAACAGCAACGTGTTCTAAATAACTGAAATTCACCCTCTATACAATAGGGCTATATTTATTACTTTTGTTTGTTTGGTGAATACGCAAACTAGAGATTTTTCAATGACTAAAATATCACGTGTTGAAACGTCCGCATTCATAGCGACCATCCCGCTTCAAGATCATAAAGTAATTCAAGAACTCTTCGTATTTATCGCTATATTTTCTTTCCTTTTTAATTTGAAATCACTTGTTTGTAGTTTTTTGGGGCTGGGAGGGAAGGGGCGCTTCCTTGGTCGATAATTGTAATTATAACTTTCAACTTGTATTCCGTCGCATCGCATACGGGTTTGGGGTTGTTTTGGGTTTTTTTTTCTCGTTTGTAGGTTCGGACGATTTTTTTCTAGCTTATTTTTTACCGGACAATGAATGTTTTAACGGGAGTTTTAATATGTTAATGTTATGCTTTATATTTAACGACCGGTGATTATTATTTTTACACCCACAATTTATTATAAACCATGAAATATTATAGTATACCCCTGCATGCAATAATATTGAGATTTTTACCCAGAATTTACATCGTTTGAGAAATAAAAAAAAATCCCCCAAAACACAACAATATAAATTTGAAGCTACAGTACGGTTTTTGATTATTTGTATATCATTAATGTAATTGGCCCAAACTTGTTTTTAAACGATGAGCGCTATATAATGACCTTTATCTTTAATTGTCAAAAAAAAATAACTCCCGTAGCAGACGACGGCCTTCCGTGCACGCTTTTTGCCAGCAAAACTGCGATCTCTGACATGACTTAACCACGTGGGCGGTTGCAAATGGGCTGCGCCGAAGATAAAACCAAATTTATTTTA
The DNA here is from genome assembly GCA_963678685.1 of Patella ulyssiponensis. Lineage (NCBI taxonomy): Eukaryota > Metazoa > Mollusca > Gastropoda > Patellidae > Patella > Patella ulyssiponensis. The sequence continues at coordinate 81,097,529 of OY783226.1, read as the reverse complement.
TATTACCATCAGATTGGTGGGGTACTTGTTCCAATTTAAGCATAGCTCTACAAATTAGCTACAAGATACATCATTAGATTGGAGTAAATTTCATCGTATGCTTTTGTCATTTGATAGGATAATATATAAAGGTAAACGGTAACAAATTAATAAGATTTAAGTCGGGGCTTTGCAATTTTGACACGAAGGATTGATCTTTAAACTGGCATCATATTACGTCGGTTTAGTTTGTTCACTGGATTTTCTCTAGTCCAATAGAGTGACATCGATCGCCCGATGCGATCTGGGTGTGTGGGTATGGGTGATCAATTGTTTGTCTTTTCCAGTATGACGATCGTTTTGGATGAATAGTTGTCGTGCACGAGAATATTTTGAATCCTATAATTGTGTCTCAATTGTTTATCAAATATTTTGTCTTTATAGATCAATAAATTTTACGATGCCGTCCAGAATTCTTGAAAATGGATCTGGAGATGTATTTACTACAAAAGGACATGCAGATACCGAAGACGTTGTTATTAGTGGAATATCTTGCAGATTGCCAGAATCGGAAAATATGGAAGAATTCCGTCAACATCTTATACTAGGAGAAGATATGGTTACAGCAGACGACAGAAGATGGGAACCAGGTAAGCGGGGAATTTCATATTCTTTTTATTCAATAACATTTTTTCTTTTTTAATTGGTTAAAATTCCCCCTTTTTAAAATTTTTTGAAAAATTAAAAAGAATTTGTCGTTGTTGAACCACAGGCCTAAAGTTTTTGAGCAGAACTGAAGAATAAAGATTTTCAGTTGTGTTTTTTTTTCTTTGAGGACTACATGGCTTACCCACACGAAATGGCAAACTAAAAGACATATCAAAATTTGATGCTACCTTCTTTGGTGTTCACCCAAAACAAGCAGACGCAATGGATCCACAACTGAGAATGCTGTTAGAAGTAACACACGAAACATTGGTTGATGCAGGTTAGATAATTTAAAATGTCTTAATGGGGGTGGGAGGGGAAGCATTTTGTCAGTTCATTGCATGTTACTGCATGTAGAATTTGTATGCAGCTAAATCATTTTATTCAGTGACTGACTTCAGAGAAAATGAACTGATACTGATCTACTTGAGAAAAGGTTATCAAGTATAGCACTAGATAAGGTGAATACATTGAAATATAGGTACAAGGAATCTCAATGGGGAAAACAACAGCTTTTGATTGCTTAATCATTAATTGTCATAATAATGTAGTTAAAGTGTGGGCTTATATAGATAACAATTTCTTGTATCTACATAGATAATAATTTTATTATATCCGATAACAATTCTGTTTTTAAATGCCCACAATGAAATATTGCCATCACCAAATTTCTGATAACTTCTAGAATTATTGACATTTATTAATCATTACCAGTATTTGAATTACGGAGGCACAAAAGTCATCATATGATCCAATTTAAATTAACTTGACTATTGTGGTGAAAAATTGATTACAACAGTTAATGATCAATTATGAAAGATTATTGGACTTTATTGTTTCGATCATAGAATCTTATTGTAGATGCAGTAATATACTGAGAGCCATAGAAAACGCATCACTTAGTTTTTCGTATAACAAAATGATCCTGTAACCATATCTTATTTATTTTGCTTCTTATTGTGAACAATATTCAAATGGGAACACATCAATAACAACACATTTGTACACTTATGGTTGTTTAATCTGTAATCAATGGTACAAAGTCAGAGGGGTCAAAACCGAAGTACGACACAAATGTCAGTAGCGCGTATGTCCTCCACTGGCTCTTGCCCACGCTGTGTCGTACTTTTGGTTTTGACCCCTCTGACTTTGTACCGTTTATTACAGATTAAACATCCATATTCCATAAGTGTACAAATGTGTTATTGATGTGTTCCCATTTGAATATTGTTCACAATAAGAAGCAAAATAAATAAGATATATATATGTTTACAGGATCATTTTGTTATACGAAAAACTAAGTGAAGCGTTTTCTATGGCTCTCAGTATATTTTATGTTTAAAGAGTTTGCTCACAATAATGCAACCAAATTTATGCCATGTCGTACGTTTCGTGCAACGCAGCTTATCTTTTTCAAGGCAGTCTTATCTTTTTTACGGCAGCCTAATTTGTGTGATTTTAAGTTGTTCAATAAATATTTCTATTGTCTGCAGGTGTTAATCCTACATCAGTACGAGGTTCCCGTACCGGTGTTTTTATTGGTGTAAGTTCATCTGATGCTGGAGAGGCATGGGCTGCAGATCCAGAAAAATTAGTTGGTTACAGTATGACCGGATGTTGTAGAGCAATGTTTGCAAATAGGCTGTCCTATTTCTTTGATTTTAAAGGTATATATGGACAGTTATTAAGGTTTATTATACTCTGACAGAAACTTACTTTTCCGACAGACAACACATTACAATAATCCGTGACAGACAACACATCACAACAATCCATGATAATTAACACTAATTATCTTGGTATCTGGGTATACATTAGCAGCACTGTATTAAAATCTGTATACATATCTTCACCCTCCTCCATAGGTGTTAGCATACGATTACATCATGTGTACCTACTTCAAGAATACACATGATGGCAAATGGCCGCCATTTAAAATACTACGCCCGCCTCTTAGAGACGATAACTTAACTCGCTATAAATTGTAAAAAAATTTACTTCGGCTAGAATTAAAAAACACCTAAGATTAACATTTGCTAAAAATTTCTAAAAAACAACCTAAATTTATGGAAATGGGGCCAAATCAAATCAGGCAAATTACATCAAATAGTCCATGTTAAACGTATAGCAAAAATTTTAAACTAACGCGAGCACGCGCGTTTCTAGACAACGCCATAGCGGGTCATAGCAACCAGTGAGTATAAATTGGAAATCCCCAATGACGTAGATATTATAAATTGGAAAGCCGAGTCTGTCTTAAAATAAGTAGTACCGTCAGTAAACAAGATGGAAGCCATCTGCTATCGTGTTTGATCATGGAGTAGGCAAGCACAGGTGTGTCGTATGAGGTGTTAGTTGTAAGGGTACCCCAATCAATTTCTAATATATACCAGTCAATATCTAATATATGCCCCAGTCAATATCTAATATATACCCCAGTCAATATCTAATATATACCCCAGTCAATATTTACAAAGTACCTCAGTCAATATTTGATATGTACCTCAGTCAATGTTTGACATGTACCTCAGTCAATGTTTGACATGTACCTCAGTCAATGTTTGATATGTACCTCAGTCAATGTTTGATATGTACCTCAGTCAATATTTGATATATACCCCAGTCAATATTTAATATATACCCCAGTCAATAGTCAATATTTAATATATACCCCAGTAAGTATCTAATATATACCCCAGTCATTATTTAATATAGACCCCAGTTTAATATGTATCCAGTCAATATTTAATATGTACCCCAGTCCCAGTCAGTGCCTGACATGTACCCCAGTCAATACACACAAGTAAATATCTTGATACACTTTGGTCGAGATTTAATACATAAATTGATATGCAAAATGTATAGCCGTTTGAATGGGACAAAAAACCTAACGTCCTGTGTCAACACTGGCGTACATGTAAAATTCCTTGACAGTTGGAATTTGATATAAAAGACTTTAGCTCCGCTCTCCAAGCTAAATCTCCCTCATAGCACACTGTATGGCATATGCCCTTCTTCATTAATCCAGTCGGAGCAAAACTGGACATTGAACCCCATTTCATTTAGAATCCTGACAAGCAAATATTTTATTTTCAGGTCCAAGTTATGCCATCGACACTGCATGCTCTTCCAGCTTGCTAGCTTTAGATCAAGCTTTACACAATATTAGAATGGGACATTGTGATGCTGCCATAGTTGGTGGTTCCAATTTATGTTTAAAACCAACATCAGCTCTACAGTTCTTGAAACTAGGAATGTTATCACCTGAAGGTTCCTGTAAATCATTTGATGAATCCGGTAAGTTCTTATTTATGAATTCAGTAATTTTGTAGGAATGCAATGCAAGAGTTGCTGCAAATTGACAATTTTGTCCTGTTACACCACTTGGAAGAGTTAACTTTTGAACGTATTTGTCTACTTTTAAAAGTATCCATTACAAAATACAAGATTTTGATTTAAGAGATCGTTACTATTGCTGGATATGTCCACAGGAATATTTATATTTTATTTTTGTATTAGGTAATGGTTATTGTAGGAGTGAAGGTATTGTAGTAATTTATTTACAGAAGAGATCGGCAGCTCATAGAGTATTATCTACATTAGTACATTCAAAAAGTAATTCTGATGGTAATAAAGAGCAGGGTGAGTCATTTATAAGAATGGTAAAACATGTATTCTCTGAGCTTCTTGATTGACTTATCCATTGTCCAACTATAAACGTTAATTGCACCAACCTTTATTGGTCTTTTTTCAGTCATGAGTTGGTATTTTGATTGAATGAACCGTATAGTGTGCATATACAAATAACCACAATAAAGAAAAAGGGGTTCTTGATAACTGGTTGAAATTGCTATATTGATCAATAACTAAGAAGTTAGATGGGGCAACTTTATACCTTTTTAGACTTATTGACCTATAATGGTGTCTATCTGTAAATAGTAAATGTTTCTAAGTTGTAATTTTTATTCTAATAAAGGAAATTATCCACAAAATAATTGAAATTTAAATTTCTAGGAATAACATTTCCATCTGGTGCAGTTCAAAAACAACTATTGACAGATGTATACCATGAGGCTGGTTTATCACCTTCAAAAGTCAGTTTTGTGGAAGCTCATGGTACTGGTACTAAGGTTGGTGACCCTCAAGAAGTCAACAGTATAACGGACGTATTCTGTAAAGATAGGAAAGAACCCTTATTAATTGGATCAACTAAATCTAACATGGGACATCCTGAACCAGCTTCAGGTATATTTTTAAAATCGGATTTACTATTGTCCATTTATGAGTGCTCATCTTATGGCAAACGGGACACTTTTAACAATAACTGTACTCAATTAGGCAACCAATTAAGTTTTACATACACTTTTTGTAGATTTTGTCATTCAATGATTTCTTTTGTAACAGGTTATACTGTGTATCACAGGGTTTGAAATAAACTACATAATTTTGATGGAAAGCAATCATTCTGAAATTGACGGCAAGATGAACTAAATTTAAACACGCCAATTAGAGCCCTGAAGCATTACGTAAATTAATTTTTGTATTGAAATGTTCAGCTCCAGTGTTTATGGAATAACTATGTTTAAGGCTTTATAGACATTTTTGCTCTGAATTCTTTAAATAAGATCTAAAACATCACTACTTGGAGATGACATTGAATTGTATCAATTACCAAATTTGTGGCCTGAGCTACAATGTTTTATATTTTTAATTGTAATTAAAATACAGGATTAGCAGCTGTTGCAAAGGTGATTGTTGCTATGGAGGATGGAATGATTCCTGCTAATTTACATTTTAAAAATCCAAATCCTGATATCCCCGGCCTTTGGGATGGACGATTGAAAGTTGTAACGGAAAGAACAAGATGGAACGGTGGCTATGTTGGAGTAAACTCATTCGGTTTTGGAGGTGCTAACGTACATTCTGTACTAAAATCAAACAACATCGAAAAGACGCGCGTTCATCCAGCTTCTAAAGCAAAAAGACTTTTTACCTATTCCTCACGAACAGAGGAAGGACTTAAACATATTTTTACAGAAGTTAAGAAACATTGTGAGGATGTAGAGTTTAATGCTTTGTTAAGTGAAAGTGCCGCATCTTCCACCCATTCACATCCTATTAGAGGTTATACAGTATTAAATACAGATAATGAAGTTGAAGAAATCCAGGTATAAATAAATTTTCTTTGACGAATTTTAAGATTATTTAGTACATTTAATTATCCAAACCATTTTGAGGGTAAAGGTTGGTGTCCACCATGTTTTATGATGAATGTAAAATTCAATTTAATATGTTCTTAAAGATAAATAAGTCAAACAAGCCAACAATTGCAGAGCTCTAGAGGTATCGTAATTCATGACAGCATCATGCTAAGCTAGCAACCTGCATGAAAACCGAGAAAGAAAATGTTAAATCAGTCAGTTAGTTTGTATGCTTTAGATCTCTAAAACAGACTAATTTACTCAATTCACAAAAATTGTCAAAGCCATTTGTTTGGCTTAGATTACAGTGTTTTATTATAGCGAACCACAATGGAACACAACTGCCCAGATCTGCATAGTGTTAAATGTTGCTGAGTTTCATGACTTGCATAATGGATATTCACTTCAGTGTTTAAATTAGTTACTTATTCCGTCTTTGGAACAATGGTCTAGGAAAAAAACTTTTTGGTTTTTCATTCTTCTGAATGAATTTAGGCCACATCTGTGAATTGACAAGTTTGCTAGACTGCACATGGTATCACACATTCATATTTTATGTATAAGAAATCCTGCAGATGATATTTGTCCCCCGCCTTTCGAAGAAAGTGGGGGGACTATTAAAATGGGTTCGTCCGTCTGTCTGTCTGTCTGTCTGTCTGTCTGTCCTTCTGTCTGTCCGTCTGTCTGTCCGTCACACTTTTTGGGACACAATAGCTCTCTTCCTAATTGAGCTAGAGTGTTCAAAATTGGTGTATGTGTTTATTGAGTCAATGCCTTGATGGAGTTCGAAGATGAGCATTTTCCGCTTAGGGTAGGCAGAGATAAGCAATTTGATTGGTTGATGCTTTGGGACACGATAACTTTAGTTCTAATTAAGTGAGATGGATGAAACTTGGTGTATAGTTTCATTACAGTAATACCTTGACTAAGTTCGATAATGAGCATTTTCTGCTCAGGGTAAGCAGAGCGATACGCAATTTGATTGGTCGAGACTTTGGAACACAATGACTCTCCTTATAATTGAGTTAAAATGTTCAAACTTGGTGTATATGCTTATAAGGTCAATGTCTTGATGAAATTCGAAGATGAGCATTTTCCACTTAGGGTAAGCAGAGATAAGCAATTTGATTGGTTGATGCTTTGGGACACGATAACTTTAGTTCTAATTAAGTGAGAGTGATGAAACTTGGTGTATAGTTTCATTACAGTAATACCTTGACTAAGTTCGATAATGAGCATTTTCTGCTCAGGGTAAGCAGAGTGATATGCAATTTGATTGGTCGAGACTTTGGAACACAATAACTCTCCTTCTAATTGAGTTAAAATGTTCAAACTTGGTGTATATGCTTATTAGGTCAAAGCCTTGATGGAGTTCGAAGATGAGCATTTTCCGCTTACGGTAAGCAGAGATAAGCAATTTGATTAGTTGATGCTTTGGTACACGATAACTTTAGTTCTAATTAAGTGAGAGTGATGAAACTTGGTGTATAGTTTCATTACAGTAATACCTTGACTAAGATCGATAATGAGCATTTTCTGCTCAGGGTAAGCAGAGCGATAAGCAATTTGATTTGCCGAGACTTTGGAACACAATAACTCTCCTTCGAATTGAGTTAAAATGTTCAAAATTGGTGTGTATGCTTATTAGGTCAATGCCTTGATGGAGTTCGAAGATGAGCATTTTCTTCTTAGGGTAGGCAGAGATAAGCAATTTGATTGGTTGATACTTTGGGACAAGATAACTTAGGTTCATCTTGATTGATGATTTTTATGCCAATACAATGACTGCATTCTCATTCAGTAATGGATTCGACAGTAACAGTGTATAGAAACGATTGACTCGGACACGAGGGCCCTTTCCCTTGGCCAGAGGGGCCCTTTTGTCTGCCTTTGGGGTCCCCCTAACTAGGGTACATTTTCTTTTTTCTCGTCGGTTTTAGCATTTTTCTTTATAAAACACTTTTGGATGACACTTCGTGTACAGTTTGATTGCTCGATACGTTTGAAAAAAATAAATGTGCGATTAATTAATATGTGTCATCTATTTATTTTGGGACTTCGGCGGGGGACATCAGCCTCACTGTTGGCTTGTTCTTTTGTAGAAATCTAGTGGGGATAATCGTCCAGTGTGGTTTGTATTTGCTGGAATGGGAACTCAGTGGTTTGGTATGGGTAAAACGATGATGGAATTAGAAATATTTAAACGTTCCATACTTCAATCTGATGCTGTATTAAAATCACAAGGCATCAATCTTTATGATCTCATTATGCATGGTGATGATAAAACATTCGAAAATACTTTACATTCCTTTGTTGGTATAGCAGCTATCCAGGTAACTATATTTATTCTTACAATTTTGTTAAATTATTAAAAGCTGGTTTTCTCAATGGCACTGCCGAAGTGCCACTTGACATTTTTTTCTTGTTAACCATGATTTATGAAGTGAGACTTCGATCTGTGTCTGAACATTGAATTTTGAGTTTTATATATTGATGTCCAATTTTGGCATATTTGTGTTCAGACCATTGTCAGTGCTGGACATGTGGGTGCTCCCGACATAAACAGAAACTTATAGGTTTCCAGTTTGATTATGACCTCAATTTTTTTATAAGATAATTCTCAATTGAATTATTACAGGTTGCCTTAGTTGATCTTTTACATAAAATGGATATTAAAGCTGATGGTATTGTTGGACATTCTGTTGGAGAATTGGGTTGTGCTTATGCAGACGGCTCGCTAACAGCGACAGAAACCGTCTTGGCAGCATACTGGAGAGGAAAGTGTATACAAGAAGCCAAGCTTCCTGCTGGTGGCATGGCTGCTGTTGGTATGTTCTTAAATTTACAATTATGACAAAAGAGACAGTAACTTTGTAGTGCCTGTTTGAAAAGGACAAGTAATGATCCTGTCTTAAATTGCTGGTGTTGTATGGTCTGTGATGTAGCAACTTGATAAAAAGTTTTCCATATCTACTAAAAACAGATATTTAACTCATTTCACAGATAAAATGTATGCTATTAAATAGATGCTTAGATGTTTAACTCCTTCGTAGATAGTCTTTCATATTTAAATAAATGCTTAGATATGTAACACATTCATAGATCAAATCTTTAATATTACTAAGATGCTTGTGTTTAACTCATATATCTATTGAGACAAACATTTATTTATTTTTAGGTTTGACGTGGGAGGAAGCTAAACGTCGATCACCAGAGGGTGTTGTTCCAGCTTGTCATAATTCAGAAGATACAGTAACTATATCGGGTCCAGCAGATACAATCGCTACATTTGTACAAGAACTAAAAGCGGATGGTGTATTTGCTAAAGAAGTCAACAGTAATGGTGTAGCATTCCATTCCTATTATATGGCGGATATAGCTCCTTCGCTTAAGGCAGCTTTGTCAAAGGTAAAATTTATAATACCTTGCATAATGAAAAAGATTATAAATAGCTTATTTTGCATCAAATACTAAGATTCACTCTGCGGGCAAAGTTCCATAATTGCTGAAATGAACCGACTTTGTGGGCTTTATTACAGGTCATTACTCCTAAACCAAGGTCAAATCGTTGGATAAGTTCTTCAATACCAGAAGCGAAATGGAACACAGATTTAGCTAAATTTTCGTCTGCAGATTATCATGTAAATAACCTTGTAAGTCCGGTTCTCTTCCAAGAAGCACTTCAACATGTTCCAAAGAATGCTATTGTAATGGAGATAGCTCCCCATTGTCTCCTACAAGCCATATTAAAAAGATCATTAGATGTAAACTGTTGTATGGTTGGGTTAATGAGTAGAAAAAGTACCAGCAACGTAGAATACTTCTATTCTAGTCTTGGCAAGTAAGTCAGATTTTCATTTTTCTCTTTAAAATTTTTATTTTTTCTGAAAACAATAGTTAATGATGCATTAGTTAAACACGCATTATGCAAGAGCTGTAGGCCAGAAATGTTTTCTAAAGTATTAATTAGACATTACTTAACTGATCTTTTCCTTAATCAACTCTCGATGGCATCAGATGTTTAAACTGTTACTTAAAGCTAACACACAACACAATTTATATGCAATACATTTGATTGTTACAATATATAGCACGAAGTTTTGACAAGTGTTCTATTTTTGTTCTCGCACACAAATGTTTCGACGAAAACAGTTTTCTAAAAGACACGATAGATGTGTAATAATCCAGTGATTGTATTTATTATAAATTGTGTTTATAATGTACTCAATTGCTAAATGCCTCCTAAGGATTATATTTGAAACGAATTGTCTCCAAGAATGATTTATTGAATAACATATGGAAATTCTATTTCAGATGTTATATAAATGGTCTCAACTTCCACCCACTAAATATTTTCCCCCCTGTACAGTACCCCGTGTCACGAGGCACACCACTAATCTCGCCAATCATCAAATGGGACCATAGCCAATCTTGGGCTGTACCCAAAGTAGATGAGTTTCTCAGTGGAGGGAGTGGCATGAATTCCGATGTTACTTATGAAATTGATGCCTCTCCAGAATCACCTGACCACTATCTAGTCGGACATGCAATTGATGGACGTGTTCTTTATCCAGCTACGGGCTATTTATGTCTAGCCTGGAAAACTCTTGCTAAGTCAAAAGGAAAGTTCTTTGAACAGATGCCTGTAAAATTCGAAAATGTCAACATCCATCGAGCCACTATTTTACCAAAAACTGGTAGGTTGATAACTTTGTAATAAAACATTGTAAATGCACAGAAATCCAAATTCAGTCATTGCTGCTCAATAGGTGCCATGCACAAAGAGGGATATACGGTTTCCAGAACTCAAAATAGCCACTTGGCTCATCAAATTGTCATGGATAAGTCATATTAACTTGTACAAACCATAATGCAATTATCTTAAATAAACCCTTTTGGATCTGAAATTTCTAATACTAATATCTTAAGTGCAAAACAAAACCGATAGACAAACCCACAGACAAGACAAAGTACAGAAGTACAGACATGTAAGAAATAAACAGAATTTCTAAAGAATGTTGTGTATTATGTTTCAGGTACTGTTAAACTTGATGTCAGTGTTTCATCTACTGGAGATTTTGAAATCTGTGAAAGTGGAAATCTGTCTGTTAGTGGAAATATTCAAATAATGGAAGACCCCAATCAAAACTCTGAATACTTTGATAGTGAAGCTGCAGAAGATTCTAAAGTTGGGATAGATCTGTCCAAATCAGACATCTATAAAGAACTGAGGTTAAGAGGCTATGATTATGGACCAACATTCCAGGGTATATTAATGGCCAATAATGAAGGTAAGTTTGTTTTGAAAATGGAAAGTAACTTTTATTTCTATTTTACTTCCTTGTAGTGCAAATTAATATTTTAAAATCTGTAATATTTGGCTACATCAGAGTCCACGACTAGAACTCTTTTGATCAACTACATCTCAATTTCTGCAACAATTGGGCCTTTTTGAACCCACAGTTTTCTCTAAATTTATTACAATTGACTAGAGTGGAACCCCGACTGTCCATCACATTTCTGATGTAAAAATGGTTTCTATGTTACTGAAATACAGTCCTTAAACCGACAAAATATGTGAATGGGAACTCCAAAAACAAATACTACAGATAATGTTACGACTAGTTTTAAAATAACCAATGATTCATTTTTACAGGCAACCGAGGTCAGTTGATGTGGAATGGTAATTGGGTGTCTTTTTTAGACACCATGCTACAGATACAAGTATTAGGTTTATCAGGTCATGGGTTACGATTACCGACAAGAATTAAATCTATTTATATAGATCCTACCACACATGTAGATACAGCTGTAGAATTTTCACCCACTGAACAAGGTTAGTTCTATTCAATAGATTTTTTGCTGATCTGTTAACATTGATACTCCTTTATTGGGACCAGTTGTAGTACTGATAAAATAATTGGTTTATAAGTGGTGTGGTCTTTATACTGTTTTGGAATCGCTGAAGAAGAAGATAGTTAGATCTTTAGCAGTGGGAGGTAAGTGGAGGACCATAACAGGCAACCCTACCCCTCTTTGCGTACAAGTAGGGAATTAAAATCATACCATTTGACCCATAAATTACCTTTTGTTCTAAAAGAAATTAATGACCTGGAAACTGAAGTTTCAATACCTGTTAAAATTCATGGATGTGCTCGAGGCCATGTTGGTTAGCCAAATGACCTGAACATTGGAAAGTTGGTTTTTGATTTCCAATTGACTATCTGTAATTTTACATTTCTTAAATTACAAAGACCAAACTATTTCTGTTTCGCAGTATTTAGTGCATACAGTTGACTGTGGAATACCAAATAACACATCTATCTAGCTCAATAATTTTGCTGTACATTTACGTTGTAGAACTAATTCTCTGTAATTATATTGGGATTGCCCATTTGAACATTTCATCATATATTTTTTTTGTCTCAGTGATCGATGTTAAAGTGGATAAAGTATTAGATGTCTGCTTTGCTGGATCTGTAAGAATTCATGGTCTCCATGCAACTGTAGCGCCAAAACGCCAACAACAAAATTCTCCAACTATAGAAGAATATAAGTTCATTCCTAACACAGAAAACCTTCAATCAGAATACAGCAATGAGTTACAGAACTATGCCAAATATTGCATAAATATGGCATCACATAACTTAAAAAATATCTGTGACAGCGATATTCACAATAAAGACACACTAAAGATAGCCACAGCAAGTGTCCATAATGGTCTAGATTCCAAAGCTGATCCACAGTACTCAAAAGAGCCATCATGTGGACTTGCTCAAGTGTTGCAGAAAATATTCACAACATCTTTATCGTCTAATTTCTCTGAAAATGTAAACAATATTCTACATGCATTTCAACCAGAGTTGGCAGCAGATCAACTTTTACTTTGTCTTACTCAGCCCAGAGCTCTAAAACCATGTTTAGATATTGTGCTAGAAAATCTGCCCACACGTAAAATGAAAGTTGTCGAGATAAACGCTACCAAAAGTCCACTTCATGATAAAATAGTTCCACAATTAAACACCCAGCCATTGCTTCAAATAGACTATACAACTGCAGAAACAGAACAAGTTGACACATCTGAATTAGAATCCAAAGGAGTAAAAAGTGTCTCCTTTGATTTTACGAAGAATTCTGTGAATGGAATGCATTTGGCCGTAGTCAACAATGTTTTACATCAACAACTGAACATTTGTGAAGCACTTGAAGCAGTTTCTGCTTGTGTGGTCGACAATGGTTTTATTTTGGTGAAAGAAGTGACACAAAATTTTCCGTTAGCGCTTTCAATAGATGCTCTGTATAAAACATTGCCTACGGTTACCGATAGCAGAACATGTGGACTTTACCTCGATGAATCTTCTTGGATTCAGGAATTCGACAAACAAAACCTCAAAGTGGTTTGTCAGAAAACGGATGGATTCCTATCAACATTGTTCTTATTGCGCAAAAAATCCAATTTGAGTGAAGAACAGATCATTATAAATGTTGATGATTTGGAGTGCAACTGGGCAGAAGATTTAATAAAGAATATGGCCGACATTCAAACAAAAGCAGATGGTGAAAATTTGTGGTTATATTCAGCCAATAAGAAGAATGGGTTAGTTGGTCTAGCTAATTGTTTAAGACAAGAAGGTGGTGGAGAAAGATTAAGGTTTGTATTAAATATTTTATAAGTTTTGTAAAACTGATAACTGAAATTAGGGAGGGACATGTTTTTGTAATTGACAAAATGTACAATTCTTGGATAAATTTGGACTTGTGATTAGTGAGGTTTAAACGTCCTCTCGTCACAAACTAGGTCATTTTTAGGCTAACATATGGTACAATTTCATTGTAATAGTGTTCTTTAGCTGCAGGAGGAAACCAGAGAAAACCTATATGGTTACACCGACCACCCTGCTCTTTGTCGTGTATAATCTTGAGATTGAATCCATGCTACTGGACTGAATGACAGATCTAAAATGCACAAATTATTTTGATGTTTTTCAGGTTCATCCATAATTATGATAACTCCTTGAAAGATTTCTCTGTTAAAAGTAAAGAATTTTTAGTAATGAAAGAGCTTGATCTAGTCAGTAATGTTTACAGTAATGGAAATTTGGGTTCCCTAAGACATCTTCCCACTGAAGGTAGGATAAAGGAAAAGAATGTTCCAAAGATATATCAAGTTAGAATATTTGTTACTTAGAATAACTAGTACTAAATACTAATGGTTCAAGTTTCAAGAAAAATATTGATAACAATTTAGAATATTTTTTTGTTTTATGGAAATGGACATGTGTTAATCTTATGTCTTGTTTCTACTTTTAGGTAACTCAATGAAACCTGTTGACCATGCCTATGTTAATGTCCTGACTCGTGGTGATTTGTCCAGTTTAAAATGGATTGAGTCCCCCTTGAAATATTTTGAACCAGCTAAATACAAGGAAAAAAGTTTGTGTAGTGTGTACTATGCTTCTTTGAATTTCCGTGATATAATGTTGGCTACAGGCAAGCTGCCTCCTGATGCTATTCCAGGGGATATGGCTCTACAAGATTGTATTTTAGGCATGGAATTTTCGGGTCGAAATTACTGTGGAAAGAAAGTCATGGGCTTGCTTTCTGCCAAGGTAAATATAGCTTATATTTTGTGGGGAATCTTGGAAATGAAAAATCATTAAAATAATGTGAACTAAGGGAAAATTTTAGCATTTTAACAATTACATATGATTAAACAGAAATTTTCAATAGAATGTCAAATCTGTAAGTAAGTTAAACAATTACATATCCATGTAAATATTTTATTTTTATATTTTAAAGGGACTGGCAACAACAGTTGATGCTGATAACCGGTTCTTATGGGAGATTCCAGATCATTGGTCAATGGAGGAAGCTGCGACAGTACCTGTAGTCTATTCTACTGTTTATTATGCTCTGGTTGTACGAGGTGGTATAAAGAAAGGTGACAAAGTTCTAATCCATTCTGGTTCAGGTGGTGTTGGTCAGGCAGCCATTTCTGTAGCATTACATCATGGCTGTGAGGTTTTCACTACTTGTGGTTCTATGGAGAAGAGAGAATTCTTGAAGAAAATGTTTCCACAACTAAAAGACAACCATTTCAGTAATTCCAGAAGTACAGCATTTGAATTTGATTTTTTAAGAGCAACAAAAGGAAAAGGTAAGTTTGTTCTAACTCCCAAAAATTTAAATGCGAGGTTAACATATAAAACCATACTTTGATTGTGGACATTTTTCTAGGATCAATTGGCAATGAATGTCTTGAGCCCTAGGATAATGGTTTTTGAAAGATGAATTTAAGAAATTATGGATATTTCATGGCCTGTGGTAAAGTTCAGTTGCATTGCAATGAAAAGGTTGAGATTTAAGGGCTTTTTAAGGAACAGATATGTAGATTAATTGATAGTAAACCAAGAAAAAGCAATTCAATTTTATAACTTAATTTATTCTTTCAGGAGTGGATGTTGTATTGAATTCATTGGCAGAAGAAAAGTTACAAGCTAGTATCCGACTTCTTGCTCCACATGGAAGATTTTTGGAAATAGGAAAATTTGATCTCTCCAACAACACACCATTAGGTAGGAACATTTTGCTAATTTGTCCCTAAGGGATTTAACTGACAAAATAAATTTGCGTACAATTATAGATGCGGATAGATGACATTTTCCTAGAAATTATACGCGTACAATATCTATATTAAAGTCTCGCACTCGACCATTAAACTAAACTTAATCAATGTACTCGATTTTAAAACTATAAGAATTAATGTACTTGTATAACATTAATCAGTGAAATTATACAGAATTGATTAATGAACTCAATTATGAAATTATAAGAATTATTAATTAATGGACTCGAGTATGAAATTATAAAAAATAATTAATTGAATTAGAGTATGAAATTAGACAACTAATAGAACTCAAGTGTGAAATTGGAGATCACTGGCCATTTTAATATATTGTACTGCTAACCTTTCCAATGTCTTCTTGATTTAGTGTTTTTTAATACCCTGATCCAGATATTAAACATCTTTTTAGAATCACAGTATTGATTGTATTGATTATTCAGTATTTTATTGGAATGTGGTTTCAGGAATGTCCATCTTTTTGAAGAATATAAGTTTCCATGGTATTTTACTGGATGCATTGTTTGATGAGGGTAATTCTGATTGGTCAAATGTGGCTAATCTTGTAACTGAGGGTATTAAATCGGGAGCTGTGAAGCCTCTACAGAGTACTGTATTCCAGAAAAATGAAATTGAAGAAGCCTTTAGGTTTATGGCTCAAGGAAAACATATTGGAAAAGTTGTAGTCAAGGTATGGACTTGAAGTTTACAGTAAAGACTTTTTTCAAAATTATTCATATTTTTATTCCCCGACCTTTCTCAGAAAGCAGAGCACTATAAAAATGAATTTGGCTGTCACCTTTTTGGACACAACAAAACTTGGTGCACTTGTTCATTAGTTGAATGCCTTGACTTCATGATGAGCATTTTCTAATTAGGCAAAGCAGAGATCCACAATTTAAATGATCAAAACTTTTGGGACCTAGCTTTTAAACTGGTACAATATTCAAACTTGGTGTGGATTTCCTGCTTCAGAGAATTGTGATGATTCCTGACCTTGATCAAAAAGTAATAAAAATGAAAAATTGCAAATTGTGTAGATGACAGTATCGGTGCAAAAGAGAATATATTCCCATTTCCTGCCAGACATTTTCCATTTCAACAAAAGTTGGACATTCCCAATTTATAAAATAGTATTGTAGCAAGAATCTCATTGCAAATATATTTACTTTAGGTACGGGATGAGGAAACCTCAAAAGTAGTAAAACCAGTGACCATTAAAACCACTGCTGTGGCTAGAACAGCAGCTCATCCTAATAAAACTTACATCATAGTAGGTGGACTCGGAGGATTTGGTTTAGAATTATCTCAATGGCTGATTGACAGAGGTGCCAAGAAATTGGTTCTAACATCTAGATCAGGTATTAAATCTGGTTATCAGTCGCGTAAACTGCGTCTGTGGAAGAAAAGTGGAATACAGGTTGAAGTTTCGTCAAGAGATGTTAAAACAGAAACAGAAGCTAAACAGCTTATCACAGAATCTAGTCAGTTAGGACAAATTGGTGGAATATTTAATTTAGCCATGGTAAATACATTCTCACAAATTTCAAATTCATAAACCTACTTAAATTTTCTGTAGCAGGAATTTTGTTCTGCAGGAATTTTGTTCTGACACCTGCAACTTTGATTGTCTGTCATTGATATAAGTGTTGTGGCTTAAATCCCATGTCTAAGTGAAAAGAAAATTGGTTACATGTTTAACCTCGTCAGTTTTCTCAGTAACCACTTTGCGTGCAAAAGTAAATTATTATAATCCAGGTTTGTTGGTCCTGAGATTACATAGTTGGCCAAATGCCCAAAAAGCATTGTCTATTCCAGCAACGTTGCTGATGAATCCCTAGTTGTGAATTTGACCATGTTAGTCTTAAGAATTATCAGAGTATTAAGTTGAAACGTCTGCATTTCTTCATATTCATTGATCAATGATCATAACACATTTTTATTTTCTGGTAGGTTTTAAGAGATGGTTTTATTGAAAACCAAACAGTGGAGAATTTTCAGAAAGTTTGTGAACCAAAAGTTAAAGGTACAGCTAACTTGGATAAAGTGACAAGAGAATTATGTAAAGATAGTTTAGATTGGTTTGTTGTGTTCTCATCTGTTAGTTGTGGACGAGGTAATGCTGGACAAGCTAATTATGGCTTTGCCAATTCCTTCATGGAGAGAATATGTGAATGCAGAAAAGCAGACGGTTTACCAGGTATGTAGCATCTATATTTTATGTTCGATGTAATGTAACAACTAAATATATCAGATTTATTAAGTTGATATCCAAGTGCCTTAAATTGATTATAAACTATACTAGTTTGTGAGGACATAGTATCTTATTTTGGCAGAGGTCTTTACTTTTTAAATATTGGGATATAAGAAATATATTCTTTTTCTCGGATAGTTTTGTCAGTGAAAGTCAGCTTATTGGGGTTTTTTTCTTCAAAAAATAAAAACGATCTCATTAATTACTGCACATAAATATTTTATGCTGGTTATAATGAAATGAAAGAAATCCAGAAATGTGTTGTAGTCGGTTATCAAGTTTGCAACCCTCATAAATGTTACGAAAATCATAAATGATACTGAATAATCATACATTTTCGAAAAACTGAGAAATATTTATATATAGTGCTTTTAAATGTGATGTGTATGTAAAGTCATTTAATGTAGTAGGGATGCTTTGACAAAAAAATAAGAAATTAATACAGCATCAGATTTGTCCAAAAACAAAATATATTTTTGAATGGCCTTTGTCATGTCAAGATGTGAAGATTTAACAATGACCAAATTAGCCTTAAACATGCATTATGCAAGAGCAAAATCTGTCTATTGTAGGTCTTTCTTTAGGCCTGAAATGTTATAAAAACTATTAATTAGACATTAATTAACCTATTCAGACCATAATCAACTCTCGATGTCGAGGCTAGCATGAGATTTTTGTTGGATTGTAGTTTGATTTGCTGAAATATTTTCCTTCGTGATTTACCAATAAAAATGGATAACCGAGACTACTGGTTTTGTCTTACTGACTTTAGTAATGATGACCGAGGCTAAGCAGAAATTTCATTCGCCTAGTTCTAAGTTAATAGTGAATCAATTTGACTGAAATTTTCAGCAAATTGCCTTTACATTAGCTAGTTTTTATACGCCCACATTTTCATGTGGACGTATATTGTCGTCGCCCCTGTCCGTCCGTCCGTCCACAATTGTTTGTGAACAGTCTACAGGTCACAATTCTTATCCGATTTCAATGAAACTTAAAATATAGGTTTATCACCCTAAGATCTCGGTTCCTTTTGATATTGGCATGTATCGGACTTTAACTTCATGGGTTATGGCCCCTGATTGTACGTTTTTTAGCTAGTGAATAGTGTAGAGGTCACAATTTTGAACCGATTTTGATGAAACTTGACATGCATGTTTATAACCCATAGATCTTGGTTCCTTTCGATATTTGCGCCAATCGGATCGTAACTTCCTGAATTATGGCCCCTGATTGTCCGAAAAAACGCCCTTTTTAGCTTGTGGTCCCTCTGCAGGTCAAAATTGTTATCCGATTTAAAAAAAACGTTTGATTATATCACCATTCCATGGTTATGAAGGTTGAGTTCAAATTTCGTGAAAATCGGACCAAATTTGACGGACAAAATGGCCGCCGTTTGTACACAACTTGGGGACTACAGCCGTGCATTGTACCAATAGCACACCTGTATCTGGGAATTTCCTAACCAGTTCAGTCTAGCAAAATACACCTTTTAACTAAACTGGTAAATCAATATCCCCAAGCTGTTTTGCCTTGGGAAGGAAGGCTATTAATAGAATGTATGTTTTATACATTTCTACAACTTCCGCATTGTTATTTCCAGGTATTATATAATACACTGATAAGGTTATGTTTTATTTGCTACTTTTATTATGTATTATGTGTGTGATGTATTGCATAATCAATGTTGTTTGTATTATTTTTGCATTTCGAGCTTGAAGTCCCCTTGAGCCAAAATAAATGTTAAACTTCAAAGTTGTTGTTTGAGTATTTATAAATTTTTGATTTATGTTACACATAATCTTGGTTTATAACACGAAAACAATTCTCTTTATCATGAGTTACCTCCCTTGTTACTGTTGTCTGCAAACAGTGCCGACCTCCTGCTGTCACTTGGTGCCAGCCTCGCTCTGGTATATCTGGCAAGTGCCGCCAAAATAGATATATGCGTAAAGCGTTGGTCGAGCAGCATTTTAGTATCAACCGTCGTACTGATAGCACGCTAAGCTCAGTTTCTGTGTTTTCTTGTTACCGCCACCACCCCACCACTCTCCTGTTGTCTGCTTATGCCTTAGGGGACTTTTGTACAATTATTTTACTTGTTATGCTACCAATTCAATTCCACCTCATATGTACTTTTCGTAATCATTAGTGCTTGTCTTAACAATACTATTGTTACACACGGTGTATATAAATTGCCTGTATTATTTTTCTCAAAATTATGATATCCTATTCATTGCCTTAATAGATTTATGTATATATATGTTTTTACTGGCAGACTCCTTTGGTATTCAAAGTGCTGAGTCTCTGCACCATTCACGTCCCAGTGTACACATGGTCGCTCAGTGTTTTGGCACTAATTACTTTCCCATGTTGCAGGGTTTGCAGTGCTTATCGTTTCCAAAACATTTTCCCATGTAGGCTACACAAGGTTTCTCTTCGCTACATTCACATTCATTTTCCCTCGTACACATGGTTGCCTTGTGCCTTCGGTACTATTTACTTACCCATGTTGCAAGGTGGCAGTGATTATTCTCTACCTACGAATTTTCCCATGTACTCATGGTTTCTCCAGGTTACATACACATTAATTTTCCCTTGTACACATGGTTGCCTTGTGCCTTTGGCACTATTTACTTTCCCATGATGCAAGGTTGCAGTGTTTCATTTTTTACCTACCTTTTTGTCCCATGTTCACTTTTTACCTACCTTTTTGTCCCATGTACTCGTGGTTTTCGTAAGTCAATTTTCAGGAATTGGGAATTTCCTAACCAGTTCAGTCTAGCAAAATACACCTTTTAACTAAACTGGTAAATCAATATCCCCAAGCTGTTTTGCCTTGGGAAGGAAGGCTATTAATAGAATGTATGTTTTATACATTTCTACAACTTCCGCATTGTTATTTCCAGGTATTATATAATACACTGATAAGGTTATGTTTTATTTGCTACTTTTATTATGTATTATGTGTGTGATGTATTGCATAATCAATGTTGTTTGTATTATTTTTGCATTTCGAGCTTGAAGTCCCCTTGAGCCAAAATAAATGTTAAACTTCAAAGTTGTTGTTTGAGTATTTATAAAACGCGAATAGTGTGAAAATATATTATATCAAGGTTGTGGACCTTATAGAGGTCACAATTTTGAACCGATTTTGATGAAACTTGACATGTATGTTTATAACCCAAAGATCTTGGTTCCTTTCGATATTTGCTCCCATCGGATCGTAACTTCCTGAATTATGGTTATGAAGGTTGAGTTCGAATTTCGTGAAAATCGGACCAAAATTGACGGACAAAATGGCAGCGAATAGTGTGAAAATATATTATATCAAGGTTGTGGACCTTATAGAGGTCACAATTTTGAACCGATTTTGGATTTTGATGAAACTTGACATGTATGTTTATAACCCAAAGATCTTGGTTCCTTTCGATATTTGCTCCCATCGGATCGTAACTTCCTGAATTATGGTTATGAAGGTTGAGTTCGAATTTCGTGAAAATCGGACCAAAATTGACGGACAAAATGGCCGCCGTTTGTACACGAATAGTGTGAAAATGTTATATCAAGGTTGTGGACCCTATAGAGGTCACAATTTTGAACGGATTTTGATGAAACTTGACATGTATGTTTATAACCCAATGATCTTGGTTCCTTTCGATATTTGCACCCATCGGATCATAACTTCCTGAATTATGTCCCCTGATTGTCCGAAAAATCGCTTTTGTTAGCTTGTGGTCCCTCTGGAGGTCAAAATTATTATCCTATTTAAAAAACTGTTTGATTATATCACGGTTTCATGGTAATGAAGAGAGAATTTGAATTTCGTGAAAATCGGACCAGAGTTGACGGATAAAATGGCCGCTGTCTGTACGCGAATTGTGTGAAAATATGTTATATCAAGGTTGTGGACCCTATAGAGGTCAAAATTTTGAACTGATTTTGATGAAACTTGAAATACATGTTTATAACCTAATAATCTTGGTTCCGTTGCATATTTGCCCATATCGGATCGTAACTTCCTGAATTATGGCCCCTGATTGTACGAAAAATCACCCTTTTTAGCTTGTGGTCCCTCTGGAGGTCACAATTATTATCTGATTTAAAAAAACATTTGATTATATCACAGTTACTCCGTAGTTATGGGTGAGTTTGAATTATGATTTTCTGATGATATTACTTAAAATGCAACAACTCTTGTTGACTGCCCGGACGATTTGGCTGCTGTGTGGGCGTATGTTTCGTTGCCTGGCAACCTATTTTTAACTATTTTTGTGAGAACTGCGAAATCGTTATCTAATCTCCCATAATGTATCTTTAATTAAAAGATACTGTTTTTCCAAGTGTATTATGGATTAATTGTAATATTTATGAAATGTTATTGTAATATTTTAGGTCTTGCTATCCAGTGGGGTGCTATTGGTGATGTGGGTATTGTATTAGAAACAATGGGTGATAATGATACTGTTATTGGTGGAACTTTACCTCAAAGAATAACATCCTGTCTTTCTGTGTTGGACCAGTTCTTAAATCAGTCTCAACCAGTTATGTCTAGTTTTGTTATGGCTGAAAAGAATACAGGTTCCAAAGACCAAGGTCTGGGTAAACCAGATTTAGTGGAATCTGTGGCAAGAATTTTAGGTACATTTTTCAAAATTCATCCTATTTCCTGTTCATTTTTGTGGTGATAACAATCCATCTTTGAATTAACAGAGCCATTGTTAAGAATTGTCTTTTCCCATTGTGATAAGGAGGGCCTGAAAAGGGCAGCTGTCTAGCCGTTAGAATGGGACGAAAAACTTAGGTCACATGTACACATTGGCGGGCATGTAAAAGATCCCTTGGCAGTTAGAATTCAATATAAGAGTAGGTCGTAGCACCACTACCCGGGCAAAATTTCCCTCACGGCACACTGTATGGCGTACGCCCGCCTTCATTAGCCTGGTTTAGGAGCAGAACAGTAGGACGTTAAACCCCATTTCATTTCGTTAAGAATTGTCCATTTTGTGTTCCTATGTTGAAATCATTAACCCAATATAAAATTAGTTGACGACTATTGCTTAATCTATTTGAAGCATATATTTAATAATACATAGCACTTGGCCCATCACTGTCGAAATAACACATTAGGTCATTTACTATGTAAATGCCATCACAAAGAGAATGTGAATGATGTGTATCGGCATGTTTCACAATTGTCCCTAAGCAATTTCAGCAGATTGATAAATCAAACTATTTTGGACCACTTCGCAATGATTTTGTTCAATTGGCAGACACTGAAATGTAAAATGATTTAAGTACTGGTAATATGAAATCTTGCCAGATTAGGCAATCCACACAGATTTTGAAGTTGGTTTTTTTTTTTCAATTTAGGTGTGAAAGATGTTTCGAGTATTAATGCAGATTCCAGTTTAGCCGATCTTGGTTTAGATTCTTTAATGGGAGTGGAAGTGAAACAAACCTTAGAAAGAGATTTTGAAATGAGTTTATCCATGCGTGAAATTCGTCAATTGAGTATAACAAAATTACGAGACATTGGTGGTAGTTCCTCTAAAGACAAAAAAGAAACCGAATCTGATCAATCTGTAACAGAAGTGCCATCTAATTTAGACGACAGTGGAGTTTCAATTCGATACGACTTTGACCATCTTATCCCAACTACAACCATCATTCATCTGAACAATATTAAAAATACAGTTACTCCATTATTTGTCGTCCATCCCATTGAAGGTATGTTGACAGTGATTAAAATGTAAAAGACTGTATTTCTATGTTGATGAACACAGCCCATATTTAATTCTCATCAAGGGGTATTTTTAGCCAGGGAGTCAAGTTAAGGAACTTCAGCTAATACATTTTGTTAAGTTTGTTGCTTGTAACTTGCTGTGTTCAAGAGTAGAACTGGATACATGCACTTTGCTATCCTTTGATCCATTTTCTTTACAACACCCAGTGATTATCCCCTGTCCCTGCTTTGGCATTTCTGATTGAACAACTTTGAGTATGAGTAAGAGGGATGAAATAAAAGTGATTTAAAAAAAAAACTTGAGCCCACTATTGCTCCAAATATTTTAATTATATAACAAAAGAAAAAAAATTGTGAAAAAATTTCTTAAATTAGATTAAGTGGTTATTAAAACAGTTTTTGATGGGTATTATTATTATTAAAGGCATTTTCACCTTAAGAGAAAATATTAATTTTGAAAGATCAACTTTAATTGTATATTAATCTTCAGGTGTAACCATTATGTTAGAGAATATGGCCTCACAGTTGTCTTGTCCTGTTTATGGTATACAATGTACACAGGAAGCACCATTATCGTCTGTAGAAGCTTTAGCTGGTTTCTATTTACAGGTATTCTATAAATTGCGGATCAACATTCCTTGCCAAATCAATTCCCTCAAGTCTTGCATTAAAGATTAAAATGTTATCACTAATTTTGGTTAATAAATTGTTTAAAATTACTTTTAATATTGGTCACCTTTTGTCCCATTAACATGAATCGGCAGTCGCCATTAATATAAAGGTTATATATAAAAACGTTTATTTTGAATTATCCCTTGATTTTGTTGGTTTGAGGAACATGTCAGGTATTCTGAGAGTTTATTTATACTTTATTTTTCAGCAAATTGACAACATTCAACCAAATGGTCCATATCGATTGGCTGGCTATTCTTTTGGAGCATGTGTTGCTATGGAGATGGCAGTACAGTTACAGAAACATAATCCAGAAAATCCAGACATCGTGCAATCATTAATATTACTGGATGGATCTCACAAATATGTTGCAGCTCACATACAGCCATATTTAGATAAAATAGAACCCGGTAATACAGCACAAGCTGAAACATATGGTATGATGGCCTTTATACAACAGTTTATGCCAATTGACTTCAAAGAGGTACGATTTACGAAAGTGTTTTTTGCCAAAGAATTGTTTTCACTAGAAACTACACAACTTTATTATGAACCATTATTAAAATTCATTTACTATTTTCAACAAACCTAGCTAGAAACTAATTTATTGTGGGGTCCCTAGAAGACCATTGACAAAACCAATATTGGTAGCATGGCAGCTCAAGGTTTCTAATTAAAACTATAAAATATTCATGAAATTAATATGCTTGAAATGAGCATGTGAAAAAAGAAACCCAATAAAAGAGCAAAACCTTCCAAGATATTAGCCACATTTGTTATTTTTCATGAAATCAACAATAAATTTAACAATGAACTAGTTTTTCTTAGTCATTAAAACCCTAAACCATGGTGATTTTGATTCAATTCAGCTGTGAAAATTTACCATGTTCGTTTCAAAATGACATGTAAAATTGATTTTACTTGTAGATTTACGTCGAGTTATTAGAGAAACCAGACTTTGCCAGTAGAATAAGCTGTGCAATAGATAAACTAATGTCTTTAAGAATCTTCCAACACAAAACGGAACTGGAAATAACGGCCAAATCATTCTATGAGAAAGTTCTAATTGGTGGAAATTATAAACCAAAAACCATCTATAAAGGAGATATGCATTTACTGAAAGCTAAACAGTGTACACATGAATCGGGCGTACTTGGTGCTGACCTGGGATTATCACAAGTAAGAATAATATATTATTTTGGATTGTATGGTACATTTTGCAGGGTTTAAAATGGTTTTGACAAATTTTTGCATTTTTTGCCAAGTGTTTTTTGTATGGATTGCATAATAAAATTTGGATCTTTTCTATTTTTTAGATTTGCTCTGGAAAAGTTCATACCCATATCATTGATGGAGACCATGAGAATTTTATTTTGGGAGAAAATGCCAAGAAAATTGGAGTAGTTTTAAATCCTATGTGGTGAACTTACGACAAGCAAAAACACACTATCCTCATATAAAATAAAAACAGCAAAAAAAAAGCAAAACGATTAACAAAAAAATTGAAAAATCAGTAATGAGTTTAGATTCAAAATAGGTTAAATCTATTATTTTTTGTAGTCTTATGACATCTATTTATTCTATTTATTGAGATTTTTTGTACTTGTTTTCTTAGTGGATCTTTAATGTTGTTTGTATAGGGATCCAATTCTATGTGGATCAAATATCAATCCCCGGTGAGCTTCTAAACCAAATATTGTTATGTTAGTATAATTTGTCAAAGCCAATGTCAACCCCAGTGAATTTTTCTTGTTAGTCCCATTTGTTGAATTTTACAGTGCTACACCATCATGTCAAATTTTTTCTTTCCTTAAAATAAAGATTTTGAAGAGAATTTGTTTTCAATGAGCCATCTGTTGCCATGGTCAGAATGTAGTGAGTGATATGTCATATTGGTATGCTAATGCAAGACCACATGTATGAGTTTTTGTGCTCGGACTAGTCATTACTTCCCTTATTTCAGTACCCACGGTTTGTAATGTGTAGTTGTAGATTTAGCCGTGACTTTTCATATAAATGGGGGGGAACACGTTGGTAAGACGCGGACTCGCTAGCCTGGAGGTCGGTTGTTCGATCCCTGCATTGGTCGAGAGTTCATCCAGATTTTCCAGCGTGGTTTTCCCTTGTCAGTGATGCAGGACAGAGGGCCTGACAAGGACAGCTGTCTAGTTGTTTGGATGGAATGAAAAACCGAGGTCCCGTGTACACATAAAAGATCCTTTGGCAGTTGAAATTCGATTTTAGAATAGGCCGTGGTGCCGCTGCCTGGGCAAAATTTCCCTCATAGCATACTGTATGGCATATGCCCGTCTCCATTAGCCCTGTTAAGGAGAAAAAAAGGGCCCTGTTTCTCAAATCTTAACTAAAGATAAAAATTCAAATTTTGGTAGATACTTCAATTATGATTGGCTAAGCACTAAAATCAATCTTATATTATCTAATCAAATTACTAAAATTTGGATGTTATTCTAGTTAAAATTTCGAGAAATGGGCCCCAGGACGTTTAACCCCTTTTCATTTCATATAAATGGGGAAGCATATCCAGGAAGTTAGTCCGATATGTGCCAATATTGAAAGGAACCGAGATCTTTGGGTTATATACATAAATTTTAAGTTACCTAGGCTACTAGCTGTAGGTTGTATACATGCTTTGTGATCCGTATATAGTGTCCACAAACGAAATGTGAATGGACGCCAGTGGGAGAAAAAACGTTCATTTAGAATGTGGAGAGAATTATTACTATCTTGGCATTTTGAGTGATTAATATTCGCTGGCCTAGAATGTTACTTGGTCCCAATTTCAATTCGGGGGCCCTAATCCAGAAAGTTACAATCTGATATGCGCGAATATCAAGACCCAAGATTTTGGGGACAAAAGTATCGAAATCAACGGGTCCATAAATGTGGTATGGCATACTTTTACACAATTTGCATGAGAGTGGGCAGTTCTGGTCCAATTTTTACAAATTTCAAACTATCAACACCGAGGTGTAGAAAAGGGTCATACCTCTGGCAGTAATTTAGGCTTCTTCGTCTTGTGACCTTAAAT
Organism: Patella ulyssiponensis; assembly: GCA_963678685.1. NCBI lineage: Eukaryota > Metazoa > Mollusca > Gastropoda > Patellidae > Patella > Patella ulyssiponensis. Next base: position 81,070,298 of record OY783226.1, on the reverse strand, counting down.
ACCGGATATTAACTTTAGCCTCTTTGCCTGTGCAACAATCTACCTAGTTTTATGCAATCGCTGGTTAGATAAGGAGAATATGCTGGGGGGAAACTCCCCACACTCAATGCGTGATGCATATTCACTCTTCTCTGCTACATATTTTGGAACTGCCCTTGAATCATCTTGTGATTGTCTCTGGTTCATCTCGCGTTGAGTAATTGCTTTTTACCATTCAAGTAGTTACAAGGTTTGTCTTACCAGGTATAACAATGTAACAGTTCGTTTTTACATTTTACAAATCATAGCTGCTTCCATATGATACAATGCATAATAGAATAAAGCCATTCTCTCAAATTCTAGCCACGGCAAGTCTACCGATACAAACTGCTACATCAGATGGTAATCTCTCCTTAAAAGGTTGCCATGACTTCTTTTATAGGACCTATGGACATCAAGCACAGACTGGGCTATTCAAAACCATGAACCTGTACCATTCCATATATTATGATCAACTCTTGATTTCATCTTAAGTGTCGAATTTTCACTTGATTTGAATCCCATTTGCTGTTCAACGCACATTGATGATTAAATCCAAAACTGGATGATCAAGATTATGTATTTTTATTGTACCGACTTTAGTAATGATGATTAAGGCTAGGCTTAAAATTTTCAATATATTCTATTCACATTATCTATTTAATTATTATAGCGAGATTTGTCAACTCTTTATCTCTCATAATGCCTCTTAAATAAACAAATTCCAATAAAAACTGTAGCCTCTATGGCACTGACAATAAGTATGGTTGGATAAATGTAAAGGTGATTCCAACATATTATGTCCCCCCAACTATTAGGCTATACCAGATATATTTCATAAAGTTTTATTGCACAGACAAGAACTGTCAGACAAAAGCATTTTTAATGGAACTCGATACCTTTATCAAAACATAAACTAAGGAATGTATATTATCACAAACACTGGACAGAGTACAATTCAACAAATATATAATAATTTATAACAACATACATAATATTATTAAACATCTTTATCATATATGGTATATTCTATATACCATCGTAAGATATAGTAGGATTTATCTTGTGTACAACTGAGATTCAGATATCCTATTGAATTGGAATAAATAATCGAACATATATCATATTGAAATAAACATATCTTTTGAATTGAAATAATCAATCGGATATCTTTGAATTGGAATAATCAATTGGATATCTTTTTGAATGGAATAATGTACAGACTTCTCTAAGGTGATAAGAAAGAAATTATAATACTTATATTACATAAACAGTTTTTTTTATACAAATGAATGATGGGGGTGAATAAAGTATTTTCAGTCTCAAAGACCAGCCAAAAAAAAGGTTTAATCAGTATTGATTAGGTCTCCACATTCTGTAATGGTATTATCACTTTCTGTAACAGCTCGAACTGTCTCATCATCATCATCTTCCTCCTCCTCCTCATCTTCATCTTCATCAAATTGATTTGATGTGTCATATGTGAAGGTGCCACGAGACAGATCTACTTCAATAGGAAATACTACAGCCTCTTTCATAACACCATGACATTCATTATGATACTTGGACATTGCTGACACAAATTTTTGTAGTTGAAAAACGATGTCTTGAACTGTTAAAAAGACAAATTAAATTTTTTAAAGGATTTGAATGCAGCAACAAAAAAACCCAACTAAATATCCATTCAAAATATTAAAGTTACATTATGAGAGATAAGATAATGAGATGGCAGTTCTCACTATAATAGTTAAAGATAGGTTGCCAGGCAACGAAACATACGCCCAAATCATCCGGGCAGTCAACAAGGGTTGTCGCATATTTTTACTCTTTTTGGTAATGAAACATTTGTAATACACTAAAATCTGATTAAGAGTAACAACTCATTATGTAATTATCTGAAAATCATTAGAATTTGTTTGCTTTTTATAAAGTTTTGCCCCACGCTAACAATTAGTATAGGAAACATTTAACATCATGGATTTAGCTGTTCAGTTATCAAAATTCATTGAAAATCAAAATACTTGTTCGTTTCAACACCTTAAACTCTGTGTATCAATCTGAAGTCAATCGGATGATAAATTTGGCATCTATAGCGTCACAAGGTTTTTTGAAGTGATCAAGGGAGATAACTCTGGAAGTAATTATTTGAAATCACTGAAAATCAGTAGGCTTCTTCGTCTCATGACCTTAAACACTGTGTGTAAATTTAAAGTCAATCGGATATTAACTTTGGCCTCGAGAGCATCCACAGGATTTTTTGATGTGATCAAGGGCTATAACTCTGGCAATAATTATCAGAGATCGCTGAAAATCAATAGGCTTCTTCGTCTCATGACCTTAAACACTGTGTGTAAATTTAAAGTCAATCGGATATTAACTTTGGCCTCTAGAGCATCCACAGGATTTTTTGATGTGATCAAGGGCCACAACTCTGGCACTAATTATCGGAAATCCCTGAAAATCAATAGGCTTCTTCGTCTTATGACCTTAAACACAATGTATAAATTTAAAGCCAATCGGATATTAACTTTAGCCTCTAGAGCGTCCACAATTGCTTGTGGACGCTGGACAGACGGACGGACGGGGGCGACGACAATATACGACCACATTTCAATGTGGGCGTATAAAAACTAGATAGTGTAAAGGTAATTTGCTGAAAATTTCAGTCAAATTGGTCCACAATTAGCCGAGAAAAAAGCGTTTGAAATATTCACATAGCCTCGGTCATCATTACTCAAATCATTAATATAAACAGCATAGTCTCGATTATCCACTTGATTGATTTAATTATCAACGGCCATTTAGCGGCATATAGGAATTCAATCCGCCAACATCGAACGCTAGCCTTGACTTTAAGAGTTTATTATGGTCTGGATATGTTAATTAATGTCTAATTGATTATTTAAATAACATCTCAGGCCTAAAGAAAGACCTGTAATAAGGAGATTTTGCTCTTGTATAATGCTATTTTAATAATTTCAAATTATCTAAAAAAAAAAATTGGGATACTGCTTAGATGCACAAAATATTTCCAGAATAATTTGATTGTTACTCCCCCCCCCCCACCTCATTTGCTTCAGAAATATAGGAAATATAGAGAACTACTTACCATGTTTTTGGTCTAATAATTCCATTTTCACCATAACATCGGATCGCATCTTAGCAAATCTAGTCCTAGCTTCTTGTCGACATCTTAGAACTAACCTACAAATTTTACATAATCTGTTGAGACTATTGTATTTTTACGGTTGATTCATAAGAATTAAGTGTTTAAAAAAAAAAAAAGGGACAAAGGCAATTTTTCAACACATTTACAATAAAATAAATGAATAAAAGTTGTTAGTTATGAATTGTAATTTATAAGACAAACCTGTATTCATAGTTTCCTGTTTCTACTCTATATAAAGGTTCTTGTAAAGCAGCATAACTATATTCTTCATCATCCATTTCTTTTACTTTCAGACAATATGACTAAAAACAAAAAAATTACAAGTTAATTACTACAAAAAAAAATGGTTAAAAGATAACTGGTATTTTTGTCCATTTTTTAGCCATCAATTAGTAGATGCATTATGTAAGATTAAAATAAAGAGAGAGAGAAATGGGGTTTACCGTCCACTCGACACAAACTAGGTCATTTCGGGATTAACATATGGTTTAATTTTATTTCAATAATTCGCTTGCGCGTAGGGGTCTTTAGCAGTGGGAAGAAAAGGGAGGACCCGGAGAAAACCCGTCGAGGTTGGACACCACGCCAGTTGACTTAATGACAGGCTTTATGATACAGCACGCACGTGCTAACCACTCAGCCATCCAACCCTCCTAAAATAAAGAGCTGGTCATTCTTGCTATAATAGTTCAAAAACAAATAATGCAAAATGAATATATCAAAAATGTCATTCAAATTTATTTATTCTTAGCGAAGTTATGATGAGATGTGGCACATAGTAGCATCGGTACTTGTTAATCGAGACTAGGCCTCAGTTCACCAATTTTAAATTAGATCATCAAATGGCGATTTTATTTCAATTTGTTTCAATCTCTGCCATCTGATAATCTAGAGGGTTGATTATTGGTGTGTCATGTGAATTAATGTCTAAATAACAATTTATGTAACATTTGCAGTCCACTTCATCCATTTCAAATAAAAGGAAATAACAGCTCCTCCCACTTCAAATTCAGTTAACAGGAAATACATTTACAAACTAAGTAAGAACTTACCAAATATTCAAATTTAGCATCTAAGTATTTTTTAACTGTTAATCTTGTGTCTGGAACAGCTTTATGTAAAAATGTATTCAAATCGGAGATCATCTAAAGAATAAATAAAAGACGCCAATATTAGATCAAATAAAAACCTAATTTAACTTAATCGTCTTCATACAAATTTTCAGGTAGACCTATACAAGAATATTTAAAGTTATTCGAGTAAAGGTTGATTAATCTTTCCGCGAAATGGGACCACTAAAGGATTTGTGTCACCAGACAACGTTAAGTAGGTCCGAATAAACTTTTCTTTTTCTCAAATTTGAAATAAAAATGTAACTGGTCAAAGATTTTTGTCACCTATTATGTTGTTGTTGCAATTACCTTTATTTTGTTCTTACAAATTTGAAATAAAAATTAACAGTAGGCTGCGTAATTAAATCCATAAAATTATACCCGATATAGCAGGTATTAAATTAAATTTGAAATAAAAATTGAAAGTAGTTTGCGTAAATAAATCCATCCAATATGAAAATTAAATTGATGACACACTTACAGGTTTTACTGTTTTTAACATTTTGATTGCAAATTTCTCCATACTTCTATGAGCTTCACCAAACATAGAAAATGCTTCACTGGCAGCCGGTTGTGGTTCTCTTACACCAATACAATTGAACACTTCACCAAAAGCTGAAATTAAAAGATAAAGTGGTTACATGTGGTTGGATAGGTTTGTCTTGTAACAAAATATAAATTATTGATTTAGGGGCCAAGAGAAAAAATTGTGTTCAATGTTTCCTGTCTAGGTTAGATTAACTACAAACTTGATATTCCCAGATAAGCTCATCAGAATTTTCCAGTGTGGTTTCCCCTTGTCAGTGGTGCAGGATGAAGGCCTGACAAGGGGATAACTGTCAAGTCATTCTGATGGTATCAAAACCAAGGTCTTGTGTACACATCAGTGTGCATGTAAAACATTCCCTGGCAGTTGAAATTTGACATAAGAGTAGGTTGTAGCACCACTGCTTGGGCAAAATTTCCCTCATCGTACACTGTATGCCCATCTTCATTAGCCCGGTCGGAGCAGAACAGTAGACATTAAACCCCATTTCATTTCCAAGAAAACAACAAAAAACTTCGTTTACAACTAACCTTTATGTGATTGTGACAGTTCAAATGTGGCACGTAATAATTTCTTAGTTTGATCAATTAGAGCTTGGTACATATTAGCACAGCCTTCTAATTCTTCTAATTTCTTTAACAAACCATCTGAAAGGTATAATATCAATATATTTAAATAGGTTTAAAAGAGTTTGATTTGGTTTTCAATAAAACTGAAACAAAACTAATTTTACACTAAAACTTTAAAAGCTCTTTTGTCCTTGTATTGATATCATTTAGCCATTTTTATGTGTATTTGTGAAAAATTTGAAATTAGAACGAATAGAAATTCAATTCATCTGTCACACATCATTAATTGTGAAATAGCTACTGTTTCATCAAATCATTGTAAAACACTTCATTTGTAAATTCTCTAATAACTGGGTGTGTACCTACCATTACAAAGTATAGCTCTACTCAACCCTAAAGCATCTGCTGTATTTGAACTCATAGATTCCACAACTTTATGTTTGATTTTCTTTAATACTGGAAAAGAAGTTTAAAAAATATCGTTTAATGTTTTGGGATAATAGGTGAATTCATATGTGATCTCTATTTGAATAGGAGTTGTTTATTGCACTCCTGCATGAAACTGACTAACAGTAACATGACTTGTATCCTTGGAATACTTATTAAAATTGTTGAAATCAGTTGTAATCACCTATTCCATGTACACACTTGATTCGAACAACACTATTAGTAAGCACAGGAGAACCGCATCACATTTAACAACCAAATAGAAACCAAGGAGGAGTTTAACATCCTAAATAGAAAGCCCTAAATTGATGAGTGTTGAAAAAAAAACCTGTTCAAAAAATATTTAACCATATAAGAATAAATACAATTTTATTATTAAGGCATAAATCTTTTTTTTAAAAAAATAAAAACAGTGCAAAAAGAAGAAGAAAGAAATTTAAAGCAGGAGAGGATATGTAAATTTAATTTACCTATATCAAGTGATTTGCCTTGTCGTGGATCAGCATGTAATTTATTATAGTTTATTGTTACTTCACTCTATAAAAGAAATATAGTAGAGAATTATACATAGAGTAAACATCTAAAAAACAGATAATAAGTCAACAGTGAGGCTGATGTCCACTGTCAAATTGAAAAAGTAATTAGATGATACACATCTTTTAATTGCATATTTATCTTTTTATAAAGCATCAATCATTTTGCTGAAAAATGCTTATTGAGCAGAAAATGCTTATTATTGAAAGAGTCATGTCTCAACCAAGCCCTAGCCCACTTAGCCCTAGTGGAACATTTGGATTATCTGTACATGAACATCTACACCAAGTTTGATCATTCTGCTTCAATTGAAAGCAGATTTATTGCGCTCCCATGTCATGATTTGAAAATCCTCATCATCAAACTTAGTCAAGAAATGGATGTACTGAAACTATACTCCAATGTCTTATCACTCATTCAATTAGAATCTAAGTTATCATGTTCCAAAACAACACCGCAAAAAATGTTCAATATACCTTATCAAGGTATTGATAAAATGAAACTAAATGAAATGTGCATTATCGAACTTAGTCAAGGTATTTATGTAATGACAAATGATATATGCCAAGTTTCACCATTCTCACTCAATTATAATCAAAGTTGTCAAGCTCCATAAGTTTCGACCAATGGTATTGATGCGCTGAAACTATACTGATGTACTGAAACTATGCCCCAAATTTCACCACTCTCATTCAATTACAATCATGGTTATCATGTTCTAAAACACTGACACAGAAAATTTTCATTATTGAACTTAGTCATGGTACTGATGTAGTGGAACTATAGGAAATGTGCATTATCAAACTTATCATGTTATTGAGGTAATGACAAACACCAAATTTCACCATTCTCACTCAAAAAGAATAAAGTTGTTATACTCCACCGGTGTCTTGACCAATCAAATTACTTATCATTGAACTGAGTCAAGGTATTCTAACTTAGTCAAGGTATTGATGTAAATATATACGCCAAGTTTCACCATTCTTACTCATTAGAATCAATGTCACGACCAATGAAATTGCTCATCATGTAATGAAACTATAGGAAATAAGCATCATCAAACTTAGTCAAGGTATTGATGTAAATGTGCATTATCGAACTTAGTCATAGACGTCATAGTCATGGTATTTATATGCCAAGTTCCACGATTCTCACTCAATTACAATCAAAATTGTCAACCTTCAAAGTCTCAACCAATCAAATTGATTATCACTTTGCTTTACCTAAGCCGAAAATGCTCATTATTGAACTTAAGAGAAAGTATTGATATAATGAAACTATACACCAAGTTTGATCACTCTGCCCTAATTAAAAGCAAAGGTATCATGCCCCATTTTAATAGTCCCCTGCCTTCTATTCGAAATGTGGGGGAACAATTAATTCTACATTACAAGTAATAATTTATATTTCTGCCAACAAAGAGATGAATTCAATTTACATACTTATGTTAGCTAATAATAGTTCCTGGACAGAATAGGTTTATTCAATACAAACTCTATGAGTCATCAATCAATCATTATTCTAGTTCAACATGTTCTATCTCTACTCCAATAAATGCAGAGAAAATCAATAAATGCTGGATTACTAAGGTAACGTATATTTCATCTATTAAACTATGTCAATTTCAACAATATACAATGAACTGATACATACTCTCACCTTAATAGACTGAATGGCTCTAGCCACCTCTACTTTGGTTCTACCTTTAACTGATTGTCCATTTACACCAACAATTTCATCTCCTGCTGCCAAAGAACCTTCTTTAGCTGCTGGGGTATTATCAAATACTTGTACAACATAGAGACAGGGACACAAAGGTGCACCACCCCCTATACTGATACCAATCAAATTCTGGCCATCTTTCTTTAAATTTACATGACCAGATGTCACTGTCATACCCCTATAAAAAAACAATTTTTATACATAACGACAAATAAAAAATTGTTAAACATTGCAGGCACTGATAAAACAAGTACATGCATATTGATGTTTACCCCTACTATATGAAGAGCACAGGGGAGGGACGATCTAAGTCACTTTATCACCGAACCCAAGATAATGGCGCCATCTAGTAGCAAATTGTATAAGCTTTCTGTGGAACAATTAATATCAGGTGAAAACGACAGGAGTAGCATCGAACTAAGGCCCTTTTGAAATGACCACCCGGACAAATATGTCCATTATACCCTTAATTTGGCTGAAAAGTGGTAGTCAGTTGTTGTACTGGTATTATTATTCGTATTAAACATCACTTTGAAGTTAAAAAACACACTTTTATGGAATAACAATTACTATGTTATTCCAAAAAAAGTCTGTTTTTTGATTATGCTCCAATTACAAAATGCCATTCAAAGAATATCATTTTGAAGTTATAAATAATCCCAATTGTTGTTCTGTTTGCGTCATGCATTCTCGTCCAAAAGTTTGTTTTGCCTTTTATGCGAAAAGACAAAAATGTAACTTTGATCGTTCTTCCCCTGGACTCTTCATATATTTCATCCAAATGTTGATGGTATACATAGATTTACAGAAACAATTTGTACGTTTGTATGTCAATAGTGATAATTTATTTGTGAAAGTAAAAACCATTTACTCGGTTTACAGTGATCAGCAGCTTTTTAATCAATGTCTTTGAAGTTTTCAACTACACATAATTGATTGGCAAGTCTGTTTTCCAATAGCATTCTGGATGGATGGGTTGGCACTTGTATTTGTAATGACAATATTATATTCCCACAAATTGTGAAAACCGAATGGAAAGATGAATATAAAACTGCCACAAGACAAAATCCCTCTCAGTCTATGGGCAAATACCAAGAGGTTGTGTTCAGCATGCACTGGCTAAAGTACAACACCTGACAACATGTAGCTCTACTTCTGTCAATATGGTCACCTCGAGACCCAAACATGGTGCTGATCAGGTTTACTTCTAATGAGTGCATCAGTTATAAAAACATTGCATCGAATTAGTGCCCGGAGATCTACATGTAGCACAAGTGATATGATGATGATCAAAGGCCTTCTTATAAAATATATCTTACCCTATCATCCATCATTAGCAGAAATAAACTGATACTTATAATTACAAAGATCAATGTTTTATCCTCTAAAATTTATTTGAAGTAAGTTGACTTATTTGCATATTATACATGTATATGTACGGACGGTTATTACTACATTATGTTGTGTAAATTATGATTTCAACAAGGACACCCTATCTACAGGCAAAAGTAGAATTATTATAGATTGTATTACAAGTTTGGTATGTAAATTACTATTTTCTAAGTATACTCACATGGGGTCTTCCCATGGCAAAAGAAGATGTTTATTTTTATCGATAAAATAATCCTCAATATCATTTTCTGGCACAAGTGAATATTCCTGAGATCCAGAACTCATATTTTAAATATCTAACACTCAAGTGCAGACTCAATGTATAAAACATAACTTATAAGTTATAAGATGATAAATTATTGTTCACTCAGACATCTATGGAGCTTTTTATAAGCCCATGTCCCAATGAAAATGTCCAAAACTGATGTAAATGCCAATATCATGTTGAACAATTTCGAGGTAAAAATGACTGGAAATAAAGGTCATGTATAAATGTAGCTATTATAGGCAATTTGTTGACACGTCAATACCCAATTCATATAGCGACAGCTGTTGATATGCAACCAGAACCAGTGAGTTGGGGATCACGTGATAGGCTCTTTACGGGAGACAATTAAATCATTGGAGCGTCAATTTAGCAACAGATGAGATGCTTTTATGCAGATTTATTTCGATATCTTGATTATTAGCGAATAAATTTCGAGAAACTATGTTGGATCTCCGATTTGTGGCGTTTGACGACAGACGTATGAATATACAATATAGCCCAGATAGTGGTACTCTAGTCGTCGACGTCATGAATTTTTCGTTTGAGAAAATAAAATCCAGAACAATTATTTGAAATGAAAATAACCTAATAATTTGCAGTCAGGTGTTAGTACAGCTTTGTGCACTAAGGACTTACAATTTATCCTCTTCAATTTCATAGTCCATCATCCTAATTTCTTTCTTTTCAAGCTTCAAATTATTAAATTAATATTTTTCTAGCTTCCGACACCATCATAACAAATCGAAGCGGAAGTTGAAAATAAATATGCTGCACATGCGCCAACGTAAAGCACCGCGCACCGAACCATCCACTGTTATCTCTCGGAAGCAGAGATCCACCATTTATTTCAAGAGACCCACTTTTGTTTTTCTGAATAGCCTACTCTTATTCTAAAGAAATGAAACCATTAGCTTTGTATATTTGAACTTCAAAGTTCACGTCCTGGCTGAAAAAAAAGTCTCAATAAATTCAAATACGCTGAACATCAGGGCATTAATCCCATTTTATTTCCACAAATATGTACTGAAATACAGGACTAAAAATTGACCGATTTTCGTGGGGGTGTGATATTTTTTAACCAATCAGTTTAGACTTACAGTGAATGGCGCTGTTCCATATGTGTGTTGTCAACAGTATAATACAAGAACAACATTAATACTTTCAAAACCAAATACATAAGTCAAATATTTCTTGTACAATTAAGTTTGAAAATTTATAGTTTTTGTCGAAACAACCTTTTCATAACACTGTTGCCCTTATAAACGTGAGTTTGGGGATATATATTTTAAATTTACGAGGGAGTAAGACAAAACTTGCCAAGCACTGTAAATAAACAAACCCGTTCATATCAAAAATAAACAATAGTAATCCAATATTATTCCAAATTAATTGCAATATGGCAACCATAAGCATAATTTACTATTTTGGATAAAAGGTGGTGTCTTTATGTGTGCGGATTCTAGGAATATGATATTTAAAATCTTAGTGCAAAGATACTCTACCAATGTTATTAACATTTCTTTGAAGCAAGGCCATTCGTCCCTGGGAAATATAAGTGAAGGCTGTCCAATTTGCATTTCCCTAATATGGTGGTAATAATTGTTACGACTACGTGTCGGGGAACAGACCGTCATTTGCTTTACATGTACTCGCGGATTAAGTTTAAATACGGTTAGTGTTTTAATCGCTGTGCTACAAGTTCTGGCCTGTTTAATTCTATGTCCTTGATTTTAATCAAGTCAAGCGTGATTCTGCCGCAATTTTCACACGTGGTTTACAGCATACGTTTGTTTTGACTATAGATAAATTATGTACTACGAAAATCTTTAACAAGGACAACTTTTAAAACCTTTTTATCACTGATAACCGGTTTGTTCCAGATCCACATAATTTGAAAAAAGAAAACAGTTTTAAACAGTTAAAACATATGGGTAAGTGTGTCTATTATAATATATTATACTATATAATATTATGTACAGTTTAACCGCAAAATATATCTTGAATTATTCAAGAATTTATATTAGAGAGTATTAAAGGTAAAACAGGTCATACATAAAACACTCAGCCAGATTAAATATAATCCTTCACATAATTCATTAAATATAAAAAAAATATATATATTGATCATTTGCCAATCGATCAGCTATTCAATATTTCCTGTCTGTTATAATATTTATTTGTATTACTTAATAATAAAGAACTGTTTTATTTTTTTCTCAGAAATTTCAAAGCATCAACGGGGACTCATACTGAGTGAATTTTATGCAAATAGCTGGGTGTGGGATAATCAAAATAAATCCTCCGATGTGCATTTATCAAATGATAAAAAGTCGGCCTACTTCTACACAGACCCGGTGGATCTCAGCACAGGAACTGCAGGTGAATACTTATTGAAATATGAATAGCATGATATGAGTTGGGCGGTGACAGCTGGAAACCATTGCAAATAACAAGGGAAGGAGCAGCAACATTGGTTGTCACTATTTTTACATGTAACACCTGTCGATGTTTTTAAGTCGGTAACTACATGCGCAAGAAAAGTTCAGGGACTAATTTAAACGACTTTTTGACGAATTCAAAGAAAACAACACTTTATATTTTAAGATATATTATTAATTATGACAACTTATAGTGCCAATATGGCCAGAAAGGTTGTATCTTGTGGTGCATAAATAAATCATAATTGAAGTAAATTTAATATTGAATCCATTGCAGGGGTGAGAGGAAATAAAGCTTTAAATGACGGCGAACATTATTGGGAAATCGTATTTTTAGAACCCCCTTGTGGAACATCAGTTATGATGGGGGTTGGAACAAAAAATGCTACATTACAAACAAACAACTACAAATATGTCAATCTTATAGGTTTGTATATTTTATATATTCAACAACACCACTGAGAGTTCTAATCGCGTGTAGACATCATGTTTAGATCACTACCGTAAACAGCGCATCTCGTCAGTGTTTGGTTTTTTACTTCTTAATTTGTGAAACTCCGTTATCGACAGACTAGTTCCGACAAAAAAATGAAAAAAAAAATATTTTATTTTTTTTAAAAGTCGATCTATGGATTTGATATATTGTTCCAATCATAATCGTACCGTATATAGAATACGAATTATATATTTACTAAACCATTTTTAACTATGGTCGTATAACATAATAATCAGACAGCGTATTAATGGGACGATAAAATGCTTAAATGGATTATAGTATTAGATTAAAGACAGCTTATAATTAGTTTAGCTTTCAAAATTATCCCAATTGAACACTATTTAAATGATTCTAATTATTATTATGTTCTGAGGAACTAATTACGAGTTTTTTTGTTATAGGAATCGATCAAGAGAGTTGGGGTTTATCGTATAAAGGCCGTATTTATCATAATGGTGAATCGTGGAAATATTGTGATCCAATCTACGATAAAGGAACGATTATTGGTTGTCATCTGAATACCTATCTAGGGACACTGACATTCTATAGAGATGGTGTAAATATGGGTGTGGCTTTCTATGATCGGCGTTTACAACAAGGGCAGTTATATCCAATTGTCAGCTCGACAGCATCAGAAACTGAATTAGGTATTGGACGATCATATTGTCGACATATTTCTTTACGTGAGAAGTGTTGTAGTATTATTAGAAATAATCTATCTTGCAACGACATGGTTGACACCCTTCCATTACCTAATATAGTCAAAAGTCAAATAAAAATGGCGTAATATTTATTTACGTAACTAAGGACTATTTTTTTGAATAATTCTTATCAACGAAAAAGAAATCAAAAAGTGATCGAGTATATTACGATTTCAAGTCATAAATCTAGTCATTGTATAAAGGAAAGGAAAGGGTAGATCGGGCCCGTATCTAGACACCATTAAGCAGGGGGGCATTACCTTTCGGTAGGGGGGCGAACATTTTGAGGAAATTTTCGGAAAGGTCATTCAAACAGACTGTTGTAATCATCATGCTATGTAGTTACCTAGGCGTCTAATAAGCATTTTAAAATAAGTATAAATTCAAACGAAAAAATATTAGCCTTTTTAGGTTAATATAAGGAACTGTGTATACTTAAATGATTGTTAGCAAATTCTGAGCGGGGGGGCGAGCATTTCACGCGGGGGGGCCATGCCCCCCCCCCCGCGCCCCCCTGTAGATACGGGCCCGGGGTAGATTGAATTGTCCAGCCTCTTGACAGCTCCTGTTCAGTGGGCTATCACTATCAGAAGCTGGATTATTAAGTTCAAGAAAAGGACAATTAATAGTGTTTTGATGTACATTATATGTATATATAAAAACCTTCACCCAAACTGTTTATTATGGGACATATGAAAATATTGGGTTATTTGTTATCTGTAAATAGTTTGTTGATGTATATATTACAATAATCTATTGTTACAGATTGTGTATTAGTATTTATAGTATATAGTATTATGTGTAAATAGATCACATCAATCATCAGTATTTTCTATAATAAAATCTTCTAAATAACCATACACTGCTGGTTTAGTTCTATTTTTTAATAGTACATTGAACTATTAAGAATACCTTTGAATGCATAGACATTTATTTTTAGATTCCAACTGGACTCCAGTAAGTGGAGTCACATTGTTTTTATGGTGTGTGTACATTTGCCAAGTTTGGGTCACAGAATTAAATGGCTTTTATGCACAATAATTATATTTGTGCTGTCAGTACAATGGACCTCTACTACAATTTATTGACTCTTAGTCTTGTTGATGTTGTCCTAAGAAGTAGTTATTCTGGCCAACCTGCATAATGTTTGAAAGTATTCATCCCAGTTTTCACTAATTTTGATTAAATTTATTTTTCAATTTGATCGAATGGAAATGTCTAATGGAACATTATTTAGGATTTGTTACATTTATTGAAAACAAAATCTTTACTGTAAATATATTATGAGATTAATTTGAATTGCAGATTTCTTATTTTCCAAATTTAAATTCCAAATTCAAATTTGATTTGTACTAGAATTAATTTTATATTAATTGTTTAATAGAATTATTTTTATATTGAAATTTTTTTACATTTATCAAAAGTATTTATCTTTGTATGGTTTCCATCTTAGGTTTGTTTGTACGTAGTGTGGTCCTCCCGCACATACAATATACTGAATCGTGGTCATGGCAACAAAATTTTTACACGGTCAAAACTGGATTGTAATTAATACTAAGAATCATTTTATCTCATATTTATAGGATTTGTTAAATTTATTAATAATTGGATCATTTTTACGGTTTATGATTTGAAAGACATCCATCATAATATGTTTGCCATGGTAACATGACCTTCAATTTGGTCGTCATTTCAGCTGGGGTACTTTATATAATGGGCATATTATTATTTGTCACTTTCAGTTCTAAACTATATATTTATCTAACATATCAGTCCCCACTTTTATTAGTAAACTAAAACTTAATATTTCAGAAAGGAAACATTAATATTAAAGGTTATTGTCACTGCTATCACAATAACTCAAATATTAATTTTAAGTATAATACCCAGTCTGGTGTAATAAGTGCAAAGGGTAAGAGAATTGTTTTCTTTTAAACACATCAAAAGAAGAGTCTTCAAATGGTTTCTCCTCTAATTCATATTCTTTGTTTTCCATAATACAATTTTGCTCACCCACAATATTGGTAATTTATTTCTATACAATAAAAATGATAATGATATAATAAATAAACAATGATAAATACAATAATACAACTATTATACACAAAATATAATAACAGAGCTATAATAGGACGGCTGATGATTATTATTCTCATTTCTTTACGTACATATATTGGGAACCAAGACAGAATTTATTTAACTCCACAACATTATTATAAAAGGCACAACAAACAGTTGCATAATTTATACAATAATCTTCAACTCTCTAAAGCACATATAAAAGTCAATTACTTTGGTATTTCTAAGGTAAGTAAGTATTTTCTTACATTTGATATGTTCAGATTGATTTTCGATTTTTAAATTTTACCATATTTCTCAAGCATTTTATATTCTTCAGCATTTGCAAAATTGACATAACTTTTATAAACCAGACAGCGTTATATAAATCTAGACAAGAAGTAGAATATTATTACCACTTCCAAGGCCTTGAGCTAAATTCTGACAGAGTTAAGCTCACAACCAGTGAAATCCTGTATTCCTATACACACACTTCGTATCCATACATATAAATATGAAGAGAGATGTGTACTTTGATATGCGAGATATATGAGGACAGATAATAATGCTATGATACACCTTACAACAATTTATAAATTTAATATATTTTGACTTTTTATTCTACATTTTGATATAAAGTAAACTGAATAACATAATTTTATATTATGACAAATTATTGAACATGTGTCAATAAAATTCCATCTATTTCAATTTCTCAGATATATTTCTGTCAGTACAAGTAATAATTTTTTTTTTAAATTTTGATATGAGAATATATGGCTGGATTTTTATTAAGAGATTCTTATTGTAAAATAAAAAATATATTTGGTTTTTCCATATAGAATAAACTTCGTCTAAAATTAATATATATCTTGCAATGGACGGAAACATATATGACTGTGGTATGTTTTCAAACTAACAATAAATAAAACACAATAAATAAAATATTATACAACAGATAAATTCGAAATAAATATTTTACATACATCTATTTTGCAAGGTAAATTTTTATACCTGAACAACCTTAATGAAGGAGATAAATGTTGCAATAATAAACCTATTTAAATCTATAAATTATTAACATTGTAATAAATTTATTTTAAAAAACTTGATCTATAATTTGGCTCAACGACTAAGTGATTCCGGTAGTTATTAATTCTATCATTTAATGCTTAATAATGACCATGCTCAGGTCTGCATGTTTCACTAATATCTCAAATCTCCCATTACACATTACATTAATCAGACACTGCTGAAAAAAATCTAGCCAAACTATTTGACTTGATAATAAAACAACACAAATTAGGTATTGTGTTTGACTGAAAAATATAACAAGAAAAAATTTGTCACCTACTGTGAAATGGTTGTTAATTATAAATATTTTATCTTAGGAAATGACCCCACAATTGTGATTGGAATGAACATGTATGTATGACAGATTTTTATCTTTCTTCATCAATTTAACAATAAGACTATTTATGAAATTTTGGAATGATGAAGTTATCAATATTGGAAATAAATTATTATATAATTCATTGAAGATCACAGATAAATATATTATCACACTCCATTAACTAATTCTTCTGCTACTTCTTCGTCCAAAATCTCCCCATCTTCTTCTTCTGGAGATTTACGGAATCCATTCAGTCTGTCTGTATTTATGGTGCGACTAAGAGGAATGTCTAAGGCTCGATGAATTGCCTCAATGGTTTTCATCTCCACATAATAGGCAGGATTGACTACAGGCATCTTGCTCTTCAATTCTTCTAATGTAGAGTAAGCCTGAAGAATATAATTCATATTGAAAGTAAACAATGTACAAGAATTATACAGTGGTAGGGAATAAAACAAGGTATAAAATCTAATTGTAACATCCTAGGCTAATGAAGATAGGCATTTCTCATGCTGTGTACTATGATGGAAATTAGATTCGAATTAAAAGGTTTCTTTTATGTGTTTGCCAATGTGTACATGGGACTGTGGTTTTCTGTACCATCCAAATGTCTAGACACTGTTCCTTGCCAGTTGAAAACAAAAAAACCTTATTAAAACTAAATCTTGGAATTGTACACACTTTTTCTGTACAATCGCAAAAAGTACTGAAAAGTTATTAAAAAAATCCCCACTTTTTAATCATTATGATATTAGTATATGAAACTTACAGCCTTCCACCTTTCTTTTTTAGCATAATGTTCAATCATAAAACCATATACATCTCCTAATCTTAAAGAACCTTCTTGATCAGTTTCTGCTAATATTACTTGACATTGTTTTATAGCATCTTCTGGATCATCTTCATATGCTCTGTAATATAATTTATAGAATATATACAAACACATTGGATGTATACAGTATATCAGTTTCTATCTTGTAATTGTTATGCTAAATATTCACAGAGATATAATTACTATTCTTTTGTTTGTTACAAGCAGGAATATTTTCCCTCTAAACTACAATCAAATCTCATTTGCTAGTGAACAGTTGTCAACAGATGTTCTGACTAGCGCCTCTACTGTTCTGTATGCTGGTTATTTTGAACAACAGTTGTCCAAAACTCTATATTATCCACAATGTTTTATACATATTTAGCCACACATTTTCAATCTGAAATAACTTATATAAGGAAAATTTCATAGAAAGAGAGAGAGAGAGAGAAAGAGAGAGAGAGAGAGAGAGAGAAATGGGGTTTAACGTCCACTCCACACAAACTAGGTCATTTTGGGACTAACATGGTTTCAATTTTATTTCAATAATTTGCTTGCGCGTAGGGGTCTTTAACAGTGGGAGGAAACCGGAGTACCCGGAGGAAACTCACGAGGTTGAGAAGGCGCCCCTATCTCCATGCCACATACACTGACACCAGTGATCGAAACCACAGCCGCAAGCCAGAGGTGACCGGCCAGCTAGAGGTCGAAGCGCAGCACTCTAGACAACTAGGCCATCCCAACCCCCCAAAATTTCATAGAAATGAAATTATTAGATACATACTTTCTAGCTAGTACAAATTTCTTTATGACAGTTATTTTATGTTTAATCTGTGCCATTCGTTCTTCTTGTAAACTCTCATCAGCTAATTTAGCTTTACTCATACATTTATATGCTTCACCTAGAGCTCCTAAAGCTTTATCATAATTCTGATATTCATCTATTTCAACCTGTTAATATACATACAACTTCTGTTAAATGAATTCTTATCATTGATAATACCCATATTACTAATCAAATTGTATAAGTTGAAGACTTACACTGTATTTAACTTTAAAAACCTTTTACATCAAATATAATTTTAATATGTGAATAAAGATAGGTTCCATTAATTTGAACAATGCATTGAATTTCCAATAGATGGACTAGTGACTTTTGGTCAGTAGAGCATTCACAAGATTTTACAAAGTCTCACTAATATATCAATTTTCAAAAGATCACATGATAAATGTAGTCCTCAGTGGTTGAACAAAAATTTGTGGAAAACCCCAAAACCGACGATATACCACAGCATTTTCATGCAACAATATGTTACAGCCATATTTCCATGAGGACGTATAAAAAAGCAGTCTTTAAATATATTTCCCGTAAGGCACATATTATGGTAATGGATAAATTTCCATTTCTCCTACACAGACCAGATCATGTGCCCATTAAAATGTGACCAACTTAGCCTTTTATCATACATGCTACATTTAATTCAAGTTAATATACAATCACTATAGTATCCCAGAACAGTGTATGAATTTATAATCTTAACTTACCTGAGCACAAGCATCATAGAAACCAGCTAATGAATCTAATGCTCTTCCCTTGCTGTAGAAACCTATAATATTCTTCATGATCTCTGGATCTTTTCTCCAATCTAAGGACTGTAGATAGTTAGCAGCCATCACATAGATTTCACGTTGTCGTGAAACACCAGCAAAAAATACAATCTTTTCTGTATCTCCAGACTTTAATAAAGCTTTCATAGCCTGAAAATAAAACCACAATTTAATAACACTGCACTAAAAATAAACTCATATATGGAAGTTATAAGATATATTTTAGTGAGTCAATACTGTATTAATCTTGAGCAATGACCTGAAGTTCAAATGCAAATGACAGGTAATAAAATTCGCAATGCCACCCTGTATTCTGAATAAAATTCTTTATATACTTGTTGAAGTTAAATAATTATTTTGTTTATCAAGTCACTTCCACAGTTAAACAATGGAAGAAATTTCTTGTATGAGTTACATGTACGTAAACATGTTAACCAATTTCTAAACTGTCAGACTCATGACTTGTATAATGCATGTGCAGTGAGATGGCGCCTTAACCTTCATTTAATATAAACCATTGAATGGAAATGAAATGAAATGTGGTTTAACCTCCTACTGTTCTGCTGACTGGGCTAATGAAGACAGGCATATGCCAAACAGTGTGCTATGAGAGACATTTTGCCTGGGCAGCAGCACTATGGCCTACTCTTATATCGAATTCCAACTGCCAAGGGATCTGCTTCGTACATGCCAATGTATACATGTCCTTGTCAGGCCCTCCATCTGCACCACTGACAAGGAGAAACCACGTCGGTCAATCCTGATGAACTTTCTCGGCAAATCATTGAACAGACTAACACTTTAAACTGTAACTTTAAGACATTTTTCCACATTTTAGGCGTAGATCTGCCACACCACAATACAAAAATAGTAGAGACTGAACAAGCCGGTAGATCTGTATAGCTGTTGGATCAAATACTGTTATATGTGGAGAGAGTAACCATGAATAGAAGTTCTAATAGTCTCTGCTCAACAAAAGTACACAGAACTATGTAGAAATAAGCGGCAATTTAATCCTTGCATTCCGTTTCAAAAAGGGTCATGAGACCTAAAACATTATGATTATATTATCACTTTTTTCAAACAAGTCTGTACTTTTGTTCTTTGGGGACTATTGCATCTTTTACACAAATTAAGTGGTCAAATTCACGACTATATTAAGATGAGAATATTACCTTTAGTTTATTGCCAGCTTGTGTATATTTTTTGGTTGCTATATGATACTGTCCTTGATGCATACAAACTTCTGCTACAGCTTCTAATATTTTTAATCTTTCTTGTGGATTATTCTCATTTTCATCTTTCTCTGGACTCAATTTCTCACATAATTCTTCTGTCATTTCTACATGTTTCTCCATACAGATCTTTAGAGCATCCCAATACTGACAAAAACAAATGATTGTTTATGAAAATGTCATCAACTCAAATATATTGAGTGAATAAAATAAGAACATGAAATACTTCAGTCAACAAGATAAAACAACTTAGGAAATCATAAAACATTGTTGATTTGGAACTAAATTTAAATGTTCACCTTTTTAGCAAGAGCAAGAAGGTCAACAGCTTTATCATACTGGCCATTCTCTAAGAAGAAATCACCACAACGTCGTAATAATTCAGGATCAGCTCGTTCATCTAAATCACCCGATATATGTTGTAATGCACCAAACTCTTTATTTTTAAACGCCAAATCGGTAGCTTTAGAAAAGTTACCTGCCTGTAAATATAAATTCAAAGTTCAATGTGGGCATATAAAAAGGAGATAACAATACTATAGCAAGCCTGAAAAAAGAATTGAAGGATGTACTGTCCAAATGACAGCCTGTGGTCATAGTTCACCCGTCAAATGACCAAGTATTATATTAATATATGGCGGCTTGTTATACATGGCTATTTACGGAAAGTTAATAATTTTAAAAAGATAATTATGATACCTTGTGATATAACATGACAGCTTTATCTTGAGATCCTGGTTTCTGTTCATAATATCTAGCAGCTTCCATCATATCTTCTGGTCGACCTAATAACGCTAGATTTAATAACTGATCTTCTATATCATGTTCCTATAATAAAAAATATAATCAACTTCAGATGATAAAGGAAATGTTCAGGCCTTGTAGATCTAATTTATTTTGACACTTCAATTTTTAGTGATTTATTTCTGTTATCAGGGAAGATAGTTGGTGGCGTTTCATATCAACATCTTGAGTAGCAATAGGTGCCATGAACAATGCAGAGTATTCTTACTCATTCACGAACATTCAATACCACTTACTAATAAACATCTTACTAACCTTACATAATCGAATAGCACTACCAAAAGCTTTAGCTCGACTAAAGAAATGTATAGCTTCTTTAATCTGTCCCTGGTTTTCATATTGCCTAGCTAAATAATAACAAGCTGCTGCATCCCCGGTCTCATTACATATCTCAGCTGCCTATAAATAGACAAAACAATCTTATCTATATAGCTCAGCTAAATTTAAAATGTCATTTATAGAAGATTTCTTTAATTAGCACTGGGCAAGATATGAAATTATACGACAAATTAATGTTGAAGTGGACAAATTTCCAGACTTCTCAAGTATGATACTAAAATTTAAGGATTTTTCAAGATCATATAAACCTTGTTTTATATGGCTATGAACTTTAATTATTGGTTACTTCGAATATTACATATGCATTTTACCTTTGCCATTTCCTCACAATAACAATAAACACGAACAACTGAGAAATAATCTTGTGCTGATTCATAAAATTGTAAAGCTGTTTTCATATCTGATGTACTCTCTAAATACTGTGCCCACCATTTCCTTAATTTTCTGTAACCAGAAATAAAGAATATCATTTAAAAGTATGATCTCTTTATAATACTATTATCATAGACAAATCAATCATCACAATCTTTTATGATTCATTCTAAAAATATGGTAGAGCTTAATGTTTATCAATTAAATAAACATACAAAAAGAATTAATATTTTCTTCTTGTGAACACGTGACCACAATTGGTTTGCTAAATGAAATCCTGGAATAAGAAGTGATATCAGACATTCTGAATATATTACTTCATTATGTATGCAATGCAAAAGGTAAAAACATTACAAAATAAGGCCATTGAAATTGATGTTTTTAGAACTGGACAGTTGTTACTAATTGGCTTGCGCCAGGATTCGAAAGCAGGACATAATAGATGGCAGTTCAGAGCCTGACCTGTTCATTAGACACAGGCTCCATGAAAATATAGAAATAAAGAAACCTACTTGTCTTTACTGTTAATGATATACTGTTCTAATATATCAGGATCATCACCAAACATCCTTGGTACTTCAAATCTCTGTGTACCAGACTTCTCATAACTAGTGAAACGAAGATGTAAACAATTAAAATTATATTTCACTCAATTACTGAAAGTCTATCAGTCATATCTGACAAACAAGTATGACTTCATGAAACAGACTAAAAATAATTTTTCATATAATACAAATAAACTTACTTCTGTACAGCTAATGCTGTTTCACCAATATCTTCTAAATGTTTTGCAAAATTATAGTTGGTTGTACGTAGATGTATTCTGTCATATTTTTCAGCTGTTTCTTGAGCTTTCTCCCACTGCCCACTATTTTGATAAAACTCATTGAGAAGATCATATCGCTTACAGTTTTTAAGTAGTCTTTCAGCATCCTCCTACAAATAACCAATCATTGCTTAGATAAATTTCATATATACTACTTCTGGCAATACTCATCAAAGTTACAAACATAAAATCATCAAAAAAACCCAAGTAATATAAACTGATTAATCAGTTTTAGATTATACAAAATAATTAAAATTTCTTAAAAAATTCATACATCTTTCACTTTGACGAAGCTAAATATACTAACATAGAGTCCCAGCTGAATAGCCAATACAGCAACTCTAGCATCTAACTCTGGTTCTTTAGCAGATTCTCTTAAAGCTTTAGCACCTCTAGCATTTCCCATATTACCCAAACAAACAGTTGCCACATCTAACCGTCTGCTCTTAACACACATCTTAGCCATATTTTCCCACACAGATTCACTGTAACAAAGAATAAACCAACAATTTTATAATTTTGGTCAAAATGGATAAAGTAATTGTGCATGATCAGCATGTTTTGGAAAATATCAAATTTCTCAAAGCTTTATCCATGCAAATATGTACTCAGAATGATTAACATTTGATTAGGAAAACAAAAGCAAAATATCAACACTTCTTTATAAACTCATGGCTTGAATTTAGTCAGATCATTAAATGGGCTTTGAGATTGTTTACATTGAAATTTCAATTCATCATATCTGTCTAAAAACTAAACTTTACCATTTTTGAATTATATCCTTATTAGAGGATCAACTTTTACGTAGTTTGCAAGGCATTTCTATATTGCTCAACTCAGTCTCTGACTCTAAGAGTTTTTAATTGGCATGTATTTTGGTAAAACAATGTTCTTGTCTTATAACTCATATAGATAGTACTGGCAACCATTCGGAATGAATGGATATCATCATTGGGTGATATTATACTGAACCTACCTCTTGATAAGTTTAATAGCTTTAAATGCTTCATCCATATTTCCAATAGTTAAATAATAACTGAAATTCATCATGGCATCTCTAGTTGATTTATCACTTGATTCTAAACCAACAAAATCTCTCATAATACGTCGAGCTACTAATTTAGGATAAATCGGCATGTCTTCATCACCATTATCAGACTGTTGATTTTCATCCTCTAATGTTTCAGGCTGAAATCAGAAAAAAGAGTAGAAATAGCCGGCTTTGTGCATGACACTCATTACAGATAAACAACTACTGGAGCTGTTTTAAGACATTTTTTGTACTGAATTGTTAAACAGAACTTAACTCTGTCAGTTGAGATTGTCTCCAGAGGAACAAACCATAACTTACGTTTTTAACAAAGTAAAGATGAGGGACCTCTATACCAATGAGAGAATTATGCTGTAAACTAAGAGGAAAACTGTCTTGTATCAACAAACCATTCTCTGGTGTACAAAATAATGACACTATCATCTTCTCTACCTGTTAATAACAAGACAAAATCAGTTTATTATGGCATCAATTTTAATAAAATGAAAACAAAAACACAACCCAAAAGTAATATGCAGTGGTTAAGATCTGAGAATTGGTCAATCTTTAGCATAATCATGCATCCAGGATGTCAACTTTCAATTAAATAATTTGATTCTTTCTTAAACCCTGTTGCAATCAAATTTTTTAAATTATCAATATATAAAATTATTCATCAAAATGTAAACATTACACACAAATTTATACTTGTTATAACTGTTTAATTTTTAAAATAAATTAATAAAAAAACTTACAGGACTGTCATCGTCAGATTTATTAAGTGATATTGATCTTTTAAATAAACTACTGTCTTTAGTGATTTTAACAGGAACATATTTAGCTTCACATACAACTAGTTTAGGTTCCATCATATCCCAGTAATGTGAAATGGGATAACGACCAGCAATGTCTTTAGCTGCTTGATTTTTACCCCTGAAACAAAAACATGATCATACTTTATCCTAATTCAAGCATTAAATGTTAACTAGTAAAGATTATATATTTAACATCCAAAGCAAAGTCATGATTTAAGGATAGAGTTTAACACCATGTACAAAAACAGGTTATTATCAAAGAAAACTAAAGCATTTGGGTCCAAAAATATTTTTACTGATCAATTTCAAATTTACATTGATTTCACACCACCATTTTTAATGTTTCTTGGACAACAATTCTGCTATTTCTTTGTATAAATCAGTCTATTCTTTATGAAATGTATTTTTTTTTAATAATTGGATGTGTTCAATTACATAACATGCCTTCACAATTAAGATAAAATATATTTTGAACTTTTGAGATAAATAGACAAATATCTTGACTATTGTGCCTTAATTAAAGTCAATTTTTGAAACAAATTTGATATGATTGTTGAAGTCATTATATTTAAATAATACAATTATCAATTACCTTTCAGCATCATTTATATCATCATCAAATTCTTCTCCATTTTTGGGGTCTAAATAATCATCTTGTTCACCTCTTCCAGACTCAAAATTGAAATACTGGACGGAATCTGTTTCTACATCCCAGAAATATAACTTGGGATCTATAGAATTATCTACCTGTAAATAAAAGTTAAAGTTTAAAAGTTTTTGTACCAATTTTAACATTTCGAACACCATTTTATTCAGGAAGTTCTTAATCAAGCATAATACATCATCTACCATTTTTTCTGTAATTAAATTTGTACTTACTCCTTTTTGTACTAAAACACTGACTCTATTACCAGTACAGTTACATTTAGCTGATATTACAGAACCAAAACCTGGTATAAAATCAGCTAAAGCTTTAGCATTACTGTGAGCTTTAGCTTCTCTGAAATAATAAATATTACAAGCTACAAAATAAACTTAATACATGGTTAATCTTATTTCAACATTCCTCTTGCCTACAGAATTTTCTTGTGGAGCCAAGAAAAACTCATGATGTTGGGTAGGTGACACGACATGCATTAATAACAGATTTGACACGGAACATACCAGTCTGTTAGCCAAATACCTCTAAGTCTAATATAAAACAACAAACATGAAGGATCAAAATGTGGTTTGACATCCTATCATTCTGCTCTGAGTGAGCTAATGAAGATGGACATACGTTATGAGGGAAATTTTGACCAGAGAGTGGTGCTATGGCCTACTCTTACATTGTTTTCCAACTGCCAAGGGTTCTTTTAAATGCATGCCACTGTGTAAACAGGTACTCAGTTTCTTTTTATCTCATCCAAATGATTATATGCTGTCGATTGCCAGGTTCTCTTGATAAGGCGAACCATGCTGGAAAACCCAGAGAAACTTTTCAGTTCACACAGGGATCAAACACAGGACCTCCAGATTAGCAAGCCAATGTCTTAGCCACTGCGGCTCCTGGTACCGTCAGAAGTAATAAATAATAATCCATGGCTCTTGACGGCCTAACTCTTACCTTCTTGATAAATCATATACTCTAACTACACCAACATCTGTTGCTACGACTAAATAATTACCACAGATATCTAAACATATTGGTACACCTTCCATATCTATAAAACTTAACACTTGTTTTACTGTACCCTGTAATATATAGATACAATATAGAAATCTATCCTTACACCTTTACCCTAAATCATCAGAATACAGTTCTGCAAATAATGAATGGAATCATTAGAGAGAGGTCTACTTGTCACAAACTAGGGCATTTCGGAACTAACATATGATTAAAATCTATTTCAATAATTCACTTGCATGCAGGGGTCTTTAACAGTGAGATACAACCGTAGGACTTAGATAAAACCCACGAGGTTGGACAGGCAACAATACTCATCAGGTACAAGTGGGGAATCATAATCAATTGACTCAATGGCAGACCTTGTGCTGCATGGGTTAGCCATTCGTCCACCCAACACCCAAGATCCTTTAGAGGAATTAAGTACCTAGACAGAGTAAAAAAAACTATAACACACACTTATGGAAGAACAAGTTCTAAATATATCATGACCATGCTTCTCTCAACGTAGAAAAATAATCTTTGAAACAGAGCAAAAATATATTAGCAACTGGTCTTCCATAGAGTATGTTATAGTATGTTTCTTTTTTAATATATTGAACAAGCGCTGAAATAAGGGGCCGGACACGGACAATGTCCGGGCGAATTGACCCCCTTTGACAGGCCGAATTGCCTTTCGTCCGGACATAAATGTCCGACCGATTTTGAGTAAAACAGTAAGCCAAAAATAGTAATTTCATTCGCGAATTCGAGTCGATCGCTAATTATTACTAGACTCGAAAATCCAGACACAAAAATATCAACGACCCGAGTCATAGTGAAAATGTTACTATTTATATCTCGGCAGCGTGCAGATAAAATAATCAATAATTTTTAGAATCGGCTATTTTACGCTGTTTATATCAACGACCCGAGTCCTAGTAAAAATATTACTATTTTTTTATAGAATCGGCTCAAAATCCAGGCCCAAAAATATCAACGACCCGAGTCATAGTGAAAATGTTACTATTTATATCTCGGCCGCACGCGGATAAAATAATCAATAATTATTAGAATCGGCTTTTTTACGCTTGCTATATCAACGAACCGAGTCATAGTAAAAATATTATTATTTTTTAGAATAGGCTCTTTTTCGCTGGTTATATCAACGACCCGAGTCATAGTAAAATTATCACTATTTACATACATGTATCTTGGCCGCGTGAAGATAAAATAATGGATAATATTGAGAATCGGCTCTTTTACGCTGGTTATTCGAGCCTACATGTAGTAGCTAGCTTTGCGTTACTTTCGTATATGATTAGCTCTAAATCAAACCTAACATGACATGTAATTATACAAATTATACTTTTTATACGAAAATTAAAATATCTCACTTTGTTGGACACTTCCGATCATCGATGTGAATGTAAATAGACAAGCTTTGAAAACATGTCGAATAAAATAACTTCTTATTTTCCCCAACCCGCGGACACGGGATATCCCGGCTTGTGGGACCGTTCCAGAATATTTTAAAACTGGTACTGTGTCTAATGTCTCTCAAAATGACACTTATAATCGGGGGCCATCGCCGTCACTAGTTCGAAAATTACATACAATAAGAACCGTAGAAAAGTGGATCAAACCTGACGTAGCAAAATGCAATGCTGACGTGTGGTTAACATACGAAGAAGACGATGGTTTTGTGACTACATTAAATTGTGAACTCTATATAAAGTATTTTAAAAATATGAATTATATGAGGGAATTTTCCACTGCATGGAATAATGGTATTTGTCAGGCTGAAAATCTGAAATGTCCGGCCGAAAATCAGTTCAGCCTGACATGATGTCAGGCTGAACCTTAGCAGTTATTTCAAGGCTTGATATTGAAGAAGTCTGATTTATATCTGATGGAACTATCCTAGTACAATTATTAATAATTGGAAAGTTAATTTAATAATACTGACCTGAAAGGTTCGTACTTGTACTTTATTTTGTTCTATAGTGTAGACATTTTGTTCATATAGACAAATCACCATCGTCTCGGTTACAAACGATCCTGTTGAAATAAACGACAAATATTCAACTATTGGGGCAGTGTACAATAACATGTTATTATTAATGGGATTTATATCATTCCTAGTATACATAATCAAATCAACATATCTTCTCTTACCTGTTGCTCGTATAACTGATCTATCTGCAGCATATTCATATATTATAACTCTCTTTCCATTCCATATAGCTAAGGCATCCTAACAAATATAACCAAATAATAACACAATAAAACATGGTAAGCAAAAACATTTGTGAAGAAAATGAAACCAAAAATAAAGAAATGCTTTAATATGACATGTTAGTTAATACAACAGTTTAATGTACCTTGGTTGTGTAAGCTCCTTTAATCTGTATATCAACTTTTATATCATGATTATTACCAGTAGAAAATATTTCTATAGCTAAAGAACTTGGACCATATTGTACAACTGCTGTCTGAAATAATAAATTAAATACAAATTTACATGCAACACTGCATGTAGCATAATGCACATCAGTCATTAATTACCAATAATACTTTTTAAAAAGAGTAATTTCATGTAACAAGGGTCTTGATATTATGGTTTGTGCTGTTGACTAACATTTGTATAAATCCTGTGACATATAAATTGAGTAAATCATATGAACAAATTTGTCTGCATCACCACTATTGTGATAGCAGACATCAACCGATCAAGGTACTACTAGTACTACTAGCACATATGAACATATATATTTGTTTCTGCATAACTTTAAATATGACTGAACTGTAAGTGACACACTAGCATGTTGGGTTTTGAAACATTTATCTATGATCAGTTGTCACATATAGAGTTGAATTCTCAACATGTAGCAACTAATCCGACACAAATAATTCTTTAAAATTTTTGTATGATATGCACTCACCTCATCTCTAAAACTAGCACTCATGACTTGTTCACTGAGCATAAACACATTAGCAACAGTATTGACAGCTATAAAACCTTTATTTGGAGCCCACTGTAAAATAAAGACTTTGTCAAATACTGGTTTAACACAACAAATAATTCTTACACATAAAGTATCAAATGAGATAATTCTTATAAATAAAGTATTAAAAGAGATAATTCTTAAAAAGAAAGTATTAAATGGTGAAGACAATTCTCTAAAGAAAGTATTAAATGGTGGAAAAAATCTTATAAATAAAGTATTAAATAGTGTCTAACCTGTACTTGAGTAATTTGACCATCAACAACAGGTGGAGATTGTAATTTCCACATACTCTCTGCGTCACCTTCTTTACCTAGACTAGGAGAATATTTCCATAATGCTATGTTACCCATATTTGTACCACCAGCCAAAGTACCTGAATAAATAAACACAAATTCTATCATATTCATATTTTGGATATTATGAGAGGGGCTGGGTTTTGTCACTGAGTCAAGTGGCATGGTTTCGATAATTTGATTCCAAGCTTGTGTGTGACAAGGCATAAGTTCGCCCTGTGCAAACTAGCATGTTTCATTATACTCCTATAGACCCCCTACGCGCAAGCAATTGTTGAATTGTTACGTCAAAATGACTGTTTCTATCCCGCTCTCAACATTTTTTGTAGTAGAATTACCCAATTAAAATTGTAAATGAAATCAAACGGAGTTTAACGTACCATTGTTCTGCTCCAAAAATAAAACTACATCATCATCATATTCTGATTCAATATCATGAATCATCACTGACTTGAGTTTTAAATATTCTATTTTTATAATATTTTGTTTACCTTTTTGATGACAATAACTGATACACATAATGGTTTCATTAGCATCGTAACTGTTGCTGGAATCTAGATTTAAAACATAATTATCTTCACTAGCTAAATCCCACATCCTGAAATAAAACATTCTTAAGTTTAGTTTTCTTGTAAAATATGAGTAATAACAGTAATAAAGCATGACATATGATTGCTGGGGGGAGTGGGTGCAATTTAATGGAGATATGCGTAAAAATTATGTGTATTATGGTATTACCTGACAACCATTTCACCTGAAGCTGTAGCTAGTAAACCTTTACCAGCCCACAATATAGATAAATTACCACTTCTACCACTTAGTTTAGCCTGAAACAAAAGCCATTATAATCAATTTCACGTACATGTCAGAATATCAATGAAGAGCATGGACTGACAACATTTACAAAATTGATAAAGACTAAGGTGGTCCACAGCTTTCTGAATTCATGCAATGACATGGAATTAAATTTTCTCACACTTCATTGTTGGTGTGGTGTGAGTAGAATCATAATCCAATACAAGGAGCTGATGATCATTGTCAAACAAAATTCTCATATTTCTTTGATCGTAAAAAAAAATCTCCTCAATCTATATTTGGGTGCTCAAGCACCTTAAACTAAAATAACGGATACTGGTGTTATTGAAACAGTATGCATCACCTGCATAGTGCATGATGTGAGTGCATGATCTGTTGCTACATGCAGTAATTTGAAGAAATAGTCAGATGCCAAGGCTACAACGTACAAGGAAAATAACTCACTTTTAAAACTTCTTGTGTTCCACCATCAGGTAAAACAGCATGTTGTGTCATCTGTAATTGACTTGTTACAGTAACTAATATACTTCTTTCTTCATAGAATAATAATTCCTTTATACTAGCATCTAGACAGAAAGACTGGGTACACTGACCATTTTCATTCACATAATATACTCCACCTACAATATAATTCAAACATTCAGCTTCATTTAACAACTTCTCTTGATATGTTCAAAAATCTAAATTTTCACATGATCCTTACAGACATAAGATTAGTAATTAGTTTTGAAATGTACACTTTCTGCTGAAATGGTTAGTGATAAAATGCCTGATGTAATTTTACCAATGTCTGCCCTGTGCAAGAACAATACAATAAAACAATAAGTGATAGTTTTTCTACTGTTCTGGCAATAATATTTCCTGTATAAAGTAGGTAAGAAAAGAAAATGAAATCAGAAGTTAACATGAAATTAACCAAGAATTATATGTATAAAGCTCATTATGCCCAAGTCTACCATTGTTCCTTCTGAACATAGCAGTCTGCAAGATACTTACCATTTCCACCTCCAACAAAGAAAGCGAGAGATTCTGAGGGTCCAAAGGACTGCAATTTAGAATTTTTACTTCTTTTCCAATTAAACATATCCAAGGCTGACTCATCTCCACTGACAGCAGCTCTAGCTAATGAACTTATATCACTAAAATACAAAAATAGCCATCTTAAAGCATAAATGTGCCAGATGTCTACATGTAATATCATTTTCCTAATTTAAATTTGTTTAGTTAGTAATCAGGGTTCAATTTAAGCGGTATCGCATCGTAAAAAGCGACTCAAATCGCGGTAAAGGCAATAGAATTATTTTATTCATTAGCCAAAAATTGCTTTCAAACTTACGAAGTGCGATTTATTATATTTTGGATGAATGAGGAGTATATTTAGGCCTACGAAAGAATCAATTTATAAATGCAGGACTAACTTGTTTAATATTCCAAGTTGTGGTCGTGATTAATTTGAACCAGTTTTTATTTCAATATATCCGATAACTAGAAGACAATGAGGACTCCGTTTTAATCACACGTGTTTATAAAATATGTTACTAAAAATAGAATAAAACAACGCAGTATAGTATGATTGGTTAACTTAACTGAAAACTAAAAGTAGACATCTCGGGAGACGCATGAAACAAGTCATTTTTGACAAATGTCTGAAAATATTTGATGCTTATGGCATATTCTCGGGTTGGTAATATTTTGAAGGCAGAGAGGGGGATATTTAAATAAAGAAATAAACAAGCAAAGCCACGTCTACAAATATTTCGATTGGAATGGTTTAACTTAAAGTATGTGTAGTTTTGTTTTAGACGATCGTGGAGAAACGGTAACTGATTTTTTTATTTTTTGGAGATGTCAATTTTTTTTTAACCTTCATCCGTGCATAAGTCGAAGCGAAGTATACAATGAAGACCGGACTTCGGTGGAAAAAAGTATCCACTTATACCCCGAAAAATCAGAATTGCAAATTTTTGTGATGTATCTACATTTTACTGCTCGTTAAATCTGAGCAAATGCTATTCAAATTCTGAATTCATTGGCCAAAATGTGAATCTGTGACAAAAATTTGCTACTCATTGGTTTTAAACTAAATTGAACCCTGTAATCTACATCAAAACATCTTGAGCTTGCTGACTGTAGATTTGATGGAAATGAAATATAGTTCTAACAATCTAAGAGAAAACAAGATGACAGCAAAAGATAGTTATGGAAAATTCAGATAGACATAAATGCCATGGAGATTGAATGATTTAAGTAAATTTTGAACCAATATGATTTTTGGCACATCTACTTGTGAATGGTCTGAAAGTTTGATTTCCCTAAGATTTTTGACATGACAGCTGTACTGAATATTCATTATAATATTATGAATATAATAATAAATATATACTAACGCTGATGGATCACCACCATTTGTAGGTGGTCGATATAATATAGCTGTTAATGGTTCTTGTATATGATGTTGACACATTGGATTTTGTTGTAATCTTCCTTTACTGTCTGATTTCCACACATGTAATACACCACCCTATGAAATATAAATATCATTCAAACTATAATATACCACTTGTCAGTGAGGTTTATAACAAGTATAACTTCTTTGATAGCCATTTATTAATTGAATATATAAAACAACGTACAATTTTATGGACATACAATTATTGCACAAATGCAACATTTCGAGAGGATACTCTCATCATTTGCTTGATAATGACAAGAATATCCTTTGTCAGAATGTTACATAGTATTAAATCTGGTAATTGTGTATCCATCAAATTGTACATGTGTCTTCATGATATTTGTATATATACATGTCTTTTTATGTCTTATTACTTCCTAAACCATTACCATAAAATCTCAATATATATTCAGGTCATAAACTCAACAAACAAAATACTTAGATACTAGATAAATGTTTGTACTTTAGTGTATGTATAACTCAAATATACCGTTGAGAGGGTCTTTCAGTGTAATTGAGTCCTTCTGCATCAAAAATCTGTTAAAATTTATAGAATACTTTTCATTAAAATTTGAGGTGATTTGATATAGTGTACTACAGTAGGCCAAATTGTAATACATTGATTCAACATATGTATCATGCCAGCACTACCCTGTACATTGAATGAACTCACCACATCACCAGAAGAAAGTCTGCTCCCATTAGAACTCCAGTGTAATATTGAAACTTCTTTTTTATGAATATGAACAGCATCACTGACTTCATGATCTTGTTCATTCCAGATAGTAATTTCTCCTGTTTCCCATCCTACAGCTATGATACGTTTTGTTGGATGCCATGCCACAACCGACACATGGCAATGCTTTTGAATTGCATTGTGCTCTATTTTCTCACCCTAAAAAGCAAAACAGAAAAAATATTGTTTTCATAGCCACAATAAAACCGAATAATTACAATTAACAGATAATAACTGACCAGCCAGTTACTAGAAAGAAACATGATGGGTTAGTGAAGCAAAATTGGTTACAGAAACAGAAGAATTTTTGGAGAACTTGAGTGTTTGGTAAAAAAATAAATGTCAATTTGACAATAGGGATAGAATGGGGGTGTTCAAATTAGATAGCATGCAAAATTTGTGATAAATAGCAGAAATTTTAAGATTTTGTTTGAGTTGCAGCCTACAGCAGTTATTAAATATGATTTGAACTAAATTGGATAGTTCTTGGATTTTGATATTATTTTATGATATGAAATTAAAAAGAAACGATCAGTAAGTATATTTATATGATAATATATTCAGCTGCATCAGGTAGATCAATTTCAATTTTCATAATAACAGTACATTATTGTTACCTACAAGCCAACATTTCTACAAAATGTTATTCAGGTCGGACATGTATATTACCGATAATCTTGACCCTTAATTTGTCTCTTTATATATTGAACAAACTTCATCTAGTCCCTATGGGCCGATCATCTTCGTTTGACCAAATCTTAAAGTTACATTATGGGAGATAAGATAAAGAGATGGCAGTTCTCACTATAATAGTTAAAAACAAGATAGTATAAAGGTAATTTGCTGAAAATTTCAGTCAAATTGGTCCACTATTAGCCGAGAAAACAGCGTTTGAAATATTCACATAGCCTCGGTCATCATTACTCAAATCATTAATATAAACATCATAGTCTCGATTATCCACTTGATTGATTTAATTATCAACGGCCATTAAGCGGCATATAGGAATTCTATCCGCCAACATCGAAGGCTAGCCTTGACTTTAAGAGTTTATTATGGTCTGGATATGTTAATTAATGTCTAAATGATTATTTAGATAACATCTCAGGCCTAAAGAAAGACCTGTAATAAGCAGATTTTGCTCTTGCATAATGCTATTTTAATAAGTACCACCCAAGCAACATAATTTTGAAGTATGACCACTATGCTTCAACTAATTAGTAATGTATGGTACCTCTTCAGTGAAAAGTTGAACTGCTCCACCATTTTCATCACTATAACAAGTAACAGCCAATAAAAGTGATGATGGTGACCAACTAATATCTGTCTTGATAGAGTTACTATCACAATCCAGTCGATGGTCAAAATACACAGCCATTCCTGGCTTTTATCTGCAAAAAACAGAACGTAACCAACGTAATTTGAAAATGATTTTAAAATCTGTCAAAGCATCTTGGGCAATATTCATCAGAGTGAGAGTCCGAAATGTCAACAGATTGAGCCAGAAAAGTCATCAAGTAAGTCCAAACTGTCGTTCTATCGAGTCTGAAAGGTCGTCTGTGTTGAGTCCAAAATGACGGGGGGCGTCGGGGGACCAAAATGTCGTCAATCGTGCTACCATATAATAATATAATACATTGTAGGTGCGTAAAAAATATAAAGTTCAGGTGTTACATGAATCTACCGTGGTGCTAAAGTCCACAGCAGCCCAGAGTGGTATTTTCTGTAACAGTCATAGCCTCATAGGGCTTAACTTCTTCCAGAAAGAAACTTCAAACACAGTCTGGTGCCAGTGGACTTGAGTGGTGGTAGTCAATCCTAAAATTAATTTTACTTTTACTGCATTGAATCATTGATGTTTTCCATATTCAACTAATTTCAAATAATCGTAATGCCAATGCCAATTTTCTTACACTTCAAGAGTAGCATTAAAAATAACGAACAACTGACATTCTTGAAATAATTCAAAATTACCTAAATAAGATGAGAACACCAGTTACTGAAACATATTACTTGAAATTTGTTTTCATTCCAACACCATGTTGAAGTATTTCTACCGGAAACGCTAGGAATTGTTGGAAAGTATCCGAATGGAGCGATTAGAAATATTTTCTAATTTGTGTTTTGCTTAACCTAGTTATCAATATTTGGTTATTAACAGCTCTGTTTGGTTGCATAAACGTTGTTTCTTTCCAAATTATCAATTTTTGAAACCATTTCAATAAAAAAGATGTAAAATAATACACACCGCTTAGTGTTTTGTTTCCTTAGCATTTATTTGTTTACAATAAGGGAAACCACTCTGTTTGACCTACAAGCGTAGACTTGATCGCAATGCATTTCAAAACTTTAACATAACATTTTGCCATCTTACTATAAAATCTACAGCGGACTTGTTTCAGTTTTTGTCTGTGATATCATTTCGGTGGAAGCCGACGTTAAATAAAGCTATTTCACACACACTGTTTCAGTTTGATGCATTTCACTTATTTACCTTTCTCGTTTTTTGTCACTAATATCAATAACATATCTTGTAAAAGCTCGCTAATGAAAACGTATAGGCTGACGTGCTTGCGTCGTTTTTTTTGCTTTTCTTTTTAAATAAGACTGCAGTGGATTATTTAATTGATTTATCAGTCGTTATAATTATAAATAGTGACAAAAATTGAGCTATGTAAAGATGCTTAAATAAAAAAGATCGAAGTATGAGATTTTGACCCCCTCTTTGTGATCCGTTGTGGGGTGGTATGGTTGGAATCTGCGAAGTGGTTATCTTTTCAAAATCCAATAATCCAAATTATGATTTCAGCTTACGAGAATAGTAAAAAAAGAAAAAAATACGAAACTTGGCCCTGTTTTATTTACGGATAAATGTAAAACGACTTCACAGCAAGTCTAGTATTTGAGTTACATTTGAGTATCTTGGTTTAGAAATAATGCACTATCGTGGCAAAGGTCGAAGTCCAACGAGGCGATTTATATGAGGGCGACAAATTCCTAAGGAATTCCATCATTTTTTCCTGTAAACTTAATCTACGAATACCGAATAATACAAACACTGTTTCGTCTGCAACCGAATTTATTCATGTTGTGGCATCAAAAAACCCCTATAAACCACCGTATTGCGATGTATCGTCCAATGAAAAATACAATCCTTCCAGACGGCTATAGTATACCTAGTATTGACGAAAATACCCCGACTATTATACTTGGACATACCGGTGGTCACATTGATAAATCTTTATGCATGTCCGTATTATTTTCTAACGTGTTTTTTGAAACATGCCTTCATTAGCCCAGTTCGGAGCAGAACATAGTAGGACGTTAAATTCCATTTCATTTCCTATCTTGCATATACAACGACGAATATCGTTACTTCTACCATAGACCGTACCCAACTCCCCAGCCCATCCCCGATGTATATACAGGCGCGGATCCAGGATTTTTTGCAGGGGGGGGGGTCTAGGTTTGATAATTTCTGAACTAATTGTACTCAACCAATTAACGGGGGTTTTGGGGGCCCTCCCCCAGAAAAATTTTGGTAAATTAGATTCAATTTGGTGCATTCTGACGTATTTCCGGAAGGTAAATTCCAAAATTACAGGTCTAAAAATCGCCAATAAAATCGCATAGATTTAAGTTTCAAATTTTCAAGTCTGAGCGAGGGGGGGGGGGTCCGCGCCTGATATATAACGGTCAAGTATACACAAATAAAAACTCATTAAATTTGCGATACTATTAAAAATCGTTGTCGATTTCATTTAGGTTGATGAGCTTATTTGCTTTATTGAGTGGGATTCTGTCTACATTTAATATTTTAAGTTTATAGATAGAGCCAATATTAACTTACATCTTAAAGCAAAATACGAAATTAAATAAATAAACATCGAGTTTACACCCCAACTATCAACATACCAGATCACCCTTTATTTTGACCTAAATCAAATAGACTAATCTTAGTCTTGGTTTAATTATGTAGCCTACACGTGTACCCGATTTGGCTTGGTATATTTCTTGACACCTTTGCAACGGCGATGTAAAAATATATGCCATAATAAGGAGAAACTCGTCTAAGAATGATATTTAACTAATTAAAAAATGCAAGACAAAATAAAATAAAACCACTGGGTTGTTGAAAACCTCTCTCAACCCACGTCAAGCAACGTCATTAATTTAATTCTCGGCTGTTTCATATGAAATCAGCGCACAAAATAAATTTTGGGACCCGGATAGGAAAACCCCTTTTCTTCACATGGTGGTAACATATTGGGTTCTATGTTGTTATAAAAATTAAAATAACCGGAATCATAATAGTAACAGGAGTCTGTGCTGAACGAATTACTGGTCTGAACCCAGATCATTATTTGTAATTGTCTCCCTTTAACTACATTGTTAGTTAATTTGTTGGGACGGAAAGGAAAACCCCTTGTCTTCACATGACTGTAACATCTATATTGCTATAAGAATTAAAATCACCGGAATCATTATAGTAACAGGAGTCTATGCTGAACGAATTACTGGTCTGAAACCAGATCATTATTTGTAATTGTCTCCCTTTAGCTACATTTGTATTACCAGAGCCTTACATTAAGGCTATTACCATTTGGCCAATGACAATGAGTTCAACCTGGCCAATACTCAACTCATCTGTGCTATTTAAATAATCCTTTCTTGTTCCGAATTTTAAAACCCCCGGTTCTCTGCGAGCAGTTGGAGATTGTTTAATCGTCATGAAAAATCCTTTTATGTATATCCTCTATTCTTGTGGTGTCATGTGTCTTAAAAATAGTTTAAATTAGGTATGGGGATGTTTAATAATCTATATAGTCAGTTCTATAAAAGCCCGCCTTGATACAAAGAACTAGATTAAAATTTTGACACTAATATTGACTCCCCACGGTTAAATATGTATAGATCTAATAACGTCTCTTATGATCGGCTTACTTCCTAATAACCTGTGCATTATTGTAAACAAATGAATACTAAGGTCTCAATTCAAACTTAAATTATTTTTAGAAGACACATGATTAGGCCTATATATTTCAAAACAAAACCTCTCAAATCATATATTTTAAGACAGGGTCTTTGAAACCATGGATGTAAAAATAATAATTTAATGATCACCAAAATGTGTATTTTAAATCTAAGAACAATTCCATAGGCTGCATGAAAATATTCCTATTTACCCCGTTTACATTGCGAAATTTCAGGAACGGTTTTAATGTAAACGGGTCAAAATAGTCCAGAGGACATTAAAGGGCACCCACATAGTAATTTTTGTACTTAATGACATTTGAACAAGAGACTTTACACCGATCGAGTGAAAATGGCAACAATAAGTTATGTTCAGAAGCTATAACAGTAAATTTAATAAATTTACAATTTGTTGTAAAGAAAAAATAATGCGATGTCTTGGTCAATTTATTTACAGCACCGTAAATACTTTCATCGTCTTCTCTGAAGTATTTTTATTTTATGCGAAGCGAATAACCGACAAAGCGAATCGTCTGAAATATTCCAAAGAATTAAACGAAGCAGTTAACACGACTGTCCGAATTTCAAATCCATGTTTATATTCTTCGTTTATGTTACACCCAGTATTATCTTATTGTCGATAAAGAACAGTATTATCAAATGATAATGCATAAACTAAAGGATGGATTTGTTTCGGGTGATGTATCCGTTTTCATTCCCTTTGATCCCACAGTCTGTGGACGGAATTATTTCCTTTTCATTTCATTGATCTTTATTTTGTTATTTTTTGGGGTCGCGTCAAGGGTGGTCCACTGGCCCCTATCAATTCGCTCGAATAATCTCGGTGGTTGCTGGAAGAAGTAACGGATTACGAGAAGCTGTATTATTGGATTATCGCTCTATACAAATCGCGATTTCCTTTCTTTGACTTGCATCCGAGCGTCCATAACATCATTTACCGGATAAATGAGCTTTCATAGAAAATATGAACCACGATTTACCATAGTATGGTATTTGAAAAATAAAAATACATTTGTTGTGTCATTAATTCGGTTGAAGACAAATATACAAACTATTTTTTATTTGCTTGAACTAAAATTATTACTTCTAAGCAAACTTAAATTTCAATTTATCCAACAGCTATTACTATATAGATCCAACATGTACGGTTTCGATTATTTTATTTTTTGTCTGATACGAAAAACTAGACACGCCCGTATACGATCCCTACTTTAAAGTGTAGAATGTAGCTATACGACTATACTCCCACTCTTTGTTAAGAAATGGGGATATTATTAGAACGAGTAAGGCGATAGACAACGGGGTGTCTCGGTAAAATAAACTTTATTTACACAAAACAATATATTATTTGTTTACTAGACGAAAACAAATCATATAGTACAGTCTAATCATTGGTTTATTTCCTATTAATGTATTTTTTATTTGACTGATTTGCTTATTTTCCACAACATTACACCAACAAAACTTGTATTAACCTGGCCATCACTACAGGTACTTTCATGATCATGCTTTTGGCTATTCAGTACGTTGAGGTCATGACCTGAAACAGTTTTTGGAGGAGAATAATAATAAATTAAATACCCATCAGGTAGATGTTCACCTTGATTTATTAGAAGGTGTCAGGGGAAACATCATTATCTATATGTTATCATAGTAAAATAATATCACATAAAAAATTATTTACACCCGATATTGATTTAGAGATCTTCTGGAACATCTACAGTCCCACAGCGGCAAATTATGATCAATACGGACCAAAACCGTCTTCCGAAGTCTTAGATCCCCCACATTATTTTACTTTGTGTGTGTTCGGGGGTGGGGGTCTAGCGCGTGCGCTTTTGGGGTATATATATTCACGCCATTGATAAGAACAGTCAATGTCTCAAGTGACTTTCTTTTCCTTCACTTTAACTTGACAAGGAGTAGGATCGCCTGCCCAACCTCGTTGGTTTTCTCCCTTTCCCTCTAAAGACCTCTCAACAAAAGCGAAATAAAATTGTAAAATTTCTACGAAAAAATAATAAATTTGTTCCCAGACTTCCTAACCACATTTTGTTGTCAGTGTATTGGAGCTGGGAGGGGGAAATGGGGGTAGGCTTGCCACTGTTTTACAGCTGTTTACGGATTATATCGTTAAATACAGGCACTTTAATAATTTATCTGTTTCCTTGAGATGTCTTCTCTCCATTTTTCCATGCGAACACCCCACCCACCCCTTTTTACTGATCTACGGACAAAGAATTAATTAATTCGCCGTATACATCTTGTGTGGTCCCGACTCTACGGGTATTGTACGATTGTTGACCTTCGGGAGATTTATGAGAGGAAAGTTGGATAACGGCGTGTATTTTTTTATGCAAATTATTGAAATGCAGCCTAACACAAAAACTTGAGGAAGTCCACTTCAAAGGCTGTAATCTGTTTGGATCTAAACAATTCTATGTTAAATAAACGATAAAATAACTTGGTTAATATCACTGAAAATCGAAATAGGACACTAATATATTCGCCATCCTTGTGACAAGAACATAACCATATATACGCATTTTATCTTTTAAAGATACAGATCATCGTGGTTATATACGCCGTTAACATAATGATGGTTCTCATATCCAACACAATACACGATATATCTTGACCTAAATTCTAACAAAAACCTCGCACAAACATAATTGTATGTCCAAAAAACAGCAAACAGTTATTAAAAGGACATATAATTTCGTTAAAAATTTAAGTTCCCTCTTAAAATATCCTGTGGTCATATTACATATTCTGTTTTTGATGGTTTCCCATTTTTATAGAAAAATATTTTGCGATCATAAATAAGATCTTTTATGTATTGAAATGAGTTTTATGTCAAATTAACATGGTTATTTAACTATAGGGAAGCAATCAAAATGGAGCGGTGTACAGTTATGGCCAAGACCCCATGTGGCTGTATTAAAATATAGAAGAGTACATGTCATAAATAATAATACTTCCAGACATAATATTATACACAAAAATGATAAATATCTCATTTATTTGCTGATAAATATATATTAAATAGGCATTATATTCTATTTAACATAAGCTTATGAGAAACTGTAGATATTTAAAAGTTTTTTTGTAAACAGCTGATTTGTAAAAGGCAAGGTATATTGTAAAAGAAATTCAACTATTGGGACAGTAAACTCTAATGCGAAATGATTAACGAAACAAAAGACGGATGGAAAAAATCAATGAAAAGCTAAAAGATGCTTTGAAAATTACAAAGTTAACAAAAAATAATTTGAAAAGAACCAAAAACATTATTATCACAATATGGTACTTCGTAAGCTTTTATTGCCATAAAATTGGTATTGCTTAGAAAACCAGGATAATGATAGTGTTTGGGGTTATCTAATGCGTTTTAATTCATATAGTAAATAAACCTGTTTGAACCACACGAAACCCTTCCTATTGTACTGTGTAATCGTTCACCCTATGACTTCTGTCATTTACCTATGACAGGGTATCATTATCATATCACTTTTAATAATACAGAAGACAAATTCCAGACTTTTAACATAATTTGTTACAGCTGTAGAAAGCCAATTAATTGTTCTTGTAAAATGAAAGGACATAGGCCTTGTTTTTTAATTGTTCTTTTTTTAAAATGTCTTCCATATAGCCCACATTCACAGGATGATCGTCTCCATTTGTATCGATGAATTCACAATCGTTCCATGCCCCTATATAATTGAAACAAAAAACAACCCTTAAAATGTATTTTGAAAAGAATGTATAATACGTTTCAAAGAGAGAAAAATTAACGTTCTAATGACTAAAATTGCATCCAGTATACATGAAATAAACTGATTGTGGTTTACAGTCTCTTAGTTTATCTCAGAGTTGATTTTTCGGTACATCATGGATTTTTTTTTATTGAAATAACCAGTTTATCTTATCCGAAAGTTTCAGTTTAAAATATTAAAGATGCATTATGTAAGATCTAAATCTGACTATCGTGGGTCGCGTTTCTATTTTTAAAAAGCTTAAAATGTTACATAAATTATTATTTAGGCATTTATTCACACGACAAGCCCATAATCAACCCTTTAGGTAATCGGATGGCTGAGATATTGAATGAATTACAACACAACAATTTATCGGGGAAACAAAGGATAATTGAGAAGCAATTGCTCTGTGGGGGTTAGTTCTCTGGTTAACCATGGATGACATGGATTAAAATACATTGACTCCAAAAACCACATGTTAGATAGGCCATGCTTTATTCAACCTCTCTACAAGACTAAAGATTCTACATATGGGAGATAACTCTCGAGTACTCTAGTCAATAACAAAGGGGAGAGAACTCTTCCATGAAAGGTGACATTACTATAATATGACACAATGGTACTCGACAACGGAGACTATCTTGTAAAAACTTAAAACACTCATAACTTCGGTCAGATTAAAGTAATTCCAATTTGTAAGTTAATACCAAAGATGAAGCTTGGCTGTTTAACGCCATGAAGGCAATGGGGAGTAAGTTGAACTTAACGTAGCTTAATCTCTAACTCAATATCAGTCAAAAGTCTAACACGTTGAAAACACGAATTATTTGTCAATTCAATCAACATTGGTCTTGTGTTCT
Source organism: Patella ulyssiponensis (assembly GCA_963678685.1). Classification (NCBI taxonomy): domain Eukaryota; kingdom Metazoa; phylum Mollusca; class Gastropoda; family Patellidae; genus Patella; species Patella ulyssiponensis. The sequence continues at coordinate 81,027,028 of OY783226.1, read as the reverse complement.
TACCGAGAAAAGATGGGCTTCTGATATCCAATATTTACGACAAAATAAGCATTTTACCATTGGTACACGAATCGTGCGTGTGTCAAGGGGCTGAAAGAACGAGGCTAAATATATTCCACAAGCCATGTTAAATGGTGACGCTATTATTTTTATCTGAGAGAGCATCGGTGTAGACTGAAATAACCAGACGCTAAAGATTGCCATTCAATTAAGACTTCTGGCGAATATGGTTGATTTGAAATTACAGTAAAACAGAAACGATTGAATGTAAATCAGTTTATATACATTCATATTACATGTACCTTATTATGTGCGTTGAGAACCATTTGTGTCAATTTGTAGGTCCAAAATATTAGCGATCTAACCTCTAATTCTTTGGTGAATTGGAACTCAACGTAGGGATTGTAATACAGGGGTAGTATTCTGATGTTTTCTGGTTCTAGTGAAGAGTCAAGCTGCTGAATAAGCCAAGTTGCGTTGCCCTACAGTTTTCCTCAATAAAATCTATACAATTAAAGTATGTTATTGTGCGATGAAATAGCATATTACGTACTTGCATGACAGTTAGTATTATATTACAGCATTGTTAAATCCTGGTCCTTACATATTACATAGCATCGGTATTTTATTACTTGTCATTAATTATTCACTTGTCGCCTAACAAACTGAAAAATCATGATCTATTAAAATTAGATACCCTCCTATTGTATTTAGCGGATTAACATTCCTCACCCTGCAAAGGAATCATCTGATACACGTCTGGATATTTATTGTTCTCGTGTTATAATTATACAACTTGAAATATTATCGTCTTCATATTTTTTTATAATGTTACTTGGTCGCGTTTCAACAAATCATTGAGTGTTCATCTTCACCGTGGATTACGAACAATTCCTTTATCAACGGCACGAGTGAGAGAAATGGCAGAATACCTTTAACGGTAATAATAGCCCCCAGGGGCAATAACTCTGGATTTGCTTGTACAAAAACGTCCATAGTCAATAAGGAGCAAGCTGATGTTACTAAAGGTGTGTTCACACTAGGGGTTTAATCGAAATTGAATTCAGAAGAAAGTTTTATTCCGGATTTGGGCGTTACATTCAATCTGAAGCTAGGTTCACACTGTATGCACATTTTTTGCCAATTCTGGAAACCGGTCTCCGGAATTCGGATCGGTTTTTCCCGGATTAAAAGCGGCGCGTCACATTGCAGTTTATTCGGATTGAATTCAGAATTAAAAGCGCCACACTGAATGCGCAGTGAATGTCATTCATAACCAAGATGGCTGCGCCAGACAATCGTATTGGTGGTTTTATGCTGCTTATCTTTAATTTCCTGAGGCAAGCAACGCTAGAGCAGCGACCCCGGGTCTTACATTTCCGCCTTGCAATACCGGCATGGGGAAACCACGCCCGAAAATCAAGATGAACGTTTTCGGTCAACACAGGAGGCGAACCGGGACAACCGGACTAGGGAGCCAGCTTCTTACTCACTGAACCAACGTGACTCATTTCATAATTCAAATCCTTTCAGCACTAAGCAATAAGTCTGGTGAATAAGGTGATGGATTAAGAAGGCGATTGATTTTGAACGATTTACGATAATTAAATGTTAGAACAGAATTTAGTGTGTTGTAAATGGAAAAGTATGCCACAACCCGTGTTGACTGTTCGGAGGACATAGCGCTGACAACCTATGTTTTAGCTTGTTATGTTACCACAGTATTTATCATGGCGATCTTTGGGGAGAAAGCGATCGGCGAGAGAACCTTCGCGTGTTAAGGGCTACGTTCGAGATAATATGCAGTTTGTTGAGGCCAGCCATTGGAAAACAAGATACAAGACTCCGGAGGCCAGTGTCTCGCCACGAGCGACTGGCTGTAACACTTTGGAAAATGGCAACAGTTACACGACTCTTGGGCAGAAATTTGGACTTGGACGGTCAACAGTTTGATCTGAATCAAGCGTGTCACACTCAAATCTTGACTCTGAATAATCCGTTCGGGATAATAGTTCCGGGTTGAATTCGGAAAAATATACGGATTCGTTGATTCAGATTCGGTTCGGTTTATTCAGATTAAACCTCGAGTGTGAACGCAGCTTTAAATAAAAATCCGCAATTTTATTCGAATTCAATATGAAACAACTATTCCAAATCGACTTATTCGAAGTCAAATTTTGAGTGCGACACTCTTGATTCAGATCAACGTGGCTACCGGTACCGAATACCTCTGCGCACATGTTTACTTCTACTTCCTTGTTATCGTTTTGTGGAAACGTGTGTATTTTCAGGGCCCATGTTCTGCAAATAAATAAAATAAATGAATATTGCAAATACAAATCAGTTGGGGTATAGCCTGCATAGCCGCAGCCCTATCTCACTGAAACACATACTGCGGTAACAACCAAAAAAATCGAAATACAAAGATATGGTGTGTTCAGATCACGACTGCCCATTTATGTCATTTTGACTCGACGCATAGCAAACGCAAACAGAAGAGTCATCATTAATCATCATCATGCACCAGAAGATCACGAATACGAATGGCGGGCGCATCCATCTCGGATATAAATGCCCTTCATTTCTGCTACTTATGCGCATTCAATGTAGCCAATTTCGATTGGAATTCAATCCGAATAAGCTGTAATGTGACGCACATTTTTCATTCGTGATAAACCAATCCGAATTCCCGAATTTGCATTGAATATGCATGCAGTGTGAACGCAGCTTAAACCTAAAGTCCTTCGTTGGAGTAGATCCTTCATTTGATATGCCATGTGCCGTATAGTTTGAAGTATGCCTGCGTGAGCTGAAAAGGTTGGTGAGGTGGTAACATTTGAAAGACCACGCCCGTCTAAAAAAACAATCGGAATTATTTTTCGTTGAAGAAACTACAATTAATAAAAAGAACGCATCAGTACAGATGAAGACGGTATTAAAACTTTCACTTTTTTTGTTTACTCATGTGTTAAATCTAATTCTCATCGGTAGCTCATGTTAAGGTGAAAACTACAAGATGACAGATATTGATGTAAAATGAACAGTCGTACGAGGCTAATCGTGGATTGGATAGAACTTAAAAGCACGTTGCGTGAACTGTAACGAACACCACCAAGTACCTGTTGATTGTAAATAATTTACGAACGGAAAAGTGAATTGGGGAGAACACGATTCAGCTCTTAAAAATTTCAGACGTTATACTTCATTTAATAACATAAAACCATCAGTGTATTCAATGGTTCTCGTTTCAATATATCAATTGTCTTTATAGTTAACAATCAATTCCTTAATAGCACTCTTTTAATTATGTGAAGACTGACCGTATTGAAAAATAAATTAACAACAAGGAATGGTGAATGAAAAGCCGTTTATTGTCCTGTTTTTCTGCAAAATCAACCGCAAATTTGAAATACCTACTTCGGTTATTGAATGGGGATGGTAATTGTAGGCCCGTTGGGGATGTTCGGGAATTTCCGCAGTCCACATTGGCCGCTTTACATAAATGAGTATTTTGGGGAATACTAACCCTAACCATAACCCTTTTTAGAAGACTGAACTTGGATCCAATTTTACCTTTTACCCTTCGTGCGCGCTAGAGAATTATCGATATATAGATATGCATTGTGTTAGTCCCAGCTGAACTTGTTTGTGTTGAGTAAACGTTTAAATTAACACTTCTCTTTCGCTCAATTCTGTCAAATTTCGTTGGAATAATATTCATTTAATTTACTAATGGACAACAGTGACACTACGACAAGTATTATTGATTATGCATATGTTTTGTGGACATCTTGACAATCAACAGAACCTATAGAATTTCGATAGACTCTAAAGATAATTTATGATTAGTTATTGTTCGTAAAATGAAAGTATACCATGTTAAATCTTTAATGTTTTAGATAACATCCTTAAGATCAATTTTTTATTTTATTTATGAGCTATGACTTTTATGACGTACTTCAAAGAACGGTTTTATAAGATGTTATTTCCAAACGATCAAATATTATGACTTACTCTTTTGCAATTGAAAATGAACTACCAATATTCGTCTAAAATGGGTGTTGTCGTCTAGAAGAAAATCATTATAGGTCTCCGAGCAAATTACAAATTCATTTAGCAAATGAAGTCAGCCTTACACTATGGAATATTCTGTGACAGCGGTGTTTCGACCTACACTTTTTTTTTATTTCCAACTGCCACAGTATATCGTGCTGTCAATGGTAGCCACGTAACATGACGTGTAGGCGTTATTTTTGAAGGATGGTCTGTCCACCACAAGATTTACATCAGAAATAATGTAAATCCTGAATTCCAACCGCCTATAAATTGACTTGCAGGTTTAACCAATCAAGAGTAGATGGAAACGCCGCTGCACATGTCTGCTCAGGCAAAGTTCTGCCTACTGATGCATATTAGCCTTTAACTAACAATAACCAAAGTAATGAGGTATGACATGGAAATGGAATGGCATTTTGTGCCCGGCACTTTACGGGCTGATTTGGAGTCTAACATAAGGTATACGATCACGTGTGCATGTATAGGACGAACATTTTCCTAGGACTGGGGCCAAGTTGGACAAGTTTTTAATCCCATTAGGTTCCCCGGCCAGTAAGAACCGGGATAGAAAAATTGTAATCGAGCCATTCTGGCCCTGCCCGTCTCTGCTTTGATTGTCAGTGGATTTGAGCAACAGAAGGAAACAAGAGCAATCAATATAATTACGTGGGCATAAGAACTCGAGGCTCAGCATTTAATGAACACTGTCCGTTTTAGCCTACCAACCGGATTATTTGAAACCGCTAAAAAGAGTAGGCCTCGGCCTATGGTTGAAAAATCACGACGCGTTGACCTGGTCATGTCAACTCACCATGATGTAATATTCTGTACACTTCTGGGATGTCGTCAAAGTTTTGTTCATCTATTGGTGTTTATTTCATTCATGGTTCCAAGCGACCACGTACGAGTAGGCAGCATACATGCGAATCCACAAACACTAAGTGTCGTCTGCCAGTATGTTGACTCGATTGTCCAGACTCTATAATATAGTATTTGATTTGCTTTTGTTAGATTGGATAAGTTAGATAGTTTTACAGATGGCTGGAAACTTGAGTGTTAAAGATTCAAATCAGTATCCAAATTTGCATGTTTTTAAGATATTCAAGAATAAACAAATGATATTGAGAGAGAGAGAGAGAGAGAGAGAGAGAGAGAGAGAGAGAGAGAGAGTGGGGGAGAGGGAGGGGGCAAGGGGTTTGATTTAACGTCCACTCGACAAAAACTAGGTCACATATCGGCACTTATGTGTGGTTATTTTTATTTTACTAATCTGCTTGTGCATAGAGGCCTTTAGCTGTTGGGGAAATTTAGAGGAATCAAGAGACCTATGACGACGTTTTCACTAACAAGCTTGGAATCGAATCCACGACACTGGACTTAATGACAAACCCCTAAAGCGCACATGTTTGACCACTCGACCAGCCAACCCCCGACGAGTTTGGCATTTTACAAAAATAAATAAATATGGGTTGAGAAACCTTTATAAATTACACAATTCAATTATATACAAACACCGATATAAAAATAATTACCTAAACATATGGCGGCTATATAGCCCTATGTACGCGATGTTTAACAACAAAAATTGACTGAAATGAACTACGCACGTTATGTTGAATATATTATGATTCATTGTTGTCATGCTAACACGCTTTGTTATTAAATAATCAAGGTAAAAAAAACCATGCCGCTCATATTCAATTGGAGATCAGAGTTATTTTAAGTCCAGCCTCCTGTCATATCAGATTAGCAGGAATAATAGACCACACCAACAGCTTATCATCTATGTATTGTAAGTATTCAGGCATGTAACATGATCAAAACACCATCTTTTTTTATAATTCGCTGCAAATTTGGCGTAGAAAAGAAGACGTATAGAATTTATTTGACCGCAATTTCACCCTGAAAGTAAAAAGAGGGGATTAATTTATAACCGTAAGCGTCCATCATTAACTTGGTTGATTTTTTTCCTGCTGCGAGAAATGACAAACATCCCAATTAGAGTACATTATAGATTTCTAATAATTTGGTGCCTATATTTTATATTCTTAGTAAAATTACAAAACTGACAAATATTGTTATCACGTAAAAATTGTTTGATACATTATATGAAATCGAAGAGCAAAAGTGACGTAAAATACAAGAAAATGCCGACTGAATAAAGATACAACACAAACAGGAATATATCAACTGAAACAAAAAATATTGAGATTTATGTTGTATCATACATGTATGTGCCTAGGCTAAGGGCAGTATTCTTGATGTCCTGAATTATAGTGTTTTACTAAATAAAGTTAAACAGTAAAATATGTCTACCATTTTGCTTGTGGATCTTTAAAAGCCACCGACTTACATTACACAAATTGTTACAGTTTAGGAATGCACATGACCATAAACAGGGGCGGATCCAGGATTTTCAGAAAGAGGGGGCGTGCTGCACAAACTTGGGAGTGCGAAGCCCGGGACCGTGCATTTTGAGTGTAAAAAATGCCCACAAGGACTAATTTCATACTAGTACTGTAAATTACGATTTCCAACCTAAACTATTTTTGTTCTCCTTTCTCGCGAGAATATATGGAGCTAAAAATTGTTCGCCACCTCAGAAAAAAAGAGGGGGCGTGCGCCGAGTGCGCCCCCCTCTGGATCCGCGCCTGATAAACATCGTAACATAAAATTCATGAGCCTCCTTCACCCCACTCAATCCTTCAAAACTGGTAAGCACTCAAATTTTAATAACAATGCTTTTCATTGGTGTTTTTTTTTTTTTTTTTAAAAAGTTAATTTGTCATTGAATTCATTTCTCTTCTTCTCGTCTTTATTGGCTCGGTTGATGCAGAAATCAGGGCGTTAGTTAATCCCCATTTCACTTTTCTTCTAATATTAAACCCTTAAAGGTCTTGAGGTTCTACAAACTGGCAATAAACTGTGTTTTCATCTATTACTTCTATTTTACAAAACAGTGTGAGTGAATAGTTGATACATCAACATTCTATATTGTCAGCGTTTATTTATGCAGAGATGATGGGGTTATTTCGCTAGATGAGAGTTTCTAATAACTTCTATCTGTTGAGAATTAACTTGCAGTGGGCGCCTTTATAAAACACGCTTTCGAGTGGAATGATTTTAATAACATGGATGGTAAAAGCGTTAAAATTATGATCAAGTCAGCAGAGATGTAATACCCGCTTGATTAATGTCTCTCATCAAAAGCATTAAGCATGATGCTTATCGGTGGGAAAATAAAACGCCATTTTATGCTCAGGTGCAATTTCTTTGAAGTGTCCATTTCAGGCAGTAAGATATTCGAGTCGATATGAAATATGAGGAGAAAATGAAACAGTATGATAATGCTAAGGCCATAATATAGGCCATAGAAAGATAATATACATAAAAAAGATGATATTTCTTAAAGATATATGATGAGAGAGATATGTATAAGGTGGTAAATAATATTGTTTCTTATCTTATACCTATATATCATGTTACATTTAATAAAGGAATATATTTATATAAAATTTAAACAATATATGAAGAGATAAAAGCTAAAAATAGATTTAAAAAATAAAATACCAATAACCTATAATAATACTCGTTTTTCCATAAACGATAAAAGGGGGTTGATAAACAACGGGAATCAAAATGTAGAGCAAGATTGCGTGATTAAATCTATATATAATTTTGCATTATTATTATGTTTTTTTTATTTTTTGAATTTGCATATTAAACAGAATCCGTGATCTTTAAATGTAAATATCATTGACATCTAAAGACGAAGAACTAAGGAGCCCAAGACGGGATACGAATCCCACGCGCAATTATAATTTTTAAATACCTAATATACCGTATATTGTATAAAAGTTTATCCAATTAGACCATGTTGTTTTCAAGAAAACTATTAGCGTTACAAACTATAATTTGAATTCAGAAGTTTGCTGATCCGTTAAAATGTCTGGTAGGCCATTATATAACAGTAGTGATATGAATACGTTAAATACGAAACCTTAGAGTGTTTTAAAACACACATGTATGTTTCAAACGCTACAAATAGACTGATATAGATACCGTGTTTTAATGTAAATGAAATGAAATGATGTTTAACGTCCTACTGTTCTGCTCCGACTGGAACAATGAAGACGGACGTAGTGCTATAAGGAAATTTTGCCTACTTTTATATCGAATTCCAACTGCCAAGAGATTTTTTTTTATGAGCACTCCAATGTGTACACTGGACCTCGGTTTTCCGTCCCATTCGAACGACTAGACAACCGGTCTTGTCAGGCCCGCCATCGCGCCTCTTTCAGTAGCAAGTGGTATCAGATTTTAGGGTATGTACAATAATTGATATGATAACGTGATTGACATTACGTTTCCTGTTTAAAAAGGATGGGTGGGGTTTATAATATTCCCGTCTTGTGATGCCTTTATATTCAACGAAAACATATATGGTCGTTCGAATGGTGCGGGAAAACAGAGGCTCCGTGAACACATTGGCGTACACGAAAAAGAACCCCTGGTAGTTGGAATTCGAAATATAGATAGGCCGTAGCACCACTATCTGGGCAACATTTCCGTCATAGCATACTGCATGAGGTATGTCCGTCTTCAATAGCCCGGTCGAAGAAGAAAAGTAGCATGTAAAACACCATTTTATTTCCGTAAAAATAATGGGAAGTTACGCTGTTTGATTTTAAACTTTAAAGTCTTATTTAATTTCGAAAGGCCCATAAAAAAATCGGTGAGTAGTAGAGTTAATTTTGATTATACGAGTATTAATGCATTTTGTGCTATGAATAATTTGTGGGAACCGCTGACTTCCAAATGTAGATCGGGTTATATCCGAATTATTTTCAGACAGCGATATTTCCTGTTATATTTTTGTTTTACAGTGGTAAAGCTCGGAAAAATGTCTAAGTGTTATCCGATTAGTTAACTGATGCGTGGATTGAAATACAATTTATATCGCATAAATATCGAGATTGTCAATTACGATGACATCATTTCCACCTATCACAATTTTTATCAATAAATAAAACCGTGTTTTTGTTGTCGCCACGTTACAATTACAGCAGCGTGGGAATACTGGAGACTAACTCAATAAAGCCAACATAAAGAATAAATACCCCCTGTCCTGCTCTCAATGAAAACAGTCCTCACAAGTCCCCAAGTAATAAAGCCGTTCTAACGAATCATCATTTTCATTGGATTGCGTGTTTGACGTTACTTGTAAAATTGATGAGTTTCTGATGATCTCATCTCGGTTGGGTTTCTTGCTGTAGCAACACCGGCTATAGAAAGAGGACGACATTTTATATTATAAGACAGATTGAAAGCGGGTGAGATATAAATATAACGGGATCGTTGGCTCTCTATCTATATTCATCTTCGTCACCACACGACCCTTATTGACCATGATCCATACACAATACTTGGATTTTGGTGCTAAATACGGGACCGTGAACTATGACCTGCTTACTGAATTAAATAATTAGTGTATACAGATGTAACGTGACGCCATGACAGATCATTTACAAGTGATGGATTGCCAGGATTGTACTTGATCATGATATCTAATATACACGAATAAGAACTTACAGCAATATGCATGGAAGCTTCAATTGTTGAATTTGTATTTACTGAGAATTTACCCGCAGTTTGTATCTTTTTTAAAACATGATCGCTTTTAATAAGGACAATCTACAATAATCTACGGAAGGCCGCTGTCCTATTTTATCACTTGAGATATTAAACCAGTTTACCAACTAATTTTCCTATTTTTATTTTGCCTTATCTATTCAAATATGTAACGAAACAGAAGTTTGGTAACTTTCTAAGCACTGGTGTTGAAATAGAAACGTAGTTGTCTCCCCTGACACTTTCGATAGGTAGACAACCCTATTATGTATAGCTTCTGAAGTGAACATTATGTATAGCTTCTGAAGTGAAAAGGTAGTGGCCATTAATGAATTTTTATTTCGAGAGATATACCCACATAGGGATATTAGTTTATTCTTCGAAGAGGCGTGGGCATGTGAGTGAGGGGAGGGGGCAATGCACATACCAGAAGGTATAAGCAGGTACATTAAACCACAAAACACGATGAATTAGGCTATTAGACACAGTCTAAAAAGTTAAAGCAAATTATGGAACAATTCGACAATGATAGCTTGATTTGGTTAAAAGGTTATCCAACTCATTTAAATGCTATTCTTTGTACGAGTGACTTACATAGCGTGAAATTTGACTCATTTGGGACGGCAAGAGCATATATGAATATATATATATTAAGCCTCGATTTTTTTTATGACGGCTTTATGGACTATACACTAGGAGATATTTCTCGTTATAAGAATAATTCAAGACATATCAAAAATATGAAAATTCACCTAAATGGAATAATGTTATTTTAGACCTCTTCCTCGCGCCATCTTCACCGTCCACGTATAAAAGAAAGAGAGATCTGCATATCTGGGACTGCTCCTTTAACAATACGTTGGTGGCATAAAACTTATGGCGTGGACATTAGCTTAATCGTTTAAATCGCCATTTATAATTTAGTTATAGACGGTCCATTTTTCTAGACATATTAATCAATATGTTTCTAATTGTTTGACTGATTAAGCGTGGGTTATAAGATAATAGACCAACAAGATCTCCTACAATAGAAACCCATTGTTGAGTTGATTGAGTGACCAGAAGTACTAAATGAAAATATTGTTGACACGTTTTCCTGTACATTATAGATCAGTTCATGTTAGTTCTTAATTATTGACTTAATCAAACAAAATATTCTGGAATGTTGAATGCAAATGTACGACACGGGGTGATTAAAGGATAATGTCGGTGTCCTCAAATAGAATTGTAATACAGAGATTAACAATCATGTGAAGAATCCGGAATTGACGCAAAATCAGTATAATGAAAGCGTCCAACCATGCAGTTCTATCACATATTGGTGGACACCAACATTGTCCTTTAAAATATATATTTTTTTATTCATAACCACAACTATTCATTAAGGCCTTATGGCATCATTTAGTAAAAGCCACGAACCAGCTGAAAGAAATGTCTCAGTTGCAGAAGGTTTACATTACATAAGACCCCTTTGAATCGGTATGTCAATGGTGATTTCATACGACACACCTGTGCTTGCCTACTCCATGATCAAACACGATAGCAGATGGCTTCCATCTTGTTTACTGACGGTACTACTTATTTTAAGACAGACTCGGCTTTCCAATTTATAATATCTACGTCATTGGGGATTTCCAATTTATACTCACTGGTTGCTATGACCCGCTATGGCGTTGTCTAGAAACGCGCGTGCTCGCGTTAGTTTAAAATTTTTGCTATACGTTTAACATGGACTATTTGATGTAATTTGCCTGATTTGATTTGGCCCCATTTCCATAAATTTAGGTTGTTTTTTAGAAATTTTTAGCAAATGTTAATCTTAGGTGTTTTTTAATTCTAGCCGAAGTAAATTTTTTTACAATTTATAGCGAGTTAAGTTATCGTCTCTAAGAGGCGGGCGTAGTATTTTAAATGGCGGCCATTTGCCATCATGTGTGTGGTGATTTGTGACTCTAATATGGAGACGAATTGAACATTCAGCTTCAGCAGCAAATTTAGAAGCTATGAATGGGGGGGGGGGCAAATCTAGGGCGGTATCCACAATCGTAGCCGACAATGGATGTCAACACTCTTTTTAAATTCTAGACCAAGGAAGAGAAACCTTGTGACCGAACCTGGCATATACTAGAGACTCCTCCGGGGAGGAGCGTAGGAAGTACCCAGAAAAGGCTGTCTACAACCACAAGAACGCGGTAGACAACTTTAGACAATCGACTCTAAGACAAATTACAGACATTAACCCTCCTTCAAATAACGAATGATTTTATTGACCGAAAGTGCTTTACTTTCCGTCATCCGACCGTAATACACGTTACTTGATGATGGTGTTAGGCAGTAGAGTCTACGTCGTAGAGCTGATTTTCTAACTGGTGAGAAAATTAGTGGGTATTGCGACTGGTTGACGGAATGTTGTGGACTTTGGCCCAGGCTTTGGTTGTGAGTGAGTTTCTCACCTCTATGTATTATTATCTACTTATTAAAAAACTCGGTTTCAGACGAGTTCTTTGCTCCTGAATTTTGTAACCCCGCTTACAAACATGAATGTAGTAGACTATACGTACAGCATACTTAGTCACAGTTTAGACATAATACTTAGTCACAGTTTACTGTTATCTCCGAAAGAGATTTTCCACGTTACATACGCATGTGCACGAAAGATCCCAAACGTGTCACATAAGGATATAAAACATTTTTGCAAAGCAGCGGGTCAATTTTTTTCAGTGGTTCTGCACCACTATTTACTATATGCCCTGAGCCAGTACAGACACAAAGACGTTCTAACTTTTGTGACTTTTACGGAATTTTTGCAAAGTAGCACAGTGCATACATATATCTTTTAAAATTATTTGCATTTAGTTTGTTGGTAAAAAGGATATTGCCCCCTTAAGTAAATATTAGAGAGGTTCAGATACGTTCCGAGAACGGGAACGAGGTGATGCGACACACGGTTCAGAAAAATCCCCATTCTGGACAAAACGTGAAGGTCAGTTCAGTTGAATAGAACAAAAATTGCACTGTTTGAAAGTGTCGATTCGTTCTATCATATCTCTTTTATTCGACCAGTTAAACAATGTCTAGCAAAGGCTGGTATATTTGAAAGGGATGCTTCGGTATAATTATGAAAAAAAAATGTCTTAAATAGAATTAAACCACCACATAATTCACTTACGACTTATGACGTAGTATGCAAAAAGTGAATCACCTCGTTCTCGTTCTCGATCTCAGAGTGCATCTGAACCTCTCTATTTTATATCTCAACAACTTTAAATCCTCGGGCATATCAAAAACGGAAATGGGGGGTTGGGATGGCCTAGTGGTCTAGAGTGCCGCGCTTCGACCTCTAGCTGGCCGGTCACCTCTGGCTTGCGGCTGTGGTTTCGAGCCCTGGTGTGAGCGTATGTGGCATGGAGATAGGGGCTCCTTCTCAACCTCGTGGGTTTCCTCCGGGCACTCCGGTTTCCTCCCACAGCAAAGACCCCTGCGCGTGCGCTAAGATAATGAAAATCAAAAATAAGACTTGTCTGCGATATCACCTTCGGTGGAAGCGGACGTTAAACACCAAGAACAACAAAAACGGAAATGCTCATTATTGCGATATAGACTATTATGCCTCGTAAATGCAGATGTACTTTAGGCGTTTAAAAACTTACTATGTCATTGTTTTAATAAAATTGCTTGTCGTGTTTCTACTGCATAAAGTGAGGCACGCTGAGGTTAAAAACCATACCGTAGTTGCCGATATATAGATTGTGAATAGATTGTGAATCGTTATTAAAATATATTATTAATTACCAAGTTTTTAATGTCACTGTGCGTTATTCCAGGGCTTAATCCATGATAAAATATATTCCGATTGATTATTTAATGAAGAAAACAAACCAAAATATCGAAGTTCGACTATCTCGCGTTTTTATACGCCCACATTTTCATGTGGACGTATATTGTCGTCGCCCCTGTTCGTCCGTCCACAGTTGTTTGTGAACAGTCTACAGGTCACGATTTTTATCCGATTTCAACGAAACTTAAAATATAGGTTTATCACCCTAAGATCTCGGTTCGTTTCGATATTGGCATGTATCGGACTGTAACTTCATGGGATATGGCCCCTGATTGTCCGAAAAATCACGTTTTTATCTAGTGAATAGTGTAGAGGTCACAATTTTGAACCGATTTGGATGAAACTTGAAATGCATGTTTATAACCCAACGATCTTGGTTCCTTTCGATATTTGCGCCCATCGGATCGCAACTTCCTCAATTATGGCCCCTGATTGTAAGAAAAATCGACCTTTTTAGCTTGTGGTCCCTCTGGAGGTCAAATTTGTTATCAGATTTAAAAAACCGTTTGATTATATCACCGTTACATGGTTATGGAGGTTGAGTTTGAATTTCGTGAAAATCGGACCAAAATTGACAGACAAAATGGCCGTCGTTTGTACTCGAATAGTGTGAAAATATGTTATATCAAGATTGTGGACCCTATAGAGGTCACAATTTTGAACCGATTTTGATGAAACTTGAAATACATGTTTATAACCTAGAGATCTTGGTTCCGTTGCATATTTGCACATATCTGATTGTAACTTCCTGAATTATGGCCCCTGATTGTACGAAAATCGCCATTTTTTAGCTTGTGGTTCCTTTTGAGGTCACAATTATTAACGGATTTAAAATAACGTTTGATTATATCACTGTTTCAGCGTAATGAAGGGTGAGTTTGAATTTCGTGGAAATCGGACCAAAATTGATGGACAAAATAGTTACGCGACAACTATAAGAATATGGTATATCAAGGTTGTAGACCCTGTAGAGGTCACAATTTTAATCTGATTTTGATGAAACTTTAAATGCATTTTTATAATCCAAAGATCTTGGTTCCTTTCGATATTTGTGCATATCGAATTGTAACTTCCTGAATTATGGCCCCTGGTTGTACTAAAAATCGCCTTTTTAGCTTGTGGTCCCTCTGGAGGTCACAACTATTATTCGATTTTAAAAAAACGTTTGATTATATCACCGTTTCACTGTAATGAAGGTTGAGGTTGAATTTCGTAAAAAAAATCGGACCAAAACTTCCGGATAAAATGGCTGCCGCTAATACGCGAATAGTGTAAAAATATGATATATCAAGGTTGTGGACCCTCTAGAGGTCACAATTTTAATCTGATTTTGATGAAATTTGAAATGTAAGTTTATAAACCAAAGATCGCGCTTCCTTTCGATATTCAGACACATTGGACCATAACTTCCTGAATTATGGCCCCTGATTGTACAAAAAATTATGTTTTTAGCTTGTGGACCCTATAGAGGTCACAATTTTATTCCGAATTAAAAAAACCGTTTGACTATATCCCCGTTACACATAATGATGGTTGGGTGTGAATTTCTTGAAAATCGATAATTGAACAGCTAAATCCATAATATTAAATGTTTCGTATACTTAACGTTAGCATGGGGCAGAACTTTATAAAAACCAAACAAATTCTAATGATTTTCTGATAATTACTTAATATGCGACAACTCTTGTTGACTGCCCGGACGATTTAGCTGCTGTGTGGGCGTATGTTTCGTTGCCTGGCAACCTATTTTTGATTCAGTCGGGATAAAACATTTCATAGAAAAAAATTGGTGGCGCTGGTTTGTGCTTACTATATCCTATATAATTTCGTCTGCAATGGATGCTGGACGTCGATAAATTATCAAATCGTAGTATATTTGTAAATTCGGAATTGGACCATATTTGGACAGATATTTCTTTTACAGACAACGTTCACCATTGTAGTTTGCAAGCGATTAACAATTCCTCCAATGACGATCCGAGACCTTGAGGGCAATTTTCTTCCCCAAATATAATTTTAAAATAGTGTTGCAAAATGATGATACGCATTTTTTGCCAGACCTACATCAACGTTAAATAACTTCATTTGAAAAAAAAATATATTGTTTAAAATTAAGTTTTGTTTGGCCTAATGTATGTTTTGAAATGTGTGTGAATAGATGTCAGTCAAAATATGATGAGAAACAAATGGACGGTATTGAAAGAATATAGTTTTCTATAATTTCTAATCTGAGACCAAGACAAACACACATCCTACTTGACAATTGATAATGTTTACTTGCCTTAACCGGCTACATTTCATATGTGTCAATATATAAGAGGTTTCTTTAACTCTAATAGGCTCTCGGCTACTGTGCAAATATTACCCCGCCAACCTATTCACTCCCGGCGTTAGCATAGCTCCGCCTATGAATGTAAAGCCGCGATAGTGTAGTCTTATTTGTTGACTCGCATCAGCTAAATCAACAAAAAGTTGTTAAGGCGGTTAGATGTGTTTTGTTCACAATGGCGTCAATTTGATCTCATATTTCTAAAGTATGTCTTAGCAAAGGTTTCCACATGTTGCATACTGCATTCAATACTCTAGTATTACAGTCTGTATAATTACACAACATTTGAAATAGAAAAATCTTTTCCTTGTGTAAAGGGAATTTTCCGGATCAGTCTGCATACTCTATATACAATAAAAAGCACATATGGTTGATGTTATGATTAGAAACCATTAAAAAAAAGGGCCAACGATTTCTTTTATGTGCGCACATTTTAATGGTATATCGCCTTTCATGGCATACGAATGGTTGCCTCTATTTTGAGATGACTAAGTTCTGGGGCCTGTTTCACGAAATTTTAACTAATCTAAATTTTTGTACTGAAATTTGGATTTTATCTTTAGTTAAAATTTCGAGAAACAGTGCCCAGATCCTTAATCATGACATTTTATCGCAAAAGAGAATACATTTTTGAATACACGTAGATCCTATATAGTATTGGTGATCATTGTACAATTTATGCTTATTGTTAATGAAACAGAGGCTACAGTTTTAAATCCATCATTTTGATATTTTATTAGATGTTTCATGGGGAGAATCATAATGTATGCTGCCTCTTATGGGGTGTTTAGATACAATAAAATCTATCTACCTATCTAATGAATTTTAGAGGGTATTTATCTATTGGACCAATAATTATGTCAACCTTTAGTTCTGGTGACCTAACCAAACTTGTTCTAAAAAAACAACAGCACGAAGGCAAAGTTCACAACTTATGTGAGCGTTAAGTTCTATACTTATTGAAGTGCAAATATTAGCTTTGGATCCGACCAAGCAGGACAACCAGCTCTATCATAAGACGCGATTATCAGAAGCTGAAGTTTATTTGTGGATGGTAGCCTTATGTATAGAAATGTTTCCCCGCCCCACGCCATCAGGACAACCAACAATACTATGAGACTAATTTTTCCGAAGTTGAAACTTATTTGTAGATGGTAGCCTCACGTGTAGAAGTGTTTGAATAGAACCTAGATCCCACGCGTGCAGGATAACCTTCTACACCGAAAGACTAGTTTTTCAGAAGATGAAGCTTATTTGTAGATTTGTAGATGGTAACCTTATTTGTAAAGGTGTTTAAATATGGCATAAATTGTTACCTCGTCAACTTTGTAAACAATAAGAACCGCCTTTCCGATCTAATACACCGTCGTTGCTAGGTATTTCCATCCCGCATAAAGATGGTAAACATGATTAAAGTAACTGTCCATAACCATCGCAACATATACTAAAAGTATACAATTCAAAGTCAATATGATGGGAAAGGGGGGGCATTTGCGATAGATACCACAACGCTTTGGGGTTTTTTTTATTACTGTTGTCATTACTACCACCACTTCCATACATGCATCACTTTAACAGGGCGTGGTTTAATTAGTAAACTATATGCAGTCATCATATCAAAGCATTACCCGATCGGTCTTTACTTTGGGTATCACTATAGTGGAATCAGCGACCAGATACACACGCTGCCGACGGACGGAGACTCAAGCTGTCTTGGTACTGAAGCCGCGACCATTTATTTAAAAAAAAAAACAAACCTCTTTTGCAGATCTGAATATGCACACTGCAGACATATCGCATTTTTGTTTAGACCCTTCCATTTGCTGTTGGGTATGTTAGCGAAGGCGTTTGGGACGTTTTGCTTTCTTAATCTTGGAAATGGTTTGGCAAGTTGAAATTGTTAATCAAAATACTAAACATATAACACACTGTTTACAACAAACCATGTTTATTTTTCTAAAACTTTATGTCTTTATCATTTCCAACTGTCTGATGTGTCAAACTGTTTACCAGTAAAAAACAATCCAATTAAAATACAGATCTGTATTTCGTTTCCTTTTTTTATCCTTCGATGGCCTAAACTACATGTAGTGTAGTAAAGACAAGTAAAACGGAATTTTGAACTATAAAAACGAAACGAAATAGGATCCGTGTTTTAATCAGATAGCAGTAAAAGAGAAACTGACTGAATCTTTGGTTAATTCTTTTGTGTGCATGAGTATTTTGCAGTGTGTATGTGTTTGGAAACTGGAGAACATGGCATAGGTAATGTTAAGCAGGTACCTCTACTTCTTGGCATGTACCAGCTTCAAATTGAAACGGGAGGTGGATGGCCGAATGGTTAGCACGTGCATGCTGTATCATAAAGCCTGTCATTGAGTCTAACTGTCGTGGTTTCGAATCCCCGGTTGTACGTGACAAGGAGTAAGGTCGCCTGTCCAACCTTGTGGTTTTTCTCCGGGTCCTCCGGTTTCCTCCCACTGCTAAAGACCCCTTTATTGAAATAAAATGAAACCATGTGTTAGTCCCGAAATGACCTAGTTTGTATAGAGTGGACGTTAAACCCCGTTTCTCTAACTCTCTCCCACACATTGAAACTGGAGAACATGGCAAACGTCGCTCAGTAATAAGCAGTAATTGTATTCCATAGAATTGCAACATGGCAAAGGTAAGATTAGGAAGGCACCTCTACTTCTTGCCATGTACCAGCTTGGTACTGAAACGACAACAACTGAATTAGCTTGTATGCTAACCTTTATGTATGTCTTGGTCAGTGTATAGATTTGCATATCAGAACAGTAGGACGTTAAACTCCATTTCAGTTCAGATTTACTGACTGAAGGTTACCCAAATAGACAAGGGTGTCTAACCTAACGTTAACCCCCATTATAGCTGTAGTACTAGTCGGCCAAAAATCCATCTCTTTCCGCCAATAAACTGATGCTATTGGTGGGATGGGACCAGTGATATGCTCACGTGATATCCCATTTAATGCTTCCTTCTAGTCGATAGGTGTCACTGCGTAATATTTTGGCGATCTTTTCTTTACTGATGGAATGGGGTTTAATGTCTCGTCAAGTCAATACTTCGGTCTTTTTGACAAGAGAAATGGTAGGGCTTACATTTATGGTCACGTTTACAATGTGAAGGGAACGGGTTGCCAGGGCATGGCTTTTTCCATCTACCCTACCAGGTTTCAAACTATCAAAGAGTTCTTTTTTTACATCCACGCCTATTCGTGCAAGGGTAGACCTCGTTTTTTGCACCGTACCCCAACGATTAGGCACACCACAGACCGCCCATCAAAAACATAGCAGGTCTTTCTCGGCCCACGCCGGAATTCCAACCCAGCACGCCCTAGCCGACAGTCACTGTCCCAGATCGAAAACCCCCGAGTATTGTCTTCGCTTGACATTATGCACATTATATAATATTACTCGAATCAGTAAGAAGCAAAACTTTTCTCAGGAGGCTCATTTTCTTCAATGTATTGTCAAACAGGGTTGTAAGTCATTCGGGTGGCTTGAAATGAAACATAATATGGCTTACCAGTGTGTTTTTTTATGAGAATGTATTTGTGCTATGTTGGTTGAATTTGAATATTACTCGTTTGATTATGAATCATTGAACGATTGTATACATTTGGAGCTCGAGTCCGACACGTTCCAATGGAAATTATGGAATTCCAGCTTAGACAAAACTCATATCCACCGACAAACCTGAAAAAATTTAAAAAATAGCTCATAGTAAAACAAACAAAAAATTCTACCTTAAAGTGATTTAATTTAATGGTTCCCATGTGCATTATGTGTTTAACAGAAAGTAGGTATGTTGCAATGACCCTCGCGATAATTTGATCTGTGAAGTGTTGAGCCTGTGGAAGTGGTGGTCGTTGAACACAAAGGATAATTCAGATAACGTTCTATAATTGTGTTAATTGTGTTATTTATTGAAGGGGTTTACCATTGCCATTTCTTTTTAGGGCCCGGTCAAAAGAATCTATAAGCTGTAACATCATTTTTGTAGGTGGTTTCTCTAATTCATGTCCGCTGACTTCCTGGATCTTTTCTTTACGTTACCATGATACGACTATATTGTAGCTAATAAGTCTCTATCCCTTTATAACTCTTCGACATTTTAAACACGAATTGTTTGTTAATTTAAATCAACACTGATGTTGTGAAAAGATGGGCTTCTGGTGTCCAATATTTTTTAAGACAAAATAACCATTTTACTATTGGTACACGAATCGTGTGCCATAATGCGTTTCGGTGCCATTTGTCACAAGGGGCTCGAAGAACGAGGCTAGATATATTCCACAAGTGATGTCAAACAGTGACTTCATATTCTTATCTGGAGAGCATGCGCAATAAATACTATTAGTAGACTGGAATAAACAGACGCAAGAGATTGCCATTGAATTGAGACTTCTGGCATATTACCCCGAACATAACTAATTTGAAATGAGAGTAAAAACGGAAACGATTGAATGTAAATCTGTTTAATTATATACATTCATATTACATTATTATATGCGTTGCGACCCATTTGTGTCAATGTTTAAGTCCCAAATGTTAGCGATTTAGCTCCTTTAAGCAAGTGAGTCTGACGAAGCTACCGATTATCTAAATGCCTTCAATAAAAAAATTGTTATAAACATGTAACATGATAGAAGACTTGGTGAAGATTGTAAGTATAAACGTGTGTATAAAATCAATCAGCATCATCGATCTTTAACCTCACGTGGCGAGACATGTCATCTTTTTCTATAATAAAAATACTTTAAACATATGTATCTCAACAAATCGATAAAATAATTAACTACATATCAAAATCTGCTTGAACGATTTGTCAATATTTACCAATATGACATTATTTTAATATATAAAATTGATAATCGATACAAATAAATAATTATCGATTTGCTTATCTAGCCTGGATCGCTTAAAAACATTCACTCCACAATAATGAATGTTTTGTTTCCATTTCAGAGTTTTGATGGGTGTAGTCACGTGAAGACAATGATACGAAACCGTGGAATCAATAAGGAACGTCCAATCAACTTCCCCATTTTACGTTCTGTCAAAGTTGGTATTTCCGTCACGTGTCAACGTCTCTCGTCAAAAATAGAGGTTTACGGATAATTAGGTAAGATAAAGAAAGAATTATGCCTGCTTTCTATCGCTAGATGTCCCTGCGTGTCTCCCATCAGACAACACACTGGATGTCAGAGCATGTGAATGAGATTTTGTTCTTCCGAGGCAACGCTACCAGTACTTAATGACTAACATTCAATTGTAATCAAACACAATAGAAAATCGTTTTGCTTTCTCCATGTTTTCTAAACACTAGCCTTTACGTCTCCTTGTCTTTTATCAATATTAACTATTTACAAGTCTAAATGTCTCATCAAATAGAAGAAAAGGGATTTAGACCCGAAAACAAATTGAAATGAAAATTACTTTGAAGCTCTTTCGCTTAAATCTTTATTTATGCTTGCTTAATGTGACTTGACTGATAATAAAAAATAGTATCATAGTATTGGAATTTCACTAAAGTAATCCGAATGAAAAAGTCACTGTTGTTTAGACATATTTAAGTGCTTAAACTGCTTATACGTAAGCAGTGATAACTTAGAGGTATTAATTCAGGCTAAGAAAGAATCCACTTGACACTGAAGTTGTTAGGCACGAATTCAGACTTTTCGAGGCACTGTTTGTCTTCTTCCCCCTTTTCATAGATATTTGTGGACAAAAATTAGAACTGGTGTCCGAGCGCTCTTCGAAAAAAGTCTTTAAGTCTCCGCCAATTCATGTGCGTTTGACATGACACGGGACATGCTTGTTCCTTGGACAATTTCGGATCGATAAACGGAATGCGACTTTGATATGACGCCATGATTCCAAGATTGCTGCGATGACGTCGTGCTCGGTTCCTGGTCCATTGTACGCTACTGTTTTATAGATCTCAATGGCTTATGTAGATACGCACCTTTTTAAGGACACGTTTAATGCATATCCAACACAAAATTAAAATATCAGGGGCTATTTTGACTGTTAGATATTTATTCCGGTACATTTAAACTGGTTAATTCTAAGTCTGTTAATTGCAACAAACTTAAGTACGGTACATATGGAAGGAACTAATAATGCTACTTTCAATTATTTACACCATTCAATTTACACTGTTTTAACAGCTTTTCCCATTTTTATCCAATTACTCTTTAAGATATACCTGTTTATAAACGCACAATATTGATTGGCAAGATATTGTTCTAAACATATTCATTATTTAATATTAATGTGTCTTTCGGTCTGGTACCGAAATATAACCAGTCATTATTTCTCCCAGGGTAAGAAATAAAGACAAAGGGGTTCTGGTGTCTCCAAGGAACTAACTAAGTTATTAGCTTCTTCAATAATCAATGACCTCAATACCAAAGAACGTTAAGCGAATTATGTGTAATGTCTAATTAAATTGAACTTCATACTTTTCTTCACCAACTGAGATAATAAAGACGGACATGGGGGAAAATATGCCATACTGTTATTTCTATTTCCAAGCATCTGCGGTTTTGTAACGTTCTGCCAATTGTACATGAGGCATCTCTGTTTTTCGTACGTGAAAATTTAATTAGGTCATACAGATCTAGAACCACAACTTAGTGAAGAACTCAGGGACATCAGATGAACGAAGATCTAGAAGCACTTCGTCGCCACTACAAAGACCTCGAACCTTATACCTATTAAAATCCACAACACTTATATAAAACTAGAACCGTCAGATGTACACAAACCTTCAACTTCACTCACCTATACAACAATCTAGAACCATCAGATATACACAAACATCACTCAACTATGCGACAATCTAAATCCATCAGATATACACAAACATCACTCATCTATACAACAATCTAGAACCATCAGATATACACAAACCTGAAACATCACGAGAAACATTAGGTATACACAAACATCACTCATCTATACAATAATCTAGTAGCATCAGATATACAGAAACATTCTACATCACTCAGCTATACAATAATCTACAGCCACCACACGTGTATCTGTTAAATACGATCAGCTGGATACATTAAAACGTGTAATATATGCATGTCTCTCAATTTGTATAGTGTTCATCATCATAACTAGTCGAAATATACCAGTGATATTTTAAAAACAAAACCCGTTAATACCGTAGCTTGTGGAAAGATTATAAAGTTTCGTTGACAAGGGAAATAACTAGAAAAGATGACTCCTCTAAAGCCAATATACTATTTTGGTGTCAGCCGCCATATACCCACAAAACAGTGGCATCAGCAATGATTACAAGAACTGGACATTGTGGTGAAATTATTAATTTTATTGAACTGAACAGAGAATAACTAACATTTTCAATTTTCGGAAAAGATACAAAGTTGGTTACTAGGGTAACAAGATTAACATATTTTGGGCTAATAAGTTGAACAATAGTCTAAAGACGACTAACTGTATTTACACCTTCCATTGACCATCTCAACAAAACCCATTTATCCCCCTTCATATTGATACAATAGATTCTCTTCCATTATTATAAATAGAACACAATTTATACATGTATTAATTATAGTCAATTCTTTACTCGGCTCAAGTACCTGTCAATATAGGCCTAAGTTTAATCCTCTACAAGCCCCAAAAGGGGGTTAAACCGTTGTTTCGTAAAAACTTAATTATATAATGACAATGGCCAATGGCTGTGTACTATTGGGTGTAATCAGACAAGTAAATATGTATACTGTTCAAGACATACCAAAGTCAAATATCAATATTATTTTATTCTATTTTCTTCGATTGTTTATTTCTCTTGGTCTTTTTATTTATTTAATGAAAATATCAAGCCATTAAGATGGCTGACTTCTTTAATCAACTTTATAAGCTCTTATCAAGTGCGTTTTATGAAATAAATGACATTAGACCAATAGTTCACGGGGTACTTTGGATTTATAAAATTGATTGGTGTGTTTTTAATCGGGTAAGGCAATGGACACCTAAACGGGCGTAATATACATCGTATGCATATAAATAACTTTGCTTTCAAAGAGATAATATCTAGCCATGTAGTAATTGTGTATGCATCAGACACCAATTGAGCTGATTGCTTGGGTTTTATTCAATCTTTTCTATCTCAAAATGACTAATATAGAAAACAGAACATCTTGAGGACATCATTTCTTCATCTTTCATAATCATAGAAGCCGATAACTTTGTATTATAAAACTCTTTTATGACAACTGTGATATCTACTGTTCAACTAGATGTATCTGATCTGATAAAACTTGCGTGGGACCAATACTTTAAATAGTTAATAAAAACAAATATCGCAAACGACAAAGTCAGTATTACCTTCCATATAAGTACAATCGGTCCTTACAGAATCTTGGGGAATCACGGTGGCCACGTGGGCAAGGCGCTGGCTCGCTAGCCTGGAGGTCGGGTGTTCGATCCCTGTCATCGCCGAGAAAGTTCATCTCGATTTTCCGGCGTGGTTTCCCCTTGTCAGTGGTGCAGAAGGAGGGCCTGACAAGGACAGTTGCCCAGTCGTTCGGATGGGATGAAACACCGAGGTCCCGTGTACCCATTGGCGTGCACGTAAAAGATCCTTTGGCAGTTGGAATTCGATATAAGAGTAGGCCGTAGCGCTTCTGCCCGGGCAAAATTTCCCTCATAGCACATGGTATGGCGTATGCCCGTCTTTTATTAGCCCAGGTCAGGTGCAGAAGAGTAGGACGTTAAACCCCATTTCATTTCATTTCATTTTACAGAATCTTACGGACTAGTGTGTGTGGGGGGGGGGGGGTCGGTAAAGTCTTTTCAACACACTACTTTGGTAATTTTGAGGTTAACACATTGTAATTATTATTTCTATGGTAACCTGTGCAATGCTAGGGCAGTGTTCTCTTATTCATATATATTCTAATGGTCAGTGCAGGAGGACTGTACTACACGCAAAATAACCCAGACTTTACAATAAAACTTTTAATGTTAATAATGTATCAAATACACCAATAAGATACTGTGTGCAAAATTTCATGTTACTGGATCAAAGATATTTCTCATCAACAGTGATTGAAATTTGAGTAAATTCTTAAATCTGAGGGGCCGGGGTTTTTTGACGTGAACTGGACTAAACCTCCCACCTGAGAGCGTAGTTAATTTTCAAAGGTTCCACCCTAACAAGTGGGTACGGGGCTTGAAAAAATCCTGTAGGCTCCTCTTGCTCCAAGTCGAGCTTACATCTCTAGCCAATAGGCCAGTTCCCCACTGCATGATTATACCATGGTGCGAATTGGGTTCCAGTCAACGCTAATTGGTAAACCGGTGTCCAATACGAAAGCACGAAGCTTCATGGTAGAAGGTATAACCTATGCAGCAATGACTACCACCAGCCATCACCACATATAGCTAATTGGTTTGAATTTTTAACAGTGGAAGCTTTGTGCAATGGGCAACAGACCGAGTTGCAAACCAAAAATTTTTTCAATGCAAAAAGTCAATATAAAAGAAATTGCATGTATGTAGTTACAGCGCCCACAAATGAACTCTGTCTGTCCAATTAATCTTGATGAACTGTTCAGATGATGACGTTATAGTTGTTGATGCGTGTTCTCGTTAGAGGATAACACGTTTATTTATTTTAAGAGGAACAAAACGCGGCACGTTTCATATGCATAAATATATTATTCTCTTTTTATGGGAGTCACCGTTGAGGTCAAGGGTTCCATCCCAGTGTTGACTTGGAATGTTCCTCGGGATTTTCCGGCGTTTTCCCCCTTGTAAATGGTGCAATAAGAAGGCTTGGTAAGTAGCCGCGTCTAGTCATTCGGATGGAACAAACAACACGAGGTCCTATGTACACGTTGGCATGCACGTAAAAGAACCCTTGACAGTTGCAAATCAAAATAAGAGTAAGCCATGGCGGCAATATCCGGACAAAATTTCCCTCATACACACTACATAGCGCATGGCCGTCTTCGTTAACCCAGAAAGGTATGACCCTAACCCTCTTTTCGTCTCTCTTTTTTATCTGAAAATAATCGCAACTGCTCGTGTGGTAAAACTGTTGTATTAAAATAGTGTCAAATCATGAATATTCCTAGCCATAGTTTTAATAGTTACACTAAGCATGTTGCTTTCTATTTATAAATATCTTTTGTTATGAGCGACATATAACGAAGAATTTGTTTTTATTGCCTTTGTCCCTCGGTGTATAGGTATGCTGAGTAGAAGAGCCGTCAAGTGAACGGGACAAGAATTCTACTATTGTATTCGTTTAAGTTGACCGGTACAATACAACAAAAACAACCCACAATAGGCTTATACGGTCGCCTCAATATGTCTTTCTCATTTCTACCAATTGCGAATAAGGGTAGTGACTTATGAATAAATTCAAAATCTTCTTATGTATCCGAATCCCATCAAACATTGGGTTAAACATGGCGGATAGGCTCAAGATTTCAAGAAAACATTTATTGGCGTTCTCCATTACGCACAATCAGCAAGATTAATTAATTGGTAATGGGACAATTGTTAACATTAAAGATTAGCTTGTTTCGTTAATTAGCTGAAACCAATCGCCAAACTTTCCTAATCCAGACGTGAAATTTCTTCACTGAGTAACGTTCAGTCCCGCTTTGATTAAATCAGTGACAGGATTGTCGTCTCTCGTCCTCTGAAATGCTTATCTAAACTAAAGGGACACTTTAAGTTTTTACTGCATTTACAAGAGCCTTTTCACACCGATGTGAAACATAATAAGATTCGTTAGCTTAATCAGCTGAACCCAATTTACAAATCAAGCAGACGATTGGAGACCCGGGCATAGTTGTGAGCAGACGTCGTGTTTTAAACTGGATACTGGAAAACAACCTTGCAGACGATAATATTCCAGGTATAGTGTATATTGAATTATGGTTTCATATCATATTTTCAATGCGCGCACCTCCACGCGAGATGACAAACCGTCGCCTGCTGCAAGCCCCTATTGAAGATGAATGACAAAATGAAACGACAACCATTTTGGTTTATATCTCAACACGTCACCATTTTGCCCCAAGCTATATTAGTAAAGAATGTAATGGTGTAGTATCGTCAACATATTTCAACCCGTTACAACTATATACCAGCTATAGCTTTAATGACGCCATCGCGCAATATAACCTGACCTACATTACTATCCAGGTAAATCAAATTACATTGAAAATGGAGAAGCAGATTTTAAAAAGCCCAATTGTAAAAATGACGATGGCTGATGAAAATTGTCGTAGTATGGGCAAGATGATGAGATTATACACTAAACAGCTATACGTTAACAAACCACTCACCTACCGTTTTAAAAGGCGAAGGTAGAGTCTCCGCAGCGCCGCGTTCCGCTCGACCAATCACGAGACGGAACGGGGTTTAAATATGCATGACATGGAAAAACAAGTAGAAAAGCTTTACAATGGAGAGATAGAATCCTGGTTGGCTATTAGCGCGCTATAACACAACACAACACATATATCAATACTTTTTGTAGGTAACGTGTAAAGTTGGTGAGGATCGGGTACACTTCCAGCCATTTTGATCTCGTACTTTTCCCCACGGATCAGCCAAGCGTGGCCGAGCTGTTTTCACGGCTGATCGCCCAGGTGAGTTGACAAGAATACAACTTCTCCGTCTCATCTCAACGCCATTCGTTGATATATTTACGGAATATGGATGTCATCATTGAGCCATTTTCTACAACTGTTTATCAATGTAATATTTTAGTTTTTTGGCTTTAATACTACATTCTCTTGTATTTGTTACCGAATGGATTTGACGACCGTGTTGTCATTTTAATCTCAGAAGTGATATTATTTCCTTACAGGTGGATAAACTTCTTTACTTCAATGTGAACAATTTGTGGCTGACAAACATAGATCTGTTTATTTTACAATAATATAAAACGAAACTAGGATCCTTCGTTCTTCAAGTCATCATCATCTGTAACGTCTGGAGACACACTAAAAGTTTGTGTTATTTTCAAGTAGCGGTGTTCGACAACGATCTGTCAATGTTGAGACCCATGGAAAACATGTCGCAGCCCACTAAACAAGGCAAAGGTAAGATCACTTATTTTTTTATTTTTAGTTGACATTATTCCGAGTGTGTTTCACGTCCTTTTTTCATTATTCTACCTCAGTGTTTACGCTCGCATGATTAAGTCACTCAGCCAGCAAATTGTAAACTTTTAAGAGAAATCCAAGGTTAACACTGATGTTCATGAGTTACTAGCCTTGAGATTAGTTCGCATTATAATCAATCAAAAATTGTGCGATGCTTTAACAAAACTGTTTAGAATTTACAACCCTCTTAACACAGACCTTATATTAACATATTGTCAACATCGCATTCTAAACTAAATGTCTAATACTAGCATAGGTAGAGTATTCAGTTGTGTATTTATTTTCGTCGATGTTCCTAAACTCTGCCCCGTATATTAAGTTTATAGATAGTTTTTCACCGTGGATTTGAAGAGGCTCATAACGGTTCGTACAAACACAGAAGCGTTTGAGTCGCAGAGAGAGCAAACAATTGACAATATAGCATATTTGTAATGAATCTTCCTCATTTAGGGTCATATTTACTCTTCGGCCTTAGATTCTTTTTTATATTTATTGTATTGTACTTATATAAAGATCTTGTTAGAAGAAAGGAAAATGTATGCTACACATGGTCGCATTTAAACGTACACATAGACAGAGTAGACCCAATGATACAAGTATATGATCATATACGTGTATTTATATCATCGCCTTAATACATTTAATGTCATAACATAAATAGTTTATTGATGTGCGTTATATATAAACACACACATGGGTTATATATAAGTAAATATCTATAAAATACACCTTAGTACTTATAATTATTACCTATCTGTGCTATTTATCAAGAGACATGACTGTCATCTTTTCTAGTTAAAATTAAACACATTTTTATATATTTATATCCTCTGTACTTCGACGTAGATATATTTATATCACAGGCATGACATAATTTTACTTATATTCCCCACCATTGTTACAGCCTTTACTTGTCTTATATAAGTAAGTAAATAAGGGACTTATGTGTGTTACGTCATAATGGAATATTTTCATATACATGTTCACTGAATGAAAAACTAACATTTATAGTCCATCTCCTTTACAAATGTTTGTAGATACTGGTGTATAGTCAATGACGTCATATTCCACAAATAAACACTACTTTAAAAAAATCAAGAAAAACAAAAAATATAACCCCAACATGTTTATAGCGATTATTCATTTAATCAATGTAAAATAAGATCATGTTTCACCAAATCTCCGTTGCATGTATCTTACTTCGTTATCGTGCTTTAAATGTTTTTAATTATTTTACTCTGTATTGTCCCAAATGTTAAAATTAATAGAGCATTTACTCTTGTTTTCTGATGCATATCCATTTGTATATATGGCTTACTTATAGTAAGTTCTGGACAACTACACCACACATAAAGAACATAAACCAATAAAGACAAACACCAGAAACCAAAAGACAAACCCGCGGACAAGATACACAACAGAGATAATGCAAGCTGTAAGCATCAAGTAATTTGTTAAATTTTCATTTAGTGAAGTTAGATGAAATGAAAATTAATACAAGCTACAGTGATTTTTTATTAAAAGAGTATATAAACGCTTTCATTTCTGAACAGTATTTATAGGCCAAACAATCCCATCTGCTACCTATACCAGTATAATAATATATGTAATAATATATGTACATCCAGATGTAAAAAGTATATTATATATTTTATAATGTTTCTACTACATACATACCAGTATAAATGTTGTATTTTTCATGACATATCGTACGGTTATTGTTATTAATAAATATGTCGATTTGGTCTGTTTTTACCATCATAATACATGTAATTATACAGCTAATTTCCAAAATTACATTATTATCTACTCCAACTATATTTCCAAATTTTATTAGGATTTGTAAAATTAAAAAAAAAAACACCACCAAAGTAAAATATTTTTTTTATATAGGCCTATACGTACATTGTACTAACGTTAGTAAATGTACAGATAAGAAAAATGTGTTGTAGGCTTGAATAAATATTAGTTTTATTGTTTCATACATATATTAAATATTTATTCATAATAGATTTGCATCTATAATCTAAACGTTCTGTGATATATTATTGATATATATGATGAAATTAAATCGAATACAGAAATCAAATTATGTCTAAATGCAAATATCAATCATAATGATCATATTCATATACATGTATTCCTGAATTAATTTTATTAATAACATCTACATCATGTATACATGTCTATCTGAGCTGTTAAAACGGTGTCACATTGCAATTTAAAAAAAAATGGATTTTATATAAACTAAATGAAAAATTATTTTAATTAATGAATTTTAATTAATGAATTATTAATTAATGAAGTTTAAAATATGATATACGTTGTCAATATGACGGGTATTCGAATCTAAAATTTCCACAAATTGCCTAATGCAAAGCAGTAGCCTTTCTGTTAATTAATAAATTACTGCTTTAATATTTTTAAATACCAAAGTTTATTCAATAATCTATTCAATCGTTTCTAGTAAACAATATTAAATAACAGAATATTTTCAAAATTTTTAAAACAAGATAAAAATGCTCATAATTTTATCGCCAAAAATATTTTATGTGAAAAACAGTAATTTGTTTATGGTTGAATTGGTTAAATATAATATAGTGGGTATTGAACTAAACATAATTTATATAATAAATAATATTATAAGTACTAATAA
The DNA here is from genome assembly GCA_963678685.1 of Patella ulyssiponensis. Taxonomy (NCBI): domain Eukaryota; kingdom Metazoa; phylum Mollusca; class Gastropoda; family Patellidae; genus Patella; species Patella ulyssiponensis. Next base: position 80,996,328 of record OY783226.1, on the reverse strand, counting down.
TTTACTTATAGTCCATAAAGTAACATTACGTTATATTGTCGATAATATGATATAAGACTTGTCATTATAGAGTTGGTTTCACATGACTAGTTGACCGTTACCGTGGTCAGTGAGCATGATCACATTAAATTACTATACAGCTTCTCTTATACAAGTAATTGTCATACATTCACAGTTCAAGCTGGTTTGTGAAACATATATCCCAATAAAATTAAATTCTCATCAATAAAAGTACTAAAGTTTAAAACACATTTGAGTTTTGTCGATGTTAGTTCTTATACAACAAAACCTAAAAATAACATAATGTATACAGATAATTACATGTTTATTTTAAAATATATTCAATTAACAACTAAATTACATATACTTTTGCAAACATAAACATCACAATTGATATTTTGTTATGGAGTTTTTAAAAAATTCCTTTTAGTAGAAATTTAGTACATATTTAAAGGGGCAGTATGTAACACGTAGATGGTTTTATACAGAGCTATCCGCTCTCGCTTTAATATTTCAAAAATAGATAATGCAAAATGAATATATTGAAAATTTCAATCAAATTACTTTAGTGTAAGCGAAGTTATCAACATATTATATAGTTGTAGTTTTGACAACATGTGTGCATCGATTGTAACCACCGCACTGGTCAATCGAGTCTTAGTCTAGCTTCTCATTTAAATTAAATCATTAAATGACCGAACCGTTCTAATCTACTTCACATCGGGGTCATCCGATGGCACCAAGAGTTGATTATGGTCTTTTCATGTAAGTAATGTCTAATTAAACCATTTATATAACATTTGAGGTCCCAAAAAGACCCACAATAGGCAGAGTTATGTCTTGCATACTATCTGTTTAAGGATTACTTTTCAAATATTTTATCCATAAAGTATTACTACAAACCAATCTTTATATGATTCTTAAGAAGCATTTAAATCATATTCAAAACTATATCTTATAATAAAATATAAGACCTCAATAATTGCCTTAATATAAAATGTATTTAGCCTGGTATAAAACCAAAAATTATTTAAAATTAGCTGATAGATGAGAATGGCGTTTTATAAACAAAGTGTTCATTTTATTTCAGTATTAGCATAAATAGACATCTTTATTCATATTTGATTATTGGACTGAACTGGGTTAACTTTTTAATTAACGTCTATCAAATTTGAATCAATATACCCATAAGCAATTCAAAAGACCGACCCGAAAAAAAACCACGATAGACAATCTTCAAATTCTTTTGATGTTGAATTTAAAATTCTGATATGTTAATAGGAAGGTGATAAAGTTAAACTCTGATTTAATATAAGCCAAAACACAGCTCCTTTAAAAGCCATTAATAATACTCCACAGTGGGGGACATATTTATTCAAATTTCGCTCCGTATTTTATACAAGCACGATTTTTGTTTTGATATAAGAAATCTGTGGGGTTTTGTTCAGTTTAACATTTTACCTACATTTAGGACAAACAACACCTTTAATTCCCTTTTCAAAGCATCTCGGTGTTTTTTGTGGACAGATTTAAATTTGATAACACGCTGACGAGCCTTCTATAGGTTTCTTTCAAATTTCTAAACAAAATTTACTAGGCATGGCTGAAAGGGGCACCTTAAATAACACGGTTTTAAGATGAGCATGATAATCATCTTTCAGAAATCTACATATTTTTAAACACAAATTCTCTAAATGCGTTGTATTAAATCATATATTTTTTGTTGGCGAGCTTGGAGACTATAACATTTAAAACGTCAAGACCTTGATTTGACATTATAAAGTAAAGTACGTGTAACTATATAACGTCATTCTAACCGTTGAAGTCCTCTTTATTGTTGGTAAAATGAAACCCAGATCTATACTGATGGTATAGAATTAGTTCCCCTCGGTTTTTGGCATGGCTCGTTTTACTGTTTTGTGAGCCTTGGGCGACGCTGAGATAGTCTTAATGTTCACCTTAAAAAGTGTATTAAATACCTTCACCCATAGGTAGTTATAACCTACAGAGATTTAACCAAGAGGATTCATCTAATTTTCTATTGTCAAAACACGAACCTTGGGACAAATTCAAACTCACATTCAAGTAAATTTAGTTTAAGGGGGAAAGAAATGTCCCAAGAGAGAAACTTGAGTAGAAAATGACTAATTGGAGTTTTTAATGACCCACAAGTAAACAATTCACAGAATTACGTAAAGGTGTCTTATATAATTATAAACAATGACAGTATTTATTTTATATTTATTTTTTTGTTAAAAGATTTGGTGAGGGTTTTTAATATTTCATTGTTAATAAACTATTACGGTTTGATTGAGATTCAATTTTGGTTGAGTGTTTTTATCAGATACTATAACTGGTAGAATTGTTCATTAATGGGGTCCAAACAAGATTCAGGCTTTCTGATGAATATGGGTATCTAACTAACTATATATATATAAGTGAATACCGTTTTCAGGTCACAGCGATATTAAGACACAGGATTTGTGAAGGATTACAGATATTTAACTCAGAATCGAATACATTTTTGACGGTGTAAAGAGGGAATTGGAATTTAGTGATGAGTCACTTGATAGCCCTCCCTCTAATGTCAGACGAACAAACACCTTTATTTAATATTTCTTCAAATCTTGCTAAGTAAATATAAGATAATTAGTTCCTTTCTTCCATACTATAAATACGATAACTAGACACACATCGATCATCTGACAGTGTCATTATCCATGTTCATACTTATTTCATAAATATATAATACCTATATTGTTAGAAACAATACACACTTGAAGACAGTAGAGTGTAATATTTTTTATCCTTGTAATTAATTCATGAATTATAAATCTATTTGATGGAAGGGAACGGTATGCTTTGAATATTCTGTTGTCGCCATTTGATATTGTGTGGCAGCACTCGAGTTGGCCCGTTCATTGTTACTCTAGCCAGCAACTAATTTATACTCCAACTATTCTGTCGTGCCCTCCATTATCAGCTATAACCAACACATTGAAAAGCCCAGCAGGGAACTTGCATTAATAGCTTGGAAGTATCGGCGCTCACCTCAATTGTACAGTTTCTACACAATTGCCGCCATATAAAACGTTCAGGTAAACTTGGCTAGTCAATGTACAAGAACACTGGTCTCTCCTCACCTACATACGCCTATATCTGGAAGAATATGGCGGTCATTACTCGACGGATAATGAAAACACGCCCTCTATTCACTAAACTTGACTGAAATGGTTTAGTTCTAAAACTGGTTCACGCCGATTGCATGCAATCTTCTATTACGTCCAAACTCACAAACTTTCAGATGAACATCTACAAGAGACAAAAGAGGAGTTCCTAATTGACGCTTGCCATATGACAAACCATCTCCAGTCGGCGTGTAATTTTATCATCTTTCTGTCAAATTTCTAAATGATCAATCGTCCATAAAATACCTACTGTCTATGTGTACACGAGCATCCACGTGACAAACCTAAACCGTCTGCATCTTTTGTAAGATGGTTCCATTTCCACCATTGAATTTGGTGTTGCAGTACTTTTTTCAGAACACAGCAGACGTCATCCGTATGGAAACCAAGCTCGCCCGCCCTCTTTAATAAACGTTTTACATTATCAAATAAGCTTCCATCCGAATCTGGAACTATCAATATTTTATTTTTTTTTAAAAAAGGGGCGTTTTGTATATGAAACCGATAATAAATATTTTGATAAGTAGAACTGATCAAGTAGTTGTTTAAATAGAGCTGGAAAAGTCAATGGGGTGGTGAATGTTTTGTATGTTTTTGTTGTGTATTGAGGTTTAATAGACCCCTACACCAAGTTGATAAACGCTGAATGATATAGAAACATTCTATAATAGGTCGTTTTAAATCTTTGAAGCATGACCTGGACAACTTGTTAATAATTGTTGAGCCAACTTGACTTGGAATAGTAGAAATTTGTGTTTAAACGACTGTCTCTTATTGACAATCATCGGAGTATGACGCCATTTTACCTAAAATCTAAATACGGAAATGGCTGAACACATGTTCAAACAAACCACAAGCCAGAGATCATTATTAATATACTGTTTGCCTATAGATCATATTGAAACCTATATTATATCGAACACATTGTATCAAAACAATTATATTCATCATTACCGCAAGTAGAGGTTAAAATACGTCGTGCATGAGATAGCTCACCTAATAATATTTGCTTTGCTCTTATCTTTTGACGACGGAAAGGCAATAAACTTTTATACCTTTAAGTTGCATTTTCAGATTAAAGACCACTGTTACTGGATGATTGTGTCTATCCTTATTTAGATTTAATAAAACTATTCTGTAGATATAGTAAAGTTTTTTCTAGACGATTAAAACAACAAAAAAAAGTGACGTAGGTGTTCGTAGACAGAAATGAGTTGCCTGACAGACGATTACAAGACGTTAAAGATGGCAGTGGGATATCAATAGAAAGTAATATGAACTTCTTTTATTAAACAGGCATCACACGAGAGCCAAATCTGCCTATTGCAGGAGTTTCTTTACACTTGAAATAATATCTAAATTATTAATTACACAATTATTAACTTATCCAGACCATAACCTGTGATATTTAGTGGATTTTGATACATTTTGTAATGTTTAATTTAACATAAAAATTGATAATCGAGACTTTATTATCGTACCAACGTTAGTAATGACGACGGAGGCTAGTCAAATGGAATCTCTAATATCTCGGTTCAGAGTGAAGCAATTTGACTGACATTTTGAACATATTCTGTTTTCATTATCTATTTTCAAACTATCATAGTGAGAACTGTCAGCTCTTTATATAATCTTACCCATCCCCCCTTTAACTGACCATAACTTATCGAAATATCGATCTTTAATAATTTTTGAACCTGTATGAATTTTGGTTAGAGATGAAATGAAATATCGTTTTACGTCCTACTGATTTTGATAAGACATTTTCTAAAAATATGTCCACATTTGTTTGCCCTTTATTCTGCAATATTTTGGGATTTAATTTTCAAGCAAATTGATTAGCTAATTATCAAAAGGTGCGCATACAAAATCTGTATACATGTTTAAAACATGAAAGGCGGATTGAGTTGTATTATATCCCTTTAATACTTTTAGAACCAGTTGAAATAGTTTTAATCTGGGATTAACACCAAGTTGAAACACATACGATTTTAATCTGTACTCGTGAATAGCAGTATCTACCACTAACAGTTAAGTTGGATTTTTTAATTTATGTTAATTCCGCTCTCGAGAACTTAACAAACAACTTATTAATGGTGCCTCTGGGCCCCTTGTGGTCATCATATCAAACACACAGTTGAGTACCCATTTTGCCACATCACTAATCCGATTTATGCAGTCCAAGTTACTGTCTTTGTGTCCAAAATTGCCTCCGGTGGAGGTCAAGGCCAACACCAATAGGCTCTTAGTACATGGTGACCATAATTTTCAATCAGATGTATCATTCCCACGAAAAAAAAACTTGAAAATTCCTATGTCTGGAGGTTGTTTATAAATATGACACAAGCCTTCATAATGGGTGTGTTTCCACAGCTATAATATTTTAATTTAATGTAGCCTTACTGAGGAAGTACTGAAATAAAATTTAAAAATTATAAGTCAGATTTGGGAAACTCCGCACTTGTAACGAAACATTAAATTTATATGAACTACTTTGCACACAAAATTAAAAGGACATAATTTTTATGCATTTCCGTTTTCTGTCTTTAACATTTTAATATACATTGTTATAATTTATGGGACAGTTTTCAATGCGAACCCCATAGATACATTTTTACAGGGATTGAATGTGTGCGTTAAGTTCAATAAGTCTAAATCCCTCCTCCTCGGCTTGCTTTGAAATAGGATAAAAAAAATGGTGGAAGGATAAAAGAGAAGATAGAATCTGTAGGTTTTGCTATTGATAAGTGGAGTCAAGATGTCGGAATACCTGTAGCTCGCATCTTTAAATTACTATAGATGAATTCTAAATGTATATCAAAATAAAAGATCGGCGGTAACGCCTAGACCTAAAAGAAATGCTCAAAAATCAATTTACCTATGTATATATTCTTGAATTTGAAAGAAAATATCAGACCTATTGTAAATTTTCCATTGAAGTTGGGTGACTGTCATAACTGAAGTTTTAATTCGAAAGCGGATACCTCTAACAGTATTAAAATGTTGATAGGCTGCAAACACATCAACTTTAAAACATAGTATTATAAGGCATTATTTGTTGAATATTTGAATCAAGCGCAATTCCTAAAACGCCCCCACAGAGAGATATATTTTGAAAAGTCTCGGCTATTTGATTGTTAAGGCCACATTTATCAATATGTGACGAATTTCTTTACCTTTATTTCTCAATAGATATTATTGCAATGACGGGGACCTCTATTCAATGTATCTTTTATGTGATCGCCGACTTAACATTGGTAATAAATGGCGATGTTATTGAACCAAGGGAGAAAAGCCATTCTTCTGCTATTCTATAGAGGTATTCGACCTTTTGGTGCTGTTTAAGCAACCCATAGGAACATCTTCACAGCCATTCTTGTGTCAAGCGGTCAAGGACTTTTTCAACCCATGATAATTTCACCCCTGCCATAAATAATGTGTTTTCGTGAAAGAACTTGGGCGACATGGAGTGTTTTTATTATAAGAGTTATGGTAATGTTCGAATTGGATATTTTCGACTCTATCTACAGTGTAAAGTCTTTTGAATGTGAAGAAAACAAATGCGTACGCACACGATTTGAGCAGGACAAGTCATGTTATATTGAAAACTGTCTATTGAAGTGGGTTTATAAAGTACATATCGCATCAATAATAGACTTTAGTATATATATATATATATACTCAATAACAGAACATAGATATATGCATGCCCTACCTTTAAAAATTCCGGAATACATTTAGGGGTTTATTTAGTGTGTTTGTGTTTTCGTAAACAAAATATGAAAATAAATGAAATGGGGTTAACTTATTCACCGACCGGGCTAGTCAATTGTTCCAATGGAATGTATAGTTGATGATGACTAGAGAAGTCTCGAAGTCGAAACGTCTTTCAGTTATAAGCACTAATTGTATTCCATAGAATTGTGACCTAAATATAGGATAATCATGACAGGTATATACCCTGTATCACGAGGGAAGTTTTGGCCGGACAGCGGTCCTACTCCTGCACCATCGACAAGAGAAAACCCTGGGAACATTCTCTGTTAAAACCGAGATCGAACCCCGAACCCTCTTGCTAGTGAACCAGCGCCTTTCCCACCGAGCCACAGTTTGTGGAAATTACATTTTCCTAGTAAAATAAGTTGCATGTTTCTACGTTTTTATAAATAATTTTAATTACTATCAATATATATTTATAATTTTTCAAATAGATAAATATTCATAACATAGATATTTATGACTTTTCAAGTTGATATTTATAATTCTTTAAGTTGATATTATTTTACGATTTTAAAGAGTTTTCATTTCAAGTTAATAAAATGTGCATTTAAATGGTCTGTCCTTAATATTAAGCACAATTTTATCAAAATGTAAAATGTAATTTACATGTTAATATTCACTTATCCTGTTTGTCCTTTCTTCAGGCCATACAGTTTATTTCATTCGTCCTTCTTTACTTCATTTATTCATCCATCCATCCAATAATAATGGTAATGATATGTTACGTTTCACTGCCCAACTAACTGATGCATTACCACCATAAAACTTTCTATTTCAAACACTTGAATCTGGGTTGTTTTTATTTTGAATTGTGACCATTCTAGCATATCTACTACTACATTTCATCACGTGAATTTTATCATGTGGAACGCTGTTTACAATTCTTATTCGATTAAATCAGTATGAACAATTTATTGGAAGAAATTAGTAGACCAATATTTTAACGTCGTATTTTTCATCAATTGAGGAGTTGATTGTTAATATAATTAATGTATAGAAATGATATTCAGTTTGGGGTCATCGTTTGAACAGGATTTCCGGTTTTGATGAAATTTGGTGATAAGTTATTAAATTCATTTTCTTTATTCGATAATATTTTATTCTAGTGTTTGAACTATTCTATTTATATGTGTTTTGTGTAGAAATGGCGTTTATTGTATATATTATGAATATTTTTACTAAAGTTTATTCCCAATTTTATTATATTAAACACTACTTTTTTTGTATTTTGTATCTGTCGGTGTTATTCGACGATAGGCTATTATTGTTAGGTAGATGCCAAGACTAGGCTATTATTTCACAGTTTTATAGTGGCTGCCGGCGGCCAAACTATGGCAGATATAAAAGATAGCGGGAACGATAAATCATCTAGTCCATTCTGTCGTATCTTGCCGCTAAATCTTCACTGCTGTTTCTTAACATAGGCTACACCTGATATTTATTTGACACCTGAGGTGAGTCAAGGCCAACCCAAATAACAATGCGACACAATAATATACGCAGACATCTAATTTGATGATGTCATAATTTGATGTTCATGTATAAATAAGGAGCGGGTGTGTGTATGATTTAAGGATATTAATATCAATATCCTGTTATTATTTTGTTGCCCACGACAACAGATTAAGATATTGAATGTCAAATTCCCCAAAATAATCTGATTGTTATTTTTGTTCATCATTTGAAATTAGTAGGCCTATCAAAAAATGTGAGAATGGATTTCCATATGCATAATTGATCTACACCAATGTCGTTTCACAACTGTTTCAAAACCTAAAATAACTGCCGGACTAAATATCTATATAATGGTCTATCTGGACTGCAGTCGGGCCTTTTGGGATCAGAGAAACATCCCCGAATCACGTGACCAACAGATTTCATAAATAAACCGGCCAGTGTAGAAAGGGTCTCTGAACAATTAATATGTTTGGTGGAGTACATTGTACTTCCAATCTTGATTAAATAGGCATTACGCAAGAGCTAAATCTGCCCATTGTAGGTATTTCTTTGGGCCTTATATTATTATGGAGCAGCGAGGCTAAGACTCAAATAACCAGCACAGTGGTTACAATAATAAACAGTCAATGCACACATCTTGTCAAAAGTAAAAATAGTGATTACTTCGCTCAAATTACTAATTTGAATGAATTATATATTTTTGGACTTTTATTGCAAGAACTGTCAATTCTTTGTCTAAGTCTTGCACATTGTAGCTTTAAATGATAGAAGAAGCGACGCCATTTATTGTGTATTAATATGCACAATTCATCATTTACACAGAAACCAGATACTACACATGGTCTCCATGCGATATACACACTTTAAGTTTAATTCCGTGGTCGGTAACCATGGTATTGATTTATGATAACAAACAATCGATACATGGTTTTATCAATGAAAACTATCTTTTGTTATTAAAATGTGTCAATTAGATAACAATCTAAACTATCGTGTATCCATTGATGTACAAAAGAAGAGGTTAGACTGACCAATGGCTTTGTTTAGTCAACGGATTGTTTTGTCTAAATCTGTGGACATCCCCAAACAAAACCTCTTTTATTAAAATTAAGGTAGCACATAAGTGCCAATTTATTGTGTTAATTCAAAATATGGATTAGCAATTTGCAGATGACTATGCTAAAACACACCGAAATCTACAATCTGTATAGGCGTCATTCAATGTCCATTAAACACTCTTAAAGGGCGTTTCATTTATATAACTGTAAATTGCCGGAGATCGGGCGAGGAAATTGGACAGGAATCCCGTGTTACGTAAGAATAATTTTTACAACTTAAGCTCCAGATCTACTGGTTGGTTCTCACGGACTGTAGATAAGAACAATGGGATAGATTTTGTGTATGGACCTGTAGGTATTAAGATCACAATGACACTAAATTCCCCTCCTTCAAGTATGTATTATGAGTAGATATTTTAACAACTCATTGGCCCCCTCATTACGGAATTATCAATTTATCCCCTGTTCTCGTTAGTTATCCGGACCATTGTAAAGGGTCGATAATGACCCCCTGTAAAGAGGATATGGCAACTACTTTTCATCGCCAACGTGTTTCAACACGACGTATAATGTTCTGGGATATTTTATACATCAAAATGGAGGCAATTATTAAAGAATGTGGTATCATATATTCTACTATAAGAAGATGATGTATAATGAACTGTCATGGACGTGGGAACATTTTCGGACGCCGTATTCGCGAAAGCTGGGCAATAAATGTGTATTGTACTATTTAAACATCAGTTGAAGTTGATAAGTATAATGATCACAGTTGTCTATTTTATTTTAAAAATCTTTAGAAAATAAATAAGTCAACGATGACTAACACGTATTGATGAATTGAAATCAAGCAGAGCTTGCATTTAGTGCTGCGTAGATCCAAATGGTACAAATAAGACATCCACCGATTGAATCTCCTTACGGATCATAATGCAATATCTTAGAAGGCAGAGTATGCCTACCTTCAATGAACACCAGTAACCACTTTGCATTATATCATTTTGCTTCATTGTATCAAATCTATGCATTGTTTCACGGTCAGTGATGATATATATACACATATTTACCCACAATCAAATTTGTTATAATTGCAAAAATAAATCGAATGTTACCATTTAGTTATCAGTAAAGGCCCCAATCCAGTCGAGCGATAAACTCTTCAATTTGTAACCAAGTCTGTAATTGGCTACTGAAATATAAACCCAGTTTACAACTACAACTATGTCTCTGGTAATTGACCTAGGTTCAATCAGACCCTCAAATCTTGTTTTTGAAGGACTTCATTTGACCTAGTATGCCTTAGAGGATATTATATAGACCTATTATGTAGGTAGTTTATTCACTTGAAATAGGTAAAATGTCCCATTGTGAAGCTAGTCTCGATAAGATACCATTTTATATGGCGCTTTATGTGAATTTTTCAGATCATTTTATATGAAAACATTCTATGATAAATAGTATTTTTATTTCCTCTACCCAGGTATTGTTACTAAAGTCTTAACGTGTATAAGACCATTTTTTTATCCTTAAAATTGCGTTTGGGCAAATATGTCTCGTTTTCTTAACAAAAACAGTTTTATGGTATACACTTTAATCAATGTATTCAGAGTATTACTGTAAATCTGATGGTATTTGGCTCGCCCAAACACTACCCCATGCTATCTACCTGTCATTAAATGTATTATTTTACGGCAATCTCTTGTTACACCCTGTCTTCGTCTTTTGTTTGAGCGACCCCTTTTTAATATTCTATACATCCTTCTTGGTTTGACAGCGTGTATTTTGTGTTAGATATCTGATAGCGAGTTATTTCACGTATTCACGAAACAATGACATTGTACCTTGATTGATTATGGTAAAATTACCCAATGGTTTATTTGCTAGATTAGTTTATAGCTTACACAATCGTGATTTTTTAAAACTTGAGTAAGTTGCAACAGGTGGGCAAGATCTGAAAGATAAGCGATGGCACTCTGGGATACAGGCATTATGTAAAAATTTAGATAGGAGTGGATTGTTTTTGCTATAAAAGTTTAAAAATAAATAATGGAACATATGTACTGACAATTTCTGTCACATAACTTTATTCTGAACGAAGATATGAATGTTTAAAGTTTTGACAAGATATAAGTAAATTGTCTCTGACGGTTGCCGATTGCCATTTCATATTCTCAATCGTCAGGATAATACTCGATTTTCAGCCTGTGATTGCTGTCACATTATCGTTTAATGCAGATATGGTAGGTATTGTCTAATCCATTCGAGATATAAGCCATTGTGACCTTCTTATGTGAATCAGAGTCTAAACAATTTGTGGAACAACTGAATCCTGCAAAAAGGCCTGCATTTTTTACACGACCAGTCCCTATCCGGTTGCTAGATGGAAAATAAAAATTGTTCTAAAACCGGACAACAATTTTAACAAATAATCACTTTCAGAACAATCTGATTAGAGTGCAGATCTACATTTCGTTTCGTTTTTTTTTTATACTTTCGATGGCCTACGAGTAGATTTTGACAATCCGACACCAGACATTTGATTAAACAATCAGCGTTGATGTTCATGGTGGGTTACCCACAGGTCCGTGCACCTCACGCCAAAAACTCGCCGTAACAGACCGTTTCATTGGCCCACCCTGTACATCATCCAGAACGTGGGTTATATAAGAACTCTTTCAGTCCCTAGTATATGTAGTAAAGACAAGTAAAACGAAATTTTGAACAATAAATAAAAACGAAACGAAATAGGATCTGTGTTTCAATCAGATTGCTTTCAGAACAGATGGTTTCTTCCTGTATGCGCCACAGATTTTGTAGGAAATGTTAAAAATACATATCAAATATCCACCGCTGTTTTATTCCCAGAGTTTAGGATTTTCGTCACCCCTGGCAGTCGACCTATCCTGCATTTTTGTGTGGAATTCATTTTGGGAATTTGCTGAAATTAATAACACAGTATTTATTCCCACAGTTTACGATTGTCGTTACCCCTGGCAGTCGACCTATCCGGCATTTCTGTGTGGAATTCATTTTGAGAATTTGCTGATATTAATGACACAGTACTAAAAACTAATCGGCAAATATACATTAAATGTGATCTAATCAAATGGAACATCATTCCGAACATTATTAGATTCGATCTTATGGAAAGTTCCATCTTCTCATACTGCATCTTCTATTTTTAAAAATCTGTCTGCTTCAACGACAGACGTCATCGAACAAACAATAACGAGAATTTGATTAGCTGACCACCATCGCAGGTTTTAATTGCTAGAATCTTTGGTTAATTGCTGTACATGTATATACAAAGTGGCCCATACAATATCGCTATTTTATTAGATGATTGGTACCTGTACAAATAGGTGTTTATAGTTACACAACCATAAATACAATGGTATGATTTTCACATCATCTGATTACTGTGGTCATCAATTATTAATATCAATAGCTCAGATATCATGTAATTTTACACTAAATGATAAATTATGTTATCGTGGTGTGATGCCAGCTTATAGATGTGTGCTAGACTAAAGGCGGCAGACTCAAAAGGTGTGTATAATGTGAGATTGAATTACCGGGGCAACTGGAAAAAAACTATCCTTAAATACTGAACTCAGTGTCAGACCTCTGGAACTGGAAAACTTCTTTATCAGCATTTGCTAGCTAATCTATAAGATCTGCTGTCGGAAAGGGGTGAAGCACAATTTACGTTTTTGGACATGCATGGAGAGTTGGGGTCAGTACTGGATGTTTGTTATGCATTGTAATTATATAATCAACAGTTGCTCAAAAAGTTGGATGAGATTGGTTGTTGATGGATAGGTTAAGTCTGCATGCTGTTGATTCAGTCAGCCAAGTCTACAATCTAGCTATAATATTACGGTATAGTATACTTGCTGATATAGTAACCTATTACCCCGTTTTTAAAACTATGTCGTCACGCTTTTTGATTTATATAGTGGACAACAAATCTGTACAGTAGTTATACATCCGTAACGGAAGTAAAAGAGAGAGAGACACAGAGAGAGAGAGAGAGAAACCCACCACGGTAGATAGGCGACGTACATAAAACGTACATAAAACCAACAGAACAATATCAGTAAATATTAAAGAGGGGCGACATGATTAATCGGGTTTTATATTGTTTTAATCAGAGGGCTATTGTCAGATAATTTATATGTGCTTAATACGTGTGAACAAAGAAGTTATTAACTGACAATATACAATATATATATATATATCACAATAACAGTTCATCTAAATACATATATATAATGTGTCATGGAGACAGACGTTATTAATTGGCAATATGCAATATAGTGAAGTCCGTCAAAACGTACTATTAGGTTTTAACCTTTTTCCCATATAATGTTTCCGAATGAAATAGTTCCTGGTAACATTGCTATACTGGAATAGGTAACGTGATTTAACTGTAATAGATAACGCGATGGTACCAACCAAGATTATTCAGATATGGATTCTTTAATATTGTGAAATGAAATTTTCAGGGCAAGGTATCTACCCTTGGTTGTCATTCTCATTCTATTTCGGAAAGTGAAATTCATGGTGTAATATGCCAAGATTTTGAAATCGAGCACATTGTCTGCGATATCACTCGTCGATGGCACCGGACCTTCAGCACACGTAACGAACAAAATCTGACACAATGCTCCCTTGCAATTAATAACATAACAAAAAGTGTAAATTTAACACAAAATCTACTGCTCAATTTGAAATCGCAGAGGTTCAAGCGCAATAACGATAAAGGGGATAACAGATTACTGTACTGTTCAAAGTGGTGGTTTTTCCTTTGTTGTCAGCTTTGTTTCTGCTGAAATTGTAATTGGAATAGTATTTCTAAGCATAACCTGCCAGATACATGATATATCTCGGTTTTATTTAATGGCACGAACCAAAATGGTGGGAATCTTTCAATATCACACACGTTGATTCCCCTTTTATAAGCGGTCATTATTTTTATATAAATCAATAAAATTACCTTTTATAACTACTGTTCATCACTTCATTAATGTTGTTGAATCATAGGAAATTATTGAACGATACATTATTGTATATTGGGTTACATTGTGCTGACTTAGCATCTATTGTTTTTTTTTGTATTCACCATACGCCAAATTCAACAACAACAAATTATGAATCGTTAATATGATGCATAATATTATGTTTAATGAAGAGGGGGGTTGAATGGCCGAATGGTTAGCACATGCGAGCTGTATCATAAACCCTTTCATTGAGTCAGATGGTGTGGTTTCGAATCCCCGATTGTACGTGACAAGGAGTAGGATCGCCTGTCCAACCTCCCACTGCTAAAGACCCCTATACGCGCAAGCGAAATATTGAAATAAAGTTAAACCGTATGTTAGTCTCGAAATTACCCAGTTTGCGTCGAGTGGACGTTACCCCCCCCCCTCTCTTTCGTTTAATGAAGAAAATAAACAAATAAAGCTGGCTAATCTAAACCCACATTGGAATAAGAGAACATTCTATCATGATTTATCACCTTCTTACGAGCGAGACAGATAATGGATTCCCGATAATTCCACATGGGCGCAATTAAAATATAATATCTACTTGAAGAATCTATATACGAAAGCATATTCATTGTTTATTGACATATAATTATACAGCTAATTAGCATAATAAAATGGCTGACACAGATGCTTGATGAGATACGACTATGATTTAATATTAAGCCTCGGTTCGCACAATCTATCCTTCGTTATATTGTTTTGTTAAACAACCATTTATTAAATAAGCCCCTCTCAAATACATCAGTTATCCTCTGAAAAAGACACACCAAAAAGGGACATAAAAGGAACGAAAAAATACACGAAACTATTATTTTGGAAGTAGTTAGATTACTGATAAGACAAACCATTCACCGAGTGCATTAGTATATTGTCAAATTGTATAGTACTTTGATGTTGTTTTTATCTTTATACCAGTGAAAGCCTGGTACGAACTAAATTTAAAGAAAGAAAGGGGTGGTCTTAATTCTTAAGTACCGAAGTCCCAACTGTTTTGGTGAACTTTATCTTCCATCAGATAGTAAACTTGTCATCTTTACGAAATAGTGAGAAATGGATTTTCTCCAATATCAAACGACAGCAATGCCCTTTGGATGTAAATTGCCGTTATACTTTTTACAAAACGATCTTTTTGTGTACGACCCAGTCTTTTTCCATGGTAGTTTGTAATACGAAAAAAAAACCCAACCGAAAAACAGAAACTGGTTAAACATACTTTATGCAAGAGCAAATTCTGCCTATTGTAGGTCTTTCTTTAGGCCTGAAATCTTATAAACAATTAGACATCAATTATCTTATCCAGACCATAATCAACTCGAGGTGATTTAACGATGAAATGGATAATCGAGACTACTAGTTTTGTCTTTCCAACTTTAGTAATGATGATCGAGGCTATGCGGAACGTTCATTCGCTTTGTTCTCGGTATACATAGTGGATCAATATGACTGAAATTTTCAGCAAATTGCATTTACATTAGCTAGTTTTTAACTATTACAGCGAGAACTGCCAACTCGTTATCTAATCTCTCAAAATGTATCTTTAAAATTACTTTGGAACATCTTGTAGAAATTCCGGATCGCGCCAGTTTGATATAAATGCAAACTTCGTTAGAGTCCTCTTTCTGACAGAAAGTGAATAATATGCTGCTTCTTTTCAATCACCTTGACATAGATTCGTTTACTGTATAATCTGTTATATACTTCGTAATTATATCTAGGTTTAACTTGTAACTCCACCCCCAAAACAATGCAGGGTGGGGTAATATTTTGTTGTTTACTTCAAAATATTTTACACCTTGGTAATAAAATGAATCAAGAATTTGAGTGGAGGTGGTTCAGCTTCAATTGCCAAATTATATGCTGAATATGTAATCGGTATATAGTTAGCGATATCACATTAGGTAATACGATGCCATCATGGTTTTATATAATGCATATATTCACGTTTATTATTACACTTAACACAATGATGCAGCACAAATTGAAATCATGTTGTATCATGATATCCAGATACTCAGATTCCACTTTTCAATGAAGATTTTACTGAGATGTATGGTAATAACCGTAAGATATTTATATTAGATTAGACATAAAGTATCAATGTTACGTCCCCTAAAGCCATACAACATTACATTTTCAAAACATTTTCCCGTGTGTAAATTAATTAAACTAATCCTTTTGGCAGATCATCTAGAATTTCATTTTAAATAAAAAATTGGTGGCTGGAACATATATTGGCGGTTTAAAATAAGCCAGTAATGTCCCAAATAGTGTAAAGTGAGTAGATGTGAAATATTTGGAGATTGTAAAGTGAGTAAATGTGATATATCAGGGGGTTGTAAAGTGAGTAAAGGTGATATATAAGCAGATTGTAAATTGAGTATATGTGATATATAAGGGTGTTGTAAAGTGAATTGACGTGGTATATCAGAATGTTGTAAAGTGAGTTGACATGGTATGTCAGGATTTGGTTGTAAAGTGAATTAACTTGGTATATCATGGATTTGGATTTTAAAGCGAGTAGATGTAAAGTGAGTTGACATGGTATATCAGGGGATTTTAAAGTGAGCAGATTTGGTAAATTAGGAGGCAGTGGAGTTAGTGGGTGTGGTATATAAGGGGGTGGTAAAGTGAATAGATATTAGTGGATTGTAAATTCGGAAGGTGTGGTATATAAGGGGATGGTAAAGTGGATAGATATTAGTGGATTGTAAATTCGGAAGGTGTGGTATATCAGTAAAGTTAATATATCAGGGTATGTTAAAGTAAATAGATGTGGTATATCAGGACTCAAAGTTTTATTGGGAAACTACAGTAAGAGTTAAGATCTTTCACACTGGAAATATTTCACCCAAAAATAACAAAAAGGGGAGATAACACACCTGTCCTTTAATCCCCATATTGGGAGTTATATTTCATATCTGTAACCTGAGTAGATATAACATAATTATATAATGTGTAAATGTGATATATTAGATGGATATCAGGGGATAAGAAGATCGTGTGTAGAAGTCTAGATGGTGATCGCATGTTTGTTGTATGGTGTTTGCTAATTGGATAGTTTCATGCTGGTACACAAGACAAATAAATTATTTATAATATCATTCAAATCTTTCTATTCTTTGTTTTGTTCACAACGTAATAATGGGGTTTAGATAATGTTTATAGTCATTGATCGAGATAGTTAGGTTTATCGACTTTTCGTTTTAAAGAAGACATCATGAATTATAAATTTTGATATTTCCCAAAAGGCGATCCTTATCTACCAGTCAATCAATTCCTTTCGTTTCATTTCTAGTCTAAACATTTTCCACGCCCATTTAACTATTGATATTTTGTACTTTCATTTGATCGTTATGTTTTGGCGACTCTCTCAAGACTACTGAAAAATTCACTTTGAAGACACCATTTTGCTTTTAAAATGGGCAATATATTTGATACAAAAAAAGTCTCGTCTGAAAAAAGTCAATACTTCTTTAAACAGACGCTACCATTTTTTTAAAACAGAGAATTATACCAAGACTTTGGGAGGCTTCAGTGTAAAAACCAAAATGTACATAATGTTGAAAGAATATTTATGCAAATTAAACAATGCTTAAGTCGTAGGGTACATTTGGCCACATAATAACCCTCTCTCAGTTTCTTTGGTATCCATGTTATAAAGGTTGAGTGTTTGATATTTAGTATTAGGATGGGTTCTATGTATGCTGCAAATAGAAAACACTTAATTTCGGGTGAAAGAATGATTGACGTATGGGTTCTGAATTTCCCTAACGACGTTTCAGACATTAATAGCCGCAGTTTCCGGAAACGTCATGAAAATGCAACGAAACAAGCCTAAGCCCTATCCTATTTATGTTGGTTGGACAAACATATAATATTGATGTACACTATTATTGCCATACAAATATAAAACATAATAATATGCTAATATAACACAATAGCTGACTATTATTAAACCATATTTCTGTATTCAGTATTGACTACTCTAGTTCACTCAGTACAGTGATAGATCAAGGGAATCAACTTTATGAGAATGTTCATAAATAACGACAGTTTTGAAACAATGTCTATTTATATACACCGTATATACAAAAATGGCTTAGTATAACTCCTGACCGCATTGTTTTATTATATAAAAGGTAACATACGCTAACGCGATTTCTGGTAACCAATAACACAAATAATTTGTCAAACATAAATCGAATTTTCGCTGCTCATGATTCACATATTCCTGAAGTAGTGGTTACGGTATTATTAGCTCATTAGTCAGTGCTACAGTTAGTTACCTTGGTCGGACCCATCTGTTTCCAGATTAGACCTGATAATTTCTCTCAGAAAATACTGTATCAGTTGACTATATTTAAATTAGTTATATAGACAAACATATGAATGAACACCGTAACTCATAATCGTGGCAATTCCCAATGAGTCAATATTAATATTTTTCGTTGCTATTAATTTCACGAATTCGATATTTCGTCATGCATTTATATTGGAATGCTTTGTAGTGAGTTAACGCAGACAAATAATCTTTAGTGTGGGCTGACCTTAAATCCCATAGTTCATGAAGGTTAAAAGGGAAGCTACTCCTGTCTGTGAACATTTCAACCATTACTGTACACTTTATACTCTTAATTATTTGACTTACAATCCAGCCAACAAGCACCATCGCATAGCTTACACCTTAATATTTCTTTACAAGACATGTATATTAACATTAAACTGCTTTATTTTCACTGATATAGACTAAGAATTTTTAATCAAGGCTACTAAATTATAACCTCCACATCGCTTATAAAATTAACAATTAATTTTGATAAGTTTATAAATATATACTCGGAACACAGAATATTTTGATGGGATTCTTTACTTTTACAAAATATGCATCTCTTGTAATAAGTGAATACAGTTTTAAGTGTTTGTTAAAATAATTGACAATGAAATGGCCAATATATCGAATTGCATTCTGAAATGTGTGACGGAATATTTATTATTTTATTTTTTTGGTACAGAGGGCTACCACTTTATTGTATTTTAAATGGATATTTCAAGTTGGAGACAAAGCCAAGTCATTAATACCTGATGTCATTAGAGTTATAAGATAATGGATATTCTTTGATCATTCCAGTATATCTAATGACTTCTATTGATTGCTTTGTTACTGTTACCATTCAAGAATAAAGATGGTTTAATTCAAGTATAACCTGGCTTATTCTAAAAACATGTATATATAGCTTCTTCTCTTATTATCTTTTTAACATTCTTTAAGTTTTGTGTGTTTTTCTCTTCTTTAATTCAGTTATGACGAATACAAATGGAAACGTTAAGCAAGATGATAATGGTACGTGAACCCTTTTTATTCTTTTATTTGTTGTCATATGTTGTCTACTTTATTTATCCTTTACTTTTATTACATATTTATCTAATTTTATTGATTTTGTTTGTGTTTATGTGGATTTCTTGCTTCAGTAGACCTATATTCTTCTGAACTTTAAAATAAACAAATCTGTATTAATATATATCGCTTATAAGATAATACAATAACACGCGTGCAATATGGCAGCCAGATATATAAATAAACACTAACTGCTTCATCTATGGCTATAGAAGTTAAACATTTCAGTAATTATTTTATATTTGTATATTGTTATAATTATCAAGTTACATTTATTAAATAATAGGAAATTATTATTGGCTCTTTAGGAACACCATCACAATTGTCCAAGTGGTGTAGATACGAAAAATATATACATGTACATCCATAATGCTATTTTATGCAATGTGATCATGACAAATACAAAAATTTAGTCCAATTCTAACGAATCTTTTTCAAGATAGATCGATTTTGATTTCAGGATTTTCCAATATGCGATGTTTTTGTTTACAAAAGGATGTAATTTCTATTACGTCATATTTGTTTTGTCTGCCATTAACGGGATTGGAAAAGTAAACATAAACATTGAAGATCTGTCAGTTATTTTAGCCCCTCCCACTAGTAAACTAATTATAGCAGTCCTTAGTTTCATTTTAAATTACTGTAATGTCAATCTTAATAGCTTTTGTCTTGACATTTTGTTGTGGCATAAAAAATGAAAAGATTTGTGGAGCTACTGAGACTTAAATGCAATGGACGACTGTGACGTCTACTCGTTGATCGTCTGTCATAATTTTTATTTGGGTTTATGAACTTTTTCTGGGTATTTTCTTTTTATATAAAAGTTAAAAAGATGGCAGATCTGATAATCATTATTAGTATTGATACATTTACAGTTTCTAACAGTCGATTCTCTTGGTTGGCACAGACCCCCAACGTGACTACAAATGACCTCGTTCACGTGCAGACGACAATACGGCATAAAATACTTGACAGAATTACCCCTGCTGTGAAAAAGTCGCGGGAAACCAATGACTTTCGTGGGAAGATGACAACAATGCTGGATGCTGTCGAATTATAGACTAAATAATAATCTACTTGATAGAAATTATATTGGCACAATAGTCAAACATATTTTAGGGGTAGTTTTAGAAATCTATATTATCTTGGTCTTTTCAGAGATAATATTAGGCTGTCAATCGTCAAGCACACCCAGTCTATTAATGATCTACTCGCGGTATTCTTATTGATCTCTAAAAAGGCTAAATTTGAAGACAAAATCGTGCCCTTGTTAATTCTATCAATCCATTTATTCATTCTAAAACATTATTTTTTTAAATTTGGCAATCAGCTACACGAAATAAAATTTAAAAAAAAATACCTTAAAATTTTAACCTATATAATTACAAGTATAGCCTGGCCTGAATTCATTTGATTCTTTCATAGCCATGGTTCAGTGTCCTATAGATCACGCTTATTGAACAGATCCTAAACTTTGCATTGATAACTGACAAACTGGTAGGCGTATTCAAAAGGCATGTGTAGCTTTGATTGACAACATGTCTTATTCAAATCTTCTGACATTGGTCTATTGATTTGCTATCGGCTGTCATTCACGATTTTGCTCGTCGAATCAGGGGTCTTGATGTGTTGCTTGCGTATTGTTGATACTGTTAAGGCCATTGAAAATTAGCTTCATGTGACAATGGGAAAATGTATCATCAGATACTAGCTTAATCTTTTTTATTTCTTTTAGGAAGAGACAGCATCGATGGCTGTTCTTTTATTAATTCATTTGTTAGTTTGTTTGTGGTTGGGTGGTGGCGGGCGCCGGGGGGGGGGGGGCTTTTTACTCCAAGAAGTTCGTATTTACCCTAGTTCATTCAGAAAGTTAAATATATAAATAATATTGTTTTACTGGAGTCTCAACACAGTTATTCCCCCTTAGAGGCAAAATTACACTATGAATATCGCTTCATATTTGTTAATTAAATTGCCTATGGTTATTCGCTGTAGGATGAAGTTTGCTTGGAAGATATCATATAATTATCTATTTTAAGATACATTTAATAAGAAGGCGGACACTTATACATGTACTTGTAATTTGGTTATTTACCCGAGAAATGAATTCAACAATACATAATTAGATCTTGATAATTGAGTCTATCCGAGGCTTTAAAATAAAATAGTCTGGGCAGGAATGGTGTTAAAACATGTCAACTTGACTTCAACGTATCAAATTTCTAACCTAATCTTTAATATTTTAATTTATTCATAGGCCTATAAAACTTTTTAAAAAAATATATCGTGAGAGCTTTTTTTTTCAGTTAAAGTTTGTCTTCAAAGTTTATTATACCCTGGTTATCGTATTTATCAGTACCTAAATATCCAAGTTATTATTTAAAGATTGTTAATCACACTAACATCTACAGCTTGTATATTCCTTTGCAAATAAGAAATGGGTGGAGTTGTGGGCGGAACCACATGGGCGGAGTTACGTGATAAATCTTAAATGGGTGGAGACAATTAGCAAGCGCTCCGCCCATTAACAGCACGACGACTGTTTACCTCGCGCTCGATTTGCATAGTTCGACAACTCTCGAAACTGTAGCCGATCTAAAAGTAAAAAGCCCCCTTGACTTCGACTTCATGATATTTTGGTCATAGATAGGTGTTATCACACATAGACCCGACAATTTACAAACCAAGAAGCATTTGGTGTGAAACTTACACGCAAGTCGGGTTGCTTAGGAAGCGCGTGATCCGTACCAACAGGGCAGCCTCAAACATGTCAATTAAACAGCACGCAATACACGATACAGAGAGCATGAAATTTATATTTAAATATCTCTTTAAATAATGAACAAACCTGATAAGATGTAGAATTAGTTCAACATTTATCGTCACTTTAAACATGAATATTTTATAGAAATAAAAATACATTGACTACGTATCTTCTGTCATTTTCTATAAAATGGCAATGTTTATATCTCTACGGTCGTCTGCCCAGAAGAAAGGGGAAACATCAAATTTCAAAAGTCTAAGGTAGTCTGTTACTATTGTCATACGAAAAACATTTTCTGTTCCATTTTATATAAATGAAAAGAAAGGGGGTTTAAGGTCATACTTTTCTATACACTATTTTCCCAAAATGAAATAAAATAGAAAGGGGTTTAACGTCATACTTTTCTGCACCATTTAAAATAAACGAAATGACATGAAAAGGTGTTTAACGGCACCCTGTTCTGCGCCTTTTTAAATAAAGAAATAACATAATAGAACTAAAAACAATATGCAAATATAGATACCCGATTAATTATATCTAAATCTGGGAAGCAACGTGTAATTAACAATGAAACCCTTTGTGGTACGTTTTAGAATACTTGGATACTTCATAGTTCCATGGTTTTACTTTTAAAACAGTAGTAGAATCGTTCATTTATTGAAGGGTCTTAAAATTCAATTAAAAGATAGCTAGTTTTATATATTGATCTTAATAAGCAATAAAATAGATTTACCACCCGCAATGTTTGTTAGACATCCATCTAATTAATTGACACAGGTCCTATTTCGTCTCGTTTTTTTCTTGCTGAAGTTCAAATTTTGTTGGATTTTTTCCTGCAGTGAAGATCATCCAACAAATTTGAATGTTTATCTGTTGTTTAACAAACAGTGAAATACTTCCTGGTTTCTATAAGGAACCTGTTAAACGAACATTATTTTTGAAAATAATAAAACCTATTTTTATTATTCAAAATGTATTATTTGATTTAATAAAAAAAAATGTTTACATTGCCAAGAACGTTAATATTATCACATTCGAGGACTTTAATGTAAATATTTTCGATGCGGTCATAGGTCTATTTTAATTATTATTCCAATATCTGCAGTAATCGTTGTTTCAAAAAATATTTGTCTATGCCATAAATTGAATTTAAAAGTAATCACTTTTTGTTTTGAAGAAATGATTCTTTTATGTGAAATTATTGAATTCTGAAATTGGTGTGCAAATTTGTTAGGGGATATTTTGACGTGCGAGATTTTTTTGTTTTTTTAGTAATGCATTGTTTTGTTGATGTTGGTGATTTTAACTGAATTTGCCCCAGTTTGTGAGATGCAGTTGGCGACTTGTAGCAAGGACTGGGGTTAACATAACTGTGGTGTTATTACAAGTTGATAGCAGTCATCAAATATAATATTTAATACAACTACATAGCCAGCAGACATGGCAATCCACAATATATTATAAATGATGTCATTAATTGAGAAATTACGTAAATATTATCAAATCAATTTCAATGAAAGAAATGCAGTACGGATGAAAGGAAATCAGTAACTCACTTGTCATATTAGATGTCAGTAAACGACCTCACTATTCCCAGTACAGTTTCACTGGGGACTCATTTCGATTATTTTCTCTTTTCAAACCGCCCTTTTAATTTTCTCAACATTTGGCCACCATCTTTCAAACTAGCGCATTTTCTCGACTTTGCTCCCTTCTCGACCCGATCTTTCTATAAACCCTTCGAGTTTGAAACTGTCGGTAAAAATAATGCAATTTTTCAGCTCAGTGAACTGGTACATAGAGTTATCAACTAGCTCGCTCGCTATTCCTCTTATTACTATTCTCCTCAAATTGACTTGCCCTTTTCCGATGGCTGGCACAAATCTAATTAAAGTGAATAAAACTTCATTAATGATTTTCCATGCTAATTATTTTGTTAGATGATACTTCTGAAAATAGCAGTTTGCTTCATTGAAGACGTGTAGATGCCCTTTTTTTAACATTCCGTTTTCTTCTATTTTTTGTTTTGGTAATTTTACATCAATGTCTTCTCTCTCCTCATCTCAGGACTAACACCCTTTCTTCGTATTTTCTCAAGTTAGTTTTTTATTGATTCGCCGAATGAAATAACTTGTTTGCTTTCAGCGCTTCAGAAAAAAATAAGTTATCTGTGGTCTGAGAAAGCTGTAATTTTAACTAAAGCGGCCAAAAATTGATGAAGCACGTTTAGGGATAATATCTTATGTCTTATTATATTATATGGTATGGTGAACGCTTCTTGGCTGATAAATTATTTGATTGGCTAAAATATATAGTTGCCAATTTTATCGCGTTCCGCTTTGTCACTTCTTGTTCAAATTGATTACGATCCGCCATTTCCCTTGATTTTATTGCAAAAAGGTGAAAATTTGGTTCATTCAGAATTAGGAAAGAAAAATTACCTCCACGTATTTACCGACATTTACGAGATAGTTTAGGGTGATAATAGATTGCCAATTTTACTCCTCGAATAAAAAAAAACAACTACTACAAACTTAATTACCTTTACCGAAAATTCCCTACTTTTTAAAAACCGTTATGGACACATCCAATAAATGACTAATTTAATCGAGTCTATGTGTCACTTGTCCTTGTCGGAGAGATTTATTCCCCTTCATAAAGTTTTGGAAAGTCGTCTGAGTTTTAGTTACTTGTATTTAAATAAAGATAATGAAGACATTCGAGTAGACTTAATTTATAAATTACATAAAATAACATAATTATTGTAATTATAAGAATAAAACCCAAAATAGACCAAGCCAGATATTATATAGGGTTGATGTAGCCTATTTGGAATAGTTCAAAACTATCGAGTACGTAATCCCACAGAATCAGCTGGGTTCATTTTAAAACTTAAAATAAAAATTGAATTAGCTTGTGAAAGTTAAAATTATTAAAATGATAACGAATCCAACATATGCGACTAGTTATACGAACACAATAAAGGAAGAAAGTTTTTTTTCTGTCTGTTTATGCACCAAAAACAAACTCGCCAGTGCTAGCGCTAAAATCAGTATCATGAAATCCCACAGAGCACGTTTTAGATGAATCCATCCAGACTATTAACAATTCCATTACGAAATCTTCGCTATACTGCCAATGTACTGAAAGTAACATCGCGAAAATCTTTCGAAAACTACCATTTGACCATGACCAGCACAAAAGTGAAATTAGAAAGACTAAGTTCCACAAAACTGCAACATAACGAGAGCACTAGATTGATTTGGGTAGGGAACATTTTTTCCTTTTCTATTTTGTTTTTTAAGGCCTATTTGATTGGAAATAAATTAGGCCTTGATAGTAATGGCAGCTAAAATACGAGATGTTTGGATTTAAGATAGTGTATAATTACAAACGCGAAAGTGGTTGTTATGGATGACAATTTTGTTGTGTATTGTGTATTGTCGGCCTAATCACTGCTGTCATGTCAATTGGCTGTAATATTAATGGTTAGAAAACAAAGACGCATAAATTTGTCAACATTTAATTGAAAGCGATAACCATCTTGAGTACAAAGAGACTTTGGTGTCGAGAGCCACAGTTAAGGAAATTGTGTCGATCATCCCGCGGGAATCGCTACCGCCCCCTAGCGGCAAATATATCGCATCTTATCTCACGTTCTTGTCGTCAGCAATACAATAAAGTGTTATGGGCTTTAATACGTGGTTATTAAGAAAATATGAATATAACAGATCCATGATGCCAAGTGGGGTTTTGGTGCGGTGGTTAAGCGCCAATTACTGCTATGAGATATCGCATCAACACTCGCATTAACAGCTCAAATCAATTTCGCATCGTTAACTTAGTTTTCTGTTAACAGCCATCGTCTTCCTATTACCGTTAAACCCTCACCAAGAACAGCAAGCACCAGGATAAAACCAAACACGACAAGGGACAATTTTCCCTCGTCCTTATATTATAGCTCATAGCTGTATCAATTTGCTTAAAAGAGTTTACTAAGAGTTTGTGTTTGTTTCATCGCCGGGCCGCCATTAAGCATGTCTATTACCATTAGCAGACGTCGCTTCTGGCAATACAACTCGTCACTAAAGAGACCCCGCCATAACCTCGGGATCAAATCGAAAGTTCCATCAAAATATTAAATTTGGACGGAGAACGGTATAGATGTCCATAAAGCCGACTACATTCTTCGCTGAAGGTTCGTCTGGGGAATTCAGAAGCAGGAAAATTTGTGTTCGAGATTTTTACCACTCATCAGTAATACTGACGAGATTATCAAGCACCTTAAAAGTATATTTACATTATATTAGTCACCATTATCACAGCATCAAAGCTTTTTATATTTTAAAAACGCAGTTATTAAAATGGAATCGCTCCATAGACAGTTCCCATTCCCTTGATAAACGGCAACGTCTTTATTTGCTAAAAGACAACCCGCCACAACTGCAGTCCATTTGTTCATTTCAAACCAAAAGGAAATTGATTCCCTTTTTTTACTTGGGTAAATTAAAATTATAAAAAGAAATTTGTGTTGATGCGATTGTTCTTTAGTAAATATAAGTATCTTGGGGAGTATTGTTTAAACTTTGGTAATTTGCCAGGTGTCGACTTCAAGTTAAAATGTTTGTTAAAAAAATCTTTATAATTTGGATCGAAAACTGAGGGTTTTCAACTTTAGTATAATACTTCCTAAACTTTAGGGTAGTCCGATCTTTGGATTTCGAGACGGTATAATTAGGCTTGGTGTAAATTTGTCGCAAAGCTCTTTAAATTTTTTTTCCATTATTTCTGTGAAATGCCAAATGTCCCTGTGGTTTACGTAGACCATCTTACATATGTGGTTTAATGTCGATATATAATTCTTCACACCCGAAGAAACTTATTATTTTCTATTGAAATAATCTGTTCTTGAATATATTTTACCTATACTATGTGCAGTCAACCACCAGTTTCAAATATAAAACGGCATATTTAAAAGGTAAATTACCAAATAGGTAAATTATTCCACACAATAGGCTGTATCACATTGTATCGATTTCAACTGTTGATAAGAAATTCCTTCTTTATGTCTTTCTCTTTTTTTTCTTTATAAAAATAATGATATTTTAATATGAAAACTGCACATATCAATAAAATATTCTTAATGAACACGTAATAGACACTATTTAAATAGTTTTCAAAGCGATACGCATGCCATTTCCTCTTTATATACGTCGGTCGTCGACTGAAGTCAGAGCATTATTTTTATTCGGTTGAACGACGAGGCATCATTTGGCGTTTGTCAGTTTCAATGAATATCAGTTTAGATATAATGATTGATTAGTGTTGGAATGGTTTGTAGATTCCATGTAGATTTCCAGGATGAAGACCGACTATAAGCGTGTATTATAAGTACCAACGTTGGTTTCTCTGTTAGTTACGCCTATCTGATCTCAAGATTTGCTGAAGGGCTTGATCGGGCAGTGTTAAGACTTTTCTCCGCATCTTTCTTGCTATTAATACAACACATGTACAGCTAGAAGTTGAGTCGGTTAAAGCGTGCGTCACTTGACGGTACTCGTGAAGAAATTAACACTAATTGTGAAACAAGCGTTCCCTCTCGTCTCACCGCAACGCACATGTATTAATCAGAAGACAAACCTCGGCGAGGTGTCGAATTCTGGATTTGCATGCTGATCTCAGTTCTTGCTGTATGTATGATGAGCATTCCATCGCAGTAAAGAGAAGAAGGCTCACCATTTCGCCATTTGTCTCCTTCATTAATGGGCACATGAAAATTCATGTCCATTGGCAAGACAGTAATTTACACCGGTGGGAGAGAGCCTCATTTATTTGATAGCTTGTGTTGAATAACTTGTGTGGACTAAAGATTTCAGTGTTGTTGCTGATTCTAAACACAGTGCATCTGCCTTTTGTTGTTTTTTATACGGATGAGACTTGGACTAGGAAACGATTAACAATAATTATCTAATTAAGTGATTAATAAACTTTGATGGAAAGATAAGGCCATTCTGTAGTATTTGGAACAATAATTGTCAATCTTTTTGGAGAGATACTGCACAGTTATAACTAATTTGTGTTTTAACCTACTGAAACTTAATCGGACTTTTTGTGTACTAGCTGAACTTTTTGAAAATTGTTTTATGGTAATTTCGTCGAAGTGGATAAAAGAATGGACATGATATATTTTGGTGAGGGTGGAAGTTATCCCTTTAGAACGGGGTATAACTACCCCCAAGTGAACCCTCATTGTAAATACGAATTCCCCTCAGCCTGTTCTTATGCGAACTTTAATCAGGGTGCCGAGGGCAATGGGTACTTCTCCCCCGCCATGGGACCTTACGGGCCTTTTAGCCAAGCAGCAGCGGCGACGTGTGCCAGTTATTTTCAGAGGAAAGGCGGTAGAATAAAAGGTATGTTTTGGTACTCTTGATTTTTTATTGGTGAATTAATTAGAAATACATTTTGATAAGCTGTTAGTGTTATTAAGAAAGATTGAAATGCTAAAAGGTCGGATAAGTATATAGTATTGTGCATAACACTATTTAACAATTAAATACGATTATTGAAAATCTATTTTCTTGATCGTATCCTGTTCCAGAAATTAGAGACAACAACTTGTCCTCTTTAACGTCGTCTAATTTAAGTCGTTGTATGAAAAAAGGCATCTAATATTTTGACAAATGTATTGAAATTCACTCGAACTTAATAAGCATTTTATTGATACCTGTCAAAGTAAGGCATTTCACCTGTCACTCAAGATACGATGTACGTTTCGTGGTTGTTAGTTTGTCTTGTCCCCCTTTCATGCTAATAACCGAGTTGCTTCTTGATGGCAAATGTTTGGGTTATCACCGGCTACAAGTAACGTGGTATTTTTAAGCTATCGAAGCGAGACGTGGACTAATGGAGTCTCCTATATACTTATTTCCCGTCATATTGTTGTCGAAGATTGAAAACAGTTTGGGAGGAGCAGAATGACGCGGCTCTACGGATATGAGCCAAGTGCAATTTTTCAACTTCTATTACTTTTTCTCGTGAAACACTATCGCCAATTTTATGTTTTTGTTGATCTCTCTGGCAAGACTTGGCTTAAGTTGTAATTAATCTGGAAATAAGTGAAAAGAGACTATATAGAAGAGAAAATAAAAAGCCGATTGGTTTTGAATAATGACTGTATAATTGACTTTCTACGATTATGTTGACCAAAAACATCTTAATTATCTCTCCAATGTCTCCTTTTTAATGACTATTGTGATGTGATCAAAGAAATAAATATATAAGTTACTATTCTAAAAAAACATAATCTAAATATATTCCGGTCTTTTAGTGAAGAAAAATACATATTTCATAATAAAAAATGTATATCTGTTTATGAAAATTGCGTTAAAATGTGTTTTATATCCCGGTCTTCATTTTCCCGGTTTGTGCAGAAAAGTAGGACGTTAAACCCCATTTTATTTAACCGTTTTTATTTTATCGTGTACTTTCATAACGTATAAATGGGCTAATGACGTATAAGGGAACAATAAACCAATGATAATATCGCTTAGATTTATTAATTAATCGTAAATATCATTAAAATTGATCATTAACGTGAATTGACTGTTCCCTCAGACTATTGACGATGTTACTCATTGTTAAAATTAGAAACTATGCTGATATATACCTTTAATTACTAAATTTAATTAGCTGGATTTTAATTGAACAGACGCGTTATGAATATAGATTAAAATAATGATTTAATATGCAAAATGGAGCTTTAAATTAATCCAAGTCTTTATTAGATAAACAGACCCCGTCAATATATCTAATTTAAATATACACCCAATAGAAAAAATAAAAAGAAAGTAAACAAACTCTATTCACATAGTGTAAACTTTCAATTTATAAATTCAATTGAATAAAATCCATTCTTTAAAAACCACACTGAACTTAATGATCCTGCGGTAAAAGTAAATTCATTAGTAGTGGTGAAAGTGAATTATATGGGAATATATTCAATTTTTGACATCCTAAATTACTTTTTTATTCTATAATATTTTGTGTAATTTTTGTAATGAGTTGTCGAGTTAATATATCGTTGACTTCATGATTTTTCATGCCTTTTGGAGCGGTTGGAAAATCAAATAATTTTTCTAAATTAATTTACTCGGCGTTTTTTCATCCTCTCAAAAATCTGTGTTTGAGTGGCTGTAAAATAAATGTCGCAGATCCATTGGACAAAAAATCCTTTT
Organism: Patella ulyssiponensis; assembly: GCA_963678685.1. Taxonomy (NCBI): domain Eukaryota; kingdom Metazoa; phylum Mollusca; class Gastropoda; family Patellidae; genus Patella; species Patella ulyssiponensis. The sequence continues at coordinate 80,965,397 of OY783226.1, read as the reverse complement.
TTTCCACACAGTAACTAATGAACGATCTTCTTCAACTCTACATATAGGCATTGAAGCTGATAATTTTCAGACATGCATCGTGACTGATATGTTCAGATTTAATGTTATTGTCTGTTGATTGGGGAAACGAACGGGAAAGCTGCAGATCCCCTTAGGCTTTACAAGAGTCTGGAGGGAGGGCCGCCGTTCCGACCCTCATTGAAGTTCCTCGAGGCGAAACCTCGCGGAAAATTAGCCGCGAGACGAAACTTTGTCTCGAGAGGCGCGATCATTATATAGCGGCAAGAACAAAAACAATCGTTGGATAAAATAACTGCTTTTAGAATCCACAAACGAAACGCAATTCCATATAACTAATGGCGGTAATAAAGGAGATATATCATTTGTGGTTGTAGGCCAGGGTAATGATGATTTAATAACTGAAATTATATTGATATCAAAAGGAATTAAGATATCCTGCTCAGCCAAATCCCAGACACAATAAGGGGATATTAATTTTCTTATATTCATATCTGAAAAAAACCCAACTCGCATTTATTTGTGGTAAGAGCGGAACGAAGCTTATTCTCCTAGGCGGACTTAGTTTTTTTTTATCTATAAGCTTAATGAATGCTTTGTTATAATGATATAGATGTCAGTTTCTATCTTATCATTAACTATATAGAAATTAATCAGAGAAAAATGATTTTATTTAATTAGTAGAAAATAACAATCTTTAAATCCTAAACCAATTGTTATAAAGTAACAAATTGTCTTGCTATCACATACTTTACTTATATCGCTTCCATCAATAGACACCCCAAATGCCTTTATTATACGATTCTTTGTTTAGAAGTCCTGATTTTTGCGACAATAACAACAAGCATGCCCTCAAGTTATCTCCCAAGATAAAAATTAAAATTGTGGTTTTAAGTTGCATATTATTATTTTGAAATCATTTCAAACGACATAGATTTCATGAACGGTTGTATTTTTCAATCCGTTATTTTTCTTTGGTTAATATTTATATAAAACGTATATACCAATAAAATACTTGAGTGAACTATGGGCTTATTGTATATCGAACAATAGAAAATAAAGATACGCCTCTAACAGATCCTTCAGCTAACACAGTCAACTAACTCTACATAATATACAATAATATTAACATTAATCGTACAAGTGCTTTCATTTTATCATAATACAAATCAGTATTTCCTTAATATTCAAGTATTTACTCTCCCATTTATTCTCCGTAATTTCCATTATTCTTAAATAAATGAAGCCTATATTTCTAGAGCTATAGTATTTAACACAAATATGATTTCGGGTTTTCTGATTAATGCCTCGAGTTTAAAAGGCCAACATCTTGTCAGGAAGTGATATGAAGTGTTCTAGAACCAGTAAAGGCACTGATTATATACATTGTGACTGATTAGATAAAGAGATGGCAGTTCTCACTATAATAGTTAATATATAGATAATGTAAAGGGGATTTCCTGAAAATTTCAGTTAAATTGATCAACTCTGAACCGAGATATTAGCGATTGAATTTTCGACCTAACCTCGATCATCGTTAGTAAAGTCGGTACGATAAAAAAAACCATGGTCTCGATTATCCATTTCATGATTAAATCATGAATGAAAGTTGAGCAGCAAACCGGATCTAATCCAGTAAATATCGCAGGCTAACGTTGACATCGAGAGTTGATTATGGTCCGGATAAGTTAATCAATGTCTAATTAATAATTTAGATAACATTTCAGGCCTAAGCAAAGATCTGCAATAAGTAGATTTAGCTCTTGCATAATGTATGTTTAATATGTTATTATTAACATTTTGTTGGGGTTTTTTTTGCGAAAGTTGAGAGTTAACAGGGCTAATATTCTTGGTGATATTTATTACATTTTTTACAAGAATTAATTGACAACCATCCGCGGTATATAATGTCGATGTACAGCAGGGGTAATTTTATATAAATTGAATGTACCTAATCCTATTTAGAGACGAAAAGTTTTGAAATTAAAGTTGCTCCAAAAATTGAGAATTCTGTTTCATTTGAATTTCATAATGTAGTTTTAACACCTCGGTTAGCAATTATTTAAAGTTGAACAATTCCACAAGAATTTAATTTACATTAAAACTTTACAAATTGTACTCAATGAATGCCATCAAACTTTCACAATTTTGTAACAAAGTTTTATTTTCAAAACCCAACCGCTTTTACCGATTTTATAGGAAATACATAAAGCTATAGTCATTTGTTTGTATACAAATGAGTTCTATGGATGTCATGTGCTAGTTATATAGTCAATGGTCACTTCGTTTGTCATGTGGCCGAAATTAAATAGTGACCAGTACAATGGTCAGCTAATAAAAGGCCAATGGAAAGTAATTTGTCTCCTAAAACTTCATCTTTTAATTTGCTTCGGTCAATGATGCTAGTCTAATACCCCTCATTCAATACCACATGTTGCAGTGGTCACTTAGTATTGGCCATAAAGAGATAGGCATGATTGACCATTGGATAGTAATGAGTACTGGACATAGTTATTGTACTGACCGCCGTTTTGTAAGAATTTTTGTCAGGTGTCGTTGAGTCAATTAAAAAGTAACAATAAAGTTCAATAACGTTAGTATAATGTGGCTCTTCCTTTCTCCTCCCTCGGCGATAAAACTATTTAAATGACGTATAATGTATAACCTTATACATATGATTACATCTATGTCTATGTTTTAGTGACACAAGGGAACAATAGAAGAGGCATGTGTATGTCATTTATATGATTCATTAAGAATATATATTGCCATCCGATCTACATAATCATTATGCATTGCAAGCACTGATGAGCGAATAAGTTTTTGTATTGGGTTGTTAGTCGACATTGTCTTTTCAAGTTTTTGTTATCGTTCATCACAACGTTATGCTTGTTAATATTTGTATAGAATGTCGTATCGTTTAGATTAACCGTAACGATATTATAGAAATTCATATCAAATTATTTGTATTGTTTTATATGGTAGTTTAGATCTACATTGATACCTGTTTAGTCAATCATACAGTATTAAGAATAGCGTATGATAGGACTCTATAAATCATCCCTTTCGATCATATCCGACACGTATTTACCATTTAATTTACATACGCTTACGTGTGCTCCTTTTTTAAAAAACAAGGTTACATGAAAGATATCAACTTCCTCTTTCGAACGTCAAATAAGGATAACTTTAAAGCACCCAAGTTTGGTTGGAATTTTAGATCTGTATGTCTAGATAAAATGTAAGCCTTTTGTATTGCTTACTATTTCTAGATCACTTGACACAGAACAATATCAACTTCCTCAAACTTAAAATCATACTAAACTTAGGCTACCTATTCACAGTTAGCTTCGCTTGAGAACAGACACTAAGATAGTTGACCGACATTTAAATTTGATGTCCTAAATCGACGATTTTAGTCGAAGACACAGTATTTTTTCTGCTTCCATTTAGTGGAATTGAATAGGTTTAAGTAGTCTTCGTGTGTATGCCTGATGTGGAACGGGGTAGAACCTAATTACAAAACAATATACAATGTACTAGTTTTGGGATATGGCCGCCATTCAGCACTCAGATTTCTTTTCGAAGTATGAAGTAGGTGCGGGCTCTGTGTGCAGAATGACTTCAAGTAAGAATACCTTGAGAATTTCGTGTAGCCCAACACATTTTAGTTGTACTGTTGCATATTATGTGTATTCAAGCTAGTATTGAACATAGATAAATAAACTAGGAAGTCTATAAGGTGTAGAAGCTTCATGAAGCGATTTCAGTTCAAACCATCTTGATAGTCGCTCTAGAATGAAGAAGAGTTGTGAGACTTGGTTGGTGGAACTGGACAACTTGTCTTTTGAAAGAGGTCATAGTTTATATGAGATTAATGCCCTAACAGAAAAATTCATGAATCTGTTAATTTATTCAGTTTCTTGCATTTATAATTTGATTTCGACGGTTCACACAAATTTGATCACCGTAAAATTCAGTCATTATACATGTTTGGCATTGCCCAATATTCATGTACGACAGTTCATTACAAGTGTTCAACAACAGCGGTGTCGTATGAACCTTGTCAAAGTTGTAAGGATAAGAGTCTTCGATACGTTTTACAACAATGCATCCAGCATTATGAACTGTTAATGTACCCTGTTAATTGTCCGCTCCTCAAAATGAACAGCCGATTTCTCAATTGGATCAAGAGGGTTTTTTGTCATTTACAAATCGTTCTTTGCAATTTAGATTACGAATCCCCTTCTTAATCTGTTCTTTTGTACCGACCGACGCTTCACAATACGACTTGTTGAAAATTCCATTTGGACCAGCATTTTAAGCGGCTGTTTTTTGTCCACTTACAAATAGAAGGGTCTAATTCCTATTATCATATAGATAGTCATAGATTGCCTCTCAATAATTTACCCTTTATTAAAGCCGCTATACATCACTCTGTGGGATTCGCCGCCTTCTTTATGCGAGAGAAAATTGTCATTTCTGAATTTGGCGCCATACGTGTCGAATCGCTGTTTATTTTAGCTCACGAGTTTTTGTCAACAAATTGGTTTAATTCATAAGGTTGGGTAAGAAGTTATAGGGGCTGTGTTATTTCTCTGCGTCGTGTTAAGGAATGTTTTATCTACTTCATCTGAGGCGTTATGATGCTTCTGTAAATTTGTATACATTATTCGGCAAAAACATTCCAGCTATATGTTAGAAAGCCGATTAACTGAGATTGATATAAAATTGTGTATTATATAGTGTGTACATAAAGAACGATGACTGTATGTTTTGGAAATAAAATCACTTCCGACATTCAATACGTGATTGAAATAGTTAAATTCTTACTCACCTTGTTTATTTTACTCAATTATTGTCCAAACAGAAATATCCAGATTGCAACTGTACTTCATTTGGATCTCCCTGGTTATTACGGTTAAATATGGTAAAAAGTAAACGTTACAAACGTGGACTGAACCCAAATGAAATAGGGTTTACGGTCCTACTGTTCTGCTCCGATTGAGCTAATGAAGTCGGGGTTACAAACGTAATAACTCCCAGTGAGGTAATCAAAGTCAAAAATTCCTTAAAACAAAAGGCAAAATCCAATCTTTTTAAAACACAGATCTATATTTCGTTTCGTTTTTTTACGCTGCCGAAAAGAAATTTTAAATTGTAAAAAACGAAATAGGATCTGTGTCTTAATCAGATTGAGCGAAATCGAGTAAATAATAACTGGACTTCCTAAATTATAGACGTGTAGTATCGGTTGTCAATAATAAGTATACTCTACCCCGTGTGTGGCATCCGCCACAACTGTACTCAAATATACTTCATAGACATAGTAAATTGCTAAAAAGTAAACGTAGAAATGTAAATTCTTGAACAGTTTCTTGAATTTATTATCTCTAGATGTTAATAATTACCTTATACCAAAAAACTATTATATAGTGTACAAACTATGGCGTATTATTCTTGTAACATCATTTACAATGACCATCTGGAATATAGAGAGAACTGTTCACTAGCAGACCTGATGTCTTCAATGCCAACAAATTGAAATTCGCTTCACAATCTTGGACTTTTTTTGAGAATATCCTTTTTGTATTGTTTTGTTGGTCCCCCGCTGTTAAATATATGATGGTACCCGCTTTACTCTGCTCTGACCAGAGTAATAAAACATATGTTCCATTTTAAGCAAACAAAAATACAATCAAAGCATTCTAACAGTATCAATGAGTCGGTCTTACTTGTAGGAAAAAGACATGTATCAGAGAATACTCACTCTTTCCATGAACACCTGGTAACACTTTGCTGTTTTGATAATATCTTATTACTATTTACTCGATTTTCACTTCAATTTATGGACATTTTGTCTTTGCTTATCCTCTAGCATTTCTTACCAATCTCTGTTCATATTAATCAATTCACTGGCTTAATGTTTCACAATTATTTTACATGTTTAATAGTAGACCTACCTTACCACTGGTACTAATGATACTCCCTAGCTAACTGTTGTTTTGATGTACCTTTTAGCTCTGAGAAAGTATTCTCTCATAATTTGTAAATCTTCTCTACTTGAGAATTAAAAATCACTGTTTGGATTATTTATTTATCAGATAATGAAATCACTGTCAACATCTTAGTTGATCTTTTATTGTTTTACAAGATGGTGGCCATATTTAATCTGCTGCCTTTCAATGAGCAATTAATCATTAAGATAAACATCAGAATTGTGGGACTTTTTCTCCTTAGAATGAAAGCGATCTATGAAACTTCATTTCCTTCTTCTTAAGGGATCATACAGATTAGACTACCATGTGCTAAGGATTTACCTGAGATTAAACACCTTGTTTCTACTAATCTCTCAGGGTATTAAATAATTAATTGTAACTGATTAAAGTAGGTGTATATATCATTGTTAGGTAATTAGGAGAACGTTCAAATCAGATTGATATGTCAATGTGCAGATAACTCTAGCATACGCTCGAGGCATTTAATATCAGCCGTTGGCTTAACAGATGACGGTTCGGTGCTTACAGATAGGCATCGGAGCGCGAACGCTAGACTGATCGGTTTTTGGCACTTAAGGTGACCAGTGGATATAGATGCCCGAGTGATGTGGAAATGAGATTAAGGATTAGGACACCGAATCCAATGTTCTGTAACGCCTTCTGTTGTATGAAGGTGATTTCGTTGTGTTGATGTCTTTCAATAACAGACTGATTTTGTCTGAAATCAGTCGAGAGCTTTAAAATGACATCCATGTTGATACAAGGGACTAATACGATTCTCTTTGAAGAAATCCCATATTCTGTTGCACCCTACCCCTTTCTAAAATTTCATTGCAAGTAATATAGAAATTTACAGTTACAAATCATTCCCATTTGAATTTCACTCTTTATAAAGGGTAGGGAAACTGACAGAAATGTTAATGAAGGCAATTTGATAAATTAGAATGAAAATAAAAAATCCCAAGCTTTTTAACTAAAGGTCTTATTGCCCCATTATATATAATTTGTCCCTTATGTAAATGTATGCCTACGCCAATTACGTGTTTCTTGTATATTTGACAGTAAAAGGGTTTTATTATCGATATGTACACTTAGATAGAACTATATCAACAATACTCTTCTTAAAATATAATATAATAGCACTGAAATTGACATTCATCGTGAAGATATTTTACTGGTGACTGATCAACAGCCTGTAAGTGATTGACAGGCGTGTCTGTCACGTGATGTCCATATACGGCATATGAGCGCGACACGATGGATTGCCCGAGCACAAATAAATTTCATGCAAGAGCGAAAAACGGGAGGTGCTTGGCGAATCGATAGGCTTCGTGATATGCAATCATTTGCTAAATCGCTGGTATTTCTTTGAATTTATGTCAAACACAGGGATGCTTTCTAATATTTCATGATCCGCGCTTGAACGGCTTCTCGTAAGCCAACACATATACGCTACAAGAAGTAATTGTGACAGGAGTGACGGGGCGAAACCAGTGTTCCACCACGACTCTAATCTATAGATTTGACGATTTATTCTGCTACCTGTACGTGAAAGGTGATCTCGACGACAATTAAAAGCACTTCCAATTGTGAAATTGCATACAGATTCGTAAAGGGTCATCGCACTCTCTTGGACTGGACGCGGTAAGGTGTCCTCGTTCAACGACGTTATATATCATAGTTTGATGTCAAATTAACACATAGATTAGTCTATTCAATAAATTTTAAAAAAATAAACAAAAACTGAAAATGGACTTAGCGGCAGCTTATCGTTATCATCATCACCATCATCATCATCATAATGCCAATTTTTCTGTGATGGACTACTACCATTCGTGTAAAAGTAAGTGACATTCACACTTTATCTATGTCAACCATTTTGTTTTATATTTTATTAATTATTTATAAATTGTATATCCAGTCATATTTAACTCATGCTATCATATTCTGTGAGAGAAACGCTTTATTATTATTTTGTCAAAAAATATAACGGGCGTTGTTGGGATTAATTTGGTCTTGGGTTGTGGAAACTTGATATATGTGTACACGCGTGTTGTGTATATTCCGTGCATTATCCATGTGATATATATCTCCACACCATCGATGTCATATCTACTATAGAGTTGAATTTACTCGTGATTAACTTGTAACAATAATAATAGGAACCAAATAACATTAGTCATTGGCGGGTGAAGTAACTCATTTCGTATAGATATTCGTCGAGTTGTAAAAATTACATTATTAGCTTTTCTTGTAAGGACAGTTTCTCTTGACTGACAGTTGTACTGCTTCAGTAAACTCGATTACCTTCTGTATTCAGATTCCTCTCACCATTCACAACGCGTACAATTCTTTTTTATTCCCCCTTTTCTATCATTTTGTTGTCACATTTCCCCGGACTGGTATTTTCTCAGATTTGGTTTGAATTTGATGAGTTTTATTTGGAATGAATTGAGTATTTCCCACACAAGAATAAGTTGTTCCGTATTTGAACGACAGTGGTAAAATCATTTCCAAGATTAAGTCAATTCTGGTCTTGACACCGTTCCAGTATAAGGTTGTATACAAATCCTGGAAACAAACCTTGCTTACTCCTTATTGTGAAAATGTAATTGAATTTATAATAACATAAGTTTAGTCATGTTCCTATAGGTATAGACTGTAAGCATGTGAATAATACCTGTATTGTATGTTAATATCTATATTCTTATCTGATTATACACTGATGTAAAATGCCATGGGGTCTAAAGTAATGCGCCTTTGATTAATATCTGTAATAACTGTTTTATGAATATTTTTAGCTCATTATTTTGATACATTTTATAATGTTTATACAAGAAAAATTAAGCTATTAAAACAATTTGGTTTAAAAATAATTTTCAATTATGGAAGGTCCGGGGTAAATTAATGATTTATATTTTATATTTTTGTTATTGTTTTGGTTGTTTTGGATACATCATGTGGGGTCTCAACCTTTGTCATACTTGTTTTGTGAATTAACTTAAGATTAGTATGCAATATATAGTGTGTATTATTTTTACCTATATAAAATAGATTTATTTATGCAATAAATGGTCTATGAAATATAATATGTAATATAAAGTGGCAATCCGTAACGCCATAGTGAAGAGAGACCCGTGTAGCGGTTAATAGTTTCAAAGATATCATCGGAATAATAGTCACACGGAGTTAGTGACGGGCAACCACTCGTATAGTTTCGCCGACTAGTTTTTAAAGCCTATCAATTTCAGGTGCGTTTTGTCGACAATTATTTGAACATGCATTGAAATGGCACATTATAGATTTTTATCAGATACGTGAAAAACTGACATCTGCAACAAAATGTCGTCTATTTACACATAATAAAAAGTATTTGATTTCTTTTTTATTCTGTGCCCGAAGATGTATATTGCAGATATATTTTTTACTCGAATTATACAAATTAAATTGAATTGTGTTAAATAATTGCAGGAATATTGATGTATTTTTATTAAAATAAAAACTATTCCATTTTTAATAGATCAATGAAATGCATTTTTTAAAATTTATTTTATAGTATCCATAGCAATTATGTCTTTGCTGCCTTCAATGCTTATTGAAAACCGAATATATCTACAAATGTATATTATTTTTCACATGGGTTTTATAAACATTTATTTTTTCCCAGTTTTCTAAAATGTAAAACTAGTAACATACCATTTTAAATGGGTTAGATTAGTAAAGCGATATAGTATTATTACCAGATTAGATTAAAACGAAATAAGCTAATACAGTCATTATTCAAATATTACTAAACATCAATGAATGAAACATGCGGTCCAGCATGTTGATGGGTGCCTTGAATTTAAATCCTTTTTTAAAATATGGCTTTCACCCTGAGGCTATTTTATAATACCAATGATCGGGCAGTTTTGTTTTTTCAAAATGTGCTAAGTTTATTGTTGAGTGACCCGGAACCCTACAAAGAGCCGATTAGTCGAATAAGTGATTATATGAGACATTTAGGTACCTCCCCCTCACAGCGGGTCCATTACGCTCAAATATTTTTTTCAGAGCCCCTTTAGTCGGTATGACCCTCGGTACTCGCACTATTTAGGAGACTGGTCAAAGAGTTGGACGGTTCTGCCCGAGTGAGTTTAAGCGACCCGTACTTTGTCGATGACAACAAGTATTTAGTATCTTTTAATATTTTAGTCGCTTCGTGGCTCAGGTGCGGGGCATACGTGTTTTACTATTTATAAAAAGGATTTCAATATGCAGACGAGCTGGCCGAACTTTAACCCGGCACCTCATTTTGGATATCGCTGTGCTTCTAATTTTATGAAAGATCAGTTTTCAGGTAAAGCGAACATTTTCTGGTATTTATATTTTATAAATTATATGTTCATAATATATTGGACATGTTTAATAATAACACTCAGAACAAATGGCATACTTATTTATTTTTATATGGCCATTTCAGGATTTGATTTAGTTTATTGTCAATTTATTCATTTGCTAATGATTTTTACGATTCGTTCTCGACCCCATTATTACACTAATAAATTTATCATGTGATAATTTAATAATAATATGTATAGCTTATAACTGGAGTATAATGTCACACGAGAATATATAATTTTATTTGAACAAGACCCCTTTACTTCATATCTGTTACAGCATCACCAATAATATAAATTATGGCGTATTTCTTCTATTTGCCTAATATAATTTAGTTTGCCATTTGTATAATTAATCGTGATTTACGCTATTTTCCATTCTGATTTTTTCTGGGTTTTTTTTATTGCTGAATGAGCTTGCGTTACTTTTGTCTGTAAATTCCTGTATTCCACATTCTCCTGTTAAAGTTATTGTGTTAAATGGTATGTGTAAATAAAACGTATTTCATTTGATTTGAATGAATATTTAAAGCCTTGTAACGCACTTAGGGGAATATCGGGTTGATTTAACGGTAAGTTTTCAGCGTTTGGTTTAGTTGACTCTCTCGGGGTATAAAATGGCTGACTTTTCTATACGTTATTATGCTCTGCGATGATGGTTATAGATACATAAGATACTTCGGTTTACATATTTTACATATGTATGTACGATACGGAAACAACATTAGGTAACACAAGAGCTTTGATCTGTGCCTCTCGACGACTCCAATATTTATTTACACAGCGCCAATTGTTGTCTTTTTCTTACCGTTAAATACATACTATGTTTATTTCATATGCCTGGTAAACACATCAACGACAGGGTAATTCACTGTTTTCTAAACATTCGCATAACATTTGATGCTATGATTTTCTGCTTAGGTCTTTAGGAAGCGATAGTTTTTCCCTAGTGCGTAGAATGGTTTATTTTTCCTTCACCTAAAAAAAGATCTGAGGAATGTATTTTTAGTAATTATGTTAAAATGAATATTTTCACGCCTACGTCTTTCTGAAAATATACTTAACAGCACAGAATCTACAACTTAAAACAATTTAATTAAAGAAAGTGTATAATGCAAGTATTGTGTACTTACTGCCGCCTTCATCAGCACTTAATATTCTTTATTTCTCCTGTTTTATAGAATTTGTCTTTAAAGAAAAATGATTTTGATAAGAATTAAAATTAAAGTGCATATGTTATGTTCTATTTTTTATACTTTTTTGTTCTAGATAGCTAAGTATAAAGTGTTCTATTTTACTAACGTAAATTCATCACTTTTTTGGTCATATTATTCAGGATTCAACTTTGAATAAGATTTCTTAAATTATATCATATTTTAAAATATATTTTAAGAGCTGAAGGGTGTTTTTGTTTAGAAGAACATGTAATCGTATCTCATATTCTTCGTTTTTCTTAAAAAAAAGTAATAATTAAAATGAACACTTAGCTTACTTGTATAGCTATTGAGAACGCCTCTATCTTTATAATAAAGGGGAAAACTTAATATAAAATAGGGGGACTAGTTATAGTAAATTTGTATAAGGCTTGTTGAGTGGATGATTGAATCTCTTTGTATTATAGCATCTCGTTAAAATGTTAGTTGAAAGCGGTTGAGTAAGGTGGGTTGGGTAGATATACTACATAACAACACACAGAATTGAATAGGCTTTTGCTTAGAAATAAATGGAAGTCACTGAAGCGAGCGAATAACTCCCTTGTTACTTTCCGTGTGTCTTCTATGTGTAAAATAATGTATTTTGTAATATGTTTTTTGTATTTTAATACGAGTACTATAAACTTGAGACAGGTAGACGATGCAAATGTTTTGCCTATGGAAACCTTCCCTGCACTAAATAACAATTTACGAATCGTCGGTTTCAGAAACAACCAGACTGACTGGCTATTGCCGTACAGATTCTTTCAGAGAATGGGTTTAACGGGTTGAATATACCATTCGTACGTTTTTGGTACTTCAAGAAATGGGACGCAAATGTAAGGCCAGTTGGGACTTTTTTTTGGAGTGGAAGGTTGGGACCTAGTTACAGCATTATGCCCAAGTGGCCTTATACATTGAATTCTTTTCATGTTCAATTTTAGAGTTACTAAATATTTTAACTCATACTATGTGGACTACAATACCCTCAACAATGTAAGGTTATATGTCATTAAGACAATATTGATAATATTTTGAATCGGCAGGCACATTTTACATTTAGCGCTATTAACAACCGATTAAGATTTGAGTAAAATCATAAACAAGCAAACAAAGTTTAATGGCTGACTACCCAGGCTAACTCTGATATAACCAAGAATATCTGTAGGAATCGTATTTTTTGCAGCATACCAAATATCCATAATAAACATATTAAAGGAGCTAAATCGCTAACATTTGGGACCTAGAAATTGACACAAGTAGTTCACAACTCATATAATACTGTAATATGAATGTATATAGACTGATTTACATTCAATGGTTTCCGTTTTTACTTTAATTTCAAATCAGTTATGTTCGGCGAAATAAGCCAGCATTCTAAATCGAATAAAAAATTCTAGCGTCTGGTTATTCCAGTCTACATACGCCGTTTGATTCGGTGTAATGTTTCTAGCCTCGTACCTCGAGTCTCTTGCTAGAATTGGGGCTGAAACGCATTATGGTACACGATTCGTGTACCAATGGTAAAATGTTTATTTTGTCTTAAATATTGGATAGCCGAAGCCGATCTTTTTCTGGTAAGATCACAGCATCAATGTTGATTTAAATTGACAAATAATTCGTGTTTTCAATGTTGAAGATTTTGGATGATATTGAGTTAGAGACTTGGCTACTTTAAATAAAGTTAGATATTCTCACATTATAGGATGTAGCACCAATTAAGATTTTAAACTTTGATAAATACCACGGTCGAATAGACATGTTAAAAGTTGAAACTTGATAAACGACTTTTAGATGATCGATGCCATCCATGATGATATGAATACATGTGACAGGAATATAAGATGGTTTTCTCAGAGTGGCGTTAATGCATTACCCATTACAAACGATGGACTATGCAGAACAAACTATAAACCACAAGTTTCCATATCGAGTTGATGGTTTCAATTAAAACCAATTGACTATTTACAGACAGTTGGATTTAATATTTTAGACCAGAACTTGTTGTATATCTTCATCAAATTATCCACGGCGAAAGATCATGGCTGCCATGATGGTTATATTTTATCTTTATCAAAATGGTCGCCCTTAAGGACAATGAAGAATTGAGATATTGTTTGTTGGCTTTGTACTTGTGGAGTTTTGGAATTAAGATTTATGTTATCAGGTAAATGATGTTGACAAGGTTAATAATGTAATATGATATTTTGTATATTTTAGGTCATGGAGGAGTGAATCAACTAGGAGGAGTGTTTGTAAATGGCCGACCTCTACCAGAAGTAGTCAGAAATCGTATTGTAGATTTAGCTCATCAAGGCGTACGACCATGTGATATTTCTCGCCAATTACGTGTTTCTCATGGCTGTGTTAGTAAAATATTAGGCAGGTATGTACATCTTTTTGAGAATCTAATCCTTAAAACAGAAAATGGTAGACTAATATCCTGCTATCTCCAGTGACAAATACAGGAAAGGGTTTCCTCTATATAATTACAAATACTATACTCCTAATATAAACTGAACTGAGTTTTCTGATAAAATCAGTAACATAGGAAACCCAGGAAAATTTTAATTCAATGCAAAATTTGACATTTGTTGATATATTTAACCATTGGCAGAGATTATCTCGACTTCCGGTTAGTATGTTCATCTTAAATTACCATTGGTTCAACTTTCTAAAACGTTCTGGTGCAAACACACGAAGACACAGTGCAAGAAACATACTTCCCAAATTATTACTAAATGAAAAGTAGATTTGTATGTTATAGTTTCTCAATAATGGTATATTCAGTCCATTTCCCTGATTTACACAGATAAAAGCCGTCTGGTCGGCCCGTCTTCCACTTGACAAGCAAATAATAACATCACCACACACAAAAAACCCAGTGTAGAGCAATATGATGTATTTGGTACTAAGGCTGTATATAACAGTGTAGTGTTAAAACATTGACGACCTCCAGTTCGCATTATAACACCTTTTACTGATCGAGCCCAATTTTCTAGATGGCCTTTAACTACAAGCGCTACTATTGATGAAATGTTTGTCATCCATATTTTCCCTCTATTGTGTGACTATAATGTTTTGTGTTGAAACGAACAGTCCTGATATGAAAAGCATTAATTTACTTGATTGCACGGTCCATATTCTCTTGCCTGCTCCGGGCTACAAATATTATCAAAACTTGCTATCAGTGAGGATAAAAAGCGACTTGAGCTCTTGTCGTTCTGATAATAACGATTTGTGTTTATTTCAATTATCCTTCTTCGGCTCGCCATATTTTTCCTCCAGTAATGGTAGAACTTTTTTCATTAAAATCGACGAGTTTTCTTTAAACTAGAAAATATTAATTTCACAGGTGTGCTAAAACACGAAGAGACAAGAGAATTGGTCGGTTCATTTCAATACGAAAATATATCTCACACGATTCCAATCTAACCATGACTATGATATTTAGTCACCAATTTTCTGACAATTTTTTTTTCTGCATAACCTATTGTCTTTACGAGTCACACTTATGAAGATTCCATGAATTTTGAAGAAAATTAAGTTTATGTTAATAATGAATAGGAATTTTTTCAAGAGTCAAAATATCCATTAAATAATTACTAAAACGTTAAAATATTAAGCTTGATATCGACAAGAAGATAAGAAAAATATCAGTTTAAAAACGGCCCTGTATAGATTTTTATCGAAACGATAGTTGAATGTATTATTAGAGTATGTCGTGTCGGTTGCATGTAAAACGTCTATATGCTGGAAGGCCGTATAATAAATCAGTTCGCGTGACTCGTATCGTTCAGACGCCTATCACAAGTCGAGTTGATAGCAAAGTCTTCTCTTATGTTATTTTACTCCAATTTGGCATCAATGATATTTATGGTTTAATATACGTACAGAGTAAAAAAAACCTATCTGGCAGCGATTATTTAGAGGAAGAAGCATGCTCATGTTACTACCAAAACTGAGACATTTTACATGACGAAAACAAAGCAACACGCAAACTTAACACTGGATTCTAATTACCAGCTATCAATGCTATCTGGTCGGGTGCGAATAGTCTTTACTCGGATAATGTAAAATATATTGGAAAAAGTTTATATTCTAGAGAGATTGGGTACAATATTGTGTGCATATTGGTTTTAGATTGAAATTATTGGCCCCTTAAATTGGTAGCCATTTATATCCAGTCTTTATTTTACGAAACTAAATAGAAAGAATTAGCTTGTTGTCAGACTTGAGATTGTTAAGTGTATCTGTGATGAAATTGTTGTATTCATAATTGACCATGTGAAGTGGTGTGGAAGAGGGGCCACGGGCGGTGGAATCTTGATACTTGTTAATTCACGAAGCACCGGTCCGAAACTTGCCCAAACTAATGTCATTCGGTACATAACAGAGCATGTCTATTCACAAAACACATAATATGGCGATTGTGTTACATGTCTAGAAATAACATAACAATTTACTCACAAATTAGAGAGAGAAAATAATGTTACTTTTCTGCCCCTTAATTACGCCATAATTTTTGAAATGTATATTTCTGAATGGATAATTGCTAGCCTATTAAATTGTTAATAGCGATTTCAAACACATTTTATGGCTATATTATGATTTTATGAAATGAGTAATTATATATTTTTCATAACGTACATGGACATCAATGTTTGTTTACATATCAAAATATAAAATAATCAATAACCACCGGTTATTTAATGAAGTCAGGTCTGTAAATAAAAGGCTGTTAAGACATTTTGTAGGTCACTTTATCAGATTTTGAGACCATTTTATATTGAAAACCTGGTAAACAAGCAGGTGGATATTGATAAGAAACTAACTATATAGTAATGAACAAATACACTACCTCAAGTCATTGTGAAAAAATATAACAATTGAAACGAAAGGCAAATAATCGATCATTTAATAATGACATAGTACAACATATTTTCTGCTATACGCATATTTTTATTTGATTTTTCATTCATAAATTCGAGTATTATTAGAATATGCTAATTTCTTGGAATATGAAACCTTAAAATTACAATTTCTCGAGAACGAAAAAAATCATCAATCGAAAATATTAAACTAACAATAATTGTTATTGAATTTCGTATTCTGCGTTTTTTCCACGATTTTGTTTTTTTTTTTCTTTTACAAAGAATCAAAATTCGGTGTCGGTGATAATAAGGTATGCGACAGGTTGTTTCCTAAAATATACAGAACGGACTAATATTGGAATAATTTACTCTTCATTCATAAAAGAGTTTTTCTCCGAGTTCAATCAATGTCGAACACATGTTTTTAATTCAACTTTTACTGGTTGTGAATAACAATTTCTTTAAACTATTGATTTCGGCTTTTTGAATATAGAATAGTTTGAAAATGAACCTGTTACTAAGTTATTGTTCAATTCGTGTAGACTTTGTGCAGGGGTTGTAATAACAGACACGTGGCCTTAATTCAACACACTTAAATTTTTGCCCGAGAAAATATTTTATATTATCTAAATTAATTTGTATTTGGCATTCGTTCGGGAGTTAAAAAATTTTTTGTCTAGATCAAAATGCAATTATCATAATAATTTAAAATCCGTTCGTACCTATTTCAATCTGAATTGATGACAAGCCTTGTCATTAACACACATATTGTATTTCGGCAAAGTAAACCCCCTTATTTTTTTAAAGAATTTACGTCATTTTGTTGGTTCAAAAAAGATCAATATTGTGAATAAATAGTCGGCGCCGTGACCATTATTTCATAATACACATTAATTCATATAAGTCAATTTTCAGAAGATATTGGCTATTCATAAATTTATTGATTTTACCGTTACATTGTATAGTAAACTAACAAGCATAGGCCAGCAAACACCCTTTAAAATAGCCCTCTATTATAAGGGAGAGACGGTAAGTCTATGGCCTTTATTGTCTTTTTTTGAAAAAAGAGCAAGATGTTGGAGAGCAGCGACATCTATGATTGTTGTAATGGAAGGGTAGTTAATGAAGGTATAGAAGAGAAAAGGGGTTCAGGTGTTATATTATCTATGGGTTATAACAGTGATACTGTAAGAGGGGGTTTTATATTGATCTGTCGGTGTCTAATGAAGTGTTTGGGGTCTTTAGTTAACGACGACATGCCAATAAGAGCCTTAAGCCCAATCCCTTTCTTCTCTCATTTTGCTTCAAGTTGTCGTGGATAGAGAAACCATACTAAAAAACATAATGTTCTACTCTAGAGGCTGCATATATATATATAGCAGCTGCTCTTATCAATACAGTATGTTAATAATACATAATAATAACATTCTATGATAATATAATGAGCACAATAATAGCACATTATACCAGTTTAAGTACATCTTATCACTAGAAATTATACCCTACTAGGTCTACAGACCATCCAATTACACACTTCTCAATACATTATTACACTATAAAAGTTCTTTTTTGTTTTGTTTTTTAAATGGATGCCAGTTTTCTTTCCTTTAATGCAATGTTATGATTTGAATCATTAATTCATATCATTTTTTTAAGAGTTCATTTTATTTTATATGCAATTTATTCAATGTAAGTTTATTCAGTTTCTTTATTAAATATTTTGCGATATCTTTTGTCAAATAGTGCAATTTAATTAATGATACGAAAGAGTTTAGGTTTGTATCAATAATTATATATAGTACGTATTCGCTTCATTTACTAAACGATGAAATATAAATAATTATCATAAAAAATCCCACAATGATTAGATACAACGCAACAAGTTAGAAATTAAATTTACATTTGTTATGAATTATATCTCAATTTGATGCATTTTCTTTTTCAACAACGTTAACACTGTATGACGTGATATGTATCTATTTCCTGCTAATGAAGTATATAACAACTACGCCATGCATGTCAATCGACGTGAAATTAGTAAATAATTATTCACAACATTAATTTCCACATATACAATTAATAATATGTATTATTTTGCTTATATTTGTTTGAAAACACTGATGCAACACGTTTATCGTTTTATGACATCGTTAATATTAAGCCTGTATAGTATTTATCAGTATGGCATCTAGTTCTAGGTGATACATTTCATGAAAGTAACAAAAAACATATGCTTAACATACTTCATTTGAATTATGAATTATTAATTAGAATACATGTATATCCTTTTTGTTGAAATTTTATTATTATAGCGAGGTTTGAACATTGAAAAACAATTTAAAAATACACGATTTTTATCGAAACATACCCATTGAATGCTTACTTGAATCAATAAGACGTTAAATTCAGATACAAATCTGAGTAAAAATATTGCTTTAAAAAAAAATCCTTTTCATTTCATTTCATTTCAATTGCTTACTTGGATATATACAGTTTGGGTCTGTCGATTCTCTCCCTTGGATATATTTTCGTTGATATTTCCAGTTTCAAACTCATTATTTCTCAGTGGTGAATATAGATGAAGAAATTATGTTTTCATATTATATAGGATAATGGCTTCTTTATCACTGTATACTTATCATTGTATACTTATATGCAAATAATATGGTAGAAACCATCGTGCATGTAAGTTACAGATTATACAATGAACAAATATGTATATACATTTTTCAGTACCTACATTAGGTATACAAACAAGAATTCATTATATTTTGCTATTTTTTATATGCGACAATATAATCTATGAATATGCAGTGAAAGAAATGTGATGTATATTATCTCATAAACCAGTTATTATTAATGGTCTATTTTTATCCATAACGAGCTGAGATTTCATTATTAATTATTGATTTTTTATACATAAATTGTACATAAAACTAAATTATAAGTCTATTCATAGAGATGTATGAGTTATATTCATATGAAGATTCACTGCCGTTTTAACATTTAGTCAAATAATCCCCCTACCCCACGCCCCACCCTCCGCCTCCATTCTATTCAAAAGCTGAATTAAAGGTGTGTGCTTACTTCATGTTTTGTCATAAGTGTTACAGAATATTTTCTCTCTGTTTCAGATATTATGAAACTGGTTCTATTCGACCGGGAGTTATTGGCGGGTCCAAACCAAAGGTTGCCACTCCGAAAGTTGTGGATGCCATCACACAATATAAAATTGACAATCCTACAATGTTTGCCTGGGAAATTCGTGATAGATTATTAGCAGAAAATGTTTGTTCTCAAGATAATGTACCCAGTGTGAGTTCAATAAACAGGTAGGTACAAATGTATATCAAGCAAGTTTAGATATCACAGAAATACATTGATAATGTTGCCTGATGCACGGACCCTTATTCACGGAGACTTACCCTAAAATATCTATTTAAATGCAGGACTTGCTTTGCTTAATGGTTAAAAGCCTAGCTCAAATTTCGGTTCTTATCCAATAAAAGGGCTTCTTTCTTAAACTATTTTACTTAAGTTTTCGTGAATAAGGTCCCCGAATCACAGTCATTTTTTACATTCTGCAATAACTGTCAACTTGAGAGATCTGGGTTGTCTTGTCTCCAAAACTATCCAAAACATAGAGAAACAATTAACACATTAAAAGCCAAGTGTAGACTGTTGGATCCAAAATTTACAAAAACTTTATCTAAATTTTACATTATTTTCTATTGATTTGATATCTTCATCTTGAATTTCTTGTAATTGTCTCTCGACGTTTTTCATGAATACCAAAGTCAAGGCGATGTCTGCATATACACTTTAGCACAGATTCCTATCTAAAGCTCTTATGTTTGCCCAATTAGATTAAGGAAATCTTTATGGGCCTTCTACAACACAAAGATATTTTAAAAAGCATAAGAACATCTTATTAAACATTTTTTTAAAAACATTTTGAAACATAATTGTCAAATCTTGACGAAAAATGAATGGAAGACGCCATAAAGGGATGAGCTGTCTAAAAGTGTACCATTACTACAAATCAAATAAAAGTATAGGTACAAGGTCAGGTGATTTAGAGAAATGTCAATTATTAATGAAAGGTACATCTAGCAGGTAATATTTAGGATTAAAAGTAAGGACGTGTATTTATAATTTTATTTGTATTGAGTTGTATATATGTCAAAAGTTGATGAGATGTCAGAGGAGAATCAGCGTATACAGAGATGTGACACAAAGATACTATATAATTAGACACTTATAGAAAATGAAAATAGTTCATTGAGGCTCGCAGCATGTTGGACTGACTGACAGACGGTTAAAGGGGTGACGAGGGACGAATTTTTTTTTCTTTTGTAAAGAGTAGGTAATACATTAAATGTAATTAAACCACTAGTTTCTACAACTACTATAACAATACTTTTACTTTTTCTAAAATGATAAATGTACAGGGATGAAATCACGGTTCATTCAGTAATATGTTCTTTTCTTCTAGAGATGTCATGTCAAGTTTAAATCCCTTACTGCATTACGAATATCATTGAATTAAATAATTGCTTGACTTCTTCAATTGTAATTGAACAAAATTAAAGTTAAGATCGAAAAGAAATTCAAATAATGATCAATTTCTGAAAATAATCATAAATTTATCGTTGTTTTATGTTGAAATAGGATAATGTACCCCCTCCCTTGTTATTTAATTATTAAATGTTTTATTTGACTGAAATCTTTTATTTCTTCTTTATTTCTGAAAGAAAAATGAAAATAGATCATTATTTTTTGGAAGATCTCATTAGAATACTTTAATTCCATTCACAATACGAACCTATAATAGACCATTTGTACTCTCTTTTAACAAATGAACAAAAAAACATGGGCTATCTAATCTATTTTTATTCAACGGCAAAAAAATATCAAAAGTGATTAACTTATAAAATTGTTTAAAGAAAAAGAGTGGAGATTAATGTCAATTTTCAGATGACTTTTTTTTTTAAAAGTCAAAACATCTGTTATGGCTTTGGATTGTTCATTTTATCTTAATCAAGTAACCCCGTGGTCAGTGTCATCAGGGGTAACGTGTAAGGGTGTTATTAAGGGCATATCACAGAGGGGGTTGGACACAATACATGCTATGCCATTCCCTTCCCTCCCTATTCTCTTTAGAAAATGTTTTGTCGAATAGTCTAAGATGCTTTGTTAATCGCCGGTACACTCGCTGTATGAGTTTTGGTTTCACAGTAATCCACTGCAATTTAAAAAACTAATAACATTTTATGTTAAGAAATGAAGAACTAAAGCTATTCCAAGCTAAAATTCATCTCGTATGATCTTGTAGGCCTAAGATCTGTTCGGTGTTGCCATTTATATAAATTTCGTTTAGGTAAAAAAAAAAATGTCCTTTTTGATAATCTTCAAAGCTCGTAAAATCCTGTTTTTAATGGATAACTGATATAAATCAGGCTTCATTTTGTGCTTACTGAATATCTGGGTAATGTGAATAGCCTACATATTTACTCAAACAGAAAGCATTCCTTTATGTTAATTATAAAATGGACCAGTTTTATTTAACGCCAGTTAGAATATACCCCAATTGTTCACAAATACATGTATACTAGTAATCACATATATAATAGGACTTATAGTTTGAAATTGCGAAAACAACAAAATTCTCATCAATCGTGATGACTCGACCCATTCCCCTAAATATATAAAGTTTTATAAAGAAATGAAGGTGGTATAAAGATAATAATAGCCAACAAGTGGTACACTGTTATCATTTATCAGAATCTCTCAAACTACAAGTCCCACCTACCATTTGGACTCTAAATCTACCCTTTTAACTTTTAGAGCACAATAAGCTATCAAAATATACCATATATATCGCTATTTTCATACCCCCCATTAACTACCTTTTTATCCAGGATCCCATCTTGCCGCGAGCTATATACTTCTTGGAAGCTTTTATTTAACCTGATTTATCTTTATGCAATTTTCATTTATATCTCGATCGGCTGTTCTTCTCTCTTCTTGCTAAAACCAACCTTTCCTAGTATCTTTTAATGTGGTTGCAGCTAAAATCATATCTTCGAACTCCATTCAATTCGGTGGACTTCAAAAAGAATCATGTTACTGTTATGTTTGCATTTTATTCTTGTGTCCTAGCCCATGTATTTATAGTCAGATTTTATGTTCCCTTCAAATTTCCTCAGAGACTATAAAATCGCCTTTACCGCCCCGTATATCGATGGACATATTCGCCATTTGACTATTTCGAGTTACGATTACAATGAATTACAGATCGTCACACGAGTCAAGTGCTCCTCGAATTCTAAAGACTACTGATCTAGTATTGTCAGACACTTCGTTTGTGGTCTTTGAACACTGGCGCAGTTCCAGCAATGGCCTACAAGTTCAAATCACCCTCGATTACAAAAGAGTTACGCCACACTTCATGCCAGATTTGTTCTGTTTGGGTCTATTATTTCAACAACTATGAGATCCCTTTATTGCCACGCACTACAAATGTTCAAGTTATACACCCAAGAGCGAGGTGCCGCCAAGCGTAAGGGCCTAATCAATCAAATGCTCTTTAAATGTTGCCGAATTTTGCTACAGCTGTCAGGAATATTTTCTGTTTTGCGTGTTTTAGTTCTGCGAAATGCAAGATTTGCTTGTCAATTTTTACTAAATTACTTTTTTTGAGAGATCTATTTACTTCTGTCGTCTGAGGTCATCCAGTGTAGAAACCTCAGATTGGCTTATACCGTTGTTTGATTATTAATATGAAATTGGACATAAGCCTTCCCCTTGTCTCACACCAATCTCTTGCTCTTATATGTTTATAATATAACATAAACATCTCAGCAGATGGGATATAGGGGTCCCCCTTCTGCTTCAGTGACCAGTAAGAAATTATTTCATGTTGTCGACTGGCTGTTCAAGAAGAGAAGAGTCGAATGTTAATTAAACGAGGCTAATTTTGCGCGAACAATTGAACTGGAAAAGTATAATGAATACAACTAATACTATTCAAACCGTTATTTCAACTTCTTAATGATTACGCTGAAAAAATCCTGGCCTCTCATTACTCTTGTCCTTTTCAGCGTTTTACGGCCACTGCGCCTTTAATACTGTACTCAATGTATTCTTACCGGGCGAAATCGAATTTTGCGAGTCGGTGATCTTCCTCTTAACCGATACAAAAACCTTCCATATTTTGCCTTTGTCAATGGTGTTGAAAAGGATTAATAAAAAAATACAATATAATGTTGAATAGTTGATGATGAATTTCAAGTAACTTAAGATCTGTCTCTCTCTCCCACATGTCACATATTTTCCTCTTAAGAAATGAGAGAACTTCGTGCCCTTCGCTGTCAACATGAATTAATTTTCACTTTTTATCTTTTCAAAACATTAAAGACATGCAAACAAATGATTATTAATTATAAGAGCCAAAAGTCCCACTACAGACATGGAACGCCCTAACAATAAGAATAAAGACAACATTTTGTTAGGCATTTGGTTTCTTTAACGCTTTTGATATTGACTTTCTGAGTATGGTATTGTATGGAAACGGTCGTAAAAACTGTTCATTAGAATCTGTTATTTGTATATTATTTAGCTAGAGTTAAACTATAAATCTAGAGGATCAATAGACGGTATTTTTCAACGATCAAAGGAAAAAGAATTATGTCCCCTCGCTACACTTTATATCAACATATTACAACAATAACGTGTTTAGTTCGCTTGAGAAGAATACAGGGGGTGCGGATTAGTACTAATCGAATGATTAGGTTCACTATAATAAAAGTAATCCGTACATCTCAAATGGCGTTCTCCGTTCAAAATCGACCGTGTGTATCCATGCGCGGCCTATCATATTGCCTATTTCGTCCCGTTGTTCAGTGCGGGGCAGGCGCCCCGTCCCGAGGCAAACAGAACTTTACTTGCGCGTGACGTATCACTTGTGATCCTACATGCTGCCGTGACTTGCCATGTTACGCGTTCACACTCTTCTCCATCGACTTTTAATTTGTAGATTACTGAAACTATTTAATAGAGTGGAAAATTTACCACGATAAAATAGCTGATGTAAATTACATGTCAGACTTTAGTGCATTATGTATTTAAAAAGTACCTTGGCTAAAACGGCGACTGTATTGTATGGCTGACAGAAAAACATTATCCTTTAAGTGGATTTTAAGAAAGTACCCAATATCATTAAGCATTCATAAATGGATCTGAAAAAGTAATCTGAAAGCAGGTTTTCTCTCCAGGGGAATATCATTAAGTAACATATTGAAAAATAACAATATTTTGGCTACATATTCCAAAATGGCGGCGTATTCGTCTGCACCTGTTTTTTGACGTCTGAGATCAAAGTTCTGACAACATTTACAATATTTTCGATTCCTTTATCAGCAGCATTCTCCCCGGTTGGCTATCTCGTTAGCAATAGGGAGTTGAGAAATTCATTAAGTTATGAAAAATGAGAAATGATGATGTTATTTCTTGTCGATAAACGATAACACCTTGACTTGACGTTAATCTCTTGAGTATTCTACCTTCTACTTTGCCTCGTTTTTACTTACTCAACATATGTTATTGGCATTCATGCATAATACCTGTTCGAAATGGGGCGGTAAATTTATATGACATGCCCGCCTCTTTTTTAAACTTGTGTGAAATCGCAGACAAGAAATTATTTTAAAATCTGGTGGCTCAAGAACGACATATTAGCAGAGTGATTTACAGTATCGGTGATTTGATCTGGTTAATTATATGTGAAATTAAACATCCACCATTATAGGTAGGACCCATAATCCCCTGTGCTATTACAACTTCTATATCAGCAACGTACTCGAAAACGCCCACCTAATGGTCCATGGCTCGGAAGTTGTTGGATACAGATGGCAAATCCGTTAAATAACAAGGAATCGATTCTTAATGATCATCTCAATTTTCAAAAGAGAAAAAGCAAATATTTTGATGAAAGCACACTGGTTAATATGTGCCAGCTATTTCTAATAAGAATATTTATAGGATGTCGACGAGTGCAATCTTTCTGGTTTTGTTTTTGACTTATATCAAAAGATTATTTGAAGTGATGTATGCGTCATTAAGTTACATCTGATAAAATTACGTGATTTAATAGATTTTTTTTTATTGATTTGATGACCGTCAAAATGTAAAAAACAGAAATTAGTTTTAACCTATACAGCATCTGATCTTTGAACGTAACTAGTCATTACGAAAGAGTCATAAAGATCATGTTAGTTAAATTGTTATACCTTTACCAAGAGATAAAACAACGCATGTTAATCATATCTTAATACATACATCTTTTATTACAAAACTGGCCCAGTTAGAATCACCAAGCCTAACGCTACTCTCCAGAGCTTCCCTTTATTAGGACTGGAGGTGGTGTTAGTGATGTAATCTGTGCATCACTTTAGATCAAGTGTTGCACTTTAGATGGCTCGTGAAGAGCTTTAACATGGTCCTTCGGTTCCCTCCCATTATGAAATAGACCAATACTAGCCCTGAAATACCATATTTTGTTTTGAGTTGACATTAAACCCTATAATGTTTCCAATGATCTCATCTAATCTATATTTATTTTGACTAGATCATTGTTTAGTCAGATGACCTTTCACGAATAAGTTAAGAACAACGGTATAATTGTACAAATATGATTTATTAATGACATTATCCATCTTTCTTTCATTTCAGAATTGTCCGAAATCAGGCTTCAGATCGAGCCAAGTTGGAACCAAGTCACGAAAACGAACACCAACAGAGTCCGACATCAATGACTGGCGATCTTGTTTCTCACTCCTCTTCCTCCCCTAATGGCGACGGTTCACAACGACCCAGTGGTGGTTACACAATAAGTGGAATTCTCAACACACCAACAACAGCGAAACGAAAAGGGGATAGCGATTCAGGTAAATTACTAAAATGTATTTGCATAAAAAGTAAAAATGAGGAGCAAAAAAAACGAAACGTATTTATTGATATGATCTCTTTTATTATGACATACAGCAATATACCAATTTAATAAATAGTTTAAATGTGAAGCACAGAATAAGGACACCTGCGAAAATATAACAATACTTTCTCAAAACAATTATTTAAATACATTGCTTACCCTGTACGTTTTTACAGCGAATCAAAACACGTGTGGTTCAGATTCAGAGAGTGTGAATAACTGAATAGAACTAAGACATTGGTATCTAAGAATCAGATCTTGACAACCCAGTCAATGGGTACTTGGTCAAGGACAATCACACATATTGCAAAACATTTCATATTCTGTGAAATACATCAAAGCGTGCTTCTATTTTCTTTATGTCGATGCCAAATTCTTCAAGCAATTGTAAATCAATTACGTAGTAACCCAAATGGATACCTGCCAGTACAACTATTATTACATTTAATTATAACGTAAATATAATAGGAGAAAAAACACCACACTGTCTTATAATTATCAGGAGCTAGATATTTCTTTTTTTATTGACTACTTAACAAGTATTTTTTTAAGATAATGACTCTCGTTCATGATTGTATGATAACCTAGCACAGTGCAAGTTTTATATCTATTATTTCTGTGTTGAAAGCTGAAAGCAGCGAAATTCACCGTAGATAAAAGAGAATGTAACACTTATTCATAAAATCCCCAAGTTTTTTTGGTTTTAAGAAAGATATAAGTAACTAATTTTAGATTGATATTTATTAGTTAGGGACATCTGTTTGTTAACCAATCTGATTAAAACACAGATCCTATTTCGTTTCGTTTTGTTTTATAATCCGACATTTCGATTTTTAAGCCTTCACAAATATAAAAAAACGACACGAAATTCTTGTACATTTCTATGCAAATCAGCGTTCCGTGAAAACAAAAACCAAAAGAAACTGATCATATATTAACAATTAATAGATTGACATAAAAAGGTCCGATGAAGACCGAAGGTGATTTCGATTTTTGAATTTCATTGAACCCCGAACATATAACAATTTAAACTTTTTAGCGAAATGATAAACAAGTAATCCATTGTCCTTTACAATATCAATACCAGCTTTAGGGTATTTATAACGTTTTATTGTTTTTATTCCCCTTTAAATTTGTTTGAGAAGAAACCCGTTGTATATGTGACACCTGTGAAATGGTCTACTTTTTAGAACAACTCTTGAGATGATATTATTTTAAATCTGAGTAACCGACAATTGATTCCCATCTGTACAAGTTATCAATACTGTAATTAAATCATTTTTGTTCTCATATTACTATACAAACTTCACCATGCCACAAAAAACATGTTCGATTAAGAAAACAAACATTATGTTCCCCTGAAAACATCGCTTTTACATCAAGTGCATGAAAAGAGGGAATTTCGTTCCATCATTTGATAATTTTGTTTTGTTTGATAATATCATCGATCGCATAATTTTTATATTTTTTTGTCCAATCGTCAAATATTCTCAATTTAGTTTTTTAGTCGGCTATGTGATTTTCTCAAAGCTTCCTTCATGGAAAAAAAATCGTGTGCGGCGAAAACAAAAGCGGGATTACATTGTCTGTTACGGATAGACTTCGATTGTGTCATCCTCGCACTTAAAGAGTTCACGGAAGTTTAAAGCAATTTCCACTAATGTATAGTTAGTTGTGCGTTGTGGTGCTGAGGCAATAGGGCAGGAAATTTGTCGATATTCTGTCTAAAGACTATGGAATATTTATAAATACAGATATTATTATACAAGAGATGCGAAGAGAATCGAAAGAAAAAAAATCGAATTTGACGGCGTTGTCACATCTGTGTTACGGCGCCATCTTCGAGTAATATTGACCAACTCGGCATGTCAAAGTAAATGTTCGTTCTCATAACTGGCAAATGATAAATTTTTCAACCGCCATTAAAGTATAAAGAATAGAAGACTAAGACGTTGGCCTGACTCTTGTTTTAGTTTGTGTTGAACTACGATTTAATCAGCAAATTGACTCACGGCTGGTAAAACGACTCGATGAATTATTTATTAAGAGGCATATAAGGAAAGTAATGTGATTGTCTCTTCAAGTTGGCCATTTGCTTTCAAAACGTTTCGAATGTCAAGGGTGACGCCTATGATGTTACTGTCGTAATGTGAGAAAAACACTTTGAAGTTCCAAAGGTCAGTGGACATCAAAGGACCTTGAAGCGCAGGTAGAATTGTCACAGCAATTCACTATATCCGACATTTTAGATTTGTTGAAATAACGCGTGTTTTTGCATACGCATTTATATTTAGCTGTCTTGAAGTAAAGAATAGAGAATTACGTTGCGGTTAATCGAATATAGCACGGATTACTTTTAATGACAATAGCCATACCTTTGTTGTTAATTTATCGTAATTGCTTTGCTTTCAACGTTTTGGCCCTGATAACAAAAAGTCATGCCGCAAAATGTTTAAACTGGAGATTTATAAACGTTGATATGTGGGCTGTGGACAGCTGACAATCTAATATTTTTTACAATGAGATATTAAAATTCTTGTATATTCATATGCACGGAAAGTAAACCCCAACAATGAATATCTCTTATCGTTTCTACGGGGATTTTAGTGTACCAATGTTGAAATGATTATTTTTTTTTTTGAAAAAAAGAGCAGTCAACAGCTTGTTAGTGTTTCTATAAAGAATAGTTGAGCATCGCATTGACCATGTGTATAAAATTGCATTGGGTCGTCCCTCTTAAGATGACTGACCAAGTGGAACCATGGGTTTGTAAGGTCTTGTCTGGACACCCACAGCAGTTGTCTTCAAGATAACATCAGTATGGAAGTGACCGTGTTTCTCTATCATTATGGTCCTAGCAAGTTAATTTTCCACATTGTTCTCTAATCGAAATTCACGTCTGCTTTTTGACGTCTGTCACAAGACGTGGGAGACGATGTTTGTTTCACGTACACGTGACATACCAAAAATGAACGACGTCTGCACTTGTCAAACCGTATGCGTTGTACATTACACGTCTTCAGGCTCTATACACACCAGACAAAAGATGAACTTGAGTTGGAGAAGAGTAAAATGACTGAAGTGTGTGTGTCGTTGAGAAAATTGGCACAATACTATATTTACTGGTTTCGCTTTCGTCCTTGTGACTTTATTAAAAGAGGTAAAATTGAATGGGCATTACAAAGACATTTTCATTACCGTCAAAGTTGACTTGTCCGTAATTAACGTCATTCTATATTAACCGCAAAAACCATGCCTTCTACTCGCTGTTCACAATACAGCAACCACCTTTTCTAAATTTGATACGCCTTGCCTCATGCACCAGAGCGTATATTATTGACACACGAATCCTATCGATAATTTTAATGAAGAGAAAACAATCAATTTCTTCAACTGCTATTCTTTCAACTGTCAATTAACAAGAACATAAGTTTAACGACTGTGGTAATTTTAATTTCCGCCTTCCAATAAGACGCTTGAGACGCCTTTATCTTTAATTAACTGACATCGGTGAGTTGTCTTCATCCGTTTGCTGTGGAAACGAGTTGAAGATGAAAATTGAGTTTATGTGCAGTTTTTAAAGCCATGTAAAAACCGTTTCTTGTGGATATTCGAGTATTTTCCTATTGGCAGGTAACCTTTTGTTGCACTGCATGTACTCGAGTACAATAGGCATCTATAACATTAAGATGAAGGTTAATGCTATCAACTGTAACAACACTTTAGCACGCTAGGCCAATTTCCGCTGAACGTTACTGTCGATGGAATAGTGGCAAATCGTGTCCGAGCGCTCATTACACTAAATAGCTCGGCAGGGGGCGCTACAATCGCTATCGACATTACACACCCGCGTGTTGACTTTTTGCGAAATCGCCTCCCGACATTCATCTTAAAGAGACCAATATTTAGTAATTAGGGTTCGATGATCCCCAGAGAGGAATTATTTCTTCCAAACGAGATTTTGGAAACGATTGATAAATCTATAGATTTTACAGCATGTACCAATTATATGGCCATATATTCTCTTATTCACATTCATCGTAAATGTCAAAGTCGGTAAGCCTACCATTGTTTCCAATATTTTGATCCTCAGACAAATTTTAATACACAAAGAAACTTGAGAGAGTCTAGGGGATGATATGTGTTATGCTGGAAAATCTTGAAAGTTTTGAACTGACGCCGGGATATTTGGAAATGTCAAAGTTGAGGATATCTATATCAAGTTTTAAGACCTTTATTGATTTATTTAATGGAATAAAGGCGGTCATAGCGTATAATAATTGATTATTATGGAAAGTTTCCATGCTACACTGTCTACCTAAACTAACGACTACATGGGAAGTTGATAGAGTGTCTTTTTCCCACTAATGGCATCATTGAGCAATCCTTGTTGGCACATCGACTACATCTAACAATCAATTTATCAGATTCGATTTTAATAGTTTTCACCTATATGGGGGGTCCAACTGATGCTAAAAGACATTCTATGAGAAGCCCCCTTGTGCATTGATACTGTTAATGAGAATTGAAATTTATCCGATTGTCAATTAGACAGTGGAAATACCGCCCGTCGAGGACTTAGTCACCTGTTATTGCCGAGCTTTTGTTTTCAACCTTTATATTGGCGGCAGGAAATGCATTTGAAATAAGAACCGATGGAATACGCCGCGATACGAAAACAATCTCCTCTATTTTCAGTTCCCTGACTGCTTACAAAAATATCGATAACCTAGCTCGAGTTCTAATTCGACTTCATTGTATTTTGTTAGTGGTTATAGATTCATTGTTCGGTAGACAGCGCGAAACCTAAAGCCTGTTTAAAACTCGAGAAACAAAACAAAAACCCTCTCTAAGATTTGTCGACATAAACCTTAAGCTGACGTATTTAATTCGACAATAAGACGCTGATAATGTCAGGCCACAAATATGGCGGAGTGATCCATTGAATTGACTTCCGGTAAAGTGGTGTATATTACGCAGCGTAATAGAGTACAGGATACAACGCGAGCTGTTCTATTAAGTACGTCAGAATTTGGAGTCGTAATCCACTATAGATTAAGGAAATTAACTGTAATTAGAAATTTAGTTAGCGAAGGAAAAGACGCGAGTCTGACACCACATCGCGTGCGTGACGCTCTTCCGGAAGTAAGCGTGAATCGTGAATGAGGCCATTTATTTGCTTTCATTTGAGTTTTCCTTTTTGCGTGGATATCTTGAATTTGTCTCAGACTGGGGCGGCCATTACTGAATAT
Source organism: Patella ulyssiponensis (assembly GCA_963678685.1). Lineage (NCBI taxonomy): Eukaryota > Metazoa > Mollusca > Gastropoda > Patellidae > Patella > Patella ulyssiponensis. The sequence goes on along the minus strand of OY783226.1, from coordinate 80,933,691 downwards.
CAATTTGTTGAATTGCCGTTTTCTTTTCTTTATTGAAATCGTCTGGTGTTTTAAGATATCACTTAACAAGTTCAACAATTTTCCTTTTTCCGAATAAATATAATGTTTCATTGCTTCTTAATGAGTTGATTACCCTTACACAGACCACAATTCTTTTCCCATTTCTTCTTTAGGATAAATAAATAAAATAATTCTTTCGTTTCAGTAACGAATGGAAATAATGATGGGGAGAGACTCGACGTAAGTACATTAAGCTTTCTTTGATGGAGAATAAAATCTAGTACCAGAGTTAATAATATATTTATTTCGGTAGTTTTAATTCAAAGTATTTGTCCAAGTTTAAATTTAAAGTATGATAAGCCCATTTTTAAAATAGGAGTGATGAAGAAAAATCCATTGAACTAATCAAGTTTATTTCATATATTTTATTAAAATCCATTGAACTAATCAAGTTTATTTCATATATTTTATTAAAATAGTTATGGTATGAAAGACAAGCTAAAATTCCCCGAACCGAAGATTCAAGCATAGAACAAGCACAAATATTACCCAATGGTCAAGTTTCTGTTTACGCTACCGGTTACCCTCAATTCACTGCTAATCCCTCTACAGAAGTAAAACAAGAATTCCATATAACAACCGGCAATAGTACAGATTCCCATAATTCTGCTGGTGCATACAGTCCTGCTATAGGTGAGTTACAAAATCAAAAGGTGTACGTACGTTGATGTTGTAATTTTGTAATGTTTTTTCCTGCACGACTTAAGTTTTATTTTTGTTATTTTTAACCGAAAAAGTAAATCTATATTAATGTTGTCGTGTCCTTGCTTTCTAACTTTTTTTTGTTTGTGCATTTTGAAATTCGCTTACCCTATTATTTAAAAAATATATTCCAAGGCCAGAAAATCTACCAAACGATACTGACCAAAACCAGACCATCATTATCATTATTTTGGTGAACTTGATAGAAATTTGGAATTTAAACTTTCCGAAATTAGAAGTTTTATGCGTTTTCCAGTCTTTTGTTGTTGTTTTGTTGTCCAGCCTTATTAGATAGTGATTTTCTATTGCACGTTTTGTTTTCTTTTTCGTTTTTGAGGTTCTTCAATCTCACCAATTAACACTGCTGCTACCCCGGGCATTAATGAACGAAAACCAGTGATTGTAACAGTTATATCAGAACATTCGGAAACGCCACCTCTCAAATACGAAGAAGGTAAACAACTAGAATTCCCGCTACTACTGTTTTTCTTTCCCTTTCCTTTTTATGTACAACGCACTCTTATTATAATATATTCCTATTGCATGAACGATATTATCAATATTGTTGTAATCTGTTGTTCATTCTTTCAACATCCTATATTATTCGAATTGCGCTTTTAAACTACCAGTTATTTCGAGCTTTTTGGTGTTTTAATTTGTCATGAATAAGGATTTTGTCTGTATAATTCCTTAAAGGGGGAGGGGGTGTTTTTTAGGGGGAGAGGGTGTTGATCAGTAAGAATACAAAACTAAAACTCTAAAAATAACGTAATTTGGTGGTGTGATGGGAAATAGGAGCAATTCGAAGATTTGAATAGTGGATTAAACCAATCTGAAATGGACTGTATTATAAATATTGCATGGTATCTTATTATTTGATCTAAATATTATTTGAAGTAATTGTGATTTATGGAAGAATGTTAATGTGTAATTGTTGATATTTATAATCTGTCATGTTAGAAGGTTGTTTGGTTTAGAAAAGTAAATTATACGAGGGTGTCCATTTCACAAAACTTCGTCCAAATTCTCCGGAAACAGATTTTGAAAATTCGAAAAGAACCGCCATTTGGAATGCAGTGCCTAGTTACGAAGTTCTGTGAATTTGGATGTTTATTGTAATGAGTTTGTGTATGTTTATATAGTAAACCTTTACCATTATTATTTCTTGCATGGTTGGTAACCCAAACATTTGCATGCCTTGCTTATCCCTTTCCAGCCACCAACAACAACGAACCCTCTCCCACCTCCAAGAGTAGCACCCCAAATATATCCGGAAGTACGACCTTTACCGAGTTGAAACCAGTTCCGTCGGTCACGCCAATCAATCAATATACACCACTTCCGTCTATTGGACAGTTTTCAAGTAAGCACCTGGGTAATCAATTTTAATAGTTTTATTTTCCTTATGTTGGATTCTTTAACGAATTTAGCAAAAATCTGTGAACTGAGAGGATCTCTATATTATATTGTATGACTCTCTTTGGTTTCTGGATGTCCATTTTGTTTTCTATTTATTTGGGTTGCTTGTTTGTTTTATGTTGTAATTTATATATCTTTTTCGATTCAAATACATTCTTTCAAAAAAAAAAAAAAAAAAATATATCACCTGTTTAATACTTATATAGCAAGATTTTTACATAGAAGCCATTTTGAAGGGTTTAGGATCTATGGACATTTTTAATTTGAGATTAAACAATATGTTTATTATTAGAATGGTAATGAATGTATTAAATTATCGTCAGTGAGAGGGGGTGTCAGCGGGTCAGTGTAACATTGTAATTGATGATTGTCAATGTCATAATATGACCTCAAACTGGTGATACTAATTATAGACAATGATGTCATTATTCATAACGCACGTGTAGGCAATATTGTTTTAACACGTGACTATAAAATTCTATCGTGTCGATGCAGTTATTGTTGACAACTAGATCAGGGGCCAGAATCACGCACGTGCCCTATAAAAATTTAATTGAAAATATTGAGCCATTAGAGGTTTAATGAAATTGACTTAAACATGGTTAACAATGACTTTATTTATACAATATTAGTTGATGCCACCATGTTATCGTTTAACGACAATCTTGCGGTGTGTAGTAGCTACTCTTCTTTATATTTCCTTTAGTTTTATTTGATCTGGGTCTATACATTTGTGTATAAATCTAAAGGTAAAATTTCCTTTTTCCAGCACCAGCCATTAGTTACAGTACAAACCCTACACCATATTCTAGCCAATCAGCAGTGAATAGCACAGTTCCCCTTATGTTAAATCAAGTTGGCAGTATATATAATACCGGAAATGTACCAGGTTAGTAGATCTTTAATGAATGCATCTTTAAACACAAATAGCTGAAAATTAAAATTGGTTTGTATCGGATTTTAATTTGAACGACCTTAAAGTTTAAGTACATACCTATTATGTAAATTCTGTTCTATACAAAGTAGGTTAAGAAAGCGTTTATTAATGACCGATCGTCTACCAAATTTGCAAGGCGTTTGTGATTTAAGTGCACTAATGTTTTTATGATGAAAATAATGGCTATTAGCTCAAGAAATACGAAACGATGGCTATCGGGGATCACGTGATAATGTTTAGCTAATGGAAATGATATGCAAATCTCAATCTTCTATTTGCTATCACATGTAATTCAATAATGGAGGGGAAATGAATTGATACCGTAGCACAAGTTAACTGTCGACTAAATTATAGGATATTAAAGCTGCTTTTGTCATGGAAATTCTGAGCGGCGAGGATAAGCAAACTATCAAGTGGACGAGGCATGTTAGGCAAACTCATAACTCAAAGAGACGAGTGGTCTCCGCCATTTGTTGTAATTACTCAATCACGCAATGTAGTTAACATTTGCCACGTTTGTCAATAATTCATCAAATGACTGTATCAGTAGACTTGACTAGCTTCCCAATTCTCAATATGTTATAAAAAAAAACACCCTCTCAGACTGTAGACATTATTTTAGAATCTGTGGCATTTAGGATATCTTGTTGGCATTGCAGATCGCATGTATTAAGGTAAAATGGTCTACAATTTGTGTAATGTCTGATATGCAGTTGTCATGATATTTTCGTATCAAAATGTTGTCTACATAATTTGATGTTGGCTTATAGCGAATGCATAAGATTACACATTCATGCGTTGCAACTTTACCATCTTATGAATTTTTCTTTCTCGGATTTCGAATTTTATTCATTTAGTTTTTAAATGCATAACTGTTTATCTTGTCGTGATTGGAAGATAACATATCTCAACAAGTCGTAGAAATAATAATGGGGTACGAAGGGTTAACTGATGAGTTTAGTTGTTTGGTGATTATCAGAGATTTAATTTCACTAATCACTCTATTGGTGAGTTGTTTAGGGAATTCAGGCAGACGAACTAAAAGTAGATGGACTCCAAGCGGAATTGTATGAGCGCCTGGCAATAAATTTATTGGGAGGGTATAGGATAGTTAATGATTACCGTGAAATCTTGTTTGGACTATGAGGGCACAGGCGTTTGCTGGTAATGCAATTACAAGACAATTGGATAAATTGCATGTAATCATATCAATGGAAGATTGTTATTCCCCCACTGAGATGACGGCTTCAGTATTGAGATGTGATTTAGTTTGATGTATTGCCTCGTCTGGTCTGGAAAATAGGCATGTGAGAAGTGAGATTGCCTTGCTTTCACTTGATTATATTCCAACGGTATATCGTGTTACGAGCTGCAGTGATTAGAGCTGATTTCAAGTCTTTGACTGATTACCAACAATTCCCCATCAATACCTCGCCTTTATTCCAATTCTCTCTCGAGATACCAGCCTCTTTTTATTCGGTAATATTGGAATTATATCGCCGACCGGCTCCGATGTTCATCTTGAATGGATCCTTTTGTCGCAAATTTTCTCAAAGGGAGAGAGTAAAAAGCTTGCCAGATCGATAGTAATGTAGTCTTATATCAAGATATGTCAATAGCGAAATAGATTCCTAACCTGAATACACCACTCACTAAGCATCACTCCAAGGCAAAGTCTGTGTTTTGTTTCAAAAGAGAAAAATAGACGTCCCAAAACCTCATTATCAGCTATCATAATACATTAAAACATTAAACACGCTTTTCATTGGAATGAGATATCGAATATTGCACAATTTTAATATTTTAACGGTGGGATGCAATTTTTAATAAAATGTCTGTATTGTAATTGATAAATGTGAATATGAGACCCTTTTTCAGGTAATAATCGACCATGCAATTAAAATGGTTTAACTGTGTGAAAGTTTATTGAAAATTGCTTCTGAAAAAAAAATAACAACCCAGGGCACCTTTGGGTTTTGTTTTTTTTTTATCGATAATAAATTAATTAACTTATTTTGTGAATACATGTATTAAATTAGCCGAAATAGGGTGTCCATGTCTCGATATTCTATTTGCTAATTTAATTTAACTTTAATCTTAACATTTTTAAGTTTTTGCTACAGCACGTTTAATGTTATCTGGGCCATTGTTCTCAACCTGGACATTTTTTTTCTCTTCAAAACTTGTATTCATGAATAAAATGTCACATCCATTAAGAATAAAAACTCCATATTCCTTAATGATATATTTGATATATTATGGCCTTTATGGCATATATCATGTCATCAAAATTCACTTTAGGCAATGAGGCGTTAACTATAAAACTATAAAGAAGGGAATTATTGATACAGATTTCAACAAAATGTATTTACCAGATCTGCTGATAGCCTTCTTCCCCCCGCTTTTTCTCTTCAACATCTCTTGCTAATATATGACTAGTGAGGACAATTCTAGCACAGCGGGAGACTATCATAACAAATGTGTTGAGATGCGAAATAATATGATCTTTCATATTAAAGCACCCCGAAAGCATTTTTCACGAATTATGAGATTTTTTAATGGCACTCTAGAAGATCTCTTCGGAAGTGAAGTAGCGAAAATCACTTAGATGGACTCGTCATTGTTTTCGCCGAAAGCCGTATAATAATTGGTCCTTAGGGAACCCGTCTAATTTTGCTGCCTCGTTGTTTTACAAATCACAATTCCTATTAATTAGTTAGGCCAGGTTTGGTTTTGTTGTTCGTCTTGTCTCGGCACCCGGTCGGCCCCATTAATTCCCGATAAAATACGATTGTCTTTATAGCTCACTCGTCGCATCTTTTCTAAATTTTGTTTCACAAAACTAACTTGGCTCGGAATAATAAGGTTGAAATAACATTATTTAGAGTAGTCGATGTCGAAAGAGTGAAGGGGGAAATAGGCTTTATTGTCGAAGTTTTGATCTAATTTTGCCTGTCACTTGCCAATGAAATGGAAGTTGCGATGAGCCATAACCCAATCAGATGGCAGCCTACGGGGACGTACGATCAATTAAGGCGCTGTCTCGATTTACTTCATTTCATTATTCGCGTGGTCTTGGCAAAATACATGCCGGACGCGCCGTGTTTGAGAAACGTTTAATAGCAATAATGTTTAGGTTGCGAAAAATAATAGTCATTTCTGTTGGCACACACCTCACGGGGGTGAAATGGCGGGAAAACTATTGTAAATTACACCCTTGATAAATATAAACAGATTTGTGGAAACTGACACCATATAGAAAGACTTGTATGCACCCAGCTGTTATAGTATTGTTTTGGATAATCTGCGGCTAAAATATATTATCAACACCATATCCCACGACACGCCAAAACAAAAACTTTGTTGAAATCAGATGACTTCTCACAGCGATGTTATGATTGCACACTTATCCTCCGGGGTTTTCTACCAATATAAAAGTTTGGAGAACAGGGGCCTATTTCACGAAATTTTAACTAAGATAAGATCCCAATTTTAGTAATTTGATTGGATAATATTAGATTGATTTTAGTGCTTAGCCAATCAAAATTGGAGTATCTACTAAAATTGGATTTTATCTTAAGTTAAAATTTCGTGAAACAGGGCCCTGGTCTTTTTGTCGAATAACAAAGTGCGAGCACCCCTTCTTCTTGATTTTTTTGTTTTTTTTTAAAAAAAACTCTAGCTTTACCAAAGTATTAGATTTTCTGACATAAGTAATTAAAAGATAGTCGTTGATTTAAAGATGCATTATTTCAGAGCTAAATCTGCCTAGTTCGGGGGGGGGGGATTCGAATATTTATTATACATTATAAATGAATATTTAGACATTTATTCACATGATAAGCCTAGACTATCATATGAAACACATATGTAAACGGATCGCCATTTCATAATTTTAAAAATAAAGAATAGAGACTGAGTCTTGATTAACAAGTAGCGTTGTTACGATAATAAAAAAATATATGTCAAAACTCCAAACAGTCGCTCAGAATAAAGCAATTTGAATGAAATTTTCAATATAAACATAATGGGAAAAACAAATCAGGTCAACCGAATGCAACTTTTGATTTTAAACTCAATCAAAGAGCTTCTGTTCCTTTAATTGTTGTTAGTCCCGAAATGACCTAGTTTATGTCAAGTGGACGTTAAACCCCATTTCTCTCTCTCTCTAATTGTTGTGTATATTTATTTATATAGAATGCTTTTATTTTAAATTTTATTTTTGTCTATTTTCAGCCGGTGATTATACGACATATAACTCAGTCCCTTACACACAATATGGTTCAGCACCCTACACAATCGATCCATCTTACATGAGATATGGAGCGCCAAGTGGCCTTTTAAGTGAGTATTGTTTTTAACTTGCCAATTTTTAAAATCAAATTTATCGTTTTCATAATAAGATAATTCATATAACAAATTTAAATGTAAAATTCTGATTTTAATAAATAGGCTTAACTTATTTAATTAGATATATGAAACGATTTCTATTTTAAATGCTTCACAATCGTGTAAAGACTTTAAGTCAATTGAGCAAAAAGTAAAGCTTTTTCTAACATATATATACTAACAGTGTGAGGACAGAAAGAAGAACTAGGCCTTTTACTAATTACAGACACACCCTACTACTACCCACATAGTGCCCGAACAGATACTACCACGGCCATAGGCAAGAGTTAGAAAGTCAACTACTGTCACCACCATCTTTATTACGTCATAAGACCACTTCCCATCACCACAGATACAGTCCCCGGTTAAAACGACTGGATAAAAATCGTATGCATCTGGTGGAATTTTCTTTTTCTTGGAGACATGACATGTAATATGGAATAAAATGACGTAATTCATTGATCATACAACAATATACATTCAAGTTCATGGGCGTAGCTTCGTGGTAGAATTGAATGGGGTATTGCAGTTGACTGAAAACAAAATGGCTGACATTAGAAGCACGTGTTGATCATGTGATGCAGATTACCCACTGCTCCTACGTGGGTACGCCCATAACATGATTTCAGTATAACAATGAAGAACTTTATGTGATATGCAGTACTCTATTTATATACATGTAGGTAGTATTTACCATTTATATACAAAATGGTTGAAGACAAAGTCCCATATATCTAGTATATACGAAATTTATATCATAAATAGAATTATATATAATTATATAAGTAAAAACAGAGAGGGATATATATATATAGATGAACCACACGAGAGGAGTTACATATATATCTCTGTATATATAAATAGAGAGAGATTATTATGTGTATTATTTATTTAATATTGAACAAAAAAAAATATTAACATGGCATTTTGTTGATTTGTTTGTGCCATATGAAGAAAAAAAATAAACTGCTTTGACATCTCCTGAGAACATCATTATAAACAGCATTTAGTAACACTTCATACCGCGTGGTGTTCAAATATACTAATCAAAATATATTTTGTGTGCAATATGTAGGTAAAACATTGTCATTGTGTAAAAAAACCGATAATTTACTTTATATAACTATTTTAATCTTAGCCAACGCTTGCATCATTTAAGCACATGACAAAGCTACGCACGTCTTTTCCCCTTGTATTAAACTAGTATAGCAACTGTTTTAAAATGCGAGAAATAATTTTATTTTCTAGTTTGGCGGTTATTAATGTATAAGTCCTAATTTATATCTACATACGGTTTTAAGTTTTCAAATGCTACCTTAAGTTGTAAACATTAAAGCAGTGAAATGCGTTTAGCTGCTTTTGTATTTGGCTAAAAAAGAAGTAAACTCATTGTTGTTTAGCTACATATAGAATTGAAGTTAGCTATATGGCTAATAAATCCGATATGACGTGATTATCTAGCTTTCTTATCCTAAATCCGACCAAAGGTTTATACGGAAAAGCTAGGAGTCGGATATGAGACGAGGTATAATTAGCTACCATTGAGCTTAACTATAGCCAATATTGGGATTCTGAAGAATTGCTCAAAGAAATTATTTAGTATAAACTTACTATATAAGAAATATTGTAGATTAGTATACAATGTCGTACAATACGAAAGTAGAAAACATGTACCAAACCGAACATCTCGGTCACTTTGCCGGTCCTCGGGTATTTAAACATTTTGGACATTTGCTCAGTTTTTTTTGCATAGTTTATTATTACAATTATTATTATTTTAACCAGACAGGATATATACATCTACATATATTTATGTCTGTAATTGTATTATAATCACTGTAGATATTTTTAATAAGATAATGCTTCATTTGTTTAATTGTTATGTGTGTAAAAATATAAACAATCTTTTTGAGATTATATTATATAGACCTAAACTCTACTTCGTTGGAGGAAACGAATACTCCTTCGATAAGACTACGGGCGCCCTCTATTGTGTAAGTTCCCCGCGAAGGGACATAACTCTAAGGGCCTCGAGTTTTATCGACTTGTTACATAATAATTTTCTTGCCAATATTCATTGTTTGCATTTGTATATATGTGTGAAAATGGCTCATAAATTGAAGCATCGGTAATATAATGCGTTTCTGTTAGAAATTCCAGGAACCAATCAACACATTAACTTAGTTAGAAATCCGAACACTTTTAGCTCTTAGATATATACCACACATTTATAAGTGCTATAAACTGACATTGTCTAATATGTATATAATGAACAAATTATCTAGATTTTTCTATGTTTTTTTTTTTTTCAATTGTGTCTCGAAATGAACGGAAAACAGAAAAAGGAGAGAGTGCCAGTTAATATCAATATTAATATTAATAACAATAAAAACTCACGTGTACAAAATTCATTAATTAACACCTTTGTTTGAAGTATTTTAATCTTATTGTTTTCTGTCCTTTATTTGACATATGTATTATATTAAGACAATTTGTTACCATATATATACATTATATATATAAACTGCTGAAATATTTGTGTTCCCTTTTGTTCTCAATAACATTGTCTTTGTTTTAACGTTAACTTCTCTTTTTTTTACATATTTTAACCCACACACACATGTAAATGATATCAATACAAAGTTTTAAAAACATATTACACCCTTTGCAAGTATCATTCGAAATAATACCACTTTTATTTTTTGGGATTATTAATAAGTTCTTCTTTGTCAATAAACGAACACAAGGCGGTCATTTTGTAATGATCTGTAAAATGTCTCATATTTCCTGTCAGTATATTTTAAGAGTTAAATGTTATATGTGTTAATTCAGTATTTGTTCAAATGTTTTTAAGAAACCATTGCTTATTATTATATCTACAGATACCTTCTTCACTATAATATGTATAGTGTGAATTTCATATGGAATAAATCTCATATTATTCTTTTATTAAAATACCTTGTCGTTGTTTTTTTTTTAAAGTATCTGAGGTTTGTTTTACATATTTTTTTAAATATCATAGGGTTTTTAATTTTGCAATTTATGTAGGTCGGTTGTCGCAAATTAAAGCTAAACCATTCCTGAAAAAAATATGTCAACCAACAATTACAACCATGCAACAGCTAGATTGTCGTCGTCGTCGTAAGATGGTTTTATTTTTAATCCAGAAGAAAATATGCATCTGTATTTGCTTAGTCAATCATTTCACCAAGGTAATAATTTACATATAAAGGCTTTATTTTGTTTGAAACTCAGGGCATACACGACAGATTTCTAATATCGACGTTTCCAAACATGGTAGCATCCCCGCAAATATGGGTCTAAATAAATTAACTATCTCCTTTCTCAAAACGTGCATTCTGGTATAGCAATATACATCCTGTTGATCTGCTTTGTCGAAAAGATATAATCTTTGGTACTGTGTGCATGCCCTCCCTCGAGAAATGGTCTCGGTTTTTTTAAGTTATTAAAATCCCTTCAGTTCATTATCTTCAACTATTCGTCTCACCCCGATGTGTATCTATGATTGAGAATGTCTGGCTCCAATTACAAGAAGTACAAACCAATATATTATAGGTTCTTACCTCTGGAAATGACCCACATGTAGGCAGTATTATGGAAAGGATTCTTCACAAGCACCTACCACTAGCATCAAAATATATATAGATATTATCAACTGGTGATTTATTTTAATGATATAGTATAGGGAATACATTTGCAGTTGGCTGTAAAGCTAGTGACTCGTAGCCTCCGGCCTTTCATTCGTTGTTTTGTGGAAAGACATTGGCACCAATTTGTTGGAGTATATCAATTCTTTTTGATGCTGGTGTATTTCATGCAATGGGTGTCAACACCACCCTCCTTCCCTTTCTGGTGTAAATTTGAATATTTACTAAAGTGCCACAGAAGAAGCAGTAATGTCTGTGGCCGCTTTTCAATACCTTATGTATTCTGAATAACTTTCAGTGGCGTAGCAAGGTTGTTGGGGTAGGGGGAGATCTCCGTACGGTAGTAATATTTTACTATATTTTGTTAAAATAGAATAATGAAGGAAGAAATACGCAATAAAATGAACTGCGTTTTATAATGTACCAACCAAATGTTATAACAAGCAGAACTTAAATTAAAACGATCTTCATCTTTGAGGAAAAATATAAATCATAAACCTGAAAAGCAGGGAGGAAAAAATTATGTTGCCCTTGATTTGCCACAGAAATGCCACAGAACTGGTAATATATTATTAGCCATGCCTAGTAGTATAAAGTGTTCTACAAAGAGCTAGCCTTGTGCACGACATCCATTGTCATCATTTAGACCGATGACGCGTGACCCTGGACGTAAATACAGAGACCGTTAGTATTCTTATATAAAGCGTGCGGCAGAAGTTACAAAAATATCCGCGGATTAAACCTCTTTTTGAGATCAATGAAAAATATGCAAATGAGACGACGCAGAATTATTGTACGCAAATAAGAATAACATAGATTACGAATATCAAAATGACGAATAAGAGTACATCGTCGATGACAGCTGGTAAAGATGCAAATGATACATTTTCTATATTATCATGTGCGGATCCAGGAATTTTTGCAGGAGGGGGTTTGCCAGTTTCCCGTTAAGGAAATCTGCCACCATCGTCTCTAAATTACATAGGCATACATACAAATTGAGCTTTTTAAAGAGAGAAGTTTTTTACAATGATGTAGGATCACATTGTGATTTAATTTCATTGATGCAAGGCATCAATTTTTTTGTAGCTGAGCATGGTGAGGTTTTGATCACCCTCCCCTTTGGAACCGCCCCTGATTATACAAGGTGAATAGCGTTGTTAGTATTACATCGAGATAACCTTCAATAAAAAGGTAAAAATAACACAGTTCGATATATTTTGATATCAATCTTTATAACACTACTCTCATAACCTTGTGTTAACTTCCTATATTTACCGTTCATCTAGTCTTGTATTTAAAGCTAGAATTTCATATTTTAAGTTATATTTTTAAAATATTGAATTAAAGCCTTAAAATAGATGGTATCTATAAACAGTCCTACCTTGTTAAAGAGTAATCCTATTAATTCACTATTGCCAGTTGAGAAATTGGCAAAAATATCATTTTCAACTCCAAATTCAAACGTTTAAAGATATCTATTCCATGGGGGGGGGGGGGGGTTAGAAAAACAAGGGAGGTAATTGTGTTATTCATTTTCGGACAAAGAAATAATTATGTTTTGACTTTCTTAGAAAATATGAAATTCTAGCTTTAAATATACAACGATACATATACTACCCAATAGATTCTCTCTATTGTTAAACCAATACACATCGTGGGGATTTGTAGGCCTACCACAGAGGATATTAAAATATTCCATTTCTTTCCTCGCTGTACAGCTTTATACTCTTTTTAAAAGTTAATTTACAAGATATGCAATGATTAGAAAACAGCTTGTTGGCACGCGAGCTGGAGAATTGAACAATTTCAGGTGCAGGCTTGGTTAGATTGTTAATCCCTGATTAAAGATGGAGGGTCACGGATTATTTGGTTTACAGGTTGTTTGATTTATAATATAAATTCTCACTTTAATATGAAAAAACAGCATCAAATCCAAGCTATGTGTATTCTTGCATAGCCATGGGTCGACAAAGTGATATAAAATAAATATGAGCTATAACTCATGATCACTATTCTTATTACCGAAGTTTTTATTGTTCTTCCAGTCCCATTGTTGTGCAACTCGCTTCAAATATTGATCTGCAGCAAAATACGATTTTTTCAACGATCTTAACAGTAATGGACAATCCAATCACAATTAATCGCCCTTGATTTAATTGACATCATCTATGTATATTTATCACATGCAGCTCTTTTCGTTTTATTCGAATGACTAACGCCGTTCTTGTCAATCCCACAGGTAACCTACTATCCCTGACAAGTGATAAATCCCAAAGTTTCTTATCGGTCCACCCCATATTGACATCCTGGATATTCCAGTCGAGAGTGACCAATGTCTCCAATTTCTATTTTAAAAACGTATAAAAATATGATTTAAAATACGGAATAGTGTTGATAAAAGAGTTATCGCCCCTTGTAATCAAAATCAGTGAAATTTATGTGTTTATTATTCTTATTTCGATCAATTAACATTTAAAGCAACATAAATTCTGAATTCTGTAAAGTAAGAATTATGAAAATTACAAGAAAATTTTACCACCACTACTCCATTTGATTGCCCTTTTTTAATTTCCATGTAAAAATATTTGTACTAGACCTTACAATGCAATGACGAAGAGGTTTCATTCATTTTTGAGTAAGTAAACTTTTTTAGCGCGGCAAATAAATTAATAATCTCCAAAGTCTGTGGGTAACAGTCGTAAATATATCATTACACGCTTTAATAAAATTTATTTAAATAGTTGTAATTTCAAGCACAACCAACTTTGAAATCCGCGACGTGATTTCGTTTACCATAATTCGGATTTCACATAGATATTGATATGATAATTAATATTTCATAAAACAAGTCAATTACCAATCTTTTTCAAAACATGAGCGTTTCTTTAAACCTTTCTGCTTAATTGATTTATGAACCACTGAACAATGAATATTGCTTTTAATGTCTAAATTATTAGTCTGTCGCAATAATAACTGTCATTTTTCCATTTAAACCTTTATATACCTGTGCTGGATTTTAAGGTGTACGTATATCGACTGGATATAAGAAGGTGACTGGTATAATGGGGTTATTAATAAAATATCATCCAGTCCTCTTCGTTCCATTCCATTGTTGTCTTCATCTTTTCATCGTCTGCTAATGATTTTGTCACTGACACGGCTTGTCATCAATAATGCATGACACGGTGTTAGTGTCAAATAGAAATATTATATGCGAGTAATATGTCCTGTAAATTATAAATGTAACTGATAATAATGAAGATAGAAAATAAAAAAAATCTGGTAGGCCTATGAGTATATTGAGGACAAATTGTCCCTGCAATAGTTTGATACCGGGAAGCAGACCACTGAAGGTCTGTAGTAAGATTCCACAGCTGTTAAGGAAAACATCTTTGTGTGAAGAGGTTATATAGATTAGTATAATCAATTGCACTTTTATATCAGGATACGTTTAATTTTAAGAACTTGCAATATTTTGAGGAAGTGTCATTATAGATTAAGGTTATGCTTTCTATTGTCTGGATTATCGTCTTACTTCCTGGTTACATTTTAATTAACTTCAAACATTAGTTAGAATATATTTTCGGTAGGAAAATCTTCTTGCAAGAAAGAAATGAAATAGGATTTAAGGTCCTACTATTAAACTCCATTTTATTTCATTTCATTTCCCACTCATGGTAGTCTTATTGTAGCGTATTCTGGCCTTATGAAGTCGGCATACGGGAAAGAATACGCTACAATAAGACCACCATGACCAAATCTGACGTATCTGACCTTTTCCCTGGATCATATCGCGACGTTCAATGGCCACGTCTTGTAGGGGAGACTCAGAAGATAGAGCCCTGTTTTTGTCATTGTATTTCAGAATCCGTGAGATTGTAGAGGTGTTTAAATAATGTTATATTCTGTCACGGAAATACATTTTATTATTCACCGTTCGAAAATTGAATCATTTACCTTTTTGAATATGTATTTCCGATTTCTTTGCGTATTAAGTATAAAATAGACCGATCACTTATCGATATTTCTAATGCGATATCGATAAACAGAATTTTTTTGCGTGCAACATCCGGTTAGAAAGGTATGAGTTGCATCTATGGAAAATAATCTTTCAATATGTGAATTATGGGAGGTGATCAAAAGGATTCGCTGTAAAATTTTCCGAAAAAGAACTCCGAAGCGTCGAAGATTTGCAAAACAATTCCTGAAATAGATTTATCGTTCGGACTACCAAACCCCTGGCCGCTACAAGCTGGAGAAAGGATTATGGTGTTAATATGGTTAGCTTATATAATCTAGAAACATCTAGAAGTGTGATAATTACTGGAAACAAATGTACCACGGTTTACTCTGAAATTATATCAATATCAACTTTGGGATATCAATTATCATACAAAATAACATAGTATACTAATTCCATAGGTTTCCACTGTCGTGCGATGCGTTGCGATATAAGATTGTCCCTATTCAGTCCACGATCTGGTATGTACAGATACGTTCGTATACGTTTCCTTACGGTTAACACGATTGCAACGAATGGCCTCAATATATGATGAGACATGTTAGGAACCCCACGATTACTCCACGATTCAATCGCAGCACGAATCCTGATACTAGGAACCTCGCATAACAGATACAGGCGGGTAAATATGGTGTGAAATATAGACACCAAAATCACAAGAGGTAACCTTTTTGTGGATGTACGATTTTAAATATCGGTGCAGTGGAATTGTATTATTATGATTTGTAGTTTTATAGAACCCCTGACAGTAGGAATTCGATGTAAGAGTAGACTGGTTTTTCATGTGACCAATTTTCAGAAATAGAAATGGGTTTACGTCCTACAATTATTTGACCGACCTGACTAATGAAGACGGGCTACATTATTGACCACAGGCCCCTGGTCAAGAGGGTATCTCAGACTTAAGTTAAGAATTTACTCAAAATTGTTTGCCTTAAAGATACATTGTGTAAGATTTAGATAAAGAACTAACCATTCTTGCTATAATAGTAGAGTGGTTCAGGCTAAAATGTTTTAAAACAAACAGACACTATTTCGGGACAGTAAAGACATTATATATGATAAGACTTACTATAAAAACGTCATTGATCAACAATGGAAGTCTGGCCACTTCTGATTTTTGAGGATATATAACCATTTGGACATATGTTATAAATGGCTCAAAATCTGCCCGGCTTCCATAATCAAAGGAGTTATCTCTTAGTGAGAATAAGAGCTATGTCCCTTGGTTGTACTAAAAAAAATATGCTCCAAGCTACGCACGTCCCGGAAACGAAATAACTTTATCGCAGTCGGAAAATATCGTTTATTTCCATACTGCAAAGTAACAGATTACACTCTATGGGACGATTGGATTTGACATATGTACGCATGCGCGAACGCTTAGTTGTTTTAACAGTAAACCCGCGCCTTCAAATGTCTTTATATTAACTGTGTTTATAATGCTACAGTAGAAATTCAAATACACGTTAAGCTGGAGATGTACGAGGAAAATAGAATGACATGTAATACGGGGAGTGAGAGAGAGGGATTAACCCCCCCCCCCCCCCCATAAAACTATTAATTTAAGACTTTATTTTTTGTCCCTCAGATAAATAAATATATTGTACTGCATGATGTTTGTTATGAAAAAAAAGAACACATTGCTGGATAAGTGGCGTATATGGAAAATAAAGACTACAAATAAAAAGTTTGTTTCGGTTATTTTCCGGTCTCAAATAGTTCTGCGTATTTAGAGCTAGCAAATATTTATTTCCTAACCACGATACATGCCAGCGTAAACCAAGAATGTAGCCACTTAATAAAAGTAAATCTCGAAAGGTTGTAGTAAATTTATCTGGGCACTCTCATGTGGTTGAAAGTTAGAAATGAGACGAAGCTATTACAGCTAGCTCTGTATTTAAATCACCAAAATCGCCAAAATCAAAAATCAAATCAAGGAGTGAAATCGAAATTTTTGCTCACGTTCGCTATTAAATAAACACGTAAGTCGAAGCCCGTAATGAGTGTATTTTTTACTCGGCGTTATATACCAATACATGTCTGTAAAAATACCTCATGTGACGTATATTTGCTGCGACTTCCTAAACCACGTGCGCGGCGCTGACTTCTGCTCACTTCAGAAGATTTCTCGACGGAGCAATCACACAGATAAGCGGGTCAGTTTTTATAAGGACAAATATTGTGTCTCTGAACCACTCTAATAATAGTTCGAAAGTAGATAATGTAAAATGAATAATTTGAAAATTTCATTCAAATTACTCCATTGCAAGCGAAGATATTAGCCTTTGAAGGTTTGACAGACGTGTGCAATAATTTCAACCACCGTACTGGTTGATCGAAGCTAAGTCTCCTTCCTCCATATTTGATTAAATCAAAGTATCGCTGAACCGTTTTAATCTATTTAATATCGGAGAAATCTGATGCCACCGAGAGTTGATTAAGGCCTGGATAAGTTAATTAATGTCTAATTAATACTTTGGAAACATTTCTGGCCTAAATAAAGGCCTGCAATAGGCAGATTTAGCTCTTGCATAATGCATGTTTAATAAAGTAATAACCCTTTATAAAACATGTGTTGTTTTAATGTATCACATACATAAATAAGAAACTATGTGTTTCTGGATCATAGATATTTCTCATAAACAGTGACTGGCAGTGGAGTAAATTCTTACATTAGGTCTGAGAATGCTTTGTGAACTCAGGATCTGATCTTGTCGGATGTTTAAACAGAGTCAGGGAAAAAAATTTCAATATTTTTAGACCGTAGTACAGACGTCAATGCTGGTGATATAAAATGTTTATTGTTAATTAGCAGATAATAAAAATTCTCACACAAATATTTATAAACAACACGTACAAATATCTGACATATTGCTAGCGATGACGACTTGACCACCGTGCATGTGAAATATCATCAATGGTCGTTTCGTATTATTTGTGTTTAATTAAGCTACGAAACGGTGGCCATTTTATCGGTTGATATTTAGCATGGATAATCTTAATGACGATTTTATTGCAAATGGCAAGCGTTTATCGGCGGGAGTCTAACTAATGGTACAATTGTTCAACATATTTAGGGCAGGGGGGAACGTGACGACTTAACTCTCCTGTAGAAATTGACCATAAAGAAGCGACAGGGGGACAGTGGATACAGCCGAACAGGAGTAGTTTAAGAGACCATAAAGGAAAAGTAAAACGACATTTATAAATTTGTAAGAATAAAGATTTATGAGAAGTGAATGGTGTTGAATGAACTTGCTTGTCTGTCATTAAATATGTTGTCAATGATTAAGAGTCGTATTAAATAAATGTTTATCTTGGTTGATTTTTTCTCACAGATCAACTGTCCTATCATTTCGTCAGGAGTAACATGAACATATTTTATATAAGATTTTATGATCGGTTTACTACCTGTATACATTTATGAAATGTTCATGACATTATTGTAAAGGGGTCTGAAAATATTTGAGGCCCTTTGTTGGCCAAAAGGGCTGCGGGGGGGGGGGGCTAAGAAGGATGTTTTTACTCCAATTGAAACAAGAACAAAAATGTTTGTAATGACAGCGGACGCCCAAATACATACCGACAATAATGCGTGGTCTTAAAAGGTGATAAAGTTTGTAAAATAATACAATAGAAGCCTCCCATATCAAAATCTATGTACTGGACCAATAAAATTATGAACATTGTCAAACTTAACAGAAGCTATAGAGAAAATAAAACATTTTGTACCTCAGTGAAACACATTTGGTTTATTTTGGAAATCTGTGCTTCCGAACATGAATTTGATAGCCTACATAATTGTCACAAATGAGTTACATTACATGCACACGATGACATGCCATATATGAAATGCTCAAAAATTTCCATAACCCCATTTCCGCATGCCGTCGTTTCCCCATTTCACTGGTGCAAGACGGGGGTCTGGCGAGGAACAGCGTTCAGTTGTTCGGGTAGGACGAAAAATCTCAGGTCTCGTGTGGAAAGTTCAGCTCGTGGAGGCTTCACCTTGATAATTGGAAAAATATTTCTGTTTGGCCTAAATTTCGTCATAACAAACTGCATAGCATCTGTCCGTCTTCATTATCCCAATTTAAGCGGGAAATCATAGGACGTTACGTCACTCCATTTTCGCATAAATCAAAACGTCAGGTATTGGACTGTTAAGGCTTGGAACGCCATTTTCCAAGTTTCAATTTTTTTGTGGGTTACCAGGTCTATGTTATAGGACTTAATTATTTATGGAAAGATTCTAGAAACGTAACAAATTAAATAAATAAGCTGATAAACTTAATCACATTTAACATTGTACCCACTTAATCAGTAAAATAAAGGACAATATTGAACAGGACAGATTTTGACTAACATATCTGCATAAATCATAAGATCACACAAGAAAATTGATCGACTCGTGGCAGTGAAATTGGCATCCTGCTGATTCCAATCTCCCAAAACAAACTATCCTGCAGAATTCTATTTTGGCCAGTGCAGGTATCTTTTTCATTTTATTATCCCGTTGATGTTTACTTATGTAATATTGTCTTTGTCTTCTCATACCGTCCACAATTCCGCGTTCTCGCTGCTTACAAATTTTCTCTCAATGGTGTAATTACATTCAATAAGAAGCAGTCATGTAGAACGTATTTGATTTTCTCTTTATAGTTTAATGATTCTGATGTCGAACTAAGAACGAAACAATTTACAATCTCCTATATATTTGTATGTAAATTTACATAGAGTCACAGACAAGACAACTGTTAATAGCCCAGTCCTTTTTACCACACAGGAACATTTATGTAAAACTCCCTGCTTTTAACAACTTATTTTCTGTTTTCATCTCTAGGCCATCTAAAAACCATTTAACCTTTAGCCTAATTGGCCCGACTTTGCCAGACGATCGTCAAATAGAAACATTTAGCCTCAGCGATACAGCCTTTCAATTTCCATAGATCATGTAATGACGGTATACTCGGTTTTGATGTCGTTTGTCGAGTGAAATCAAACTAAAGGAGGAGAAAGGGGTTTGATTTTATCTATTTTTAAAATATCTTTGATGTAGTAGCAAATCTCGTCTGTGATTTGTATTAGTCTACAGTAGTCTTCAATAACCAGACCCTGTTTTATAAGATAATAGGCCATATACCAAACACGAACTCATAAAAAAACAGACAAAATACAAACAAAACTAATCAATATTGGATATATAACTAGAACCTTTGATGTCCGTCAAATCAATTAATAATTATACCAAACTACAAATAAAACCAAAACACTACACAAAACTATGGAGGACTTTTAATTTTTGTTTACCGAGAAATATTGCCGATCCCATTCCCAATAACAAAAATCAAATTCGGGCGCCCTATGCTACACAAACATTTGCTGCTCGTTTAGAAGTTCGACCTAAATGCAGATTTTTGAATATTTTTGTGCTATCACGTGGGTGTGGTCATCAAACATATACGTTGCTACGGATATGTTACTATGGTGACCATATGCTTTCGAGTTTTGTTCTTATAGATATGTGTTACGAAGAGATAATGCTTGAGGAATCGTCATTAAAATGATAGACAGCAATATGTAGTTTGAATGGGGATGTAGTGTGCCGTGCACATTGTCAAATTACTTGGTGCCTAACTGATTTTTCAGATCATGTCTGTACACTTCGCCACACAACACAAATTAATATATTTTACTTCTTAAATGGATTATCCCGATTTGAACAGAGTCGCCAACATAAAAGTCCGACTGCGTCTGAAATTTAAGCGCCAAAATAAAAAGGGATCGTGTATATACTCTGTCTAAAAATATTGAGTCGTTTGGACGTGAACGTCAAAACTGCTTATCCGGACACGTAACATTTTTTAGATTTCCAGTTATTTTTTTCCTTGGGTGACCTGGTAATCAATTCCTGTTCCTTTAGAGGTCTAAACAGTGAATGGCACATGTGCTGTACTTGATAACGAAAGGAAAATGTCACCTACACATTATTTTTATAAAATATAAGTCTGTTTTTATCCAGACTCCGGATAATACAACTTTGGACACCGGTCTCCATTTCCAGATGAAGACTGGCAGGTGTAAGTTGTTTGAAAATGTATCACATATATTGAGTTAGTTGCTCGGCCCTACGATAGAGGATTTTAAGGAATTTTAACACAAAATTAAGCATTTTTATCCTCTAAAATATTATCGGCATTGGCCCTTTAAATGACCCACAGCTAATAACAGGGAGACTTATATTCTTTAAGAAACATATGGGTAAGAAGGCCATTCAAGAACAATGTATGACAAATTACGTCTCGCTGGTATTATTATGGAATGAAAGAAATTTGTGGTCTAATATTGTATAGTAACAAAACTCTGACGGATTTTGGCTACTTGCTTTATTCGCTGGTTTGAAGAAAGACAAAAATATATCCTTTCCAAATTCAGATTGTAGAATTTGTAATTTTTGTCAATAATTGGTAATCGTGATAATCGCATGAAATGGTTCCACTAATTAGGTAATAGATGACGACTTTCATGTTCTCTTCGATTTTATTTTTGTTCCATAATTTAACAGAAGATTTAATATGCTTATTAAACATGGCGTGAATTCTATTTTCCCCGAGACTGACAGAATTAGATATATTGTTGACTCATTCGTCGTTTTAAAATCTTTAAATGGGTGGTCTTTTATCTCCGACTTCTTTGATGTCCAACGGATAAGATTATACGAAAAAGTGAGGAAACACTTAACAGAGATAGAGCGAGAGTAAACGGGAGAGCATTAAGAAATTAGGACCAAGTCGACAAAGAATAGAAAAAAGAGAAAATTGTCCGCTTAATTGACAAAATTGTTCTGTACTAAAAAAGAGGAAAGAGGAAATTTTCATTCAGTCTGATAACAAAGTCATTATTTTTTTTTCAAATTCATTTTCATCGCAATTTCTTTTTATTAAGTATGATGTGATATCTGAAAGAATTGGTAGATTGCAAATCTTGAAGGAGTGGAGATGTTCCAATTCTTTATTTTATCAAACATCTTTGCGATATATGATAAAGACATATTAGGCCTGTAATATTATTATATGTGAACTTTTTTTTGACTGTGTTAAAAGATATTAACATAGCCTATACAGTATGTAGATCGTATTTATTTTTGATCAGTGTAACGGTTGGTCTTCTACCCTCGTGGACTTTAACTGGACATTATATACGATTATTTTTGGATAAAAAAGCGCTGAAAAGTACAAATAAAGTTTAAGGGGTATATTATGATCAAAAATTTTTAGTTACCCCCACCCCCTGAGGGGTTGGGTGGACGAATGGTTAGCATGTGCGTACTGTATCATACGACCTGTCATTGAGTCAACTGGTGTGGTTTCGAATCCCCGGTTGTACTTGACAAGGAGTAGGGTCGCCTGTCCAACCTCGTGGGTTTTCTCCGGGTCATCCGGTTTCCTCCCACTGCTAAAGACCCCTACACGCACGCGAATTATTTAAACAAAATTAAACCATATGTTAATCCCGAAATGACCTAGTTTGTGTCGATTGGACGTTAAACCCCATTTCCCTCCCCGTGCAATAAACCGAATCTTAGTTGATGAAAATGATATTGTATAACATTGCAACATATTTCATACGGTATCAATTTATCTGGTAACATATTTCATACGGTATTGATTTGTCTGGTAACGTTTCATATGGTATTAATTCATATCTGGTAACATTCCACATGGTAATTATTTATATCTGGTAAAATTTCATACGGTAATGATTTATATGTATATCTTGTAACATTTCATATGGTTTTAACCTGTCTGGTAAGATTTAATACGATATTAGTTTATCTGGTAACATTTCATACTTTATTGACTTATAAATGTTAAGATTACATACGATATTTACATCTATGGAGACTGCATACGGTAATAATTTATATCTGGTAACATTTATTAACTTATATCTGGTAACATTGCATACATTATTAATTCATATCTGGTAACATTTTATGCGGTATCAAGTTATCTGGTAACATTTCATACGATATTAATTTGTCAAATAGAAGTTCTTATGGTATTAATATAACAATATCTGGTAACATTTCACACGACTGGTAACATTTCATACGCTATTTATCTATGTCTGGTAACATTTCTTACAGTATTAATTTTTATCTGGTAATATATCATACGATATCAATTTATAACATTTAATACGGAATTAATGTATCTGGTAACATTTCATACGGTATTAATTTATTTGGTAACATTTGATCTGATACACTATCGATCAGTCTTGTAACATCTGATACGACATAATATTGGTCTGGTAACATTTGGAGTGGAAACTATTGCTATGATATCAATTACTAATATTCCGCTGTAATACAGATTGATAATAATTTAGTACTTGCGCTTGCTAATTAGTTCATTAAGATAAAGCCCCAATTACTTGCTAATCTATAATGTTTATTTCTGCGACACCACTGGCAATACACATCCACCCATATTTAAAATACCAATGCCAACTGCATGCAAGATATAATACTTAGCATCTTTCATAAGGTGGTATAATGTGTTTCTTGAATTATCAAACGAATAGTATTACTGTATGTTATTTATTTTTGCTGATAAATAAACACATTATATTATAGATTTACAGAAATTATCGAAATTAAAGCAGTGTTTTTCATAAAATGAGCCCCCACAGAAAGTTATATGGGTTTAAAACAAAAGTTTTGGCTACCAAATCCTTTCAATAGTTTTCGCAGTGGAAGGAAAATTGCATTCTTTATAATTTGATTAAAGCGCCTGAAGCTGAAGACACGGTGTCTTTTTACCGCCCACCTGAAACATTATTTTGCTAATGATAAGCAACTAGGCTATATAAATTTCATTGGGAATACTTTGCTCATATGAATTTTTGGACTGCTTGGAGATGCTTGATAGATAGTGTTGTTGTGTCAATGGCAGGCTGCAGGGAATAATTCGACCCGGATATTGGTAGATTGCTTTTTGTTCTTCTAGGAATGTTTGTCTTCAAAAGACCAAATATAGCCACCCACAATAAATCAAATATAAAATAGGGAATCCAAAGAAAACAAGAAGGAAGAAGATGAATGAGCTCTGGTAGAAAAGATTATCTCTTTGTACGTTTTCTTTGGTAACCCAGGGGTGAGAAAACGCGTTTCTGTGGTCGGTCTCAATTGACACGTATTCATTCCTGTCTTCTCGCAGATTTATTACAGCGTTCGAAGCAAACGAAGCAAAACGGAGCCAATCAAGTTCTATTCGCTGTTTTAATCTATTTGCTAACACGGAGTAAATTGATCAGTATGGGATTAAAACCCGTATCGAACTGCGACCTAGCTCTCTTGTTTGTTTGATTACATTTAATGACGCCATCAAAATTGGTAGTATGGGCTTTATTACCAACATCAGGACCCCCAATAACAGATATTAATGAACAGTGTCTTACACATAGCTCGCCGTGTAAATTTCGTGGTCTAACATGACACATGAGGTTGACACATTATCATCAAGAGAAATAGATTACCAACATTATGTTAGGTTTTTTTAATCAAAGCAATCTGGACTCAAACAGATTGTCTAGAAAAATATTTTATCAAATTATTCTTCCTTTTTGTTCATTTTGTCAAAAAGACAACAAAACACTATTACGTTGCCTTAAAGGGGCCTTTTAATTTTGAAATGTTTACGATTTTTTTCTGCATTATATTTGTATGATTGTATTATTATGCAAATCTGTCTTACTATTGAAAACAAAAAGAGTTGTTAGCTATATTATGTCAACTCTTCATATTGGGGGGTTTGGGTGTTAACCATTAAGCACTTTCATGGTTTTTCTTATTATACTTTCGATCCCAGTGTTAGCCGAGAAATATCCAGCCTGTCCCATCCCCTTTGCTATTGGTGAAAATTGTCAAGCTGTTGGGATGGAACAAAAGAGATGAGGTTCCGCGTATACAATTGTCAGTACGTTAAAGATCCCCTGTAACAATAAGCCCCTTCCGCTGTCATATGCTACATATCATCCTGCATGGAGTGTGTCGTGTACTTTTTTTGTGTATTTTGTTATACCAACTCTACTATATTTTTTTTCTTCTTTTTTTTTGCGGTTGTTATAACACACCGAGATAACGTTGCGCAGGGGGCGGTCACAATACTCCACCCTACCACCCTCACACTCACGGGCCTCACTACAAAATATATATATTTTTGTTACTATTGTATATTCGCAATCTGATTAATAAAATACAGATCTATATATATATATATACATATATTTAATACTTTCGATGGCTACATGAAGATCTGACAAGTAATAGTGGGAGTTCACGTCAGAGGTCAAACGAGCGGCTGTTGACCCTATGACTTCAGACATTGATTAATCAATCAGCATTGACGTTTCTAGGGGTTTACCCACCGTTCCCCACGGAGAACGCCAATAAGTTGCCGTAACATACCGTTTCATTGGCTAATTCTTCACATCAACTAGAACGCCTGTATATGACAACTTTTCCAGATCCTAGATTAGTAAAGACAAGTAAAACGAAATTTTGAACTATAAAAACGAAACGAAATAGAATCTGTGTTTTAAACAGATTTTTATATTTGGGGCGTTTTGAAATGTATATCTGGTTGTGCTATGTCCTTGTGGTGTCGTGTACTTCAGCATTCGTTCAATTGGTTTTATTGTTGTATAAGTTTTTATATAACTCCAATAGAAATACAAATGAAAGATGAATCTGGCTAATAAAAGAGAAGACAAAGCCATCTTTATTTATTCATTTTCTGGTTTCATTTTTATAAATCAAACGAAAATCAAAACATTTATAATATTAATAGGCTTACCGGCATGTTTCTTTGTGTAAGTGCAGTCAGACTGCTATCTTATAGATTCAGATAGAAACGACATATATAGAAACGAATACTTTATGCATAAATGTATTATTATGAAGAATACAGCGCAACCAGTAATAATCTTTAATCTGCGTAATTAGCCAACCTTGACCATGGACAATCCGCATTATCAATAATTAAAACCCACCTCTTTCTTTCTACTATATGACGTGTAAGAGAAGCAACATAAAGGCTTTTCATAAATTTCAATCCTTTATGTACGTAATTGTTTATTATAGGAATGTCTCTAGGGGATTCCCCAGTATGATACAAAGAGTAGGCTGGTTAGGGCAAGTTTTTGTCAGATTTATCGTTCGCAACATCGCCTCGTTTTACGCTTAAATAATCGCAGCGGACCGCAACACCAAACACGAGAATCTACCATTGAAGCATCAGTGAACAAACTATAATCAACTCTCCATCCGTAGTTGATTTCATTTTAAATCTTAATTCATAACTAATATACAATTCATAGTTGAAAAACCGTTATGTTCAAATTGGTTCAGTAACCCTTGAAAAGACAAAGGTGGCAAATCATCGTTTGGTCTAATCGATATAAACCTAGTCAAGTGATCTACTTCCCCAGGGATAAGTAAGAGAGAAATATAAGGATACCCCACGTTTTGTGTTTATAGAAGCGTTCTGATTTATTCTTTTATATACAGCATTTAATATTCACTTTATTTATCATTATTTCAAATGTTCTTTGAATCATTATAATTTGTTTCATTTTTTCGAAGATGCCAATTAAAAGAATAGGTGAAATGAGATGTTCAATTATTTGATGCTTTGATGAAAGGGTGGCCAAAAAAACAATTTTAAAGAACAGTTCCTTGTTGATAGCACATTAAGGAGAGAGAGAGAGAGAGTGAGAGAGAGAGGGGGGGCTCAACATCCACTCGACGCAAATTTGATTTCAATAATTCGCTTGTGCGTAGGGGTCTTGGCCGTGGGAGGAAACCGGAGATAAAGCATGACTCCGAAGTTATGCTGGAAAAGGTATAATAAAACCCGAGGGGAGAACTCCAATTGGGAGTATTTCCTCTTGACATTTTACTTTTTCCGAATAACTAAGGAGGGTTGTGTTATCTCACAAAGCCGTCACAAAAAATAAAAACTAGACACGTCCATGTAAATTGCTTATAAGTAAAGAATAAATTTAACCGAGATATTATTAAGAATAACAACCTCATACTGCGTATTATGTAGAATAATCTTATGCCGCTTAATTTTCTAGAATGATAACATCATACTGGGTATTATGTAGAATAATAACCTCATACCATTTTATTAGGTAGAATAATCAAGCCAATTGGGTATTATGAAGAATAATAACCTCATACCATTTATTATGTAGAATAATAGAGCCAATTGGGTATTATGTAGAATAATAACCTCGTACCGTTTTATTGTGTAGAATGATAACATCATACTAGGTACTGTGTAGAATAATAACCTCATACTGTTTTATAATGTAGAATAATAACATCATACTGTGCATTATGTACAATAATAGTCTCATACCGTTTTATTTTCTAGAATGATAACCTCATATCTGGGTATTATGTAGAATAATGACCTAATACCGGGATATTATGTAGAAAAATAGCCTCCATGGGTATATGTAGGATAATAAACTCGTGCCGGGATATTATTAGAATATAGTTTATCCACGCTCTCATTAGAATAATAACCCCATATTGTGTATTATCTAGGTTAATAACCTAACACCGTTTTATTAGTGTAGAATAATAACCTCATATTGGGTATAATCTAGAATAATAACCTAATACCGTTTTATTATTAGTGTGGAATAATAACCTCATATTGGGAATTATCGAGGATAATAACCTAATACCGTTTTATTTTGTGGAATAATAACCTCACATTGGATATTATCTAGAATAATAACCTAACACCGGGGTTTTTTTTGGTGGGGGGGGGTATCTACGATGATAACCTAATACCGTTTTATTTTGTAAAATATTAACCCCAATTTGGGTATTATTTAGAATAATAACCTAATACCGTTTTACCTTGTAGAATAATAACATCATCCTTGGTATTATGTAGAATGATAACCTCATACCGTTTTAATATGTAGAATAATAACCTCATACTGGCATTATGTACAATAATAGTCTCATACCGTTTTATTTTCTAGAATAATAACCTCATAAAGGGTATTATGTAGAATAATAACCTCATACCGTCAATGGGTAATATATAGAATAATAACCTAACACCGTTTTTAGTGTATAAAAACCTCATATTGAGTATTATGTGAAATAATAACCGCATACTGGGTTATTATGTAGAACAAAAACCTCATGTAGAATAATAACCCCATATCGGTTTATTATCAGATTATAGTTAATCCACAATCCCATTTGAGGGGTTAAATAGATTACCAACTTTAACAGCACAAGTGTGTTTATTCCGAATATCGAAAGAACTTGGTCCGATTTAACAAGTGAATGTCATTATGCAATCAGCGTGTTCTTTGGACGGGCGTGTCTTTTAAACTTTCGTAGTTTCATAATGAGAAGCATGCCATTGTCCAATCCTTTCATCGAAAATGAATCAAAATGTACGTGATTGTGGTGCCTTTTTTGATAATGAAATGATTCCAAATGTATTAGATATTCTCTATCCTCTTCTCGAATTTTCAACTCCATTAAATATGGCAGTGTTTATGCATATGTAGCGTCTTCTGATTTACTATAAGGTAAAATACAACCACCCCCTCCCCCCCCCCCACACACACACAATATAGGACAAAACGTTGTATCATAATGGTCATCCAACCATTATACTTTGAAAACCATTCCTGTTATTTCTTAAACGTACATTCATAGTACACCGAAATATAACAGCACATTATTAACTGCCATATTAATAAAAGACATTATTAATCTCAAAATCATTGTCTCAAAGTAGGACAAAAAATAAGCGCTCGCACCAAAGACTCCGAACTCGTAATATATGGCTCATTGAATTTTAGCTTGGTCATTTTTCATAATATTCTCTACGCCTCGCTTACTAAATGAGTTTATGAGATGCGAGAGGGGAAAAGTTTTAAAGCTCGTTAATTTTACATGTTCGGAGGTTTGACAAATTGTCGTATATTTCAATGATGACCCGCGTTAGATGAGATTGCGACAAGTTTCCCAAAAGATTGGGGTCATTGATAGAATGAACCGGAAACGATAAATCCCGCCTGGTAATTTTTTTTCTTTCATTTTATATTCAATATTTACAAGTGAGGAGTTTTAGCACTATGTTTTTTCTTCGGCGATTAATGGATATTTTGAAAACATGGTGTCGAGTTGTTTTTTGTGTTTTTGAGTAATTTCACTCGTTTATAAAATTTTGGTTTATTAGATGCACGTTGTAATATTGAAAGGTGTTGGTTGAGTAAATTTATACAAGGACAAGTCGTTAACTCGATGTTTATAGCACATTCGCTGCCATTTTATTTTCCTTTTGATCAAGCTATGTTTAACTTTTATTAATCTCTTCGAGTTCCGCTTCCCTCGTAAAACTTCGTCATATGACGGAAATAAAAGCAAATCTCGTATTTCATCGTAAATGGCTTAGGATACATTATTTTAGCAAAACAATAATGTTCTGTTGTATATATTCGGTTCCAGACTTGAAATTATACTTTCTATTCGTGGAAAGTCAGCGTAAGCAATTTTATGTCGATACATCTGAATATAGGCGTATTGGATTTTTCGCGTTTGAATGAGGCCTAAAAGTTTTGCAAAAATTTTCAATGCACATTGCTCTTTTGCCGAACCGTTTCTGTTTTTTTTACCACAAAAAAGCACGTCATTGGACACATGTAGGACTGTAACCTCTCAAACATCATACATCATGCATATGTTAAAACGGCAATTTCATATTTTATAGTTATATTTTTAGAATATATTAAAATAAAGCCTTAAAATTGATGGTATCTATAAACAGGCCTACTTTGTTAAAGATTAATCCTATTAATCATATAATTCACTGTTGCCAGTTGAGAAATTGGCAAAAATATCATTTTCAACTTCAAATTCAAACGTTTGAAGACAGCTATTGCATGAGGGGGATGGGAAAACAAGGGGGGTAATTGTGTTATTATTTCCTATGTGAAAAAAATGCCTATGATTGTATAATAGTGAGTTGACAACCTATTGAGCAAAAGACATAGAAATAAATATGTTTTGACTCTCTTAGAAAATATGAAATTATCACTTTAAGAAACATAGAAATAGTAATTGTTCTAATAGATTAACAGGATAGTTGTGTTTACTCCTAAATACGGTTATCATATCATTGGTAAGGTCTGCGTGTCTTACCAAATGGGGCGCCTGTTTAGATCATCTATATGAATTAAAGATTCCATAGTAGTAAACCGAAGTGATTTATGAAGAAATAGCTCAAGTCTTTCTTTTACTAAATTTGTTTGCTATCACATGATCTTATAGAGAGGTGTGTAATTCTGACTATGGAAGTAATCCGAGCGGGATATCTCTTATACAGCCTGGATGAACCGACTTAGCAGAAAGTAAATGGGGGAGGGGGGCACTATCCGAATCCTAATCTGATTAATAAGCACAAATCCTATTTCGTGCTTTTCATTTCGTTTTACCTGTCTTTACTACACTAAGATCTGGAAGAGTTGTTATATTTCCGGCGTTTTTGGATAATACATATGAGAGATTAGCCAATGAAACGGCCTGTTTAGGCGAGCTTTAGACGTGTTTTGCACGGAACTGTGGGTAAACCACTAGAAACATCAATGCTGATTTATTAATCAAATGTCTGACGTCATAGAGGTCAAAAACCGCCCGCATGACCCCTGACGCGACCTATAGCTAGAACTGGTCAATTCTTCATGTAGTATAGGTAGGTCATCGAAAGTATAAAAAAACGAAACGAAATATTGATCTGTATTTGAATCAGATTGTCCTAATTCCGACGACCCTTTCCTCTTTCCATACAAAAAAACCCAGTGTAGCCTATTTCATTTTAAATAATGGAAATCTACGTAATTATTGTTAAATAAGATTATTGTATACATGTTACGTCATTCATTCGGAAAATGAATATAAACAAATTGGCTAATATAAGTTGTGTTTAATTATATATAGTTTATTTTTATTGCCGACCTACATGTATTATTAGTTGTCTAGGTTTGTAAAATATTGAAATCAATACAATTAGAGTAAGAAGTTGAGTTAGAAACAAGTACTTCAAAGATCTTTTTTTGTTTTATTTTTAATTATCTTGAACTTGTTTAATTAATTTGAAAATAATTAACCATAATGTATTTTTTTATCATGCCAGTAAAGTAGACGATTTGCCTGTTTCTTATACCATTATTAAAAAAATTCCTTGTCCTTTTTTTTAAATTGACAAATGACATTGTTTGAAATGAAGCATAATGTGTATGTATAATTGAGAAGAGAACATTCCATTTGTGCTTGATTGATTTACATAGCCAATCGTACCACATTTAAACTTGCACCTCGTGACACTCTTATAATATAATCAAAACCTTACATGAAAAATTCATAAAATCACAAGCTCATTTTGTCTCCGCCATTTTCTTCTTTAAATAGAAAGTAATAATAATGGCGACGAACACAACTAATGGGTATCGCATATATCGATACACCATTTAATTAAATAGATATTTTAAGGCATGAAAATGTATTTTTTCCTGGGAGATATCTCATAGAATGAAAAATGAAATGGAGTTTAACGTCCTACATTTCTGCATCGATTGGGCTAATGAAGACGGATAATGGGGCATACAAAATATTCAATAGTGAATAAATCTATATAGACTCAAAAACACTTCCGTGTTTTGGTTTTTAGTAACTTGTATGGGTGGAGTTGGGAGAGGGAGTGGGAGCGCCGCTGAAATTAGTTCTGGATTTCTGACTAGTCGTTTCACACAGTTTGGATTTGAATCATTATTATCATTGTTCGGTTTGTTATTTGTTTGGGTATTATTTTACTATCAAAACAGAAGAATATATTTAATATTGGGAATTGTATTTAAGACCACATGTACGATAAGATATGTAGAAAATGATAGATTATATATAGTCGTTTATATTGACTAGTAATAATAAAGAGAAAGATTAACGTGGCTTTAAAGAAGGAAAGTTAATTTAGATATTTTCTAGTGACCAACAATACGTGTATAGAAATATAATGATTATATGTTATTGATAATGGCTTTTGTAAAATAGCAGGATAAACATGGGATATATTTCATCTTGACAGAATATAGATGATTTCTGACTTTATCTTATATCAATCTAATATATAAACACGCGATGTATAATATTTGTTGTTTTCTATATATATATTTGTAAAATAAAATAAGCAGAACATAGATCATAAAAATGTTCGTCAAATTATTGTGATTTTACAAGAATGATACTCTTGATATGGAAATGATAGTCATGTATAAATAAAATTAAGGAATTCTACAGTAGTAAAGGAATTCAAAGAAACCTTTACAAACAGATAGATGTTAGAACGAAAACTGAATATTTTGTGTCTGTCCATGTCAGAACCTTTGAGCTTTTTTATTCAAAACCTGCTCGTTTTGCTAGTCACGTCGAAATCTGAATTAATTGCTTCTTTGACTGATTGAGTCTAGTGCCGTGGTTACGATCCCAGTCTTGGGATGGCTTTTCTCCGTGTGTTCTCAGGTTTGCTCCCACTACCAAAGACCTCTCTTTCTGCGCAAGCGAATTAATGATAGTCCCGAAACTATCTCTCTCTCTCTCTCTCTCTCTCTCTGAAATAATATGTGACGTCCTTGCTAGATACCTTCGATCATAAATGTGTTGTGGGTTTAAAACGTGATTGAAATAAATTGTGAGATGGATATTGAGTATTCCCAGTTGGTTTATATCTTGACCTACAGTAGATTGCAATCAAGTGAAATAGAAGAATTTTTCCTGGGCTTTATACAAGGTCGTTCTAACGCTGTAATTTCGTAATTCTTTTGAGTATCAAAATTTAATTGTTGTGGTGCATTTCTTTATCCAAATGATTCCACCGTGTATTAATATATTTGTGAATGAATTTATCGCCCACACATTGAGAATAGATTTTTGTCTGGTGTGACAGACATTTTACAAATGAGGTATTCCTTAGACCCCCATTTATCATAGTTAGACACACAGAAATTGACATCTTTCATATATGTGCACAAACTTATGTACATTTCTGTGCCAATTTCAACGTTTCATATGTCAATCACAGTCTGTTACATTTCATAGCGTGACCATCACCTGGTGTTATTGTTCATATATTGAAATCTACGACTTCAATAGAACTATCATTAGTTTCATATAAAGGGAAAATTATAAGAATACATGTTTTTTGTATTGTGATAAATGTGTAATTAAACCGAAGAAAAGACTATAACGTGTCATGTGTTCATAGTTATTACTCTCGTAAGCAGTATTTCAAAATTTAACAAAATACCTATAGTAGACGTGAAAGTTTCCTTGGTGGCTGATTTGTAGAAAAATATCCCCATCTATTGCAAACACTGACTATTTAGACATTCTTCGCAAACACTGCTTATTTTAGAAAATTAAAAGAGAAAACTTGTTTTGAAAACCCCCGTTCTAAATGTATCGTCAGGGCGTATATTAAACCATGTATTAACTCAAAAATAAAGTTTGGGTTTTTTTTTTCTCTCTGATCAACCGACCAAAACCCACAAAACGCTAATGCCTGTACAAATCTTTTCATTTTATTTCCTTTAACTGTGGTTGGAAACATGCCGTCATGTTGATCAGTGTCAAATATTAATTTACTAACTTATTTGTGATGAATCGCCCTGATTGCTATATTTAATATGATTTCTTCTGATTCTCGCTAATAAACGAAAACGCCATTTTCTCTTCATTGTTTTCAACATACACATCAAATAACCGATAAAGAAATTCCACGTATCATTATAAGATTAGGGAAGATTTTGGGCTTTTAAAGAAATGAAGCTGAAGACTATGATCGCATCATTTATTTTCTATATAAATCTATTCATACAATATTGTATACAGATATGTGTAGTTGGGTGAATCTGAAAACAAACTATAATAGGATAGTAATTTGACAGAATTAATATTGTTATTATTATTTAGATACACATATCTGACAGACGCATCCACCATCTTTTGGTGTGTCAGTCATCCCTCCTAGGGGGAGGGGGGTGCAGAAATATTCAGGAACAATCGATGCCACTGTATGTGTTAGTGACTACATTCGGATCAAGTTTTGGAACATTGTGCTCAATTTATTAGTTCTTTGATGAAGAGCTTTAATAATAATATGGGTTGCTATATCGAACAAAAAGGCATAATATTCATACACAACAATCTGGTTTATTTTAGCATATCACTCTAAACGTACCGATCAAAGTCCCGGCCCGGGGCCCCCCATATTTAGCCCCCCCCCCCAATTCTGGGTCACCTAAAATAATTTCTCTAAATTAAAGTAAATGAAAACACCATAAGAGAGGAAGTCTGTTTAAAATACTCAAATTGTCAACGAATTCTAAACGTTAATGAAATCGCTGCTTAAATTGTCTCAGAAACACTGAAATTAATCCTATTTTAAAAAAAAATCCTGGAGGAAAACACCCCAGGGACTCAAGTGAGGGGGAGGGAGTACATACTAGTACGATCAGCGGTCAGTACGAACAATTTGAACAAAGAACGATGGGGCCCCCGCACAGTTGGTATGTCCCGGGTCCTCCACAAGGTTAATCCGGCACTGGATCAAAGGCCGAATTATTGTAGAGACTTAAAAATGTTGCGGAATTGAGTTTAATGTCCCACTGTTTTACATCATCCGGGCTACTGAAGAGGCATACGCGTATATGCAGTGTGCTATGGGAAAGATTATGCCCGGACAACGGCGCTGCGGCCTGGGGCTTTATTCACGAAATTTTAACTAAGATAAAATCCAAATTTTAGTTATTTGATTGGATAATATTAGATGGATTGTAGCGCTTAGCCAATCAAAACTGAAGTATTTACTAAAATTTAGATTTTATCTTCAGTTAAGATTTCCTGAATCAGGGCCCTGACCTTTTTTTCATAATTCAACTGCCGAGGGTTCACTAACGTGCACGCCAAGACGTTCTCTGGAAATCCAAACAATTAGACAGGGATTGAGGTTTATCGTCCATTGGACACGAACTAGGTTATTTCGGGAGTAACACATGGTACATTTTATTTCAACAATTTGCTTGCGCGTAGGAGTCTTTAGCAGTATTGAATCGGAGAGCCCCACTCTTTGTCACGCACAAACGATGGATCGAAACCACGCCAGTCTTTAGCAATGGGATGGAATCGGAGGTTGGACAGGTGAACATACTTCTTATTGTCACGCACAAACGGGAGATCGAAATCACGCCAGTTGATTAAATGGCGGACCTTTTGATACAACGCGCACGCGTTACGATCGACCACCCACCCTATTTAAGTGAACGTGAGACTTTAAAGTGAAATATTTCATTCAAGAAAGAGTTCCACGCACCTGAATCCATGATAATTTGAAAAAAAATAGAGATTTTATCTGCTTAATAAGGATGTAAATGTTTTCACATAATATTAGATTTTGAAATATTCATATAGATAATTAATACTGGTTATAAAAGCTTATTATAATAAACAGACAAAAATTCTTCTTTATCGTTGATTTTATATCTTCGCTTATTTTCACCTAATCTTTTTTATGAAGCATTTTATTCTTACAGAAACTTAACATGAAGTGCCACCTGTTAATTTAAATATTCTTCTATATACTTAATATGTTTCCAGTAAAAAAAATGGACGAGCGAAAAGTTGGGTATGATGAACACATTGCTTTATATTATATAGAGCTAACCTCCGATCTAAAAAAAACGAACCCCTTTTCTACCATACAATAGAAAAGTAAAGGTAAAAAATAAAAGTATAATAAGGTCTATACACTCAAATACTATAATATTGTCCCGTTTACACCAATTATATCTTATCTTAAAGATGATATCAGTCTGATTTTAGCAAATGTATGAAATAGACCTATATTCACATATATATATAAAATATACATATACACTGCACATGTTCATTACACACAACAAAGATTCTTGTGTCTTGTGTGAGAATTTTTTTATTAAGGCATTCATTTTTGTAATATTCTTTAGGTTTTTTTCATCACCAATAAGACAACTATTATCTACCACAATGTCAATTGCAACTGTCTGAATGTTAAGACAATTTCATACAATACTTTTAAACCCGATGAATTATAGTAAAATTTAAATGGTATACTATTCATAAATGGTGTAAATTTATAGATGTTATAATATTTACCCATTGTGTAGAAGTAATATTTACACATTATGTACAGATGTAATATTTACACATTATGTACAGATGTAATATTTACACATTATGTACAGATGTTATATTTATACATTATGTACAACTGTTATAATATTTACACATCATGTACAAATGTTATAATATTTACACATTATGTACATATGTTATATTTATACGTGATAGATATTTACATATCTTATTATATTTATATGTGATAGATATTTACAGAGAGAGGGAGAGAAATGGGGTTTAACGTACACTCGTCACAAACTAGGTCATTTCGGGACTAACATATGGTTTAATTTTATTTCAATAATTCGCTTTCGCGTAGGGGTCTTGAGCAGGGAGGAAACCGGAGTACCCGGGGAAAACCCACGAGGCTGGACAGTCGACAGATATTTACAGATGTTATATTTATACATGATAGATATTTACAGATGTTCTATTTTTACTTCGTTTTGTTTTGCCAGATGTTTCATAACTTACTGTTCTTGGCTTACCAGATGTTTCATATTTTATTGTTATTGTCTCTCCGGATGTTTCAGGTGTTTTGTTATTGTTTCACCGGATGTTTCATGTTTTTTTGTTATTGTCTCACCGGATGTTTCATGTTTTATTGTAATTGTCTCACCGGATGTTTCATTTTTTATTTCTATTTTTTTTTTGTCTCTCCGATTTTTCCATGTTTTATTGTTATTGTCTTGCTGGATGTATCATATCTTATATCTTTTTGTCTCACCGGTTGTTTCATCTCTTATTTTTCTTGTCTCACAAAATGTTTCATCTCTCTGTCTCACTAGATGTTTCATCTGTTATGGTTCTTGTCTTACGAGTTGTTTTATTAGTAGTATGTAGTCTAGTCCCGTTAATTGTACCGCAGCGAAAATAATAATAAAAAAAGAAGTCGCTGCTTCTGGAGACTTTGGTATTAGAAGAAGCAAGTTTCGATAGAGACAACAAATACTGAAACATTGCGTTACTAACAGAATTATTATACAGTTGAAGTTGGGTGTTATAATAGAAAATCAATTGTAATCTAAAGCAATTGCACTAGGGGCCCCTATCATCCACGCTCTGTTTGTAACAATCAAATCTTGAGACAGAATTTCATCATTGGTTATATCTCAGTGTACTTTCATCCTGTGTATTCCAGCACCATGAAACTGTTGTTATTCCAAGACAAACACAACCCATTTATTAATTACATCTAACATTTCAGAAGTGGCTTAACTGAATGTCTATTTTATTTATCTTACATTTGTAGAGTTCTTTTGATAATCTGAACATTCATACAAGTATTAAATCAAACGGGCAGTTCATAGAAAATCCATACTGGATAATCTAGGTTGAAACTGGGAGCATAAATGGCCGCAACTGAGACGATACGATGTGCACACGCTTGTGACTGGAAAACAACCAGTTGACAACCACTCGTGTTCTACTTTTCCTGCAACTGCGTGTACTTTGGCAATGCCACTGCCCTGGCAACGAGAGAGCGACAGAGAGAGAGATAGAGAGAGAGAGAGAGAGAGAGAGAGAGAGAGAGGAAGAGAGAGAGAGAGAGGGGGGGTATCGTCCACTCGACACAATCTTGGTCATTCCGGGACTAACACATGGTTCAATTTTATTCCAATAATTCCCTTGCGTGTAGGGGTCTGTAGCAGTGGGAGGAAACAAACTGGGTCATTTCGGGACTAACACATGGTTCAATTTTATTTCAATAATTCGCTTGGGGGAAACCTGGAGAGAAACCAAGAGGTTGGACAGGCGATCCTACTCCTTGTCACGTCGACCAGTGTATCGAAACCCCGCCAGTTGACTCAATGACGGACCGTATGATACAGCGCGCACGTGCTAATCATTCCGCCATTCAACCCCCTTACCCTGGCAACACCAGACTAGAAAATGAAATAACCCGCGAAACATTCGAAACGAAATGTTCCTTTTTTATGTTACTTTTTTGCAGTATGTATTATCAATGAAAGAAATTCTACATCTGTATATCAATTATACAACTTATACAAAAGCAATTAGTGTGGTATTTTTTAAATGCTTTTACAATTAGGGATACGAATATTTTTATCACTAAAAACTGTTTCTGTCAATGTGGTGTCATATTGGGTACATTAATCAAATTTTAATGTAAAAAAACAAAACAATATAAACGCACACACAAACACAAAAAACTCAACCAACATATATAAGCAAATTAAGATAGTGAAATACACGAATGGGTTTTGAAAGAATATGATTAATCCTGAATAATACAGAAATTTAGTTTTTCATTCTATCTATTTATTGGAGGTGTGTAAAGCAGACGTTAAACAATTATTGAAAACTGTTCATTTTCACAGGATATTTTAACAGATGTGCTATTAATGCAATGATCAGATAAGCTAAAAGTCTTTCTCAAATTGATTTTAAAAAATGACTGACTCTTGTGTAATTTAAACCAATTGAACTATTGGGTACATTAAGAATCAGTTGAGCAGAAATAGATGTTTAAAATGATTGTACGTTTAGTTAATTATACAATTGGCGACAGTGTCAAACTGAATAATCAAACTAGAATGTTATTTGTTTTATATTAGTAATTTACATGTGTTTCAATTCTTTTGTTAGCTGCTTTTTCTAGCGACAATAAAATTGCTGCATTGATGCCTACGATATATTAAAAATATGCACACAAAAAATTCAGAATAATAAGAGAACATTATTGGTGAAAATACTGCACCAAACTATTTGAACTCTCGATCTTCGAAGACAATAAAAAAAAAACTAGTGTTGTACAGCGTACGCGTAAAGGGGAATAACTGCGTTTAATTTATTAGAACAGTATTGCTTGTATGATGGTAGGAGTTGGATGGCCAAATGGTTAGCACGTGCGCGCTGTATAATAAAGATTGTCATTGAGTCAACTGGCATGATTTCGTTTCCCCGGCTGTATGTGACAAGGAGTAGGGTCGCCTGTCCAACCTCGTGGGTTTTCTCCGGGTTTCCCCCAAGCGAATTATTGAAATAAAATTGAACCATGTGTTAGTCCCGAAATGACCCAGTTTGTGTGGAATGGACGTTTAACCCCACTCTTTTCTCTCTGATGATATCAAAATTACGAACGAATGAATGTAATACATGTTACATTCAGCACCCAACCGGTACCCTCAGTACACTGCTATGAGGTAAATTATACTCTGACAGCAACTGAATTTTAACGGGTTCTTACGTGCATAAGTCCACGGGGTATCGGAGGGGGCGGGGTCCCATCCGAGCAAATAAACTGTTTCTTGTCAGGATCACCGTCCTGCACCACTGACAAGGCGAAACCACACTATTTTAAGGTATCAACTTATTACTAAAATGTAAAGTAAAGAATAGTTGGCCTTAAATATGAATGAATATAGGCCTAGTTATTCATATCCCGCAATGTATTCACATCCTGTAACTTCGGGGCTCTCATATTAGGCCTATATTTTTTACAACCGACCTTGCATTAAACACACGGCCTCGATACTCGTATCAAGTATCGATGCACCATAATAGGGCCAATAATCGTTTAGTTTATTTAAACGAAAAATGTCTGACACGTGCTCTTTACGTAGTAATAATTTCGACGATTAAAACAAAGCTAAGGTTAGATACCATCTTGAGGTCGATGTCCATGGGTAGAAATAAATTATGCAAAAAAACTATCCTTATGTGAGGAATTAAAAAAAAAATACTAAATATTCCCTGAATATCATTTTGCCATATTTTCCATTAAACATATAACAGTAAATATAATATGTGAGAAATTAGGAAATATTTTATATCATGAGAGAGAGATTACATATAGTGAGAGTTAAAACAATTGTACATACAATATATACAAGAAGTGAACATTTAACTTATATTTCTATTGCACAAGTACATATATTAGACGAGTCTGTTGAACGATCCTAGACAGAATTACATTTTAGTTTAATCACAGTCGGGTTTTAGGGGAATAATTCCACATGTGTACAAACACGATCTTAAACTCTGATTACAACTAAACATGCTACATGAAAACGATTATATAATGCTACATAAGATATCTACTTAACGGTTTAATTTATAATCTTATGCATCTATAATCTTATGTATTTATAATCATATGTATTTATTACACAATATTAAGAACTGGAGGAAATAAAGATATATATATTTCATTACAGATTTAACAGAGAAAGATCTTTAGGCTAGACAAGATAGCATACATCCAGAACATAAAAATAACAAATATTTTCTCACAACCAAATGTTACCCAGTTTTTAAATATTGTACAACTTCTACAACTCACATTTCCTGACAAAAGACCCACATGATATCAACTATATTCAAAAGATCTAGTTTGTTTTTTAAAAAAAAACTAACAATCATTGGTTTTTGTGGAATGACATATTTTAATGACCTAATAATAAAGAATAGCTAAGAGTAAAAGGTCCCCACTAATAGCAAGGCTACACTATGATACGGGGTGGGGATGGAAACTGAAGAAGGATCTTCACAAGCCTACAATTGTCATCTAGATGTCTTTATCCTTAACAAGCATTCTAAGTAATAATTTTCATTTTAGTTGATATATATATCTTTGAAGTATAAATGGCACAAAAAATCCTAATAAGGAATAACCGAATAGTTTATAACTATATCAGATATAAATTTGAATGTTATTTCAAAGATTACTATGTAGTCAAATATCACATTTAATATTCTTAGAAATATGGAAGTCAAAAGTGAGAAACAAAAATAAATATTTTTGACAAAGAAAATCTCCAGTAAAATACTATTATATACATCTAAGACACAGTATTATAATGTGCATTAATTAAAACAGATAAATAATAACTAAAATATATTTTTCAGTTATCAAACTAATATGTATTATATATATCCTACAAATCTCTAACACTTCATTATGTTGCTGGATATAGGTAGATAATATTCAAATATTAATTTGATTTACAACTCAGTTTGCCCTTAATTAATTCAAATTATAACGAAACATGCATATTGTACTGGGTTTTTAAAAAAAAAAACCAAAGCAGGTACACCATACTATGGACTGGGAACCGAACATGATGTTATGGCCACCATCTTGGAATTGCCATGCAATTGTCCAAGGAACAAGAAGGCTAAGTTTCATGCCAATGGTGCTTGAATTGTCTAATTTTAAAGAGCATCACAACAAGTAGAACAAGAACAATTGGTATCCAGTTCCTGATCCAAAAATGTTTACATTAATTTGATTGAAGCACTATATATATAAATATACAAATTTTAACATGATTTCTTTACTTAGGGCAAGAGGTAGCCTTCTGCTTTATTTACAGTCAAATTATGCTTTTAATCAATGCAAAATCTGAATGTTTTCTGCAATTTATTAACTACACAAATATAAGATAAGATGTAATAAAACTTGTAGGCTAAAACACTTGTATAATAGCACTTTCATGTTAAATAAGTTCACAGTTTTCAAAGATCATACTTCAGGTATTATGGTTACTGCTACATGTATAATTCAATCCATTCTTAGGAAATTATTTTCAGGAACTTGCATTGTTGACCTCAATTTCTGTAAATTTTAATTGTTTTCCTTTTTTAAAATCTAAAATAAACCAATAGAATAAAATGAATTATTTTATACACAGCTTAAGAATAATACCACTGTCACCAAAAAATAGGGGACAATGAACTTTCCTGGCCAACAACCGGAATTAACCCATGAGCTCCAGACTAGCGAGCCAGCATCTTACTTAGCCACCGTGGTTTATAGTAATTTAGAAGATTGTAGCGAAAGAATTGTAACCTTAGTCATGACATTAACCAATTGAACATCTACAGTAAGTTTGAACATTCTACCTCAATTTGAAACAGTAATTGTATTCAAAACAGCCTGACAATTAGACAGACCACACCAATATAATAATTCCCTTTCTTTCTACTAAAATGCAATAGTTTATAAATGTCATAGCATCAA
Source organism: Patella ulyssiponensis (assembly GCA_963678685.1). Lineage (NCBI taxonomy): Eukaryota > Metazoa > Mollusca > Gastropoda > Patellidae > Patella > Patella ulyssiponensis. The sequence continues at coordinate 80,891,181 of OY783226.1, read as the reverse complement.
CAACGTTCATTTGGGCCTCAAAAAATTATTAATCATTGAATATTTTGTTAAGAGTGATGTTATGTTTGACACCAATGTAGATTTATTTGGGGAATTACCAATACTCTAATTTGTTATGTTTACAGTAATAAATGTTCAAATTCATTTCTTCCTCACATTCATTTCTCGTTTTATACTTATAGTAATGACTTACCTACACTGAACACTGATTTTCTTTATTTAGAGACCAGCTGTCTGTAATATATCTTCAAATAATTTCTTATAATGCCAAGTATCACCTTTAACTCGTTTACGACAAACACCCATATAAGAACTCTTTGGTATAGAACACACTTCCATATCAAAGGCCAGTTTAACACGACCCCAATCATCAGTAACAGTACATCGTAACATGTAACTGAAATAAACATTATTAACAAATTAGAAATAAACAACTTAATTATGAGCAATAGTTAGGAAATTGATGGAATAGAGCCCAATGTTAAACCAACTAACAAATATTTTTTGACCAGCAATTTTTATATTGTTCAGCCCAGAAATTTAATTCTGAATGTGAAAGAATATCTGAATATCAGATATATTCTATAACTAAAAGTATTACTTACTCGCTTTGTTTAAAGGGAATACACTTGGCATCTATTGTTGATTTCAATCTGTTCAATACGTAATCAGCATTAAATTCATTTGTTCTATATACATTGTGTAAAGCCTGAAATTGTTCATAAATAATAAGAATTTATTAAAGGCAAAGTGTACCGGTTATCAGGGGCAATAACTATGACAGCAACTATTGAAAATTGTTGAAATTCAATAGGATTAGTGAGCGTATAAAAATTATTTTTTTGGCAACTTGTGAACTGATTTAAATTAAAAATTCATTATGAATTTAGTAACACATGACACGATTAAATTGAAATAAACACAAAATTGATAATTATATAAACACCAATGATAAGGATCTTTATATCCTTTACCCTTGTATATTTACTGCAGTACACAGGGAGAGATAGAGGAATGGGGTTTAATGTCCACTCAACACTCAAGTCATTTGGGGGCTAACAAATGGTTCAATTTTTTTTTGATAATTCAGTTGTGCATTGGGCGGAAACAGGATGATCAGAGAAAACCTGACAAGATTGGACAGGCGACCCAACTCCTTCTCCCGTACAACAGGGGAATCTCAACCAGGCTAGTTGACTCAATGACAGACCTTATGTTACCAGTGTAGCCTACATGTGCTAACCTACTGGAGTACAGTGTAATGAATAGATTTCTACTGAAATTTGTAATGACAATAAATCTAAATACATCAAATACATTAATAATCACCATCACATATTTTTTTATAGAAAACAAATAAATTGTAGTAGTACCTTGACTTTTCTGGGTCCTTCTGATGTAGAACCTTTGTTTTTCTTTGGTGTTAACATATTAAAGACCTTCTCTAAACTACCAAATACAGCAGCTTTACGTGATTTCTGACTACTGGTAGGTGTAGACATGTGTATTTTATATAGTTCATCATCAACTGATACAGTTCTAGAAATATAAATCACAACATTCATTGAAAAGACATTCAATAATTGCCAATAATATTGATATCATCTTACTGTGAAAATATGGGTTTATATCCAATATCAAAGACAAAATGAACATTTTAAAATCTGTTACCAATGTGGGTTTCTATATTGCCTTGAACATTGTTTGTAATGAACAAAGCAAAACATATCTCACAAGTAAAAGCAGAAATGAGATTTTTGAACAAGTATAGATATTTTATATTAGACACTCCAATATCACTTACTTTTTATGTGCCCCAAGTGGATTTTCTGGTGGTAGATTGTTAATCTGAGAATCGTATGATCGAGATGGTGATAAAGTTGTACTCATAAATGATTTCTCACTTGATTTAGATGGCGTACATACTGTAATGAACAATAACTTAGTTTGACAAAATTACAAATTACCATGACAGGTGCTTATATAAAATTTGTCAGGTAGAAATCTTTACTGTGTTAAAACTGCAACATTCTAATTGGAATATGTCTGTTTCTTTTCTGACAATTCTTGCTTTTAAGAAATAAACCTTTTTTTAAGAGAATGAGATTGGCAGTTGAACTCCTGTATGCAATGTTTGACAGACGGCATTGTCTATATGTTTTCTGATAAATTGTAACTGATATATATAGATGCAAAACTTACATGTATCATCTAATGCTACTTGTAGTTGTTTTGACATGAGAGGTGACAGGGGTTTAGCTGGTGGCTCCGTTAAAGCAGAAGTCTTCTGATTTTTATATTGAGACTTTGGTGTGAATGGAACCACAAAGTTCTTTTCATTTTCTTTATTTTCCTTATTGCCTTCACTGAACTCCAGTCTCTCCCTGGCACGACCCTTGACCCGTTCTTCCTTCGAAGCCTTCTGTTTTTGATCACTGTATCCATTAACACCTCTATTATTAGGAGTTAGAATATACTGGTTAGAATTTTCACCATCATCTTCAATACTTAATGGTCGTACCTACACAAATTAGATAACATCAAACAATTAAAGACACTGATTTCTAAAAACATTGTGAAATGGGGTTTAATGTATTACTTTTCCGTATCAATATGGATTATGAAAATAACCAGCGGCGCTATGGCCTACTCTTCAATTCATTTTCCAACTGTTCATCCCATCCTCACGATACCCTTTTTATTGCCATGCCATTTGTACTGCACCACTGACATGGGCAAACCAGACTGGAAATCTCGAGGACCTATCTCAGCCAACAGCTAGATCAAATCAGGGGCCTTTGGGTTAGTGGGACATTGCCAAACTACAAAAGAGCACTCGGTTCATATAAGAACAAGAGGCATGTATAGATATAACTTCTGTGGAAGCAGACGTTAAATAAAGCTATATCACACACATAGAGCAGGTTCGGATCCTTTAAACAAAATCTTCTATAGGCCTTCATTTAACTTCAATTGTCTTCTGCGATGTTCCTTTTTTCTCTCCACAATGGTGGTTTTCAGTAAAGTATTAAGAAATACCGGGTATCTGTCAAGTACAATAGAATAGAAGTCACCTTTGTTTTATCAGTAGCTGTTGGTTTCTGTAATAATCTAACTGGTCGACCTTTCATTTTCTTCTCCAGTAATAAGAAGTATGATGCAGTTAAATAATCATAGTTCCACTAAAATAACAAATCAAAATATCGTTTAATGTAACTGCAAGCTTCGCCCAGATAGCAGCTTTTCTGCCTACATTCTAGCACTAGATACATTTTCCTTTGGTTTTAATTCCTGAAGGTTCATCTCATATCATAGTGAGATTCAAGTGTTGTTACCGCATATTAACGAATGTAGATCCCAACAGATAGAGTATACAAACAGATTGTGATAGGATAAAATAGTTGTATTTATTACATTTAGTTGTGTTTAGCAGAGTCAGTTAATGGGAGGCAAATATATGGAAGTTTTAAATAAAATTAAGTCTCTGTGAGAAAATGAAAAACATGTTGTCTTGCATATGTCCTGCCTGACAGTGACATAATGCAAGTTCTTGGTTCTAAAATTAATGTCTTCCCAAAAAGAAAAAAAACCCTGATATCTCCCTGGCAAACGCCACATGAAGTCCATGTACTCTTTTTGTGGTCGGATAAAGTAACTCTGATAACGGTCAATTGGTCATGTGACAGTTATTACAGGCTAATGGCACAATGAATAATTTTGTGGGAGATCAACGGTTTTCATTAAACATATTTACCTCTGAAACTTTACTTTCCATTTCTCTTCTTTTTTGACCATAATGAACTGCTAATTCTGTTAAACAATCTTCATCTAATGTCATCTGATTTAAAAATATTTTAACAATGATAAATTTTTATTCTAACTGAAAGTGTCTAGGAATATGTGATTAACAATGTTTGTGTAAAAACCCTTTAATTATTTCTATCTGAGAGATGAAAATCTGATATTTTTTAAGACCTGGAAAAATTATAAATCACTAAGTCTGATGTTGCTATCGTAGTGCTAGTACATTTGTTATGTAATTAAAAACAGCCAATATAATACTCCTGATGTTATCTTATTCATGCAACCTCCAGACTAGCGAGCCAGCATCTCACCCGCTTAGACATCATGACTCCTTATATTAATGATAGACGTCTCATTGACTACAATTAGTAGGAGAATTTATTACCTTATATTTACTTTCAAATTCACATGGAATGTTAAAACCTTTACGTAACCAGGGATGATTGATTAATTGTTGAATAGATATTCTACGTTTGGGATCAACTTGTAACATCTGGGCTATTAATATAGAACTTTCTGGAGTTAACCAATCGGGCACATCATACTTTCCACTCTGAAATATTCAAGTATTCAGCTACACAGATGATTTTAGGTAAGAAAAACATACATGTTAAATTGATAGACATCGACCCTGTCCTTCAAATTATTGTAAGTAATATTGTAAAATATTAATAAACTTTATGAAATTTAAATGTGCGAGGGTTGATATTACCTGTATTTTACGATATAAAGATGGTATCTTCTCATCATCAAAGGGAAGATAACCACATAATAAAGCATATAATAAAACACCCATACTCCATAAGTCGGCCTAAAAAACAAAGAACATTTCATTTCATTCTCAATCTAATGTACATAGGTTATTTTATGAATAATAATCTCCTGATTTATTTAAGTTTAAGGATGAAAAGTTATTAAAATTTAATATTAATTGTTCTTATGACTCCTATAAAATATTATACAGAATTTGTTTTCTTCAAACTTTTATTAGTTAATATGTTGAGTACCTCTGCCCCAAGATATTGTTTTCCTGAGATGAGTTCGGGTGCAGCATAGGCTGGACTACCACAACATGTAAACAAATGGTTCTCCATACCACCCTGAAAAATATGGAAATTGATTAACTGGTTAAGCTAAAATTTGATGTTGGAAGTCAAATGGAAAAGGGTTAAATATTCATTTTATTTTTCTTCCCCTTTTCTTAACGATTATTAATATCACATCACAAATCTATTTACAGTATTTCAGAAGCCAATTATACTATGACATAAACTTTTGAAAATATACTTCTAAGATTATTTAAACATCTGCCAATTAATGAATTATATACCTTACCTTGGGCTTAGCACATAAACCAAAATCTATCAACTTCAAATTTTGATCCTCATCAAGTAATAAATTTTCCTGAAAATAAAATAAGACAAAATGAAATATACAAAATCTACGTTATCAAGATGGAAAAGGCTTTAGAAATGGTACAAAACGGGAGAGATATAAAGTATTATTATTTTTGGTAATTCCCATCATTAGTTAATCCAATTACAAGTAACTCAATTCAGTCTATCATTTTATGTTTTTCAATCTCTGATTATTATTGTGGACTTATTATGTTGTTATCTGTCCATAGGTTTGTCTTGTGTAATCATTCATTTGTGCTGTGGTCCTCCTGTATTTACTATACAACATTTTTTTAGCACACGAAAAATAAATTAGATCAAGACTTGTGCAACTCAAAATCAAAGTAATAATTATTATGAATACATACCGGTTTTAGATCTCTATGAGCATATCCTTTAATGTGTATATAAGCAACAGCTGATACAATCTGTCTAAAAAATATTCTAGCTTCTGCTTCATCTAGTCTATCTTTAGAAACAATATAATCAAACAATTCTCCTTCTGGACAGTACTGAAAATCAACATTGACAATTTTGGAGAATATTAACATTCTGTATTTTTAAAAGTAATGATTGTTTCAATGTTTAACTGTAAATAAACAACAAATGATAAAGAAAAAGAATGCAAAAATCCTTCTAAAATCCATTGTTTAGCAGATTAGTTATGAAGGGGGGTAACTCTGTTTATTTCTCCTTAACGCAATATTATCTCCCCTTAGACCACGAAAGTGGCTAAATTTCAAGAAACTGAAGAACCTGCATAACATTACTAGATAATAACCTTGAACTGAATAAATGTCACTCAAATCTCTCGCCATACTAAAATGGATCCAGATTTTGAATGGCCATCAAAACTTTAATGTGTAAAAAGAAGAGCATGTCAGTCATACCTCTAACACCATATAGAATCTGGTTTCAGTTTCTAAAACTTGATACAATTTACAAATATGTTGATGACAAAGTTCCTTCATTGCTGCTATTTCCGTTTTAACTCTTGGTAAATCATCCTACAATAAATATTAAACCAATTAACCCTTGTGGCTTTAGTAATTTTGACCACTACATACAAATTCAAATGTTATTAATTTTTTGGTGCTGCTTGATAACCTCTAATAAACATTACTGTTGAAATTAAAGGATTGTGTTGCCATCCACCTACATATGTAAAATAGGTGGACAGAAACGTTGTGCTTTAGGTATTGGGGATATGATTTCAAGAAATGTACCTTAAATCAATACCTTTTTCAATCTAATTAGAATTATATCTTTATTTTGTTTCATCTTTTATGTTTCTGATATAAAAGCTAACGTATATTCAACAATGCATAAGAATTCAGTGATTTTATAAGTAGTTCAATGGATGTCTTGGAAGTCAATGGAGTCACTGTGTTTTCATTGGCTGCTTGCAACACAAGGAAGAACATGACACAATGATAAAACATTTCAGATGTTCAGTAAAATTCAGTCCATTTGAATTTAAAGCGGGATTTAAAACTAATTTTTCTTTTTAAAAAAACATTTGATTTGAATTAAATTGTATTGTTTTTGTTCCTTAATCTTCATTATAAATTATGACTGTGACATCTGCAACAAATTAGACCAAAATACGCACTTTTTTAGTGGAAAAACTGGTAAGAAATATCCTTGCCGTAGCGGCTATAACTGTCTAAGTAGAAACATAGTTTACTTACTAACATGCTCCCTTTGTAAAAAACAATATGTAGGGGAAAGTAAACATGCCTTTTCAAAACGAATTAAGGAACACTATGCAGATATTAGACACAATAGACCAAAGCCGGTCGCTCTACATTTCAATTAATAGACGGTCATTCATGTAGGAATGTCATGATTAAAATTATAGAGCTTTTTAAGACTGATCCAGATAATGGCAAAAACGATGCCTTAAGAAAAGCAAATGAATTCAAATGGATTCATACTTTAAGAACTTTCGCACCGGATGGCATTAACGATAAGATGTAGTCCCGAAGGGTCCCCCACTTTATTGTTTACTATAAATTTGTTGAACAATTTGAAAATAATCTTTTTTGTGGCACTTAATAATTAATATGCTCTCTATCCTATTCTACTGACAGCACAGAAATAACATCATACCCCTAAAGCTCTTTTATCCATTATCTTTATGGCTACTTTTTCACCTGTTAAGGCATGATAGGCCAACTTTACTTTAGCAAAACCACCTGTAATATAAATGTGAAACACAGTTGTTAATCAATAACAATAACCCCATAAAATGTTCTAGGACAATCAACCAGATTTTGTGCCACTATCTATCTCAGTGTTGGTCAATTAATAATTATAACATAGAATTTTCTGTCATACTTGAAACAGTTCATTTGTCAAAACAAAACATTCTATTACAAGAATAATGCTATCAATGCTGAAAATGGTCCATACTCATACCACTAATACTACAACTATATCAGCAAGATAATTACATCAACATCTCTTTCATGCTATTTAAATAACTAACGCTTGTAGATTATTTCATTGTTTTGAAATTAATCATTTTTGATGACACAGGCCTACAAGTACAACACTCAATATGGTGGTGTCTGATCATACATGTAACTTGTTTTGTTGATATGAAATGGGGGGATTTACCACAAATTAGGTCATTTCGGTACTAACATTTGGTCAATTCCATTTTAATAATTTGCTTGCGACTTCAGGTCTTTAGCAGTGTAAGGAAACTGGAGGACCCGGAAAAAAAACCCCACGAGTTTGGACAGGCGATCCTACTCCTTGTCACATACTACCGGGGAATGGAAACCACACCAGTTGACTCAATGACAGACCTTATGATACAACATGCATGTGCTAACCATTCGGCTATCCACCACCCCTTGTTGATATAAACTCAGAAATATGCACATACGTAGCATTTGCTAACCATTGGGCTATCCATAACCCCTTGTTGATATAAACTAAGAAATATGCACATACGTAGCATTTAAAGGACAATATTGGTGCCAGTCATTATTACATATGTGATAGAACTGGTCAAATACATTTTAAATATAATTTTAACACAGATCATTGCTACGGGAGATGTGTAACAAACACTGGAATGAACGGGAAGTGACGTCAAACATGACTTACACAGGTTATCCTTCTATAAAACTGACTGAAGTAACGAGCGATAACAGAGTACAGACACACGATAGAATTGCATTTCACTGATAATTCTGTTGACGATGAAAAGTTAATATTATATGAGACGGTGAGAGGATATCAGACGTCAATTCCCGTTCATTCCAGTGTTTGTTACACATCTCCCGTAGCCATGATCTTTGTGTTAAAGATATTTGGAACCATTTAACCAGTTCTATCACATATGTAATAATGACTGACACCAATTTTGTCCTTTAATATACACATACATACTTGATTTAAAAAAAAAAAATCAATCTCACAGAATCTCTCGATTTACCTGAACCGATGGTTTCTCTTAAATGGTAGAAACCCTTTAATTCTGGATATTGAGAACTCATTTTGGAAAGTTCAATCTATTAGATATTTACAGTATTAATGATACCTGGAATAGAAAACGGAAAAACAATACACAAATCTACTACTATGCACTTATTCCGTGGTATACTGGATGAAAACAAGGATCAAAATTAGTGATCCACTGTCAACAATAATTATATAAGTAAGACAAAATCTTTAACTTGGACTTGGACCACTTAATGTGCTCATTATATTAGAACTTTCACCACTGTTTACAATTTTAAGAAATAATTGAAAAATCTTCCTTAATTAAGGCTTAATTCATTAGTTCACTTAATGTCTAATATATTTGGTGTGTTTTTCTAAGTTTATTGTATTATTTGTGTTGTAATATAATTTAAGGTATTTTCTGGTTTGGTTCCATTCAGTTGTTCAGGAAGTAGGGTCTGGGAAGGGACAATGTATAGTCGTTAGACGGGAAACCTAGCCGACCTAGTACCTAGGTTAACTAATTTGATCTGAATTTTAAATTCCAAGAGGTTTATTTTATTGTACTGTAGGGTTTCCCATATGTAGCAAGATCCAGATTTGGTGCTTGTCTAATCTATATATAATAAAATAAAAAGATAAATCATAAATACAGGAAATAAATAATTTAAATGACACATCAATGCATATTTTTACCTACAAATTATGTAAATGTTCACCCAAAATAAACAAGGCCCGTTTTTGATTTCTACTATTTCTAGTATTTAGTAAAATTTAGTAAACTAACATAATCATGTCGTTTTTTACAACTTTTTTTCCAATTTCCCCAATACATTTGCAAAAATTCTAAATTAAAAATGCACCTTATAGAAGTTATTGTGCTCTAAAACACCACATAACCATAAAAATAACAGTAACTTGATGTCAGCATCCACTTTATCAACTTTGTTTTGGATCTGTACAGTTTTGAAATTGGCTCCTTTTCATACATGACCAATCGGCGCGCTAATCATTCGACTTCCGCAACACCAATAGGATATAAAAAAAAAAAAATTGTCGACAATCAATGGTTTAAAAATAATACAAGCCAAAATTTGAATTATAGAAATTCAAAATGATCACATTAGTCTCTTAGTTTATCATGATTATTTTCAAAAAATACATTTTAATGTGGTGCGGGATTACAATCATTTTCATACTAAAAAATGGCGTCCGACGAAGAGGTATTTTTTTAGCATTTTTTGGGCCAAAAAATTGTAAATTACACCCTCTCATTCCCATAATTGAAAAATAATACTTATTTCGTGAAAGAATGTTCACTATGGCACAATATTCTCTGAATGATTATATAGAAATGTCTTTTTATAGCTAAAGATACAAACAAACAAATCGGCTGAGAAAAGAAATGAACTTGGGTCAGTGAGAAGAAAGGCGGAAGTTCTGACTTTTTGTGAACGAATTAATGTCAGTTCAGATGTTGAGCCACCATAATAAAATAAACTATTTTTGTACTGTATAAATAAACTACTTAATTAATGCTATTTAAAAAGTTGCCCCTGTTTGAATTGTTGATGTTTCAGTCCTTCAAAATTATATTAGCCTATTGTGTGTCCCATGGTAAATAATAAACGGATTTCTACGATTATGAACAAACTACTCTACTTAAGTTATTATAAACTTACCTATGTGTTTAAAATCACCTCCGGTTAAATAAAATCCATTATACAACTAAATATACCAACGAATAAAAAAGTTCTCTCTTGTAAAAGTGAACTTATCACAAACTTTGACACCGAGAAATAAAAAATGGAAGCTTATTACGTCACTTATCGGAATAGATCATTTCGTATGAGGGGGTCAAAGCAAGGCTATTTTGTGTTGATGCGTTCGATTACTGGCCCCGCGATACTCTAGCCACCGCGAATGCGTTCGGGTTACTTCTGGAAGTAACCCATTATTCAACATGGAAGCAAATAAATTATTTGATCGAAGTTATATTTGCCGATAAAGTTTAGGCGACGAAAGAATTATTGTTGACAATTGTCTCAGTAGTGTTGTGTTTATTTTGGTGATTCCACATCTTGGTTTAACGATTTCAAGAATTAGAAAAATCCACTCGCAGAACTGAGATGTTTATTAAATATTATTTTTTTCTTGATAACGGGTCAGTTTCATCAAATCAATGTATGGAGTCATAAGCCATGGTGGCTATAGAGAGCAGACTGGGTCTCCATGTAGGAATTCTTCCTACTGAATTTGGTATCTGATTAGAGGAAAGTCTTCAAAACCCTAACGTCATGTGTACACCCAGACCAGCCGATGTGAACATGAGTAAATCGAACTCGATGATCACATAGCCAACAGCCTGGAGTACGACTGAGTGATAAAAAGTCTAAAGTTTGTTGATGGATTATTGTCTGCTCGTTGTTATTCATCAGAACATCGAGCACAATTAATTGTTTAGTGGCGTTCATCTTCCATTTTGATATCCGAAGAAAGTGCCGCGCCGTTTGATTACCCATTCCCACTGCGCATGTCGAAACGTACTCGAAGATCCTGGCCGAGTAAGCACGGAGCAAATAATCGAACGCGACATGTATGAATAAGCTTTTGCTCTGAGACCCAGTAATGAGTTTGAGCGTTTACAAACACAAATACGCCCATAGTCCGATATTTTGTTTCCGCCTTGTATTAATTATTTGGTTAGAGAGTTCTGGGGGAATTTTTTTTCTTTTGAATTACATTTGTTTTACTGGCCTTGAATATCACCGTTGAATATTTTTAATATTTCCTGATGATGAACTTAAGCAGTCCTGCCAGTTAACCCCGACAATCTGCTGTGGACGAGGTAGGCCTAAATTCCGATGTATTTTACATTTGCCTCGGCAAAATTAATAGCCGAGGCCATTGAATCATTGAATAGGTATATAACGTTTTTTTTTATAGATAAATACCAATAATTATTATCACCAAATCATACCGCGCATCGGTTTTATTATCGGTAGATAGTTCCATATCTTTCTATTTCTCTTTAAATATTATTTCTGGTGTGTTAGAATTTTATATTCTTGAAATTCACAAGGCTGTTTATCCATAAGATTTTGAAATCCACGGAGAATTGAATTTTCCGATGGCATTTCGTAGATCGCGATCATGTCCCAGTTAATCAACGCTTTGAATTATATTGCCGTAAAAGGTACCATGTCATATGAGTTATTGTATGCTACACAGATGGTTAAATTTAGTGCCGCGAAACTTGCACGAATTTTCCCCGCGGTCTGCATAATTAACACACAAAACCAAATAATAGGCCTACACACAATCTGTCGTGTGATTTTTTGTTTTAAATACATTTTTATAAAGACGATAAACGATGTTGAGACATCCCGAACTGTTCGTATCAAGAATGTTTCGATTTCAGTATCTGTCGAATGAACAAAAACAAGTAATTTAATCAGGAACATTAATGATATGAACAGTCGGACCGTGAATAAAATATGGAAATTATTGAGAAGCGGTGGTCTTTTTCATACGAAATATGATCAATTAAAATTATGATTGACTGGGCTGTAATGTGTTTTATAAAAATATATATAATATACACGGGTGAAATTACGGGGCGAAAAGCAATATTATACATGTATTTACGAGTATTCGTATAATCGGTAAATAAAATTTAGTATAGACTGACAATCAAATGGTTTAAAATTAATGTCATTGTATTGTCTCCAGTTGCTATTTTCTTGCCCAAACTCAAACGATCGAAAAGGCAGTGTGCTGTTTTGATTACAACACACGTGGTTATCATAAATTACCCCCTTCAACATAATTACGATGGTTTAGCCCATAACGTCACGTGTGTAATGTTGTGATGAACACAGACGAAAATACAAGCAAAAACATTGAATTTTCAAGAGAAAACCTCTTTTTTCCGTTGGGATGTTTAATTGTGCAATGAATTTTATTTAACCGGAGGTGATTTTAAACACATAGGTAAGTTTATAATAACTTAAGTAGAGTAGTTTGTTCATAATCGTAGAAATCCGTTTATTATTTACCATGGGACACACAATAGGCCCTACACGGGAGCAAGTCGTTTCAACCCACGCCACGACCGTTTCACCCCACGGCTGTTTCACCCCAGGCTGTTTCATTCCACGACCGTTTCATCCCACTTATATCAGGTTGTTTCATCCCACAAATAAAAAAAACAAGTATGACATATTTTTATTAATTTATTCATACATTAATTACAATAACAATATGCAGTGCTTCACATTTGACGCGAGCGATCACTCTTGCTCTTATCGGTTCGCGCAAACTAAAAATTAGCAAGAATCGTATGATTAGCTATAAGTCTCCGACGCGAATTGACTTGAATTCTGCTAAGTAATAGCATGCGTCGAAAATCATGCTTTAGATTTAATGTACAGGTCTATGACACTGCCGTTGAGAAATGTGTGGATTTCGGATTCTAAAATATCGGTATAAAATTGATATTAAACACGACATCGCACCTGTACATGACACTATTCTAATCAAGTGCAGAGCACCGCTGATGGCGCCCCCTGGAATTCATTTCTCCTTTCTCACATTCCCACTAATTTACAAAGCCTGCACCGTAACAATACGATGTTTCCGTTTTTGTGCCCAATTGTTAATATATCTGGCTTCTTACTTAATTGTGTAAATACAACTCAACCATCACCACATGTTTTTATTACTAATCCATAACAATTAATTACGTATTTATTTAAGAATAAATAATAAAGTACATGTTTATTTAACAATAAGTAAGTGTTTAACAATTAACTGCTTTTCTAATAACAAGGGGGATGAAACAGCCCAATAAAAAATTAGGTTGGAATGAAACAACCCGGGATGAAACGGTCATGGGATGAACTGATCCGCATCCACATTACACGACACTACAGTCTCACTAAACTACTAAATAATAAAACAGATAGGCTAAACATGCTCCAAAAATTATGTCTTTGACGTTTCAGACATGGGTAGGTCACATTTCGAACTTGGGTAAACGGCAGTTAGGACTCGAGAATCAGTTGAACGGAACAGTTCAACACAAACAAAAAAGTCAAATTAGTTTATAATAAAACCAAAATGATTTTATAAACGTAAGACCCTTTTTTGTTAAAAATTTACTATTCGTCACGAAGTTCACACTGTATACAATATAGACCTATAGTCGTAGCGAGGAACAGCAATATTTCCAGGGGATCACGTGGTTAAGTGGGTGAGGTACTGGCTTGCTAGTCTGGAGGTCGGGTGTTAGTTCCCTGCATTGGCCGAGAAAGTTCTTCTCAATTTTGGGGCGTGGTTTCCCCTTGTCAGTGACAAGAACGGAGGGCCTGTCAAGGACAGCTGTCTAGTCGGTTGGACGGGATGAAAAACCGAAGTCCAATGCACACATTGACATGCACGTAAAAGATCCATTGGCAGTTGGAATTAGATATAAGAAGAGTAGGCCATGTCTTCCATTAGCCCAAGTTAGGTGCAGAAGAGTAAGACGTTAAACCCCATTTCATTTCATTTCAGCAATATTTCCAATCTTGATTGTTTACACAATGAATGTAAATATGTGTTTCTTTGTGTCAGTTTGAAACAAAAATAAAAATAGTTGATGAATTTATGTGAAATAAACCAATTAAAAACATCGAAATAAAATATTTAGCATGATTATAACCATTATTTCCCGTAATATTATAAGTAATATATTTAAAAAGGATGAATTTATTTGAAAATAATCTACTAGTACTAATAACATAAAAAAAGAAAATAATGGTAAATTTGAGTTGATCCTGCTACCCTGATGAATAGAAGCCTTGCCATGTCCATGCTCTTTGAATTGACTGCTGTGCAGATTATACATTACAAGTACCGGTATGTGAATTTATGTTTTTTCAGGATGAAGAGCTTCATGCACTGCGGTTAGCTGTCTTACAGTCGATGAAAAATGTATGTATTTTCAGTTGTATATTGAAACCCCTTTCTTTTCATTTGGCTTATAGTATAGCATGTTGAGTTTTGGTGTTTTATTGTATGCACGAGAAGTCGAGAACATGATAGGATAATAAGAGGCTACATGGCAATAGTTAAGCTATAAGCGTAAAGGAAATTATCAGAGGTGCATCTAGCCAGTTTACATTAATGGAAAATTTGGATTTTGATAAAACTTTACCCATTTATGCACAAATTAGGAACCCAAATATCATAACGAATTCTTCAACAGACTTTTACTGCATCTTACTAGGAGTACATACATGTACACAGAATCATCAAATTTATCAAATGAACATGGCAGATGGTCTCCATTGGTACATGTAGAACACAAACAGTCATAACGATGAATCTTCAGATTCAGTCTTTATTGAAAATACTCAATTTGACCAACCAAGTTAACTGTACTGAAATGAATGCATACCCACTTTTGATAAAAAAAATCTGCAGAAGATATTCTTGTATCTCTCAGAAATACATAAGACACTATTGTTTGTGTGAGTGAAAATGTACAAAATGTCACATAGGACTGCATGTTGATTTACTTGATCTTTTCCCCACATTCAGTTGTGCACAGGAGCTTATTCAGTTAAATATGCTATATACTTGTATGATTAATCAAAACTTATATTTGTTTGTAGAAGCTAGCAGCAGAAGAAGAACCGAAACCGTGTAAAGAAGTGGTGGTATCTGTAAGAGATGCAGCATTACCTACCATACAACAACATGCGATTGTAACTCAAGTGCAGCAAGTAATGGTATCTACATTTTATCTCACCTATATTAAAGGAGATTCTTTGTATATCATAAATTATTAACTATTAAAATAGTTCCTACAATGGAAAACCGAAAGAACAACCCATGGCCTATACAAAATGACTTTTGTTTTCAATTTTTTGCATGCATCATTTCCATTTCTTCAAATCTTAGTTAAGCATCTATCGTTACAATGATCTCTGTGTTAAAATTATATTTGGAGCGTCCTTAACCATATGTGATAATGGCGGACACCAATATTGTCTTTTAAATGGAAAATAGTGATGGTCCGATATGGCACCTATTGGTTTTACCGATATCAGATATTGACAGCGAAATATATAGGCTGATACTGATAAATTACCCATAGTGGTGGATGTAAAACTATTACACATAAAAATGTCTCGAATGGCATGATGATCTGTGTAGATATTTGTCTTTATTAGTCAGGAAACGCATGAATCAAACAAGAACCCAGTGTTTTCGAAGTAATAATTGGGCCACGCTTCCTACGCAATCAAAAATATACGCCATCCATTATGAACTTAATTATTTGCTGTATCATTAATGGTCGAGATTATCATATTTTAAGTGTTGATTACTATATAATTCCTTACAGTAATTGGCACATCTATACGTGCATTAGTTCATGCGGTAATGAAATGATACATCAAAGCGATAACTTCCTGACCTGTTTATCAACAGTTGCTATCACGCCATTTCTAGAACTATTGTTAAAAATAAAACATCTAATGGGAATCTATTTGTTGATAATATTATAAACTAATAAAGTATGATCTTTATTATGAGTTTTTATTTGTCGACACAATTGCCAAGCATAATATAAATCACTAAATTATTTCTAAATTTATATCGGCATCTAGAAGAAGCCGGAATGTATTAGACAGTGATTACGTGACATGAAAGGAATATCCCCCCCCCTTTTCATCCTTCATTCCACCACGGGCAAACCACATGATATTTCCCACCTTTTCCAAAACTTCTACTCATAATGATAGTGACAGACAATAATAGTGAACTAGACGTAAAAAAAAAAATGCGTAGCAAATTAGATAAAGGAGACCGATGAGGATTTTGTAATGTTTATTATTTCCTTTCTACGGCTACTTTGAGTCTTGTATTACCGGTATGTTTAAAAAGCAACAAGCACGGCTAAGTTGCCGTGCGCGTGACTATTTAGCTGCACCCTGTGTCAAACAACATAATGAATTGTTCACAACTCCGACAATATTTTAAAAGTATTTATCGAAACGTTTTGAACAGATATCGGCAACTCTAGTATCGGCAAAATGGCAAATTATCGGGTGACACCGATTTCTCCCGATTGGGCACTTATCGGCCAATTACCGATATTAAAACCGATTATCGAACCATCACTAATGGAAAATTTATCATAATCGTGTATATAGCATGTGCATTGATTTGTTTGCAATGGATGACAGTTACCTCCATAACATCACAGATTTGTTCTTTAGGTTCAGTGAAGCTATTTCAATACAGGATAATGATTAATAGATTATAAGAATCAGCCATGACTGGACTTATCCTTTGAGCCTAATTTTTTCATTGTCTGACATACATGTATTCTTAACATTATATGCTTCCATATCGATATCTTCAATTCAGACTAATAAATTATAATCCAATACACAGTAAGTACAATATACCAAGGAATTGTTAGAATAGCCAAGCAAGATAAAATTAGTGTCTCAAAAGTTAAAGTTGTAGCTAAGATTTTAATAGTAAGTGCAGGAGGACAATACTACACAAAATTAAAACACAAATTGTAAGCATTAAACAAGAAATATTAGATCAAGTTACAGGATACCATCCCCAGCAATAAGCGTAAAGCCCCTGGTCTGTAATGATATAGGCTTCACAGTATTTTGTCTAAATGAAAAAGAAAAAAAATGATTTACATGTAAGGTGCAACGATGTGACTGGCCTTGAGTAGTTCCCATGTTGCTGTATAGATTGTAAACTAAATCTAATTTTGATGATGGGTACAGTTTACTTAATCATTAACTTTGTTTTATAATTTCAGTCAAGCTCTCCATGGAATAATCCCCATTCTAATTCGCCTAAATATGCACAGTCAAATTTTCATGGTAATTTCCATCAGGGTGGTTTTCGTGGTAGACCTGCCCATAATAGCAATCTCATTGTTATTAACCCGGCACCTATGGAACAGCCAGTTAAAGAAGCACCTAGAATGTCTACCATCACCACCACAACAAATAAACCCATGTTGATTCGTCCACAAGATAAATGGTGTGCCTCAGACACAAGACCAGTTACTGTCGAACAGCCAAAGAAAGAAAAAGGTTAAATTGCATTTAGATAATTCATAATCAAAGGCGTTTTATAGCTGAGGTGCTGGAGGCGCCAGCCTCCTTGCGAAAAAAATCAAAGAAGTTGAACAAATAAAATGGGAGAAAAATGTTAAAACCGATGAGAAAAATGAAATGTACCCTAGTTAGGGAGGGCCCTAAAGGCAGACAAAAGGGCCCCTCGTCTGACAAAAGGGCCCTCTGGCCAATAGAAAGGCCCCCCGAGTCCGAGTCAATCGTTTTCTTTACACTGTTACTGTTGAATCCACTACTGAATGAGAGTGCAGTCATTGCACTGGTATGAAAATCATCAATCAAAACACCACCCCCACCCCCGGACCCCCGCGAAAGAGGGCCCTCAAAATAGTATAGCCTCCGCCAAGATAAACCTTAAAACGCCCTTGTTCATAATTAAGAGTATTCTATGTAAAACTTAATTGGTGGCCAGAGTAACAATTTTAACTGTCCTTAAATTGAGTGGAGTTAAAAAAAACAAACAATAACAACAGTACATACATGTATTAAAGGAACAGTCATGGTATGTTAGTCCCAAAATTACGTAGTATTTGTGCAATATTGAGCCGTTCATAAATGTATACTAGACTTCTGAGTTTCTGTAGTATGAGTGAGTGACCTGCTATTAGAATATAACAAGAATATAAATATGGTTATCCAGGCACTAAAATGATATAGAATTTTGTGACTAATTGCCAATCCAAGATTGAAATTGAATATGAATTTTATAATTTCAAAAAGGTATCAACGAGGTTAAGTTCAAACTAGACTTTAAAAGGACAGAATTAACCTGTTTTATTTACTAAAATATATCTCCTTTACACAAAAATAGCAAGTGCACAAGGTGCAAATGCAAACATCAAAAATTCAAAATGAATGACAACTTTCAGCTACATGAATCCACTAAAATCCCAACCCCTACAAACGGATAAGACGACTGGTCGTAAGTGGTATCGGATGTTCAAGAAAGTAATAGAAATGAAATGGGGTTTAGTATTCTGCTTTTCTAACGAAGATGCATGGCCTACTCTTTATTTCAAATTCCAGCTGTCAAGGGTTCTTTTACGCATATGCCAATGTGTACATGAGATCTAAGTCTTGCGTATCATCCATAGGACTAGACACTGTTCCTTGCCAGTCCTGCACCACTGGCAAGGACAACCTTGCAGGAAATCCCCAAGGAACTTTCTCTTCCAACATGGGGATATAACCTTTGACCTCAGGATTAGCAAGCCAGCCCATTACTCACTGAGCCACTGCAGGTTACGAAAGTAATAGACTGTGTCTCCTTAATATTGACTACCAGTAATGGCTTTGAATTTTGTTCTAAAATTATTTTTTTATACTTTCAGCTTCAAGTAAATTTTCCAGATTTGATACAAGTGATAGTGAAAGCTCAGATTACTCGAGTAGCAGTAGTGACTCAGAGGAAGAAGAAAAAGAGAAAGTTTTGTCACCTGTACATAAAAGTGACATTGGTTCTGATTCTGATAATTTTGATTTGGAAAGTGATATAGAAACGCAAATAGACAATATATTGAATGATTCTGTGAAAAAAGCTGATAAAGAGGAGGTCGTGAAAGATGAAAGAAAACTGTCCCCAGAATTGCCGAAACAATCTGCTACTATAAATCTTCCTCACAAAGAAACAGCTGAAGCCCCTAAAAAACAAGTAGTTGAACCTCTGAAAAAACAAACAATTGAGGTTCCTAAAAAGAAAACTGTTACAAAAATTGAGGCAAAGCCCATACCTACATTGACCAATATGTGTAGAAATAAACCGGTGAAGAAAGAAAGTAATTGTTGGTCTGACAGCGACAGTGATACTGTGACTAATTCTCTTCCAAAATCTAAAAATAAACGTTCTTGGTCTGACGAAGGCAGTAGTGATGAAAATCAAGTCCTAAAGAATTCAAAAGAAGGCAAAACTGCTCTTTCTTCCCTTTCTAAATTGTCAGAAGTTACAAAAACTAATAAGAGCGAAATAGAAAAACTTGAACTGAAGCGTACCCTTGAAAATGATTTACAAAAAACTCTAAATGCTTTACAGACCATAAAAGAAAAACGTCAAAAACAAGAAGCAGCAAGAAAAAGTTCATTATCCGATGTCACCTCATCAGAGAAATCGAATAAAGATTCCCCTCATTTAAAACAAAAATCACCTAGATCGATTTCCCCGTCCTCATCTAGATCTCCCTCTCGCTTATCTCAACACAAGCAGCCATATTCCCCATATAAATCTTCTGGCAGAAGATCTCCTTCACCCAGACGTAAAAGATCACTGTCACCCAGACGTAGAAGATCACTTTCACGAAGTCATAGCAGATCACCATTACCCAGACGTAGAAGATCACCATCACCCAGACATAGCAAATCACCATTACCCAGACGTAGAAGATCACCATCACTTAGTCATAGCAGATCACCATTACCCAGACGTAGAAGATCACCATCACCCAGGCATAGCAGATCACCATTATTAACCAGACATAGAAGATCCCCATCATCCAGACATAGCAAATCACCAGACACAAGACGCAAACAATCTCCTGCTTTAAGAGGATCAACCAGTCGGTCACCAAGTAGACGCAGAGAAAAACGTATCTTGACGAGTGAAGAACGCAGAAAAATTGAGGCGAGGCGAGCCAAGTTTGAAAATAGAGAGATTGTGCCAAGTAAGAAAACTGTTTCTTTAAAAGGCATAACACAACGGTCGAAATCAAAAGAAAAAACGCAAACAGAAAATTCTGAATCCTTAAATAAAAGTGGTAAACCTAAAGTTAACAGAACTCAAGCAAAACGCAAATCGAGAGAATCGAAGGAAAATGAAAATAGTGATAGTGAAAGTTCAGTGTCATCAGTTAGTGATAATGATAGTAGTGATGATGAAGGTCGATCATGGCGCAAGGAACAAAACCAGAATAAACATGCAGAAATTCGTAAACGAGTAGTGACTGCGAGAGAAAATGTACACCTTGAAAGAAAACCTCGTGTAGACAGAAAGCTTCGTGAAGAAAGAAATATTACCAAACCAAAACATGAGAAGGGTGAGAATGGCACCAGTAAAAATAAATCTAGTCATTTAACCAACAGAAATTATAGTCATATTTACTCAGACAATATAGATAGAGGCTTTGATGCCACAAATTATCGAAAAACTGATGTCACTCAAAAATCTGCCTCAGATGACAGTGATTCAGACGAGAAGTCCAAGAATAAAAAGCTTGTTAGTGTTGTACTGTTGAATAAGAACATGGAGGAACCTAGTCCCACGAGAAAAATAGAAAGATCAGAAAGGGCATCAAAGTCACCTAGACAGGATAGAGATCGAAGTAAAATTCTAAAAGTTAAGAGGAAAGTGATAACCGATGATAATCTTCCTTTCACTAAAAAACCTAAAAACGAGGATATCAGAGATGCCTCTGAGCTACTTCAAGGTGTAAGAAACAGAAAAAATTTATCTCGTAAAGCCGTATTCCGTGAAGATGGGCATAACAGCCTAAGTATCACAGTCCAAGATAAAAATAGCAATAATGAATCTCCACCAAAGCCGTCTGTTCATGAACGATTGGGTAGGAAAGTGCCAAGTCTCATGTCTCTATCAATAAAATCAGATGACTTTGTGAAAGTTTCTAAGAGAGATCCATCTCCTGAGTATTATGACTCTAAAGTTGTTCAGATATTTACTAAAGACAATGATTCATCATATGAAACTAGAAAAAGTAAAACTAGATCAGATGATAAAAAAAGAAAGAGACTAAAAAGATCGTTTATAGATGAAGATCAAACGACTGAATTACAAGGTAAAGTACACATTGTATTTAAAACTGTTTCTGGAGAGACTAACCTGTTTATCTCGCCAATATCAAATATACTAACTTAATTATTATGTCACGTTTCATCAATTGCACATCAATTACTTTTCATCCATTCGTCTTCGTAACCATCAACAAAACTGACAGCTTGCATCCCTGGCAACGGAAGTATTCCTCACGCATGCACAACCGGAAACAGAAGTATCTAATCAAACATCAACAATCTTCCCCTCATCAAATAAACTTATATACAAAGTTTTTTAATCACCATCACCAATATCTATATTAAAGTTTTTAACCAATAAACTTTCAACGGTAACACATTTACAGTTTGGTATTTACACAACATCCAACATATGAAAGTTTATTCTAAATTAGTATCTAATTTCCATACGCCATTATTAATGTTTTTTATTAACTGGAAACTAGAAGCACCCTTTTTAGTTAAACAATCTGCAAGTTGTAATTTTGAAGACGACCAATAAATATTCTTAATTTGTTTGCGTTCAATAAGTTCTTTTATAACACTAATCTCAAGTCTTAGTCTTTTGTCAACTGTAAACTTTGTGGATTTTATAGCTTCATATAATGATTTATTATCTATCACACATGTAATTGGCAATTCTTTTACTGAATGATGTCCTTTTGTTATTTCAATAAATAAAGTTGATAAAAACACAGCATCATCTATACCATCTGTCAAAGCCAGAGTCTCAGCAGCAAATGTACTCCGAACAGCTCTACGGATTTTCTTGGATTGCCAGCATAAAGGAGAAAAGCTACCATCTCTTCCCTTTAGTATTATAAAGTGCCCACCTTGACTTCCTCCATCAGGCAAATTACCAAGAGAGACATCACTGAACACTACCAATTCTAAATCATTTTCTTCTCCAAGATTTTGAAACTTTAGACAAACAGCTTCAGATTTCAACTTTCCTATTAACTTATTAATCTCAAACAAATTTTGAACTGTAGCATTATGAACATTAGCAGCAAACTTACAGACATCAAACATAATATCTGGCCTACTCTGTCGTGCTACCCATAAAATTTGACCAACTTTAGACCGATATAACTTTAAATATTTATCATCTAATTTACTTGACCTGTTTAGAGTTTTATCAACTTTAGCTGGTTGAAGATTATTAATATACTCCTCCTGTTTTAAAAGTATACAACCATTATCTAATATAATTTCAATTCCTAGATATCTAAATGCTGTAACTTCTTCAGAACCAATCAGAAAAGTATCCCTAATTTTATTTATAACTTTACTCTGAAATTCAACTGAACCACCCCATATAAAATCATCTACATGACTGGCAAGAATACCCTCCAGGTGACCATTATAATACCAGTAGAATACTGCAGGATCAACTGACGAAATTTTACCACCATTTGCAATCATAACTTCCCGTACTCTGTTATACCAGTATAGTGACGCATCTCCCAAACCATATACACATTTCTTTAATTGCCAGATTTTACCAGGGGTAGAATTAGCTTCAACAGAAGTATCTAATCAAACATCAACATAACCTCCACTCGACACAAACTAGATCAGTTTGGGACTGACATAGAATTCAATTTTATATCAATAATTTGCTTGCGTGTATAGGTCTTTAGGAAACTGGAGAAAACCCATGAGATTGGACAGGCAACTAAACTCTGTCACGTAAAAGCGGGGGAGCTAAACCAGGCCACTTGACTCTATGACCAGTTCTGCTACCCACTCCCGTGCAACAATTGGCCTGATGAAGATGGGTATAATACAGAGAAAGCACTGACTACATGTATGTCCTGTATCTAATGTCTCCCATTTTTGGTGTCAAAATCAAATAAGAATTACTCATATTTGACACATTCCTCTTTATTGTCATTAAACATGATATCTGACTTGCCATTTTTGCACACTGTGTCTTTAATCTCTTTATTACACATCTGCATCTCCACTAGTCTCGGTCACCCAGAACCCCCTCGTCTTCAACGTACGGAGGGTCTGGGACGGTTCTCAATTGTTGACGAAAATTACTGGATAATCTACCCCATAAAAAACCAAACTCTCGGTTACGCATGGGCAATGGAACCTTTTGGCTAAAGTCTCGGTAAGTGCTAGATCTTATGAAGCCGGGCCGATTTTGCTAGATTCGATAAAGCGAGTGTGAAATATATCCCACAATTCACTTGGCACATCTATTATTAGATACGAGGAATGAAGCGTGAATCGCGATGAAGAATTAAGAAGATTGTGAGAAGTCATACGTCTGATTCATGACGAGAGAAAATTACCATTTCAATTAAAACCTTCACAAACAAAATTTTAGAGAGTGTCATTGTTGACAAGCAAGATGTTTTGGTAGATTCAGTACATGGTAACTTAAAAGACTGGATAATCCGGACAATGACCTACTTTCCGTCAAATTTTGAGGACCCATCCAGACTAATATTCGTAGAATATTTGTTTGGATGATAGAGACTACATCTCCACAACTTGTATTTAGCTAGTCAGAACCTGTAGAAGTTCTTAGGTGGTGTATAGTAGTGTAGTCATAATGACACCCTGTCAATGTTATTGTCCCCTGATTAATTTGAAAGATCTTATGGATATTTACATAAAGACTAAGGCACTAAAATTATCATTCAATTGACTGGAAACTTAGAATGATTTCTGAGGTTGTCTTTCTAGATGTCTTGTATGCTTTTAGTCCAAATACATGTGTATAATCAAATCACACAGTTTGTATGCAGAAAAGTATCTTTAATTAACCATGTGTGATTATATTTTTGTTACGACACTTGTATTATATTATATATTTTAATATTATATATTTTAGATGGACCTGATGATGCTTTAGAGAAACGTATTCAGATGATCAAAGAGAAAAATGCGGCCATATTGAAAAGACAAGCAGAAATTCAGAAAGATAAAGAGAAATTTGGTTAATCGAACTATAGGTTTGATATTAAGATCACTTGGTTGGAAATATATTCCATCTGTAAAATATGTTCTCATTAGAACCATAACGTAATGAAATGTTTCTGAAATACTTTTTTTCCAAAATTTCGAGACGAACATGTATGTATACTATATCTACATGCTTGTGACAATTATTTTTCAAATTGGAAAGTAAATCACAAA
Organism: Patella ulyssiponensis; assembly: GCA_963678685.1. Classification (NCBI taxonomy): domain Eukaryota; kingdom Metazoa; phylum Mollusca; class Gastropoda; family Patellidae; genus Patella; species Patella ulyssiponensis. The sequence goes on along the minus strand of OY783226.1, from coordinate 80,866,427 downwards.
GCTAATGAAAGTTTTACTGCATACTAAACTGGTATATTTTCCTATCTTAGTTGTGTAAGGTTATGGACAAAAATTAACAATCTCGTGCTGAGATAGTCATTTGCCTGGATTCTTGTGACTGTTACCGGTGTTAGGTCATTTTTCCAGTCACTGAAAACATTTTTCACTACACACTTGAGATAACCCATGTTGCTAACCATGATCTGTTTTTAAATAATAAAAAGGAGTGCTTATAGAACAGGCCCCTTTTTTGCGCAATATCTGTTGATCCAAGGAGAAGCCATATTTTATCCGGCTTAGGGTTGGTAGTGAAGAGGCAAACATCATTTCATCTGTTGACTTCAAATACTACTAGGTATGTGAATGATTTCAATTTACAGGAATTCTTTGCTGTCTTCTGTGGCGTTAAAAATACATAATCAAATGCAAATAAACTTGCCACTAATTTGTATTTACATTTTAACCTATGAAATATATGATTTGTGTTACATTACATGTACGTATACAATTATACATACAATGTATAGCTTAATACAGTTGATTCTCATTTGCAATGTTAGTACATGTATATTAAACAGGTAGCATTTCTAACTTATTGTTGATTCTACTTGTGCTGTGTTGATGCTCTAGTATGCTATTTGTCACACACAAGAACAAAAGATTCCGAATTCGAAACACAGTTTAAATTTAAACTGAGCTCATCACAAATAATAGGTCATTAGGGGGAGGAAACTGCAGGAACCAAGCAATTCATCCATCCTCCTTCTCATTTGATAACAATAGACCTGCCGTGCAACCCTTCCCCCATTTAGTTGGACAACATTTTTACATGTACATAAAACACAAGGACCTCTTTGAAGGACCTTTTTGTTGAAAAAAAGCCCTTAATACCTCCTAGTATTTAGTGCTGAATATTTCAAAAACTACATTTCAAAATGTGCATATTCTTTTTTAACTGTTCATACGGATTGCTCTGTTTTACTAACATCTTATGAAAGAAAATGATTAAATTTGTGATGTTTATTAAATTGTATATGTTGAATTTTTTTTGTATAGAGTTGATCATGTATGTGTCAAATTATGATAATAAATATATGGTGCATTTGGAGAATTTAAATTGTTTCTTTTTCAGTTAAATTTGAACAAATTATTAAAGCTTACCGCAGTTACATAGTAAGATTTGTTTACCTTGTGCCATATTCTTTCAGTTCATTTATGCGAATGAATAAATAATCAAGAAGACATAATAAATAATCCACTTAAAATTGAGACATGATGTGAATTGGTTTAGTTTTTCTATGTACAAGCGGTTCTTTCATTATTTTATACTGGCATCGAAATGATACTAAAACTAACATGTTCATATATTCAAGTCTTACTGTTGAACCTAATAGTATAAAATAATGAAATGTTACCAATGGCGATTAAGTTATTTGAAATCCTGTAAAATATGTATATGTTTTAAAACAGACATAAGTGTGTTGTTAGTCAGGTAAGAAGTGAAATTTACTTTTTATTTTTAATGAGTATTACTGTAGATATTTTTGTGATTAATGACTTTAGACCAAATTACTTAAAATTTATTCTGATAATTATGTCATGAAGATTAGTACATTATCACCATGGTTACTGATGTTTATGATTAATTCTTTAAAAGTTTTAATGAGCATTAAAAATCCTTATTGTGCAATATTTTTAATTCAATATTTATGTTTAGTGAAAAACACAACTAGGTTCAGTTCAAAGGTCACTCACTATAAATATGTTACCAGAGTAATGTTACCAGAGTAATTGTATTATTGCTAGTCATTTTTTAAACATTTATTTCAAAGTTTCGTTCAAAAGAAGAAAGAATTTTATAAATATTTTTTTATACCACTGCCCACTTGGTATTCACTGTCATGTACATTATCATTCATTCTAGGAGAAAATTTTACTAACATAATTTCTTTATTCATCATCCATTCTTCCATTTATCAATCCTTTGCATTTACATAGGACAAAGTCTGTCTGTGATATATTATTGATGAAATCTCAGTGTATTTATGATTTTTAAATTGTTGTTATTATTATATATATATTTATGATGTTAATGTTTGTTGTAAATGTGGTATGAATGTAGCGTGAATGAGTTACAGGAGAATAGTGATCCAGTGTCTTCTGATATAATTGTTTATTTATTTTTTCAGAAATTCCACAGATCCATTAAAAAAGAAGAATAAATAAAAAAATATATTTTTTTATATAGTTCTTTTGTTTCATTTTCACAAAGATAATAATTAATTGCAACCAAGCTATATCAGTCATAGTTGATTAATTGAATTTGAAGATCAATTATATCAAACGTTAATACAATGAAAAAAGAAGTAATAAAAATATATTCTGGAGAATTGATAAAATCTTTGATAAGATAGTTAGGTGCATGTTAAAGCGAAGATCTAAGTTATCCAGTTGGTTACCAAAGATCACTATTTGACCCATATATACTGCCGAACAAAATGGCTGCTTCTTGTACGTAAACAGTGTAATTAAAGTATATAATCGAAAGAAACCGAGATCCTTGTGATAAAAACAGAATTACAAGGGGCGAAGTTATGGATTTTCAAAGTTTAAAAGTCAGCCGAAATGGCCCAAATTTGGGGATGCCCCTGAAGGAGCCCCCAGCGCTGAAATTTTGCACATCACGTTCTTTCGTCTTGGTTAACTTGCACACCAAAAATCATCAAAATCTGTGATAGTCATATCAAAATCGCCCGAATTTTCTGTACACTTGACATGTAATGCCCCATATACCATATATTTACACTATTTGTGTAGGAGGGCCAGCCATTTTGTCCATTATTTTTGGTCCGAAATTTGAACTCAACCATCATTCGGGTGTAATGGTAATGTATTCAAACGTTTTGTAAATCGAATAAAAATTGTTACCTCTAGAGGGACGGCAAGTTAAAAACGTGAATTTTCGTACAATCAAGTGCCATAATTCAGGAAGTTACAATCCAATATGCACGAATATCTACAGGAACCAAGATCTTTGATATATGAATTTCAAGTTTCTTAAAAATTGGATCAAAATAATGACCTAGAGCAGTGGTTCTCAACCTTTTTTTGCCAACGGCATACGAAAAAATAGCGGCACATCTGGCTAAATACTATTATATAGGGAAAATAGCAAGTCATCGACGGCATACAATCGTAGACACAGACTAGTCATAGACACCCCGACTAACTCAAACTAAATAAAGAAAAACACAGCTATGAACTTACTAGTTGACACCAGTGAATTAGGATCCTGTGGTTTTTCGCATTTTCTTGGTGTGCCGTTCAAAATTTCGCACACTGGTTGAGAACCACTGACCTAGATGGTTAACAACCTTCATATACCATCTATCTATGAGGGGGTGTCATTTTGTGTGACAGTTTTGGTCTGATTTTCACGAAAGTAAAACCCCACCAACATTACGATGCAACGGATAATAATTAAACGCGATTTTTTGTACAATAAGGGGCCATAATTTGGGAAGTTATGTGCAAATTATCGAAAGGAACCTATATCTCTGATTTAAAAACATGCATTTTAAGTTTCAACAAAATCAGACGAAAATTATGACCTCTAAAGTGTCCATAAGCAATATGATTTTTCGAACAACCAAGGGCCATAATCCACAAAGTTATCGGCTGATACATGCCCATGTCAAAAGGAACAGGATTTTGGGTGATAGGCCTACATTTCAAGTTTCCTTAAACTCAGATAAAATTTGTGACCTGTAGAGTGTCCACAAACAAATTGTGGACGGACCGGGGCGACGGCACAATACATCCACGTGAAAATGTGGGCGTAATAAAAACTAAAGATAGGTTGCCAGGCAACGAAACATACGCCCACAGCAGCTAAATCGTCCGGGCAGTCAACAAGGGTTGTCGCATATTTTTACTTTTTTTTGGTATTGAAACATTTGTAATACACTAAAATCTGAGTAACAACTCATTATGTAATTATCTGAAAATCATCAGAATTTGTTTGCTTTTTATAAAGTTTTGCCCCAGGCTAACAATTAGTATAGGAAACATTTAATATCATGGATTTAGCTGTTCAGTTATCAAAATTCATTGAAAATCAAAATAATTGTTCGTTTCAACACCTTAAACTCTGTGTATCAATCTGAAGTCAATCGGATGATAAGTTTGGCATCTACAGCGCCACAAGGTTTTTTGAAGTGATCACGGGAGATAACTCTGGAAGTAATTATTTGAAATCGATGAAAATCAGTAGGCTTCTTCTTCATAGGACCTTAAACAGTGTGTGTAAATTTAAAGTCAATCAGATATTAACTTTGGCCTCTAGAGCGTCCACAGGATTTTTTGATGTGATCAAGGGCCATAACTCTGGCACTAATTATCGGAAATCGCTGAAAATCAATAGGCTTCTTCGTCTTATGACCTTAAACACTGTGTATAAATTTCAAAGTCAATCGGATATTAACTTTGGCTTTTAGAGCGTCCACAAGATTTTTTGAACTGATCAAGGGCCATAACTCTGGCACTAATTATCGGAAATTGCTGAAAATCAATAGGCTTCTTCGTCTTATGACCTTAAACACTGTGTATAAATTTAAAGTCAATCGGATATTAACTTTGGCTTTTAGAGCGTCCACAAGATTTTTTGAAGTGATCAAGGGCCATAACTCTGTCACTAATTATCGGAAATTGCTGAAAATCAATAGGCTTCTTCGTCTTATGACCTTAAACACTATGTATAAATTTAAAGTCAATCGGATATTAACTTTGGCTTTTAGAGCGTCCACAAGATTTTTTGAACTGATCAAGGGCCATAACTCTGGCACTAATTATCGGAAATTGCTGAAAATCAATAGGCTTCTTCGTCTTATGACCTTAAACACTGTGTATAAATTTAAAGTCAATCAGATATTAACTTTGGCTTTTAGAGCGTCCACAAGATTTTTTGAAGTGATCAAGGGCCATAACTCTGTCACTAATTATCGGAAATTGCTGAAAATCAATAAGCTTCTTCGTCTTATGACCTTAAACACTGTGTATAAAGTTAAAGTCAATCGGATATTAACTTTGGCTTTTAGAGCGTCCACAAGATTTTTTGAACTGATCAAGGGCCATAACTCTGGCAATAATTATCGGAAATCGCTGAAAATCAATAGGCTTCTTCGTCTTATGACCTTAAACACTGTGTATAAATTTAAAGTCAATCAGATATTAACTTTGGCTTTTAGAGCGTCCACAAGATTTTTTGAAGTGATCAAGGGCCATAACTCTGTCACTAATTATCGGAAATTGCTGAAAATCAATAAGCTTCTTCGTCTTATGACCTTAAACACTGTGTATAAATTTAAAGTCAATCGGATATTAACTTTGGCTTTTAGAGCGTCCACAAGATTTTTTGAACTGATCAAGGGCCATAACTCTGGCACTAATCATCGGAAATTGCTGAAAATCAATAGGCTTCTTCGTCTTATGACCTTAAACACTGTGTATAAATTTAAAGTCAATCGGATATGAACTTTGGCTTTTAGAGCGTCCACAAGATTTTTTGAAGTGATCAAGGGCCATAACTCTGGCACTAATTATCGGAAATTGATGAAAATCAATAAGCTTCTTCGTCTTATGACCTTAAACACTGTGTATAAATTTAAAGTCAATCGGATATTAACTTTGGCTTTTAGAGCGTCCACAAGATTTTTTGAAGTGATCAAGGGCCATAACTCTGGCACTAATTATCGGAAATCGCTGAAAATCAATAGGCTTCTTCATCTTATGACCTTAAACACTGTGTATAAATTTAAAGCCAATCGGATATTAACTTTGGCCTCTAGAGCGTCCACAAGATTTTTTGAAGTCGTCAAGGGCCATAACTCTGGTAGTTATTATCGGAAATCGCTGAAAAACAATAGGCTTCTTCGTCTCATGACCTTAAACACTGTGTATAAATTTAAAGTCAATCGGATATTAACTTTAGCCTCTAGAGCGTCCACAAGCGATTGTGGACGCCGGACCGACGGACGGACGGGGGCGACGACAATATACGACCACATTTCAATGTGGGCGTATAAAAACTGGTGTAAATTTAAACGACAATCAAAACAGAAATAAAATGAAATGGGTTTTTAACTCCTTCAATTAAGTCACTCCCCCTTGGCCTACTTTGAATATAATTTTGGCTGACATATGTATCATAGAACAAAACTGCATTTGTTTCTTTTTGCAATTTGTTTCAGGTAAAACTTTATCCTTTCCTGTCTATAGTTATGGTCCATTGTTATGAAGTCTATATCTGCCGCGGTCTCCTATAATTAGGAGTGCGCTACGATTATGTTGCATGTAATTATGACAAACAGTTTATTCAATTGTGACACAATTTTATTATGCACTTAACTTACAAAGCAATATTCACAAAGAAAAGAAACTTGTAAGAATGGCAGTAAAAAGTGATTTGATTGGATGGCACATATAAAAGGATTAACATCTTAATTTGGTGATTTCAAGAAAAAATTGGGAGGGTTGGAAAAATAGATGAAGTTATTACAAATAAGATTATAACAATGAACAAACACTAACACAATGCACATGTTCAAAACTTCTTTTGTTGGCCATTTCATTAAAATTTTAAAAGACTATGAATCAACCAAATAATGCAGATGCTCAAAACTTTTGTTGGCCGCTGCATTAAAATTTCAAAAGACCATACATCAACCAAATAAGTGTTGATTGGAATAACAATACCAGTATATGATTTAATAATGTTGTTTCCACTGTAAACAGAACAAATAACTAGTTTTCACATTGCCTTTTCCCGGCTTCACTGACAAATGAGTCCTGTTTCGGCTTGAATGTTTCTAAAACATATAATCTTGTAAAACAAAGCACCCAATTTACAATTAGTTGCAATATCCAAAGTGATATGACAAATGTAAAACACACAAGAAGCCTGGTTCTAAGCTATCTTTGATCCATCTTCATTTCACACCACAAAAAAGCCAAAGCAGCAATTTATTTTGGAAAACTTGCTTGAAGCTAGTTCTTATCTCAGTGGAGTGGATACACCATTGTCAAACAACATTCTTATTTAGTTGAATATGGTTTTAAACATCAACATTCTCAGTAATTTATCAGATCTTGATGGGTGTTTCACTTTCTATTTGTTAATTGTCAAAGCTTTACAAAATGACCCCTTGTCAGTGATGCAGGATGGAGGGCTTGACAATGACAACAGTCTAGTCGTTCGGATGGTATGAAAATCGAGGTCCCGCATATACAATGGCATGTACATAAAAGATCCCTTGACAGTTGGAATACAATATAAGAGAAGACTGTAGTGCCGCTGTCCGGGCGAAATTTCCTCATAGCACACTGTACGGCGTATGCCCGTCTTCATTAGCCCAGTTCGGAGCAGAACAGTAGGATGTTAAACCCCATTTCATTTCATTGCACTTCAATAAACTGAATTGAGTATACATGTACATGTATGTAATTAATAAACTTATTAATTACTCATGAAAAAGAAGAAATAAGAACTGAAACACATAAAGGGAGATCTGATAAGTTACCATTTAAGTAGTTTCAGATAAGTATTATCTTAATAAATGTAAACTAATACACCCCACAAAATACTTTCCTATAAAGAAATAAAAGCAAAAGGTAACCGAAAAATAGGAAAGTAGCAGGGGTTTAATGAACAACATTTATATAAAGATTAAGGAAGAGAAAATAAAGCCATCTAGTGTACATTATTACCGGTAAGTAGACGTCTAATCATACTCATAACATTTTGGCACAAATAACAAATATTTTAACTATGTAATCTCAACACAACATAAATCATTACAAACAATTACTAAAAGTACATCTATCCTAATTAAATGTTATGTTGCCATATTTTTTTATAAATTAACCAACAAGTTTTTCTATCTTTGCACATTGTTTACTTAAGAGATACAACAGAAAATTTCAGTTCATCTTCCATGTTCAAAAGGGTACAAAATATTGTTTAATTCCTGCATAATGGAACAATCAAATAAAAATATTCCAACTGCATCTAGCTATTTCGGTCATTAGGCACAATAGTAATATTACTGTAAAAAAAAGTTCTGCCATTAAAAAATCCAGTTTTAAAATACACATAAACAACATTAATAAAATATGGGATTTCTTGGATGTTTTTGGTTGGTAGGAAGTGGGTTATAAAAACAAACAATTTTGTATACATGCACTCTTACATTATCGCTACTCTACATAATAACTGCCTAGAAGCATGATGGCATGATAACTTGCTCAGCCCATATATATAACAGATCTTATTATCTAAAGCCCACACATTAGACAACTATTCCACTAAACATCCTTCCAGCCATAGCCTTTCGTAGCCTCATGTACTAGTAATAGAACTTTCATTCCAGGAAAAGCTAACAGTGCCATTTGGACTGGGTAGTTATTAACTTGAATAGGATTGTAAGTATTCATGTATATATTTTGCTAAAAGGAGGTATATATACTACTTTGTAACATATAATATTAAATTGAGCAACTTAAATAAAAGGAGAGACAGTAAAACCTTGTATTGATGTATTCATGTAATGTATATCAAATTGCATAGAAGTATATTTATATAAAAAGCAAAATGATTTTCATTATAAATTACTTACTGATGGTACCTCTTATTTATCCTATGATTTTAAAATAAGATCAAAATATATACTGTGAGAGAAACATTACATCATGTTACATGCCTTGTAAATTGTATTATAACTTGACTATTATTAGATCCTTACATAAAAAAAAATCAAATAAGCCCGGGCCCTCTTAAAGCCAATTTTTAAAAAAGAACCAAAGATTAAAAAATATGCCAAATGACATGCCATTCATTTTGTATGACTGTTGGTAAAATAATCCAGCTGCATTAATCTTTACCTTCAGGAAATAACATTGGTAATTCTCGTCTAGGATTTCGAAAATACATTTGGAGGCATACAGTCCCCAGATGTATTCTTGTGGTAAAGTAAAATGGAGTCAGTATCTATTAAAATAAGTACATGTGATCTTCAAATACAATAAGTTACAAAAAAACAACAGAAAATGACAACATTTAACAACCATACATGTACATAATATCCAGTTTTAAAAAAAAAGGGTGGGATTGGTAAATTAAAGAAGTTATGGATTAAAATGGTTCTTAAACTTTAATAAACAGTATACATTATAATGTATACATCAAGTATAAATTAAGAAAATATATATAATATATAATATTTATATGTGATGACATCCGATGTACAAAAAATATTATAAAATTGAAAGTTACAATCATGGAAGCACACTGGTCAAAACAAATTCAGCCATTAAAAGTCACCCAAAATGTTCTTTCCTGAAATAATTTCTATAATATTTATTTATTGGTCCAAATACCAATTTTAATGCTTGAAATATAACCTCTTTAAATGTACATATGTACACCAAAAACTCTGAAATTCTACACATACAACCTTGATGCATTTCACTGTTTCAGATATGCTTCAGAAATATGAATATTTTAAGTAGAGGATTATGATTAACCATCATATAGAAATTTGGTAATGTTTCTTTGCATATTTGTGATGTCGGTGTTTTGTGTATTTAAGAAATTTACAATAAAAGAACCAATGCAAAAAGTTAAGTTTTCTCCTATATTTTGAAAATGTATAAATTACATAAACGTACATACAGTAACAATGTTAGTGAGAAATAACGCAGCATTGTGCTTCTTGATATGATTATCTTGAGTTTGGATTAACTTAACAATTCTGTAATGTTTTAGTATTCACTCATTACTGTAACAAACAATCCTATCTATAAATAGCATGATGAAATAATGAACACAAAAAGGCAGAAAGTAAAATGATGCATATATAATATGTTATATATAATTGGTGTAAGTTTTGTAAGTTAAGAGTTAAAACTGTTTGGTTTGTTTTTTGGATTGAGGTAAAACAACAGCTAAATAGTGTCACCGCTATGCTTTAAATTCTACAGTACTGGCACTCAATTTTCTTTCTCTAGCAGAACTAGTTGATCCTTTACGTTCCCTTAAACTAGAGTGGTGAGATAATGGCGGATATTTCATACTTCTAGTCCGTCGCAAACTATCCGTACGACCTTGAGCATGCTCCTTACCAGCGTCTTTCAAGGCTTTTGTAGCCACCATGTCAATGGCAGTATATTCGATATCGTTCGAGGGTTTTTTTGGCACAGATTTCTTTGGCATGAGGGAGGAGCTAGTTGCCGGTCCTAAATCCATTTCCAGATAATTCAGTTCTTGTTCATCATCATCATCAATGGGAGTTAACGGTAATAGTAAAGCATTATTAGGGGATATAGGTGGGGAGGTTTCAGAGCTGACTGATGCTTTAGGTGAATTTGATTTTGTTGCTTTCGTATCCCATAGTTGTAAGTACACACTGTCACCTTTAGCACCAGCCTCACTTCCCATCAATCGTAGTGAAGCACCAGACGTGCCATTTTTTCTATAACTAACACTATCACATCTACCATGGAGGGTTAAATTAACACTATCACTGTCACTATCAGGTTGAGATAAATATTCCAGTTTTAAATGAGATTTCTCTAAATCATGTTTAGATCGAGTGCTCTGTGACCTACGTTTACCACTCCGAGCTGAGCTACCACTTCTCCTGTTTTTATGAGATGCACTACTAGCACTTTTTTGAATCGGTACATAGTGACTTTCCTTTGTAGCACTATCACTATTAGAGACACTGTCATTTCTCGTCCGTGAACGATGTTCGGATGAAGTGGACTGATTTCTAAGGCACTTTTTGGGTATGGCTATCCAAGGAGAAGTGGGAGCCGAGTCATTGTCACTTTTACTACTTTTAGAAAGCGGTGATATAGCAGAGCGTATGGTACCGGTACCTTCTGTCACATTAGAACTGGGTTCATGAATGTCAAATGTAAAAACTGACGTTGGTGAAGTAGGGGTAAGGGGACTAGAAGGAGCAGAACTATAAGAATCACTAAGTTTAGGTATTCTTTCCACCACTATATATTCTTTACCTGATCGCGGTCGTAACACAGTTTTAGCGGGACTACAAGAACAATCTGGATTATCCGATGTGTTGCTTTGTAAACTACAAGTTTCTGGATATTCATTAGAGGAAATAGAAGCACTGTCGTCTCTTGCTAATCTTTCTTCAAAATCTTCTACTTGGACTATGATACGATTCTTCTTCTGTAATGATTGTAGAGCTCTTTCATATGCTATAGCACCACCTGAATAATAAAATAACAATATATTACACAAAAAATAAGTTGCCAGGCAACTAAACATATGTCCAAAGCCGCTAAGTCTTCCGAGCAGTTTATAAAGGAGGTCACGTTGTAAATATTTAGCTAAATAAAAAGAAAAATCTTTATAAGTATAATTTCATTGCTGCCATGACAAGATTCTATGACATAATCAATGGCAATAGCTATATAAACCGAATTACCAAAAATTTTCTATCTGGAATGAAAAGCCCATGGAAACTCGGCCACAATCCGGTTTCAAAAGGCTGGCCCAAAATTCCCACTAACATCAGATTAAAATATACCCATTTCTACCATCGGATAAAACTAAGACAGTACTTTACTTCAATATGAGATTCTATCATATACAACTCTGTAAAGCCAGGTAGACACTATACAATCTACGAGTGTATAGAACAAAGAAACTGGTTATGTTTTATTAACTTTCTACATGATAAGCTAATATTCTAGATCAAAACATTGGAGTGACACTTTCAGGGCACAATTCCAACAGCACTTTACAAAACAATTGTAAACAGAACGCTGTGGGTTAATAAAGACGGGAATATACCATGCAGTGCACTGAGAGAAAAATTTTGTCAAGATAGTGGTCTTTCCACCTCCTAATTTTTTAATTCTGCCAAAGGTTCTCTCACATGCACAACAATGTGCACATGGATTCTGATCTTTTTGTATCATCCAAACAACTAAATGCTGTTCCTTCCCACACCCTCCATCCTGCACCACTTACAAGAGGAAACCTAGATTATTAAGCCAGCACCTTAATCACCGAGCCACCCCATAAGAATTATCAAGAACAGTAGTTGAAAATGTCAATCTATAAAGTTTCAAACAATTTCATAAAACTTACAAAGCTTAATACTTAGGAAGTACGAGTTAGCTAGGGGTATGATGCTCTTTTGATATGTCACTAAATGAAGATCAAATAAAACTAAATAAATGTTCAACGATAGGCATGAAGATGATGTAGGTAGGGTGTTTAAGTCACAAATAATTATGTAAATATAAACTGAAATACACTTCTGGACAACAATATGAACAATTGAAAAACAATTTCAGCTGCCATTAAGATATTAAAGTACATTCAGTATCAGGCTGAAACATGAACAATTACTGGTTAATTAATACGCAATTTTTATAACATGGTAGTCGTCTTTATCAAACAAATATCTTGACAACCAAATAACAACATCTGTATGTTCACTTTCTTGAAAAAAATCATGAACTAGATTAAAACTCACTTCCACTAAGAACTTTTATCAATTAGTGGATATGTTCTTTAAAATTTCAAAACAAAAAATGTTATTTCTGGTCAATTTAAAGCCCTCATCTCACATTAGTTCAGACTAATACAAGATAGATATGCATTGTGATTGTATTTACCATGTCAGGGAGTAAACAGAGCTTAGACCTCCAATCCTTCTTCTGAATGTCAAATATTGTATCTAAATCTGTTCCTGAATCATGGTTAATGAAACTTGGTTGCGAAATAAAATCTCAATATCGTATAACATTCCCTTTGCCAAGTCCATTGTCTTAGAAATCATGCATGCAGAAAATATTTAGCATTTGAAAATAATTACCTGAGCCCCATGATTCCAAGATTGCAGGAATTATTGTTCTGAAAGCCATAAAACCATTGTTAAAATATCCAAACGTAAAATAAATAAACATAAGCCTACAGTCCTACACCAATAAAACCATGCATTAATAATCTGCTGAATCTTAAACATGAGCTCAAAACAAGACTTAAGTAAACTATTTTGGTAAGATCTTGATTAAACATTTAACAATCTCAATCAAATCTTTTAGCCAATAAATTTTTTTTCATGAAAACATTTGATTCAAAGAACCGCAAAACTGATTTTTGAACAAATAAACTTCAGAGCAATTTCAGAATCTGTCCATCTTTTATTTTTAAAAACTACACTATCTGAACACTAACCCTTCTATATTGCATGTGCAATATAAGTAATAAATGACATGGACAGATTCTGGTATCTTGCCAAACTCGTCTTTGCATGCTGACGTACCTGAAAACGGTTCCCTATAATCTATATTAATATTCTGACAATAGTCTTCATCTTGTTGGTTGGTTTCATTACGATTTTGCGCTACTGGCTGCTGCACTGTTTCTGACATAGATTGAGGTTTGATTGCTGGTTCAGTCATTTCTACATATATAGGTTCTGCTGGAGGCAGGGGAGTAGAAGGGGTGGTTTCTACTACAGGAGATAGCGTAGGATACATTCTAAATTTAGGTGGTAAGACTGGTGGCGGCGGTAATGCTGGTAACTGGCCTTCTGTAGGTAACTCTGATCCTGCTTTACTTAATGGTAGACTTAGTTTAGATTTTAATTCTGACATAAAAGAATAATTAGATTTTTTGTTATGTAATTTATCATCAGTATGAAGTAATTCTATCATTTTTTCATCATCTGTTTTAGAGGAGGTGTATTGGTTATAAAAGTTCTGAACTGGAGGATCATGTTGAAGATGCAGAACAGTTAATACATGCATCTCTTTCTTAGGTTCTTCTATATCATCAATGTTATTTTTACTTCCAGTTTTTAACTTGATGGATGAAGAGCTGAAGAATGTCTCGTCCGGAGGATCATCACTATGTGAAAATACATCATCATTTGTAGAATCGGACTTTAATGAATCATTCACAATCTCTATGGTATCTGTTTCATCTTCTTGGTAGCTTCTTCTGTTAGGAAAACTGGAAGATCTCTGGCGAATGATTTTTAATGGGCTACTGCTGTTCTCGGCTAACTCACCTTCTTCAGATAAGCTTTTCTCAAAAAGACTTGTTCTAGATGTTTTTGTTGCAAGGTTTTCGTTGCTCAAAGATGCTTTTGATTGATCCTTGGAGTTCCTTCTTTTAAAACGTGCCAAAAAACCTTCTTCTTTCTTGGAAGTTGGTTCAGGAGAAGTTTCTTCTGGATTATTAGTATTTTGGATAGAATTTATATACACGCCTGCAGAATGCAGATGCTGTGGTTTGAATTCAAGGAGATTTTGAAATGGCATTGTTGGTTTGGGTATCACAACAGAACCATTACCAGAATTCATTTCTCCTGCTTTTGTTGTGCTTACATAGCTCTGGAGAGTTTGAAGTCGTTGGATTACAGAATTTCTCTTTATGCATAAAGGACTGCTTGATTTATTTGTAACTGGTGAGGCACTATGCTGATCCTCAATAGAAGTGGAACTTTTTCTTCTGCATTTAGAAACTTCCATCACCATATAGTTGCTTTCTCTGATTGGTGCTTTGGGAACAGGTTCTGTCTGATTATCAACAGTGTCATCAATGGTATCATAGATGGCCTCTTCCACTTTCACTTGCGGAATAGGGTTACCTTTTCTGGATTCTGCATCATTTTTGAAAAATGCTGCCATGTCCATATAACAATTCATAACATCAGCATTTCCTTTAGACAATTGTTTAACCTCAGGACTATCAAATACCATAGATTTTTTCTTTTCCTTAGGTTGATCAGGGAAGCCTCCCATCATCAAATAAGTATCTTCAACCCCTGATTTTGGGGCTGGTGGAACAACTTGATCAAAAGAGTGACTCTTTGAGTTGAATGTCTGTGAACTATCATTAACCTGAAACTTACTTTGTGAGCCAAGAGATCTACTACGATTTCTACTTGGTGGAAGAGGGGGAGGAGTTTTTGAAGATTGAGAAAATGAGGTGGAATTTCTACTCAATCTGTTTTTGCGCAACAATGCTGGTCCCTTTGGAGGTAATTCTGGTGGTGGTGTTTCACATCTATTTGGCTCATTTGCATATATGGGTTCTCTCATCCATGCCTCGGTTGGATAAAGAGCTGTATGAGAGCCACTTGATGATGATGAACACAATGATTCTGAAGATTTTTTAATGGGCGTGCTGTGATTTTTGTCTGGTGATTTATTTATACTTCCTGAACTTGATCCTTTGACTAATCCTTCTTTACTCAAATGAACACGCCCATTATCATCACCAACATCAAACTGAGAGAGATTAACATATGGTAGGGGAGCTGATATTTTAGTTCTTTTCACTGGTTTAGGATAGTGTAAATCAGAATGACTCAATGATGACTTAGCACAGCTTTCTGATGAAGATGAAATTGAAGTTTGACCTGACATGAAGTTTTCTCCCCGTAGCTCCTTTTTTACTTTGTTTGGGAGACTAGAAGCTTTTTCTGATAAGCTGATTGTGGAATTTTTGCTTGTTGCTCCTTGTGGTTCATCAGTTTTACACACTTGTAAAATTTCATCCAAGAGAGTAATTTCTTTGTGAAGATCATTTTCCTGTTTCTGAAGTCTCTGCATAGCCTCCTGTCTTTTAGATCTATCAAAAGCAGTTCTTGCTTCATCTTCTATTATACATAGTGGATTAATAGTTAATGGTTTATTTTTCTGGTAATTGTGACTATAGTGAGAGTTGCTGGAAGGATCTTGGTGATTTGGGGATGCAGGAGGACCAACAGGTAATTCAGGTTTCAGTAAAGGTGTATTTGTGTAGATGTGAGTATTAAATGACTGTGACAAACTATCTGATAACATACGTGATAATTCACTGTTGCCTCCCTTGAGCTCTGAACAGGAAACAGAATAACGATTCGTATTTGCCTTTTTAGGACTACCTGTTTGGGCTGTCTTCTGTTTCCGGACTTCCCTTGCATATTTAGGTGGAATATCATACATGGCTAACATTCTCTGTCTTTCTAGATTTTCCATACTCATGAGTTTAAATTTTTCTGTTAAGCTTGCCATTCTGCGATAATCCATGACACTAATAGAGTGACGTTTATGGAAGCCCATTTCATCAACTTCCTGCAGATTATTGTTTTCGTTGCAGCAGCTCAACATGCTAGGACGATCTACCATCTGGTTGTTATTAAAGAAATTACTGAAGGTGTTGAAGGAATCAAAGGCCTCACTGAACTGGGATCCTGTATCAGAGAAGAAAATTCGAATCAGAACATATTCTGGTTAGACGATCAGCAGCCATCATGCAAACAGACGATAGTAGATAGACTATTTGTCAGACAGTAGTAAAGGTTGTAGTAGGATATACGTTGGGACTTGACAGATACACACAATGATTAAAACTACAATTCAGGTTGATTAACTTGAACAAGACAGACATCCCATACAAACAGAAGACAAAGTTTACTACAAGAAATCAACAGAATTTGACTATATGACTACTCTACTCATGCTTTTTAAAGATGTAAACATGCACGCTCTTTATTGTATCTTATAATAAAACCCATCAACTGCACTTAAAATTACATTGAATGTTCTAAACATGTTCCTACCAAAGAAAACTTGCCCCATAGGCTGTAACTTTTTCAAACAGCAAGTTCGCACTCAGATTTTAAAGTGACAGCGCTGACCTTAAGTATACTTGGGGAGTTCAGATACATTCTGATTCTGTATGTTCCTAATGTTTCAATTAAAAAGAAATGACATTTAATGTCTATCTTTTGTTTTATTTGGTCAAAGCCTACTGTACCACACACCCGTTCCATTCCAGAAATTTGTCCTTTCTACATGGCTATAGAATAACTGTTCTCAGAACTGTTTCTGCTATGTTAAATGTTGACCTCCGACAGAAAAGTTAAATATACTAATTACTATAACGCTACATTTGCAAAGTAACTTGGCCTCACAAAGGTTTGATTGTTAAAGATTAGTTGAAATTATGACTGACTTCTTAAACAACAAGTAATAATCAACTCTTTGTAATTCAGCCTATTTAACTGATAAATATAAATATTACATACTATTATGCTACTTGCCATTTTTGACTAGTTTTAACATTCAGTCAGTCGACATCAAGAGGATTACAATGACTGACAAAAGGATTTAATATGAAATGGGGTTTAATTTCCAACTGTTCTGCTCCATACTGGACTAATGAAGACAGGCATATGCCATACAGTGTGCTATGAGGGAAATTTTGCCCGGACAGCAGCACTCCAGCTTTCTCTTTATCACATTCCAACTTACTGTCAAGGGATCTTTACATTCACGCTAATGTGTACACAGGACATTTTTTTTTTTATCCTATCCAAATAACTAGACAGCTGTCATGTCAGGCCCTTCATCCTGCCTCACTGACAAGGGGGAACCACGCCGGAAAATTTGGATGAACTTTCTCGGCCAATGCTGGGGTCGAACACCCAACCTCCATGCTGGTGAGCTAGCGTCTTACCCACGCCACCGCGATCCCCCGGATTAAAAAGTAAATCACATAGTTGGTCAAAGTAGGTGTATAACACTAACTGGTTTAATCACTAAAATAATCCCTCCTAATTTTCTAGATCAATAAGATTAGTAATAATCATACTCTCAGAACAGTCAATATTTGTATAATATTACAATTTGATTCTGATTTGGCGGACCTGTCTGGCATATACAAACTAAACAGAATCAGTGGATTTCATAACTCAAAATTTAGTGTCAATTAGTTTATAAACAAGGCACTGCTTCTTGTTTACTTTTGAAATTAGCTCCATCAAGTGACAGAATGTCAAAATAACTGACCAGGCATATTTTTTATACCTCAACAAAACCCCCAGAAACTCCCCTGCACATCAGGGAAAATAACTGACCAGGCCCATTTTTATACCAGAAACTCCCCTGCATATCAGTGATATTTTGTTTCTGACAATATTTAACAAATTTGCTGATACAGTTTCATTTAAACTAAGATAAGAAAATAATATGTCATAGAGTTTACATAAATGTGCATTGAATTTAAAGTAATAATTTATGGGGTGTTATTCTTAGCAGTGTCATTGATTCAACAAAAAAACTCCATGAAAAACAAAATGTCCAAAGAAAATAAGATGATCGGAAACTTCTTCTACAGTATCCTTATTATTAGAACAAGATCATGTTATGAATTTGTTTCTAGTTAAAATAGGGATTTATCAAGACTGTTGCTTTGACAGTATGTATAAAAGAGCAAGTTATAGGGCAAGTTTATTGTATAAGTAGCTTCACTGAAGCAATGTATAGTATTCATATATACATCAAGATTGACAAACATGATGAAACTCTAACAAAATAAACAATTAAAGAGAATGTGTTAAGATATAGTTGATTGCTACAGCTGAATGAGAATTATGACATGTATACTTATCTATGTAAGTAAATAGTCATATATCACCATCATTTACATAATGATACCGATCACTTCTCTTAATATATACACCACCTGATGTTTACTGCATAAAATATTTTATAAACACGGTTAAAGTTGAAACCAATCTCTATCATCCACAATTCTCGTCCCCTACAGTGGACAGTGGTGTATGTAATATTGCAAATACTGAAATTCAACTTAACTGATTCAAACTGTAGAATATATGGTTTGTATTTTAATGAAAATCTAAAGAAGTCTATTGATCATATTTAATATCTGTTGTAATACACTCAATGCCTCCAAATAATACTGGCCAAAACTAGGGGCCACTTCATAATTTTTTTTTATCTCTTGTGCTCTTTCAGGATGTGGGGCCGGGGACCTGAAAGGTATAGCATTTGAGCTTTAGACCATACGGTCTTCCATGAATCAAGTGGCTTGGTTTTGATTCCTCACTTGTACATGTACTTGATAAGGAGGAGAATTGCCTGTCAAACTTTATGGGTTTTCGGGGGATCTCCAGTTTCTTCCCACGACTAGAAGTGAATTATAGATATAAAATTGAACCATATGTTAGTCCCGAAATGACTAAGTTTTGCATGTTACCAGTTCAGTCTAATGTAGTACCCAAGTAGATTAGAACCTGGTATAAATTGGTATAAAACATTAGTCTTGGATGTCTCTTCAGTGTTTTCTATTTAAGTTTACTGTTACTAATGTATTTTCATGTTTGGCAGGGAAGTAGACACTATTTGTATATATATGTATTGCAAAGATACTAAACACATGAGAAACCGATCTACCACATATTATACAATATGTAAACAATAATGATTAAATATAACCTGTCAACACATCTGCCATTTTAAATTATCAATAAATTTTCACAACAATAAAATCTCCTACCTAGTAATGAGTCTAAGCAACACAGTGTCATTTGTCAGCATTAATCACCAGAATCCCAACAAACCTCAATACTACATGTATATATCTTGAAGATCTAAGGGTCATAACTTTGTCTAATGAGTTTTATTTATGTATAGTGTGGTCCTCCTACACTTACAATGATAAGGATCGTGTGGCAATTAAGTAGCCATCTTTGGATCTTGGAATGTCAGGATGTTGAGAGTCTCAGATTCTAGATATCTCAAGGTATATAGGTAAAGAGAGAAAGAGAGAAATGGGGTTTAACGTCCACTCGACACAACTAGGTCATTTCGGGACTAACATATGGTTTTAATTTTATTTCAATAATTCGCTTGCGCGTAGGGGTCTTTAGCAGTGGGAGGAAACCGGAGTGCCCGGAGGAAACCCACGAGGTTGAGAAGGCGCCCCTATCTCCATGCCACATACGCTCACACCAGGGCTCGAAACCACAGCCGCAAGCCAGAGGTGACCGGCCAGCTAGAGGTCGAAGCGCGGCACTCTAGACCACTAGGCCATCCCAACCCCCTATATAGGTAAAGGATCTGGGGATAATCTTTTGACACAATGTTCAACATCAGTCTATTATGATTTATAAACACATTATGGAAATGCTGTAAAAATATTGTATTTTAAGCTTTTAAATCAAACCCTTACAATTTACTATCATAACATTATATACTAAATCTAATAGAATATTCTCACGACATTGTATTAGATCTATAGATGCCATTCTACATGCATATGGTGTCACTTACACCCCGCCCTTCCATCAATAAATAATCATAGGTAATACTAATAAATACATCTAATATGCAACATAGAATTAGAGGTTTAGATTACAAGCCATGACATTTCTAATATCTATATGATGTTCATTCTAGACATTGTTTGTATACACTGTCTCTAGCTAGACATACAAAATGATGGGCAAGTCCGATTAGCTTCAATGTTCCAAGAGGATCTAATAAATTCCTTTCTCGAGTCGATGTTAGAAACAAAGACTCAACAGGCCCAGGAATAAAGAGTAATTGTTAAGTTCTAGAAAGCAAAACTTGATAATCAGTGTTAACAGATGATGGTAAACAGTTAATTGACACATGCTATCATTATAAAGAACAAGGGATAAAGGTGTCACAATTCAAAAAAATTTCAAAATAAATCAATTTAAAAGGAAATCTAATAAGTCTTTTTACTATTTATATAGCTTTTTCAAATAAAAGGACAACATTCATTCAGAGATCCAAATCAAACAATTATAGGAAATAAAAGTTGGATTTATGAAATTATCACCTTTTTCCACTGTAACATGAAAATAAAGTTTAGGTGGTCAGAAAATGAAACATGAACCCACAGCAGTCAAGTTGTCCAAGCACAAGCAGGCCACAAGGGCTGTCACAAATTCTTTTTAAGGACTAAAAACTTAAGAAAGAGCAACAACCAATGACATAATAATCAGAAGTAGGCCTACTTTAAATTTGGGTTCTTCGTTTTATACAGAAACATATAGCGGTAGTCATATGATGTTTTTTTAGCTATTCAAAGTATCATAAATAAATTGAATTTTACATTCAATGAACCCAAATAATGTGTATAAATTTCAAGAGAATCAGATAAAAAAAATAGCATGTCCATAAGACTTTTCAAATAGATCCAGTATGATTACATCAACTTGTTTATTCAGATAATTTAGATTCAATCAATTTAGTATCAAGACCATACATAATCAATGGTGGACAATCGACCAGCAGACGGACAGGGGTGACAACAATATTCAACCACATTTCTTGTTGGCTATATAAAACAAAGTGAAAATATTTACCTCTTTTGTTGGTATTTCTATGACAACTAGTAGTTTTACCTACACTAGCTAGATTAATTATTTCATCTATTTCCGTTACTTGATCAGATATCACAGCATGTAAACCAGAACCTTTAATCACAAATATTAGAATACGTAGAGTAGGGATTCCATCTACCAAATTCATGACATACATGTAGATCAGCGCTGTCAAACATGTGGCCCGCCTTTAAATGTGGCTCGTGGAACAATTTACAGCAAACCGACATGTCCATAATCCTAGACATATTCATAAGTTTCTGAATGTTTACAATGTTTTTGTGGTTGGTTCTAAATGAATTCAGTGTAAAATTTAGAAACAAAATGGATAAGTATTGTAATAAATCAGTAAAATGTTCTTTATCTTGATATATTTGTATATCTCCTGCCCACTCGATGTAAAATTTTAGTTCATATGGTACCTGAATCAAAATGAGTTTGACACCCCTGATATTGATGTATGAGTAATCGAGTAGTTTACTTACAGGATTAAATGGGGAAAAAAAGGTAATTTCAGTTGCATTTTGACCAGTTTTATGATCATGGGTCAAATATTAATTTCATGGTTCTTTGAAGATTTAAAACTGTTTTTATTATAGAGCAATATTAAATTAGAACCATGGATATTCCATATAAAAGAAAGATGTATTATTGAGAGCGATATTCTCATATTTCAAAACAATATTAAAACATATTGAGTTCACTGTACCTTTATTGCAACGTGATCCACCTTCAAATAAAAATTTACCATCAACTGTACCAAAACGCCGTAAATCAGAGATATGCCAACTCTGAAGTATTTTAGGAGGTACCTGAGATATTAGACAGAATTTCTGGCCATGTATTAACATTTGGATAAAATCGTGAGGTAATTTGCTGTGTGATGGCATTTTGGCAACTTGTACAGAAAACTGGCGTTCTGAAATAGAAATGTGAAAATGTATATGGCAAAAGACAAAATATGCACACAGTAGCAAAACCGTCACAAGCTGTCGTATTATGAACCTTTAAGTATACAAAAAGTAAAATCTTTATACTGTAAAATATCAATAATTATCTGAAATTCTTGTAATTGTGTCTCATTGCAATAATCAAAGCACCGAACATAAATTCAAAATAGATCTGTGACTGATTTTCCATGAAAACGTGTGTGCGAGATTCCAGAAATTGGGAAAGGGACAGTTCCAGAAATAATGGAAATTGTTGAAATTTATTCAGCTGCCTTGCTTCACTAATCTTAAGAAATACAGAGAAGTTTTTAACAAAATCAATGATAATTTTCATTAATCTTAAGCATGATCAATGATAATTTTGGTTAATCTTATGTTCAAAAGATCCTACAAAGTGAACAAAGTTTGTAACTTCAGAGAAATAATAAAAAGAAATAATTTTTTTCTAAAAATCCCACGAAACACAAACTTGATCTGTATCTCTATTACCTAAAATAGTTAAATATCCCAAAGTTTCAATAAAATAACCATACCATTTCACTTGTGTGGGGATTAACAAACATAAACAAAGTCAGACTTGGATTCTTTTAGAAAACATGAAGATACATGTATTGTGATGATACATGATGCTAAAGGTAGCTCTGAATTGTGTGGGACTTGGATTTCAAATTTCATCAAGTTATTTTTGATAGAGGTATTACACCCAATCACTTTTAAATGTATGTGAACTAAACTCTTTAAATGCAACCTAAATTTGTTAGATATTCGAATTCCTCAAATAAAAGATACATTATGGGAGATTTTTATAAGGAGTTGGCTATTCTTGCTATAACAGTTCAAAAATAGATGATGAAAGAAAATATATTGAAAATTTCAGTCAAATTACTTTATTCTGAACATAGTTATCACCACTGCTATTTTTGACTAGAAATGGTATAGAACTCAATTTTCACCTACATAATCTCAATTATCAAGTAATGTTTTCAATGACTGTGGTAGGCCTACATTTAGTCTATTTGGTTTGAGACCGGGCTGCAATTCAACTCATATTACATTTATTTTCTACTACAAATCAGAATTAAGACTTTTAATATATAGATAAGAAGAGAAAGTCTGCAACAGAATTTTAAAATTTGAAAGGAATGGACCAAATCAATGAGGCAGCATTGTAAATAATTATACTATAGCCTGTGTGTATTCTTGTACTTTAGGTAGGCCTACGACTACGTGACTCCCGAAGCAGGCGAACAGAAAAAAGTGATCCGATGGGGCTGCAATTCAGCTGGTTGATGTTAGCTGCGATATTTATCAATTTCCATAATTTTACTGTAAACGCAAGTGACAAAAGAGCGACAGCATGTTGACCTGATTACCGCAGCCTCGCTTCGTACACTCTATCATTAATAGCCTCAATCTAGGAGTATGACGTCAACATAACTGTTAATCTCCTCTCATGACGCCATTTGTAATTAAATCAATCAATGAAATCCTGTTTAAATCCAAGCTCAATCCAAGCCATCCGTGGGTGTACAGAGTTGATTTTATGCTTGTTGTTTAAATAAAGATCTAATTTATAATTTCTATGACATCTGAAGCCTAAATAAAGACTTGCAATAATCAGATTTAGCGCTTGCATAATGTATGTTGAAATTCTAATACAATGTAAATAGTAATATATTTTTAAATCATATGAACTTGTCTCAAGTCTACATTTAAATTTAAAGTATTAAATTTGCGACATTTTTCAAAATAATATACCATACATTATACAAGTTAATTTTTACTAAAAATAACACAAATTTTAGCTTAAATAAAGGAAGTACAATGTTAATGGTCTAGAAATATATTTCACCGGTAAGTTTTAATTACTGGTATTACAAAAACCAAACCTAGAAATTATCACTCCATATTATTTTCATAATAATAATTACCTATTAATAGGGAATCAATTAATAAAATTGTTTATCATTTTTCTTAACCTCACCGGAAAATGGTCTATTTGCGATTGCTAATAAGTACCCTAGAGTGCATCCCTTGCTGTCTGTAATACATTCTTTTTAAGCTCAACCAGTAAGTTTTAATAAAAAATAATAACAACTTATAATATGTCATTAGCCTGTCACAGCTACTGGTACTTTTAGGAAGTATAAATGTATGATGTTAAAGTTTGAACATTTTTGTATGATTACCAGTAATTAGCGCTCATTAATTATTTCTATATTTACCTTTTTTAAAAGGCTAGTTATAAAGCATCAATTAAAGATGCATAATGTTAGATTTAGATAAAGCACTGACTGTTCTTGCAATAATAGTTCCAAAATAGATAACTAAAAATGAATATATTAAAATTACTACAGTCTGAGTGACATTATCACCGTTTGAAGTTTTGACATACATTGTTCATTTTCATAACAACATTACTTGTTAATCAAAACTCAGCCTCGCTTCTCCATTTTTAAATTGTATCATTAAATGCCAATTGTATCTCAATCCATTTAAATCTGTGCCATCTGATGATATAGAGAGTTGATTAAAAGCTTGTCATGTGAATAAATATCTAAATAATAATTTATATAACATTTGAAGACAAGATTTAGCTCTTACAAAATGCATCTGTAATAAAATAGTCTGGTCACTTTTCTTAACCTTACCAGAAAATGATCAATATCGATCTTAATCAAGATATTGACTAATGACGCTAAAACAAATTTAAAAATTATCACTTACAATCAAAGTTATAACATTTCAAAGTCTCAACCACTCAAAATGCTTGTCATCAAACAGTTATTCTTAAAAGCTGTACATATCATTGGTCACGATAGTGAGCAGCCATTTTTAAAAATTATGATTTTGAGCTACTATTCATCAATCATGATTTCAAACTACCTTTCTAATATTATAATTTTAAACTACCATTTTAAAATTATGATATCAAAAATGCATTATGCAAAAGCTTAATCGGCCTATTCATTGCAGGTCTTTCCGTAGGCCTTAAATATCATTTAAATTCTCAATTCGACATTAATTTACTTATCAAGACCATCGTTTGCCTGGGATATTTAGTGGATTTGAATAAGGTTTCTGACAGATGATTTAACGTAAAAATAGATAATCAAGACTTTGTTTATTATCATACCAATGGTAGTATTGATGATCGAGGCTACTCGATTCAGACAGAAACAATCTGACTAAAATTTTCAGCATATATTGTTTTTCATGAACTATCTTTTAACTATTATAGTGAGAAATGAAAACTTTCAGCTCTTTATCTTATCCTACCTACATGTAATGCCCGGTTAAGTTACAATGATTTTAAGGGCATTTTTGATGTACCGCATAATCCCCACCCCCTGGGATTGTCGATTTAACAAACTGTTTTATAGGTTATTTTTTGGTTAAAACAAACTATTACACAAAGTATTTGTAATATAAAAAAACACATAAAAGTACATGATGGCTGACTTGCTTTTATGATTTATAGACATTTATAGTCAATTTATCAACTACATCTTCAAAGAAGTAGGAAGTCATAGACATACATGTATCTGTGTTTTATGTGTTTTGATGAAAGGACTTAATGTCTCTTTATTAAATCATAACCAGTCGTATGCCAGGTCTGACAAGTTTCTAACATATGTTTGACATTAAAACATCTGATATACCTGAAAAACGAAAAAAACATTCTTACCTTCGCCTAAACTCTTTCTGATCTTGATTTCAAAATTTATCAAGTCTTCTCGATTTTCAAACGAAAATAATGTGACTTGTTTCTGACATATAATGGCCAAAGCATTGTTCTCCTTATCGTAAGAGAACCCTGACTGGAGACCAAAGAAGCTCTCGATGGGAAAACAGGATTTCGGTTTGCTGCCATCTTTAATGGCATCTTTAACATCTTTATATAATAATACTTGTAATCTATCTGTAATATAACAAAGATAAACATCATCAGATACATTTATATACACCGGTAGCGATTATCATATGAACAATACTTCCTTTGAAAAGTTGCAGCCGAATTTAGAGAATTTGTGTTCACACAAGGAATCTTGCAACCAGGGTGAAATACAACCATTCAAACACTGCCCCAAATTCTTTAACTAGATTCAAATGTATCCAATAAAATGTTCATTGAAGGATAATATTATCTCCTTTTTCATTCGACATTTTTTCTTTACAATTAATGTTAAGATACTTGTCCAATCCACCTATTTTATTGAATAGTCAACAAGAAGCTCGACATTCAAATAAAATACTTTGTCAAATGATATGAAAAGAAGTACACCATTCAAATGCTTTTTTCTTCAAAAAATATGTATATCAATCAAAACAGCTACATATTATAATATATGACTTTAATCTCTGACCATATACATACATAAACCGTAATTTCATGTTTTTCATGTCTGTAATATTAAGCCTGATTAAATTATCACAAATCAAACAGACGACAACCTTTAAATCTTTGACAGTTATTGAAGTTTATCTCACTTTGATACAAAGAGTACTTTATGGCCTTATTTATCCTTTAAATTAAAGTTTAACAAGTTTTTTTTTAGTTGTATATTATTTATTATGTATCACCAACGGTGGCCTTTTTTACCCCCATTTGCTAATAAAGCAGAGAAGTTATAGAAGACAAGATTCATCAATAAATCATAGTTTATGTCTACATAAAGACTTGTCTACCAATCGCTATTATTGTAATGACCAGACATATGTATGTATGTATATATACCCTACAAACTGTTCACAATACATTTAGTATGATTCATCCCGAGTATACAAATATGATATCAAAGTAAAGTAACAGTCAACCCAGCTCATATAACACCATATTGTCACTTATTTCTAGACATAAGTGGTATAAAAATTCTCATAAAGGATGCTTTTAAAAATCTGATACTCTGGTGATTTTCTGTTGCCCAGCGAGACAAATAAGCCACCCAGCCTACAGTTTCTACAGGTACATAATGCTAACAATAGGATGAAAACATTACATGTTGTAAGGTAATACTATTCACAATCTTCTATATGAACTGCAGCATCCCTTGTTACACATATATACTCATCACATATTACCATCCTCTTAACAGTTCATCCATTGCTAATAATATAAATTTAACACATACACATAAAAGGTGGCAAATATTGATACTGAACAATAAAAACATAAATAAACCTGTGATCTGAACAATGTGACTTGATTTATCATTTTTAGATAAGAAACCAAACAACTTTATTCAAACTTTACATCGTTAAAACATGTCCTTGTTCAAGATAAAGCAAATCAAGCAATTTTAAACAGAACGGTTCTCTTTTAGTTTCTATCTTCCTGAAACATCCCTATTTGTCATTTAACTATAAATTCTCACTAGAAACATGAGGCCTTCGTAGATTTTACACAGCATTTAAATCCCTTCCATCACTATATTTAACACGAAACATATTGTTGCATATCTGAATAAACCATCTTTATGTCAAATAGTTTAATGCAAGTGTGCTGGATTTGTTTAAGAAATTTGTTTAAATTTGGAAATGTTTACATATCACCTGTCAACAAAATTTAAGTTGTTTATTCATGTTCATTTTACAGCAAGTTATGTGCCAGAAAGTCACTTCAGTCTATTAATTATTCTTGAATTTCTGTTCTATTGCCAAAGTTATCCCAATTTTTTTCAAATTCATATATTTAAACAAATAATCCAGAAATTTAAAATGTCGGTTTCATTTATTTATGGAGAGCAATACATGTATTTACATTGTTTAATTTTATCCAGATAAATATAGCAATTATCACTTAATTAGCATAGCAATTATCTTCAAAGTTTAATATTTTCAAAAAATACAGCTTATGCAAATATTTTCAAAAAATACAGCTTATGCAAATATTTTCAAAAAATACAGCTTATGCAAATATTCCCAAAATGCTAATATTTAACAAGAATTCAACAATAAAATTCATTAACAGAAGTAAAAAGCAGTTTGGCATTTCATTTGTGATAAATAAGGTGATATTAAACATTGAAAGTTAATTTCATCATGACATTTGGATAATAGTTTCTGTTATGACCACATAGAAATGGCAGAGGATCTGAGGTGGAGACAAATATCAAGTTTGGCATGAGGTCTTGATGATTACCCTGAAAATTTTTATAAAATCAGAAGCTGTGAGGCAATATGTCTGTTCATTTAGGTGCATACATATATAGGATTAGAGGTGGTGAGGTCAAACGCATTTTCTTGGACTGACCCTCATAACAATGGACTTGCGCATGCCACGATGTAGCTAGATTGGAATAAAAACATAATTTTTAATAATTCCTACTGGTTTGCCATTTAAGTGAGGAAATAATGACAGTTTTAGAATATTAGTCCAACAACATCTGGCCAATTTATAGCCCATTAAAACAAGCCATCATATATCTCTCATCTTGCCTTTTAACCGAGATGAAAACATGTCAAACTCGTAACATTTACTGTAAATAAATTCATGTACTACAATGCAAGCAAAATGTTGTAGACAAACCTACTGCTGGAGTTCTACATCAACGGTGCATTTGCACTGGTACATGTGAACAAGCAGAACCTTGATCAGAAGGTTTGAGTAGAGACTCAATGTTAACCCACATTAATAGGACATGCTGCTTCTCGTGAGAAATAACTCGGGCACAATAATTCGACACATCACATTTTTGCATTCCCACTAGAAGGACTAATTCATTTGTCTGCATACACACGTTTTAATCATGTCATTTTAAACATTATTCCAAGACTGTTTGGTTCAAGTAATTTGTTTCAGGTAATATACTATTCAAAAAAAGTAGGGGATATTTGA
Organism: Patella ulyssiponensis; assembly: GCA_963678685.1. Lineage (NCBI taxonomy): Eukaryota > Metazoa > Mollusca > Gastropoda > Patellidae > Patella > Patella ulyssiponensis. Next base: position 80,837,388 of record OY783226.1, on the reverse strand, counting down.
TTTTGGGGGCATAATACTAAAATATGCAAATGACTACGAAAAAAGTCACTATAGAACCTAACAGAAGAAACATTTCCAGTTACATGTGACGCCCAAACGCACCAATAGCTACCGCATGGAATGCAGGTGATGCTTGGGATCATCATGGGGGTCCAACCCAAGATTTGCACGACTCTGACTTTGAATGTTACAGTCATTGTGGCATTGAATTCCAGGGTGGAAACATCAGTTTAATTGTTTTAGTGACCAGAAAACAAATTTTGATATGCGTCGGATTACCCAAAATGAAAGGTTACGTGCTCTTGGCATGCTACAGATCGGCACAACACAGGCGGTTGTGGCGCAGACGATGAATGTTTCTCAGTCTGTCATAAGCAGGTTATGGTCCAGATACCGTGATACACAATCTGTACAGGACAGACCACGCTCAGGTCGACCAAGGGCGACAACTCAAGCCCAGGATCGATTTATCCGTACCTTGGCCTTGAGAAATCGTGTCATCACAGCAAATCAGATCAGCGCTCGTCTTCAAACAGACACTGGTGTGAGAGTGAGTGGCCAGACGATTCGGAATCGACTGCATAGGGGTCACCTTCGCGCCCGACGTCCTCGCATGATCCCTTGTTTGAGAGATCATCACATTCAGGCAAGACGTCGTTGGTGTAGGGATCGTCAACCCTGGGATAATTGACGCTGGAGCAATGTGATGTTTTCAGATGAGTCAAGGTTCACTGTTGATTTTTTGGACAGACGTAGGAGGGTGTGGCGTCGTCGAAACGAGCGCTTCCAAGACGTTAACGTCATCAGACATGATCGATTTGGGGGTGGTTCTGTTATGGTGTGGGGAGGCATCACTGTTGCTGGAAGAACGGCTTTACATGTTGTTGCAGGGCGTGTTACAGGCCAGTACTACCGGGACAACATCTTGGCAGTCCATGTTGTGCCGCTCGCACGACGTCATGGCCGCCGTTTCATCTTCCAGGATGACAACGCAAGATGTCACAGGGCCAGGATCGTTACAGGTTACCTCCAACAACAGAACATCACCACATTACCTTGGCCAGCACTGAGTCCCGACCTCTCCCCCATCGAGCATGTCTGGGACATGCTTGGACAGAGGTTACGTCAACGTCAACAACGTCCTGCCAATGTCCAAGAACTTGCTGCTGCGTTGCAACAGGAATGGGACAATCTGGACCAAAATGACCATAGACGTCTCATTAGGAGTATGCCACGTCGGATCAATGCTTGTTTGGCAAACAGAGGAGGATTTACCCGTTACTGACTTTGTTGTGATGCTGTGGTAACTTTGCTGTTTGACCCCGGGTATCATTTTACCCTTATAATGGTCAGTCTGTGCCTTACTTAGTCTAACGATCATTTGGAATAAATCGATGAATGTGAACTTCATTTCATTTTGTCATTTGTTTCTTCGTCAGTTTCATTAGGTGACTTTAATAACACTTAAAAATCAAATATCCTCTACTTTTTTTGAATAGTATATCTGCACATCGAATTGCAGTATTTGAAGTACTAATAAAACATACTTCAATGTGCCGGTACATGCAGACAACCTTGATGCAAGTTAGACACAACAAATAATAAAAGTGATTTAGCTATACTGTCTACAAGTCAAACATGTCAGTTATTAAAAACAAGTGACTGATGTTAATCAACTGATCAATCATAACATTCAATCAACCACAAAATGTTTTATAACAGCTAATTGTAAATAGACTGCATTATAGTTGAACTCAGAAAAACATATTAATGTTTTTAATGTAGGATATGGAAAATTCGCTTCTGCTATTTTATCCTTCGATCAGAATTCTGTCATAATATGGTTTTGTTTGTATCAATTTACACTCCTTTTTTTTTCATTTTGCTATTAACAGACCTGGTAAAGGAAGTTTGGCGTGTGGAGTCAGCCTAACATGATTTCTGGAGAAGATGTAAGCTGTTAGGATTAATTAACAACACATGTTTCAAATATTAGGCATTTTTCTCCGCAGGGAGTTACTGGATGAGAAACACGGATATCCTCTTGCTGTTAGTGAAAACATTGACTGAATCTATCCACAGGTTTATATCAGACATATTTGCAGTAATTTCTCCATTTAAAATATAATAAATAAATCTATGATGTTATGTTAATTTAACAACCTAGTGAAGTGCCAACATGTACTATGTTTGTTCTAGTGAAGTGCCAATCTCTAACTATTAATACCTTTAATACTGTTTCTATTGAAAATTGCAGAAAAATTTGATTTGCACTTGGGTTTGATGCAGGTTTTTTGTTACTTAAATGATAAACCACAAGCATTTGCATTGAAATACATGTATGTCATCCACGAACTCCACGAAATATGTCATAGAAATTTCTTTCTACAAAATAAGCATTTAACATATATTTTACAATTTATGCACCTTGATGTTATTAGATCCTAATAAAGAAAGTCTGATAATTTCATGTCATCCGCATATTTTAAATCTGTTACCTACCAAAAAGGTTAAGTATGGCAAAAATCATCAAGAATTTACACACAAAAACTTTTTATCAAATTCAAAGCTTGTACCAACTGAAAAAGCATATATATATATATCCTTATTCTAAAAAATAGAACAGGCCTAGTACACAGAGACAAGAATTTATTTATTTAATGTTATTTATATTATCATTAGATTGTATAACAGCTCAACCTTTATGCGTACAATACCTAACACTATTATTGATAAAGACATAAGTACAGTATTTATTAGTTTAACCCATATCGTTCTTTCCTACATACTATTTATTTATATATATACATACACATACTCTCATAATCTTTATACCCCTTTCTTCTATAGGCTTTTACTGAGGCTTACAGTACTTAATAGGGTTACTGCGATAAGCTATACATCGAGTTTTTGACAAAAAGGAGACTGTTCCCCTCCAGTATGATGGTTTTTTAATTATGCTATAAACATGTTTATAGACATTTATGTACCTGTAAGTAAATCAGTGACTTTTCGAAGAAACTTGCTACAAAAACAAAGAACTGATTGTCTAAGAAAAAGAGAGACAGAAATACACAAGCTGAATGCAATATAAAATAGAGGCAACTCAATGGTGGTGTAAAAGCTATTTCTTTGGCTAATATGTGCATAATTCAGAATTTTGTCACAGCAGAGGCAATACTGTGCAATTATGCAGAATATCATGAGCAAATAGAGAGAATTGTTTTAAAAGAACTTAGATATCTTAAATTTCAACTGTTTATACATAAACATTGATTTATTTCAGTGAAGTTGGACCTTTTGAATTTCTCTAGTTTAATACTTTATATGTAAATATTCATATTTTAGAACTGAAATATTATCTATGATGAAGAATGTTTTTCAGTCTACCAACCTTCCTTGATTGTACTAAACTTTAACATTAATATTTTACAGTTATAGAGCATACAGTATATACCCTACATATTTTATAAGTGCACAGGTTCTAGTCTTCCCTTGGAACTGTAATAAACTCCAACACTTACATGTATATATTTATAATTTGGCCTCCAAATGATCACTGTAACCCAATTGTCACTACACTATGGTATTGGGGCTAGGGTAAAATGAAAAGTGGTTTAACATCTTATTTTTTTGCATCAACTGGGCTAATGATGACGGGAATATGATACACATTGTACCGTGTGCTATTGCTATGATAGAAACTTTTTGTCCAGCCAGCAGGGGGGGGTTGGGATGGCCTAGCGGTCTAGAGTGTCGCGCTTCGACCTCTAGCTGGCCTGTCACCTCTGGCTTGCGGCTGTGGTTTCGATCCCTGGTGTGAGCATATGTGGCATGGAGATAGGGGCGCCTTCTCAACCTCGTGGGTTTCCTCCGGGCACTCCGGTTTCCCCCCACTGCTAAAGACCCCTACGCGCAAACGAATTATTGAAATAAAATTGAAACCATATGCTAGTCCCAAAATGACCTAGTTTGTGTCGAGTGGACGTTAAACCCCATTTCTCTCTCTCTCCAGCCAGCAGCGCTATTCTAATACCGAATTTCTACTGTTCTTTTATGTGCACATGGAACTCAGTATTGACTAGACACTGTCCTTGCCAGGCCCTAATGACAAGAAATACATGTATGGTGGGAACCTGAGACTTATGGATGTGTAAGCCAGCATCTCACATGTACTCACTGAGCCAACATGAATCCCAGAATTAAAATGATGACATGAACTTAAAAACGTCATAAACATATCTGTAACCAAATAAAACATATAAACTTATAATCTATATGTATATAAGATATATATTGACCTCTGTTAGCGAGCCAGCATCTTACTCACTTAGCCAGCATCATACTCACTAAGCCACCATGGCTCCCACAGTAAAATAAAGATATGTACTTGAAGAGTACATAAATATAAAAACATCTATGTTGTTTTAGATATAAAGCTATATAAACATATCTGTAACCAATATAAAACATATAAATATAATGATCTATATGTACTTATATATTTACTACCTCATCAGTATATGATTTATTCGAAAAGCATGTCTCAGAATGTATCCAGTAGCTAAATTCATGTCATGTATGACTATATCTGTATAGATAAATAAATCACAAGGTTAACCATATCATCAGAAAGTGTGAGGATTTCATCGTTTTACATAGAGCTGATGTCAATTGTGCATGCTACTTCATATCCCAGTCAATCATACCAGATAAGATTTAATTACTGTAGACCTACATGTAAATAAAATATTTAGAAAGTCAGTTTCTTTCTTACACAAATATCTTTCTTACATGTATATCTGTTTAATTAATTTTACAACACATTGAACTCTTACAAGGATAAATAACAGATATTGTGATTTGTTAAGAGAGCAACAGAGAGAAATTGGGTTGAACTTCCACTTGACACAAACTAGGTCATTTCGGCACTAACATGTGGTTCAATTTTATTTCAATAATGTGGTTGCCCGTAGGGGTCTTTAGCAGTGGGAGGAAACCGCTTGACTCGAGAGAAAACTCACGAGGTTGGACTGGTGATCTTACTCTTTGTCACGTACAACTGGGGAATGGAAACCACACCAGTTGACTCAATGATAGACCTTATGATACAGCGCACACGTGCTAACCATTCGGCCATCCAATCTCCCTTGATTTGTTAACATAAAGAATACTAAAATACTGGTGCTGGGTTTTGCCACTGCAGTCAGGATATGATATGTATTGCGATTCAGATGCTACGACACGATTCGCATCACGATTCATAACCAGGTCAACATTTACCAAGAAAAATTAATAAGTGTTAGTGTGAGGTCCATGTATGGTTCAAAGAATATGTGATATATCTGATAAATCAACTAATTAATAATTTTGGTGCTATATAAATCAGTTAGCAGGGTTGTACACATCATTAAAAGTATGGAGTACCAATGTTTCAGTAAATCAGGTAATGAATGGCTCACTAAACCAGAAAGTTCAGCTAAGAAAGTTCCTCTAGATATTCAGCATGGTGCAGATCATGACAAGGCACAGCACAGCATCTACTCAGCTGAGGTCTTGAGTACATGTTGATGTGCAAATGAAAGAACCCTTGGCAGTTGAAATTTGACTAATACAAGGAGTAAACACTGTCTGAGCAAATTTCTCTAATAGCGCACTGCATGTCAGGGTGGTGCAGAAAAATAAGCTTTATACCTGATTTGATTTGATTTCATAAGAAATATCTAAAGCTAAAGTAAACTAAATCAATTCGATCTACCTTATTATACACATCCATTAAACATCAAAGCGTACAGATCAAGTATACTGGTTTTTAATAGTATTTTATATATATAGATAACACTGATGTAGATATCTCTACCATTTCCTCCAATATCTCATGACTAATAGTAATGAAATTTATTAACAGAGGTGCCTTTTAACTTACTAGTATATTAGACATAGATTACTATTCATCACATATTTTTTCCTCTAAAAGAGAGCTTATGATTTGCTTGGTATATTGTGAAATGGTTGATTTAGTCTGGGTTATAATAGACATATAAGTGAGAAATCAGTGAAGCATTCTACTGATACAATATCTATACCTAATATACTACCACACTAAACAATGAGTAGAAAGCTATTTCAACAATGTTCAGGTATTTTCTTAAGTTAATACAGTACACTTATATAAGTAAAGCATTTCCTCAAGCTGCATACAACCTATTCACAACAAACACGTAGATGTAGCCTGAAGAATTTATGTTTATGTTTTTATTAGTTTACAAAAAGTCTTTCAAGAAATATGAAGCCTGCAGCAGGACACTGGGGACTAACAACTGTCATAAGTTTTTAATTCTGCCAGAGATTTTTTCAAGCACAGATTTCATTTGTTAAGGATAACACCTGCAAAGCAGACAAGGACAGTGTGTCTGTCCTTTTATAAGAATTTAAAACCAAGGTGTTTAGCTTTGCACATAAAAGAATGGAATTTGACGAACAGTAGGCAATAATAATTCATCCTTCCGCCCTAAATGCCTCTAATAGCAAAATGAGTGAATGTTAAAATATATTAGATTACACAAAATTTACAATAAAGTTTGACATGATTTTATATTTAATTCAGATATGACAGGGCTTCAACTCACTTTACACGTTACATTCATTCACAGTAATTACAAATTTTTTAACAATCAAATTAAATACGGTAGTGTATCAGAACTTAAATGTCTATAGAATTTATTTGAGCTTAAGTCAGACTTTTTTCAAAAATAAAATATTTCAAAGGAATTAATTATTAACATGCCTTTGATGCTGTAAACAAAAGACGGACCCACAGGATCATGAATTTGACAAAAAAAATATTCATTATTTGTGTGTGTTAAGTCTATGTCTTTCAACTTATTGTAGAGAGGTCGAGACCACCCAAATTGGATATTTCATACATTATGTCAATTTAAATAAGCACAGAGATTGAGTTTATTGAGGTGTTAGTAAAATATTGAATTGCTCTGTATGCTTGACGAATCTAAATATTACACATGACAAAGACCACTAGGGTTTTTTGATTCAGATTATGTCTATGCTTCAATTAAACTAGCTCAAACATGTACCTTAATTACCAACACGTTAGATATATCAAACTAATTAATATTCAAGATAACTGATTATATTCAATCTATTGTTAACTCTGTTCACCAAGTTGGTCATTCTGTGCCACAATAATCAAATAAAAAATTAACCGACATCATGACACAAACTGGATTAATGACTGTCACATTGGAATAAATACTGATAAGGTTTTTTTTTTTTGAATAGTAATTATGCTGTTAATTTAAATATCAAAAACAATCTGTATATTTTATTATAAAAGTAAATTTTTAAGAGCGTTTTATCAGGGTTTTTTTCTACAAACATTATCTAAAAACTGAAACTACATATATAGTATTATTTATCATATACCTACAATCCTGTGTCTAATTAAATAAATTTAGTACACTTATAAACAGCGTACACCTGCCGTTTATTTAACTCTACTAAGTCTACTAATAATTATTCTTCATCAGTACTTAAACCAAAGATTACTACATGTACATGTATATGTACCTACAAAAAGGAAATTTCATCCAAGCTTGAACTAAAACTTTACATCAAATAACTTAAAATGAAATTAAAGCCACATGCACCTCTATGAGTTGCCAATTCCTCAGAAATACTTAATAGAATATTAATTCATATCTTCCAAATTTTTTATCTTTCAAGAACTCAGACTGGGCAGGATAATATGGATGGTATGCAAAAGTTCAATTAATGAAATCTACATACTTTCCATATTAGTAGGTTAAACCTTGCAAAGGTATGTTCTGGGTTATGTTAAATATTATTATCAATATTATTTTCTTGGGGAAAGTTAAAAAAAGGATGAAGATATTAGTAAAGAAATTCACAGACCCACAAATTGCCTCTTCAAAAGATGACAAGTTAAACTAGGTTTTATTTTATTTGGCGGGGTATAAAATTTCCTACTAGTGTTTGAATTCTGGTCATACAAACATCGGATTCATGTTTGAAATTCTTCAAGTTCACTGGCCTTTTCTATTTGCTGTTTTTTTTAAAACTGGATCAATGTCAGTAAACTTGCCGAAAAAAATGAACACATAACTAGAGAGTTGAACAAATACTAGCTTCAAACAATCTGTTATATCTATGTCAGTTAGTACATGTGCTACTACTACCAACACATATAACTAGTATTACAGCATACTATATATCTATTTTAAATACAAACATATTAACAATAATAATAATCATAGCAACATGCAGCAGGTTTAAGAGCTCACACAAATATTTGAATTCAAATAGTTTTCCAAGGCGATTTGAACTAAATTATCTGGTACGGTATTCGAATTTGATTCAGATTTTGTCAACTTTTGAAAGTATCTAATCATATTAATTCTACAAAATCAAATTCAAAAATAAACAATTAAACAGATAAAGTAAACTAGTAACATAGAAAAATTATGATATTGAGAAATCTGATCTATTTATCTATAATTTTAACTGAATAGACTATTTGAATAACAATCAGCATTTGACATGACCACTAACGATGACAGCGAAAATAGGAGGGTTTAAACTGGAACAAACTTACTATACAACAGGCATATATTTAAGGCAAGGTACACATACATATATCTAGAGCATGATTGATTTTTCTCAAGTAAACCCAATGGCATTATATATGAATTAGTTGTTTTGGCAAGGGGAGAAACATGGTCCAATCATTAAGCAAAACTGAAATTTTCTAACTTTGCAGAGAAAAATGGGATTCCTAACGCAGATCTACCAGTGCTAATGTTCATTCTAATAAAATTTCTCAAGTTTGCCAGGGCAGCAGCATTCAAGCTACTCTGCACAATTCTGTGTAGTATCTTTAAATGTATACTATGATAGTATCCTTTATATTTCTCACCTAAACCATTATTATTTTTCAAAAAAATGAATATTTATGTTAATCCAATTTTTAAGAACTAAAAAATCATGTTTTTTACATGAAATTAGAAAGAAGTGTGGACTGTGGGCAGTTAAATAAACTAGGCCATCTGTAGGTCATTAATTGGAAATGTGGCGCTCATTTCCATCTGGTTAAAGAAATTCAATCCAAAAAGACCCTGATGAGATTCTGACATGTATAATCTACAGTTCTACTAATTTCTTTCAAACCAGAACTTTCGACAATCACATGCTTTATTTCAAAGTCTATCCTAACACATGTGTATGTATACTGACAGCTTGAAATAAACTTGTTACCCCCCTCCCCTACCTGACCTGCAAACTCTGGCAATATATTTAATAAGTAGCAATATGAAACCTTCCATCACTGACCCTTAATTAGAATTTTCTTATCTAGCTGATACTAATATTAAACTTTATGTAATTGTTACCTGATTGTGTGTTTATATTCATCATCTCTTTGTTCTACACTAGACATGCGCAAATTTACATATATGTGTAGTAATGGTTATGGACTGAGCTATTCAATTATTACTTGAGCTATTCAATTATTACTTGAGCTATTCAATTATTACTTCAGTTATTCAAGTAATAGTTAAATTCCCAATGTAGAATCACTTGTCAACAATATTGTGAAATAAGCATCTTAAATAGAAATATCAGCTTTAAAAATGTTCAATTTCTTTCACTATTTACAAAGATATGTGAATTGAAAATGCATCGTACTATGCTGCTCACTATGCAATAAGCTCACCACCATTTTGTTGTGCACAAAAATATAACGATAGGTCTGTTTAAAATCTGAAGAAATCAAACTAGGGAGATTATCTAGCGTTAGTATTCTGTTAAAATGTTAAATTATGGTAATCAATCTGAGTACATATTAGTGTGGATAAAACTGTGAAAAATTTGATATTTTTGCGACAAATGTTGGCTTGTTTACTATTCTATACGCCACAATTAAATTTGGTCAAGTTGGCTTGTTCACTAATTTTAGTCTAATTTTTCGTTAACCTAACAACAGTGGCTACTTTATCAATACACCAAAAACATTCAATATTGATAGTCTGTCATTCCAGAAGTCACATCAGCATACAAAATGATTTCTAATTAATTATTGTGGGGTTTCCCCCTCAAGATATGGTAAAAGCATCCATGACGATTCCTGTAATGATTATTCCTGGTACATCTTTAATTGGTGTTAAACAATTTATTTCTGCTTCAACAAAATATATAAGTTTATTTACAGATATATGTGTGTAAAATTCTGTCATCATATATCATGTAAATCTGCATATCAAATAAAAGCATCCATTTACAAGGATTGTTTATGCTATTTTCCAGATGCCTATATAAACATGCACAGCACAAAATCTGTTACACTTCATTGAAAGACCAGATTTGATTTTACTCCTTAGTATTTAAATTATAGGAACGTTTTTCTTTCAAACTTTCTTTTAAATATTTACTAAATATATAAACTGGCTTACTGAAGGAAGATATTGTGTAAAATGCTGTTATTTATAAAAGATTTGTATTCAAATTCTACAACGTCCATTGGGAAATATTGCTACATAATCTGACTGAGTGTTTTTTAATCTTATGAATGAAATCAAGAGTTCAGATCATCAATGATAATTCAGCTCATAATAAGATGAATGTACTGATGATTAATGGTGTGGTTGTGGACAAGGCAATCCTCCTCCCCCACCTTTTTTGTCTTATTAGTCATGAAATGGACTGTCTTTTATTCTTATACTTATATATAACTCTTTACTCTTATATAACTCTAAAGCAAGTCGAAAGATAAATAAGGAGACGAGGCAAAATCATTAATTAATTGACATGTGTACTGAATATATGTATATTTTGATACATTTTGTAATATAAATCATAATAATGTTGTCAGATACTGGATAACGAACTCCTATCTCACGATTGATGGAATTTTCAAAATCAATTACATGTATCAAATACATGTACACGTACCATATGAAGATAACTTTAAACGGTACTTGATTCTGATATACAAAGACCAATTATCATGATTGATCACGCTTCAATGACAATGAAATGAACCAATTTATTTAGCCATTCTGTATATCACGATCATATGGAATAATCAAGGTTTTACAGAATAATTAAACACTCTCTGACATTAGCTGATCATATACTTGGATTTCTCAGAATGTGGTTTCATTCAACAGAGATTTCTGTCAGGATGACTTCCAACTACAATGTAGGCAGCTACCAGATTGTGACTCAGTTTATTTTCATCACATCTAAATGTCTAGACAGATTCTAGTCTAAGTAGCCTCAAAATTCTTCTCGCCCTAAATATTATTCTACAGATACATGCTGTAATATAGATATGTGTATGTGACATTTACAGTCTACATACATATATTCATGTAAATATTTCAACTATTTGAAACTTACTGGTAACTGATCCAGTGATGGGGATATTTCAAAACAATATGGCAGATAATGGGATATCCCCTACAATAACCTATGGTGTTATTATGGATAGAAAATCTAACCAGGGGCATTATATATGTATCGTATAGTAGGGTACAACTGTACTAGATTTTTCATCTTTTTATTGAAATATTTATAGGCAGTCATTGTAAGATATACACATTATGGTGCCTATTCAAGCAATGTTACAATATAGTTGTTATAGTTTCAATAACTCCTATGAGTTTATGAAGGAATTAACACTGTCCCCATTCCCATCAACATCAAACAAACTTGTGTGTACTAATCCTTGAAAATCAAACTATTGTCAGTCGTCCGTCAAAGCTCAAAAGTACATGTAGGTCAGAACATTTGACTCGTTTAGAAGACACAGTGAAAAGGTCTAGTTTTTGTTTGACTAGACTACGGTTCGGATGTCAACAATTGAAAACTTCTCGGTTTCTTCAGTTCTAAACATGCGATATGTGTTGCAAAAAGAAAAGGTACAGCTGGATTTTATAATTGCATGATGTCCATTTATAAAATGAGAAGAGACAGATATAGCGTGTCAGAGCAAACATCAAAGACGTGCAGAACATTCCTATCTCAACACACTGACAAAACTTGTAAACTTTGTAACAACTTACCAGCGACTGGAGATGGCTTTTTTAACACGCACCATCGTTGTTTCCACTGAAAGAAAAAAGAATCCAGAACTAAATACATATCCAGGGGAAAATCCAGACGTAGTAAAACATATTTAGTATAATATTCACCTTCCTTCCGTCCCTATATTTCACTTTCCCCTCCACTACCGTAGTTGTATCGGCCATGTTGGTCCCATGTTCACTGAATAGACTGCTAATAGACGGTTTTGATTGGTCGGCAAGTCCTATAATCGGCGTGTGACTGATATTACTTTGACTTTACATCATGAACATAACGGGTCTGGCCTCAACTCTAAAGCACTGTATGAACTTATCTACATTTTGGCCTAGCGTAGGGTCGTCTTCATTTTTGGGTTATTAGTATTTATTCTGAACCACCAAGCCAAGATTTTAAAAACTGTTGTTCAGGGCTGAGAGAATTATTCTTCCAGAAATTATAGCTTTTCCGAGCCGCGTTTTGCGTATAATCCCATTATTTTTTTTGTATGGTTTGGGAATCTTTTATTACAAAACTTTGGTTAGGCAATTACTTCGACATTTTCGAGAACCTGGAGTTTTTTTTAGAAAAAATAATATTCAATATTAATTGCATTTCGGGCAGTGACTGTGTCCATTTAAAACAAATGATAAGGTGCTGCTCTGGTAAACAATTTTCTTCCTCTGGGGCGGAATTATATTGGCCAATGTATGTCCACAAGCCCTTTTGTTAAACGTTTTGTTACGAAACAAGATCAATTCACGGTTATATTTTTATTCCAACTCTGTACGTGAAGGGAGTATCGCGCCACCTGTCCATCCTCGTGGGCTTTCTCCGGGTCCACCGATTTCCCCCCATTGTTAAAGATTTAATTGCACCATGGAGCCCCCCCCCCTCCAAATGTACTCACTACGCCACTTACAGCGTACGTCACCGATGAAACCACACTGGTGTGATGTCGTGTTAACGTCGTTAACGCCGAACATATCTCATGTATTGATTTCACGCGCGTCAGTAATATCATCCTTTGAAATGTTACGTCATATTATGAAGATTATGAGTAAACTGTCTTGTATGTTTAGTATCAATATTAAAGCTCGTGTGTTTACAGAATAGATATTATGAATATATAGGTAATACGAATAGAACATGATTAAGCACTTAGATTATGAAGGCACCATTAAAGATACATTATGGGAGATTTTTACAAGGAGTTAGCCATTCTTGCTATAACAGTTCAAAAATAGATGCTCAAACAAGAATATATTGAAAATTTCAGTCAAATTACTTTATCCTGAACAAAGTTGTTACCACTATAATTTTTTACTAGAAATAGTAGTTAAATTCATCGACACCGTTTTCCCATTATGGCCGATTGTTGATTGACAGGCGTTAACTCCACCTATATAGTCTCGATTATCAAGTAATGTTTACAATGACTAGTACCGATAGCGTATTCGGTTTGAGACAGGACTGCAATTCAATTCGTATACATTTATTTTTTACTATAAATTAGAATTAAGACTTTTAATATATAGATAAGAAGAGAAAGTCTGCGATAGGATATTAAAGTTTGAAAGGAATGGGCCAAATCAACGAGGCAGTATTGTAAATAAATTATAATAAATAGCCGACTTCTTGCGTTGCCTGCGTGTACTCTTTTGTACTTCAGGTAGGCCTAAGCGACTCCCTAAGCAGACGAATAGAAAACAGTCCGGAAGTATGATGACGTCAACGTCACGGAGAAGCCCCTCCCACGACGCCATAGTGATTAAATCAGTCAACGAAATCCTGTTTTAATCCGAGTCCAATCCAAGCCATCCGTAGGTCTACAGAGTTCATTTTGGGCTTGTTATTTAAATAAAGATCTAATTTATAATTTCTATGACTTCTGAGGCCCAAAGGAAGACCGACAAAAGTCAGTTATTGCTCTCCCATAATGTATGTTTAATTCATCAATCCGCATTTTTCTATTTATTTTTATCTGCAATGCTTGAAAATGAATGTGATCAGAGGCGAATATTGTTTAGCGCACAAACTTTTGAGAAAGATAGCCCCGCAAATCGTGGAAATACGCCCACACAGCAGCAGCAATGTCTCAACAGCGGCTTATAGTAAAGTATCTAATCGGAAAGGTAAATTTGATGTAAGTAAGATTATTTAAGAAATCAAATCGCTAACGTTTTTCCAGACACAAAATACAAGTCCAAGACAGCTGAAAATCAAATTGGTTCACCCTTTCCAATTCCAATGCTTTACACCAAATTTGAAAATCAATAGGATTCATCTCTCGCAGTCCTTTAGAATGCTTCAGAAACTAAATTTGAAGAAGAAATGCGTTAAAAACGGTGCCCCTATTAGCATTTACCAAACTACTGGAACGTTGAATGTCAATGGGGTTTGTCGTCTCGTTTCCCGTACCACCGACCATCGCGTTACACGGTTTGTCGAGAAGGAGGAGACCGCTCGATGTGATTCAACACTTACGTAAATTACTGATAAGAGTTATGGCCATTGTTCCAGTTTGCAGAGTTTTGTAAACAGAGTTACCACTCGATCTGTACGAAATTTTTGTACATTATTTAAATTAGTAAAACGAAGAATCCTATCGAATTTTTAGCAATAATAATGCCTATGGGGTCGGACAACTTCGCTGTCATTGTCGTATGTTTAGTTGTCCGGCAGCCTATCGAACGCGCGTTCGTTGAACAGAAAGCCACACTGTTTAGTTGGAATATTGTATCTTCAAACATATTTTATTCTGAATGAAATGGGGGTTAACAGCCTATTTTTCTGCTGCAACTGGGATCATGTATACGGATGTCTTATTCTCAGCAAGGAAATTTAGATTTTACTTTGAACATAACCGCCAGGGGCGTGGTGAGAATGAGTTCATGAGTAGCCATACTCATGCGCCAAAAAGTTTTTGCGCCAAAATCACAATCAAATTACTCAAAAAATGAAAAACATTTGTAAGTGGAAAAATTGTTTCATCTGACCCAATTAAAAAAATTTTGAAAGAGTCAAGTTGGAAAATTTAATCATATTTTATTACCGTATTTCTTGTCTCGGATTGCTGGAGATTGCGTTTCTGGGCTTCTAATTTTCGAAATTTTCCAGGGGGAGGGCCCCCCGGCCCCCCCACCGCGGGTTCGCGCCTTCGGCGCTCGCGGTGGCCGGCTTCGCCGGCCACAGCTCCGCGGTCAGTAAAAGGGTTATTGTGCCAAAATCTTTTTTGTTACTCAGAATTTCTTCTCGATAATTGCCCTCACCACGCCCCTGATAACCGCTTGAACTGTACATAAGACCCTACATATATAGGACTGTACATAGGACATAGGACCCTATGCATAGCTTAAACATACATTATACAAGAGCAAAATCTGCCTATTGTAGGTTTTTCTTTAGGCCTGAAATGTTATAAAAACTATAATTAGTTAGACATTTATTAACTTATCCAGAACATGACCAACTCTGGATGTCAAGGCCAGTCTGCGATATTTGTTGGATTGGTTATAGTTCGATTTGCTGCAAAATATTCCTGCGTGATTAACGGTTAAATGGATAATCGAGACTACTATTATAGTTTTGTCTTTCCGACTTTAGTAATGATGACCGAGGCTAAGCGGAACTTTCATTCGCTTAGTTCTCGGTTCATAGTGGATCAATTTGACTGAAATTTTCAGCAAATTGCCTTTACACTAGTTAGTTTTTAACTATTACATAGTGAGAACTGCCAACTTGTTATCTAATCTCCCATAATGTATCTTTAAGAGACATTGTATATAATTTGTTGAAGCATGAGCAGGACAGTATAGGACGTTAAACCCCATTCCATTTCTTGAACCAGGAAAGAGTGTCATTGTCTCTTTAACGAGCTTACCGTTAAAGATAATATTAACAACAGGAAATGGTTATACTTACCATTTTCAAGTATTATATGCTACGCCGGAAGTTTTTCGGGCACTCAATCAGGATGCGCGGATGTTATTCATTTCATTATTGCAACTGCAGTATAATACAATTTTCGTACAAGCAATGAAAAATATCACTGATATACACGGACTGATAACTATATTGTCGTCGCCATTGCCTGTACAATATTTGATTCGTATACGCTGAAAACGCTGACATCTAGGTTGGAGCTAGTTCAGCTCTGAACGTCAGTCTCATTACACTCACCCTCAACGTTCAGGGACTGCCCCATTTAATCAATGTCGAAAAAAATTGGAGTAAAGTCAATTTTACTGGACAACTTTTCACTGCTAAACGACGGGGTGTCAATCCGTGTGAAAGCCTGTATAAGGTAAAGCCTGTACATTTCGTTTCGTCTTGTATGACCGACATTCCTGAATGTGGACGTTGACCTACAGTTAGAGTGACATGGCGGCGAAAATGTAACTTGATAAGAGGGGACGTATTTTTAACAGCGTGTTGTGTCGCTCATACTGACTCTGGCGAAGTAATTCAAGGTCTTATTTTCTCACTAAGATGTTCGTTTACATTGTACAGGCGTCCTCACGGATTGACACCCCATCGTTTGGCAGTGAAAAGTTGCCCAGTAAAATTGACTGGGCTCCAGTTATTTTCGACATTGATTGAATGGGACAGTCTCTGAACGTTCAGGGTGAGTGTAATGAGACCGACGTTCAGAGCTAAACTAGGTTGGAGCCATTGGCTTCGTGAGTAAATTGCTGGCTTACTTACCAAGGGTTGGGGGTTCGATCCCGGTGTTCGCTGAGAAGGTTACCCGAGATTTTTTAACGTGGTTTGTCAGTGGTGCAGGACGAAGGGCATGACAAGGGCAGAGTTAAGTGAATCGGGTAATACGAAAAATACGTTGACGTGCACCTAAAAGAAGCCATGAAGAGTAGTCGGTAATGTCACTGCCGGGCATAATTTCCCCAATAGCACACTGTATGACATATATTCCCGTTTTCATGAAATTACACTTCATTTCATTTGCATGCATCACTCTTTAGAGCTATGACACTTGTTAGTCCTGTGTACGCTTTAGTGGCAGAAGCTATCATCCGATCAGCACCAAATTGATTAGTGAAACACAACAATTCTATTCAATTTCAGCAATTTATATGAATAACTTATGGAGTTACTGCCCTTTGTAGAATCTCGTGAACACCCGTGCGACATCATTCAGTTATCATCAGATCACCCTCATTGCTCAGATTAGTGAAACGAAGAGACCTATTTTCGTTATATAGTTCTGGAGTGTTTGCTCTTGCTATCTTTGCAAAATCTTGTGAAGGTTCGAGCGACAAATATTGGCCTGAAGCTGTATTACATGGAATTTAAAAAAAATCTACGAGTTTTTCACACATTCACACATCTGAATAACCACATTCTGTAAAACATGACAATCAAATTCTACCAATATGGAAAACAAATTTATATAAAAGTGAGTAATAAGATCGTGACATTATGATTACCAACATATCGACATACAATTATATTTTCCAACCATGCCATCTATCTATTAAATGATTTTAATGGTCGGCTAATGGTCCGTTCCACGCATATCAAGTGAAATTAACCATTTAATATTTTTAATCTGACCCCATCATTGTCAGCTGTTCCCTTAAATTGAGAATCCGTGATGGTTATGTTGTTTGGATTGGACAAGGGTGTTCCTGGTTCGAATTTATAAAGATTGTGAGTTTGTGGGTGAATAAAAAGTAAAGGCTTTATTCTGTATAAGTGAAATGATACGAATTAAGGTTTAACGTCACACTGTTCACGACTGGGCTGATGAAGACGTGTGCTATCAAGGAAATTTGCCCGGACAACAGGGTTACGGGCTACTCTTATATCGAATTTCAAAGGGGTTTCTTTACGTTTCGTGCCCAGCCAAGAAAATCCAGATGAACTTTCTCGGTCAATACTGGGATCAAACACAAAACCTCCAGGTAGGCAAGCCAACGCCTTACTCAATGCACCACCGCGGCTCTTTTATGCTGTTATAAGGCCACTAACGGATTGGCAAGATTTTATGACACAATAAAGGCAATAACTGTAATTATCAGAAAGTGTTGTAATGTTTGTCGTTCGAGATATCACGAGATTCTACAAGGGCAATAACACTAAAATTTGCTGAATTTGAATAGGATTCTGTTTCACTAATTAATTCATGCAAATGTAAAGCTGATCGGATGATAATTTCTGCCATTAAAGCTACACAAGACCACACGGACCTAACAAGGTTCATAACTCTAAGGGTATTGAGTGAAAAATGTTTGTAATTCGACAGATTTCTCTGTCTGACAAATCTGAATACTACGAAATGTAAATAAAATGACGTTTAACGTCCTTGGACGGGAATTATATCTTACAGTGTGCTATATGGGGAAAATTATGCCTACCCTCCATGGTTCTTGTAGATGCACACCAAACACCTACGTGCTTTTCGTCTTAACTGAACGTCCAACTACTTTTCTTGTCAGGTCTCTGTCCTGCATCACTGGCAAGGAGAAACATCGTTGAAAAATCCCGAGAAATGTTTCTCTGACAACATAGGAATTGAATATGGGACCTACATGAGACTGGGACAGCACCACACTGAATGAGCTAGCGTGTCTGTCTAATTTCAAACTTTTGTCAGTCACAAGTTTTTTTTTTCCATCGCTAAACAATATATGTGAATTTTGAAACGATAGGATACTAGAAGTAGTCTGGAAGGGGTTCACAAGAAATTGTGGACGGTTGACGGATGGGACCGGGCCGTCGAAAGGGGCGACGACAATACAAGTGTAAATAGTCTCATATAAACGGATCAACAAGTTATTGACTAAAACCCATCTGGAATTTCTCTTTTAACTTTTCAGTATCGACAAATAAAATACAGAAACTGTTGTATTGGACAAACATTGATGGGCGAGTGACGGGGGTGGTTTTTGATGTTTCACCTCACCTGTCGGACCATGCCGTTCTTGTTCCGGTGGCTAATTGGTCTGATTGAATCCACTGTCAAGTACTTAACGTTTAAAAAAAGAACGCGCGACAAGACACATTCACTAATTCAGTAGTCGTTTGTTTTTAGACGAAGTGTGAAAAACAAAGTACCCAACCTAACGCGTCTAAGCGTTGACGTGATTATCACTTGCTTTATAAACGTATCAAAAATTACCTCCAATTACCAAACTTCATATAAAATAAGATATCGTTGAAACGTACATCTTGTCTACGTTAAACTCCAGAAACGTACATCATAGTATAGTCTTGTCATCTGGAAATACCATTACACCCAAGATAGCTCCACCAGGTAAGTCTGCACAAGGATGAGTTTTCTTTATTGCTGTGACCATATTTATATGAACATATAGGTCCTTTTTATTTTTTTTTTATTTTTTGAAAAAATTAGACTTATATATGATTAAGGATTTAAAATATTTAATTAAATCAGTTATGACTTGAATTTCGAATATGGTTTTTAAAATGCTTGTACATGTAAGAAATGAGAGGGGTTTAACGTCCAGCTGTTCTGCCGCGACTGGGCTAATGAAGATCTAAACGCTATTCCTTTATGGCGTTACGTCTGAAGGAATTCCGAGATCAATTACCAAAGACTCATCATATATAAATGTTTAACGACACTTTTAATGATTTAAGATTTAAAATATTTAATAAAATCAGCTATGACTTGAATTTCGAATTGTTTTTTTAAAATGTTTATACATTTAAGATCTACACGCTTTACATTCCTTTATGGCGTTAAGTCAGAAGGAATCCGGAGATCAATTGCCAAATACGCTTATATTTATGTAACATTTTTTTATTCAAAATAATTGAAAGATAGTTCTATTAATTTTCAAAACCAGTGTATTCAAACCATGTGTTTATTTTGGATACAAATTGTTACCTTTAAACTTTATGTTGGTAAATAATAAATTTCGGTGTGCACGTGCATGAGTTAAAACAGAAGCCAGGTGAAGCGAGACGTAGCGAGTACAATAACCACGTATCAAAGGATTAATTTGGTCTTAAACAATCAGATCCCTGACAAAGGTCAACTGACAACTCAAACGCTTTAACACAACAATATCGGAGTTTAGACTTACAAACATCAGAAGCATTATTTTGTAAAAATGGCCAAAGGCCTGCATATAATGATATTTGTAAGTAAAAATGGTCATATGATACTTGTGAGCGAAAACTGATATAAAAATCATTTATTTAAAAATATGAGTATTAATTTGAAGTTGTAAAATCATTTTTTTCGTATTTCTAAAATTTTGAAAAATTATGTAGACTATCAAATAAATACATATTTTATTGATGTATTGTGAACTACAATTGCACGGCTTATTCTCTGTTGTTCACAGTTTAAATGTCAAAGAATTTAAGCTTATTGAAATAAGGTTTGGCTAATGAAAATGGACATTCGCCATGCATGCGGTGTGCAATAAGGGATTTTTTTCCGATCGGTATAATGAAGACGAACATACGCCATACAGTGTTAAATGAGAGAATTTTTGCCCGGACAGCGGCACTGTCGCCTATCTTATCTCGAATTTCAACTGTCAAAGGGGTATTTTATGTGAACATCGATGTATAGACGGGGCCCCGGGTTTTAGCCCTATTCGCACGACTAGATATTCGTAGTTTCTAAACTGTAAGGCGGACAAAGATTGTATTACATGCCGTTCTGATGGGATAAAAAAAAACATGTACACATTGTCACGTACGTAAAAATACCCCCTTGCCAGTTGAAATTCGACGAAAATTGGACGTAAAATTACATTGCCTTCAACGCTACAAGTGATTATAGTTTAAACGTAGGTTATATAGTTTTAACCGAAGTATTGTTTTGATGAGATGTTAAGCGCAACCCCTTTCTTTATGATTATACAATTTAAAAGAAATTTTATGATGTTAGATATTCTGAAGTTAATAGAATTTGAAACTTTTTGTACATAAATATAGCCTGTGTTTGTTGAGGACACATGTAGGCAATATTAATATTTTCTTGATTTTGAACGGTCTAAAAGTCTCATGTAGTCTAAATATAATTTAATCCAATATTTTCCAGGAATCGAAATGGAAGAAGAAAGCCCAGAAACATTGGTAAATTTTGTTAAAACCGTGACGTCATCGGTTCAGTCGGTTTTGCGGAGTTCAACACCGTCTTGTAAAAAAGCAACCAAGGAACAGAACTACACACGTCGCAGAAGATTCAAGAAAAAATCTGAGGTTACCGAAAAATCTCTTAGAAAAAAACGACAATATCTCGTTCAGCAGTATTCAATTCAGCACATGTATTCAACATCAATGCTAAATGCTGCCCCGGTGTGCTTCGGAGATAAACGGAGTGCTCTTT
Organism: Patella ulyssiponensis; assembly: GCA_963678685.1. Classification (NCBI taxonomy): domain Eukaryota; kingdom Metazoa; phylum Mollusca; class Gastropoda; family Patellidae; genus Patella; species Patella ulyssiponensis. Next base: position 80,815,961 of record OY783226.1, on the reverse strand, counting down.
TAGGCATAACTTCCCAACCAGAAGTATGTTACGATAATGATGTAGATTTTGACATACAGTCATGTGAGCAATTTCTCAACGAATATATTCCGGGTTTCGGGAGTCCAAGAGAAAACAGACCCCAGAGTTATGACATATTTTGTACAGATGACCAGACACAGTATCAATACTCTAGTTGCATGGTTGACCCACAACAGACGTCTGCTTGGGATTTCAGCCCTCCATCCGAATATTTTTATCCAGAACCGTTATTGGAAGTTGCAAACACACAATCATACCCTACCGTCCAAAATTTGGGCCAAGTCATTGAAAATGCAACTGGAGTCAAGGTGACATGTGATGGTTCCGCGTCTTTTCCAGATTGGGAATGCAGAAATGAAAGATTTTCGCCAATTCTTGACGATGATAGCTTTAGTGCTGATGTATTTGACGACATCTTTGCTGAAATTGAGAACAATTCAATTTCAAGCTGCAGTGAAGGTTCCATGTCGCAAACAGATTCGTCTTATTCTGCTGATAGTGAATCCTCAACAGAGACAGCATCTGCTTCTGAAAGGACATTTTCATTTGCTGTTTCCAATGACGATTTAACGGCATCGATTTCTCAAATTATAGACCCACAGCAAACACAGTCGACATATCCCAGTAGTCCAGACGTTGCATCGCCAGAAATGCAGTCAAATGATACGCTACCATCATTTTCCTCTGTATTTTTGTGATATTCGTGAAATTGTGTGTGTGTATTGATATACAAGGATCGACAATATTTATTTATATATTTATTTATTGAAATTTATTAATAATATATATTGTGAGCGTATTTATAAGATACTTAATCTGAATTCTATGATATTGTTGTTTCGTAAAGATCTATTTGTAAACTTGTGTATGGTGCTAATGTTTGGATAAATTGTAATAGTGCTACAGACTCCAACAATAAGATAAACATATTCATTAAGCAATGACCCGAGAGCAAGGAATAATAAAGGTCATTCATTTTTAGGACCCCCTCCCACCCCTCTAGTTTTTTTTTTACAGACTTACATGATTATTTCGTATCACTTTATTGTAGATATATATTTTTTTGTAATTTACTTAGGCTATTTGTTACATATTCTACACATACCAGATATCTATAGGCATTGCAACCTAGTCAAGGTGGTTCGATCTCTAATTATTTGTTTTGTTTCATTTTTTAACTGTTAAAATAAATAATTTAATTGTTATTCATGATATAACTGATTTCTTTTTGTATGAAGGCACATGATCTATGAATGAATGAAACGGACATTAACGTCCTACCTTTCTGGGATAATGAAAACGGCATACGCCAAACAGTGTGCAATGAGAGATATTTTACCCAGGCAGCAATTGAATTTCAAGTCAAAGGTTCTTTTAAGTGAACGCCAAAATGTACTCTGTACTTTGGATTTTCGCACCAACGGAATGACTATAGATTCCCCTGCATCACTGACAAGAGAAAACCACACTGGAAAAACCCAGGGAACATGAGCCGACCGGGCGTTCATATGAAGTTAAATAATCAGCCTCCATCTTGACTTACACCCAATAGACAGATAGTGTCTGATTTACATGAAGAGAGGCCCTCGGCTATTCCACTTCTGAGGACCAACCCAATCCAACGACTAGAGGAAGATGAAAGTGTTTTAAACACAATTTCCTCCCGCCAAAGCCTATATAGTAAATCTGGCACTGTCGTTTGGGTTAGCAATCCCAGAAACTTTGAACCAATTTCATTGAAAACATTTCAACCTATCGCTTTCACTTAAAACAGTGCCGTGCAAGGGTAGGTTGATGCCTGGGCTCAACTCCTTGATTTTATGCAACAGGAAAGGGTGTGTTAAATACATAAGAAACCTTTAATTCAAATCCTGTTCTTTTCTCTTATTAAAACAGATCCACATCCATACCAGTACAGGGTGCCCGCATCGTCAACCACTTTCTGCACGCCACCGACTTATTAAGTACCGTAGTAACTATATCTAGATCTGAGATCGAAATATTTAATCATGCACATGCCATAATAAACACTCTCACAACTCTACTCTGTATTTAGTTCAAAAGCTTTAGAACATAATTGATTTATGCAACCTCGTAAGAATTCATGGTGAGAAAAATGGGGGTTAACGTCCACCAGACACAAATTAGGTAATTTCTGGACTAACATATGGTTCAACTTTATTTCAATGATACCCTAGCGTGTATGGGTCCTTAACAGTGGGAGGAAACCCCTGAGTTTTATTTCCATGGAGATGATAGATTTATGTTAATGTTTCTGTATAAGTAACCTATACTATTTTAAGTTACTATGTCTTGGTTCTTAAAATAACTTTATGTTTGTATAATCATCATTTGGTAGGCTTTACATTAGGATTATCTAACCAAGTGACATAATTATATAAGATAACTTTGCAAGAGCTAACAGGACAAAAGGGTGGAACCACTGCCGGGCATTTATGCCCCTTTAGGGCATCAGTATGAACAAACAAACGATGACAACATGGTATTTAATAGATTCTTTTTTTCAAATCAATCAAGAAACAGATTCATTTACACAGCATAACAGCATATATTCCAACAAATCCCAGAAATAAACTGACAAATAGATGTTTATATAAAATGATAAATGAATGATGAGTAATATATACATGGTATTTATAATTTATTCAGTATTCATATGGCGAGATGACATGATTTAATTTGAAGTAAATTTACATAATGCTTCATTTTTAAAATAACATAAATGCTTTCAGCAAAAATATTTTTAACAAGTTGTAGGTTTATTTCATTTATATGAAGGGGTTGACAAGTACATGTCTGTTTAGTTCACCAAGACATGAATGAAATGGGTTAATATCCTATTTTTCTGTACCAAACTGCCTATGAAGATGGGTGTAAAGTACCAAGAGGGAAATTTAGCTTGGACATCAGTTTCCTCATACTCTTTCATCTACTTCCTCCAACACTAACAAGGGAAAAGCATGTTGGATTACACAGAGAAACTTTATCAGCCAACTGAAGGATTAATTAAACCCAGTCTTCTTGTAAGTGAGACAGTGCCTTACTCACTGTGCCTCTCTCCATCCATGACACAGAATGCATGTCTACTGTACACATTGGTAGTACTCTTATAAACCTTCCCCAAAACCTCATAGCAGGGATTTAAAGAAAGTGAAATGCTGTCCTTTGCTATAAAAAACACTAAGATTTGAATTATCACAAAATAAATGAATGGTTTTCTAAGTTTGGTAATTCACCTTATTTACATACTAAACGATGAACACAATTTTAAACTGAGACAGAATATTAAATGCATATGTTGAACAATGACAACAGTAATCTGACTTTTACAATTCATTCTAACATTTTACAGGGATTGCATAAGGATATTATAATCAACAACTTTATGTTGTGATGGTTGTTTTGATTTGTCAAAATTTGATTTAAAATCAAGCAAAAAATTATTTCTTTGCTGTACCGGTAATTTGATTTTTATAATAAATATTTGAATTTTATTTTGTCTCTAGTATAATTTTGGATTGTTTATACATGTACTTTTTATAAATTCTGTGTTCTCTTTGAATGTTGACTGTATTCTTTGTGACTGGTTAATATTCTTACCTATTGCAAAATGTAGGATCAGGTGTTTGACCTTAGGGTAGCTTAAATTACATAAATGACCGTATAGTCTAATTTTAATGTATAAATGGAACTTAATTTCTATTTTCTGAATTACAGGAACAGAAACAACTGAGTACACATATCAGTACTTTTAATGACTAACGGGTGACAAAACCAACACCTAGAATCAGCATATATATATATATATATATATAAATATATATAAAATTCCACAAATCACTACTATTCTTGATAACCATGTCTATCAATTATATTGGTCACAATTCTGCTTACATAAAATTTGTTATGGCGATTGCTGATACTGTGACAGAACCAAATTCTCTGCGATCCAATTATAATCCTATATTTGGTACTCACACATACCGTAATCATAAGCAGTAATATTCAATATTTATATACAACTTAATGTAATGAAAAAATAATTTCTCTAAATGTATAAAGTATTGAAAATATAACATATAACCCAGAAATAACATTAATACAACTCTTATCAATAGGCGTTAAAAAAGTTGATAAATAGCACACATATTAATTAGATAAACCTTCTGTTTTAACAACATTTTCATATTTTATTTCCGAATGTAATTTGTCTTCCTCCGCTAAACAATTACTAACAGTTGAAAGAGTTTTTGATAAGACATCTTTACTATTGAGTAGTACTTGACGATATTTCTTATTCTGCGTTTCAACACGGGTTTGTAAAGACTTCATTTGCGTCATTTCATCTCGGACATTTTGTAATTCCAGTGATAAATTGGTTTTGCCTTGTTCTGTTTCTTTAAGTGTTCCTTTCACCGTTCCTGAAAAATTATTATTTATATAACATGAAGATGTGAAGTAAAACAATTTTGCAAACTTTTTCTTAGATTTGATTTCGCCTCTGTGTTAAACCTGTTAACTCATGAAAGCTGTGCTATAAATATAGCTTAACCAGACATTTCTTACCTATTTCAATTTCTATATCCTGCATTTTCTTCTCCATACTCATCCTGTCCTTTTCACTTTTATCTAGTTTTTCTAGTAGACTGTCTATATTTATCATAGAACCTTTATATTGTATGATATTAGTAGTGACTTCCATTTGGCTTTCTGTGGTTTCTTTCATCTCTTCACCACACTTCAATGACTTATGACTTAGTTTTAATAAATCCATGTTACCTACAAAACAAAATACACAGGTTTTAACTTGAATTCTATATTCATCCATAAAGAAATATTAATAGAGTTATAGCAATCTCCCTTCTGTGGAAGCGGACGTTAATAAATAAAGCTATTTCACACACATAAGTAGTATATTGCAATATTTTGTTTACTAGTTCATATTTGTTAAATTGGCACATACCCTGAGCTAGTTTAGTTTCTTCTATTTCATCTATAACTGTTAAATCTTTCTTCTCTCCTTCTATGGCATCAGTTATTTTACGATAATTAAACATGTCTCTGGTTACAACTCTCTGTACAATCTTCTTTATCTACAATAACAGAAATATAGCTCAGAAATTTATAATTTTTAAATATTACCCATTGACTACTGTTAACAATATATTAGTGTTTTTAAATTTTCCTAGATAACCAGTTAACAGGTAGCACCAATCACCATTTGTGAGAGAAAGAGAGTTTAATGTCCACTCGACACAAACTAGGTCATTTCAGCACTAGCAGTGGGAGGAAACCGGAGGACCTGGAGAAAACCCATGAGGTTAGACAGGCAACCCTACTCGCCCGTTGACTCACGGACAGGCTTTATGATACAGTCCGCATGTGCTAAACATGCGGCCATGCAACCCCCCCATCAACAATTGTCTTATTTTAATTCTTTAAAGATTAAACCGTATCCATCTCAAAATCTTTGGACATTAGGTTAAAAGAAAGATTTTGACTTCGAACTTGTTGAATATTGCATCAATATTGCTTTAAAAAGCTGAATTTACCTGAGCTCTAGATAACTGTAAACCAATTGTAGTAAATATTTCTTCTAGATCTTTATCTAGTAAATAACCAGTATGATTCTGATCATAATAAACAAATGATAATAATAAACCTGGATCTGTTGTTATATATTTCTTCTTTTCTTTCTTCTTGTCTTTCTTATCTAAAATAACGTTTCTCATATAACAACTTCCATATAATGATACAAATACTCCTATAATAACCCGATTCAATGACTTCATTGAGTCCTAACATAAATACTTATTCAATCTTAAAATGAATACTTATTCATAGACATCATATAGTCCTAATATTTTCATTTCATATTTTCAACTAGTCCTGTCAGACATAAATACTCTTTTAATCATCTCAACTAGTTATGATATATAACTACTTATAGTCCTGAAAGCAGTGTTTCACAAGAGCTTGGCCTATTCCTCGATCTTTTGTAGAAAGTTGGAATAAATATTTTAATTATAAAACTTGTTCCTGACACTCATCAATACTTGATCTATATATAAAGTAAAGTTATGACTTGATTTTAGGATCTGAAACCATTAGTAGAAGACAACTTCTTGGAAATTTGCCAAAAACTTCAATAAATTAGAAGTGATATATGAAAGAAAGTATTAAATAACAAACCCTTGTCTTTCTTTCCATCTTTATCTTTATCACCACCCTATTGAAATAAAAATATCCATAGTTTATATATAGTTGATCAGATATATAAATGAAACTAGATCACAAGCAATAATCACAAAACCATAATATGGAACACAATTACTGTTTTAATTAAAGCGATGTTTTGTTACGAAACGCTGCTTTAATTAAAACAGTAATTGTGTTCCATATTATGGTTTAATGTTTATTACTTGTATCAATTGTTAAATGCCACTTAAAGAAGATATATCAGAGACCTTCAAAGATTTTTCCACTGTGAAAATTGACCATAGTTATTTTTCCCTTGAAGCATCAGATTTTTTAAAAGCAGAAATAACCCTTCAGTCACTTCCATATAGAAAGTCCACAGTATAAATTTACATTAGATGGCAAGGTGGTAGCTGTGTGACGTCATACTTGAGAATTGAATAGAAATGTACAAAGATAGGTTGCCAGGCAACGAAACATACGCCCACAGCAGCTAAATCGTCCGGGCATTCAACAAGGGTTGTCGCATATTTTTACTTTTTTGGGTAATGAAACATTTGTAATACACTAAAATCTGATTAAGAGTAACAACTCATTATGTAATTATTTGAAAATCATTAGAATTTGTTTGCTTTTTATAAAATTTTGCCCCACCCTAACAATTAGTATAGGAAACATTTAACATCATGGATTTAGCTGTTCAGTTATCAAAATTCATTGAAAATCAAAATACTTGTTCGTTTCAACACCTTAAACTCTGTGTATCAATCTGAAGTCAATCGGATAAGTTTGGCATCTATAGCGTCACAAGGTTTTTTGAAGTGATCAAGGGAGATAACTCTAGAAGTAATTATTTGAAATCGTTGAAAATCAGAAGGCTTCTTCATCTCATGACCTTAAACAGTGTGTGTAAATTTAAAGTCAATCGGATATTAACTTTGGCCTCTAGAGCGTCCACAGGATTTTTTGATGTGATCAAGGGCCATAACTCTGGCAATAATTATCAGAGATCGCTGAAAATCAATAGGCTTCTTTGTCTCATGACCTTAAACACTGTGTATAAATTTAAAGTCAATCGGATATCAACTTTGGCCTTTAGAGCATCCACAAGATTTTTTGAAGTGATCAAGGGCCATAACTCTGGCACTAATTATCGGAAATCGCTGAAAATCTATAGACTTCTTTGTCTTATGACCGTCAATCGGATATTAACTTTCGCTTTTACAGTGTCCACAAGATTTTTTGAAGTGATCAAGGGCCATAACTCTGGCACTAATTATCGGAAATCGCTGAAAATCAATAGGCTTCTTCGTCATATGACCTTATTAAACACTGTGTATAAATTTAAAGTCAATCGGATATTAACTTTGGCTATTAGCGCATCCACAAGATTTTTTGAAGTGATCAAGGGCCATAACTCTGGCACTAATTATCGGAAATCGCTGAAAATCAATAGGCTTTTTCGTCTTATGACCTTATACTGTGTATGAATTTAAAGCCAATCGGATATTAACTTTGGCCTCTAGAGTGTCCACAAGATTTTTTGAAGTGATCAAGGGCCATAACTCTGGTAGTTATTATCGGAAATCGCTGAAAAACAATAGGCTTCTTCGTCTCATGACCTTAAACACTGTGTATAAATTTAAAGTCAATCGGATATTAACTTTAGCCTCTAGAGCGTCCACAAGCAATTGTGGGGGCGACGACAATATACGACCACATTTTAATGTGGGCGTATAAAAATTAACTACCTCATCTTCTTCCATATCTTCACCTTTTTCTTCTTCTTTAATTTTGTCTCCATCCTAATATAAATATATAAATAATTACTGTAAACAGACAACTGGGTAACAATAGTTTACATCCTAGTTTATTTTATTTTTAGTTTCTATAAACTTTTGATAAGCAATACATTTAATATTTTCAGGCCATTCTTGAAAAAACCTTATCAAACAATAATAATGAATTACCTCAACCGATAGCCAATAACTACCACTAATATTTCAAGATGTGAATGCAAATTGACAACTGTCTTTATATTTGCAAAAATGTTACTAGATTTACTAATTACCTTTTCTTTGTCATCTTTATCTTTCTCTTCTTCTTTATCTTTCTTTTCATCTCTATCCTTCTTTTCATCTTTATCCTTTTTTTCATCTTTCACTTTTGATTCATCTTTATCTCTTTTCTCATCCTTCTTACCCTCTTCTTTATCTTTCTTCTCCTCTTTTTCTTCCTTTTTAGCTGGTGCTTTCATCAATCCCAAAAAGATTTGAAATCCAAAATCTCTCATCAACATTTCATTAAACATCTCAGCAAAGAGGGAAACCTGTATCAACACAATATAAATAAATTATTTATCCCACAAGACTTCCATTTCAAATTTAAACTTTAGAGCTCACAGGAAAAGCTTCATAAATCTTTTAAAAAATTCAAGTAATTATGTCAACATATCCTTTGCCTAATGTTAAGGTTACATGCCACAGGTAAATTTCAATATTAGCGAATTTCACTGTTCTCCATGAATTAAACAGCTGTGACGTTATTTTAGTCCTGCTCGTATTCTAGTCTATACCGTGAGCAGAAGGTCTGATATGATGTCAAGGCTGTTTTATTGGCTGTTTTCATTCGACTACTCACAGTGAACATTGAAACTGAGTTAATTCTTGTAGCAACAATGAGATATCAGATTCTATTATGAACAATACTAACCTCAAAAATATGTTCTTTATTATCTTCTGGTCTGTAATCTAATAGAACACTTAAAGACATTACAGAACAATCAAATTTACCACCTTTAGCTGTTGGATGAGGGTGTACTAATAAACATGGTGTATCAGGCATGACATATTTCTTTTCTAATAATGCTTTCTCTTTCTTATCTTTTTTCTTCTGTTCTTCTTCTTGCTAAAACATAAACATTTGTAATATTGTAAATCTTCAACGCTATTATTATTAGAGTTTAAAGAAGCAGGGTATCCATAGATAAAAGTGAGTTTAAAAATGCAAATCAAAGGCCAAAATATCAGACAAAGATTCCAATATAGAGCTGTTTGGAAATAATTGCTTTATTAAAATAGCATTATGCAAGAGCAAAATCTGCTTATTACAGGTCTTTCTTTAGGCCCGAGATGTTATCTAAATAATCAATTAGACATTAATTAACATATCCAGACCATAATAAACTCTTGATGTCAAGGCTAGCCTTCGATGTTGGCGGATTAAATTCATATATGCCGCTTAATGGCCGCTTAATGATAATTAAATCAATCAAGTGGATAATCGAGACTATGCTGTTTATATTAATGATTTGAGTAATGATGACCGAGGCTATGTGAATATTTCAAACGCTTTTTTCTCAGCTAATAGTGGACCAATTTGACTGAAATTTTACCTTTACACTATTTAGTTTTTAACTATTATAGTGAGAACTGCCATCTCTTTATCTTATCTCCAATAATGTAACTTTAATTTACTAAAAAGAGTTATGTAACCTGGTAAAGGAAATGTATAAAATTGCAACTATGACTTTGGCAGTTATGTAGACATGGCTGTCTACATAGCAACTGAAACTTAGTATTCTTTCCAAAAAGTACCAAAGCTAGAACTAGAAAAAGGGTCTCTAAGGGTCTTTTACGCAGAAGTAGCCAGTTTTATTCTGGGATTGCTCTTCTGCCAATCTACATCACTTTATTTGTTACAACATTATTATAATGAATTTATCTCTTCATCAGTGTTAATAATAAAACAAAATAATACCTCTTTCTTGACTGCCTCTTCTTTAGCTATAGCTTCTAATATCTCTGGATCAACTGGTTTTTCTTTCTCCTTTTCCTACAAACATATATTTGATTGCTTTAACTGGAAGAGCTTCAGCTTTAAATTAAAATCCTATCTAATTTGAAATATCATTTGAAATAAATAATCCGAGAGACTTGTAATCAAATCATCATATATTTACCTGTTCTTGTTTTATTTCTTCTTCTTCTGCTTCTTGTTCACCTTTTAATGTTTTTGTTAATCTAGCTATTAACTGAGACTTTAAACCTTTAGCACTCAAACTTCTTGCTTCTAATTCTTGCCTCAAATCCACAATCTATCAAACATAACAATAAAAATTTGTAAGACAGTTAGTAACACTTCTCATAACTTTATTTCCGTCTACCATACATAATTCAAATGACATTATCTAAACTGAGGAAGAGGTGTTTTTTTTTTACTGTGAGCAATTTTCAGAGATTCTTATTAACTTACTTTTCTTTATATTACAAGGGGAGCATGACAGAAATGGGGATTAATGTCCAATCGATACAAATTAGGGTTAGCTTGGGAAAAAAATGTTGTACAATTTTACTTTAATAATTTGCTTGCCCTTAGCAGTGGGATGAAACCTAGGGATCCAGGACAAACACACCAGACTAAGGATTGAAACCACTTGATGCAATGACAGACCTTATGATCTAAAGCGTACACATGTAAGACAACTTGAACATCTACAAAGACAATTAAAATGTCCATTTATGAGTGGAATAAATGTATTTTAATAAATTCTTACCTTCATGGATTTAGGATCCAATTCCGAGAAATGTGTTGGTTCTTTTTTCTCGCCACTTGTTTCTGTTTCCATGTCTTCTTCTTCCTATAGCCACACACACAAATAGAGAGAAAAAAAACATGAATTAATATCATTCACATTATGTACCATAATATTAAACTTGTACAGATGTGTAGACATTATATATAAATCTCTCTTAAACGAGATATAATAAATATACGTCTGCCATCGTGACCTATATATACTTGATATATATAATATATCTAACATACCTTCAGACAACCCTGAAACAAAATAATATACATACAAACACTCATTCCATTGCCTCATGGTCTTTAGACATGCCCGTTTGTTTATTCTTTTATCATTCCTTATAATTTGGTGTCTGATTTAGGAAGTCTAATCTGATAAATTGAGTTAGAAAACTACAAAGGAAAAAAGGTCTTGTCCATGAGGTCTGGTTCATAAACCCCAACACACCTTTTTACAAAAATAAAACATAATTCTCTTGTCATTAATTTCAAATGTTATTCATCTAAATTAAAATAAATCTGAATGCATTACTCAGTGACAACAAGTATTTTCGTGAAATTATATTAACAGGAAAGATATTGTACCAGTGATTACAGAATAAGCGATTTCAATTTTTTACATTTTTATTTGTTAAAAACAGAATCAATTAAATCCCTTGCTTTTAAAACAAATTATTTTATTTCTACCTTTTCTTTCATGGTGGGATTGTAAATAACTATGAAATGATGTTGTGTCAATGATCTTACATAAATGTATATTCCTATTATAATTCAATTTTCTGGTCGTCATTAGGACTTTTAGTTTCTCGCAAACTGCAATATCTTAAACATATAATAGTCTATAAACGGGTCCATTCTGTTGAATTTTAACAAAGTTATGATGGATTGGAAACAATTGTCAACAATCAGCATACTTTACAGATGTTTCATCTGGATATAGTCAAAACAAACCAGAGCCACCTATAATATTGCTAAAATCATTTGCTGGATCTTATTTTATTAAATCCAGATTGAATCCAAGCTGGGAGATTATCTATCAGTGATATTTTGATTTGTTAATCAATGTGAGTATATTTTGGCCGTATTTAGTAAATATATAAATATGTAACCAATACATATACATAGCTACTGATTCTTTTCTAAATTATGGTAGCGAACATATTAAAGACAGCATATTTATAACTTGATGTCACTTCTGTGTAATTAAAAGCAATAAGGCAAATTTCATTGATAAATTTTTAAGAACTATATGAATAAAGACAAAAGAATTATGTTTCATATAAAAACCACTGTGGAAAAAAGAAATCAAATTATTAGCAGTGCCTGTGTGCCTGGGTCCTTTGGATCGGGACTACTGACTATTTTAGTCTGAAGCTGCTTGGAGTAGGCTGACTGTAATTCCTCCCACTCTATACGAGATGGGGTACACATCCATACATCTGGCATGAAAATTACCACCGTTTCAACTCTGTCATCTAATTGACGTCCCTTGTGGGAACCAGCAGGTCGCAAGTAACAGATCTCTGCAAACCGATACCTGTGTATAAAGTAAGGGGGGAAGAAGACAATATATAGTCCAAAGATAAGTTTTAATACAATAAATATTAAAAATTTGAAATTCGACATTTGTAAAATGTTCACCGAATATTTGAAATAAAGAATGTAAAGCAAAGCAGGAAAAGTCCTAAACCGTAAATGATAAAATAAAAAAGAAAGAAAACATTTTGAAAATGGGTATTATCTTATTAGTTCAAAGAGTATAAAACTAATATAAAATCTTAAAACTAAATAATAGCTACCGTTAAGGTACTTAGATTTATTTTTATAAATGGCTGACCTATTCTAATACTACATATGGCACACGTTGAAATTTTCATGCTCAAGAAATATTTTTATGTAATTGTAATATAAAATTGTGTACTTTTAAACCTTTTTATGAAATAATTGATGAAATCTATGTTTGTTAGTTAGAACAATCTATTAAAATTTACACAACAACATTTATCTTAAACCTACCTCTACTTACATCTAAATGCCGTAAAGTTTTAGTTGCAAGAAAAGAATTATAAACACTTACCATTTTGTACAGCTAGATAAATCTATGCCAGTTAAAGCTTTAGTAGTTCTAATAGCTGTATTAATTAGAACCTGGGGGTCACCTGCGGGGTCAGCACCATCAAGCGATGGTGACCATGTACCACCGATTGCCATTGGTTCATTTTTGCCACGGACTCCAACTAGAAATTGAAGGAGTCTAGTGGGATGCTGGAAGGCTTCTTGAACATCTGGTGGATCTTCAGCCAAACCACATGATTTATGATATAAATCTTCCAATGAAGCTGACGATAGTAACATCACCTGCGATATATTAAAACTCCATTTGAAGTATATTAAATAAATAAATCATTATAATTTATAACTTTTAATTGTTACAATATACAAAATTTGTATGGAAAAAAAAAGTCATAAGAGGCCCCATACCACATTCAAATCAACACACTATTTGCTAAACAGAGGTTTTTATTCCCTTCAAAGTAACAGGGATTTTTGTTGTGGTAAAAATTTATTTTAAATAATATTTATGATACTGATAATCACAAAAGATAGGTTGCCAGGCAACGAAAAATACGCCCACAGCAGCTAAATCGTCCGGGCAGTCAACAACGGTTGTCGCATATTTTTACTTTTTTTTGGTAATGAAACATTTGTAATACACTAAAATCTGAGTAACAACTCATTATGTAATTATCTGAAAATCATTAGAATTTGTTTGCTTTTTATAAAGTTTTGCCCCAAGCTAACAATTAGTATAGGAAACATTTAATATCATGGATTTAGCTGTTCAGTTATCAAAATTCATTGAAAATCAAAATAATTGTTCGTTTCAACACCTTAAACTCTGTGTATCAATCTGAAGTCAATCGGATGATAAGTTTGGCATCTACAGCGCCACAAGGTTTTTTGAAGTGATCAAGGGAGATAACTCTGGAAGTAATTATTTGAAATCGATGAAAATCAGTAGGCTTCTTCCTCTCAGGACCTTAAACAGTGTGTGTAAATTTAAAGTCAATCGGATATTAACTTTGGCCTCTAGAGCATCCACAGGATTTTTTGACGTGACCAAGGGCCATAACTCTGGCACTAATTATCGGAAATCGCTGAAAATCAATAGGCTTCTTCGTCTTATGACCTTAAACACTGTGTATAAATTTAAAGTCAATCGGATATTAACTTTGGCTTTTAGAGCGTCCACAAGATTTTTTGAAGTGATCAAGGGCCATAACTCTGGCACTAATTATCGGAAATCGCTGAAAATCTATAGGCTTCTTCGTCTTATGACCTTAATCACTGTGTATAAATTTAAAGTCAATCGGATATTAACTTTGGCTTTTAGAGCGTCCACAAGATTTTTTGAAGTGATCAAGGGCTATAACTCTGTCACTAATTATCGGAAATTGCTGAAAATCAATAAGCTTCTTCGTCTTATGACCTTAAACACTGTGTATAAATTTAAAGTCAATCGGATATTAACTTTGACTTTTAGAGCATCCACAAGATTTTTTGAAGTGATCAAGGGCCATAACTCAGGCACTAATTATCGGAAATCGCTGAAAATCAATAGGCTTCTTCGTCTTATGACCTTAAACACTGTGTATAAATTTAAAGTCAATTGGATATTAACTTTGGCCTCTAGAGCGTCCACAAGATTTTTTGAAGTCGTCAAGGGCCATAACTCTGGTAGTTATTATCGGAAATCACTGAAAAACAATAGGCTTCTTCGTCTCATGACCTTAAACACTGTGTATAAATTTAAAGTCAATCGGATATTAACTTTAGCCTCTAGAGCGTCCACAAGCAATTGTGGACGCAGGACCGACGGACGGACGGACGGACGGACGGGGGCGACGACAATATACGACCACATTTCAATGTGGGCGTATAAAAAATAACAAATGAGCAGTACACTGCTGGCTTGATATTATCTATAAAACTACTGAGATGCAATGAAAACACATCAATTATTTCATAGGAATTGCGCTATAGACAATGCAGCTGTAATGTGCTTTTGGTATTACAGTAGGCTTGACAATTACCAACATCAGAAAATCAACAAAAATCTACAGAAGATGAAACAACTCTACATTTTCAGTGTAATGTGCGCACTGTGCACATGGGGTAAAAAGTCAGTAACAGCCTAAGCAGAAAATGCTCATCAGCAAACTCAGTCAAGGCATTCACCAAATAAACATCTACATAAGTTTGAAAATTCTAGCTCAATTTGAAGCAAAGTCATTGTGTCTCAAAAAGTGTGACAGACAGACCAATTTTCATAGTCCCCTGCTTTCTTCTAAAGAAGAAGGACAATAATGAAGGATAAATTGTGTATTACTTTCATACTGCATATTTGGTGTACTGTGAATGTTTCTTTCATGGACTTGGAAAAATTTGCTGTTATATTGATGATTACGATTGCCTTCAAGGCCTTTTGATTGTTCATGATTTTGGAAAAGGAAAACTACTTGGTCAAGTCATTAATAATCAACAAATTTACATAATTATCATCATCAAATTTATCCTGAGCTGGATCTTAGTTAGGTATGGAGCTTAGGATTATCGGACAGGGTGATTAGTTTCAAAGTCAAGAAGTAATAATTAATGTTTTGTACTACATAAGCTCGAAACAATATGGATTCATGATATAGCGATCAGTTCATTGTTAAATCAATGAAATGTTCCAAAACATCAAAAGAGAGAGAGAGACAAATGGGGTTTAACGTCCACTCGACACAAACTAGGTCATTTCAGGACTAACATATGGTTTAATTTTAGTTCAATGAAATGTTCCAAACATCAAAAGAGAGAGAGACAAATGGGGTTTAACATCCACTTGACACAAACTAGGTCATTTCGGGACTAACATATGGTTTAATTTTATTTCAATAATTCACTTGCGTGTAGGAGTCTTTAGCAGTGGGAGGAAACCTGAGAAAACCCGCGAGGTTGGATCCAAACATCAAACATAGCAACCCAAACTGCACAACGTCTCACTGATAAATACTTACCTTAGCAACATATGCATGGTCAACATCAGGAGGATCTAATGGTGTTTTATTAGGAGAGATGGACTCTACATCCTTGTCCATTATATGAAAACTACAAGTATTGCCTAATTTAAATGGTCTTTCTAGAGGAAATGCATCATTCCATCTTAAATCAGTATAGAAGAAATCACTAGGGATGTACATATTACTATAACGTGTCTTTAACATAACAACATTGGCATTTTTCCTGAAAAACAATTTTATTTTATTGGTATTATTTCAATAATTATCAGAATATTTTAGGACTATTCAATTTATTACTGCAACAACCAATAAAAACATTCCATGCAGGACATACTGAGCTTTTTTCAAGACAACCTCCCCTCCCCAATCATAGATTCCAATGTTTTATTGGAAGTCACTTATTACAGTTGTCTTTTCATTTTTCTGAAACAAAATGAAAGATAGGTTGCCAGGCAACGAAACATACGCCCACAGCAGCAAAATCGTCCGGGCAGTCAACAAGGGTTGTCGCATATTTTTACTTTTTTGGTAATGAAACATTTGTAATACACTAAAATCTGATTAAGAGTAACAACTCATTATGTAATTATCTGAAAATCATTAGAATTTGTTTGCTTTTTATAAAGTTTTGCCCCATGCTAACCATTAGTATAGGAAACATTTAACATCATGGATTTAGCTGTTCAGTTATCAAAATTCATCGAAAATCAAAATATTTGTTCGTTTCAACACCTTAAACTCTGTGTATCAATCTGAAGTCAATCGGATGATAAGTTTGGCATCTATAGCGTCACAAGGTTTTTTGAAGTGATCAAGGGAGATAACTCTGGAAGTAATTATTTGAAATCGCTGAAAATCAGTAGGCTTCTTCGTCTAATGACTTTAAACACTGCGTATAAATTTAAAGTCAATCAGATATCAACTTTGGCATCCACAAGATTTTTTGAAGAGATCAAGGGCCACAACTCTGGCATTAATTATCAGAAATTGCTGAAAATCAATAGGCTTCTTCGTCTCATGACCTTAAACACTGTGTATAAATTTGAAGTCAATCGGATATCAAGTTTGGCCTCTAGAGCATCCACAAGATTTTTTGAAGTGATCAAGGGCCATAACTCTGGCACTAATTATCGGAAATCGCTGAAAATCAATAGGATTCTTCGTCTTATGACCTTAAACACTGTGTATAAATTTAAAGTCAATCGGATATTAACTTTGGCTTTTAGAGTGTCCACAAGATTTTTTGAAGTGATCAAGGGCCATAACTCTGGCACTAATTATCGGAAATCGCTGAAAATCAATAGGCTTCTTCGTCTTATGACCTTAAACACTGTGTATAAATTTAAAGTCAATCGGATATTAACTTTGGCTTTTAGAGCGTCCACAAGATTTTTTGAAGTGATCAAGGGCCATAACTCTGGCACTAATTATCGGAACTCGCTGAAAATCAATAGGCTTCTTCGTCTTATGACCTTAAACACTGTGTATAAATTTAAGGTCAATCGGATATTAACTTTAGCCTCTAGAGCGTTCACAAGATTTTTCAAAGTGATCAAGGGTCATAACTCTGGCAGTGATTATCGGATATTGCTGAAAATCAATAGGCTTCTTCGTCTCATGACCTTAAACACTGTGTATAAATTTAAAGTCAATCAGATATTAACCCTGGCCTCTAGTGCGTTCACAAGAAATTGTGGACGGACGGACCGACAGACGGACGGACGGGGGCGACGGCAATATACGTCCACATTTCTATGTGGGCGTATAAAAACGGGTATTCAATGATCAACATTCACAAAAGATAGCCAGACATCAAACTTTATTTAATCTATCAAGAGAATAAACTTACAAGTTTAATGATAATTTGGGAATCTGTACAACATATCTTGAACTACTTCTGCTGCTGGGGGCACGTTTTCTGGGAGGACTTCTAACTGGTGATCTAGAATGTCGTGGGGGTGATCTTTTCCTCCTGACATCTCGAATTCGCTCTCTATCTCTCCGTTCTCTTTCTCGATCAGCATGTTTCTCTCTATCTTTCATAGAACTAAATCTATTTGGTTCACTACGATGAACTGGAGGTTGATTCAGACCCATTCGAGACGATGATCCTTGGCTTGATAATACACTACCTAAAAAAGAAATAAATATAGGATTATAGTTAATAAGATTTCAATACAAATCCTATTAATCTTATTTCTCTTTGTACATTATGGAAGAATCTTTCTTGCATAGTGCTAAGCAAGAATACTTGGTAAGCACGCAGCTAATAAGTAAAATGCGAGTAATGAACAACTGCTCTATCTACATGCCACATTTTATCGATATCAAATAGAATTACTTTCCTGAAGGAGGGTGGGTGGATGGCCGAATGATTAGCATGTGCGTCCCTAAAGCCTATCATTGAGTCAACTGGCGTGGTTTCAAATCCCTGGTTGTACGTGACAAGTAGTAGGGTCGCCAATCCAACCTCGTGGGTTTTCTCCGGGTCCTCCAGTTTCCACACACTGCTAAAGACCCCTACACGCAAGCGAATCATTGAAATAATATTAAACCATATCTTGGTCTTGTACATTAAATATACTGATTTGTCTTATAGGCAATATACCACATGTTTCCAATGTGGATTAATACCAATTTTGTAAGAACTGTAAGAAAACATTAAAGGATATACTACTTCTGAATTTATTAACAAGCTACATATTTCGATACCCATACAGCAAATAATAAAAAACGATACCCGTATGTGTTTCGAAACGTAGCATGTTAATACATACAGAAGAAGTTTATCTATATCTGTGAAATTTGTGAAATCCTTTTCTGTATATCTTATAAGGATAACATTAAACTTACTTCTATACTCATTAGATCCATGTGACATTAAGGGAGGTGGTGGTACAGCATTCATTGACATCTGTGTAGGTTGTATGTTAGCATTAACATTGGAATGTAATATTTGTCCCATACCTATATTACTCTTCATTGTAGGTTGTACACTAACTCCTTGTGGCTGCTAAAAATATAACATGCAATAGCTTCACATCACATATTAGATTCCAGTGTTATAGTGTCATGTAGATGAAACCAAGCAGAACTCTTATTAAATGCATTATTAATTATATGCGAAATAACATTAAAGAAATAACGTGTTTTATTATATAAATAATAGCAAGCCCTGGAACTACACAAATCTGATGTGGTGACAGTCTGTGTATCAATTCTAAACTTGATTTTTATCAATACCATTCTTAATAACAGAGCAAATAACATTACAGAAATGATCTAAGTTAATAAATAATAGCAACCTGTCCAGGAAGAAGTTGTATTCTAGTTGCATTCCACTTAAATGGCATACTAGCATTGAAAGCTGCTTCTACCAGAACTCTTTCACCTACTTTAGGCTGGTTTCCTTTCACACTCCTATAAAACAAAAATACAGGATGATACCGTCAGAGACACTTATTCCTTATTTTACAGTCCAAGGATGGATCAAACATAATGATCAGATGAGTACACAATACTTACGTTCTTCTGAAACTAGGTATTTTTTGATGGTCTCATCATTTAGCATGGACAGTGATGCCTCAATTATTCTTCATCAATGTGATCAGTTTTTCATCTAACCACAGGCACTACTCCTCTCAAGTGAAAACCGGGATAAAAACAATACTAGGGTTCTTCTCAATCTTTAGTGGGAACGTATCTTATTATATTCTAATTCAGGTTCCAGCAGCTGCCTGGCCTCTTTGAAATATGCATACACTTATACTTAGATAAACATATACTCTTCCAAATGAAATGTCATGTCATGATCATTTGTTTTTATTAGCTGTAACTAAACAACATACATGTACTATGAAATACTTACGTCATCTGAAAGAATACTTCTTCATCCACAAAACCAAATGTATCGTGAAGTTTGGTGACCGTACCAGTAAATACTCTTTGTTTCATCCCCTGGGGTAATGTCTGTGGTTGTGCAACACGTGGTGCTGGGTAGCTGACAGTAGGTACTTGATGTGAAGCTAATGATGTAGGAGTGGCTATGCCTGGCTGAGGCAAAACAGCTTGAGGTGGAGGCAAAGCATTCGCAGCCTGCAATCAATTTATCACATAAAATTTTATATTATGCATCAAAACAGAGAAGAATTTATTCACAATATTCTGCACTGTAAAATTTTTCACTTGCCATATTCATTCAAACACTAATTTAATCAAACATGATACCCACAATGGACTTTTAAAGTAAACGCAAAGTAAAGTTATTTTGACATCTATCGTCTCGCTTCCGGGGTCATTCTGCGACTTACATTCCATTACCCTGTTCCTAGCACACCGAACATGCTCTCATATTCTTTAGAATCATTTCTTTGCAAAATACAAAATTTTCTTGCTACATTAAATATACCTAGCACTATCCAAGTGGCACCCTATTACAGCTACCTATATATATATATCAAATATAGATACACATTCAACTTTACCAACCTGTTGCTGTTGCAGATTTACAGCATTTAATGCAGCATTATATTGCTGTGTACCTAATGATGGGTTGTTTGACCCGAGACTGTACACAGTTGGGTTACCAAGGTTACCAGGTACCATGATTGTATTACCAAGTTGTTGAGCTTGAGTAAGTTGATTTTGTGTCATTGAAGTCGCTTGATTAGCATTCATGTAATCTGAAAATTAAAAGAAATATAAGATTGTCATACACCATGCAGTGAGAGAAATTTTGCCCTGACAACAGAACTGAGACCTACTCTTATTTTATCTCTTTCAGGAGATCTTTAACAAATCTCAATTGCTATAAATGGGACATTCTTTTTTCTGACCCATCCAAATGACTGAACATGCTTCCTTGGAAGACCCTCACCCTGAACCACTAAAATAGCTACCTAAAAGAAATGGAATTTTATTATTATACAGTAGTCTGACATCGAATTTGTTTTTACATTACTGTGAGAAGACTACTTTCTATAAATTAAAGATGTTTTCGATAACGAGTAATGCTTCACTTAGTGACGAAGCATGAAGTAAATAACCTTTTGTCGTAACGTACACACTGTAGCCTATCTCTTCATGTTCTAATTACTAACTCAATAACTGACTTTTAGCTGACACACCTGTGATTCTCATGATAAAATTTCTTAATTCATTGTGATAGTGTGAGCTTATGAATCCCTTTCCATCATTCCGTCTATATGAAAATCATACTTTTGATTCAAAATGAGCTTTGAGGTTGCATCAAACAGTTTTTGCTATGTAGATATAACATAACTGTGCACTAGAATATCTTATTACACAAAATATGTTGATAGCAATTCGTACTATGGTATAACAAAAAGTATTAATCAAACTTAATTTAGCTTTTAGACATGAACTCTACCCACCTGCTGGAGGCCTAGCCCATGGTGGGTTTTTAGCAGCACCGAATTGAGATGCCATTCTGTTATATTTCTAACCTGTGGTAAAAGAGGAAGAAAAAATAGTTAATGTTGTATGACGTTTAATCATGTTTCTAAGAATGCAATTACATGTATAATGATAATACATGTATGTCAAAATAGGTAAATATTTTTTTACATTGGCTAAAAGATATATTTCTCTACAGTAGTTATTTCCAATAAAAGTATAGCAATTTTGGTATATGGAAAGTACATGCAGAGACACACAATCTTGCTAGAAAAACATTGCTTTCATGACAAACACCTATGGCTCTAGAAGTACAATTTGAAGACAAAAATGTGATGGTATCCCTAAAAGGGAGTGACGACGTAAGGAGGGCTTTTATGTGTTGATCTAATTAAATGGCTAACAGTAACAGTTGTGAGAACATTGAGAGAATTAAACCGCCAGTAGACTATTTGATTAAATAACAGAAAAAGAGGTTGGAAGAAGGCAATTCAGGAATTTACACAGGCTTCAAATTTATATTAAATAAACAGCAACTAATGAAAAATATGAGCTAAAGCCTAAAACTGGATTCTCCCTGAATCAAGTCACATAGCTAACATTTGGGACTTAGAAATTGACACAAGTGGGTCGCAACGCACATAATACTGTAATTACTAATAGGAATTATACATACTGTCAATACTGATTCACATTCAATGGTTTCCATTTTTACTCTTAATTTCAAATCAGTTATGTTCGGCAAAATAAGCCGGCAGTCTCAATCGAATGCAAATTTCTAGTGTCTGGTTATTCCAGTCTACATACACCGTTTGATTTGGTGCAATGTGTTTAGCCTCGTCGTTCGAGTTACAACTGGGGCTGAAACGCATTATGGTACGTGATTCGTGTACCAAAAGTAAAATGTTAATTTTGTCTTGAATATTGGATCTTAAAAGCCCACCTTTTCCCAGTAAGATCACAGAATCAATGTTGATTTAAATTGACAAATAATTCGTGTTTTCAATGTTGAAGATTTTGGATGATATTGAATTAAAGACTTAGAGCTACTTTAAAGGGACAATAACACTCTTGCTGGCTTGGCAGCTCTAGAAAATAAATAATAGTCGTATTCTAAGTACCAGATGTTTATGTGTCCTACCTGTTGTGTAAATTATCCATTACATCATATTTTACTTGTCCAGAGGGTTCGAAAATATTTTAAAATCCATGTCACATTTGAAAAGGTTTACGTTAACACTTTCAAATCATGCAGTTGAATTTTTCCAATTTTTTAAATTAGATGTGTTGCGATGAAATTTGTATCATCAATTAATTGGAATATTGTAAAATAATACAATTTGTTGACCAGAATAAAGATTGGGACATATTATTCATGTACAACAAGAGTGTTATTGGGGCTTTAAGCTTTTGATTGATAAATAAGTTTGAATAAGCTTTTAGTCCAAATATATCATCAAATGACAAAGTTCCTATGCGGTAAAGGACGACATCTTTAAATGTATACAGTAGGCCTATGATTTGTAGAATAAAATGGGCAATGCACAGACTTTAAAACGAGAATAAGTCCTTCTTATTCTGTTTTACTTAATATTTATATTGCAGTAAGCCTATCGTTGTTATATTTTGTTTCTATGTATAGCCTACTTCATATTCTCCCCCAGTCCCACCCAGCAAAGCCCTGAGGCGTTTTTACGAGAGGATGATTTTGGCTAATCGATTTGCAAATCCTTTTCAAACACACTTACGACAGAAATTAGCCTAATCGGTTTCACCCAATTGTCGTATTTACCACGACGATTTACCAAATCGATTATGGAAATCTTTCAACTTGCTCTCCTGCCGGATTGACGATTCGATTTCAAACATGGCATCACATTCACAAACAAGCAACACGACGTTAGTTCATTTTCTTTCGAATATGTGGCAATTGGGAACAGTCAATTGGTACATTTGGCGTTTATATTTTTGGACGTTGTCTTCATGAACAGAATATAGAAAAATGATTTTTTAAAACTTTCCTCCCAAATTCATCAGTCTTCAGCCATCTTGCGAGGCAACTCGTCGCATTTACGAGAAACAATTCGAATACAAACCCGAGATCTACGTCATGCATAAAACGAGATAGGTAATCGAAACCGATTTGTTTTCTGGTAAAAACGCCTCTGATCAACGTGAACCTGAATATAACTAACAGACGACTTCAGACTGGAAAGTTTTGTTTGAGCACTTTCGTTACCTAATTGCTTCTGTTTCATTATTTTCAACTCACTTGCAATATATCATCAAATGACAAAGTTCCTATGCGGTAAAGGACGACATCTTTAAATGTATACAGTAGGCCTATGATTTGTAGAATAAAATGGGCAATGCACAGACTTTAAAACGAGAATAAGTCCTTCTTATTCTGTTTTACTTAATATTTATATTGCAGTAAGCCTATCGTTGTTATATTTTGTTTCTATGTATAGCCTACTTCATATTCTCCCCCAGTCCCACCCAGCAAAGCCCTGAGGCGTTTTTACGAGAGGATGATTTTGGCTAATCGATTTGCAAATCCTTTTCAAACACACTTACGACAGAAATTAGCCTAATCGGTTTCACCCAATTGTCGTATTTACCACGACGATTTACCAAATCGATTATGGAAATCTTTCAACTTGCTCTCCTGCCGGATTGACGATTCGATTTCAAACATGGCATCACATTCACAAACAAGCAACACGACGTGCCCGACGTTAGTTCATTTTCTTTCGAATATGTGGCAATTGGGAACAGTCAATTGGTACATTTGGCGTTTATATTTTTGGACGTTGTCTTCATGAACAGAATATAGAAAAATGATTTTTTAAAACTTTCCTCCCAAATTCATCAGTCTTCAGCCATCTTGCGAGGCAACTCGTCGCATTTACGAGAAACAATTCGAATACAAACCCGAGATCTACGTCATGCATAAAACGAGATAGGTAATCGAAACCGATTTGTTTTCTGGTAAAAACGCCTCTGATCAACGTGAACCTGAATATAACTAACAGACGACTTCAGACTGGAAAGTTTTGTTTGAGCACTTTCGTTACCTAATTGCTTCTGTTTCATTATTTTCAACTCACTTGCAAGACCAGCACATCAAGCCAATACTTCAAAATCAGATTGCAAAAAATGTCAATAATTCAAAAAATGAAATTTAACGAGAACACGAGACTGTCAAGAGTCAAGACGCCATCGTCAGTTTTTCTAGTCCTCTCCTACCAAAAGATACTTGGTCATAATGATACGGGAGCATCTCAATAAAGCCTTTGTTTAAAAGTAAGGATGACAGGAAATTGTGCATTTTCATTTGTAAGTACTTACATAAAAATTAAAATGTGAGAAAACGTAAACAAATAATAATTGCTTTCCCTCGTACGCGCTATGGTGGACCGGAAGTGATCGGTTCAAGCGTATTCAATTATCCAGTGTTGGGAAATCTCCCAGACTGTAACATTCGATTAACCATTGTTCTACAAAGCGCACATCTCTATTCTATGCCATAAATGTATTAACTTCCATAAAAAAAAAACAAAGAAAAAAATTTAATGGGAAATAACGTAAATAGAGGTCTAAATAATAATTTTAAATTACTTTTCAGGGACCGGACATTGGCGAGCGGAAGTGGCGATTCAAATGTGCTTGAATATCCAGTGTTGTGAAACCCAATGAGTATGGCCACAGATCACTAAATATTTCCCCATTGACTTTAATGTTAATTCTAGCTTTTCCCTAAATTTTTGTTGGGTAGAACGCTTTCTGCCACAGACGGAGCAACATGTGGTAAACTGTTACCCAAAAGCATGCATGAGCTTCAACATGAAAAACATGAAAAACTTGAGATACACAAGCTGGAAGTAGAGACAAGTAAATATGCAATTACGGCTCTACATTTCAACGTAACCAACCTCACAACTTTAGTATCGCTCCGCCTCAAAATCATGATTATTCTCAAAAACCTGACAGAAAATGTACTTTCCAACCCTTTTTTTTTACATTATACCTCAAAAATTCAATAAAAATCGCCATGCAAAAGACTGAAAAGGGAAAGGGAGAGAAAGACTAAAATAACTTTTTGGTGTAGTATCGAAGAAAATGATTTGAAAATTCATTTTCTGACGGGTTTTGGTGCCTACGAGGATGAGAGGTTGGCTAGGATGAAATGTAGGGTGGAAAATTGCATGTTTACTTGTTGTCTCTACTTCCGGCTACTGGTATCTCAAGTTTTCACGAGGTTGCCACATGACATCTTGCACCATCTGTGGTAGAAATTGTTCTACCCAACAAAAGTTTTGGAAAAAGCGTCAATAGGGAATTCGTTGATGATCTTTAGACATTTAAAAGGAGCTATATCGCTAATATTTGGGACCTAGAAATTGACATAAATGGGTCACAACGCTTACACACTGGACCCTTTGTTCCCACTCGGGTGTTCAAGTTACTGATCAACCTGTATTGTGTTGTTTTAGCACGTACACAGGTGATCATTTGAGGAAAAGTGGGTGTTCATATAAATGAACACCCCAACATACTAACCCGGTGATTGTCAAAACAGACAACCGCGCATTTTCGTGCGTGCACTGTGTATTAGCAATAACAAGAAACACCGTGTTAATTTTAAAAAGATAAATACATGTACATGTAGTTAAAACGACAAATAAATATTTTTTCACAGTAGATTGTGAAATAATATCATTAGCTAGAAAACGCAACCAACAGTATAAGAAACAAATGTGCCAAACCTAGCGAATTGGGCTAAATTTCTGTTTGAACATTTTTTTTAGATAATTGTCAGCTTGTAAAATACCAATCCTACATCATCACACATGATATTTTTTTTCGCACATGGATAGTTTGTGGCTGACAATTCGCGAATGTAAAACGTATTCCAGCCAATGCAGCATACCCCATTCGCACGAAATAAATATTACAGTGAATAAGGGGTGTTGCATATTTTTCCTTTTGTCGATAAGGAGAGAGAGAAATGGGATTTAACGTTCACTCGACGTAGGGGTCTTTAGCAGCCGGAGGAAACCGGAGGCCCTACACCTTGTCACGTACCACCGAGGAATCAAAACCACACCAGTTGACTGAATGGCAGACCTTATGACACAACGCGCAAGCGCTAACCATTCGGACATTTATCCATATACCAATCCAACTTTCTTAAAATTGTTTTTCAAAAACCTGACATTTGAATAATCTGATTTCTATGCATCGTAAATAAACCGGTATACACATATTCAGTTATTTACCCACTCCCCAATTTTCTGAGTAAACAACAATATATGACGTGCAAAATAAAGCATATTGGTACCTGTTATAGACGAATCGGTAAAACAATTGTGTGTGATAAAAGGTCTGTGATAATAATGCGTCTCTCTCGTATTCGTTCATTTTCATTCACTCGTTCAACTTCTCACACAAAGAATCCATTGTGTAAGTCAGTTATCAACCTTGACCTCGGGGTCAAGTTAGATAAACACCCGCGCCCGTGCATTGAACACTTCGAACGCTGTGCGTTCTCAGTGTACAACTTTGCACGAGCTCGGGTGTTCATCTAACTTGAACCCCTCTGTCTCAGTTAATAACCCTTACATATAATATGAATAAACTGATTTACATGTCATTCAATCGTGTTTACCTTAATTTTAAATCAGTTATGTTTGGGGCGCAATAAGCCAGAGGTCTCAATGGAATGTCAATTTCTACGCCTGGTTATTCCAGTCTACATAGTATTTATTGCGCATGCTCTCCACATAAGAATATGGCGACGCCGTTTATTATGGTGGAATATGTCTAGCCTCGTCCTTCGAGTCCCTTGTTTAAATGGGGCTGAACGCAATGGTACACGATTCGTGTTCCCATAGTAAAATGGATATCAGAAGCCCATCTTTTACCGGGAGGATCACAGCTTCAATTTTGATTTAAATTGACAAATAATTCGCGTTTTCAATGTCGAAGACTTTGGATGATAGGCCTACTGAATTAGAGACTTAGCTACTTTAATGTAACAAGTTGTCCCATCTGTATTAAACCCAACGAAAATTATGGGGGCAAGTTAGAGACGGTCGTCGACACAAGAATTAACAGGGGAGGTAATGAGGAAATCAACGCAGTTCGAAATATATATAACTGCTAAATTATAAATGTTCAATAAATGCATTTTAGCCCGTGTAGGCCTATGTAATAGTAAATTTACCATGCGTTCGCGAGAGTTTTAATATCAAAGTGTAGCTATGAGAACGTAGCTACTGAATTAGAGACTTAGCTACTTTAATGTAACAAACTGCAATTTTCGTCCAGTTGTCCCATCTGTATTAAACCCAACGAAAATTATGGGGGCAAGTTAGAGAAGGTCGTCGACACAAGAATTAACATGGGAGGTAATGAGGAAATCACGCAGTTCGAAATATATATAACTGCTAAATGTTCAATAAATGCATTTTAGCCCATGTAGGACTATGTAATAGTAAATTTACTACTAAGTGTAGCTTTGAGAACGTAGCTATACACGTATAGAAGAACTGAATGTTATAGCCTATGTGCTATGACTTAGATAATTAAAAACAGCTTTTTGCGTCATCAATTCTGCCATATACCGAATACTCGGGAGAAAAATTGGTGACGAAATAAGATTTTTTTTTTAATTTATCAATGGCATCAATACATTCAATTGTTCATTCGTACCCCTCACGCTTTTCAACTAGCTTGTGAAGAGGTATAGCGCTATATCGGCAAATCCCAAAATAAATTTCCGATACTAGGAGCTAGTACGATCCAAGAAGCTCCCACCTGTTTAACATTATTTGGTATCGGCCAATACCCAATACCCAACTTTCGCCATTTTCTACGGGTCCGTCTCCACCCGACGTCCGAAACGATGTGTCCCGAGAATCGGACTTTCGTTTGAGGTCATTTTCCAAGAGTCTTTGAAATACCTGTTCTACCCCTTGGAGTGTTTGTTGTGTCGCTAGAGTTCCAACAATTATATTAACCATAAACAACAGACATTCGATCCATTGAAGTCCACATAAAACATCTTCCATAAGTCGTCCTCATCCATAGCAAGCTGCCAAAAATCAGAATTCAAATCCATGGTACTGAAACATTTGCGGATGGCCAAAGCATCTAGAAAGTCTCTGTCGTGGTAGCTGGGGGATACGCATGTTTCTGAAGCAACGGTATACTAGTTTTATAACTAGATAATAGTTATAAAACTAGTACACCGTTGCTTCAGGAACATGGAGGATACGCGTCTTTCGCCGTGATGTCGTTGAGTCGGCGATAGTTCACACAGAACCTCATGCTTCCATCCTTTTTTTCTCACTAAAATGACTGGCGACGCCCAGGTACTCTTTGAAGGTTCGATGACACCTCTATCCACCATCTTTATCTCCTCTTTTTCTGACCTATCCCCTTTCTAAACGGTTGTCGACACGGGGGTTGTTTGATCAGACACATCGGTCCCGTGTTGATCTTGTATGTACCACCCATTTCGTTCTTCCAAGGCCAACAGACATTCTAGTAGGCGACTTCACGCACCACCATGCAAGCTGCTTTCCTTCTTCTGTCGTTAGGTGTGTTTAACTTTTCTTCCACAGATGTGTATCATGTGACAATGTTTACACGGGACTTCGGGTTTTCGTCCCCATCCGAACGACTAGACAGCTGTCATTGCCAGGCCCTCCGTCCTGCATCACTGACAAGTGGAAACCAGGTCGGAAAATCTGGATGAACTTTCTCGGTCAATGCAGGAATCGAACACCCAACCTCCAGGTTAGCGAGCCAGCGTCTTACCCACTTACCACCGTGACACCCGACCTCAGCGCAAAGGCTTTTTTTTTGCTATTCTTCCCGTGAGTTAAGCAACTCCAAAGTTGTCCAATAGTTTGTACCCGAAAGCCCACTCTATGCCGACCTAAATTCCAACAACAGAACATTTATTTTTTTCAAACGTATCGAGCTATCAAACTGTACACGAAGTGTCATCCAAAAGTGTTTCATAAAGAAAAATGCTAAAACCAATGAGAAAAATGAAAATGTACTCTAGTTAGGGGGACCCTAAAGGCAGACAAAAGGGCCCCCACGCTTGACAAAAGGGCCCCTCTGGCCAAGGGAAAGGGCCCTCGTGTCCGAGTCAATCATTTCTATACACTGTTACTGTCGAATCCATTACTGAATGAGAATGCAGTCATTGTATTGGCATAAAAATCATCAATCAAGATGAACCTAAGTTATCTTGTCGCAAAGTATCAACCAATCAAATTGCTTATCTCTGCTTACCCTAAGCGGAAAATGCTCATCCCCGAACTCCATCAAGGCATTGACCTAATAAGCATATACACCAAGTTTGAACATTTTAACTCAATTAGAAGGAGAGTTATTGTGTTCCAAAGTCTCGACCAATCAAATTGCGTATCGCTCTGCTTACCCTGAGCAGAAAATGCTCATTATCGAACTTAGTCAAGGTATTACTGTAATGAAACTATACACCAAGTTTCATCACTCTCACTTAATTAAAACTAAAGTTATCGTGTCCCAAAGCATCAACCAATCAAATTGCTTATCTCTGCTTACCCTAAGCGGAAAATGCTCATCTTCGAACTCCATCAAGGCATTGACCTCATAAGCATATACACCAAGTTTGAACATTTTAACTCAATTAGAAGGAGAGTTATTGTGCTCCAAAGTGTCGGCCAATCAAATTGTGTATCGCTCTGCTTACCCTGAGCAGAAAATGCTCATTATCGAACTTAGTCAAGGTATTACTGTAATGAAACTATACACCAAGTTTCATCACTCTCACTTAATTAGAACTAAAGTTATCGTGTCCCAAAGCATCAACCAATCAAATTGCTTATCTCTGCTTACCCTAAGCGGAAAATGCCCATCCTCGAACTCCACCAAGGCATTGACCTAATAAGCATATACACCAAGTTTGAACATTTTAACTCAATTAGAAGGAGAGTTATTGTGTTCCAAAGTCTCGACCAATCAAATTGCGTATCGCTCTGCTTACCCTGAGCAGAAAATGCTCATTATCGAACTTAGTCAAGGTATTACTATAATGAAACTATACACCAAGTTTCATCAATCTCACTTAATTAGAACTAAAGTTATCGTGTCCCAAAGCATCAACCAATCAAATTGCTTATCTCTGCTTACCCTAAACGGAAAATGCTCATCTTCGAACTCCATCAAGGCATTGACCTAATAAACACATACACCAAGTTTGAACATTGTAGCTCAATTAGGAAGAGAGTTATTGTGTCCCAAAAAGTGTGACGGACAGACGGACAGACAGAAGGACAGACAGACGGACGAACCCATTTTAATAGTAGAGACAGAGTATAAAGAAGTAAAACATGTAGGGACATAGTATACAGGAGTAAAACATGTAGAGACAGAGTATAAAGAAGTAAAACATGTAGAGACATAGTATAAAGAAGTACGAGATGTAGAGAAAGAACATCTATACAAGCACAATATTATATAGAATATAAAAGAGGAAATGATGTAGAAACAGAATATACAGAAGCAAAACATGTAGAGACAGAGTATAAAGACGTAAATGATATAGAGACAGAAAATACAGAAGTGAAATACACAGAAACAGAATATAAAGAAGCAAAAGATATAGAAACGGAATATAAAAAAGTACAAGATGTAGAAACAGAGTATAAAGATACAGAAACAGAATATAAAGAAGTAAAAGATATAGAAACAGAGTATAAAGAAGAAAATAACAGAGACACAGTAAATGAAGAAGTACAAGATGTAGAAACAGAATATAAAGAAGTAAAAGATGTGGAAACAGAGCATAAAGAAGTAAAACATGTAAAGACAGAATATAGAGAAGTAAAAGAAATAGAAACAGAATATAAAGATGTAAAAATGTAGAAACAGAATATAAAGAAGAAAACAACAGAGAAACGGAAAATCAAGACATACAAATAAATGAACTTAGAGAAGAAATGGAAATAAAAACACAAACCAAAGAAAAGGAAGATAGGGGAATGGATAAGGGGGATACGGAATTAGTAATGTAATTTGAGGAGGGGATGGATTATAAAGCAAAAAATAAAAGCAATTTCCGTAAATTCTTTATCAGAGTGGGAAAACGGCTAAGAAAATTGTTTACATGTGGCTGTTCTAAAAAGCAAGCAGATTACGAAATACCAGAAGGGAGAGGGGGGGGGGGCTGTAGAAAGAGATTGGGTATTAAATGTACACAAAACAAATGTTTAAATACATGTATTTACTTTATAAAGTAATTATTCTACATGTATAAATGAATTATAAATATTCTGCATGTGTTGATATATTTTTGATAGATTTTATGATCAGTCAATCAGGGATATATTTCTAGGTAATTAAAATAACAGGGTATATGCACGGGTAGCTTATGTATCACCAGGCCCGTAGCTAGCCCAAAATTGTTAGGGGGGCAAAGGCTTCCGGGGGCGCCGATGGGGCTTCTGGGGGCGCCGATGTACCTACACCGCGGAAGGGTTAAAAGAGTGTTCTCCATAGGCGTACCGGTGTTCGGGTTAGCCTTTCAGACACCGTGTGGGAAAATTTGACGACCTCAAACGGGTTTTCTTGCTATTCCAGTCCTTGAAACAGTAGGTGGTCTGATATAGCCTAACTTAGATGGCCGAGTCGAATTCCAATCAATCGTTTATTTTCCACGGAGACGGGCCGTCGGGAGCAAATTTTGACTGCCGCAAACGTGTTTTCCTGCTATTCCAGCCAGTGAATACAGCAACTTAATTTTATTGTGGTCCAATATAGTCTACCTTCGGTGTCGTACCATACTCCTCGCAGTGTTTCGTTTGATTAGAGCTTATCCCACTTAACACCGTTGTAATGGAAGCAAATTTCTGTTCAAAATTATGACTGGTCAATAGTCTGATTAACAACCAATAGCTAACTGCATAACAATGCCATTACGCTTTAAACATAGATCCAAATTAGACCAAACATGTTTATATAACGTTTCGTCATGGCTCACGATTTTATTATACCCAATTAACCAGTGCATATAGCAGAATGTTTCAAAAAAAGTAATTGCGTGACAAACGAGGATATCTAAACGCATACAATACCTTAAAAATCACTGTCCAAAACTTTTAGGAAAGACCCCAGATTAAACGAGGGGCTGTCATGTTGCTGGCCAGAGAGGGATTTCACGGGCCATTGTTGTAGTTGAATTCACAAAAAATAATCAATGCCCGAAAAACGGGGCACAAAGTAGGGTGGTTCCAGACAAAATGTTCTAATTCATAGTCAATTTAGTACAAATTCGCAGTATTCAATTAAAAGATTACGGGCACTTTATTTTGCCAACCATCTTGTCAAATGCATCGGTAAGGTCAAATCGCAGCTCAAGAACCATGAAGTATTCAAGTTATCAATAATCGCAATAAATGTACATGTAGTCTCTATTGTCTTTACAAGGTTTCCGGGAAAGGGGGGCAACTAAGGAACGGGAGGTCATGGAAAGGAGAATATCTAAAGGGTTCGTCGTCTAAAGACAAGGCGTAGCTGTTGAACCAACCCCATAAACATTGCAACATGGGGACCATATGGGGAAAAAAGGGGCCGTGGGCCCAGATCATACCACAAGGTTCCCATACTGGACCCATATTATTTTCCCACATACAAATGTAGGCAAATACACTTTATTTTCATATATATTAATATCACAGAGACAAGCCAAATGATATAATGCTTACTTCTTTCTTACAATGATAATCTGAGCTTATAGTGTGTGTATCTGGGGCCAATATGGGATCTATATGGGATTTTCCCGCATTAACAACTCTTTTTTTGTATACATGGGGCCAATATGGTGTCCATATAGGATTACCCATTTGTGTATCTGGGGCCAATATGGGATGTATATGGAATTACTCACATTAACAACTCTGTTTTTGTAAACATGGGGCCAATATGGTGTCCACATGGGATTACCCATGTTTGTATCTGGGATAATATGGTATCTGTATGGCATTACATATTAACTCTGGGACCAACATGGTATCCATGTGGGATTACTTATTTGTTATGTTAGCTCATTATTGAACCCACACTTTTATTTGTTTGTACCTTGAACCAAAATGTGCACCCAGAGTCTGTGTGGTATGGATATGATATAACCACATTCCTGTATATTATGTACATGGGCCCAATATGGTATCCATATGGAAATACCCACATGTGTATCTGGGGTCAATATATCTATATGGCATTTCACATATAATATATCTAATTCTAATATGGTATCCATATGGAGTTACCTACATGTGTTTCTGGGTCCAAAATAATATATATGGTTTATTTACCACATATAAAATAATTATATAGGTCTGGGTCCAATATGGTATCCATATGGGCCCCATAAACATTGCAATTTTTGGACCATTATGGGGAGAAAATGGACTGTACGCCCAGATCATACCACATGGTTCCCATACTGAACCCATATTATCTTCCCACATACAAATGTAGGCAAATACGCTTAATTTTCATATATAATAATATCACAGAAATACGCCAAATGATATAATGGTTACATGAACTTCTTTCTTACATTGATAATCTGACCTTATAGTGTGCATGTCATATCTAGGGCCAATATGGGATTTATATGGTATTGCCCACATTAAAACTCTGTTATGTAAACATGGGGCCAATATGGTGTCCATATGGGATTACCCATTTGTGTATCTGGGGATAATATGGTATCTGTATGGGATTACATAATAAATTTTGTATATCTGGGGCCAACATGGTATCCATATGGGATTACTTATTTGCATATGTTAGCTTATTATTGAACCCACACTTTTAGTTGTATGTACCTTGAACCGATATTCGCCGATGTGATTACCAACATGTGCACCTGGAGTGGTATGTATATGATATGACCACATTCATGTGCATTATGTATGTGGGTTCAATATGGTATCCATATGGGATTATCCACGCGTGTATCAGGGGCCAATATATCTATATGGCATTTACCACATATAATATATATCTAATTCCAATATGGTATCCATATGGGGTTACTCACACCTGTATCTGTTTCAACATGAATTTAATATCATATAAACTTTTGTGCAAATCTGCTATATGGCCAAGATTACACGTAGTTTTCCAAATGAGAAAGAGGCTGTCTAAATATCTTTCAAATTTCTCTTTGATGTAGTTTCTACACTTAAATCTGCTAAAGGGCAATTCCACCGTAACAAACGTACATTTTGAACTCGTCATATTTTTATTACTTCCAATATTATCTAACCATGAATAATTAACCGTTTTGGTTTTATTTAGTATTAAAAACGTATGATTAAAATATCAATTGACATATGATTTTATTTGTTCATGAACACCGGAAATAAATATTGGCTCCTCAAAGTAAAGGTTAAAGGGGGTGGAAGAAACATGACCACTAGATGTATCAATAATATAGAGAGAGAAAAACTATCAAGGCTTCTATCCCTTTTACTTAGCCTACTGTGTCACACTTAGTGACTGTTGAGTTATTTAACAATGAGACATCAGTGTCATAGTTCAGATTTGACTGCGATGTTTCAGGGATATCATCAGACCCGTATCTAGACACCATTAAGCAGGGGGCATTACCTTTCGGTAGGGGGGGGGGAACATTTTGAGGAAATTTTCGGAAAGGTCATTCTAACAGACTGTTGTAATCATCATGCTATGTAGTTACCTAGGCGTCTAATAAGCATTTTAAAATAAGTATTCAAACAAAAAAAAATAGCTTTTTTAGGTTAATATAAGGAACTGTGTATACTTTAATGATTGTTAGCAATTTCTAAGCGCGGAGGGGGGGGGGCGAGCATTTCACGAGGGGGGCCCCCCCCCCGCATCCCCTGTAGATACGGGCCCAGATATCATGGGATGAGTTGTCAATAATACTGTTTTCATCTAAATAACTGACCCACTGAGGATCCTGTGTTAAAGGGGGTGGAAGAAACATAACCACTAGATGTATCAATAATATATAGAGAGAGAAATGGGGTTTAACGTCCACTCAACACAAACTAGGTCATTTCGGGACTAACATATGGTTTTAATTTTATTTCAATAATTCGCTTGCGCGTAGGGGTTTTTAGCAGTGGGAGGAAACCGGAGTGCCCGGAGCAAACCCACGAGGTTGAGAAGGCGCCCCTATCTCCATGCCACATACGCTCACACCAGGGCTCGAAACCACAACCGCAAGCCAGAGGTGACCGGCCAGCTAGAGGTCGAAGCGCGGCACTCTGGACCACTAGGCCATCCCAACCCCCTGTATCAATAATAGACTTATTAACATCATTCATAGTATGGCTTTCAGGGTTGGTGATAACATTTATTGTACTGATAGGGTTGTCATTGTTGACTATTGTTGTTTTTATGGAATCTAGAGTAGGCAGGTCCTGGTTTAGACTACCAGGTTTTGCTGGTTTGACTTGTCCAGTTATATCGACATTAGTTTTTGTCGTTTTGTTTTTAGTGGGGATAGTAGTATTGGCACCAGGGTTATTTTCTTCCCTATGGTTGTCACCTTGGTGCTCATACCCTGATAACATTCATTGGTGGGTACCATATGGGTACCATGTGTCATGTAATATGGGGCCATGATGGGGAGCCCATAACGGACCCCAACATTTTTGCACCCAACATCCATATGGGATCCATATGGGCTCAACCATATGGGTACTAAATGGGGTTTGTGTGGGGCCTATATGGGTAACTCATTTAAAATAATACTGGTGCTATATGGGGCCTGTGTGGGACCTATATGGCCATGTTAAGAAATATAATATGGGTACTATATGGGACTCATATGGGGTACAAATAAATGATATATGGGCATAATATGGGATCCACATGGGTACTAAATGGGGTTTGTGTGGGTTCTATATGGGTAAATCATCTAAAATAATGTGTGTAATATGGGACCTATATGGTCTTGATAAGACATGTAATGTGGGTACTATATGGGACTCATGTGGGAGTACAAATCAATGTAATATGGGCATCATATGGGATCTGTGTGGATATAACAGAATATTAATTTGGGCACTAAATGGATTTCCTGTGGGATCCTAAGAAATACTGTACTGAGCTTATTTGTGGTGACAACACATATATGGACAGTAAACTATTTATACCAGACATTATAGCCGAACTAAGACTAATTTAATACAAGTATGAAATTATCTTCTAATGTATGATCATTTGAATATTACACTATTTTAATGATAATATCAAGCGTGCTACACAGCTTCGTGTAACTTTGACGAATTCTCTAGTTCTAAGCATGGTAAACAACAAGTACCAAATCAGTCTAATAAAATAACAAAACTGTTTATTTGGTTTCATGTTTTATTATAATGCTTTTTCGGTAAGACAGTTGAAATTCGTTGGGATCTCCCACCATCCCTGCCCCTTGAATTAATCAGGAAGCAACTAACAGCTGTTTTGATTTCTTCGTTTGTAGTGTTCACAAACATTGGATTTCTTCTGACCGACTCTGCAATTCAAAAGAAAAGCACATTGATTAGGTCTGTTGATGTGCAGTCTGACAAAGTAAGACAACTCTACCCATATTTTGCGCCGATATCGAATTCAATCAACATCTTTGGCATACAAACACATATTTTAATTTTCATCAAAATCGGATATAAATTCTGACCTGTAGTCTCCACAAACAGTAATTAATACAAACAGAAACTCACCATTTTCTTTTGGTCAGGAACATGTGAAATAGTTGACCAGTGCTTATGTTGTCATTTTAATTCTTTAATCTGTTGTTCCAATTTGGAGAGTATTTGAATTACCCTCGTTTCAAATGGATTAAGCTGTAAAAAGACCAGATTTAGCATTTATTATATCTTTTGTTTTAAAGTGCGTTTATTTCATCTTTACCAAATTCAGTTATATAATGTCATTTGTATTTCGTTGTATAGCTGATAAAACTTTCAAACGTTTAGTCCAGCGAGAGCAAGAAACATATTTTGCCATGACACACAATAATACAACATATGTTATAAGATGAAAATGGAAATACATGTAGTCACCTTTCTGGAAATGACAGCTTT
Source organism: Patella ulyssiponensis (assembly GCA_963678685.1). NCBI lineage: Eukaryota > Metazoa > Mollusca > Gastropoda > Patellidae > Patella > Patella ulyssiponensis. Next base: position 80,778,505 of record OY783226.1, on the reverse strand, counting down.
CTTGTTTTAGAGTTTACCAATATTCTGTCAAATCAAAATAACTAAGAAAAAAAGAAACATCTATTCAAATCCATTCTTATATTATTACAAAACTTTTGTATAAGTACTTTGATGCACTTGTATATTTCCACAGAAAATGATCAACTCATTTGTATCAGTTATTTTCCAAAAGACATTTTTTCGAAATATAGAAACTTTAAAACCTTTCATTTAATTTGTTTTACCCAAAAGCCGTTAAGCATATTATAGTAGGAAAGGACGGGGAAAATTTACCTTTGATTAAGTTTTGTGAACTGATTTCAGAGATGTGTACCACTTTCAGCAGTTTCTTCTTGTTAGTACTAATTATATACATACTTCTACATTGTAGAATCTAAATTTCAGCCAGTGACCAAACAGACTTCAAGAGACTAAATTGGTTGTTAATGATGACTCGCTGACAGGTTTTCATGGGTGACTTGGTGACCTCCACAGTAAAGTTAGATATTATATAATTTGTGTACAGAATCTGCTATAGTCATTAAAATTGTACTAGCAAGATGCTACCAGCCATGCTGTATTCATAATAAATTTGAGTAATAACGGGTCCTATTTGGCTTATTTTTAAAAGAATAAGTATTAGCGACTCTTTTTGCTTTTTAAAGCTCGACAAAGACGGGCATTTGATTCAAAAGGCGGGGTGGAGTATTTCCTAAAGTGAAAACATGTATCACAATTTCATTCATAAATAAACTCTATTTTTTTTATTCATGGTAAACATATTATTATAGTCTGTCATTTGGTATACCAGCCAGTTAGGAGAATTTTACTGTAATCTGTATAATCTCCGCAAAGTCCATATCAGTGCATCACTAAATTTTTAGTGTTTTGACTGTTATTCCATTTAAGATATAAAAACAATTTCTGTACGACAGTAGACTAAATCGTCTACCTATGGAGTAACTATTTATATTACACGTAAATCTTCAGGGCAATTCCACTGCAAAGTATACAATTAGGTGACAAATTTAATTAGTTGAAAAGTTGATCAATGTTTACATTCTTAATGTCGAATTTATAATTTTTTTGTATTTTCTTACTTTGTGTTTGTTTGATTATTCTGAATCACAATGAATGATTTGGCATTCAATATCTGACAATGTATATAAACATGATATTTATACATTAATATATAAAAATAATATAGTTTTGCTAAAGTAACTAACAATGAAAAATATTACTATGAGAACCTGCACCTGTTACCAAATATTTACATTTTTTCTCTCTCATTCATATGATCTATGTATGGAATTGTTTAAAAATTCATTATCTAAAGCAAGAATAACCCATTCTTATAATGATGTCCATAAAAAGAAAAGATTTGAAAAAATTCGCAGTAAAACTTTGGTTTTCATACATGCACGTCCAGTCCATTACTTTTCACAGTATTTCATGTAATCAAATATTTACAGTTTATCTCTCATTCATATTTATTTATGGAACTGTTCAAAAACTCATATTCAAAGCTAACATCACCCATTCTTGGTATTATGACCGTAAAAAGAAAACATTTGACAAAATTCTCTGATTCACTTACGGGATTTCAAAGATGTATGTTCGTCCGCTACCAAAATTTTAGGGTCACAATATTTTATTCAAGGAGTAATGTTTTTTGGAAAGTAACTGCTCCATTAATTCAAATGAGTTAATAATTATTATTATGTATCAGTCCGATTATTTGAAAGTTTACATATCTCATGGGGTTTGCAATTTGCACTCATACATCTGTTACAAGAAAATATGTACGTCGGTTACCACAATAATTTCTAATTTACTGGATTACAAGAATCCAAATGTGACCATTCAGTAGACATTTAGTATTAGTGTCCTTTTTTACAAGGAGAAAAACTTTTCAATTTCACCGGACAATTCAGAGTTTTGCAACTATATGTTCATGTAGGCAAATCATGGTGCTCATTTCTGTACGTTTATTACCTATACTTTGAGGAGCCAATATTTATTTCAGGTGTTCATGAACAAATAAAATCATATGTCAATAGATATTTTAATCATACGTTTTTAATACTAAATAAAACCAAAACGGTTAATTATTTATGGGTAGATAATATTGGAAGTAATAAAAATATGACGAGTTCAAAATGTACATTTGTTACGGTGGAATTGCCCTTTAGCAGATTTAACTGTAGAAACTACATCAAAGAGAAATTTGAAAGATATTTAGACAACCTCTTTCTCATTTGGAAAACTACGTGTAATCTTGGCCATTTAGCAGATTTGCACAAAAGTTTAAATGATATTAAATTCATGTTGAAACAGATACAGGTGTGAGTAACCCCATATGGATACCATATTGGAATTAGATATATATTATATGTGGTAAATGCCATATAGATATATTGGCCCCCGATACACGCGTGGGTAATCCCATATGGATACCATATTGAACCCACATTCATAATACACATGAATGTGGTCATATCATGTACATACCACTCCAGGTGCACATGTTGGTAATCACATCGGCGAATATCGGTTCAAGGTACATACAACTAAAAGTGTGGGTTCAATAATGAGCTAACATATGCAAATAAGTAATCCCATATGGATACCATGTTGGCCCCAGATATACAAAATTTATTATGTAATCCCATACAGATACCATATTATCCCCAGATACACAAATGGGTAATCCCATATGGACACCATATTGGCCCCATGTTTACATAACAGAGTTTTAATGTGGGTAATACCATATAAATCCCATATTGGCCCTAGATATGATATGCACACTATAAGGTCAGATTATCAATGTAAGAAAGAAGTTCATGTAACCATTATATCATTTGGCGTATTTCTGTGATATTATTATATATGAAAATAAAGCGTATTTGCCTACATTTGTATGTGGGAAGATAATATGGGCTCAGTATGGGAACCATGTGGTATGATCTGGGCCCACAGCACATTTTCTCCTCGTAATGGTCCCCATATTGCAATGTTTATGGGGCCCATATGGATACCATATTGGACCCAGACCTATATAATTATTTTATATGTGGTAAATAAACCATATATATTATTTTGGACCCAGAAACACATGTAGGTAACTCCATATGGATACCATATTAGAATTAGATATATTATAATGTGAAATTCTACAAGATATATTGACCCCAGATACACATGTGGGTATTTCCATATGGATACCATATTGGGCCCATGTACATAATATACAGGAATGTGGTTATATCATATCCATACCACACAGACTATGGGTGCACATTTTCGTTCAAGGTACAAACAAATAAAAGTGTGGGTTCAATAATGAGCTAACATAACAAATAAGTAATCCCATATGGATACCATGTTGGTCCCAGATATACAAAAGTTAATATGTAATCCCATACAGATACCATATTATCCCAGATACAAACATTGGTAATCCCATGTGGACACCATATTGGCCCCTTGTTTACAAAAACAGAGTTGTTAATGTGGGTACTCCCATATACATCCCATATTAGCCCCAGATACACAAATGGGTAATCCTATATGGACACCATATTGGCCCCATGTATACAAAAACAGATTTGTTAATGCGGGAAAATCCCATATAGATCCCATATTGGCCCCAGATACACACACTATAAGCTCAGATTATCATTGTAAGAAAGAAGTAAACATTATATCATTTGGCTTGTCTCTGTGATATTAATATATATGAAAATAAAGTGTATTTGCCTACATTTGTATGTGGGAAGATAATATGGGTCCAGTATGGGAACCTTGTGGTATGATCTGGGCCCACAGCCCCTTTTTCCCCCATATGGTCCCCATGTTGCAATGTTTATGGGGTAGCTAAGTTCATTAATACTATCTTTATCATCAGTAGATTCAGAGGCGCTATTAGTAAATGTTATACCACTGTTTGGACTAGTTTGGGGGTGTAGGGCAGGAAATTCCATTAGATTGTCTGGATTTGGTGCATAGGGGTTGGCTGTCAGACTATATCTTTTGTCTGGTTTTGTACATTCTCGACCTAGATGCCCATGTAGGCCGCAGTTGTAACAAATTTTCCCCCTAGTTTGGCCCTCATATTTAATGGATACATGTATCCCTTTTACATATATATGCGATGGAATAGGTTTAAAATTTTCTTGACATACACAATTCTTACACTGCTCTCGACCGATGGAAACGGTTTGAAGCAGGATCTGTCGCATTTAAGCAATTCACAGTAGGTCGTCAATTTGTTAACTAGGTATTTATTGTCCATCTAAAATGGTAGGCCGAAGACCGCAACAGGAATAGAATCAATAGGGTAGCCCCATGTGATGTTTCCAGTCGCCTCAGCTGTAAAATTGCAATTTTTCACTGAGAAAGTCTTGAAGGTTTCAAGAAATAACTCCTTGGCAAGTATATCCTTCAGTGTTAGGCAAAATTTGCCATTACCTACATTTTGGAGACATTTTATATTGTTGATGTTGAAATCCTTAGCTTGCAGGAAATATAAAATGTCTACTGAGACTATACCAGGCCCAAATGAATTAAAAACACTAATAAGTTTGATATAATTGGTATCAACACACACTCAGTTTATAGTTATTTTTTTATTTACGACAATATCAAGAACTGCAGCATGGTGATGTTTTTTTAATTTCTAATTATTATGAGAATTTTGGAACATAAAATCCGACCGGGTTGTCGTAGTTACCAATACTAAAGTATTCTGTTTTAATGTCAGTGGTATATCGTGTTCATAAACCTTGGTTATTATGCCTGTTATATTATCTGAAGTTGTCCAAATGTGTAAAATCTGTTTTGTCCAGGTTGTGGAAGAATTTTTAGTTGATTCGTTGACTTCTGAAAATAGAATTAAAACATACATTTAAAGATACACTATGGGAGATAAAATAAAGAGTTGGCAGTTCTCACTATAATAGTTAAAAATAGGTTGCCAGGCAACGAAACATACGCCCACCAGCAGCTAAATCGTCTGGGCAGTCAACAAGAGTTGTTACATATTACGTAATTATCAGAAAATCATTAGAATTTGTTTGGTTCTTATAAAGTTCTGCCCCATGCTAACGTTTAGTATACGAAACATTTAATATTATGGATTTAGCTATTCAATTATCAAAATTCATTGAAAATCAAACTCAACCATCATTTAAATTGTGAGCTCCATATGGTCCACAAGGTGAAAAAACATGATTTTTCGTACAATCAGGGGCCATAATTCAGGAAGTTATGGTCCAATGTGCCCGTATATCGAAAGGATGCGATCTCTGGGTTATAAACTTACATTTCAAATTTCATCAAAATCGGATTAAAATTTTGAACTCTACAGGGTCCACAACCTTGATATATCATATTTTTACACTATTCGCATATTAGCGGCAGCCATTTTGTCCGGCAGTTTTGGTCCGATTTTTACGAAATTTGACATCAACCTTCATTACAGTGTAACAGTGATATAATCAAAAGTTTTTTAAAATCGAATAATAACTGAGACACCTTGAGGAACCACAAGTTAAAAAAGTTGATTTTGCGTACAATCAGGGGCTATAATTCAGGAAGCTACAATCCGATATGCGCAAATATCAAAAGGAACCATGATCTTTGGATTTTTGACCTCCACATGGTCCATAACCTAGATATACCATATCTTAACACTATTCGCATACAAGCGGCGGACATTTTGTCTGTCAATTTGGGTCCGTTTTTCGCTAAATTCAAACCCAATCTTGAATACAGTGATATAATGAGACAGTTTTATAAATCAAATAATAATTATGACATCTAGAGAGACCACATGCTATAAAGACTATTTTTCGTACAGGGGCCATAATTCAGGAAGTTACCATCGGATATGTGCAAATATTGAGAGGAACAAGATCTTTGGGTTATAAATATTTATTTAAAATTTCATCAAAATCGGTTCAAAATTGTGACCTCTATAGGGTCCACAACCTTGATATAACATATTTTCACATTATTCGCGTACAAACGGCGGCCATTTTGCCTGTCAATTTTGGTCCGATTTTCACGAAATTCGAACTCAATCTTCATTACCATGTAACAGTGATATAATCAAATGTTTTTTAAATCAGATAATAACTTTGATGTCCAGAGGTACCACTAAAAAGGGCGATTTTTCGTACAATCAGGGGTCATAATTCAGTAAGTTACGATCCGATATGTGCAAATATCGAAAGGAACCAAGATCTTTGGGTTATAAATATGCATTTCAAGTTTCATCAAAATCGGTTCAAAATTGTAACCTCTAATCTGTTCACAAGCTAAAAACGTGATTTTACATACAATCTGGGGCAATAACCCATGAAGTTACAGTCAGATACATGCCAATATCGAACGAAACCGAGATCTTAGGGTGATAAGCCTACATTTCAAGTTTCAACGAAATCGGATAAAAATTGTGACCAGTAGACTGTTCACAAACAATTGTGGACGGACTGACGGACGAACAGGGGCGACGACAATATACGTCCACATGAAAATGTGGGCGTATAAAAACTAGATAGTGTAAAGGTAATTTGCTGAAAATTTCAGTCAAATTGATCCACTATGAACCGAGTAATAACATTACTAATATGATTTATATAAACAACATAGTCTCGATTATCCACGTTTAAAATTGAATTATCAATGGCCGTTAAGCAGCATATAGGAATCTAATCCAGCCAACATCGAAGGCTAGCCTAGACATCGAGAGTTCATTATGCTCTGGATTAGTTGATTACGTTATGTCTAATTGATAATTTAGATAACATTTCAGGCCTAAAGAAAGACTTAATTCGCAGATTTAGCTCTTGCATAATGCATGTTTAACAAAATAGTATTTTAATTAAAATTTGTCTTCCTAGCCGCTGATCGAATACAAAGTCTCAGTCATTCTTATTATAGCGATCCTCTGCGTTAAGTGCGACTTGTTCGTACTCGCCAAGTTGCGACATCGCGATTACGGTAACAGTTCCTTTTATGTGTTAAGTTTATCAGCGAGACAAGCTACCATTCCTTAATCTTCAATTTTCATATCTGGATAGCACAGTTCTCACCAGATTTCTTGTTACGCTTATTTGTTAAACTGCAACAAAATGACTAGATGTAACACTTAAATCAGTTTCTTCGTCCACCAAAGTGTCAAGACACACAGTGCCAGAATAAAATTATACAATGTCTTGCTGTTCCACTAAACAATTACAAAATTACTCACTCTTCAATTTTTTTTTTAATAAGCGTTTAGCATCATTTTCTGTGTAATTGCCGCCAAATTTCATAGCACGTGTTACAGACACACCTAGACATGTGCCATGTATATCTGCAACGTAATCTGTCATGGCACCGCCATGTGGAAAATACTTTATTTCATTTTCTGTCTGCAAAAGAATTTTAAAAATCGTCAATAGTGGAAAAAAAACTTATATGAAAACAAGTACAATCTGTTGTAATGGAGCATTGATCACCAAAATTATTAAATCTAGTTTAATTTATTGATTGATCTACCATAATGGTTTTACATTGAGAATGGGACAGTTGGCTTGTTTTTTTCAGCTTTCAAACCACCACAGAATCGGATGCCTTAATAGAGTCACTCTGAAGTTCCTTACAGACTTTACATTATGGATCCGAGTGAAAATCTTTTAATAAATTCAAGCGTTACATGTATTAGACAACCTTCTGGTGGCCGTTCATCTCAACAGCCATTGTAAAGGTTAAACGGAGAGTCGGGGAATCTGGGACTAGATTGAGAATTGAAAGATTGTGGAAAGGACCGAATTGATGAGAAAAATATTGAATACTTACCATGAGTAGTTCAGCGGGTAGCACGATTTACCCAAATCGCCCAAATCTACCCAAATCAACCCAAATCCACCACTATTTCAACTCATACCACAATAATTTATATTGATATTTGATAATATATCGTTTTTTATGTGGAATTGACATTTTTAATTTAAAATCTCAGCTTTTTAATGTCAAAATGCCCCTCAAAATGCGATTTCCAAGCAAGTTTGGAAGTCGTAACCAAGGGAATAGCTCGTGTAATACACAAATCTACCCAAAACCACGTTATTTCCACATATATCACAATTATGTTTATCGCTTTTTAATATACTATCATTCGTTTAGCTAAATATGCCATAATTACTCTTAAATTTTGTCTTAAAATCCAACAATTCATGCGTGTTTCGTTGTCGTATGTAAGGGACATAACTCGTGTATATACCCACATGGATGCAGACCACCATTAAATTTGTAGTTCTTCCAAAATTACGTGGAAATCACATTCTGACACAAAAACGCTACGATTTTAAATTTAAAATGACAATTTGACAGAAAGAACTGTATATGATCAATTATCAATATAAATTATTGTGATATCAGTTGAAATAATGGTGGATTTGGATAGATTTGGGTGGATTTGGGTAGATTTGGGTGGATTTGGGTAAATCGTGCTACCGTAGTTCAGCTCCGAAACATCGCCCAAGGAATTCAAATGATAAGGCTTCTGAACATACCGAACTGCCGCCTGCATTAGGAACACTCAGTAACTTCGAAGAACCAGGGAGGAGTTTTTCCTTAATCTCATTGTCTGTAATTAATGAATTTAAATGTCCAAAATCGTGCTTTGACTGAACTATGTCACCTACATTTTTTTGACTTAACAATTCGATAAATTTGGAATAGAACTGAGGTCGAAAGCTGGAATTTACATTTGGTTGATTCACTCCACAAGATGATTGTGGTAGGTCTTCTTCAATTGAAATGTTTGTTGTCGGCTCCAAAGAGACGGAGAAACACTGGGAAGAGATATTTATAAGGTATAAATATAACCATGACGTAAAGATCTAATTATAGCTGCCCTATAAATACCCTCCAATCCAAAGAATGCCAGTCAAGTCGTCCACAAGCAAAGTCGTCCACACGAAAAAACTGGTTAAGTCGTCCACACCCGTTGTGTACAATAGTAACTGTAAATTTTCCCGCGGTTAGACGCCTCTGACCAATCAAAAAATTGTTGTTTGATCACTTACACCCTAGGGGCGCCTTCTCAACCTCGTGGGTTTGCTCCGGGCACTCCGGTTTCCTCCCACTGCTAAAAACCCCTACGCGCAAGCGAATTATTGAAATAAAATTAAAACCATATGTTAGTCCCGAAATGACCTAGTTTGTGTTGAGTGGACGTTAAACCCCATTTCTCTCTCTCTATATTATTGATACATCTAGTGGTCATGTTTCTTCCACCCCCTTTAACACAGGATCCTCAGTGGGTCAGTTATTTAGATGAAAACAGTATTATTGACAACTCATCCCATGATATCTGGGCCCGTGTCTACAGGGGATGCGGGGGGGGGGGGCCCCGCGTGAAATGCTCGCCCCCCCCCCGCGCTTAGAAATTGCTAACAATCATTAAAGTATACACAGTTCCTTATATTAACCTAAAAAAGCTTTTTTTTTTGTTTGAATACTTATTTTAAAATGGTTATTAGACGCCTAGGTAACTACATAGCATGATGATTACAACAGTCTGTTAGAATGACCTTTCCGAAAATTTCCTCAAAATGTTCGCCCCCCCCCCCCCTACCGAAAGGTAATGCCCCCCTGCTTAATGGTGTCTAGATACGGGCCTGATGATATCCCTGAAACATCGCAGTCAAATCTGAACTATGACACGATGTCTCATTGTTAAATAACTCAACAGTCACTAAGTGTGACACAGTAGGCTAAGTAAAAGGGATAGAAGCCTTGATAGTTTTTCCGAAACAGAAATAGATGATAAAAGGGCAAGGGCCGAATCCCCACGTACCGAAACAGAAGTTTAGAGATATAATAAAAAAAAATTAAGACTTTAGTAGATACTGTCTTGAAACCATTTTAGTTAACAAACAATGAAGCTTTCTATCCCTATTATCTACCTAATTATTATGTCAATTTACTCCATAAATGTTCTACATGGAAATCTTCAAAAGATTAACCAAATTTCAATATATTTAACAAAATAGATATTGTTTGTATACCAGAAATTCTAAAATCCAATGTCCATCAAATGAAAAATGTTGAAAATGAAACTGGCTATAACTTATACACTGCATATAATGAAACAAAGATTGGCATTGCCCTATTAAGAAGTCCAAACATTACACATAAACTCAACAAAACACCTGATGAATTAGCAGGTAGACTCCAACATCTAGAAGTAAATGCTAATAATGAAACTATCCAAATATTCAATATTTACGGTCCTTGTAAGAGAGAATTTAAGTCATGCTTAGATCCGCCATCTCACCACTGCAATCCGGAGACAACATTAGTTCCTATTTGATTCCTTATTTATTATTATTCCTTAGTTATATTCCCTACTCCGTTTCTTTATTTTTATTAATTCGTAGTTATATCAAAGAAAATTTTGTTTTGTTTTAAAACTTACGCCGTAGAGACTCTCTTTAACTTTAATTACTCGAATTTACTACAGGTCATGTTAACCCGATAACCAGTGATATTATATTGTTTACCAAACCTGTCCATCAAAACTTATGAATGAATATCCTTTATTCTCTAACAGTTAAATTTTTACAATTTAGTTTCTAATTAGATTTTTAAACTTAAATTAATATTTTTTGGTCTTTTAACAAATGTAACATATCTAATTTAACAAACAAAATGTATTTACCAAGATTTCTCGTATTTCAACCAAAAATTCTTCTCTGTTGCTGTATTTTTCTTCTTAGCGTGTTCCAATATGGATTCTTCTTCTATAGTAACTTCGTAACCCAAAGGTCGAAACTTCGTCACGGCACCAAATGGAATATGTAGCACCATGGGCCTTCTGTCTGACGTGGAGAGCGGGTGCTGGCCGGTCCGGTCGCCACATCCTACGTACGACTCATGCATATTGTTTTTGCTACATACTACTGTTAGCCTTGTGATCGTCTAGGATTTATCTCCGATCGTCTTTTCTTCTCCTTCACGTTGTGTTTACTTCTTACTGGTTTCTTAAGACGTTTGTCTTCTTCAGTTATAACAATGCAACAGCATGTTTTTACCTTTTATGTAGCATAGGTATACATACAAGCATATAGATACATTACAATACAGCTATTACAATACCAACTGGAATCTTCTCAACCTAGACACCTCGCGGTGCCTAGGACTCTTAGATGGTAACCCTCTGGAATCTAATCGAAATCTGTCTTAAAGTTACAATATAGATTGTTTTATAGCCTAATGGATATCACGCAGACCCATGCGTGTTCATGACCATGAACCTGTGCAATCGACGTAATGATTGGTTAAATTAAGCCAAATGATGCAATAGGAATATCTCGACCCACATGATTTGTTGAAAGATATAGCCAGTATATGTTATGGTTCTATACCCTTTTTTATCTAACAATATGACTATCAAATGTTAGTTGATATCAGTACACACCTGCATATATGTGAATATGTTTAGAAACATCAAACTATATCTTATCTCCTCATTCCTTGTCTTATGTCACCACGACTATATTGCTACACAGTTAAGTACCATGTAATGAAAATTCACTTTTGGTAAACTGCTAGGCTATTCTAATATGGGGGTGGGTGCTGAATGGTTGAAAATTTGCGCTTAAGATCATAAGGTCTGTCATTGAGTCACATGGGGTGGTTTCAATTCCTCACTTGCATATAACAGGGAATAGGGTCGCCAGTCCAACATTATGGGTTTTCTCCAGGGTCTCAGTGTTATCCCACAGTTAAATGACCCTAGTATACAATCTAGCGAATTATTTAGATAAAGTTGAACCATTTGTTAGTTCTTGAATTACCAAGTTTGTGTCAAGCTATCCATTTCGCTTTCTCGCTATTATAATAATGGATAGGGGAGCAAGTAGTTTGTGAAGGCTTGGTACTCAACTTAGATTACATGAAATACTGTGAAAAGTAATGGACTGGACGTGCATCTATGAAAACCAAAGTTTTACTGAGGTTATTCTTGCTTTAGATAATGAAGTTTTAAACAATTCCATACATAGATCATATGAATGAGAGAGAAAAAATGTAAATATTTGGTAACAGGCGCAGGTTCTCATAGTTATATTTTTCATTGTTAGTTACTTTTGCAAAACTATATTATTTTTATATATTAATGTATAAATATCATGTTTATATACATTGTCAGATAATGAATGCCAAATCATTCATTGTTATTCAGAATAATCAAACAAACACAAAGTAAGAAAATACAAAAAATTTATAAATTCGACATTAAGAATGTAAACATTGATCAACTTTTCAACTAATTAAATTTGTTACCTAATTGTATACTTTGCAGTGGAATTGCCCTGAAGATTCACGTGTAATATAAATAGTTACTCCATAGGTAGACGATTTGGTCTACTGTCGTACAGAAATTGTTTTTATATCTTAAATGAAATAACAGTCAAAACACTAAAAATTTAGTGATGCACTGATATGGACTTTGCAGAGATTATACAGATTACAGTAAAATTCTCCTAACTGGCTGGTATACCAAATGACAGACTATAATAATATGTTTACCATGAATAAAAAAAAATAGAGTTTATTTATGAATGAAATTGTGATACATGTTTTCACTTTAGGAAATACTCCACTCCGCCTTTCGAATCAAATGCCCGTCTTTGTGGAGCTTTAAAGCAAAAAGAGTCGCTAATACTTATTCTTTTAAAAAAAAGCCAAATAGGACCCGTTATTACTCAAATTTATTATGAATACAGTATGGCTGGTAGCATCTTGCTAGTACAATTTTAATGACTATAGCAGATTCTGTACACAATATATAATATCTAACTTTACTGTAGAGGTCACCAAGTCACCCATGAAAACCTGTCAGCAAGTCATCATTAACAACCAATTTAGTCTCTTGAAGTCTGTTTGGTCACTGGCTGAAATTTAGATTCTACAATGTAGAAGTATGTATAGAATTAGTACTAACAAGAAGAAACTGCTGAAAGTGGTACACATCTCTGAAATCAGTTCGCAAAACTTAATCAAAGGTAAATTTTTCCCATCCTTTCCTACTATAATATGCTTAACGGCTTTTGGGTAAAACAAATTAAATGAAAGGTTTTAAAGTTTCTATATTTCGAAAAAATGTCTTTTGGAAAATAACTGATACAAATGAGTTGATCATTTTCTGTGGAAATATACAAGTGCATCAAAGTACTTATACAAAAGTTTTGTAATAATATAAGAATGGATTTGAATAGATGTTTCTTTTTTTCATAGTTATTTTGATTGGACAGAATATTGGTAAACTCTAAAACAAGAAAGCTGTCATTTCCAGAAAGGTGACTATTTCCATTTTCATCTTATATATGTTGTACTATTGTGTGTCATGGCAAAATATGTTTCTTGCTCTCGCTGGACTAAACGTTTGAAAGTTTTATCAGCTATACAACGAAATACAAATGACATTATATAACTGAATTTGGTAAAGATGAAATAAACGCACTTTAAAACAAAAGATATAATAAATGCTAAATCTGGTCTTTTTACAGCTTAATCCATTTGAAATACTCTCCAAATTGGAACAACAGATTAAAGAATTAAAATGACAACATAAGCACTGGTCAACTATTTCACATGTTCCTGACCAAAAGAAAATGGTGAGTTTCTGTTTGTATTAATTACTGTTTGTGGAGACTACAGGTCAGAATTTATATCCGATTTTGATGAAAATTAAAATATGTGTTTGTATCCCAAAGATGTTGATTAAATTCGATATCGGCGCAAAATATGGGTAGAGTTGTCTTACTTTGTCAGGCTGCACATCAACAGACCTAATCAATGTGCTTTTCTTTTGAATTGCAGAGTCGGTCAGAAGAAATCCAATGTTTGTGAACACTACAAACGAAGAAATCAAGACAGCTGTTAGTTGCTTCCTGATTAATTCAAGGGGCAGGGATGGTGGGAGATCCCAACGAATTTCAACTGTCTTACCGAAAAAGCATTATAATAAAACATGAAACCAAGTAAACAGTTTTGTTATTTTATTAGACTGATTTGGTACTTGTTGTTTACCATGCTTAGAACTAGAGAATTCATCAAGGTTACACGGAGCTGTGTAGCACGCTTGATATTATCATTAAAATAGTGTTTAGCATGTAATATCAAATGATCATACATTAGAAGATAATTTCATACTTGTATTAAATTAGTCTTAGTTTGGCTAAAATGTCTGGTATAAATAGTTTACTGTCCATATATGTGTTGTCACCACAAATAAGCTCAGTACAGTATTTCTTTGAATCCCACAGGAAATCCATTTAGTGCCCAAATTAATATTCTGGCATATCCACACAGATCCCATATGATGCCCACATTACATTGATTTGTACTCCCACATGAGTCCCATATAGTACCCATATTACATGTCTTATCAAGACCATATAGGTCCCATATTACACACATATTATTTTAGATGATTTACCCATATAGAACCCACACAAACCCCATTTAGTACCCATGTGGATCCCATATTATGCCCATATGTCATTTATTTTGTACCCCATATGAGTCCCATATAGTACCCATATTATATTTCTTAACATGGCCATATAGGTCCCACACAGGCCCCATATAGCACCCATATTATTTTAAATGAGTTACCCATATAGGCCCCACACAAACCCCATTTAGTACCCATATGGTTGAGCCCATATGGATCCCATATGGATATTGGGTGCAAAAATGTCGGGGTCCGTTATGGGCTCCCCATCATGGCCCCATATTACATGACACATGGTACCCATCAATGAATGTTATCAGGGAAAGGTCACGGAATACTGATTATCGTTAGGAGCTGAATCCTCAAATTCGAACAAAATCTGTGCCCCCAAATCAAACATATCACATATTTTGGGGATATACATGTAAACATGTAAGCTAAATCAGATAACAACTGTGACCTGTAGAATGCACACACACACAAATGTGTATGGATGGACAAGGGCTATCGCATAATACATCCATAAGAATAAGAGGGCGTATGCAAATATGAAATATCTTTTTGAGAACCATGCTGAAGTTGAGGGGGATAGCTCGACTATAACTTCTGGGTTGGGTTTTTTTTGTAGGCTTCCTGTACCATTGTCTTTTTTAGTATGGTGTTGTTCATGTTTGTCAGTCTGCCTTGGTGGGCTGTGTGTATTTCAGTGGCAGATTAACTTATACATGTAGAAACTTGCATAGGCGTACGGGTTACAGGCGGCGGCGGTCCTCCGAGAGCAGAGCTTACCGTGTGGGGACCCCCCGAAGAAAATTTGTCGGCCGCAAACGCACTTCCAGCTTTACAACTTCAAAATGGTCTAATTACGATGGCTAACTGGAATTTCGAGAAATGCTCACAAGTCCGCGGGTTCATTAGGCTAACAATATGTATTATTAGGGGTTGGTTTATGGTTCATTAGTCCACCGATATCTTTATCAGGGATAGGGTTGGGTTTTGGTAAGGTTTATTGACACCCACATTTACTGAACCCCTCTCAGAATTCCAATCAACCAATCAATCCTTTACAGTCCACGGAGACGGTGCCGTTGGGCGAAAATTTTACTGCCACAAACGTGTTTTTTTTTTCTTTTTAGTATATTTCAGCGACTTCAGTGTGGTCCAATATAGCCCACGTTACAGGTGGCTGACCTGAATCCCAAACAACCAACAAATCGTCGTGGGGTATATGGGAAATCGTCCTCCATGAGAAACTTTTGAAAAACCGCCGCAAATGCATTTTTCTGCTATTGAATATTGTAGCAAATCCAAAGTTGTCCAGTGGTTATGTAACTGATATCCCACTCTATGTCGAAATAAATTCCAATCATCAAACCAGACTGTTGCACCTGCATTCTGACAAAATGTCTTAATCCATAGTCAATTCAGTGCAATTTCACTATTGGTACATGTAGCTGCTTTATTTAAGATTTAACCTCCAATACATTAGATATGATATTATGGACATGTTGATTTAATTATATTATTTACTGGGTTGAAAATTGGTAAAAACATACAATACAAACCTCCGCGTATATCAAAAGTCTCCTTAAAATTGGATAACACAGACAATAAAAAGTCTTTTTATATTAAAAAGTCAATTTAAAACACACTTATAAAATCACTGTTGTGAGAAGAGAGGGGGGGGGGTCATTTTCTCCCTTTGACATAATAAAAATATGTTAAAACAGGAGGTCCAGCTGACTGATCTTAGTGCAGAGAGAAAACGTCCAGTGAGGAAAAAGAATTGCGTTAAGTGGAAAACTGAAGAGCTCACAGTAAAAAACACATAGCTGCACTGTGGAATATTTACATCTAAAAAACTGTTCTTCCAGTAAGTTCCATAGAGTTAAAAGTCCTATAATATGGTTCACAGTGTCGTTCGTGTGTTTCTGGAGTTATCCATACATGTAAATTAATTTAGGCATAAATATCTCTGGCTAGAGTCATCCAAGTCTTATCCCATGTTTTACTAGTGACCATTGTATCCTTGCATTTTACTACTACTGCTAGTTAACATCTACATCCACCCACCTATATTGGTTGCTATTGCACCTTTTCTATAAAAAATATGCTACTTAGTCCTACGAATTCCCATTCTTGGATCACTGCTGAACAAAATCATTTGATTTTAAATTGTGGAATGTTATAAGCTCATGTTCAGTTCTTAATGGAAAACCAAAACAAATCAAATTTGTAAATATTTGATTCAAGAAGTTTGTAAATATTTGATTCATCAATTTAACTGCCTTCATTCATTCATTCAATTCATTCATTCATTCAGGTAAAATCCTAGATGTAAGGTTGTTAGGTTCTAGCATCATTCAGACTGAGTTTAAAACCCTGAAAATATACAAATAAGATGACAATAAGCCTCATATTATAAATTAACATTAAAACTCTGTCATTGTGTAAAGTGGCGTGTTTTCTATCCCAAGCTTGGGACATACAAGAATTAAGGTCACGCGCCCAAATATGTGGACTCTCTTCTCTCTCCCTCTCACACACACAAAGAAATATATTGATAATGACAAACTACAAATTGCTGTTGCAATTACCTGTTGTATTGTATTTTCGAATAACATTAAAGTTTGTAACGCCATCCTTTTACATTCAGTATCCGTATCTTTATCAATAGTTTCTGTAATAATATAATATAAACTTATTTCATATTATAGAAAACAACAAATAATTGAGTCAAAACTAATTACCCTCCCCCCTTGAATAAATATAGCTAGAATGATGTTGATTTTTATATTGTATATGATTATTTTTGCTTGTATTATTGTTACCTTGTAACCATGATTTTGTTTCTAACATCACATCTTGTAGATCAGTTAAAACGCGGAATGGTGGTAATACTAGTATAATCATGGATGTAGCATATAGTAATGCTTGTCTAATACAGCTGAAAATAACAAAAACTAAAATAAACTATATAAATGTTTCCAACATTTTCTAACATTCATGTTTGAGACAAAATCTGAAAGGGATAAAACAAGCATTTGGGACTATCATTTGTCTATTTCAGATACAAGATATCAAACAACAGGAATTCTTAACACATGAAATAAAAAATGGTAATGTATATATTATATTTGCTATTTCTAATTAAAATCTTTGGTCATCATTTGGGGAATTTTGAATCATAGTTGAATCTCTTAAAAGAATATCATTCCAAAAATCATTAATGGATGATTGATAAAGTGAAAATTTGTCATGACATCATATGCAGACCATATAAATGGAATATGGTAAAAAAAAAAGCCAGTGCCATAATCTTTGCTAATATCTCCGATGGGCTTTTTAATCCGACTGAATCCAAACTGGGAGATTATATACAGTTAATATTTTAATTTTGTTTTCTTAATTAAAAGTAAATAATCAATTTAAAGAGTTTTTAGCATATGTTTTAAATAATATAACGAACTACTTACCTATCTGAATGATATTTTAAAACCCAAATAAACTCTAATAAATTTACACACATTTGTGTAGCTATCTGAAATTTATTCCAAAAACATACATTTTTATTTGTCGACCACAGGTTTACTGATCAAACCTGAGAACACAACTTATTGAAATTAGTATGAAAATTAATAAAATGAAGAGTAATTTGATACTAATAAGGTAATTTATCAAGACAGATTAGACGGACCTAAGAGAATTCAGAACATCTTAAAGGAGCAACTGGCTACAAAATATTTAAATACAAAGCATATTGTTCCAAAAATTAAACAAGTCGATCAGCTATTAAGTTTAATGGGCCCCTGGCATTTGACGTTTACATTAGTTGATAATGATCTAAGATTAATGGGCCACTGGCTTTGTAAGTTTACATTAGTTGATAATGATTTGGGCTATGATCATTGTGTATCTCAAGAGCATATAATTATATCTTTTAAACACAATCTAGCCCATAATTTATATGATACAGTTGTAGTTGTTTTATTTAGATATGCATAAATGGATAAGAATTAGAATAACAGTGTTTATGGTAAAATAGTACTTACTGGAGCATGTAAAGCTGAATAGAGAATGATACCAAGTGAAAATATTAGCTTCCTTAATACAACAGTTTCTTCTCCTAATAAATCAAAACTAGCTTGACTTCTATAAAATAGACATAAAACACAATTAAAATAAGAAGTTGATGAAATATATTTTATGGTTTATAAATGACAGTATTGTTTCAAAATGTTGTACAAGGTCCGGCTTTATTTAACGTGAAGATACAATAACAGGCTAAGCGACTGAAAATTATCATCATACAGTAATTGCAAGAACTATAAAAAACTTTGAAATAAGGTACCTTATATGTTTTACTTCAGGACCCAAAAAGTCAGATTGATGGGCACTTAATATGGAACAGTTTTTAAAATGTTGAATCAGTATTTATCAACATAAATATTTTTGCCATCCTGCCTTGTATACTTGTCTATAATAGAACACAAATACCTGTCAAAATGTTTCAGCAGTGGAAAGAAAAAGTGTCCAGCTACTGGAGCAAAACGATTGGCTACTTGTACAGGTTCTGGTTGTGTGCGGCCTTTAATAAAGCGCCTCGTTTTACCCTCTATACGTTTTTCTACAATTTCTCTCCAATCGTCTGATTCTTTAGATGGTTTTATTTCTTCTACTGGTTTTGGTTGCCTGAAATATAATTTCATCGTATTTGTGAGTGCAAAGATAGAATAGTTAATTACTGATTGTATAGTATTATCTTAATTTATGACATTCCATTCTTCACTCTATTCCCATTGTGTACAACATTCATTAATGGCAAGTTTTTGCATCAGTGGAAGCCATATCTTTATGTTTGTGTCATATAACTGACCTAAAGTTATAGTCTATTTCATTTATTTAGGAAAGAAAGACAAAAAAGGCAGGGTAAGATCTACAAAGTTAATATTTTTAAATTTCAAATTTGTTTCTGAGGGTATTACAATATGTAGCTGTAACTAAATATACTCAAAGCAAAAATACACTTAGTCTATTTTTCATTTGCTAAAATTTTGGACTACAGACCTGACTCTGTTTTTATGAACTGGTTTGGCTAATTCTTGAGCAGCTGCAGAGAGGACCTACAATAACAGTTAGAAGAAATAATGACGTTAATCTAATAGGAGAACTCTGTAGAAATTATAGCCTTTTAATAATAATAATAATAATAAGGAGTCTTATAAAGCGCTAAAATCCACGTCACAATAGGGAAATGCTCTAAGCGCTGACTACACACAAAACACACAACACTACAAAATGCACATGATAATGTCATATTCAAACATAACGTTGGAAAAGATGGGTCTTTAGGTTTGATTTGAATGAAGTTAATGTTTCAGCAGACTTTATTTTTAGGGGCAATGAATTCCAAAGCGTTGCAGAGATATGTGAAAAAGATCTTGCACCAAATGTTTTCAATTTGAATTTGGGCGTCTCAAGCAGACATTGATCAGTGGAGCGAAGGAGTCTGGATGGAACATATGGATGAACAATATCCTGTAGGTAGGGTGGAGCCATTTTTGAAACCGTTTGAAACGTTAAAGAGCGCACTTTAAATTCGATCCGTTCCTGAATTCTAAGCCAGTGGAGAGAGTTTAGAGCTGGAGATAATATGTGAGAACGCAGCTTAGTCCTAGTGACGATTCTCGCACAGCGGTTCTGAATTTGTTGAAGCCGATATAGCTGTTCTTTTGAAATGCCTGCTAACAAACTATTTCCGTAATCAAGCCTCGACATAATCATACAGCGTACAAGGGTGGCGGCTGCATCCCTGGTTACAAGGTGCCTTATCGATCCTATGTTTCGTAGGTGATAGTGTGAAACCTTGCATAAGTAGCTGATGTGGGGTTCCATTGTAAGAGACGAGTTCAGATGAATACCAAGGTTTTTTATAGATGAAGAGAAGGGGATAGTTGTATCGTTGACATTAAGAGAAGTGATCGCACATTTCTGCAGTCGGCCAGGAGGCGCACACAGGATAGCCTCTGTCTTTTCGGTGTTTAATTTCAGCATATTTTGATTCATCCATTGTTGAATGTCTCGGATACACTCTTCCATTTTATGGCACGCAGAAAGTTGACACGTGTGTGATGGAGAGAAGCTGTCGATGAGCTGGGTGTCATCAGCATAGCAGTGATGGGAAACCAGGTGTCGATTCAATAGCTCCACAAGGGGTTTTGTGTAGAGACAAAACGGTATTGGCCCAAGGACGGATCCTTGAGGCACACCACATGTTAGAGTCACTGAGTTTGAGACAGCGTTTTTGATTACTACAGCTTGTGACCTTCCAGACAAATATGATGAGAACCAATTTAAGGCAACTGAGCTGATTCCAAAATCAGCCTCAAGACGATGCAGAAGCTTACTGTGATCAATTGTGTCAAAGGCTGCTGATAGATCAAGTAGCACCAACATTGACACGTCACCATTGTCAATAGATCGCTTAGCTGCTTCTAATACACAGTTGAGAGCAGTTTCTGTGCTATGTGCTACTCGGTATGCCGATTGGAATTTATCCCACAGATTGCCTCTTTCCAGGAAATTCACAAGTTGCAATTTTACAACCTTTTCAAGGATCTTGGAGAAAAACGGTAAATTGGAAACGGGTCGGTAGTTTTTTAGAACTTCTGTATCCAGTGTTGATTTCTTTAATAGAGGTTTAATGATGGCATGCTTAAAAGCCTGAGGTACAGTACCATTCTTCAGACTAGTATTAACAATTACAGTTACTACTGGAAGAAGAACATCCAACACTTGAAGAAGAAGATTGGTCGGAATGGGGTCCAAACCACATGACGTGGGTTTAGACTTTTCAATAATACATTTAAGATCATGTTCACTGACTGGTTCAAAAGATTCAAAGTTTTCACCCGTGTAATCATCAGTACTGTTATCAAGTACTGGATTAAATTCTGAGCGGATCTTGCTGATCTTGTCAATGAAAAATGTATTGAAGTTGTTTGCGTTGTTCAAATCATCGTCTTTGGGATAGGCCACATCATGCGTCTTGCCAAGTAAAGAATTCAAAGTGCCAAAAAGTGCTTTAGGATTATCCACATTATCCTGAATAAGTTTGTTATAATAAACAGCTTTTGATTTATTGACGATATTGTTTGTGTTATTCCGGGCTGCATTAAACAGCTGACGGTCAATTTCAAGCTTTGTCTTTCTCCACTTTCTCTCTGCCCGACGTCTACATTTACGAGAGTCAAGTACACGTGCTGTTATCCAAGGGACTGACTTTTTGGTTCGCACACATTTTGTTGTGAGTGGCGCATGCTTGTTTAATAACTCAGACAGGGTATCATTGAATAAATCAACAAGTTCATGTAAGTCATCCGGAGGATTCTTGATGAGATTTGACTGAATGATGTCTGCTTTGAAATCAGCAATGTTGATCCCCTTTACATTGCGAATCTGAATCAACTTTTTACGTGGTGCAGGTTTAGAAAAGTTGAGATGAAAGGATATCATTGAATGATCAGATACTTGCTTATCCAACACTTCAATTTGTTGGATAAGAAAATCTTCTCTGGTGACAACCCAGTCAATAATATGACCAGATTTATGTGTAGGCTGTAAAACATGCTGTTTTAGATCATGGTTATTTAAGATGAGACATATTTTCTTGGTGAGACTGTTATTATGAACATCAAAATGTACATTAAAATCTCCAATGATTATTGTGGATTCCCGTTTCTCATCCAAGAAATCCACCAGAGCCGAAAATTCATCAGTAAATAAATTATCTGTTGTTTTATTTTTCTTTGACGGGGGTGGTTTGTAAATACAAACAACCCTTAAGGACTTTCCACCAGCACTTATTACTGTTCCGAGCAACTCGAATGAACTGAAGTTTAAAGGAGGCTTAATGATAATTCAATTAAATGGTGAGAGTCATACTGAACAAAAGGTTTAACTGTGTTCATATTTAAATCTGAAGTTGTACTTGTCACAATACTAGCAGTTGATAACAACTCACAAGTCACATAATAGAGAAATATAAACATGCACAAAATATGCATAGCTTTCCCTAAAACAATTCAAAATATATCCAAACACAATCTTGAAAACATTATAAATCCATATGCAAAAATTTAGAAAGAAAATCCACAGACTAAGTTGTTGATTTAGGTAACATTATCAGAGCTCACATACACACTGTGCTACCTGTCAGGCGCACACTTTTCACAAATATCATCAAAATAGTTTGCTTTTGCTCTTCACCATACAAGTGGTTCAGCCTATGAACAAACACCCTGATTGATTGTTTGTTGGTTTAATTATTGTTGAGAGAGAGGGGAATGGGGCTTAATGTCCACTCGACACAAATTACGTCATTTCGAGACTAACATGGTTCAATTTTATTTCAATAATTCACTTGCGTGTAGGGTATTTTAGCAGTGCGAAGAAACCAGAAGACCTGGAGAAAACCCACCAGTTAGACAGGTGACCCTACTCCTTGTCACATACAACTGGGCAATCGAAACCACGCAGGTTCACTCAATGACTGGCCTTATGAAACAACAGTTGCATGCTAACCATTAGGCTATCCCCCCCCCCCCAAATGTTGTTGATGTCTAGCATTTGTAGACTTTTACTAATAGTATATAATACCTCTAGAATATCCATTCTTTGTCTTAGGTTGTAATTTCTTTCATAGAATTGACTGCTGAGGTAACCGGCCACCTTGAAAAAAGTAAGACAAACCATATAGAATTAGTAAGAAGCCAAAACTTTTATTTACTTCAAAATAGCGTGTTGAATTGGTATTATAATGTGGTATTTCTATTTTGGAATTCATCTTTTAGTTCAAATTCTAGCTTCCTGTGTTGACAGTGAAGAACTAAATCAATTATATCCAAACAAAGTTTTTATCTATAAACCTCTAGTCGTAAAATTTTCAATAAAGACAAATTGTCATCTAACAAATTGTAATCTAGAATTTTATTTTTGACCCAAACCAATGGGATACAGCTATTTTAAATAGAACAAGCCAACAGTGAGGCTGATGTCCCCCGCCGAAATCCCAAAATAAATAGATGACACATGTTAATTAATCGCACATTCATTTTTTTCAAACGTATCGAGCAATCAAACTGTACACGAAGTGTCATCCAAAAGTGTGTTATAAAGAAAAATGCTAAAACCGACGAGAAAAATGAAAATGTACCCTAGTTAGGGGGACCCTAAAGGCAGACAAAAGGGCCCCCATGCTTGACAAAAGGGCCCCTCTGGCCAAGGGAAAGGGCCCTTGTGTCCGAGTCAAACATTTCTATACACTGTTACTGTCGAATCCATTACTGAATGAGAATGCAGTCATTGTATTGGCATAAAAATCATCAATCAAGATGAACCTAAGTTATCTTGTCCCAAAGTATCAACCAATCAAATTGCTTATCTCTGCCTACCCTAAGCAGAAAATGCTCATCTTCGAACTCCATCAAGGCATTGACCTAATAAGCATACACACTAATTTTGAACATTTTAACTCAATTAGAAGGAGAGTTATTGTGTTCCAAAGTCTCGGCAAATCAAATTGCTTATCGCTCTGCTTACCCTGAGCAGAAAATGCTCATTATCGATCTTAGTCAAGGCATTACTGTAATGAAACTATACACCAAGTTTCATCACTCTCACTTAATTAGAACTAAAGTTATCGTGTCCCAAAGCATCAACCAATCAAATTGCTTATCTCTGCTTACCCTAAGCGGAAAATGCTCATCTTCGAACTCCATCAAGGCATTGACCTAATAAACACATACACCAAGTTTGAACATTCTAGCTCAATTAGGAAGAGAGTTATTGTGTCCTAAAAAGTGTGACGGACAGATAGACGGACAGATTTTGGTTTTCAAAAAGCTGCCTACCTCCTCGGGACATTCAACAGCTAAAGCTACCATGGCACCAAATCTAACTGCATCAAAACCATGTGATGAAAAATTGTCTTGTAAATGTAGCAATATTTTACTAAATTCTGCTGCAATCTACATTTTAAAAAATAATGTTTTCTAAAACATAAATATAATTTCTCCTCTTCCAAGAAGAGATGGACTTTCTTCCGGTGAACACATACATGTATATCCAAAAGTCTTTAGGAATCAGTGGAAATCTACAGGACTCTGCAACACAACTGATGTTTGTTTGTATTGATAGACAAGAGAAACCTAGTCGAAACCATAATTATATTTCATACATTTGTGTCCTGTGTATCAACAATTATCTGATACAGAGAAGATCTTTTGAAATCAGAGTAGCTTTATAAGAACAAGTTAAATTTAAAATAATTATTTGATTGTGAATAAATAAGTGATTGTAAAACAATTCTCTGACTGTGAAATAATTAACTGATTGTGAAATAATTAACTGATTGTGAAATAATTAACTGATTGTGAAATAATTAATTGATTGTAAAATAATCATCTGGTTGTGAAATATTTGTCTGATAGTGAATAAATTATCTGATTGTGAAATAATTAACTAATTGTGAATAATTAACTGATAGTGTAATAATTATCTGAACATCAATCAGAAGGCTTATTGTTTACGGGGGGTTGGATGGCCGAATGGTTAGTATGTCCGTGTTGTATCATAAAGTCTGTCATTGAGTCAACTGGCGTGGTTTCGAATCCCCGGTTATATGTGACAAGGAGTAGGGTTGCCTGTCCAGTCTCGTGGGTTTTCTCAACTTCCTCCGGTTTCCTCCCACTGCTAAAGACCCCTAAGCGCAAACAAATTATTGAAATGAAATTAAACCATATGTTAGTCCCGAAATGACTTAGTTTGTGTCGAGTGGATGTTAAACCCCTTTTCTCTCTCTCTTATTGTTTACATACAATTAAGGTTAAAAGTATTGAGAAACAAACCTCTTTAAGACCACCAGGTGATTTTCTAATTAACGCTTCAGCACTAAAAAGACAGGCTTCTACTCTCTCTGCATCATCAGAACATATCAAACCTGCAAAAATAAAGTACAAAAGTGTATTGAGATGCATTATGTAAGAGCTAAATCTGCTTATTAGTAGGTCCTTTTCTGGCCTCAAACGTTACATTAATCTTTAACCATTTATTAGCATGAGGAGCCCATATGAACTCTGTATGCCATCAGATGGCTCCAATTTTAAGCAGATAAATTAGAAGGCTTGAACCATTTAAGAGTTTAACAATGAAATAAATATCGAGACTAAATAATCTGCTTGTGCGTGTGAGGAAACCGGAGGACCCATGAGGTTTGACAAGCACCCTACACCTCGTCACTTACAAGCAGGGTATCGAAACCATGCCATTTGACTCAATGACAGACCTTACTATCTAATTAGGAAATAATGTACAATTACCTTCCATACAATCTCGGATATATTTCGGATTTTTCACTTTCGTCATTTTGACATCATTTGACATATCATATGGTTCTAGATCATCATCGCTGTAAAATATATAACATCAATTTATGGTCACATGATGGATTTCAATACATCTTATATATTACCAAGTTCTAACCAATGAAAACGTCATTGTGTAAATATATAAGATCCTGAATTAAAAAAAATAGTTTCAAATAAACTCAACATATTCTGTTATAGGCCTACTGTTTAGTAGTCTGGTTAATCAGATATATTATGGCACCACATAGTCATAGCAACAGTTGAAGAGCATGTCATAAGGAATAGACTCACTAAATTTCCAAAATAATACAAGGTAGTTGAGCGAGTCTAGTTATAATTGTGTGTTAAAAACAGAATCATGAAAAATATTAAAAGATTTTATTTTCCGAGAAGGTAAAAAATGTACACACACAATTAGCCATGGTTGTCGTAGACGACAAATGATTATTTTTACACTTGAATTTGAAAAGTAGACAACCAACTATTTGAACCCTGATCTAAAACTAATTCACCTTAATGACCTAAAGCTTCTTCTTGGCTCATTTCTTCAGAATGATTATCATGATTTGATCAATTCTAAAAAAGAAGTCTATGTTTCAATACTTACCTATCAAGTTCTATGTCTGTTTGAATATTATGTTTAGTATTTTGATCATCTGTAAAATTCGTTTGATTGTGTGTTGTTTTACATTGTACTGGTTCTATATCTTTATTTTCTGATCTGTAATCAAATTTATTAAGTAATTATATACTGCTCTACAAAGATTCTCTTCTTCGGGTTTGTTATCTATTCTGATATCTGACAATCTTATGGCTTAAGGAAACAAAAAATAAGATTTCGAACTTTAAAATTATGATCTTCTTCAAATGATAACAAAGTTAATGACAACGATTCACTGAAAATGCAAAAGTATATACTGCATCATGCACTTCATCAATCATTACTTTAAGCTTAATGCAGCAACAATTTGGATTTAGATTTCAGAAATAAGGAAACAATTTCTTAAAATTAAATAACGGGTATTGTTTTACTAATCGGGGATATAAATCAGATAACAAACCTTGTTATTTCTTCTTGTGTCTGTGTGCTTGTATCTTCAGGTACTTCGAGATATGATAATAAATCATACACCTCTTCATCCTTCTCAAACTATAACATAGTCATAATACAATTGAGAAAACATTCCAATCATGTGTTACTTTTTAAAACCAGTTATTTCCCAATGATCTTGCTTAGTTCACACGGCAATTCTTTTGTCGTACACTATTCAGTTTGACGACAACAGAACTCACACCGAAAATGGTAATTCCGAAATTAAGAGATTAATTTTGCATTCCATACACCATCCACAGCACAAGTGGCTGAGGTCTGTCTATGTCCTGATATCTTGGATTTGTACCCTGCAATTCCTTGGTCATAGAGACAACCACCTAACGCAGTGTCACGCATTATGATATCACTTGATATAACTAACCTCAAACTGTAGTTTTGGTCCTTTAGGATCTAAGGTGGTTGTTAGTGTTTCTGCTACTACCATACCAAGTTTACGTAGCTTCATATCAGAACTACCAATATGACACTGAACTGCTGGCATTAGAATTCTTAAAAACTCTTAAAAGAGAAATCAGTATCATTGAATAGATATTTTTTCAATGCACATTGTGGTCCAGTACTTTGAAAGCAAGTTAACAGGCTAAAGTATATGATATGTATTTAAGAAAACATATAACTAAGGTTTGAAGGTATCTTGGTCTTAATATAACATCTAGATTGGCTGGGTGAGTAAATGCCAAGCTGTGAGTTCAATTCTTTGACTGTATGTGACAAAGAGTAGTGTCACCTTGAGCATTTTCTCTGATTTGTTCACACCACTGAAAACCATGTGTGCATGCAAATCAATTAAACAAAGGTAACATTATATCATTGTCAGCAGTACACAGATGAAGTAGATATCTTAACACTTGGTTTTTCGTGGTGGTTAACATCCACTTGCACTGAGTGAAATATCTCAGACATACCATTTCTTGCTCTCTTTTATATCAGACTTCCTGTCTACATGAACCAAGTTTATAAATTTATCTAATTAATCAACAAAGTTTACTTACTAACTTTTATATCAAACTTACTAAATGTATATCAATATAATAGTTTACTTACCATCTTTTAACAATGATTTCTCTTTATCATTTAAATAACCAATACATATCATCAAAGCTCTAGATATAAACAGATGTTGAGAATATGATGTATGTTTAATAGCACTACCATCACCCCATACGCTTAATAGATTCTCCATTGTCTGTAATATAATTATTATATATACTATAAAAATAGCAATGTGGGAGGAATATTAAATGAAATAGCTATAAAAGATATGTCTTGTCATATTTTAGCTCTCAAGTTTCACTGATTGGTATAATCAAATGTTTTATTTCTCATCTAATTAGCTCCACAAAATTAAACATGATTTTTTACCCTTCAAAAACTCTTGCGTCTATCGTGTTAAAAATAAATTTTCCTATCAGAATAACACGGGTAAAAAATCTGGAACAAAATGAAGTAGAATGCTGACAATCCAGAGGGATCAACCTCTCAAGGTTTGCAATCATCACACGAAATTTGAAAAAAATCTGTACAAAACTTAACCTCTCGTAAATTGTAATGTCGGAATAACAAAGGCAGTAACTCCAACATGGAAGATCAAAGAACAATGAAAATCCATAGAGGGGTCAACAACTACATTCTTCCAAACTATGTGTTCGCGTATAAAAAGCTACTCCATAGTAATAGTCATAAATATAAAATTTATATACCTCCAAATACTGTGTACGTCTTGTATGAGAGGAAGCCAAATATCCTAAAACATTTCTTACTAGCTGTGTCTAGAATTTAGAAAGGAAAGAAAGAATGACAAACAAGAAAAAATTCAATATTATTGGGAATATAAATGGAAAAAGGCACATCAATAAACTGATTAAACCTCCTAAGATGGTAAATTTTTGGAAATAAATCAAATGCATGCTGCTTCGTGCTCACACAAATATCTGAATCTAAACAGTTTTACAAGGCTATTCTAACTGAATTTTTAGCATTTGATATTCAATGTCAATTAAAACTAATAGAATCTGATTAAGTGTTTTTTGTTGTCCATAAAATGAAATGGAGTTTGATTCAGAAACAAATAAATCAAATGAAATGAACTGGGGTTTGATGCAGAAACAAATAAAGTGCTATGGAAAATAGATAGATGTCAGAAATTCTCTATAAACTTGGTATTGAAACTATGCCTCTTGACACAATAACAGACCCTAATGATCGAGGATTCAAGCATTAGCCCACTTGCCCTCCTCCAATACCACAAAATATATTATGATCTAATGTACAGCTGTGACAATTATTGCCCTATAACTAAATATAATATACAAGTATAAATACATATATACACAGACGTACTTACTTCATCAAAATATCTATGAAAAAGAAGTTTGGTACATAATAAAAAATGTATCTTTCTGTTGGTTAATATACTATCACCTAAAAATTTATCCACCAATCCATACCTAAGATATAAGATATATCATCATCATACCCAACCATTCCAACTACACCTAATGATCAAATTCTAATAATCTCTTATAAATTCTAAGTTTTCGTTTTAAGGAAAAACTGACAGATAAAGTATGATTTTTACAACAAACATACAAATCAAATGCTCATATTGGATATAGATCTATCAAAGGTAGGACTGTAAGATGAAGGCAATGTTCTATGAAACTTTATGACCTATCTTCACCATATCAAGAGGGTGGATCCGCAGTCAAATTGGAGACCAAAATGTCAGTAGGCAGAATCTAACAATGAACAATGTCTAAATTATTTGAATTTATATTACTGCAATCATTAGGTATGCATTGTTAATGTACTCTTATCATTAAAGTTTAATGTATACACTTAGGATTGGATGTTATGTTTACAAAATTATGTTCACTTGAGTCTGGCAAACATAAGTGTGTTAATTTTTTAATAAATTGTAGTTAAAACATTCAAGAAACAATTAACCATTATATATAAGACTCACATGAGAGAAATTGACAGTAACATATTACTAAGATAAATTTGAATGTTACCATGGTATTTTCTGTAATAATGGTACAATAACACATTCTATACATTTATCTGGTACTCTGGTTACAATTCGTTCACATATCCTACACCATATATAATTTTGCCTCACAAATACACATAATCGACTTATCATACTACTCCATAATTGATCTGAAAATAAACATTTCATATTGATGATGTCATAAGAGCTGACACTATTCTGTTCCAATTTTGTAAGAGAGTTATGATTTTTACCCTGTGTGTCTGCTTTTTGACAGAAAATGTTAAGTCTACAATTATGCAAAAAATCATGTTTCAATGGCATGGCTTGCCAGTGATTCATTTCCAGTGTGTCTCGCTATGTTATATTTGTACTGAAAATCCCTTGTGAATTTAACAGTTTTGAGGTTGTCATCATTTGAAAGGTGTGACAATAGAACTTAGTTGTTATCAGATTGCAGCAGAATAAGATTTTTTGTGTCTGAATTCTGTAATATAAGCCATTAATGATGGTAATCAATACAAAAGAATTTTTTATAGCCAAAGAAATTGTGTGATGGATCATATGATTGAAACAAGCAAATATATGAAACTAACCAGCATATCCAGTGAGACAAAGTTTGCCTATCAGTCTACTTATAAATTCTAGACTACAGTCTTGATCACTTGTCAGTAAACCATGTACTTCTTCTAAAACAATTATTATTGTGTTGCCTAGCAACTCTATGTAATTTTTTGGTAAAAACTTGTCACTGTAGTAAAAAAAGGAAGAATACATTATTTAATTTAAAAAGACTGGTGTGTTATATTACAGGTGAGGCAAATCTCTATTCTCTCTACATTAAATGGTACTCGAATGAAAACATAATAGTGCAGATACATGTGTTGTCCTACCAATATATTATTTAAAAAAAACAACATCAAGTCTAATCAAACAACACGCCATTAAAATATACAGAATTATTCCAAGGGGCAAAATGATAAGGCCCCGAGTTCACAAAGCATTCTCAGACCTAATTTGAGAATTCGCTCAACTTTCAATCACTGTTAATAAGAAATATCTTTGATCCAGAAACACATAACTTTGCATATATTTTCTTATTGATGTATTTGATACATTAAAACAACAAAAAGTGTTATAAAGGGATATATTTTAGTTAAAATAAGACAAACTATTTTGAGTAAATTCTCAACTTAAGTTTGAGAATGCTTTGTGAACTCGGGGCAAGGTCTGCTTGAAAAAGACAATAGCAGGCTATGTGTATTATTATTATTGTTAATAATGGTATCATACCTGTTATGATTTTGAAGTTTTCCAGCGACCCTATCCGGAAATGAAGACAGTGCTGATATCAGTTCTTCCCATTCTACATAATTCTGTTTCTTATCAAATGCTGTATTCGTGGAAATCTTTTCAACTAGGCATTGTTCCAGAAATAATGACTGAAGTTTTTCACAGATAAAGGTTTCCATTAGTGATATGAATTTCATTTGTGAAAATCCAGCACTGAAAATAAAAGATAAGAAATAAGTTTTATCCTAGGTTTATGTAAGCTTCTATTTTCAAACACAAAAATATGAGACATTTGTTTGATATCTCACTGCTACAAAGATTTAATTGGCATACTATCGCCAAGCCACAGTGGTGACATTCATTTATTACAAATGACAAAATAAATCACTTTACTCAATAAATGATCAATAACAATTTCATTAATAATAATTTGATGATCTAGTAAATATACTAGCTCGTTCACAGGGGAGTTGATCCAGTTAGTTCCCTTTGTGAAAATAGGCTATCTGCCAAGTGAAGAGAGAGAGAGAAAGAGAGAGAGAGAAATGGGGTTTAAGGTCCACTCGACACAAACTAGGTCCTTTCTGGAATAATATATGGTTCGATTTTATTTCAATAATCCGCTTGTGCATAGGGGTCTTTAGCAGTGGGAGGAAACCAGAGGTTCCTGAAAAAACCCATGACCTGGGACAGGCGCCCCTATTCCTTGTCATGTACAACTGGGGATGATAAATGAAGACGATCCAAACAATTTACACAACAGCTGGGAATTAATCTTGGTCGTTATCGGTAATCAATTTAAATTGTGTATGAGTAAAGTATGAGTTGTGGACGACTTAACCATTAGATGTCTACGAGTCAAGTATTAGTTGTGGACAACGTAACCAACGATTGTGTACGACTTAACTGCGGACCAGTTAACATCCACATTAGTTTCTAGTAAAATACAGGAAATGAAACATTTTATTTTATATACATTATATATTTGTCTATCTTTACGAACCCATATGCTTACCATGAATTAATAAGGGCTGTGTTTAGAACCATTAATACTTGAAGTGATGGCCCCTGTTTTACCAGATTGAATAACAGTTCATTGAATCTGTGTTTATCTGATGCATTCAATTTATTGTTTGTTTCAACAGACACATTTTTCAGAGCAGCCTCAAAACACCGGGGAAAGACAGTTTCTTTTGCATACTTTTTGAAATCATTTAACTCCTTTTGACCAAGGATTTGTTCTGATGATACACTAAATTGTAAAAAATTGGACAGAGCGGACGTAACAGATTGAGCTTCATCCTGTGTGATAGGCCCACTTTTAGTTTTACTAAACACTTCATCTCCAACTTCATCAACCAATTTGAGTAGGTCCTCTATTGCTGACAGGCTTTCAGAAGCATTTTCCCCAACTATCCTACTCTCTAAATCCTTTGCGAAAATACTCATTTTACATTTAAGTGTGTCGTTCATGTTTACAACTTATTCAAAACTTAAAGTTAACTTGAAATATTTTTGTTTACAATTTGCATCCACATGTGCGGTTCTTCCCGAAACTTCCGCTTCCGTTTTTAAAGCGCATGCGTAATTCTTCATGGTTACCAACAACCATTTGAAACAAATACAAAGGGGGTTGTTTTAAATAATTTGCACAGTTTGTATCACTGGAAAGTGTAAAGAATGGCGACTGAAGTAACAGAGGAGAAGAAGGTAGATGCCGACTCAAAAAGAGTCCACACATACCCGTTAATTAGAGTAAGTATTAGCGATATTAATCGTAGAAACATAACTGTAACTTTCCAGCATGCCAATTTTTTTGCGCGCAGATTTAGGCTATCTTTCACAAGTTTCATCGTCATCTTGGCCTATTATAGTCTATAACCGGTGGACTGCGTGTAATAGGTTTCAACATAGATAAACTTTATTTACAGTCGGTGGTTTTGTAAATAGGTAACATTAGCTCTGTAGCTATTATAAAGTCCATGGCTTCAAGGTGCAATTTGGGTTGTGGACGCTTAAAAACAGCAGGTCATGCAGTCTGAATTTTATAAGAATTAAGAATACCGGTAAAGAATAACTAAGATTGACACTTCCATTCCCCCCCCCCCAAAAAAAAAATGAACCTTCCCGGACATCCACAAAAAATTACTGACTTGCTTTGGGCTTGTTTTGATATTATGTGATTGATATAAATTGTCATGTGGGATTTTTGTGTCTTTGAGTTTGAAATGATCTACTAGTACTAGTAGGGAAGTCTAGGCATATTTTACTTTACATTACTCTATTGTCATTGCATACATGCAACTTTTCACGTGTGCATAGTAGCTTAGTCTCTCACTTAATGATATCATCCAAAGTCTTTGACATTGAAAACACAAATTATTTGTCAATTTGAATCAACATTGATGTTGGACATTGAAAGCACAAATTTTTTGTCAATTTGAATCTTACGGAGAAAAGATGGGCTTCTGATAACGGTATCCAATATTTACGAAAAAATAAACAATTACTATTGGTATACAAATCGTGTTCCATAATGCGTTGAACAGCACGATTTGTATCGTTGGACTTGAAGAACAAGGTTAGATAAATTGGTTTCTATCCCTGGTGTGAGCATATGTGGCATGGAGATAGGGGCACCTTCTCAACCTCGTGGGTTTCCTCCAGGCACTCCGGTTTCCTCCCACTGCCAAAGACCCCTACACGCAAGCGAATTATTGAAATAAAATTGAAACCATATGTGAGTCCCAAAATGACCTGGTTTGTGTCAAGTGGACGTTAAACCCCATTTCTCACTCTCTCTATAATTTCTCCTGTACTTACCAGCATTCATTATTCTTACATATGTAGAACTAATTCTAGATGTGATAGAATTCTTCATGATATGATATTGACAGTATTTAAAATTTCAATATAAATTAAATAGGCCTCGTCTGTATTATTGTGATTGTTGTAAGTAAATGTGGAATTATGTGATCAATTGACTTCCAATAAAATTAGAGAGCATGTTCTTTGTTATTGATTATTATACATTTATAGTGTACTTACAATTCTAATTCAAATTGCTGAACACTTTTAAAATTAAATTGCAGCACTCTGATATGAACGATGAAATGAAAACAGAAGCTATGGAATTATGTGTTACAGCCTGTGAAAAATTCTCATCAAATAATGAGGTTTGTTGCTTGATTTATTACCTCTGTTCAGTATTATTATTTTTCTGCTGTTTATCCCAAGGTAGAATGTATAAAAAGTAGACTCACTTTTTATTTTTCCAAGATTGAACAGAAAAGCTGAATGTGTGTGTGACAAAATATGCAGGTCAATTTCTACTGTAGGAGATGGCAGAAGGCCTATGACAATGCAGTCAAACTCAAAGTTCTAAACGGCGGATCAATATTTCAACCACAGCTCTTAAAGGAGCTAAATCGCTAACATTTGGGACCTAGAAATTGACTCAAGTGGATCGCAACGCATATAATACTGTAATATGAATGTATATAAACTGATTTGCATTCAATTGTTTCCGTTTTTGCTCTAATTTCAAATCAGTTATGTTCGGCGAAATAAACCAGAAGTGTCAACCGAAGGCATTTTTTTAGCGTCTAGTTATTCCAGTCTACACGCGCCGTTTGATTTGGTACAATGTTTTTAGCCTCGTTCCTCAAGTCTCTTGTTAGAACTGGGGCTGAAACGCATTATGGTACACGATTCGTGTACCAATGGTAAAATATTTATTTTTTCTTAAATATTGGATATCAGGAGCCCATCTTTTTCCGGTAAGATCACATCATCAATTTTGATTTAAATTGACAAATAATTCGTGTTTTCAATGTTGAAGATTTTGGATGACATTGAGTTAAAGACTTAGCTCCTTTAAATGAAAGAGGTTAAATGTTGAATGACTTTGTGGCTAAAGTGTTGTACATTCAACATAACATGCAAGGTTTGATTTTCAAACTTTAAATTTGTAAACAAAACCAAATATCAGTGGTAGGTTATAATCTCCCCCCCCCCTCCCTCCCCAGCTTGGATTCAATTAGATTAAAGAGACACATTAAATGATTTTAGCCAACAATCATGTATGTAGCTGATGCTGGTTGGTTTATATCGCCTGCAGTGGATGCCAAATTGTCAATTCATCAAGTCTCTGTCAACTGATATTCAGTTTGGATATTCAGCAATTAAAAAAAGTAGTGCAAAGGACTCACCTCAAATGACTGTCATCAGCTTTATTGAACTGTGAACTTATCGCCATTTATTTATTTAAATCCAAGAAAAAAATGTACAAGGTGCTATTTTTTGCTTGTTAACAATTTAAAGCTTACCTTGAGTTGATAAATGCAAAAAAAAGAACTAGACTGGTGACAATAGAGAGGTTTCGCAACTTTACATTTACACTTACATTTACATTTAGAGGGTTAAACGTCATCAGTTTTTGTGACGTATGACGTGGAGCACACGTCATAAAAGTGTGGCTGACGGATAGCAGCCTCCATAACTGTACGTTCACAACACTTAGCTGAACTTTGTTTAATGTCTATGATTCAGCCCATAATTTTTCTCTAAATTGTGGTTTTCACAAACTAAATGCACAGAAAAAAAACTTCTCCTTCAGGTAGACAAAATAAAAAGAGGCCGGGACAAAACATGTGCGTGCTTTATCAGTTTCATCTTCAACAACCTATCCGTGATGAAGGTCTTTCAAGATCCTGGACCAAGTTTGTGTCCCCACCTACTAAGTGTAAATGTAACTGTGAATTTAGCGAAACGTCATTCTGTACAATTACACTTTCGGTTATCTAAATGTAAATGTAAGTGTAACTGTTAAGTTGCGAAACCTCTCTAATAACTATATCCATACTTAGTTTATGACTTACAATTAATCACTTAGTGTTGTAATAAATTATCAGATTTTATCATATTTATACTTATTAATTCCAGAGTGCAGCTAAGATGATAAAAGAAACAATGGATAAAAAATTTGGAGCTTCGTGGCATGCTGTAGTAGGAGAAGGCTATGGATTTGAAATAACACATGAAGTCAAGAATTTGTTATATATGTTTTTTGGAGGCAATATGGCTATAATGATTTGGAAATGTTCTTGATTTTGTATCCACATTGTATTCAAATTAATTAATCTCTTAATTCATTCACTTTCAACCTCCTTCTATTCAACAAAGACAAAGTGAAGCCATGCCATATTCAAAGAAATAGAAAATTTCCTATATTTTTCCTAAAATGAAAATTTCCAACATGCTCTTGTGATATTAGGATATTGTATTTTATATAACGGTAATTCCTGTTAATAATGGTTATATAATGAAGACTAATTTTAATGATACTTACGTATGTATTAACTATAAAGGTTTTTTTTTAAACCTCATTAATTCCAAACTATATCGATATATTTTGTGATATTCTTAATCTCATGTTATCAGGAATGTTTATATATACTTTCCTTAGAAAAATGTTCCAACATTCTTGTATAATGTTTTCATTCCTTTACGTTATTGCTCATTTGATATTTTACTTACCTTGTTGATAGTTTTAAGAGCATTCCAATGTTGTTTTTATTGCTGCTGTTGTCTTAACTTATGCAATTGTTTTGGATGTCTAGCTGATGGATTCAATTCATATAACAAATCTGACAAAATGTGGGTCCATAAGGTCATAAAAATCAAATGTACTGTAAATGTATCATATCTGGCAGATCGAAATATAGGAATTAATCAATTTATAAAGAAGAGTTATAAGCCCATGTATCTGTTATAATATTAGAATTATCTGTCTGAATAAAGACAATGGTATTGTCTCTTTAAGTATTATATATATGTATATGAATTGTAAATAATGTAGTTGAAGTATTTATATATTTGAATTTGATAAAAAGTAAAATATTTTTTCCAAATTTTTGTTGTTCCATTGTCATATACATTTTTGTAGGGTCAATGATCTTTCATGTTCATTATTTAATTCAACTACATTTAGAAATCAGCATTATTATGTCTATTGTTAAAAATTCTGATTTATAAATGTAGTATAGCCGCAAATTACATTACACAATATGCTCGATTCACCTGACATTGGGGAAAATTTGCAGAATTGAGGGCAAATATTATATATGTCAATTTTACGGGGCACTGGGTTATATAGAGAATCTCCTACAAGTCTTTTTTGATATCAAAAAAGACGAGTTGGAGATTTTATTTATTACCCAATCCTTTCTTACATGCACAAATAAATAAATGTAATTCTTTGGCATAGATTTCAATTTATCTGAATCTGATTACATTACTGCGTAGTGATACATCAATTTTTGACAGCAGTTTACCTATTGCAAAGTCCTATAAATTGACCCAGTATTTCATTCATGGTCAATTAAATAAAAACAGTTTCTTTTTAACAAAAAAAGAAATTACTTTTTATTTAAAATAAGTGGTTACTTTAAAGGACAATATTGGTGCCAGTCATTATCACATATGTGATAGAACCGATTAAACACTTTCCAAATATAATATTAACACAGAGATCATCGCTACCATAGAGGAGTAATAAAGGTTTCATAAATCGGAAGTGACGAACGCCAAAGGAAAACACGAGTTATCTCTCTATGTGAATGACTGAAGTGCCGAGTGATTACAGATAAACGGCCGAATTTCTGCTCACTAATAATTCCTTCGAAGACAAAAAGTTGTTATATGGGACCGCAAGAGGATATCTGACGATTCAATAAAGTAATTAAGTGTCATAAGATAAGAGAACACGGGAAAAATAGAAATACTCCGTACAGCCCCTTGTTTTTATTCATTCTATAGGGGAGACCGGGGCACATTGAACACTGTATAGTATTGGGTTGTATAGTATTATTTATAAAGGATATATCCATGGTGGTTCAATGTGCCCCGGTCTCCCCTACCTTATAAAAACATGGTAATGCACGAACTTTTTTCTGTTTTTCTTTCGTGTTCTCTTATGTAGTGGCAGCCAATTCTTTTTATGAATTGTAAGATATTCTCTCACAGTGTCACAAAGCAACTTTAGGTCTTCGAGGGAATTATTAGTGAGCAGATATTCGCCCATGTATCTGTAATCACTAGTCACTTCAGTTAGTTATATAGAGGAATAACTCGTGTTTTCCTTTGGCGTTCGTCACTTCCGATTTATGAATCCTTTATTACTCCTCTATGGTAGCGATGATATCTGTGTTAATATTATATTTGGAAAGTGTTTAATCAGTTCTATCACATATGTGATAATGACTGGCACCAATATTGTCCTTTAAAATAAAAGATAGTAGTTCCCTTTAGGTTGACCAATCAAATTCATGTAAAGCGCAGTAGATTATGTAATTTATCATGCAGGCAATATCTACTGTCAAATGGGTTATTGGGTGATAAAGAGCAATTTCCACATAAGAGAAAATCGTGTATTGGTGTTGTTTACAGATTGGCTTTATGCACTAATTAAAAAGATATTGGTGCAATATACTTTCAGAATTGTGACCTATAATTTCTCTAGTTTCATAAATTTGAAAAATATGATTTATGAATTGGAAGGGTTAAATACAATTAATTCTCGGTATTTGATAAGCCAAGATTAAGGAGTGGAAAGATAATGGCACAGGTATGAGGTCCTTTATAGATATGGGTTTGGTGTTCTACTTTCAGCTCCAACCCAGTTAATGAAGACCTCGTACCGTGTGCAGTGTTAAAAAAAATGGTCATACAGCACCGGTTCCTAATACTATTTATTGAACTCCACTTATCCACTGTTCTTTCATGTGAACTACCCTGGCTATAATATTCTAAATTTATTAATGTCGTGCTATTGTCTAATTTCTAACTTCCATTTGTGTAACATCTTGAAAACCAGTGCAGTATTAGGAGATTCTTATTTGAATTTTTTTACTGTTGCGCCAATTAAACATACATTTAGATTCTTCTTAAAACTCGAGACTCAACAGCTTTGTTTAATTGATGTTGGCTCTTGTAACAATTCGAGCTGCTTTATTTCGAATATACTCAGCCAAATTAAAAACTTGACACTCGGGATTTTTGGGAATAGATTTTTAATATTTGGTTTAAGGCAACTATTTTAGTGTTATGTTGTGCACAGACGACCTTGACATCAACAGAAAGCAAGGATACGTCTCGCCGAAAGTCCTTGATATTGATAACGTTCGTGATGTCACTGTACCCCCCAAAATGAAATTCACAGACTTGGAGAACAATTGGAATAAAGTGTTTAGTAACGGTTGTGGCCTCCTCTAGCGTCTCGTACTGCCACACAACGTTTTCTCATGGATCTCAGAAACACTACCCGAGGAAGACGTCGCCACTGCTCAGCAAGAGCATGTTGAAGGTCCAGCAACGTCAGTGGTGGATTCACTTGCTGACGAACACGTCGACCCAGTTCGTCCCAGATGTGTTCAATAGGATTAAGGTCGGGGCTAAGCGACGGCCAAACCAGGACTTGGACACCGGCATTTCTTAAAAAATTCTGGGTAGCAATTGCCGTATGGGGTCGAGCATTGTCTTGTTGAAACGTTAGTCCAGGCCCATGTCTCTGCATAAACGGAAGAATAACCGGTTGAAAAATCTGATCCCTGTACTACTGGACAGCATTTAAGTTCCCTTGCACAACAACAAGAGGAGAACGTCCATGTGCACAAAAAGAACCCCAAACCATGGAGATGAAGCTGCCGCCACCAAATCGGTCAACTTCTCAGACGCATACTTGAGCGTAACGTTCACCTCGTCTGCGGTACACTCGGACCCTGCCATCGGCAAATCTCAAAGTAAATCGAGATTCGTCACTAAAGACAACCGAATTCCACTGTCTTTGAGTAAATCTTATGTATCTTGTACCTATAGCACGTAGACGTTCTACATTTGAAAGGCGCGGCATTTTCTAACAAAGATGAAAATAATTTTAATTTGTTTTTCCAGTTCAAGTTACGTGTGCGTGTTCAGTTTAAGCAAAATTGCATCCATTGACCTCACGAGTTTTTGTTTGCACGTGTTTTTCAGGTTTTTCATCTTTATATGCTCAAAAGTCACGTGATCCGCGTGACTTTACAATTTTATGAAATTAAAGGCTTCTTACTACTTACTATCGTTAGAAACACTTTAAAATTTATTTGACTTACCAGAAAAAAAATTTTGTTGAAATTCATCAGTGTCAAGTTTTTAATTTGGCTGATTATATATTGTAGTAGATGGATGAGATATGATGGTAAACCGTAAAGAAGTGCAGATATTTCGACGGCATTGATGAGCATCTTTGTGTGTCCAAAAACGTTTCTGATTCTGCCGATCCCATAAAGTGTCAAAGTATCAGTCAAGAACATTCCAAGATGCAAAGACAGTTTTGCTTCAGGAAGTTAGACATCATCCAATTACGAAGGTCTTTTATACACGCCCCTAGTTCCTTTCGGTTTTTGCTGTGAGCATCGACTTACTTCCACATACATCTGGTGGTCAAGATCGTGACGTTGCATTATATCGGCAACTGGTGTGGCGTAGGAAGTAAACAGCAATGGGAAAAGTACTAATCTTTGTGGGACGCCGTAGCGAAGACATTTTGGCTTAGATCTTTTGCTGTTGACAACTTCTTGCTTTCTACCAGTAAGGTAGGACTGAAACCAGTCTAGTGTAGCACCACTAACACGGAAGGCTATGCTTTTAAGTAGCACCGATTGATCAATATGTCACACGCGTACTAATGCGGATTTCGTCGTGTGAAATTTTCGGTGGGCTGACTACAATATTAACCCCAAGACAATTTTCTTCTAGGCGATGACAAAACTGTTCTGCAACAAACTTACCAACCAAGTTAGGGTCAATTGTTGTGAAGACTTTTTGATTGACGGATTTCATGTTTGTGCTATTTTTAATTGGGTCGTATGGTGATGGTTGTGGTTAGAAGTAGGGCACGATCGTTAAGTAGATCTGTTAAAAATCTGTCGTAAGATTCAACCTGTTTGCTCATTCTATTCTGTTGTCCATTCTTTCTTATGGCAGTGCGGAAACCTTCGATTTCCATATTTTTTGTTTTCCATGCTGTGAGGATATCGAGCTCGTAAATTATACTGTAGTGGTGGGAGATTAAATGTAGTGTGGCGATTTGATGATGGTACTAGTTTCTCTGGTGATTACTAGATCTAAGCTATTGTTTTGTGTGTGAGTTGGATTAGTGATAGATGAATGATTCCAATAAATGCATGAATTTTGAAACATTTTCCACACCCGACTTATCAACATGGATATTGAGTTCACTTACTAAATTACCAGAATCAATCATAATCAAGTCCAATATTATTAATCCAGTTGACTTCGATGATGGGAGGCAGTTTTAGCCCGCATACCTCGACGGATATTGC
This sequence comes from Patella ulyssiponensis, assembly GCA_963678685.1. Classification (NCBI taxonomy): domain Eukaryota; kingdom Metazoa; phylum Mollusca; class Gastropoda; family Patellidae; genus Patella; species Patella ulyssiponensis. Next base: position 80,736,798 of record OY783226.1, on the reverse strand, counting down.
CATATGATCAAAGCTTTAAAGTTTTTACTAATGCTACTCTTTTACAGTTAAACATTGTGCAAGATCTAAATCTGCCTATTGTGCGTCTTTCTTTAGGTCTGACATGTTATCTTAATTATTAATTTTGAAATGAAATGGGGTTTAACGTCCTAAAGAAGACAGTGAAATTATTAATTATACAAACATGAAAAGACCTTAGCCATCTCTCGATGGTATCTTATCTGTCGGATTTTCACTGGATTTGAATCAGATTAGCTGCTCAACGCTCAATGATGGTTAAATCCAAAAATTTATAATTAAGACTAAGTCTTTTTTTTATCGCACTGACTTTACTAATGTTGATCGAGGCTTAACCTAATACTCAATTGCTAATATCTTGGTTCAGAGAAGAGCAATTTGACTGAAATTTTCAGCATATTCCGATTGTGGTATCTAGTTTTTTTTAACCATATGATAGTGAGAACTTCCAGCTCTTTATTTAAAACCCCTTTCATAGACATTTATTACCACCCCCTTTAAAGTTTCTATTCATAATTATAATTATTAGTTGGTTGAGTAAAAGGTCGACTTCATTTTTAAGCCACGTTTCTATTATTATGTATCTGTTCAAATCATAGCCAATAATGTACTCATATCAATTGGGGTTTTTTTTTTCAAATTTTATTTTTTGCTTATATTGATTTCTTCGGTCCTTAATTTCGTGTCGAAACAGCTGGCAGAATGTTAAAATGACACTTTCTTAGAAGGCATTAACGCAAGCTTTGGTGTTTATTCTTGTTGGGTCGATCAATTTTGGTGTAACATATGGGGAGTCCAAGTGTAATTTTGTGGGGAGTTAAATGGCGTATATTGTGTAATCGGCATTTAGTAACCCAATAAGAATAACACATGAGCAATGTATGGAATACAAGCTATTAGAAGTATATTTCTGGCGACGTTTCGAGGAGATTTCGCCCGTCTTTATAAATCAAAGAATTATACAGATGAGAAAACCCTCGTCGAAACATAGCCAGAAAGAAACTTCTCAGTAACGTGTCATGTGTTATTGAATTATGTACTGTGCATTCCTTTTAGGACTGACTGGTCGGGAAAGTACTCTAAGACGTTAGTCTGAAATAATTTCACAGCTGACAGTTTTTTTTGTTGTAAATATGACAATGAAGAGGTAAGTAAGGCTACCGTCATATTTAATGAAAATGTCTAAAAACCTCAATAGTTTTCATAAAAATCATAAGAAATTACTTGAAACATTGGTAAAAGTAGAGAAACGTTACTTTATATATACGATTATTTACTCTTTTTTATAATTAAAACCAATACACGTGGGCGTGCAAAAATACCCATGGACACCTGGAATTTGAAATAATAGTAGGTCAAAGAACCGCAGCCTGGGAAAAATATCCTTCATGTATAGCCATATGACCTTCATCATTATCCTGCTTGATGCTGAGAAGTATGATTTTAAACCAGATACGATGTTATTGTGGGTCTCATTTTGCGGCTGGTATGTACGAATGTAACAATTATTGGCAGTTGAAATTGAAAATCGAAGAAAAATCGCTATCCTGGCAAAATGCTCCCCCCTAACATTGCACATAAAAATAACCATTCCTATGTTAGTCTCAAAATGAACAAATAATTATTTTTCTCATTAAAGCCTCTTCGTGTGGAGATGAACTTAAACATGGGCATAAAGTTATTTATAGCATATCGTAAGGAAGAATAATAAGACAATGTCCAGATTGTCCAAGAAGAAATGGCTATTTTTGCTATTATTATCAATGATGATTGTGCTGGTTGTCAATTTCTATTCCGAAAAGTTGTTTGGTAAGTCAAGTAATCATCCAAATTTAGAAATTTTTAAAAGATACATTAATCGATGCTCTGTGAAAAAAGGATCAATTTGGGTTAGGGTATAGGGTTTATGTCTAGGTAAGGGTAAAGGATAGCACCAGTCCTGTTGACGAAATCTACAGTCTTAACACATCCTAACTCTAACCTACACTCCACATATGACATCATAGATAGCTAGCTATACTAGATAGGTTTCTGTTATATCTAAACACCCCATAAGAGGCAGCATACAAATATCCACAAAACATTTTAAAAAGAAAAAAAAGCAAATGTTCTAGACCAGGTCCAAAACATCTCTGATCCCTAATGTTTTTAGCTTAGCTTGTCGTTGCTTTATTTTTTTAGAAAGTGTCTCAATCTGATTCAAATACACATCTATCTTTCGTTTAGGTTTTTTTCCCTACTTTAGACAAAACAAGAAGATCTGACCTTACCCTAATTCTGTGGCGTCAGACATTAATTAATCAATCAGTGTTGACGTTTCATGGGGTTAACACACAATTCCGTGCAGAGCACACAAAGAACTCGTCATGACAGGCCGTTTCATTGGCTAATTCCCCCATCTACTCGAAAGCCTAGTGTTGTGAAGACAAGTAAAACGGAATTTTGAACTATAAAAACGAAACGAAATAGGATCTGTGTTTTAATCAGATTGAAATGGTCTTTTTTGTAATTCCTTCACTTAAGTGTCATGTAAACATTATGTTATCAAGAGAGGGGGAGAGAGAAATGGGGTTTAACGTCCACTCGACATAAACTAGGTCATTTCTTGACTATCATATGGTTTAATTGTATTTCAATAATTCGCTTGCGCGAAGGGGTCTTAAAGCTGAACTCCGGTTACAAAAATACCGAAATGATGAAATAAAAAAAAGTTAACGCCCTCAAGCCGTCATATTTGTTTCCAATTTGTGAAATAAGTATGGCGGACATTGAGGCTTATGACCTGAAAAGGTTAGCCGATCTCACTTCCAGTTTGTCTCTTATCAGCCAACTATACATATCCGGCGTTATTCTCTCGCACGCTTCACTGATTGTTCTATTTTTCCCAACACAGTATACCAAATTATTGAAGATTGCAAAATGTCTGATCAGGTAAGACTAAATAATTATATGATCTGCGTCTACTACAATATCAATTTCTTCAGCCTTGGTAAAATAGAAACAAAACATAACTGTCAAACACTCCCCGGTGAGAGCCGCCCCCAAAACATTACTTTGCTCGTTTTCGTGAACAATATTCAACATGGAGTAGACTATGGATTGTACAGGTGATTTGTTTTGTTTGAAAACTTTAGGTTGGGGTAAGCCATCTTTTTGCATCTTTTGTTTTAGAGTAAAGCTTAGGCTATATTGTAGTAGACGCTGTTCATATAATTATTTACAGTCTTACCTGATCAGACATTTTGCAATCTTCAATAATTTGGTATACTGTGTTGGGAAAAATAGAACAATCAGTGAAGCGTGCGAGAGATTAACGCCGGATGTGTATAGCTAGCTGACAATAAACAAACTGGAAGTGAGATCGGCTAACCTTTCCAGGTCATAAGCCTCAATGTCCGCCATATTTATTTCACAAATTGGAATCAAGTATGGCGGCTTGAAGGCGTTAACTTTTTTTTTATTTAATCATTTCGGTATTTTTGTAACCGGAGTTCAGCTTTAAACAGAGGGAGGAAACCGGAGAAAACCAACGAGATTGGACAAGCGACCCTAGTAACTATACTTGTAACCTTAAACTGTGTTTAAGGTAACAATTGATACAGTCTAAGACCCCTTACGCAAGTTCAAATAGGTTCAAACGCACAATTGTCAACACACATCATTACAGTTTGTATTGAAATAAGTAATTCTATCGCAAATAGTGAAGACTGGACCATTAAAATAGTTACCGAACAGTTTTTCTTTGCATAGCGCGTTTATGTTGTAGGCCTAATGAGGGGGGTTGGGATGGCCTAGTGGTCTAGAGTGCCGCGCTTCGACCTCTAGCTGGCCGGTCACATCTGGCTTGCGGCTGTGGTTTCGAGCCCTGGTGTGAGCGTATGTGGCATGGAGATGGGGCGCCTTCTCAACCTCGTGGGTTTCCTCCGGGCACTCCGGTTTCCTCCCACTGCTAAAGACCCCTACGCGCAAGCGAATTATTGAAATAAAATTAAAAACCATATGTTAGTCTAGTCCCGAAATGACCTAGTTGTGTCGAGTGGACGTTAAACCCCATTTCTCTCTCTCTCTCTGTAGGCCTAATGACGTATTACGCAACTTGCGGCCATGACACTGGCCAGTTGAAATTTCGCGTGGCAGATGGGTTTCATCAAATCATATAATTATGCGGTAAGGCCTCACCTTTATTTCAATAAGAATTGATTTAGTATATGTTAAGCTACGTGCAGTACTGTTTTGGGTCAGTTTATTTGTAAATTAAGCGAGCTATAGGCCAGTAAACTTGCTGTAGTCATTTGACAAAAAAACTTGCGCAAAGGAACTCTGTAGGGAAAACCACTACTGTGGCTGGAGTAAGACGGAAGACATCAGTAGTGCAACCATTTCTAAAGCAACCCTACTCCTTGTCACATGCAACTGGGGATTAGAAATCACGCTAGTTGACTCAATGACAGGCTTTATGATACAGCGCACACGTGCTAACCATTCGACCATCCAAACCCCCATTATGTTATCAAAAGAGCAGTACTGGGGCTATCTATGGACAAAATATGTACAACAATTTGCTTTTTTTCTTTAAAGTTTGTTTATGTTCTCGTCTTGACCACGTCTTGACCACTCTCTGCCCTGGCAAAATTCTTGCCGGGCCTAACTACCTGTATACATTTTAGTAGATATTCTAAATTGTATGCATAAATTGTTTTATATGCACTTGGTTATCCATGTTATATTGTTGGTATATTTAAGATTTTAAAACAAGACACCATTATGAAAACAATAACATAAACAGTAATTATTTTGGTAAGTAGATCTACGGGTCAAACTTAATCATTTTAACGGCACGATCTTTCATTCACGTCTTTATTATTTGTCTAAACTTGACATTTTCACACTTGAATCAACATTTTCCCATGAACGTTTCTTTCGTGATCTCCTTTCCGCTTATTTAAAATTCTCGAATATAGTTTACATAACCGACAATTTTTCTCTCTCTTCAATAATTACAACGTATAACATCTGACAAAGATACTGAAAGAGCAACAACAGCCCAGAACACTTTGGTCAAACGAACAAGGTACCATACCAATATCTGAGTACCAGAACGTGCCGGGGTCTATTGGGGTGTGTGGCCCTGAAGATCAAGAAAATTTTCCCAAAAGGAGCTTGATCAAACATCGGGAATACCACATGAACCAACTTGAAATAAACAGAGTCCACCAGACAGGCGCCGTCTGCCAATACGCCCACCCCCTCCAGCGTCCCACCCCCTCCAGCGTCCCTAGAGTGTCCCAAAGTTTGGGCTAGATTAAACATTGGAGGTATCACTGAAACAAAATTGAAAAATACACAATTCAACAATAGCCCCAAATTTGGTACCCTGTTCGTATGACCAAAATGCTCTGGGTTGTCGGTCTAAGTAAACATTTATTTTATTTTCACAGAAACGGATAAAATGTTTGCAGATCTGAAAGAAAAAGTGAAAATATTGTGTTGGATTATGACAATACCAAAACATTTTCAAACAAGAGCTATTGCTGTGAAGGAAACATGGGCCCGACACTGTAATAAATATGTGTTCTTAAGCGGTGTTGGAAATTTAACTTTCCCTGTGGTAAAACTTGATATCGTTGAAGGCAAGCATCATCTTACCAACAAAACATACGCTAGTCTCTCATACCTATACAAAAATTACGGGCGGGAATACGATTGGTTTTTGAAAGCAGACGACGATACCTATATCATTGTAGAAAATTTACGATACATGCTTCATTCCTATAATCCAGACAATCCGCTGTTTATAGGACGAAAGTTCAAGATGATCGTCCCCAATGGTTATATGAGTGGAGGAGCTGGGTATGTGCTCAGTAGACGGGCTCTAGAGTTAGTAGTAACGAAAGGTTTGCCTAATAAGACCTTATGTCCTGTTGGGTGGGCTGAGGACGTGGATATAGGCAGATGTGTAACAAATGTCGGGGTCAGTCATGTGAATTCTTCAGCAGATCCATATGGAAAGGAGCGGTTTCACCCTATTTATCTCAGTGAATATTTCTCATACAATTTACATAACTGGATTTACCAATATTCTCTTGCTAAAGTCTATAGGGTGAGTTTGTTCAACTTCAAAGTATCCTACCCTTCTCCAAAACCTAGTATCCCAGATTGCGGGCTTTGGTGGGTCATTGGTGTGGTTGTTTGGAACAGGTGTCGTATCTATTAGCCCTCCTTCGATTATAATACAGCTTCTGCAAACAGCATTTATCACATTTGGGTTAACTTATTATGGTTTCACACTGCATAGCTTATTAGGCTAATCTACTATGCAAATTTCCATTTCAGTGGTTTACAAAAGCCCTTACTTCACTCATCAGCTTGGTGTCATTTAGAGTGGGTTATCCAGCCTACTTATATATCTGCCATTTCCTTGTATCTTGTATAACAACTGTTCCAAATGCCAAAGGGAATCATCAGGAACATTTTGACACAGGTTTCATGGATCGGGATGTGTTATAAAACCAATTTGACCGTATTCATTGGCGGTGTCCTCAAACGCATGACTTTTGTGGTCCCGGTCACATATCTGCAAATTCCAATTACACAGTCCCATTGTTTTTGTGATATTAGTTAAATATTTGCTAGCTCATGGATTAAGATACAGGTTTGACTCCGTTTCTTCTCATGCATGCGACTTGAATGAAACATTTCTTTGGTTATCCCTATCGACATAAAGCCTATTTCATAACTGCTGAGAATTAATTGATACTGGCACTTAAAAAAAAAATTTTTTATTATCTTTGGGAAAATCTCTGAGATTAACTTTTAGTGTACAATTTTAGTTGCAAAATTATCAAGATACAGTCGGATTTTTTTTGTAACCAAACCAAAGTGGTCACCTAGTCAAGTACGCGGTTCGGAGTTTTAAAACTGGTATGTAGCCATATATTAAAAGGAAATTATATTACCTTTACTTTGTTTTTCCAGAAAGCAGAATGCTGCAGTAACGTGACAATTAGTATGCATTACGTAGTTCCCGAACAAATGTATATGATAGATTTTCTGTTGTATCACTTGGAAGTTCATGGAGAAGTGTCAAGATGGCCGAAAAAATTCCCTATGTTGTAATCGAACGTCTGCAGTGTGTGTGGTAGAAGGCCCATACAATAGAATATAGTTATAGACAAAGAAACAGTATTTACTTAAAAATTAATAAGTAGAATCAACAAATCAAGTAATTTATATACGGTAATATAAATGACAAAGCAATAAAAATAGTTGAGTCTAAATATTTAATTAACTAGAGAAAATGGTGGTATGCAGATTGTGACAACGAAGGTAGTGAGCCCCCATATTCCAGCAACGCCCAAGCTTAAAGGTAGTATATCTAACGGATGAAGTTTAGTCCAGTTATTAAACGCAATATTTATTAAGATCCCCACTGGTATCTATCGATGGATATATGTCAAAGTGTATTCGGCGTTGTCATAAGATGGCGTTTAGTTTAACGCCTTATCGACACATTATACTTGGGTCAAATGCAGACAACGAGGAGAAGGTTTTGTCTGTACAGCCGTATTTTCAAATTCCAACTGCCACGAGAGCCTCTAAAAGCACTATCAATTATCATTAGTCAGTACACACGTTAAGGGGAGCCAAATCCAGCTGTATAAAAGGATACAGACCCCCATTAATTTCCCAATGTTTCTAGCCTCTTTGCCCAACTCTAACATTCCCCCAAATTTTCGTTGGGCAGAATGCTTTTCACTACAGACAGAGGAGCAAAATATGGTCATGTCTTTGCACTGAGGTTGGCCACCAAAACTTGAAGAAGGATACAAAAAACATGTAACTAGCTACAGGGCCGTATGCAGGATTTTAAAAGTGGGGGTGTAGCCTAGTAGAGTTGTGGGGTACCAATATAATGTCCAAGTCAACGTACTGAGTGTGGAGTGCGTTTTCCAAGTCGCTAGCAAGTTATCCCGTGTGTCAAGTGATCCCGGCGCTATTTCCCATGAGAAATGAGGGACATTTTGTCCTCTAAACTAAAACTAGTCACCAGGTACTTCATGACTAGATCAAACCTAGACATCAAGATGAACACTATTCACTGAGTTAACGGCCCTTGCCGTAAGAGGGAAGTGTCCCAACTGTTAGTTAGTCTGAAACACTATAGTCGTCAAGCCAAGATCACGATCTGCTTTAAAATTTCACAAACAGCCTCACAGCGGGAAAGTAAACCCTTTTGCAAATAAATTTATGTAGGCGTTTACAGGAAATAGTTCACCCCCGAAGAATTTGACAAATATCGTCCCTGATGTAAATACCGAAACTGTGAATGTAATACATGTAGATCGACAATGGTTTGCGACTGACATAAGTTTTGGTGATGAACAGGCCAGAGAAAATCTTTGATATAGAAGCTAGAATGGAGGATAATTTTAACAATAGTTGTCGCGGATATTAAAATGTTAGACAATAAGTATCTGAATGTGAATCTAGAAGGTATCTCACGTGAGAGCGCGGGAGAGCCGAGCCAAGGATAACGGGGTTGTAGTTATCAGGATGGTCGAGGGCTTATCCTTTTACCACCCTGTCATGTATATGTATGTATGTGCACTATTTACCTACTACGTATGTAGTCTATAGAACTATACACTATGTACACTATATACACTATACACTATGTAATGTATAATGGGCACTTTCTTGTATGGGATACAATTAGGTCCTTGCATTGTGCCCTACACCTAGTCCGATCTTTCATCCAGTGTCATAAGTCCTGTGCGATCTGTTCACCATCCGGATAACTACAACCCCGTTATCCTTGGATCGATTCTCCCGCGCTGACACGTACTGTCCATACAGGTGCGGCTACCTCACTGATCTGGGGTTGATTAGTCAGCATTTGGGATACTAGTAGGTTGTTGCACAGTATGGTTTCCAACATATACTGTATTTCTTACTTAGCTGACACTGAACCCCATGCTGGGTTTAACAACAGTGATGTCACCAATGTGCCTTGGTAGTGCCCGACAATCACTTCTGAGAAGTTCAAGACCATCATCAATGTGCACTTGGAATTTTCGGGCCAATGAGACCTTCTGTGTGCTACTCTCATCTAGTTTAGCCCGACAGCCAAAGCGGTTTACTTTGCGCCATAGATGAGATTTGGGCCAGTGGTGACGACACGTGTCAGTAGACCACCTAATGGATGTGGCTGACTGCTGAAACAAAGGTACTAACCCTAACACTACACCCCTAACCCCTTACATTGCAAGGAAATGCAAACGTATGAAACTCCTGAATAAACATGCGAAGTGAGAAAAATATGTCTCGGCGTATGAAGAAAGACAGACAATTGTGTTTTTCATGTAAATTTGTTATAGAATATTAAGTAAATATATATATATATATATATATATATATATATGTCTCAGATTGCTTTTCCTGTGAAAATATGTCTCTGAGTGTATTTCGAACTGGAAAATGTAGTTCAGCAGGCTTTAAACATAGGAATCGACACTTAGATCACGCAAATCGGACAACTACAAATATTTCTATGCAAAACATCAACTTTTGGTGGCCGTTTTGATGGCCATCTTGAAAAATGGCGGCCATCTTGGATTTTCAGTTGACCAATCGGGCAGATTGGATTAGTAGCCCTTGGTGAACAATTGTGCCAAATTTGATGCTTGTATCATCATTTGCACAATTCTGTTGTTATCTGTCGGACTATATTGTCTGATCATAAATACAAGTATTATTTCATAATCAAAAAGTTGTCAAATTTGTTGGGTGGAGGGGAGGGGTATTTTTCTGGGGGTGCAATGTACCCCCTGCACCCTTCTAGGTACGACCCTGAAAAGTTGCCGTGGATATCACCTGAATATTTACCAAAGCCTTGCAAAAAATGTAAATTTAAACCCTCTTCGTCCATTCGAGACCAAAAAATTACCTAAAATGGGCATGCAAAAGGGGAGAAAAGAGATAGAGAGAATTGCTATCGACAGACGAACTACAATTTGTGGGTACTAAGATGGTGAAATTTAATCGACTCATGCAATCGGAGTTCTTAAACACTTAAATGTTCATGAGCATCATATAATGTGAGATCGTTGAAAGACGCAAAAAGCAAAGTTGGGTTATTTTTCTACTATATGTAAGACTGATAGTTGTGTCTGGGTTGAATTCGATCTTCCACTTTTCGAACCATCAATGAACTGTCTTTAGATCATTATTTAAAGAATTAAGGGTGTCGAAGGGATTATCTATGACCAAAACTAACGGGAGCTTCCTTAATATCGTTGATGAAAATTAGCAAAAAGGAGCAGTTCGCGTGCGAACACTTGGGGTACGCAATGATAACTGATTGCTTTCTTTTAGATAAGTATCTTTTGAGGATATCTACACCATTTCTAAGTGTAAGTGAGGCCGGTTTGTGTATGAACCCACGATACCAAGCCCCTTTTAAATTCTTTTTTATATATAAAACCAGAGGTTGCCAGGCCAGATATTCCCACATTTTGTAAGCAGAGGCGTAGCCGTCAAATATATATTGGGGGGGGGGGGCGCAGATGAAATTATATAAAATGTAGACAATCTGTGAGGCCGATGTAGCGCAATAGGGAGAGTGTGAAAGGGTCACCCTCCCAATGGGGGGGGGGGGGCACCCGCATGAATATTTTTAAAGTTTCAGTCTTCTGTTTTTGGCATAGTTTACGGAGTTAAACTAAAACATCACACCAATGCAATGTTTATCATGTTTACAGACAGCGGCGCCGGTCTTCCCCCAAGAGGCGAAGAAGCGTGGCTTACCTTCTATGGACCCTATCCCCATCCCCGCTTAAGAAAATTTTGGAATGTTTGACAGCTGCAAACACTTTTTCCAGCTATTTCAGCCCGTGAACAAAGCAACTTCAAAGTGGTCTAATATAGTCTAATTAAGGTGGCTGACCCGAATTCCAATCAATCGTTTACAGTCCACGAAGACGGGACCAGTGGGAGAAAATTTAACTGCCACAAACGCGTTTTCCTGCTATTCCAGCCTGTGAATACAGTAACTTCGATTTGGTCCAATATTACCTGGCTACCCAGAATTCCAAACAAGCAATCAATCGTCGCGGGCTACGGGGGCCTCACCTTCCCGGAGAAAATTTAACCACCGCAAATGCGTTTTCTGTTATCCTGGCCTGTGTAAGCAACTCCAAAAGTATCCAATGGTTTTGTAACCGAAATCCCACTCTAATTTCAACCATCCAATGACGCAGACAATATCTTTGACACCCATCTTACAGAAACTTTTGTCATTCCTAACTCGTTTTCGGGTAAGGGGGGGGGGGGGGTCGGGGGCCCTCCCCTGGACATTTTTGAAAAATGAACCCAAAATATGCGATTTGGTGGCATATCTGATTATAATCTCTGTCAAATAATATATTTCATAAATCGATTAACTTAGGCATAAAACCTCGACCTGCAAGTAATTTACAACCATCAACCTGTAAAATTATCATCATTGTATCGTCAAGAGTGAAGAGAATTTAACTGGTTGAAAAATGGGACTTGTTGAGAAAATTTTGACCATTTGATTAACCAGTTAGGAATATTAAATCAGCAGGAATATTTTCATTGAAAAATGTCCCATTACATACTTTTACACAAATTGTGTACGAAGAGAGCGGTCATTTTGTCGTACAGCTTAGTTTCAATTTCTGCAAAATTCAAATTCAGCCCTGCGATATAGATTGTCCAAAAGTTATGGTATGATATGCGCAAATAGCGAAGGAATCAAGATCTTTTGGACATAAACACATATGTTTCGTTACAATCTGAAAACAATTATTGTGACTTCTAGAGGGTCCACAACCTTGGTATGACATACTTTTATAGGGTGTTTTGGTCCGATAAGCGCAAATATCGACAGGTACCGCGATCTTTGGATTATAAACATAAATGTAAGGTTTCATCAAAATCGAATGCAAATTGTGACCTCTAGAGTGTCCACAAGTTAAAAACGTGATTTTTCGTTCAATCAGGGGCCATAATCCATGAAGTTATGGTTCGATACACGCAAATATCGAGAGGGAGAGGGAGAAATGGGGTTTAACGTCCACTCGACACAAACTAGGTCATTTTGGGACTAACATATGGTTTCAGTTTTTTATTTCAATAATTCGCTTGCGCGTAGGGGTCTTTAGCAGTGGGAGGAAACCGGAGTGCCCGGAGGAAACCCACGAGGTTGAGAAGGCGCCCCCATCTCCATGCCACATACGCTCGCACCAGGGCTCGAAACCACAGCCGCAAGCCAGAGGTGACCGGCCAGCTAGAGGTCGAAGCGCGGCACTCTAGACCACTAGGCCATCCCAACCCCCGCAAATATCGAAAGGGAACCGAGATCTGTGGTAGATAGACATAGACGGATATCCACACAGACAGAGGGTGTATGAAAATATAGCTTTTACCCCACGTCCTTTGTCTAAATAGCACAATCATTAATGACCGAATGACAATATTTATCTCTATTATTGCACACTTTGTTGTGATAATAAATATCTATATTATTTTATGTAGCGTTTCATTATTATAGTTAGCAAAAAATATTTTTTCATTTTAAACGTTACTGTTATAATATAATGTTGTAAAGAGTACCTTTGTTCCTGCCATTTGTTAAATTTAATTAAATATCTGGTCACAGTTGCATTTATTTATCATATTTAACATTGATCTATCTCATAAACTGAGATAATAGATAGCTTTAGCCGCCTATATTTATTTTTTAACACGTGGAGTGTATCGATCATTTGGAATATTCCTTATTTCCTCTCGGTAATGAATCCCAAGGTAAGTTACTTTAATTCTCAATTTTGTATTGTTAACTGGAGGTACGGCGGGGGTCAGATGTAGCCTGTATTAATGGCCATGTCTCAACGAAAAGGGGAGGCAATAGTTTGTATTTTGAAACAGGTGCATCTTTATGTATTGAAATAGTCCAGGCACTTTAACTCAATTCCGGAAAGTTGCTGCAATAGAAAAGCGGTCCATGGTGTATTGTCGGTCTATACGTATATCACCCCCTCCCCACACCCAACAAAAGTCCTAATCTGAAATGCGGGCCCAAATGTGTCAAATTTGCCAAAATCAAAAATAACCTCGAGTTTCGGTTGGAAAATATCATTTTTTACCGAATTATCATAATTTGTCCGAGTTTGGTATCAAAATTGCATCTTTAGGGTAGCTGAATCCGTTTCGTTTGGTGGCCTTTTAGAGTCATGCGTTGATTTATAACTTTTTCTTGATATTTACGTCATAATATGAAAAATCGCAGTGAAAACTGATAAGTCAAAAAAAACCCGTGAAATACGTTTTCTTCGCGGAGCAATGGTGTCCACCGCGGAGAAAAAGTTACGGGGGGTTTTTAGTGTCATACGCTGATTTATACCTTTTTTCTTGAAATTTACCTCATTTGAAACATCGTAGTGAAAACTATGATACATCAAAAAACCATGAAAAAACATTTCTCCGCCGAAAAAACCTTTTCTCCGCGGTGTAAACCTTTTTTCCGCGACTAAAAATTATCTCCGCAGTAGAAACCTTTTCTCTGCGATGTAAATCTTTTCTCCACGGTGTAAACCTTTTTCCGGTTAAAACCGATATTTACGTCATATGAGAAATCGCACTGAAAACTGATAAGTCAAAAAAAAAAAACTGATGAAAAACCTTTTCTTCCCTGAGAAAAAGTGTCCACCGTGGAGAAAAAGTTACGGCGGCTTTTCAGTGTCATACGTTGATTCATACCCTTTTTCTTGAAATTTACCTCATATAAGAAATCATAGTGAAAACTATGATAAATCCCCCCACCCACCCACCCGAAAACCCCCATGAAAATCCATTTCTCCGTGGTATTAACCTTTCCTCCGCGGTGTATATCTTTTCACCGCGGCGGAAACCTTTTCTTCGCTGTGTAAACCTTTTTCCGCAGATTAAATCCTTTTCCGCAGTAGAAACCTTGCCTCCGCGATGTGAATCTTTTCTTCACGGTATAAACCCTCTTTCCAGTGGAAATCTGTTCTCCGCGGTATAAAGTTTTGTTCGTGCTGGAAACATTTTACACCTTGGAGAAATGGTTTACAATGCGGAGAGAAAATTTCCAACGCGAAGAAAAGGTTTCTAACGTGAAGAAAAAGTTTACACAGCGAAGAAAAGGTTTCCACTGCGAGATAACTTTTACACCACGGAAAAAAGGTTTCCGCTGCGGAGAACGAATAAATGATTTACACCGCGGAGAAAAGGCTTACACCACGAAGAAATGGTTTTCACTGCGATTTCGTATACGAAGTAAATTTCAAGGAAAGGGTTTTAATCAACGCATGACACTAAAAGGCCACCGTAGATATCTGTTCGAAACTAGCAATTCATAAAAAGAAAATGTCCATTCATTCCCTTGGTTTTTTTAAATTCTTTTTCTACTTGCACATTTTAAGCGATAATCAATGTTTATTGCGGTAGCCCTATAAAATAAATATAGACATACAACATAGGTTGGTTGAAAGGTTCTAAGCCTATAGAGTGAAAATGTTTACAAAGTCGATGGTTTCCATTTATTTTTCTACATAGTCTCCTTCGAGCTGTACACATTTTCGCCAACGATGTTGGAAGGCATGGATGTCGACCAGGAAGAAATATTCTTCCCCCACCTTAATACAGGTCGTTCATAGGTAACATGGTGTCATCATTACTAGGAAAAAGGCGGATTTACTTTTTTCATTTTTGGAAACAGGTCTCATCCATGGTGACAATTCTGGCCAAAACGACGCAGACAATATCTTTGACACCCATCTTACAGAAACTTTTGTGATTCCTAACTCGTTTTCCATAATGTACTTAACCCTCCAGATGTCCACAAGAATGGCAATCACCTGCTATCACTACAGTGTCTGTGATTCTACTGAAACGGCGAATGGCCAACGCCAAAACATAGGGATAATACGACTTGGTGATCACGAGAAGGCTTAAATATTTAAATGCCATTCCTTTCCTTCTATTCACGCATTCGTTAAATATTCGCTCATATGTATTAAAGATACATCGTGGGAGATTATATAAAGAGTTGGCAGATCTCACTACAATAGTTAAAAACCAGATAATGTAAAGGCAATTTGCTGAAAATTTCAGTCAAATTGATGCACTATGTACCGAGAATTAAGCGATTGAAATTTTCGCCATAAACTGCATAGTCTCGATTATCCAGCTCATGATTAGATCGTGAAGGCATGTTATGCAGGAAATCGGATCATAATCCACTAAAGGTCGTAGACTAGCGATGCGAGAGTTGATTATGGTCTGGATAAGTGTAGCACCATGAGTCTTCTGTCTGACGTGGAGAGCGTCTATGGGTAACCGGTCGCCACATCTTACATACGACTCATGCATATTGTTTTTGCTACATATTACTGTTAGCCTTGTGATCGTCTAGGATTTATCTCAGATCGTCTTTGCTTCTCCTTCACGTTGTGTTCACTTCTTACTGGTTTCTTAAGACGTTTGTCTTCTTCAGTTATAACAATGCAACAGTTCGTTTTTACCTTTTATGTAGCATAGGTATACATACAAGCATAGTACATAGTCAATACTAACTAAACTCTTCTCAACCTAGACACCTCGCGGTGTCTAGGACTCTTAGATGGTAACCCTCTGGAATCTAATCGAAGTCTGCTGAATTCTCACGAGTATCCTAATTTTGTATCAACTGGTTTTGGACATTCAATTATCTAATTGGTCAAACATGATGTAAATAATTAGAGAGATTGGTTAATTGAGCCCAATGACGTCAAAACACACCCTTATATGGTTATGGAAATTTACTCTAGAAATTGCGCATGAGATATCTGTTATCATGTTGTTGACATATAGAACCAGCTATGTTTTGTTTCTATAACCCTTTTTTATATAACAATATGTCAATCAAATGTTAGTTGATTTCAGTACACACCTGCATATATGTGAATATGTTAGAAACATAAAACTATATCTTATCTCCTCATTCCTTGTCTATAATCTTTAAAAACAATGTCACCACGACTATATTGCTACATAAGTTAATCAATGTCTAATTAATAATTTAGATACCATTTCAGGCCTAAAGAGAGCTCTTGCATAATGCATGTTTAATAATAATTATACGCTGATGAAATGATAATTATTATTTACATTTTTTCGACCAAAATTAAATTTCAAGATAATTAAGTGTATGGATTGGCAGATTGCATACTCTGTAATGTAAACATGTGCGACTAAACTGCGTAGTCAAATAAATAAAAAGAAAAAGAAACATTGTCGATCAGTTAGATTGATTAAAAGGCACTTTGTCTATCGCTAAAAATCGGCAACGTTTCTTTTTTTTTTTTGACTACGAAGTTTAGTCGGATATGTTACATTACAAAGTATGGAATATCGCACACACGCTAACATAAACGGCGATTGGGTCGGGAAACTAAGGTCCCACTGACCGTTGGAATTTAATGGATATCCGACGTATTCAGTTGGTAATCATGATGACACTTTCCTCTATTAATCTATTCAACACGCAATAACTGTACTGATGACAGTGCCGGGGGTACCTATTGGCTTGACATTCTGGAGGCCTTCAGACCCAGAGGCTATCCGACCAGGGTGTATAATATGTTTCTTAAAAACCCGTCATCTCCCTCGACTTTGTTGTGCTGTCTTCCTCTTGTCTTGAGGATTAGTACGGACCCCGTAGAAAGAGTGAGCGAGAGGGAGAGGGAGAAAAAATATGGTTTAACGTCCACTCGACACAAACTAGGTCATTTCGGTTTATGGTTTAATTTTATTTCAATTAAATGGCCTTTAGCAGTGGCAGGAAACCTGAGGACCCGGAGAAAACCACGAAGTTGGACTGGCGACTCTACTCCTTGTCACGTACAACCGAGAAATCGAAACCAAGCGAGTTATAGTATAGGGGCCCTATATAAGTGGAATAGCCTGGGGTTTCTCTTTATCTATATCCGGCCCTGTATATTACTGATGATGATGATATATTTTATGTTGCAGGTACCAGTAACAACATTCATAAAGAGTTTTATTCCTTTCACTATACTGTGTATTACATGGGTCGTGATTATAAACATAGATTTCCTGAAATTCAACGTGGATATAAGTTCATTTGTTAGTCAGACCAAAGCACTGATTTATAACAGAGAAACGATGCAAGAAATCGATACTTTTATGAAAAGTTGTTTGATGGTGTCACCCCGTTTAGGTAGGTTGTGTTATTTCTTTATCCAGTTCCCATTGTTAAATTTCATGAATAAGAATAACAGATTCTATTTCGTTTTGTTTTTTATAGTTCAAAATTTCGTTTTACTTGACTTTGCCACACTGGGATCTGGAAGAGTTGTTATATAAGCCGCCCGTATGGCCTTCTACAACAACCAGTCAGAGCTCCATGTAGTAGAAGCCATCGAAAGTATAAAAAACGAAACGAAATATAGATCTGTTTTAATCAAATTGCATGACTAATAATTATGGTTTAAATTCGCTAATGAAGACTCGCGACGAGGTACCAGACCATTATTCCTTTTCGTTTTAAAGTTACGAATTGCGCCACATCGTCGACAGTTTAATTTATTGATGACTTTCAGAAATAACGAAATAATGAATCAAATTATTGACAATGCCGCAGCCGTCAACCTCGACACCATTGTCATCCTGTTCCGCTCTTGACAAAATAAATGTAAAATAAAAGTCCAATTTGTGACTCAAGTACAGATCATAACATATATTATGTTTGATGCTGCAGTTCAAAATTAATGATTCTGTTCTTTTCTTGTCACTTAGCGCATCTTCTGCTTCATACCATGTGTAGTAATTATGTATATGCCCCCCCCCCTCCAATCATAACTGAAATGAAATGAAATGGGGTGCTAATGGAAGACGGACATACGCCATACAGTGTGCTATGAGGGAAACTTTGCCCCGGGCAGCGGCGCAACGGCCTACTCTTATATCGAATTCCAACTGCCAAGGGATCTTTTACGTGCACTGCAATGTGTACACGGGACCTCGGTTTTTCGTTCCATCTGAACGACTAGGCAGCTGTCCTTGTCAGGCCCTCCTTCTGCATCACTGACAAGGGGAAATCACGCCGGAAAATCGAGATGAACTTTATTGGCCAATGCAGGGATCGAACACCCGACCTCCAGGCTAGCGAACCAGCACCTTATCCACTTAGCCACCGTGATCCCCCCAATCATAACTGTAGAATTTACTACTGAAAACAATTTTAAAGAAATATAGAATACTTTATATTTTCTTTAAGAAATTTTAGCATAAATCTGTAGGAAAAATTCTGGGAATTGCACTACAGAAACTGTATAATATTTTGGGTACTTGTTTCCTATAGGCCCCCAAACTTCTGTAGAATACTATAGAATTTCATGTATATTATGTGTATGCTCCCCCTCCCCTCCAATCATATATTGATATGTATAATGGGAGATTTCGGAAATACAATAAAACTAAACAAAACAACAAACTAAACAACAAACAAAAACAAAACATCAAAACAAAACGACAAACCAAGAAGATAAACAACAGACAGATTAAAATCGCTTTTATGTCTCTCAAATGTTATTCTGATATGAATATATATGTATTGGCATAGTTTCTTTGCCACCCTAGTTTATCATAATTATTATTACAACAGACACCCTCGGCTTTTGCTAAAATATAAACCTGAGCGTTTCTCAAAACTAAGTTATTTTAACTATCCATTAACGTGTCGTTTGTTAAATTTCTGTTGCTGGAAAGCCCAGTTCACTATCCATTAGTTAACGGACTGATCATAGTTAATCCATAAAAAGTTAGTATTTACTAAACTTAAGACAAAGCGACAACTGCGCGGCCTGTTTACAAAAACATAACTGTAGAATTTACTACTGAAAACATTTTTAAAAAAATATAGCATACTTTATTTTTTCTTTTAGAAATTTTAGCATAAATCTGTAGGAAAAATTTTGGGATTTGCACTAAAGAAACTGTATAGAATATTTAGGGAAACTGTTACCTACAGGCCCCCAAACTTATGTAGAATACTATAGAATTTTATCCTAAAGAAAATGGAATGGCCCCCAACCCCCTAGAATGTTCTATGACTTTTTGCTATTGACAGCCCGCTAATGCCATCATTATACAGTTAACGGAGCCCAACACCCCCGTTAAAGTTAATAGGGCTTTCAGAAACAGACATTCTCTCTGTTCAAGATAACGGTCCGTTAACTTCATACTAACGAGTCGTTAAAAGTTAACGGAGTTTTGAGCAACCAGCAATTAGTGATTGGGTGTCTTGGAAGAGAAATATTAAATTTCATAAGGCTATTTTCAAGTTCGGTAACCTATAAGCTCACTAACAATCACGTACCTTAACTTTATTTATATCTCAGCTATGTTGATGAAATCTTGAGTTGGCCTTAAGAATTAGATATAGTCGTTTGGCCACAGATCACTAATTATTTCCCCATTGGCTTCAATGTTAATTCTCGTCTCTTAGACCGGCTGCAACTTTTCCCCAAATCTTCGTTCGGTCGCTTTCTGCCACAGATGGAGCAACATGTGGCAAACTCTTGCCCAAAGCTTGTATGAGGTTCTTCATGAAAAACTTGAGATACACAAGCTGGAAGTAGAGACAGCTAACCAGGCAATTTTCGACCCTCCCTTTCACCGTAACCAACACAACTCTTGTATCCTTCCGTATCAAAATCATGGCATGACTATTCAGAAAATGTATTTTCAAACCCTTCTCTTAGATTCTACACCAAAAAGTAAACAAAAATCGCCATGCAAAAGGGGGGGAAAGGGAAAGGGAGAGAAAGACTAAAAATAACTTGGCCCTACAATTTGTACAATTCTGAGCTGAAGGAATGGATAAAAAATAATATATTCTACTTTCATTTGATAGACATAACGTTGGATTTTATTGGTTGATAAATAGAGACTGTTCTCTTTACTCTAAATAGGTTTCCAACGAACAGGTTGCAGCTCGATCGGTCGAATAGGTCGTTAGCCGAATAGGTTCCCAATTTGTGTAATAGCGTCAAGTTTTCCTGTTAAAGTAAACCGGTAGCCGCATCGCAAATGTATGGGCGTAGGTACATATCACTTACTGTCATACATCCGAGACTAGATGTAGTTTACGGAATCTGTCGAGATTAGCCGAGTGCCATGTCCGTGTTAGTGCAAAAACAAAACAAAGCCTCTTTACTCATTGTATTCTTCCGCCTTAAAAGTCTCAATCTGACACCAAACCAGGCAGAAAATAGAAATTCAATGCCTCTTCATCAATTCTAGACCAAAAAGTCAATACAAATTGGCATGCAAAATGGCAGGAAAGGAGGGAGAAAAATATATCTAAAAATAGCCTCCACTACAATCTTGTGGTACCGAGATAAGGAAAATTAATGGTGGTCTGCCTCCCTGTGTCCGTTTGTTGAGTTAACTTCCCCACAAGACCTCTTTACTTTAAGTTCTAGCTATATAAATGTACATCTCATCTTTATGTAATTTTCATCCACTTTTTATATGTTTTTCATTCTTTTACTATTTTACATTCACTTTTTATGTATTTCTGTTTTCATGCATAATACATGTATGTATTATTTACATGCTGCCCGAAATGGGTGTTTTATGTAATAAAATCTATCTACATGTATCTATCCGTTGAAGGGAGATAATTCCATATTATTTTAATGTTTTCCTACAAAGTTTAAAAATAGTCTGTCTTGAACTTGACCGGTATCGCCTCTACGATCCGAAAGTTTTGATAGCTAGGGCTTTTTCTTATACATGTAATGTACGTCGATAAACAATCCAATTAATGTGGGCGTATAAAAAGGGTAATATTACAAGAACGGGGCAGTTATGAAAGGTTTTTTGATCACACATTAAAATTCACATAGCGTACATAACATTGCGAGGGTGTTTTTTTTTTTTTTTATTTTAGACTTGTTTTATGAACTCTATGTACAATAAGTGCTACTAATTTGTGTGTGATTTGAGTGCTTTGAATGAATTTCAAATTTTTTATAAGCTCTTCCTCTAATATATAACATGCCCAAGAAATACCTAAACGCAGTTATGGTGGCGTCCAATCAAGAGGGTTTTGAAACCGTTGTTAATGCACAGCAAGTGGGTCAGGTAAAAGAACCTACAGCCCCGTTATTTTACAAATTTAAGCGTCCCAGGAACGACGTCGAGAACTGCATGTAAGCGTGCCGTACTGAGAACCGTGCCAATCTTGCCCACTAAAATGAGGTTGTCTCAGAACGGTCCTCAGTACGGCAAGGTTACATTTTAGTAATGTAAAAAAGCTATCCAGTCTGAGAACGGTGGGATAAATAATTTGACAACAATTAGATCGAACAACCTAAAAAAAATTCAACAAGTAGAAGGATGCCCGAAAAGAAGTTTTCAGTCTCGAGGAATACGTGTCCAAGGGCGACGAAGCGAAGCGGGCACAGCCACCCCGTCTCCTTCAGATGAAAAAGATGGACGATAGAAGTTTCATCTTGTCCACTTCAACACCTTTGAGCTAGGGAGGGTCACACCAATACAGTTCACTATATTCTAGTGTATTGCTACCTGTTTAGATGTTACTGCTAATTTAATATTGATAGACTAGACCGGTGAGTAACTGTATCACTGTCGTGACAATTCGCCGCAACAGCGGACAATAACCCTGGAAATACTGGACATCCTGGATGAACCGTGAATCGACGTGGTGCCACCTTGCGAGCACTCCTAGATCACCCTGGTATAACCATGGTCGAACCATTGTGACACCGGGGAGGACTGTAGCACTGTCTTGGGATGCCGTAGGGCTGTCGTGACTCCAGGTGACCATGGGTTATCACAACAACATCAAGGTAACAGACGGCAGTGCTACGATGATGGGGTAGTGCCACCACGGTTTGCTCTACGGTTTCACCACGGATCCCCATGGTTGGACCCGGTTTGTTCGATCTGATACCACGAATATGGGACTTGGGTTTTATCTGCGTGATGCAGATATGTTAATTATTAATGAAAGTGTAATCTCTGCAAAATTTTCATGATGAATTTAGAGCCGTATATGAATTTAGAGCCGTATACAGATCACATTAGAGAACGACACGCCATCATCAGTGTGGTCTCCAGGTTATTATATAGTTCGATCAACGATTACTCCAATAAAATTGGTAACATCTTTAAAATCGACAACTGTCTCATTCTTGGTCGGGATCATTATGTTTACGCCCTTTTCAGTGCATAGCAGCATTCCAACGGTCTTGTTGTCAGAAAATTTGAATCCCATGTCGATTGTCTAATTTCCAAACCTTACCGAGGGCTCGGTAAGTTTTCATTACCCTCCAGGTCCTAGATCATCTAGGCTACACGTCACTAATTAGATCACTGTGTCTATATTGTGTGTCTTTGGGGTGTCGGCGATCATTATGTTGAAGAGGGGGGACTAATGGGGCGATCCCCGTAGGCATGCCATTTTTTAATGTTAGCTCACTAAGAATTCACCGGGACGTACGGGAAGTATCAGTGCAGTAGGTAATAGAAGTAGAAAGGGCATTGGAATTTGTTGAAGAAGCAGAAGTGAATATATTGGAGAGAAAGAAGTTGACAGGATAAGAGAAGGCATTGAAGTAAAGAAGGGGGAATCGGAGGAACGAGTCGAGAAGCAAGGAAAGATAAATATCTGTACTAAAGGCGGGTGGGAAGAATGGACAGTCGGTCATAAGACCATATTTATACGGTGTCAGCGGGTTGGAATGGCCTAGTTGTCCAGTATGGCGGTATATTAGTGCCAAAATTCTAACATGCTATCGTCTAATTTCTTACTTCTGTTCATGTAATTTCTAAGCTCCATTCATGTAACTTCTAACTTCCATTCATGTAATTTCTGATTTAAGACAATGTATAACCCAACTTCTTTATTTGTTCAGTGTAAATTTCAATTCTGTTCCAACTTGTTTCTATTATTTAAACGAAAAATGTCTTCTTAATAGATGCTTTACATGTTTAGCATCAACATCAACGAATTTAGAATTTATACATTTCTGCCTAGCAACCATCATTATGAAGACGTTTGGTATCGCCACTGCGTGCTCAATTGGGTTATTGCGCACCTGGACCTGATCGGGACTATTATTTGGTATAAACGACCCATTCTTCGTTTGGTTGAAGGTTGGAAGGCGTGCTGTGTGTTTGAGAGAGAGAGAGAGAGAGAGAGATAGAGAGAGAGACTAGAGAGAGAGAGAGGGGTCACTTAGTATTAAACTCAGTATCTGTGTAGGCCTATCCATAACATTTATACCCTGTGTTAATATAGACCAACTGCATATAAATATTAATTATTGGCTCAACCGTAAAAAAAATAAAATAAAATTCTCCAAATCCCGTTTAGCTTATATTTGAAATAGAAAATGAAATGAAATGAAAGAGGGTTTAACGCCCTACTGTTCTGTTCCGAACCGGGCTAATGGAGACGGACATACGCCACACAGTGTGCTTTATAGGGAAATATTTCCCGGAGAGCGGATCTACGACCTGGACTTATATCGAAGTCTAACGGTCACGGGATCTTTTACGTGCACGCCAACATGTACATGGAACCTCGGGTTTTCATCCCATCGGAACGACAAGACACTAATAAGGGGGAACCACGCCAAAAAATCTGGATGAACTTTTTTCGACCCATGCCGGGATCGAACTCCCGACCCACAGCCTAGCGAGCCTGCGTCTTACCCACTTAGCCACGGTATTCGAAATAGTATTTGCAAACCATACATTTATATCACGTTCAATGTTGTTTAGAGGGTAGGATGGCCGAATGGTTAGCACGTGCACGCTGTAACATAAGGTCTGTCATTGAATAAACTGGCGTGGTTTCGATTTCCCGTTTTTACGTGACATGGAGCAGGGCCGCCTTTCCAACCTCGTGGGTTTTCTCCGGGTCCTCCGGTTTCCTCCCACTAAACACTCCTACGCGCAAGCGAATTATTGAAATACAATTGAACGGTGTTAATACCGAAATGACCTGGTTGGTGTCGAGTGGATGTTAAACCCCATGTCCCCTTCTCTCTCTCCCGATGTTGTTTTCAATTTTAACACTCAGGCAAGCCACTCAATCTGACGAAGAGCGAGTCGTTTGTATCAATAGAATAGTCCCGATCCGGTGCTCAATCGCCAAACTGAGCACATGGTGGCGACACCAAACGACATCATATGATGGTTGCCAGGTAGAAGTATCATAATTCTAAATTTGTTTGCCGTTCATGCTTAACATGTAATACCACAATGAAGTAGACATTTTCCGCCCCAATAATAGAAATAAGATGAAATAGAATTGAAATTTACACTGAACAAATAAAGAAGTTGAATTTATACATTGTCTTAATTTAGAAATAACATGAATGGAAGTTAGAAGTTACATGAATGGAGGTTAGAAATTACATGAATAGAAGTAAGAAGTTAGACGATAGCATGTTAGAATTTTGGCACTAATATACCGCCATAGTCCAGAGCGTAGCGCCTCGGGTTCTAGCTGGTCGGTCACCTCATGGTTTCGATCCCTGGTCTAAGCGTATATGACTTGGAGATAGGGGCGCCTTCTCAACATGAAAGACCCCGCCGTTCACGCTAAGCATAAATAAGACAACTTATCTGCGATCCGTGGAAGAGGGGGTTAAACACTAATGAAAGAAGAAGTCAGCCACTATTACATATATGTGGTAGAACTGGTTTAAAAACACATTCCAAATATGTCTCTACTTGACAAAACAAGATAATGCACAGACTTTCCCTATTATTCTAGTTTTCTCTTATCTAGTTCGTTACGTTCGTTACTGGGGGTTTAACGTCCACTTCCACCTAAGGTGATATCGTAGACTAGCTTCTTATCTAGTCACAGTCAATCCTTTTTATGACTGGTCAAATATTCTGTCACAGTCTTATATAACAACTTTTCGTCTTCAACGGAATTAGCAATAAGTTGGAAATCGGCCGTGTATCTGTTATCGCTCCTTACTTCAGTCAGTTATATATAAGGATAACTCATGTTTTCCATTTTTTGCGTCACTTTCCGTTTCTTCAAATCTTCGTTACTCATCTACCGTATCAAAGATCTCTGTGTTAAAATTATATTTGCAATGTGTCAAACCAGTTCTTTTACAGTATGTAATATTGACTGACACCAATATTGTCCTATAAGTTTCCCAGGTATAATAAAAACGCAGCAGTAACCTGCAAACTTTTCTTACTTCATAATATCATAAAACTTGAATATCCCGTGTAAGCCGCTGTTCTTCCTTGTCTGCATTTCACCAATATGTTAAAACTTTATTAAATTATTATTTACACATTATGCAATTTGTGAATGTAACTGTCAGAAATTATACTGGAACACGTGGGGTTCGTCATTTTTACTTTCTTACTTTTACGGTTCCACGATTCCGTTATAAGTAGTCCTTACACCAGTTATGTTAGTAATAATACAACGGAGTGTTAAATCAATTTGTTCCACTACTATGACCACTGACTATAATATTAATGCTATATTAATTTAGGTTCAATAATTAAATAGTGTTAATTCTTAACAAGATTCCAGTGAAAAATCCCGAAAATGTGCGTAACACAAACCACTTGCGGGCCTTGTTGCCATAGTAACAGCTTAATGTTTCACATTAGCGACTGTATTGATTTAGGCAATGTGAGCTATTCAAGTTTTGATCGACTCGGCCAGTAAGACAGTGATTCCTTCCTACTATGGCTCCCATCGAGTTTAGGTCAGCGCGTGGAATTGATTTTCAAGCTGCCCGCTTAATATACACCGACGTTTTTATATTCCCATAGTCAAACAATGATAAAGAACCTTCAGTAAATTCTGAAGTATTGAAGTATTTATAGTAACAAGGAAATATCAGCAGGATATAACCCAAGTCGCTATCATAACCATGTACATACAATCTTATAACATTGGTGCAACAGAGATCTAATCATTAACAAGATCTTGGATTGAGTGGGATGTAGCTGTTTCATAGCACCACAACAGCATTATTAATGCAACAAATTGAAACGGATGACAGTGAAATTAGCCTTACGTGACAACAGCTATCTTAAATATTACATTTTAAATCGTATAAGAAGAAGAAACATTTTATTCAGCGGTCATGCTTCCCATCTCGGTCGGATTAGTAACTCCGGTCTTCAACCGTTATTGAAAGCGAGGCTGCTTTATGGTATATATTACAGTTATTTGTAAACATGTGTTCGGTGAGGACTTATGTGTACGCTTGCGCTTAAAAAATGTGGCTTGTTAGTGAATTGATTTGGAATGGTGTTATAAAATGGCTAGGTCCTTCTACAAACCATTGGAACGGTAGTAGGGCAGGGAGAAGGAACCAAAATGAACAAGCGACACAAGAATAACCCTCCTGTATCGGGAGAGGTTGTTATATTAGCTCTATGCGTAATTCTGGTAATGATTACCCTCTCCCAAATATTGGTGGTGCACCACAAGTTTAATGGACGGTTTCAACGAGCAGCAAGACCTAGACATAGTAACAGAAATAGGCAGGATTTAAGGCAACTTGAAAAGAGCATCGCTGCCTTAATGAGACAAAATGTGCCGAGTATCGAGAGGCATGATGAACTTTTGCGGGGTGAAGTATTTGCTAGCAGAACCGTGAATATGATTCTCAGGGCTACGAACGAAGCTACGGAGTTAAGTTCTAGTAAAAACCACCCGAATCACGAGTTGGAATTATACGAGTATGATAATAGTGATGAGAACCAGAGACGAACTAGTGATTCTAATTCATTACAAAATACCCATATACGAAGCAATATATCTTTAATTAATAGCAGGAATAATAATAATGTTAATCATAATACAAATGTTAATAATAATAATAATGTGTTGTTGACTTGGAATCAATCAAAATTTGTAAATAATAAAAGACGTCGTGTGAAAATTAAGAAATTTTGTGCTCTGGAACCTCCAAATTTACGTAAGTATGACTTAACACTACACTATAAATGCAAACATCTTTGTAAACAGGGTTACGTAAAATACCTTGCTTCTGATATAAGTAAGGTTTAAACCCATCGGATAATTTAAATGCACCAAGGCTGAATATAGAAAGTTCAGTTGATGTATAAGCTTGCATAAGTTATGACTAGAATAATAAACAATAGTCCATTCTGTCGTTAACTGGAGTAACTACATGACTAATGAAGTAGAAGCTATACTATAAAGTGCTTTATCTACAGGGAACCTGATATTCATCGTCATAAACACGACCCCACGTCTTGTTAGTAGGCTAAAAACATCTACAGCGTACGTGAGTTCAGAAAGAGATTTTAACAGATTTATTTTAGTAATTACAACAGAACTGGTATTTGATAATTTCCGCTGTTCAACAATAGACGATTAATTGTTCCTCTTTATTAGACCAATTGCATGATATAGATTTATAAATTCCCTGAACTTTCCTTACCTTCTTTCAAAGAGAATTTCATTGTATTTTGATAGTTGGCATATAATGGCTACAGATTTTATTGAAAGATGCGATATTAAGCAGAGGTTTCAGGAAATAAACCTTTTAGTTGGGCCGAGTTAAAGTATTGTCTCCATAATCAAGAGACTGCAGTTCCTGGTGGCTACCTTCATACAGCTCTCCACCAGCTATACCACGTGTCCCCTCAAACCCCAATTACTACACTTTATTATTATTTTCCGAGATTCTATCCGGATTATCATCCTTATTGATAAAATTGTTCGACGCTTCAACTCATTGCTTCCACTGGCAGACTATCGCCATTCAAGAGACGACCATCGTTTTTCTTTTAAATATTTCTTTATTTTGAAGAATTCTGCATCAATACTGGACTCAATGACAGACCTTATACCTCCCTACCTCGGCAATGTCTATGTAGTTTGTCTTGTCCACAGGTTTATATTGTCGGGTTATGGTCTTGGGGGGAGGGGGCACGTTAAGTTAGTAAGATGCTAGCTAGGCTTGGGGACGGGTGTTCGATAACTGCATTGGCCAACAAAGTTCATCCAGATTTTGCGGCGTGGTTCCCCCTTGTCAGTAGGACGGGGCCTGACAATTGTCTAGTCGTTCAGATGGTGTGAAAAACCGAGGTCCCGTGTACACGTTGGCGTACACGTAAAAGATCCATGGACAGTTGGAATTCGATATAAGAATAGGCCGTACTGTCGATGTCCCGGAAAAATTTCCCTCATAGCGCACCTGGCGTATATGCGCGTCTTCTTTAGCACAGTATGATGTTAATCGCCATTTCATGGTACGTCGTGGTGTAATCGCGGATTCAAGGCCCATTAATAATTAGATAAATTTAACATATATTTACCGTTTAACACCCGACCTCGATGTATTCAACACAAACTGTGAATTTTATTAAATTATAAAGGCAGTATGATTAATTCGTCGATAATAAAACAAAAAAAAAATTGGGGGGTTTCTAATTTCTATGGTGGGAAAGGTTTAAAATAATACATATGGCGTGTATATCCTATTAAAACCATGTGTTTATATATAAGTATGTATTGTATACTTATCTGACATATGTTACTCTCGTGGTTATTATTAAACTATATACAAATACCCTACTGCGACACATATGGAGTTATCACCAACATACTTATCTATTTATCTTACTTATAATTACATAGTTTTCTCATTAGCTTACATCTATGTCGCAACAATAAAATCTCAAAACCTAACAGTATTAAAATAACATTTTTATGCTAATTATGAAGAAATACGAGATTAATACTAGATCTTCCGCTCTGTTTTAGATTATTTTTTTTACAAATAATACCATATCACATTTGCTATATAGTTTCCGATTCTAAAATCCAGGGCCGGATCAAAGCGAGGATTTCATATTTTAAAGTTATATTTTGAAAATGTATTAAAATAAAGCCTTAAAATAGATGGTATCTATAAACAGTCCTACCTTGTTAAAGAATATCATATTAATCCTATAATTCATTATTGCCAGTTTTGAATTTGGCAAAAATATGATTTTCAACTTCAAATTCAAACGTTTGAAGATAGCTATTCCATGAATGGTTATGATAATGATACCTATGATCGTATAATAGTGAGTTGACAACTTCTTAAGCAAAAGACATAGACATAATTATGTTTTGAATTTCTTAGAAAATATGAAATTCTCGCTTTCAAATTGCAATGGACCCCTGGCTGATAAAGGTCAAGGGTTTCTTTCATAATCAACGAAAATGGGGCATACTCTGATTCTGGTCATAGTCCATCACAATCACGCAAATACAATTTGTAGGTCACCTTTGTAGATAGATGGATTTATTTGGTTCACAGATATACAACATCATAAATGGAAAATATCGATTTATGGTACCAATTGTTTTTTTAGAACTAATTTGGTGGCCCCATTAATATTGGGGACCCTGACCGCAGCCCAGTAAGCAGCACCCCCCCCCCCCCTCCTCTTTAATCAGAGACTGGTAAAATCAATGTCAGCATCAAAAGTAGTTCCTTTAGCAAACCACATCAAAAGTACCACAGAGGAATAATGGATATTTTTGTTGTGGCGTAAGTTCCATATTACTATTTTAAAGGGCCAATCCCGATAACTTTTTGGGGAATAAAACTGCTTAATTTTGTGTTAAAATCCCTTAAAACCCATTACCTAAGGCCGACCAACTAACCCGATATTTGTGATACGCTTCCGCTTGTAAATAACTTAAACCTGACAGTCTTCGTCTGGAAATGGAGACCGTTGTATTATACAGTATCTGGATAAAAGCAAACTTTTTTCTATAAAAATAATATGTAGGTGAAATTTACCTTTTGTTATCAAGTACAGTACATGGGGTCATTCACTGTATAGACCTCTCAATAAACAGGAATCGATTATCAGGTCACCCAGTGAAAAAATTGATCCGAAATCTTAAAAGGGTTACGTGTCCGGATAAGCAGTGTTGACGTTCACGTCAAAACGACTCGATATTTTGAGCTGAAATTTTGAAAGAAGGTAAATACACCATGCCTCTATATTTTGGTCCATAAATTTCATAAATATTCGGACTTAAATTTTTGAGACTCTGTTCTTATCGGGATAGTCCCTTTAGCATAATACCATCTCGCATTTGCTAAATAGTGGATATTTTGTTCTGGCGTATATATAGGTTCCAACCACATATAACATATCCCTTCAAGTGGATCGAATGCCAACAGAATTGTATTATTGCTTTCCTTAATCAAATTATTTAATGCTTGTAGGACAGTTTGTATCTTTGCAGTTTTAGTCGATTTGTTTCAAATACGGTATATGACACAATTGAACCATTTCTGCAGAATATCGTTTATATTTGATCTGTTGGCAAACTCTTGAACTCTTGCCATGTAAATAATTATGTAATACTAGGAAGTCATGAACGGAAATGATACCATGTAATATATTCTATAAAGTGACATTTGACCTAACTTTTAACAATTAACTTACATTTTATAGTATGTTACTCATATGTCAATAGCCTAGTTAAACATGTCATAATAGAAACACTTTCAAAGTTTGTGATGTCACTGGGTGCCTGACTTTATGCAGCGCATTAAGAAGTGCGTGAGTAAAGTTTATCGGAGAGGATGAATCATGCAGACGGTGTTAGACTATCGTACCATTTAACACTCAGTCTATATTGTCAATAATTAAAGAAAATATATGATATTCCACTGCCCTGTATCCCGGACAGAAAATAAACATAACCGTGGTATTAGTCTCGCTAACCTGGAGGTCATGTCTTCGATCCCTCTGGGTTGACTAAGAAGTTCATCGAGTTTTTCTCTTGCATGATTTCCGTTTGTCATTGATACAGGATGTGCTTACCCTACATGTATATTTAAGATTGTGAACGATATAGCACCGGTATATCTCTGCACCCACGTCGACGTCAAGCGCCCCCCCCCCCGTTTTACCAAAGAGTCATCACTTGCCTTCTCCAGAGGTCGAGCGAACAATAAATTTTACGGTGACTGAATCTTCTTACGATACGCCCCTATTTTATGGGATGGGTGGAGTGCCTTGTGAAATTAGAGTCGTGATGAACACTGAAACTTTCCAAAAATCCGTCTTTTTCGCCGCCATTTCTGATGTTAAACTTTTGTTCATCATGTTTTTATAGTTATCTTTGACAGATCTTGTTACGGTGTTACTGAAGTTTCCTCTTATGTAGGCTAGTTATACAATCATGCGCACTTTACGATTGTACTATTATTATTATTATTAGTGTCTGTCTGGCAAGCGACGGCATCCAATCTGATTAAAACACAGATCCAATTCGTTTCGTTTTTTATAGTTCAAAATTTCATTTTTACTTGTCTTTACTACTCTTGGATCTGGAGGACTTGTTATTTAATCCGTGTTTTGACTGAAATGAGGGGTCAGCCAATCAAATGGTCTGTCGAATCGACCGTTTGACCTTTTCATGCGTGGAACTGTGGGTAGATATTACCAGCCAACGACGTCTATACTATAAACACCAGCGGATAGAAATCATAACAAAACAAACGTAGATTTTGAAAAACATGGCGGTCGCTGATTGGTTAATCGAATGACTGACGTTATCGGGTCAAATGTCCCGTGCTTGATACCTGACGTCATAGAACGTGAGCTTCCACTATAACTAGTTAGATCTACATGAGTGTAGGCCATCGAAAGTATAAAAAAACGAAACGAAATATAGATCTATATTTTAATTAGATTGCGACAGCATCTAGTCGAATGGGGAATAAAACCCGAGGTTCCGTGTACATGCTGGCGTACAGATTAAAAGACCCCTGGCAATTAGAATTCGAAATAAAGGGTGGGCCGTAAGTAGGACGTTACAACCCGTTTATTTCACTTCCTTAAATGGCGCCTGCAGACTCATTTTATGTCGAGAGTTTATCATTATCTGCATATAATATACTCATTATCTACTGTAATATTGACTTTGAACTTTGTACCGATAGTACATTGGCCATGGTTACCCGATTCTGTAGTTTTTATGAACCAGATTCTTGGCAGACTAGCCCTATATATCGCTGCCAAATTACTTTTAATAGAATGAGCGTAAAAGAATGATACAAATGAAAAAGTAAATGATTTACTTCGCTTTCAACCCAGTAGACTCTCTTAATAACGTTAACAATAAACTCCATATTCTTTAGCCTGAATGAAATTGACATTTTCTGCTATGTTTTAGACATAACCAACTTAATGAAAATGGGTATGTAGTTGATAAGATTACTGATGAAAAATTAAAAGATGTTAATTTGTTCAGTTTTGTAACATTCTGTGTAATCCCATTATATGTGGAACTTGGCACACGAATTCGTGGTTACCGTGGCGATGATTATGTTAACAACCAGCAAGGTGTGTGTGGGTGTGTGTGTGTGTGTGTGGGGGGGGTAATAATATTGTTTTAATGGTTTGGATGTGTTAGGCAACCCTCAGGGTAACGAATAGTTTTACTAAAGCTGTTAAAATCTTGAATTCTATCGTGTAATTTGCTCTTAGATCCTCAGATCGGTTCATACACCTTCATTCTTAACAGCTTTAGTAATTTATGTCATCTAGTGCCACAACAAATTATGCTATTAAAATATGGTATTTCTTATGACCTAAAACGTGATTAGCTAGTTTTACAATAAATTGGGATAGTCTTTTGATTCTTTCAATGACATCTAGAAGGACGGTTAACTATTCATAACAAGACACTGTCTTTAGATGGTGACTATGACCGATCTCAAATACATAGTAGATTTATAGGATCATTATGGAAGATTAGATAAAGAGCTGGTCGTTCGCACTATAAAAGTTAGAATTATTATTAGATAATGTTAACGAAATATGCTGAAAATTTCAGTGAAATTGCTCCACTCTGAACAGAGATATTGGCTATTGAATTTTAGCCCTAGTCTCGATCATCATTACTAAAGTCGGTACGATAAAATAAAAACATAGTCTTGATTACCCATTTTTGGACCCAAGTTTTGGATTCAATCATAAATGAACGTTGAGTAGAATATTGGATTCAAATACAATGAAAATCCAGCGCATAAGTGTTGATCAAGGTCTTTTCGTGTTTATAAACGTTTAATTATAAGTTTATATAACAATTTAGACCTAATAGGCAGATTTAGCTCTTGCATAACGTATGTTTAATACTCAGATATTTTACCTTAGTATTGTTGAATGGCAACTGTTTTTATGTCGACGCATTCGTCACTTTTTATTTATGGACATTTGAATTTGAATAGCCGTTATGGTCGATTGTACTGGAATTCCTATTCACGTACATTAAATTTTCTATTGATTTATCATTCTTTGGAAACGCACAATAACCATTTCGTGGTTACTTTGGTTAAATCAATTTCTATTAACCTTTTCCGAAGTTGGCAAATTATCATGGCAGACGTTGACATAATAACCTGTTAGTATTAAGGTCGTCGCTGATTTCACTTATTAAGAGTAATAATTATAGTTTTATTTTCAGTCATTTACACTGTATATTGTATCCACCGACAATGGTAGCATTGTCCTACATACATATTCCTGAAGCAATGGCCCGAGAAATCCCTCCTACATACGACATTACCAACTTTTACCTAACAATACGTAACACACCCTTTCTTCCCCAACTCATCCCTGTAGGTTTTCCAGGATCGATCTTCTTGTTCATAGCATTCTACTCATCACGGCCTCTGCCTACTAATTTGCAATAGGTAACTGCTGCCTTTCTCGAGACCCAATGTTTGCCACTACCGATGCAGTATCCCATCTAAATAAGACCCCGATCCACCAACAAATCTGCTTTAGCACAGCTGTAACATTTTCCTTTTGACATTACCAATCATACACCTTGGATCATACACCAAGTCTAGAGACTTCCCTATGCACGATTTCATTTCGCTATAGACCACTTCGCGTCGTTATGCGCCACTTCATTTCAATATACACCATTGCATTTCGCTATAGACCATGGTATTTCGC
Organism: Patella ulyssiponensis; assembly: GCA_963678685.1. Classification (NCBI taxonomy): domain Eukaryota; kingdom Metazoa; phylum Mollusca; class Gastropoda; family Patellidae; genus Patella; species Patella ulyssiponensis. The sequence goes on along the minus strand of OY783226.1, from coordinate 80,702,685 downwards.
TATACATCAGTACCGATATGAAATACCAGATGGTTTAAGTCTGAGTGGAAACAGAATCTTAACAAACCAACATCCGTGATGTAATTATCTCAACTATTTCAGTTTTGGTCATCAACCCATAAATACCTCCTCTCCACTTGTGATGCCAGATAAAACAGAGAAAATTGGTGGACATTAATGTAGAAATTTACATAATCTGTTTTTTATTTCATTTGTCTAAATTAAATGACTGGTGCTATTACCTGATTCATTTCTCTGATGTTTAGCACACCAACGTGGGAACAAGCAAAGGACTGTAATCACGACAAGATCTACATACAGAACTAAATTGATTCACCAGATCAAATATTCTCTTTAAATTGTTGTTTTTCTGTCATTAATCAACCAATATTGCGCTGTGAAAAAAGATCAAATTCTACAGCAACTGATCAGGTTATGAACAGTTTGGTGTATTGATTATTAGGATAGCCAAGTAATAGAATCTCAACTCAATTCCTTCAACAGGATATCGTTATCCGCCACTTAAAGCTTCCCATTTGCTACAGCAGAAGGCGCAAATTTAGAAAGTTATACACAATGGGTGATCGATTATTGATAGATGAATCTCAGTAGGCCTAAGTTTTTATTGACATAAACCACAACAACTATTGTTTTGGTGTTGAGAATTCTTGGGGGACCTGTCGCTAAAAACTGTGAGCATTTACAGAATTATGTGATAATTTGAATATAGATTGAAGATCCAAGATATTCGGTAATAATGTTCACACGTGTCACACTTTATAAACACAGCGAATACCAGTTAGTGTTAAAGCGAGAATTTCATATGTTCTAAGAAAGTAAAAACATACTTATTTCTATGTCTTTTGCTCAGTAGGTTGTCAGCTCACTATAATACGATCATAGGCATTATTTCACACACATAAAAATCATTCACACCGGAAATAACACACTTGCCTCCCTTGCCCCCCCCCCCCGCACTATGGAATAGCTATCTTCAAACGTTTGAATTTGAAGTTGAAAATGATATGTTTGCCAATTTCTCAACTTGAAATAGTGAATTATAGGATTAATATGATTATTTTTTTAACAAGGTAGGACTCTTTTTTTACGAAAATCCCCTACCACATTGCAGCGATTACGAGTCAGTGTTAAGATAGTATGGTAACAGATTTTGTAGTCTGTCAAATTTAGTATCTGGGTTAATACTTTAAATCTAGTTGTAGGTTTTTGGTAGTGAATCTTTTTTAAAGGAAATATAAATCCTTGTACCACATATAAACGCATTACAGCGAACACGAATTAGTTTTAAGATAATTTCTTGGACTTGTTTCAATTATTTAGTAGTGTAACTTTTTATGAAAATTTAAATCCTTTCCTTATCAGTTGACCATTTTGTAACCTGTAACAAACATTCTATTCCACGGCAGGAGGTCTCTTAATTGGCTACATAAAAGGTCAGATCTGGCCAGTTACTGGCGGCTTTTCCGGGTGTGAGAGACGTGAACTTTCCGAATGCGGAATTTGTTTGGATATACACCGTGTATATCCCCAAACTGATCCCGCAGTGAATATTCGCTTGGCAATTCGTAAGTAATTCTCTGTGAAACAGATTGGTATATCCCAGGCAACATGCTACTACAGCAGAACATGAATCTATTATGATCATTTTGAACGCATTCCCCACCCCCACCTACTAAATGCACGGAGCCGGGGGGGGGGGGTGTCAGGGGCGGATCCAGGATTTTTTGCAGGAGGGGGTTTGTGAGGTTTCTGAGACAATGTATCTTTTTTTCCCCGGCTTTGAAAATGTTTGAGAAATACGTGGTCTCTATTGTCGTTTTGTGTATGTTTGGGGTAACCAGAGGTCACTTTGACAAAACACAGTAACTGTAATGTACCCGGACTGGGGGAGGGGGGCTCTCGATCCGTCCCAGTGTGTGTGTGTGTATGTGAGAAGCTTGGCCGACGCTCATGTCTTTATCAGCAGAGTTGGTAGTAGTAGAAGATTCTGTTGTGACAAAAGAAAAGGAAGCTGTAAAATGTCATTTATTTAAAGTAGCCGAGTATCTTACTCAATATCATCCTAAATCTTCGACAATAAAAACACAAATTATTTGTCAATTAAAATCAACATTGATGCTGTGATCTTACCGGAAAAAGATGGGCTTCTGATATCCAATATTTAAGACAACATAAACATTTTTACCATTGGTACACGAATCGTGTACCATAATGCGTTTCAGCCCCAGTTTGAACAAGAGACTCGAGGGACGAGGCTAGACACATTGCACCAAATCAAACGGCGTATGTAGACTGGAAGAACCAGACGCTAAAAATTTGCATTCGATTGGGACTGCGGGCTTATTTCCCCGAACATAACTGATTTGAAATTAGAGTAAAAACGGAAACCGTTGAATGCAAATCATATTACAGTATTATATGCGTTGCGACCCACTAAGGCTTGTCTCAATTTCTAGGTCCCAAATGTTAGCGATTTAGCCCATTAAGTCCATGAAGAATATTAAGCACAGGTTGTCATATAATGCGTTAGTATACCAGAAATATCGACGTTGTCTTGTTAGATGTTGATTTTTTTAAAATCTTACTTCCGCAATACATTATATTGCAAACAAAAGAAGGAGGAAAATATCGCAAACAAAAAGGAGAGGAATGTCTTACATTTGTTTATATAATAATTTGTTAATCTGCCCATTATAGCATGTTGTGTTCAGAAGGAATTTCTTACTTTTGTTAGACCTTAATTTTAACAAAGTTTCGCCTTTTGTTTTTAAAGAATGCCTATTGCTAATTTGCACCAGTTCGAAAAGCTGATATACTGAAAACCCTGGACATTTAGTCCTTAAGCTCTATACAACTGGCCGCCCGGTGCATGGGGCCACGTTTACATACCAGTCATTGTATGCGAATGTGGAAAAAACTGCATGCCGCTGTGGAATTTCTTAAAAGAGTACCGTTATCGCCGTTAAACAGATCTGACGATCACATCCGAATGGCTTGATATTTTGATCTGAACATTTCATACGACATGGTAATTGGGCTATCTCTTCACACGTTGGCGTTTCATTGACATACAAACACCCTTTGAATGTTTATCACCTATAAAAGTATACAATTTCTTTTTATATTTTTACAGAGGGAAATTTTTTGGCCAAAATGAACCTTACAGAAGAATATGTTGATTTAGACGAAATTCTTAAAAACAACTCGGAAGTTCTACCAGGAGGTGTATGGCGTCCTAAAAATTGTGTTGCTCGTTATCGAGTGGCGATTATTATACCGTACAGAGATAGATTAGCCCATTTAACAGTATTATTGTCACATTTACTTCCAGTATTACAAAGACAAGAATTAGATTTTAGGATTATTGTCGTTGAACAGGTAAGACAATTATATTACATGTTAATCTTTAAGTGGCATTTAGTAACTGGATAGAGCAATAAACTATAACACATACTTATGGAAAAACAGCTACTTATTTATTTAGGCGACGTTTCGAAGGGTATTCTCTCAACGTAATGATAACGTTGAGAGAATACACTTCGAAACGTTGCCTAAATAAATAAGTAGCTGTTTTTCCATAAGTATGTGTTATAGTTTATATTACATGTGTAATCTTTATGTGGCTTTACGATCAGTGTGCTTGAAAACGTGAAAGCCAATCAGCGACCCACGAAATGTTCTGAAAGGTTTAACTATGAAGCATTATAATTAAATTATAAACCTTTGTCAACAAATCAATATTCAGATTTTATTAATATTAGGTACATTTGGATATTGTTTTAGTTTCAATGGCATCACCATGATAATAAAAGAATACACTTAAAAAATTTCCCTATTTAAGTCTCAAGGCGTTACAGAAAATATTAATATAAGGCCCATTTCGGTATTAGTTTTGTTTCAAAGACATCACCATGAGAACAAAAGAACACACTTCAAAAATTCCCCTATTTATTCATTATAACACAATTCTCAAGGTTGCAAAAAAGAGGAGCATTTTAGTATAAACTATTTAATAACGAAAAAAGTCAAAAGTCTTGGATCAAAAGTAAATCATGTGAATAGAAATTATATAATAGGGATTGTGACTTCAGTCAACATTATGTTCGCCAAAAACATTGGGGTGAAAAGGTCCAACACAGAGAGCAAAAAATGAATGGGGTTCCGAACAAAAATAATTAAAGATATTGTAAACTGTTTACATAGCAAGATTGGAAACAAGATATCGCAAGCTGATCAATTTACAATCAATCTGATTAATTTAGAATCAGCCTTTAACCCAGTTCAGCTCTAAGAGGTCTCATTTACATTGTAGGCGTTCACAGGCACATGCACGAAACCGTTTAACACTAAAGAGTTGCCCAATAAAATTGACTGGCGGCCGAAACTTTTTTGACAAAGCTAAACTATGTACGATATTAATTGTTATTGGACCATACGATATTAATTGAACTATACGGTATTAACTGTATGTTCTTTAACTACACGGTATTAATTGTTCAATACACACATTAATTTAGAAACTAAGAATATAAGTTAGACCCGATAAAGTGGCTACTGTATGCAATCGCCAGCTAATTTAACAAATTTGGCGGTATAAGTATCAATACGGCAATTTAAATTAATTCGTAATTTAGTTGCATTTGAATTTAATTGTAGTGCATTGAATTTATTTACTTTTCTCCAAATCAATTTCAAATTCAACTCGTACTTGTCGATGTTTTTTTTTTTGGCCTCGACCAATTCCGTCCAGTACGATGGAGGTTTCAAAGCCAGAGTTGTTATATTTATATAGTGTGTTGACATTTGAAAACGCTGTCACTTGGACTATGCCATGAAGTTATGACTAAATGGACGTAAATGTGGCGAACGGTCTGTCAAGTTTGATATTGAACACGCTGTAATATGTCTTTACTACCGAGATAATAGTCGTCATCATACTACTTTATCCATTATATGCTATCATTGGCAATTATTGTCTACCAACTCACTCAGTGGCTACCATGCAAGAATCGCGCGAAAATTAGAAGTGTTGCCCTTAAGGAAAATGACTGCATGAAAAAAAGAATTACTCTACAAATTGATGAAAGCCAAAACAATTTGCACTCATCAAATCGTCAATATGGCCTTCGGTAGAGCCAGTATGGTGAAACTATGAGGAGATTTTACGTAATCGCCGTCTTTAGAATCATATTGTTTCAAATAGTTTGGGAGATTAGTATTTCTAGTCAGGATTGACATTTACATAGAAAACGCGAATTTTGTAATTCCAGTATGAAAACTCAAACTTATATTTATTGGAAAAAAATAGATGGTATCCATGTATCATTTTACAGAAACGCTCAGTGCTCATTCGTCAACTGAAATAAAATAGGGCATACGTCATGAATCTACACATCACCCAGTGCTTATTGGTCAACAGAAATGAAATGGAATGTGGTTTCACGTCCTACTTTTCAGAACCAACGGGGATATTGAAGTCCGGCTATGAGGCAAACTTTTTCCAGAATTGTAACTGCCAAAGGTTCTTTTATGTGCACACCTTCGTAGGCTACATTCCGAACAACTAGTCACGGGACCCCGTCCTGCACCATGGGCATTGTCAAATGCCGAGTGAATCCTTGGATAGTGACTCAGTGTTTTACTGACAGCCATCGTGGTCTCCATTGCTCATTTCCGTGTGCAAATGAGCTTCGTTGTAGATCCCGTATAATACGTTGTAAGACACTACAATTATGCATGTGTCTTTATGCAAAATGCAGAGTGGAGAAGTGTAATGTGCTAAATAACTTTATACTGTATTTAAAATAAAACTTCTTACTACTGCTTGACTATATATTACAGTATATACTATAATATATAGCCACGCAGTAGTAATAAGTTTTATTTTAATCCCGTCAAGTACCTGTGGACTGATCTCACAAACCGTAATGAAAATAAACAACACCTACATAATGATCGAAAATGAACAAAGATATATTTTCTGGGCTGGGGTTTCAATTAGCAGCACTTAATAGCCCGCGTACTAAAATCGCTGTAGTGTTTCTAGTAAGCCAATTTCAGTAGACCATAATGAGAAAATCGTGTAAACAACAATTATTATAATTATGGCCTGCAATAAAACACAGATGGAAGTTTGTCAGGCAACCCTATCTTATAGAATGATAAGAATTTCCATACAAATCATCAATAAATATACAATGACATTTTAAGAGAACACTCGATAACTTCAGTTTGTCACATTCAGATTAGGATTATGCCTCCCCCGCGCCCCCGGTAAAAGCCACATTTGCAAATGGAAAACAAGAAGAAAAATCACCATCTCCAGAAGATTTTTTTTGTGAATTTCAGTAGAGCTTTCTATTTAACGTGCCTACGACGTGCCTTGAAATTGAAATCCGTGCTTTGAAAAGATGGTATGTATCCTTGTGATCTTGTGAACCTTGAAAGATTACGTGTATTGTAGCAAGCGTGCATGTAATTAGCAATCATTCAAAAGTCAATGCGTTTGATTCCGTTTCAATTTCGGGTTTTGTGTGTTTCGTCTACTTTTGGATGTTTCTTTGAACTGCCAATGATATCGATATGCAGCCATAGATACAAATCTGTCAGTTATGTAAATATTTTATGCGGCCACAGTTTCACATTAATTTAGGACAAAACGTTTGCCCGTATGTTGGGAATCAAAAGATATGGGCTGAATCCGATTTTGGTGCAACTGCTTGGGTTATGGCCTTACATACACAAAGCGTAACAATGTTTGTGAGCTTTCTAGTGTGATAAATTGGGAAAACTGATGCATTAATCCTAACGATAATCAGTATTCCGCGACATTCTCTGTTCCGGAGTTCAGCCCCCTCGAAAACCTTGTGGAAGCGATAGAGGCTACCAATGTAACAGTGTGGGTTTTTTTTTCAAATTTGGTGTAAAGCATTGGGACCAAGAGGCGACAAACCCCATCGATATTCAGCGTTCGTGACCTTCCGTTCTCGAGTAACCAAACTTTTCCAGAAACCTTGTGAACGCAATATAGCCTAAAGGTTCATATTCTACTTAAGATATTATGACAGTGAGTGGGGGGGGGGCTATCGACTTGCCCTGTTCCCTGTCCACCCTTACAAAATCTCAGCGTATCGTGTATGGTAACCACTGGTTTGGTTATATAAAGTGTAAGCGTGATGATTATTCAGGACGTTTTCATTCCACTTCTGGAGAGCCTTTGTTCTGGTTACGACTAATTGGTCACGATTTTAGAAGGTTTATTCTGACATAGTAGAGCTGATAAAGGTGATGGAAGAAGCTAAATTGAGTCTATCATGTTCTGTCTGGGAAATCGTGAGTCACGTTTTGGAAATAATTTTGTCGGAACCCCGGGGGAAAATACCCATCAAAAAACCTCCTACTAGGGAAACAGTGCTTCGTCAATAAAACCTTAAAATATGCCCTGAAACAATCCCACCACTGTAGCGTTTAAAATTCCCCGTTATTTATTGGAATTTGTGTCGAATTCTATTCGCTTTTTTCAATTTAATATGTAATAAGGGTTATATAATAATGATTGCAAGAACTGGATGCATCGTTCAATAAATCTGATATTCTTTATTTATTTTTAACCTCTATATAACCGATTTAGTGACGGACATAAACTGGGTTAGATTTACCGAGATACCTTGTTATAGCATTGTTATCCGATACAGGACTTTCCCTCTCGGCAATCGACAAAGGTCATGTATTAAAATCATCGGGGTTGAATTAGATGCTGGATCATAATAGAATCGTTTCTATAATTCAAGAAACTAAATATGGGATGTATTATTATTTGTATCGATTTCAAAGTAGCCTATGATTCTCAATGGTACATTATATGGGTGCCAGATACTTTGCATTATGTAAGCCTGCAGAGTGGTACGTACTTTACTGCTTCCATAGTATCTACCATATTCCTGAAGCAATGGCCCGAGAAATCTCTCTCTGACCATTGCTGGAATAGCGTCTGTTTCTTGAACTTTTGCGGGAGTGTGTCTATTCTCCCCGTTCAATGAAAGCTATCACTTAAGTACAGCAACATGACAGTCCTTCGTTTAATCTGAGTCTTCCCTAAAACTTTGGACAGTGATTTAAGGTATTAAAAACGGTGAAAGTATGTTCGTTTCCAAAGAGTATTGTTTACATTTCATTTGACTTGATAGCCTCGTTTATCACACAATTAGTTTTACTGCAGTATTCTCCTATGCACGGGTTAATTATGTTTGCTTGGCTCAGGAAACAGGGCATTATATCTACATAGATGATTCTTTATCTGCGACAAGTTCAGTTAAGAAAGGTATTATAAATACACCAACAGCTATCAGTTTATAAGATAGATTTCTGTGTGAATGAGAAGATATGTTTAGAACAATCTAAAAAGTTTCTGTTTTTGGCTTCATATTTAATACAGAAAGTTATCAAGTTTTGTTGACATCTGAGAAAGTCTCCAAAATAAATAAAATGGCTGAGGAAATTTTGTTTAGTTCACATTTGTCAATTCATATGAGCCACCATTCATGGCACTGTGTTTCTTTAGTAGAACTGCTATTTTACTTCCATTATTTTTATCCAATTTTTAGACAAACAGAAGAATACATTTCTGTCACACTGTATTTTCAGCTATGATAATGATTTCATTCTTAATAGCTTAATCAGGCAATGGTTTTGGAAATGGAATGGTGGATATCTAAGGTTTATATATACTATTCAAAAAAAGTAGGGGATATTTTATTTTGCCGGCATAATACTAAAATATGCAAATGACTACGAAAAAAGTCACTATAGAACCTAACAGAAGAAACATTTCCAGTTACATGTGACGCCCAAACGCACCAATAGCTACCGCATGGAATGCAGGTGATGCTTGGGATCATCATGGGGGTCCAACCCAAGATTTGCACGACTCTGACTTTGAATGTTACAGTCATTGTGGCATTGAATTCCAGGGTGGAAACATCAGTTTAATTGTTTTAGTGACCAGAAAACAAATTTTGATATGCGTCGGCTTACCCAAAATGAAAGGTTACGTGCCCTTGGCATGCTACAGATCGGCACAACACAGGCGGTTGTGGCGCGGACGATGAATGTTTCTCAGTCTGTCATAAGCAGGCTATGGTCCAGATACCGTGATACACAATCTGTACAGGACAGACCACGCTCAGGTCGACCAAGGGCGACAACTCAAGCCCAGGATCGATTTATCCGTACCTTGGCCTTGAGAAATCGAGTCATCACAGCAAATCAGATCAGCGCTCGTCTTCAAACAGACACTTCTGTGAGAGTGAGTGGCCAGACGATTCGGAATCGACTGCATAGGGGTCACCTTCGCGCCCGACGTCCTTGCGTGATCCCTTGTTTGAGAGATCATCACATTCAGGCAAGACGTCGTTGGTGTAGGGATCGTCAACACTGGGATAATCGACGCTGGAGCAATTTGATGTTTTCAGATGAGTCAAGGTTCACTGTTGATTTTTGGGACAGACGTAGGAGGGTGTGGCGTCGTCGAAACGAGCGCTTCCAAGACGTTAACGTCATCAGACATGATCGATTTGGGGGTGGTTCTGTTATGGTGTGGGGAGGCATCACTGTTGCTGGAAGAACGGCTTTACATGTTGTTGCAGGGCGTGTTACAGGCCAGTACTACCGGGACAACATCTTGGCAGTCCATGTTGTGCCGTTCGCACGACGTCATGGCCGCCGTTTCATCTTCCAGGATGACAACGCAAGATGTCACAGGGCCAGGATCGTTACAGGTTACCTCCAACAACAGAACATCACCACATTACCTTGGCCAGCACTGAGTCCCGACCTCTCCCCCATCGAGCATGTCTGGGACATGCTTGGACAGAGGTTACGTCAACGTCAACAACGTCCTGTCAATGTCCAAGAACATGCTGCTGCGTTGCAACAGGAATGGGACAATCTGGACCAAAATGACCTTAGACGTCTCATTAAGAGTATGCCACGTCGGATCAATGCTTGTTTGGCAAACAGAGGAGGATTTACCCGTTACTGACTTTGTTGTGATGCTGTGGTAACTTTGCTGTTTGACCCCGGGTATCATTTTACCCTTATAATGGTCAGTCTGTGCCTTACTTAGTTTAAAGATCATTTGGAATAAATCGATGAATGTGAACCTCATTTCATTTTGTCATTTGTTTCTTCGTCAGTTTCATCAGGTGACTTTAATAACACTTAAAAATCAAATATCCCCTACTTTTTTTGAATAGTATATATATATATATATATATATATATATATATATATATATATATATATATATATATATATATATATATATATATATATAGAGGATAGTAGAAATAGAGGATAGTAGAAAGTCTTGACCTTTTTATTGGTAGCTAGTTTGATCCTAAGATCATTGAAAACATCATCACCCTAAAAGATTTTGGGGATATCAAACTCAGACTCAGGCTATGAATTCATCATACAAACTTGAAGAATCCATGATATCTAATACCTTATTACGACTTAAGATGTTATTGTCATAATACTGATCATCATAATGTACTGGTACCACATCTTCAAAACCATGTGATGCAGGCCTATTAGCCAAAAAATAAAACAGACTAATTTATTTATTTCACATTCATTCATACATTAGTATACACATCTTTACTATACATGTACAACTGTATTTACCGTATCATTAAGACCTGATTATAAGATGGATTGTTATTAAATCCGCGAGAATTAAAGGTCATCCAGAAAACCTGGTTTTATGAAGAGACTCAAATTCGTTTTTTCTACTAAAATGATATCGCCTGAAAGCCTTGAATAATAGAGAATCCTGTCATAATCTTGAACTTTAGTAGGAGTTGGCCTGTTGACCTATTATTTATGTAAATTAATATTATCTGCACTATGAATCAAGCCCATAGCAGGGGCCGTAACGGCACATTTTGTCGTAACGACATTATTTGTTGCAGGCTTATAATAATTACAATCATTTTATAATAAGGTGCACCATGTTTCAAACCTATAGCAGGGGCCGTAACGGCTCATTTGTCGTGACGACATTATTTGTTGCAGGTATATTTAAAATAACAATCTTTTTATTAGATAGATGCACTGTGCTATAAGCCTCGGCTATAGCAGTGGGTCGAAGCAGGGGCCGTAACGGCTCATTTGTTCCTGACATTATTTGTTGCAGACTTATTTATAACAATCTTTTTATTCCATCTACTCAAATACTTATTACTACTAGTGATAATACTACTGGTGTAAGGATAACCGTCTTTATTTATTGTTAATATAGTTAACATATTATGAGGATGACCAAAAACATCGATCAATCAATGAACTTATGATTTCTCAATACCGTACAATCAATTGCATTATTGGACAGACTTTCAAAACACTAATACATTATTTCCTTTCGATTTTCGTTTACGAGATTTACAGGCCTTTTTCGACCCTATAATAAACGAAAGATTTCCTTTATTACAACCGGAACCGTCTTTACTTACGGGTATGTTATTATAGATTTCGGAAGTATTACTAATACATATAGCACATTGCTATTATTACCTCCATCAGACTGTTGTCAACATCCGGTTTCTTCTCGAATGTCCTGTTCATTCAATGAATCATTGTGAATAAAATCTCTTATCTAAAAAAGCCGTATTTTACGACATTTAGATGTAGAATATCTACGTCTGTGGTTACGTTATGATCATTTAAAAAATCTGCATCGCTTTCCTTCCATCATAAAGAATGAAATAAAGTCAACACAACGTGATGACCGCGACATGAATGAATGTGAATCAGCGATTCTACGTCTATGAAGACGACGGAAGGGAGCCTATACTTATACCATAAACTAAATACAATCAAAAGAAAAAATGATAACAGCGTTATCACTCACACACGAATGTGCACGGTCTAGATCAAAAGAGAAAAAGACAATACTGAAGTGTGTGTGAAATAGCTTTATTTAACGTCCGCTTCCACCGAGGTGATATCGTAGACAATAACATGTTATTTGTGTATGGTGAGAATATTTACAAAGTGATTAGTGGAAAATAGATAATTGACTATATTTATATGTATATGTACAGAAACATTGACTAACTGGTGCAAAGTAAAAAGTGCTATTTAAGAAGATCACAGACATAGGCCTAGACAGACGAGCACAGTGCAAGACATACATGAACATGGACGAACATATAGACAAAATGGACAATTACGAACAGACAAGAACATTTAAATACAGAGACATAATATGTACATAAATATATATTTTGGTCATTTTGTCGGTCTGGTCGTTCTGTCCGGTAGAATGGCAGGGCGGTGCAACTCTTCCTTGGGGCTTGTCGGTGAGTGATAGGCCTGATCCATTCTTCCTTCCATTTGGTTTTTGTTGTCCGGTATGGTGGTTCTGTTTCATCTTCATTTATTGTGTTCATTCCTTTTGTTTGTTGGTTCTCTGAAGGAAGAATCCAACTGAAGGTGTTGTGATCGCTTATACTTGTAGTGGTGTGGTCACGTGTCATCAGGTGTGTATAGGCTTACACACTGATGCAGTGAGCTATTTTTAACCTTTTAAGTTTGAGCGAGTGTGCATGGTTAGAAGGAATAATGAGAAATATGCAATATAAATCCAAGAGGCCCGAAGGGCTTATATGGAATATAATTGGGGTTGTCCAATGTATTTAAAATTAGATTACAATTTGTGAACTTGATACTTGGCTGGATATTAACAACTGATTGTGCCCCGTACTATGAAAATTAATAGCTGTTCAAGACCCCTAAAGTAGGCTAAATGAATTATTGCAATATAATTCAAGCATATGTTAGGCCCAAAATGACCTAGTTTGTGTGGAGTTGATCTCTCTCTCTCTCTCTCTCTCTCTCTCTCTCTCTCTCAAACCCTATGTTAAACCAAATGGAGTTCTGGGATGGAATTAAAATAAAACCAAGTACGAACAATCCAAACCATTAAACAGAATTCGAAGTCCTAAAAAAACGTTATAGGCAAAATAGTGTAATCAGCAAATGGACTGCTCCCCGTGTACAAAATACACGACAAACAGTGGTAACAAAGCAGGCAACCAATTTAAAGACCACAGTTTTATTGATTAGCATCTTCAGCTAGTCTTTAATTTTGAAAAGAAGAAACGGATACTACCCTTTTGTTCGATTCTAAAATCGATATTGGTGATATCAGTCGACAATAATCACAAGAACCACCCCACTCTATTAGATTACTAGAATAACTTAGTAGATTTGCAAGTCATCTAGACAGGAGTTCAGCTATCTAATGATATGATGTCCCCAGAGAGAAACTAGTTATGTCCACCTTGTTAACCTGGGTTGATGTGGTTGTATATTGCCCTAACCCCTGTTCGTCGCGTGGGTCACATTTTTTGCTTGCTCTATAAGTCTACAATAATCCATGTATTGTTTTTAAATTTGATCTGGGCTGACTATCACATATTTGACATTGAGATGCCTGCTTTACAATAGTCACCTCCATATTGAAATCTTGTTGAAACTTTATAGGTTACAATCGTTCTGAAATATGTATAATGGAGAACCAATTTGATTTTCAACGACTTGCAATAATATCTTCCAGAGTTATTCCCCTGTGTTATAAACTCTTGTGTTTTTATGAGTTGCTCTGATCATAAATGCTCTGTTGAACATTGATTTTTCTGTATATTATTTAAGATAGGTAAAAAGAGACAATTCTTTAACTCAGTATTATCTACAGTCTTCAACATTGCCAAGAAGACTAATTGGTCAAGATAACTTTGTAATCTTACGGTGAAAAGATGGGCTTCTGATATCCAATATTTAAGACAAAATGAAAATTTTAACTCTTCGCCTATTTTGCTGAACATAATTGTTATTAGAGATTACAGTAAAAACAGAAACAATTGAAAGTAAATCAGTTTAGTTTGGCCTACATTCATATTACATTATTACGCCTATATGCATTTATTTGTGTCCATTTCTAGGTGCCAAAAAATAGGGACTTACTGTCTGTTCCAGGTGATACTCTGACACGCAAATTGCTTGCCATTTCTTCATTTTTAAACTAAAATGGCTAAAACTTTGTGACATACCTGGAATTTTTATCCATTTGATTCTCCCCTTAGCCTAAATGACTAGAAATCCCAAAAAATCCAGTTTTCTCTTGAAAATATCACATATTTAGACATTGTCACTTTCTCAGAACGTAAATATTACTACGCCTGCGTTAAATGGAACACTTGCATATCGCATTTGGGTAGACAGGTTAAAAATGTCTAGTGAAGGAGTATTTGTCCGTTTTTTTTTGCGTTAATAAAACTTATTAATATTGTTTTTTTTTTGATTAATATGTTTTTTTTCTGTTTAACAAAGTCTCTGAAATTTAAACACCAAAATATAGAGGAATGGTGTATTTACCTTGTCTCAAAATTTTAGTCAGAAATATTAAGTCTTTTGGACGTGAATCTCAAAAAATGCTTATGCAGATACGTACCCTTTTAAAACTTCCATCCAATTTGTTTTGTTGGATGACCTGATAATCTATTGCTGTTCCCTTATAGGTCTATAAAGTGCATGACCCAAGTGCTGTAAGTACTTGGTTTTGTCCAGACACTGTATAATACTGCTTGGGACACCAGACTTCATTTCCAGATGAAGACTGGTGGGTTCTTTAAAAACGTATCACAAATATAAGAGATTTTAATACAAAATTAAGCAGTTTTATTCTCCAAAATAAAATCTGCAGGAGTAGGCTGATCACATCGACGATGAAAATATAATTATCATTTTTAATGAAGTTGGTCGCATCGCTCCGCTTTGCATGTCATTATATAAACATAAAATATGTCTATTTCTTGTTTCGTTGGAATTTAATTTTAATGTTGCTCGCAATTTATATATATATATATACAACTGAGTGTCAATTACATAAAATTAAATTATTATATAAAAACACGAAAATTATATTTGTAATTATCAAGCTTCAAAGGAGCTTGGCTGTTCTTCATTTCTTACTACATCTCTTTGTTGGAAATATTGTGTGAGCATATGAAACTGAAACAAAGAATGTAACATTTTTTTTAATGTAACATTTTAATGTTTTGGCTGACCCCACCACACCCCTTTAGATAAGTCATATATCTACTCTTATCAACAGGCCCGTAGTCAGAGTTGTGTGCGGGGCGTCAAACACAAACAAGAATGGTCGGGGGCTTGATCTCTGTACATCATATCATGGTATTATCTATGATCATATCAAGGTTGTAAAATGTCGGTCGCAGCTTCAGGAACATGCATCCTTTGCAGCGCAACCATTCCCTACACATTGGCGGGGAGGCGCAGCGCAAATTGAACATATATATAATTATAGACGTGTCAGCACAATAACAGGTTAAAATTTGTATATAGGTAAAAATTATATCTATATCAAAAAGTTACAATCCTTGGTTGGGGGGAATTAAATATTCAGTCAGTGGGACAAACAACCGTGGTCAGGGATCCAGGAAATAACTCTTTCAAAAGTGTTATATTCTACTGGACCGAATCGACTAAAAGCCAACCCAGCACCTCTTGTCCTCTTAAGCTCTTCCAGATAACTAGGCCAAACATGGCTGTTTTCAGTACCAGAATGTCAACAAACCACAATTTTTCAAAGGAGAAAAGCTATATAGTCTGATCTGAACTTAGTTCTCACAAGACAGGAAACTATGGGATGACCATACCGGGTATTTCACAAAATATTAACCAAGCAAATTTCGAGTCTTAGTATCACCCATACTCCGCGCATTCCTGAGTATCACCTGGAAAAGACAGTAGCTCCTTTAAAGAGAAGTTTACATCACCTCATAGTTTGATAGATTTTTTATTGTGAGAAAGCATTTATTTGTTTCAGGTTTTTATTCCGTCTTTCTACATATTGTGACAGTTGCATTTGATAATAGGATATTCGATTAATTCATAATTATGTAAGCAGCCAGACGCATACAGATGAAAATGACAATAGACTTAAAATGTCATTTATTATCTTTTAATTAATGGAACATGTGCAACTTACGTCAATTGGATATTAAACCTATAATGTGAGTCATTCGAACAGTTGCTCAAAGTATTGTCTGGTTATTTAGTTTTTGGATTTAAAAACAGATGAGTTCTTGTATCCCACACAAAAAATCGATAATAAGCAAATTAAATATTTCTTCATGGCTTTATATACAGACTTGTCACATTAAATTCCCAACTCATATGGACTGCAGTTTTTAAGCATCAATAAATGTCACAGAAAAAAAACACCAACATATAATAGATAGACCTGGGCCCTGTTTCACGAAATATTAACTAAGATAAAATTCAAATTTTAGTAATTTGATTGGATAATATTAGATTGATTTTAGTGTTAAAACTGCTTAGCCAATCAAAATTGAAGTATCTTTATTTTATCTTTTGTTAAGATTTCGAGAAAGAGGACCAGATACGTTATTGTGCAATGTTACTGCGCAGGAAGTTTTTCATACTTACCTCTACCGGTACCATTAATATGTAATATTGAGCGTGAAATCCCTTTATAGATATCACAATATTGTGATATCAGCACCTTTGGTAGTATAACCCCACCATGCTAGAGCAGTCATCTACTTGTTGTCTTGCAATGAAGATAGACATACCACCCAGTGGGCTATGAGAGGAAATTTCGCCCAACGACGGCAATATAGCCTGCTCTTATTCCATTTTCCAACTTTTTAGTGGATTTTTATTGTAACAAGCTGCCTCGTTGACTTGCAATGAGAGTGTCATGTCATTTGTTTTTTTTTTAGATGTGCTTGTTATAGCAATCAGGGATGTAAATATGTGGTGTGCTTTCTGATTGTTCGATGCCCGGATTGTTATGTTCTGTGGTGTCTCAAGTCCCAAGTATAAAAATACTTCCTACTGACTTGGTCTTTGGGAATTCACATTGGCTCAGTCGAGAGAGGTGTTTGGGGTTGTGGGGTCGATTCCTGAAGGATCATTCTGTCACGCTTGGGGAAAATATCTTGAATATTTCATATTTTAAGTAACAACTATATTTGTCTCAAGTCCCAAGTATAGAAATACTTCCGACTGACTTGGTCATGGGGAAATCCCATTGGCTCAGTCAAGAGAGATGTATGGGGTCGTGAGGTTGATTCCTGAAAGGATCATTCTGTCACGCTTGGTTTGAAATATCTTGAATATTTTATATTTTTAGCAACAACTATATTCGTTCTTGTCTAGCTAATTTGAATATTTTACAATTATGCTTTTAAATACATTTTTAATGAACGGTAACGTGAATGGGTATGGATGGCTATTGTTTATCTTTAGAATTAGCAATAGGGTATATTCACGGCACCACAAACAATAGATAAGAATCATTACTTTATGTTTATTTATTAAATATTTATAGACATGATAAACATCTTCTTTTATACAAGAATTATCAGACACAGCTGCGTTTAATATATAATCAGCTATTTAATTGCTTAATCAATAATTGTATACTATGTATTGTATATGCCTTGTAGTCAAAGATAGATGAATTGAAATGCTTTTGAAGACAGTGCTTAGAGATAAATATACACCTACACACCAGCATTCAATTCAATATCTTGAGAGAGGGAGAGAGAAATTGGGTTTAAAGTCCACTCAACACAAACTAGGCCATTCAGGACATTTAATTTTATATCAATAATTCACTTGTGCATTAGGGTCTTTAGCAGTGGTTGGATAGGTGACCCTACTCCTTGTCGCATACAACCAGGGAATCGAAACGATACAGTTTACTCAATGACAGGACTTATAATCACCCCCATTTTCTCTGTCACACATTGTTGTTTGTACCAATTCTGTTTCTCATGTGGGTTAGATCATTGAGTCACATGGCGTGGGTTCGATTTTCCACTTGTATCTGACAAGGAGTAGAGTCGCCTGTCCAACCGTGAGTTTTTTCTCTGGGTCCTCTGGTTTCCTCCAACTACTAAACACCACTTTGCACATGCGTGTTAGTCCCAAAATGACCTAGTTTGTGTATAGTGAGTATTAAAACCTATTTCTCTCTCTGTTTATCTTGTATGGAATGGAAATAGTAGGCCAATTGAATTTGATTTGTTGTTTTAATATTGATACAACTACTTTTCTTGTTTGTTTCAGCATGGAAATCGAACTTTTAATAAAGGAAGAATTATGAACGCTGCCTTTAAGGAAGCCTTAAAACAATATGACTTTCAATGTGTTGTCTTTCATGATGTGGATTTAATACCTGAAGATGATAGGAATCTCTACACTTGTCCATCTCAACCCAGACATATGAGTGTCGCCATTGACGAAATGGATTACAAGTAAGTGTTGGTGCCTTTATCAAGCCTGGACAAAAGGCACATGTCACAGGCTTTGTCAGACACATAACGTTCTTATTATAATATATGACGTTTTATAATTTATGTTTGACAATGTCTGTGACTGGTGCCTTATGTTCAACCTTGTGTGATAATTTGTACATGGAAAAAGTCTGTGAAGGTGCCTTAGGTCTAGGCTTGGTCATCATCTTCCTATTATTTTTATAGGAAAATCATCCAGGCATAAGGTTTGTCATTGAGTCAAGTGGCATGGTTTCAAGTCCTACTGGAGTGGGATCGTCAGGCCATCCCTTTCTGTGCATTGGACCTCGGTTTTTAGTTCCATCTTCACCACTGAGAAGGGGAGACCAGACAGAGATCAAACTCTCCTTGTTTATGAGCCAGTGCCTTCCTCACTGAACCACTGCAACTTCATGTTAGGTCCACAGACAGAGCAATTTTGTGTCCACAGTTGAGCCAATTTTGTGTCCACAATTGATAGTTTAAAGCAAACTAGTATTACCAATAGGAAACGAACAAACTTAACACTTGTTATACCAAAAGAAAAATTTTACTGAATATATCTTGCCCAAGTACAATTCAATATTTATTTGGACCTAATCAAAGAAGTTTATCTCCTTTTTTTAAAAATATTATTCTACTTTATAATATTTAAATATATTTCTTAATTAAATAGATTAAGCAGGGACCCTAGGTTTGGTTTAGAACATTACAAATTAAAAAGTTTTTAACATTGGTGTTTTCGACATCTTGGCTTTCCTGTCATTCACATCTAAAGTACGCTTCCTTTGATAATAGTTAGGATATCAATATCATATTACTTTATCATCAAGACTAAACATGGTGAGAACTGTTTCTTAATTAAACAACAACTCCAATATGATAAAAAATATTTTTACTATTATACCATTGTTGCATTTTCATCGCAGGTTAATTGGCTTGATAAGCAATTTTATCATTCCGTGATTTATAAAAATGTAACTATGCAAGTGTCATCTAGTTGTATTTATTTTAGGATTAAGGCAATGGACATCAGCCTTATAAACTGTTGCCTTGTTTTGTACTCCTGTGTGCTCAAAATATCAAAAGACTTTACATTAAAATAGTACATGTTATATATTTTTTATTTTTGAGATATATGGTGTGATGTGCCTTTCGTGGCCTTTCTCTGTTACAATATTCCAATTACAGTACATTGTTGTTCTAGAAATCAAAATGGCTGAACATTTTTTAATTAATAGCATGTTTACTATCTAGATTCAATCTGATTTGATTGTTTTAATCAAATTTATACGCAAATTGTCAATTTTTATTGGGATTTAATCAAAAGGTCATATTAAAATAGCATTTTGCAAGAGCAAAATCTGCTTATTACAGGTCTTTCTTTAGGCCTGAGATGTTATCTAAAATAATCAATTAGACATTAATTAACATATCCAGACCATAATAAACTCTTAAAGTCAAGGCTAGCCTTCGATGTTGGTGGATTGAATTCCTATATGCCGCTTAATGGCCGTTGATAATTAAATTAATCAAGTGGATAATCGAGACTATGCTGTTTATATTAATGATTTGAGTAATGATGACCGAGGCTATGTGAATATTTCAAACGCTTTTTTCTCGGCTAATAGTGGACCAATTTGACTGAAATTTTCAGCAAATTACCCTTACACTAACTAGTTTTGAACTATTATAGTGAGAACTGCCATCTCTTTATATTATCTCCCATAATGTAACTTTAAGGTTAACTAAAACATCTCCCACTAACCTTGTAAAGGACATGAATTCTTGCAGTGATGAATTGTACTTTTTATCGTTCTCTGAAGGGCAATAACACACCATGTACATGCTGTTGTTACCTGTCAATTTATTTTATATATAGGTACTAAAAATTTACATAAAATTAGACAATAGAGAACATCATCAAAATTTAAGATACATTGCTATAAATGGATGCAGAAGTAAAAAAGTATTTAATGAAAATGTGTGGCCTTGGGATATGGAGGGAGGTATAGAACCGAATGGAGGGAAGGTCGAAGTTGGTAATGTTGTTATTAATCTGTTCAGTGATATTTGGGAATCACACTTAACCAGCAAAAAATAAATAGTTGTCAAATTTTGAAGGAAAGTAACTTTACAGACAAGCAAAGCTTTTCTTTCCTTCAGGCTTGTAATATTTCAACTTCGTTTGACATAGTAAATTGAAAGTTTATTTGAGTGGTAGCTATCACCTATCATGTTGATAATGTAAACTAAATGTTATTGCTTTCTACAGTGCATTACCGTTTTGACGTGATTTCATCACATCATTACAAATAAGCAAGTCAAGATGGGTCGAACATGTAACACAAATCTATAATGTGTTTTGAGTTCGCTTGGATGGATTTTTCAATTAAATTGATTTCAGTTGATTCTCCTTTTGGTTTTGTCATTTGGGCAAGCAATTTTACGATCAGTGGTAAATTCTTTTAGAATTAAATTAGTTTTTGTTTGTCTTAAAGAGACACACACAGCCATCTTTAGCTTGTTAGTCGCCATGTAATATTTTGTAATTTAATAAAAGCTGGCCCTTGTGCTTGACGATAAAATTGAAAGATATTCTCTTTGATAAGTGGACTTGTTAATTTCAGAAGCTGTCACAACTGTTGACATGCTTTAGCACGATACAACAGGAACCAGGAAGGAAACAATTGTGCGAGTATGGGGGTAATGTGAAATCCCCACCCCAACAATCAGAAACTAATATACAGGGTAACACATCATGGCATGGGGACACTAGAGCACTGCCTGATCTAGACTTCCCATGAACGTTGTTTAAGCAATTGATCTACCAGCCTCGGCCAAATTTGCTTGTAGATTTGATTGCATGATATAAAATAGATAGGCAGATGTTGTTTTGTTTTTTATTCAATCAAAATAACTTGCAGGACAACACAAAACTAGTTAGCAGATGTTTGTAAAATCTGTAGAACTGATAACAAAATATTCATCTTACATCTTCTCCTCAAGGTAATGGCTGAGTTCTTGATTCTGTAGCCACTGTTAATAATAATGGCCTAACTTCCTTCACTTTACAATTTTTTGCTCTTATCATAATGAAAGCTTTTTCAATCACATACATCACCAACTTTTCAGAGTCTGAAGGTCAAATGTTATTGATGGGTTATATGTTAGTTTCTTAATATCTAATTTGCTTGGAAATATCCACTTTTAAACAATTGAATTTTGTTTTCAGAGAATAAGTAGAAATCAACTTCAATGAAATTAGTTTATGTTTGGATTACTGAATGTGACGATGATATTGTCATTGATTTATATCTGAATAAATCAAAGTAGAAGTGGGGGTTGTGCATCAGGTAGATTAACATTGAGCCCAGCAGGAAGTTTGTCTACCAGAACCCAATCATTAGTAAACCAATAATCCAACTTTCATGGTACCAACATTATCTTCTCTACTGCTGCCAATTAATCTACGCTTTTACGTCCAGATTTCTTTTATTATTAATACTGAACTCCAATAAGATCTTGTTATCCATCTATATTGGCCATCATATAGCCAAGTTACTGCTTTAATAGACGTATTTCATGGCATGTATGACAATTAATCAGAAATTTATACCCTCTGGAGTAATTAATCTAATGGAGGTTACCCACAGATCTATTAACTACAACAAGTACACCCATTTATATTAATTGATCGTTCAAATACCTACCATGTACTGTTTCAACAAGGGAGTAAATGGTTTTAAATGAGAAATCTGCTCTATGATTAATTAGTTACTGTCTCTGTTTTTATTTCAATTAATTGTTTGCTTCTAATTAAATATCCATGTAGCTTTCAAAATAATATGGAAGAGTTATTGTATGATTTTCCTTAAAAACTGGGATTAAAATCAGTGCTCGTTATTATAATAATTTTTTTTGTATATTGGTCTTATAGGTGTAATGTAAATTATGCAATACTGTAAGCTTAATCAATATTGAATCAATAATGAATGTATCTCAGTACATGTTGAAGGTGTGATACTTGATAGGTTAATATTGGTAACATGTTCTCCATCTCTGGAATATACCTTTATTTCTGGAAAGATCATCGCTAGTTTTTTATAGTCACATTGAATGTGGTTGTTATGTGCCGTTTGTATGTCAGTTGGTCTGTCTGTCCATTCGTCAGTCAGCCATCCATTGGTCCCGAATTTCTTGTGGACGTAAAGTTGTAAATATCATCATATTGGCTTGACATTTATACAATAGTTATCCAACCAGTGTTTATGTTCACAAAATGAAGAAGCCTGTCAATATTGATGGAGATTTTTATGCAATTTGTATGTTCATGAGACGAAGAAGCTTATTTATTTCAAGTAATTACTTTCTGAGTTATTGTACTTGGTCACTTTGAAAATTCTTATGGATGCCCTGGGCCTGGCTGATAAAGTTGTCTGATTGAAGTTTTCTTGATGTTAATTTCCAATAATTACCTTTTGGGTTGTTAGTTACCCATGATAACTTTTAAGTGTCTTGTAAATGCTCAGGTAATCAATAATGATCCAAAAGGCAACAAACTGCCTGTATGGACAGCTTGTATGATTTGTTGCTGTGGACGTATATAAATATATATGGTCTGTTGCATGGCAGCAGACTATCTCTTTTTTTTATCAAATCTCAAATAAAAAAGTTGAAATTGTTTCAACCTTTAAATGATAGATCTGACAATTATCTTAATTAAAGAAAACAGTGTATTGGTAAGGAATTGATGTATTGTCATATTACATGTTCATTGACATTTATTACATGATTGATCAGCAGTTGGTGTCAGATGTGGTTTTATTTTTTTTATTAAAAATTAATGATTATTTAAGATAAAAAAACTAATATGAAGAAACATAACCTCTGGATACACAGATAGAAATAATCACTACAGCTGTATAATGATATGAAGTGAAGACGGGCATACGCCATACAGTGTGCTATGAGGGAAATTTTGCCTTGACAGCCGCACTATGTACTACTATTACATCGAATTCCAACTGTCAAGGGATCTTTAATGTGCACACAAGCCCTCAATTTTCCATCCCATGAGAATGACTAGACAGCTGTCCTTGTCAGGCCCTCCATCCTGTTTCAATGACAAGGAGGAATCACGCTGGCACTATAATGATATTTTTAATGATTCAGAATGATTTATTATTAAATGGAGATTGTGCAGATAAATAAATAAGAAAAACAGTAAAGGTTACGAGTGTTTTTTTCCACAACAGATGTTAGAAAGTCACCTTCACATTCTATTTGGTTGAAAAAATTACGTAATAGAATAGATACGGTATGCTTCAAACTATTTACGATATTTATCAAGCTGATAAAAAGAAATATCCTCATGTTTCTTGCTGATTAGGTCATTTAATTTTAACGTCTGTAGATATGAAATATCTAGTTGTCTGTTTGATGACCTCTAAGACAGATGTAGTCGACACATACTTATGATTTGATAGAATCAAGTCCGACTGGAAATCGATTGAGTCGAGTTACATATCAGCCATCAGGCTTACTTAAAACTAGAAGCAGCTCATGTCTCTGATCATTGCTAGTGGGTATAGTATTAGCTCACTGGATATGCCTCGAGCAATGATTATGTTTTCATATTTACGGTAGTTTATTTTGTCTCTTAACAGAATTTTCTGGCATAAATGAAAATTGGATCCATATTTATCCACTATTAGTAGCAAGTGAAGGGATAAACTATAATGACTTGATTATTGCCATGCAAACTGAATATTACAACAAAATTATCACATTAAATTAATAACAAATAGCGAATTCAATCTAGTTATTGATAATTCTGTTCTTCAGTTTTATTCAAGATATGTCTGTAAACAGATGGATACTGTGTGACAGGATGCTCCAAGGTTTACCCCCAGCATACAATCCATACACCTCTTTTGGGCATAGACATACAGGGCAGGGGGTGCAGTTGTCCCTCTAACCTTCGGGCAATCTGATTTTTCGGCCAGTGAACAAAATTTTTTATTTTATCTAGGTGGCAAAATAAAGTGTCTGAAATGTAATAAAACACTAATTTTACTTTTCTTTTAATTGAATACCACTGTATTGACTATGGATTAAAACATTTTGAGTGATATTTTGGGGGGTGTGCGGCCGTCAAATAAATTTTCCCAAATTTCCTTAGGTGGTCCCTACAAGGTAAGCTCCACTCCTCTGCTGTCGCCAAAGACTGTCGGTGCCGTCTGTAACCCAAATTTTTCTTTGAGAACATTTGTTTCTGCCCCCCTAACTGTTATCGAGCCCGTATGCCTATGCTACTGGGCGATCGAAACGGAATCCTCCGCGACCAAGTCAGTATAATGTTAACTCAGGACAAGATAGGACAGAAGAATTTAGGGTCAACAGATATACAGTCACACATTCAGGAGCCCACATATTTACATGTACATCCCTTCAATAACTATAATTGGAGCCTGAAGTCAATAGTAAAAAACTAAAGTAGACAAAAAAAAATAGCAGTGTTTATACCATCAAAAAGCATCTCATTGTCTGGAGATTGCATAAAATCAAGAATGTATTTAGAAAAATCTGTAGGAAATGACCTAATGATTTATTAATGAGTTTGTCTCTCTAACACATGAAAAAAGTTGTTGGATGTTGTTTTTCAAATGAGTCTGAATGAAGAAGTTTAACTTAGCCTTTTCCATGGTTAAAAGTGGTAAAGAATTCTTTAGACCTGTAAATTAAGTTCTATTTCATAGCTGTCTGACATTTAATATATCTCCTCAAGATTCAGTTTACTTTTCTATAGTCTGTTGTAGAAGTAGTAGAACCTTTCATTACTGCTAAAATATTAAGTAAGTCTCCGATTATGGATTTTTTAAAACTTGGCTAATGGTTATTAATATTTTATTTTGTGTGCAACATAATACTCTTTCTGAGTCAGACTTGTGCCTTGGGTCAATTTGAAAAGTTTTGTTATGACATAGTGTTATAAACTAAATGGAAAAACTAACTAACGGATGCTATCATATTGTGACCTAGCTTCAGTTGTCATTGTCTTTTTCATAGATGAATTAGGGTTTGGTTTTTGCACAACTTGGCTTGTAGTCGGCATATGAGCTGCAGTGTGCTATGAGAGAAATCTTGTCCGGACAGCAGTCCATTTGCCTGCTATTCATCGAATTCTTTTTACATGCACGCCAATATATGTGTACACACGACACAGAGGACCTTATTGTTCATCATCCTATCCAAATGACTAGACACTGTACCTTGCCAGGCCCTCAATCCTGAACCTATGACTGGGAAAACCAGGCTGGAAAATCACTAAGGACTTTCTCAGCCAACAAAGGGATAAAACCCCCAAACCTCTTGGTTAATGAGTCAGAGTCTACCTCACTCACTGAGACACACATTTCAAATGATGTTAAGTTTCATGAATCTTGTGGACAAATTTTTATAAAGGAAAGATATTTTTTTAAAAGTATGGAACCATATCTCTATTTTTCTGATAAAATGATTACTGTGAGTTTTACTGGAAATAGATTTCACATTGAACTATATTTAAAACAACATTGAATTATGTTATAATCAGCAGTGGGTTATGTTAAAGATTATGTTTGAATCAACATTGAATTATGTTTAACTCAACATTGAATTTTGTTCAATCAACATTGAATTATGTTCAGTCAACATGAAATAAATATCTTGAAATTATTTTATTATATGGTCAGTGTTTTATTTAAGAAGAATGAAGACAGGTCCATATGTAAAATAATGATATGATAATATGCTGCCATCTAGCTACATGTAGTAGCTGTCCAACAGGCAATCTCATGAAATTATTATGGAAAGGTTATCGGGAAGCCAAAACTAATTCAAACTTGTGAAATCAATGTGTGTTATGGTAAGGCCACAGGCCTTTTATCAAAGTTAGCAATGGTAGTACAAGTTAATTGAGGTAACGTGTTGATAGATGGATGATTTGTGTGAATAATCTGTCTATTTAGTTTAGATGTGGTCGGAAAGTAAAATGAAAGAGAAGGAGAACCCAAGAGTAAACATTGATTAGTGATATACATCGATTCTTTTCTTTCTAATCAAAAAGAAAATTAGCTAGTTAGTATTTGTACTCGTTTGCTATTTCGGACCTACATTTCTCTTTGATTATTTATAATTGATTTAATCTTTTATCCTTATTAAGAATACATTTATTTGTCTTTGATCTAAACCGATATATTTGAACCTGAATAGGTTAATGTACATTGTATGATTTATAGGTATTTATTATATTATTGCTAGCTTACTAATTGTAGCCACTGTCTAGAATCAATTATTTCTAAATGGTTACGGACTACGGAGTATATAATGTTCATCCAGACATATATAATAAAAACACTGTAGTAATTAGTAAGTTTATACTTATTTATCAAGCTTGTGTGCAAGCTATTTATGGACATAGTCATTTCCTTTCATTGTTCTTATATACTTGCTTGTTTGAAGGAATTTTATATAAGCCAACATATTTAAGGAAACTCAATGTAATCTTAATCCCCAATGTAATGGTATGAGGTTGTTGTGTTAAAGCTGATAATTATTTGACGTCTATGACAAGATGACATTGATGGTGTACTTAGTTGTAATCTTACTTATATTGGCAATTGTCTACCAATACAAATTACGGTACATAATTACTATAGATCCAAACAGGTTAATGAAATTTATATAAGAATCCATTAAACATTGTAAAGCAAGAGAGAGAGAGAGAAACAGGGTTTAACGTCCACTCGACACAAACTAGGTCATTTTGGGACTAACATATGGTTTCAATTTTATTTCAATAATTCGCTTGCGCGTAGGGGTCTTTAGCAGTGGGAGGAAACCGGAGTGCCCAAAGGAAACCCATGAGGTTGAGAAGGTGCCCCTATCTCCTTGCCACTTACGCTCACACCAGGGATCGAAAACCACAGCCGCAAGCCAGAGGTGACCGGCCAGCTAGAGGTCGAAGCGCGGCACTCTAGACCCTGTTGCCCCTACTTGCAGATTGTGCAGTACCAGATATTAGACATACATTATGTAAGGGGTAAATCTGCCTATTGCAGGTCTTTTTTAAGAGCTGAAATGTTTTGATAGACCGAGTCTGATTCACCTATTTTAGTTTTCCCACATAAATATAGTACAGAAAGTGTTAGCATTTAACAATCAATCCTAGTTCTGAACAAAATGCCACTTAGTAGTCATAAAAACAACCAAAGTATTTTATTGAGAGGACTTTAACCCCAGTCCAATCCATTTAACTCTCCATCTTGTTTCAATGTGAATTGATCTTAATAGATACAGGTGACGGATAGATTTGACACTGTACAGTGCTTCAATCAATGTCTCTCCCACTTTATACAGATCCTCCATCAATCTCACCCATATATCGGTGGACCAACACCAACGGTGCATTAACTTTTTGTCCAACTTAAGTGATGTCTTCAGCTTTTAAGCAGCAACTGGCGATTATTATATTATGAAAGCTAAAATCGCTTTTGTTTGAGCTTTATTTTTTAAAATGTCAAATGTTCATGTAGATTGTAGATTAAGGACAATTTCTCCTGTTTTTAACATAGTCATCAACCGGATGCCGACTGACACGATCTATATATGGCAACCATGACAGTGAATGAAGATCTAAAATCGTAACTTACATTAGCTCTAACTTTATGCTACTGCTTGCTTCGCAGTGAAAGTAGATCGTTGATAGCATATATGTCTGACTGCTAGAATAGACTCTAGTTTCAATAATGTTTTCAAATCAAAAGCAATATGCCTTCATATCGATTCCCGTCTGATGTAGGTTGTGAGTGAAGGAAATTTAATTAAATTGTATTTATCTTGAAAGGTGACAATTGAGACGTGAGAGATTTTCATGAAGTAACAATAAAGACAAGATAAGAAGAAACCCTGTTTCATGATGACGTCTTCAAAATGTTTGTACATACCTATGAGATTTTAAAGAGGTGTTCTGAGAGAGAAACTTCAAATAACCACATTAACATTCTCTATTCTGAAAGGAAATTACTAAATGAATACACACCATGAATGTCTTTCAAGCACAAATTACATGCACATAATTTAAAAGGATTCCACTTCCATCTTTATTCGATTTTTCTATAAGGTCTAGTGAGTCTGTGAATCATATTTAAGGCTTAATTTATTTGTAATTATTGATTAGATCACTTGTATTATCTTTTTGATTTATAGATCTAAAGAAATTTTTTGAATAATGGGACGCATTAATTAACGTACAGTGCACATCTATTAGATGCTGTTGATGCTGAAAATCATTTTAAGTGAATCACGCTTTTCAATAAAGCATGGTTAATGAAAATTTCTCTGAGACTCTTTCTTTGTCAATGTTCGTAATTATTTTGTTTGTTTCAACTTTGTCCTTTAAGAGATAAAGGCCCATTGACATCATCCAGAAGCTCGTCAATGATTCAATCATAAGCACTTTTGTCATATTCATTTTATTGTTGCTTATTTTATTACATATGACTGATATTATTAATTGTATTGCCCAATGGACCAGCTTAATGCTTTTCTGTAAGGTTTTGTTGAAGCCATATTTCCATGTATCAGGGGAAATAGTTGATAAATTGCCAGTTTCGACCTCAAGATAAGTAATTTCACTATTGATTAATAGACAAGAGTCGATAAACATAAAATGTCGTCTGTACGAGACGTAAAGTTTAGTGTAACCATCAGGGGAATTACGACAGATTCAGTGGTATAATGAGAATAACTGTCCAAATCGTCCGTGTCACCATATTACCACTGACATATTATAATATATAATAGAATATTTATGGTCTATCAATCTAATCAAATATATAATAGACAAATTCTATTGGGAATTTTGATGTTTATTGGTAATGGTGTTTGCTGGAATTTTACCAAGATGAAAATAATTGCTACAATCATCACGTTACCAAATATGAAACATTAGGCACAATTTTCAGGAACAATGAGCCCTTCACCTACAGGAAAATCATTGATGGGTTGGAGTAGCTGGTAGCTTTGAACAAATAACTGAATGGTTTGAGAAACGTTTGAAGTGCTGATGAGATCCTCAATGAGGTGGCAACTCTGCTTCAACTTCTGTTCTGAAATGAGATATATACTGACATTAATGAACTGTTAAAGTCTCAGTGTGCCAGACAGGCAATGACCATTTTGCTTATTTAAATTTAACAGATGTAGGAGATATGTAAATATGTAGTATGCTGGATGATTTTTCTAAATCTTGGGACACCCAGATTGTTCTCTCCTGTTGCATTTATCGCTTAAATAACTCCAATAGTTTCATTACATGAATACCGGACTAAGTTCAGTAATGACCATTTTCTGCTCAGGTTAAGCAGTGTAGTAAGCACTTTGATGCTGTACCAGAAATAAATCAGCAAGTAATTATTGAATGTCATTATTTATTTTGAGATTTATACTTGGGACATCATTTTTTCTGAGCATAAATAAAATTGGATTTTACGACAATGTCATGCAGTGTGCAATGAGGGATATTTCTGCCTATAGTTCATTCTAACTGCCAAGGGATTTTCTTCCAATCCCAACTGACATAGTTCCTTCCTAGGTCTTGCATGCCTTCACTATTGACTAGACGAAATGAGACTGGAAAAATCTCAGTGGAACTTACTTAACATAAAATTCTTCTGGTGCATTGCTCACTCATGAACAATAGCTCCCCATTCTAAAAGGGTCATAATGAAATATTTAGATAAAGAGCTGGCTGTTCTCTCTATAATATTTCAAAAATAGATAATGCAAAATGAATATACGGTACTGAAACTTTCTTCTAAATTACTTTATTTTGAATGAAGTGATTAATGGTTGTAGTTTTGACAAGATGGGTGCATTGATCGTAACCACCAAATCTTGCAAGTCTAAAAGTTTTATTAAATCAAATCATTAAATGCCCAAACTGCTCTAATCTACTTAAGATAAGAGCTATCTGATGACTGGGAATTGATTATGGTCTTGTCATGTTAATAAATGTCTAATTGATAATTTATATAACATTTAAGATCCTAAGAAAGACCTTGCAATAGGCAGATGAAGCTCTTACATAATGCCAGTTAAAGCAATGATTCTATATTAAGAACATATTAAAATACGTAATAATGGCAGTGAAACACGTTTCAAACAGATAAAACATCAACTGTATAAAAAAAAACAGTCTGTACCTTCATTAAAATGCGAACCACACAGACCATTTTGATGTCCTAATAGGCTTTTATTTAGATACAGTTTACATTATTAGATCCTGGTAACGATATCGACCGCAGATCTGGTTTATAAAATAAATGCGTCTGCTTCTGTTTACTAGCATGATAAAAAGAAATAGTGCAAAGTAAGGTTTGACAGAGTGCTTAATGTGCAGTAAAAACATGACAGATCAAATATTGGAAAAAAATGTCACGTCTGGCAAGTTTTATAACAACTGGGGATTTGTGGCAAAAATGTGGGATGTTCTAATGCCATGCTTCCTGGGAATTTATGAGTGGCAGAAATGCATTAAATAAATGGTCCCTGATGGTATTAAATCATACATGTACCATGTTCAATAATTGCTGGTATTATGTTGTCTCATCATTCAGTCGCCATTTCAAGGTACTAGAGATAGTAAGCTATGACCTTTAAAACTTGATTCAAATGTTATCAAACAATCTTTCTATATAGACAGTCAGTATTATCATATTGATGTGTGGGTAAGTGGGGATTGCTGAAGTGCATGCATGTTGGATCTTAAGGTCCCCCATGGAGTCAGGTGGTGTGGTTTAGATTTCCTGCTCGTACTTAATAAGAAGTAGGGTAGCCAAGCATGTTGGATCTTAAGGTCCCCCATGGAGTCAGGTGGTGTGGTTTAGATTTCCTGCTCGTACTTAATAAGAAGTAGGGTAGCCAGTCCAAACCTCTTGGATTTTCTCTGTGTCCACGTTTCTTTCCACTTTTAAAGACCCATATCTACATGCAAGCCGATTATTGAAATAGGTGGGGGCGAAACTCTTTAGAATTTTAAATCTTATCAGGAGATACCCAGAATACTCACACTTACTTAAAATAATATGTTTATTTTGTATCTAAAAGAAACATGTCTAATCACAATACAATATTATTGCCATGAGTCATGCCATTGTTTTAGTACTTGACTAATTTTGTAGACCCTTGAATTTCTTTTGTTATTCACTGGACAAAAAACACACTGAAATGTATCAACCCATATAAAATAATTTTTGGAATGTGTCTACTATACATTCCATTGCATTTCATTCTCTATAGTCTGTTTTCAGTATCATTGAGTCAGCTGGCGTGGTTTTTGACTCCCCGGTTGTACATGACAAGGAGTAAGGTTTTCTGTCAAACCTCGTGGGTTTTCTCCGGGTTCCCCAGTTTCCTTCCACTGCTAATAAATACCCATACGCACAAGTGAAATTATTGAAATAAAAATTAAACTATACGTTAGTCCTGAAATGACCTAGTTTGTGTCAAGTGGATGTTAAACCCTCTTTCTCTCTCTCTGTTTTCAGTAAGTTATATATTAGTTCTCTCCAGTGATGGGATTTCAAAATATTTTTTCTCAGACATTTTTTCCCGAAAATAAAGTGGCATAACTCATATTGTAATTTAAGCAGTCGTTTTCAAACCACAATTAAGAACAAAATGTTCGAATTCATGCCTAAAAAAAATAGGTGCACCTGGTTATTTTACAACTTTTCTCTCTATATTTCAGATTAAAGTATGATCTATTAGTTGGTGGTGTATTAAGTATGAGGATTGAACATTATACACAAGTTAATGGTTATTCCAACATGTACTGGGGGTGGGGAGCGGAAGATGATGATATGGCCTACAGGTGAGTTCCACTTTACATAAAGTTGCATTATGTAAGAGCTAAATCTTACATAATGCAACTTCAAATGTTATATAAATTATTAATTAGACTTCTATGGCAAGCCTATAATCAACTCTCTAGAACATTGGATGACAGAGATTAAACTGATTAAGACATGCTTACCATTTAATGTTTTAATTTAAAATTGAATAATATATTAATTTTGTATTACTTCTTTTTGAACTATAATAGCAAGAATGACCAGCTCTTTATTTAAATCTTGGGGGGTTGGGATGGCCTAGTGGTCTATGGGTGCCGCTCTTCGGCCTCTAGCTGGCCTGTCACCTCTGGCTTGCGACTGTGGTTTCAAGCCCTGGTGTGAGCATATGTGGTATGTTGATAGGGGCGCCTTCTCAACCTCGTGGGTTTCCTCCGGGCACTCCGGTTTCCTCCCACTGCTAAAGACCCCTACGCGCAAGCGAATTATTGAAATAAAATTAAAAACCATATGTTAGTCCCGAAATGACCTAGTTGTGTTGAGTGGACGTTAAACCCCATTTCTCTCTCTCTCTCTATTTGAATCTTACATAATGCATGGATCTTTAAATTACAATCTGTTTCTTATCTTGAGCTGGTTTCCTTTTCTGTGGTCTTCCAAGTGATGTTTCTATTCCATTGATCATTTACTGGAAATGCTACATTAAATTGTACTTGAATCGAAGAATTAATGGATTGAGAAATTTATTAACCAAGCTGAGAACTTTACAGGATAATAATTGTCCTAGCATGTCTCTGACTGATCATCTTGACGAATAGAGTCAATCTCCTGTAAGAGACCGTATTGGCATGAAGTAAACAGCTGTCAGATGTATTTGGCATTGTAGCTGGAGAACAGTGATTGAAAGTAGCTTATATGAGAAAGCTAAACTCAGAGGACAAATAAAATGTGAGGGAAGAAACATAACACAAAGGTATACATGAAGCTGTTCTGCTTCGACTAGTATAATGGAGACAGGCATACGCCATGCAATGTGCTATGTGGGATATTTTGACTGGACAGTGGCACAACCGCCTATATTAAATTCCAACTGTCAAGGGTTCTTTTATATGCACACCATTGTGTAAACAGGACCTCAAGGCTTGTGAGCAAGGGTCTTACTCACTGAAGCACCAGACTCCCGAGAAATTAAAACACACAACACAAACGAATAAATGAAGGAATTTAACAGAAAACAAGGGATTCCCTGATTATATACGGCTACCGGTTCATTACAGCTGCATTATAAAGTTATGAATGTCACTTTAAATATACTCTAGCACCTCCTGGTTATGCTTTATCAATTTAGAATAGCTTGTGTCAGAAAATACAGATGGATTCTACAGAGATTAAAAGAAAAATTCCAGTCATTATAGCTGCACAAAAACTTAGAAAATTGTATTGTGTTCAGAATTTCAGAAAATTGATCTTGGTAGTAAGAGCCCGTCAGAAAATATATATTTGAAGTTTGAACATCAAGGAAAAAAACTCAGACAAAACTCAAGTGAATGGTGTTAGTAGAAAAAAATATGTTTCCATAAGTTAGCAGTGTATTTGTCTCCAAGGTAAACATTCACCTTTACTATACTTAAATTTAAAAGAATTACATCTGAATCATGTCAAAAACATAAATAAAACTAAATATACTTTTCTACACCATGGAGACAGGTAAAGAGTGAAAGATAAGTTCATACAGAGAGAAATGGGGTTTAACTTCCACTTGACACAAACTTGGTCATTTCTGGACTAACATACGGTTTGATTCTATTACAATGATTCGCTTGCATGTAGGAGTCTTTAGCAGTGGGAGGAAATTGGAGGACTCAGAGAAAAACCACAAGGTTAGACAGGCAACCCTACTCCTTGTCACGTACAACCAGGGATTCGAAACCACGCCAGTTGCTCTATGATAACCATTTGGCCATCCAACCATCCAAGTTGATGTTGGCATTTGAT
Source organism: Patella ulyssiponensis (assembly GCA_963678685.1). Classification (NCBI taxonomy): domain Eukaryota; kingdom Metazoa; phylum Mollusca; class Gastropoda; family Patellidae; genus Patella; species Patella ulyssiponensis. The sequence continues at coordinate 80,668,382 of OY783226.1, read as the reverse complement.
GACATAGAGAATAATGACATAGAGAATAATGACATGAGAATATAATATGTTGTTTAGAAGCAGTACTTGTACCGCCAGATAAAGATGGGGGAGGCCAGGCCCATAAATACAAATTTAATGTAATAAATACAACATTATGTTTTTCGTTTTATGGCACAAAACATCGATAGGTAAAAATTATCAATTGATTGTTAATGGTCTTAGTTACTAAAAGATCCTCCACCCATCGCCACCCAAAATAAAGAAGGGTGGGTGGGTAGGGGCAACCTTTTGCTATGGAACTCGACACGACACTCCATTGATAGCATAATTTTTGCAGGAATAAACTTATGGTCATTAATGGCTATTTATACTTGGAAGATTGATTATTCTAAGAACTAGATACAAAGGAGGAAAAAAAGGCTTGATACACAATTGATTGAACAAATTATGGTAAAGTGGATTGTCAAAATGAGAATCGATTTCTGGGTTTATTTGCGTAAATAACTGGAATAATGATGACTGTGTATTGACTACTGTTATAATGTATAAAAAGCCATCCATGTTCGTTCTTGAATAATATTCGCAGTAACCCAGGTACTTAATGACTGCTTTCTCCATTTCTGCTAATAATGCAAAAGAGGCATTTGCATGTTTATTTTCTAACATAAAGTTTAGGTGACCCTTTTCTCAAATGAGATTGTAGCCTAAGTATTTTCTACAAGTGAAACATACACATTTAACAATTGCTTGGCAGATTGATTGGAGTTGGGTCGCTTGTCCAACCTGTGGGTTTTCTCCGGGTCCCCCGGTTTCCTTCCACTGCTAAAGACCCCTATGCGCAAGCGATTTATTGAAATAAAATAAAACCATATGTTAGTCCCGAAATGGCCTACTTTGTGTCAAGGGGACGTTAAACCCGATTTCTCTCTCTGCTTGTTGTCATACAACATGAAATGAAATGGAGATTGACATCCTACTGTCAGGCGCGGATCCAGAGGGGGGTCGCGCCTGGCGCACGCCCCCTCTTTTTTTGAGGTGGCGAACAATTTTTAGCTCCATATATTCTCGCGGGAAAGGAGAACAAAAATAGTTTAGGTTGGAAATCGTAATTTACAGTACTTACTGGTATGAAATTAGTCCGTGGGGGAATTTTTTCCACTTAAAAATAAAGGGGCGGGCTTCGCACTCCCAAGTGGGTACAGCACGCCCCCCTTTCTGAAAAATCCTGGATCCGCCCCTGACTGTTCTGCTCCAAACTGGGCTAATGAAGATTTGAACATGTCGTACATCTATGTATGTAAATGAAATGAAATGGAGTTTTAACATCCTACTTTTCTGCAGCGACTGGGCAAATGAAGACAGGCATTAACCATGCAGTGCGCTACAAGCGCGAATTTGCTTGGATAGTGACACCAGGTCCTATGTTTATTTTAAATTTCAGCTGTCAAGGGTTCTTTTAAGAACACAAACAATGTGTACACAGGACCTCAGTTCTTCAACCCATCCAAATGACTACCTGTAGTCACTGTTCCTGTACCAGACACCCCATCCTTGCGCCACTGACAAGGGAAAACTAGGTTGGAAAAGCCTAATAAGGTACTTTCTCAACACCAGAATAGAACCCAGGACCTCCTGATTAATGTGTCAGCGCCCTACCACTGAGCCAATATGACTCCACTTCACTGATTTAAGTGTAGGCCTATAGTCATATTACAGCAGTCTGTAAGTTTCATGCAAAATAAGCACAATGCATGTTATGTTTTTAGCAAACCATTGTTGTTATTATCACAATTCTATTCTGATTAAATGACAACTTCAGTCCTTAATATATATTCGTGTTAAGATTGACTGCATCTGATATGAAAGCAGGTCAGTTTGTAATTCAATAATAAGAGAATTTTGTAACAGGAAATCACATAAACAGGCCATTAAAAGAAGTCGAGTGACATTAAACTGATTGTTCTGTCAACCTTGTTCTGTTATTTGTGAATTTCCCAGATCTCTGAGGGAATCACAAACTATCACATTGCCATTTAAACGGATTATATCCATCCCTGGTGTTAAATTATTGTCAATATATTTCCATCTCCATAAAAGTGTCGCATTAAAGCACAACTATACTCCAGTCTTCATCTGTATGTTGTTACAAAATAGAAATGACATTTTAGATATTAATTGAAAGTAAACAGGAGATATATTGAGTGTACTTGAAAAAAGCACGCTGTAACCGTGTCAGTTGTGATGTAAGTATGAGTCTCTCTGATGCAACCTAACATATCAGAAAAGTGATTGGAATTTGTAATTTTTTTAGGCAGAAGGATAACAAAGGATTGCTATGGTGATATGTATTGTGGGTTGTTAAAAGGTCATGTCAAATTGTATGTATCTGAAAATTTTCCTCATACAGGCTATAGAATAAGACATTACCAAATTATGTTGCTCCTTATCTGGTCAAAAGTATGGGGAAAGGAAAACGTCATGGAGACAGGATTTAACCAGACAAAAAAACAAAAATTAACATTGATGACAAAGAAAATCTAAAGTACTACTTTGACATCAGTTCTAGGATCTTTATGGAATACTGTAACAAAAAAGTGCTTCCTCATGGAATTTCACTTTTAAATATTATAACTGTTTCCTCATTGAATTTCACTTATAACTATTATTTCACATGAAATCTTTGTTGAGTTAATTTAGTTCAATATTAATGTTTTATTCGCTTCAAATTCACAACAATTTCTGTAAGCTGTAATCAACTGCTATCTAGCCCATGTGACATCTTGATTGAATTAATTTGGTATGCTATTAATTTTTTATTCGCTTCACTTTGGAAACAAATTCGATAATCCCTAATCATTTTGTGTTTGCATGTGATAGACTGCATTCATGCATACCCTAACAAAGCAGCTTGCATGGACATCATCAGTTATAGTGTAGATGGTTTGATAGATGAGATCTGTGAATTTAGGTCTAATCCCATCTTGTTGTGTGATGATGAAAGTATGATGGGGAGTACATGGCAATACAACTGATATATGTTATAGATTGAAGATTGTTTAAGACAACCATGATTGATCCTCACAATCGCTAATTGGAAACCCGTCTTGGCAGGATCAACTAACAGACTGACGTGTATAAAAATGAATTATAATGTAAATGGATTGTCTTTCAAGATTCTGTTATGAAGTTCTCCAAGACTACTTTCTGGATGGTGGCCAATCGTCACCTTCAGCTGATGAAAATGTAGCAGACAGGATTCTGATTTCTGTCTTTCAATTTGAAGTGAAGATCACACATGGTGTAAATGTCTTTATCAATCTATGATGAACTGTTTGTCTGTACCACCACCATGTTACTGCAGCAATGACCAATTTCAAAAGAACAACAAAACGATTTTTTGTTTGATAATATATTAAGCTGTTAAAGTATAAGAAGAACAATCGGAAGAAATTATGGATCAGGATCCAGTTGTTCCATCAATCAGATTAAAACACAGATCATATTTCGTTTCATTTTTTATATTTCAAAATTTCATTTTACGTACGCTGGAAGAGTTGTTATAATTGATGTGTTCTGGATGATGTGAGTGATTAGCCAATGAAACAGTCTCTTTCATTCATCTTTATATATCCCAAATTTATTCGTCTTTTAAATGGATAAAAGAAAGTATATTGACCTCGGTAGAATCTAATATTCAAGGGGCATTTGAATAATGTCTTAAAATTTTTGTCTTGTAAACTCATTACTCCCATTAATTCTATTTTCAGAAATAGAAACACAAATTTATTTAATTAGAGTGCATACAATTGGTAATGTGGGGCATAAAGGAACAAAACCAATATTTTTATATTCCGAAATGTCTGACTCTCTGTCAGTCAGTTAAAGTAGCTCAATATCATCCACAGTCTTCGACATTGAAAACACAGATAATTAAAATTTGTCAATTTAAATCAACATCGATGTTGTGATTGTACTGGGAAAAGATGTGTTTATGATATCCAGTATTTAAGAAATGAAATGAAATGGGGTTTAACGTCCTACTGTTCTGCTCTAAGCTGGGTTAATGAAGATGCCATACAGTGTGCTACGAGGAAAATTTCCTGGACAGTGGCACTACAGCCTACTCTTATATCCAATTCCAACTTGTCAGGCCCTCTGTCCTGCATCACTGACTAGGAGGAACCACTCCGGAAAATCTGGATGAACTTTCTTGGACAATACAGGGATCGAACACCTGACCTCCAGGCTAGCGAGCCAGAGCCATTCCCACTTTGCCATTGGTAACAAGTGACTTGAAGTTCGAGGCAAGACATATTCCACAAGTCATGTCAAATGGTGACTTCATATTCTTTATCTGGAGAGCGTGCACAATAAATACTTCCAGTGTAGACTGGAATAAACAGACGCCAGAGATTGCTAATCCATTGAGACTTCTGGCGTATTTCACCAAACGTAACTGATTTGAAATTAGTATAAAAATGGAAACAATCAATCCGATTAAAATACAAATCTATATTTTCTTCTTTTAAGGGCCCAGACTACATGAAAATCTGACCAGACATTGATTAATCAATCAGTGTTGACACTTCTAGGTGTTTACCCACAGTTTCTTGCTGAGCAAGCCAAGAACTTGCCATAATAGATCATTTCATTGGCAAATTTCTCACGTCAACTTGAACGCCTGTTATATCATGTAACAACTCTTCCAGATCCTAGTGTAGTAAAGAAAAGTACGGTGAAATGAAATTTTGAATTATGAAAAATGAAACGAAAGAGGGTCTGTGTTTTAATCAGATTGGGAATCGATTGAATGCATTGCAACCCATTTGTGTCAATTTCTAGGTACCAAATATTAGCGATTTAGCTCCTTTAAAATCTGATATTCTTGAAATTTGTCTTCATTGTTTACTCTAGTGACACAAAGAATCTTATGATTTTTTCCTCTTAATTACTGCTTTAGATTCTACTGTTATCATCTTAATGACTCCAATTCATGCTATGTTAAAGAGGCATTATTCAAGAGCTAAATCTGCCTATCACAGGTCTTTCTTGATGCCTTAAATGTTATATGAATTATTCATTACACATTTATTTTCTTACCAAGACCATATTCAATTCTCAGTGCCATAGGATACTCAAAATTTTCGTCAGATTCAAAGACAATTAAAACTGTCAAAATGATTTATTTCAAAAAAGTATTATCAAGACTTTGTTTTTCATCTTAACAGTAGCAATGACAATTGAGGGTACACTGTTCTTCTAACACCAATAACTCGGCTCAGAATGTGGAAATTTGACTGAGTTTTTCAACAAATTCCCATTTCATTATCTACGTTATATCTATTATAGCGAGGAATGCCAGCTCTTTTTCTAACTCTTATATATTGCAATTTTGATGATTTTCAATAATTATTTACAAATTTATTAACCTTGATCATTCTGAAAATTTTTGTGAATGTTCTAGACTTTAATCTTCAACTTTTTGAATGACGGGTGTATGTTTTGTTGGATATATAGAAATAAAATGAAAATTATCTGTGCTTAATTTATTATCAGTTACTGCATTTGTTTTTTATTTGTTATTTCAGAATATTACATACGGGTTTAAAGATTACTCGTCCTCCTACAAATATTGCTAGATATAAAATGATTAAACATACCAAGAGGAAACCTACTGCATGGGTTACAAGGTGAGTCTATTTCTGTGTTTATACCACACTTCTGTCTGACATGTATGATTACCTATATATATCAAATTACATCCCACTTTCTTTTAGCTTTTATGCTTTAAAGATACATTCCCACAAAAGTATGTATCAGGTAGTTATTTCCAATAGAAGTATGGCAATTTTGATATACATGATGTATACCTGAATATTGAAAGTAGATACATCCAAAATAACTAGAAAAATACTGGATTCCCTTATTATCCTTGTAAGGCAATCAGTCACCTCCATTGACATAAGATGGAGCATTTCTAATGACAAACGGTTGGTACAACTTGGAGAAAATTAAATGTCCAGTAGACATTAAATGATAGAGTAATCCAACAATTACGGGTAACTTAGGTTTTGATATTTATGATAAATGGACAGCAAGTAGTGACAAATATAAGACTGGATAATCCCTAAACCAACATGGCTAATGATAATAGATTCTTGCGGCATGGGTAGTATTCTTGAGATTGGAATGTTTCGAGAGTGATTTGAAGCTTTTTATACATAAATTAGTTAGAATTAATTTGCCTTAATTAATATTTTCCCCTACAGAAAGCAAAAAATTGAGGTGTACACAACCCTTATAAATGTTACTGTCAATGATGTTATATAATCATACATAATGAGATAATTGCCGTGCCTTGAAATGTGAGAATTCATTTGGCCCAGTAGTGATCCCTTGACAAAATATAAGCACAAAAATAAAAACTTCCCTTGTACATCAGATTTGTTTGGAAGGATTGTCTGAGAACCAAAATATTTTTTTTGTGTGGCCTAATTTATGATGATTTCTATGACTACATAAGCTAACAACCCAGGAAAACCGCAGTATTTCTGTATACTCTTGTTTAATATAAACAGCCACATGATCTTTTATAAACAAAACCAATCGGCAAGTCACTGTTTTATACCTCCCGAACAACTAGACATTCTTCTCTCCAGTCATTCGTGAATATGTATTTTCCCCATCATTAATAGATTCCTTATCTAGCTCATAATTTATATATCTTGGGTTTTGTCTAGTATTAAAAATTGTATAAAACCATTTTATGGAATATAACTGATAAGAATTGTAGTGTGTGACTCGAGGCAACACTGCTCTATTGATGATATCTTGCATATGGATGATTCATAAACAATAAAACAGGCTATTTTAGTTGATGCTTTCATTAATTCAATTTTATTTTAAATACTGGAATATTGTTATGTCTGGAACTAATTGATACAGTACATAGAATTGTGGCTGTCTCTTTTTTGGTTTCTCAAACAATTAAAATCCATTGTTTGAATATTGAAATATCGATATATTTTAACTGTAATGACTCTTGGAAGTCAAATATGGAAAAGATTTTTGTTTAGTTTCATGACACTCCATCCACACCATCCACTGTGGATGGACACTTTAAATGCTCAAGTAATTATCCGATTGACTTGAAATTTATACATGGTATTCATGTTGTTTTCTAACAACTTTTGATAATTACTGTCAGAGTTTACAAGACTGATCACTTTCAACAATCTTCTGCACCATTGAGCCTATTTTTGTCATTCATTTACTGTTAACTTTATACTAAACGTTCATAATTTATATTCATGAGTGGAAGAAGCCTGTTTATTTTCAACAGTTACTAATAATGACATGCTTTGAAAATTTAAAAATATTGTTAGAAATCATTGTAAGTGTATCATGTGATTGAACTGAAATTTAAACACTGTTAATTATATCAAAAAGTGTATTGATTTTCAATTGATGTCTTTATCTCAATCGATTGAAGTTATCATCTTGTTACCGAGAAAAACTAAAATCTGATTAAGTTTTGATTATTTCATACACACACACATAGTAATTATTTCATACACACACACATACAAAAATCCTTTATGGACTGCACAGATGACATTGTGGGCATAATATGTTTTATTGCATGAAAACCCATTTATGTTTTTTTTTATGTATGGTGCCACTGTCTTTCCGTTCCAGTAAAAATATTTATCAAATTGATTACGTGCTTGGTTTTAATAACCGAGCACCAGACAAATTCTATTTATGTTGCCGTTATTTAATGAAAACTAAACCGCCATTAATTACAGTAATGCAATTTCCTTCCTTATTTTTCTTACAGATCGAAACTATTGAATACAGCAGTGAAAAGGTTTAAAATGGATGGATTAAACAGTGTCAAATATAATGTAGTGTGCATTCATTATAGACCTTTATATACTCATATTGTGGTCGACGTAGGTCATCTTATGTGATGAGGTCATTTATTACTAGGTTTTAAGGGTGACAACTCAGTGTAAATAATCTACTTTGAAATGATCGGTGACTATTGCGAGCATAAACAAAAACTGTGAAATTAAAGTTAAAAGCTCCAATGATTTTATTTTTGTTTGTTTTAATCTTACGCTGAAAGGAATAAGTGGATGAATGAAGATATAATGTATGTATGAAATTTAATTTTTGAGTTAATAATGAATGTTATTTTAAACTAGGAAGTATGTAAATATCACTGGATAGGCCTATTAAATAACGTGCAATACATGAAATTGATGTACATATTAAATTGTTTTATAATAGCTTTTAGAGGGTATAATAAGTTGCTATTGGGTGTTTATGAAAATTAAGTTTCTTTAATTGGTCTGTTTCTTTATTCATCAATGTTAGATATTTTCATTATTTTAGCTCTCATCGTAAAAATATTGGTAGTAAAAAGTATTCTTGTGAAGACAAATTTGTCATCTTGTGCCTACGTGAATGAATTATATGGCTTGACAAATTTTCTTTTACAATGCTAAATGACATTCAGAACATGCAAGGTAATTGAATTCAAACGAACATTGTTTCAGTGATAATCAAAGTTTTGCTGATTCTGAGGTTGGGTTCAGCCAATAACATTAACCATTAAATGTGTATTTCTGATTCAATATTCAGATAAAGGCAGAATTTATATGTGTGGCAAGAGTGGTGGACAGATTCCAAAGCCTTGCCACCGGATTTAATAATAAATGCTTCAGAAACTTATTAAGAATTTATCACCAGCTTATATAGGGGCAGATTATAAAGGGAATAGTAGTGTCATAGAGGGCCCCAGCTATGGAACTACTCTTCCGTTAAACGTTAAAGCTTGTTTTGCATAAAAAGAATATTTTCAATATAGATGGAGGATTGCTATTGGACAGTGGTTCTGCAATTATTAACACCCCCCCCCCCTGCCCTGTTAACAATTGGGAGGCCTCCAGAGGTTACTTCAATTGTGAAAGCTGAATTAAATGTATTTTTAGGAGAAATTTGTTTGAAGACTCTTGTGCCTTTCAACGGGACTCAGGCAGCCGTTTCTAAGGGCCATATCAAGATTTCTTCCCAGATTGGGATTTTTCTTTCGGCATTCTTTTTGGAGTTCTTCAAAGATATTTCTGGTTGGAGGCTGACGTCTGCTGTAATATGCTTATTCATCAACCTATATTTTGATTTATGACAAAATATTAAGCCTATTGAATTAAATAATAAAATGTAATACTAAGAGAGTTATTCACATCCTACCAACAGTTTATAACTTTATTTTACTATTGAATTGCATAATTAGTTACATACCCATCACCGTCCCTTTAAATTATTAATAGTAGATCCAATAGAAGTAACAAATTATACTACATATTATTCCTTAACTACAACGCATAATTATGAAAAACAGTCATGATTTATTTAGAAGAAGTTTCAAAGAGTGTTCTCTCAATGAAGCTAATATAATATGTGTTATAGTTTATTAATCTTCCCAGTTACTAAATGCCACTATAAGAATACATGTTATTTCTTCAGTTTTGTTGTTTTAAAGTTATATCATTAATAATAAAAATTGATTAATGTTTTTATTGATGAACAACATATCAAATATGTAAGTGTAAATATAATTATAATTTATGCTTGTACCATTGAAATGGTATGAAGCACTGCAAAATGTTTAGTGTTTCATTTTTGAATAATGATTTGGGTTTAAAATACTATAAATTTAAAAAGACAAAAAACATTATTTATCTGTATTTCTTGCTCAGCTTGATTGTCTTTTTCATATTTAATTTTGGTTCAAGAAGAAATAATGAGAAACCAAATGGAGATTATTAGTAGGTGTTAATTGAACACTTGATATTTTATGGTGTTTAGATCCCATTAGTATCATATTTTGTTATTATTGTTTTATAAACATGTATTGTTAATTAATGTTACAAGGCTACACTGCATGTATTCAAATTACTTTGGATGAGATCTGGTCTAATTTAAAAACAATATAGTTAAATACTTCATTCTTTGCACAGGTTCTTTTGCCAAATATGACAAAAGTTCTTCAATTTTAATTGAAATTGTTGGTCTACAAAAATAATTTGTAAAGGCCTAAAAATCGACATAAAAATAGAGTTGTTTAATTTTAAAGTGTAAATGCCTGCAGATATACTCTATATACTGTGATTTATTCGTTAATATTGTTATCATTGCCAAATATTATTTACATGTGTATAATATGTGTCATAATATTATTATTATGTATGGATACATAAATTAATATATGTATCCCCTAGTGATTAAATGAAGACTGTTTTAGCCTTATAAATAGCACAACGGAAAAATCATCTGGTGAAGAGGACAAAACACGTATCTTGAAACGCATTCACACACTAAAGACAACAATATATTTGTCTGTCAGGAACCTCTGATAAAAGTTTAAAATATGTATAGTCTAGCTAGTTGTAATAAACAATCAAACAACTGAGCTATGCCTCTTTATGTGTTAAGCGAAGTGTTAAGTGTTGGCAAAATGGAAGCAATAAGTGTGGAATTTAATTACTATAATTGGACTGGGGGGAGGGGGGCTTATAAGATTGGTACTATTATAATGTGCCTTAAAAACAAAATCAGATTATTTAGTTCAATTTATAGATGACTGGGAATTTATTTAGGTGTTGGCTTTAATGTCGTATAAGTTGTATGGAATAAACTTGTTGATATGTGTACAGAAGCTTATAAGTTTATTGGATCTAGAATAAAATTATCAATATTTCCACTGGATATTGTTTAACTATGCACCATGTTGGCATATGTCGCAAATCAAAAGTTGAACTTTAGTAGTCAAGCTTAAGCTAATTGATTTCTAAAGATATCAGTTTTATAATTCTCAAAAATTCAATATTGCTGCCACCTGTGGGTTTATTTCAAAAAGAAATTTTAGAAATCCAGCATCTTGTCAACAATACAATGATTAACCTATTTTTATAGGCCCACATTAAAATGTGGTTGTATACTGTTGTTGCCGCAGTCCAGCATCGACAATTCGTTGTGGACGCACTAGAGGCTAAAGTTAATATTTGTTTGATTTCAAATTTATACAAAGGTCATGAGACGCAGAAGGCTATTTTCAACCATTTCCTAAAATTATGGCCCTTGGTTACTCTAGAAACTAAAGTTGAACTAGGGGCTAAAGTTAATATCTGGTTGACTGGAAATTTATACATAGTGTTTAAGGCGACAAAGAAGCCTAGTTATTTTTAACAATTTCTAATAATTACTGCCAGAGTTATGGCCCTGATCACTTTGAAAAATCTTGTGGACACTCTAGAGTCTACAGTTAATATCAGGTTGACTTGAAATTGATACAGTGTTTATAAATGTTTCATTACTGACAAAAGAAAAAACATGCGACAACTCTTGTCGGCTGCCAGGACGACTTAGCTGATGTTGGCATATATTTTGTTGCTTGGCAACCTATCTTTTGATTTTGTTTAGGATGTATTGGTTTTTAGGTTGTGCCGCCATATTGTTTCTGAATGGTCTTAATCAATAATGAATCCATTGCCACCAAGTTAATCCAGTTTATAGTGTTTATTTAATAAAAAAAATTTCATAGGCTAGGCATGTTAGTTTATTTCAGGATACAAAATAAATAGCCGGGATCGATTCATATTGCTGTTTTGTCGAAAACTAGATGGGTACCTTCACTAGGTTGTTGTGACTACTGTTGGTATTAAATTAGTTTTTTCCACTTGCTATCTAAGTACATAACGTAACTCAAGCACTCTTCATGTCTGTTTTAGAAATCCTCGTACAACTTTTTGGACAGGACAACATACCCCGGTAGATATATTTAGTGAAGGTTAGAATTGAATCTATTGATGTATTAGAGTTGATAGATCTATGCAAGCCACAATGTATAGTATTTAGGCTTCCATAATATTAGACTATTTTGTTTCATATATTATGTACCGGTAGTATAAATGTTTCATTAATTTAAAATCCGATCATTTCATGATTTAGCAATACTAGTTCTGGTCACTAGATTAATTAGTGCGTAATTAAAAGTCCAGATCATGTTGGTTTGTTACCAAAAAATAAAATTATTTTCAAAAATAAGAACTGAGTAAGCAACACCGCTTCAGATGACCACATATTTTATATCAACAAGATTTCATATGATAGCAATGAGCATGCCTTATTTTATTCTTTTAAAGCAGTGCTATTCAATAATTAAGACTCAGAAGTGACTCATCCTTTGATGTTGGTGTACCTTTATTTAAAATACCAATCATACATTATTTATACTGGGTGAACCGTTGGAATGGAATCGCATGATGCTTTCATTTAAATACATATACGGGATAGTGTCTGTATTGTGTAATATATTGATACAACACTCTGGCAATATATTACTTTATGTCTCGTTTTCGACCATTAAACTACTCTTATTGTATTGACTGTCTTGAAAGTAAGGTACACTGAAAAAATCTTGCCTGGGTTTAGCGTTTACCTTTTACTTATATACAAATTACTTTAATTTCATTTTAATACTATATTCAGAAATATGTCTTGTAATCAAACTATCCTTGGATTAGAGATTGCATTTTTAAATAGAATATCTTGAAATAAACATACATTTTATATTAATATTAATTTGTCTTCCCCCTGAAGTAAAAGAATCTAACTTGTCATTTATCAAAACATAGACCTGTACTATGATAAAATTAAGAAGATTGTTGATCGTTTTTATTTTAATTAAAATATAAAGCACAATATCTGTACATGTAATAATGGAGGGATGATTTACATTGTTTTAATTTACCCAAACTGAAGCAGAAAATGCTTAAGTTATAGTCTACATTGTTTGTTAATAAATTATATGTAAATATATGTTCCTTTTTGTTTCCTTTATTTAATCTTGGGTCTGCTTCTGGTGTTTGCACAGAAAGTTCCAAAGGATTTTCTGGCGTGGGGCAGGATAGTATGTTCGGCAAGGAACAGGGTGCAGTTATTCAGATGGGACCAAAAAAATGAGGTCCTGTGTACACGTTAGCGCCCACCTAGCACTACTTTCCAGGAATAATGTCCCTTATTGCACACCATTTTGTGTATACCTGTCTTAATTAGCTCAAATGGTGCAGAAAAGTATTTAATTTATTTATTTGGTTTAACTTAGTTTATTTAGACAAGTCAATATTGACAAAGAGCTTAACCCCCCCCCCCCCCCCAAAATGGCCATGAACAATAATTCTTCCAAATCTAGGTGTTTCTCTGCACGGATTACCAGTATACTGAATATAATAATATATTTAAAATAGTGCATTTGTAAAGTTTCCTGGCACTTAAAGCTACAATTTCATATTTTTAAGGGGTTTTTTTAAATGTTTTAAACATACATTATGGGAGAGCAAAAACTGACTTTTGTCGGTCTTCCTTTGAGCTTCAGATGTCATAGAAATTATAAATTAGATCTTTATTTAAACAACAAGCCCAAAATGAACACTGTAGACCCACGGATGGCTTGGATTGGGCTCGATTTAAAACAGGATTTCGTCGACTGATTTAATCACTATGGCGTTGTGGGTGGGGTTTCTGTGTGACGTTGACGTCATCATACTTCCGGAAATTATTCATAAAAGACAGTGATGACCGAGGCTATACACAAGCTTCAGTAGATACCGTTTAAACATTACTTGATGATCGAGACTATGTAGGTGGAGTTAACTCCTGTCAATCAACAATCGGCCATAGTGGGAAAAGGGTGTCGATGATTTTAACCCCCATATCTAGTAAAAAATTATAGTGGTAACAACTTTGTTCAGGATAAAGTTATTTGACTGACATTTTCAATATATTCTTGTTTCAACATCTATTTTTGAACTTTTATAGCAAGAATGGCTAACTCCTTGTCAAAATCTCCCATAATGTATCTTTAAAATAAAGCCCTAAAAGTAAAATAGATGTTATCTATAAATAGTCCTATCTTGTTGAATCCTGCAATTCATTGTCTTAAATAATTCACTATTGGCAAAACAAGGGAGGTAATTGTGTTATTATTTCCGGCGTGAAAGATTTTCAAGTGTTGGAAATAATGCCTATGATCGTATAATAGTGAGATGACAACCTTTTGAACAAAAGACACAGAAATAATTATGTTTTGACTTTGTTAGAAAATATGAAATTCTTGCTTTAAAGGTTTTCTTGGAAAAAGGGCTGATTATTCGTATAATAGAAGAAAAACATTAAACTTGTTAGTAAGTAGTCAAAGGAAAAAGCTGCATTAGGATCATTTTTCAGAAATTTACTTAGCAATATCAGACCCATAATCACTCACTACTGAATTTTAAGAAGGTTTCTTCTTAAGCACTAGTTGAACAGAATAATACTAGTAAATTTGAAAAAACTAAAAAAAATCAATAATATTCAGACCATTTACAAGGGAAGGTTTTGATATCCGGGTCAGTAAATCTGTAAAAAATCCTGTTAGGTCAAGCCAAACAACTTTGAAAAAAAAATCTGAACTCAGACCTATAGAGCAGGAGGGAAACAAAATAAATAAACCCTCACTCCAAACGTAAAATAACTGCAAAATCTCGACCTATACTAACGATTTTAGAAGAATGGAATTTAGAAGAATGGAATTTAGAAGAATGGAACGAACAATGACATTCCTGTGAAATTTGAACAGGAGGTGTTTATCTCCTGATAATAATATACATGGATAATAATAAGTATAAAAAATACATGTATAGCTTTATATTTTATTGACAGTCTGTAAATATTTTGATGAATTCGGATTTGATATTTGCTATTTCTATAACAATGACAAAGTAACAGATGTTATTAAAATAGCAATATGATTATACTTCCGATTGGAATCAGACTACAAATTATTGGTACACATTTAAGAGTGGCCTCAACATCATTCAATAAGAACAGCAAGAATCCTTCAGCCATGACAATACCTTGGCAGTTCTCACGATAATTGTTTAAAACTAGATAATGTAAAGGGAATTTGCTGAAAATTTCAGTCAAACTGATCCACTTTGAACCAATAATTTAGTGAATGAAATTGCCTCAATCATCATTACTAAAGTCAGTACGATCAAAAACATAAGTCTTGATTACCCATTTTTTGATTTAATTATCAATGAGCATTGAGTAGCAGTTCAATTATGGTCTGGGTCAGTTAATTAATGCCTAATTAATAATTTAGATAACATTTCAGACCTAAAGAGATACCTGCAATAGCCAGATTTAGCTCTTGCATAATGTATGTTTAATAGTTCAATAAGTAATGAAATTATTTCTCATGCAAGTCTTTTGCATGGAGATTTTGATTAACAGTGGTTTGTTACTTTCCACTTGTCCAGCATAAATAATACATATAAGTAATAATAAATATCACACACATAATTTTATTTGCAAAATAAAAAAAATAGATTCCAGTTGAAATCAAATACATTTCAAATGTAATTTTGATTTTAAATAAGCTTATATTGCAGTTGAATATGATGGATTGTATTTCATCATATTACCTGATAATATTCAATATGTTTTTACTTTTTATACGCCCACATTGAAATGTGGTCGTATATTGTCGTCGCCCCCGTCCGTCCGTCCGTCCGTCGGTCCGTCCGTCCGTCCGTCCGTCCGTCGGTCCGGCGTCCACAATTGCTTGTGGACGCTCTAGAGGCTAAAGTTAATATCCGATTGACTTTAAATTTATACACAGTGTTTAAGGTCATGAGACGAAGAAGCCTATTGTTTTTCAGCGATTTCCGATAATAACTACCAGAGTTATGGCCCTTGACGACTTCAAAAAATCTTGTGGACGCTCTAGAGGCCAAAGTTAATATCCGATTGGCTTTAAATTTATACACAGCGTTTAAGGTCATAAGACGAAGAAGCCTATTGATTTTCAGCGATTTCCGATAATTAGTGCCGGAGTTATGGCCCTTGATCACTTCAAAAAATCTTGTGGACGCTCTAAAAGCCAAAGTTAATATCCGATTGACTTTAAATTTATACACAGTGTTTAAGGTCATTATACGAATAAGCCTATAGATTTTCAGCGATTTCCAATAATTAGTGCCAGAGTTATGTCCCTTGATCACTTCAAAAAATCTTGTGAACGCCCTAAAAGCCAAAGTTAATATCCGATTGACTTTAAATTTATACACAGTGTTTAAGGTCATAAGACGAAGAAGCTTATTGATTTTCAGCCATTTCCGATAATTAGTGCCAGAGTTATGGCCCTTGATCACTTCAAAAAATCTTGTGGACGCTCTAAAAGCCAAAGTTAATATCCGATTGACTTTAAATTTATACACAGTGTTTAAGGTCATAAGACGAAGAAACCTATTGATTTTCAGCGATTTCCGATAATTAGTGCCAGAGTTATCTCCCTTGATCACTTCAAAAAATCTTGTAGATGCTCTAAAAGCCAAAGTTAATATCCGATTGACTTTAAATTTATACACAGTGTTTAAGGTCATAAGACGAAGAAGCCTATTGATTTGCATCAATTTCAGATAATTAGTGCCAGAGTTATGGCCCTTGATCACATCAAAAAATCCTGTGGACGCTCTAGAGGCCAAAGTTAATATCAGATTGACTTTAAATTTACACACACTGTTTAAGGTCCTGAGAGGAAGAAGCCTACTGATTTTCATCAATTTCAAATAATTACTCCCAGAGTTATCTCCCTTGATCACTTCAAAAAACCTTGTGGCGCTGTAGATGCCAAACTTATCATCCGATTGACTTCAGATTGATACACAGAGTTTAAGGTGTTGAAACGAACAAGTATTTTGATTTTCAATGAATTTTGATAACTGAACAGCTAAATCCATAATATTAAATGTTTCCTATACTAATTGTTAGCGTGGGGCAAAACTTTATAAAAAGCAAACAAATTCTAATGATTTTCTGATAATTACATAATGAGTTGTTACTCAGATTTTAGTGTATTACAAATGTTTCATTACCAAAAAAAAGTAAAAATATGCGACAACCCTTGTTGACTGCCCGGACGATTTAGCTGCTGTGGGCGTATGTTTCGTTGCCTGGCAACCTATCTTTATATATTATATGCATAATATACATTTGTAACATCAATTATTAAATTGATTTTTTTAAAAATTTACATAAATCTTATACTGCCTGGATGATGTTTAACCAACTAAAAATAAATCAGTTTGGCACATGCTCATTATAGATTACCTTGGTAGAAAAATGAATTGCCAGGCAACTAAATATATGCTCACTGGCAGCATTATCAATGGGTCACCTAATTGTTTTTTTTTTTTAGCATATATTCTGTTTATAAATTTATGGTTAAACAAATACATTATTGTCTTCAATATATAAATATCAGTTCAATTAAATTCAAACCACTTTCATCACATGATTATCACCCTTTTCTGGCAAACTTTAATAGTGCATGTGATGTAATTTAAATAAAAAATTGGAGATCTCTAAAGGTTTGGGTTTACATTTCACTTAAATTCTATCATTACGGTTAAACTGTTTGCACTGTATAAGGTGATATCGCTAGTAATGATGTACACATATGTTAGATCCAACAATTCTCTTTCATGATTTGTAAACAACCACATGTATTTTAATGCATACAAAATGCCATTTTGTTCATCTTATTGATTGGTAGCATTTTTAATCATTGGCTGAGTGACAGGCCAAGTATCTGGATTACAATCAAGGGCAGCTAACTCTTCATCTGTTGGCTGTCCCTGAGGATGAAGTCGCATCTGCGTTCCATTAACATTTAATAGTTTTAGTTCTAGTGGTCCAAGTTGCAAATAGTCCTGAAAAAAAAATACAAAATTTTGACATATACGAGAAAAAGAAAATAGTAGGAAGTAATGTTAAGGTATGTAATCCCATTGTAATACTCTCCCGGGGTATAATCAGCTTTAATTTCGAACTGTTTACAAACTACTTTCTTTTTTTTTAATTCATGATGGTAAATGGGATTTAAAATACAAAATGGATGATCAACTGGGAAATTTAGCCCTGACAGTGGCACAACAGGCCTCTCTCTTTCAATTTACCACTGTCTGGAGATCTGCCAGGACCTCTTTTTTTGTTGCCATCCCAATGACTAAATGTTTTCCTCTATAACTGACAAGGGTAACATACCAGGGAATTTTTATTCGGCCAACCCCTTAGCAAAATTTGGACATTCTGGTGAGACAAATGTTGACAATTCAACTCGTTTCAAACAATTTACAAAATTTTAAAAAAAATTGCTAGTTCCCATAGGTAGAGGGTTTATTTCATTTGTTTAAATTCCAAATTAGATTTGTTAAGAAATTTGCCCTTAACAGGTCAATGTCATTTTAACGTCACACTAAATAAGGTGAAATATCTATATGCCTATCTCAAACGTCTACTGCTGGATAATTATAAGTGATAGACTCTTGACAACAATAAAAAAGTTGAAGAGGATAAGTTGATCTATAATTTGCACTACTTGTTTCACCTAATTTTAAAATTCAAATTAAATACGAAACAAAAATACTCAAATGCGGCTTATAAAAAAAGGTTTTTGCTGTAGTCGCAAATATGCGACGGTGTGCATTTAGTAGCATAACGTTGTGGTGCAAATATTTTACTATGACCGGTTAAGGGTTAAAATCAGCTATACGCAAAGGGAGACAACAACTATTATGTCCATTGACTTTTAATGTCAATATCACTTTGCTCATCTATTAACTTTCTTCCAATTTTAGTTGAGGTGAACCAAGAAGCTTTAATGAACTGGAGACAGCATGACGATTGAAGCCAGTGACGCCATATTGGTTAACCCAGAACATTAGAACTAATTGGTTGTGTGGAGTAAATAAAATTTCATCTTTTTAAAAAAATACTTTATTATCCCAGAGGAAATTTGTTTTATGTGAAAGGCAACATATGGCACAGTATTAAGTTATGATAAACCATGTAGGTCCTAAATTACCATAAAATTATAGAATTAAATATATCATCTAAACAGAGTAGCCTATATATACATCGGATTATAGAATATTGCATTTGTTTAAAAACAAAAATTAGGACCATATTTTGGAACAGTGTCTAAAATAATTTGTGTTTAGGTCTAATCGGTAATGTGGTATTCTCAAAAGTCAGATTAGCTAATCTTAGATTAGATTTTCTCTTCGTCAACAATTAGCCTAAAATTAAGTTTTAAAATTACAGTATTTCTTTTTTTAATTTCATAATACTTACACTAAAATCTTCCACTTCAAAAAATAAGCTTTTATAGAAGTCATTGTTAGATTTGGTATCTCTTATTTCTGTGTAAAAAAAGAAGAAATTATGGTGAACAGACAAGAGGATAATTTTAATATCAAGAAAGTTGAATTTTAATTGTACTGAAACTGTCCAGCTATTAATTATCTTTTATATCATACAGATGAAAAAACAAATAGTATTTGATTTCAAACTCTTGCATTACTGTGTCTCAATTTTAATAATAACAATACTCAAGTGGAATATATGAACAGGATTACAATGAATCCAGTGGATTTGTCTTATAATAGAAAGTTTCTCTTGAAAAATTAAAATCCAAATAAACTTGACATGTAATACATACTATCATCTAAATCATCAATCTCATCTTCATCATCATCAACCTCATCATCACCATCATCATCTTCATCACTTATATCATCTTTTACGATGGATAATATCTTCTCTTCTATAGCTCTGTGGGTTGCACTCTTTGGTCGCACTGAAAACCACATAAAATATAATCTAATTAAAACTGATCCTATTTCATTTTTTATAGTTCAAAATTTCTTATTACTTGTCTTTACAACAGTAGGATCTGGATGAGTTGTTATATATCAGGTGTTCTATTGTTGATGTGAGGCATTAGCCTCTTATAGCAAGTTCTAGACGTGTGCTGCACAGGGTCAAAAGCCACTCGTATGACCATAACATGACCTTCCTCTATAACCAGTCAGATCTTCACCTAATGGAGGCCATCGAAAGTATAAAAAACGAAACGAAATATAGATCTGTATTTTAATCAGATTTATAAAAAAAAAATTTCAATAATCATAATAATTTCAACAAAACAACCATAATGAGGTTGAACGCAGTAGGGTGGGAACATTATTTGTCACTTTAACCCATCTTACAGGGTAACCCATTTTGTCACTTTGTTCACATGATTTCACTTTCAGGTACCATCTCTTCCACTACTAACAAAACTGAATTTACCCATTTACTTAACCAAGACAGTTTAGTACAATAATGCTCTTCTGTTCCATTAACCCCATTTACACTGGGCCCTGATAAAAAATACTGTACAAGGTCGGAAGAGGCCCAGATAAAATTCAAGAAGCAGTTCTCTTTACACTATCAGGGTCAGACATGTTCTTAGCATGTTTATGTGTATACGTCTTCACAGAAAAGTTAAATAAATGAGGAAATACTTGCATTTAGATGGAGGTGTTGTGATGGGAGTTCTTTCATTTATCAATAATTGGTTTAAATCTATTTCTAATATACTGGATTCTTCTAAATTCTCACCATCTTCAAACTGAGTTAAGTAAAAATTTCTAAAAGAAAAAAAAAGAAAAAACATAGTAACAAACATATAGGAATATATCAATTAATATCGGGAATAAAAATTAAACTAAACAACAGGCATACCCCTTCCCAGACATTTCCAGGCAGGTCTATATAATTTGGGGGGACCACGAACTGGGCTAGCACTGTTTGTCTTCTTGTTGTTCTTGGGGTTGACACACTTTGAAAACAGCATTAGGCTCCACCAAATGAAGTACAGTCGACATGAAACTTGCCACGCTTGTTCCTTGGCAGACTTTGTTGTTTAATATGATGTCACAATCCAAATTCACTGAGATGAGGTTGTGCTTAAGTCCTGGTCTATAGAGGACTATCATACTTGCCATAATTATACTTGTTATATCATATTTGTTACTTCATACAGGTAACTATTGAATAAAAGTTTTATTTTCGTCAAAATAATGCAAGATCAAGTTAAGATAAAAAGATAAACTTGCCTTGAGATTTTTAGATCATCTATTGTACAATCAAATAATTGACTCATTATCTCTAAATTTCGTTTTTCTAATTTCTCTACATCTGTCTTTATCTTTTCCATCTCCACGCTATGTATTGCCACCTTTAACACAATTATTTAAAAATTAATGAAAATATCTTGCTGGCATTTTATTACACAGAGAGAGAGAGAAACAGGGTTTAACGTCCACTCGACACATACTAGGTCATTTTGGGACTAATATATGGTTTAATTTTATTTCAATAACTTGCCTGCGCGTAGTGATCTTTATCAGTGGGAGAAAAACGGAGGACCTAGAAAAACCCACAAGATTGGACAAGTGGCCCTACTCCTTGTCACGTACAAGTGGGGAATCAAAACCATGCCATCTGACTCAATGACAGTATTGACCATTCGACCACCCAACCCACACATTTTTGTAAGACTATCAAGTATTTTTTGTTAAAAGATAACAAGGAACATAGCAGACCATTTTATAATCCAAGACTTAGAGACAATGTTGTTATTGACTTATTGAAATATCAAAAATCGAAAAAATCAACAATAGATAGAAGCCTCTATATGTCTTCGTAAGGGGTTGATTCAGTCAAATTTTGCTCTAAATCTAATAATGGGTTGATTCAGTCAGATTTTTCCCAAAATCTAATATGTATATTGCAAACATGTCAATTAAGTGTCTCAAATTATCCTACACGACGCTTTCAGGGGGAAAAAATGGTGATATTTGTTCAATCAATTCAGAATACCATCTTCTAATTAAATTCAAAATCATTTCATATTTCTATTAATAACTACAGTTTATAAAATAAAAAACATTACCTCTCGTTTCAGCCAGTCATTATCAAGAACTTCTTGTCTACTATGTTTATCCAGTTTCTCCATAGCTTTCTACAAAATACAAGATATTATTTAACTAGAGCAGTTATTCCCCCTGAATCACATCTCCAGATTTTGAACTAACTGGGTATAAAAACACTACTTACATCTGAAGCCAAATCTTTTTGTTTAGCTAAGGTATCATCTGTATAAATCTCTATTTCCGCTTTAGTTTTTTCTAAAGATTTATTTAAATGACCTGAGACAGAAAAAAACATTTTGAAATAAATAACTATTATTTACAACAAGATGATTTGGTCATCCAACATCACACACCTGGTGGCTGAGTGAGTAGGACATTCGCTGAGAAAGTTCATCAGGATTTATTGGTGTGGTACCCCCTTGTCCTGACACAGGATAATGTACAGTCGTTTGGATTGGCCAAAAAACCAAGGTTCCATGTACACATTGATGTATGTCATAGTAAAATTTTCCTCCTAGCACACTGTATGGGGTATGCCTATCTTCATTAGACCATTCGGAGCAGAACAGTAGGACGCTAAACCCCATTTTATTTCATTACTGCTGAGTATGCCACAGAAATGAACCATGACAAATGGACAAGCTTCAATATTTCATTAAACTCCATTTGGAGCGGGATGATAAGCTGACCCAATATTCACATTGCAACTCTTACATTCTTCCACTAGTGAATGGATGAAAATAATTGCATCTTAAGAATCCCAATTTTTAACATACAAGTGTAAGATTCCCAACTGACAATCCATTAAGAAGAACAAGAAACAAAAGATCATAAAACAAAACTAAAATATAATATTTTTATATACCGTACCTGCCATTTCATCAAAACTGTTCTGCATATCACGTAACTCTTGTTCCAGAATCTCAATCTGTTTTTT
This sequence comes from Patella ulyssiponensis, assembly GCA_963678685.1. Taxonomy (NCBI): domain Eukaryota; kingdom Metazoa; phylum Mollusca; class Gastropoda; family Patellidae; genus Patella; species Patella ulyssiponensis. The sequence continues at coordinate 80,645,588 of OY783226.1, read as the reverse complement.
ATGTTCAAATTGGCCTTTATTTTTATACCTCAACCAATTGTCAACTTCTTTTCTTACTTTTTCAATATCTGTCTCTTTCCTTGCTATCTGACTTTTGATGTCTGCAATGAAATTGATTAACAAGTTATAACACTTTTAAGAATATGTTGACTTAATGTATCCTGATTTATCAAAAATACAATTTAAGACCATACGTCTGTTTTAAGGTGCATTCAACATCTTTTATAATACGAACAAAAAATAATTATTGTGTTTTCAAAAATTCTAAATGATTGAAAAATGACAACTGTTAGTTTCTCATTATGACTTATCCCAAAATAATCTACCTGAAAAATGACAACAACTGTTAGTTTCTCATTATGACTTATCCTAAAATAATCTACCTGTTAGTTCCCTTTCCCTTTCTCTCTGTCTATCCCATTTCTCCTTCATGGTTTTGATGACATCATCTCTTGTTTTGATTTCTTCTGCATCATAAGCCTTTTCTACATCTTTAGCTTGCTTCAATAAATGCTGAATCAGTAATTCTTGTTCGGACCTCAGTTTATCATTCTAGAAATAAACCGAAATTTTACAATCACAAAAATGTCATTTGGTCAGTATTGAATTGTAATGGATAAATATGAAAAGTGAGCTAATCTATTAATATTTATATTGTAAGATTTTAAAGATAAGTAAAAAAAACTGCCAAATTGATATATATAAGAAAATACAAAGAAATCCTGAAGACATTCCTGTGGACACTTACTACTTTAAAGATGCGTTATGTAAGAGCTAAAACTGCCTATTGCAGATCTTTCTTTTGATTTCAAAATATAATATAAATTATTAATCAGACCATTTATTCTCATGACAGCCCATAATCAATTCCCTAGACCATCAGATGGTTGTTTTTGAATGGATCGAAACACGATTGGCATTTTATAATTGAGTTTTAAAACAGAAAATCAAGACTTTGTATATTATAGTAACAGCAATAAAAATCAAGACTATGCTATTCTTCAAACAGTCATAACTGTGCTCAGAATGAAGTCATTTGATTGAAATTTTCAATATATTCTTGTTTCATTAAAATATAAGTATTCATGTATCACTATGCCCTGTCACAATTATCCACCACACAAAATATGGAAAAACTAACATCTCTCTGCCAAAATAACACACTTATAGAATTAATAAGCATAGGGTTAAACACATAATACTTCATTTTCTTACCCTTTCCACGTGTCTTTTATTCTTTTCTTCCCAACCTCTTATCTCAAAATTAACATCTTCAAGTTTAGTTTCAACTATATTAATTCTGCAATGAAAAAAATTGTAAATAATGATAAAACTTTACACTACAGGGTACTTGAAATTAAACATGACCTGCTGCTCTGTGGCACTATTTAAAAAATAAGAGCAAAAAAGATTAGGCTACTTTAGCTTGTTACCAAACAACCATCTTACTAAAATCTATTTAGTTTATCAATGTATGATAAAAAAAAATTCCGTACTTCAAAGTTGTAATCTTAAAACATATATTTTATTATTATGGTTTTATCTTGATCTCATACTGTCATATTAAATGTTAACATTAGATCCTGTTAGTTTGTTTTCATTTTGTTTGAAGCCTGTATCACTACAGTCCCAGGAATGTACAGTGCAGCGGATGCTTATGGCTGGCTCCAAGATCCATTCACTTGAATTGATATTTGTTATTTATTATTTGCATATTGCATTGTCTATGTATTTGTGCGTGTTGTCCGCAGCCTTGTTTTTTTATGTGTGGTACAGTCCTACGCCTAATATTAAACAACCATAAAATAAACTTACTGATAAGCTAAAATAGCTTCTTTTGTTGTCATCTGTGGTTCTTTGGACTTTTTTCCTCCCTTCTTTCCCTTCTTTCCCTTCTTCCCTTTTTTCCCCTTCCCTTTCTTCCCCATCTTTCAGCAATCAGATTTGAACTGGGAAAAAAATAATGATTGATACACAATTACAAATTATATGGATATATTCAAGAAAATTTGACGTCCTGCAAACATTTTCCTGCTATTACTAATAGTCTACAGTCCGTGAACACAACAAGTGGTCTAATATAGCCTAACGTACGAAACTAGGCCCTATGCTATATGGTGCAGGTAAGGTAGGTCTGTTGTTCAAATTGTTTAGGTGACTGACTCGAATTCCAATCAACCAAACAATCGTTTACAGTCCACTGAGATAGGACTGTCAGGAGAAAATTTTGACAACTTAACTGTCTCAAACAACTTAAACTTAACCGGATTTTGAAGTTAAACTGAAATATTGAGATGTTGAAAAGCCCTGACGGCTCAGCAGGAAGTGTGAGTGTGTACATCAATGATCAATGATTGAAAGAAACAAAAGTGAAGCAACTCTTGGATGTTATAACTATATGAAAGAAAAAAAACCCAGTCAAATGCACAAAAAATCAAGCAAAACTGGACGCGGTACCTTCTCTTTTGTACCTAAATGAACCGTCCAACGAGTTATTATTAAAAATTAGACAAATTATTTTGAAAATGAAATTAATATTTAAACCACAACCACAACTACACAAGTACAACTTGAACAACGGCCCAGATGAATATACACAAAAATACGTACCAACCTTAAATTAACTAAAAAATATGTTAATTTTGTGTTCGCTCCATCAAAATATATAGATGATCATGAAATATTAATGGTCAATATACGCTGACACAGAGAAATCAAAATATCAACAATATTATCGAAAAAATAATTCTATTTGGACGCCATATTTGTTATGTTTAGCAACAGTGAGTAGAGCTACAACAAAATTTAGTTTCGTATTCGTAGTAGACAGTATTATCAAGACACGGTTTGGTCGTTATAAAAACTGGCATCGACGTCCATCGTTTATCATATTTATTTCATTAAAACCCCAATAACACTCTTGTTGTAATTGAATAATATGTCCCAATCTTTATTCTGGCCAACAAATTGTATTATTTTACAATATTCAAATTAACTGATGATACAAATTTCATCTTAACACACCTTATTTAAAGAATTGGAAAAATTCAACTACATGATTTGAAAAGGTTAACGTAAACCTTTTCAAATGTGACTTGGATTTTAAAATATTTTCGAACCCTCTGAACAAGTAAAATATGATGTAATGGATAATTTACTCAACAGGTAGGACAAATAAACACCTAGTACTTAGAATAAGGCTATTATTTATTTTCTAGAGCTACCAAGCCAGGAAGAGTGTTATTGTCTCTTTAATGGAAATGGATTTCAGATAGATCAAGGGTGGGGGTGGGGGCTAGACCATATGTTTTGAACCCACTGTTGTCCTTTTTTATGAGTAGGCCTACATGTCACTTTGTCCACTGCTTTGAAGAAAAAAGAAGCTGCGGGACAATACCGATGATGTTAAGTGAAAATCATGCGGGGGGGGGGGGGTCTTGCTTATATTCCAAGTTTCCACCGTTTCGTTGGAAAACTGAAGATGGCAATTGAAAATTGAAAGAAAGAATTTCCAAATCAAAAGTATTCCCACTAAATCTGTATCTGTCTTAGATAAATTGCCGTGACATAATGCAGCATGTCATCGATTGACCAATACAACCTCACATTTATTTATTTTATAAAATATAGACTAAATAACTTTTAATTAGAGCCATTGATTTTACATTTTTTCCCTAAAAAGTGACATGTTAAAGAGGCCATTTGCATAAAATACTAAAATAATATACATCTGTAATAATAGTTATATAAATAAAATAAAATAAAATAAAATCAACGATAAACTCATCTTCGTAGAAAATTGTATTTTTGTAAAACGGGATTCAAATGTTCAATATTTAAGACACAATGAACCTTACAAAATCAGTACATGACAACGCGGAAGTTATTAACAGTGGCTGATTGAAAAACGACAAATAGATATATTTTTTTAAAAAAAAAAAACGTGTCGAATGAGCTATGATCGGAACAATAAATTGTCTTATAATTTGGGCTGTTCGTTTATTCCAACGAGCAAAAGATAATGAATGTAAATCACTTAGACCTGTTTTCAAAGCTTAGAGACCTTTAAAATACATTAATGGGGTCATATCTCCAAGATTCCTTGCTACCAGGAAGTTGTCATAGCCGAACATGCGGGTATACACATCGTCCCTTTAAAACTAACATGTTTTCTTTAAGTAATATTAGCTAACGATGTGAAAAGTAAACCTTTATCTTCACGGTCTTATTAATTTTGTTGTCTCAGATATTCTAATTAATTTTTCAAGTTCTCTCCTCTCTTTTTATTATCAACTGTTAAAGTTTGGCGAGTGATTAATTATTTACAATTATATAGATTGACGCCAACCTTTTGATATTTTGACTCAAGCTTGTTAGTCAGCTTCTAACACAAGACTCACTACGATCGAACATCCCTTTGGCACCCCGCTGATTTTTTCAGATAACGTTTTCATAAATGAATTATCGACTGGAACGAATATTTTTCTATTATGTTTGTGGAGTCATGTTCTGTTGTAAATACAAAACAATGGACCTCGTCTAGAGTAGAAACAAAAAAGAAATTTTCGATTAATAAGTCAAGGTAGTATATAGTGAATTCATCGGTGTAATTATAAGATATCGAAAAACTAGTTTAATATCGAACCGTTGATTTTAATATAAGAACATTGTCTTGTGTAAACCAAGCGAACTCTAATTAAAGCTATAATATATAACCAAACGCTATATATATTATGAATAAAATTTAAATGCCATATAGTCACTACTGAGTACAAACGATTTTTGGCCGGAAAACAAATGCACCAATCGCATATTCTGCCATTCTGTTGGCACAACAGATATTTTTTAAAAAAAACAACATAATATCTGTTGTGCCAACGGAATGGCAGAATAAATCATATTACGAAGTTTCGTGATCGTCAGTACGTCGGTCAGTAGCCTACCCCCCGAGGGTGAATTGGGAGTGATCGTGGTGTGGTAGAGAAGTTAAAAGATGGGCGTCGGTCGGGGGCATCCAATCCAAGAGTGAAAGTAAAGTTACGTTTTTGAATCGATCGTTGGTAAAGGTACATTATGCAAGAGCTAAATATTATGCCTATTGCAGGTCTTTCTTTTAACTTTATTGAGCAAGCTATATAATTTGATTAAAATCTTTATGTCACCAGTTTTTCATATTTAAAATATCTTTTATAAGTACAAGGCCATATACTTTACCCCGAGGGTCATACACTCATTACAAGGAATTGGTCCAGGGCATCATCAACCCTCAGTGTACCACTGGCGATAAAGTAGCGAAGTGGGAGAAAATCAGATTTGAAAAGGTGCACCCAGAGTTTCTGAAGGGGTTTTCATGCACTGTCCACCCTTTCTCTTTAGCACAAAAACCGAACGGATTAGGATTAACTAAATTGAGATATGGCACAACTTACCAAACCGTAGTTCAGCTCTGCACGTAGGTCTCGATACACTAGCGAGTGTAAACGTTCCGAGCTGAACTAACCAAACCCATTCCGCTTTAAATGCTCATTAAACAACTATAGGTAAATCTCAAAAGGATACCCTTGCATATATGGATGTACAATATATTTTGGAAATCTAATGCTATACTACTGTAGTTGTATATGTGGATTTTCGGCTGTTAATTCCAAACTGTGAAATAGTAAAAAATCGTTCGTATTTTCTATTTTTACACGCCCATGTCCCTTTCACCATATAATCAAACAATAATTTCATGCAGTCACAGTTATATTTTCTGTCTTCTTAACTGTCGATTATTAATTTTTCATTGGTATGGATTCCCTTGAACAAACATATGTCCATTTTATCTGAAAGCTTAAGTCGTATCGGTTGACTTGCTTGCATGACGGTCGGGATATCAAATTGGCCTGATGACACGTCTGTTTTCCTGACAACAAACTCTTTAGCCGATCTATTGATGAAGACATTGTCGATTTTCTATAATCAATATGGAGATTATGGGATATTTTGTCAAATAGATGTCTAATTTTAAATTACGTTATTATATTTGACTAGATAGGCTTTCTAGATAAGAGCAGATATTAATTGATTAAGAAGGGATCAAATGCCAGTATATTTTCTCTTCTAACTAAATCCAAGCAGATAATTGAAGTTAGCTGATCGTGTCTTATACAACTTACTGTTTCGATTCTTGTTAGTTAATATGCTTTCTGACGTGTGCAGTTAAAAATAGACCATTAGCATTAGATTTGCAGTTCAAAAAAATCCGACAGGAAAAGATATATTGCAAAAAATAAATATGTTATTTACTTAGACTGTGCCGTTTGATCCATATTCATCCATCATCACCAGTTGCAGCAGCCATAGAAAATAGTGCCCATCCAACCTTTTAATTATAAAAACAAACCTCAATCCATATGGCCCCATTCTATGGCACCTTAACATAAACGAAAATTGGTCTGAAATCACATATTACTATAGTCAACCTGTCAAATCAGTCTTTTGGCCAACGCCCGGGCATTTGGTTAAATGTATAATGTGATCAAGCATTTGGTCGGATGCTTGAATTGTCTAGTCATCTTGCAAAAAGACTAAAACAATTGGTCGAGCATTTGGCCAAACGCCTAATGTGTTAAAAAGAACACGAGGTAAAACTAAGTTAATTCTATTAACATATTCCATATTAGGTAATATAAAAGGTACAAAGTTACTTATTGCAAGCTGGCACCAACTGCCGCACTTGCGATTGTTCTTGCATTATGATTAAGAGGTTCCTGAATAGTTCCACACAACAAATCCTTTACGGTATATGAGATTAATTTGATCTTCAAAAACAAAAATAAAGCCAATCAGATAATTATGGTGTATAGCTCATCGAATCCAACCAAACAGCACAGAAATTATTTTATTTGTAGTCAGTTGGCACAATTCGTTATTGCCTTTTATGATATTGTCAAATGCACTTATAAAATTCGCACAGTTATATACAAATCACCAATACAAATATTTGCACACTATGCTCACCTACAGATCTTAAGTATTGTTACATTGACAATAAACATCCACATTATCATGTCATTGACATATAGAAGCACTAGCATACAAATTAGCCACATAACGATGGGTTTCCCAAAAGTTTCCGGTCTCACCATGAAAGGATCGCCCATATTTAATCATTCTGCTCATGTAGCTAGAATAGTATCTGACATTCAAAACCTTCGATGAGCTATAATTTCCTATATATATATAGCTATCGAAAAGTGTCGCTCTCTCCTTTGCTCTCAAAATGCAGAAAACCGAAAGCAGAACCGTGATAATGAATCTTCATTTGAGAACGTTTACGCCAAAGCAAATCCACCACATCATGTGACAATGGTGCTTCGCATAGTACAGTCAAACAGTGGTGTGCTGAATTTACAAGGGACAGGATGAGCACTGGAGACGAACCACGGTCTGGTCGACCTTGTGAAGTGACCATCCAAGATAGAGTTGATGGTGTTTTCGACACAATAATGCAGGACAGGCAAGTAACTGTGAGACAGTTAGTGGCCCACTGTACACGATATTAGCAAAACATCAGTGAAGCGAAAAATCCATGAATATTTATACACGAACACGGTGTCTTCCCATTGGGTGCCCAGAAAGTTGACTGGAGAACAAAAACGTCATAGTTAGCAACTTCTCGAGGAATACTGGAGAGGTCAACGTGCTGTCATGAATTGTTACCCACGATGAAACCTGCTTTCGTGGCTTTGTCCAAGAGGCTAAAAGAAGGAAGCGACATAAAGTTGAAAATAACATCTTCCAGTGGCATGGTCATGGCCTCCGTTTTGTTTGACTCAGAGAGTTTAATCATGACAGATTGTCCAAAGAAGGGTTCCAATTGAAATGGTTGTGCAGGTCGCGTGATCAAATCAAAGAAAGTAGCAATGAGTGCTGCCCAGGGCCACGACTCTAAGGTCCTACTTCGCCCAGTCTATTCTTAGATCTAGCTCATTCTTTCCACAACTCAAATGTGTCCTCATATGCCCACATTTGGCATGGATGATGATGCTGTGGCCGCTGTCATGTAAAAAACATAGGGTAATATTTCGGAGAAACGGTGGAACAAATGCGCGGGGTTTATGTCGAAAAATAAGTGTAACATATAAGATCACATATTACTTAGGCAGGCCGGAAACTTTCGGACACTTTTCTCGTATCATTAACATCTTTCCAATTTTTGATTCTGTGTATAATCAACGTTAATCAGTCAAACGAGCATCCTGTGACGGGTTTGAAGTGATCGACAACGAAACATGTGTTAAAGAATATAGATACATCTTTAACGTGATTTCCGCATCGGTCACATGAATAGTGTGTTCTCCTGATAATATTCCACGTAAAATCAGAACTTGGGAGTTTAGTTCCTTTCGAATTGGCCGTGTGAAGTGCTGTCTTTTGCTTTTCTTCCACATGTTATTATAATTATACCAAATTAAAATACATATGTGTAATAAAACAACCCCACTTTACAGTCGTTTGTGTAGATTACAATTTTGGTCGCGAAGGACCCCAAATGCCATTCCAGGGCCATTGGACGCACACAATAATTATAGTTACAGCTTTTAAAATGACTGCGACTGTTTGCCAAGCTATAAGCATCAATATAAAGAATTCGTTACAAATTTCCTTAAACATACATTATGCAAGAGCTAAATCTGCCTTTTGAAACATACATTATGCAAGAGCTAAATCTGCCTTTTGCATTTCTTTCTTTAGGCATGAAACGTGTAAATAATCAATTAGACATTAATTAACTTATCCGTACCATAATCAACTCTCGATCTTCAGCGGATTATGACCCGATTTACTGCATAACTTCCCTTCACGATTAAATCAATAAATGAATAATCGAAACTATGTTTTTTTTATCGTACTGACTTTAGTAATTATGATCGAGGCTAGGCGGAAATTTCCATCGTTTAATGCTCGGTTCATAGAGGACAAATTTGACTGAAATTTTCAGCCAATTGCTTTTACATTATCTAATATTTAACTATTATAGTAAAAACTGCCAACTCGTTATCTAAACCCCCATAATGTATCTTTAACGAAAATGGCGCGATGTCATTTTTATGGTACAAGAGTCTGACATGTTACAATATTATGCAAATTCAAAAGAATGGTTTTTACAAAATTTATGTGCAAATTTTCTCCCCTGTGCAATTGTTTGCATTTAATTTCTTTTGGGGTTCGCTTATTATAAATTAATTATTGCTCCCACCCCATTCTTTCTTTTGGCGGTTTTCCAAATGTACATCTCTTCTCCCCTGTCCAACTGTTTGCATTTAAATAGGTTTCTTGGTTAACAATCACTGCACGTGGAAGCAAATATTTCGATGAATAACTTTATCAAGATGTCTTCTCTTTTTTTTATTTTTCTAAAAGATACATTAATACTCGCCTCTTCACGTTTTTTGTTAAAATTTAAAGATCGAATTACCCGCAAAGAACACAATTTACAGTTGAAAAATGAACTAGGCACCTATATTGATTAGTTATGTCAATAAAAAGAAATTGAGTGACGTTTAGTGAAAGTGACCAGCACGTCTTCCCTCTTCATGTGACCTTTTATTAAAAGTTATATTTGTCGTCATATAACGTCTTATTGATTTCAACGGCTAATCAATGCATTTTTCTGCGGCATTTACCGACAGATCGCCCTGCTTAAGTCCCACCTGTGATGGTTCTCAACAATTTGAAGCGATGTCGAAGCAAATAAACCCATTTCCGAATGTCATCTTTAGTGACATCTTCGCTAACAGCGCCACGCGACCGACCAACGTTTGTCTTTCAATACATGAACCGGCACCGTTGAAGAAATCTCCGATCATGTCTGTCTCCTCCAGAACTCCGCCGAAAAGTAAGTAATCTTGATTATCATTATTAATGATTAATTGATAATTAATTTAAAGAAAATTTTAAGAAAAAAGGAAGGATTTTTTTATATATATATAACTTTTTAAAATGGGAAATACATTAGAAATATAGATTTTTTTATATTACTTTGTTATCTTTAGGTAGTTTTGATTCTTTTTAAAGTTTCAAAACCAGTAAGTAGTTTAAAACTTCATCAAAGTAGCCTGTATTTTGTAAGTGTTTCTTTTTATTTTTAAATTATAACTATTAAAAATTAACTCATCAGACCGGGAGGTAAAGGGGTTGGGGTGGCTGATGTTAGAAAACTTCGTTTATTCTTAGTATTTATGGAACTGCTTCATATTTTAATAAGACCCCAATAACTTTACGACTTTGATTTTACTCCAATGTAGAATAGCAAATAATATTACAAGATCTATAGCCGATATATTATTTAGAAATGTATTTAAGAACTTATTACAGGTATTCGATTATTGTTGAAGAGAAAATACTGTTTTAAAATTGTATTAAGTAAGCTAATAATTTACACTGTAGTCTATCATATTTTTAAAATCATAAAAGTAGTCTTCTATGCATGTACCGTGGCAATCGCTGCTCTCTATCTTGTAAATTACTTAGTTGGCTTGCCCTTTTCCGAAAAGTAAACAAAGATTTGTTAAGTTACTCTGATTTGGTACAATTTGATGCACCGCTCTAAAACTGTGTGACTGTACCAACTTCCTTCGGCATATTATTGACATTGTGGGGATGTTGCCAGGGCATCAGTTAATTGGACGTCTCTCTTATATCCTATAGATCATGTAGTCAAATATACAAGCCGACGTGGTGGGTGCTGCTCCAGGATAAAAGATAAATTATCACACATTTTCGAATGCTGAATCAAAGTAAAAGTATTCCAACTTAATTAAATCGTTTAATTAATTTAATTGTCATTGTAAATATAAATTAAATTTTTCATTAACTTTTTCTTTTCCATTCGAAAATATTACTATGGGTTGCACGGTACCCCGGCCCTGAGCTCTACAAGTTATTTTTTCTTTCTCGGTATTTAATGGAAATGTCTGCGTTTTCAATTAGATATTTCATTATTTTAGGATCAACGTATTTTCCTATAAACTTCCACAGATTTGCTTCCATATATTTATTTATTATAAGAGTTTTTATGTTTTATATCATGACACAAAAATACCGCTAATTTCTTCGATCAATTCTTTATATATTTATATATTCTTATTCATAATTTTGACTATTGAAATAAGTATCCATAGAAAACATTATCAAAATTCCAGACAATTTCTTGTATATACTTTAAACGCTGACGCCGACGGCAAGAAAACGCATTAATTAATTTGTCTTGGCTTTGAACAATTTCAAGACATTACAATAACAGGTGGTTGGAATAATATGTAGATCAATAATAAAATATAGCAAATTATAAATAAACATTCCACACAGAAAACATAAATGCATATTTATCCTGGTCGCACATATAAACAACGAAAAAAAGCTTTGGAGTCGCTGACATAGGCAAAAATATCGTTTCTAAAATCAATGCCGTGGCAAACTTTATGGAATGAAGAATTTGTCATTATTTCAAAAGAATGATAATGGATGGATGGAAATGTATCTTTTATTTTAAATTCGTAACTGCCCTGTTGAGGGGTGGTGATATGTGTTTAGAGAAAATATTTATCTTTGAAAAGTATGGGCCCGTGATATCCTAATATTAAGAATTTTCGCACAAATTCTAATCATTATTTCACACCACGAACAATATTATTTTAAATCTTTTATATCTATCGCTTTAAGAAAAATAAACACGGTGTGGATCAAAGTCGTTTAGTTTTAAAATAATGAGGAGTAATTTATTATTAGTTTAAAAATATACTTGTGTAATAACAGGTTTTATTGGGTCGTGCACATAGTTTTTGAGTCTGATTCCCCCGGACCGTGCCAGTACTGATCGAGCCGTTCCTCGCGCCCGTGCCGAAAACGGGGATAGTCGCCCCTACCCCGCTTCGTCCGCCTGCCCTTCCGAGGGAAGAATGTTCACCGTTCGGTGCGCCAAAGTCCAAATTAATATGATCTTGGAAATTCAATCTTTTGAATGCTTTCTTTATTCCCGACTATATATTAAAAGGAGATAAAGCCATTAACTTAAAGATTTGATAACTTTTTCTTCATAAAAATGAAAATCTATTTAAACAGAATAATGGCTACTTATCTTTAAATTATTAAGGACGTATACAAGTTCTACTTGTCTTTAAAGTTATTTATTACTATTTCAATTAAGATAATGATTATCCCATTTAATTTTTGGTTCACAACAGCTTTCTATTCTCTTCCATGCGATTTTTCCCTTATTTCGCATCCCTCAAAGCCTGTTTAATTATTGCACTGAATATTAAATTTGGGATATACGTCAAATTTAGTATAGAAGGCTGTAGTATAGCTCCTCCACAATCCATTTAATTATATTGTATAACGCCCCAAACCATTTTTTTTTTCATTTCGACTTCATATATCTATAAACCAACCAAACATAATGCCCATACTCACAAAATGACATGTATTGTTGGTTTGGAAAGGTAATATATAGATTTGATTTGCATTATATAAAATCTTTTATGATAAAAAAAAGCTTGCAATTTTGAATTCTTATATTGACATTTGACCAGTTCCACTGTTTAAATACCAACGTACATAATAACTAACGATTTTAGTAGTCAATTCAACTTTTCTTATATGCCTGCTACGAAAATGGGGCAATAAAATGTTACTAAATATATAAGGGCCTCTACTCCGTTAATTAATACTCACAGTCAATATTATATTTCCTAGTACACAATCAATGTTTCGGATTCAAATCAAATGCGAAATAAACGATAAGGAAATTATAGATTACACGTTACATTTGAAGAGATTATACTCCAAATACACACTTAACCTTAACATCACTCTTAGGACTCTCTTTTAAATTTATTTTAAGCTTTTAGAAAATGTTTCAGAGTATTTGGTGATAATGACGTCATATTGTCTAACATTATAATTTGTTTTCCTTCATTAGGGAAACTTAATACAATATTTTTCAAAAGAATTTTATATATTTGTTAAAAGAAAAGGATGCAAAGTAAGAAAAACAATGTACAAAAATCAATATTTTAAAAATAAATTCACAAATCAATTAGAGAAATAGGTGATGATATATTTGATTTCAAATAAAACAATCGTCATAGAAATAACTAATGGATTGGGTGGCTATTATTATTTGGTCGCTCAGACATTTCCGTCGAATTCTGAAGGATCGGGGCTATTTAAACACTCGAATAGTTCAATGGTTGTCGTTCACGACGGAAGTCAAGAAGTGTCGGTATAACAATGACATAAAACGTTCTTTGTGCCACTGTGTATATTTCAAAATACAATCTATTTGAAACAATATTCTCCATCCTTGTATGTTCTATATTAAAACAAAGATCAAACCATTAGCCAAAGATCTCATGCGTTTTAAGAAAATTGTTTTATACTGTATTTTGTCAACAAGTTTAGGGCGTAGCACTTGTCTTTAAACATTATTTCTATTTCAATTAAGCTAATAATTAACCCATTCAAATTTTGGATCACAACAGTTTTGTTACTGCAGACTCTTTCCTTTTAATCTTTTAAATACTTCTCAAACCAATTTTCCCGAATAGACTACAAATAGACCATACACAATTAACTGTACACTTACCAAAAATTATTAAAATCAATCAATCACAACATTAGCTATTGACAAGTTCATTTTACTTTTTATTAATTTCATACCGACAACTCTATTCTTTTTCACCACAGACATCGAGGCAAGGATACAATCACTTCGAACAAACATCGTTACTGAAAACTTTTAATGCAACTCATTAATATCGAAGAACATCGAGGCCAAGATGATATCTAACCGACTTTTAAATACTATCTTTCTAAAAAAAAACCCACTTTGTTATGAAATTTGTTTATTGGCCTTAAATTACTTAAAGGGGCTATCCTGATTTGAACATAGCCTCAAAAATAAAAGTCTGTGCACATGTGAAATTTTAGCGCCAAAATATAGGAGAACGATATATTTGCTTTGTCTCAAAATTTCAGTTCAAAATATGGAGTCAAATCTACTTATCCGGACACGTAACCCTTTAAAGAATTTGGGTCATTTTTTTGTTGGGTGACCTGATAATCGATTCCCGTTCCTTTAGGGGTCTATACAATGAAAGACCCATGTGCCGTACTTGATAACGAAAGGTTAATTTTACCTACACATTATTTTCATGAAATAAAGGTCTTCTTTTATCCAGACACCGCATAATACAGCTTGGGACACCGGTGTCCATTTCCAGATGAAGACTGACGAATTTAAGTTGTTTGAAAAAGTATCACATAGAAATATTGAGTAATTTGCTCGGTAGGGGATTTAAAGGCAGGGGACTTTAAGGGATTTTAACACAAAATTAAGCAGTTTTATTCTCCAGAATATTATCGGGATTGGCCCTTTAAATTGTGCTTATTTACAATATTCTTAAACATATTATACCTAGGTGCAAACATTACTTTTAGTAAAACAAAATAATGAAGATAAAACCCCGAAATTGGGCTAATAGTACTGATGTAACTGATGTCATTGGTACGAAAGGGATGAGGTTCAGAATTTTGAGTGTGCGCGTGCTGGTATATTTTGGGGGATTAGATTGATTTGCCTAATATCTTCCATGACAAGTTAATCATAATAATGCCGATGTCGAGGAATAAGACACTAATATCACAAGGTAACTAATTTGAAGGGAATGAGTACACCCGAAAAGAATACGCGAATGGACTATGATACTTAATGAACACTCTTCGAAATTCAATTTGTAGACTTAGTCGCTGAGACAACAAAACCCCCACACATAAACTGTAATCTTTTGGAAAACCATGTTGGTCGAAATATCCTACTTGATTGCATCTATACCGAGCGAATGAAGAAGGACATGCAGTTTGCAACGAGGAAATTTGGCCCGGAAAACGATCTTTTCGCCTGCTCTCCGTCCAGTTCCAACTGTCTAGGACTCCTTTGCGTGCACGCCACCATGTATACGGATCCTCGTTTTTTCATCACATCAGAATGACCAGCAGCAGTTCCGTGTCAAACTCTCTGTTCTGCACCACTGACAAGGGGAAACTAAGTTGATAAATGACTATAGACCTACGAACGTTGTCAGCCAATACTCGGATCGAACCCGTGATCTCTCGATCAGCGAAACAGCGTGGCTTCGATGGTGGCATAGAGGACTTGCCATATAAAAAACTTTGGTTGAATGGCGCAATAATGGAATATGTATACATGCACCTATATTTTGATTCTGACAGTGGTTGAATCTCCAATGTAACAAACAATGACAACTGTCGTGCTTATGAAACTAGCGGTAGAACGGAAAGGACACATTAAAGTTCATACATGTATTATGAAATTCACCGATATCGCTTTACGATACACAATGTAGTATTACCGTATGGAGGTCAATCGTATTCAGAATTAGATGTTATGTACTTATGTCTAATACTGCTTTTGCAATACAAAATACCTCTATTACTTATGTCATGATACCGCTAATTCAAAATACAAATGTTACTTTACATAAAACAATCGACACAATACCTAAAATGATACGTGCAATGTCTTTTCACTTTCGACATTGAACATTGAACAAAGCATAATTGTCTTGGCACCTTCTACATTTCACTATCTACATTACATCTTCGTCTTAGTAACTTCTACAGTGCATTAGCGAATGTGTTTTATCTCAACTGCTTTATCTTTTTATGACATGTGGGCGGAGCCTAAAAGAGGTATGAAATCATCAACAATAACTTCTCCCAAGGAAAGACAACTCTGATAACCTTGTTATGTGCCTTTTTTAGTCAAAAACCTTAAGGATGTCAATTCAAAATATACGATTAGAACTTAGTCGAAGATTCAGAGTTATAGCTAATAGCTTAGAATCTGGTCAATCTCTTGATGAATCAAAACATCGAATTGAAAGTTCATGTAATATTTTATCTACACTAGATCTTGAATACAGCCATTTTAATTTTGAAAATTGTACATTACATCTTTCGCAGTGCTTGAACTTAATAGAACGTGAAATTGTTGAAACTAGAAACCAATCTAGTGTAGATAAAATATTACATGAACTTTCAATTCGATGTTTTGATTCATCAAGAGATTGACCAGATTCTAAGCTATAAGCTATTACTCTGAATCTTCGACTAAGTTCTAATAGTATATTTTGAATTGACATCCTTAAGGTCCATTTTTGACTAAAAAAGGCACATAACAAGGTTATCAGAGTTGTTTTCCTTGGGAGAAGTTATTGTTGATGATTTCATACCTCTTTTAGGCTCCGCCCACATGTCATAAAAAGATAATGCAGTCGAGATAAAACACGTTCGCTAATGCAATGTAGAAGTTACTAAGACGAAGATGTAATGTAGATAGTGAAATGTAGAAGATGCCAAGACAATTATGCTTTGTTCAATGTTCAATGTCGAAAGTGAAAAGACATTGCATGTATCATTTTAGGTATTGTGTCGATTGTTTTATGTAAAGTAACATTTGTATTTTGAATTAGCGGTATCATGACATAAGTAATAGAGGTATTTTGTATTGCAAAAGCAGTATTAGACATAAGTACATAACATCTAATTCTGAATACGATTGACCTCCATATTACCGGGTTTTTTCAGCCCTTCTGTCTTTATTGCTATGATCAAAATTTCAAAATCCTCGGGGACGGTAGACAAGGGGGGGGGGGTGCTTTTCCCGCTTCGGAAATATTAGTCAGATTATGTAACCAATATCGAAAAGGAAAACCTCAAAAACTATGGAAGACAATGATAATTAGTCTGTCCATAACAGAAAGGTGCCTTTAATGCTGTGGTCCATGGGCACCCAACAATCTTTTGGTTCCATTTTGTGCATTCTAGGTGAATTTGATAATAATTTCTTTTAATACAAAATTTTATTATCCGGAAACTGGGATAAGAAGGGTCCTTTAGCATTATATTGGGGAGAGATCACAGTGAAAACACTGACAATAAACGATAATTTGAAGGGCCTATCATTAAATTTCGTGGACAACAAAATGGCAACGGGCTTACAGCACAGCGAGCGTGATAGATCGATGAAATTTCAATTCCACATATCTTTATAAATACTGGACGGCACTGAACCGTAACTGGGCTGATATTTCTATTACAGATTTATCTATCAAAATATTGTAGTTTACAAGTGATTCCCATTGCTTAAATATACATTATGCAAAGCTAAATCTGCCTATTGCAGGTATTTCTTTAGGCCTGAAATGTTATCTATATTATTAAAGATTGTACATTACGTAAGATTCAGATAAAGAGCTAGTCATCTCTCGATATCATCGTTCTACGATATTTACTGGATTAGAATACGATCTGCTGCTCAACGCTCATTGATGATTAAATCCAAAAATGGATAATCGAGATTATGGGTTTTTTTATCGTACCAACGCTAAATTCTCCGTTCAAAGTGGATCAATTTGTCTGAAAATTTTCAACAAATTCCATTTACATTTTATAGTTTTTAACTATTATAGTATCTTTAAAGTTGGCACACCGGGAATTTAAATTAGTTAGCTACCAAAACAACGCATGTCGTGGTGTATATACCTACAAGTATATAGATAATACCCGCTTTACTCTAAAGTATTGCTAAAGTTGAAAACAATTAACGCATATGATAAAATATAATTGAAAGTAAATATGAGAAAAACAAAATATAAATATACATTTTAAAAATGTGTCCTGTTATAGATGTGTCCTATTTTGGTTATTGTTTGTGGAATTCGGCAGATTGTAATTTCTAATCAAATACTGACGATCTCTAAGACAGGTTATGGGGCTAATCTCCAGAGGGTTTATTTGGGGACATGTCATTTTGCTCATTGAGAACGTTCTACTCTAAGAACAGATCCCTGCGCCGAATGAACACCATATTCAAAAGATAGTATACTATTTTATAATTGGGTTCTATTCTTGCATGCACACAACAAACACTAAATAAAAGTTTTAATTTTGTCAAATATCCAAAAAAATACTTCTTAAAATCCTCGAAGTATATCTTGTGTTTTCGACTAAATCGTCGATTTATGTATTAACATGTCGACCAGTCAGCTTCGTGTCTGTTCTCAAGCGGGGCTTATTGTAGATAGACAGTGCAGGTTTCGTATGGGGAGAGTAGGTAAAAACATTTTCAACAGGATGGATTTTCCTGGTGATTTTGTATTTTTCTGACATTGATGGTGATTATAATGGTATTCAACGAGCCTTTCAATCAGTAAGCCCACCGATACAATTAAAAGTAATTTCTTTTCTATCAGAATTCGAATTGTCTGCAATCATTGAAAGGTGTAGCAGAGCTAATGGTAAGAACTTTCAGACGATTCTGCTTTAATTGTTACATATATATCGCCCTTTCTCTGTTTGCTAAAAACTGTTTACAATATAAGAGCAAACATAAAATGCATTAATGGGCCAGAAATAATGAGTTAGCTTTGCAATTAGTCAAATAATATCACCTGCTCTTGTTTATTTCAATGACTTAGAGTGGCGGATCGAACATCCCGTGACTTCTTCAGGGAAACAGAATCTTGGGTATGAGTACACAGTCAATAACCACTCTGTGCCGGAGCATAATTTCTCTATTTTAGTTTATAAAACAATATTTGGCCTAATCCCACAGTCCGATATCTTGACATAGGAATAACACCTTTGATGTTGGTTTTATACTATAATATGTACTACTGTCCATGATTTTATCTATGTCATCATCTTTAGGTCTGGTAAAATTTTAATGAACTCCGACATTGGCCATTATTGTGTATACAAATATTATTTATTGTCTGATCATATTATCATAAAAACTATGATTTTACTTAGATAAACTCATTAGCTAAAAATATGTGGTAGGCCAATATGAAGGCTGCTTTCCAATATACAGAAAAAAAAGCTCGCTTCCGCATTGACGCCTTTTCAACGAAAACGTGCGTATATTAACTATCTATTTATTTTTAAACAAATAACCATAAACAATTTTTATTATAAAATTCCATCGAGGTGGAAATGTCCATAAAATAATGTAGATCGGTTTTAGTAGTGCATTTGTCGTCACCTTTACCATTTACGAAAATTTAAACGAACGTGTATGATTTCAAAATTGACGTATTTCGGTTAGTTTTGAACCGATCTCAGCGGTAGTCCACAACTAGTTTTTCTGACTCTTGTATTTGCTTTTTAAGGTACATATAAGATGGTATCAATGGATGTAACGCCTATATCGTACTTTTTCATCTTTACGTGCGGAAATTGAGGAACTGCCTGTACACTTATTACTTGACCAGTTAAGATAGTTAAAAAAAAGTAAAGAAAATGAATAAATAAGATTCATAACTTTAGACACATTATATTTGTTTGTTTATTCTTTTGCATGTTGTTTAGAAATATATGGCAGATTCATTGGTTCTAAATATAGCATATTTAGCTCCGAGTTAAATCAGTCTGGTGATTTTCAAATATCTGAGCAAGCTAAACAAAACGGTCAAACCTCACTGCCTACCATTTCCATATTTCAATATAATACTATGGCAGAACATGTTCGATAAGTTGACAATTACTTGAACGAGGATTAGCGATTGTCACGCAACACCGCAACTTGTTAGCTTACGGCAGTTGGTTCTCTTTACACACCCGTCCCGTGTAAAAGTTGTCTTCGTCGACGGCCAAGCACTAGAACGGTAAACAGTAATTACGAACAAAACGCTTGGTACAAGCAAGTGTCTTGAAGAAGCGGGTTGGTCTTACAGGCCTATTGAAGCGTGTGAATTTTAGTTTGACAGATCAATGTCCTTGATGGCTAAATGCGTTGCTTTTCCATAGCCGCCGTCAAGCAATTGAAGTCAATGACGGGGGCTTTTATCGCAAATACATAGGCATCGATATTTCATAAGGCGCCACTTTCTCGTGGAGTCGTCAGCTGGTTGAACAGGCAACAGTTCTCATGACATCAAAGACGGGTGAAATGAAGAATTAAAAGCATCTTTCTAAGCTTTTTTTTTCTTCGTGGAAGCAACTTGGTGTGATTACCGAAGAGAAGCAAAACGATCAATTTGTTATTTCTCGAAAGCTGATTTGTCGTAAGCGACTACTTTTCAACGACTTTGTAAAGCAGGGGGGCAGGCTTAACAGCCAACCAACGGCCTGCGGATAATTGTTTTACATAAGGTGGCGATTGAAGGTTGCAAAATCGGAAAATCGCCTTTCTTGAAGAGTATTTAAGTGAAAACTTATGGCTTTCAAGCGAACTTTTCCCAGTGAAGAATCGATGATAAACCCATTAAATTTTTTCGACTAATTCTTGTCATCACTGGTCTAATATGAAGATTAAACGTATCTCACAGTAGACGATCTATACGAATATAATGAATTTAATAGTGTCACATGTAAGGGGTTAAAGATAACAGCACCACCGATTCCAAGATAATCGGCAGATTTGGCCGGAGGGGGTAAAGATTCTAGCTAACAGCTTGTCCATTCCTATACTGTTGTTTTGTTTTTACTGTTTTCTTTCAACTGCCATGTCACCGATATCTCTCACGGCTTCATCCATTTATAAAACGACATATCGACCTTTACATAGAATATAGCGAATTTATACGAACTAAAGGCTAATGCAATGTTATTTCGCATAATATTTATTGAAATCTCAAACCCATTCCCACCCGGGTGAATTCGTAAAAAGTTCTGTTATATAAAAAGATGTTTTCCCGATCAATAATGCACTCATGCTTGTGATTTAACAACATTCATTTCAAAACCACTTCATAATTCCTCTGTCAATTCGTACATATTTTAAGGGTATTCAATTTTGGAGATTTTAAATAATGCGATATGGCCAAAATCTATGATCTTCGCTAATGTTAAAATTTTGGAAGAGGTTTTTGCACACGCAATATTTAGGGTTAGAGTTAGGATTAAGACAACCTTTTATTGGAATACTCTGAATAATAAACTAACGCAAGAAGTGATATAGGTAGCTTCAATAAGGTATAGGGTTTAGGAGTGTAATATTTGAAGTGCTTCACTGACTTAGGATTAGGATTAGGTCATCAATGTTTCAAAAGCATTTACGAGGTAATCTTTACGAGGTAATCGTAATTCATAAATACAGTATACAAAGTATTCGAAAACATTGTGATTATCAATAAACTCGTCCTAATAATTAATGATATTTTACGCCAAATATGCCAAAGAAATGAGTCTAAAATCACATTAAAATACATCAATGTATGTAAAGTGATTTAAATATATTTGTTGAAACAAATGTTCTAATTTCTTTTTAAATATGTTCGGTAAAATGTGTGAACAGTCCAAATTGAACGGAAGTCGTTTGCGCCTGTTTTGTCCACGCTACACAATTACCACCACGTTGTCTTGTGGAGTATGTTTTCTTTGTTCATTACAAATGGCACCCTAAACCATAGAGTAAACGAGGCCGTGTAATGATTTTAAAATGTTTGCCATATCTTATGCCATTTTTTCACTGGTACGGTAACAACATCAATAGTGATTGAAATAGACCAATGTTGAAATTTTATTCATGTTTTTGAATTCGTACAATATATACAGTACTATTATATATACTGCAGATTTTGATAGCTTTCTAATAACCTGCACATTTTTTTTTAAATTTTAGGTGATAGATTATTGGATATACCTTGTAAAGTTTGTGGCGACAGAAGTTCTGGTAAACATTATGGCATCTATAGCTGCGATGGTAAGTTCTGGTATAGTTGTGATGGTAAGTTCTGGTAAACATGTTGTCTAGAGTTGAGATGGTAAGTTCTGGTACACATTGTGGTTATTATAATTGTGATGGTAAGTTTTGGTAAACATTGTGGCGATTATAGTTGTGATGGTAAAATCTGGTAAACATTATGGTATCTATAGATGTGATGGTAAGTTCTAGTAAACATTATGGTATCTATATAGTTGTGATAGTAAGTTCTGGTAAACACCATGGTATTTATAATTGCAATGGTAAGTTTTGGTAAACTTTATGATATCTATAGCTACGATGGTAAGTGCTGGTAAACATTATGGTATCTGTAGTTGTGGTTGAAAGTGAAAATTCATCGGTCCCTATAAAGAAAATATGGCCGACTTGGAGAAACTGTGCGAAGCGAATATTTGAGGGATTTGTCTTCTTTCGGCTGTAGGGTATAGCGTAAATTTGTTGAAGTTGGTTTTATATTCCCATCTTAATTTAAAGAAATTTCATCTAAAATTAAAGAAATTTCATCTAAAATTAAAGAAATTTCATCTAAAATTAAAGAAATTTCATCTAAAATTAAAGAAATTTCATGAAAGTATGATATTTACATCTAAAATTAAAATTATTTCATGAAATAGGATATTTTCATCGAAATTTAAAGAAATTTCATTAAAGTAGGATAGTTTCTATTACAATTAAAGGAATTTCATTAAAGTAGGATTGATTTTATATTTTCATCTGAAAGTGCCAGTGGTTTTATTTTTGCACATAACAAAGAAGGCTGTCTTTATATTTTCAACTAATATTATTTAAATATGGTTGTATTTCCCACATAACATGAAAAGATATTCCTTAAAGAAGGCGTGGTCATATTTTTCAGAATATCTCCATCTAACATTAATGAGATTTCCGTAAACCATTTCCGTCCAATTTAACGACCAAGCTATATTATATAATATGTTCTTTTCTAGGATGTTCTGGGTTCTTTAAGAGAAGCATTCACAAGAATCGAGCGTACACATGTAAGGCCCAGGGTGATATGAAAGGGCTGTGCCCCATTGATAAAACACATCGTAATCAATGCCGATCCTGTAGATTGAAAAAATGTTTCGATGCTGATATGAATAAGGATGGTAAGTTTTTTTTATCTGTTTGCTTTGTCTACGATGCATCCCCACCAAATGATTATATAAGTAGCTTAGTTACCTGGCGTTTCAGGGACAGGTGTCTTATAATTTTGATTTTGAGTTAAAGGTATGTCAGAAAAATAAACTGTTTTCTCCAGCCTAGAGAAGTAATTTATAATCCAGAGTGTTTCTAACATCCATAATAATACTATCATTAATTGTCAATTTCATCATTAAATTCTGCAGCAAACACCATTAACTTAAACATACATTATTCGAGAGCTAAATCTGCCCATTGCAGTCTTTTTTTTGGGCCTGAAATCTTATCTAAATTATTAATCATACTTTAATTAACTTATCCAGACCATAATCAACTCTCGATGTCATTTCTAGCCTGTGATATTTACTGGATTAGAACCCCATCTGCTGCGCGAGACTATGTTTTTTTTATCGTATGACTTACGTAATGGTGATCGAGGCTAGGTCCAAAATTCAATCGCAAAATTCTCGGTTCAAAGTAGATCAATTAGATTGAAATTTTCAGCAAATTCCCTTTTCGTTATCTGGTTTGCAACTTAGTGAGAACTGCCAGCTCGTTGTCTAATCTCCCATATTGTGGGATCACGGTGACTAAGTGGGTAAGACGCTGGCTCGCTAGCCTGGAGGTCGAGTGTTCAATCCCTGCATTGGCCGAGAAAGTTCATCTCGATTTTCCGACACGTTTTCCTCTAGTGAGTGATGTAGGCATGAGGGCCTAACTAGAACAGCTGCCAAGTCGTTCGGATGGGACGACATATCGAGGTCCCGTGTACACATTGGCGCCCCTTCGTAGTTGGAATTCGATATAAGAGTAGGCCGTAGAGCCGCTGTCCGGGCAAAATTTCCCCCATAGCACACTGTATGGCGTATGCCCGTCTTCATTAGCCCAGTTCGGAACAGAACAGTAGGACGTTAAACCCTATTTCATTTCGTTTGAATCTCCCAAAAAAGTATCTTTGGTTCTACAAAAATTGGTTATTATGACATTTATGAGTTCAGCCGTTTTGGTATTGTATAACGAACGGAAAGACATTCTCTTGTAAACGACAACTGATCCCTTTTTCAGCCGTACAACATGAAAGAGGTCCACGTAAACCTAAAATCAAAGCTCCGGATATGTCTATGGGGTCTTCGCGTCATGCAACACAAGATGCTCCAATGGATCTCCGGGTTACAAACACTCCACCACAGAACATGTTTCAGTTACAACAAGACTGTTTACAGAACCTTGGTACCAACGCAAGCCGTCAGTTCATGCTGATGGGTTATGTTAGGAATGATGTCAGTGAACTGGTCAGACTACAAGCACCATCCGCATTTTCATCTCCAGTTTTAACGTTCCAGAGAGACGTCTGGCAAGAAGTAATGGCGCGTCTACTGTTCACTATCATTGGTTGGGTCAAACAGATTCCTGCATTTACCATTTTAACAGACGTGGACCAGGTAATTATTTTTAACATAATTACAGTATTTACAGGAATCATGGTTCCTTTTCATTTAAGTGGTCAAATATCTTGTTTGGACAAGTGATTCAATGGCCATAAGTTTTGTTGGCTGTACCTATAAAGGGAGCTGATAGCTGATAGTGTGCGTAGAGCTAATATTTTGTTTGTGACAACAAAACAAACAAACTTGATGCAGACTCCTAAACTTTATGTTACCATTGGTTAGACTAAATGCAATTTAAAAAGGGTCGACGAGGTGGGATGGGGGTGTTTATAACAATGTCAGATACTTGGTACTGTTGATAACCTTAATATTGTATTTCAACCATTGTATTAATTTCAGAGACTTTTGTTAACCACCGCTTGGAAAGACCTGTTTCTACTAGGAATAGTACAGTGGGGTTTACCTCTAGATATTACAGGATTGTCCAGGTCGTTCAACGTACTTGGCACTGTTGGTGAAGTTAACTCAACCTCAGAACTGGAGAAAATGGCAGAAACCGTGGCTAGACTTAGAGAAATGGCACTGGACTCAACTGAATTTACCTGTCTAAAAGCCATAACTCTTTTCAAATCAGGTAGATATTTTATCCATGCTTTCTGAAGTTTAAAATGTTATCAGAAAGAATTCAGTTCTATGACATTTGGTCAATGTAAATATAATAAATAGTTATGCCCCGCCCCTTTTCTTTGCTCAATATAAGCGAAATTACAAAAATTATGCATGTTATAAAATGTATTCGGTACAATTATCAATTATAATTGATTTTAAATATATGGCATCCGTGTGTGGGGCGCCAAAAACGTCGAGAACCCCTTCTACACCACTGTAGCTGATCAGAGAGCGTGAGAGAGGGAAATTGGGTTTAATGTCCACTAAACAAAAAACTAGGTCATTTCGGGACTAACATATGGTTCAGATTTATTTCAATAATTCGCTTGCGCGTAGGCATCTTTACGGTCCCGTAGCCAGCTCATAAAATTTGGTGCGGCTACGGAATTTTTGGGAGGGGCTTAGGATGTGGCCGACTAAGAACGCTCCAAGAAATCGTTATTGTTGGCGAATCTTGGGGCGGGGGGGGGGGCTAATATACTAGGAATATTAGATCTTGAAATTAGTGACGAGTATTGCCACTGCAGTCCCAGTATTATACGTATTGCAATTCAGGTGCTACGATACGATTTGTATCACAATTCATAACCAGGTCAATATTTACCAATAGTACAAAAGGGAAAATAAATAATTGATATTTTTAGTCCTGCGGATGTCGAAAAAATAAAGCTGTTTTATATCACGATATTGATGAAGTTCAAAATAAGGACCAAAGCAATTTAGTGTACCTGTGGATCGCGAAACACTGATTCATTGGCATATCGTGTCAGCACGACACAAAATGATATACTGATTATTTACTATAATTTACCCGAAATTATACGGAACCTCGTTTAAAAGCATGATTTATATTCGTCTTATCATATTGTTATTTTTTAAGTTGATTAAGTAAAAATTTCAAACAGGCTGGAGATTGAGTAATTCATTAGTTAACTATGCACTTGTGTGGTACTATACCAACATTTTATTGTGATACAGTTATCATTTTTACCTATATGAATTAAAATTTACTTCACAGACTCAGCTGGTTTAGTTGACACAAAGACAGTAGAAAATCTACAAGAACAAGCTCACCTAATGCTAACAGAACACATACAAATACAGTACCCCAGACAAATGGTACGTTTTGGTCGTCTATTGGTGTTGGTATCCAAACTACAGAGTCTAAAATCGACGCTCGTCGAAAGAATATTTTTTAGAAATATTGTGGGAAACATCTCGATTGAGAAACTTGTTGGGAATATTCTTCAAGGTGATCTAGTGTAAACTGACAATTACGAAAATCAAAACAAAAACGAAACGTAAACATTGCTTAGTGTGTGATAATATTAATGTAGTGTATAATAGTCATACAAACTTTTAATAGCGAGTCGGTTTAAATAAAATATACATTTTATTTTCAAAACCACTTCATAACAAATGATAGACAATCGGTTTATTTATTGTTGTCAATTGGCGATGATATGCAATATCTATTGTCCTGAAACAAAAGTTACCAACAGTATCAGTTCATTAAACATGACCATGTCCTTGCTATGTTAAGGATACTCCTCGCAGTGTTTCGTTTGATAATAGCTAATCCCACGCAGAGAGGAATTTCTGGGGCCATTCCTTCAGGAATATGCCCCCCCCCCCCCGCGACCAGGTTCTGTAAGGCGAGGTACCAAGGCCAACTTTCTATGGCCACCAGGACATTTTCGGGGTGCGTGCCGATCGGATTGAAATATATGCTACATTATCAAAAAACTTAATCGATACCAGAGATTTTATTAGCTATGTTCATAAGTCGACCAGCAAATGTGCAAGACCAATTAAAGCGCATCCGTCAGTGGACAATGGTGTAACACCGAGCTCGTTACCATTGCTTCGAGAATACATTTTTGTATTTAATTTCACATGATATAAAGCGAAACTGTATATAATAAACAAATGTTACCCTGATTAAACCGGAGGTATATATCCACTGGGCCAAAGTAGGCGAGGTTTGGCCCAAAAGAATTAGATCGCTTATTACTTTGGACCGCTCGTAGAAGCAATTCGCATTAGATCCCAGTTTATTCTTGCAGACCATACCAAAGTCACGCCCATTATATTTAAAATCTAATTATCCTCATTATGTAATAAAACGTTATTTATCTATTATTGACTTATATAGAACATTACGTATATATATATTCATTGAACATTGTTTTGTCATTGCTGTATCTGAGATTAAAATGTATTTAATTTGTATTATTTATTAGTATTTAACTTGTAAATAAATAAATCTCAAACTAAAAACCATTTACAATAATGTACTAATACTGACTTTCATCCGTCGTCGCAGATCATAGGGTGTTATTTTCCCTGTCACCAAAAACACAGTTTTTCGGGTGGGGGTGGGGTGGTAATCCTGCTGGAATTAATCAGGCGCATCAATTTTTACGGAGCCATTGCCCTTGACGCAGAAACTAAGTAAATCCTTAGAAGGTTAGCTTAAGAGTTGTTGCTATTTTCCATTTTGTTGCGATACTTGGCGTGTCATAACTTGGCACGCAATGGAAATACAGATTTGTCCATCAATTGCCACATATCACCTACAAATTACGTTTTTGAGTTATTGTCGCTGTCGCAGAAATCCTGTAAATTTAACACTGAGTGATAATGATAAGGAGGAACTTGGGCGAAAAGCAGTGCCATGGATAATTATACCGAGGGGTCCTGGTTGCATCCATCTTCACTCGTTGCTTCGGGAACATGGGTTGCTTCAGAATACGAGCTGTTATTTTTTTTTTATTCTAGTAAACTATAACATTGTTCTTGAAAAAAAAACCAAACAACAACTTTGAATAGTAGCTATTTGTTTTGTTATTAAAATTTCGGATGAGTTATATTACAAAGAAGATTTCAATATTACAAAATATAGAGCATTTTCTAAAAATGTATGCAGTGTATTTACACCGAGAAAAATCCATTTATGGATTTCCTTTCTTTAGTGTTAATGTAGCAAAGTATACTCATACTGTCATGACTGAAGTGCAACAATCAACTTTTTCTAATCTTTTTGTTACACAGAAGTAGACATGGGGTTTTCAGGCCACGAAATATGCGTAGACGTAAGTAATTATCAGAAACTATTAACATTTGACAGGCTTCTAGTTCCCCTTTGGCTAAAATAAAACAAAATTGATAACTTTCGGCAGTCGTGTGTCTAACCACGATGCAGTGGCGGATCCAGGATTTTTTTGAGGGGGGTGACAACCTCGTGTTTTGTCTCACCGACTGCGGAGCGATGGGTGCCGCAGGCACGCACCCGAGTGCCGTAGCGCGAGCAGTAGAGGTGGTATGGGGGGGGGGTCTCCCCCCAGTAAATTCTGAAAAATTATCATCGATTTCCTCGCATCTGAGCCATAACGAACAATGATTTCTGTTCGTCGACGATTTTCAAAATTTGAAGAATAAATTTCGAAATTTATATACACCGGTGGGGAGGGGGGTGACTAGTAACCACCCCTGGATCCGCCCCTGCGATGTCCACTGGTTCGACGCCGAAATTTACTTCTCTATGAATAGGATTAACGTCTCGACAAAAAAACTGTATATAATTGGATAACGTTCGTTCAAGTGCACAGGATTTTTCAAACTAATCAAGGGCAGTGTCACTGAATAGTGGTTCCCTAGCACACTCATTCTTTCTCATTTTGTCCTGCACTAGTTGCATTAAGGACTCCGCGAAGTCCGGCTTATGTCATACCGCCAGATAAATTCTGGTTTCGACATGTTCTATGTATTTGTAGACATTTGTAGTGGAACAAGGGAATAACAAAAACTGCAAAGGTGGACAACTCTGTATGTTATGTACAGGAGGCAGACTACCATTAGTTTCCCCATTGACTAGAATGTTAATTCTTGTCTCTTTTCCCGAA
This sequence comes from Patella ulyssiponensis, assembly GCA_963678685.1. Lineage (NCBI taxonomy): Eukaryota > Metazoa > Mollusca > Gastropoda > Patellidae > Patella > Patella ulyssiponensis. Next base: position 80,616,687 of record OY783226.1, on the reverse strand, counting down.
TGCAACTTTTTCACAATTCTTCGTTGTGCTGCACGCTTTTCAATTTGCTCTAAACTTATATCATGTTGACCACAAAAATTTTGAGATACATAAACTTGAAATAACATACTAAAAACATGTAAGTAACTTCCGTCTCTAAACTATAAGCATTTGTTCTTACTCAACACTACAAGAAAATGTTAATGTTGATACTAAACCAAATACTCAACAAAAATGGCCATTCAAAAGGGGAGAAAATGGAGGGATAGAGAGAGTTAATGAATCGGGTATTCGGGATGATGTTTGCCTCCAGAAGATCATCCAATATCTGTAATTATCAATGGCTCATTTCAATTGTCATTGAAACACAAAAAACAAAAATAAATTAACAAATATTTTATTATGTAGATTATTAAAGACATAAAGCACTACATGTAAATACTCATTTCTTAAAAACAAACAACAAAATAATGTCAGGAAAGATTATTTCACTTTTTATTATTTATAGGGGAGATATCACTATAATATAGAAGGGCAATGCTGGCCTAGTGACAAGCTATATATCACATAAGACTTCATACTGATCCAGCAGTGGGTGTCAATTGTTTTATGGTAACTGGACATGTGACATATTAACCCTTAACTGGTCATAGTCGCATGCACAACGATATACTGCTAAGTGGTCACAGTCGCATAAATGTGACCACAGCAAGAACATTTTTTATAAGCCGTATTTGAGTATTTAGCTTTGTATTTAATTGATATCGCCACGCATGCGTGTCAGACAAGAACTTGTCTTGTCACTAACATTGAGAAAAACATGGCTTTGTTCAACATTTTTGACGAAAAACGTAATTTAACGATGTCGGGTATGTTAAAGACCCTCAAAGTGGTTGAAATTCCTATGAGTGATTCCGACTAGGATTATATCAATGACACCGATTTCTGAGGACGATATCTCTGATGAAAATGATTTAAAATGATTTGCAAATCATAGATCAACTTATCCCCTTCAATTTTTTTATTGGTGTCAAGAGTCTATCACTTGTAATTATCTTGCGGTAGTTGATTAAAATAGGCATACAAAATATTTCACTTTAGTTTTTACTTAGCCTGATCTTGACGTCATGACGTCGACAGGTTAAGGGTTAAACCAGGTTAGTGTTGGATCAGTTTGTACTACTAGGCTGTCTCCATAACCTAGTTCAAATTCAAGGCAGTGAAGATAATATGGGCATTAGAGCCTGTTACTGTAGTTTGTTATAATTCAAATAGGCCTATACTTTGCAAATGTAAGAGGCCATGGTGTAAAAGTCAGAGAAATTGTTACCATAATTTATAAGCCGGAAGAATGACATCATAACAGCACACTTTACGCAACATCACAATGACATATAGATCAGTACCATAAAACCACACAATATAGTTCGCTTTGATTTCTCAGTTTTTGTTCTTTAACTATTTAGGGAGTCTTCTTCTTTATAAGATTTTGCCATGATGAATCGATCTCGCATTAGTTTAAAAACAGTATAATAGTTACAGAAGAGTATTAGGGCTAATGACATGATGTGACTCCATTCTGTACACTGAAGCAGACGGAAGAACTGATATCCTATCAACATCCAGGCCATAATTAATAACCAGTTAATAACTCTCAATGGTTTACTGAATAAAAACTGAAATAAGAAATAATATAATCCAATTCTTATTCTTTTATTAAAAATAAACCTAATTTTTATTCTTTTATTGAAAATAAACTTTATTCTTTATAATTTTTGAATTATAAAAATTCATCAAAAATATATTCTGGTTGGTTAAGAAGTTTAGGAAAGTAGTGATACAGTAAAATGAAATGAAATATAGTGTAACATCCTATTGTTCTGCTCCAACTGGGTTAATCAAGATGGGTATATGCAATACAGTGTTCTTTGTGGGAAATTTTGCCTCGGCAGCGGCACGGCAGCATACTCTTATATCAAATTCCAACTGCCAAGGGATCTTTAACATGAATGCCAATGTGTTCACAATGTGTTTTGTTCCATTGGAATGATAGGGGTTGGATGGTCGAATGGTTATCGTGTGCCTGCTGTCATGGAGTCAACTGACGTGGTTTCGAATCCCCGGTTGTACGTGACAAGGAGTAGGGTCGCATGTCCAACCTCGCGGGTTTTCTCCAGGTCCTCCGATTTCCTCCCACTGCTAAAGACCCCTACGTGCAAGCGATTTATTGAAATAAAATTAAACCATATGTTAATCCCAAAATGACCTAGTTTGAGTCAAGTGGACACTAAACCCCATTTCTCTCTCTCTCTCTCCATTGGAATGACTAGACAGCACAGGTATTAGTATCTGGAGAAACTAGACAAAAACCTGCTGTAGCCACAGCAAACCATGCCACTGACTACCTTTTTTCTTCAAAATCAATGATCAATACTTGAAAATGACTAAATAAAATCAGGTAACAACTGCAATGACATGTAAAACTTACATAAAATCTACCATGCATACTATTGCCTGGTTCAGCTGTAACATTAATACCATCAGCTTTAAATAACCCACGGACATGTTTGACTAGAGCACCTTGTGGCCATACTTGTAACTCAGACCATCTGTAATTATAATAATATACTCAATCATCATTATCATCATTTAAAATAGGATAACAAGTATAATCTTGTTTCATAAAAATGAACAGTGTCAAATATAACATTTTGAAGAATTTTGAGACAAAAAAAAAAAAACATTTAGTATGGACAATATGAAATCATTTTTCCATTCAATATTTCAGAACTTTACCATTAAAAGAAACTTGTACAACTAGTAAGCAGTGAAGCCCATGTCCCAAATAATAGATGACACTATGACACATTTAGAATTTTGTAAAGCATTGAGCAATCACATTGCTTATAATGTATACATGGTCTTAGCAGAAAATACTCATGCAGTGTAACTATGCATCACTTTTACTCAATTAGAATCAAAATTACAAAGACTCAAGATATTGACTAATCAAATTTTTTATCTCTGCTTAGCCTTAGCGGTGGAAACCGATTATCTAATTGTGTTTCGGGGGTATTTAACACCAACAAATTTTATGACCCCAACACTTTCGGAAATTCTGCCTCTAGTATATGCCACTGTCCTGTTTAAATTAAATATACCAACTTACGCATTATAAGGCACATGAGCATGTCTGCCTTCTACTTTCTGCCATCTACCCAGATGTAAAGAACATTTATGTAGAAGATCTAGATATCTTGGCGATAGAAAATGACAGATCAACATAAGGAATGAACTTAACCATGTTAAACAGACATGTTGGCCTACCCACCAGGTGTCATAGTATAATGTGTTCTGAAAAACAAATAATAAATAAATTAAAAAGAAATTCTCAGAATTTTTTTTACATCTAGCTGACCAGGGCCCTGTTTCTCGAAATGTTAGCTAAAGATAAAATCCAAATTTTTGTAGATGTTTTAATTTCAATTGGCTGAGCACTAAAATCAATCTAATATGAGCCAATCAGATTATTAAATTTGGATTTTATCTTAGTTAAAATTTCGTGAAACAGGCCCCAGAATTGTAAACAGTGTTGTTTATAAGCAGATGGTTTATAAGTATAAGTTGATGCATTCAAATGTTAAAGCAGTAATGTGAGTGACAAACAGTTTTCATGTCCACCCATTTCACAAATAGGTCATTTTGAGACTAACATATTTTTATAACAATAATTTGCATTAAGGACCCTTTAAAAGAGGGAAGAAATTTAATCTAGGGTACCTGAAAAAGAATGGAATCATAGTCATGTCTCAGAAAATAGTGCTCAAACAGTCCAGAAAAAAATTGCTTGCACCCATATCAAAGTTACTCTATCCTCATTTTAACCCCCATCCACCTTCCAATCGCTTAAGGTAGGTTATTGTGAATGAATGACTGTATGATTGACCACCAAGAAAGTCTGTCTTCGACAAAATTATAGATTTAATGAAGAATAAATGAAACACAGAGGATATGAACACCCATTTGATGTTTTTGTTACAGAAGATAGTAATACCAATTATGTAATGAAACATATACATGTATATCCAATCAATGTACACGCCAGGCAATCACAAAGTATTTTCAATAACTACACATACAGAGAAAACCATCAAAAGTCTCTGAACGACTATTGGGCAACAGGGTGCACATACCTCAAGGATGGTTCAGCTTTTTCCTTTCTCTTATAAATAATAGACAATCATTCAGTGCCCCTCCCCCCTAAGCATTACACTAAATTTAAGTTCATGATGTCATAAATACTATAATGGTGATGTTTGTAGCAAATCAGTCCAATTTGTTAAATTTGTGTGTCGAAGATATGTGTAATTTGTGATTCTATCCTTACGACTGCCAGTGACACCTTGAATACAACCTTTAATTTAATATGACGTTTGAAGTGGGTATCAAGAAGGTATTTAAAAACTTGATTCTGGTAGCTGTCCATAATAGCTACACGGTACTTACTGTTAGTGCGGATTCACTATCTCCCTTAAATACATAGATAATAGAAAGATAATTTTTCCACCTGTTTTAAGTTATGTAATGTTTGAACACAGTCAGAAGATCCCAATCCCAGGCACTTCCATTTGATTATATGTACATCTACGTGACTAACAAGAAGAAAATTTGTTGAGAAATGATCTATTTTGTCTTTTGTAGATATATGTTTTTGGTAATTCATGAGTACCTATTAGCTGGTAGTGTATGATCAAGTGATGTTTACTTTTTACGCAGGCCATTTTTTTTCCAAATAGCATTTCAGATTATTATTTGAAAGTAGTGATGAAACTCAATAAACCACAGTAAAATGTCACTGAATTCCATACATTATATTTTTATGTTTTATTTTCTTTTATACTAGTTAATTTGTTGCCACTTCGCCCCTCCATGCATAATTCAAATATTCATATTACCATATATATATGTGGAAATCTGTGTAATGTGCTCATATCATATTAACAGCAATACAATTAAGAGAATCACTGTTAATGACACACTCAATCTGTTTTAGAAATTATAAAATTGACTGACAAAATAATAAACAACAACTAAATCATGCAAAACTTGAAGAAATTTCAAGATTGAAAAACAAACTACAGTAAAAGCTTTAAAGGGACCATAAAATACTTAAATAGTTACTTATTTAAACATGCATTATGTAAGAGCTAAATAAGCACATGTAAATATGCCTATTGCAGGTCTTTCTTCAGGCCTTAAATGTTACCTAAATTATTAATCAGGCATTTGTAAACAAAACAAAAGACCATAATCAATTCTCGATGCCATGGGATACTCAAAACTTTAACTATATAATTTAATTTAATTTAAAAATAAGAAAGCGAGGACAGGGTACCAGTTCCCTGGTCACCACAATCCACACATCTTGTCAAAACTACAAACAGTAATAACTTGACTCAGAATAGAGTAATTTGAATAAAATTTTCATTTTGCATTATCTATTTTTGAGCTATTATAGCAAGAATGGTTAGCTCATTATCTAAATCTTACATAATGTATCTTTAATCAAGGCTCTAAATGTCACCGAAAGCAATCTATCCAGGAATGATTTTTTGATAAAATTTTTAAACTTTTGGCAACATTAAATGAAACTTCAGTCTAATAATTATAATCTACTAATAAATGGGTATAAGTAACACTAATGTCTATGGGTCTGATTTTTAAAGCAGCAGTATTAATTAATGAAAACGATCGAATGGCCTCAAGCCTTTGCATAGAGTTAAAACATACTGTATTACAGTCATCTACACAATCATTGAAACTTTAGAAACATCCACATTTCTTAAATACAATATCAGAAAACCCTAATTCTTAGACTAGTTGGAACCAATATAATATTACTTTACTGTGATGTTATTGAGAGATAAAACAGTGGTTATTATTTGAGAATATGGCAATTGGAACTTTACCTGTTAAAATATTCAATGTTTATCATGATTAAATTCTGATGATGATGAAATATTATCCTGAAATGACTACACTAATTTCCACTTTAAATCAGAGAGCCAGTGTTAGTCTTTCTTATTCAAAATTTATACACTTTTGGTAGTCTAAGGTCCCAGCACTGTCCCCCACCCCTACCCTTTTTTATACCGAGAACATAAAGACATGAGAATACAGAAATAAATAATAAACACCATAATAAAAGAGACCAGATATGTAAATATTTTTTTCCTTAAGACAGATATAAAATATCCATAAAATATGTAATTAAATGACCATAAACATAAATGATGAAGAAACATTGAAAAACACAAACCACTTACCCAACAATTATCACAGTTGTTTTGCACATTCTGATTTTTAGCATGAAAAGATTATATTTTTGAATGATTATGTTTTTTGTAAAGCTAAACAAACATATTAGACTGACAAATGGCTCATAATTTAAGCCTTTCTAAATAAGCTTGCATGAATGATAAAAGGTAAAAGAAAGTATCCAGAGTTATTCTCTCTGCAACTGTCTGGCACTTTGCTCCCCCTTAAGTAAAAATAATTTTCTACTTTGTCACAGAATTATTTTTATTTAAACTGTACATTTAGAGAGCCGGACATCTTGATGTTAGGGAAAACAGTTAATTGATTTTTACATGATACCTATTCTTCAAACAAGCGACAAGTAACCCCCAACTACAGTCTTAATAAAATGTCTAGTTGAGGTGCATGTCTTTCCAACAAAAAAAAAAAAAAATAATGACCTATGTCCTGAACTGTGTGTTGTCGATGTTTCACGTTTTTTTTTTATTAAAATGATAAAAGGTCAAAGGATAGAAATTGATTTTAAAAACTTGAGACATATATATATATACATGTTTCTTTATTATCTTGTTAAAAAAAGAGTTTACTTCATTAATTTGTTCCTTCATGCTAGCTTTAAAAACCTACTTGAAATCAAATAAGACAAAATAAACTTTGAACTAATATTTGTGTTAGTAGATCTACTACAAAGTTCCTATAGCAAATACTTTAATTTCCAAACCCATGCAGAAGTAAAGAAGAAATCTATATTAAAACAAGTTTAATTAGGATTAAGGATATCTTGAGAAAAAGGATAAAAGTTACCTGAGCAAAACACAGTGGTACAAATGACATATAGTAGGCCGATAACATTGAGTTAAACAGGACTTGTTTCATCCGGGAATTAAAATCTTGTTTCATGGCTTCAACTTCATCTCGTATGATGTCAGGAGTTAATGTGCAGCTGTGAAAAATAAATGCGTCCCTATCAGGACCCTCCTTACTACGAGGTTTTGGTGTAAATCTTTCTGGACATGTTGTAGTATATCGCGGCCAGGCATAATATTTATGATATAATGGTTTCACTGTGGGTCCGAACAAAATAAGATAGGTTGCTAGGCTGAAAAATAAAATCATTTATACAAAGCCTTTTATAACATTTTTAAACAGTAAGATCGTGCAATATAACAACTTTAATGTGTGATTGGAGATATATAGGCTATGCCTCTACATCAATTCCTTTCAATTTTTGAATAAAATATTGTTAAAAGGTGTGAAAAGCATCCAGGGGGTAAATTAAACTTTTTAATAACATTAATGGACCATGTAAAAATTGTTGTTTATGTTTACAATCACCACTTCCCCAGAAAAAACCTACCATTATCAAATCTTGTCTATTGAAGCATTTTATTGAATTAATAAAATAAACAAGTCACAATTATAGTATCGGAATCAGTTCTATTAGTACAAAACAGCCAGAAAATTACAAAGTTTTTATTCAAAATCTCCAAAAATTTAATTTCCTTAGAATTTATACAGCTAATTTGGACATATTCATTCAAAATGAATTTGTTCACACCAATCGTATACTTACGGATATGCTAAGAAGAGGCAGTAGAGAGGTGAGTATTTAGTGACGACGTGGTAACCAGTATAAAAACACAGAGCTATAAAACTCAGTACAATAATTAACTTGAGTAACTGTAACAACCAGTATAGCACGCCTTTAGATTTCCATCCGTATGTCTACAAGAAAAAAATATATAGTTCAAAATTACGATGGTTACAAGACTATTTTTATTTATTATCTAATTTGCAGTTAATAATGGCTGCTAAGCTCAGAAAGACATAAAAATTAAAAAAAGTTGAACGGATGAATATTAAGATAAAGACATAATCGGCAGATATCTAAACCTGCTACAGCCCCTGGTTGGAGGATCTTAGATAGGATCATTAACACTTAAAACAAAAAATGAAATGCAATCTTTTTGTAACAATGTCATCTTTGAAATAAAGAGAGAGAGAGAGAGAGAGAGAGAGAAATGGGGTTTAACCCACGACTTGACAAACACTAAGTCATTTGGGACTAGCACATGGTACATTGTTATGTCAATAATTCACCTGCACGTAGGAGGAAACCAGAGGTCCTGGAGAAAACAGACGACCCTACACTACTCCTTGTCACATACAAGTGAGATATCGAAACCATGACACTCGACTCATCCAAATGACCTTCTTAAAACCTTCACAAGCATTTATTACCCCTTGTCAATGGACAATAAAATCATAGACTAATATTTAAACAGAACAAGTCACAGAAGTGATCAATACATACCTCTTGCATAAAACAAGCAACAACTCTTCTACTCATCAGAATAGCCAAGAATGACACAAGATTGGGGTCTATCAGGTAGAAATTCTGTAATAAAATTTAAATAGAAAAATAAAATAGGATTGCATTTAAGTCCATAAATATTGTCACACCCAGATCACAGCTTTAGTCTCCACATTTTTCAGCTTTATCAAGGGTAATATCAAAAATCAACACACTTCTCCATCTCATGACTATAAACAATGTACCAATATAAAGTCAATCCTTTAGGTAGACTTACATACAGACAGATATACAGAGATGAAGATTATATGACCAGATTTCAATGTGGGTACATAGAAATTCGATCTTTATTTAAATTTATGAAAATCTTTTAGAAATAAAAACTTGTACAACAGCTATACATAATAAATACAAACTCCTTTGAATTATCTTTAAATTGCTATAAAGAATGACTGAATTGAAATTATTGTGGCCCAATAAAAAAAAAATTGAACCTCTGTTTTTTGTACAATCGAAGTGACTACATATATTGACATATCTTCTTTATCTCTGCCCATGCAAATAGGAACAAGGCTGTTTGAACAATTCTGAAAGTTATTACCTGGAAACCACCCATAAACTCTTAACATGTTTTCCTAACTAACTACATTTCCCCCCCCCCATATGCACTTTATGCAATTGTGCATACTTTTCTGACATTTATATTGTCCTTTTAATTGGCCAGAATAAATCAGTAAATTTCTATAAATTTGGAGAGTATTACCACACGAATTCTAAAGGCCTAAGTAAATCACAATGGAATTTCCAAATATCCAATGAAATTAATTCAAAGCATTTAAAGAAAACACTATAGGCCTATATATGGAATAATAGTAGGCCTATATACAATTAATTAAAGTTTAAAAAATTGAAATTAACAATAATCAAGACTAGTGAAAAACTAGAGTTACTCCCCTTTATGCTTCAATAAAATTGGCGTCTGCTAGACAAAAAGTGTATGCTCAGGTGTCATTTTTCAGGTCATTGTGTCATGAAAGGATGCTGCTTGTTTTTGAATTTAAAAATATCAAAAAAAAGAGAGAGAGAGAAACTTGAATAATGGTATAAGTTTATGAACTTAAGCAAGCAGGGGCAGTGAAAGCCATGGCAAAGTAGGTGCTTACTTTATCTGTCTCAGTTCTAAGTCTAAGTATGATTGGTTGTCTCAAAAATATCATTCTCTAATGAAACTATACATATGTATGTGTTTTGTTATGTATTTTTCAGTCAATTGGCTCTTTCAAGGGGTATATACATGTAGGTCAAAGGGTTCTCTTCAATATAACCTACCAGGGGCGTAAATGTGTGTGTGTGTGTGGGGGGTGGGTGGTACACACACCCCAAGAAAAAAAAAGTCGGTTGCAAAATCAGTGCAGTCGGCTGAAAATAGGAGCAGGCGGTATGAAAAGTAGTGCTTACCGCATACGTCACGCTACTCACGCAAAAACATTAGTATAAAATAACCTTGTCTACTTATCGTGTTGTGTTTCACTCTTATTCTGTTGAGAGTATGTTGGTCTAACAACAAAATTTTAACCAGGGAGAAAAATAGCCTGTCTCACAAAAAGTGCAATCACTGCAGTCGGTCTCAAAATTATTCATCAACGACTTAATGAATTAATGAGGTAAACAAACGATGCCAGAATAGATCCTAAATACTATGTATTTGCCTGAATCTGTGAGCCTAAATTACATACATTACACAAAACTATAGTATGTAATAACCATGTCTGCTTGTCATGTTTGAAAAAATGTTTTTTACTCTTATTTTGTTGTGAGTATGTTGCTCTATGGAATGTTTTTCCCCCATGGCAAAAAAGTAGTCAATGCAGTCGGTCTCGGACTAAATGAATTAATGAGGTAAACAAACAATCACAAAACAGACGAAAATGGCAGATAAGCCTCAAGAATCTATCCAATTTATTATCCTCTCGTTAATGAGAATTTGGTTCCATTAATTAAAATTTTCAAGCCCAGTCCTCAAAATTAAATAACCCGGTTGCATATATGAAATTTGTTCAAGCCTGCGATGCTCTATTCCATTATATCATCATTCTTCTACTCCTCTGTCGGTCTCAGGCTATTGAATTAATGAGGTAAACAAACAATCACAAAACAGGCGAAATTGACAGTTAGCCTCAAGATTCTGTCCCATTTCTTATCCTCTGGTTACCGAAAATTTGGTTCCATTTGCCCTGACATTGATTAAAATTTTCAAGCCAAGTCCCAAAAATTTAAAAGCTCGGTTACATATCTGAAATTTTTTCGAGTCTGCAGCGATCGATTCCATTGCAATATTATTCTTCTACTCCTCTGTTGTCTTATACTGTCTCACCACTACTGCACATGGCCCCTAGAAAACTCGCACCTTCACTCGCACTGGGGGGGTGTGGGGTATGTGCATCAGTCGGTTGCATTTTGGCTAAACACCCCCCCTCCCCAAACAAAATCGTTATGCACGCCCCTTTCACCTACTCCTACAGTACTCAATGGGAAGATAAAAATTCATCTAATGAACCAAATCCTCAAGCCACCCCAACACACATAAAAATCATGAAACAATAACCATTGTTTGTCACAAATATAAAAGATAACCATTGAAAAAATATTAGGAAACAGCAACTGCTATGGCATACACACGCTATGGCATACACACGGGTCATTTTAATTACGTAAGTATGTAAGCCTTCTACATTAGATGCACCCTTACACAATGTAGCTCTTGCATAATGCATGTTTAAAGATACCTCCCACATACAAACTATGTGATTTGATGATATATTTGGACTAAAAACATTTTCAAACTTATTAATCAAAATTTTGCCTTGTGAGGAAATACCCAAGCTATTAAAAAAATCCATTAAAAGAAGTTATGTTTGAGTGACTGACTTGACCAGCTAGCTGACGCAGTACCTAGCAACAGACCTGTGCGAAGGTGGAGGAGAATGTACCTAGCAACAGTGCGAAGGTGGAGGAGAATTCATTGCATGTATGGTACATGTACAAGACGATGTTCTATATTAAAGCATAATCCATTTGAATCTCTGATATTCAGTGGTCTAGAGAGTTGATGATAGGTTTGTCATGCAGATATATATCTAAATAATAGTTTATATAACTTTTGAAGCCAAAATTTGGGAGTTAGAAAACAGTTAAGTCAAAAAGCCTAACATTTCTGTTATTCATATCAATCCAGTAACTGAATTTCAACAATCTAAAACACATCATTCAAGCAACATACCTAACAATATTGAAATCAATCAGTAAAGGAAAAAAAAAATGAACACGTCCAAATATGATCAAAGTACCCCTTCAAATGAAAGACAGAACATGTACAGACATTAAACCCTTTGAATGACTTTTGTAGGATGATTACTAAGTTTATTAGGCCATACAAAAAAAATATTTTGGTTCTCAGATAATCCTGCCAAACAATCTGACGCGGGAGCTCAACAAGGGAGGTTTTTATTTTGTCAAAGAATTACTATTGGGCTAAATGACATCTTATAAACATCACGTTTCAAGTAACCAAATTTATCTTTCATTATTTATCGAAACGCATTATGATTGTGAATTGTGACTAATATTAACCAGGGTTGCTTACTTGAAAAATTTGCCTACGGTACATTTTTGAATTTATTTAATTTTTTTTACAGTGTTACTTCTTGTGACCTTGGTAAAAAAAAATTAATTTTAGTACATGTAATTAAATATACTGTTCTTAATTTTCATTATTTAAAATAAAAATGGGTCATGTGGCACTTTTTAAGTCACAAAGGATTATCTGAGAACTAGAATTTTTTTTTATAAGGCCTTACATGTGGGATACTTACAAGAGCATAATTAGAATGAGAGTGAGGTAACCACCAAACTGTTTTATATAAGTTGATATACTGTAGAAACATAACAATGACGCCAAAGAAATATAACATGGATTCAAAATACAGATTTCCATCTCCTGGTATTTCTGGTACTTGTGCATGTTTTGGTAACACTACCATAGAAGCTAGTGGTATAACATTTGGATCTCTCTCTTCACCTCCATGACTGCAAAAAAATAAAACGAACATAGTGGCTATTGTTACGACGATTCGCAAAAATAGTCCTCAGACCGATGAGGCCTTCAGAGCCGTCCATCAGCTAGGGTTGGGTTAGGTTTAGATATAGATTGAGAGTTCCATGTGTACAAATTTACATTGGCACCTGCTTCCCACATCTTAATGGCTGCCTTCAGTTCTGAAAACGTTGAAAATACTGCTCCTTTTTCAAAGTTGGTGTTAGGGAGATTGACAGCCATTTCATAATTTGTTCTAAACTTTGCCGATAGAGGGCTCTGAAAGCATCGTCGTAACAATAGCTGCCAAAAGAAATCAAAACAACACATAATCATAAACATGCAGTGTCTACATGTAGACAAATTACCTTGTTACATCAATATACACTTTATACATCAATATACACATAATTGGCAAACCTGCACAACTTGAAGAGAATAAATTAGGCAATGACATCTCTTCTATTTTAGGTGAACTCAAGAAATACCTGCCTCACTGACATGTTACTCTTACTCTTATCCTTAATTTCTACTCCTTTAATTCTAATCCATATAAAAGAAAAAAGATTACACTACTACTGCTACACTAGAATAAAACAATCTAATCGCTAATTGCCTATTCGAAAAGTAGGACATTTTCATGAGCAGTGATATTGAACAGAAATCATTCTGAAACATTTTCAAAGAACCATATTTTCTTAATGATATATAAAGTACTATGTCGTAATTTATAGTGTAGTATATAGTAGTTGGCCTTTGAAATAGGATCCAGCTAAACAACTTACCCTAAGACCAAGGTTGAGAACTATGAACGATAGGTTGCCAGACAATGAAACATGTCCACAGTAGCATATTTAGTCGTGCAGTCCACAAAGGTTATCACATTTTTTTGCCAGTAATGGGAACATTTAAAAGACACTAAAATTGATAAGTTTAACAACAACCCATGAAATAAATATAAATAATTAAAATTTGATTAGCTTCCTAGAGCTAACATTTATAATACAAAACATTGGTTTGTCTCATGAACATAGATTAGATATGCTACTGAGGTACTCAATAATGATTAATAATGGTACACGACTTCCTGTAAGAATACCCAAATGTTGACTGTTGGGCACAGTATACCATTAATTTCCCCAATGACTCTAATGTTAATTATCGCTCTTTGGCTGGCTCAAACTTTCCCCAAATTTTCGTGTGGTTTGGTTTGAATGCAATGTTTTGATAAAATCTGTGACAAAACCATTGACTTGTCATCTAATTCTTAGAGAGCGCTTAAAATTGATTCATTGGGAATTTATTTAACCGGAACCGGAGTTGATTTCATAAGCATAGGCAAGTTTTAATAACCCTTATTAAAGCGGGAATTTCATATTTTCTAAGAAAGTCAAAACATAATTATTTCTATGTCTTTAGCTCAAAAGGTTGCCAACTCACTACAGTATTATACGATCAGGGGCAATATTTCACAGGTATTAAAATCACTGACACAGGCTGTCACAGGAAATAATAACACAATCACCTTCCTTGTTTTCCCATTCCCCTCCATGCAATGGCGATCTTCAAACGTTTGAATTTGAAGTTGAAAATGATATTTTTGCCAATTTCTCAACTGGCAAAGTGAATTATAGGATTAATAGGATTATTCTTTAACAAGGTTGGACTGTTATAGATTAAGATACAATCTATTTTAGGGCTTTATTTTAATACATTTTAAAAATATAACTGAAAAATATGAAATTGGAACTTTAAGTAGTTTGTTCATAATCTATGGAATCCCTTTAGATTCTTACGACGGTTCAGTTACTGCAACTGCAACTTGGCACAAGCAATCCAGTGTCACTGTTAGACCCATTTTGATCATTTTGACATTTCACTTTTCAGTATTTTTTCAGTTTTTGACTCACCTTCCACCAGAAGATTTATGGATGGATGAATTGTAAGATGAAGCAGACTGAATTCTGGATAACATTCTTCTTCCACCTGGCATTTTTACTGAATAAAATTGTTTAAACTGTTAACAATGATCAAATAATTGTTTCATATTGTAAAGTCAGAAATAATTACTCTTGCTTCCAAGTTAATCGGAAGTAAACATAATTTTATTTAGAGTTAGCTCCCTTGAAATGTAGCAGTTGTTATCCAGTTGGTTCACTCCATGCGTCGTGAAAACACGGTCATAAAAATTTTCAATAAAACTTCTGGTTTCGGAAGGATGGTTCACTCCTGTCCTGAGTAGCCTATATTGCACGCTGTTTAAGTTCATTCATACAAATTCATATTAGTTAAAAAAAAATAGATAATGAAATTTCAGTCAAATTACTTCTCTCTACTTCTACTGCTTCTATTCTGAACCTAGTTCTGTTCTGAACCTATTTCGACAATAGGCCTACAATTATAGCCTAGCACCACCGTTGTTACGTAACCGCATCGATCACAAAACGTATTATGGCATCGAGAGTTGATTAATGTCATAATGTCTAATTAATGTTTATATAACATTTCGGGCCGAAGGAAAGACCTATGTAATATGCAGATTTGGTTCTTGCATAATGCCTGTTTACGTTTCGGCCTATATTGAAATTGAATTAGGACCATATGAAATATATTAGTCCCATTGATTATTATTGATTGGAATACACATGCTAGATTAAGCTGAATACGCAATGGTTAGCAATCTATGTCAAATATCCAATTATTGTTCAGAAACTTCAATCAGTTAGTTGTTTGCGTGCATTTACTGCTCACTAAAAGAAATCGATGATATCTGAAAAGTCCTATTCCTGAGTAAAGCCACACCTACAATGTTCAACAATTCCAAGATATTCTGTAGATTAGATTCTAATTTTGTAAGGGACCCATAAACCTATAGGCTAACAGGGACCCTGGCGTAATCATGGTTAATCCGTCAACGTGTACGTATATTCGATCGGGGTTATGGCCTAAATGTTTAGTAATTTACCGAAAACATTTTCTTATAGAAATGAAATGAAATGAAATGGGGTTTAACGTCCCAATGAAGACGAGCATACGCCATACAGTGTGCTATGAGGGAAATTGTCCCCGGTCTACTATATCGAATTCCAACTGCCAAGGGATCTTTTATGTGCACGCCAATGTGTACAGGGGACCTCGGTTTTTCGTCCCATCCGAACGACTATATACAGCTGTCTTTATCCCGCATCACTGACAAGGAGAAACCGCGCCGAAAATGCTGGATGAACTTTCTCGGCCAATACGAGGATCGAACACCCGACCTCCAGGCTAGCTATCCAGCGTCTTGCCCTTAAAGTAGCTAAGTCTCTAACTCAATATCATCACAAATCTTCAACTTTGAAAACACGAATTATTTGTCAATTTAAATCAACATTGATGCTGGGATCTTACCGAGAAAAGATGGGCTTCTGATATCCAATATTTTAGACAAAATAAACATTTTACCATTGGTACACGAATCGTGTACCATAATGCGTTTCAGCCCCAGTTCTAGCAAAAGATTCGGGGAACAAGGCTACACACATTGCATCAAATTAAACGGCGCATGTAGAGTGGAATAACCAGACGCTAGAAATTTGCATTCGATTGAGATTGCTGGCTTATTTCGCGGAACATAACTGATTTGAAATTTGAGTAAAAACGGAAACCATTGAATGTAAATCAGTTTAAATACATTTATATTACAGTATTTTGTCAATTTCTAGGTCCCAAAAGTTAGCAATTTAGCTCCTAAGTGACCTCCCGCCTCGGTATAGAGAGGCGGGAAACATAATATGACGATACGATATTTGTTAAATATCAAATTTTTGCATCAAAAGTTACAGCTCATTCTACTTCTGTAATAATCATGCCTTTAAAAATCAAATGACTTTAGAGAATATTTAATAGATATTATACACTTACTTCCCTTATTATGATACAAGTGCAAGTATAAGTAAAATATTCAAATGTACCGGTAATATAAAATAAAATAAAAAAAAAAAACAATTGCGAAGTAATTAAATTCATAATTTTTCTCTTTACATATTCTACAATCTACAACTTTCTAAGAGTCCGTGGGCATGTCCACCCGAGACTCGCCGTTAAGTCAGAGCGACGAAAAAGTCGCTGATTTTTTCGGCGACCTTTTCGTGGCGCTGGTTTAACGGCGACTCTCGTGTTGTGAAAGTCGCGAGTCGCCGTTAAGCCAGTACGACGAAAAAGTCGCCGGTCGTCGCCCTTTTCGTCGTGCCGGCCAATGACGTTAATATAGACGTCATTATTGGTGCTGGCTTAACGACGTGCGACGACTCTCGCGTTGTATCTAGTCTCTATCATCCAAACAAATATTCTACCTCCGGACGTTGAAGACTAGGGGATTCTGGGTGACCGAGACTACGCTGTATCTAGAAACACGACGATCTAAATGGACGCTTTCAGCCACCATACACATTGCTTATGATGCTATTGCTGTTATTATGTAAATACGAGACACGTCCGAGCATTTAAAAAATGCTGGCTGAAGAATAGACTTGTTTTTACAAAATAGATATAGAATTATCATTAATTTATGGGAGTCGCGGTGGCTCAGTGAGTAAGAGAAAAGACATTGGTTCGCTAACAAGGAGATCTTGTGTTCGATCCCGGTGTTGACCGATAAACTTTATCGGGATTCGTCCGACAGTGGTGCAGGACGGAATGATATTAAATGAACAGCGTGTAGTCGTTCGGATGAGACGAAAAACCAAAGCCCCGTGTATGGGCGAGCAAGTAAAAGAACCCTTTAGCAGTTGGAATTTCATAAGAGCAGGTCGTAGCTCCACTGTCCGTGCAAATTTTTCATCAAAGCATACTGTATGACTATGCTCGTCATCATTAGCCAAGTCGGAGCAGATCATTTCATTTCTTTACTTTATTAATCTAAAGCACGTACAGATGAAGAGGCGTGAATTCAATAGAAATCAACGTAAATTTGATACGGAAGTAAGTTAAAATATGTCAATTTAAATATGTTTGGTGCAAAAAGGTTTCTGTTTAGCTATACATTTTATTATGTCGCGCACTGACAGCTGCGATTCGTCATGGGGTACTTGGAGGCTCTGCGTTCGACCCCTGCGTTGCCGGATAAAGTTCATCGAACGTGCACATAAAAGAAACCTTGACTGTTGGAATTCGAAGCGAAATAAGAGTAGGTCAAATTTGCTGTCATAGGAGACACTGCATGGCATATGCACATTTTCAATAGATGGTAGTAGGACGTTAAACTTCGATTTATAGTCCAATCCGAGCTAGAAAACACTCCTTGTCATCTCCACAGGCATTACCCCTACCATGCAAATATCTGACCCACCAAATGCGGAAGGTTCTTCGCAACTCCGACGAAATTCGAGTCTGGGGAAACATTCTTCGGGTGTTCAAAGCACACTATAAACGTTTTCAGTGTTCTTCGCGCCTGAACTATTATCCAAGACACGCAGCGGGTAGAACCCAAACCAAACGGAAATTCAGGTGGAAACATTGCCAAGGTTATTCTTGACCCACGACATTCATGTATAGGTGTCCCAACCCTACCACCACCATGGCACCAAAATATGCTAACAAAACAAAAATACTTTAAGTGGCAAAGCCACAGATAAAAAACCCCAAAACGTCATGTCAACAAATTGAACCCAGTAAGTCTTTAAGTTTTTGTTTTGTTTAATTAACGTGTAGTCAAATGTACAATTAATGGTAAAACCATCTAAACAACAACAGTATTTCAGAAAACAAATAAGGCAAACAATAACAGACTATATTCATAAATATGGAATTAACAACTAGATTATTTACATAATATATTATGATCAACATAATTCACCAAGTATACAATACTTTATCCCTTTATTATATAATCACGATTTAAATATACGCTAAATTAAAAATGTATAATAATATTTATGTAATAAGTATCTAACACTTACATATCCCATATTAGTAAAGATATATATTGTCTTCAAACAATATAAGTCTTTTTACGGTTTAATAATGTGTTTCAATAATATAATTTAAGTTCCATATTTTATGTTTTAGAAAATATGCTGCGACCACAAATAAATGTCTCCCGTAAATATTATTACACAATTTTTGAAATGTTCATACATGTTGACCATGAATAAATAACGAGACTCTAACCTCAGTTCATATATACACAAGACATACATCCTTTTGTAATATGATATATACACAATTTTCTATTAAATAAATGCAAGGTTAATTATAATAACAGTGAATACATATTATATATTCATACGCTAATAAATATTGACTAGTTAGTTATATAACAATTATTTATAAATCATTTACAAAGGAATATATATTTATATATAAATAAGATTCGTTCAACAATACGATATAATGATATATATATAATAACTTTGGTAGTGAACATGTGGTGTAATAACATAATGATTTATGGACTTTGATGAATAAATAACATGAATATGAGGTGAAATGTATCAGTATTATAAAAATATACAGCTCAGATTCAACATTTTCCTGGTAATCGAGTAAACTCAATCATACATGGACCTTCTGGTTGCTGCGTTCCAACAGCATGAAGAGGACTCTAAAATAGAAATAATGGACAATATAGGAAATGACTGTGTGGATATTTTCAAGATTATTTTAATTAGGTTATCTGGAGACTATTATGGTGTATATAACAAATATCAAGGGTTATTTTACGTGCACGCCAAGGTGTAGACGAAATTCTTGCCAGGCCCACCGTTCTGCACCACTGATATGGAGAAATCACACTGGGAGATGTCAGGGAACTTTCTCGGCCAACACCTCTATGGTTTAGCCAGCGCGTTTTTCGACCATCCTTTAGGTTTGATACAGATTGTTTTTAGTTTTAAATCGTGGCATGACCTGTACACAATCACCCCCAGTCCCGTGTGTGATTTTCGTAGGGCAAGTATTCATTATCAAAAATCGACATAGTATCGACTTATTTACTTACCGGAGGTGGAACTGGATCAAATGCTTCACATTTGAATTGTTTTAAAAACATTATGGCAAATATTTGTATCTCCATTAAACCAAACCACCTAGAATATATACACATACATATACAAGACCGTTTATTAGAATATAAGTATGTGTATTTTTAAAAACTCATATATATTCAAACGACCGAATATCGAGGGTAATGCCTAATGACAGAGAGAATACTGTAGTTTCACCCCCGCAAAATCATTAAAAGATAATTTACAATCTGTTATACGAGCTGTCGTGGGCAATGTCTAACGACAGAGTTAATACTGTACTTCCATACCCTCATAATAATCGAAAGATAATTTACAATCTTACACCACACATGTTAACAAATTATTACACACCTAAGCAACCGAGTGGCAAATAAGAACAAAAGTTATTTCTTAATTTTGATTTTATAAAAGTTGATATTGAACATAACGCACCTTCCTGGGCACTGAAACCTTCCACCACCAAAGGCAAAAAAATATTCTGGGAAAATGTTTCTTTCAACATCTTTCATATTCCATCTTTCCTGAAAATAGAATTATGACATAACGAAATGAAGGTCTGTAACGACAGACAATTAGTAATGTTCATCTAAAAATACTAAATATAGAATTGAATTTTTCGTTCGACGTCTTTCTATAAAGACGTGGCTGGCCGAATGGTTTAACGCGACGGCGATAAACCGTAACGTCTGTCATTGAGTCAAGTGACGTGGTTTTTAATTACCTGCTTGTATGTGATAAGGAGTAAGGTCGTCTGTTCAACATCATAGGTTTTCTCCGGGCTGTATTAAAACCTACGAGTGCATGCTAAGGTTCTCATAGCCGAAATTACCGCAAAAGATAATTATGGATAAACCAATAATTGACTTACAGGTTTATGTGTTTCTGGATCTGGATAATACTCTGGATTTCTATGAGCCCAAAACGGTGAGGCAAAAACGAGATTTCCAGCTGGCACTGTGAAACCCTGTAATTAAAGAAACATAGCCATGTAACAACAACACATAGAATATTAACGTATGAAATGAATAATTTCGAAGGCAGAAATGTTAAAGTGAATTATTAGTGGACAAGTTAAATACGCGTCTTGTAACAGTCCAGTGTGATCACTGGATTCGCTACACTTATACAATTTGTATAAGACTCTTCTCTTTGCGGAGGACATTTTACCATCACCCATAAATAATAGCATACCATACATTGCACTTTGTCTGTTAACAGTTGCTGATGGACCCCATCCGATTACCGTTGACAGAAATCCCAATATTAAGACGAGATCTGAAAAAAATATTAATTTACCTTTACTTCAAATGGCTTGGTAACATAACGTGGTATAATTCCTGGTGATCTTAATCGTACTGTTTCCAGAATACAGCTTTTTAAATATGACATTTTTCGTAAATCTGCATCTGAAACTGGAAAAAAACCACCAATATTCAGTGAATAAGCAATCGATTTATTTTTGTTATTTATGTCTTAAAGATACATTATTCAAGAGCCAAAGTTGTCAGGTTTTTCTACAGACCCTAAACGTTATATTAATCATTAATTAGACAAGACAACTCTCGATGCCATCGGAGATTATAACAACATTAGAACCTATCGGCCATTTAAAGATTTAATTTAACAATGGGGGAACCAGGATAAGTCTTGAATATACCAATACCGTGGTTACAATAATAAACAACCAATGCACATACGATCTTTTAAAAACTACAAACAGTGTTAACTTGACTCAGAATATAGTAATTTTCAATATATTCATTTTGCATTATCTATTCTTCAACTAGTATAGAAAGAACGGTCAGCTCTTTATCTAATATTTAAGATGGGTGTTTGCCATTCAGTGTCACTTTTCCGCTTTAACAAAACTCAAGGGAGCTTTAAGGCGCATGGAATCATTTTGTAAATTCATAAGAAGCAAGTCTCCTTATTGGTCAACGTCTTTGTTAGCCAAGTCGGAGCAGAACAGTAGGACGTTGAAACCTATTTCATTTCATTTCTAAACCACTTTATCAGGCGACACTACTGCTAGGACGTATTGACTACCTTGTCTTTTTATGAACTGACACATGTCGACAAAGATAAAAGGCTAAGATTCCCGTACGGCCATCGCTGGTCACATTCATTTTAATACCTAATGGTGTTCGAGAAATGTGTCCTTTTCCCTGAACTGAATTGTTACAAATTGTGCGTGTTCGTTCTGTGATGATGGGTGCAAGGATGAATACGTCCTAGTACCGTGAGGCGTGAAGATCGTTCTTAATAAGGTGTAAAAATCGCTAAATGTACAGGGAGGACTTTCTTATCATGGACAAGACTGTTTATGTCCGTGGTACATTAATACGTACTTGTTTCAAACGTGGACGGTAGTTCTCTCTCTATTTCTTCACATACTTTTTTATAAACTGATTCTTGTGTAACAATAAAGGCTATTGTCCAAAATACCATCTGCAAAAAAATTTTTTTTTTTTAAAAATAATATTGCCGTACGTATTTCGAACCAAGATGCATAGTTTGCATGTTCTGTCAACCAGGAACTTTCAATATGCCCCGTCAGCGGCTTTTTTGTAAAGCGCAAAAATTAGTAGCCAATTCTAGCTGCTTATGCACATCATGTTTGGTGTAAAAACGGAAGACATTTAGTTTTATAAGTTATAGATTTCAAATGCAGGAGCACCTTACTTGTTAGCTATATATCATAACAATATTTAGAAGGTGAGGTCAGACTCAGATGCCTGTACATTATTTTATTCCTACGTTTTAGCACCTAAAATAAGATATATTTGATTCTACTTTACTAATGTACAATCAGTCACTGGTGTAAAAAGGAAGATAATTATTACTCTTGTGAATGACTAAAGTCAATGATTACATGTTTAAATAGGATATTTACTTTGCTGACCCAATTACCCTAAGATTATTGAAAGAAATGCTGACATTCACCGTGTATTGTTAAGTTATAATTGACTGGGAGTCTAATGTGGGATTGTATTGAAATAAAGCACTATACATTTCCTCATTGTCATGTTTCGTGACGTATATTGTTGGAAGCAAATAATATTATAAACAAAACAAAGGGGGTTGATGACCTGTGTATACATTAATGCAGAAAACGTGCTATAAAGTAGTCCTATGGGGTATGAGGAATTTCAGCTGATTAATGTAATAATACTGACTGAATCCTACATAACGAATTAATGATTATAGGTGGGTGTGATTTTTTTTTCTACCCGGAACAAGACATTAATCGTGTAGTGGAATGCCGAAATATTTCTGTTCTAACTGAAATTCCATAACTTAAGAAAACTAAATTCACTTACTGGAATACTATTAGCTAAAGTTGCCCATAAGAGCAGAACAGAATAATTTGGGGCATTTTCCTTGTCGACACATTCTAGTAAATTATGAAGTAACGTCTGAAAAATATAAAATACACAAAATTATCATTATGCAATTCACACACATGGGTTATTATGATGGAACAATGTTGTGTAGTAGGCCATGCATTCACAATTTTTCCCGTTGCTCAACGTCCTTTATAAGGGGGGTGGGGGTACTTTTTTTTTTTTTTAGACAAAAGGCAATGCTCGCATTACTAAAACAAGATTATAAGCCACAGCCACATAACAAAAATAATTACCTTGTCATCTGGGCGCAACTCTTGTGATTTTTGTTTTTCCGGATCAACAATATTTTGAAACATGTTAATAAGATATTTTCTTGATTTTGACCAGGCACTGAAACACAGAAGAATTACCATTCGTGAATAAAAGCGTATGAATAATTCCATTCAAAAAAAGTGAGCACAATGTTTTATTCTACATATTTTATCAAAATATATACTTACCCCAGTACAAATGCGGGCAATTTAGACCCATATTCAATCTGACGATCAAATTTTGTAAAATGCTCTTCCAGTATTTGGTATTGTTCCTGAAACAGAACAAAATGTGAACCTTTTATTGTATAACTGTGAGAGTCGATCCGAAGGTGGTGGTTCCAATGTTTTAGAAAATTATTTTCGGATATATATATATGTGTCACCCGTTGTCAAACGATTAATACGGATACGGGCTGCTTTATCCACCTGTCCGCCTTCATTAGTCCAGTCGGGGCTGTAAAATGACAATTAACCGACCTTAGGCTTTCTTAACACTAATATCAGATGAAATGAAGTGCGATTTTACGTCCTACTGTTCTGCTCCGACTATGCTAATGAAGACGGGCACAGGCAATAGAGTGTGCTATGAAAGAAATTTTGCCAGGGAAAGCGGCGCTATATACTCTTATATTGAATTCCAATTGCCAAGGAATCTTTTACGTGTACGCAAAAGTGTACATTTGACCTCGATTATCGAGGCATCCGAACTAATAACCAGCTGTCATTGTCAGGCCCTCCGTCCTGACGCACTCCGAAGAACTTTCTCGGCCAACGCCGGGTTCGAGCCAGTGTCTTATAACTCACTTAGCCACCGTGGCTCCTCTAATATCAGATGATAAATTTGTTTTAGTATACTTACGTCATTGTCAGTGGGTAGAATATTTTTTCCAAAAAAGATATTAAGTACCGATTTATACATAATGGTTCTAATTAATCTGTTCAGGTCTATTTTACCTGCAAACGAATAGAAGATATTAGCGTACAGTTTTATGTTCCTTTTTACAAGACTTTTACTTTTGACCTGAGTAGTTTTATTAATGCAGTATTCTATTTAACTAAGGAACTTTTTGAAAAACAAATGGACAATACTTACCATGCGATGGGAGTTTTCCAAGCTGTTCCTCAAATTCTTTGTATAGTTTATGGGACATCAATGGAGAAAGATTGGATGGGGCCAATTTCCCTTTCACTAAATCATGAATGCTGCTATGGTACTTGAAAAATGATTCTTTAGTTATTGATGCTAGAAGAAAGAAATTGAGATCATAAATGTCATGTGTAGCAGATAAATTTGAAATACAATTAAAAATCATCATGCAAATAGTTTTGATTGTATAGTTTCAGGCTGAATTTTCTTTATAAATTGATTAATGCAGATGTCATGTTAAAATAAAAAAAAATACCCCTTTGCAAATAAGTGACGTAGGGCTAGACAGATAATTACTATCCAGTTTAAGATACCGTATCACCTATTTGTTACGTGTTATAAAATTAATTACTCCACAGATAAGATAAAGCGCAAGTGATAACGTATGATAGCGTTATAATGACATCAAATGCTGTTTTACCAAACTAAATATTGATATGGCTAGATAAAATTGTAAGCGTACGTGGCTCATATTATACAGTAGCTGTTTGGCGGTGTCCTTTTGATTTTTTTTAAAGGTACGATGATACCTTACCGCTAACGGTTTCCGTGTTAAATGTTGCTTTAAAGGATTTGATTTTTAAAAGTATTTCACCAAGTTCTGCTTCCTAAGCCAAGCAAATTTGTATTAATCAATAATTTTTTTTGTGTTTTTTAAAAAGTCGGCAAATAAATTCGTGTTAATGGTTAATCAAAATCAAACATGAGACGTGTATTTAAAAAAAACAAGAACATAGATCAGACGACTTTCGGCCTTGACAGGGGCAAATCGGCTATAGGGTCAAATAATCGATCTATGAACAATGCATATCGAACAAAACAGATATCATTGACAAAGATGTAGGCTAATTGCTACGTTCTGATATGTACATGTAATATGTTTTTCAAGACGGCTTTATCTGTGAAACACTTCGCTGCATATTGTACTTTTTAGCATTGATTATTTACCTTTTTATAATCATTTATTATCGAATGTAATGTGGAAGTGACCCAATAGTAGCCTTAATAATCTGTTAGACGCATTTAGTATCTGGATAGAGCAGTGGTACTCAACAAGTGTGCCGCGGCACACAGATGTGCCGCGACATCTTCCAATTTGTGCCGCGAAATTTCGAACGGCACACAAAAAAAAAAGTGAAAAACCACGTGATCGCAATTTTGAGTATTCATTTGCGTCTACTGACAAGTTCATAGCCTTGTTTTTCTTTATTTAGTTTAGTCATTCTATGTGTCTATGACTTGTGTGTGTCCACGGTTGTATGCCGTCTATGGACTTGCAACATTCAAATATTTTTCTCATATAATTAGCCAGTTGTGCCGCTATTTTTTCATGTGTTCCAAGGTGTGCCGATGACTAAAAAAAGGTTGAGAGAGAATCACTGGGATAGAGCAATACACTATGACACATATTTATGAAAGTTATTGATTTATTTCGACTACGTTTCCAGGAGTATTTTCTCAACTTTTTCATTTCAAGAAGGGAGATATTTTTGTCTAGTTATAAAGAAGAGTGTTAACATGGCAAATATCTAAAAATTCATAGCTTATTTCTACTTACCGACATTTTGTACCGGAGCTTGTACAGCTTTTTGAAAATCTAAACATGGCGAAAGAAAGAAATGCTGAAAGTCTTTTGGGTCCGTTAAAAAAGTCATATATTCACCAGCAACTTTGATAGAAAACACTGAGCCAAGCTGAAAAACAAAACAACCCAGTAATGTTAAAATGTAAAAGATTTTAACAATGGATTCGCTTACTACTAGTAGCAGTATATTCTATTGTTACGTTCTCCAAGACATTCTTTTTTATTAATACCACAATTTCTCGATACACGGTTTCCTGCAGTCGATAGTAGTATTTATATGATTTTGGACATTTATATTATATTTCATTTAAACCATAACTGAATAGGTCATGTTGCTTCGTGTTTTTTTAATATTTTTTTTTTAAAATGTGAAAATAGAACTATTAGAGGGGTCCTGTCATAGCGCTAAATACTAAAATAGCCTAACCTGACCATCATTTAGATCTGTTGATAGTAATAGATAAATAAATTTCTGAATTATATGGATAATATAGGCTTTATTCATCTTTAGATTCAATTCATAAACCAATATTCTTCACGCGTTTTAACTTAAACAAAACAAATATTTTTGCGCCAATTGTGGACCCACTTGATCTAGTCTATATGATGATAGGGTGAAAGAGATTTGTTTTTCTTAGCAGACGAATTTCTTACCTCTTTTCGTTTACGGTCGATAAAATGCAGCGGACCTTTGCCAAATTCAAGTGCCAGACCAAGCCATGGAATCCAGCCTTTGTGCGTAGGTGGTGTCTTTGGTTTCTCTGCGAAAAGATTGTCCCATTTTTCTCTAAAGTATACGATGACAATCAATGTTAAACTACCAATGAGTCCTATATCAATCCAGTTACCCGATAAAATCGTTTCTAGCGCCATTTACAACCTTGACTTTGTAGATCTCGCAGAGTTATCTTTAATAGCGACGAGATTATTGGAGATGTAAACAGTGTGGAGGAAACCTGAAAGCAAGCAAAGTTGTCAAGGATAAGACATTCACATATATTGAACAAAATGTCGATGAAAACACTGCCTTTACTTTTTATAAACCTGGGAGGGGAGATGGTCTATATATTGGACCAAAGACTGAGGGCTCAGAATATTCCTGAACTGAAGTCATCGAAGGGTAAGCAAACGAAAGAACCGGTCACTTTTTTTTTTCAACCACCTGTATATTATGTGACAATCCTAATCAGTCATATCAGTACAGCAGAGCCCTAATGATATTGATAATAAACAGGAAATAACGGGGCTAATGAATAGAATTTTTTTTTTAAAGTCTAATTAACTACTTTTATAAAGTTCTAGAAGATACCAGGATTAACAATCAACTCAGCAGAGGCCAACACCTTGGTCCTCGACTGAAAATATCACTGGAACCCTTGCATCAACAGTGAAAAAAAGGGCATATTCTGGTTATTGTCCCTCATTGCAATTTGTATGTTAGTATGGCACTCAGAGAGATTTACTTGGCACAAACATAACAATATGAATAAAATTATAGATAGCCCCTTTAATATTGGGAGTCCCTTATTATTGGGACCTGTGAAAAATTGCAGCCCAGTTTCCCTCCCCCCTAAATGTTACTGATTATTACTGAACAATATAGATTTTCCTAGGCAGTAATGATTACATAAATGATTATTGTCATAAGCACTGTATAAAAGTAAATTGTTATTAATTTTCCTACTCTATTTGATCTATTATTACAATCAAATCTATGGAACAGTCTTGAGATCAATGGTCATAGTTTTTAAAAATATTTGTTTGATTTTTTTTTTATGTAAGATCTATATTATATCAATAAATTTGAAAAACTGTCTTTGTTAAATCCAATTCAAATGTCATAAAACATTGTACCGGTACTTTTAAAAATAGCTTTACTTACTGTTTCATGTAAAATGACAATCACAATTGTGTTATCTTTCCTGAATGTACTTTTTGATAATTTGAAGTACTGACATACAATCTGTAAGCTTATGCCACTTTATAAGAATCAAATAACTGACCCTTGTCCTTCTTACGTATGCACATTAATTATGTTATCTAGTTCAAACATTGTTTTATCAAATTGCATATAAAAATACCTACTTGTCAAGTTCAAAAAGAAAAATCACTGAGCTAGAAAAGTCAAATGTCATGGCTGTTTGGGAATTTTGTTCATTTGACTATTTTTATAAAAAATCAAATATGCAATCTGAAATGATTGAATAGTGGCTATAGTAGGTTTTGTCTCTGTCTTGATGTCTTTCATAGTTGGTTTCTGGACTTTTTTTTTTATTGTTTTTGCAATCTGATTAAAACACAGATCCAATTTCGTTTCGTTTTTTATAGTTCAAAATTTCGTTTTTTCTTGTCTTTACTACTCTTGTGTAGGCCATCGAAAGTGTAAAAAACGAAACGAAATATAGATCTATATTTTAATTAGATTGTTGTTTTTGAGACTTTTGATTGAAATTTTACAGTACGCTGTTGTAGTTGTAGATCTAGTTCATGTTTTGTGGGATGCTGTTAATTTTTTACTGAATCAATATGTATCCCATATTTATTGACTTTTAAACTAAAACTTTAAAACATTTGTTTAAAAGTTGGTACACTGCGATACTTAGTTGTGTCACATATCCAGTTCTCGTTTCTTGAGATTCTGTCTACATGTATTTATGATTGAATTATGGCACTTTGGGTTTTTTGGATTTAAATTCAGTACCCTATTAGTTACAAACCAGTTCAATGAATGGTCGGGGGGTTGGGATGGCCTAGTGGTCTAGAGTGCCGCGCTTCGACCTCTAGCTGGCCGGTCACCTCTAGCTTGCGGCTGTGGTTTCGAGCCCTGGGGTGAGCGTATGTGGCATGGAGATAGGGGCGCCTTTTCAACCTCGTGGGTTTCCTCCGGGCACTCCGGTTTCCTCCCACGGCTAAAGACCCCTACGCGCAAGCGAATTATTGAAATAAAAAATTGAAACCATATGTTAGTCCCGAAATGACCTGGTTGTGTTGAGTGGACGTTAAACCCCATTTCTCTCTCTCTCTCTCAATGAATGGTCATTCTTATAAAATTTATTCTATCTATATGGATTTGGATTATATGTTTACTGAAAAAAATTATCTTATAAGTGTGTGCATTGTAAAATTTTCTGAGAAACTGTATCTGGATAATGCAGTCAGTGATGCAGGACAGAGGAACTAGCAGGGAACCGCATCTAATCGTTCTTATGGTACAAATAACCAAGACGCCCATGTACACATTGGCAGTTTGCATTTGAGAAGAGTTGGCGGACAAACACTACTGTCTTTGCAAAATTTCCTTTATAGAACAGTTTATACACCAATCCTCATTAGTCTCTTTAGACAGAAAAGTAGGTCATTATACCCCTAGATATTTTTATACCACTGTCATAAGTGATACACGATTATAGTATGATACTAACTTACGTTATGAATTTTAATCCTATTTATTGTGTACTTTAATTTCTTCAGTATCACTATCAGTTACTAATAGGACTTACTATATATAGAGGTTATAAAGTGTTACATGCAATTAATCCTGTTACGTTTCACATAATGCCATGTATTGTGAAATACTAATATAGCAAATCGGTTTACTGACCCAAAGAAATGCTCTACTGTTAATATAATAATAAGCAAGTCTCAAAAACCGACTATCCATTCAAACAACACAGGCCAAACAGGAATAAAATTAAAATACAAATCTTTTAGACTTTCATAACATGTGTATGATTCACGTCACTTGAAGTAAGATATGATATCTTCGTAAACAATGTAAACAAAATGGTTATAAAATGAAATGAAGTGGGGTTTTAACGTCCTACTGTTCTGCATGTTTATTAAACAAATGAAATGAAATGGGGTTCAATGTCCTACTGTTCTGCTCCTAACCTTTACTAAACAAGCACAGCTGATTTAAACAACACAATACAATCGCTGTGGGTTTACCCATCCATTGCAGAAATCCAATATTCAGATTAAAAATTGAAATATACTTTTGCATTTAGGTAGCAGGACAATATGTACAGTATAGGCATAGGGTACGTTGATAAACCAAATGATAAAGCTAACATTACTTTTTGAAATACACTCTACTTTTTTTAAAACACAAAATTGATAAAACTTTTGATGAAGTAAGCTAAATACAATAGATTCACTCAACTTTTTTAAAAGACGAAATTTATCAAATTTAATGTGTTGATTTATTTTGCAAAATGAATAACTGTCCATATTGATATGTCAATGACAATATTAAGATTAATAGACAAATCGACTTCCACTAAATATTTCAAAAGTTGAATTTCATAATATAGATCTTACCCCTATAATCCAAAAAACTCATTAGATCAACCCAGTTCAACACTTTAATTTGACTCAATTTACAATCATTTATTTTTAACTCCTTTGTGCAAATCTCTGTATACTCTCAGTAATAAAGGAATATTATTTTGTAGGTGCCGGTAACTTGTCTATGCCAGATATTTGATTCTTAAAGAATACTTGAAAATTAATGTCTAAGATAGCAAGCCTGCAGCTGTTTACTCTTTATTTGTGTAAGAAAATTATTGAAATCTGTGACCAACACTTGAAATTGTAGCAAAACAATATATATATACATAGATGCTTACTATACAAGAGCACAATATTTATTTTAATCGAATTTCTTATTGTCAATATGGAATGAAATGCACATTCCTTGTAAATACGCAAAACCACTCATAGTTAGAGATGAATTGACTTAAAAGTTCTTCTTAATTTTTCTTTTATATAAAATTGAATTTTAGCAGTAAATGTTTTATAACTGAATAAAGTAGGGCAGAAAAAAATCTTTAGGTTTGGTTTAAAATCATACTACTTTTTTAAAGCAATAGAAAATTTTTACATTGAAATTTACAAAGTAATGATTTTATTTTTTAGCAACAGCTAAAACAAGTAAAAGTAAAGTTACATAAAGGTACTTACAGTTTTTGTTCAGAAAATATTTTTTCCTGAAAGAATATGAAACCAGAAATGTAATAAGTTCTCTCAGAGTCCACAGTTTTAGGTTTGATGGATAGAAGTTTGAATCTGCTCTTTATATTTGGAACCAATTTTTTATGTACCAATAGAAAAGGTGACGGTCGTTTGACTATAATCACCTAACTTCTGTCTTTAAATAACCAGCGTTTCTGATTGGCTATATCCTTTTATTAAATCGGCCTACAACATTAATAGTTAAAGCTATTCCTACATGAAAATCTATTATAGTATATCATTATATGTATGTAATATACCTGCAGAAATGAATGAAGAATGATCTGCGTCGGAGTTAAGGCAGATGGAAATAAATGTTTGATTTTCATTGTGTGTTCGTATTGTATTTAACGGCCAATACATATTGATTTAGATAGCACAGACTTGATATTAAATCAATTAGCCAAAACTTGTGGGTGGAATGGTAATTTATCATTCGGTTTTATTTTTAAAGATGATTTTATTAATAGAAATATGGTACAATTGTAATTGAGTCATCAATGTTTATTTACAATTTTATTAATATGTTTATACACCGGAAACCCATTCATTTGTGTTAACCATGATGTTTAATAAATAACATTTAAAGTTTAGAGTTGTAGCCAGCATAAAATGTTTCTATTGAAAATCAAATATAGCCCATTGATCAAATTAACCATTTTAACGTTTATTGGAAGCGATAGAATAAATTCCATCATTATTAGATTTAGGTTGTTCATTATGTAAATTTAACACATGTCCATGTCTCATTTTCATTGTGTTTTTTGAAAGGAATTTTTTTCACAGTGGATGTTAATTTTGTAGAGATAAAGTTCATTCAAAAGTTTCATTGTGAAAATTTGTAGTCCTGTATTTCATCAAAAAGCTGCAAAGAGTTTATGGAAGGTGCAAAATGTTAGTCCAAATTAGAAATGCCTGGATTGGAAAAATTTACAGTGCAGTTAATTTGGGGTGAGAATACGATCCCTGCATTGACTGATAAAGTTCATCCGGATTTTTTCCGGTGTGGTTTCCTCTTGTCAGTGATGCAGCACTGAGGGCCTGACAAGGATTGCTGTCTAGTCGAACGGAGGGTCTGACAAGGACAGTAGTCTAGTCATTCGGACAGCACGAAAAACTGAGGTCCCGTGTACATATTGGCGTGCACGTAAAAGATGCCTTGGCAGTTGGAGTTCGATGTTAGAGTAGGCCGTAGCGTCGTGCCTGGGCAAAATTTCCCTCATAGCACACTGTATGGCGTATGCCCATCTTCATTAGCTCAGTTTAGGAGCAGAACAGTAGGACGTTAAACCCTATTTCATTTCATTTGGGTGGAACAGTGATGGGAAATGTCTTAGAGGATTTTACTGATTGAAGTTTTATATTTGTATAATTCTATTGCTTATGTTTGCTTTTTTGTTTCATATAATATCATTAAAAATATATGTTTCAGAACAATAAAGTGTCTTAGTATTTATCATCACAATGTATGACAAAAAGTATTCTTTTAAGTAACATTCTGTATTATCACAAGGTACAATTTTATGGGTACACAATTACTGAGTTTGATACTAAGCGACGTTTCAACGAGGATACTCTTGTCTTTATCAAGACGTTGTTTTGTATCAAACTCAGTAATTGTGTACCCATAAATTTGTACCTTGTGTTAATATGTTCAATTACTAAATGCCAATCAAAGAAGATTCTGTATTTTAAATATAGATGTACTTGTAATAATACTAATATTTATTGAATGAGAAAGATAATGTCAATAATATATTTGAAGGTAAATCCCTGATGGTGTCATAGCTGCTCTGCTTCATGCTGGATTTTCTTGGAGCTACCGTATATCAATGTTTATTAATGGCATTTAAAAATTGACAAGCCAAAATAAAATAAAAATAACTACTGGACTGGTATATGAAATAACAATTACTAAGCTTTGATTATAGCAAAGTAATTGTTATTCCATTAGTTATTTTAATTTGATTTATATATTGAGCATATTTTATGTCTTCATGTTTCAGAGGAATTAAAAAACCTGAGCCATTATTAAACATATATTGTTTTACATTAAGTGTATACAAGGATGCCACCATAAAACTACTATTTTGGATGCAAAGAAATATGATAAAGATTATGTATTGACATATATTAATACCATTAAACTAATGCCCATTTTATATCAAATCATGTCTATGTTCAATTTTTATTATGTGATGATATTACATTTTAAAATAGGGTAATATTGCATTTTATCTCAGGATAGAATTACATTTTATTTTTTATCCTTACATGTTAATATGGTCGTATTTTGTAATCACCTGTTCGATCCGTCCACACTTTCTTTTTCAGCTCAATAAAGGCTAGAGTTTTTATCGGATTTGCATTTATCTCATGTGTTTACCCGATGCATATTTTCTTATCCTTACATTTTATCTTGTGCTTTTATTTTATATAATGTGAAATGCCAAAAGTTTTTCACTGAAAATTTCACATTTACATTTAATTGCATCTTTATCTCAGGTATCAGAAAGAAATGTTATCTTTTGCAGCATTAAAATGTTTGATTTTATATTATTGTAAGTCATAAAAACATTTCAGGGATAATATAATACTGATGTTTTTGTCCAATTCTTTATTCTTTCAGTTTTGCATGATATAGTATCAACTATGTTTAATAAAAGATTCATGGATGAACTTTTCAAGCCACAGACCCTTTATTCCAAAAAAGCCATGAGAACGGTGTTTGATCGTTTGGCCCATGCATCTATCATGCGACTAAATGCTGCAAGTATGGACAAGGTAAAAATGTATTTATATCAGTTTAGATGTTGTATCCAAGTGATTATTGAAAGTCAATATTTCTCTTTTCTTAAGTTCATTTTTCAATATGAAAAGAAACACATTTTCAAATTTTCTGTTCCTTCCATAAAGGTGCTGTTTAGTTTACTTTGAAATATGTTCGACATAAAGATATACAAAGGATAATATTAGGTCATCTATAGTCATCCTGATACTTATTACAACCTATGCTTACGGTTATGTGGTTCCCTAAGAAACAGAAGGGATAGAACTGACTGATCTACTAAATTAATCCTTTACTAATCTACATGAGTACATGTACTGGTACCTGTATGCTTTTAACAAGTAACCACTGAAACTGAGAGTGTGAGAAAGTAAATTCGGGACTGACACATGGTACTTTTTGATTCAAAAAATTCTCTTGCTGGTAGATGTCTTAAACTAGGGAGGAAATTGGAGGACCCCTAAAAAAAACGTGGGGTTGTGTAGGCAACCCTACTTGTTGTCACATACAGACCTAATCATCTAAAGCTCACACTTTCGCTCATTCAACCAAGCAACCCCCTTTCACTCGAAATGTAATATTCATTTAACTTTGTCTTATCATTTTGAATTGTAAAGTGTTAACTATTTATTTCATACTAGCTTTATATCTTAATAAGGTTCTGGGTCAGTCGTGTAGTCAGGTATTCTTTTAGCCTTACGTGAAGTTTATTGTCATTTGAACATTACTTAGTCAGAGATATAGGGTTTCTAATTCCAGACCATGTGAGCTTGCAACTTGTAATACACCATTAATTAACTCATTGAAAGTGTAACTATCTAGAATGTTCCTTTAAGGAATAACTATTTTTCTTTCGTATTGAATTTTTAAGCATTTTACATGTTAACGGTCAATAATTGCTAGATGGCATGTTTATATCCCTGTGTCTTCTATTATGCAATTAAAAGTATGTCTGAAAATCTATATTAACCCATGTAGTACAAAAATAGATGAAAAGGGTTTGATTGATATTCTGAGATAGTTTTACTTGAGTTTAGTTAATTGATTTACAAGTAAATTACAGAGAAAAAACGATAATATGATTATAGCATTTTAAATAAAAAAATACTTTGCTATGTACATATTAAATGCAAATATTGAATAATGTCTTAAAACTCTGTCAAAAAAATCTTGTTTTACGTCCAATGCAAGAATCAATACTTGTAAAATTTGGTATTCAAATGATCTATTTAAATTAATTCCTTATTAGATTTTAACTACTTCTTTATTATTTACCTGATTTCTTTGAAGTCTGATTCGTACCAAGTCATTGAATAAATCGGCTGAATAAAGGTCAATTCATATTTAGCACTTTCAGTTTTTATACGCCCACATTTTCATGTGGACATATATTGTTGTCGTCCCTACATATTACAATTTTTTAAATTTTTATCCAATTCTGCCAAAATCTGAAATATTTGCATATATCAGAGCGTAACTTCCTGGATTATGGCTCCGGATTGTATGAAATAATAGATATTCTAGCTTGTGGACCATCCTGAGGTCACAATTTTTATCCAGTTTTAAAGATAGTTTAGATATATAATTGTTACACACTGTGACTCATTTAGTAAGATGGTGGCTCACGAACCATGAGGTGTCTCATGTACACGTTGGGAGTGCAATGAAAGGAACCCTTGGCAGTTGGAATTTGACAAATAGTAGTTTCCCTGTTTCATTAGCCTGATATGTGTGGAAAAATAGGACTTTAAAAATTCATCCTCTAATCATTAGTATTTTGAGACATTTATGAGCATAATAGTAACTCAATTTACAAACTAAGAAAATATTTAGTTTACTTTTAGAAACTCACGTAATAAGGAACTGTTGATATGTAAATACAGCGAATCATTAACTGAAACATTCTTTTTAGAATTCTAGACATTCATGATTACAATTCTATAGATGAAAACATTGTCAGCTATTTCTGTAAGGACACAGAAGAATATATTTTGATAAGATTAAGTGTAAATATTGTAACACTTTTTTACCATTCAAGTTATAATCATAGAACTTCTAACATTTAAAGGTATATTACCTAGGATGTAATTATAGAATAAATAGTTCATTTGGCATTTTTATACAACCCCATTACCATGTTGGAGTATACTGCTGTCTCTTAGATTTGTTTCAAATTGGTGTGAAGCATTAGGTTCATGAGAGGACAAGCCTTTTTGATATTCAACATTCTATGGATTTCCATTGCTGAGCTATCCAGCATGATAGATGCTAAAGCTCTAACCGATTTTTATAGAATTTGGTGAAAAGCATTTGGGTAGTGACAGGACATTCCATATTGATATTCAACTGTCTGCAACCTTTTGTTTCAGAGTTACATCCCCTTTTCCAAAACCTTGTCAACATAATAGAGACTGCATTTTTTAATGGATTTGTGTCAAATCTGGAGTGAATTATTTGGGTTGTGGAAAAGTGAAACATTCTTTTTAGAATTCTAGACATTCATGACTACAATTCTACAGATGAAAACATTGTCAGCTATTTCTGTAAGGACACAGAAGAATATATTTTGATAAGATTAAGTGTAAATATTGTAACACTTTTTTACCATTCAAGTTATAATCATAGAACTTCTAACATTTAAAGGTATATTACCTAGGATGTAATTATAGAATAAATAGTTCAATTTGGCATTTTTATACAACCCCATTAGCATGTTGAAGTATACTGCTGTCTCTTAGATTTTTTTCAAATTGGTGTGAAGCATTAGGTTCATGAGAGGACAAGCCCTTTTGATATTCAACATTCTATGGATTTCCATTGCTGAGCTATCCAGCATGATAGATGCTAAAGCTCTAACCGATTTTTATAGAATTTGGTGAAAAGCATTTGGGTAGTGACAGAACATTCCATATTGATATTCAACTGTCTGCAACCTTTTGTTGACGAACCCTATCTACAATCAGCTTTTTACAACCTTCTGTTTTCAATGCATTTTGTTCAGCCTTGTGAAGACGACAGAGATCAGGCCTCAAGTTCACAAAGCATTCTCAGACTTAAGTTGAGAATTTGCTCAATTTTCAATCACTGATCATCGGAAATATCTTTGATTCAGATACACAGAAATGTGCACATTGTTTCTTATTGATGTATTTGATACATTAAGATAACAAAAGTTTTATAAAGGGCTATATTTTAGTTAATATAAGGTGAACAATTTTGAGTAAATTCTCAACTTAAGTCTGGGAATGCTTTGTGAACTCGGGCCCTGATTTCTTGAAGGATCCTTTCTTACCAAATTTGGTCAACAGCCAGATTTTTTTGTCAGATAAGCTATATACTGTATATGGCTATCAAGACATAATTACTGTTTTGGCTTATTTCCATGCTTTGCATTGCTAGGTTTTTTCCTTCTATGGTACATGAAATTAATTTCTTAACACATTTTAGTACAGCCCAGGGTTCAATTTAATCTAAACCCAATGAGTAGCAAATTTTTGTGACAGATTCACATTTTGGCTAATCAATTCAAAATTTGAATAGCATTTGCTCAGAATTGAGAAGCAGTAAACCATACCGTACAGAAATTTGCAATTCTGATAAATAACAATATTATGTCTTGTTTTATTATTCATATACAATTGACATTAACAACTGAATAACATGTCTTAGTTCGTATTGGACAGCTCTGATATGTGGATCAGATATAATGTGTTTGCGTAAATTGTCTGCCTACGAGTGCTGATCCTGTGGTTCCGACAATGAATCATTGAATGCCCTTCTGAAATTTCTCGAGCAGTTTATTTTATGTTCATACTTAGCACAAAGATTGCACGAAACTTTATTTACGATACAGGCCGTTTGTATCCACGAATGTACCGTGGCTAATTTTATTCCATTTCTTTGTTTGTCTTTTAGAGTTAGGAGACTATGCCATTTTATCTTAGCAAACGCTCATCGTAGTCATAAATAACCAGACGGACAAAATTTTGGTAACTGCGCTTAATTGCATACTGGATAATTTGGACATGCAGGACTATTTTCTCATACCAGCCGGCAGTGATTTGCCTTAGGACGCGATAACGGTAGTTTTTTCCAATTTACCGGTTTATTAATTAAATTAATCGCGATACTTTTATCCAAATGAAGTTAGAAAGCAATTTTTGGCTAACGAATAAAATAATTCTATCGCTTTTACCGCGATTTGAATCATTTGTCAAAAGTAACAACAGAATAATGATACAATGATTAAATATGTTGCATGTATTTGTGGTACTCTTGAGAAGAGATTTGGATAAAAAATAACTTTATAAATTCATCTTTCTGTCACTTTGTCTTGATTGAGTTACATAAAACCTAATAGATGCTGACATTGATTATTTTGTGCCATATAAAAAGAAATCTTTAATGATGCCATACTGCAATAAAGAAATGGAATATAAATTTTCTGTCAAGCTTTATTATTTTAGTTCCTTATTAAATCCACATTTTGTAAATAAGACTAACATTAAAATCTAATTTGGAAAGGTCTGAACTATTAGTGTTAGCTTTAAAAATATATGCCAACAATATAACTATTTTTTTGGTCAAATCCCACACAAATGGAGATCTTTTATCCGCCCACATTGATGATAATGACCAAAATTATGCTTCTAGGTGATCTAAAATAATTTGAAATTCTTGCGTTTAATCAGAATGGAATTGGTACATTGTACACTATAGTGAGTCCAAGAAGTCTCTTAGTTAATGTTGGTGTTTATGATATTTTATAACATTTGTTTACTACAATGCTGTCAAGATAATTAATTAAATAGTCTATATTTTATTACACCTGCTGTTCTAGCAACTTGATTTGAACTATTTGGATATAAGATTTTGTGTAATGGTACAGGAGTATCTCTTTTCCCCTTGTCTTAGATTTCGAAATCCCACTTTTATTTATTTTGATGTAGGTCTTGATATCAAATTGATGAGACTTTTCTAATCCTAATATAACCCAACTCATCAAAAAGTTCTCTCTTGAAAAATCAACCTGGAACTTAAGAGAATTAATCAACCCATTACAATCATACAGTAGGAATAAGGAAATGTAAAAAAAAAAATATAGTACCACTGATATCACTGTTACTTAAAGGGTACATAAGAGAGATAGATTTATTGACATATGTTACCTTGGCCCAAAAAAGTTTTTTGTGACATGGGAATTTAATGTTAAGTCTAATGTTTATGAATTTGGACTAATATGCATTTAGTCGCATCAGCCATTAGGCCTTCGGCACGCTCAGGACACCCCTTCGGCGCGTACTTGTGTGGGCCTTGGTCAATGACCTGACAGGTGGGCCCTTGGCCCACTAGTTTGGCACTGTGGATGATATTGATATTATGATGATATCTGGGCAAACATAAATGATAATTCAAATTAAAAAAAAAATTTATGTATATGATTTCAGCTTTATGATCTAATGACAATGGCAATTAAATATCAAGTTTCTTTGTGTCTCAGACCAAAAGATATTCTACTAAGTACGTTAAATCATATGGATGCCATTAGAAACTATATTGAAGGTGCAGCCAATATAAGACAACAAGTAGATCATATATACAGAATGTTAATTGAGGTAAGACAAATATGGATGGATATATGTGGGGACATGTAGTGCAAGCCCCCAAGATTCATCAAGATCGTGAGAACTACAGACTGTATTTGCTATTTTTAGATTGACCTTAGCAATTGGAAGTTTTAATTTTTTCCATATGATTAAAGTATAAAAGACTTTATTTTGTATGTTGTTATCAATGATTATTTGTATGCGGAAGTTTATAATATTATAAGTTGAGGAAACTTGCTTACACATTCAGCCTGAAGGCTCCCAATTGTAATTTCAGTTATGAAGGTCAGAGCTAAATAATGAATGGCATATATTGTTTTTCTTTCAATCTTGGCCAGTATGAAATAAATATCTATTTTTCTACATATTACTAGACTTTAAATCAGGGCATGAATGGAATAAATATCTTTCTTTCTATATATTATTACACTTTTTCACTGACTTATATTTTCTGTAAAAAAATTATTTCAGACATACGTACCAATGTCTCCTGGTGAATGTCATCTAATGAGACAGACTTTAATGCATTTTTTTCAAGACATGCATATAAGGGTAAGCATAGAACTGTTTTGTGTTGTATTAAAGTATCATTTATTATCAGTTTATATGAAATTCTACCCTCAGTCAACATATATATTCATAGATCTATTACTAAACGATATCAACCTCAAATTTATGTGTAATTTTTGAAATAGAAGAATTACAACCACTACTTCAAAATTTGATATTGAATTCACTTCACTAGGAGTAGATGGTGCCACCCCCTCCCTCCCACTCCTTGAATGCTGTCATGTCCAGTGCTTGGTTTATGACAACCGTCATTGCAACTAAAGTACCCCTTCAACAAATACCTTCCTACACCATTCATGATGCCATGATACAATAAAATCTTATCTTATACAAACTTAAAAGCTTTTCTAGGAGTAGGTGGTGTCCCCCCCCCCCCACACAAACTCACCTTGAACAAATACCTTGCTACACCATTCATAGTTTGAGCTAGATTTTGTATCATATGATTAACAATTTGATTGAAAGTAATACTACAATTTCATTTTTGTTTATTATTTTTATACTACATTGTACTATTGTTCTGTAACAACTTTTTGTCACTTTGTCCTGCCATTGTTGCTTCTATCAGTTACCATATAACCATAAACAAACCGGTCTTAAGCTTGGCGCAGACGGTCAACTTTTCGTTGCTTGTTGCTGCAATAGGCAACTACTGGCAACTCCGAGCAATGGGCAACTCGAGGTCTCCCATGTGCGCTGACTGGCAACGAGAAGCAATTTTTCCCTGGATGTATCTGAAATGCCGATATCACGTGATCATTCAAAATGGCGCTGTACATACAACAACAGTTGTTAGCAGTTTGGACGCTCGCTGATTGGACAGTTAACCAGTTGCTTGTTGCCTGTTGTCGCCTACCGCAGCAGGTGAGCAATTTTGAAGCAACAGATGAACAATTTCTCGGCAACGAGCGATTTTCTGTTGTCGAATATCAAACGTGGTCGATATTGGCAACGAGAAGCAACTCGGAGCAACAGCAGGCAACTATTGTTGCCCGTTGGCGCAGACGAGCGATTTTTTCTTTCAACGACCAGCGATTTCACTGTTGCCTGAAAGTTGCTTGAAAAAGTTGCCCGTCTGCGCCTGGCTTAAGATACATTTTGTTTTATAATCCCAATAATTTGTCACAAAATTAAACTCTGTATACAATTAAAAACAATTTGATTGACCAATTAGTTCATGTAATATAAACACCATCTTCAAAGAAATATGTCAGATATCATAAAATAAAACAAAACATGACTGATCTAAATGGATTGCATGATCAAAGATGTTGATTATAGTAGTGTTTGTTTTATTAATTACCCTTATTGTACCAAATTTGTATCTTTTGTGTAGAACTGTATGATATACTATACAATCCTGTCTGGTCATATAGTCATTTTTCTTTGAACATTTTATCCATCATTAAAGAAAACATGTTTTACTTTTCAATGTGCATGTCTTTGCAACACATGCTAATAGTTTTTTGATCAAGAGCATGGACATTTTTTGTGTTGGCTTAGTGTTGCCATGACAAATAACACATAAGCTAAAAACTTCCTCATTTCAAAACTGGGTTTCATTGTGCCATACTACAAAAGACAGAATGAATAAGAGGTAATTAATGCCAAAGCTTTTTTGAACAGAGAATAAGGAATTTGATTGAGAAATGTCATTCTAATGAATGCGTGGGAGTAGTAAACTTTTAGTGTGTAGATGTAAGTCAAACAATTCAAAGCAAATATATTTTGTTGGTTAAAAAGTTTCCTGTCACGACTTTTGGTCACAGAAACATATTATATATGGATCTTATTGATTATATATATGTCTTTACTCCACTTATTTGGTGTTGGTTATTACTGTTTTCATAATCTATATAGGTCTAGAATAGAAACATCAATAAAGAAAAAAAAATAAAAATGACTAATTTGTATGTATTTTAAATCCTCTGGTCATCAAATGTACTACACGTGTGTTAACAAGACAGTACATCAGCCCACTTCCATAGCTAGTGTGTTGTAACAGGTAATGTACACACAGAGCAGGATATGCTTATATTTGTTTAGAACACCTAATACAAATTGTCAATCAAATAGCTTTTTTTAGATTGCCTGTGCTACCTCAGGGGATTGGATGTGTGCATGTGTGTAATATATCATAATGTCTGTTGTTGAGTCAACTGGCATTGTTTTCATTTCCCTGGCTTACGTTCCAAGGAGTAGGGTTGCCTGTCCAACCTGATGGGTTTTCTGCAGGTCCTCCGGTTCTCTCCCACTGCTAAAGACTCCTATATGTAAGCAAATTATTGAATTAAAATTTAACCATTTGTAGTCTCAAAATGACCTAGTTTGTGTTCAGTGGACTTAAAGCCCCGTTTCCCTCTCTCTCTTTGCTGCCACTTTGCTGATATTAAGTCATGGGTGTGAGTAAGGTTGCATTCCTAGCCTGTTGAGTTTTTTCTGGGAAAATCTATCCCTCTTTCTCTGTCCTGACAATTGTAACATACTTGGAAAATTTTGAAAATATTACATGTGCTAACTTATGATGAACTCAATGCCAATACAATGTAATTTAGGATTTTGTATCTTACAAGAACTGCTTCCAGTTCATACTTTGTTGCAACATGTTGATGTCTCTTCAAATTGACAAAATATAAAATCTTTGCCATATTTACTTTACATATACAACCAAAAAACAAGTAAATGAATGTGATAATGAAAGAATGATGTAAAAATTAAAGGAATACGAATATTATTTTTCAGATTTCAATTAAACATTGATGTGATAGAACATGTATTGAATGTCATATTTAGGTCAATAAAGAACAAGTTGCTATTTAATATTGACCCTGTTATTGTCTTGAGATACTATTGATAATAAAATATACATTGATTTTGATATTTGTTTGTAAATCATTGAAAGATCTAGAATGTATTAAATGAACACAAACAACCACTTCTTGAAATTATGATGAAATTGATATAATTGTTTTTAATTTGATTTCAGGTATCAATATTTTTAAAAGATAAAGTACAAAGTAACAATGGTAGATTTGTCTTGCCAACAAGTGGTCAAGTTCCATGGGGGTCAGAAGTTCCTGGAGTTATTAGGTTTCTATTTTTCTTTAGTCTTTGGGTTTTTTTTGTTAAGTTTTTGATTTCAACAGACTTTCTTATGAATAAAGAGGGCATTTTTGAAAATTCAAATATAGCCAAACAATTAATCTCAGACCTTTAAATGTTTCTTAATCACTTAATTGCTCCAAATAACCAAATGGCTGTCATTGACAAGGAATGAAAAGTATAACAATAGTTAAGCAAGTTAGGTAAGTAAAAGAGTGAATGTGTCGAAATAGAAATTGTTAGTTCCAATTTCATAGAGAGAGAGAGAGAAATTGGGTTTAACATCCACTCGACACAAACTAGGTCATTTTGGGACTAACATATGGTTTAATTTTATTTCAATAATTCGCTTGCGCGTAGGGGTCTTTAGCCGTGGGAGGAAACTAGAGGACCAAGAGAAAACCCACGAGGTTGGACAGGCGACCCTACTCCTTGTCACGTGCAACTGGGGATTCGAAACCACGCCAGT
The DNA here is from genome assembly GCA_963678685.1 of Patella ulyssiponensis. Taxonomy (NCBI): domain Eukaryota; kingdom Metazoa; phylum Mollusca; class Gastropoda; family Patellidae; genus Patella; species Patella ulyssiponensis. Next base: position 80,573,035 of record OY783226.1, on the reverse strand, counting down.
TGACTCAATGACAGGCTTTATGATACAGCACGCACATGCTAACCATTCGGCCATGAAATGTCAACGTCAGGTGAGGCCGAATATATTCTAGATCGCATATACAAAGTTTCATTCCACTAGGGCAAACAAGCTCTTAGATTTCTTCGATCGAATCAAAATTGTCAAAATTGAGGCAATTTCACAAGCTGTCCCTAAACTTTTGTGAGAGACTGTAGTACGGAGGGCCTCATAAGGACAGTATCTATTCCATTGAATTGAATGGAACCAAGAACCCCTGACAGTTGGAATTCGAAAAGTAGACCATAGCACAGCTGTCTGGACAATGTCCCCTCCCCCTAGGCACACTGTATGGTGTATTGAAGTATATTAAGTAATATTACCAGTATCAGTTGAGATAATTATTTCCTCTTCTCAAGAATTTATTGAATATATGAAAGAGATCTTGAAATCAGGCAAGATCAAAAGTATTTCAGTCATTCAAAAGACAACATATAATGCTTTATAAACACACCTTTGAAATAGAATTCCTGAATTTAATGAATCTTAATCAGGAAACTGAAAGGTTACTCATAGAAAGTTCTAATATGTCTTAAGGGTATCTCACTTATTGTTATAATAATGATAAAAGATATGTATTATAAAAGCAATACTGAAAGATCAATGTCAATTAGAGCGCTAATGAACAATGACCATTGCGTGGGTGGGTATATTCTTTGTGATTTATCTAATCGAGCATGCATTAAGTATCAGCCTACTACATGTACTCTGAACACCTCAATAAAATGGTCAATTTAGTTCTAAAACATACTCTTCATATAGGAATCAATGACCTAGTCCACAAATGTTGACATTTGCGTAATTAGATTGATTTTATAAAATAAATTCTATAAATTTCAATGTTAGAAACAATCTCTTTTATTGGCAGAAGCCTGTGAATGGAAGTAATCTATGTTACTATGTCATGTAAAAGACTGTAAATGTAGCAATTACTAGTACTAGTTGCCTCAATATCCTTTCTTCGCATTATAAATGACACATACAGTTATTGATGAGGAAGGCGGGGGTGGGTTGTATATTTTCTCTAAATAAAACAATTCAATCTTTGTCAGATATACATTATGTAGTACAGAGAGGAGGCCAGTGGAGAAACTAATCACGTTTAAATTGAGTCTACTTTTTTTGGTTCTTGTATTTTGTAATATAGACGTCCATGATTGATTGGATGGCTATTTTTAAACTTTAAATCTAATATGCTGAACTTAAACATTCCTGTCAATCCAATAAACCAATGGTATATTAGCTGATAGGATCTAGTAAGAGATTATCTATTGTAAACATGATACCCCTTAATGTTTAGATTAGACAATCCATGTATTTACCTTGAGGTTATAATGTATCAAAAATAATATTAAAAACAAGAAAAAATTCAATATTGAATACCAAAACAACAAAGATTATCTATAAATCAAAATTGAGATCAATGAATTGGTTTCTTTTATAAAAATGAGGAAATGAATATTTGTAGAATTTTTTAATTGAAAATTTACATTATGTGAATGTACAATACCAACTATGTATAATTCTCACGCTTTTCATGAGTCAACACATTAAGACTGTCACAAAATTTTATATATTTAAAAAGAAAATTTGAATCTAAGATGTCTATATTACTTGCAATAACCAATTTAATTGTGCATTAATAGTTGAGATACTATATTACTGGCTGTATTCGATTCCCCGGAGGTACGTGACAAGGAGTAGGGTGCCCCAACTGCTAAAGACACCTATGCTCAAGAAAATTATTGAAATAAATTTTAACTATTAGTAGTCCAGGAGTGGCCTAGTTTTGTGGCGAGTGGACGTGAAACCCCATTTTTCTCTTCTTAAAGTTTTCTAAAAAAAAATAAAAAAAACAAAAGAAAACTGGCTGGTTAGATGACATTGCAGTTGTAGACCTATGCTCTTTGCAATACAAAATTGTTTAATTTCATAAAATGTAAACAAAAGATTACCTTTGTTCTAGTGAAAAAAAATCTCCTTGAAATATGGTTTCTTAATGTATGTCGCCTTGAAATGTCGCCTTGAATTCGTTGTCTAGTTTTAGCAAGTTGTAAAGTTGGTCAAGTAAGATGAGAAATGAAGAGATATCAATTGAACATTTGAGTTTTCATCAGTGTAAATAATTAATTTCTTTTCACCCGGGCCGCGATTCTTTCAAATATTTGGATCACCAATGTTCATTATGTAAGAATGGTGTTTCCTTGTTGACTTAAGTTATCATTTATCATAATACTATTAAGTGAACATACTATGCATTTGGTTGATGGGAGTAGTGTTCATATCTCAACATTGAAATAGTTTGTTTCCATATCTCTGTTTTTATCTAAATTATTTTAGAATTTGTAAACCTATCAGTCAACCTAATATCAGAAGTAGAACACTGATTTTTCACACGTATCTAATTTTCTTATCATTATTTTTCAATAAAGAAAATTTATTTTCAGAACTTGAGTAATTTTTTATCAATGAAATTTATTTTTCATGTGTCAACCTGTGACATCAGGTTTTCATGTCAGTCTAGCCAAGATATCTTAGTTGATGTCAGTTGGTGTAGTTTTTATACATTCACATGTTAATATTGACATTTTTTGTCGACACACACATCATTTTTGACCCATCCATTCAACTCCTTAATTGTGAATTGAGATATTGCTCTTTTCATCAAAAGATTTTTTAAGATTTTTTATTTTTAAAATGTTTGACTAATTATGAGGATGAATCCTATTGAAATTAAGTGCTATGCATTAGTTATTTGCCAAACTATTGGCCCTGTCATTAAATTGGTTTTCACATCCCTGTTGGATGCGGATTCTACACAAGTTTTGCACCTTCTGGGTAAGAGAATTTGATAATTTTATTGTTATTTTGTTGGATTATTTGACAAGTGATAGGGATGAACCAAACTGAAATTATTGTCCATATTTGATGTTACAGCCCTTGAGAATTAGTTTTTAAAATTTACTGAAATTCTTTTCAAAACATGGAAAGATTCAAATAATGACAACCTTCATAAGTACCGTAGCTGAGTTGATTTATCTGCGGGTGTAAGTATATTTTTTGTCTGGTCACCTTTTTGTATCGCGTTAAAGTAAGTTATGGGTTTTTTTTTGTTTTATGATTTTTCGGTTGTTGTCAAGATAGGGGTTTTGGTTGCAATATAATTTATTGGATTTATTTCATATTTTGCATGAACCCTATAGATATTCAGCATTCTGCGACCTTCCATTTCATAAAGTTGCCCGCCACCCCTTTTTTTCAAAAACCTGGTGTACATATAGAGGATACACTTTTATGTGATTTTTTCAATCTTATGAACACTATAGAGATCAGATACATTAAGACACAAAGGATCCTTATGGAAGTTTTCCTTTCAGATAACCTGCTGTCAAGACATAGCTATAATGTGGGTGTATGTACACACTCTGCGAGAATATCTTTTGTGTATTTATTACTGCTTTTCTTTTCTTTTTCCTTTCTTGTCTCTAATTAGTTTTGGTTTAGGAAATGGCTGGATGCAGGGTCAGTTTCATGTTTTGTTAATAAAAAAACTAGGAAGTGGTTTTAAGTGTTCTAAAAGAATCTTTTATGTTTTCTACACGCATAAATATTTATATTCCAAAGGGCATGGCGTCAGATAGATGTACAATGATATTCTAATAATGCACAGTATAAATGTTGAATGGGTGTTTGTATTTATATTTATGTCATGATAAACCTATAAGCTTTAGAAAATAGCTGATCAAAAATAGAAAGCTATTTTCATTTTATCTTTACGACATAAAATGCATCACTAGGATGAAACTAAAGGAACTATTTTGGTGTATTAGGTAGGTCAGAATTTATTGACCACAAATTAAACTATTAGGGTATAATTAATAAGTTAAGATGAGAAAAAATTGAAGAATAGGATAGGTTGCTAGGCTAAGATTCTTGGTCCTAATGTTTAAGGATCATTATGTTAATATGTTAACTTGTGAGACATCAGTCATGCAGAATTATGATCCTTTATTTGTTCTTGTCTGAATTCAAGTTTTTGATAGTTTTATGGGTAAAGATCACTAATGTTTAAACTGCTTCACAAAAATAATAAACACTTTGACTACTTGACATTATGGCGTGGACAAAAAAAGCTGCTGGCACGCATATGTTTCACATTCTGTCAAATTTGAAAAAGTTGAAATGTGCTTGGTTGTGAGGACCTACCAAATTGTTCTTGTCATATAAAATGAGAGAATAATGATCTTGTTATTGATGTACATTTTAGGTAGTTTATGGTGTATTATGATGGTAGGGTGTTGTTTTGTTACTGAAGTACTAGAACTATGAATACACATAACCTTTCTTTGGAATGCAGTAGTAGGCGGGTGATGAGTGTTTTATATAATATATTTAGCAAGATGCACATGGGACATACATTGCCATGAATTACTTGCAGGTTATTTTCTGAAGATGGTAGAACAAAAAATGTTGAGTTTCCAGCAGGTGGTTCCTTCACCATGACCAAGAAAGAAGGTTCATTTGATATGAAAGGCGATCGTGTTACCTTGCTTGGTACAAATATGTAAGTGTTGAATCATCTGACATTTCAGATAGTTATGTTCATACCATATTATATATTAGGCCTATATATAAAAATACTATCATCTAAAATAGGGGCATCATTCACTTGTAGACAAGCAACTTGTCCTGACCATGCAGTGTTTAGACCCCTCCTCCCGGCCCCCTTTCACATGCATAGCACACACAAATACAAGATTAGTTTACCATTTGGTGTCCTGAAAAGCCCAGCTTGTGTTGCCCTATGATGCGATAAAACTGACGGCAACTAACGGCAACTGACAGTTTATGTCGCTATGACTGAATTTATCCACGACTGGATGCAATCACAAGCAACCAGTTGATCATAGTGGTAAGCACACTCACGTCGCCCACGTCAGTTAAAAAATCAGAGCCTCAACTGATCACAAGCGATAACCTGGGTACCACTTGACTAAATAACCGAATCGTATTGGCTACGTCAGCGAATTGTCTCCAGTTGTAAGAGTAGAACATGTGCGACTTAGAAAAACTGGAGATGACTGGACGGCGACTGGATGCCATCCGACTTACAGCAGTCATAAGAGCGGACGGGTCGCCAAGTAGTCACGGGTGATCAGTTCCACTTGATCGTAAACCAGTTGCCGATTTCGGGTTGCTAGGCTTTACTCTCTCCCCTGCAATCACGCCAACAGTCCATGGTATCATAGAAAATAGTCTTAAAATTGTAATTTGTTAAGGACATTTGGACATAATCATCTGGTTTTGATATATCAATGATACTATAGCCAGACCAAATATTTGGCCAAATTATTAGTTCCGTTTTTTTTAAGAAATGATGATCTTTTAATGCTGCCAGATGACTCTCTTGGGACTGACAGCTGAAACTCTGTTGTATATAAGGGCGAAGCCGGAATAAAGCTTGATGGAGAAATGTATCGACTTATGACATTTCTTGTAGAATGTGATAAAACTATAGATATTATTTATACATTTGTCATTTATTGACCTATATTATGATAAGTATGTAGGAGTATATTAGATATTGAAAGGTTATATTTCCAATTTATACTTCTAGCTATTGTTCTTACGATTAAAATCATTGTTGGCAAGTATTATTTTACATGTATTGTGTAAAAAACCTGAGAAAAGCAATAAAAGAACCACTGACACTGAATGAATGAAATGTCACTACTGGTTTATATTAACAACTTAGACTATCCAATTTTGGGAAATTTATAAATTAAACTATAACACATACTTATATTAAGAACAGTTACTCATTTATTTTTGCAAGAGTCCGAAGAGAATTCTCTCAATGTTTTCAAGCAATATCTGTATCCCTATTTTAATTATTTTGATATGCGATGGTGTAATAAAACCATCTGTATCTTTTGATTAGCAGTTGTGCTGGATAATATCTTCCTGTAAAATGAAATTTATATATTTTCTGTGCTTCTAGGTATATTTCACAAAATGGAATAAAAATAATGTTTTAAGGCACACTTTCACTTTTCAAAAGAATCTTATTTATTCAAGACCAATTACAATTAGAGAAAATTTAAGAATTCGCTCCCCATTCAGTCACCTCCAACCGAAGAGTAATCATAAACAGAACATATCCAAGTAGATAAATTAATGTTTGTATAACGTTTTTCAGGTATTCTGCTTCCCGTCCTGTTGAAACTAGTGTTATACCCAGTAAAACAACAACCCCCTCTTCTGATATAGTAAGTAGGACTGCATTCATCTTCATTATACGAATCAAATGCAGTGACCAATTTAAAATCATTCTACAAATGTGGTATCTAATCTGACATTTTGTTTTTTGTTGGAAGAAGCAGTCCTAGATTTCTGTGAAAATTGCAAATCAAATTTTAAAATGTGAAGAAAGGACTTATTTACCTTTGGATATGATCGCCTGCAAGAATATAGCCATGCTCATCTGGAGACTTTCACATGGAATTAACAATGTTTTATTTTTAAACAATTGCCATAGCAACCATCCTTTGATATGTTCATTTCGACTTTCATTTAGATTAAATAAAAAAGTCAGCAATTTATTTGCTATAATTGCAGTTTTATAGCAAACGAGTTCAATTCAAACAGTTGAAAGTGGTAATAATTCATCTGAAATTACTTTAAGTTGCATTTTCTAGAACTTAGATAAAGGAGTGACAGTTCTTGCTATGATTGATAATGGAAAAGGAATATATTGAAAATTTCAATCAAAGTACTTTATTCTTTTCAGAGCTAATAATGTTTGAACAATAGCGTAGTCTTCACTTGCAGACCTACCTACAAAGTCCTGATTATGCATTTTTAAGTTAAATCATTAAATGACAATCATGCTTCAATCCGATCAAAATTACAACCATCCGACGAACTGGAGAGTTGGTTATGGGCTTGTTATGTGAAAATATATGTGTAATTGATAATTGATATAACATTTGAGTCCAAATAAAGATTTGCCAGATTTAGCTCTTACAAAATGCATCTTTAAGTATTGAATGTATGTTCATTTTTTATTTTTTTTGTAGGATACGAGCAACCCAAATCCATTAGCAAAAGCTCATTTAGATCTGTTGTCCCAACTTATTGGTGCTAGTTTAACATCAGAGAAAACTGAATTCCGTCTGAATTTATTTAAAACTGACGAAGAAGAAAAGTATGTAACATGTCTATTTTATTTCAATACATCAATTCACTTTTTTTTCAAATTTGGTTTTATCATTTTCATTGAAAATAAACCCTTTTCTATCAGGGGCAAAGGGAAAGAGGATATGTGATACACAATAATGAATGATCAAAATACGCCTACAATTTCCCACACATATCAGAATTTCAATCATTTTGACATTATTAATAATTTTTCAAAGTACAGTATTTATTAATGAACTCTTCAATAGTAGAATGCTTCTAAAATAAATTGAGTACATTTTCTTCATTCTTGAAATATTACTTTATCAATAAACTTTTATATAAAAAAAACAACAACACTGCCTGATATAAAGGATGTATTAACAAATCAATTTTTTTATAGTACAGTTATGTTTTGTGATACATGTGTATATAAAGGCTGAACATTTATAGAATCACACTGAAATTTTAGTTAGACTGGTTACTTGTATAGAAACTTTTTTTAGAACACCTACAAATAAATATTGCATATATATATATAAATAACTTCAAAGTTTATTTATTTCCTGTAGTGTCTAAACATATGGAATACACTGTTAAAAACTAATTGTATTAAGAAAGACACATATCAAGGTTGTAAAAATTGTACACAATATGGGCAGTTATATTTTAAAAACTGAACACATATCAAAATGAAAAGACACTTGAACTAATGTACTGCTTTGAATATAACTCAAGGATTAAGGCTACTAATACTATAGAATTATTTTTGTCCTCCACTTATATTCTAATTAAGTGAGATGAATAGAACATGTATATAGTTTCATTACATCAAAACCTTGATCAATCTGATTAAAACACAGATCTTATTTCGTTTCATTTTTATATGCCCACATTGAAATGTGGTCGTATATTGTCGTCGCCCCCGCCCGTCCGTCCGCCCGTCGTCCACAATTGCTTGTGGACGCTCTAGAGGCTAAAGTTAATATCCGATTGACTTTAAATTTATACACAGTGTTTAAGGTCATGAGACGAAGAAGCTTATTGTTTTTCAGCGATTTCCGATAATAACTACCAGAGTTATGGCCCTTGATCACTTCAAAAAATCTTGTGGACGCTCTAGAGGCCAAAGTTAATATCCGATTGGCTATAAATTTATACACAGTATTTAAGGTCATAAGACGAAGAAGCCTATTGATTTTCAGCGATTTCTGATAATTATTGCCAGAGTTATGACCCTTGATCACATAAAAAAATCCTGTGGACGCTCTAGAGGTCAAAGTTAATATCCGATTGACTTTAAATATACACACACTGTTTAAGGTCATGAGATGAAGAAGTCTTTCGATTTTCAACGATTTCAAATAATTACTTCCAGAGTTATCTCCCTTGATCACTTGAAAAAACCTTGTGACGCTATAGATGCCAAACTTATCATCCGATTGACTTCAGATTGATACACAGAGTTTAAGGTGTTGAAACGAACAAATACTTTGATTTTCAATGAATTTTGATAACTGAACAGCTAAATCCATGATGTTAAATGTTTCCTATACTAATTGTTAGGGTGGGGCAAAACTTTATAAAAAGCGAGAGAGAGAGAGAGAAATGGGGTTTAACGTCCACTCGACACAAACTAGGTCATATTGGGACTAACATATGGTTTCAATTTTATTTCAATAATTCGCTTGCACGTAGGGGTCTTTAGCAGTGGGAGGAAACCGGAGTGCCCGGAGGAAACCCACGAGGTTGAGAAGGGCGCCCCTATCTCTATGCCACATACGCTCACACCAGGGATCGAAACCACAGCCGCAAGCCAGAGGTGACCGGCCAGCTAGAGGTCGAAGCGCGGCACTCTAGACCACTAGGCCATCCCAACCCCCTTATAAAAAGCAAATAAATTCTAATGATTTTCAGAAAATTACATAATGAGTTGTTACTCTTAATCAGATTTTAGTGTATTACAAATGTTTCATTACCAAAAAAAGTAAAAATATGCGACAACCCTTGTTGACTGCCTGGACGATTTAGCTGCTGTGGGCGTATGTTTCGTTGCCTGGCAACCTATCTTTTTTATAGTTCAAAATTTTGGTTTTCTTGTCTTTACTACACTAGGATTTGGAAAAGTTGTTACAATTGACGTGTTCTGTTTAAGTGAGTTTTTGGCGTGTGGTGCACGGAACTGTGCGTAATCCACTAGAAACATTAATGCTGATTGGTTAATCAAATGTCTGACATCATAGGGTCAAAAGCTGCTCGTATGATCTCTGACATTACCTATCGCTAGAACCGGTCAGATGTTCCTGTAGTTTAGGCTATCGGAAGTAGATATGTATTTTTTTTATCAGATTGAACCTTTCCAAGTCAGAGGATCTTTAAGTGTTTGCATTGGCATGCACATAAGGGAACCTAACCAGTGATATTTGAGATTTTATAAAGACTTTGTGAAAACTCACTGTCTGAGCAAAACTTCCCTCATTGTAGCATATTACATGAGGTATGCCCATCTTCATACTAAACCTCATTTCATTTTATCTTATAGGTTATCTAAATTCGTCATATCAATAATCTCTGTTGACTCTGTTTTAATATCTATGGTCACACCTGTTTGATCTGTGAACATAAATGATACTATTACTATAACCATATCTCTTTCAGACGTCATAGTTCATATATTCATTTTATTTACATTAGTACAGAAAACTTTCTTTAATCACTCACATTGAAATGGGGTCGTTAACTTTTGAGATAAGTGATGTGCAATTGCCAAAATAGATAAAAAATGTCTGAAAACTTAAGCCCCTGTGATGTTTTTTTTTTTTTGAAAAATGGATAAATAGTATCAAATATATCACAATGACACGTTTACAGAAGTTACATCAGAGATTTGAGTCAAAGAATTTTTGTTCTAAGCAAGTTTAAGCGATGGCCAATTTTACAGATGCAAGTAATGATGTTTGCTCCCAATGCATTCAAGCTTAAAATTTACTTTATGTCTGCACAGATAATCTCTGATATTTTATTAAGAGGTCTGTTCCATAATGCGGTCAGTCATGTAAATTCCGTTGAGTGGTTGCTTAATACAGATTCTACTGTACATTTATATTAATGAGGACTGCTGCAATTTAAAATAATATCATGGCTCAATCAACAAAACGAATGTATACTATTTATTAACCTTTGTACCAATAGAAGTTTTTCAAGAGAATTACATACAAAGGGAACAATGTACTTCCACCGTTGTACCGCCAATATTCAGTTTTAAACATCCTGTCACGCTCACAACCACCAATTTATAAAGAATTATTTCAACCCCTTATTTTTAAATGTAACAGCCCTTAATCCTTTGACTTTTCATTGTTATTCACATTGATGACTTCGATGACTGAAGAATTTTCTTGTTGTTTTTTAAGTTAAAGTTATCATCAAAACATTTCAAATTCATTTAAAGCTTTTGTAAAGTTGCCTTTTAGGTATTCTTATTTATTCTTGGTAACATTGATAAAAGTATTTCTCTAATGAAAAATAGAAGGTAAAAGTCTGATGAAGTATAGCTGGGAGAAAAAAATGTTTGTGGGAGTAGGAAATATTGGTACATCAATGAATTCAATCAAATGTAATTATATTTTCAGTAAAGCCGCTGCCATTCGTCCCATAGAAACAGCTGAATCTCAAGTTGTGAAAATAGATGCATCAAAGGTCAGTATATTAACGATGTGTTTAAATACATTGTAAAATTTTTTGTCTATTTTTTTTTAAACTGGAATTAATAGCACAAATTAAGAGATACAATTCAAGGCCTCATTTCACAAAGCACACATAAGGCAAATATTTACTAGAAACGCATACATGACATTACATAATCAATTTATGAATGAGTGATTTTGTCTCTGAACAATATCTGGCGCACAGAATGTAAGTATACATAGGAGATTGGAACTAATTATGGTATTTTAACTCTCATAAAATAGCAGTTTTGAAATCCAGTTTGCAGTTAATGTCATATAGCAAATGAAAAGAAATGAAATGGGGTTTAATGTCCCACTGTTCTGCTCCAACTGGGCTTATGAAGACGACTCATAACTAATAACTATCATACGTCCAATATCAATCAAATATATCAATATAAATCTGCATAGTAGAAAATTGATTGAATTTGGTGTTTCTTGAAATAAAAAACCAAATTGATTTTTTTTTTTTTTTTTTTTAAAAGTCCAACGTAACTCATTACTGCACAATTATTAAAGAAGTATCTCATTGTATCAGAAAGAAAAACTTGATTTTTTTTTTTTGAATAAAATTTTGCATATAATTATGACAAAAACTAAACTATAAAAATTGGTTGATTATAGTTGACATTTAATTATTTGGCCAGTAAAAATTTTGCTGGATGGTGTAGGTGTGCATTTTCCCATTCAAAATAGTTTATAGACATCCTAATTTACATTGTGCAAGCAATTTTTGTTTAGTATCTATTTAAGGGAAATTATGTTGTTTCTAATGACAAGTATAATTTTATCAAACTGCCTACACACAAGTGTTGATATTACATTTCTTTGACCTTGCTGTCTCTATAATAACTCCCTTCTAATTCTCTTCCCTTAAGACGAATGTCACCATATAATGTCTTCTACTCTCTAACAATGATCAAACACTACTGCTATTATTTCTTTTTATGGTATGACAGAAATGTTACAACAGATTTCAGAATTAAGAAATCTTGACTAAGTTGAAAAATGTATATGTGGTTTGATATAAGTATAACAAAGAAATGTCTACTGGTTAGATGTTATCATTGCAGCCTTTTTATACGCCCACATTGAAATGAGGTCATATATTGTCGTCTGTCCGTCCGTCCATCCGCCGGTCCGGCGTCAACAATTGCTTGTGGACGCTCTAGAGGCAAAAGTTAATATCCAAATGACTTTAAATTTATACACAGTGTTTAAGGTCATGTGTCAAAGAATCCTATTGATTTTCAGAGATTTAGAATAATTACTGCCAGAGTTATAATAGTCCATATCACTTCAAAAAATCTTGTGGACACTCTAGACGTCGAAGTTAATATCCGATCGACTTTAAATTTATACACAGTGTTTAAGGTCATGAGACGAAGAAGCCGGTTGATTTTCAGCGATTTCCAATAATTACTGCCAGAGTTATGGCCCTTGATCCCTTCAAAAAAATCTTGTTGTCGCTCTAGAGGCCAAAGTTAATATCCGATTGACTTTAAATTTATACACAGTGTTTAAGGTCATGAGACGAAGAATCCTATTAATTTACAGTGATATCTAATGATTACTGCCAGTGTTATCCCCCTTGATTATTTTGAAAAATCTTGTGACGCTCTAGAGGTTAAACTTATCATCCGATTGACTTCAGATTGATACACAGAGTTTAAGGTCTTGAAACGAACAAGTATTTTGATTTTCAATGAATTTTGATAACTTAACAGCTAAATCCATGATATTAAATGTTTCGTATACTAAATGTTAGCTTGGGGCAGAACTTTACAAAAACCAAACAAATTCTAATGATTTTCTGATAATTACTTAATGAGTTGTTACTCTTAATCAGATTTTAGTGTATTACAGATGTTTTATGACCATAAAAAGTACAAATATGCAACAACCCTTGTTGACTGCCCGGACTATTTAGGTGCTGTTGGCGTATGTTTCGTTGCCTGGCAACCTATATTTATTTTAAGTGTACATATAATCTTTGAATGGTCTTTATCTATTAAGCACACTAAAGGTTAGATATTATCTTTGGTTATCATTCTTGCAGCCTTTTACTTTTTATTTCACGTGTACATACTAATGTACCATTATATAATCTTTGAATGGCTTTTACCTGTGGAGCACATTAAAGGGTCTAAACCTCAAACTCAAAATTATCCATGATATTCAAAATTAAACCCATGAATTGGAATTCAATTTGAGTGCATTTCAATCAATATGGAAGTTATTACATGTACATTACTGTTAAATTATGTGATCTTAATATCCAATATTCAATACATAATGAACATTTTATAATCTGACATGACTCCTGTATTCTATGATTTCCAGGGCCATTTGTAATTTACATATCCCACAAGACAATGCGAAAGTAATTAAAAATGGTGCAAACTCCTGTCATTCATGTATTTCAACAAAAATTACAAATTTAGAAAAGTAAATTACTATATGTAGCCATATATAACATGAATATGTGCTTTTAGACCTGTTGTCGTTTATTTTAAGCTATATGCTCTTTTTAGGAAACATTCACTCAAGCAAGTTATTTTTCAAAGCCATAATAAATACGCTAGTGAAAAATACTTGTATGTTGAAGAATTAAGCAAATATAAAATGTTAAAGATCAAAAAGGCTTATTCTATTTAATAAATGTCACCTCATTGGTTGCGCTTTGTTCCTGTCCAAGGAAATTTCTCAACCAATCAAAACTAGGATGAATAGTTATGTCGTCAAATCGTTGACGTCAAGCGTTGTTTGGTGTATTAATAAGATCTGTAAAAATTAGAATGTGAACTATATTGAAATTAATTACCCACACAAAAGACCAATGGAAAGAGACACAAAGCAATTGGTACAGTTCATAACATTGACAAATTTAAGTTCAGCAACAAGGTTGTGTTTTCGAACCATTTCCAGGATAACTGTTATGTACCTAACTTGCGTGGTGAATTTTTAGGGATTCAGATTTTTTAAAAAAAAATAAGAAGAAATTGTATTCCAACCATTTTCAGCATTAATTGCTGAAAGAATAAAATGCTGAAATAGTTAATCAGAAGTTGAAAAATAATCTTGAGCAGCAAACTATTCTCAAGGTACATGATTAAATGTGAACTACGTTTAGACTATATTACTATTTACATAATGCACCATGACGTCACACATTTAAGGACAATGTCAGCGCTCTCTACCAATCTTTATCTTCTAAATAAACTGTTTTGAGTGGAGAGACACTTTTTAACTACTATATTTATAGGGGGTTGGGATGGCCTTGTGGTCTAGAGTGCTGAGCTTCGACCTCTAGCTGGCCGGTCACCTCTGGATTGCGCCTGTCGTTTCGATCCCTGGTGTGAGTGTATGTGGCATGAAGATAGGGGCGCCTTCTCAACCTCGTAGGTTTCCTCCAGGCACCCCGGTTTCCTCCCACTGATAAAATTGAAACCATATGTTAGTCCCAAAATGACCTAGTTTGTGTCGAGTGGACGTTAAACCCCATTTCTCTCTCTCTCACTATATTTATATACATTAATTTGTTTTCCGGAGAATGTTTTGCTTTCATGAACCTTCCCTTTAATAACAAAAATACCACTGCAAATGATAAGAGAACACTTGTCGAAACGATTTGCCATATGTATAATAAACCACGGATTGTATTCCTTATAAATGTGTTTTTAATGTTAATGTATTATGTGTTTTTAATGTATTACATGTTTTTAATGTTTATGTACTTTTAATGACTATGTTTTATGTGTTTTTAATTGTAAATGTATGCAATATTATCCGTTGATTTTATTTAACTATTCGCTGGGTGAGTGTGGGAGTGTCAGCTGATTAATGCTTACGCTTAAAATCATAAGACCTGCCATTAAGTCAAGTGGCAAGGTTTTGATTTTCAAGTTGGTTGGTGGGTTTTCTCTCTTTCATGTTTACTACCGCTGATTAAGTCCGGAAATGAGCTAGTATGTGTCGAGTGGGTGTTAAATCCCAGTCATCTATTCAACTACGGACAGACATTAGAAATTGCTCATTAATCATTAAAATTTGTAGAGTTATCGCCCATGCCATTGAAAAGTGGTAATTGCACAGATCAGCCTTTTTGATAGGTATTTTTAAAAGTCATGTTACTTATTCAACCAATTGCAGACATGAACCCTATCGAAACAAGTGAGAGTTTTTTAGATTTTTGGTTGTTTAAAAAAACTGAGCGGATATTAGATTGTTTACTGATATTCAGTTTTGGCGTAAACCCTTGATTATTGAACTCTTATCTGTTATATGTGAACAGTCAACATTGTCTTGATCTATTGACCTAAAATGATAAACGAACACAGGTAGTCATCCAACAACACAAATCAACACATGCGATAAATTTGACATTGCTATTATTTTTACCCAAATCAATTTATATAAGAAAGATAGTGCACTTTAAGTAAGAACAATATGAACATTGAGGGGAATTTCCTTTAAATGATTGATTTTAGGGGGTGGTTGTATGAGGAAGCAATGCCATGGACCATCAAACCCAATATCTATATTGGTCTGTATTCTTTTATCCTACACATATCCTGTACAAGTTCGGACACATTATGTTTTCATGTCAATACGACAAATATCGCCCATCTGTAAAATGGAATTATTGGAAAACAATTAAGCATACACATTTTTTTATATCCGATCAAAGTGAATGCCATTAGCGAGGATGTGTGGATGAACTATTGTCTGCGTTTAAATTGTTCAAATGACTAAAATATCAGAAGAAACTAAGTTGTATTTACGTAATTCACACAGAACTTTTTAAAACATAAAATGCATAAATGAAAGTATTACGTAAAACTATTAGGTGTAATACTAAAAAATGTAGTCAAGCCTTTAGTGAACTTCGTCAGTGTTATTGATGTCATCAATGAATCATTCCACAGCTAATTTGTTATTAATTTATTAATATGACGGTAATATTAATGATATGCCAGGCCAAGATAGAATACTTGCTTAAATCTTGCTCATATTTACTTTTAGACTTTTATTAAAGTACTATAGTATGTCAATTGGGGCATAAACTATTACAAAAAATGAAGACCTTACGAAATCTAAGAATGAAACTGGACCTTATCGTTTGGATGGGAGGAAAACCAAGGTCCACCTTTTTACATATTGGCATGAACGAATGAGAGATGGAAGACACACCACTCAACACTGTCCAAAAAATGTTAGTAATATTTAATTGACCCCCAAATTAGTTCTAAGATAGAATAAATATGAACTGTGTATTTTGAAAGAAATGGATGAATGAATTACTGAATGGGTGAATGAATACAGAAATGTTTCACTATTTTCGCGCCAAAAATCTGGTCTACAGGTGTCCAGATAGAATTGTAAACATACATTTTGCACTACATGTTAGGCCTATTGTGAAGGATGCAAAGTTTATTATGGGGCTAAACTATATACCGGAAAAGCCCAAAAACACTGGAAAACACCCCAAAAAACTACTAGAAAACACCATTTTATACTGAATACCGGAAAACAACAGAAAACACTAAATACCGGAAAACACACTCTAAATAAGCAACCCGGAGCCTGGTCCTCTGGAAAATATCTAACCCTAACCCCAAACTAGTTGTTTTACATAGTAAAGATTGAATAAATAACACTTTAAAGACTGAATTTGAATATCAGTATATCTATGTATCGGAGTATTATCAAGTATTGTATTCCTGTGAAAAAATACCACAGTTCATCACTGTATCAGATCAGCAATAGAGTCCTCCACATAGAATTAAATGCTTGATTGACTAACATATATGATTATATACTTGATGGATCCTTCAAGTACTAAATTTAAATTTTAGTTGTCTTGAATTCATGGATTGTGGAAGAAGTATTTATAGATTGATTCTGAGATATGTACTTTTTCTGAGTAGAGTACAGTATGTCAATAGGGACTCGAAAAGTTTGTATCTGAGTTTTGCCAAATTATCCAGTCTGGCCAGAAAACACATAGATGTTAATATAGATGTTATCGTACAGAAACCTCATGTCAAAATGTTTCACTTCTAAAGATTTTCTCAAATATTTATGTAAAAGAATGTACAGCAATGACATCTGTGGAAACTGCTTGAATTTCAAAGATATCACATAGGAAAGGCTCAACAATAATTTGAACAAATATACTATTCAAAAAAAGTAGGGGATATTTGATTTTTAAGTGTTATTAAAGTCACCTAATGAAACTGACGAAGAAACAAATGACAAAATGAAATGAAGTTCACATTCATCGATTTATTCCAAATGATCATTAGACTAAGTAAGGCACAGACTGACCATTATAAGGGTAAAATGATACCCGGGGTCAAACAGCAAAGTTACCACAGCATCACAACAAAGTCAGTAACTGGTAAATCCTCTGTTTGCCAAACAAGCATTGAACCGACGTGGCATACTCCTAATGAGACATCTAAGGTCATTTTGGTCCAGATTGTCCCATTCCTGTTGCAACGCAGCAGCAAGTTCTTGGACATTGGCAGGACGTTGTTGACGTTGACGTAACCTCTGTCCAACCATGTCCCAGACATGCTCGATGGGGGAGAGGTCGGGACTCAGTGCTGGCCAAGGTAATGTGGTGATGTTCTGTTGTTGGAGGTAACCTGTAACGATCCTGGCCCTGTGACATCTTGCGTTGTCATCCTGGAAGATGAAACGGCGGCCATGACGTCGTGCGAACGGCACAACATGGACTGCCAAGATGTTGTCCCGGTAGTACTGGCCTGTAACACGCCCTGCAACAACATGTAAAGCCGTTCTTCCAGCAACAGTGATGCCTCCCCACACCATAACAGAACCACCCCCAAATCGATCATGTCTGATGACGTTAACGTCTTGGAAGCGCTCGTTTCGACGACGCCACACCCTCCTACGTCTGTCCAAAAAATCAACAGTGAACCTTGACTCATCTGAAAACATCACATTGCTCCAGCGTCGATTATCCCAGTGTTGACGATCCCTACACCAACGACGTCTTGCCTGAATGTGATGATCTCTCAAACAAGGGATCACGCGAGGACGTCGGGCGCGAAGGTGACCCCTATGCAGTCGATTCCGAATCGTCTGGCCACTCACTCTCACACCAGTGTCTGTTTGAAGACGAGCGCTGATCTCATTTGCTGTGATGACACGATTTCTCAAGGCCAAGGTACGGATACATCGATCCTGGGCTTGAGTTGTCGACCTGAGCGTGGTCTGTCCTGTACAGATTGTGTATCACGGTATCTGGACCATAGCCTGCTTATGACAGACTGAGAAACATTCATCGTCCGCGCCACAACCGCCTGTGTTGTGCCGATCTGTAGCATGCCAAGGGCACGTAACCTTTCATTTTGGGTAAGCCGACGCATATCAAAATTTGTTTTCTGGTCACTAAAACAATTAAACTGATGTTTCCACCCTGGAATTCAATTCCACAATGACTGTAACATTCAAAGTCAGAGTCGTGCAAATCTTGGGTTGGACCCCCATGATGATCCCAAGCATCACCTGCTATTGGTGCATTTGGGCGTCACATGTAACTGGAAATGTTTCTTCTGTTAGGTTCTATAGTGACTTTGATTTTGAGTTTTTAAATCAAATGTTCTTTTGTAGTGTGATTTAGACCGGAGGCTGAGTGTGGAGGGGTGTCCATCAAATGGACACAAAACCAGACCCAACTTTTCTAGAGTAAAATTTTGTTTAGAATAACGATGCACAGTGGTAATCAGTCCGCCATTTTTGAGATATTTAAAGGTCAAATGAATTTGTTCGCACTGAAAGGGAATGCGCAGTCATTCTTGTATCATGAAATTTATGCTGTAATGATCAAAAGTTATCACCCTTTCAATAAAAATGAAAACTTGTCAAATTCATCGTTGTTCTTAGTGACGTCAGAGGCCAAAAGGTCAAATTTTCCGTTTTAGCACTAGGAAGGGTAAAAGCAATAAAATGTCAGCGTAAAATATAAAAACTAAAGCGAAACCCATTCTAATTCATAGTAGGAACATTTAAAATTTATCTTTAGGAGGTCTTAGCACCGTACATTTACTTCTGAATCTCGAAAAAGATCTTACAGAACCAAAATATTTGCAACCTGTTTCCAAACTACGTAAAAACTGCCAAATCAAAATCTTCCTGATTTAGTTTCACAAATATAGTTATACATAATTAAACTAGTTGTCTGAAAAACAATTGAATAGTTACATGGTTTGACTCCAGTCGCGTGGATTTCCTGGAACCCCAATCTGGGAAAACCGATGTTACTTTGCGACCGGAAAACATGTATCTAACGACGTGATTAAAAGTTTGCAAATATCTTATGAATTTTCATGAATTTAGCCGGAACATGGACACAGATAAAACCTACTGATGCATTGTACATAATAGCTCACAGGATATAAATGTTGTATTGGTAAATGTTACCGAGGAAAAGTTGGGCAGGCTTCGATCGTGACGCGACCAGCAGCCTGGAGTCAACCCATGAAACTATTCAATTGTTATTCAGACAACTAGTATCATTATGTAAATATGTAAATTATGTATTTTTTATTTTACAGTTTTTACATATTTTTGAAACAGGTTTAAGATCTTTTTCGACGTGCCATAGTTAAAGTTCGGTGCTAAGACCACCTAAAGATAAATTTTAAATATTACTATTATCAATTAGAACAGGTTTTGCTTTAGTTTTCATATTTCACGCTGACATTTATTGGTATAAATCTTCCTAGTGCTAAAATGAAAACTTTGACTTTTTGACCTCCAGGGGTCACAAAGAACAAAGGTGAATTTAGCAAGTTTATATTTTTATTGAAAGGGTGAATACTTTCGATTATTTTCAGCTTGTTTTCATGACACAAGAATTGTTGCGCATTCACTTTCAGTGCAAATGAGCTCATTTGACCTTTGACCCAAAATATCTCGAAAACGCCCCAATGGCGGACTGATTATCACTCAGCATCATATTCTACGCAAAATTTTACTCTAGAAAAGTTGGGTCTGGTTTTGTGTCCATTTGATGGAAACCCCTCTGCACTGAGCCTCCAGACTAATTGTATTCTGTGATGCAATGGACAGGATGGTGAAACATAATGGTGCTAAGATTTTGGCATGATTGTTTGCTGGTTATTTACTGACACAAGTAAAACAAATAATGTATTGGTCTTGTCGATGCGTTGTCATATATCACACTGGTTGATAGTGGTGGATCCTGTCTGATGGAAACTACAATTACTGAGGTGTTATTGCCCATGATCATTTTGGGAAAAAATGTTGATGATGCTCTAGCTAGAGGCTTAAAGCCCCTGATGTCATTTCAGTAATATAGGAATTCCTTGCAGACTAAAGCATAGAATGAGTTGAAGTTCTAATAGGAATATCAGTCCAAAAATTCCCTTCAGTATTTACAAAGATATGTCAACAAAAAAAGTCTACATTTCTTCCAAGCTGAACTTTTTGCCATTTTGCAGTCTACTGTAGGTATTGTCAGATGACCTGTTTTTAATCGGATTGAATGATTTAAATCGAAGCTGGGAGATTATCTAGTTTTGTTTTTCTTTTCTTAATTAAAAGTCAAATAATCGGAGTACATGTTTATTAGACGAGGAAGCTTGAATTTCCAATAATTACTGACAGTATTATGGCCTTTGAAAAATCTTGTGTGTACTCTATGTCTTGATGAATTAAAATTTATACACAGGAAGAACTAGAAGCCAATCAAATTTTAATCATTTCTGGTAATTACTTCATCGATTATTACTGGTACTCATAATGCTCCCATTACATACAAATCATTAACTGTGGGCTAACCTTTTTTGAACAGCTCAGTCTACTTAGCTGTTTTTTTTCGTATGTTTATTTTCCTGGCAACCTTACTTTTGGTGTTTGAGTTTGAGAGAATTGATCTGGAGATCATTTTCTCATGTTTCATCATCGTGATCTGATTTCAAGGTTAAAGTATACCACCTAACAAACAAGATTGACAAACTTATCTTATCAATATATTATTAAAAATATGAATTAGAAATTTAAGATAACAAAAATAAGATAGCAATAATGAAATTTCACTTCTTGTTTTTCCAGAAATCTAAGAATGCTGAATTAAGCCGTATAATGGGTGAACTATCTGTCGACGAAGGGGATGATGGTGGTAATAAAGGCGATGATTTATTAGATTTAATGGATAGTGCATAGATAATACAGATAGGCAAGACCAATAGATATCTTCACATTGACTCTCAACATTCAATAACTTTGTAGACCAAGTACCTTTATAAAAAAAATAGTTTGATACTAGTTTGTTAGTAAACCAATGATTTTTAAAGGCACGTATCAGGAGTAGAAATGGTAGAAATCATATTCTATTCTAATGACAATAAGGATTACCAAAATTGTTTAATCTTAGTCACTAACTGATAATAGAGATCCATAGTTATTTATGTCCCATATTTTCTTATGATGCATTTTCCTAAGTGAATGAAAGATTTATCAATCTCATTCTTGTTTTAGTCTGTGTTTGATAATACAAGTTAATCTGTGGAAGTCCAAATCCGTACTCATTCCAAACTCTTAATATGTTTATTTTTGTTCATTTAGAATTTGACTATCAGTCCAGATTATTTTTTAAATTCAGTTTGGTTTCTGGTCAAATTTAAAATCCTTTACGATCAAATAATACTGAACTCCTAAGATAAAAAATAACAAATGAATCCAGATCAAATATGTTCTAAATTTAAAGGTATTCCACATGGTTCTAGATTATGAAATAGGTCTATATTATTGTATTTCAAAAATAAAACAAATATTTATCTGAAAACTTTATTCATAAATTGGTGATTTTTTTTGTAATATTCAGTAAGTAGGAAAACTAAATTCCCGAAAGAAGATATTTTAGTAAGTTGCATAATGTTATTAGCACAATCAATTATATTTACTTTTTTAATGGAAATATTGAAGATCTGTTATTTCTTTATTTTAAATTATATGTTAGTTATATTTGAATGATGCTTTTACACATCTTCTATTGTAATTATATGTAATTGATTAGTCAGTATTTCTAGCACATTATTTGTTTAACTGTTTATATTTATTACAGAGTTATGTCCCATGTTCGAATATTTAATCATGTCAACAAAATGATAATTATTATTAATATGAACAGCATTCCATCATACCATTATTTGTGAAAGAGTATTTTATTAGGTAAAAGAAAACTCTATGTATAATTTTTGTTGTCATATGATGAAATATAATACATATATTTAAATACTCTTCAGACATGGATGTTGCAGAGTAATAAGGTTGCTTTAAATGTATTAACAAAGCTGTAGAAAATCCTGTTTTGAAATATTCCAGTTTACCAACTTCAGTACTGTGTACATGACACATTTTAAAATTTACTTATTAGTGCATTATGAATGTTAATGAGGCAAAAATATCTGGTTGATTTCTGATAATTACACCATTATTTTGAAATTAATATCCTTTGCTTGTGCTTACTGTAAGAAAGGGGACAGTGTTTAAGAATTTGTCTTTATGTAGTAACTAAAAACGTCTATGTACTTTATTTGTCATACATATTGTGTTAAAAAATGTTTTCAGAGTCACCATTATTACTTCAAAAAATTTGAATTCACATCATAGTTTATTTGAAAGGTGCAAAGCCAATAGGATAACTGTTTTCTACTCATACTTAATCCAAAAATCTGCATTCTGTTATTTTAATCATCCATTTAGTGCCACACTAGCTAATCCCTCAATGATAATGTCGCCATCTTAGTAATCATATGATACTTCAAAATGATGATTCCTTATTCCGCATATCGTATCCTTGTTTATTAGATATGGATTGTTAAGGAGGTCGAAGGGACTATTTCCCAAAGCGAAACTCTTGTTAGTAGTCTGTTATTTGATGTGCAACATAATATTGCAAAGTTTTATTACCTGTTAATAATAATCAAAACTAACTGCATACATTTGATACCAGCTTAAAATTTAATTATGTATTGGCAGATTGGCTACATTATGCACACATACAAATATCAATGTCAGATTTAAATGTTTTGTAAAATTTGTGAGGATTTGCAAAGTAAGAGTGTTCCGTCCTACATTATGATCAATGTATACAATAAATGAACTGTGATAAAACAATCCTTGCTATATTAATCAGTGTATTTTGTCCTTTTCAGCTATTATTTAATAAACAGGTGGCAGGGGTGTGAAAATCTTAATCTGAACTCTCCAACTGGTAAAAATGACTTCTAAAGTTTTTCATGACCTTATTTTAAGCTAACTTAAGGTAAATCAGTCCAGAAAACTGGGGTTTTAACATACTGCTTTTCTGCAGCAAGCAGGCGTGCGTGCGGCATGAGAGGAATTTTCACCTACTTTTCATTGAATTCCATTGCGTAAAAGGGACCTCAGTTTGCTGTTCCTTGACTAGCCCTCCATCCTGCCAGTCCGACAAGTGGTAAACCATGCTGGAAAATCCCAGGATTTTTTTTTCTCTGCCTACAGTGAGCCATTTAGTCTGTACAACTAAACACTCTTCCTTGACAGTCCGTCAATCCAGACTCTCTGACAAGGGAAGAAAATATTATGGCATATCCCAGGGATTTTTCTCTACCAACACTAGATGCCTGGTTAGTGAGAAATTCCACCTTAAAAATGAATTATGCAGCAATAATACTGTTTGCCTGGTTAGCAGAGATTAATTGAGACTTGGAACACAATAACTTGATTTTGACTGATCATGAGTGATTTGAAACTTGGCAGGGGCGGATCCATGGGGGTGACTAGGATTACTAGTCACCCCCCTCTCCACCGGTGTATAGGAATCCTGGGTCCTACAAGCTTCCACCGGGGCATGCACACGAATGGTCGTATATATTTCATATAGCACATTGAGCGCATCTTATCAGACACACAATCAGCATCTATGTTACTAGCGGCAGAAATTAGCTCCGTAAACCGCCGCTGATCTCTTAGGACATTTGCAGGAAATTCATCGAAGCATTTCCTCGCCGGATGAAGGCATCAACACTTTTGTCAGACTGATGCATAAATTATACATTATTTTACGATGGTATTGATAGGACTGATATCATTGGTGAAGAAAATTGACTGTACATTTGCAAATATTCTATAACATTCAAACAGTTTGTTCATTATTAGGTTCATAATCTGGATATATTAGTTGCTGTTTATTATAAGAGGTGTTGACAACTTTTCCGTGAATGTGCAACTTCTTTGTACGTACAGTCCGCACTATCTTTGATGTATGCAAAATTTCACAATAATCAACATAAATAAATTTCACAATATCAACATATATGGCTCAGATGCGAGGAAATCGATGATAATTTTTCAAAATTTTCTGGGGGGAGAACACCCCCCCCCATACCCCCTCTACTGCTTGGGCCTGCGGGACACATCGCTCCGCGGTCGGTGAGACAAAACACGAGGTCACCCCCCTCAAAGAAATCCTGGATCCGCCACTGCTTGGCATATAATTTCATTACAACATACATGTCACAACTGCAAATATATCCATACAAAGAAGAAACAAATGACCAGATTAGTATATCAATTTATATAATGATTCATAAAACAAAACAAATCAGTAATTTCCATAAAAAGAAGACTTACTTGTGGTAAAACATAATATATTAAAGCAGATACTATGAGAACACAATATTTTAAGAATTAAATACTTGGTGGTAAAATATTTCAACAGATTACAAAGAAAGGCTCCGAATACATTTCCTAAGAGTTCAAAACAATACCATTTTTATACCTCTCACGTATCAGCAGATTCTTACATCTAACAATGTACTTATTTTGAGCATTTCTCTCAGCTGCCACAAGGCAATATATTATTAACATAATATGTACTTATACTCTTATTAAATAGTAATAGATAAACAAAATTTTAAAATAATACAAAACAGTATATATTATTATTGACATGAAAAACAAGTCAAGGATTTAGCTCAGCACTCAGCACTGTTAGCACTAAACATCTAATCATTTCACAATTCTTAATCTGGTCAAGAATATACAGAATAGTGCACAGTTAAAAACATTATCATTTAAATTTAGTTTTAATTCAGTAGATTTATAATTTTTCTTTAAACTGTTGTTTAATTTCTGACAGGTTTTGTGTGGAGATGTATATGATCCATAGTTCTTCAATGTCAATAAATCAAATAAACTCATAATACAAAGGTATAAAAACCAAAGAGTCTTGTTGGTTATATATATGGCAAGTGTTAAAAGCGATAATAGTATATTATAATCTCTAGTTTAAACTATGTTTCTATATGTAAATATTATCTGTTTATTTCACCACAACAATCAACAATTAAACAATTAATTTACAAATCACAGCTTACATATAATATGTTAAAACAAATCATAGTAATTTTCTATCTATTATCTAGTTCGTCACATATATTATTTCTATAATTATATTCATTTGTGCTAATCTACAAAATAATGTCATGTATTTGGTAAATACCAGTGCCTAAAACAAGTGTACAGATGGCACTCATTGTTTTGTACAATAGGAAGATGAGCACATATTTATGGTAACTTATAAAAGTAATCATTAATTGTAATCAAAGTTTCTATGGTAATAATATACATTTGATCAGTAATAGACACATGGTAGCATGCAAGGTTGGTAAAAATCATCATTGGAACCATCTAACACTACTTTATCTAAAAGTTCTAATATTAAAATCACTGGTGATAAATACACCCTTGAGAAAATCATGACGTCCTGTAGTGTAATCCCATTTATACCTTTTTACCTTTAATTTTGACATACAAGCATAGTTACTAACACAATTATATGGAATACAAGTTTCTTGAAAGATTTATTTCTGACGACGTTTCAACAAGGGTTCTCTGACCTTTATCAAGCAAAGAATAGTTGGGTTGGGTTGGCTAACAGATCGTGGAATGAAACTTGCAGTGACTTTAGACCATTATCTGAAAGCTATTTTATGTCTGGTATATAAGACCCCAGCAATTCCAATTTTTAGCACAACCAAATGCATCCACTGAACAATTTCTGCTGTAAAAACATGAACAGATTTAAAGATAGACAAAAACTTTTTCATCATATGGAAGGAACAAAAATGTAGTTCTATGATAATTTGGATTCCACCAACATAATTTTAAAATGAATAGCTATCTTAATACAAGCTGTGGCGTCATTGGTCAATATGGGGATGACCTTCCATATGAAGCTTTGCACATATTTTAGACACACCACATGCACCAAAAGTTAAAACTAATATAAATCTTTCAAGTTTTTCCTCAAACAGAAATGGATTTCAATAGTTTCATGATTTCTATTTCACTCATTTTTGTCAATGAGAAATCTTCTCTCCATGATGTTGATGTGTGATGTTTGTTAATAAGGAGCATTAACAATACCACCAGGTCCGGCTAAGTTTGTTGAACCACATAAATCTAGATCTATCTGTCGAGCAGCTTGTCGACCCTCTGATATCGCCCATACAACTAATGATTGGCCTCGTCTACAATCTGTATAAACATATAAAGAGGAAACATTTCATTGTTGAAATACTGATTTTCGGTTTAGATAGGTTTCTTTTGAAGATAATATTAATATATAAAACACATTCATATGTGAAATTGTAGAAAATGACGTCTATCCACAAAAATATGTTATGCAATGATAAAGTTGAATAATACCTATTTGTTCCTAAATTGTTAGCTTTAACCATTTTAGCATTGTCTAATCTGGATTATTGCCGTTTTTATTGTTGGTGTTATTCACATTTTAACTTATGATGTCAGGTGGCAAACTACGTATTTACGTAACATCATTCAGAACGCGACCACCATGTCACATTTGTATTCAGCATTTTTTCTTCAATGAGCCAACATTCACATTGTTTTCAGTTTGTTTGTCATTTTGAATGAAGTCGGTAACGCCACATACCCGGGACTGTACAGCGCAATGGACGCTTACAGCTAGCCCCCAGATCAATTCAAATGATCTGATATGTTCTTTTGTTGTTTGGTGTCTGCATACTGTTTTCTGTCCAACAAATAACAACTTACATACATGCAATCTGATGTTATCTACAAGGGGATATGTGATGCAGTAGCGTGCTGTATGGAGTTCAGATTTAATGAAGACAATCCATGGTTGAACGTTTTAATGAAAGCAACATTCCCTCTTTAATATATCATAAAACAAGTTACAACTCTTGTCCAAGTATCCAAAGTATTTAAATACTAAAACTAAGTCTAGGAATCCATAATTTGCTTGGACAGTGATAAAATATAAATTACCTCCAGCAGCATAGACTTGTGGAATACTTGTTGCATATTTATTTTTCGGTGTTTGAAGATTTCCTCTTGGGTCTAAATCAATTGACAATTCTTCAACTATTTTACGTTCTGGTCCAAGAAATCCCATAGCTAACAATATCATATCACATTTATACGTCTTTTCACTTCCTGAAATACAATTAAAATAACCATAAATAAACAGATGTGATTTCTTTGTAATACCATACAAATATTTTAATTCAAATTTGAAACAATTACTAATTTTTGGAATAACAAATGATTTTCAGATGAAATATTACAAGTAATATGTCCTTACCAGGTACATCAGTCATTTGCCATCTACCAGCTTCATCTTTCTTCCATTCAACTAGAACAGTTTTAACACCACAAACATGTCCTTTACCATCATCAAGATATTCCTATCATCAACAGAGTATATAATATATTTTAAAATACAGTGTTCTATATAACATGAAATGAAATGGAGGTTTAACTTCCTACTGTTCTGCTTCGACTGGGCTAATGAAGAAAGGCATACCCCCATACAGCGTTGCCCAGACAGCAGCGCTACGACCTACTCTTATATTGAATTCCAACTGTCAATGGATTTTTACATGCTCGCCAATGCTCACCAATGACTATCATTTTTCTTTGCAAGAGACTCTCTCCTGCACCGCTGACATGAAGAAACCATGTTAGAAAATTCTGATGAACTTTCTCAGGACCTCCATGTTAGTGATCCAATGTTGTACTCACTGCGCGTTTGTGTTCTATGTATCTCTTTAAACATACATCATTAAATATACATAAAACATTGATTATCAGTTCATAATCTACAGTTTGACTGTTATAAAAGATGATACCAGTACTCACAGAGGTTTTAATGTTGAAGATTCTAGGATCTCGTCCAAACTTGAGTTTCACTTCCTCATGACCATAGTCAACTCGGAATATTTTCGGCCATGTTGGCCAGGGGTTGCTATCGGCACGACTTGCTGGTGGTTCTGGTAAAATCTCGAATGAAGTAATACTCTTGGCCCCCTAAAATAATCATCAATCATTTATGAGCATCAATAAAATCTAAGCTAATCTATTCAATCGTTGTGTACAAAATGTAATTTGGAAATAATTTGTCAAGAAAATGTGATTGAGGAATTGGTATACCCCTTCATACGTAAATCAACATTTTTTTCTTAATTAATGAATTTGCCTGTAGATCAAGGAGCGACCATTAAAAATGTGCTATGTAACAGCTAAATCTGACTAATAATGCAGATCTTTGACCTCCAATGTTATATAAATTGTTAATTACAGATTTATTCACATGCCAAGCCCATTATCAACTCTCCAGATCATCAGATGATTTTGATTTTCAATGGATTTAAAAAGGATTGCCAGTAAATAGTTTAATTAAAAAATGGATAATCAAGACTTTGTTTATTATCGTAACAATAATGCATGTTTAAATGTGTACAGCCATAAATCCGTTTATGGTCTTGGCAAGTTAATATATGTGTAATTAAAACATTTAAGGCTCAATGAAAGATCTGAAATCCCCAGATTTAGCTGTTTAATGGGTAATAACCTCTTTATGTTAACCCTTCTACCTTCAAGTATGCTTACCTGTCTTAAGGATGTAGCTATACAGTCACAACCCGTATCTCCACCACCTATTATAATTATATCTTTATCTTTAGCTGCTAAATTTAATAACTCTATATCATTACCAGATTGCTTCTTCTGCCATCTCTCCAGAAAACTCATGGCAAAATGGATTCCTTCTAAATTATGACCTGTAAATAAAAATCGTCTCATGTTAGCTTTCAGGCTGTTATTTCAATAAATAACTTGCATATTGGGGTCTTTAGCAGTGGAAGAAAACCGAAGGATCATGAAAAAACCCATAAGGTTAAGCAGATACAAATAGTTACATACATGAATTTTCAGATCACTCCGCCCCCCAACTTTTCAGGATATTGAGCAGAATTGTAAGAATATAATAAATATTAGCCGGTTAAAATGTATTATAACATCACATACCTGGTATAGGTAAATTTCTAGGCCATGTAGCACCAAGTGTCAATAAAACAGCATCATTCTCTTTTACTAGTTGTGATGTTGGTATTGTAACACCTATTTCACAGTTAGTTTTAAATTCTATACCTTCTTTACTTAACAGATCTACTCTTCTCTCTACAACCTGGTAAAGTATGAACTTTTACATTTGAGCAATGTTCTACAATGTGTTAAATGATAAATTTTGTAGACTAATAAGTTTGGGTTAATAAATAGATTTACACATATTCCTTTATTATTTCTTACATTCACTATTAACATGAAAATATGAATAAGCTTACATATATATATACATGTATCATTCTACCACATCTAAGTTTTTATACTTACATCTTTACCAAGTTTCATGGTCGGTATACCATATCTTAATAAACCCCCTACTCTATCATTTCTCTCATATACTGTTACTGTATGACCAGCCTATAATAATAATAGTTTATACTATATTAATCTAAAATCTATCTTTACAAATAGCTGATACACAGAGAATCTCAAACTAGTCTCTTTATATCACATATAATCCACTGGATAAAAAGAATTCTTAATTAGAAGTTGGAAATATTTGGGTGGAAAGCATTTATCAACAACCACAGAAAAACATAAACTGTTTCAATGGCATTTAGTAATTGAACTAGAGTATTCAGGTCACAATTCTATGGAATACAATTACTGCTTATTACTGAGCGACGTTTCGACTAGGCTTCTCTAGTCGTTATCAAGCCTAGTCGAAACGTCGCTCAGTAATAAGCAGTAATTGTATTCCATAGAATTGTGACCTGTTCACACAAAAACATGTCTATTATAAGTTTACCTTATTTAGTTGTGCAGCAGCAGCTAAACCAGAAGGTCCACTACCAACTACAGCTATTTTTTTACCCGTACGTTCTGCAGGTGGTCGTGGTACCATCCACCCATTCTCAAATGCAGTATCAATAATAGTATTTTCTATGTTTTTAATAGTTACAGCAGGTTGATTAATGCCCAATACACACGCACCCTGAAACATAAATTAAATTTTTTTTTTATTATGTTATGATTATTCATATTTAGCTATATTTGATTATATTGTTTTAAATCAGCTGATTTTTACATGTGTGAAAAAGACTATGAACTATTTACTTACCTCACAAGGTGCAGGACAAACACGACCTGTGAATTCAGGGAAGTTATTAGTTTGTTCTAACTGATCCAACGCCTCTTTCCATTTGTTCTGTAATATAAAACCAAACATGTAAGCTTACATAGATTAAATTTTGACAGTGGCTATTTACCTGATACTATTCTTACAAATTTTATCTTTATTTTTCTTCAATTAATAAGGATTTGAGAAAAAATGATAAAACCCAATTTCTCATCCTATAATCATAATATTCAACAAGCAGTTTTGTAAATTCTGTATCATATCATATATATTTCAATGGTCTTGTGTCGATTTAAAACAAGAAATTACTTACATGAAAGACCAGATCATTCCATTTGGGTATAATATTACTGAGAGGACATCCATGATCAGATTGACAAAATGGTACACCACAATCCATACACCTTTAATACAATAATCAAGTACAAATAACTTCAGAAAGAAAATCATTTATTACTAATGTCTTGGCTTGACAACACAAAATGTTTTGAGTCTGAGGGCTAGAATTGATAGCTAGTTGTGAAAGAGTTATCGCTGTGTAAGTTTATACCAATACAGTTACATGTAGATTTCAAATGAATGTTCATACCTTGCAGCTTGCATCCTAAGACCTTCTTTCACTTGTTTATGATTAAAGATTTCATCCCAATCCTGTTGCCGTTTAGAGGGATCTCGATACTGATATGTTGCTCGGTTGTATTTAACAAATCCCCTGCAAAACATATAATTAACTTTTCATACAAGATAATCCTCAATTTTATTTCAGTTCGTATAAAGACATAAATTAATCCCTTACAGTAGATTTGTATGAAAGTATAAAATATGATCAAAAAGTAGCCTACCTGGTTTTATCAAGAACTTTATCAATGTTTTTCTGATTTTGTGTATCATCAGGTATAGTTTCTTCAATATCTTGAACATTTTCATTACTCTAAAAAAAATAAATAAACACCACTTACATTATTTGAAATAACAAACTGCTCATCAGGGAACGTAGCTATAGTATTGGTGTTATGAAACTATATTAAAGTCATTATGTTCCAAAGTCTCAATCAATCTCTGTTTAGCCCATACAATCAAAACCTTTACATAATGAAAATCTACAAAAAAAAATTGTAAATTCTACCTCAAGAAAATGAAGCAAAGTTATTGTGTTCTAAAGTCTTGACCAATGTAATTGCTTATTTCAGCTTAGCCTACACAGAATTCTGTCAATACATTCACTAAAATTTGAACATCCTATATCAATAAGAAGCACAGTTATATTGTCCCCTAAAGTGTGAGTCTACCTTTTTAACATTATTATCAGTTGTCTTTGTTCCGATTTCCTGGGCTTCTTTTTCCTCATCTGCTATTTCTTTCAAAGCTCTTCTATATTCATGTGGGAACACCTGTAAAATTCCAACAACAAGATTTCAGACTTTTATGTATCTTTCAAAGGCTCAATACCACTCTTGTTGTAACTGAATAATATGTCCCAATCTTTATTCTGGTCAACAAATTGTATTATTTTACAGTATTCCAATTAATTGATGATACAAATTTCATCTAACACAACTAATTTAAAAAATTGGAAAAATTCAACTAAATGGTTTGAAAAGCCTAACGTAAACCTTTTCAAATGTGACTTTGATTTTAAAATATTTTCGAACACCCTGGACAAGTAAATAGGATGTAATGGATAATTTACACAACAGGTAGGAGTGGTAGGACACTTAAACATCCAGTACTTAGAATAAGGCTATTTGTTATTTTCTGGAGCTGCCAAGCCAGCAAGAGTGTTATTGTACCTTTAATTACAAAATCCACTACAATTTCTCTGAACTGCTCTTTCCCTTTTTCTATTCAAAGAGTGAATTTTATTGCACATAAATGAATTTTTCAAGTTTTTTTTTGTTTTTCATCTGACATCTTTTTATTTTTTTACTAACCTTGATAAAATGCTGTTTTTCTTCTGCCCAATTGTTGAGTATATTCAGTGCCAATTCTGATTTAGTCTTTTCTTGGAATTCTTTGATCAAATCATAAACAAAAGTCACATCTTCCTCTAACTCCAGTGGTTCCAGTGCCACCGATTCCTGATTACATCTTTGATGGAACAGCTTCAATCTAAAACAAGGAATCAATATGAAAATGAATTGACTTATCTTTCATAATTGTCAATGGTACTGGAGAGAGAGGGAGGGATGGTTTAACGTCCACTTGACACAAACTATGTCATTTCGGGACTAACACATGCGTAGGGGTCTTTGCAGTGGGAGCAAACCAGGACGAAAAATCAAGGTCATGTGTATATGTTAGCACACACATAAAAGAAGCCATGGCTTGGAACCCTGCTGTCCAGGCCAAATTTCCCACAGAGCACACTGTATGGCATATGCTCACCTCCATAAACACAGTTGGTTTAACCCCTTTTCATTTCGTTTCATGATCAGAAAAATCATTTGATATCAATTTTCCTTTTGTCAGGAAATAAATTATTTCTCTAAGCACTTTGAACTAAAAGTATTTTTCTATACAACAGGAGTTAGATCTATGGAAACTTACTTATCATAGGTATAAGCCAATCCACCAGACATACCAGCAGCAAAGTTACGACCCGTTAAACCAAGAACAACAACTCTTCCTCCAGTCATATATTCACAACCATGATCACCACAACCCTTTAAATAAACATAACAACACATAAACTCAGTTGATTGCTTTTTATAACAAATCAGCTGTTCCGAATCTCTTGTCAAGTCAGTGTAGGTCATCTAGAAACTAAGATCATATTTACTATGTGAGTAAGCAACGATAAGAATTGCAACATTTACGCTTGTTCTTCTTTCAATTCCATCTGCCATGTGGATGATTGACTCCAATACCAATTTATCCAATCTGGAACAACCAGACATATTTTTGACATCAGCCACAAAGGCATTATCTTGAAGAAGTGAGAACAAGGCATCTAGTCAGAGTCAACCTACAGGACACCAAACTATTAAAAGGACATGTATTTGAGTTCTTTCAAGATATACAATTATGACATACCTCACAGACAGCAGTAGCTCCTGAGTTTCTAACTGAGAATCGTTCAGCTGTTTGACCACGGAAGAAAGCTTTACCAGAAGTTGCTCCATACAGACAAACATTACCCACAATAATATTATTCTCAGATTTAAAATCAGCTGGCATCTCTTTAGGTGGGAATATAATAATTTCTCCTCCTGACAAACCCTATAAATTTAACAGATAGCTTATTTATATGAATTAAAAAATTTACTTATAATTAAATGTAATTACTGTTGAAAAATTGAAAGGGTGATTTGGTTATAGGACCAAGTCCACCTGTGCTAATTCATTTGGGGAAATATGCTTTACTAGCTTAACATTACACAGTTACTTTTAACATTTAAATTAATGTGTAGAAATTCCCTTGTAAAGTTGGATCTCTAAATGAAATACCAGTCTAAAATGGTTCAATTCCATTCGGTATTTAAAAAGATATGATGATGTAAACACGAAATGTACAAAACAAGCTAGTGCCACCTATGATTTTCACTAAAGCCTTTTTATGGGCCTCTTTTTTATCCGATAGAATCCGAGCCTTAAATATTTTTAATTTGCTTTCTTTATCAAATGTTAAATCATCAATTCGACACATTTTAGCTAGGATTAAGCTGTAAAAAAATTTGATCTTTTCCAAAAGAAATAAATGACACACAGATGCCAAGTATTAGATATATTATATAGACATACCTTGCCGACATAATCATTGGCATCTCCTTCTAGAGTTACATGGATACCTCTAGCCATAAATGCACAGAAACTTTGACCACCAGAGCCCGTTAGGTTGATAATAATACTTTTCTCTGGTAAACCAGCTTCAACAAATCTCCTAATAAAAAAAAAACAACATCATGTTAAATTACTTAACACCTATCTTCATAGTGTTCTAAATTAGAATACTAATACAAATTGATGAGCTTTTGAGACCTTATAAACCCCTAATATTTCCAAAAAACAGAATTTCTCACGAAATGTGAAACCAATCTGTAACTTTGCTATATACAGAAGCGTACAGAATTTTAATTGAATAAATCATAAAAATTGTGGTAAGCAAAACTGCTCTGGTTTCACTGGTAGAATAATTAGAAGAAGTACCTGGAGACCTGCCAACTCAATGTTGAAGCAAAAGCTCTATCCTCGTTAGTTATTTTCAAATCCATGACAACCTGCTTCTGTCTACCTTCCAAGACTTCTACAGATTTGGCAATAACAGCATTGTCCAATCTCTTCTCTGTATCAAAGATCTGTCTTACACTTCCACCAACTATATTGACTTTAGGTCGAATGTCAAGGGCATTGGTTAAGATTTTTGAGAGGTCAAGCAGTTTAGCTTTTGGGTTTTGTGAATCAGGATCGAATTTTAATTTATCTGTACGTCCTATTGCTTCCTGCAGACTTCTAAATCCCATCTTGGCTAAAACTTCTCTTACCTATGATGTAAACAAACAATAGTCACTATACACATACCCCACAGTTTTCAACATTATTAGTGGGTCAATATGACTCCCAACAGTATTATAGTCACATATGTGATAATGACTGACACCAATATTGTCCTTTAAGAATATAATTCATAGTATTTGCTACGTATCTTAATTCAGTGGTACTTACCTCTTCTGCTATAAGGAAAAGATAATTAACAACATATTCTGGTTTACCAGCAAACTTCTTTCTTAAAACTGGATCCTGTTAAAAAAATTAATAATCTAAAGTTATCTTGTCGATTTTTTTTAACAATTTTTCATCTGGGGTGTGATTTTTAAACAGTTTTCATCCGAAACTCCTGGCATAAGGTTTGTAATTATCCAAATAATAAATTTTGTAATTATCCAAATTATAAAGGGTGGTGTACACCAACGGACAGTTATACAAGATCAACTAACCTGTGTGGCTACACCAACTGGACATGTATTAAGATGACATTTTCTCATCATAGTACAACCAATAGTTATCAATGGTGCTGTACTAAAACCAAACTCATCTGCTCCTAATAATGCCGCCATTACAATATCTCTACCTGTAAAAATAGACAATTTTTGTAATAAGTATTATGTTTATATTCAATCAAGCAGATCACCCACAGCATTTTGCTTAATCTTATCCACATTCAGACGCTGGTCATTTACACTTTGAGAGTTTATAAATCTGTTTGATTTTATTTGTGACGATAATTACAAAAGAGAATCCAGATATGGGGTCACTACAATCCAATTTAGCTTTACATAAAGTTACTCACCCGATCTTATTTGTCCGTCTGCCTGTAGTACAACTCTAGAACGGAGATTATTTAATACCAAAGTCTGATGAGTTTCAGATATACCCAGTTCCCAGGGTAAACCAGCATTTTTAATACCAGTCCAACTACTAGCACCAGTACCACCATCATGTCCAGATATAGTAATATGTTCAGCTTTACCCTTTAAATAAATATTTTCATATTATCAAACAATCTAATTTTTAAAACCATCTTTAAATTTTGAGATAGAATAATGTAAAAGAAGAAATTGAGGAAAATTAATGATCACCCATGTTTTCAGATGTGTTTTGATTATGTTGATTGATTGAGACAGTATATTTAGTTTTTTCACTTATTATTCTCAATGGTCACCATTTGCATGAGTAACATATGTACCCTTCATAAATCAGGTACCGACTCATTATATCCAAGTTTTTTGTTTATGAAGAGAGAAAGATGTAAACTACACTATACCTTAGCTACACCAGATGCCACTATTCCTACACCCATCTCAGAGACCAACTTGACACTGATTCTAGCTTCAGGATTAGCGGCCTTCAGATCATATATCAACTATAAATATACAAAATTAAGCTTTTTAACATATCGTAGATTAGTCATATAAATATAAATCTGAGTTTCCTTCTACTAGTTAAACAATATTAAATAAGGATATAATGTTTAAACTCTTACCTCAGCTAAATCTTCAATAGAGTAAATATCATGATGTGGGGGTGGACTGATTAAACCTACACCAGGTATAGAATGACGGGTTTTAGCTATATCTTTTGTTACCTTTAATGAATCAAAGAAAATTAAGAATCAATAAACAAAACTATAAACATTATGTTTACCATAGATATGTGTACGTATTGTAGGCAAGACATCATTAGTTTGTTTATTCTTTATATAAATTATTTTAGTAATAAAAGTTGCTGTCTGTGAAAGTAGTTCTTTAAATGAAATGTGTGTACCATTTCAGGTTTCTGTTATTTCCATCTCTTCTATCAATCAATTAAGTTTTTGTCAACAAACAAAGAAATTTTTGTTAAAACAGTCTTACCTTATAGCCAGGTAATTCACCACCTTCACCAGGTTTAGCACCTTGTGCCATTTTAATCTGTAGTTCATCAGCATGTGTTAAATATGAACTTGTTACACCAAATCTACCTGATGCAACCTACAAAATATAACATCACTAAGCATCTAAACTCATTCATTTTCAAAGTTTTCATAGCAACACACTGAGTCATAGGATTCAGGTATGATTCTTATAGACTTTTACTCAGTGTTACTGACACCCTTTTCATCACATGAACGAAGTGTTTCTCAGTTTCTAAATAAATACAAGTTTGATCCTCAAAATCATCTTAATTTTTGGTGTGATCAGTATCCACCCATCAAGAAAATATTACCTGTTTTATTTTGGAACGAGCGTTGAATTCTGAATCTTCGTTGAGATAGCGTTCTGGATTCTCACCACCTTCTCCAGTATTAGATTTACCACCAATTCTATTCATGGCTATAGCTAAGGTCGAATGTGCTTCTAGAGATATACTACCGAAACTCATAGCACCTACAAATAAATAAAAATTCTTAACACAGTGTTAACCATGAGAGTACAAGTGTTCGAACGCCAACTTCTAAATTCACAAATTGAAATTACTTTTAACCTTGAAAATGTCAAACACAATAAAGTCTGCTTTTGAACAAAAAAATAAACGCCTCAGGCAACTGAATGCCCCTGCACGTAAAAAGTGACTCTTAATGAAGTGACGGTTCCGACACAAACAAGGTCATTTCAGGACTAACATATGGTTCAATTTTATTTCAATGTCACATACAACCGGGGAATCAAAACCATGCCAGTTGACTCGGTCACAGACTTTATGATACAGCATGCACACGCTAAGCATTCGACCATCCACACACACCCCACACACCCAATAACCACTACCACAGTGTGCTATGACTATGAGGGAAATTTTGTCTGAAAATGGAGGAAACCATGACAGAAAATCCAGATGAACATTCTCAGTCAACACTGGGATCGAACACAGGACCTCCAGATTGGCAAGCAAACATCTTACTCATTGAGCCACTGTGGCTTCCTGTTGACATAGAACTCACCTGTACAGAATCTTCTAACTATATATTTAGCTTCTTCAACTTCAGAGATATCAAGAGGTTTATCAGAGTTATTAAAATCTAATTGACCACGTAAAGAACATTTCTTTGTACTTTCCCATGCTGTCTGACTAAATCTAGCATACGCATCTTTACTGTTATTCTTGGCAGCTTCCTAGAAAAATAATGAGAAAAATCATTGATAATCATCATTCAGTAATGATTTCTTATAAAAGCACATTTTTTTTATATTTTGTAGGATATTTTCCCTATAATGGGGTGGATTTAGGACTGTATTATTAATGACGGATACTTTTTCAACAACACATTTATCATGTCTTTTTAATTATCAAGAATTTGTAATTGTGATATTCATGGCTATAACTTTTGGTCAAGTTTGATTTTTAAATGTTAGAGAGCAAAAATACAGGCAGAAACCTCAAACGACTGAAAATGAACAATAAAATACAATAGTTCAACACGTGCAACATAAAATTCATAAATCAGAATTTCAAAGTGAAATGTTTTACAATTAATTTTTGAAAAATAACTTGCTCTTATCTTATTATTACCTGTAGATTAGCTATAGACATAGGATCATTGATATGTTTTTCTCCTCCATCTCTCCAATGATAAAATCCAGGATTCATAACCAATATATTATCACAACTTCTACGTCCATAGGCAACCTCATGACGTTTTATTGTCTGTTAACAAGAGAATACCTATTATACAAACAACATTAACCAAAACATTTCAAGTCTTTACAATGTAAGATAATCTGTTCAAGAATATTAATCCTTTAACCAATTTAAGTATATTAATGAGCTACTTTATGGATTTTTTCTGGTTTCTATTGATTTAAAATACTGAATATATACCTCTCCTGATAAGATGTTAAATGATACACCACCAATACGAGATGCTGTTCCTTCAAAGCATAGATCTATAACTTCTGTATTTAATCCTAATGCTTCAAAGATTTGAGCACCCTAAAATAAAATGGAGATTTAAAATAAAAAAATATTAATTGCGAATCAAGAAATAAAATGATCTCCTTTGACTAAGGTGAAAATATGGTTGTTACTATATAAATCTCTAACATCAAGATCATAATATTTAGATTATGATTAAACATTCAAGTAAAACCTAACTTGAGTATCAACAGATTTTTCCCCCTTCACTCTCTCGTTAATTTGGAACAAAGGCTAGTTGTTGGGATAATAGAAAAACTTAGATCCTTTGTACACATGTGTCAACCATACCACATATTCTTTGCAGACAAGGCAGTGCTCAGACCAGTGTTCTTAAAATTGAACATTTATAGGCTGATTCTGGTGGGTTTGGAGTTGTTAAAAGACAATTTTGTATAATGAAAAGTGTTAAGTCACATGTTTTGTTTGTTTGTATCAACATCTACTGAAAACAATCAGAAA
The DNA here is from genome assembly GCA_963678685.1 of Patella ulyssiponensis. Classification (NCBI taxonomy): domain Eukaryota; kingdom Metazoa; phylum Mollusca; class Gastropoda; family Patellidae; genus Patella; species Patella ulyssiponensis. The sequence goes on along the minus strand of OY783226.1, from coordinate 80,533,645 downwards.
CCATCTCAAGAATCGTAATACCTTGTAACTGTGTAATGTAGAGATTCCCATTTTAGCCATAACTTTAGAGATACCTCTAGCACAAGCAGCTCTATAGTTCATGTAAATTTCCTCATCAGCCAATGGTGGATCTAACAGATTTTGTTCTCTCAGGCGTCTGATGGTCTCAAATACCAAATATGGGCAAATGGCATCAGCACCATATCCAAGAAGGGTGCAGAAATGATGAACTTCTCTGTAAAAAAAACAGCATCACAATTAGATACTATGTAACAATGTGTAGAAATGGAAAACGGCTGTGTTCAGTTCAAACTTTTGATTTCTCAACACATATAGCTATAGAAGTTCTATTTCTAGTCTATACACTGATTACTATTCAATCATAAACGATGAAATATTGTGATTAAAATATTGACATATATACATTACCTAGCTTCACCAGTTTCTAAAATAAGACCAGCTTTCATTCTTAACTTCTCATTGATTAAATGATGATGTACGGCTCCAACTGCTAACAGAGAGCTGAAAAAATAAAGTTACTGTGAGTCATGAGTGTGTGTGAAATAGCTTTATTTAACGTCCGCTTCCACCGAGGTGATATCGCAGAGTCATGTGAGTAGCTTCTTTTAAACCTGAAATGTCAAAGACTTCATCAGGATTTACACTAAAGATATCATATTCAACATACTGTTGCTCCAAGGCAGATGGGTTGTGGGATGGGATTGTGGATGGTACTCTAGATTTGGCTCCCACCACCATCCATAGCTTCTATATCCGTTACTGGTGTGAATATGGTTTAAGACCTGCACTATGATGAGGACCATGTTACGAGTTAAGTAAGAATAAAGAAGAATGTTTATACCTGATAGGTAGATATTCAGGTCCAGCCTTTCTATCAGACATTATAATCAATTGATGATCTTCTGCTGCAGCCGCTGCCTCTTTACATAGTCGTTGTAATGCAGGTTTCAAACCTTCAGTGCCATGTTCGACTGGATATACCATATCCAGTACTTTAGTCTAAAATACAAATGAAAACATTATTTAGTACATAAAAATCAAGCTTTTTAAGAACAAAAGCAGGAAAAAACTTTCTGAAAAACAAAAGAGGGAAAAATAGAAACTTTCTGAAAAACTTGAAAACATTTTTTTATAAAATAATTTCTACCTTTATTAATGAAACAGTGAGTAGGTTTACAGCATTTTGTTAATTTAAAAATTTAAGCCAATAAAAAGATTTTGGAAACTTTAAATTAGCTCTGAATGATCGTGTGTGAAATAGCAATATTTAACATGCGCTTCCTACGAAGTAATATCACAGACAATTCAATGATCACATACAAGCCTGGAAATAAGGCACCTGTCACTGACAATGCCAGGCCTCTGGTGCCTGTCATTTTGTCTGGCATTGATTTGTCTTTTTTATTGATATTATATTAATACATGTCCAGCACTAAGTTGAAAATATCAGGTACTATTTCCTTAGTGCCTGACATTTTGTCAGGTACATCTAAAACCGGTATTTCCAGGCCTGATCACATACCTTCCAGCCTTTATGTGTTGTAAATTTTAACACCTCTATATCCCATAATGATAAAATAGGTTGTTCTAACCATAATCTCTGACATTGTTCAGCACTTGGTTCTAATATATTATGTTCTGGTCCAACAGGACATGCCTGAAAAAAACAACAAATTATATCATAATCCTTGAGAGGGATTTAGTGATTGAGCACATTAAATATGTTGTACATGATATGACAAATGTATCATGTAAACATATTGATCAACAAAAATGAGCTGATTTCACTCATCTACTCATTGGCTTGCAAGTGGCAGCTAGAGTAATATTGGTAGATTGTCAATGGTTGTGTATTCTAAATAGCAATTGTTGAAGAAATATATCTAAGTACACAGTTTCTTAATGAAGCCAGATTATAATATTTTTTTAAGGCTAGAATTTGCACGAAGAGTATAACTAACTGAATATATACAAACCAAGGACATGACAATCTTTTCTCTAAATGGATCAATTGGTGGATTGGTAACTTGAGCAAAGAGTTGTTTAAAATATTCAAATACAAGTGGATTAAACTGTGATAAACAGGCTAATGGTGTGTCATTACCCATAGAACCTAAAGCTTCTTTCCTGAAAAATAATATATAATCTATAATTATTCAATATCTAAAGTCGGTGTACAATTGTATACAATTAGAAGGATGATTTACGTGATGTTATTACAGATTACAATCTTATTAGAATGAACAACACCCCATACTCATATTTACTGATGATAACACATATCATTATTGAACACAGACAAATAACACCTATCACTATTGAATAAACAGCCAAATAACACCTATCATTATTGGATACACAGTCAAATTACACCTATCATTATTGGATACACAGCCAAATAACACCTATCATTATTGAATACACAGCCAAATTACACCTATCATTATTGAATACACAGCCACAAACACCTATCATTATTGAATACACAGCAAAATAACATCTATCATTATTGAATACACATCCAAATAACATCTATCATTATGGATACACAGCAAAATAACACCTATCATTATTGAATACACATCCAAATAACATCTATCATTATTGAATACACAGCAAAATAACATCTATCATTATTGGACACACAGCCATAAACACCTATCATTATTGGATACACAACCAATTAACACCTATCATTATGGAATACACACCTCGACAACACCTATCATCATAGAATACACAGAAACACATATCATTAATGTATACACAGCTAATTAAAACCTATCATTATTAAGTACAAATTATAATATTTGTATTGTTTAAATGAACAATTAAAACAAGTTAAACAACCTTAGACTTATTGAATGTATAATTAGAAAGCACCTATTATTATTATATATTCATTTGGTCAAACTATTGGCTTATATTTGGTTTGATAACCTAAACAACTTCTGACTGATATGTCCCTCCCCCTTACTTTCAACCAATCTACAATAGATAATCTATAAGTAAGTGTCCTGTGGTATTATTCACAAAACTTTTTCATTAACTGAGATTATATTCAAACTAATTTAGTAGCAAATCTTACTTGTCTCTGATCATTGGTAAAACCAGTAAATTTAATGCTTCAATAGTATAACCAAACATAGGCAAACGAGGATCTTCTTCAACACATTCACCATGACCAAGATCTTGATACATTATAGAATGTTTTAATGTATGTTTGGGATCATGAGCACCTCGTAATTCAGCCATGGATATAGTCTGAAAAATACAAATTTTATGTAATAGGAGCGAGAGACAAATGAGGTTTAAAGCCCACTGGGTCATTTCGGGGACTAACATGTGGTTCAATTTCACTTCATTCGTTTGTTTTTTAGCAGTGGGACGAAACCAGAGGAAATGGAGAATATCCACGAGGTTGGACAGGCGACCCAACTCGACATCACGCCACTTGACTCAATGATTGACCTAATGATGCCACACGCACATTTGGTCAGCCAACCCTCCCTATGTTATAGGATAAATGTACATGTTTATCAAACTCATTATTTCTTTAATTTTACCGCTTCTGGCTTAAAAAAAATGTGATCGGCAGCTTTTACATTGGACTTTTACATTGACAACTGCAATCAAAGCAAATTATTTGAAAGCTACAATACATACTTCTGAAAGCCATTTTCCAACAGGTCTTAAATTGGCTATCTCTTTCTTCAAGTCTTCATCTTTTTTAAAGATTTTCTCCTGAGTATCTACCAATAACATTCTACCTGGTTTTAGTCTACCCTATAAATCAAAATAAATCTATTAACACCAAAAAAAATACACACTTATTGTTTTTCTGCTTGAAATGAAATGAGGATCGCTTTCTGTTCACACTCAAACAATGATAAATGTAGAGATTAGAATGCGGGAATAAAAAGTTCACCTTCTGTACGACTTCACTGGGTAGTCTTGTAGTCACTCCAACTTCACTAGACATGTACATAAAGTTATCTTTAGTAACATAGAATCTAGACGGACGTAAACCATTTCTGTCTAGAATAGCACCAATGTAACGGCCATCAGTGAAAGTCAATAGAGCTATAATTAAAATAGAACACAAGAATAATTTTTAGCAAAGATAAAACAGTCAACCTTGAAGTTGGGTGTCACAACTAGCTTTATCTAACATCAGTTTTCATAAATTAAAAATATCACAAAGTCTAATCCATACATACCAGGCCCATCCCAGGGTTCCATACCAAATGCACTCCATCTATAGAAGGCTTCCTTTTCTTTAGGCATGTATTTATCATTCTGCCAGGCCTCTGGTACCATGGTCATCACAGCCTAAAAATATCAATACCGGTACTTTATTTCACGAACAATAATCTAATCATAATATAAATTTGGTTGGGAGGCAGTTCTGCAGCCCCAACCCTGCCTACAGGCTCAAGACACCTAATACACTGCAGGAAAAAAAAGAGAAACTTTGAACACTAATATGCCATTGATAACCTACCTCAGGCAAGGTTCTGCCTCCAGCCATACATAGAAACTCTAGAACATTATCTACACAACCAGAGTCAGACATGCCTTCTTCTACCACTGGGTACAATGTACTTAGTTTATCAGCAAATATTTCACTCTTCATAACACCTTCTCTAGCCTTCATCACGTTACAGTTCCCACGAAGAGTATTAATTTCACCATTATGGGCGAGATACCTGAAATTATAGAAAAATAAAAGTACTGAACATCCTATTAAATGAAATAAAATGAAATGGAATTTAACATACTACTGTTCTGCTCCGAACTGGGCTAATGAAGACGGGCATATGCCATACATTGTGCTATGAGGGAAATTTTGCCCAGACAGCACTACAAGGATCTTTTACGTGCACGCCAATGTGTACATGGGACCTGTGTTTTTCATCCTGTCCAAATGACTAGACAGCTGTCTGTGTCAGGCCCTCCGTCCTGCATCACTGACAAGATGGGGTCATGCTGGAAAATCTAGATGAACTTTTACAGCCAATACAGGGATTGAAGCACTCGACCTCCAGACTAGCGAGCTAGCGTCTTACCCATTTAACCATCGTGACCTCCCCCGATCCTATTAAAGATACATTATGTAAGATTTAGATAAAGAGCTAGCCATTCTTGATAGTTCGAATATACTCTATTGCGAGCAAAGATATTAGCCTATGCAGGTTTGACAAAATGGCTGAACTGTTCTAATCTAATTAATATCAGAGAAATCTGATGCCATCAAGAGTGGATTATGGCCCTGATCAGTTAATTAATGTCTAATTAATCATTAAGAAAATATTTCAGGCCTAAAGAAAGACCTGCAATAGACAAATTTAGCACTTGCATAATGTATGTTTAACAAGTTCAGTCCACTTGAAATGAGTGGAGACCTTTGGAATGAATTACTTCCATTTAATGTATTAATTACCCTATCATCTAGGATTAGGGCTGCAACAGTATGATCAAACCTATATCGCAATGTGCTACAGTAAATAAATTATTGTATTTAGATACATATTCAACATGTATTGATTCATTTACAATATCAATTCCATGATCACAGCTTCATAACCCACGAGAATTCATGTTTGAAAAAAACTAATTTTAAAAAGCTGTGTCACAAATTAAGGAAGAACTGGAGAAAAAGTTAAAAAAGATAAAATAGATTTGTTTCTACAAATGTTTCTTGGAAAATCAATTTTTCGCCACTGTATGATAATATTGAAAATGTGATAACTAACAACTGTATTTTAATACACGAATACATCCATGTTTCAATATATTATCTATATTATTGTGTAATGTGTTATCTAAATATGCATCACTTTCATTTCAAATGTTTATATCTCTCTTAACAGTGACTGCACAAAGTGAAGGATTTTCAGTTGATAAAATGACAGTCAGACAATGTTAAAGGGGCATTATGAAAGTATATTTCAAAAATAGATAATGCAAAACAAATAAAATCATTAAATGGTCGAACCGTTCTGATCTTCTTAAAATCGGAACCATCCAATGGCATCAAGAGTTGATTATGGTCTTGTCATGATAATAAATGTCTAAATAATAATTCATATATTCAAAGCCCCAAAATTGACCTTTAATAGGAAGATTTAGCTCTTAAATAATGCCGGTTTAACTTCACAGATCATGATTTCCCCCACCACGCCAACCTAAAAATATAATACTTGTTGCCCATACTGAATCAACTCTTCCTTTTAGTTAATTTGGCTGAAGATTTTCTTTCCTCTCTATATATTATCAGCAAAATTTCAATTTACTTTCAATCTATTTTTGGAGGAAGTAGACATTCTTACTCCAATAGCATTCCAAATTTCAATCTGGTTTTTAATGTAACAATGCCACTACATGAATCTATACAAAAGTTTTCCAATAATCAAAGCACAGAAGATGAGAACATTCTGACCCAGACTAGCTCTAACTGGTAAAAGATGACAAGTAATTCAATATTCTTAAATAACACAAGCCTACATCATACCTTTGGGGGTGAGCTCGTTCCCAGGAGGGAAAGGTGTTGGTAGAGAACCGACTGTGAATGAGGGCTAGATGAGTTTCGAAGTCTGGATCTTGAAGATCTGGGAAATACTGCCATAACTGACTGGTTGTCAATAAGCCCTGAAGATAGAATAATAAAGTTAATCATATTTGAGGTGTTTTTTTTAACATTTCTGTCTCAAACTGTTAAATGTTTCATTTAAACAGTGTTTAAGTAATGTTCTGGCTGATTTGACTTGAGTAAAGTTAACAAGTAATGAAAGTGGAAACAAGAAAAAACAGTCATAAATATCTTGTGCTTGAACAAATTATCATAAACATACGAGTTAACTTAAAAAATACCAATTTGTAGTAAACTAGCAAAGTATCAAAAGACTAAACAGTTCTATGCTCTATGCTCAGTTGCAGATGTAGGAATTATGCAAGTTTAAAAAAAAAAAAATATATTTCATAAAGATATGCTCCGGAATAAAAATCATATAGTAAATTTTTATCAGTGGAATCAGAAAAATGATCAAATCCTAGACATTTCTAATTAGTAAAACTGCAATTACTACGATGTGTTTACAAAGTTTCATAAAGGCATGTGCCTGTTACAAAATGGCACAGAGACGGATGAAGAGGATGGCAGAATGAGCCCGTTTCAATATCCCTCCTATAACTTTGTTAGCCATAGGATAATAAATGGAATAATTCATGTAATGGCTAATAATTCAATCAGTTTATAAAGGATAATTGTTTAAACTCGAAGTGACAACCATATTTCCCAATACATGTACATATCAATACAGTATGTGATTTGGTTCTGTTACTTGTCCATGGAATTTGCATCAATAACATGTATGGATCTATTTGGTTCCCTGTTTCCCATGCCCATGGAACATATCTTTATAACATTCAATAAATGTCAACCCCTCTGCCCATAAATATGTGAGTTATACTATAATTTAGACATTAACAGACAATAACCAATGTCTTACATTAAAGAATAACATTGAAGTGACCTTATTTATTGAATCAGTCTTATAAAAAGCTCTCTCACCAAGGTCAACTAACTGGACATGTGTATAGCATGTATAGATGACATGTTCATATCACATTCTTTTAATAATTTATAGGTTTGTGTACAACATATATAAGAATAAGTCAGTCAATTCTACAGATTGATTATGACATTGCAATTGGTACTATCTATGGAATCATGTGACTCCCATGGTCTCACCCAAAATGTACTAAGCATGCTGTTATCAACTATGCTTCAATTTTTATAAAATGATCAATCCCTTTACAGCATGACTCATTTTTCATATGAATAAATTTCTCTTCTATGAATTCATTCATCTTGATAGTATTTCTACATTTAAATTCAACTGACATTTATCAATGTTATATTTATATAGCATGTAAATAACTATCTTTATGGTAAAAATTTATTATCATTCCTTCTACATTATTACTTTATTATATGAAAGAGGGGGATTATTACACTTTCAAGAGCAAACTGTTTATTGTATCAACTATTACGGTACGGTGAATACAGCAAATAAACATTATCAGTAATATACATATTACAGTCGACTGTATTATCAATCTCTCTATGACAGTATCACTCTGTATACATGTATATGATCATTTATCACTCATAATTTCTAACATCAGTTCCTATATAAAAATAAGCAGGCCAGCGGTCAAAATATGCACCTAGTGTACTCCAAATTGGAACATTCTATGTACATTACCTAAATTTGATTAGCAGAGTTATTTTGTTCCAAGAGTGTGATGAATAAGACTATTTATTTACCACTTTCAGTTTTCTATTTGAAACTATAAATACATAAATGTTTATTTCAGATGTTTAAATGAATTGAAATATCCTTCTCACTTCATAAATTAACCCATATAATATTAATGGGGGGGGGGATGGTAGTGCCAATTTTGAATTGTACATTTAGTTCATTTATACCATCTAGACAACTAAAATCTCACCAGAGAGGTTCATTTGGTTATACTTAGGCTAAGATATTTATATTCTTGGACCAGGACCTGAGCCCCAAGTGGTAATCATCTTGTTGTCTTTCTTGTTTTTCAGGGGAGGTGATGCTTATTCTTTTCGAAAAAGGTCTAAGGCTACGCCAATTTATGTACAATTTACATGAAACATGGAATGCATATTTCATCGAATTTTGATATGTCACAATTCCAAGATGGTGACAATAACGTCATGCTCGATTCCTAGTCCATAGTACACTTGTACTTTTTAGTAAGGGCACTATACATTTGTTATGGGGAAGTGACCGCAGATCATTTGCTCTCAACCCACCCCATCCTTAGTTAGACCTGTTCTTGGTAGTTCAAAAATTTTGCTTTTATGAAAGTGACCCTGCCCTTTAACAATGAAACACATTTTTTCTTATTTATCATCCTAAAATAGTTCAAAGAAATAGTTTGACATCAAAGCTAACCTGACCATTAGTCTTATCTGGAAGCGAAATTGAGCATATGATCAAATCATGTACAATAATGTTCACTAGAACAAGGTTTTTGTTATTTTAACATTTAATAACCTTGACCAAGATTTTTGGTATATTTTTTTTATCACTATAAGTAATTAGATAGCTATCTGCTACTTTGTCATACAGAAATAATCTTCTAAGCATGTCATAATAGGTTATGGTCTATGAGACAAGAAAATATGACAACCATAACTATATATCATGATCTTTCTATGACTATCAACTAGTAAACAAAGTGATTTACCTTGTAAACAATTGTTTCTGTACTTAAACTACACACATAAAATCTTGATGTTTGCTTTGGTACATGGTGACATGAATACTTTCTTAAAATATAAACCTGAAATTGAAAAAAAAAGAACACCATATTCAGTTAGATCAATGGCTGCCAAGTAAAGTAACATACAACCACAGCAGCTCAATTGTCAGAGCAGTCCACGAAGGTTGTCATACCATTTAACCCATTTTGTAGATAATTGGAGCACTTAGAAGATAACAATAAATGATCAAAGATAACAACCAGGAAGTAATTATCAGAAAAAATAAGAAATTAATGTTTTTAGTTCTTCCTAGAACTAACAGAAACTGTAAAGGTAATCTAATGCTAACTTTTGATGTTTGAAATTCAATAGGCTTTTTTATCTCATGATAACTTTTAAACCAGATGTGGATCACTTTCAAACCAGATGCATGATAACTTTAGCCTATCCGAAGGTTTACAAAATTGTTCTGTGGTTAAGGGCATAAATAAGACAATAATTATTGGAAATTGGTGATGATTAACAGGATTTTCAGAGTATTTCGTATTGTGAATATCAGTTTATAAATTTTACCTCTAGAGCATTCACTTGGAAAAATGTCAAGTATCGTGTCAAACTAGGTACTGAAGTACTGAGTCAAACAGACACAGTGCATCATGCATGGATGCACCTCCACTCTACAAAGTTAAATGTTAATTTTAACTTTTGAATGTGTAAACAAGTCTGTATCATTAACTAGCCTGGAGGTCGACTGTTCGATCCCTGCATTGGCCGAGAAAGTTCATCTCGATTTTCCAGCGTGGTTTCCCCTTGTCAGTGATGCAGAACGGAGGCCTGGCAAGGATAGCTGCCTAGTCGTTCGGATTGTACGAAAAACCGAGGTCCCGTGTACACATTGGAGTGCACGTAAAAGATCCCTTGGCAGTTGGAATTCGATATAAGAGTAGGCCGTAGTGCCGCTGCCCGGGCAAAATTTCCCTCATAGCACACTGTATGGCGCATGCTCGTCTTCCATTAGCCCAAGTTAGGTGCATAAGAGTAGGAGGTTAAACCCCATTTCATTTCATTTCATTTGTATCATTACAGACTCAGGACTGTACAGCTCAGTCATTTGCAAACATAATGCGATCCTGGACATACCATAATTAGTCAATCTGTTTCACAGAGAATTAGGAAAAGTCTTCTAATATCTCTGTCAAAGATGACTGTTTTCAACACGTGCAATGACATCACACAGAGTCAATCATTGGCTCAATGGTGCGTGCATTGTTTACATAAGATGTAACTGCTTCGGGCAGAGATGTTTTTACTCATTTTAATACCCATTTACTCTTAATAGGAAATATCTTTAAACTACAAATACTTCAAAGGTCTTTATTTATTTTTCTAATACATAAAAAAAAATGTTTTAGAATTTAATTTGTCAGAGGAAAAAAGTTAATATTATTGGCTCATTAAGTCGCGTTGATGTCATCCATATCAGTGACTGTAGCAGCCTAGCGAATATTCACTGCTGATCGGTGTAAAATATATTTGTCTAATGTCTACCATTAATAAAACTCTGTATATAAGCTATAAAGGATCGTGTATTCGCTTGAGTAATTCTATTATACAATGTTTCAATAAAACTTATCATTTCACCTATAAACCCATTTTCTAGATGAAAGTTAAATGACTCCTATACTAACCAGTAAATATCAAGATTTATAACAGGTTGTCATTTAGGGCTATTAATAGGAAAACGCCTAGTCTGATTTGGTAAGAGCTTAGTTACTGAATTAATCACTCATAAGAGGATTCTCATAATTTTCAGCGCTAAGTACAAGCTTATGTTCATTTTCTACAATGCCCACATACTCCCCAAGTAATAACCAGCATCAGCCCATTAAACACTGCAACACAAGATGGCAATTATGGTTGTTTGATTTCATAACCAAAATTGTCCTTACACTGCTGGAATTTTGACTACAGGTACGGGTAATTATTTCTATAAGCCTATCTCATCAGATATGTATGGATCATTTCAAACAGAGTGGCATAAGCATAAATCTCAAGGCAATGGGCACATGAGCCAGACTTATTCCTATTTTCTATAACACGCTATTTGAACCGGATCCAGTGGAGGATAATTAAGCAGAAACACCACTTTAAAAAAACGAGACTTTCATACTTTTAAGTTATATTCTTAAAATGTATTAAAATAAAGCCTTAAAATAGATGGTATCTATAAACAGTAATACCTGTTTATATCCCAATGAAAATGTAGTCAAACATTCCTATTTAGCAAAACGCACAACTACTATAATAGGTTGATGTATGTAGGATGCAAAGTTCCGTAAAGTTTTATAAAGATATATCTTGAACAGATTATGAGATATGTTCCAGTAACAAAATCGAGACAGAAGAAGAGACAAAGCTCTTTCCAATATCCGCCCTTAACTCCATTCAGTGCAGGATAACAAGTAGACATGAATATGTAATGGCAAATGCACTGTTCAACCCTTTACATTAATATCAATCCAATTTCTATTTCAAATGTATAATATCTTTTCTTAATATGACATCCCTCATAACTATATAAATATTTCACAATACACCCTTAGCAAGTGAAATTTTGTCAAATTTTATAAAAACTTAAGAGCTTTTGCTTGTCTACTGAAGTGATGAAAAGAGGTTAAATGCACGATGCAAGGGCAATAAATCTGTTGATTACATGGGTCACATCTTTATGGAATAACTAAATTAGTTAAACCTATTTGGTCAGGATGTAACATTGCTAATTAGAAACTGTAATACACTTTTATATAACGCTGACCGAATTCAATTATGCCTATATACCTGTTATGAAATTGATAAGCTGATATTATGCAATCTTTGATCTGATGATAAAAATGTTGTATTTTTATGCCCAAAAAAATAAGTTTCATACAATAATAGAACAACTGCGCAAAATGTAAGAATAAAAATAACTTATAGTTCATTTAGTTCAAACATGTAGTTTTGTCAATTTTTTAGACTTTTGCAGATTTCGTTATCTACCACACAAAACAAACTTAATCAATTCATTTAACAAAATTCATGTGACTCAAATTATAAGCTACTTTGAAACCTATTGGACATAAACAACATAAGTGCATACTTCTTTAGCATTTTAGTGAATTAATGCTCTTAAAGGGACATAATGCTATATGCCGATTTGGCATAATCTGTGTTAAACTGTCCCTTTTGCAAAAATCATCGCATGGATATTTAAGATTGGGGGGTAACTGCCACCTTTTTGGAATCTTTTTTTGTGAAAACCCTTGAAACTAATCCTCAAATTTTTTTTCAAGATAAACTTAACTGGCTGTTTTGAAAATTTCGTTCAAATTACTTTATTCTGAGATAAGTTTGAAGTTTTGACAAGACACATAGCGTAAATAGTCATGATTCTAAAGTACCATTCGTAAGATAATGAAAACAATGTCGCAGGTGTTATAATCCATTCAATATCTTGGCCATCCAATGGTTTTGGCCATCCAAAAAAGATCTGCAATAGCCAGATTAGCTCTTGCATTTATAATGCCTCTTTAATAAATCTCTAATAATATAGGTTATGATAGAGGTTATGGGATAGTTAAATTATGTTTGGATTATAAGATAGCCAGATCAGCTCACACATAATGCATATTTAATAAATCTAGAATAAATAGGTTATGACAGAGGTTATGTGAAGGTTAAATGTATGTTTGGATTACCGGTATAAGATGAAAATAGATTAGTGTGAGAGTGTTGGAAGACTGGAAGTAAATTATGTATTAGTCACTCCTATATTAGTGTAATATTGATTAGTTTTTGAACATTAACACAAGTACTATTATTCACTGGAGAACATAGCAAACAGATCTGCTAGAACAAATTATATAGCCCAGATAAACAATCTATACCAGTATGCTATTATTATCTACCTGAGACGTTTTAACTATAAAGTTAGAAATAGAATAATATGATATTTAGCAAATGTGTTAAACTATTTAATAGCGCAAAAAGTATATATTATGCAAGTTATAATATTTGTCGTCTATTATCAATCATATATCATACAAATTGTTGAATATGGATATCAGTTTAGAAATTTTCACAGTTTTTAAGCTTGATACTTGCAACATTCTTGAATAATGTCCATTGTTTATTTATTCCTCTATAAAGTTACTTACTGTAACTGGTGTTTTTTTTTTAGTAGATTCAATATTATCATAATTGTATGTTTTAACTGCAAAGACTGGACGTGGTTAGTTTTTATAAGTTAACAACCTTCAGAAGGTTAAAATCAGAAAATGTGTCATTCATTGTGCATTCGGCTTTCATTGGTGAAATCAAATCAAATTAAAGTAAAGAGATACTGACACAAATATAAGCATAGCAACAGTTGTTGTTTGCATAAACAGTATGACATTCCACTTAATTTTATTTTGTATTGTTAAAAAATCCAGCGACAGATGGGACGATATGATTCAGAATTGGAAAAAGTATTCCAAATTCTGTACTTGTTTATTGTTTATTTTCTATGAATGTACTTCAATTTATAAATTTTGCAGTTACTTTACAATCAGTTGATAGTTTGTTCAAGCAAAAAAGCCCAAAACATACCTGTCTCTTAAATTCCTCCTTGTCTGACGAGCCTTTCACAAACACCTGTAGATAAAAAAGACATTGTTTCTTAATTAAAAAATTCTCAGAGAATATTAAAATAAAATAGTTAAAGTAAAATTATAAATAACATAAACCTTATAATTTAAAATTACATTATGTGTATGTAATTTGTATAGTATGTATGCTTTGTTTACACTAGCAATATGAGGAGCTGGTATAATTTGACATTTTGGCTTTTCAGCTGTATTATCAGTCTTAAAATTCCAAACAAAAAATTATTTCATAACAATTTTGAAGAAATGACATGTTGACACAGAAAAATATTTTATTTTTTTCTGATTAAGTTAGTTTAGGAAAGTATTATGTTGTTCCACACATTAAAAGATAGGTATTCTTACAGCAATAATCATTAATACAAAGTTGGCTAATAACTTCAAAATGTAGATTTATCAGTATTCTAATTTCTCAAGATTAGATAAAATCAGCGGAGAAACAGCTTCAACTGACAAAATAGAAAAAGCATACCTCTTTTCCTTTCAGTTATTACCTTTTAGTTTTAACCCATTGCCTGCCTAAGTTTCAGGATAGCCACAATTGCAATACCCTTTAAATAAATACAAACTAAGACTTCCAGTAATGTTACAATTACGATATTCTTATGGGACCGGGTATAGCTTCACTTGTAAAACCAGGAATCTTTTTTTTTTTTGGTAACATACAGACATTTGTTGGTTGAAATCAAACTCTGAGTTCAAATGTGAGACTTGTGTTGAAATTTGAAAGACTGACGATGGCCGTCCTGTAATGCACATTATTTGCAAAAGAAATTTTTTGCTGTAACATGAAATAATAGATATCACTGTATATTTCATTTATCTACATGACAAGTCTAACACTTGTCACTGACAAACAGAAATCAAGCATTTTTATCCAAAATACTTGGCAGGCAATGGATTATCTTGATTTGAGTAAAGCTAAAATGTCAAATCTACCTAGTTATGCTTGACAACAATATTTATCAGTGTCATTCTTTTTCATGAAATGAAAACATTTTTCTTATCTCCTAAGAACGAGCACATGGATACTGAACAAGTCTATCTAAATATTCCTTATGATGGCTTAAATTTTACGTAAAGCTTACTTTTTTGATGCTTCATGTGCTCAAGGATTAGTAAACAGGCTAACAGTAAGACTGATGATCCCCCGCCTCAGTCCCAAAATAGATAGATGACACTCACTAATAAGTTATATAGGTATCTTTTTAAAAACTTTTTTATAAAGCATTTAGCATTCAAACTGTTTATCACCCTATTTAAGAAAAGTTTATTAGAGAAAGTATTGATGTAATGCTTATTTCACCTTGGACTAAGCAGCAAACTTTGCCAAGGTTTTAGTGCATTGAAATTATACTATCAAGTTTTATCACTCTGCCTCAATTAGAATCATATTCCAAAGTCTCAAAGAATCATTGGTTACCTTTACTTAGATGAAGCAGAAAAGGCTCATCATCAATACATTCATCCAAAAACCAATACACAAGTTCAAAAATTCCTAGGTCAATTAGTTATTGTGTACCAAAAGTGTGACCGACAGTCAGACAGACGAAGCCATTTTAATAGTATCCCTATTTCTTTAAAAGGCGAGGGACAAGAATTTCATTTTTCTCTCAAATCTTTGCTAATTACTGTGGGGATACTTAATACAAGTTCTGAGAGGCCATGAATGACTAATGGAAAGGTATGTTTGCAGCATCGTGTGCATATTATGTACAGTAATTTGACATCAACAAACAATTAAAGACAAATGATACGATATGATAGACAATATAACATGAATTAAATGAATTGAAATATGAATTGAGGCTGAAATTAAGGACAATATTTAACAGAGGGTACTAACAAACCAATCATCAACTTGGATTAGAGCCGCGATCCCCTATATCGAGGCCTCACTCCGGATTTAGTGAGTGCTTCTAGAGATGTAAGCAGGTTAACCACTGAAAAAATAGTTAATATTAACCTACATCGAAACAACAAATAAATCACCTACTCTAATATATCATCATCTACACAATTTATTATACACAAAAATAAAATTCATATTTTTACATTTGTTACAAAAAATATTCCAAAAATAAAGAACAACTTAGGATATTTTGGGTAATTATAGAAGTAATTAACTGGGTTATGAATTGTTATTATTTCATACAAGTATTTCAAATTGTGAAATATAATAGATATATCTCTAAAGAAAGTACATAATTTAGATTCCTCTGATATGCCAAGATTAACATGAATATGAAAAGCACGGAAGGGTAGGTAAGGTATCGACAATGATGATAATTTTGAAAAAAACAATTTGGATTACATGGATGGTTTTATGTTTGTAGACTAGATGACTGTAAAGTGATAGAATTGGGAATGGAAAGGCGTCCATAAATAGAAAAAAAACGTTGTTTTTACTAAATAAGCAACATTTAAGCTTTCTACAAAGTAAAACTATGTTTACAAAGTAAAAATATGTTTATTTTACCGCAAATTTCACTAAGCAATCAAGAAACAAAATCATATTGAAAGCATTTAAAATGTGAACAAGAACAACCGTTTAGATATTCGCACGAATGAAAAACTGCCTGGGGTGTTTTATACATCTACATGGTTCTATTTCAGCTGACTGTGCTGATAGAAAATGAATAAACTGTAGTGTTCAAGGGATTTTCAACCATTATGATAGTAATATCTTGTTGTGATAGTAATAATGATCAAGTTAAAGAGCAACCATGTTCAATAATGCATGTTAATAGCAATTGCTTGTTTCAATGACTAAAACATGAATAGGAATGTGTGCTATTGTTCAGAACCAATTTGCATGAAAACAATATTTTATGACATGTGGGTTTACCCATAACATTTTTTAATTTGAACGATTGAATGTCGTAAGATAAATAGTGTAGCCAAGTTTATAACTATTCTCCTGTGTATATCATATTCAAATCAACTCCTGCCACCATATTTTATGAATATGCTTATCTTGACATTAATGGCATATTGAAATCAATAAAATATTCAAAGAGTTGTTATCTTTTCATGTCTGAATAACATAAATGGGGACCTGAATGGTTCTAATTTTTACCTTTTTAATTTACATTTTAAAATTTAAGTAAGTGTTCATACCTGTTTAATAACTGGTTCAGATGCCTTAGCGTTCGATCCAATTGTATTATTATACACTGGAACATCTCGCCATGCTAAAATCTATAACGAAAATATACAGGTTAATAGAACATTGAAGAGGAACAAAAGATCACACATTAATATTTGATGAAAAATAAATTGTAACTATACTTTTATCCAAACTCTCTTCAATAATGTTAATATCAATCACCCTGCTGTTCACTGACGACAACATAATGTACATCAAAACTATATGTCTGCTTTTATACTTAATCAACTCGGTGCCAATATTAGTTTTATGTCATATTTTTGGCCCCATGTGTGCATTCATCTCTGAAAGTTTACACTGTAATACAGAGCTCAATTAGCCAGGCGTTTAAATTGTTGTGTCATCTTCTAAATTGATTGCAAAATGGTAAGCAAATGTAAAGATGCCAGTAGAAAACAGATGCAGAAATGAAACTTTTGTTTTGCAAAGATTGACCCCCACATTATTTGGTGCCGAATGGGATTAGACTTCATAAATACAAGGCTTTAGAATACACACGACCAGTTTAGTGTGAGATCATTCACTTATTTAACGGCCCTAGTATATAAGTGGTCCAGGCATACTGAACACCTTATTTCTTGGTTTGACGCCATATTTTCAGTTGTTTAACGTTTAGTGCCTTACAAATCCTTGGTGTCAACACAGCTCTAGTACTCACTACATTATTGATATTTCTGTTTTTAAATCTGTTTTATTTATTGAAATATGGATATTCTAACACTGAAAGCAAATTAGTTTCCTCCCCTTATTTTCAAAAAATTGCAAACTCTTGCAAAAAACACTTTCCACAGTTATCAAAGGATAATAGAATTTTTAGCTATAACTACAAAAATATCTGTTTTAAGGGAGGCGTTTTCTTCACAAATGATTTTTAAGTGTAAAGTTATATAAACAGGTTCTGTTAAAAACAAAATAGGAGGTATATTTCTTTTTTCTTCTTCATTATCTAATTATGTACAATTCACCGATTTTATCATTTTAATAGTTCACACATCACCAATATTCAAAAGCAAATTTTTCTAAAAAAAAACCCCGCTATGTTATGTTCATTTCAGTGATTTATTATTTATATCTCAAGATTAAAAATAACCCATTCATCTTATACATGTTTAAGTAAAAAATCTAACAGAAACAAACCTCGATTCCTTGCTCTTTAGCGATTTCAGAAAAGATACCCTGAGCTTTTTCACAATCTTTAGCATCCATAAAGATCATACCAGTTGCATACAGACCTGCTTCAGGTAACTCCACACCTTGAGATCTGAAATCAACAAAATTGAATATTGTGTAATTAAATTATCATGGTAAACAAATCCTGCAGAACAAGTTTTTAAAAAATTCCACTTTGGACTCTTGTCCCAAACTTCTTGAAGAACAGATATGGTGCCAGGCAACAAAACATATGCCAACTGCAGGTAAGTCGTCCAAGCAGTTCACAAAGGTTGTCATATATTTATTTTTTTGAAGGTAATGGGAACATTCACTGTTCACAAGACACTAAAAACGGTTCAAGAATAACAACCCATGAAGTAATTATCAGAAATAATTAAAATTTGATTGGCTTCTAGTTCTCCCCGAGAATAAATTTTAAGTCAACTGGATGACAACTTCAGCCTCTGGGCTGCGGTGTACACAAGGTTTTCAAAATTGATCAAAAGCCATAAATAAGACAACAATTATTGCAGTTGTTGAAAATCAATAGGCCTGTTTGACTGATAAACATAAACACTGTGAATGAATATCAAGTCAATAGAATGATAGCCCTTAGGTTGTCCACGAGATTTTTCAAATTGATCCAAAATCAATTCACTTTTTCATGTTGCAAACTTTCAAATCCAAATTACTTTTATTTATTTGCACCATCTTAAAGTCTAAAATAGGCTTATAGTATAGTACTATCAATATACTTTCCCAAGTTCAAACAAGTGGTAACCATGCAAGATACGCCCACATTTTTCAAGAGATAGACAGAAAACGGGCTAAAAAAGCTATTTTCGTACAATAAGATAGATATCAAGCGGAACCAAGATCTTTGGATATAAATATAATCATCAAAATCTGATAAAAACAGAGACCTTTAGAGGGTCCACAATATTGATATTACATACTTTTACACTATTTGCGCAAAGGGGAGTGGCCAGTTTGTCAAGAAGTTTTGTTCCGATTTTCACAATATTATATTATTAGAACTCCACCGAAATTAAATTGTAATGGTGATATTTATGAATGTTTTTTTAAATTAAATTAAAATTGTGACTTCAAGAGGGTCCATAAGCTAAACATAATTTTTTGTACAATCTGGGGCCATAATCCAGGAAGTTAAGGTCCGATACGCACTAGTATCAAGAGCAATCCAGATCTTTGATATAAATATATATGTTAAGTTTCTTCAAAACCAGATAAAAATTGTGACACGTAGAGTGTCCTCAAACAACATGTGGACTGACGGACAGGGGCGACGATAATATACGTCCACATGAAAATGTGGGCATTAAAAATGCAAATACTGATGGTACTGCTATTCAAGCTAATTATAGTAACTATTATCACAAAAGAAAGCCACCAATAATTATGGTAAGTGTTGAAAGACAAAACTTTTTATGAAATAATAAGACAAATAGAGTACAAAATATACATATTTCAAGTACTGACTATGAGATTAATTCTGTATGATATCAATTCACAAAGTGGTTTCTAGTGTATGAGGTGTCATGCTCCCATACATGTAAGTCTACAGTATAAAAAAACGTACTTTATCATTCTGGCATACATCTTATGGGGTATAGCTGTGAGAACACCAGCACCATCACCAGTATCATTATCACATCCACAAGCACCTCTATGCTCCATTCTAATCAACATAGTCTGAGCATCTCGTAAAACCTTCATTTAAGAAAAAACAATACTTAAATGTAAATATTCATATCCAGATCATAATACTAGAAACAAAATAGTTCAATCCATGTGAAGAAAACATGATTATAATTTGTCACCAGATATGACATCATGGTCAAATTTACCATTTTTTTAAACCAAATATCATCGCTCAGTAAGTTTGGAACATTTGAAATTTCTTGCAGTGGGAAATGTGTTTCAATCGGAGAAAGTGGGATTTTATTTTGTTATTCAAAAGAAGGGTTTAAATATTAAACTGATTAGTAATATATATTTTCAGCTTGGTATTTTGGTTACTTTTGGCCCTTTATTACCGGTATGATTATTTCAATTTTATGTCCCTTCATTATAATTATTTCAATCTTATGTCAATGTCAACAGGTTTGCCATTATGTCTAATAATTCAAATTGCCTGTGTTGATCTGTGTTTTTGTTTGGCATAAGTCTTATTTTGGACATTTAGCTGTACAATACTTCAAGGAGCTAATATTTGAGACCTAGAAATTGTCACAAATGGGTCGCAACGCATATAATAATGCAATATGAATGTATACAAACTGAATTACATTCAATCGTTTTCGTTTGTACTCTAATTTTAAATCAGTTATGTTCCGCGAAATACGCCAGAAGTTTCAATCGAGTGGCTATTTCGAGTGTCGGGTTATTCCAGTCTACGTAGCATTTATTGTGCATGCTCTCCAGATAAGAATATATCTGGTCTCGTTCTTCAGGTCCCTTGTTAAAAATGGGCCTGAAACGCATTATGGTACACGATTCGTGTACCAACGGTAAAATATTTATTTTGTCTTAAATATTGGATATCAAAAGCCTATCTTTTCTCGGTAAAACGACAACATTAGTGTTGATTTAAATTGACAAATAATATGTGTTTTGAATGCCGAAGACTTTGGATGATATTGAGTTAGAGACTTAGCTACTTTAAATTAAGTTATAATTAGAACTCAATATGTTGGTTCAGTCTGAAATTAGACATAGAACGAATAAGATATAAGTTAACGGATATACCATGTCTACCATACCCTAGTGTATTACTTTATAATGATATCTAGATCTTTGAAGGCAGATGTATTGCTAATGTTATTCTAAGCTGCAATTTGGAATATCTCAGTGTCAAATTAGAAGAACGCTGGAAACTTAATGAAATTGTCCAGAGACACTTATTGATTTCTAACCAAACTTAACTTAACAAGTGATATACATCCAAATTTTGGCAGATTTCCCAGCAAACGTAAATAATTAATTCAGGTTGATATTTTTAATCTTTTGGCCAAAATTCTCCATTTCGCAAGTATTTCAGTAAAAGACGGGTGAGTGTCTACTTGAATGATTGAAAATTTGACATGTTCACAGAAAATAGGGAACAAGAGTTAATCAAATTCAACATCAAAGACATCATTTAGATTCAGAAATTCAGATATTTGCCCATTTAAACATACATAATGCAAGAGCTAAATCAACAGGTCTTTCTCTAGGCCTGAAATGTTATCTAAATTATTAATTAGACATTAATTAACTTATCCAGACCATAATCAACTCTCAATGTCATCCCTATAGCCTGCGATAAATGTATTTACAGATTTGAATCAGATCCGCTGGTCAACACTCATTGATGATTAAGTCAAAAAATGAATAATCGAGATTATGTTTTTTTTTTATAGAACCAGTACCAACTTTAGTAATGATGTTCCCCAATGGAACAATTTGACTGAAATTGCCAGCTCTTTATCAAATCTCCCATAATGTATCTTTAATTTGAAAATGTTTCCAGTGACTCCTTCCTAGGCAACAAAACAAACGTCCAGAGGAGTTATAAGTCATCCGAGCAGTCCACGGGGGTTGCTGTAAAAAATTTCTTTTGTCGGTAATGAAAGTACAAGATACTTAAAACTGAACAAGAGTAGTAATAAGCAACAACCCATTAAGTAATTATGAGAATTGTTTGAGCTTCTAGTTGTTGTCGATGCTGACTTTTACAAAACATTACTGTGATGGATTAAGCTGTTCCTTGTTTCATAGCCTACATGACTGTGTTTGACGAATCGACAGACAGGTTTGAAGGCAATATATGAACGTATTTGAATGTGGGCTTTTAAAAGTTATGTTTTATTCATATTAAACTGAGATGTAGTAAAGGGGTTGAGGGGAATATAGAAAAAAATCACAGCCCCACATTCTCAAACCAAAATACACTGTAACTAAAACTAGTAAATCTAACAAATTCTAAGTAACTGGATTTCATATTATGCAACTGTAACGCCATCATAGAGTAATGCATATTTCAAATGTTTCCATTTAAGTATAAATTATTGTTTTTATCGATTAAATTACTAACAGTCTCTGCCCTTATTTTTTGTTTCATGTATTTTATTAAAATGTTGACTGGCTCTCTGTCATGTTGTCCAGTTAATCAAGAAACCATGTTGTTAATAACAATAAATGTTAGTATTAACACAGGGTACAATTTTAAAATTTATAGATACTAAGACGTTTGGACAAGGATACTCTTGTCTTTATGGAGCAGATATCTTATTATTATATACCATGGCATAAATAATATTAAGTCAGAAATAATAAATGAGCTAGATGATGTCAAGAAGGACAGATCCTTGTACCTTCACTATGACACAGCATAGTACTCCTAAACCTATGACATGGGACAGCATTCCATCAACAAGTCATCATTCTTAAAATGTATGTTTATGGTTTAATGAGCAAAGTCACCTGAGTGTAGATTTTAGGCTATGGGACATATTCAGAAACTTTTTATGTACAATGATAAGGTCTATGTATCTACCCAACCATTCCCCCAATTCAATTCTCTCAAGGCATTTTGAGCATAATCGAATTTGATTTTACAAGAACTACAAAAAAAATAATGTTATGCTTAGCTTTTTTTAACATCTTATGTAAAACAAATTAATTTTAACTTTGTCATTAATCATCTACTCTATTTGATTAGGTTTGCACTAAAGAATAGTGTGGACTGATCACGAGTACAATTCTATTTGGTTACAGACGCTAAAAATAATCAATTCTGCTCAAAGGGAGTATTAATGTCACCGGGGAGAAAACTCAGCCAAACTCAGCCTACGTAAACACTTTTGATCAATAAAGATCTGACATTTAGGGGATAAAGGATATAAAATACTATAGATTAGTATTGATAATAAAGACTGATCAAGAGGAATACAGTGAATGTTTACACAATTAAAACTCTACACTATTTAATTAGTCTAAAAATATTTATCTGTTTTATCTCATGTTACTTTTACATATAATTTTAATGTACCAATTTTTTTACTTACTAAAATCATCTGTGTTATCTCATGTAATATATTATTACTTTTACATATAATTTTAGTGTACCAATTTTTTAATTACTAAAATTATCTGTGTTATCTCATAAATTTGGAGGCAACTTCATCTAAGTGAAACCCCTAAAGCCAGGCGCAGACGGGCAACTTTTCCGAGCAACTTTCAGGCAACAGTGAAATCGCTGGTCGTTGAAAGAAAAAATCGCTCGTCTGCGCCAACGGGCAACAATAGTTGCCTGCTGTTGCTCCGAGTTGCTTCTCGTTGCCAAATATCAAACATGTTTGATATTCGACAACAGAAAATCGCTCGTTGCCGAGCAATTGTTCATCTGTTGCTTCAAAATTGCTCGTCTGCGGCGGTAGGCGACAACAGGCAACAAGCAACTGGTTAACTGTCCAATCAGCGAGCGTTCTACTGTCATGTGATACTTCAAGATGGCGGCGTCGGAACAGCTAACAACATTAACATGATCCGTGGAGATGGAAGACATGTTGGTGGAAATTGCTTCTCGTTGCCAGTCAGCGCACACGGGAGACCTCGAGTTGCCAATTGTTCGGAGTTGCAAGTAGTTGCCCATTGCAGCAACAAGCGACGAAAAGTTGACCGTCTGCGCCAAGCTTTAGATATACATGTAGTACATTGTTTGTATGAATGTATTGTGTATGTACATGTATTATTTAATGTATATGACTATGTATAAGTGTATATGTATGCATGCTGTCCATAATGGACGTTTTGATGCAATAAACTTATTATCTTCTTATCTTATCTTAACATTATTACTTTTACATATAATCTTAATGTACCAATTTTTTACTTACATGTACTAAAATTATCTGTGTTATCTCATGTAATATATTATTACTTTTACATATAATTTTAATGTACCCTTCTGATTTTTACTTACGAAAATCATTCCTTAAAGCAGTCAATTGGATTTCTTCATTTGTTTTTATTTAAATAAGAAATATATTTTATACAGAATCAGGTTTGTCTGCTAAGTTTTATTATGCAAATTTAAGAAACATAGAAATAATAACACCTGTTATAAATAAGGTAAGTATATTTGGTTTCTGGCACAGAATGGGTTATTACGTCATCTTCACCTTGACTATTGTAATATGTACTTCACATTTTCGTACTAGTGAAGTAATTTGGGTGCATCTTGATAAATACATACATGAATATAGATTAAAAGCATCTTTAACCAATAATACAGCATATGACAAATCAGTGCTTATAGGCTACTGAGCAACAAAACCATGGAGCTGTGGTGGCTCAGTGAGTAAGATTTTGATTCACTAAACTATAGCCAGGGTGTTAGCCAGGGAGCCATGGTGACTAGGTTAGTAAGAGTCTGGTTTACTAGTCTGGAGGTCGTGGGTTCTCTCCTTCCGTTGGCCAAAAATTTCATCAGGATTTTCCGGCATGGTTACTGTATCCCTTTTCAGAAGTGCAGGAAGGAGGGCCTGACAAGAAAAACTCTTAGCTGTCTAGTTGATTGGACGGGCGGGAAAACCGAGGTCCGGTGTGCATACTGAGAAAGTTCATTCATACAGATCTTCCAGCAAAGGGCCTAGCAAGGGACCATGTATAGACTTTTAGATAAAATTAGTCCAGGAATTAGTTCAGCAAAATTTTTCTCTTAGCCCACAGCATTGCATATGCCAGTCTTCGTTAAACCCTATTACATTGCAAAGTAGCTTTAGTTTTCTGGACAAGACAAAAATTTAAAGACAACTGGATATTAACTTTAGTCTCTAGAAAGTCAACAAGGGCCATAACTCTGTCAGTAATTATCAGATATTATTGAAAATCAATTTGTTTCTTCCTCTCGTGACCTTAAACACTGTGTACAAATTGAAAGTCAATTGTAACCAAAAATTAATCCTTTCAGAACATAAAGTTTTAAACAATGTTTACTTACCCGATGTGATGGGATGCCATCAATATTAACTACATATCCCACACCACAAGCATCACTTTCATATGTTGGATCATATAGTCCTACAGCTCCAGGCTGACCATATACCTTTCCTGGGGCACAAGGCATCTTGAGTCTTTATGAGTATCTCTCACACCTACAAATAATAAAATCTTTAATTTTGGTTTTAAATGCCAATTTGTCTATTTGTAATGTATAACAATCTATTAAATTGGAAACTTTACATTAATAGACAAGCAAGTCAATGTTCAGATATTACCTACACAATAATTCAAATATGAAATTCTGCAAATTTTCTTGCACTAAAACTATTAAAAGTATATTTAATGATCACTTATATCAAAGCTACAAAATGTATGAAATAAAAGCGGCGCTAAATAAGAATGTTCATAATGATTGCCATTCTGCTCAATATTTGGAATAGAACGAAAATCAATACTCCATTTGCTTCAAAAGCCAGAAACCAGATTACTTTACTAAAGCAACCTTAAAGAGGATTCAACTAATCTTCATTAACTTTAAATGTTAGACAGAGATGTAAGAAGAAAATCTGTAGATATCTTAAAAGCTTTTTTTTTTTTTCGTTATCTGTAACCTAAGACTGTCTATAATGGTAATTACACATTTGTAATGTCCCTTGAACATGATCAAACTGTTTAAAATATTGTACAAATAATCAATCAAAAAATGCAGAAACCACTGTCGCATCTGAGAAACATGTCTATTCTTAGAGGTATCTCAAGTGGCCATTTATTATTACAACCCAGAGGAACTAAAATTTAATTTGGTCAGGCCTAACTTTAAGCAACATTAGCAAGAGCTACATATGCCTATTGATTGATGGTCTTTCTTTAGGCCTGAAACGTTTTCTAAATTATTAATTAGACATTAATGAACTTATCCAGGCCATAATCAACTCTCGATGGCATCAGATTTCTTCGATATTAAATAGATAAGGACAGTTCAGTCATTTTTTAATTTAATTTAAAAATGGAGGAGCAAGGCTTGGCTTCAAACAACCAGTATGGTGGTTGAAATTATTGCACACGTCTTGTCAAATCTTCAAAGGCATATCTTAGCTCATACTCCGCACAGTGTTGCGTTTGATTAGAGGTAATCCTACTAAACACTGCTGTTATGAGTGGATATTGTTGTTTTAAATTTTGATTGGTCAGTAGTCCGTCTACCAACCAATCACTAGCTGCCCTACAAAAGCTTTACATTTAAAACGAGTGCCAATATTGGACCAAATATGTTTACATAACGTTACGTCATGGCTCACGATTTTATTATGCCTAATTAACCCGTGCATAGAAGAATACTGCAGTAAAACTAATTGCGTGACAAACGAGGCTATCAAGTCGAATGAAATGTAAACAATACTGTTTGGAAACGAACATACTTTCACCGTTTTTAATACATTAAATCACTGTCCAAAGTTTTAGGGAAGACCCAGATTAAACGAAGGACTGTCATGTTGCTGTACTTAAGTGATAGCTTTCGTTGAACGGAAAGAATAGACACACTCCCGCATAAGTTCAAGAAACAGACGCTATTCCAGCAATGGCCAGAGAGGGATTTCTCGGGTCATTGCTTCAGGAATATGATCTTAGCTGGCAATAGAGTTACTTGAATGAAATTCTCAAATTATTCATTTTATATTATCTATTTTTGAACTATTATAGCGAGAATGGCTAGCTCTTTATCTAAATCTTGCATAATGTATCTTTAAAATTAATTGAAAAAAATTGAATATTTTTTCAAGAGCAATGATGCAAGAGCAGCAGACAAATTTGATTGCTGGCCACATGTATAATTCAAAGATACAATTTGGAGGATTTAGAAAAAGAGCTGGCTATTCTTGCATAAATAGTTTAAAAATAGATAATGAAAATGGAATATATTATAAATTTTATTCACATTATTATATTCCAGCGTAGATATTCATTATCGTAGCAACAGACTTAGCCTTGATTGTCCATTTTATCGTTAACTTAAAAAATCTCATGGCTGTTCAATCCATTTAAATCTCGGCCGTCCGATGATCTAGATATTTATAAATGTCTAAATAATAACCTATATATGATGTTTGTAGCCAAACGAAAGAGTTACTAGGCAGATTTAAATCTTACAAAATGCATATTTAGTAATCATATCAAATCAATTTGAATATTTTTTCCCAGAGCAATGACCCAAGAGTAGGAGACTAGTTTCATTGTTGGCAAAATATATTATTTCAGTGGAAATTTGATAAATATATAAAGTTTGTGTTGCTTATTATTATAACACAGATAAAGGATAATGACACCATATTGACATTATTTATAGACAAAATTGTCTAATAATTACATAATAATAACCAGATGTGTATTGTAAATGGGGTTGCTATTCATGCTTTGGAACCACTAAGGCCGATATCATATAAGCTAAATATAAACTATATCGTAACCTTGACTACAGTCATTGACATGCAATTCCATAGCTCATGGGAATATTCCTACTCTACCCAATTGTATAAGACTTGTTCATTTCCATAAAATTTCGTAACAAGTCAATGGAGGAACAGTAGTCAGGTGTATAAAAGTGAAAACTTAAAAAAAACAAATTCTGTGCATAGATTTATAGTCAATCGAGTGTCCAAAAGCAATTGTGAAAAACAGACGAAAGAACCGACCAACGAACAGGGGTTATAACAGAGAGAGTCAAATTGGGTTTAATATCCAGTTGACACAAACTAGGTCAGATACAAGCAGGGGAATCGAACCCATGCAACTTGATTTAATGACAGACCTTATGGTTAGCTATATGTAGGCATAGAAGGTGAAAAAAATATATTCATTATTCGCCCATGCTAAAGGCTAAGCTCATATAATTAATGATAATAGGATTGCTTTTTACAATCATAATGTTCAATCAGAAATGTGGGCTGCTTAATGTATAAATATCACAAAATTGTATGTACTATGGAAAGTACTAATCAATAAATATATAATTCAGAATTAAACAGATTAATGTTGTTCAATATCCACATACAACACTAATACTGTCTGTCTATAAAATTAGCTCAGCTTGAGAACAGTCACGAATTTAGCGGACTGACATTTTAATTCCTATATCAATGATTTTACCCCAAGGTTTAAGCTAACTCGATAATTTGGCGAAGTATTTATGTGTCTGTGAAAGATGTAAAATAATTAAAACGTGTGGCAAAATAAAATACACATGGCGGTCATTGAGGGCAGAGCTCTATTCTCAAGTAGATAGCTTTCTATGCATTGCACCTAATACAATATGCAGTGACTTTCCCAACAGGTTATGTTTAAAAAATGGTCAGAAATACAATATGCAGTGACTTCCCAACAGGTTATGTTTAAAAAATGGTCAGAAATAACTCCCCTTGATTTGCACAAAAATGACATGTAAAATTCTTACAACATGGTATGTCTTCATAGTGATTAATCGATTGTCATTTAATGCACATAGATATTAACTAGATCTGGAAATAGACACCCATCACACTAACAGACACTGTCCGGCACAAATACTTTCACTGAAACAACTGAATTTTCTAGTGAGACAGAGAGAAATGGGGTTTAACGTCCACTTGACACAAACTAGGTCATTTCTGGACTAACATATGGTTTAATTTTATTTCAATAATTCGCTTGCACATGGGGGTCTTTACCAGTGTCACGTACAACCGGGGATTCGAAACCACGCCAGTTGACTCAATGACAGGCCTTATGATACAGCACACACATGCTAACCATTCGGCCAACTCCCTCCCCCCCCCCTGCCAATTTGTAATTTCACAAAATAAATTCCATAAAGTGCTTAGATTTTATTTTCTAAAAGCAGACAGTAAATAACTCTAATAATTATGTCTACATTCTTTCACAGACATTATCTTCCTTTATATAATGAACATGCAGATTTCTTAATTAAAGTAGCGATGAGTCCATGTAAGTTTGAATAATCAGTTGTCATTAAATAGCTTTTTGTCAATATTCTTAAATAATACCCTTAGCTATTGATATTCTGTACATGTCGCTTACTGTAAACATATGTTAGTTTTGTTGACGAAAGAATCAGAGTCTTTTTTTGGAATGTTCAGGTTTGTAATATTTATTATGTTTAAACATAACAAGACTGGATAAGTTTTGCTTTTTAAAATTGATAACAATACTGCTACTTTAAATACATTACATGTTGTGTGTGACTACATGCTATGCTTATAATAAAGATATAGTACCTAAAAAAAAGTGGTCCCCTGGAACTCTTTAATATTTCTTCCTCAAGATAAATGATTAGATGAATTAAGTTGTTAGGCTACTCCATCAACAAACAAGAATTCCAACAGTATATATTTCTGTCTGTCCTGTAATTCTGGTTTCTATCGGAAAGTTACTTCACATATTCTTAATCTATTTATATGTACATAACACTAACAACCAACGTCTATTGGTAAAACAGGTGCTTTCTTTACCCTACACACAAAAAAATATATATTACTCGTAACCCAAAACTTGTTCATATTTACTCAGTGCTAAATTTTGTTAAAATATTGTAACATAGAGAAGATAAGCTTATTCTAAATATATGATGTAACATAAATGAATCATGAAATTATACATAGTTTTCTAACTAATTTCATACTTTGGGGTAAAATGCTTGCAAGAAGAAATTTATTTAACATACATTATACAAGAGCTAATTCTATCTATTGCAGGTCTTTGTTTAGGCCTGAAATGTTATCTAAATTATTAATTAGACATTAAACATACAATATGCAAGAGCTCAATCTGATTATTGCAAGTCTTTATTTATGCTTCAGATGTCATAGAAATTATAAATTAGATCTTTATTTACACAACAAGCACAAAATCAACTCTCTAGACCCACGGATGGCTTGGATTCGGGTTGGATTAAAACATGATTTCATTGATTGATTTAATTCTTAATGGTGTCGTTAGTGAAGATTAACCGTTCCGTTGACGTCATACTCCCGGAAATTTTAGATCGAGGCTAAATGAGAGTGTACGAAGCGAGGCCGCTGTTGAGCAAAGCCTGAACAAGTGACATCTAAACTAAAGTGTAATAAACCAAGCACAGATAATGAACAATATACAATTCCTGGAGACCGTGTGATGACTAAAACAGACGGACAGGTCTTCTGTATCAATTATATCAATATGGCCTTGATATTATGTTTAGTTGTTGGTTAAATTGAGAGTTTGGATGTCTGTATTATCATACACTCTTGTGTCACTTGCGTTTACTTGTTTAGGGTAAAATTATGGAAATTGATAAACATCACAGCTAACATCACCCCAGTTGAATGGCAGCCCCATAAGATCACTGTTTCCAATGTCTGCTTTGGGAGTCATGTAGGCCTACCAGTAACAGTACACAAAGGCTAACAAGAAGTCGGCTATAATTATGTACAAATGCTTCCGCATTGATTTGGTCCATTCCTTTCAAACTTTAAAATCCTATTACAGACTTTCTCTTCTTATCTATATATCAAAGGTTTTATTTTTAATTTGTAGTAAAAAGTAAATGTAATACGAATTAAATTGCAGCCCCGTCTCAAACCGAATAGGCTAATGGTACCACAGCCATTGATAATCGAGATTATGTACATGTAGGTGGAGTTAACACCTGTCAATCAAACTATCGGCCATTCTCGTAAAAGGTGAACCTACAAATTAACTCCTATTTCTAGTCAAAAGTACAATGGTAATAACTTTGTTCAGAATAAAGTAATTTGACTGAAATTTTCAATATACCGGTATTCTTCCTTCATCATCTATTTTAGAACTATCATAAAAATCTCCCATAATGTATCTTTCACTAACTTATCCAGAACATAATAAAAACTTTTGATGCAATCACTAGTCTGTGCTATTTACCTCTGGCTTGCGGCTGTGGTTTCGAGCCCTGGTGTGAGCGTATGTGGCATGGAGATAGGGGCGCCTTCTCAACCTCGTGGGTTTCCTCCAGGCACTCCGGTTTCCTCCCACTGCTAAAGACCCCTACGCGCAAGCGAATTATTGAAATAAAATTAAAACCATATGTTAGTCCCGAAATGACCTAGTTGTGTCGAGTGGACGTTAAACCCCATTTCTCTCTCTCTCTCTCTGTGCTATTTAGTGGATTGGATTACATTTTGTGCAGGATGGTTGAACGTAAAAATGATTAATCAAGACTTTTCAGAATATTCTATTAAGGATATCTATTTTTTAACTATTATTGCGAGAACTGTCAACTCTTTATCTGATCTTCAATATAGTGCCCCTTTAAAGTGGGGCTTATGTCGACTTTGCAACCCAAAGCAACCAGTTGCAGTCAGTTGCAAGAGTGCTTGTGTCGATCATATCAGCTACTGAGGACAACTGGGAGCAACTGAATTCGGAGCGCTTATGTCGACTCGGAACTGATAGCGATCACACTTAACACGTTACTGTTAATTTATTCATCATGTGATCAACAAAATGGCGAATAACTTAAAAGAAGCAACACGAAGCCATGGTTAGTCTTACTACAATTCTATTAGTATATTATTGTCGACATCATCAACATTTGAAAAGCGTGTGTCTTCGTTCGCTTCCATTTACTTATTTATAAAGTCACATGACACATGTCTCTTATCATGTGATGTTGACTCCAGTTGCAAGAACGCTCATGTCGACTGCAACTAGTTGCCGCTAGTTGCAACGAGTTGCAGAAAGTTGAACATGTGCAACTGACTGCAACTGATTGCAACTAGTTGTAAGAGGCGCTCATGTCGACTTTTTTCAGTTGCATTCAGTTGCTTTCAGTTGCTCCCAGTTGCCGAAACGCCAGTTGCTTTCAATTGCAAAGTCGACATAAGCCCCCCTAAAGAAAAGCCAAGTTACCCTTGCTCAATAACGTCTTTCAAGTGTTTCTTTTTTTATTTAGCCTCTGAATACTTCTGAGGACTGTTTCACAAAGCCTATGTGAAATTACATATATGTAAATGTAAGTTTAATTGATCCCTATAGTAAAATGTATGATATACATATACCGGTACGTAAATCTGTTTAAAATTCTTTTCTACTCTACAGATCCAACTACATTTAGTAATTATAGCACCATATACTATATGAATGTTGCAATAACCTCATCTGTCCAGCTATTGAATTTATGAGAAGTTTGTTTTTTTGATGCAATATATTGTTGAATAAAGTAATTTGTAGAAGCAGCAAAATTACATTTGTCAACATTCTTTTTTTAAAAAAACATATGACAGTTATTTAGTTTTGTAAATGAAATGTAAAAGAAAATTGCAATAACAATATCATTCACTTCAGACAAACATTTAAAAGATACACTGAAGCTGAAAGACGCCAACGTGCAAAGGAAAAAGACGCCAACGTGCAAAGGAAACCAAATTCATACTAATAGACAATACACACATGAAAGAAGATGAACAAGAAGAGAAAGGCAGTTGGGAAATCCAAACACTGTCAAAGGCAGAGCACACCATAAATGTAGCACACAATACAGCAGATAAACTAAGGGCAGGGAAAAGAAATCACGGAAAAGTAAACTGATAAGCATGTGGAAAAGACAGTAAAGACATCAAAAAAGAAGACAGATGATCAGTGGTGTAAAGACAACAAGACAGATGAATAAAGAGAAAAAATGAAGAAAGAGTAAGGCAGAATAAAAGTGGAAAGATGAACAAGAAGAAAACACTGATGAGTGTTAAACGAATGTTGCGATTACACAATCTGTCCAGTTATTAACAGGAAGGGTACAGCAGATAAACAAAGGGGGAAAGACATTAAGAGTAACAATGACAAAACAAGGGGGAGGGAGACAGAATTTTGAAAATTGCATTGAAACCGCACAATTTTTTGCTATTTGCAAACCATAACGCAAAGCTCGTCATTTCCCTCTCACTTGTCCTCCTGCATGTAGTAAACAAAACCGTAAGAAAATACAGCAGATGAGAAAAAAACAACCATGAAAAAAGGGCAGGTGAACTAGGATTTAAAACATCCAGAAAATATGTCCTAGTTTGGAAACGAGTTAGAGATACTGAAGTTTTAATCTATTTTAAGGCCAAATAGTTAACCTTCAAAGCTACAACTTTTACTACAATATGCGATAAGTTAAAGATATTTATTTGAAGGTCATTATGATAAATAAGTAAAATAGAACACTGTAAATACTGGTAAACAACAAAAGCTTTATAATGATGAGTGTTTTCAAAAATGGTAAAATCTTAACCAGTTAGGATATGGCTTTTAAATCTAGTGAATGAAAAACATGTTATGACAATCTATTTATAATCTACATATTTAAATTTATGAGAATGAGATTCAAATAAGCTTGGTAGCTAACACCTTCAAATACACAGTAACACCCTTGTGTCACGTGGAATACCAATCAGAACCTTTATCAGGGACTCGTGAATTGGTGTACCGTATATACATGTATAGAACTGACAAACACTTTCCACTTTTACTACACCCCGTCCTCATAAGGCCAATCAGAGTAGGACACTAAACCCCATTTCATTTCATTATAATTAGGTACACAAGTACAGAGACTGTGAATTAAAAAAAATATGAAACAATTCCCGCCAACAGCTTTCTGAATGTTAGCCTATATCCTATATATATACTTGATATTACTAATCTACAGAAGTCATATCTCCATACCAAAGTTGCGACTGAATTCAATTTGGCCTCCAGCTTACGACAAGCCATACCATCCAACAGTGAGGCCGATGTCCCCCTCCCACCTCAATCCAAAATAAATTCACACATACCATATAAATTTTGTCATTCAAACGTTCACAATGTCTGCAAAGCAAAACAAGGGCCATAACTCTAGGAGTACTTGACCAAAATTGCTGAAATTCACTAGACCTCTGTTTCCCCAATTTTAATCATGCATATAAATTCCATATATTGGATAATAACTTTCATCAATCGAACATTAAAATGGTTGAAAAAATTAAACAAGGGCCATAGCTCTTGAAGTAATTATTGTAAATTGTTGAAAAACAAAACGCTTTCTGATTTCAATAGACTTCTGAAATTCAATAGGCTTCTTCGTTTCACTATTTTAAATAATGCATATAAATTTGGGATGATAACTATTGACTTTTTAGATCGTTCATAAGGTTCACAAAAGTGAAACAAGGGCCATCACTCTAGAAGTAATATTAGACATTATTGAAATTACAATTACATATCAATTTTAAAACTACAGGGTGATAACCTTTGGCATTAGAGCCTTCACAAGAAATTGTGGACAATGGACAGACCGACAGCAATATACATCCATATTTCCTTAAACAGGAGGCAAATTAAGAAAAGTTTCAAAAGACATCTAAACAGACATCGCTAGACTGATATTGAGACTAATGGATGGACAAGGGAGACAACAATATAATTCAATTTGCTCCACTCTACTCAATGTTTGTATAATTTTATGAATGAAGATGATTAGCGGTGACCCATCTGTAATAAGTAAATGAAAAGTAAATCTTCAAATGATCAGTGTCAAACCAAAGAAAAAGTTAAACCATACTAAAGTCAGAGAGCAAAAGACTTCATTTCTCACTCATGCCATCATGGTATTATTCCACATGGGGATCACACAAAGTTTTGTGATTTTCTCAATATGAGCATGTTATAGTACACTACACTCTAGTATCTTAATGTATAGTAACAGGTCAATTGGTCAAATATTACAACTTGAGGAAAGCTAGAGTTACTTATCCAGCCATTGTCTATTTCAAAAGTGTCAAGTCGACATAAATCAAATCTTTTTTACAGACCACTCTTAAAAAGGAAATAAACCTATTGGTGAACTGTCAATTTGCTGATGACACTATTTTGCCTATACTGGGTTTCTTGGAATTAAAATTTTGTCTTACGGTTTGGATTGTTTGTTTGTACTTGACACCACTAGGGCAATATCTCAAGGTCATCTAATCGGGCATTGTCACTTTACACATAGTTGTCTGTGGTAATCTATGACATGGTATATCATATACATGTATATATTAACTGTATGCTTTGTAGTCAAAATTTATTGACAGTTAATTGCCCAAGATTAGTGAAGTCTATTGACTTCTAATTCATGTTTTTTTAATGCAGAATGTTATTGATAACATATGGGTTTAGATTTACACAAACTTTAAAGGAGCTAAATCGCTAATATTTGGGACCTAGAAATTTACCCAAATGGGTCGCAACGCATAAAATAATCTTATATGAATGTATATAAAATGATTTACATCCATTCATTTCCGTCTTTACTCTAATTTCAAATTATTTATGTTCGGCAAAATACGCATGAAGTCTCAATAGCATGACAATCTCTAGTGTCTGGTTATTCCAGTCTACATTATTGCGTATGCTCTCCATGCGCCACCGTCTAGCCTCGTTGTCCAAGTCCCTTGTTAAAAATGGACCTGAAACGGATTATGGTACACGATTCGTGTACCAATGATAAATTTTTTATTTTGTCTTAAATATTGGATATCAAAAGCCCGTCTTTTCCCTGTAAGATCACAACATCAACGTTGAATTAAATTGACAAATAATTTGAGTTTTCATTGTCGAAGATTTTGGATGATATTGAGTTAGAGACTTAGCTACTTTAAGTTAATATTATATGGTGGGGGTAGATGACCGCATAGTTAGCACGTGCATGCTGTATCATAAAGCCTGTCATTGAGTCAACTGGGGTGGTTACGATTCCCTGGTTGTGCATGACAAGGAGTAGGGTCAACTGTCTCCAAGCTTTGAGTTTTCTCCCGGACCTTTGGTTTCCTCACACTGCTAAATACCCCTACGCGCAAGCGAATTATTGGAATTAAAATAAACCATTCGTTAGACCAGAAATGACCTAGTTTGTGTTGAGTGGACCTTAAACCCCATTTCTCTCTCTCGTTACATGATTTTTGCTGTCCTGATGCTGTGATTAGTGCAATGAGTGCATATTTCATTATTCAGGTAGTTCCTGTATCTGCTAAACTCATTAACATTGTAAAGCTGTACTAGTTACTGAAGCTTTCCTTGGCCCCATATAATTGAAATTTATTTAAAGGAGCTAAATCGATAACATTTGGGACCTTGAAATTAACACAAGTAGGTCGCAACGCATATAATACTATAATATGAATGTTTTTACTCTTATTTCAAATCAGTTATGTTTGGCAAAATAAATAAGCCAGGCATCTCAATCGAATGCAAATTTCTAGCGTCTGGTTATTCAAGTCTACATATGCCGTTTGATTTTGTGCACTGTAGCCTATCTAGCCTCGTCCCTCGAGTTTCTTGTTAAAACTAGGGCTGAAACGCATTATGGTACACAATTCGTGTACCAATGGTAAAATGTTTATTTTGTCCTAAATATTGGATATCAGAAGCCCATCTTTTTCCGGTAAGATCACAGCATCAATGTTGATTTAAATTGACAAATAATTCGTGTTTTCAATGTTGAAGAGACTGGGCTACTTTAATATCTTTATTGCGTAAGTTTAACGACTGGCAAAATATGCTATCCACATGGCTCATATCAGAAACTGCACAACTAAACTGTGTGTAGGACTATTACAATTACTATTAGAGTTATACTCACCGACGGTTCACTAGCAACTGTCTATTGACTGGATACTATAATAACTGATATTAATAACTGTTTTATGAAAACTTAAATTTCCAGGGTGGAAAAAGTATGCATGTGATTCTTCGAGCATTCACACAACAAAAGAACGGTTATTTTGCATTATGTATCAATTTATTTATCCAACGAACGTGAACATAAACATGTATCTCAACTCATGTGAATAGCGCGTGCCGTAAATAAATCGTCTGCAAGTTGATTGGCTGGTGTGGAATAATTCATTTTCGGCGAAGGGTGAGTTAAAAATACTGTTTTGTCGACCGATACCGTTATCAAAATCCCATCCCAATTTCTTGTTTTATAATAAGGATAGTGATTTAAAAAAAAAAACCCTTTTGAGTTTTCGTTTACATGTTATATAGTATTACCATAGATTAGGCTATGCCGGTGTGGATAAATTATACTAACATGCACGGCCAGTTGAATGTGTAATAAATATGAATCTGTGTTGCAGTTTGACTTAAATTATAAAAAGAAAGAATGATCACAAATATAACAGAATTATTTTGAACTATCAGTCAAAAATGGTATATTTTCTGCAAATATGGTTTATTCCAGCTCGACTATTACATATCTTTAGAGAAATTGGAATTTAGTAATAATCCCCATTAATTGTGTTACGTTTTTTTCCACGGGAAACTTTTCAACGATAACACGAGCCTCAGCTGGAATGTTGCGTGCGATAATGGAATATTCTTTCACAATGAAACATGCTCGCGGCACGTGGACAATTCGGCGGGTAATCTGTCCAATCAAATGAGTGATTGGAACAGGGCTGACTGTTCTGATTGGTCAACGTAGTATAACTGACGTACAAACCCATATAAAGATTGGGTTGTGCACGAGGTGAGTAAATAACGGTAAACGTCACAGGGAAAGTCAAGTCAACTTTGCAAGGGAATTCCGTTTTGAAACACAAACCTGTCCCGCAGTTTATCAACATTACAAGCCAGCCTGAACGGACCCTTTAAACTAACTATTGAAACAAGGGCTATACTATTTGGACAACTGATCAAGGGTCAAAGTCACATAGAAGACTACAAATATCCGGTCGAAAAAGATTCAAGCACGGATTTTCTTATTACCACACCAAGCTCAAAGAAATAAAATGACTGCCGTTATTGATTCAGATGTTTCAGTCGTGATAGAAGAGGAAGTTTTTGAAGAACAAGATTTACTTTTACGACGTCTGACACCATATGCCACCGTGCGACCACAAGATTTACAGTCTTTACGGCTCGGGGACGGAAATGTTTGGACAAACCACTTTGAAGATCTCCTTCTTGATCGATTCACTTCCAAATGCCCGGAAAATGGAGCCATCGAGGAAGAAGAAGAACACACGTCCAATTGCAGAACCAACCCCAAGGAGCTGTCTTCTAGAAATCTGGTAGTAAATGGGAGCGAAAATAATGATGTACCTGCAGAATACTTTGTGAAAGGGTTGAAACCACATGAACTACCCGTCATAGGTAAGGTTTGGTTTTGTTTTAGTAAATATTAAAGTTTTCTTAGAAAAAAAAGTAGTTTACGTAAGTAAAGTAAACTATTCTATCTAATCTAATCCCACACATTGGATTAATTATTTCATAATATTTATACTGTCATTTATGTATTAACAATAGCGGATTCTTAATTTTTGCCTGAATCTAATAATAATAATAATAGTGGAGCCAATCTTGTATATTATATATCTTGCACAATTTGTGTTATAAATTGACTCATCGCCGCACTGTTCAGTATCTCAAGTTATTGATTTCTACTTTCTATGCCGCTCCTCAATTCCATGGCTTTTATGTAGACCTCACCGCACGTTGGCAAGGTTACCGTCACGATCTTTAATGCAAACTTTAATTAATTGGTGGCAGGTTGGCAACACTTTAATCAAACGTGCACATTTCATTTGTTTAATGTTTACCGGAGAAACGTTGCAGTAGGCTACACAAAATACTGAACACATGTTGAAGGTGTAGGCTACGTTACATGAATGGGCGGAGCATTGTGAAAAGAGATAGGCCTATTGCAAAATGCCCAATCAACTCAAGACTAAACAAATCGATACAGTACCTTTAAAGTTCGAAAGATTGTCCGGTATGATTATGGACGATCAAGCCGTATTGTTTAACTTTGATACCTCTAGACGTCATAGAATACTCTGCGGTTGCCATGGTAGCGGCATTCCTCTTAGTATTCAATGGACTGGTCCGCTCGTGTAGCTTCTTGCAACATTGTCATCAGTTCGTTGTTAAACGATTACTCGATTTCATAAAATCTGTTGAGAATTCTATTCATTATAAATTAGAAGATCTAAATATAGGGACATTTTCATTTGTTAGGATGTTAAAATTGTTGTTCTAACATGGGCACACTTTACAGATGTGTTCTGAAAACAGAAGCTTTCTGGCTATATTTAAACTGATCTAAAGAGAAGAAAAAGCAGTTTGAAGTTCTATTGCTGGCATTCACTAGCTGGCTGTAGAAGGTAACGGTGTATTACTTATCACAGAGGATCAACCTGATCAATGACATTTATGTAGTTCCACATTAAACATATTCATTTAAAGACACACTCAAAATGCAGAATTTGAATGCAAATATATGTATCACATTCGTGGGGAATGTTATGTCCATTTAAAAACTAAGCACCCCATTTCCAAAGCAAACCGATCAAAAACTTTCGATGTAGGAGGTTACCATCTTTGATTTAACTTACATTGAATAATATCAGGTGTGGGAAATGTTATACGAATTAAGTGTCAATAAATAAAAGCCATTGATGTCCTTCAGGGGTACTGTGTATTACGTATCCGAGATAATAGTTAAGTCTAAGATGCGGTTCGATATGCATGTATATCAAGTTTTGGGTCATCTATTCGGTTGAAGAATATCGGGTCCCACCCAAAAATAGTGTGGAGTACGCGTTTACGAACTGAGTCCCTGTTTGCTTTGGTTCTGTAGTAAAATAAATATTCATAAATTATGTTCCAATTATATACAAATATCACGTATTTTTTATCATAAAGAACATCTATTTACCCCGCCCCCCCCCCTCCCATCACAATTCACGATCTCCATCTCATAAGCTGTATTGTTTTTTTTTCTTGAACAGGAGTTTATGTTCATCGACAAATCAGTCCAGGTTTTCCATACCTAGTTCGTTATAACGACTCTCAACGATACTTGTTTAATGGTGAAGCTCGATGTCTTAAATCTATTGGTATGGGGTATGGTAAACGGCTGACTTTTTCTGGTGATACACCCAACAACGACTGCTTTTTCTGGTCTGACAGTCACCCAGAGGGCTTTGCTTTTAGTCTAGTAGCGGTTCAACGTAATCGAAAATTCGTCATTTACACGGGTCAGATGGAAGCCGTTGGCGAGGTCCTTGTCGAATCTGTCATGGATGAACAAGAAGAAGAATCGACAGAAACCGTCAATGGTGCGGTTACCAAGTACGTCCATGTAACGATGGAGTGTAGTATCAAATATTATCAACGACACCATGGTCTTTTAGAACTTCATCATAATGATGTGGAGTCAATCAATGGTCTTGCTGTTTTAGTTAAACGTAAAGGCGAAAAACGAGCAAATCTTAAATGTATACAAAATGTAACACTTTCCCGATTTGGTAAATGTTCCCTTTACAAAGACTGTTGACATCTCAGAAACGATGCTCCAAATACTATCGAGACTTTTAATAACACCGTGCCATTGATATATTATTATATAACAAACAAAAAAGCTTGACACTGCCAAAGGATGTTGACTTTGTCGGATGTTGACTTTGTCGCACTTAATATTCACCTCAGACCTAAGCTTTTGTAATCTGATTTGCTTCAGACCCCATAAATTATGAGTCGTGTGTCGGTTTTGACAAAATTACCATACAATTAATATTTATGCTGCGACGTATCGAAACATGTTGATGAATCAAATTGCTAATAAATACTAAATGGTGTTGAAGTCAACAGAAAATAGATAAGATAAAACCGGGACCATCTATCGGGATTGTCAGTTTCTGAGTAAGGGCCGGATTTGGTCAAAACTATACTTGTAAATAATTACTTGTTTTACAACAATCATTAATTAATTATATTATATGGTTTTATTTAATTGTTATTGAAATAAATTGTTATTAATATTTAAATCTTGTGTTTTTTAATCTATTGTCCCGAAAATGACCTAGTTTGTGTCGAGTGGACGTTAAACCCAATTTCTGTCCCTCGTTTTTAATCTTCGTTCGGTAGCTCTGTGATTAAGTCGCAGTGTCAGCAAGAAGAATGTCCCTTGATCGATCCCAGTGTTGGTTTAGAAAGTTCTGTGAGATTTTCCACCACGTTTCCACTGACCCCAAGTCCCGTAAGAAACATGTTGTCGTTCAGATCGTACGCAAAAAAAGAGATTCCCTGTACACTTTGGCGTGCACTTAAAAGTTGGAATTCTTTGAAGATTAGGCGGAAACGCTGCTGTTCGGGTTAAATTTTTCATGGCACACTGCATGTTGTATACCCATCTTCAGTAGCTCGGTTGGTGCAGAAAAGTATAACCTGAGTAAGCCGGACTGAATCCGTACTAAAGGAAATGCAGCTTTATGGCACACTGCATGTTGTATGCCCATCTTCAGTAGCTCGGTTGGCGCAGAAAAGTTTAACCTTAGTAAGCCAGACTGAATCCGTACTAAAGGAAATGCAGCTTAAGTGACGTCTTTCGCCGATGGATGAGACCACCCAATGAGGAATTAAGTTTTTACCAAAGCGTGTCGATGATGAGAGTTTGTATGTAGAAGATTGTACAAAATGGGCAATAACTCTAGAAATGAAATGGGGTTTAATGTCCTGCTGATCTGCTCCTGAACTGGACTAATGAAGACGGACATACGCCATACAGTGTGCTACGGCCTACTCGAATTCCAACTGCCAAGGGATCTTTTACGTGTACGCCAATTTGTACACGGGACCTCGGTTTCACGTTCCACCCGAACGACTAGACAGCTGTCCTTGTGCATCACTAACAAGGGGAACTTAACTCCTAGAAGTATTCGTTGAAATTCTACCCACATATTTTGTTCACCCTACTGAACAATACAATAAAACCTCATGAAATAATTGTGTAAGGTAAGGTAATTAATAACTGGTGGTGTGTAACTTTATTAAGAATTCTGTGTGGTATAATAATGTTGGTCTGTACATGTTATCTCAAAAACTACCAACACCTCCGACATGTTCACTATATACGGAAGTTCGTGGACAGACGACTCCATACGACCACATGAAACATGGACAGAAAAGAAAGTTGTCACATCTATAGGGACTTTGGCAAAGTTAAAAGGGTATTTATTGGGTCCTGGATATAAATAAGGTAAACAAGATTTACGCGAGCCGGCTCAAGACAGTCTCTGGCCAGGCAACTGTTAGCACATTTCTGAGCATTACACAACAGTATAACTGAATGACAAAGAAACTGCGTGTGTTATAAGTGAAAGTGTAGAAAAATGAATAAATAATGGATGAATTTGATATTTGTATATTGTTATTGTATAATCTGCAAACTTGTCAATAAATGTCTGCTACTCAAACACCTGTTACAGAAAAACGAACATCTGTTAACCCGTCAAGATTAATGTCATTTACAAGTAATAACAACCAGCGGCTGCCAGGCATGATACCCCCAAGGTAGTGTAGAGAACGGACTAAAAAAAAAATGCTTTTTCGTACAATCACGGGCGGTAATCTAAGAAGTTCTGGTCGGAAATGGGCGAATATCGAAAGGGACCGAGATATTTGAGCTGGGATATAAAAATATATTTTACGTTTGATCAAAATCGGACAAAATTTGTAAACTCTACAGGGCCCACAACCTTCGTATTACATACTTGTACACATGTTGCGTGCAAGGGACGGACATTTTGAGGGCACCACAAGCTAAAAACGCTATCGAGTGCCATAATTCATGAAGTTACCACCAGTTATGCGTGAATATCGAAAGGAATCAAGATCTTTGGGTAATTAACACGTATTTCAAGTTTGACGAAAATCGGATCAAAATTGTGTGCTCCAGATAGTCCACAACCATGATATACCACGAGAGGCGGCCATTTTGCCCGGCAGTTTTGGTACGATTTTTACGAGATTCCAACCCAGTCATCATTAGGATGTAACGGTGTCATACTCAAACGGTTATTTTAAATCAGATAAAAATTGTAACCTCTTGAGGACCACAAGCTTAAAACACGTTTTCCATACATTGAAGGACCATAATTCTGGAAGTTACGATCCGATATGCGCGAATATCGAAAATATTTTGGTTTGTTGACATGAATTTCGTTTCATCAACATCAGATAACTGTGCAATCTGTTTAAAAAACTTGATTTTAGACAAAATGATAACTGGAGATATCTATAGAATTCATAAAGCTGGAGGAGAAACTAAAGGATTTGCCCAAAAGACACTAGAATATTCTACTGGGGCCGTTAACTTCTACAGCGCCCCCCCCCCCCAAATTCTGTGGAATACTATGGAATTATATCCTGAGGAAAATGGGATGGTCTACCCTACCCCCAACTCTCTAGAATGTTACATAGAACTCTATAGAAAGCTGCAATAGTATTCTACAGGACTAAAGGTATAGAATGTAATGTCTGTATACATCAACTGACCACGGACTAATTCAATTGAAGTTAACAGGGATTCCAGAAACTGACTTTCTCTGCATTAAAGTAAACGATCCATTAACAAGTTGTTATAAGTTAACAGAGCTTTGAACAACCGGCCCACAAACATGTTGTGTTGAAAAAATAGTAAACAAAAATTAAATAAAATTTATTGAACTCACTAAAAGTAGAGACATTTCATTAAAAGGATAATATTTAGCCATCAATCATAAAACAAAGAGATAGCTTTGACATTTGTAAATACGTAAAATAGATTAAATGCATATTCTTAGCACTCTCTGTCTTTATTTGCACAATTTACATGA
Organism: Patella ulyssiponensis; assembly: GCA_963678685.1. Classification (NCBI taxonomy): domain Eukaryota; kingdom Metazoa; phylum Mollusca; class Gastropoda; family Patellidae; genus Patella; species Patella ulyssiponensis. The sequence goes on along the minus strand of OY783226.1, from coordinate 80,489,638 downwards.
CTAATCTATTTTTAACTCATTAACATTTAGCAAAACACAGCCTGCACTGTGACAACAATATTAATTTTGATAAAATCAAAACTAAACATTTCTGTAATATTACTAAAACATGCAATAAAAATATTATGTATAAAATCAATATACATATTGTGTTGTTAGGCATGGTCATGGCCTTGGCTTTTGAGAAGAAAATTAAAAGCAAATTTACTGATATAATTAAACATGAAACAATTCCATTAGTGTTATTCTTTCAGAGGAATTTTGGTGATAATATTGAGAGAATATTCTTTGTAATGTCACAGTATGTGTTATGGTTTATCCATTAGTGTTGTGACTAGGTGAAAAGTTTGCATATTATTTAAAGGGATTTAGGTTAATCTGATTTGTGATTGATTAAAATACACTAATTGTTTTCCATAGCACTGTTGTGTTTGTTCAATGATTATTTGTTTAATGGAATAGAGAAAGACACCCATCTTGCACAACAAACTGACGCAACAAATTTAAATAGAAACTATTCGTTTTCCATCTACTTCAAGACTATGACCTGAGCTTTTAACAAGAGTCTGTGAGATTATCAATGGATAAGTTAACTAAACACCATATAAAAAGATGAGAACAATAATTGTGTCATCTTAAAAAAATTGTAGACAACAAATATTGACATGTAGTTTAGATGGATTAAAACTTCTATAGTATATAATTTGAAATAAAATAAGGGACTTTAAATAAAATTGTTGGTTACAAAATAAACTACTTCAAAAATATAAGAGCATACATACAATACTACATGATCATAATTAACAAACAGATTTACAATCTTACATATATTTTAAACTTGCAGGTGTTTTTCAAATAATCTACGAGTCGTTTCTGATTTTCCGGTTGATGAAGACGTTAATTGCTGTGTATTATTTATTTGTTTTAAAGGAGATCGTTTGCGTGGTGATTGTTTGTTAGATGATGTAAAACATGTCCGACATACAGCTAAATATTTATCAGCTCCACCAATAACTTCAACCTACAAAGTTACAAATAAAATAAATTTGACAAATTTTGCAGTCATTGAAGAATTTATTCCAATAACATTCTTCTACCACTTGATAGTTGATTAAATAAATAGTCAAACAAGAATTGATCCAATTAATACTTTCCTGGTTACTTTTGGTTTGGTTTTTCCATCAAAGCATACAGCAATAAATCATTGTATTATTAAAGAAAATTTAAGAGGGATTAAAACTTTACTATTTTTTATAATCAGAGCCATATATAGAGAGTTTGCTTAACTCCTGTTGGGTAATAAAATGACTGTATTATCTAATCAAATACCGTATGCTATTACACATTCTTATACAATTCCTGCCTTTCATTTTCACTTACACACTAATTGTTTTATATCTATTGTGTTCTAATGTTAAATCTATTAAACTTACAGATTGGTTAACGAAATGACAATTTGCCAGACTATCTTTATACATGTATATGGATCTGGCTGTAATTATCAGAAATTTGTTTCCAAGAATAATCGCTCTTTCTATTACCTGTGTTTCATTGCCTTTTCTCTTGGTAAAAGATGCCTCATTATAACACATCATACAAACAGCAGTTAATTTCATAACATGTTCAGCTAAAGGTACTAAATTTAAAATATCACCAAATCCCTGAAACAAACATTAATAGATATGTTTAATAAAGGAATCTACTGGTGCTGGCAGGATATATATCGTTTAACTGATGTATCGCGATTCACCTTCTCACGCTTCGCATATTGAAATGTGAGGCATTGAATTGATTGCATGTATTTAGATTCTTTTTTATGTTTTGTTTGTTATTTTCATAAGTTATCTGTCACTCTTGATTATTCATGTCACTCATTACCCATAGGTACATGTACACAGACACACTTGTTCTGGTCCTTATTTTGATCAACATCAGTATCTTGATATACATGTAAAACAGTATCGATTATTCAATTACAGTATTCATGTTATTTTCTTGGTAAATATTGACCGGGTTATGAATCGTGATATCAATCGTATCGTAGCATCTTAATCGCAATACGTATCATACTGTAACTACAGTGGCAATATCTAGCACTATATTCTACATAAAGATATATGGGCAATCTCTTCTGATAATCACTATTGTGTCCCAGACATGGTCTGTAAAATATGTGAGTTTGTGTTGACATCTTCAAGATGCTTTTAGATAAATCTTGCGAGAAGATAGTCAGGGTCATGCTGACTAAGCTGTATGTATTGATTTTCAATTAGAGATTCAACTTTCACATTATTGTAGTTTACAAGGGATTCAGAAACTAACCAATGAAGATTAAAAGCTTTAATTAAACTATACATTGTCGTACTCACTCCTCACTCACTTGACATTAAACAAATGATAATTATCAAAATCAAGTCATTCTATCTCCATTAGGAGAATTATTGGGTTCCAAAGTCTAAACCAATCACATTGAAATCTGATAAGCCTAAATAGAAAATGCTTATCATCGACATTAGTCGAGGCATTTATGTAATGAAACTATACACCAAACAATGAAGGCTTTGATTTCTGCACTGGACATAAAAATTGAACAGACAAATTGACAGTTGTTGATTGTATGAAGCTCAGTAAAATATTGGATAGTTTTTTATTTCAATGTTTCGTGTTTGAGAGTATTGTTCTGTGGTGCATTTACACGATCATGACAACATCATTCCCAATATTTATCTTCGTGATCTGATGTTATGACATTCAGAATTTCAATGTTAAACTATATCTCTTACAAATTAATAATATCTATATCTCTCACAAATTGATTGTATCTTAGTATACTTCTCGAATCTCGATTTTACCTGTTTTTGAAAAGTTCCATCTAGAGCTGCAACGACAACAGTAATACCATCATTTGCCATTTCTTCACAAAAATTTACAATATCTGGAAACTAGAAAAATATAGAATGCTGTAAAACAGATTTTGCTCAGAATTTCAATAACCAAGGGTTCTGTTATGTGCACAGTACATGTGACCTTATTTTTCTGTCCCATTCAAACGTTGAGAGAACCTTTCTTGTCTGGCCCTGAATGCTGCACTACTGACGATGAGAAATATGACTTGAATATCCCTCACATCAATGTGAATCAATCTAAATAAAATCCCCACAAGACAGAACTTCCTTTAACTGAAGAAAGGCATTCCCTAATCTGTAGTCATATACACCACATAGTTCAGATTCACTATAGGCATATTCATGTATTTTTTGTTAGCATCTATGCTACTTATTAATCGTTTGTCCAACTCCTAGCAAGGTAAGTGTTTAAAATCAAAATAAATCTCTTAACTTACGAATTGGCCTTCATCAATTCCAATAACATCATATTTGAATGCAGTTGATCTTAGTGTTGATAGCTTTTCTGCTGATACAGCTGGTAAGATTTGTCTGAAAATATTATAATCATATTATTAAGCAGTTTGCAGTGAAAAATATCAAAATTGAACATTGACAGTTATATTACATACTTTTACACTATTTGCATACAAGGAGGGGACATTTTGTCCAGGAATTTTCATCCGAAATTCAAATAATTCAATCCAAATCAAACAGTTTTCTGAATTGGATAAACAGGATTTTGCGTACAATCAGGGGCCATAATTCAGGAAGTTACGATCCAACATGCACTGATATCAAAAGGAACCAAGATCTTTGGGTTATAAACATGCATTTCAAGTTCATAAAAAATCATATGAAAATTGTGACCTCTTGTGTATCTACATGTTTAAAACATGATTTTTCGTACATACAGGGGCCATAATCCTTGAAGTTATGGTGTGATATATGCCAATATTAAAAGGAACCAAGATCTTTGGGAGATAGACCTATATTTCCAAAAACGGACAAAAATTGTGACCTGTAGCGTGTCCACAAACAAATTGTGAATGGAGAGACTGGTTTTGACACACCAGTAATTATTTTGTTCTAAAAGTCTTCTAAAAAAACTGCAATTAACCGAATTGTGCGTAATAGTGCATTTAAGTTTTTAAACGCCCACATATTCATGTGGAAGTATATTGTCGTCGCCCCTGTCCGTCCGATCACAATTGTTTGTGAACACTCTACAGGTCACAATTTATATCCGATTTCAATGAAACTTGAAATATAGGTTTATCACTCTAAGATCTCGGTTCCTTTAGATATTGGCATGTATCGGATTTTGGCACCTGATTGTACGAAAAATCACATTTTTAGCTTGTGAACACTGTAGAGGTCAAAATTTTGATCCGATTTTAATGAAACTTGAAATGCATGTCTATAACCTAAACTTCTTGGTTCCTTTCGATAATTGCGCATATCGGATCTTAACTTCCTGAATTATGGCCCCTGATTGTACGAAAAATCGCCTTTTTTAGCTTTAATTTAAATTCAAAATACCGTCTGATTATGATTATATCACCGTTACACCATAAAGAAGGTTGAGTTCAAATTTCGTGAAAATCGGACCAAAATTGACAGACAAACGCCGCTTGCACTCGAAAAGTGTAAAAATATGGTATGTCAACACTGTAGAGGTCACAATTTTGAACCGATTTTGATGAAACTTGATATGCATGTTTATAACTCAAAGATCGTGGTTCCTTTCGATATTTGCGCATATCGGATCATAACTTCCTGAATTATGGTCCCTGATTGTACCAAAAATCGCCTTTTTTTTAGCTTGTGGTCCCTCTGGAGGTCAAACTTATAATTCGATTTAAAAAAACGTCTGATTATATCACCGTTACACCCAAAAACAAGGTTGAGTACGAACAAAATGGCCGCCGCTTGTACGCGAAAAGTGTAAAAATATGGTATGTCAAGGTTGTGGACCCTGTAGAGGTAACAATTTTGAACTGATTTTGATGAAACTTGACATGCATGTTTATATCCCAAAGATCTTGGTGTCGTTCCATAATTGCGCCCATCGGATCGTAACTTCCTGAATTATGGCCCCTGATTGTGCGAAAAATCGCTGTTTTTAGCTTGTCGTCCCTCTGGATTTAAAAAAACGTTTGATTATATCACTTTTACACCATAATGATGGTTGAGTTCGAATTTCGTGAAAATCAGACCATAACTGCCAAACAAAATGACCACCGCTTGTACACGAATACTATAAAAATATGGTATATCATGGTTGTAGACCCTGTAGAGACCACAATTTTACTCTAATTTTGATGACACTTGAAATGCATGTTTATAGCCCAAAGATCTTGGTTCCTTCGATATTTGCGCATATCAAATTGTAACTACATGAATTATGGCCCTTGATTGAAGGAAAAATCACTTTCTTTTTAGCTTGTTCTCTATCCATCTCTCGAAAATGTGGGCGTATCCTGCCTGGATTCCGCTGGTTTATTGAATGTATAAATAACAATACTTACTTGTCATGAGTGGCTACACCATCTGCATCATATCTATCATCGTTAGCATATTTAACAACTAAACAATTATAATTAGCAATCTGGTAGCGTTTTAATCTTCTCACTAATTCAGTCCTATAAATAAGAAGTAAGACATAAGGCCAATTCTAAACCCATTTTAATTCTTATTCACAAAGAGCTATTCAAGGCTTATAAATGGTGTTTCCTTTAAAATTTCTTAACTTAAAAAATAAGGTACTTTTTGTCCCATTAAGAAATAGTAAGCAAATGTTTGACAATGTTTCTGAAGACCAAAATATCTCATTTTTGAAACATTTAAAGTATTTTGTCATTTTTCATACAAAATGTTAGTCTCCTTATGCACCAGCAGTAAAACAAATCTGATCTTAAATCTGTACATAGCTTTAAACTCTCATTTAAATTCTACAAAATGAGTTCCAAATCTACAATTTTGAAATTCTTTACAGTTCTTCCTTAGGTCTACAAGAATAATAGCATCAAGTCTTAAAAATGTTATTGAGAACTCTGTCCTTTATAAGGTTTGCAAGATATACCACAAATATTCTACAGTAAGATAAAGTTTTTCATAAAGACTCTGTGAACAATCTCACCAAACTGGAATGAATTTGTTAAAGCAACTTTTCTGCATTGCTTTCACAAGTTTTAACAGTGACAGTTAAAATGTGAACAGAAAGATTATCCTGTATATGTATATGCTGTATAGTACTTACGTTTTGCCAGAAAACATGGGACCAAATATCACCTACAAGTAGATAAAATTCATTAATCAAATTGTCTGAATAAAACATAGACTAATAACAAACAAATCAATAACCATGTTTACATTACGAAGTATAAGCGTGCCAGTTAATTTTATTGTTGTGTAAACAGATCAAACATAGTGTGCCGTACCGTGCCAAAATACTTCAAAGTGGGGTGGTCTCCGCATAGTTACCATACTTGTAACCTTAAACTGTGTGTTTAAGGTTACAACTGATACAGTTTAAGAACCCTTACGCAAGTTCAAATAGGTTCAATAGCACAATTGTCAAAACATATCATTACAGTTTGTATTAGAATAAGTAATTCTATCACAAATCGTGAAGACAGGACCACGAAAATAGTTACTGAACAGTTTTTCTTTATGGTAATGCGTTCTACATTTGCATAGCGATGTTTATGTTGTAATCATGTATTACACAAACTGGAGTAAGACGGAAGATATCAGTAGAGGAACCATTTCTAGTCTCTGCATGGTGCCATGTTAAATTTTCAAAGTGTAAACGCTATCCAGTCTAAGAACAGTTCGAACTCAACCTTCCGCTAATGTGACCTCCAGAAGGACAACAAGCTACAAAAGGTGATTTTTTGTACAATCGAAAGGGACCAAGATCTTTGGGTTTCTAAATATGCATTTAAGTTTTGTCAAAATCAGTTCAAAATTGTGACCTCTAGGGGGTCCAGAAGCTAAAAACGTGATTTTCGGTACAATCAGGGGTCATAATCAGGATCCGAAATGTACAAATTTCAAAAGGGACCAATTTCTTTGGGTTTCTAAATATGCATTTTAAGTTTTATCAAAATCAGTTCAAAATTGTGACCTCTAGGGAATCCAGAAGCTAAAAACGTGATTTTCTACAATCAGGGGTCATAATCAATGTACTTTCGATCCGATACATGCCAATATAGAAAGCAACCAAGATCTTTTGAAGATTAACCTATAATATTTCAAGTTTCATCAAAATCGGAAAAGAATTGTGACCTGTAGAGTGTCCACAAACAATTGTGGACGGACAGGGTAGGCCCAATTCCTGAAGCAATGCCCCGAGAAATCCCTCTCTGGCCATTGCTGGATTAGCTTCTGATTCTTGAACTTTTGCGGGAGTGTGTCTATTCTTCCCGTTCAATAAAAGCTATCACTTGAGTATAGCCACATGACAGTCCTTCGTTTAATCTGGGTCTTCCCTAAAACTTTGGACAGTGATTTAAGGTATTAAAAACGGTGGAAGTATGTTCGTTTCCAATCAGTATCGTTTACATTTTAATCGATTTAATAGCCTTGTTTGTCACGCAATTAGTTTTACTGCAATATTCTGCTATGCACTGGTTAATTGGGCATAATAAAATCGTGAGCCATGACATACGTAACCTTATGTAACCATGTTTGGTCCAATTTTGCTCTTTGTTTTAAAGGTAAAGCCTTTGTAACACTGTCAGCTACTGGTTGTTAATGGGACTACTGACCAATCATAATTTACAACAAGAATGTTCGCTCTTACAGCAGTGAGTAGTGGGATTAGCTCTAATCAAACGAAACACTGCGCGGCCGCGGCAGTGGCGGATCCAGGATTTTTTTGAGGGGGGTGACAACCCCATGTTTTGTCTCACCGACTGCGGTTTACGGAGCTAATCTCTGCCACTGGTAACATAGATGCTGATTGTGTGTCTGATAAGATGCGCACCGTGTGCTATATAATATATATACGACCATGCGTGCATGTCCCGGTGGAAGCTTGTAGGGCCCGGGATTCCTATGCACCGGTGCAGGGGGGTGACTAGTAAGTATTCCCTAGTCATCCCCGCTGGATCCGCCCCTGCGCGGAGTATGGGGTAAGCCTAATGACAATCTACATTCACATAAAAATGTGGGCGTATAAAAAGACAACATCCCCACAAATGAAATCCACAGCCAATTCATATGGAGCTGCAAGCCCGCACCGTCCGTTTAGTCCTCTCCACCCTTTTCTTCACACAAATATAAGTATAATCAATCGTTTCTATTTGAGCTAAATTAAATCAATCTATCACCTGAATTTCCCCCTTTTTCATGGTTTTAATCGTTGGTATAGAATTTGTGTGGTTAGCAGTCTTCGAATTCATTTTAAAACTATAAATTGTAAATTAAATGTAGACAAAATAATAGAAATTTGGTTTTTCTTATCTTTCCCGCCGTTTTTGATAGCTGAACAATCTAGACTACAATGGAACTTTCAACGCGAATAATTCATATCAAACGGTATATAGAAACATATACCGTTATACGATCAATTGCGCATGATTAGAAGATCTATACTACGATCGGTGTCGGTATATTATAATGAATAAGGACCAAAAACCTTAGATGTTCATGCAAAATTGCTCTTTTGACCGTTTTCATGGACTCTGTTGGTGCACAAAACAGGAATATAAGACCCCATTAAATTATTAAAACAGGAGTGAACTACTCGGGTTTCAGAAAATCCATGTCAATCTTGTCTACGTTGATTACACGAGAGTTATCTATTTATGTTTTCCATAACAACGAATTAAAGATGGCTGTAATTTAGTTACTACATCAAAAATTAACTCAATTTACGTTAGAAAACAAGCAAATAACAAGGGTACCTGTGAAATTCGCATCATGGTTTGTTAAACAGATTTTATCGTAGCATGATATATGTATAATGTAAATTGTAACAGGATAAAAATATTACTATTTAGATCTACTTATTAGTTTTACTTTTAGTAGTATAATAATATAATTAATAACAGTATGTATAGTGTATATTATTATAAATTATAATAGTAGTCGATTTTGAAATGTTGTTAATTAAATGTTACTCGCTGCAGTTAATAATAGTCATTAAATTAACCCTTTAGTTTGAACACTGACTATACATGGGATGTTGCACGTCCCTCCCTGGATTTACAGGACGTCATTTTAATTATGACGTCAACGTAATTGGAGCTTGACAACGCCCCAAGCCGCAAAACTGACAAAGTCGGTTTTGCGGCATTTCGGGTTCTAAGGGTTAAAGATAAAAATAAAAATATTAGATCTACTATTTTATTTGTTTTAGTATAATAATAACAACAGTAGGGGGTATTATAATAAATTATAATAGTAAACGATTTTGAAATGTTGTTTCTCGGTGCAGTTATAATAGTCACTAAAGATCAAGCCTGGAAATAAGGCACCTGTCACTGACTATAGCGATGCCAAATGCCGCTAGAGGCGCTGGCTGTCCTATTATTGGTACGCTAAAAAACCTGACCGAAAAAAGTACCGTTTCTATTACGGGGTCTCATGAATATTCAGGAAGTCAAAACGTGGTCAAGTGGCATTTTTCCTAAAGCTAGTGAGCTGACGTTCGCGGACTGTCTATTCAGGTAAGATTTTGATCGAATTTTCGCTTATTTTTCTTGTTTTTAATTTTTAAATGTAATAGAAACTTTGAAAAAAAAGAGCATTACGCTCGAGATATTGGCATTTTTGGATAGCCTGGTATATATTTTGAGCTTTTGTTTTGCCGAAATCCTCCGTAGAATTTGGCGATAAGACAGGAAGTGGAACCGGGGAGAAATCGGAGAAAGATAACTCTTGGTAGATGTGTGTATGGGATCAAACCACAATGAATAATTATTTGTATCTAACCTTTGCAAACCGTACTTATTAAAGTAGCTAAGTCTCTAACTCAATATCATCTAAACTTTTCGACAATGAAAACACAAATTATTTGTCAATTTAATTCAACATTGATGTTGTGATCTTACTGGAAAAAGATGGGCTTCTGATATCCAATATTTAAGACAAAATAAAAAAAATTATCAGTTTCAGGCCCACTTTTAACAAGGGACTTGGAGAGCGAGACTAGACGGTGGTGCATGGAGAGCATACGCAACAATGTAGACTGGAATAACCAGACGCTAGCGATTGGCATGCTATTGAGACTCCAGGCGTATTTCGCCAAACATAAGTGATTTGAAATTAGAGGAAAGACGGAAATGAATGAATGTAAATTAGTCCATTTACATTCATATAAGATTATTTTATGCGTTGCGACCCATTTGGGTAAATTTCTAGGCCCCAATTATTAGCGATTTAGCTCCTTTAAGTGTGAAGTATTTAGATGATTTTTGCAAAATGTCAGTATCAATTTCTATTTTATTTTAATTAATAACATTACTATTACTAGTAAAAAAAATGACTTATGAGAAAAATATATCCCCAAATAAGACTGACTTGGCATAGGCAAAATGAAAATGTGCCTTAAGCATTGATATTTTTACCATTGTATGCAATTTTTTTACTCATTATGTATTGTTGTACACCTTTTTTTTTTTAAAATTTTATAACCAGAGATATTTGTTATAATTTGTTATTTTTAGAGGAGGGGTGATTCTTTGTTGGGTTAATAATGTCATAACAATCAATTACTTTATCTATATTTTTTTGTTTTTGCAGTGACTTTGGTGACGTCCGGTCATGAATGCCAAAAAAGAAAATATTTTGTCATTTTTAATCCCTGTGATAATCATATATTGTAAAAATTTTTTTTTTAGTTTTAATTTTTTAGTTTTGTTTTGTAGTAAGTACGTTTCATATGATTGGGGTTGATCCTGATACAAAGTTTTGTTTTCTGTTATTGTTAGATTTTGGTCAGAAGTTTTGACCCAGAAAAATCCTGATATTTTATTTATTTTTGGTTGATTTTAAGTTTTATTGGTTTTGTTAATTGAAATAAAGATATTTTTTTGGGGTGGTCATAATACTTGTGATTTTCCATTCCCGAAGCACCTATTTTTGTTAGCTAAAAGATGAACATAGTCTATGTGTTTTTGCATGTATATGTATCCAGGAAAAGACTCTGTGAATATTCCATAGCCCCCGGTCCTGCAGTTGACCCATGACCTTACACATTCTGTATGATCTTGACATGGTATAGACAAGAAATGCAATTCGAGTAGCTGGTGTCTAATAAATAAATACGATAACAATGTGAAAACATTTTTTGTGTATTCATCACGTCAAGAAACGGATGGGTAAAGATTTCAAAGCCCTGAGACTTCTACATGGTTTGTTATTAACTGTCGGGTCATTTTTTTGGTGTGACCTTGAACGAAAATTGTCTCGGTCGTAAATTTGAGAGTCTATATCATAAAAACAATATAACTGAGGAGTCTCGCGATAATTTTCTTCAATCAAGTACGTCTCTTACTTCAAATTCAGCCTTTTTCATGGATCTACCTATTATAGTTACTGAGATATTAGCTTCGGTCAGGTTTTTTGCGTTTTTAAAAATAGCTGTAATTTAATGCGTCCAATTCGCGGTCTTCAAAATGCGATAACTTTTTTAATTTTCAATATTTTTTCAAAATTCTTTCAGATTATTGAATGTAAATAGCTGACCATGACAGTGAAATAGTTATTTTAGAGACATTTTGTGTATTTAAAAACCCTTTGGCAATGCTACTGACAATGTCAGGCACAGATTCAGGCTTTGTCAGGCACAAAACCTCAGGTGTCTGTCATGTCAGGCACTGATTTGTCTTTTTTATTAATATTATTAATACATGTCCGACACTAAGTTGAAAATGTCTGGAACTATTTCAGTAGTGCCTGACATTTTGTCAGCTACATCTAAAAACTGTTATTTCCAGACCTGCTATAAAATCGATACAAGATAGTGGGATTAAAACAGGGTGAGACAATGTACAATAAATTGAATTAAACTACAGGTGTGGTAATAGGTGACCTACAGCTATTTAATTCAATCGCACTGAGAAAATTCGCAAGACGTTCAGTTACAAAATAAACTACTTTGTACTCTACTCACTGATAATATAATATATGCAATTTCTTTTACATCAAAATATAACCCCATTTTAAGGAAAGTGTGAAGATTTAAACTTCAAAGGAACTATCCATTACATTGTGTTATTCCTTTCCCATTCCAAATATTAAATGTTCTCCCTATTGTGAAATGTAACACTCAGCGAAAAACTATGTCGAGCACAAAACATGTAAATTCCTTGATCTGCCAATAAAACATGATGTTACAAATAATCATGTATTGGGCAGTATTGCATATAATAAGTAGTTCTATGTAACAAATGAATAATAAACCATAAGATCTAACTTAGAAGAAAATGGTAAAATTTTGTCTTGTTTCTTTTTTGAAGGAAGAAGAGGGAAAGCCAGCTGAAGTAAGTGAGACAACTGAAGAGCAACCTGAAACTACAACTCAAGAAACAACCAATCCAGAACAGACACCTGAAGTTGAAAATAAAGACGAACAAGCTGCCAATGATGGTCCGTTAAAATTTATTACATCATTATCTGATGAAATTGGTATCTTTGTTATTCACTTATAGTAAGCTTATCAAGAACAAGAGAATGTTTCCAAAATTACTCGTATTTTCAGAAGTCTTTATCTCAGCCAACTAATATTTTGAGGTGTAAGATATGCAGCCTGTCTAAGATGTTTCAAAGGCCAGCTGTATTTTGTTGGATTTATTGTTCTAAATTTTTGAACCCGGTTGTACGTGGCAAGGAGTAGGGTCGCCTGTCCAACCTCGTGGTTTTTTTCCGGGTACTCCGGTTTCCCCTCACTGCTAAAGATCCCTATGTGCAAGCAAATTATTGAAATGAACTTAAACCATATGTTAGTCCTGAAATGACCTAGTTTGTGTCAAGTGGACGTTAATGTCAATGTCTTTCACAGAGAATTACAACAGCCGACTTCTTATATCTCTGTCACAGATGACTATCTTCAACACGTGCAATTACATCACGCGGCGGCAATCATTGGCTCAATGGCGCGTGCATTGTTTACATAAGACGTAACTGCTTCGGGCAAAATGATGCCTTTTACTCATTTTAATACCCATATACACTAAATAGGAAATATTTTTTAACTACAAATACTTCAAACGTCTTTATTTATTTTTCTAATACATAAAAAAATTGTTTTAGAATTTAATTTATCGGATGAAAAAAGGTAATATTGGAGACTCATTAAGTCGCGTCGATGTCATCCTTATCAGTGACTGTAGCGGCTTAGCGAATATTCACTGCGGATCATTGTGATATGCTCTAAGCAACAAACACACATCTAATAGATTTCAAATACCACAGCATATCAGCATAGATACACAAAATAATAATCCTAATATTTTCAAATTTCTTCCAAATAAGTTCCAAATAAAAAAATGTCTGTGTCTGGCCTACATGGTTTTTTAACACTGAATGTGGCTATATGGTATTAAAACAACTGTTCAAGCATTTATCATTAGTTATTTTACTTATTTTAGATCCTAAAAAAGAAGAAACGTCACCAGCTGATGATGCAACAGGTACTGCAGAAGTAAATGAGGGAGAGGAAGTAAAAGGTGAGGACAGCAATCATCAGCTTCTTGACAGTGATAATGTTAAAAATGATGTTGTTTCGATTGACGATTTAGAGACTGGTAATGTTGTTGAGGCTGGTAATGGTGTTAAGACTGGTAATGTTTCTGAGGCTGATAATGATGTAGACTCTGATAATGTTGTAGACTCTGATAATGTTGGTGCTAATGTTGAAGCTGGTGATGTTGACAAGGCTAGTAATGTTGTAGGTACTGATTCTAGTAATGTTGAGGTAGGCTTAACTGATGATGTTGCTAACACTGAAAATGTTACTGTTAATAATGGGAATAACACAATTGAGACAGGAGAGGTTACTGTTACTGAAAATGATAAGGTTGTGACTGGGGATCTGGAGACTAGTGATGGTCAACAGTTAGGTACATCTGTTAAAGGTAATTTACCAAATTACTTGGTAGCTATAGTGAATAGTACTGGTAGTTTTAGATGGTAGTTTGTTGTAACTGTAACTAAAATTGATCCTGTATAGTATGATTATTTATGGTATGATGGATAATCTATAGATATTTCTGTAGTGAATTCTAGCATGTAGACTACTAGTCAATGGTATGTAAAGTTAATATTTTGCAATAACAACAAATTGTTTAGTCATGGTCTAATCCTAGTAAAAGTACTTGGAAAAAAATGATATAATGTCAAATTTAGCTCACTGTTCACATCACTCTGTTTGCATTTTAGTCGGCACACTTGGATATGTATTTCAGCTTTCCCATATATTTACATTTGAGTCAAAGCAATTCATTACTGATATTTATTATTTTCTCGCTGTTCCAGAAGCACCCAAAAAGCAACCTTCCATGTCCGCATTCAATTTAGTAAGCTTAAACTAATGTCACCCTTTTCAACTCCATTTGCTAAATTGTGTGCTAAATCCTGTTTTTCTCCAGTGGTCTTAGTTTCCTGTGACTCGTATAGAGACCAGCTTGCATGCAAATTAATATAGTCATTATTATGTTGGTCCTAATATGAGATAGTTTTTTGTGTAGACGTTAAATCATAATACCCTGGTTATTTCAAACTTATATCAAGTACATATATTTTCAATATTGTGTGTGTCGTAAGTAATTTGAATACTGTATGGTAAATATTTAGAGATAATCTCAGTTGTAGTGTGTAATAATATAGTAACTAGTTTGAATTCACATTATTTTTAAATGAGTAGCATTTCGTAACATAACTTTGAACTATTAAAGAAAAAAATTTGCAGGGTACCTGTAAAAGTGAAAATGAAACGAACAAAGTCTGCCAAATTAAAATGAACAAAATCTGCCGGAAATAGAATGCAGTATATCAAACAATGACTTATGTAGTAATCAGAAATTGTGATCAAAACATTTTTATATGCATATGAAAAAATTTCAAGTGTATGAATTACAAAGTTAGAGCATAAAGTTATGTGAAGTATATACCGCTTGGAAATTCTTACATGCTGATATGTCAGTAACTATTTGTAAAATATGTTTCCTTTAGGTGACACCTTATTTCATTTTTAGTTTAATTAATTCCAGTTTGACTTTTTGTTATTTTATTTCTTTTTCGCAATTTTGTTTTTCTTTTTGCCTTACACAGCTATGATTGATAGATATTGGTCATAATCTGAAAACATTTGGCTCTACCCTTGTTACTTACATTTTTATGCTGGATCGTGATTAAAGGAATATAAAGAATTTGTAACAGCTGGACCTCACCTCTCATATTTTGGAATAAGAATCATTAATATCTATACTATGATAGTTACTTTGTAAAATGAGAAAGAAATGTGTACTTATGTATACATTGAAGATATACATCACAATGTATTTGTATCCATTGGATGTCACATGAATTCCAATCTTTTATCCTACAAATCAAATTACTTCATAAATATTCAGATTCACTTAAGTTTGAAATGGTTTTATTAAGTATGAGCATTCACTAAAATGTTTGAATGGAATGAAATGAAATTTTTGAGGCTATATATTACAATCAAATGCCAAACAGTAACATACATATCACTAGATGATCATAATCTTTTGATTTTTTTTTAATTTTTGCCACATATGAAGTTGATGATAGTGAGACAAAAAGTACAGCAGAAACTGAGGAACAGCAGGCCACTGGTGAAGCAGAAGTTGGAGAAACTCAAGCAAATGTGCAACCAACAGAGGAAGGTGAATCACAAGAAGGAGCTGTTGCTGCTGAAGTAACACCTGGTGAAGAAGTACCCAAAGAAACAGAAGACGGGCAACCTGAAGCTGAATTGGCCGATATAAAGGAAGGAGATGAAGCTGCCCCGGTTGAAGGAGATGCTCCTCCTGCAGATGAACAAGTTCCAACAGAGGGTGAAGAAAATGCTGAAACACCCAAATCACCTCTACCCCAGGTATGAACAAAAAAATTCTTTTTTCTTTTAAAAAAAATTTTTTCTATATATCTTCTTACTCAACGCTAGTCCAACCAAATCATCAGTCATGTGTCTGACTAGCGTTGGTCAAATGGTCTAAACACTTGCATTAAATCATATAATAAAGTCTGTCAAACCAAGGTTGTGGGTTTTCTCTACATTCAGTTTCATCCCACTCTAAATACTGCTTTGTGCGCAAGTGAATTTATTAAATGAAAATAATAAGGTCTGTCTAAACAAGGTTGTGGGTTTTCTCTACATTCAGTTTCATCCCACTTTTAGATTCCGCTTTGTGCGCAAGTGAATTTATTAAATGAAAATAATAAGGTCTGTCTAAACAAGGTTGTGGGTTTTCTCTACATTCAGTTTCATCCCACTTTTAGATTCCGCTTTGTGCGCAAGTGAATTTATTAAATGAAAATATATCGGATATCCTGGACGCTTTATATCCCCTTACTCTATCTCATTCTGACAACATATTTCTTTTCCCCATTTAATGTGTTGTATACAATCTCCTGACACTCCTGATAATCTTAGCCCATTTTGATAATCTCTGTTAGTGTTAATGCATATTTTTTCCTATAGCAACATATATTCTAGCTTTTTTGGCATTAGTACAATTTTTTTATTATAAAGATATGAAAATCTGTCGTTTTACTTTAAAACATTGTATCATTCATTCATCAAAAATTTCATTGAATTTTTTTTTTTTTTTACAGAGTGATACGTTTACAGAGGGTGAAAGAGCTGAAAGCCCTGTCCCACAAACTGTTGGAGAGAAGCTATCAAGAGAACCTACACCATCCATTGATGAAACGTCTAGACAAGATACACAGACAGAGTTATTAGTTCCTGGAACTCCAGAAATACCAGGTAAGTTTCCATAAAAATAAAATGTCTGCAAAACCACACATGAGCAAGTGGTTTCTCTTCCCTGAATTTATGTTATATTATCTGATTATTAATGATATACAGGCAATACAAATTCTTCTTGTTTGTTTGAAGGAACAGATACAGAGGGTGAAACAGGTCCAGACACACAGCAAGTAGAAGAAATGTCACCTGAACCAGAGTTTGATAGAGAATTTCTTATCGAAAAATATAATGTACGTTCCATTTAGTCATCTTTAAAGTTCTTTTATGTTTTGCATAATATAAATTGCTTGTTCCTTGAAAGTTGAAAATGTTTTCTCCAATTCTGTTTTGCCGGTCTGTGTATGGATACACTAAAAAGAAAGATACACATTTAAAAAAAAGAGTATACATTATCACTCTACTGGTTTTATCTCTGAAATGGGGTTTACTGTTGACTCACCCAAAATGTCACTTTTGGAATAACATGGTATCAGCTTATTTGATTTCAATAACTATCAATAAAATCTGTGGAATAGGCAGACAACCCTACACCATGTCATGTTAAAGTGTATGGTCGAAATCCTGACAATAGACCTCAATGAAAGACATTAAATCTACAATGCTTGTCACAAAAATAAGTGTTATCAATGTACACACACCTCTGTCCTGTATCTGATTGGTATTTGATTCTATTTTTAAGGCTGCTCTTGCAGAACGTGAACAGTTAAAGCAGCAGAATTATCAATTACAACATAAACTAGCTGAATATTTCCGTAAAAAGAAGTCTGATGATAGAGCGGATTATGATAAAAATGTTACAGATCAGGAACAGAGATACCTTAAATATATGGGTGAGATACCAGTTCATGCAACATTCTTCAATATTTTAGAAAGAACTACATAAATTAAAGATCCTCTTGGGGCTTAACGCTACTGTTCTGCTCCGAACTGGGCTAATGAAGACGGGCATATGCCAAACAGTGTGCTATGAGGGAAATTTTGCCTGGACAGCGGCACTATGGCCTACACTTAAACAAATTCCAACTGTCAACGACAATATGTACACAGGACTTTGGCTATTCGTGCCCTCTGAATGACTTGTCAGGCCCTCCGATCCATCCTGCATCACTGTGAAGGGGAAATCACGCCGGAAAATCTGGATGAATTTTCTCTGCCAATGAAGGGATCGAACACTCAACCTCCTATTTGCGACCCAGCACTTTACGCACTTAGCCATTGTGACCCCCATATCATTTCCAAAATATGACTCTCCAAATGTTCTATCTATCACCTGGTGTTTGATTTCACAGACATTTAAATATCCATTTATCCCATTGAATCTCAATCAATAATAAAATACGTCTTTAAATATCTTATTCTTTGTTTGTTCGTTTCTGGAGTTTAACATCCACTCCCACCAGTTTAAGATGAAGTCATATCTGACTCTTGATTGGGTGGTAGTAAAGAATATGTATAAGGTCACAGAAGCCAATTTCTTGCCCAATTCATAAACTCCCTCTATATTTCAATGGATAAGGTATTCAACTAAAATCTGAGACCAATTTTGGTCATCAGTATTAGGATTTTAACTATTTCTAAAAAATCATACTAGTTTGTTTTTGATCGGATGGTTTTTGTTTACTCCACCATAATAGTGAGTTTTCTCCCTTTAATCTCTCAACAGATCAGCTTCAAGAACTGCAGAAGCAAGCTAAGAGAGAAAAGGAGAATTACAGATTACAGATTAGTGATTTAAATGACAAATGTATGGAAAGAAAAGAAAGAGTGGATGAAGAAAAGAAAAAATTTATAGATTTTAAACAACAAGTTGCTTTAAATTCTTTGAATAGTCGTTCCGGAAAATCAATACCACCTAAGGTTAGCTTGGTTTATAATGTCTTTTCTGTTTCATATTCCAAATAATTTAAAGCAACATCTGAAAATTATTTCTTCGGGGGAGTGAGGAGGGGAAATATTTTAAACTCCGATCCCCACCCCTAACTCTATTCAGGGAGATTGGGTGACTGAATCTAGCTCAAATTTTAAAATTTTGCTAACTAAATGTCACACTGCCTTAAAGAAAGTTAGCGCTTTAGAATTTAAGTATAGTATTTAGCTAGCGGCTAACAGTATTTAAGTTTTAAAAGCCTGAAGTCTTGATCATCCGATTTTTATTGATGTTTAATTTGATTTTTTATGAGCGTTTTAGCCATCAAAAGTATAAAAACAAAAAGAAATACATTTTTATCAGATTGATGATAACTATTAATTACATTTTATAATGAATGTTTAACAAATTAGTGCCTTTACTGGTATGCTGATCAACTGTGACATTGTTTTAAGAAGGTATTGAATGAGGAGTAATTTTTTTTGGAGCATGATTTTTTGTCAAAAGCGTCTTTAAATTTTTTTGTTTATAGGACATAGAACAGTATATTGCTAATGAAGAAAAAAAGGAAGCAGAAGTTGTATTTGTCAGACTGGAGAATATCAGATCTAAAAATAAGTTAAAGAAAAAAGAACAGCAGTTAAAGTCAAAGGCAAGTACCGGTAGTTTTTAGGGATGCAAACTTTTTACCCCTTAGCATTATGTTAAATAAACTATTACATTGTTTAATAAAAATAAACAAAATCAAGACAGTTTTTACAGGTTACATACATGAGATTATTTATTTACGATATGTATATATATTAATAATCTTATTTAAAAGCTTAGAGGATTGTAGAAATTATTATATAAAATTTTGCATAACTATTGTATTATGTGTTTAAACAAGGGAGGTAACTCCTGAAAGATTAAATTGTGTGAGTCTTTATAATGTCCATATAATGTATACAATATGATATTTGCATTTATTATTTATTCATTTGTCTGCCTGCCCACGGTACAGTTTGCAATAATTTTCACTGTTTGGTATTATTTGCTAGTATTTCCCCAAAAGTAAGTGATAGAAATGAAATGATGTACTAATGAAGATGGGAGAATTGAAATAAAAGAAAGCCTTCAAATGAACTATTGTATTGCCCTACCCCCTATAACAGCACATTTTATGAACAAAATCTGATACTTTCAAATGAAATTTGTGCAAATGCAAACTCTCCCCTACAAATCTGAAAGAAATAGCTGGTTTATAGTCTCTATCACCCCTATGTATATAACAGCTCATATTAAGAGCAAACTCTTGTAAATATTTGTCTTTAACTTTCTTTGTCTGTAGGAAGAATTAGCAGAAGGATTACATTTGATAGATTTTGAACAGCTGAAGATAGAAAATCAAACTTATAACGAGAAAATAGAGGAAAGAAATGAGGTAAATAATGTGTTCATCTAATCCTTTTGTGGCATTTCATTTAGTGATTGAGCACGTTAAAAAGCACTACACAATCTATATGGAAAACAATGACTGGTTTATACACATATAGCGGGATGTACTTTATTATTATCAAGTAACATTATATACATTATATATTAGTCCCATGATTTAATTTGATTGTCATGCATGTTTTATGAAGAACCAGACCGCCAGTCCTATAAGACTAATGTGTCTGTGTAGATTTCTATCTTTCTTGGTATTAGTATTTATTCTATTTATCGGTTACTTACGTAGTTGAACTGGTATACATGAATATTATTCTAGTAAAAAGTTGTGCAGAAGTATTAGCTGGTAAAGCCTTTTATTTCTCCAACAACCTTCACATATTTGTAATAATAGGAAACTAACCAGGTCAGGGTTGCTGAAATAGAACAATCATTCAAGGCCACACAGGAATAAGTTTAAATGGAATTTATATGAAGTATTTAAGTATGTTTTTCAGCCTTTTGTAACTACTGTAAGCCAGATTACTGTCCTGTCATTTAACTTAAACACGTGTCTTAAAGGACATATATCTATGGTGTCCGTAGTGAAAAGTGCCTTGGAGTTGAATGCAAGCTTGGAAATAAGGCACCTGTCACTGACAATGTCAGGCACAGATTCAGGCTTTGTCAGGCACAAAACCTCTGGTGCCTGTCATTTTGTCTGGCACTGATTTGTCTTTTTTAATGATATTATTAATACATGTCCGGCACTAAGTTGAAAATGTCAGGTAGTATTTCATTAGTGCCTGACATTTTGTCAGCTACATCTAAACCTCTTATTTCCAGGCCTGGTTGAATGGGAGTGTTAGAAAATCCAAGTACCCAAGCAGATTTCAAGCCAAACAAAACATTCTTTTGAAGTGGGAATCGGGCACACATTTTGCTTTGCTTAAGGGTCACTTGTTCTGTTATTGTACTTTGAATACTGGTAAATTTTATAATGTGTTTCCTGCATTAAGATATTTATTGAGTACCTAAAGAATGAGTATATACAGTATCTCCTAAAAATTTTATTTATTCTCCAGGAATTGTTAAAATTAAGAAAGAAGATAACAAGCACTGTTCAAGTGTTAACACATTTAAAAGAAAAATTACAGTTCGTTCAAGCAGAAAATCAGGTTCAAAAGAAAAAATTACAAGATGTAGAGTCTTTTGTTGGCCAGGTAAACAGCTTCAAATTTATTCTAAGAAATCATAAACTTAATGTTGCAACCGATATTTCATAAGATTCTTCTTTCCAGTTACTGTATACATTTCCTTTGAGAAAATATGTGTTGAAATACAACAGTAATAAAGGTAAAAAATGTTGTAATATTGATAAATTATGACTTCTGGGGCCTATTTCACGAAATTTTAACTAAGATAAGATCCCAATTTTAGTAATTTGATTGGATAATATTAGATTGATTTTAGTGCTTAGCCAATCAAAATTGAAGTATCTACTAAAATTGGATTTTATCTTAAGTTAAAATTTCGTGAAACAGGGCCCTGGTTCCCAGAATTTAACAATATTAATAGAAATTTTTATTACAGTTTTTATGTTCCCGGGTTTTTTATTATGTTAAATGTCATGCTTATCGAGATTGCTTAATTTTCTTTCCTGTTACCCACAACAGCGTACCATTGTTTTGTTTTTAACCAATCATGCTCCGTGGTGGTTATCAGTTTATACTTCCTGTTCCTCTTCAGTTGTCAAATAATGTAATCTTTATGAGCAATCAACCACACAAAATTATGTTTAAGAAATAGTTGTATAGAAAACTTAATTATTCCTACTACTTATTTATGGTGATTCTTGTGTTTTATAAAAATACAATTTATTAAAGAAATTGTCCTTTAAAGCTGAACTCTGATTACAAATCTACAGAAATAATTAAATGGGAACAGATCTCTTGTTGTATGCCATAATCAGTTGCCATATTTGGTCTACAAATTGAAAACAAGTATGGAGACTGTTTATTAGGGCCTTAACTTTTTTTATTTAATTATTTTTGTAGGTTTGTAATGAGGGTTCAGCTTTAACTTGTAAATTTTAGTGCCTTCCATACCTGTCGTTTCTTGTAATATACAAATGAAATTTTCTAATTTCTATTAACAGAAAAGGGATATCCTATCAAGAACTAAACAAGCGAGAGATTCCTTACGTATAGATAATCACAGATTACGCCAAAATTGTGGCCTTCTAGGAAATGAACCCCTTTTACGAGACTTTGAGGAAAGAAAGGATGAGAGTGATGACCTAAAGATAAAATTAGAAGAGCTCCGTTCTCTGCATGCAGAATTAGCCTTAAACTGTAACCAAGTTAGGCGAAAGATAGAGCAAGCTAGAATGGGGCAAGCGTAATAATTCTAAAAAGAAATCGAATAACTTATAGAAAATATTTTTAAAAGAACTGTTTTATTTTATGAAGATTTATAAACTTATATCTTAAATTTTATTGAATATACACACTTTAAATTAAATGTCAAATTTTAAATCCTATTAAGACTATACATGTTCACAAACATTTATAACTGTTCATAATAGGTATACAGTTTATTATTATTTAAATTCAATTGGAAGATTTTTAAACTCAGAAAAGATATGTCCGTGACTGTATATAAAAATTATTTATTCAGTATTATTGTAAATACATATTGTCTGTCTGTAATTGCTGTATCGAAGTATTTATGATTAAACACAAATAATTAGACTTTACAGTAATGCATGTATTTCACTTTTTTAAATTTGTAATCTGTATACTGGTAAGTTTGGTTTAAATTGGATAAAAATATGAACTCCTGCTTATTTTCATGAAGTCAAAGGTGATACTTTATTCTCCGAATGGAGTCAACTGGTGTGGTTTCGAATCCCTGGTTGTAAGTGAAAACGAGTAGGGTTGCCTGTCCAACCTCATGGGTTTTTTTTGATGTCTTCCAGTTTCCTCCCACTGCTAAAGACGCCTATGCGCAAGCGAATTATTGAAATAAAATTAAACCATATGTAAGTCCCCAAATGACTTAGTTTGTGCGTTAAACCCCATTTCTCTCTCCTCTCTCTACATTGACACAAAGTATCAAATTTCATTCAAATCAGTAGAAATGGCATGAAAAGTTATATTTTGTCCTTATTTGATTGCCCATAATTCTGTAAATAATTGAAAAATCCCATTCAGACAGTATTTTAGCACTGTCACTGTTCATTATATATCACTATCAGGGATAAAATTTAATCAGATTTTATTGTACTGATCGATCAAGGGATTACATATTAAAATATACAAATAACAGGCATACATTTACACACAAAACAAATGATAATTTTAATACAGCTTTCATTTACTAACACCACAAACAGTATATATATATATATATACACATTCACTCAAAAATGTCAAAGTGCCAAAGTAAAAAACAACAATAATTGCATGGAAACTTATTACAGTAGAACTTGTATTAAGCAAGAACCCAAGGGAAATTCAAAAATGCTTGCTTAATGGAGGTGCTCTTTGACTAGAGGTATCCAATATTGCCACAACCCCTATCACAAAAAATAAAGATATAGATTGCATATATTTTTTTATTCATGTAGTATAACAATAACAATACATGTACTTTTTTATTTAGTTGTGAATTCAAAGTAGTCGCGTATACGTGTTTGTTTAGTAATACTGGGTCTCTGGCCCCCAATATTTCTTTTACTTTCATCATAGCGTCTAAAAGCCTTTCAAAATGCCGTGAATTTGAGAATTTCCCACCCCAACTATTTTAACGATTACACGACCACTTAATAAAATCTCGGTGTTTTTTGTGCTGACATAAATTAATTCCGCTTGGGTGCATTGGGAGTGAACATCAATACTTGCATTGATAAATTTGACCGTCGTTGAATCTTGCGCCGAACGAAAATTCTTTACTCAAATCTCGAACATAACTTCTGTAAACTTGTCATTTTGTACCAACCTTCGATACTACTGTCTACCATTGTGATGCATTCGATAATGTTTATCCATTTTTGTGAAGCAAATCGATGAATTAATTTTATTTTATCAAAAAAGCGCATGAACAAAAAATCCATCGCTGATTTTATCACCGATTTACAGGGGGTGTAACTCTGTACATTCCAATCTGCACTGTTGAGTGTTGGGTATAAGTATAAGGCCATATTGAATTGAATAAGGGCCAGAACTCAACATCTGTAGACAGGCTAGCGGTGAGGCTGATTTTTCCCCACCCTAATCCCACAATAAAAAGAAGACACTTAAAAATTTATTATTTTATAAAACAACAAATAATCACTCAGTTAACCCAGCAAATGTTCATTATATAGCCTGCACCAGTTCTATCACTCATTCAATTAGAAGCAGAGCTATCGTCAAATTAAATTACTGATGTCGGCTTACCCAGTGCAGAATCGAGATTCAAACCCCGCCACGCGCAAGCGAATTATTGAAATAAAATTGAAACCATGTTAGTCCCAAAATGGCCAAGTTTGCGTCGAGTGGACGTTAAACTCATTTTTTTTTTCTCTCTCTCAAACCCTGCCACGGCACTATAACTTGTTGAATATATATACTTAGGCCTATATACCTCAGTTAGAATCAGAATCAGTTATTGTATGTCCTAAAAGGTGTAATGGACAGACAAAGGAACCCATTTTAAATTGTACCCTGCTTTCATCGATCGAAAGGCGACAAAACATGAATCGTAAATGTATCGCATTAAAAAGTAAATCTGTAGGCCTATATAGTGTTTAACAGAACCGCATACGAGATCCAGTAGCATTCTACAGAAAAGGGCAGTGGCGGATCCAGGATTTTATTGAGGAGGGTGACAATCCCATGTTTTGTTTCACCGCCCGTGGAGCGATGGGTGCCGCAGGCACGCATCCGAGTGCCGTGAGCGTGAACAGTAGGGAGGGGGTGGCTCCCCCCAGAAAATTTTGAAAAATTATCATCGATTTCCTCGCATCTGAGCCATAGCGAACAATGATTTCTGTTCGTCGACAATGTTTCATTTCGTTGACGATTTTCAAAATTTGAAGAATAAATTTCGACATTTACATATACTATTCAAAAAAAGTAGGGGATATTTGATTTTGGGGGCATAATACTAAAATATGCAAATGACTACGAAAAAAGTCACTATAGAACCTAACAGAAGAAACATTTCCAGTTACATGTGACGCCCAAACGCACCAATAGCTACTGCATGGAATGCAGGTGATGCTTGGGATCATCATGGGGGTCCAACCCAAGATTTGCACGACTCTGACTTTGAATGTTACAGTCATTGTGGCATTGAATTCCAGGGTGGAAACATCAGTTTAATTGTTTTAGTGACCAGAAAACAAATTTTTATATGCGTCGGCTTACCCAAAATGAAAGGTTACGTGCCCTTGGCATGCTACAGATCGGCACAACACAGGCGGTTGTGGCGCGGACGATGAATGTTTCTCAGTCTGTCATAAGCAGGCTATGGTCCAGATACCGTGATACACAATCTGTACAGGACAGACCACGCTCAGGTCGACAACTCAAGCCCAGGATCGATTTATCCGTACCTTGGCCTTGAGAAATCGTGTCATCACAGCAAATCAGATCAGCGCTCGTCTTCAAACAGACACTGGTGTGAGAGTGAGTGGCCAGACGATTCGGAATCGACTGCATAGGGGTCACCTTCGCGCCCGCGTGATCCCTTGTTTGAGAGATCATCACATTGAGCAATGTGATGTTTTCAGATGAGTCAATGTTCACTGTTGATTTTTTGGACAGAGGTAGGAGGGTGTGGCGTCGTCGAAACGAGCGCATCCAAGACGTTAACGTCATCAGACATGATCGATTTGGGGGTGGTTCTGTTATGGTGTGGGGAGGCATCACTGTTGCTGGAAGAACGGCTTTACATGTTGTTGCAGGGCGTGTTACAGGCCAGTACTACCGGGACAATATCTTGGCAGTCCATGTTGTGCACTGAGTCCCGACCTCTCCCCCATCGAGCATGTCTGGGACATGCTTTGACAAGAGGTTACGTCAACGTCAACAACGTCCTGCCAATGTCCAAGAACTTACTGCTGCGTTGCAACAGGAATGGGACAATCTGGACCAAAATGACCTTAGACGTCTCATTAGGAGTATGCCACGTCGGATCAATGCTTGTTTGGCAAACAGAGGAGGATTTACCCGTTACTGACTTTGTTGTGATGCTGTGGTAACTTTGCTGTTTGACCCCGGGTATCATTATATTCGATAAAACGGACAAATTTGGTTTTGAAGTAGTAAAATACCCGTCAGCTCATAGTAACATACCAGATACGACACTATACAATGTTTTCTATTCACAGGCATTACGATTTTTAAAAATATGCAACAATAAAGAACTATTTCTTTCCCGAATAAAAACTCTTAATTTTAAGTGCACGGCCAAAGGTGGTTTACAATTACGCATTTTGAAAGAAATTTCAAAACTTCCATTTCTTCAACATAATAAGTTTTACATTTCTTATAACGATATTACTGACTACATATTGGATAATGATTCTATATAAATTGCTTCCAGATGTCTAGTCCTATCTGGATTATCGCCCTTATTTTTAGGCCTTTATGAATACACTAATAACTTACGATTTCTTCAGCATTCCTGTTTTGCATTTCTTACGTGGGACATTATATAATAATTATACTATGGTTTGTACAATTGCATGGTCTTTAAAACTAATAGTTTTTTATATTTTAACGTAATTTTATCTAGATTATCGCCCTTTTATCGGGAAATTGCACCTTCTAAACCACGACGTCATAACAACTATTACGGCAGATTCACGTCACACCACTCAGTCAGCAGACGGCTGTCTCCCTAGATAGTCTATTCCTTTGCTTCTTTGTACTCAGTTATGTTTTTGTTTCTGTGACGGTTGCAATGTTTGTCCTAAATGCATTTATATACTTCAATCCTTTTATTGATTTAGTTTTGAACTAGGCCTACTTCTGATACATTTAACTATGTGGTTACTTGTGTAGCGGAATTTATACAACAATATGCTTGCATTCGTAATTCTTGCAACATATAATAGATCATGACTCATGCTGACACTATATACTTATTTCTTTGGGTTGCATTCCCAGTTGTTTTCAAATATGATTGAAGTCTGTGTCACCACAGGCCCGGGACTGTACAGCGCAGTGGACGCTTACGGCTCGCCCCCGGACCCATTCACTCTCTTTGATTTGTTTATGTTTGTGGTCTTTGAGTATGATGTCTTGTCCATATATTTGTTTTTGTGTAGAATTGTGTGTGGTGCAGCCCTCCTGCACTTACTATTATAATGGTCAGTCTGTGCCTTACTTTCTAACGATCATTTGGAATGAATCGATGAATGTGAACTTCATTTTATTTTGTCATTTGTTTCTTCGTCAGTTTCATTAGGTGACTTTAATAACACTTAAAAATCAAATATCCCCTACTTTTTTTGAATAGTATATGTTGATTATTGTGAAATTTTGCATACATCAAAGATAGTGCGGACTGTACGTACAAAGAAGTTGCCACATTCACGGAAAAGTTGTCAACGCCTCTTATAATAAACAGCCAGTTATATATCCAGATTATGAACCTATAATAATGAACAAACTGTTTGAATGTTATCGAATATTTGCAAATGTACAGTCAATTTTCTTCGCCAATGATATCAGTCCTATCAATACCATCGTAAAATAATGTATAATTTATACATCAGTCTTACAAAAGTGTTGATGCTTCGATGAATTTCCTGCAAATGTCCCAAGAGATCAGCCGCGGTTTACGGAGCTAATTTCTGCCGCTAGTAACATACATGTAGATGCTGATTATGTGTCTGATAAGATGCGCACCATGTGCTATATAATATATATACGACCATGCGTGTGCATGTCCCGGTGGAAACTTGAAGGACCCGGGATTACGACAAACGAAAGAACCACACGACACAACTTTAGCAATATAAACTCCGTCGCAATCATGTCTTTTAAACATTAAAGAGAACTATTGTCCGAAATAATGTTCAAGATGATAATATTAAGTTATTTCGCCAAAATATAGGCTATTTGGGGGAGCTGCGACCCTTTCTGAACCTTCACAATGTCAATAGATTTGAAATGAAATGGGGTTTAACGGGAATTAGGTCAACCTATCATACTTGACTGCTTTCCGTGAATTCCTAATTTCGCCAAAATATATCATTTTTGTTAGTTGTGCCCTTTATGAAACTTCGCAATGTCAATGCATTTCGATGATAACTATCAGGTAGTTAGGCCTACTATAGGCTAAGTAACGTTATTAAATGTTTTGGCTCTGCTCTTCGCCGAAACATTATCAGGAGACCTTTCCGTGAATTCATAAACCACATAAAGCTCATTTTTCCCCACCTCCACCCCAATTCGGTGAACCGCCCATTTTCCTTTTCTCGGACAATGTTTTCAATTTTGGACATACATTAGAAACTCAGTCGCAACTATTGTGAGAAAGCACCTTTTTTCTAATTAGTGATTTTAGTTTAGATGGCTCAATAAGTAAAGCACTGGCTCGTTAGCTAACCTTGGAGGACCTACTGAGTTCGATACAGGAGTTGGAAGTGGAGAAAATTCCTCCGAGACTTTCGGCGATCGATGAAATTAATCTGATTATTATTTTACATGGACAAATTGATACAGAGTTTTAGATGTATGCTGTTGCTCATTACCAGGGGGTAGGCCCACTGAGAATTTCCAACATATAGGCTCCCATCGGCGGGACGATTTACCCAATACTACCCAATACTACCCAATTCTACCCAATACTACCCAATACCACCCCAGTACTACCTCAAAATCACCACATACTACCAAATACTACAACATAATACTGCAAAATGTGCATATCAATTGAATTTTTTCAAAAATAATTAGTTATACCGTGGGAATTGTACTTCAAATGCGATTACCGATGTCTGGCTGTTCCTTTTGCCTCCCTATATCACCTAAAACAAGCAAAAACTAACCAAATACTATCAAATACTTATCACATACTACCCACTATCATCAAATAACAACCTTATGTTGTCAAATAGCAAAACATTTGTTTAATTACTGCGACGAATATTCGATAATTCGCAGAGAATGAAAATGAATGTGCAGTTATCTCCCTTTACAACCGATAACTGGATTTTAGATTGATTTGCGGATTAATCATCTTATTTTGCGTTGCGGTTGGTTTCCAAATCGACGAAATTAAAATAAGAAAAGCAAGTATTTTTTGTGTATATTTTAATCATTGTGTGTAATTAACTACAGTATTATTATATAAGATGGCCAGCAGTCTATAAATAACTATTTAAATCCTTCCATGGGTATCGTCAGGAGGTATGTCCATTAACAAATAACAAACAAAAAATTCGTTTGTTTCTGGGGTTTAACGTCCACTTCCACACAGGGTGATATCGTAGACAAACAAAAAAACAACTGCATATGTTTATATTTATTTTTTCATGTCAACTACTAAGTTATGGCATGTTTACTGTCATTTGAAAATAAACGTAATTTGTTTATTACAAATGTATAATGCTCTAGTCGTATATACACCACCTTACTTAACAATTAATCAACGGGTGTTAAGATTGTTGATTGGGTAATCAAGTTCTGCTTCCACCCGTAGTACCCCCCAAAATCGGTTTATTCAACATGGAAGGTGCGAGACCCACTTCAGTGGCATTTGATAAAGGATTGTGTCCTGAACCAGGAAATATAACTTAAGAATGGAATTTTTGGTGGAAAGGTATATCACCCTGTGTGGAATTTGACGTTAAACCAAAGAAACAAACGAATTTTTTGTTTTAATTTCGTCGATTTGGAAACCAACCGCAACGCAAAATAAGATGATTAATCCGCAAATCAATCTAAAATCCAGTTATCGGTTGTAAAGGGAGATAACTGCACATTCATTTTCATTCTCTGCGAATTATCGAATATTCGTCGCAGTAATTAAACTAATGTTTTGCTATTTGACAACATAAGGTTGTTATTTGATGATAGTGGGTAGTATGTGATAAGTATTTGATAGTATTTGGTTAGTTTTTGCTTGTTTTAGGTGATATAGGGAGGCAAAAGGAACAGCCAGACATCGGTAATCGCATTTGAAGTACAATTCCCACGGTATAACTAATTATTTTTGAAAAAATTCAATTGATATGTACATTTTGCAGTATTATGTTGTAGTATTTGGTAGTATGTGGTGATTTTGAGGTAGTACTGGGGTGGTATTGGGTAGTATTGGGTAGAATTGGGTAGTATTGGGTAGTATTGGGTAAATCGTCCCACCCGGCTCCCGTTGTCAATCGTCCGGCCATTACAATAGGGCAAAATCCGAGGTCAATCCGTATGCACGTTAAAGAGATCTGGATAAATTCGACGAAGAATAGGTGGGAAACTCCGCTTAATCCGGGTAATATATCTCTCATGGCACATTGCATGGTGTATGCCCGGTCTTACTCAATCTACGATAATATAATTCCGAAAAAATGTCAATCGGGAAGTAGAACTTGAAAGTAAAATTAACATTGCTTATTTTATTGGTTGAGCTCACCCAATAGAACCAACCGTTCAATGATAAAGTATGACAAAGGTTACGGATCTAGGCTACAGGTTGTCAAACAAACTACTGATATCATTTATATATACAATGTATACTCTATTGGTCAGATCTTATGATTATCTCGATGTTCTAGTAAGCTAGCCCAATAAATCAAACGTATAAATTTAATTTATTTGAAAAACTGCAATCGGTCATAATTTGACACGACTAAACTAGACTACTACTATAGGACCTTATAAGGTTCATGACAGGACTACTAAAAATAAAAGCTTACACCATTTATTTTATTAATAATCCACATTACTCATTTAATCCACGGTGGATTAACTAGCAGTTTAAATCCATTTTAGCTACTACTTATCAGAAACTATATAAAAAGTACACATATCAATTCCAAGAAACCCAAACACAATCAGATGAATCACATGTCGTCGTTCCTAGTATTACTATTACAGGCGTAATTACATGACCTATATCAATATTCAACCAAGACAGGTAGGTTTGAAACACGGTATCTTGAACAAAATATTCCACAAAATCTCCTGTTCAAACTTATCCTTAATATAAAGTCACCAAATCCTGTTTTTGTTCCGCGTATATAATACAACCTTTTACAGAAACTCTACGCATGAACGGCGGAGAACCCACGTATTTTGCCGTGTTGTATCTAAAAATAGATTTGCGTCTGGTATAACCCGGATGAATTCTCGAAAATAGCTATTTCTAGGAAATAACACAACCCACTGAGGTGTATAGGCCTGCTTAGTCCAATTTTAGTGGAATTGAGAAAGAATAGCTTTACTTTCAGTTCACAACAAATATCTGGGACAATTTAAAATGCAAACAGTTTGTGTGTTGACTACAGTTTGGTCAAGACGTATCGATCAGAGCAGTTTAACAGCTATTTTATACAGCATCCATAGTTACTGTTCTTGGATTCTTAGAGTCAAATGTGTGGTGGTACCATATACGACGTGCCTCTAACAAATTCCGCCACTTTCAACAAGCAAGTAGGAGGCATGAGCCCTACTGCAAAAAGTAAAAAAGATATGAAATCATACAGAAATGACCTGAAGTCAAATAAACCAGTATATTATGTGCCAAGGGAACGTATAGATAGTCAAGATGAATTCTATATTTTATCTAGAAATGACAGCTTAGTAAACCATTGTACCTGGTATTATCCCGAATGTTCAAGTAGTGAGGCTAGGAAATTATTGAAGTCCGCCGATGTTGGAACTTTTCTACTTCGAAATAGTTCTGATCCTAAATGTTTGTTTAGCCTCAGTGTAAAAACACAGCGTGGACCAACAAGTGTGCGAATAAAATATTCCGGGGGATTATTTCAGTTGGACTGTGAAGACGGATTGAGTGGAAAGTTGCCCAAATTCGAAAACGTTGTTGCTCTAGTCAACTTTCATAGTACTTTATCAAAAAATGACCAAGAAAACAAGTGTCTGTGGTTAGAACCGTCCGGCAAAAAGAGTCTCCCTGTTCTGTTTCATAAACCTAAGTTACGTAAACCGGACTCTTTAAAACATTTAGCAAGGATGGCCGTTAACGCGTGTCAAAGTGATATCCATATACCCGAAATATCTACGGAATTATTACCGATTCCACAGTGTCTAAAACGTTATTTACGGGATTATATATACCGACTTTGAACTTATGTTTATTCTTTAATAATCAAAATTTTCTATGGAAAAGATCTTTAAATATCTGTATTTTAAAGCTAAAAATATTCTGTGGTGAGATCTTTAAAATTTCTGTATTTTAAAGCTCAACAATTTTTGTTTCATTTTTGCTGCTGTCATCACTAAGCTTTAAATTGTTCGGATTAACACCCTGGTCAATAAAATTGCCATATTGTATTTTATTATACACTAGTTGTGTGGATGTATGGATGGGTATTCATGTGTTTGTGACAGTTTTATAATAATATATAAGATTTATATTATTTATTGAATAAATGTTATGTCATAAAATATATATAAATTTTCGTTTGACAGTGTCTCAGTTTAATGTATTTGGTCATTAAATAATGTGTATGATTAATTACGCACCGTAGTTATAGTCAGTTGTAAGAAAAGGGTGCGTATTAAATCAATTCAGGATCTATAACCGACGTAGATTGTTTTCCCCATGCATGAAAGAAGGAGTGTTGTTTGTACGGTAACTGTCACAACAATATTGAAATGGCGTAATTTTGTAATCTTTCGATTTCGGTACAGCATCCGCGTAGGAGGAGGCCTATACATTTTATTATTAATAATTCATTGACAAATGTTAATTACAAAGTCCATTACCATTGCAGGTCAATTTAAAATGGGTGTGGGGGTATCACTTAACGTGAGAACGTACGGATTCTTATTACAAACGATGTACTAATTCCGAAGCGTTCCCAAACTCATTTTTTGACCTGTTTCTTGAATTGAACACATTGTCTTTTTTGAAATTGGCTACACATAATGTATTCGCTGCAGCATTGTATTGAAGCTGTAGGCTACTTGTAAACGGTTGATAAGTAGAGAGAGTGAGTCTAACCTCTACTCGGTAAATGGTTCGATTTTTGGGCGTATACAGGGAGGGGTCCTTCAGGGGCGTTTTAAGGTTTATCGTGGCGGAGGCTATACTATTTTGAGGGCCTTCTTTCGCGGGGTCCGGGGGGGGGGGGGTCTTGATTGATGATTTTCATACCAGTGTAATGACTGCATACTCATTCAGTAGTGGATTCGACAGTAACAGTGTCAAGAAAACGGTTGATTCGGACTCGGGTGGCCTTTCCGTTGGCCAGAGGGGCCCTTTTGTAAGACGAGGGGGCCTTTTGTCTGCCTTGAGGGCCCTCCCTAACTAGGGTACATTTCATTTTTCTCATCCGTTTTAGCATTTTTCTCCCGTTTTATTTGTTTAACTTCTTTGATTTTTTTTCACAAGGAGGCTGGCGCCTCCAGCGCCTCAGCTATAAAACGCCTTTGGGGTCCTTAGCAGTGGCGGGAGAAATCCCTCGAGGTTGGACAGGTAACTCCTTGTCACATAATACGAACGGGGAATCGAAACCAGATATGTGTGTAGAAATGAATTGATCAATGAAATGGAGTAGGGCCTATTACTTTTCTACACAAACCGGACTATAAAATGGAAAAACGCCATACAGTGTCTAATGAGTTTATTTTACCTGAAAAACAGCACCGACAAGAAGAGTTGACAAAGCCCAGAACCAGGGTCCTTTAAAGGGGCCCGATGATTCATGTCATGGCAAAAAGAGACAAAAACTATTAAATTCCAGATGAAAGTAGCCTACCACAATATGAGTGGAGGCGCTTTGGGCGGTGAATCTGCGATCACTCAACCTTCTCTCTGATTGGTCGAAATCCGTGCTAATCATGGGTATTTTTTCATATGTTACGCATGCGTGCCCCTCAAAAGGACATGCATGCTTGCCATGCGAAAGGATATAAAATAATATTTTCGTAGCGGTAAGGGGTCTCGCTAATCCTTCTCAGGCCTTAAATGATATAAAAATTATTAATTATACATTTATTAACATAGACAGATCTAATCAACTCTCGATGCCATCGGATGGCTCTGATGTTAGATTACAACAGTTCGGTCATTTAATGACTAAATTTAAATATGGCGAAGCGAGGCTAAGACTCGTATAACCAGCACTGTGGTTACGATAATAAACAATCAATATATATATACATCTCGTGAAAACTACAAACAATGATAACTTCGCACAGAATAATGTAATTTGAATGAAAATCCCTATAGGCCTATATGAATTTCGCATTAGTTATTTTTTGTCCCCCGCCTTTCGAAGAAAGTTGGGGGACTATTAAAATGGGTTCGTCCGTCTGTCTGTCTCTCTGTCTGTCTGTCCGTCCGTCACACTTTTTGGGACACAATAACTCTCTTCCTAATTGAGTTAAAATGTTCAAACTTAGTGTATATGCTTATTAGGTCAATGCCTTGATGGAGTTCGAAGATGAGCATTTTCCGCTTAGGGTAGGCAGAGATAAGCAATTTGATTGGTTGATGCTTTGAGACACGATAACTTTAGTTCTAATTAAGTGAGAGTGATGAAACTTGGTGTATAGTTTCATTACAGTAATACCTTGACTAAGATCGATAATGAGCATTTTCTGCTCAGGGTAAGCAGAGCGATAAGCAATTTGATTTGCCGAGACTTTGGAACACAATAACTCTCCTTCGAATTGAGTTAAAATGTTCAAAATTGGTGTGTATGCTTATTAGGTCAATGCCTTGATGGAGTTCGAAGATGAGCATTTTTTTTCTTACGGTAGGCAGAGATAAGCAATTTTTGGATGACACTTCGTGTTCAGTTTGATTGGTCGATACGTTTGAAAAAAATAAATGTGCGATTAATTAATATGTGTCATCTATTTATTTTGGGATTTCGGCGGGGGACACCAGCCTCACTGTTGGCTTGTTTTTTTAACTATAAGCAAGAATTATCAGCTCTTTATCTAAATCTTACATAATGTATCTTTAAACTGATATCACAAACATTGATAACTTCGCTCAGAATAAAGTAATTTGAATTAAATTTTCAAGATATTCGTTTTACATTATCTAATTTTGAACTATTAAAGCAAGAACGACCAGCTCTTTATCTGAATGTATTTTTTAAACTATTATACGATTTTACTTATTGTATTGACCCCATAAAGAGATATTAATCCCTCTGTTGACCTTAGTAATTAACTTTCTAAAAATAATATATTTCTCGGTTAAGATTTGTAACATACACATAAATATTCCGTATCCGGTTTCGTTCGTTTCCTTGAAATCAAGAGAAAAAGCTCCAATTAGACGTAGGCTGTTTAACGCATGACACCACATTAATATGGCAAACAAATTATTTATAGATGTTCTCCTGCCTTTAGGGGGATCACATGGCTAAGTGGGTAAGGCGCTAGCTCTCTAGCCTTGAGATCGAGTGTTCGATCCCTGCATTGGCCGAGAAAGTTCATCTTGATTTTCCAGCGTGGTTTCCCCTTGTTAGTGATGCAGAACGGAGGGCCTGACAAGGATAGCTGCCTAGTCGTTCGGATGGGACGAAAAACCGAGGTCCCGTGTACACATTGGAGTGCACGTAAAAGATCCCTTGGCAGTTGGAATTCGATATAAGAGTAGGCCGTAGTGCCGCTGCCCGGGCAAAATTTCCCTCATAGCACACTGTATGGCGTATGCCCGTCTTCCATTAGCCCAGGTGAGGTGCATAAGAGTGGGACGTTAAACACCATTTCATTTCATTTCTCCTGCCTTTAGCAATAACACTCGTCGAAACGAAGCAAAGAATAATAAAAGGGGGAGAACCCTCGTGTCATCGTCGAAACGTAGCAGGGAATGATGAAAATGAAGAGAACTTTCACCACTCCCTTACTAAGATCTCCCCTCTTTTCTATCTTGAGATTTTTTATAAGACACACGTATATTTTGAAATAGGATGCCAGTAAAGTTTTAATTGCATGAAAGCTCGTAAATTGGGCGCCCTTATTAAAGTTTGGTCCAAATTCAATGAATTCTATAATAAATAGTTTTAACTATTTATTATAGTATAGAACAAATTAAAAACATTTTAGTCGTTTGATTTC
This sequence comes from Patella ulyssiponensis, assembly GCA_963678685.1. Classification (NCBI taxonomy): domain Eukaryota; kingdom Metazoa; phylum Mollusca; class Gastropoda; family Patellidae; genus Patella; species Patella ulyssiponensis. Next base: position 80,453,242 of record OY783226.1, on the reverse strand, counting down.
CACAATCACATTTAAATAGGCCACTTATATAACATGGATTGTGTCGGACATTATACTGTTATGCCATATAACGAAGAACACAATCTTTTCTCAGAATGACAAGGAATCCATGTAACGCAAGTGTATGTACATTTCTAGAGAAAAAACTAGTAAAAGCCACAAGATTAACAAGTTTGTAATCGGTAGTACATTTCTCCGAAAATATAACTTTCATTTTCCTATATTTGGCAAATTGGTTAGCCATTAGATAGAACGAGCATGTGAACATAAATGGAACATTCAATTTTAAGACGAGGCTGTTAAATTTATTAAAAGAGCTAGATCTGTCAATTGCAGGCTATTCTTTTAGGTTGTAACTGTTATATAAATTATTAATTACCATTATACAACTTACCAAGACTATATAATAAACTCTCGGTACCAGCGGTTGCTCGAAATTTTCAACAGATAAATACGATTAACAGTTAATGATTTAATATACAAATGGATAATCGCGACTTTGTAGCAAGGCACTCGAGACTACATTGTTATTTTAACTGCGATAGCTTTGCCAATAGAATGAAGTAATTTGACTGAAACTTTCAACATATTCCCTTTTCATTATTTAATTTAACTAATATTATAGTGAGAACTGTCAGCTCTTTATCTAAATTTACATAATGCCTCTTTAATATTTTATAATTGAATTTAACTCTCAGTTTACTCCAACTCACTTTACTGATATCAAACAACTTATACATTAGATGTGTTTGGAAATGTTAAGTGAATGTCGTCTTGTTCATATAAGTATAGGCAACACAAAGTCGGTTATCTCAGCACTAATTTTTGGTTAATTCGGGGTATCACAAGACACTAAAATGTGATAAGGGTTAATAACCCATGAAGTCATTCTCCGAAATTATTAAATTTCTATATGGTCTACCTACACATCTAAATTTCAAATCAATTGAGGGGTGACTTTGACTTGTATAATCGTGATTGTCGATTAGGTGTTTAGTCCCCACTCTACGAGCAACGGTGAATAATGTGAGAGAGAGCGACAGAAAAGAGTGGGGGGGGGCACTCAACACAAACTTGGTCATTAAAATTCAGAACTAACATAATACTGTTGCATGCAATAATTTGCTTGCGCGTACGTGACTTTAGTAGAGTGCAAGAAAACGGTGGAACCAGAAGAAAACCCACGAGGTTAGGCAGGCGACCCTATCTCATGTCATGGGATGGAAGTAACACCACAATCACCGCAATGCACAAAATAAATGTCTACAGTACACGCGTTGACCCCCGCCCCATTAGAATGTATTAAGAAGCTAATTTTCTAAGTTATGTTATGGTAAGGTTTAAAGTAGCTAAGTCTGTAACTCAATATCATCCAAAATCTTTAACATTGAAAACACGAATTATTGGTCAATTTAAATCAACATTGATGCTGTGATCTTACCAGAAAAAGATCAGCTTCGGCTAACCAATATTTAAGACAAAATAAACATTTTAGCATTGGTACACGAATCGTGTACCATAATGCGTTTCAGCCCCAGTTCTAGCAAGAGACTCGAGGAACGAGGCTAGAAACATTGCACCAAATCAAACGGCGTATGTAGACTGGAATAACCAGACGCTAGAATTTTTTATTCGATTTAGACTGCTGGCTTATTTCGCCAAACATATCTGATTTGAAATGAGAGTAACAACGGAAACCATTGAATGTAAATCAGTCTATATACATTCATATTAGAGTATTATATGAGTTGTGAACCACTTGTCTCAATTTCTAGGTCCCAAATGTTAGCGATTTAGCTCCTTTAAGTACCACAACAGGTAATGCTCTTACAAACACATGTAACCAGCATAGGCGTACGAGCCAGGGGGGCAGCTGCCCCCCCCCCGCCCCCCCCCCCCCCCCCCGATAACTTTCGGGCAAGCTGACTTTTCGGGCAGAGGGGTAAAGTGAAAAAAAAATTTTATTTCATCTACTTGGCAAAATAAAGTGCCTGAAATCTAATATAAAACTAATTTTACGGGCTGGAATAGCAGGAAAACGCGTTTGCGGCCGTCAAATATTCCAAAATTTTGTTGGGATCCAAACAAGGTCAGTTTCGCTTTTTTGTCTCTCGAAGAAAACCGGCGCCGCTCTCTGTAAACCCGAAATTTTTTCGGGCATTTCTAGTTTTGCTACCCTATAACTGTCATCGGGCCCTAAAATAACACTAATTTTACTTGGGGATCATACAAGGTCAGTTTCGCTTATTCGCCTCTCGAGGAAAACCGGCGCCGCTCTCTGTAAACCCGAAATGTTTTCGGGCATTTCTAATTTTGCTTCCCTAACTGTCATCGGACCCTAAAATAACACTAATTCTGCTTTCCTTTTAATTTAATTCCGCGAATTTGTACTGAGTTGACTATGGATTAAAATTTTTTGTCTTGGGCCACTCTAATTTGTGCGACATTTGTGAATGCAACAGTCTGATTGGATGGTTGGAATTCAGTCGGTTACAAAAACATTGTACACTTTTGGAGTTGCGTACACGGGCTAGAATAGCAGAAAACGCAATTGCGGTGGTTAAATTTTCAAAATTTACTCCCAACGGTCCCGTTTTCGTGGAATTCGAGTCGATTTTTTTCGGGCATTTCGGGTTCTGCCCCCCTAACTGTCATCGAGCCCGTACGCCTATGTGTAACCTGGATTTATCGATATAACTACAAATGTATTCGACGAACGCTTTATTATAATATTATTGAATTTATTTATTAATACATGAGAAATCGAAAATAGAGGGGTTTCGAAGAATTCATTCTGTGAAAGTGGATGACCCCAGTTACTTGCTTTTATAGATTTTGTTTACGTGTCGCGTGGTCCCATTGACATTTTTTGAAGTACCGAAAATAAATAAAGGTGTTACATGTAGATAAAAATATTTTATATTTGGCGTAAAAAGGTATATAAAATTAGCAAAAGGTACCATTCTGTCCGTATCAACGTAAACAATGCACGCGCTATATAGAGTCAGTGTTAGAAAATCAGTTCTCCTTTCCAGACCCAGACTCTATAAAACAATAGATGTGGGGAAAGTGAGGTCCCCCCCCCCCCCCCTGGCACAGACACAGAGACTAAATAAACCTATTCAATTTCATCAAATTACTGCAGAATAACAAATAATATTCTCAAAATTATCGAAGCTAACTCAGACTTAGTGTATTCGACTAAAATCGTCGATTTTGGACTTAAAATGTCGGCCAACGTAGTTCTCAAGCGGAGCTTACTGCAGGGCAATAACTAGCTCAGAGCAACGAGGGAGCGGGTGGAAAGTATTCTCGGGGTTCCTTAACATTGACGGACAAAGTATAATGTATTGTTTTTATGGTTGACAATTTTCTCACAGGCGCTCCAAACTTTTTGCAGGTGGGGGGGGGGGCTGCACTGACCATTTTAGTACGCCCTGGCTTACTGTGGACAGGCAGCCTAAGTTTAGTATGTATTCTTATGTGTCGGCTAATCTGATTAAAATACACAGATCTATATTTCGTTTCGTTTTTTTTTATACTTTCGATGGTCAACTATGAAGAGGAGGCAGGTTGTTAGAAAGGTCACATCAGAGGTCATAATAATATGAGCAGCTTTTCACGCTAAGACGTCAGACATTTGATTAACCAATCAGCATTGATGTTACTAGTGGATTACCCACAGTTCCGTACAAAACACGCCCAAAGCTCGTCGTAACAGACCGTTTCATTGGCTAACCCCTCACATCATCCAGAACACGTCAATGATAACTGTAGTAAAGAAAAGTAAAACGAGATTGAACTATAAAGACGAAACGAAACAGGATCTGTGTTTGTCTAACCTATACATTTATTGGGCTATTCGGATAGTGATTAATTTCTCGAACTCTTCTTTAGACTTCACGGTATGGCCGGATAGGAACTGTCAGTGAGTAGGACGTTAAACCCCATTTCATTTCATTTCATTTCCTCCGTCCTGCACCACTTACAGGGGAAACCATGCCGGAATTTTCCTATGAACTTTCTCGGCCAATGCTGGGATTGAACACACGACCTCCAGAATAGTGAGCCAGCGTCTTACCCACTTAACCACCATGGCTCCTGCAATTGAGATACGCCACACGAGTTTTATACCTCCAGCAATTTGACTGAAAGTTTCAGCGTATTTTAGCGAGAACTGCCAATGTCCCTGAAAAGTTTTTACTGAAAAGAGATTAATGTGAATGGAGATAACATTCGCTAAAAAGGATGTACACGAAATAATAAAACCGCCTAATAGTCTTAATCTAACTGCTATACTTTATTATGAAAAGAATGCAATGTGAATTTCTTATCAACCAATTCGCCACTTTTGGCGCATGTGCCGAGGGCTGGCCATTCTTGTCCAAAAGTTGCTGTTTAACTTTAAAATGCATAGAATTATCAGGGGCGGATCCAGGATTTTCAGAAAGGGGGGGGGGGCGTGCAGCACCAAGTTGGGAGTGCGACGCCCGACCCATGATTTTTGAGTGGACAAAAAAAAATGCCCACAAGGATTAATTTCATACTAGTACTGTAAATTACGATTTCCAACCTAAATTGTTTTTGTTCTCCTTTCCCGCGAGAATATATGGAGCTTAAAATTGTTCGCCACTGCAAAAAAATAGAAGGGGCGTGCGCCGGGTGCGCCCCCCTCTGTATATCCGCGCCTGATTATCTTCACATTTCCTCAAAACCATAGCTTCTGGTTTACTTTGATTTGCTGCTTTTTCCATTATTCATAGCCGTCTTATTTCCTTTCCTAATTATTTAATAACTTTTTTCTTAGATTCCGTTTTGGTTAAATTAATACGTTTCTCCTTCCATTTTGTTTTCGTTTCAGATTATTTTGCCTAGTTTTGTTTCGATTGATCTCCTGCCACCTCCCCTTAACTGGAAAGCACGGTCCTATTATTATTATAATATTTACATTGCATACTTATAGCTGAATAACTTGTGATTATAATACGGAAGATAAATAAAAAAAAAATGCTTTAAATTACATTAAAGTTGAAAATGTACGTTTACGGAAGATATATAAGTAGATATACTTTAACCACAGGTTTTTCATTCGCTACTGTTAAAACAGATTGATCTGCCACCTCCGCTTAACTGGAAAGCACGGTCCTATTATTATTATAATATTTACATTGCATACTTATAGCAGAATAACTTGTGATTATAATACGAAAGATAAATAAAAAATAATGCTTTAAATTACATTAAAGTTGAAAATGTACGTTTACGGAAGATATATAAATAGATATACTTTAACCACAGGTTTTTCATTCGCTACTGTTAAAACGTAACACAATTTCCGAGAATTATTTTGCCCTTTCAGATTTAACCGGCGATTTCTAGGAAATTGCTGTATATTGAGGTCATGAAAACTCTCTAGGCTATATTTTAGGGATATTGTCAAACTGATTTGTTACAGTGTATATAATTAAAACTTGTCGATTATTTTCATTCTTCAGTTTGGGAGTTTTTTCTTCTTTTTTTGCGGGAGGGGGGGGGGGGAGTCTGCACAAGTTAATGAGATATTACCAGCGTCTTAAATATGACATAATGGTTGAGTATTGGAAACTAAAATCCGGGTCCAGATATTTTTATTGTCTGATTTTATGATTTATCTCTTTCTCCGATTTAATAAATTCATCACACAATCATATTTCATTGTTCATAATAAATATTTCTGCACCGATTTAAAGATCATGTAAAAATGTGTCTTTTAATTATTACAGGCTTATACTAGTCTTTTTTTATTAAGTTTTTTTTTAAAAATATATTATAATTTTTCAACGTTGAATATTATTGGCCACAGCGTGTACTTCTTCGTAATTGAATTCTGAGACAATTTTAATTGGTGAAGAATTTACAGGGAATTTTGCAAGACAGATATAAGAGAAAAGAAAATCACAAACTTTTTAGCGCACAGAATGGGGTGGGGGAGGGGGCTGACAGTTCTTGGGGAGGGAATATATTAAGATGCATGCATTGTATTACCATTATAAAACTCTATATGTAATTTGATTGTTAAATGCAGTTATGAACGACTATCGATGACAAGGCCGCCATGCTTTCAATGCTTTCACCCTTACTTAGAAAAAGAAAATGGAGCAGTTCATAGAAAACCGATAAAAGGGTAACGACCTCATCGACGTCATTGTCTGCGATATCACCTCGGTGGAAGCGGACGTTAAATAAAGCTATCACACACACACTCGACAGCGCGGCCATCTTCAACAATAAATTCACGATTGTCATTGCGCTTAGTTTATATACTTTCTGGATTCATGTTCTTTTTATTTCTCGATTAAACTTCAAGGTGTGGACTTCATTTTTCATTTTCGAGGTCATTGGAACACATAATTTTCAGGAAACACTTTTCGTGTAAAAGAAAGTGCTGTTTCGAATGCAAACAACAGGCACTCGAAAATCATTCTGAAATGGTAATTAGTTATTGCATTAAGTTTATAAACGAATATACTGACTGAGTCGTGTAAACCCTGGCCAACATAACCGATTTTTTTTTTTTTTTTTGGGGGGGGGGATATCTATCCCGCACTACCGACAGGGAGAAACCACGCTGCATATCCCTGGGAACATTCTTGGTCAACATATTGAGCTAGAGACTTAGCTACTTTAACCCGTTCTCTTCAGGGGGCTGGGGGTAGATGGCCCAGTGGTCTAGAGTGCCGCGCTTCGACCTCTAGCTGGAAGGTCACCTCTGCCTTGCGGCTGTGGTTTCGATCCCTGGTGCAGTGAGCGTTTGTGGCATGGAGATAGGGGCGCTTTCTCAACCTCGTGGGTTTCCTCCGGGCACTCCGGTCTTCCACTGCTAAAGACCCCTACGCGCAAGCGCATTATTGAAATAAAATTGAAACCATATGTTAGTCCCAAAATGACATAGTTTGTTTGTGTCGAGTGGACGTTAAACCCCATTTCTCTTTCTCTCTCCCGTGCTCTTCAGGCCATTGGACATGTCTGATGTTATTGATGCAAGTGTGGTGATAAAAATTGTGTGTCTTTCCTGAATTTGTGCAATGTTATGCTTTGGTATCATGGTTATTAATCTTGCATTTATATTTAAAACTCCAACCGGATCTCTTTCCCGTCATTTAATGTCATATGTATTACCTTGTATAGAACTCGCTCATTTCATCGTAATCGAAAATGTGGCCAAGCTTCATAGAAATAGGCTACTGCCTTTCATATAATTCTAATATTAATTTTACGCGCAGTCAAAATCTGACAGGAGTGGTGTATATTAGTGATTTTGAAGGCCACGTTTCAGAGACGTTCTTGGAATTGTTACCAATTGGCGAGAACGGGGTATTGCGCAGAAAATGAATGTCTTTCTCAATATTTCGGAGACTATCGCAGAACGCCTTCTCTGTCCTGACGGGCACTCTTGCTTGCTTTATAAATTTTATTCAAGATGATGAAACAACTCACCATCTGTCTTTTTTATATTTTGAATTGCTTTTAGTTTAATCTTTGTAAAACGGGCTACATTTGCTATTTAAATGTTAGTTTCTCGTACTCACTGAAACGAAATTTCCATATTTCTAACGAGGGAAGCTGTTGGTCGTTTTCCTGTCGAATTCCGCGCCTGCACAGCACGCGGGCTATTTATTTCCATCCATGAGGAAGTATTTTGACCCAGTGATTGAAAATGCGTTAGCCCACGAACACCAAGAGGTCTGATGTTCGATCCCCGAGAATGAACTGAAATGGGGTGTAATGTCCTGCTGTTCTGCTTCGACTCGGCTAGTGGGGACTGGGTTCTGGGTTGGCCGAAAAAGTTTTTCAAGCTTGGTTTCCTCCTTGTCAGTGGTGTAGGGCGGAGGGCACGACAATTAAGGGACATGGTCTAGTCAGTCGGATGGTGTGAAAAACAGAGACCCCGTGTACACATTGCATGACGTGTAAATAACCCACGACAGTTCATTCGATAATTATTTTAGTATATATAGTTCAAGATTTTTTTTCACTACATAAAAAATTAAAAATGCGGAAATATACCGACCAAGACAAACAAACACCGTTCAAAAACAATAACTATAGTTTCGTGGATCGTGGATCTCGTTATAACCCCTAACCAGATCACGGACACTTGTGTTAAAGGGCATGTATCATTGGTTCTAATACTGACAATCGGGATTCACGACATATGTTACATGTTTAACTGTAACATTTTTTCGGGATGAAGTTTTATAGTTTATTTGGTGAGAAAAAGGTGGGAAACAATAAAAGCCAAAATACATAATATTGCCCAGACGAACCAAGGCCACACGTATTTTATCGAGTGGCCAAGAAATTCGTCCCCGTGCGCGTGTACGCAATTGTAATAGCGTTAAGGTATTTTTGCAACTAAAAAAACCCAAAGCAAACAAAATAATAGCAATATCGCTCAGTATAAAAGGAATAATTGCAACAAAAAAAAACAAAGCAAACAAAATAAACAAAAAATAAACAGATTTTTCGCCTTGAAAATGCATTATAGAGGACTAAATCTGCTTATTGCAGGGTGTTACATAAATTATTATTTAAATATTTGTTCACATAATAAGACAATAATCAACTCTCTAGACCATTAGTTGACTTGTGTATGGAATGGATTAGATTAATCTTAAAATGGACGCCAATGAATAAAAGTAAAAGGACTGTAAAATTTCGCTTAGAATATTTGAATTATTTTTACAAGTGATGTCAGGTCTTTATTTAATTCTTACATAATTCACCTTCACTTAATCGATTTTTAGTTCCCTATTAAGCGAGTCGGGTTATATCTCTAGAAATCACCTAAATAAAACTTTATATTCGATACGATTATTGCGGTAGATATGTACACAGATTATTCTTGGAAATGAACATATCGTTTTTCGAAAACCCCCCTCGTTATTAATAGACTATAAATAACTTTTGAACAGATACGAAACTGAATTGAATACAAGGCACAAAGTTCAATTGATATGAATAAACATAAATTACTTCCCTACTGTACATAATTACCATAGACCCAGACTCTATAAAACAAATTAGCAATAGATGTGGGGAAAGTGAGGTTCCCCCCTGGCACAGACGCAGAGACTAAATAAACCTATTCAATTTCATCAAATTAATGCAGAATAACAAATAATATTCTCAAAATTATCGAAGCTAACTCAGACTTAGTGTATTCGACTAAAATCGTCGATTTTGGACGTAAAATGTCGGCCAACGTCGTTCTCAAGCGGAGCTTACTGCAGGGCAATAACTAGCTCAGAGCAACGAGGGGGCGGGTGGAAAGTATTCTCGGGGTGCTGTAACATTGACGGACAATGTATAATGTATTGTTTTTATGGTTGACAATTTTCTCACAGGCGCTCCAAACTTTTTGCAGGTGGGGGGGCTGCACTGACCATTTTAGTTACGCCCTGGCTTACTGTGGACAGGCAGCCTAAGTTTAGTATGTATTCTTATGTGTCGGCTAATCTGATTAAAATACACAGATCTATATTTCGTTTCGTTTTTTTTTATACTTTCGATGGTCAACTATTATCAAGAGGAGGCAGGTTGTTAGAAAGGTCACATCATAGGTCATATGAGCAGCTTTTCACGCTAAGACGTCAGACATTTGATTAACCAATCAGCATTGATGTTACTAGTGGATTACCCACAGTTCCGTACAAAACACGCCCAAAGCTCGTCGTAACAGACCGTTTCATTGGCTAACCCCTCACATCATCCAGAACACGTCAATGATAACTGTAGTAAAGACAAGTAAAACGAGATTGAACTATAAAGACGAAACGAAACAGGATCTGTGTTTGTCTAACCTATACATTTATTGGGCTATTCGGATAGTGATTAATTTCTCGAACTCTTCTTTAGACTTCACGGTATGGCCGGATAGGAACTGTCAGTGGACATTGTTCGCTCAAAGACAATTCCTTAAGGAACTACCATTAGCCCAGGTCAGCGGCAGAAGAGTAGGACGTTAAATTTCATTTCATTTCCTCCGTCCTGCACCACTTACAGGGGAAACCATGCGGGAATTTTCCTATGAACTTTCTCGGCCAATGCTGGGATTGAACACACGACCTCCAGAATAGTGAGCCAGCGTCTTACCCACTTAACCACCATGGCTCCTGCAATTGAGATACGCCACACGAGTTTTATACCTCCAGCAATTTGACTGAAAGTTTCAGCGTATTTTAGCGAGAACTGCCAATGTCCCTGAAAAGTTTTTACTGAAAAGAGATTAATGTGAATGGAGATAGCATTCGCTAAAAAGGATGTACACGAAATAATAAAACCGCCTAATAGTCTTAATCTAACTGCTATACTTTATTATGAAAAGAATACAATGTGAATTTCTTATCAACCAATTCGCCACTTTTGGCGCATGTGCCGAGGGCTGGCCATTCTTGTCCAAAAGTTGCTGTTTAACTTTAAAATGCATAGAATTATCAGGGGCGGATCCAGGATTTTCAGAAAGGGGGGGGGGCGTGCAGCACCAAGTTGGGAGTGCGACGCCCGACCCATGATTTTTGAGTGGACAAAAATGCCCACAAGCACTAATTTCATACTAGTACTGTAAATTACGATTTCCAACCTAAATTGTTTTTGTTCTCCTTTCCCGCGAGAATATATGGAGCTTAAAATTGTTCGCCACCGCAAAAAAAAATAGAAGGGGCGTGCGCCGGGTGCGCCCCACTCTGTATATCCGCGCCTGATTATCTTCACATTTCCCCAAAACCCGAGCTTCTGGTTTACTTTGATTTGCTGCTTTTTCCATTATTCATAGCCGTCTTATTTCCTTTCCTAATTATTTAATAACTTTTTTCTTAGATTCCGTTTTGGTTAAATTAATACGTTTCTCCTTCCATTTTGTTTTCGTTTCAGATTATTTTGCCTAGTTTTGTTTCGATTGCAATCTAATTAAAATATAGATCTATATTTCGTTTCGTTTTTTTATACTTTCGATGGCCTACACTCATGTAGATCTAACAAGTTATAGTGGGAGCTCACGTTCTATGACGTCAGGTGTCAAGCACGGGCATAGAAATATATAAATAGACTAGAATGGCCGTCACGTGACCCGCGACATGTAAATAGGTCCGCCATTTTTGTGCATTGATTATTGACGTCGCGTGCGGTGAACTCAATGAATCCAGCTTCGTTTCTCGTTACGCTTGAAAGAAAGAAAGGTCGAAAAACAACCCATTGCCATACATATTCACGGATTTTGCAGTACCAGTTTGTAAAATTTAATATCTTCATTCTCTAATTTAATGGAATGACTCGCGAAGCAGTCCATAACATAGCATACTAGGCTAGGCCTACATAGATTATAGATGCCATGTCAAAATGAACCTATTTTCCATCTAGGCCTACAAATTAAAAACACTGGATGGATGGGCTATGGATTGTGGTATTTTTTTTTGTTTGTTTTTTTTTGTTTGAAATTATGGAATCTCGATGATCGACAAACAACAATAATAAGGCCGCTAAGTCTCGCGTAATCTACTCTCTAGGGGTGACATGCAGTATGCACACAGAGTAATAGGTAGCGGTCTAAGTTAGATTTGTTTACAAACAAACCCCATTACCAGTACATTATTCCTCCGCCTGTACATTTAGTGCTTCGAGAAATTTAAATTTGAATGCCTTGGTTGTTATATAAAGCTAAAACAATTATTCCGACGGGTTATAATTCTAAGTACCGGTAAAATGCAAAAATTTATAGTAAGCCTACATGTGTTTTAAAATAAAAGAAAAAAAAATCTAAAAAAACTATCGCGATCTCCCTTGAATTGAATTTTTCGACAAGTTACTACATGTATCATGTGTTTTATTTCAGCAGATTGATGAATTATAATATGATGGTGATGAGTTTCAAGTTTTTAGCGCAGAGAGGATGGGCTAAAAATGTCCGTAACGTGGAAGGTGTTCTGATTCAAGTAGTACTACTAGTGTAGGTAATTTGTCAAATAACGAATATGGGCGAATATTAAAATGTTTGCATTTTATGGTTTTACTTGACAGACCTATCTCACGGCATTTTCCGAAGATTTATAAAAATAAAATAATACTAGGCCCCATGGGCCCATGAAGATTTTGCATTTTGTGAAGATTTGTAAAGTTTAGATATAGGCCTACCAAAAATAAATATTTTTAAAAAATGACCAGCTCTCTCAAAAGTCTCGATAAGCAGGCTAAATATCCCCCTGCATTTTATGAGGATTTGTAAAGTTAAAATAATATAGGCCCACTAGGCCTCATGAAATAGGCCTACCTATTTCTGAAAACCGTGAGCAGCTGTCAAAAACAAAAAAGCCACAATATGCAGGCAGAATACTCACAGTATTTTATGAAGATTTGAATACTAAATATAAAAAAATACTAGGCCTTGTGATATAAAGGAAAAGGTGAGCATTTCACAATGTACAGGCAGGATATCTCACAGCAGTTTGTGAAATTAAGACAATACTACTCATCATGATATAGGCCAACCTATTTCTAAAAAAAACCAGTGATAAACTATCAAAAAAAATTAAATAAGTTCACACGATATGTGGAGTATTTAAATTGTTTGGCAGCACATTTGTCTGATATTTATTACATTTTCTTCCTGGGGTGAATGAAAAGGGAAAAACCATTGTGACAGGTTATACCATGTTAATTAAATAGAACTTGGTAAATGTGGCCAAATGTGAAAATACCTTATATGAATAAAACTCTAGTGTCCAAAAAATATTTTGAAAATTGTGATCTGTGTATAAAAGTTAAAATAAATGATTTTATGCCATCAGAAAGGGGGGTGCAAGTCAAATCAATTCAAAAGTGTAATAGAAATTGACTTTTACACAAATATCACTATCAGGTTTATTTCATTGAGTGAGGAAAATTTATAATTTCATGAGTAGATAAATAGTCTCTATACCAAGTACATTCTCCCAATATTCAGTCAGAAAGAAATATTTCACAATAATCCAATGATTTCATTTAATATATTTATTGATTTTTTTTTCAAAACAAAGAAATATGTAATTAATTTACAGTTGAGATTTAAATGTATTCAAATTCTTTACAAGAAATATGCATGTCAAAGTCATTCAGGCACTCACATAAAAAGCCTGCTTATCGTTCAATGAAAACTGTTTTAAAATTAGGATTTATGAATGAATTAATCGAGCAGTGACGATGGTTATTTAAGCATTATTCACATTATCCTTCCATCATGTTAGAAATTTATCGGTTTAAAAATTCCTGTGGTCATCAAATGAAAATTCTTCATAGAAGTAGAACTTTTAGTAGAAGTCAATAGGCCTACAGTGGCTGCTATATTGGTGGGCTGAAAAAAAAAAATACATATTAATTTATTATTACTAATTAGTATGTTTGAACATTTAAAATTTAAGGAAGTCTGGAATAAATTTACAAAGTATGTTCGTTGACAACAGCCAATCAATCAGTCATCACTCCCTAGTCTCAGTGAAATTCCAAACAAAGGAAGCTTCGTCGTCAGTCCAGGAAAGCCTATTTTATCGTGAATTTGAACTGGGCCTAGTAGATCTACGGGTACCAGTGGACTTTAGTACATACTCCAAAGTACGGTCCATGGTAGTGTATTACTACGGTACTACTAAAGACTAGGCCTAGTGAGTAGTTAGTGTAGGCCTATCTAATAAATAAATACTTTTATAAAAGTATAACTCTCAGATTGTTTAACGTCTAAAAATAGTAATAGGCTAGTAAGCGGTGGGCTAGGTCAACATGAATCAGTGCTAGTCATGCATTGTGAGTATTACATAATAATAGGCCGGCAACTAAAGATAAACACAGTGAACGACAACTACACTAACGACAACACTGCTTGTCGTCTGTCACGGGACTGCAAAAAGTGCAAGTCCACGCTGGACATCGCTGAACGCTTGAATGAACATTTTGTCTTTTAAAAATATAATCACTATTGAATTTCTTACCTGTGGAAGGTTATTCCATTTAATTTTGATGTGGGGTTTTGGTAATTTGAGCAGTTTATGGCAAAACACTTCGTCCCTTTGGTTGATACGGAAAACGTGAAAGTTCTGTTATCCTTCGCACAATCCGAAGACGCCATTTTGTTGCGCAGGATAAATGTACAAAGATGGCCGACCTCTGCGCATGTCGTGAAAGCGGCTTTTGATTGGCCGTGGCCATTCTAGTCTATTTATATATTTCTATGAAGCACGGGACATTTGACCCGATAACGTCAGTCATTCGATTAACCAATTAGCGACCGCCATGCTTTTTAAAATCTACTTGTGTTTTGTTTTGATTTCTATCCGCTGGTGTTAGTATAGACGTCATTGGCTGGTAATATCTACCCACAGTTCCACGCATGAAAAGGTCAAACGGTCGATTCGACAGACCATTTGATTGGCTGACCCCTCATTTCAGGCAGAACACCAGTTAAATAACAAGTCCTCCAGATCCAAGAGTAGTGAAGACAAGTAAAAACAAAATTTTGAACTATAAAAAACGAAACGAAATTGGATCTGTGTTTTAATCAGATTGTTTCGATTGATCTCCTGCCACCTCCCCTTAACTGGAAAGCACAGTCCTATTATTATTATAATATTTACATTGCATACTTATAGCAGAATAACTTGTGATTATAATACGGAAGATAAATAAAAAATAATGCTTTAAATTACATTAAAGTTGAAAATGTACGTTTACGTAAGATATATAAATAGATATACTTTAACCACAGGTTTTTCATTCGCTACTGTTAAAACTTAACGCAATTTCCGAGAATTATTTTGCCCTTTCAGATTTAACAGGCAACTTCTAGGAAATTGCTGTATATTGAGGTCATGAAAACTCTCTAGGCTATATTTTAGGGATATTGTCAAACTGATTTGTTACAGTGTATATAATTAAAACTTGTCGATTATTTCCATTCTTCAGTTTGGGAGTTTTTTCTTCCTTTTTTGCGGGGGGGGGGGGGTCTGCACAAGTTAATGAGATATTACCAGCGTCTTAAATATGACATAATGGTTGAGTATTGGAAACTAAAATCCGGGTCCAGATATTTTTATTGTCTGATTTTATGATTTATCTCTTTCTCCGATTTAATAAATTCATCACACAATCATATTTCATTGTTCATAATAAATATTTCTGCACCGATTTAAAGATCATGTAAAAATGCGTCTTATTACAGGCTTATACTAGTCTTTTTTTATTAAGTTTTTTTTTAAAAATATATTATAATTTTTCAATGTTGAATATTATTGGCCACAGCGTGTACTTCTTCGTAATTGAATTCTGAGACAATTTTAATTGGTGAAGAATTTACAGGGAATTTTGCAAGACAGATATAAGAGAAAAGAAAATCACAAACTTTTTAGCGCACAGAATGGGGTGGGGGAGGGGGCTGACAGTTCTTGGGGAGGGTATATTAAGATGCATGCATTGTATTATCATTATAAAACTCTATATGTAATTTGATTGTTAAATGCAGTTATGAACGACTATCGATGACAAGGCCGCCATGCTTTCAATGCTTTCACCCTTACTTAGAAAAAGAAAATGGAGCAGTTCATAGAAAACCGATAAAAGGGTAACGACCTCATCGACATCATTGTCTGCGATATCACCTCGGTGGAAGCGAACGTTAAATAAAGCTATTTCACACACACACTCGACAGCGCGGCCATCTTCAACAATAAATTCAGGATTGTCATTGCGCTTATATATACTTTCTGGATTCATGTTCTTTTTATTTCTCGATTAATCTTCAAGGTGTGGACTTCATTTTTCATTTTCGAGGTCATTGGAACACATAATTTTCAGGAAACACTTTTCGTGTAAAAGAAAGTGCTGTTTCGAATACAAACAACAGGCACTCGAAAATCATTAGTTATTGCATTAAGTTTATAAACGAATATACTGACTGAGTCGTGTAAACCCTGGCCAACATAACCGATTTTTTTTTTTTGGGGGGGGGGGGGATATCTATCCCGCACTACCGACAGGGAGAAACCACGCTGCATATCCCTGGGAACATTCTTGGTCAACATATTGAGCTAGAGACTTAGCTACTTTAACCCGTGCTCTTCAGGGGGGTGGGGGTAGATGGCCCAGTGGTCTAGAGTGCCGCGCTTCGACCTCTAGCTGGAAGGTCACCTCTGCCTTGCGGCTGTGGTTTCGATCCCTGGTGCAGTGAGCGTTTGTGGCATGGAGATAGGGGTGCTTTCTCAACCTCGTGGGTTTCCTCCGGCCAAGCGCATTATTGAAATAAAATTGAAACCATATGTTAGTCCCAAAATGACATAGTTTGTTTGTGTCGAGTGGACGTTAAACCCCACTTCTCTTTCTCTCTTCCGTGCTCTTCAGGCCATTGGACATGTCTGATGTTATTGATGCAAGTGTGGTGATAAAAATTGTGTGTCTTTCCTGAATTTGTGCAATGCTATGCTTTGGTATCATGGTTATTAATCTTGCATTTATATTTAAAACTCCAACAGGATCTCTTTCCCGTCATTTAATGTCATATGTATTACCTTGTATAGAACTCGCTCATTTCATCGTAATCGAAAATGTGGCCAAGCTTCATAGAAATAGGCTACTTTCATATAATTCTAATATTAATTTTACGCGCAGTCAAAATCTGACAGAAGTGGTGTATATTAGTGATTTTGAAGGCCACGTTTCCGAGACCTTCTTTGAATTGTTACCAATTGGCGAGAACGGGGTATTGCGCAGAAAATGAATGTCTTTCTCAATATTTCGGAGAATATCGCAGAACGCCTTCTCTGTCCTGACGGGCACTCTTGCTTGCTTTATAAATTTTATTCAAGATGATGAAACAACTCACCATCTGTCTTTTTTATATTTTGAATTGCTTTTAGTTTAATCTTTGTAAAACGGGCTACCTTTGCTATTTAAATGTTTCTAACGAGGGAAGCTGTTGGTCGTTTTCCTGTCGAATTCCGCACCTGCACAGCACGCGGGCTATTTATTTCCATCCATGAGGAAGTATTTTGACCCAGTGATTGAAAAGGCGTTAGCTCACGAACACCAAGAGGTCTGATGATCGATCCCCGAGAATGAACTGAAATGGGGTGTAATGTCCTGCTGTTCTGCTTCGACTCGGCTAGTGGGGACTGGGTTGGCCGAAAAAGTTTTTCAAGCTTGGTTTCCCCCTTGTCAGTGGTGTAGGGCGGAGGGCACGACAATTAAGGGACATGGTCTAGTCAGTCGGATGGTGTGAAAAACAGAGACCCCTTGTACACATTGCATGGCGTGTACATAAAATAACCCACGACAGTTCATTCGATAATTATTTTAGTGTATATAGTTCTAACGTATATTAACAGTTCAAGATTTTTTTCACTACATAAAAAATTAAAAATGCGGAAATATACCGACCAAGACAAACAAACACCGTTCAAAAACAATAACTATAGAGTGGAAGCCAGTTTCGTGGATCTCGTTATAACCCCTAACCACATCACGGACACTTGTGTTAAAGGGCATGTATCATTGGTTCTAATACTGACAATCGGGATTCACGACATATGTTACATGTTTAACTGTAACATTTTTTCGGGATGAAGTTTTATAGTTTATTTGGTGAGAAAAAGGTGGGAAACAATAAAAGCCAAAATACATAATAATGCCCAGACGAACCAAGGCCACACGCATTTTATCGAGTGGCCAAGAAATTCGTCCCCGTGCGCGTGTACGCAATTGTAATAGCGTTAAGGTATTTTTGCAACTAAAAAAATCCAAAGCAAACATAATAATAGCAATATCGCTCAGTATAAAAGGAATAATTGCAACAAAAAAACAAAGCAAACAAAATAAACAAAAAATAAACAGATTTTTCGCCTTGAAAATGCATTATAGAGGACTAAATCTGCTTATTGCAGGGTGTTACATAAATTATTATTTAAATATTTGTTCACATAATAAGACAATAATCAACTCTCTAGACCATTAGTTGACTTGTGTATCGAATGGATTAGATTAATCTTAAAATGGACGCCAAAGAATAAAAGTAAAAGGACTGTAAAATTTCGCTTAGAATATTTGAATTATTTTTACAAGTGATGTGAGGTCTTTATTTAATTCTTACATAATTCACCTTCACCTATTCGATTTTAAGTTCCCTATTAAGCGAGTCGGGTTATATCTCTAGAAATCACCTAAAAAAAACCTTTATATTCGATACGATTATTGCGGTAGATGTACACAGATTATTCTTGGAAATGAACATATCGTTTTTCATGAAACCCCCCTCGTTATTAATAGACTATAAATAACTTTTGAACAGATACGAAACTGAATTGAATACAAGGCACAAAGTTCAATTGATATGAATAAACATAAATTACTTCCCTACTGTACATAATTACCATTTTAATAGAAATACAATATTGATCCTGAATGTATGACTTGTTTAAGCTTGGTTCTTGGGGTTTTCTTTTAATCCCCACCACTCCTCTTTTTTTTTTAACGATACTAAACTCAATCCTGAATGTATAACTAGTTTAAGCGTTGTTCGGGGAGTGTTGGGGTGGATGCAGGGATTTTGTTTTCTTAGCGATATTAAATTCATTGAGCGAGAGAGACAGAGGCAGAGAGAGAGAGAGAGGGGGGGAGTTTAACAATGGCCACGCATCTCTGTTTTTTGTCCCATCCAGTAGGGTGAGGAGGAATCACGCCAGACAATCCCGAGTAACTTTCTTGGCTAACACCGAATTCCAGACCTCCTGGTTTATGTATGATGTCTTTACAAATGGGCTTGCAAACTCCTTTTATTTATTGATGCCGGTAACGGTAACGTCTTTGATGATTAACTATACCCAGTACAGTATAACTGCAAAAATTATCGGTACCAATAAATTTTGTTTTTTTGCGGAGTCGCGTGGTTTTCCCTTATCACAAATACAACTGTAAAGTCATTCGTTAAAGATCCCATGGCAGCTGAAATCCGATATACATGTAAGAGTTGGCCTTAGCGCTGCTGTACGGGCAGAATTTCCCTTTAGCACACTGTATCTGTATGGCGTATGCCAGTTGGAAATGAAATGAAATGGGGTTTAACATCCTACTCTTCTGCACCTGACCCGGGCTAATGGAAGACGGGCATACGCCATACAGTGTGCTATGAGGGAAATTTTGCCCGGGCAGCGGCGCTACGTATGCCAGTTGGACTGGCTTATGGCGGTATATTAGATTCAAAATTCTAACTTCCATTCATGTAATTTCTAACTTCCATTCATGTAATTTCTAACTTCTATTCATGTAACTTCTAAATTAAGACAAAGTATAATCCAACTTCTTCATTTGTTCAGTGTAAATTCTGTTTCATCCTATTTTTAGGTCTTAATTTAAAAGTTACATGAATAGAAGTTAGAAATTACATGAATGGAAGTTAGAAATTACATGAATGGAAGTTAGAAATTAGACGATAGCATGTTAGAATTTTGAATCTAATATACCGCCACTGGCTCACTATAGTCTGGAGGTCGGGTGTTCAATCCCTGCATTGACCGAGAAAGTTCATCCAGATTTTCCGGCGTGGTTTCTCCATGTCAGTGATGCAGGACGGATGGAAAACCGAGGTAGCATGTTTACATTGGCATGCAACTAAAAGATCCTTTGGCAGTTGGAATTAAAGGACAATATTGGTGCCAGTCATTATCACATATATGATAGAGCTGGTTAAACACATTCCAAATATACTTTTAACAGAGAGATCCATGCTACGATAGCTGAGTAATACATGTTTCCCGAATCGGAAGTGACGAACGCCAAAGGAAAACACGAGTCACTGGTCTATTTAACTGACTAAAGCGACGAGTGATAACAGATACACGGCCGAATATCTGCTCACTAATAATTCCTTCGAAGACCAAAAGTTGTTGTGTGAGACTGTGAGAGGATATCTGACAATTCATAAAAGAATTGACTGTCACTTATTATAGATAAGAAAACACGAAAGAAAAACAGAAAAAGTCCGTGCATTACCATGTTTTTATAAGGTATAGAATGAATATAAACAAGGGAATGTACGGACTATTTCTATTTTTCTCGTGTTTTTTTTTTATCTAATGACATTCAATTATTATCCTCTTACAGTCCCATATAACAACTTTTGGTCTTCGAAGGAATTATTAGTGAGCAGATATTCGGCTTTAGTCAGTTAAATAGACCAGTGACTCGTGTTTTCCTTTGGCGTTCGTCACTTCCGATTCGGGAAACATGTATTACTCAACTATCGTAGCATTGATCTCTCTGTTAAAAGTATATTTGGAATGTGTTTAACCAGCTCTATCACATATGTGATAATGACTGGCATCAATATTGTCGTAGCCTCACTGCCCGGACAAAACTCCCCTCACAACAAATTGTACGGCGTATGCCCATCTTCATTAGCTCACTTAGGAGCAGAATAGTAGAGCGTTAAACCACATTTCACTTCTTTAGTATCTTTTTTGTGTTGTAAAATGACTATATTTCGAAAGTTGGAGGAAAGTGTTTAGTTATAGCTCCTGGGACACCATGTTCCTTAAGCAACGTTCGCGAGTTATACAACATCTCTCCGTTGCTTGAATACTCAGCAATTCCCCGAACTTTGCGCTAGTTGTTTTTACAAGTGACTAATTAGCATTGTCCAATCAGAGTTCGTGGCACCAAACATACTATAAACAAACAGGGGTTTTTAAATGAGAAACTCGTGGGAAAACAGCAACCGTGACATTGATCTATCTTTGAACTTTGCAACTCGATTGTCACATGTAGGCATTTAAGCTATAAAGCACGAGACTTGGTATTCAGGACGACCGATGAATCTGATAGGTTCCCAAGCTGGGGTTGAGACAATCGAACTTAGTGGCGAAATATACAGGGTATTACGTGAAGGACTTGATTAGATGTATGTAGTTGAGGCGAGATCAAGCCTTCTATTGAAGATGCTGGGACACTGAATCCTAACCAATATGTTCTGGTAAAACACATCTTCCAGAAACACTACAAAAAATTCATCTCCCCATTTGGCAAACTGATATATATATATATATATACACACACAAAGAGCTAAATATTTTTAATTTGATTAAAAAAGTGTTGGATTGGGTGATTAATGCAAGCACTATTTGACACCACACTGAGATAAAGCAAACTCCAAAGAACATGTGTTTAATTGTGTTTATTTGTGACATACAAATAGATGTGTCATAATATTATTTACTAATAATACCAATGATTGTGCTTCATTTTAAACTGAAATTAATTTCATCCACATCCCTATATATATATCCTTGAAGTTACATATATATATATTAACAGATTCTCCAACATAGTAGGATATACCATTTTGTAACAATATATCTCACTTTTCTATCTAACAATACATCAATTTTAAATTGTTAATAGGAAACAATATAAGACTGAATTCATGGAGAATTGAAAGTTATGTTATGAAAGTTCCCTGTAATTAAGAATAGGATATAATATAGACGTACACATGTTCCAAGTTGTATGATATTACAATCAGTAATCAGTGACTTCCCAGGTATAAATTGTTATGGTTCCACCACATTTGAAATCTAACATTCTGGATGGAATAAAATTGCTTTTTTTTATTTTAAAATCAATTTTACTAGATTTTAATTTCCTAAATTTTGATCCAGTAAAAATCATTACTTATTATGTTACAATAATGTTAGAAATAAATATTCCATAATACATAAAATTTACAATTCTATAAAATAATTGACCTATTTTATAATTTGAGTACCATCTTTTATTAAATTCTACCAATATATACTACAAATATATTTACAATAAATATTATAATATAATAACCTTTTTCTTAAAATATATTTACATACATTAAAAATTAGAATTATAATACAATTAACATCGCTGTAACCATGAAAATTTTGCTTGATCAATATTTTCTTTTTCCCACAGTACATTACATTTTATATTGACCTACATAGGACATTTTAATAAATAATATTTACAGTATAACTAATAATTCTTATTCAGAATTAATGACACAGTCAGAGGCATTTGACAAGTCAGTCATATTCTGTTAAGTATTGAGTTTTGCTGGGATACAATCAAAAGACTATACATTTACTGTACACTATAAGATTATTGTTCTAATTTTTTTAGAATTATAATTAACTTTGTCTCAAATTAACAAATTATGATCGAACTACCTATGTGATATATGACTTATATATGCAATAAGAAATTTAACACTAATCTAAATTACAATACATATGTCCCTATAATCCAGGTCAGGTGCACAGTTTCTCCATTTGATAAGTATTGCAGTACCACCAACAGAATAATCCATATAACTATTGCAGTACCACCAATAGAATATTCCATATAACTATTGCAGTACCACCAATAGAGTAATCCACAGAACTACCGCAGTACCACCAATAGAATAATCCATATAACTATTGCAGTACCACCAATGGAGTAATCCATATAACTACTCCAGTACCACCAATGGAATAATCCATGTTAACTATTGCAGTACCATCAACATAATAAGTACTGCAGTATCATCAATGGTATAATCCATTTGATAACTATTGCAGAACCGCCATTGGACTATTCCATATAACTAATGTTATACCAGCGTTAGACCAATGCATATGATAGCTACTGCTGTTCAACCATTGGACTAATCCATTTGATAACTATTGTAGTTCCACCAATGGACAAATCCAAATAATAACTATTGCAGTACCACCAATCGAAAAATCCATGACATTTATTGCAATATCACCAATGAACTTAACTATTGCAGTACCACCAACTTACTATTTTGTTTGCTTCCAGAATTCGATACTGGTAAAACAAAATATGCAGCTCCATGTCTTAAACTATTATATACAGATTTATTTATAAAATAAGAGGTAATCTACCAAAATTAATGAGTTTCTCATTATAGAAATTATATATCACTTGATTAACACAAATTGCACATATTTTGTTCAATTTAGAGGAACACATTTCTGTATTCTTGAAAAAAGCCTTGAGAAATAAATTAAAATAGCATTTAGCTATTAAGATACCAAAATAAATAGATTTCCAGAGGCAAATTTCGAAAAGTACGTGTCTAATAACATGTAATATTATGCCATAAAATGCCATTTTACGAAGACTAGTTGAATCTCAGGAGCTAGATTATTCAACTTGTAATCTATGTTTGAGAAACATCGTTTTTCTCTTGACCAGATCATAAAGAAATTATGTAGGTCCAGAAGAAATATCACAATTTACTAAATAGGTCTGTTATAATTGATTATTTGATTCAACTAAAACCATTATTTATTTTAATCATATATCCTGCTGATTAGGAAATGGGAGTTTTTCATCTTCAGGTGTATCAGGAAATTTATAATGCTCTTGTACCATTTGAGCTAGTAAAGTTAATTCTTGTGATGGATTTTGTTCTTTATCACCGTCAGCTGCTGCTACCGATTTCTTCTTCCCTTTTCCTTTCTTAACAGGTTGTTCTTTCATATCCTGTGTGGAAACATTTACATGACTTGAAGAAGCTGAATCACTGCTACCAGTCGATACATCACTGAATGTTCGGATTCTTTCCTCATCTGCTGGTGGAATGAGCTTTGGGGATAAAATAGTCCCAGATGGCACAATCACTTCCATTTCTGGTTGTGAAACTAATGACAGAGTTGGTGCGTCTGCTGGTCGCAATGATTTTGGTGACTGACTCAGGAAACCTCTGGAACCTTTGTGTGAATCTAAACTGTCTTCTGATGAGGAATGACTCTTTGCCCTAGCAGATGTCATTGGTATAGGACTACTGTGACTGTGAGGACGATTAATAATTAAACTAGTCTGAGCTTTTTTCTGATTCTTTTTGGTCTGTGTAGATGATTGCCTAGGATCGTGGTGTTTCAATGGGGTAGGATCAGAGTCACTCTTATGACGTCTGGGACTGTGGGAGTGACTACGGGTATACTGTTTATGAATGTTTGTTTGCAGACGTAGAGATGGTCTGTCAAGGGAACCGCTTCTATGTTTAGAATTGCCTGATAAATCTTCCATAGGAATTTCTTGTACATCCGGTTTGATAGCAGCAGACAATTTGGGACTGTGTCTGTTAAAACTTGATGTTTTGATACTATCATGGTTTAGAGTCTGCACTGCGAATGCTGAAGTTGCTTCTTGTGCTACCTCTATAGAATCCCCAATTGAACTATGAACATTCTCTGTATTTGACTCTTTTGATCTTTGCTTAGTTTTGGATTCCTTTTTTTTCTTCTCCGGCACTGGCTGACATTGTTGAGCTGATTTAGATGCCGCTGGGACAGATGCTTCTGTACTAGCTGATGTTTGAACCTCACTTGTTACCCTAACAGGGTGACTTCGCCCTGAAAAAACAAAGATTTCAATATAAATATTTTATGTCTTTTCAAATTGTGTGTTTGAAAAGATAAATATTCCAAAATAATTTCTGAATATAAATTACAAGATGTTCAACCACCCAATTCCTATTCAAATTTATGTCTTGTACAAAATATGACTGCATTTATCAAAATTGATAAATACAGGCATAAAAGACTATACGTTTTCTTTAATCATAATCTTGCAACATAAACCATTGGATGCAACATATTGGGGGACTCGATACAATGGTTCTATTTGTTGTATGGCAACATTTGTTCCTTCTCAGTAACTGAATAAAATGGCAATAAGGCGACACTTC
Source organism: Patella ulyssiponensis (assembly GCA_963678685.1). NCBI lineage: Eukaryota > Metazoa > Mollusca > Gastropoda > Patellidae > Patella > Patella ulyssiponensis. The sequence goes on along the minus strand of OY783226.1, from coordinate 80,428,470 downwards.
TTAACCCTGTCTTCGTGTAGTTTTGATGCAGCTGGTTCCTTGCTTCGTATACATAGTTATTAGATATTCTTATTCAGTCGCGGATAAGTTTAGAATCCATTTTAGAGGATGTCAAAGTACTCAAAGCAAACAAAGAAGACATCTTTAATCAGGAATTTAGTTTGTCTAATATTAATACAGCAAGCTGTCCATCAGACCATGTCTTATGAGTTGGTCAGATGTTACCATTGCATCCAATGGTTGTATAGATTGATTGTATCATGTAAATGCTGCTGTGGTTTTAAGTACGAAAGATATATTGATGAGATGTTTACCTGGTATTGGACCTGATCTACTATAAGATCCGGAACCACCATCACCTTGACTAGATATATCTAAAAGACGTTCTATAGTAGACATCTTCTGTTGTCGTGCTCGTATTCGTCCTTTAATTAGTCGTTGTTTGGCAGCCATACATCGTATATGATCATCAAATATAAATCGTCCGGTGAGGAGAGATAATGATCGTGAATGTATTGTTTTAGATGTAGATGGTTTATGGACAACAATCTGTAACGATCGACTGTCATCTTTATCACCTGTAACTTCTATATCCTATCAAAAACAAACATTAAATTAAATAATAACTTGCTGTTTTACTAATAACATATTCTATAAATATCAAATAACATAATTATAACATGTTACTAATAATATATACTGTCAATATCAAATATAACATCTATAAAAGAAGGTATACTATTACTGATAACATATCCTGTCAATATCAAATATAACATCTTTATAATGTGTTATTGATAAAACATTCCTGTCAAAAAATAACATAACGACTTGCTACTAATAACATATCACCTAATAATACTACTTTATTGCTAAAACTGTTTTGTTTGGACAATCCTCTGTCCACCTAGTGTTCAAGTGTTCTTTTTCGTACACTGAAACATGTAAATCAGACCACAGTTTTCCATCCAATCAGAATGACAAGATGATGCTCCTCTGTGAGTGAATCACCATCTTAATCATAGAGCAACTGTGCCCCCCCCCCCCAACAGTAGACAATCTCCCAGCTTGGATTCAATTGGATTAATAAGGTTTTTTCAAACACTTATAGGTGGTAACTCAAGGTACATTTCTAAGGACACAAAATTACTGAGGTTAGCACTTAGCGACATTTCGAGGAACATACTCTACTCTCATCTTTATTAAACTCGGTAAAAGTGTATTAATAAATTTGAACCTTGTGTTAATATGTTCAATTATTAAATACCAATCAAAGCGTTTATAGATGGTGCTGGCTTGTTTATATCATCTGCAGAGGATGTTGAGTGTTTCAAAACCTGCAGTTTATCACATCTTTGTAAATACTGACTGTCATTCCTTTCACAAATGTAGTTAAGAATGGATTCAAAATCTCTCTAATGTCTATCAGCGACTTTAATGTTAGTAGTTTTGTCCATGTGAACAATGCTTTAATAAACTCACCTGAAGAAATCCGACAAATCTAACAACACCCCAACCTAATCGTTTTGTGTCTGGTTCTACAAGTATTAACTGAAGAGGATCTATTACCAAAAATCTTCTTTCTTGTCTTCGACTATAAAAATATAAATCACCATAAATACAAAATCATAAGGCATACAATGTAATACAACAATAAAGAATTAAAACAGGAAACTGTAATTACCATACTGTAAAAGCAGATATTAATCGCTCCTTATTGTAAAAACAGATATTAATAGATCTTTTATTGTAAAACCATATACACTAATGTACCCTTATTGTAAAACCAGATATTAATGGGTCTCTTATTATAAAACCATTTATGAAGGGAATGTTATTGTAAAACCAGGTATTAATGGGTCTTTTACTGTAAAACCAGATGTTAATGGTTCCTCACTGTAACCAGATATGTAAAACCAGGTATCAATTAGTGTCTTATTGTAAATCCAGATATCAATTGGTCCTGAATCCTGTGCTTAATAATTGCTAATTTTAATTAATGCAACCCACTGGTTGGCTTTAGTTTTAGTACCAGAACTAGTCAACCTTTATTATATGTTATTTTATATTACACAAAAGAAATGTGTATTGAAATTAATGCAACTAGTGGAAAATGATAGTTTGCATTTAATGCATTAATTACTTACTCACATGCATTATTTGCTAATATTGATTTTTTGTTTGACCTATTCTTCATGTGAATCATAATAATATAATGTATAATCGTTAAGCCCAGTTTTAAATAAAGTTGCTGTTAGCCTGACAAATAGATGACACATATCCATAGGAAAAACCCATCGGAACCACCCCACCCTTTCTTTGCTTAATATGAGCAATGACATATATGCGGTATATTGAGCCAGATTAATCAAAATAATGCTGTTCGGAGCTTTTAAACTACAAAGACCAGATTGTGGTTTTCATCTTTTTGTGTGGAGAAATCTCCTTTTAAAAAGTTTCAGTCATACATAACTATAAAGACAAGTATTTCCAGAGAAAATCTATAGGGCATATTATACATTTTGTATTCACATTATCACAGGGATAACTTTAACGGTCTATTTAAGTGGGCTACTAGGTTAACACAGAGATGTTATCTCTAAAAAAAAATCGTTGTAATATCTTAATCTTTTCAATATCAATGTCATTTCAGTAAGATGATATATTTTTTTTTATCTCAAGATATCAGATATTAAGTGAAAATATTACATCAGAGTTTTTCATGCATATGTTTACATTTACAAATTTTGAGAAAGGTCTGTCAATCAATAATGGCTAAGATGGAAATGTTATAAGATTCATTATGAGTCATTTATAACCTGTAGTGGTTTCCAAGGAGTCTTTAGCTAACAATTAGCATTTGGTATATAAAATTGCTGATTAACTGGTACTTTATCTAATTTGGTGTATTTTGAAGTATGCATAAAAGTTGAAATAGTAAAACTAAATGTATAAATACATATACTGAGCACCATAGAAAACACATCACTTAGTTTTAAGTATAACAAAATGATCCTGTAAACATATCTTATTCATTTTGCTTCTTATTGTGAACAATATTCAAATTGGAACACATCAATAACAACACATTTGTACACTTATGGATGTTTAATCTGTAATCAACAGTACAAAGTCAGAGGGGTCAAAACCAAAAGTATGACACAGATGTCAGAAGCGTGTGTGTCCTCCACTGGCTCTTACGCACGCTGTGCAGCGACGTAGCATGGAATTAACCATGTGTGTCATACTTAATCTGCCAGATTAGGCTCTTCATAATGGCTCTCTGCTGGCTTCAAGTCAATTGAATTTAAAAAATGAGGCTCATCAAGAATTATTTGTGAAGATTAAAGGCGGTGCAGACTTATTTTGACCATATCCCACTTCAATTCATTATATCATACTGATCGGACAAATATTCAATATAAATATTCAATTTTGACAATATCCCTGTAAATCTAGGGGACACGTGTTTAGGGTTACTTCAAAGTGTAAAGATTAGCTAAAACTATTATTTGTCTCCAAGAAGCCTGCATATACATGTTACCTTGTCAAATGAACAAAAATATTAACAACAGAGGATTTCAAAGAGAAAAAAAAATACATCATTATAATAATATGAATTTACAGAGAATTTCATTTATCAGGGAATAGACAAATCTAACCTATCGTGCAGGGGTAATCAAATGTATGATATAAATAGATTACATGGTATCTATTCAGGTCCGGTGAATTACGCTAAAGGTTATTTCTACTGTTCCATTTTCTCCATAAACTATTAAAGAATGTTCAATCCATATTTCATTAATCAAGTACCTAATTAAACATTTTCCCGGTCTGATTAAAACACAGATCATATTTCATTTTGTTTTTATAGTTCAAAATTTTGTTTTACTTGTCTTTACTACACTAGGATCTGGAAGAGCTGTTATAATTGACATGTTCTGAAAGGTGTGAGGTATTAGCCAATGAATCGGTCTGTTACGGCAAGCTTTAGGTGTGATTTGCACAGAACTGTTACGGCGAGCTTTAGGTGTAATTTGCACAGAACTGTGGGTAATCCACTAGTAACATCCATGCTGATTGGTAATAAGGTCAAAAGTCACTCGTCTGACCTCTGACCTGACGTATCACAACAACCAGTCAGATTTTCATAAAGTGTCGGCAATCGAAAGTACAAAATAACGAAAATAAATATAAATCTGTATTTTAATCAGATTGACATTTTCCGGGAATCTTGTAAATCATTGATAAATGTATCCCAGAAAACTTATTTCAGACAGAAGCCTTACTGTAGAATCAGTAAAGTATATACTGCCAGCATGTGTATCTTGTATAATTATCTCTAATTTCTTTCACAATCAATCAATATCAAATCTTTATTTAAAAATTTGTAAAAAAAAATTAAAATCACCCCAAATGGCCCAAATCATTTAATCAAATCTTACATCCATTCCATTCCATTCAGTTCAATTCAATTCCATTCAACACCAGCCCTAATCCTAACCCTAACCCCATCCTACACATTGTACTTGAGTTCGATTTAAAGCTAACCATTTAACGGGTGTCCAGAGTTCAATTCCCTGATTACTGTTAAAAAATAACATCCAAATTTAATAATAATCCATTGAGTAATTTATTTTTGGAAAATTAAATGCTTGTAAATTGGATGCAAGATTTAACAATACCAGCTGGGTTACTGTGTAATGATCTGAAGTACAGAATATGTGCCATGTCTATACACATTAATGTTTAAATAAATCCTGATTTCTGCTTAAAACTAAAGAAATAGATCATTGCTATGGAAACTAATGAATTTCTTCACGTTTAAATCATGTTAAACTGGTTATATATTTACCTGTCTTTGAGTAATATAGTACAAGCTATTAAATCACTATTATCTGAAAAATAAACAATTTACTACAATTACTAAAATAAATGACTTCAGTCAGGAAGAATGTCTATAATTACATGACTTCCATTAGGAAATATTTCTATAAATACATCTATATAACTTGAAACAGGAATCATTTCTGTTAAAAATATCCTTATGTTTTTAATGGGGAACCACCGTTTTTTTAATATCTTTCACTTTAAATAAAATAAGGAAACATTTTATCTGATTTATAATATCTGCTGTATTCTTCGGTGCATAAATTGCATGTGTAGATAATTATAAGGCGCAGGGTGAGTTTGGCAGAAGTGTTCCAGGTAAAAAAAAAAAAGTGCATGGTTTAGTAGCACCCATCTTACAGCCCATAGTTAAACACATACCATACCAAACTGATCCCGCAGTGAATATTCGCTTGGCCGCTACAATCACTGATAAGCATGACATCGACGAGGCTTAATGAGTACGGCATATTAACTTTTTTACTCCCACAAATTAATTTCTCAAACATTTTTTTGAGGTAAAAGAAAAATAAATAAAGACGTTTGAAGTATTTGTAGTTAAAAAATATTTTCTATTTAGTGTAAATGGGTATTAAAATGAGTAAAATGCATCATTTTGCCTGAAGCAGTTAGGTGTTATGTAAACATTGCACAAGCCGTTTAGCCAATGACTGACGCCACATGCAGTCAACGCACTTGTTGTGGAGAGACATCTGTTACAGAGATAATTCGTAAGTAATTCTCTCTGTGAAACAGATTGATACCATACCACACATGACCCAATTTTACCCAAAAACTCTAGTAACTGGGTTAAACTCTAAAGTGTACCATTATAATCATTACTTATTTATAATATCAACCCTATTACAATTTATTACTACAATTCATTTCCACAAATGATTTCCACTTCACCTAGAAGCAATGACAAATCAAAGAATTCTGCAACTTGCTTTAATGTTTTTAAAAAAACAACTCGGATAAAAAGAAAATTGACTTTATTTATCTCATCAAACAACACCTTTTCACTATAAATGCCCTTTTCCAGTTTGATGTATTAAAAACAGAGAATGTTATGGATAGCCAAACATAATTCTAGATGATGATTTATCTGAATACATTGGGGTCGATGGAATTGGATGTTGAAGGGACTTCCTAAAAAGCTTCATGAATGGAAAAATGAGTAATTCACAGCAGAAGACACAGGATATGGGAGGGCGTCCTCCTCCTGTCAAGTAGTGTATATCTAGGCCTGAATATAACATTCAAATGTCACCAGCTACATCATCAACCCAATCAATAAAAAAATAAAATCTGCATGTTTCATAGAAACAGAATAAAAAATAGGTATCATTTCCTGTAATTAAGGGGGTGGGGGCATCATTTCCTGCCACTATATAAAACTCAAAGGTTAGAAAAGTTTTCTGTCTGAAATTGGTGGCTAAGTGGGTAAGACGTCGGCTTGCTAGCCTGGAGGTTGGGTGTTCGATCCCTGCATTTACCGAGAAAGTTCATCCAGATTTTCCGGCGTGGTTTACCCTTGTCAGTGATGCAGGATGGAGGGCCTGACAAGGGCAGTTGCTAGTTGTTTGGACGGGACAAAAAAACGAAGTCTTGTGTACACATTGGTGTACACGTAAAAGATCCCTTGGCAGATGGAATTTGATATAAGAGTAGACCGTAGCGCTGCTGCCCGGACAAAATGTCCCTCATAGCACACTATGTGGCGTATGCCTGTCTTCATTAGCGCAGTTTAGGAGCAGAACAGTAGGACTTTAAACCCCCATTTTGTTTCATTTCATTTCATGTCTGAAATTGTATAATTCAAACTAGAATTGAACTTTTCAAATCAAATATCTACTAGTCAATAACTTCTATGAGCCTAGTTGTTAAAATTAAGTATAAAGAAACAAAAAACAACGCAAACATTCATCGTAAAATGTCTAATGAAAAAGTGCACTTACTTAAATCTAAAACATCATTGATCTTGACACATGCTTCATCTTTAGTTAAAGGTAAAGAAACATCCGATTCGTTTAACAAAGTAAAAGATAAATCTCTCAACAAGAAAAACACACGTATAGCCTGAAATATAAAAGATATTTTGGTGTTTCAAAGTTTACAAAAATTTGTCCACAATAGTGGCAATCAGATGTTGTGGATGATGAGTGGTATACTCTTTCATTCTGATAAAAAAAATCATTTTTCGTGAAAGACCAAATTTCAGTTAGATCAAACCACTCAAAGAAATGTCAATAACACCAAAAGCAGAATTTAAAATAAATTAACACAAGTTTGGCGTAAGATTGAAAAGTCTGGATAATTTCAAAAACTATATAGCATGTCAAATGAATCAAATATTTTATTTGAAAACTATATAAAATGAATTACTACAATGGCATTTAGTAAATGAACCGAACATACACATTGTTTGATACCGACTAGAGAAACCTAATTGAAATGTTGCTCAGTAAGCTCAGTAAGTAATATACAGTAATTGTCTGTATTCCATAGAATTATTGTATCCTTTCTTTTGTATTAATTGTAAATATATCCCACATTCTAATTTTATGAATTATATGATGTAAGTTGTCCCAGTACATATTTTTATTGTCCCCAAATTAATTGTAACTTTAGGAAATATAGTATGTATCATTTGCAGCATAATTTTAAATGTCAGGAAAAGAACTATATAATAAGTAAAATAACTCTTTTACATCGTAAAGATACATTATGTAAGATTTAGAAAAAGAGCTGGCTGTTCTTGCTATGTAAGTTCAAAAATAGATAATGAAAAATAAATTTATTGAAACTTTCTTTCAAATTACTTTATTCTGAATGAGGTTATCAGTGTCAATCATGGGTAGTCTGCCATTTGAGCAGCTGATTGAACAGATTTTGTCCCAGTTAGTTTGATGTGTTTGGTTAAAATAGTCTAATATTAGTTGTATATGATTGGTATATTTCTGGGTTAATAGCCATCTTTAATTTTTAAGTTGTTAAATCCGGAAAACACCAAGAACTACCCGGTATATCAAATTAATTCTGTTACCAGACTCTTCTGGAAAATCCCAGTTTAAAGTTTAAACACTGGGAAGGTGGTGTCTTGATAACAATGTTTCAAGTGGTGTATTTACAGGAAATCGTTAAACTCATGACATAGAACACCACTTTAAATAACTGATACAATTTATTTATGATTAACACAGAGAACTATAGGGTTTAATGTCCACTTGACATAAACTGGGTCATTTTGGGACTTAACATCTGGTTCAATTTATTTCCATAATTCGCTTGCGTGGAAAGGTCTTTAGTAGTAGGAGGAAACCGGAGGCCAGGAAGAAAACCTGCAAATTTGGACAAGCAATGATACTCTTGTCATGATCTAAAAGGCATACTCCTATAATTAACAATCAGTGAAGCCTAAAGTCTAAACTGAAATTGGCAATTTGATAATCCGTGCCATTTGGTTTATGAGGGCAATTTAGGACACAGACTTGCATCAGGCATCAATTTTCTTCAAACTAAGTTACTAAGTAGAACTGACTGAAATAATTCATAAGATTTTTTTAAAGATTATCTGGCAGCATAACTCTGAAGTTAACAAAGGAAATTGAACAAAATCAACAGGCTACATTCTTCTACCTTTCAGGATCACCAATGAAAAGAACTTGTGTTTTACAAGAACGGACCAAATTTCATATTATCAAGACGATTTACTCCGAATATTGCAATGAGAAAAGAAATAACCCTGTTCTTCTCACCAGTCTATATTACATATAAATTGTAAAAAAAATAGAAAAAAAAAAAAATAGAAGATAGAAAAGCAATAATTATATTCTTCCCACCAGTTTATATTACATGAACATATAGAAATTGTAAAATCAGTGATTTCTGTATTGTAACCAATAACAAAAGGAAACACTTAAGAATGGCAATATTTTTCAATATGGGTATTTAACAATAAGCAGTCTTGTATTGCTCTCAAATCCACACCAGAGAAGGAATATGATCAAGGCGCCGACACTACTTGTAATGTTCGAAGGGATAGGCGTTGAGGTTTGACTGAAATAAACATAATGTTTCAGCACTCTTGAGTTTTAATGGCAAATCATTCCGAAGTGTTTGCAGAGGTGTAGTAAAATGACCAAGGACCAAATGTCTTTAAATTGTAACATGACTTCTTAAGCAGAAATTGATCAGATGATTACGATAGGAAGCATAATTAAAATCATAAACAATATATATTTGACCCAATAAATACATTTTCAGCCAGACTACTTTCCTTTAAAAAAATATCTTTTAATCATCATATTCATACAGTATCATACAGGAAACTCTTGGCAGATATTAAGGATTTATTTCTTTATTAATCAACATCCTGGTAATTATATTTTTATCAATATTGCATGTTGAAATTACCTGGAAAAACGTTGCACAAATTAGTTTGTAATTTTGTGAAATAATTAAGGGAATGTCTTCTTTCCACATAAAACTAAACACATTAGATGTTATACGGGAGTACCAAGTCCTAAAGACTATCCATTATCAGCTTAATTATTAATATTTTAGTTGTATTTCATTTCATTACCTATTGTCTGTGATATCACACCGTTGGAAATGAAGGGTAAAAAATCAACACACACTTCTAATAAACATTTGGTCTCTGTGACATCATCAGCAATAGGCAGATCTAGCACTTATATAATGTGTCTTAAAGTATCAATAGATTTACATGAAATTTGTTGGGGTTTTTTTTATTAAAACACAAGACCTTTAAGCAAATTTTTTAACTTGTCTTTAAGAATTAAGTGCACAGTATATATCTATGTCATTTGAAGAACTACTTATAATAACATTCATTGATGTGATGCACTGATATTTTCAAGTTCAACCCTTTTATTAAACAAAACCAACAAAGACTTTATTATAGGAGCTGGGTGTATTTATTGAATTTTAAGTCAGCGTGCACAAGCAATGTAAAGTCTACTATAATTTTGAATTGACAATTAAATAAGATTATGCCCTTCTCGAAAATTTCTAGACTGAAATTCGGCTAGCAAGTTCAAATATGACTAAAATAATATAACTGATGTCATTTTGCAAACAAAATATTTAGATTGTTTTAAAATCCAGTCTTATTGTTTTGCATGGTTATAATTTTAATTTTAGTCTAAAGTTTTATCTTTTTATTTAATCCATGTTGTAGACAATTGGTCAACTCCAATTATATTTATAATAGAAACAGTGGTTATGTAACAATCCAATCTATGAAAAGTCAAAAACACCCTATCATTCCATGTCCTTCAATTTTAAAGCGGCATTTATTCACCAGGTTGTAAACCAAATAATTTTCAATTTGATATTATTTGACTGAAAAGTCATATTGGGCAACTTTAAATTAGTATGTAGTCATAATTTGACACAAATCTGCTCATCCTTGGCTCAGATATAGATGCTTTAACAGTCAATTTACAAGTTGTAATAATAATAATAATAGTTATCATTTTATTGCACTAGAACTCCAACCAAGAGGTTGCTCATAGGTGCAACTCACAATCTCACAAGAATGTCATTTACACACAAAAACATATTATGGAACACAATTACTATTTTAATAAAAGCGACGTTTCGTTGAGGATTCTCTCAACATTTTCATCATTCGCTTGAAAACGTTGAGAGAATCCTCAACGAAACGTCGCTTTAATTAAAAATAGTAATTGTGTTTCATAATATGTTTTTGTGTTTATTACGTATGTCAATTGCTAAATGTCACTCAAAGAAGAAGAAGAATGTCATTTATCTTAAAGTCAATATAAGTAAGTGCTATAAGATAAGAATGAATAATTGGCCTTGTTTCTACAGATCAATACTTTCACTTGTTGTACATTAATTCTGAGAATCAACCAGTCTTGCAATGCAAAGTGAAACTAGGTACATAACCAGTTCATTCCAGGTATTTTACATGTAATTCAGTTGAATTTGAATTTTTTTACACTTTGTGAATGCTGTTAAAATGTCAATTCTGATGAATATAATGGACTGTGAAATAAAATTTGAAATTATTACCGTACATTAAGATTGAGTATAAAAGCTTCCCCACTGAAAACTGTTATTAATATTCTGTTGAATATTTTATTTTTTAAATGAATTGAAATGACTTAAAACTAAAAATACTTAAAGTAACAGCATGATTTTCATTTCTCGAAATTCACACTAACATGTAATCAGATTGCTCTTTAAATTTAAAGGAATAATCCCAGTTACATTTTGGGGCTTAAAATTGCTTAATTTTGTATGAAAGGCCTTTAATAACTTATAACTTAGCCCCTAGTAACTACTTCAAGCGTTGTGATACGTTTTCAAAAAATTTCCAATTGTCGGTATTGCTCTGTGTTTGAAGACCGGCGTCTTGGTTGCATCCTAAAAAGTGCCTGGATAATACGCGTCTACATGCTGAGTGCCGCAAGCTCTCTATTTATGAAGTGTACAATAGGTATCGCATGTAGTCGCATTTATCAAGTTCAACTATTTAAAAAGTCTAGTGTCCGGATATTTGATTGTGGTGCGATTTTGACGTTCACGTCCAAACGACTGAATATTTTGAACTGAACTTTTCAGACAAGGTAAATACACAATTCCTCTGTATTTTGGCGTTAAAATTTCATACGTATACGAACTTGTAATTTTCAGATTCTATGAAATTCGGGATTCGCACTTTAAGAATAAATCATACAAATGTATATATTTTTTGAAAGATCTTGAATTCTCCTATTCAGTGGTACATGTATACATTTTTTTTGTCATTTTCACTGATAGATCATGACCAGCAAAATGGCCTCCTGAAATGGTCCATATGGAATGTTTGATGGTTAAAGGGTTAAGAAAATTAAATCAAAATATCTATTTCTTTTTATCAATGCTAGAAAACCTCCTGAATGAAAATCAGTCAGTTAGAAAGAGGCCCATCAATTAAGTTTTTTCGAAACATAAAAATTTCATTAGGCTTGTTATATTACATCATCATGATGCCATCCGACAATATAAATACTTGTAACTGGTTGAGTACCGTAGATAGCAAAATGGTGAAAAATTCAAGTTGCAAGAAATGTATATCAGTGTTGTTGACAAAATACTGACAAAAACAGAAAAGAAATGAGAAGTGAGAAAAATAGAAATGTAAAGTGAACAATTTGTTTAGGAAGCAGTATAGATCGATGGAATTTCAGTTCATCATGTCTTTGTAAATATTGAATTGAATTGAACCAGTTTAGAACCTATATTCTAATCACAGACTCAAATATTGCAAGAGATTCCTATATCGGTCAAATCCCAATCAGAGAATTTAACACAGTAACTTGTATAAACTACACAACATTTATGTATCTTTGTTCTTACAAAAGTGTATGTTTGTAATGTGTGAAGAATATGTAATATAAATTGTTTTTTTTATAAATTAATTAAGCATTATGTTATATTTAGTTCAGGATCTCTCCATTCTAGCTATAATATTTCAAAAATAGGTAATAAAAGTAAAAATATCTGTATTGAAAATGTTCAGTCAAATTACTTTATTCTGAGCTACATGTAAGTGTTTGGAGTTTTAACAAGAACTAGCTGATTGTCAAGTACATTGCCATGACAATAAAAAAGTTTCAATTGTCAGTCCTTTCTTTTATAGATTGGCCTAAACTTATTATATTGCGCAGAACCCCTGATGGTGTGATCCATTCAATATCAGCCATCCGGTTAGCTAGAGAGTTGATTATAGGCTTATCAAGTTATAAATGTCTAAATAACCATGTTATTAACAGTTGAAGCAAAAAAAAAGACCTGCAAATTTAGCTATTACATAATGCATATCTAATGATATTAATAATAATGCATAACATTCCCAGAAAATAGGGTAGAGGGTAAAATGATCATTTTCCCAAAGAGAAGAAATTTTCCATTTCGATGGCATTTTCTGGTAATATCTTGAATAGTGGTTATGTTTTTAAAATAAAATTATTAAACAACCTTTATATACTGGTAAACAAATATTGATTTTTTTATAAACAATATTTATTCAGAAACTGAGGGGATTGGGGAACAGGCAAAGCCTATATAAACCCCTCTCCCAAACAAATGTTGATTGAAGCATAAGAAAACAAAAAGTTGGAATTGGCTTTGAATTCGCTGTGTGGTTGCTACTATCCAGACGATGTCACTTGAAAACTTTATTCTGAATGTTATTTTTGCCACCTTAATCCATATATAAATAAATGTGAAGTATGAGAGAGAGTGAGATGGCATTTAAAGCTGAACTCTGATTACAAAACTACAGAAATAATCAAATAAAAAAAAAATACTGCCATACTTGTTTTCAATTTGCAGAACAAGTATGGCCGCTGTACGGTGTACGAAAACAGAGGTAGGCCACGCCCACATCCAGTATACACTTTGGCAACCACACTGTCCACATCCGGCTAGCAATATTTCAACTACCAATTACCAGCTACTGACTGAGCGGTTTTTCTCTCTAAATTTACTGAAAATATTATTGCTACACAATTATTATGTCTGATCAGGTACATATTATTTTACTAATTAGAAGAAATAAGTAAAGCCCGGTGTACCTTTGCTCTAAAAATGAAAGAAAACTACTCCAAACAACAACAAATCTATGTCGTTGACATAACATCAAGGGACACAACCACCTATGTCCCTTGATCGTCATAAATAACAACAAGATGAAAAATATTTTGAAGTGAAGACATACTTCTTCGATGGAGAGAACAGTTGTTTTATTGCTGCTTTGGATATATTTTGGAACGATAATACTGAACTTTATAATACTAGAAAGCATTTGGTGTTTCTACGCTGTTGTGCAAAACCTTTCAAGAAATAAGAATAAACATGGTTGGATGATGTCGGTAGATTTGTTGTTTGTTTGGGGTAAGACAATTTTTCCCATCCTTTTAGAGCAAAAGTACACCATAGGTTACTTATTTCGTACAATTAGTAAAACATAATATGTACCTAATCAGACATAATAATTGTGTAGCAATAATATTTTCAGTAAACTTATAGCGAAAAACCGCTCAGTCAGTAGGTAATTGGTAGTTGAAATATTGCTAGCCGGATGTGGACAGTGTGGTTGACACAGTGTATACTGGATGTGGGCGGGGCCTGCCTCTGTTTTCGTACACCGTACAGCGGCCATACTTGTTCTGCAAATTGAAAACAAGTATGGCGATTATGTATGGCAGTATTTTTTTTATTTAATTATTTCTGTAGTTTTGTAATCGGAGTTCAGCTTTAACGTCCATTTGTCGCAAACTAGGTCATTTTGAGACTAACATGGTTTAATTTTATTTCAATAATTCGCTTGCACGTAGGGGTCTTTAGCAGTGGGAGGAAATCGGAGGACCAGGAGAAAACCCACGAGGTTGGACAGGCAACCCTACTCTTTGTCATGTACAACCAGTGATTGGAAGCCACGCCAGTTGACTCAATGCCAGGCTTTATGATACAGAGCGCACATGCTAACCAATCAGCCATCCAACGCCACATGTGGAGTATGAGGAGAAAGACCAACTTTCGGGGAAAAAGTACAGTACATTATTTTGAAGTCATTTACTTATGGAAAGAAAAGACAACCGAGCAATTAAAGTTCGAATATCACATATTGCATATATCATACAGTAAACAATAGATAAAGTAAAAGCCATATTCATTATTTTTAAAATGAGCCAAGCAAGAAAAACTCAATTTCCTTGTACTGGTATTTCAGTTCCTAATGGTTTAGTATCCTTCTTTCTATTTCAATTCCTGATAGTATCTGTGTATCCTACAGGACATATTTTATTTTCGTATCCAAACTAAGAAATCAATTTTATTGGGAAAGGATGGGGTATGGTGGCTAAGGAATAAATGAATTATTTATAAATGTATTATTATTTGGAATCCCACAGGACATTTCTCGTTTTGTTATCTATACTCTACACTAAGAACTCAATTCTATTGGGGAAGGCTGGGTTGGGGGCGGGGGTGGGTGGATAGGAAATAAATGATCAAAAGAACTAAATATATTGGTTTAAATAGTAATGTTTATATAAGAAAGGACCTGAAGAATAGACCATATATTTGAGTCTCTACCTATCTTAAGCCCTCTTAAAGCAGCCATTAGAATTGTTAGTTGCTATGTGTAATTTAGTGTCGAATGACACTTTTAGTCAGGTTACTTGGACATCAAGAAGATATGATTTTTTTGATCTTATACAAAATCAATAGAAACAAATTTTTGGGGAACCACAATTCCCAAAAAATCATTATAGCAAAATTTCTTTTGAGTAGATGACTAAATGTCACGTTAAGATTAATCATGTGGATATGATTAAATAAACAAATTGGTAATAGTAATAGTAATTTTTATGAACTCATTTCTATTCCCTAGTAGTATAGAACCCCTCTCCTAGTAAGTCAGTAATTCTTGAAACTCCTCTTGGGGCAGAAGGATTGGTTTGGAGTCCAAACTTTTGACCTAGCTAATAAAAAGGAGCAATAACTAAGAAAGTATTTATTGGAAATTGATGGAACATAGAAACAATGTATGAATTCCAATTAGAATGTCACAATATGAGGGCCAAAGATGTTTTACATTGAACAGTTTGTAAAGAAATATTCTATGATTACTTACAAACCATCATACCTATCTGTTGCAGAGATTATGACATGCATTCAGCTTAACGTGAGGTACATGTAATTGCATTAAGACGTATAATAGCATCATGTTTAAAAGCAATCGGGAAAGAAATACCTTGTTGGTAAAGACAAAATGTTAAGCATTTATAGAAGAATGGTTAGCACGTGTGTGCTGCATCATAAAGCCTGTTATTGAGTAGGGTCGTCTGTCCAAATTGGCGGGGTTTCTGCAGGTCCTCTAGTTTCCTCCCACTGCTAAAGACCCCTATCTGCAAGCGAATTTTTGAAATAAAATTAAAACCATATGTAAGTCCCGAAATGACCTAGTTTGTGTCACCTGGACGTTAATCCCCATTTCTCTCTCATTCTAACATATTGAAATTTAAGAATCTATTCCTTAAAATTCAATATAGTCCAAAGGCAGCCTGTGGTAAATTCATTGAATAACATTTACAGAGAAGCCAAAAAAAAAACCCCAAAGGGGGCAACAATCTTAATTTTCAAATGCGCTTTAAAAATTCAGTCATAGTTCAAAATATCTTTGTTATGCATCTCGAACCTTCGATTGACTTCATTCATGTCAATCCCCGGAAATGAGTACGTAGTATACATATTAAGTCGGTCAACGATCTTCTATTTCCCTGATAATATACTAACCATACAGTAGTTGTTACTACACAAAATTTTCTTTGCAAGTGTCCAGTTGTATTTTAAAATATGAATGAACAAAAATAGGAAGTATTTAGTAAGTTTGAAAGTGAATACATAAACCTCACAGACTATAAAAAATGTTGAATAATAAAAGTTGCCAGTCAATAAGCATGAAATAAAAAATTTCAAGAATGTAAAAGATAACAGGATTGTATCTGTTTATTACTTAAGTGTCATATGACAGATGCGTATAAGTTTACCCTGTCAAGCATGGGTAGTCCACCATAAAGTCATTGACTTGGTTAAACAAGATTTATATAAGCTGATGTTTTCAGGTAAATGCCACCAACTCAATTTGATTAAAATATAGATGTATATCTCGTTTCATTTCTTTTTATACTTTCAATGACCTACACTACATGAAGATCTGACAAGTTATAGTGGGAGTTCACGTTAGGGGTCATACGAGTGCCTTTTGACCCTATGACGTCCGCATTGATGTTACTAGTGGCTAATGCCTGTAGTAAAGACAAGAAAAACGAAATTTTGAACTATAAAAACGAAACGAAATGTGCTGATTCTAAAGCTATTATTAGTATAATCAGAGTTATTGAGATATTGCCCCTCTCTAGATAAATATAACATAATATCATGCATTATTGAAGGTTTATTGTGTTGCGGCAAACATTACTCAAACCATCTGCACACATCTTGCATTCAAATCGTAATTTCACAATATTTAATACGATAACAATGAACCAATCCTTAAAATGTTAACAATATAGATGAATTATGTAAGGGCTAAGTCTGCCTTCTTATTATTTAGACATGACAAGCCTAAAATCAACTCTCCAGACCAGTGGATGGCCAAACTTTAAATGAATTCAACCACCGGGGAGTGTTTTACAATAAAATGTAAATTTCAGACTTAGTCATAACAATCAGAATAAAGTGATTTAAATAAAACTTTCAGTATAATCATTTTGCATTATTTATATTTGAACTATTTTTGCAAGAACGACCAGCTCTTTATCTAAATCTTACATAGTGTATCTTTAACAGTGCACTGAAATCAAATCTCTGAGAACGAACTTTGTAAACATAAAAGCCAGTCAAATGTTAAACACTGCAGGTTACAATGTCCTATATTCAGTCAAACCTTTTCATCAAACAATAACAACAGTATGTAAACTAGTTTAGTATCAAAACTATGTCAGTGAAAAATATAGCACTCACACAGTACAAGATAACTTAAAAAGTGAATGAAAGACTGATAGGTTATTCCATAAGTAGATCGGCGCTTGTAAAGTGACTCTGCTCAGAATATCATGAAAAATTGCATGTTATAGTACATGTACATACAAATTGATGTAAAGTTATATATGACTCGAGCATTAATACTGACTGAGGCTGAGATATGGCCTTTTGAATTAATTCGATTTTGATTTTCTGATTTCAAATCTTCAAATTCAAATCTTCAGATAATTGCTTTTTTTTTATAAACAATATTTATTCAGAAAGTGAGGGGATTGGTGAACAGTCAAAGCTTTGTTTAATTCTGATTTAATGGGGATGTTTTTAATTTAATGTGGTTAGATACATAATTTGGAACTGTTCCATTCATAATTATTTTATACTGTCTGTAATTCAAAGGAATAATACCAGTTTTCAGATAGAGATAATATACTTGAAATCAGGGGGTTTGTAAGAGAATATTATATAGATTAGGAATTCACTATCGAATTAAGTCGGCCAACTGTGTAGGCAATGCTCTAAGTGCTAAAAATTGATCCTTGTACAAAAAAAAATCAATATTTAGATACAGCGTAAAATTTTTATTACCCAATATTAGAAATTGTTACCTGTGTGACAAAATTCATATTCTACTGAATTTGATGGGTCAATTAAAAAGGAACTACTTTTATTTAGTTTATATTTCAACATGGCTGCCATTAATGTTTTTCACTCTGGTGACAAAGTTTCATTAGACCTTTCTAGACAAGGAACACCAGGTTAATATCTAGGACTTCGCAATTGGTGACTTGCTCTCAAAAAATGATGACAGATGTATCACTGTGCCGCAACATAATCAGATTCCGTAAAATAAAATCAATACCAAAGAATCATCAAAATTTGAAAAAGATCAGATCATAATTCAATCCTCTAAGGTGCTAACAAGATTTAGTAACACAGACGGCCAATAGTGTTCTACTTTCATTGTTCAATGAGATACACAACCAATATAAATTTCAGAAAGATGAGATCATATTTGAAGCCTGTACAATACTAACACGATTTCATTTCAATTAGGAAGAACTGGTTTTGTCCAGGTCTTTGTTTTGATGTACGGTCTATTAATCTCATATGAATTGTGATAAACATGAAATTTATACCAGTAATAAAGGGTGGGTGATCCGAGTGGTCATTGAGGCCAGTAGTGTGGTTTCAGTTAAAGACTTCTACTACAAACAAGCAATCAAATTATTACAATAAAATTGTGGCATATTATGTTAGCCCTAATATGACCTAGTTTCTGAACATTAAACTCCATTTCTCTCTGTCTTGCTAGTAATGTGAATAAATATCTGGTTAAATAGCTGTTTAAACAACAAACTATCTTGAACAACCTACCCGTCTGGCTCTTTCTACTTCTCCACACGGCAATCTTTTATTAAAATCAATTCCAGTTAGTGGCGTACCGGTTGGTGATAATAATATAGAGGCATCCATCATTAGATATTCCACGTTCAATGGACTATTCTATAAATTAAACAAAAACAATACAAATCTCAATAAACTGAAGAAATATTTACCTTAAATATACACATAAAAATTTTTTTTTTATTGAAAATGGACAAAACTTCATACACACGACAAAATAAAAACAAATTAATTTCTTTAATCAAACAATAGAACAGAGGAAATTCACACAAAAATTAAAAGAAATTATAGGATCATGAAATTAATGCCATGAGTAATGAGATTAATGCAACCCACAGAAACATGCCCATTCCAAAAGGGTGGATTCTTTTAATTTTAACAAGACACCATTTACCAGATAATGACTTTATTGTTACGCTATAAATTGATTAGCTACCATCTATTTACTTATCTCTTATTTTTTTCTCCATTGTTTTGAGGGGTATTTTGTTTGACTACACTGAATAACGTGAAAACTGCTCTATACCTTAGTTTATTGAAATTAAAACACACTGGAGTTAAGTCACATTTAACGCAATAATTTCTTCCTTTTTGTACATTATGATCTCAAATTTTACTGAAAATTTTATTCAGTGATAAACAAGATGTACAGAACATACATACATATAACTGTGTACATTTACACACCATGTACTACTTTCACTTTGTAAATAAACTCCAACTACCAGTATGACAAGGGGAGCAACACCAACAACTAAGCACCAATCAATACACAGTTTAATATAAATGAGATAAATAACTGAGCAAGACAAACTAACCTTCATATCCCTGTATTCGTCTTCAAACATGTCCAAAAATATTTCTTCACTCTATAAAATAAAATGACAAATAAATTATTATCCCTTTTCAGTTTAAAATGGGTGATCAAACATTGAAATATTCAAGTATTATCAAAATGCTGTATTACTTTGAGGAGCGGGCGATTTGAAAATTAACATTTGGAAAGAAAAGTGAAGGTACAGATATAAAGGTACAGTAGGAGAGAGAGAGAAATCAGGTTTAAAGTCCAAACTAGGTCATTTTGGGACTAATATATAGTTCAATTTTATTTCAACAATTTGTTAGCTTGTGGGAGGAATTCAGATGAACTGGAGTAAACCAACGAGGTTCAACAGGCAGGAAATCAAAACCACGCCTATTTACTCAAAGACAGACCGTATGATTTAAAGTGCATGTATTAAACCATTCGGCCACACAAGCCCTCTATACAATCTACAACAAGTATTACCTTGTAAAAATTTCTGAGTCGTTGTGTACTACATTCCTTTGCATTTTCTAGACTGGCTAGATGTCGATCTTGTAGGTAGGATTTGCCATCTTTATAGACTAGTTGTTTGAGTAGTTTGATACTAACTTCTAATGTGGCTAATCTTACTTTACTGCCTTTAATTAAAATAAAAACAGCATTTTAATTTATTTGGATCAGGTACAAATTCACTACATTGCACCCCTCTTATAACTGAACAGTAAAGTGTGGCAAATCAAAAATTATTTTTTGATGACAGATTATTATCTCTAAAGTTATGATGCCTCAACCTAAGGTTATATAATAATCAAACTTACTAGATTGTGCAGCTATTGTAATAATTCGTAGTAATCGTTCTACAAGAGCAATATTATAGTATGTTTTATCCTACAATATAAAATAAAACACAGTTATCTTCTACATGAAATAAAGATATCATTTTAACATCAAATTATCATGTTATAATGGTTTAAAATTTTACAAAGTTAAAATCAGGCAAAATTATTCACATTTTAAAAGTAAAAAAATGTACTATTTTAATGTCAATACTGTATTAACCACAACCAAATATAAAACAAATCGATAGTGATGCCCCCTGTACCAATCCCCGCGAAAATACTTGTACATTTCTCATTTTTATAAAGCATTCATCAATCAAATGGCATGTCACTCTACTTAACCTGAGCAGAAAATGTCCATTATGGAATTTAGTCAAGGTACTGATATAAGGCCTAAAGGCTGCATGACCAGTCTATTTCACCCCAGTCACAACAGCAGGTAAATCTGAATAGATTAAACAATATTGTGTAGGCTCATTTATCAAGTATGCAACCCTGACTAATGTTATTGATAGCGGAAATGATACTGGATAACGATACATTCCTATAACATCATCATGAGAAAAGTTCAGTGTACTGAAATGTTGAAAAGGTCATTTAGCCTAGTAGCGATCCTCTGACAAAAACCCCCAAAGAAAATAAAAACTCTCTTTCACATAAGATTTTTGGGACAGGTTGCCTGAGAACAAGAATAATTTTTTTGTTTGGCCATTTTGACCACTCACACATACAATTAGAATAGATGGACCAAGGTGTCGATTTATCAAATGTATCGACAGTAATAATAAAATTCATTGAGGCATGTTGAGACTTAAAGTCCTAGATTTTTTATAACAATAGTATGAATATACTAACATTTGATTTGTCTGTTGGCATCATAACTTTATCTAAAACATCTTGAGAGACACCTGGTAACAGAACAAACATATCTATCATAAATATACTATAAGGAATTCAAAATGGCTAAATTATATTCATCATATCATCAAATACAAAATATTTCCAAGACCATGATGAATTAATTTCTTGCTAAAAGTAGCAGAAATGGGTGGAAGAATCCCTGGAACAGTGCAAGTCAGCTTGGATCTCAGTGATAACGTAGGAACAAATCCTTCTAAAATAATCCCAAAATAAAATCCCCTAGCAACACACTGGTAAGACTGTGTAGAAGGGCACTTTTTTTAATGATAATTTTTCCCCCAAAAAATCTGTGATATCTAACATACACACTTCATAAATCACAGAAATAATCCAACAACAGGGATTATTAATCCTCCAATCTAGAGCGCCCACGATACATCCTGGTGTCTTTATAGGTCAAGATTGTAAGATTATTGTTTACCGGTAATAACGGGTAGCTGCCCGAAACAGGTCATGGAATAAATACTTCCATGACTGTTAAACAGTCTTGTCAGTGTAATGTTGGGGGATTTTATTACTGGTTCATCGAGTTTACTTAGAGATAACAAGATATAACTAATATCTAATCAGCAGTTGTTGAAATGCAATAGGATTCTTTATCTTATTTATGAATAATTGTTTTAAAAATATCAAATTGTAGTTTCCAAATGAAAATGTTGATAATAAAACAACTTAAAGCCAACTATGCTGTATCTGCATACACCCATGCATGTATTTAAATAGGGAGTAAGAGAGAGAAATGGGGTTTAACGTCCACTCAAAACAAACTAGGCCATTTTGCGACTAACATATGGTTTCAATTTTATTTCAATAATTCGCTTGCGCGTAGGGGTCTTTAGCAGTGGGAGGAAACTGGAGTGCCCGGAGGAAACCCACGAGGTTGAGAAGGCACCCCTATCTCCATGCCACATATGCTCACACCAGGGATTGAAACCACAGCCGCAAGTCAGAGGTGACCGGCCAGCTAGAGGTCGAAGCGCGGCACTCTAGACCACTTGGCTATCCCAACCCCTCTATTTAAATAGGGAATTATTCAGTATTTAAATATAAACATACATGTACATACCTTCACTTTGTGTTATAGCATACAGTAGACAAAGAGCAAACAGGGCTGCATAGTCATTTTCACTACATTCTAAATTATTAAATATTGCTTCAAGATAAGGCCTACAAATAAAACAGTGTACTTTCTGTATTCACCCTCAACAAATTTCATCATAAATATTCTGGCAAACATTTTTTGTCTGTTTTTATGTAAATTTGTTCAATAATCTTAAAAGAGGATTTATCAAGATTAGATATAGAGCTGACCGTTCTTGCTATAATAGTTAAAAAATAGATAATGAAAAGGGAATACTTGAAAATTTCAGTCTATTAACTGAATGTGGCATATTTACCTATTTTCTAAAGAAAATCTGGGAGGGGGATCAGCAGGTACAGGTATGTAGGTCATTCGATGTGAAAGTTTTTCTTCGTCTGTTGAGTTCTGGTTTGGACTAGATATATCATCATTATCCACAGATGCTGCTTCACTGATAGGACTTGTTACTTCTTCTGTAAATAAAATCCAGAAATAAATAAAACTAGATCTGCTACTGTCCCATGCAGATATGAAAGCTTTCATATTCATCGTCACGTGTCATTGATTGTATCAAGTATCCTAAATAAAAGGATAAGAAGAAAAAATTATCAAAATTGGTCAAAAACTCGCGAAGTTACAAGTCTAAATATAGTATGAAACATTGCACCCAGGCATAATAATAATCTGAAAACTAAAGGGAAATAATTGAAACTTGTATTACTGTAATGAGACGGATGAGAAAATGAAATGAAAATGGCGGGACAAAAAATTAAAAATGGCAGGTTGGACAGGCGACCTTACTCCTTGTCACGTACAACCGGGCATTCGAAAACACGCTAGTTAACTCAATGACAGGCGCGCGTGCTAACCATTCAGCCACCCAACCCCCATTTGAAATCAGACACGTGCAATATGTCATATAGGAAGAATAAGAAGTCGCTCACAACAAAATGGTAAATTAATGAGTTTAGGTCAAAAGGTTGAGCTACTGTTTTAGAGTACTTAATAGTTTTAAAGAGACACGTTAAGGGTTGTTCATAGTTAAATGAAAGTTTAATTTTAAATAAGACCAATAAAATTACGATTTAATAATGTCAGACTAATATTTCCAATATGTTTGGTTATAAGTACGAAATCGTGACGACTTCTTAAGCATGTTTTAAACAAAGGATCATAGACTGAATTGTACAAGAATGGCACTCTGCAATAAAAAAACTGGCCAAAAGCAAGATTTCTATGCAGAAATTAAATAATTGCTAGAACCAGAAAAATATTTATCCACTATAATAAATAAGCAACATAGAGAAAATGAAATGAAATTGAATGGGGTTTAACGTCCTACTGTTCTGCTCCTAAAATGGGCTAATGAAGACGGGCATATGCCATAAAGTGTGCAATGAGGGAAATTTTACCTGGGCAGCGGCGTTACGGCCTACGAGGTTGGACAGGTGACCATACTCCTTGTCATGTACAACCAAGAAACCGAAACAACGCCAGTTGACTCAATGACAGACTTTATGATACAGAGCGCACGTGCTAACCATTCAGCCACGCAACCTCCCTAAAATCGGCAAATTGCTGACCTACAGCGAGAAACATTTCAACCGGGCCAAATTTTCTATTTTAACAGTTTAATTTGCACGGTACCTTTAGTTATCAACCGAATATTACAAAACTTTTAAAAATAAGCGCCCCCTGACCAGCTTAATCGTTCGCAATAAACGTTTGCCCCTTAAAATCGGCAAATTGCTGACTTTAAAGTGAGAAACATTACAACCGGGCGAAATTTTCTGTTTTATCACTTTTACAGTACCTTTGATTACCAACCGATTATTACAAAACTTTAAAAATAAAAGAGAAAGAGAGAAATGCGGCCTGATGTCCATTCGACACAAACTAGGTCATTTCGTGACTAACATATGTTTTTTAATTTTATTTAAAAACTCCTCTTGCGCTTACTGGTCTTTAGCCGTTGGGAGGAAACCGAAGGACACGGAGAAAACCCACGAGGTTGGACATCATACTTCATGTCACGTGCAACCTGGGCCCGATTCCTAGAAAATTCTTAAGCACGTTCTTGTGCTTAGATTTTAAGTAGACTTTGCAATTAAGTAAACTTACCTTATTTTGTAGTCCCAGAAAATTCTTAAGAACGTTCTTGTGCTTAGATTTTAAGTAGACTTCAGTGTAAGCACAAGCACTTTATTATGTGTTCCAAGAAAAAACTTAAGCACAACTTCGTTCTTACAATTGCCAATCTAAGCAAAAGTCCCGAGCAAGGTATAGGGAGGGCTTGCTTACCAACCTTAAGCCTGTTTCTGCTTCAAACAATATGGCTGACCGTATAGTTAGTTATTCGACGGCATTTACTACATCTTTTGATACCTAAGAGACATTTGGAAGACGGAAAATCCTTAAGAAATATATTCTCGACAAGAATGCTATAGAATATTTCCGCTTCTACACTAAAAACATTTTATTTATTTACAAATTGGTGAACAACACAAACGCAGGCAACTTGAAAGGAGCTAAATCGCTAACATTTGGGACCAAGAAATTGACACAAGTGTGTCGCAACGCATATAATACTCTAATATGAATGTATATAAACCGATTTACATTCAATGGTTTCCGTTTTTACTCCAATTTCAAATCAGTTATGTGCGGCGAAATTTGCCAACAGTGTCAATCGAATGCAAATTTCTAGCGTCTAGTTATTCCAGTCTACATGCGCCGTTTGATTTGGTGCAATGTTTCTAGCCTTGTTCCACCGAGTCTCTCGCTAGAACTGGGCTGAAACGCATTATGGTACACGATTCGTGTACCAATGGCAAAATATTTATCTTGTCTTAAATATTGGATATCAGAAGCCCATCTTTTTCCGATAAGATCACATCATCAATTTTGATTTAAACTGACAAATAATTCGTGTTTTCAATGTCGAAGATGCTGGATGACATTGAGTTAGAGACTTAGCTACTTTAAAATCAGGCGCTGTCTCAGTCATTCCGTCTGTTTGTATGTGCTTGCGTTTTGGGGTATTTTTTAGCTTATAGACCTATAGGGGCCATGTCAAAAGGATCACGTGGTTAAGTGGGTAAGACGCTAGCCAGGGCCAATTCCTAGAAAATTCTTAACAGCAAGCACAAAGTTATGCTTCACTTTTGCTTACGTAAGAAACTTTATAAAATACCGTCTCTAGAAAATTCTCAAGACCGTTCTTACGTAAGCACAAGTTAAGTACGAGTCTAAGCACATTGCGACTGGTAAATTGAGAGTACGATGCTCTCTAACGTCAAAAAAACATTTTTGGTATGCAAATTACACCGTAATTGTAAATTCGTCTGCATCGCAGAGTTTCTATATATAGCTCTATGGTCTGCATGGAGTTATAAATAGACCAATGACATTAACCCCCCCCCCCCCGAAAATAGTCGATTTAGATGTATTTTATTATTTAACAAATTAAATGAAATGAAATTTAACGTCCTACTATTTTGTTCCTAATCTGGGGTAATGAAGACGTAGATACGTCATACAGTGTGCTATGAGGGAAATTTCGCCCTGGCAGCGGCACTACTCTATCGAATTCCAACTGCCACGGAATCTTTTACGTGTACGCCAGTTTGTACACGGGACCTCGTTTTTTCGTCCCATCCGAATGACAAGACAGCTGTCCTCCGTCCTGCATCACTGACAAGGAGAAACAACGTCGGAAAATTTGGATGAACCATCTCGGCCAATGCAGGGATCGAACACCCGACCTCCAGGCTAGTGAACCAGCGTCTTACCCACTTAGGCAAGTGATCCTCTGATACCGTTGACGTTTCCCCTATAGGCCTACACATATAAAATATACCACAGACTAAACAAAAGAAAACAACCCAAAACGCAAGTACATGCAAAACAAACCGAATAATAATTGTGAGAGCGACTGATCTTTAAGTAGCCCGCGTGTGTGTTGTTTACCAATTTGGAAATAAATGAATTGTGTTTAGGGTAGAAGCGAAATTTCTTATAGCATTCTTCTCGAGAATATGTTTCTAAAGGATTTTCTGTCTTTCAATTGACTCTTAGGTATCAAAAGATGTAGCAAATATCGTCGAATAAATCCACGGTCAGCCATATTGTTTGAAGCAGAAACAGGCTTAAAGGTTGGTAAGCAAGCCTTATACCTTGCTTGGGATTTGTGCTTGGATTGACAATTTTAAGAACTAAGTTGTGCTTAAGTTTTTTCTTGGAACACATGATAACATGCTTGTGCTTACACTGAAGTCTACTTAAAATCTAAGCACAAGAACGTTCTTAAGAATTTTCTGTTAACACAAAATAAGATAAGTTTACTTATTTGCAAAGTCTACTTAAAATCTACATGTCATGTAGGCCTAAGCGCAAGAACGTGTTAAAGAATTGTTTATGAATCGGGCCGAGGTAGGGTGTTCGATCCCTGCATTGGCCGAGAAGGTTCATCCCCTTGTCAGCGATGCAGACGAAAAAATAAGGTCCCATGTAAAAATTGGCGTGCACGTCAAAGATCCCCTGGCCGTTGTAATTCGATATAAGAGTAAGCCGTAGCGCCGCTGCCCGGGCAAACTTTCCCTCATAGCATACTTTATGGCGTATGCCCGTCTTCATAAGCCCAGCTTAGGAGCAAAACAGTAGGAAGTTAAAACCTATTTCATTTCATGTCATTTGTCAAATACTTCTAAATCGACTATTTGAAGTTAATGTCATTGATCTATTTATAACTCTATATGCAGACGAATTTACGGTGTAATTTGCATACCAAATTTGTTTTTATGACGCTAAAGAGCATCTTAGTCTCAATTTACCAGTCACACTGTGCTTAGACTCGTATTTCATAAAGTTTCTTACGTAAGCAAAAGTGAAGCATAACTTTGTGCTTACTTTTAAGAATTTTCTAGGAACCGGGCCCTGGAGATCGAAACGACGCCCGTTGACTCAATGACAGACGTTACGATACAGCGCGCACATGCTAACCATTCAGCCATTCAGCCTCCCTGAATTCGGAAAATTGCTGACTTATAGCAAGAAACATTTCAACCGGGCGAAATTTTCTGTTTTAACAGTTTATTGTGCACGGTACTTTAATTACCAACCGATTATTACAAAACGTTTGAAAATAAGCTCCAACTGACCAGCTTAATCGTATGCAATAAACGTTTGGCCTGAATTGAAAGGTCTGCACGGAGAAAATTCATCTTGATTTCCCGGCGTGGTTCCCCGTTGTCAGTGAGGCAGAACGGAGGGCCTGACAAGCACAGCTGTCTAGTCGTTCAGATGGGACGAAAAACCAAGGTCCCGTGTACACATTGGAGTGCACGTAAAATATCCCTAAGCAGCTGGAATTCGATACTGTTGAATAAGCTCTATGCGACGACTAAATGTGTAGATTGTAGTCACCACACTGCATGTTTCGCTTAACAATGAAAGGGTGCCGTTTTCAATTTTCGATCCTTTTGTTCTTCTACTCCTGATATGTTGGACTGTTGATCGATGGTTTCATATAAAAGACTACCAATAAGACTCTTTGTAGAAGAAGTTCCCAAAAAATATTATGTTGACTTTACGAGAAAGACCTCTAAACATGCTCCAAATTGTAAAAATACGACTTTTTGGATTTTCAATCTCTTTTTTTCGGCTATCCCTGATATTTAAAAAAAATGATACAATCATTTCAAACAACAGGCTAGCTTTTAGACTCTCTATTGACAAAAGTTTCATCGCCCTTCCTTCATTATAACCGAAGTTATCGTGCCCTAAAGAATCAACAAATCAGCATGCTTATCTCTGCTTACCCTTGACAGAAAATGCTCATCTTTGCACTCAATCATGACATTGACCTAGTCAACGTCTACACCAAGTTTGAACATTCTAGATTAATTAGAAGGAGAGTTATTGTGTTCCAAAATCTCGGCCCTTCAAATTGCTACTCCTTTTCATATTCACTTCAAAATGGCAACCATCAGTTGACCTAAATCAAAATTCTGCTCCCTACGATTTTCGGGCCATCCTTCAAGGATTTAGAAAATATAACTCCCGTGTCTGTAAGTAAGATAGCAAAAAAGTCTTAGGGATTTTTCATGTTTCAAGATGGTGGCATTTCCGGTTTGATCGACAAACTCCATATTTTGTGTAGGAATCAGTAATTACCTGTCGAGTATCGAAAAAAATTTTCAGGTCATTCTGACCTATATTTCGACGATTTTTTTTAAAACTTTGATCCTTAATTTCACCAAGGGGAGATAATTTAGAAAATTTCTCATTATAATTTTGAAGTCATATTGGTAAGATCTACTTAAATACTAAATTTCATGAAAATCGTACAACTATTAAAGAAGTTGTCAAATTGGTCTAAACTTCCGGTTCGAAATCACAGCGACGAATTTTCGAAATTCGAAAATGTGAAACTGCAGATGAAAATGATTTTTTTCAAGGTATTCAAAGAAAAAAGAATTAGTAAAATCGGTCAAAAAATAACAAAGTTACGACTATGCATTGTCAGTTTTTTCGTTCGTAAAATTCGGTGATTTCGGATTCGTAAAACGTTTTGAAAATATATTTAAACAACGTTCGCACCCCATTTTTGGGGGGGTAGGTCAAAGTTTCAGAAAGATCCCATTGTTAGATTCTGAGAAATCCGATTTGCAGAAAATACACAAAAAAAAAAAATAATAATAATCTTAACAGAAACAATAAGCTTTCATATGTAATATGAAAGCTTAACAAGTTAAACATCATACTAATAGGTCTACCATGATTTCATTTACTTTTCCTAGATGTGAAATACTCAGGTTAAGAATGTTTCTTGGTAGCAGTCTTTTAGCCATTTCTTCTTCTAACTGTATCCGTCAATAATTCTTTTTTACGACAACTGAGTGACAACAAACATTTAATTTTTCTGTCTAATACTATTATCACTTATGCAAATATGTTGTGAAACAATTCGTCTACCAAATACCATTTATCAAAGACAGAAATGGAATGAAATGGTGTTTAACGTCGGTGTTCTGCTCCTAAACAGAGCTAATGAAGACGGGCATACATCATACTGTGTGCTAAGAGAGAAATTTTGCTCAGGCAGCAGCGCTACGGCCAACTCTTATATCGAATTCGTGGTACAACTGTATGTATATATGATATATTAATGGTAAGCTATGGTACCTGTTTGATCTTGTGATGTAGCACTTTCTTGTCTTTCTACAAAAAATTGTGAATTGCCTTCTGCAGTTGGTGGTGGTGTCTTTATTTGGTTCTCTGTATAAGTACGGTGTGTATTAGCCAATGTCTTTTCTAATGACTCTGCTGGCTCTTTAAATTCTCGCACCTTCTGTATAAGAAATTTTAAATCAATATTTCTGTATTTACCGAAATACAACTTTAATTTTACTGCCATAGATAAATATGCTACAATACTATGGTGCAATCACGTAGAAAAATCAACTTATTGAGAAGAGAAAATCAATAAAATTTATAATAAGTTAATTTCCCAATTATCCCCTTGCAGAATCAGGCCAGCTATTCTTTGCATAAACTGTAATAAGAACCTACCAATTTTGGAGAATCAGTGCTACTAGCCCCGGTAGCTATATCAGTTTCAGATGATAACTCTATTTCACCTTGAAATATAACTTCTGCTAATGGCTGTACTAGTGATGGGTATTGTATTATTAACCATACCTATATAATTAAATTATACGTAATTATCACATAACACAAAGGCAATGAAGTTTTATTAGTCGGGTAGAACTGTTAATATGAATAAAGGGATATAACTCTTGCTGTCATTCAGTCAGACCACTAGTGTACAGACAAAATATTCAACTATATACAACTGTGGCTGAACCTGGAAATTGTATACAAAGTTTTTTTTTATGATTGATTTTAGTAGCCTAGGGTGCCCTCATTCAGAATCTGTCGGGTGAACCTCGGTCACCCTTGAGCGTTTTGAGAAATTCAAGATGGCATCCAAGACGGCCGCCACATCAAATAATCCCCTATATCTTCAAGAGTATTTATACTAGGATGATAATTTTGGTGTCTAACCATATGTTTCTAGGGTCAAGGAATACACTCATCTGCTCCTTTGTCCAGAAATATATAGTTTGTCTCTGGATTTAGTTTGGTTCGATGAAATAATCGCCCCCAAACGCCGCTAACAAGTTAAATGGTCATATTGTCTGGCATGTTTGATTTTACTATCATCTAATCACCCCACAACATAATAAATGAGTTCAGTGTATTCCTTGACCCAAGAAACATACGGTTAGACACCAAAATTATCATCCTAGAATAAATACTCTTGGAGATACAGGGGATTATTTGATGTGGCGGCCGTCTTGGACGTCATCTTGAATTTCTCGAAACGCTCAAGGGTGACCAAGGTTCACCCGGCAGATTCTGAAAGAGGACACCCTAGGCTACTAAAATCAATCATAAAAAAAAATTTGTATATAATTTCCAGGTTCACTCATTAAATTGGATTTGGCGACCAGACTAACATGAACCAAGATTTTAAAGAACTTTTTCCTCCTATTTCATGTAAGTTCAGTGGCACTATATTGTCATTTGGAGTGTTTTTATTTGTTTCCCTTTAGTGCAACTGCTGATACTTTGATAACTTCTATTTCCTTAAAATGTCTCATTGATACAAATAACACAAAATAAGTACACCTGCTCGACATTTCCCAAAGAGTAATATATTTTGAAGGTTATTGTTGCATTTTGGAGAAGTTTACAAACTTACTGAATAGTCAAATTTATTAGGTCACTCCACGAAAACTTGAAGGTGAGAACTCTAAACGTGTTATGGAACCATAACCATTTGCAAATTGCTTGATAACATGAGATGAAACTTCAAACAAGGTATATGGGATGTTTCACCACATTTTGGCATTTGATTTTCAATCATTATCCAATAGAAATTGTTTTTCTAGATATTTTGTATGTATAGCTAGTTACTGGTTAAATTAAAACCAAAGTTATGTGGTGTAAAGACATTTTAAATATAAGTACTAACCTGAGATAGTAGAAATAATGATACTACTGAACTCACATGTTTCCTCTCACCCTGTAACAAACAAACAAAATATAATTTACTACAAATCTAGAATATATTACATCTTAGTACTGTATCTCAAGTTGTTTTCCTCTTTCTCAAATCATTATTTCTGAAATATTTGGTAACTGCAAGTAAGTTCAGCCAGGTAGAAAATGGGGTTTAACGTTCTACAGTTCTGCTCCAAATGCGCCAATAAAGATGGGCATAGACTATACAGTGCGCTATAAGGTAAATTTTGTCCAAACACCAATGCTTCAGCTACTCTTACATTGAATTTCAAATTTCAAGGGTTCTTTTATATGTTCAAGCCAATGTGGACACAAGACTTTGAATTTCTGTCCCATCTGAAAGACTAGACATTGTTCCTTGCCAGGCCCTCTGTCCTGCATCACTGACAAGGGGGAACCACGTCACAAAATGCCAATTCACTTCCTGTACTAACCCCAGGATCGAATACTGGACCTCCAGGGTTAGTGAGCCAATGTCTTACTCACTGAGCAACTGCGGCTCCCTCTGGATAAATGATACTCTATATGGCTGTGATATACAGTAAACAGTTTTATTTGACATAGCTCATACTGGTAATCATTATGAGGAATGGCATACATCAATTATTTTCAAGCTAAATACATTGCCTATTTCTAAACATAACTATAAAAAGATTACCCGTGCTTCTGCAGCTGAGAGTCTTTTTCGTTTGGTTAATGAGTAAACATAAAGTGGTATTAACAAACGATTTAATAAATGATCTGTTATAACTTCATTTAAAGCATCGATATTAATATTTAATATATCATTAAGATAATGTAGATGATCTAGATGTTCTGCTACTAGAGCTGATAAACGATCTCGGCTTCTATGACTGAAAACAAAAATAAAATATATTAAACTGTGCTAATAAAAAAAACAAAAATGAACATCTTTAATTTGTCAATTGGATGCTTATAAAATGGTCTTTTTCCCCCTAGAATTACTGTTGAGTTTTTAAGATTTTTACACAAAAATAATCTATAACAATTCCTTCATATGTTTATAATCCTTTAGTTGCATTTAGCGATTGGAGACATAACAGAACTAACACAGTTATATGGGAAAACAATCACTGGTTTATTATACGCAGGCACAACGTTTCAATAAGTACATCTATCCTCTTATCGTTATAAAGCACAATGATATTTAGTACAACTAGAGGGTCTACATATATATATACAAGTGTTCATATGTTCAATAATAAAAAATGAAATTTAAAATCCCAGATTCAGTTAAAGTACCAGTTTACTATGTAAATGTATTTTGGGGGATTTCTAATAATTTCTAGAAGTATATACTTTTAAGGAGCAAATATCACTTGTGAGGTATTGATCAGCTCGTAAGAAGATGAACACATGGTGTATAATTTGAGATTTTATGCAGAATTTGAAACAAATCTGTCAAGCCATTGATATTTAATCATTCACATTATTCATTTATAAGTCGTTTCAATTGATCTTTTAGTGGATTTCAATGCTGGGATTTTCAATAATTACGTGAATACATGTATAATTTATTGTCTTATTAAGAGTGACAATGCCTCTTTAATACTATCATTAAATAAACTAGTAATTGTTATTCCATACCTAGTTTTTAGTGTGAATAAAGCAGTAGTAGTATACTTACTCTGAGTCATGTCTTACACAAAGATCAACAGTTAATATATGATTACCAATAAACCATACTAAGTTAGAGAAATATGGTGCTGCAGTACGATCTCTTATATATCTTAACATTGCTTTATCATCAACTGAAATTAGTTACACACGCTTTTGTTAGAAAAATATACAGACAACAGTAATATAAAACCCCTGCAATGGAAGTTTTTATTTCTCTGTTCAATAACTAAATACTGTTAAAGTAAATATGTATAGTATGATATGTGGAGTTGGGGCAAAGAGCTACGATCTCAAAATGTTGTTTGATCAGTTGCAATATAAAACCACTCAATCCAAACAAATATCAGCTATCTTTTTATGAATACAACAATTTTGTACCCTCACTAATAGTGACATGTTCAGAAAACTTGAGATAATAAATAAAATTAACAAAGTTCCAAGGATCACGGGCCGAACTTCCACTGAAGAATGTATCGAATTAAATGACCCGAAAATAGGGTACTAAAAACTACCTTCTTAAAAAAAAAACGATAAGGAGTTATGTCCCTTTATTTTCGGTAAAAATGTCCGACAAGAAAAATTTTGAAATCCCATCACTGATCACGGCGTACCATAACCTGTAAGTATATCCACTTCATGTTCTAAAGCCATACAAAGTAAATATAAAATATATGGCTTATTAAGAAACCAATACATATGATGACTGACACCCACACAAAAAGCGTAAAACAGGCAGAGTATTATTTTCTTACACCTAGCCTTTGCCTACCAAGGTACCAATACAAGATGAAATGTATTTTATTAGAATGCAATAGTAGTAAATGTAATGATTGTCTGCCCTTCAGAATGTGATACCAGTAAATGTAATGACTTTCCATTTAATCATCCCATATTTCCACAGATTAGGCTACTATTTGAATGATAGAGTGAGGAATGGGGTTTAACGTCCACTCTACACAAACAAGGTCGTTTTGGGACTAACATATGGTTTAATTTTATTTCAATAATGTGCTTGCGCGAAGGGGTCTTTAGCAGTGGGAGGTAACTGGAGGACCTAAGAAAATCAACAAGGTTGGACAGGTGACCCCAATCCTTGTCACGTACAACCAAGGAATCAAAACCATTCCAGTCATCTCAATGACAGACCTTGTGATACATTCCACTTACCCTAACCATTCGGTCATGCAACCCCCAGTACCATATGTGGGGTTGAGATAAAACCCGAAGAAAACAGATTGTAGTCAAATGGAATTGACCTCCTACTATGCCAAGTTTCAATTTAATACTGAATTCACCCATTAGAAAACATTGTAACTGGTAGTGTAGCAGATGTGAACGGCTATAATTGTACAGAAATAGTCTATTAGACTATTACAGGATCTAATAAATGGTTATTAATGACTTGAAAGTAGAAAAAGGACTATGAGAATGTAGATACCCCCTGGCTGTAGATAATAAACATGTCAGCTAAGGACTCTCTCCAAAGACAGTCTTTATAAAGTCAAAACTAAAATTGTCACGATCAACCGGTATGTATAGATGTAAATACATAAACTGTAATATCCCTTATGTCAATGGAAACATATCAATACAATCAGAAGATGTCAACGTCTAGGGCTTATAAAGATAATGGTGTGAAATCAATAAAAAGTAATGTAAACTTCAAATGGCAAAAACTTTAACTACTAAGCATTATTTTCTTCAACTGGAAAACAAATATGAAATATAGGTACAGGCTGATCTAGTCAATAGGTTTTAGTAACAAAAATTTAAGCTACTCTATTTACTGCTTTATCATCAGCAAAATGTATATGATTTACTACAACAAATGGAACATTGATAAATGTTTTAAGCTACCGAGATTAGTAAATAGCCAACTCTTAGCTTGTCTAAACTCTAAATGAAAGTCATCCCTCTTGTCAGTATGATATGATGAAAATATGAGTTAGAATTATACAAACAGTATTCATTCCTGAGAAGAATAACATGCCTGGATAACAGCAATGCTGTGTAATTTACATATATATGTATCATCAAAAATAATTTAACAAAATTCAAAACTTAAAATAAATACTGATAACTTTAAAAGAAAATACAAAATAATCGTTTTTGATGTTTTGTCAAAGTTGTCATTCAGATATACATTTAAGAGCTTTTAAAGAACAATATGATTTACTGCCATTCAAATTGAAATAATTATTTCTGATTTGTTGTCATTCACATACATGTCAAAATTGTTTTAACAAATTAATTCAAAATGGTTTACTTTCATTCAGATTTAAATACTTAATTCATTTAAGATAACTGCATTGTGTACATGCTTATAATTTCATTGTACATACTCAAGCTATGTAATCCCATTCTCTAAAATATATTGCACAAAAAAATGTAAATTTATTAAATCAAGCATGGTGTATCTATTAATAAATTATGTTTAATATGGTATATTATATATGGTGATATTTTATGCAAGAATAAAAAAATAGGATCAATTTATACATTATACTTGTACCTGATGAATTTGATTGATTTGAAACACCTGTTAACAAAATGATTACAAGTTTATTAGTCTGCAAATGACTTTTTCTATTTAAGCATTTCTTACAGCTGTTATAGCCAATACAACATATTGAAACATTCAAATTTGAAATAGTGAACATTGATATTGTTTCAAAAATTCAATAATAAACTAATGGCAAAATAGTTAATGTTGTTCCAGTTTCAACAATTAATGTATTTGTCCTTAAATCATTTAGTAAACTTAAAATGTGTAAGCTTATCAAAGCCTAAGTTTATTTGTATAGTGCCATTTTGGTAAAGCAAAGCATCAAATTTTGGCAAAATATTCAGAAAAAGTCATCACCATGAATGTATTTAGTGTACAAATAAAAAACCTTGGACCTTAAAATCCCTTGGCTATGAAATAAAAAATAAAATTTAAAATGTCTGATCTAATTGATAATTCTAATTTTACAACAACATTCATGACAACACCCAAGAGAATAATAATCTATAGATTAAATAGTTTCATGCATATCAATTAAATGGAATAATTATTATTGACCTACCTTTGTACACATTTAATGTTATTGTTCGTACAGCTATTCTCACCATACTCTCAGAGTGGTTGAAAAATTTAATTGCTTCTGTATACAATGCAAAATCATTAGTGTGCTTAAAAAATATAACAGATAAAACAATTATTATGTTAATTACACACACAAAGAATTCATAAACTTATATCTTGAAATATTCTCAAAAAGAAAAGAAGTTGACTAATTTCATATTCTATTTTCTTGGGAAATTTGCTATTAAGGTAATGGGTCATTCCATGTCAAGTGGACCAGTGGTGGGAAACTGACCCCCTCAAAAAAATCTGGAAACCTTACAGTAGGGATACCCCCTACCCCAAATTTTTTCAAAGAATCGTAATCTACATTTGCAGTTCTATTATATTGCCAAGTTAGGGGGTTCTAGACACTTTAGAAGTATATAAACAACGGAGTTGAAAACCTAACAGAAATAAGAGAATTTTTATTACCAATTGGCAACCTTTTTTTCAAATGGTGATATCTCAGCCAATATTTGACCTAGGAAGCTGAAAATTCGTATTTGGTAGTTTTAGGCCATGTACTTTAACATATATTTTTTCCAGATTTTTTTGAGGGGGTGGATTTCCCAATTTCCCCAAAATTGGTCCACTTGATATGGAATGACCCTAATAAAAAGAAACATTGTACATGTATAATTATATCTATGATTTGATATGAAAGTACTATGTATAAATTTTTCATTATTAACTCTTAACTAACACAGTCGAACAATTTTGCATGAAATGTCTAAATTAATTTTTGGTTTAAAATTCATATTTATGAAAATAACATTAAATTTAGATTATTTCATCCATTTACATGTTGTTTTTTTAATGATATGACTTTAAAATGTATACAGTAGAATCTGTATGAGCAGCCACTCCTATTCAGCGACATCTCCTTGTAAGCGGTCACAATAAATTCCCCCCATAAAAATTCTATTGTTTCATCTCTTTATTCAACGGTCACTCCTCTAACTCTGCCAGTGGTCACTATTTTGCTAATAAATTTAACAAAACATCGCCCATTCAACGGCCATTGTTGAATGATACCATCTTGTCGTTCTTCGTAACACCATGCTAATCCCGTGAGTAGTAATCAATTAACTGGACTCCCACTGATCAGGTAAAAAGAAATGTGAAAATAACAATTAACCCGGGATTATCTGTTAATTAATCTTTTGTTTTATTAAACGACTAACCTGATCATTGTTTTCACACGTAAGGGAACATTATTTGATACTTATTGAATAAACTGAAAGTACCGACTAAAAGCCACTATGTTGTTAAATAGACGTTTTTAGCGCCACCTATAATATTACAGAGTTACACCCCCTGTGAATCGGTAGCAAAATCAGCGATGTTTTTTGGTTCATGTGCTTATTTGATAAAATAAAATTAATTCATCGATTTTCTTCACAAAAATGGATAAATATTATCGAATGCATCACAATGATAGACAGTAGTATTGAAGGTTGGTACAAAATGACAAGTTTACAAAAGTTATGTCCGAGATTCAGCGACGGCCAAATTTACTGATGCAAGTGAAGTATTGGTGTTTGCTTTCAATGCATTCAAGCGTAATATTAATTGATGTCAGCACAAAAAAACCTGAGATTTTGCAAAAATGGATAAATATTATCGAATGCATCACAATTATAAACAGTGGTATTGAAGGTTGGGACAAAATGACAAGTTTACGAAAGTTGTTATGTCCGAGATTCAGCGACGGCCAAATTTGCTGATGCAAGTGCACCCAAGCGTAATACTAATTGATGTCAGCACAAAAAAACACGAAATTTTATTAAGAGGCCACTCCCGTTAAGCAGCCAATTGTAAAAATTCAAATGGGTGGCTGCTTAATGCAGATTCTACTGTATCTATATTTTAACACTATTGACCATTTTGACTTGGGTTTTTATAACGACATGACGTCAAACCTCTGGGTCATTGAAGAGTTAAGTATCTTACCTCATTGTAGAAAAAATGAATAGTATGTCTGTTTAATTTTAATGATAATGTCTTGAGGAATGATATATAATATGCCATAACCTGTAATTGAAAATAAATAAATCAATATCATAACATGTAAATACAGACCAACATGATATCTATATAAAACTGTTAAACAGCAGTCTTGTAACCACACTTATTTCAACAAGTAGATATCAAAAATAATTTTCTGTTATTGTGTTTTATCACCCAATATCTTATTTGACAGTAGATATCGCTTGTATGATAAATTACATAATCTACTGCGATATCTCCTTAGGAGATATCGCTTTACATGAATTTGATGGTCAATCAAAAAGGAACTATTTTCTTTTATTTTAAAGAAACCACTTATTTTAAATAAAAAGTGACTTTTTTTTTTGTTAAAAAGAAACTGTTTTTATTTAATTGACTTTGAAGGAAATACTGGGTCAATATATAGGACTTTGCAATAGCTAAACTGCAGTCAAAAAACTGATGTAACACTATGCAGTAATGAAATTAGATCCAGTACAGGTGAAATCTATACCAAAGAATTATATTTATTTATTTCTGCATGTAAGAAAGGATTGGGTGATAAATAAAATCTCCAACTCGTGTTTTTTGATATCAAAAAATATCAACACTTGTGTTGATATTTTTTGATATCAAAAAACACTCGTAGGAGATTCTCTATTTACACTGCATAATTAATTTTCAAATGTTGATGAGAAATCAAACTGTCAAACTATAGCAGTATGCAGGGACGTGTTCTGGAATTTGAGAAGTAGTTTGTTTGATGTTATTTCGATAAATCAAGAATATGCTCAGCCCACCCCTCCTCTGGAATTGCAACATCTTCTGAGAGACTTAAAGCGGGAATTTCATATTTTCCAAGAAAGTCAAAACATATTTATTTCTGTCTTTTGCTCAATAGGTTGTCAACTCACTATTATACAATCATAGGCATTATTTTCCACACAGAAACATCTTTCACAACGGAAATAATAGCACAATTACCTCCTGGTTTTCCCATTCCCCCCATGCAATAGCTATCTTCAAACGCTTGAATTTAATGTTGAAAGTGATATTTTTGCCAATTTCTCAACTGGCAATAGTGAATTATAAGATTATTCTTTAACAAGGTTAGACTGTTTATAGATACATGTACCATCTATTTTAAGGCGTTATATTAATATATTTTAAAAATATAACTTAAAAATATGAAATTGCCGCTTTAAGCCCTGTTGTATAAATATTGCTCTACAATGTTCGAAAACCAGATTAGCTCTGCTAGTTGTAGAATTTTCAGGTGTCAATTTAAAATAAAAAAGTTATTTTTGTGAAAACTCCAATCAAAGAGAGAATAATTGAACCAGGCTACCGGAATATACAACCATCAAATTCTTACCTCTTCATCCGAAAAATCAAATTTATGTACAATAATAGAGTTGATGTGGTTATTGGACAATAAATAATCTGAAAAAATAATTACAACTCTATAAATTTCTGTTCTAAGACCATGAAAAAAAGTCCTCAAACTCTGTGGAAACAGTAAAATTACCTTCTAATCATTTTGCTATACCTATAATAATTGTGTTCATACAAGAAGAATTTATTTAAAACAAAAGCATGGGAATAATTTTTAAAAAACTCACATAAAGATGTTTCATTTCGTATATTTTCAAATAAAATATTCAATGTTTGAAGCAGCTGCACACAAATATAACGTCCATACTTCTGTCGAATGTATCGTAGGAAAAAAGACAACATATTCTTTTCCAAAAAGAAACTGTAATGGTAAATGAAGTGAGAATATGTTCATGTATCATAGTCTTTCTGCCAATATAATCAATCATACATTGTACTCGATTAAAAGTACATTCACAGAAAAATTCAATTCCTAAATTTTTCTAAATTTTAAAATAGTACTGAACAATAGTAGCCTCGTGTATGTCACATATGACAATATCTTTATTAGATAACAATAGTTTATATTTTAGTTTGTCGTGGATGTACTACATATAGATATGAATTCACGCTGGTATTGCTGAACGTTTCAAGGTCACAAGTATTTGTACATTAATAAATATAGTATATATGTTATTGTTGTTTATTACAGTTTATGACAACTGGTGAACATGGTTTCAGATTGTGGTAATAAAGTTGATTTATATACCTTTGATTTTATTGTTTATTTGTAAGATGTATGATAGTTAATATTTGTCAAGGTAGAGTTATACACTTGTCTGATTGCAGGTATGATTGCATTGAATGCATGTGGACTGCCTGTTTTGTTGTCGTGGTTTGATTGGTTGTGAGTGAAACTGTAGTTTACGTGGTGGGAGATACGAATTTATATTGTTACTCTAATGCTGGATTTTGGGAGAATCACACGTGTCCATTAATCATCATTCATTCATGAGTCATTATTATAAATTATATTTCAACTAAATGGGTGTTAGACTGTGTGTCGTTGGTTTAGACTGTGTGTCGTTATAATGGTAATCTGTGTGATTTATGAGTAATAATTAGTACAAATGCTTGTGACCAGATTCTGATTCTGATTCTGATTTTGATTGTGACATGATTATGTCCTGATTCGGTTTCTGATCATGTTAATGTGCTACGGTTAGTGTTACCGATATTGTTGCTGGGATCGATCGTTACTGTTCCAGTTATTTCATGGTGTTGAAAATAATGAAAAGATCCACATGAATAACTCATCAACCTGATCATCTTAATCATCTTAAATGTGCTGTGGAGTGTCAGATATTTAATTTAATGACGGCTGTGTGCGCGTGTTTCGTCATTTCATCAAAGTAGAACTGTGATTCGTCTTGTTGTTTGAATCCGTGAAATTAGAGAATAATTACATAAATATCTATTTTTGTATTATATTGTAGTTATATAAAGATATTTAAATCATATTGTGTTTTTGTTAATGGGAACTATATAAGTACATGACCGTCAATCCGCCCCCAAAAGAACCAAAGGTCCAATTTTGTGACATCTGGCGAGCTTGCCAGGATTTGACTACTTTGTACTTATTGGTTAACATTAATTATATTCGGATGCATCCATTAATTTAATAGTACTTATGTATACTTTTATTGCTTGTAATATGTTTTATGAATCGCTATATTATATTGTATTTTATGAATGAGCTCGTATGTTTACATTATTTAAAACGTTTGTGATCACTGTTGCTAGCTTATGATTTGGTAATTGAATAGATTTAAGTTTGTTTGGAGTATTGAATAGTGCATTGTCTAGTTTTAGTTGAGTTGGTTTGTTTGTAGTTGCGATATCAAAATGGATTTAACTAAATTACTTAAGGCTGGTAAGGAAATGGGTTATGATGGGGAGGCTTTGCGGACGTTTGTTGAGAATGAGAGACAGAGAGAAAATATTGAAAGAGAGAGTTTGAGAGTTGAGCGAATTGAAGAGAAAGAAAGGAATTTAAGAGAAATTAATGCCAGAAAGATATTGTGTGACACTGAAATACACCTTGAGACTATGAAACGTGAAAACCCAGAAGCCAGTGCTAACCACGAGAGTACTCGCGCCGAAAATGTCCCAGCGCGGAAAATAATAATGAAGCTACCACCATATGATGATGGACGTGACGACATGGATGCCTATCTCAACCGATTTGAAAGGTATGCTGATGCTCAAGATTTAGATGATGATTTGATGGCTGTTAATCTTGCTTCACTGTTACGAGGTAAAGCCCTTGATGTATATTCTAGACTATCTTCTGATCAAGCTAACGATTATAATAATTTAAAGTTGGCTTTATTGAAGGCATATAATTTAACAGAGGAAGGTTTTAGATATAAATTCAGAAATTCTCGACCTCTGCAGGGTGAGTTTTCACATCAATATTTGGCACGTATCCAAGGTTATCTTGATCGCTGGATAAGTTTATCTGCAACTCAAACATATGAAGAGCTTAAAGATTTACTTTTAAGGGAGCAGTTTCTGTCTAGCTGTAACATTGAATTAGCCATGTTCCTGAAAGAAAGAACGCCCAAGTCCGCACAAGAACAAGCTAAACTAGCTGATCAATATTTGGAAGCACATGGTTGGTCTAACAAGTATTTTAAATATAATTCTGATTCTTTACAGGAAACTAAAACCCGATCCAGTAGACGGTGTTATATGTGCAACTCTTATAATCATGAAGTGAAGAATTGTCCAGAGGTACGAAGAGCTAATACATCTAATATATATAATCCAAATAAATATTCTAATCCGAGATATAATCATAGAGATACATATTCTTTTCAGGGTCCACGTTCTTTTGATGCTAGACGTAACCAATCTTTTATTCCTAATTCACAGGGACAGTCTTTTCAGTCATTTCGTACACAACAGAATCCAAGTCAGTCATTTCGACCTAATCAGACACGTCAATCTAGTTATAAATGTAATTCTTGTTTACTAGAACCTAATAATGAATTAAAATCTCAAAGTAATTCTAATCATGCTTTCTCTGATTTACAGACAGATCCTAAAACGTTATGCGGATGTTGCAATTTTGAAAGTGGTCATGTTGAACTTAAATGTGGACACGAATTACCAGTATTAAGTGCTAGTTGTAAAGATAGTATGAAGACTGATGATATGCCGATATCTGAAGGTTATGTAGATAATTATAAAGTAATGGTACTACGTGACTCCGGTTGTAATAGCGTGGTTGTTAAAAAAGACTTAGTTCATGAATCTAAATTTACAGGTTATACTCAAAGATGTGTTTTAATTGATGGTACTGTAAGAGAAATTCC
Organism: Patella ulyssiponensis; assembly: GCA_963678685.1. Lineage (NCBI taxonomy): Eukaryota > Metazoa > Mollusca > Gastropoda > Patellidae > Patella > Patella ulyssiponensis. The sequence goes on along the minus strand of OY783226.1, from coordinate 80,385,356 downwards.
CGTTGCTAAGATAAATATTGATACACCTTATTTTGTTGGTATTGTAGAAGCCTTATGTATGACTAAACCCGTGTATGATTTAATTATAGGTAATATTACAGGTGTACGTGGTCCGTTTGATCCAGATAAGAATTGGAATCCTGTTAAGTCTGATTCAAAGTTAGTACAAGCGGTTGAAACTAGAGCACAGGTTAAGATAAAAGATAAAGTGTTTAAAAGTCTTTCAGTTCCCACAGCAATTGGTGAAGTTTCGAAATCAGAAATTGAAAAAGCACAGAAAGATGATAAAACTTTAGACTCGATAAAATTGAAATTAGATAAAGATTTATGTTTACAGGACGAGGGTACTTTTCAGAAGGTCTGTACAGCTGTGATAGAAGATGGTGTAATTAATGAAGACAGTTTTGATGATTCAGAAATTGATCAAATGGAGGCAAGTAAAGAGATAATAGAAATTCCACAATTAATCCAGAAGGAAACCCATAATGACGTAATTATTAATCCAGAATTAAGCGCAGTAGAAAAGAAAAATTTAACCCATTTATTTCAGGAATACTCAGATATCCTTACTGATGTACCTGGATGTTCAAATTTAGGGAAACATAAAATTTCTTTAATTTCAGATAAACCTGTTAGACTTAAACCATATCCTATTCCTTTCGCCATGAAAGACGTAATCGTAAAAGAAGTTGAAAGTATGCTTAAGTTAGGAATTATTGAAAGATCTAACTCACCGTATTCATCTCCAGTGGTACTTGTAAAAAAACCAGATGGAACTAATCGTTTTTGTATTGATTTCAGAGCCTTGAATAGATTAACGGTATTCGATGCAGAACCAATGCCGAGACAGACTGATATATTTTTGAAAATTGCCTCTAGTAAATATTTGTCTAAGATAGATCTTACAAAAGGTTATTGGCAGATAGCTCTTGACGAAGATTCCAAATATAAAACTGCTTTTTCTACTCCCTTAGGTTTAATGCAGTTCAAAATGATGCCCTTTGGCTTAGTTACCGCACCTGCGTCCTTCAGTAGAAATATGCGGGATCTTTTGTATGGATTAGAAGGTACAGATAATTATTTAGATGACATTTTAGTTTTTAGCGATACATGGGATGATCACCTGAATATTCTCGGAAAGTTATTTTCGAGGCTGCAGTCTGCAAATATAACGGCTAGACCAAGTAAATGTTATTTTGGGTTTAATAAATTAAATTATCTTGGTCATGATATAGGTAAGAAGTGTATACGTCCTATGGAAAAGAAAATAGAAAGTATCCAAAATGCTAATCCTCCAGAAACGAAGAAACAGCTCAGATCATTTTTAGGCCTAGTTGGATATTATAGACAATTTATACCTAATTTTTCTGCAGTTGCTGTCCCTTTAACAGATTTGACTAAAAAAGGAAAACCTAATATATTAGAATGGGGAATGTCGCAAAATAATGCTTTTCATGCTCTGAAAGCAGCTTTGATGTCAACTCCAGTACTTCGTTTACCTGATTTTTGTAAGACTTTTATTCTTAGGTCTGATGCCAGTAACGTAGGAATTGGTGCCGTTTTATTACAAGAATTTGGCGATGGTAAATTTCCAATTGCTTATGTCAGTAAAAAATTACTTCCTAGGGAAACAAGGTATTCAGTTATAGAACGAGAATGCATGGCATTAATATGGGGTGTAAATAAATTTCAGGAATATTTATATGGAACAGAATTTATTGTTGAAACTGATCACGAACCTCTTGTTTATATTAATAAAGCTAAAGTAAGTAATAACAGAATTATGAGATGGGCGCTTGCTTTACAACCTTTCAGATTGAAGATACGAGCGATAAAAGGAAAAGAAAATGTTGGTGCAGATTATTTAAGTAGAGTTTATTAATTATATTTTATTTCAGAAACATCATAGAAGTTTCTTCTTGAGTTGGGGGGTGTTGTCACATATGACAATATCTTTATTAGATAACAATAGTTTATATTTTAGTTTGTCGTGGATGTACTACATATAGATATGAATTCACGCTGGTATTGCTGAACGTTTCAAGGTCACAAGTATTTGTACATTAATAAATATAGTATATATGTTATTGTTGTTTATTACAGTTTATGACAACTGGTGAACATGGTTTCAGATTGTGGTAATAAAGTTGATTTATATACCTTTGATTTTATTGTTTATTTGTAAGATGTATGATAGTTAATATTTGTCAAGGTAGAGTTATACACTTGTCTGATTGCAGGTATGATTGCATTGAATGCATGTGGACTGCCTGTTTTGTTGTCGTGGTTTGATTGGTTGTGAGTGAAACTGTAGTTTACGTGGTGGGAGATACGAATTTATATTGTTACTCTAATGCTGGATTTTGGGAGAATCACACGTGTCCATTAATCATCATTCATTCATGAGTCATTATTATAAATTATATTTCAACTAAATGGGTGTTAGACTGTGTGTCGTTGGTTTAGACTGTGTGTCGTTATAATGGTAATCTGTGTGATTTATGAGTAATAATTAGTACAAATGCTTGTGACCAGATTCTGATTCTGATTCTGATTTTGATTGTGACATGATTATGTCCTGATTCGGTTTCTGATCATGTTAATGTGCTACGGTTAGTGTTACCGATATTGTTGCTGGGATCGATCGTTACTGTTCCAGTTATTTCATGGTGTTGAAAATAATGAAAAGATCCACATGAATAACTCATCAACCTGATCATCTTAATCATCTTAAATGTGCTGTGGAGTGTCAGATATTTAATTTAATGACGGCTGTGTGCGCGTGTTTCGTCATTTCATCAAAGTAGAACTGTGATTCGTCTTGTTGTTTGAATCCGTGAAATTAGAGAATAATTACATAAATATCTATTTTTGTATTATATTGTAGTTATATAAAGATATTTAAATCATATTGTGTTTTTGTTAATGGGAACTATATAAGTACATGACCGTCAATCCGCCCCCAAAAGAACCAAAGGTCCAATTTTGTGACAGTGTATGATGCTTACTAATTGCAAGTCAACTACACTATAGTCTACACAAAGTAACAGAGTCAATAGTAAAGGGTCTAAAAAAAAAAATGAAATGGGATTCAAGGCTCCACTGTCTAAAAATTAAGTCTTGTGGTCCTTGTGGAACCAGTTTCAGTATCAAGTAACAGTAAGAGGCATATTTATTTACAAAATCAAAGATTAAATGTTCACTAAATCAACTTTGTCAAAATTATGGAAAATTTTCATGATATGAATAACAGTCTTCATGTACTAATTACAATATTTGTCGATGACTTTAATTCCAACATGACTGACAAATATAGGTGAGTTAAAACCGAACCGTGCACTATCTTGTGATTTCATTTTATTATATAAATTTATACCATGATCAATTGGAAATAACAGTCCATAGTTCCTATGTAAAGCCAATCCCGATAATACATTGTCTAATATGATCCCGTCAAATGTGATATACTTACTCAAATACACTGCTATCATTTTGATCACCCCATATGAGTATTTCTGAAATTGATCTCAATGTTTCAACTAATAAACTACGATTCTGTTCTGTTACTGTTTGATTTTTGCCCAACATTCCATATAAAAACCTGAAAGAAACCAGTAACAAAAATAAATCATTTATAAATAGTGTGAACATAGCTCTCTTGGACATTAGCTGTTGGGCATGGGTGTTATGTTTTCTATTGCTGCGAATATCTACCCATCGTTCCACATGCTAGACGACAAGAACTCGACTCAACAGACCACTTGATTGGCTAATCCTTCTCATCAACCAGAACGCAGGTTATTGAACAACTCTTTTTGATCCCAAGTGTAGTGAACACATGGAAAAACGAAATTTTGAATTATATGAAAACAAAACGAAAAAGGATATATCTTTTTAATCAGATTGGTGATTCTCACATATTTCAGTTGGTGCACAAACATTGGTTGTCAGTTCAATTTCTTCACAATCTTTGTGTGTTATGTGTTTTTCTTATGTCCACAATATTGGTTTGTAATTGTTTATATTTAAATTATAAACTTTGATCAATTAAAGCAACCATTGATCTTTTAAGTTGACACCGATCGAACCTTATTGAAATTAACAATTTTTTTTATACCCCAATAAACATCCACATTAAATTGTGGTCGTACATTGTTTTTTATCCATCAGAACAGAACATTCCCAATGAAATTGCAAAAAAAAATAATAATTTGACGACAATGAAATTGAATGATAAATGTACGCCTACTCTGTAGAGTGTTCACATACAATTTTGGATGACAGATCTTAAACAGTCATAACTTGAAAAGTGTACATGGGTCCTACATACAAATAGTTATTTCTAAAATTCTGTAAGCTTAGATTTATGATAATAGGGTTCATGACAATCTTCAGTCAATCACTAATACACTGTACGTGACGTGTACGTCAGTAACGTCAGTGTACCTTACACTTACACGCATTGATTATGTTTTAGTTTTTGTGTTTTTGTTAATCGAAATGAAAGCTGCTAGGGAATAATAATAACAATAATTTACTGGTTAACGCCAGAAGATTATGTTTAAAAAAAAATTGTTTTCCATTATACATAGCCTTGCCCTAAGTTGAATAACAAAAAACTCGGTCAAATAAAAACTCACTTTAAATGTTCTAAAGAATGGGGGTTCTTGGGCTTCCATATTGCTCCCGAAATCCAGTTCTTCTGCCGGGTGAACATTTTGACACTTATTCTACTTATGCCGCCTTATAATTGCTTCGGACAATCACAGTGTTCTTATTATTATCATTCTTTTACATTTAACAACTTGTTGATAATTTAATTCGCCATTTTTCTCAGGTGATCAACAAAAAGTTACGCCCCTTCCTCAAGCTCTCCATTAAGAGTTCCGTCCCTTAGACCACGACCCAAACTGCAGTGCAGTACGTTGGTGCAAATGATGTAAATTTTAATCATTCAAACAAATAAGAAAATAATGGTTAGCGATTATGATTTAAGCCAATATATTTTCCGATTTGAAAAAAAACCCTCTCATCATTTGCAGATTTAATTTCGAAATAACTGTAAGCGGTAGCATTGCTGCGAGGACAATATTTTGCGTCGTCTGCCCAGTCACGGCCAGTGGCAGTTCTTCTTCTTCCCTTATATTAGACTAAGGTTCCAGTTGGAACGTAGTGTGTGCAGACATGAAAGAAATGTTAAACTTTTTTCAAATTTCTTGCTTTGCGTTTGTGGATTGCCCCCTCCCGTGTTGTAAATTTGTTTTCATTTGAGTGAAGCTTTAAACGGACCTATGGGATTTTTGAGTAAAGCCTTTTTTAAAAAATAAAAAAAGTGCAACCCAGCAGTGACTGTAGTAGGCAACAGCGGATCTATTCACTCGATTTAATATTATTTCTAGTCTACAGTAGGCTATTAGGACTAACTATTTACAATAAAAATGTATGATGTGTCATATTCTCGACCCAATTGTCTTATGAGAGCCGTTGCCGTTGTGACTCGTTGAGTAAGACGATAGATAGCTAACCAGAGTTTCGAGTTCGCTCTCGTTATTGGTCGAAAAGGTTCTTTTGGTTATTTTTTTTCCACTGCGGCTTGCTCTTGTCAGTGGTGCATGAAGGATGGTCTGACAAGGACGGTGTTTAGTCGTTTCCTTCATTGCACACTGTATGGAGTATGCACCTATAGGCCTTTTCTTTGGCTTCAAATGTAATGTTAATTATTTTTATTTAGGCATTTATTTCACATGACAAGCCAATAATCAACTATAACGTCGGATGGCTGGGATTTAAATGGATTTAAACACCTGCAAGATTTAAAAAATGGACAATCTAGTTTTTATTGACTAACCAATCAAGTGAAAAGTGCCCATGGCTCCAATTCCCCCGACACCATTTCCCTTTGATTGCAGGCCTACGATCTTTGAACTGGTTTTCCTACTATAGTCGCTTTGGGCTCGGTGGAGAGGGAGCCGGGACTTTGAGATACAACAAATATGCAATTTGTCTACAACTGAGTACCAATCTGTTAAATAAAATGTCCTAAAATAAATTTGCATGTAAGCAAGCTTCAAATGGATAGCATAATATATTAATTTTGCTCGCTTTGAGTTCTGCCCTCATTTTTGCCAAACTGTCCACATTTCTGAGCTGTAGAATTTGCTGGATTTTCTGAAACTATCGGGAAACTTATATGATAATAAGACAAGATTCTTTATTAATTTTCGTCAATTCTTTGGAGTTATGCCACGTTTTTGTGGAAACCCATCCGCACTGCTTATAATACTTGTCAGCGCCAGGAATATTTCCTTTTGACAAAATTGGATAACTATGCTCCGAGTTATACCCATTCCCCGAAACATGCCCATAATAATAAATGTCAACAGGTAAGGCACGGTTTTCATTAAAAAATTTTGAAACTTCCAGGACACTTGTATTGTGGTATAATTGTCATAATAATTAGCCTATGTGGTCTAGGCTTTAGGGGTGATTAGCTATAGTTGTGAAAAGGGAGCCGCAGAGGCTCAGCGAGTAAGACGTTGGCTCGCAAACCTGGATGTCTCGTTTTTGATCCCGGTGTTGGCCGAAATAAATCTAACGGGATTTTCCGCGCGTACACACGTTGGTATGCTTCCGCTCGTAAGAGTATTCTTGACACGTGGAATTCGAAATAAGAGTTATAGACCCCACCCCCGTATTGCAGGTCTTTCCTTGAATCCTTTGGCCTTAAATGTCATATAGATTAGGCATTTATTACCAAAACAAGACGATAATCAACTCTCGATGGCAACGGATACTCGAGATTTTAACTAGATTAGAACGGTTCGCCATTTAAAAAAATAATTCAAAAATGGGAGTCTCGAATTGTGACGTCTTGTCAAAACTACAGTGATAATTTGGCTCAGATTGAGAGGGAGAGAGAGTGAGTGAGAGAGAAATGGGGTTTTACGTCCACTCGACACAAACTAGATCATTTCGGGACTAACATATGGTTTAATTTTATTTCAATAATTCGCTTGCGCGTAGGGGTCTTTAGCAGTGGGGGGAAACGGGAAGACCCAGAGACAACCCACGAGGCTGGAGCTCAGAATGAAGTAATTTGAATGAAATTTTCAACATTTTCATTTTACATTATCCAATGGCCAGATTTTTAAGTAAATCTTAATGTAATTAGTTTTACGTGTGTTGGCATTTCGTATATTATACCTATAGTTATTAGTTAGTAAACTTTTCTTCTGGTTTGGTACATATACGATACTTTGGATGATTAAAATATCGTTTAAGGGCTTCTAATATGTCTTTTGCATACAGTTGTATCAAGAGTTAGAACATCGACGTTACAGTTGCCACAATGTTATTAAACAAACATTATGCATGGGCTAGATCTGCCTATTGCAATTTGCAAGCCTTTCTTTAGGCCAGAAATGTGTTCTAAATTATTAATTAGACCATAATCAACCTTCAATGTCATCGGTAACCTTCCATATTTACTGGATTAGGATCCGATTCGCTGCTCAACTTTCATTCATGATTTAATCATGAAATGGATAATCGAGACTATTTTTTTTATCCTATCGACTTTAGTAATGATGATCGGCGCTAGACCGAAAATTCAATCGTTAATTTTAAGGTTCAGAGTGGATCAATTTGACCGAAATCTCCAGAAAATTCCGTTTACATTATCTAGTTTTTAACTTTTACAGTGAAAACTGTCAGCTCTAAACGGAGAAGGTGCAATGATGGAAGTTTTCGTCTGTACAAATAAACTATAACTTTTTTGTTCACCATTTATTCATAATATAAGTAAACAATATACCACAAAAAGATTATACTAGTAGACATTAATAAAAGATAAAAGGTAGAATAAAAGAGATCTGTTAGGCTAGACATATACCGTGTCTATTTTTAATGTTGTAAAATTATATTAATAACGTCCCTAACTAAAACTTCAAAATAATAAAAAATAACAATTTCCAACATAATAATATCATTAGTTAATATAATTAATAATCATCACAATATGAATATAGGTATAGTAATATAATATATTAACAATATTGAAATGTACAAGTAAAGCGAATTTAACAGAAATAACATTCACTTTACTTACACCCTTAATTAACAATTGGCAGTAATAAACATCTATATAATGATAATATGTTGATTTCAAAATATGTACATCACACTGGTATTCAACAACTTCTTCATGAAGCACATACAATTTGTACTTGTATCATGAAGCTATTCTATAGACGACGTAAATTATTTCATTGGTACAAATCGAAATATTATACGAAAAAGAATATTCAGTTTTTTTTACGTATATACGTATATGAACAACGTATTGCTATTATTCACATTATGACTGCTTTAAATTTCGAATATCGGATGTGGAAAGGACTACTAACTATTTGCCCTTGGTGCACCTTTTATGGGATTTCCTTTGTATATAGCGTGTACCCCGTTTTAAAATTGCGATGGATGAGCGTTCAGTAAATCTGTTCCAATCCGTATCGTCTAGATACTAGTTATCTACAATTAACCACAATCAAGACGGCAGTTCAATTTTAACACTCTCATGGAATTGCTTTCGAATATAATCTGCTTCCACCAGGCTGCAGACCCAGGACATTGACACGATTGCTGTACCCGACAGGAATGGATATATTCTACGACCGTTCCGAATCCAGAAAGCTGCCCTATCCACATTCTATATTACATCTTATACATACAGTCTACTACTAATACACGAATTTATATACCATAAAAGCACGAAGTTTGCAACTATATAATATACTAACATATTTTCAATGACCTATAGGTATTCAAATGGAAAAACACTGGACACAAATCTATGGAATACAATTATTGTTTATTAATGGACATATTTTGAGTAAGATTCTCTAGTTTTGACAACTGATTATTACTTCATACTTTAAGAATAGAACTCTGCCTTAAATGGCCGCAATATCCAAAAATGTATACTATTTTGTAATGCGGTTCTACAGTTTCACGCCTATCATGCACGCAAACAACAAATAAAATTTTTCAAATTTATTAAATGGATGCGGAATAAACACTTCTCAAAAATCTCGAAGTATACATAGTGTTTTCGACTAAAATCATCGATTTAAGACTGAATGTCGGTCAACTAGCTTTGTGTCTGTTCACCCGTGGAGCTGATTGTAAACAGGCAGTCTAGGTTTAGTATGATAGTTTCCAAGCGACGCCTCGACAAAGACTAGAGAATCCTAGTCGGAACGTGACTCCATAATAAACAGTTATTGTATTCTATAGAATTATTGTACCCTGTATGTGTACCAACAACATTAATACAAATACAAAAATCACAATAAACAGACATAATGGTAAACATACATACAATAAACCAGTTAGGAATATAGTCAATAAGACATACAAAATTACAAACAAATAAGTCAAATTATATACAATTATTCAGAAATCTGTATTCAGACTAAAGATTTCAGTCAAATGTCATTACTATATGACAGTACTATAGCCGCAATATCTTACAATTCACCCTAAATTCCGACGAATGAAACAATAAGCAAAAGAGTGTGCTGAAGAGTGTGCTATGCCATCTTATTTCTAAATAATTTCACGAGAATTGGCGAATTGGTAGGGTTCACGGTCTTCATATCCTACAAAATAACATAACTGAGTAGTTCTTGGGGTCAGGTATTTAAAGTGAATTAAGTACATAATAAATTATCACAGGATAATGAATAATTGTCGGATTAAGATAAGCCTTTAATAAATTGAAAACAGTTCGAGAATGCTGATCAGAGTTCTACATACAGTGTGGAAGAACCCGAATTTAGTATAGCATTCTAGTAATTATAACATCGAAATCAATAATTGTAGACTGTAATCCTCAATGATGTCAAGTCATTTAGGAGAAAATATAATGACAATCATCGTCACCTGTCTGTGGAATAACTCACGAGATTTATACTAGTTATGTTATACAGTAACAAACACAAATTGTCCTCTTTTAATTTATCATTGATAGTTTACGAGGATGCTGGAACCATCATACGATTCCATTATGTACACTTGTTATTTTCATTCCGCCTCATATATTAATATTTCTAATGCGGATCATCATAATGATGAATAGTTTCTCTGATCCAGTCTATGTAATGTGGTAGTACGGTATAAATTCCAGGAACATGTGGAACGGCACAACCTACACCCCATGATACAATTCCCATTTGTACCCATACATCTGTTGTATTTTCTTTCCGACAAACAAACGGTCCTCCACTATCTCCCTAAAATGTTCAAAAGCAAAAGAGATGCCGAGCATTAGTATTTGTATCAATTAATATTTAAAGTAGTGAAATTAATAATTAACTATGAGTTGTTCTTTGGCAATTTCTACCTTTACTTCCGGTAAAACTTATTTCTGATTTACCCCCACCCGCCATAAGTCTGAAATCTAAACCATCTTCGCTGCATTGCAACACATTCAGTGTATTGTTTAAGATGACCAACTGTTGATAAAAAAATTGCCCTATTATTGCAGTGGAGCAATATCAATGATTTAAAGTGAAAATTACTGGCGTTTTGGTGCTATTTCAAGTGATTGTGGGAGGGAAAGTAGCATATGTAGATATAAACCACTCTTGTAATACAACGCACACCACCTTTAAGGTATCCTGGAATTCTTCCCACGCTCAGGAGGTAGACAACCTCCCCAGTCGCCCTATGCCCTAGTGCTTCAGATTCCCTAAAAATGCTTTGAATACATAGAACTAAAACAGTCATATTATCGACACACAGAATAACGGTAGAAAGCCATGACTTACTGCACATGCGTCATGATCAATAGTTCCTCCAGCACAGAACATATTTTCGGTCATCTCATAAGGTACTTTCTGTTCAGCATTTTTTACCGCATCTTTACAAGATTGCCAGTTAACTATGTCTAAATATAACTGTTGTGCAGCTCTCATATAACCATCAGCTGGAAAGACAATGATTGAATGATATTAAAACTTTAAGGCTCAATCCACTACAAAATCTACCCAAATTGATTATTTAATATGCAGATAACAAATTAACAAAGCAAGAACAAAAATCCGCGTTGGCTCCGTGAGTAAGACTCTGGCTCTCTAACCCCAGGTCACTTGCTGGATCCCAGTGTTGGCCGTGGAAGTTCATCGGACTTTGCCCGCAGAACCAACGGCAGTCTGGAAGTTGGAATTCGAGAGAAGAGAATAAAATATTGTTTATAAAAAAGTAGGTCGTAGCTTTGCTGCCCGAGCCAAATTTCCCTCATAGCACACTGAATGCTATTGGAGCTGAGTAGTAGGACGTTAAACCCCATTTCATTTCATTTTATTTCACAAATCAGGGGGAGATAACACATCATAATGCAGGTATAAATTGTCCACATCTCGATGGTAAATATTAAATACAAACCTTCTTGATACGGTTTACCCCAGCCAGCAGCAACGCACTTTTTACCCACAACCGGCTGTTCGTTCTGTTTTGGTAGACAAACAGGTCTAACGTAGTCTGTGAAGATTAGTGGCTCGCTTAACTGGATCAAAGCAATGTCGTTATCAACTATTTGAAAGTCGGGATGACGAACTAGTCTCTTGGCATGACGTACTTGTCTGTGTCTACTATATGTATTCCGCCGGGTGGCGCCTGCTTTGATTGTCCATGCTTTAACGATGTTTACCCTAAAAAATACAATGGCATTTTAGTAAAAAAAAATACAATTTATATGCCATGGTATTATTCATACACAATTGATGATTGCGAATTTAAGAATGTTTGCTGATTATTCGTCTGAAACTGACATTTCCATAATGGACAACAAAAGAACATTATGCTTCAGTAGTTATCAGTATTAGATTCATAATTATCGCAACATTAGCGGCATTGTTCTTAAATAGACCGTGAAAACTCTATTTACAAGCCAGACCATCATGGCTTCAAGGATAAATAATACCATCTGAAATAACAACCTTTCTAAATATCCTGAAAACATTTGTGATATTTTAATAATATAAAGTCCGTCTTACCCTCCGCCTACGCAATGGGCAGCAGTTAGTAACCAGCGCTCATTTATAATACTGGCACCACAGAAGAATTTCTCAGCGGATCCACCATGTAAAGAAACTAACCATGGCCAGGAAGCAGGTAAAGATTCGTCACCATTAACAATACGTAATAAACTAGTATGGTGAGCGGGCCGAATTCCACATACTGTAATAAACATTGATAATGATATGTGTTAAAGGCGGTTGCAACAAGCGATAACAGGGATGGGAGTGGTGTGTATGGAATCTGACATAATGCTGGTCTCACCAATGGACAAATGCAAAAAGCCATCATTCGCAAGGAGATCGCCAGACATTCGTTGTGTCCTTTAGCATTATCGGTCGTTCATTGCGTGTTGCCAGTATTAGGAACATACTCCTAACATTTTCCAAGAAAGCATATTATTATTCCCATTGCCTTCGCAACAGTTTTGTAAACAATCACTAGCCATTATTATTGATGACAAACCATTGGTAGTGATCATAAAACATTTGAAGAGGACAGGGGAAGAACGATTTAAGTCACTTTTTCAACGAACACCAGGGCCATCTGGTAGCAAATTGTATAAGCTTTCTGTGGAACAATTAATTTTGGATAAAAACGATCGGAGTAGCATCGAACCAAGGCCCTTCTGAAATGACCTTAATTTGGCCAAAAGTTGAAATCAGTAATTTGTTGTACTGGTATAATGATTCGTATTAAACATCATTTTGAAATTGTAATTAAACCCACTTGTTGTTCTGTCCACGTCAAACATTCTCGTCCAAAAGTTTGTTTTGCCTTTTATGCGAAAGGACTAAAATGCGACTTAGATCGTTCTTCCCTAGACTCTTCATTTGTAAGGAACTGGTGGCATTCAGAGGCATCAAATAAGATGAGTTACCTGGATCTTCACAAATTATTTTTACTACTAGTTTCTCTAAGCACTGTTTTCTGGAAAACAAAGACAAATTTTATTTCCGTGTAAATAAGATTTCCCTTTCTTTAATATGAAACTGTATGAAGGTTTTCATTAATCTTAGAATTGTGCGCGCTAAAATAGTAAATCAATTGACACGAAAAAGATTAAATACTTAATTCATGTACATTTTATAACAATAAGATGTAATTCCACAGGTGTGTCTGAGGCTATTTCTTTTCTTTTAATATTAAAATGAATTAAGCTTGCCATTAATCTTATTAAACATCGTGAAAGTTTGTCCGCGCTAAAATAGGAGTCCACTTGACACGAATAAGATTTAATGTTCATTAAAACAATAAGATATATTTCCACAGGTGTGTCCAAAGTTATTTTAAAACGAAAGTCTCTTTGCTAGTATAGTACGGATGAAAGAGCATTAATACGCAATATATCTTACTTTGTGAGGTAGCTTTGAATAAGGGTAGGATCTGTACCCGGAGCTTGCTTAGTGAGTACCATAGTTGGCTTTCCACTTCCAGCCGACAATAATGTACTTGAAACATGGCTACAAATATAGATAATTCACATTATTATAGGTCATTACAATTTCAAAAATAATTCCAAAGTCTTGCTATATATATCACGGCTTTGGTGGAAAAGTGTTTTCGTGTGAGAATATCATTATGAATCGTTTTTTAATTCAATTCGGATAAACAGCAGCTACTCCAGAAGCAGCAATCCTAACACTGACTGTAGTGGCAATAAACCCATCGTCACACAGAGCAGTACTGACAGTAGATAGTTACAACCATCTTGCTAGGTGATTTAGCTCATTGACGTCAACAAGCCTTCATGCTATTAGAAAATTGTTGATTTTGAATACATTGTCTTAATGACTAGGTTTATTTATAGCATGAAATCGTGTCACCTGTGCTAAGAATACACGATAACGACAGACTGGCGGACGGCATTTTCCAACCGCATGGTAATGTATGGAAATATCTTTGAAAACATTTATGTAGTCTAGAGTGATTGACTTTACATTAAAACTATTGTGAACGAAATTATATTTTCAATAATACAGTAACGACTGCAGTATACCATCAATATCACCACTGCAAACGAAACAAGACGAGGAGAGACATTTGTTGTCTAGAAAGTGGTATAGGGCTATTTCAGCACCCCATAAGGAATGGAAGAAAATAGCGATACACATAATCTAAGGGTTTTATTTTAAATTTAAGGGATGACAATAACTTACTTGTATCCCAATTGTTTACAGACAAGTTGACTGTGAGTCCTGTTCCACCCATCAGCACATACCTCTTCCCACGAATCACTGTTTCTATTTAAAACTTCTAATCTATAATGATTCTCATCGACTCTGAGCTTAGCTGAAAATATCAGAAATATTCAAATAGACAAAACCAAACTAATCAACCAAAAAGAACGAGGAAGACAGAAGCAATTATGACTGGTGACGCCTGGTGGATATATGGCTTAAAAGGGCGGCTCTGAAGAGGCTTCTTTGTTTTTATCATTCAGATCAATGCAAATAAAAATCCTGCACTCACCACATTCTGACTCGTCGACGCCTTCATAACAATCAATGATACCGTTACATACAGATGTCGTTGGTATACACTGGGTAGAAGCTGGTGAACAACTAAATTCATTTGGTGCGCATGTAGCTAAAATATAGAAAAAAGGTATATAGTCGATTTCGTTCAGATCAAATATTCGACCTGTTGGGTTTTTTTTATCAAGTGTAGAAAACCCATGTTTAAAGCTACACCATTTTATTTCAGACTTTATAATATAGCGTTACATTACTATTTTCTAATTTAAGGGCATAGGAAGTCACTCTGTAAAATTGTATTAATAAACCTCCATGAGTGACTGGCTTGTGCTAAAACTATAGCAAAATTAGTATGAAGTATGCCTGGCTCGTGATAAAAATGAAGCAGAATTATTATTTTTTATTTGTCCAAGACCCAATCTGATTAGAATACAGATCTATATTTCGGTTCGTTTTTTTATACTTTCGATGGCTTACACCACCTGAAGATTTGATAAGTTATAGTGGGAGTTCACTTCAGGGGTCAAGCGAGCTACTTTTGACCCTATGATGTCAGACATTGATTAATCAATCAGCGTTGGCATTTCTAGTGGTTTACTCACTGTTCTGTGAACCAAAGGGCCAAAACCTCACCGTAACAGACCGTTTCGTTGGCTAATCCCTCTATTTTAAAACTTTATTTTAGCATGTTGAGGCTTCGGGTGCAACATTTTTATCACGGTTATGATGAACGTATTAACTCGGAAGTGTTCTTACACTGTAAAAAATATCTGTTTTTAAAATCCCTACTTTTTGTTATTTGAAGGAAATTATCCGTATTATCACAGAAATATCTGTGATTTGAGATAAATAACTCGTATTTTTACCATAAAATCTGTTGTTTTACATGCATTTCTGTCTTTGGACAGAAACGTCGGTATTTTTACATACTTTTCAGAATATTAACTGCTAGAAACTGTTTATTAACAACATAAATTGTATTATTAATCAAAAGACCTGTAATATTCAAGAATAACCTGTATATTAACGGCACTGTTCAGTTAATTCACATAATTATACTGTTGGATTCGACTAACGCATGCGCGTCGCAGACATAACTTATGGCGGCGAATGTTTGAATGTGCACGATGCAGAATAAAGAACAGAGGGGAATAAACACTAAACTGTGAAGGTAAGTCTTTCTAATAATATTTATGTGTGAAGGAAAATCTACTGCGTTTGTTATTGGATTTATAGACGCAACCTCTGTACTGTCTGTTTAGTTCGTTGTTTTTATGTTTAGTTTCCAAGATCAATGCACAGTGGCCATGCATGCAAATGTGTGTTGTATTGTGAATTTGAATTCGACCAAGTAAACAATATTACAAACGCGATGGTTCAGAGAATATGATGCTGGATTGTTAATATTAGCCATGAAAGCTACCCGTGATTATATTGACCCTTAAGCCGGAAACAGTTATCTCGGCGAGAGGATACTCCATGCAGGAAAGTTAACGGCTTTTTATTTCATGTCCTGTATGCAGTGCTTCATCATTTTGATTCAGGATTGTATGGAAGTAACAGAATTTGCAAGAGGACAGAGGAGCGACAGAAAGGAGTAAACCTGGCCTTCACGATTTCTTGCTCTTAATTTCTGTTCATGTTTTATATCTTTGTACATTCATATTGAAAAATTACATTTACAGAAAATAAATTATTTTTTACGGATGATTTTGTTTTATATTTAACCAAAATAATTCTGTTAAGGAACAGAAAATCTTCTGGCAGCAGATTTACCAGATTCTTCCTGTAATTTTACAGATATATGCTTTTGTGACTTAACAGAAATTATCTGTAAAGAAACAATAAAAATTACAGAAAATTCTGGTAAATCTGCTGCCAGAATTTTTCTGTTTTTTTACAGTGTAGCATCATAACTTTCACTGATATTAATCTTTGGACCTATTTTGGAAGAAATAAAGCATTTTTTAATGCTGAAATATCACAGCATGGTTTCTTGAATAATTGATAATGTCTAATTAGTAGTAAGAAACCTGTCCTATAATAAATTTTATAATATTAAGATAATATTACCATAATCAGCATTAAGATAAAAGCTTGTCAGTTTAACTTAAAATAAAAACTAATCAAAATATATTGTCTTTTTAATACCAAAGATAAAGTAAATGCTTCCTTATAATAGAACATAATAAATCATCGATGGGACAAATCCACGACGTCATTACGATTATACAGAGCAATACGAATATATCCTAAAACTAATTCTCCGATCTTCTTGTGCTTTAACTTTCCAGGAATTAAAAATGAAGCTTTAGTATTTTGGTTACTAAAACAAAAAACAAAAAACGATTTGGTGTGTTTGAGTATATACAATTATAGCGGTCGTGTTTAAATTAGATTATGTGTCAACTACGAAACATTGTCGAGCCTCTCATAAGGCATAAAAATTTTAACTTTCAATTTGTGATTTGTCCGAATCGTTTAATGTCGAACTGGGATTTGTGATCATAAAGAGAGTGTAAGATTATTTTGATCTTGATATATTTCAAATTAATTACATTTATTTTCTGGCTGATAGTGAGGATTTCTTACAGATCAAGATCTGGGAATGTAATATGATTAGTCATCGAGCATTGGCCTCCTTATAAGCTACAATAGAAAACTTGGCAAACGGGAAGGCTTTTGGTAACCATTTTCAGTTTTTTAAACGCAGATATAATTTCTCAGATGTTTCGCCAGCTTGGTACGACAAGAACCTTTGGAATAGCGCGACGGATACCACGATCTTCGGAAAAGCAATACTTTAACGCAAACGTGCGCATTGTATACGAATGACGACATGCAATAACTCGGTAAAAATCGTCTTTTCAGACTTGAAATCATCGCAACGATCATCACATTATGACATATTATACAAGTGATACGGTGGCATCCATTGCGATATTGACCCTTACACGATTCCAGGAGTAAGCCTTGTTTCCACAAAACGTGTTTAATAATTGCGAAATCCCCAAAAAGTAATATATAACATACCACAGTGTTTCTCATCTTGATTGTCAGCACAATCTTGATAACCATCACAGACCCAATTTTGTGGGATACATACAGTTCCATCACATTTTAATTCTCCGATTTTACAATCTAAAATATAAATATAATACCATGATATAAACAATTCAAATAAAGAAACGTCAAATTACATCGATATATAGTTCAACATCAACGGAGAGGAGCCGTTTTATATTCTAATACTGAAAGGTCTTATAGCATTTTATGAATCGCATGAACGGGGGTACCAAAATCTTTTCGAATAAGATATCGCCTGTTAAAATATAGAAACAGATCCTTTCCCGTAAACTAGTGTTAGAGGAGCTAAACCGGTAACTCAACATTTTCGACTATTAAAGGTTCCAGAAAATATGCTCGCTAGCCTGGTGATCGGGTGTTCGATCCCTGCATTGGCCGTCGTGGTTCCCCTTTTCAGTGATGCAGAACGGTGTGCCTAGGACGGAGTGCCGGACAAGGACATCCGTCTAGTTGTTCGGATGTGACGAAAAACCGAGGTCCAGTGTACCCATAGGCGTGCAAGTAAAAGGTCCCTTGACAGTTGGAATTCGATATAAGAGTAGGCCATAGTGCCGCTGCCCGAGCAAAATTTCCCATATAACACACTGTATGGCGTATGTCCGTCTTCATTTGCCCAATTCAGTGCAGAACAGTAGGACGTTAAACCCCATTTAATTTCATTTTATTACCAGAAAATATAACTATACGCCGTTTAATTGGCATGATAAATTGCCAGCTTCTATTTTCCCCTGATCAAGAATGACGGCGCTAAGTTAATTCACAACGACTATTGATTGAAATGAATATAATTGTAAAAAAATATATATCTGATTCACATTTATACATTTGTCCAAATTGGTTTTGAATATTATAAAAAGTTGATAGTTGATGCCGTCCACTCGGCGCCAACTGTTCAGTCGGTCCAATAAACCTTGTGCATCTGATTTTAGTTTCTAAGTGCTCTGTGGTGGACCGGATATAATCTGACCTTTCAGTCACCTTTATGATTTTTGTTCATTCTAGGTAAGGGATGGTCTACTAGGGTAGGATCCAGGAGTTTTAGCTGGGGGTGGGGGAAGGTTGCCGTTAAAAAAAATTGACCGGGGCGGATTACCCAATAGGCAGTGTAGGCAGCTGCCTAGGGCCCAGAGAAAAATAGGGCCCATTAAGTATTTTGTATTGGCCGTTCACTATGATGGAAGAAGGTCCACACGACGAGTCACACCACAGGAATCTGACCTTCTATCCGTATATATATGCACACACCAAACCGAACTAGACAATATATTTTCTGGTTCGCTGTTGATATGGCCCAAAGGCAAGCGTGTGGATGGAAGAAGACAGAGCTGAAAAAAGCGGTTAAAACTAAGCCTAATTGGTGGAGATGCCTTCGGCCCATCAGAGCCTTAATCCGCCTCTGTTATGTCACGTTGCTTTTTAAAGAGAATCATCCAACAACCTGTTTGACGTCATTTTTATTATAAATTAATAGGATCACACTGTGATTCAATTTCATTACTGCAAAGCATTCATTGTGATATCACATGTCTATATCTTTATCTCGCTTTTTAGAAGCCCGTCCTACACCACTATCTGATGATAAATAAAGCACGCGACCATGGCCCTTTCTCATAAAATTGATATTCTACATTTTTCTTATATAGCTGACACCCTCACACCCCCCCCCCCCCCTCACGCACACCGGGACCCAAACGGGTTATTCCGGCCCAGTATGTATACATATAATGACATATACCCATTGCAATATCAGCGTCGCTAAGCAGACCACCATGTTGTAATT
The DNA here is from genome assembly GCA_963678685.1 of Patella ulyssiponensis. Classification (NCBI taxonomy): domain Eukaryota; kingdom Metazoa; phylum Mollusca; class Gastropoda; family Patellidae; genus Patella; species Patella ulyssiponensis. Next base: position 80,365,934 of record OY783226.1, on the reverse strand, counting down.
TAGACACGCCATTAATGTTTTATTACATTACATAAATTTGATCTATTGGTTCTATGACATTTAGTAATTGAACAGCAAATACACAAGACACAGATCTATGGAGTGCAGTAATTGTATTCTATAAAGCCGTCCTTGAATATACTGTGACGAACAACGCAATGCAATGTTTAAGTAAGTATTAAAGGGACTGGACCACCTGTTTCTATATTTTAACAAAATACAGATAATGACGACTCTTATATTAAGGAATTTATCGTATGTATATTGCAGTAGGGTGAATTTTGACCCAATAGTAAATGTTTAATAGGTTGCGCTAATTACCCCCCCCCCACACACACACACAATTTATGTCTATTTCATATTGTCCTCAATATTTCCATTATCGCTTTTCTGCAGTATTCTTTGTTTTACACTTCAATTTTAATTTTATCTTATGAATTGTAATTAACGTCTAGGAGAGTTTTAGATACCTTTTCTATATTGTTGGTACAAACGGTAGATTTATAGGATTAATGCACACCGTCATAAGGACATCAACTTTAAAGATCACATCCTTAAGGACAAACTTAAGGTACCTGCATTTGGATATTTGGAGACACATTCGAATAACACACTATTTATGGATAACAATTACTATGGTTTATTTCACTGCGGTGTTTCAAGAAGGTTTCACTAAGAATTTAGAAATAATAACTATCAACAAGATTCCTGTCTTCATTTAGTCATCCACGAGCATCCAAGAAAATATTCAAGAATTACAATTGTACACTACCATATGGTTTACATTTATTTAAGTGGCGCGAGGCGATCCCCCTTTGTTACGCACGCGAGAGTGACAATATCTCTTTAAAAATGTGATGCCACTTTAAGACATTCTATTACACAGGATACAATCTATATTGATCTTTTCAATCAAAGAAGAACGAGCAGAATTGTTTTGGTGAGTAGACCAAAACATGTTCAAATCACAGACGACAAATTGATTTCTAATGAAAAGTTGATTAAAGTGTTTTGAATAGAATTAATTCGTGGAACATGTTTGACAAAGCAAATTATTTTTCAACATTAGATTTACTACTTTCCCATATTATTCCCTACAGTCTCATTTCGAGTGGTGTATAAAGAACATAACGTGCATGGTCCTCTACATTTATGCCCTATTTTCAAACGCCCACAGTACTGATCCCGCCCCTTTTGGTAGATATTTTGGGCAAACAGCCAAGAATACATGGTTTACGAGGTTGATGTCTTTACATCTGTCATGTTACACACATATTTAACATAGTTTTAAACAATCCTATTAATCAGATATCGTCAATTTGTCAACCGTGATACAGCATCACTTCAGTCAAAGGCACAATATGCTTTATACACAAAATGTTATTGACCTTATAAATGCACTCGCTAACGAGACAGATGAGTTTGTATGCAAATCAAATTCCAAAACGTGACGAAATAACCTGTAAACCTTGTCAAAAAGATTCAGCTCAAAATATTGTACGGAAAATACAGGTACACCTAACCGTTTTGTCAGTTACCTAAACCTTGAATTTCACAAGCGCGTGTGACGTCACAGAGATCAAACGTTTATTGTGTAATACTCTATAATATATTTATACGCCCTATTTGATCAAATAATTGGTGATGATGTGTACAAAATCAAAACGTAGTCATTAAATAAAACTTTTGAAGTTGGGGGGGGGGGGTATTTAAGGTCTTTGAATTGAAATGCTCTTTATAAACGATTTTCGTTGTCTATCCTTTTTTTGAAATCTTGAAAAACGGAGAGGCATTGGCCCTTTTCCTCTGATGGAACCTCCGCAAGCCTCGATCACATAAATATACGATGCGTTTTCATAAAGAAGAGAATTATTCGTTCAGTTCGCGGATTAATCATAAATTAATAAGAACCCGACGGCTCGGGGAATTAAGACCTTTGATTGGAATATCAACTGTACTTTACAGATCATCAAAGAAGCCGCGAAAGATGTTATTGTTTTCTGTAAGCTCCTTAATACGTCTGTATTAAAATATGGTTAATCGCACTCAAAATTGAATATCAAACAAAATAGGGGTTGAAAACCAACACAGAGATTTGAATGCTCGTGGCATATTGATTCATTTCATATTACCCATAAATTCACATCATGATATGCTAGAAAAAAGGATGGATATTTATTCGGACGCAGTTTTAGCTTTTTATTAAGACATTTTGTATTTTAGAAACGCCGCCTACACAGGGACATTAATGTCCTTTAAGATCTTAAAAAAACCTAGTGCATGGTTTATTTTATTTTTCATATTAAAATTTTCTATATATATATATATATATATACATATCTGTATCAGTGCTCATTAACCTTTTTTTCATAATCCGATCAACGGTATAAACATTTCTATTTATATTTGTTGACGATATATTTTTTGTCATTAAGGGATTATCCAAAATCAATAGAAAGCTTGGATAGGAATAGCCGATCCTAATATTTATATGTGGAGTATTGAGGAGTCAATGGGTTTAATAGTATGCCCATGAAAGAAGTTTTATAAAACATATCTTTAAACCGTAAGGTAGGAATCATCTCTGGCTGTGATTGGGTGTCCGCAAGATTACATATATTGATGTTTTATCGATGTTTGAATACAGAAGCGAGAACGTCTGCTTCATGGTATTAATTTACATTGATTGCTTTGGGGCAGACGACAAATAGCTTAAATATACACAAACTATATGGTTAAGAACAAATTATAGTTATTGTTGAACATGGCATTTTCTACATGACATTTTATCGCGGTCTAACCTCGAATACGGGTGCCAATTACACATTAAATCTAAGCACAGATTATTCATACAGCTGTATAGTAGTGCCCACATCTGACAAACAAGTCTCAATTTGTATATGTATCTTTAATAAGTGGCTATTCAGACTCACTGTAACACTACCCCCTCCACCCCGCCGAATAATTATTAATTTTCATTTTATTAGGGGGTGTGGGGGAAGGTTATAACGTCTACTCAGGATTAACTTTTTCATTCTTTTGTTTGCGAGTATGGGTCATTGGGTGTGGGAGGAAACCAGAATACACTGATAAAACCCATGAGGATATGCTGGCGACCCCACCCCTTGTTATGTTAGGTTAAATATATGCCGGTTTGGGTGATGCGAAAGGGTTATAAAGATTAGCTAACTAGTAGACCAGCGAAACCAACCGAAATAAAACGAATATCAAGTTAAATAGATGTCATGAAATTACCAGGCATCTTTACCTTAATAAGCCACGTGTACGCCCCCACCCACTTTGTATATAAGTCTCCAACTAAGCCCCAACGAAATTTAAATGCATATTAAGGTGATGTTCTCGCCACAGTACTCACAAAACGTGTCTCCGGTCATAAATTTTAGTGTTGATCATTATGGTGTCAACCACGATACAAAGTTCAGATAAACCAAAGAAAAAAACATACATACATACCATCAATTTTGGGCGGTTCGTGAGCTTCCTTATAACCAATGCAAACTTTAGTATCTGGGGAATCTGGTAATAATGTACAGTTTAAATCTTTAGGCCAGGCATGGTTAAATATTTCCATAAACAGTTCACATCTATCCCTGAAAGCTACAAGGAAAGCACAATGAATGGTAAATCAGATAACACAACAATACCCAAGTTTTAATTTAACCAGGCTTTTATGGGTTACCCCCAAGAGGCCGATCATTCATGACATCATTACTCTTTTTCTCATCCAAACTTTCTCATCTTATTACTTTATATTAGCATCTTAATATGTTTCATTGGGTCTACATTTTGGCCCAACGATTGGGTTAACTTAAGTAATGATACATTTATAATACTGTGTCTTACTTTGACATAAACTTCTACAGGGTGGAATGTAATGATATGGTACCACCGGATTTCCACTACACTTTGGTAAGAATGCTGAACAAGCAAACGTCATGGTATGTCTGTAACAGTGGGTCATAGTTTGAATCCCTTTCAGCAATTCTACTATAAGTGTTGTGTCCGATTCGACGATATCACCAATCAAATTTGGGAATGTAGTATATTTCCTTCCTTCTTGTTTACAAACATCAGACTGTATTTCAATACATTTTCCAGCTGTAATTATAAACAAATAAATAAAATATTTATCAACTATATATTATGTAAATATCTGGAAAAAGTTTACTTCGCCATAAAGTAACATTATGCGCCATTGTGGGAGTCAACGTTTAGGAGTTACCTATCAACTTTCGTGGTTGTGACGGGGAGTATTATATTTTGTGCTTGAAAATCCATTTAATTGCAATTTAAAATGAAAAAAGGGTTGTTAACTATTGAGCTTATATTCCGACGGATTTTGTTCAGTGTCAATAAATGCCAGTGTTGTTAAATGGAACTGCATCGACTTTGTAGGACATTTATATGGCTATTTATTTATTTACGTTATTTATTACAGTTCTGGAATCTCGATTATCTGTTGGTAACCATACTTCCTCCTCGTATTACAGTCTAGGGTAATATTGGTTTTAACCAATCAATGTGGCTTAAATCATACTTCAGAGAACATTTAACGTTAATTTTAATGTATTTGTGTCAGTCTAATTAAAATGAAACCATATTTTCATCTTGTTTTAGTTTTTCCATCGTTTATAATTGCCCTACAGTGAGGTCTAAACAAGATTTGAAAACCCATGAGGTTAGATAGGCGAGCTTGCCACGTACAAGGTCCGATAAAATGTAGAATGGAAAATACGGGACTTGACACAATGGCAGACCTAATGATCTAAAGTCCACACGTTAGATCATTCGACCACTCAAGCACCATAAAGATACCAAGGTACTGTTTATTGCAGCATAATATACAAACTGCGATTTTAAAGGGGAATTACGGGAGATTAGATAAAGAGTTGACAGTTCTCGCTATATATGAAAATTTCAGTCAAACTGCTCCACTCTCAACCGAAATATTTATTAGCTTTTGAATTTTAGGCTAGCCTTAATCAACTGAAATCGGTACGATACCCCCCCCCCCCTCCAACAAAGTCTCGATTATCAAGTTTTACATTTAATCACACTTCATGAAATGTATTCCAACCCGCTAAATATCGAAGGCTAGCGATAGCATCGAAAGTTGATTGTGGTCTGGATAAGTTAATTAATGTCTAATTAATAATTTAGATACCATTTCAGGCTAAAGAAATACCCAAAATAAGCATATTTAGCTTTTGCATAATGTATGATTAATCTTAGTTACAGTTCTATATCATGTTTATAAAAACATAAACAAACTGCGACTTTAATCCTAGTTACATGTATATACCATATTTATAGCAGCATATTTAAATGAGTTACTTGTCAATATTTAAACATGTTAGAGGTAGACCAGGTGTAAGGAAACCAGAGAAACACACAAATATTACATAGATATAATTCTCTTGTGTATCATATTAATAAATACTCGTGCATCTTAATTAATTAAGTAAAATATCAAAACCTGACCCTGTCTGCTATATAAATGGCATTTCTATATAGTCCCAATAAAAATAACACAAGCTATTCATTGGGAACATAAATAGACCCAGTTCCTCTGGGAATCTTAAAGTAACGATAGTCTCAGACAATTATTGTTCCTTTATTAACACAAGTTAATACACAAAAACAAATTCTAATGGAAATTATTACTCGAATTTGAAAAGAAATCTCCATTTTGCATGGAATACTATTATAGTAAAAATGTTTTGTTAAACACAATCATTCATGACCATTGTACACGTTCACAAATAGTACAGGGAGTTCTTTAGATAATATATATCAATACTGCCCCAAAACTAATTTTCATTTAACTTTTTGTGTGCGATAAGTTAGACACCTAGAACCGGACTGTATAATCATATCTAATAAGCCTAGCCCCATTATAACAATTCCTAAAAGTTTCAATTACTCCATGTAAGAGATCAGGAAATTCAAAGCAGAATTAAAGATCAATTGGCGATAGTCTGCTATCATCTGATTGCGTGTGAGTTTTCTAACGTTATTACGTTGGAGTATATAAATGCAATCTCACCGCAATTAAATCGTCTTAATAATTACCTTGATTCTATGAAAAGGAGAATAGAATTGTAATCATTTACTACAGCAAAAACAACTTAATGAATATCTGAAGTCGACAAATGAAATTATTGTCTATTATTAGAACAATGATGAGGAATGTTTTATAGAGAATGAAATTGGAAGCATGGTGTACAAAAATCAATGCGCATCAAAGAAAATCACATTAAAAGAAAATCTCAGTGGCATATTTTACATGTAGGCGTATAATGGTTCGATTTATTGAGCCCCCTCCCCTGCTGTATATTTCAGACCTGAAGCTTTGTCTCCAAATCACCTGCTGCATGCTCAAAATACAAAATCAAGCTGATTGAAAACGTAGAAAACTTTCTTCAACTATAATTATTAGAAAAGACACGTACAATAACGGATTATATAGTCCAAACAAAATTAGCTTATCAAGCAAAGTTAAATGGGTTTTTTTATCGAAAATTCGATCTACCATTTCTGAAATCCACAACAACCGGAAGTACCTATGTTTCTAGTCTCGCCTAACATATGGATCGACGTAAAATTCCTACCTGTACGTGAGTAAGGGTTCTGGCGACAAACATCCGAGTCATTAGAATCTGGTAAGTTGTCACAGTTTAATGGAAACGAGACATTTCCTGGATATTCACCTTTACAATGACTGAAAACATCTACAAAAATAAAAACGAAATAAACTAAAATAAAAGTGGAATCCTGATTAATATCTTTATAATTGATCATGGTTTTATGTCATCCATGTAATTGGTTTCTGTTACTGCTGTATTGGTACCAGACACGTCAAAGGAAGACATATTTTTGTGTATGTGATTGTTGGTATAAATTTTAAAAAATCATTATATACATAAATAGAACCTGCAGAAGAGACTCTTCTCAAGTGCAACTTTAGAACAGTTCTGGCCAATAGGTTTTAATCTATAAATAATTTGTAATATGATGTAATGTAATGTAATGTAATAATAAAATAAGAATTATGCATAATAGTCACCTTGGCAGTATTTTTTACATGGTGGAAGAGGTTTACCATGGACACATGGTGGAACAAACACGTTGCACCAGAAATCTGTGGAATATCCGTAACAGGTCTTTCTAAAGAGTGCATCATAACGATCAATAACAGCATGGGCATGGTCCTGACTCACATGACCCATCAAATTAGGGAAGGCAGTATAGGTATAATCTGTCTTATTCACACACCGGGGCAACCGTATTGGCTCACAGGTTTCTGTGGATAAAAAGGATATAACTGTGTACCATTTCTTAAACATATTTTAACGGACAACAAAAATTACACCAACCACAACCAGCAACTTAAGCCTTTGTAAAAAGTAAAATCTATAACGTTGTTTCAAAACGCTTTAAATCCATTTTTTAATATTGTTTTTTTCCAAAATACTCCAAATGCCAAGGCGAGGATAAGATCATTGGCTGTTCCGTAATCAAAAGTATTAGTAAAATACTTATAATGTACATTCAATTTCTTTTTTCCTAAATCTGAACTGGACACAACCTCCTCCACTTCTTCAGTAATACCTTCATCTGTGTGCACTCTAACATGTCGAATACAGGTGCGCCAGACTTTCAAAATGACAATACGAATTGGGACAGGACAAATCAATCTTGACGTATTTCTTTATATGTACTTATGTCAATGATCCAAAGTCTACCTTGGAACAGGTACCCCTTTCCCCTTAAATCGCAATAATTAGGTCATTTTGAGACAATCAAACGGTGATTTTTAATTCTACGGTTATATAATTATGTAATACGACTTAGAACAGATATACCGTGACCGCTTGACAACGCCCGCCACTGCTCTTCACAGTGCAAGTAAAACTAATTTGTAACTTAAAGACAGCTGCCATCTTTTAGACATATTCTGAATAAATAGCTATATCTATGAGGTAGAACGATCTGTCTTCTTATAATACGACTTGCTAGTATTTATTCTCCCATATACGACATACAATCATACGGTATTAACCAAAATGATGCCTATAATAGGCTTAGCGACTCTAGTCTACTTTATCAGTAATATGCTATGGTTTATATAGCATACCTTGTGGAGTTGGACGAGTAGTTATAACAGCAATAGCTGAAAAAGAAAGGGGGGAATTCATTTAAACTTCTTGAACTAATATTATGATGTTCCTTTAAAACTAACCCTGGTGGACCTGCCTCAATGGACCCCCTTGACTTAAACATACTGAAATTTAAATTCAAGGCGGGATTTTACACCCACTAATATTACCCCGGGGCCATGATTAATCTAATAGAAAAAGACACACGTGTATCCGAGAAACTACACCACAGTAAAACTATCCAACTGTTTGTTGTTTCTCAAATAATGCAAAAAAGTTATTGAAATTGGGATGTAGTCCCATACCATGAAAATGTTCCCAAACTTTATTCTTTATAGAAGAGTTGCGCCATTGGAAGAGTTGAAAGGAAAAAGACATAAACCAAGCTCGATGTCTGCTGGAGTCACGCATAAAAAGGTCAACTCAGCTTTATTACACAATTATTAAACTGCTAACCTCATCTAAAATAGTGATGACGATAAACCTCGTGTCTAATATACGTATAGTGTGTCACGCTAGTGCCTGATATTTTAGCATGTCTTAATTTTGAGAGTTCCTAAGTCAAATTGGCCATCAATTGAAAGCGAAAAATGATTGGGATTTAATCTGATTATTTTTTGATGTGACAACGCCGCCGGCAATTTAAGTTTTAAATGCGGGCTGTTCATAGCATGTTTCACGATTTGTGGGTTAATAGTCTTATAATCAGGAACGTGCTGATAACATCGTCTAAGCAGCTAATCAAGTGCGATCGTTAAGAAGAACATTTTAAGACATTGGCTGACTTTAATGCATGTCTGATGGCACAACAATAAAGATAATCTAAGGCTAGTTTTTAAAACCAGATACCCCCCATCACAATCGATCAAACATTAAACATAATTTCTTACCATCCACAAAAATTTTCACACTAGAAACTTGTATAACCATTAAACTATTTGCCATGCCTTGGTAAATTAACTCTTTGACACGCTCTATCGTTTGGTTGGTGACGGCTATTGGTTCATTTAAATGTATCACAAAATTAACTATAACACTACCTCGACTGAAACAAACAAACCATTAGAGTAAAACATACAGCCTCATCAAATACAGAAACATCTATGCAAAGTCTGGAGTCTCGGGAGTTTACTTTGGTTAACTATAGTCAGATCTATCACAAATCATATAGGTTTTGCTCAGAAGTCAATGTCAATAAAAAGTTAAAGAGGCATTATACCAATCATAGGTCTCTTTTCTGGTTTCAAATGTTAGGTATTATACAGACAGTCCCATAATCAACTCTCTAGATCACCGGATGACTTAGATATTGAGTGCATTAGACAATGACAACATATCTGATTTAAACGCTGATATGGGCGACACCCACAGAGAAGTTTGAAGGACTAAAAACCGAGACTTTGTTTATCAGTGTGGCGACGATACTTGGCAATTTTGAGAATAGGAAGTGTCAATCGGTACTCGTCTGTATAATTTTAGCTATTTCTTGTCAAAACGTCATACACTTATAACACCGTTTCATATCTAAATCTTACACGATGTCTCGTTTATGTGGTTGTGTAAAAATCGAACAGAAACTCACACGCTAGTTTTTGATTACGACAATACCGAAATTACCACTTACCTCAACATTATAATTTCTGTACTATTATAATTTGTTTTAAAATCACTATTTTCAAATATAGAATTCATCTGTAAGCCAAAAAAATCATTTTAAAAGAAAAAAAATATAATACATTTACTTAAAATATGGTATTCGCTTGGCCTTTGTAAGATTGTCCATTACCGTAATGTTCCAACCAGATTACTTCCAGTATGAAGGCTTCTGTGTTTTGCATAAAAAAGAAAGGACAAGTGTCCACACTTTCTTTAGCAGGATACACTAAGGAGAGGCATAGATGATGTACAGTAAGTGTTCATTCCTTCAGATGTCTAACTATGTAATTAAATCGAAGATAAGTGTATAGAACGGGTACTAAACAGGGGTCAGACAGAAAGCTCTTGTATACATGTATATTGAGTTATTGAATTGTATATACTCGAAGGTCAATTTTATTTCACTAATAAGTTTGTTGGCTAAATTGGTCCACCTTCCAATTTGCTGCAATTTACAAGACAATAGTAAGGGAATTTTATTGGAATATGATAAAGTAGAAACCGGCCACTGATTTATTATCTTATCAGACAGTAATCACAGAATTCGACACCTATCTCAAATAGATTCAAATTAACTTCACAACAAGAGTTGTCTGCAGCAAGGATTCAATTTTCATACATATTGTCCGGTAATCTGTAATGCATTTCCTTACGAAATAAATAGTAAATAGCCCCGATTGCCAACTTCAAATTCTGTGTGAGATGGTCGTAAACGTTTCTGTAACCGATCGAATAGTCTATTCATCTTCTTTGAATGGTTTGGGTAAATTAGAGTCTGGAATGACTTGTAAACGTTTGTTAAAAGTTGTAAGCTGAAACACGAAGTTGATTCTGTATTCGATAAAACTAACTCTTAACCCGATTCCCTATGGGACGTTTAAGCCACAATGTCTGAATGACAGATTGAGAGAGCTGAATTGCTTGTAGGATATACAAAAAGTTTCGACAATGTCCAATGTCTAACTAGAAAGTAACGTGTAAAGTTTCATCAAATCACGCCTGCTGAGAGCCAATTACAGGACAGTCGTAGGAATTGGTTTGATTGAAGATTTGTCTATTTATAGTTCTATCTGTAGCATAGAATAATGATAAATGTATTTAGTTTTTCTCTTGTATCTAATTTCTAATCCCGGTTCCTGTAATTTTACATGTAAAGTATATTGATTCCATCAATCAGCGAGAATCTTATTGACGAAGAGAAACTGGCCAACACTCTCAGACTGACTTCTAGCAAACAAGTCAATACAGATTAAACGTCCTTAAAGAATCAAATTTACATGCTCATTCTACTTTGTAATACAAATTTATAGCAAAAAGCCCCCTATCTTTGTCAAGACGAGATACGCCTTAAACCAAGTTCTTTGGGGGCAATGAAAACGTACCACTGATTCAGGGGCGTTTTAAGGTTTATCATGGCGGAGGCTATACTATTTTGAGGGCCCTCTTTCGGAAGAGGGGGGGGGTGTCCGGAGGTCGAGAAACTTTGCAAAATACAAATCATTTTGGTGCATTCTGACATATCCCCCAGCCCCTTCGAGGACGGTTTAATCTGAGGGCCGGGACCTAATTCGATACTCGTCTGAAGCCTGAATACGAAACAAATCACTTGTCCGTATCGGGAGCTCAATCAAATAATAATTAATGGAATATGGTGGAGTGGGCCTATTGTGCAAGCAGCACGCTTAATCCTGGAAATCTATTCAGCAAAGAAATGATCGCTCCGCCAAGCCAGGCCACATGGGGCGGCCTAGCCATCTCTTTCTGAATAGCTTATACATGTACTAGGCTTTCATAAAAGGTGATCTCTTGATTGATGATTTTCATGCAATTACAATGACTGCACTCTCATTTAGTAGTGGATTGACTCGAACTCGTGGGCCCTTTCCCTTGGCCAGAGGGGCCCTTTTGTCAGACGTGGGGCCCTTTTGTCTGCCTTTAGGGCCCTCCCTAACTAGGGTACATTTTCATGTTTCTCATCGGTTTTAGCATTTTTCTCCCGTTTTATTTTTTCAACTTCTTTGATTTTTTTTTTCGCGAGGAGGCTGGCGCCTCCAGCGCCTCAGCTATAAAACGCCTCTGCACTGATTTGACCAGAAGTGCCGAAGAGATATGATATGGCTGAAATGTGATTTTGGCATGCTTATAGGCAGGTAATTTACCGACACAAGCTAACTAACGAAAACCCACATATAATAGGCCATAAAAACATTATGTCACCGTGAAATGTTGGCACACAGTTAAAAATAAGTCAGTAACATGTGTTTCCACCTTCTAGCAGTCACATACCGTGCGATGTCACCACATGGAGGCGATAGGCCTCTGAATGGCGTACGTAACTAACGTACGAAAATTAAATGGTAGCTGGCTTTTTTTTTGCACGTATACAATGAATGACCATTTTGCTCAGTAATCCCAGCCAGAATTTGGCTATTTTTTAAAAATTGCGTTAATTTTTGTTTAGAACGGAAATAAATTAACTATTAGTCAATCCCCATGCTAAAAACATTAACAGAATTGATTGTGTATATCTGAAATAGACACGACCGAAGCACAAAATAGTGCCAATATGCCGGCTGTACGGATTATACAGTCCTAAAGGCTGCAGGGAGGCTGGTTTACAATGTTACATTGTGTCTTGTAATGTTGACATTTTGTTTGTTGATGTGACCTCACGACCCAGAAAATTCACGTGACGTCATGAAAATATGACGTTATGAGTAAAAAGACGCCATCTTGGGTCCCAAGTACCTACGCACTATCTATTTACAGGCCCGGCGGAGTAGCCCCCAACCCCAATAATTTGGCCGCAGGTACTCTTTTCTGCAGGTTATTGCGGCCCCTGGACCTTCGCCTTTAAGGACCTAGAATGGAAGCCCACCCAATCAACAATTGCTTCCGCCGGCCCTGATTTATAATATGCCCTATTTTATTGTTGTGTTGCAATTGGCTGCCCAGACATACAGGGTGTGGATAGATATGTCATAGATTTCCGCGAAAAAGATTCTATTGGAGATAAAACATATATTTTTACATATAACCTACTCCATAAGAAAATAAAATAGAAGATACACCAGATAAAGCGCTATAAATTTAAAATCAGATTCATCTGAACAATTTTGAATAGGCTAAATAGAGCAAGTTCATCTTGATGTTGACAAATACGTAAGACTAGTCCTATATGAAATACGATATTTTTATGATATGATTCAACTATACAAACGGTATGCAACAAGACGGCATTTTACGTCTGATGTCGAGCTGAATAAATTATGATTTTTCCCTCTATTTGATTTGTTTATTTTTTGCAATGTCTATTTTCTGTCTTGTCCGCAGGTTTATCTTTAAGACTTTGATTGTGTACCTAGAATTTTCTACACCAAGTCTATTGCATCCAGATATTTAAAGCGCGTTAACAATATTAGTAGGGGTCGAACTCCCAGATCCGTGACCAATTTCCGGGGAGGAAGGTTTGACGATTGATTCTGGTAGGGGGGACTGTTCTGAGGATTTGTGCAGTTTGCAACCTCTGGAAAGTGTGGGCAACTCTCAGGAGAAGCAAAAATCCAAGATGGCGGGCAAAATAGCACAGAGACGTATAGTTGGGTGCTAATGTCATCAAACCGTCCTTGTAATATGTCATTTTTATAGTTTTCAGGGTCGCTGAAACGATTAAGATCACTCGCAAGTCAATTTGATGCACCCATATCCCAATATGGCGGAAGTCTGGCGGAGATGGTGGAAAAAACCAAAAATAATGTTATATATTCTAGTAAGGCAAATATGGGCGTGTAATATATCGTTTTCAGGGTTTTCATGGATGCTTAGTTCATTTTTGATGGTCTCGTGTCAATTAAATCTACATTAGATGTTAAATATGAAACAAATGTCAGAGCACAGAAGATACAAAGATATGGAAAACATCATTTTATACGCAATACGCCATTCATATAGCACCTACTAATATCATAATTTCTATTCATAGGCATATACATTTCACACAAATCTTTCAAGACGGCAGCCTTCAACCAGAGTCCGTGTCTAATGCACTGTCAGACTCAGATGTGTCACTAACAGAGGTACCATTATCCTCATCATCATTACCATCATCAATGTCTACCGATGATCTGAATTTAAATGGCAAGGCCGGGTTTATATGCCCTACAGGAACACACACATTCCCTCTTTCAACTCCCATCCATATACGTTTGTGTGAAACGTATATGCCTATGAATAGAAATTATGATATTAGTAGGTGCTATATGAATGACGTATTGCATATATAATGATGTTTTCCGTATCTTTGTATCTTCTGTGCTCTGAAATTTGTTTCATATTTAACATCTAATGTAGATTTTATTGACACGAGACCATCAAAAATGAACTAAGCATCCACGAAAACCCTAAAAACGATAAATTACAAGCCCATATTTGCCTTACTAGAATATATAACATTATTCTCCGCCATATTGGGATATGGGTGCATCAAATTGACTTGTGAGTGATCTTAATGGATTCAGCGACCCTGAAAACTATAAAAATGACATATTACAAGGACGGTGTGATGACATTAGCACCCAACTATACGTCTCTGTGCTATTTCGGTCGCCATCTTGGATTTTTGCCTCTCCTAAGTGTTGCCCACACTTGCCAGAGGTTGCAAACTGCACAAATCCTCAGAACAGCCTCCCCCCCCCCCTACCAAAATCAATCGTCAAACCTTCCTCCCCGGAAATTGGTCACGGATCTGGGAGTTCGACCCCTACTATATATTCATAGAGTCACTTTTCTGCAGGTAGGGTGAGTCTGTCGTTCAGATTGTCTGAATGGTTGTTTGTGGGATCCCTCGCCATTCTCATTTCCAGTGGCGCGAAGAGTCATTCCGTGTTGATATAATGCAATAGCGACTTGTGTATATTCATGTAACCCGTTTGACATATCGTTGCGTCTTTCCCCCCCAAAAAAGCAACATATTATACGCCATGTTTGTAACATAAAGTCCATTTTATTGTGTCTGAGAGAATTGATTTATGATGCTTTTATGCAATTGAGAAAACATCACTCTCACGTGTTACAGCCGCGATCTCATGTTGTTACATTTTGAATTGCGAGATTTTAAAGTACATTGTCTTAAACGAGATTTACACTTTTATATTTGTAAAAGTGGTGTGTTTTTATTGCGTGTCGTTAATAATATCATGGCTTTCTATTTCATTTTGATTGTGGCTTCAAATGAATCTCGTCATTGACACTGTTTTGTTTTTCTATCCAAAGATTTGCCACTGATTGACACGACGATAAACATATGGTCGACCATTTGATATCACCTCAATACTATTAGTGTATTGTGACCGGTGTGGTCCTTCAGATATTAAAAGAGTCTGGAATGGTTCTTCAAATCGTTAAGATTAGAATCTTAAAATATGAGTTTCGTGTTTTAAAAACCCATGTTAATTTTCCCATTTTGGTAAACATATTTACCTAATTATTTTATTCTATAAAATACGTGTTGAATTAAACAGACACTGACATGAGTGACATATTGTCCTTATCTTATAAAACAAATAGAGTAAAACTAGTTATTAATCAAATGTCAATCGGCCCCTGGGCTATATAATGACAATGATCAACAATGAACGAAACACCAAGTTTTAGACTCAACCAAGAAGCAATAAATTTTAAACTTTAATTGTCGATGTGCCATTATTGTTTTCATTATATATTTTGTGTTGTAGATTCCCTTCAGTTTGAACTATGATTTAGAACACATCGGGTCTATTTATTGTAACTATTTGTAAAATTACCCATGCTTAATAAATCAAATGGACTCGGCCACACTATTTTAAATCGACATATCTTCATGCAATTCTCAAGTACTAAAGGGTGACTGACTTAAAATAGTTTGAGAGACGATGGTTGTATTTATCATTCTTTAAATGCCATATTGCCTGCTCGACTAGATCAAGTAAGAAACTTTAAAACATTAATACTTCATTTGTATAAGTTAATTACTAACTGGCAGTCAAAGTGTGGCGAGTCATTGTTTTTAAAGATAGTTTATATTGTCTTTCTAGACTAATGGACTAGGTTTGTTTCGTGTAAGATAGTTTTTATCACTACAAAATTAATTTGACAATTCATGAACATCTTGGAAAAAATCCTAAGTTTAACAACTATGTCAGTGTACAGATACGGTCTGTGAGTGATTTGAAACTGAAACCAATGGTTGTACCCTGACACCGCTGGGACATTATTTACCCTCCAAAACAGGAAACACCAGACAATTATCATTACAAAAAATCTAGTATAGTTTATGTGTATTTGTCCACTGATATTCAGTCATTTTTCTTAAATGGCCTTTCACATTTTCAAGTATTTTTCGGGCAAAATTGGAATACCGATGTCAGAAATTATAATAATTATATCTTTTGTACATGATATCAATTATTTTATCATAAACAAACCCCCTTTTTGGAAGCTGACAGGTTACTACTACTGGTGACAACCCCAAAACACCACCACACTCAAGAACGGTGACACAGTAACAAACACTACAGTTCCAACAAATATTTGTCCATTACTTATTTCCACCATAGAACTTGAGCTTCGATTCGTGGTTTCAGGGTGTAAAAAGGGTGTGGTTCACTATGTTGCTAACGAATGAATGTCTTGATTTGGAACACATTGGTTACGGAATTCCAACCCCCAAAACAAGGCTGGAGAATAACTCCATTATTATTAGATGCCAACTTCATTTCGTTTCATTAAATTTCTTATGTTTTTTACAAAGTATTGCAAAGGGGAAATAAAACGAGATTGTAAATCAAATTTTAATGGAGTACTCGCAGACGCATTTATACAGTAGGGAATCGTGAAAGCTTTTGCTGTTTTAAAATAATGGTATATATAAATACAATACATGGTTTTTATTTGATAAATAAACGAATGGTATATGTGAAGGCTTTGTGGATTGCAAAACAAAATATCGATACACTTATTCAACTTCAACTTCATCTTCAAATTTACTGACAGATCTAACAAGGGAAATATTTAGAAACTAAATTCTTAAACTCACCTTAAACTGAAAAGAATTTGCTAAATATTTATAGGCGGGCGATAATTTATCTTCTAGATTTTTAGTATACACAGAAAAAGGCCCCTGTATGATTCTTAAACTGCCCTTTATGTCGTCTGTACGTGATATCACTGTAAAAATATACATTATGAATGATGAAAAGAATGGAACTGGGAGGGGGGGGGGTAATTTACGACCATTACTTTTATTTACTAAGGTTACATCTGGGGGTATAAATTCTACATCACAAGGTTTCTGGGACAAACATTTTTTCGACATCTCGGCTATGAAATCTGAACTGACTTTCATGCTAATGTGTTCACGGGTGATCGTCGACAACGCATACTTTCCTTGTAAGCCAGGTGGTATCTCTGACAAATGGGCTTGGGTCATAAAAATCTTCTTATCTGTCCATGCTGGGATTCGAACCCAAGGCATTCAAATAGACAGCCCAGTACAAATGACTTGTCCAGTATAAAACTAACTACCCATTATCCCGTGTGGAAATTTAACTACCGAACTGCTGAGAAACTGTTTCACTTACCAGGCAGTTGAGGTTGTTGGGTAGATCTTACTTCTCCTGAAATAGAAGACATTAATATGAAAACCCAAAGCCTTGATTAGTATCTCCATTTTTTTTTATTTCGTGGTTAAAAGCTGACTATAATACACGAATATTTGCGTGCAAACTCAGATTCATAGTTTTAAAGTTAGTTGTTGTTGCTGAACTATTCATCATGTCTATGAAAACAAAGATGGATGCATTAGCTTCTTAATGTTGACACTTCATCACATTTTTCAAGTAGAAAATTAAGAGACCTTGCTTCGGATTTATATCAATTACAGTGTTTCAGTTTTTATACAAAATGTTCTTTTCAGTATGAACACGTTATGTTTAAACTCAACACGTCTACCAAATCATGAGTAGTACAAAACTTGACAATCAAAGTAGGGCATTTTTAGGGATTTAAAGTGGTGAGACCATGGTGGAAAGGGTCTTAAAATAGTATTTGAAAGCTAATAAAAACAGTTTGCCACTAGCTCCGGATTCTGAAATGCGAGGTTAAACTCAGGTTATTAGTGGAACAGAAGAGTCAGAGTAATCTTCATTGTCTTATCTTAGTTCTGACAATGGAACACGTCGATATGAAATGAATTGATCATATTCTTAATGGTAATCCAGACATTAACAGATAACAGCACGAGGATTTCTTTTAAAACTGGATTTATGTATCTAGAAGGGGTGGATCCAGGCCTAGGAAATTTTGCATGAGGGGGTTCGGCCAGGTTCCTGTTAAAGAAATTCAACAGTTGAAAATGCATGATGCCATCGTCTCCAAATTACGGAAGCATACGAACACACCGAGATTTCTATATATCATATACGTCAGTATCATTATCTCACGCTTTGATTGCCCATCCGTTTTCTGATGATAGATGATAAAGCTTTGATTCAGCCCCTGTGTTGATATAATCTGTTTACATGTATAATCTGTCGACAAACATAAAGAAGTAAAATAGGTTGCCAGGAAATGAAAATGGAACGGGTGGCCACTAACAGCTTAGTCGCTCGATCGGTTTGTAATTGTTGTCACTAATTTAATGTTTGGAAACAAATTTCTCCAGAATCCCAGAAAGTTCAGACGCAACGCGAATATTTACCACGATTTATACACATAGGCGATAAATCTACAAATAATCGAGGCAGATATTCGAATTTCGATAATGTATATTCTTATGACATGTCAAACAATTCAAGCAACTTTGAAATAGAACCTGAAAATTTATAACCTGTATAGCAATACAACCTCCCAAAACAAGGGAAATAAAATTTCTTCAAAAACAAATATTGTTATAAAGACATTGTAAAGTTTTAATGACAAGGGCAATAACTCAGCTAATATTATGATGCTTG
The DNA here is from genome assembly GCA_963678685.1 of Patella ulyssiponensis. Classification (NCBI taxonomy): domain Eukaryota; kingdom Metazoa; phylum Mollusca; class Gastropoda; family Patellidae; genus Patella; species Patella ulyssiponensis. Next base: position 80,347,111 of record OY783226.1, on the reverse strand, counting down.
ACTACAACTTTCGATAGGGTTTATCCTTTTAGTCATAAAAGCAGGTCGGACCGAACACATGGATGTACACAAAGGAATAATGTTAATATTGTTGTGACAATTAAGAAGCACTAGAGAAAATAAAAAGATTACAGTGCGTCAGCTGTCAATAACAGTTAATAACATCAAAGGGTTATAGTCCCATGTTTATGCTAATATGATTATAATTCGCGTTCTAATGTTGAGATTTTCCGGCTGTTGGATCTTAAAAATTGATCTTATTATTAGAACCGGCTTTCATAAAATACCCTCCACCCTAGTACATGCCATATGTTACGCTGCGGAAGAAAATTGAAAGTGGAGAGACACCTTAGAACCCCTGCTTGCAGATTGGGTAGAGACAACCCAGTCCACCAATCGCAGGGGCGGATCCAGGATTTTCAGAAAGGGGGGGGGGGGCGTGCTGCACCAAGTTGGGAGTGCGAAGCTCGGCCTGTGATTTTTGAGTGGACAAAAATGCCCACAAGGACTAATTTCATACCAGTACTGTAAATTACGATTTCCAACCTAAACTGTCTTTGTTCTCCTTTCCCGCGAGAATATATGGAGCTAAAAATTGTTCGCCACCGCAAAAAAATAGAGGGGGCGTGCGCCGGGTGCGCCCCCCTCTGTATCCGCGCCTGAATCGTGCGGTTGGAGGATAAATCGAGCAGGGAAGGACATCTCTCCTGACGTTTGAACGTTTTCATTTATTTAATGAGTTCTAGGTGGAAGCGGAAGTTAAGCCCGACAAGAAGAAAAAGAGGAAGAACAAGAAGTTCGTTTGAAGTCTTATTGCCAACACGTGAAGTTGACACTTTCAGTTTTATAGAGATACTCTTCTTTCAACTGTCAACGGTTTTTCACGTGCACGCCAATTTGTACATGAGGTCTGGAGCCGGACGAGTATACGTTGTCCCTTCCTAGCGCCCCCCCCCCCGTCCTGCACCACTGACAGGGGGAACCAGGCGTAAAAATATCGATTAACAATGTCGGCCAGCACCGGGATCGAACAGGGGACCTCGTGGTTAGTCAACAAAAGAAATTCATGTGTTTACGGTTTCTTGCCCTCCAATAAATAAGGTCAGTCGAAAATAATCTTTCGTGGGGTTTCTATTGAACTATTTCCTAGCAGTTCTACCTTAATTACTGAGTACGGTTGTTGAAAATAATACCGAAGTGCCCATCTTGGAATTTGTCCACAGAAAATCACGAAAGGACCGAGTTATAGGGCCTGGGAAATGAAAACAAAATGGGTTGGCGATTTCGGATCAAACATAGGGTCGGACGGGTAACCATAAACTTAGTTATCACTTATTTAGTCCTACCGAGCCAATTCACCGTGACACTGAGCCATGGTTGCTCCCAGTCAGGTAAGCAGTACGGGAAGCTTCTTCATGAGCCACGAACAGATTATCTCGGTATCCTTTAAAGATTGTTTCAACGGCATGTCTTTAAACCAATTCAAGCAAATGTTTAATATCATAAAATGACATATTTAATTTTAAGAACGGTAATAAATGTAGATGAACATCATATAAATATATATTGAATGGCTATAAATTCTTCCTGCACCCCAGACAAGTGGAAACCACGTTGGAATATACGGATGAATTCTCCCACCCAACATCGTAAATGAAATGAATCGTCCTCGGAAATGATTTTGTAGTAAATATAAATACAGTATGATGATAAATTATATACTGATATAAAATTACAAAGTAAAGATGTTTACCTCCAAATAATTAGTCAAAACTATAACATAAAGAATGTAAAAGAATGTAGTGTGGTTAGCGACACTGTTATCTGATGATCATACTACGTAAGGATATGTGAACCTTCAGTTCATACTTCGTAAGGATATGTGCACTTTGAGTTACAGATAGAACCCAACACATGAAATGAAAGGTATCGGACATGGTTTTGCAAAGTTGGTAAATGTAATTTGATAATGATTATCATTATTAGTATTGCCCTTCAGAATGGAATGGGTGTCATAAGTCAAGATACTATCAGTAACGCCAGACACAGCTGGACACGACATGTGTCACCAATCTAATGACAACAGGTAAAACCATCAGGAAACATTTGACGGTAAGAATCACCGCCTATCACACGATAAGTATTAGGACAAGACAAGTATCAGTACATCCATGGTAAGTCTCATTAATCCCCATAAAATGTCAAGTAAACCCAGTAGTACAGAGCGAGTTAAATTAATCGAGAGGCCGTAATTAATACTAATATGGCAAGCTCAGTACCATCAATAAAGAAACAGTGAGTTAAACCCACTATCACACAATAGGTCTTTTCAGTCAAGAGACGCTAAGTAAACCAACGGGTACGATAAGCATCAACCGGCAAGATACATAAAGTAAAATCAGTATCATCAATTAAGCATCTTTCCTGCTATAAGTCAATTTTCAAATGGTGGAAAGGTCAGTATTCATAATTGGTTTATGTAGGCAACGAAAAGTAAGGGGACTTGAACTGATCCCTGTGGTACTCCTGCATGAACAATTGACGAGTTTTGAGATACTCCGTCGATCACTACACATTGTTGTTTATTAGATAAATAACTTTTTAGAAGCGCATAAATGTTCCCACAGCTATCAACAGCCCGAGGCTATGCTATATCGAAATCTGATCGGACTTTTTTGCATTCATCAAGATTTTACATAGTTTGTCATATAGATCTAAAAGTGGATAAACTGTAGAGTCGTTCTTAATGAATCCAGATTGGAGTAGTATCTTAAAATCAAGAATATATTTGTAAAGGCATCTTATGAAGTTTAGTTGTAAAGGCATCTTATGAAGTTTCTAACAATGCAACTTAATAGGCAAATGGAGTTGGGCATACGATATCCAGTGTGCTTTGAGGGAAACATTGCTTGAACAGGGGCGCTTCGGTGGGATCCAGCCCAGACCTCTTGAATGAGCCAGTGCCTTACTCATTGAGCAATTATCGTTACCACGGTAAAAGTATCAAAAGTTTGTTCTATGTCCATTATAAACTTCTAAAGCCTCGCCGAAGAGTAGATCACGAAATTAAAAAACTGCAAACTCCATTACACTGTACAAATAAAGAAATTAGATCGGGCCTACACAATGTCTTAATTTAGAAATTACATAAATAGAATTTCGAAGTTAGAAAATAACTCGATATTAACAAATAAAGGATGTTTAAAATGTAATGCCAGCACGGTGATACGGTTTGTAAGTGGGGGTGTTCGTGGTGTTTGTGTGTGTGGCGGGAGAGTTGTATTAACACAATGTAAAAAACACATAGCCTATTTCTTAATATTAGACTGAGACACCTTTGAAATCTACAGGATGGATTTTTCTAGTCTCTCACACGACTCTTACATTATCCATATAGCCACTTCAATACCCAATTCACTGGAAAGCAGGTTGTCAAAAAAGGTGTGAGTTACAAACAGAAAAGTTGTCACGTGATAAACAAAAAAGGTGATAAATCGAGTTTAAGGTCCACTCGACACACTAGGTTATATCGGAGCTCACGCATATGGTACAATTTTATTTCAATAATTCGCTTCCGCATATGGGTCTTTAGAAGTGGGAGGACACCACATTACTGGAAATAATGACAGACCGTATGATCCAATGCATACACGTTAGACAACTGGATCACACAGTCCCACTCTATTATTCTAAAGGAAGCGATTTAATATAAGCTGATAAAGCTTGTAATCGTATCCTATTTTTACCATATCAATTTTGTAAATTTAAATAAATTGTTCTTAATATAGATACTGAATCTAGTTACAGTTCGAGATTACAGGTTTGATAAATTGTATGAAATATCATCCTCGATATAAGCGGACGGTAAAGCCTGCGCATTGACGGACGCAAGGTTTTTATTACAGAAAACAGATTCATCAGACCCCGAGTTCACAAAGCATTTTAGACTTAAGTTTAGAACTTACTCAAAATTGTTCGCCTTCTTTTGACTAAAATATAGCCCTTTATCAAACTTTTGTCGTGCTAATGTACCAAATACATCAAAAAGAAACTATGTGCGAAGTATTGTGTTTCTGGAACAAAGATATTTCTCATAAACAGTGATCGGAAGTTGAGTAAATTCTTCACTTAAGTCTGAGGGTGCTTTGTGAACTCGGGGCCCAATGACACAGAATTTCAATGCATAACCGAAAGTGGTTGAAATTCTATTACACACCCCAAAAAACAACTTGGACTATATTTTGATACCAAAAAAAGGTTTCAGGCTATAAGAATATTAAAATCCAGGTAAGACTGATCTGGGCTTCTTGTTGTTATGACAGCATAGCGAATCATTATCAAAAACCTTTGGGTAATCTCTCTAAATTGGTAATCAACACATATTCCCGAAGCAATAGCCTTATAACCCCCCCCCCCCACACACACACACACACACACCCACACACACACACACACACACTCCTGACAGGAGTATATAACCAAACCTTTCATGGCTTTCAAAGAAAAATGTTTTGTTCAGAAACCCCATTCTTGGGTTCAGTAAGCTCACCGACACTTCTTAAAACACCGGCGGTAACTCTAACAGTAATTGTTGAAAATCCATCAAAATTCAATAGTGATCTTTATTTCAATTAAAGAAAAGTCTAATAAAATTTAAAAACAAATCTCGAGATGACTGCTGTCTCTGGACAGACAGCAACCCCGGCAATTGAAATTTGTTCAAAATCAATGAGCATCTTCCGTTTGACCAACTAAGGAATCTATTTAAGTCTCAAAAAGACACTATAAAAAGTGAAGGCAAGCATGTATGTATTACGAAAACGCGTGTGGGTAGACATAATTTCTAAATGGCCCCGAGCGCTAATCCGACTCAATAGTATCGGCCGTGATTTAAACGCATGGTCTGGTAAATTATTCGTCAAAATTATAAGACAAAGAAAGAACTTGAGGCGTATTTGTGAAATGCTGAAAACAGGGTCATCAATAGTCAAGTATCTACCATGTCTTCGTCGACACCATTCTTTTCCAATAACGTAAAATTGAATTTCTAGGTTTGTGGTTCGTTATTCATTGAATATGAAAGCTTTTTTGTTCGAAAAATCAATTCTGTATAAAGACAATAATACCGATAAGAGAAGGTATTTTGCGCATAATTGAACATTGAGATTTTAATAGTGAGAGTAAACTATATGAATGGAAACTCGATAGAAAAGTCAATAGTTGCCAAAGGATCGTTATGATATCCCAATATTTGTCATTTTAATGAACTTAACTGACGTTTTTGAAATTCAGGAAACCGGTTAAATTGTGTTAAAACGGGTAAAAACTAAGGAGCTGACGCAAGCATCACTTTATCACTTTTTAATTCTCCTAAAATGTCAGATTGTCAGTTGAAAAAGGTAACTTGCTTAAAGGGACAATACAGGGTTCATAAAGTTTCTAAATAATGAAATGGGGTTTAAAATCCTACTTTGCTGCTCCAACCAGACAAATGTATACGGACATGCACCATGTAGTGCTACAGGGAAATTTGCCCTGATAGCAACTGGATTCCAACTGTCAAGGATTTTTTGTAAGTGCAATTCAAGGTATACACCGGAGCTCGTTTTTTCGCACTGTTTAAATGACTAGACACTGTTTCCAGTCGTCAGGCCTCTCGTCCTGAAATCTTAAAGAACTTTCTCGGCCAACACCGGGATCGAATCCAGGAGCTCCGGGTTAGAGAGTCAGCGCCTAACTCACTGAGACACCGCGGCTCTCTTTTCTAAATACGCAAAATACACACAGAACGTTATTCGTGGCTATTTGTTCATATCCTAAAGGATGTCTTGTACAAGGTTAGAGTGATACATACAGATTTTGTAGATAGACAGGCGTTGATTTATGGGCCTTTTGTTTATCTGGTTTTGTCGTCGGTAATCGACCAAGATTATATTCAAGGATGGTTCATTCATTATCACATCGCTACAGACATTACCTGATGGCATTTTTTTTTTTAAAAATGTAGTTATTATACGTCATTTCCTGTTCGAGTATACTTCGATTAGTTTGCTTTGTTTTTGTTGTTTTGGCCAGGAATAGTATTAAACGGAAATGTTTTACAAACTACTCGTATTGATTATAATAAATGGTTGCTCTGATAATGTATTGTAATAGTCCTTTAAGGGCGTGAACCATTATTCTAATATATTTACAATGGGATTCATTAGCCCTTTTTCTTTATTTTTACATTAAATGGTCGCTTGCTGTGTGTTTAGGGACACGCCATTACAATGTAAAATACCACATTATAGACTTGTTACTGCATTGATTTTCGTTTATTGAACGTTGAAAACAATATGTCGATCACTTCGTTTAGTTAAAAGAACAAATTCACGAAAATGTTGTGCACGGGGCAGGGTATTTGTTGTCTATCATATTTTGAGCTCACGGCAGTCTCTGGGTGCTTCTGGTTATTAGACACACTCAGAGACTTCGAGTAAACTCACACCATTTTTGTCTTTAAAAAGACAAAAATGGTGTAAGTTTACTCGAAGGCATATATCGTATAAAATACAAACATAAAGGTTTCTGTTTGACAGTTTATTGTATAGTGTGTTTGGGACTTTATTAGTTTTCATCATAATATATATGATTTATTTCAGCCAAAGTCTATATTTTTTTTCATATATTTCTAAATATAAAGCCAGCTCTTTCAAGTGCAGCTTACATTTATCTTTGAAATAATTTCATCCGAAACTATGGCTTTCATAAATCATACGCTTAAACTGCTGCATAATCTTAGTAATAAAAAAGGATATCCATCAGAGATTTGACTGATAAACTGTCAGATTCAACACAGGCTAACAGTTGTATAATCTCCTTTTTCCTGGGCAATATATTATCAGGTGGGAGAGAGAGAGGGGGATTTTGACTTGTAGAGAAGAATAAAACTAAAGCCGAGAGAAAGAGAGAGAGAGAGAGAGTGAGGGAGATAGAGAGAGGGGGGTAATTTTGACTCTTGTATGAGAAGAATAAAACTACAGATTTCGGATAAATATTTATAAGGAGATTTCGAATATTCAAATATTTTCCCGCCATATTTAAATTACTTTGAACATATCTACTGTAAACACAGAGAGACACGCTAATTAAAGCTTTCCCACAACGATATGCCTAATCCTGATAAATATTGATGAGGATAACAAATAAAAAATACCATGCATATCTGCATTTTGAAAGAGGCAACGGGGAATAAATACATTATAAAAAACAATATCACAAAATTATTACTTACCTAGAAAGTGTGCCAGAAGTCCTATAATAATGCCAACAACTATTACTGTGATAATAACAAAAGCTATTATCCATAATCGTTTTTTTCTACTGGATTTAGAAGATTTAAATGTCACCTCGTGTGGCTGTTGTGGAAGTGTGTGCATGTAATCCTTGGCACGTGCATGTGGTTTGGTTTCTTGATTGACAGCTTTACCACCATTGTAGGCTTTGGTGCCATCTTGCTCAACAAACAGTGGATTATCGTAGCATGCCTGAAGAAGAGTAACATGTTCATCACCAACTCGTCGATTCATCACTTTTAAGGGAATTTCCCTGATATCCCGCATAAAATGAGTAGCCATAATATCAGCCTTTTGTTTTAAGTTTATAGAAATATTATCATGCACTTATAAAATCGATAGCTTCATCCTTCACACTCACCATACTAATTCCACACAATTTTTCAAAAATTAAAACCAAAACGTGAATTCAGTGACTTAAAACTAATATTCGTCACACACACGGAAATGAAGCAAATGTGTCCAAAATCCATAACAAACTCTAACAATCGAGTTACTTCATTTTGGTAGCTTCGCAAATTACACGGTCCTTGTACAATAACGAACACATACTAGAACTCTAACTATATCCATTTTCCCAGCGAAATCACAACTTTTTACCAAAATATATTTCTCGTCACATTGCTTAGTTAATAAACATTTTATTCCACTTTTTAACTAACATTCCGAACGTTCTCACTGATAATCAAACGACAGAAAGACGTGCGATCGACGACAGCCCAGGTACAAGTAGCCACATCAAAATTCAATATTCCACGATACCGATTGACTATTTTGCCAGCACTAACACCAATAAGTAAAAGCCTGTCGAAAAGTCGATGACTGGTATTGCAGACGACATATTTTTATTTTTGACAGCCGGCTTAATTAGCTTAATGAAAAGATGGTATATGCTTCAAACGATGTTGCTATTTATCCGACCTCTCTCTGTGTGAAAAGGTGTTAGCTTAATTGCGTGCCTCATCTGATTAAAGGAAGTATCGTCCATTCATTTTGTTCTAAACTAAGCGTGCACAATAAAGGATGGCATACATATAGAAACCAGAAATTAAGTCATGAGCAGCTTGGGAAATTCTACTGTTCCATCATTGTGCCAATTAATAATGAAAATATCAATAAATAGTGCAGAAGTAAGATGATATCTATGGTAATGAAGCCTATAGCAATAGAGAAGGTGGCCAAGAAATAATCATTGTCTTATACTATTCATAGAACTAGATTGCCATCATTGGTGAAATGAGTTTATGATGAGATGGATCTAATCACAAGCTTGGTTTAAGTGAGGTTTTATTCATGGTGTCTGATGAATCGAATTCTTTCACTTCAGCTGTTTGTTACTTGCACTTGGCATAAACCAAATTTGTTCGACCCCACGCAATTGCATAAGTCATCAGCGGTCATGTTTCTTTATCTGAATGAATAATAAGTAGTTTAAACGACAAAGGGATATTAGCCATCAAAAGAATGGGAAACAAGCTCGTTGTGCATTTTGCATTTAGTATGAGATTATTGGTATTCATTTTCCTAGTTCAATATTATAGTAATCAGCTTTTATGTCACAATTTCAGTTTTAACAAAGGCATTGTGGGATTAATGTGAGAATTCTGTCGCTTACCGCCTGTATAGCTGAACTTCTTTGGTGTTTCATCCAGTCATTTTCAGTTCAAGGATAATGCGAATAATGACGTAATTAACATAATCATAAGTTGGTGGTCATTCCGAAGGATTAAAGTAATATTTGAAATATATTCTGGTTATTAACATAATTTTTACATTAAAGTACATCGGGACATTTGCATATGTTTTTAGATATTATGATTTCATGTTCAACACTACAGTAAATATAATACTACTTACGCTGTTCATCTGATTCATCCCGCAGAAGAATTAATTAGTGCTTGGATGTACATTGTAGATATAGATTCGATATTATAGGTAATATTACTTGAACCAAGATTACTATAAGTTTAGAAAGAGTTAGAAATAGTCTTAAAACATACACATTCTGTGACGCATTTAAATGACTGGAATATTGGAACATGCCCCTTTAAATTTGTAACTAAAATAAAAAATGATCGAAACTTTTTACTTGTCTAAAACCTAAAATCGTATACTTTTGATTCATAGTAAAAGGCATTGTGAAAGGCACACATATTTTGAAGTTGTCTCTGTCACCTTTCCAATGTATTTTATGTTTAAATTAAATTTCCTAATCTGGAACACCTTATTACTAAATCTTCCAACGTTTTGTATTTTGAATAAGATCTGTCGGCACCCTGGAATAGTATTTCTTGTGGAAGAACTGACAAAGGCCTGGCGTACATTAAAGCTCGATCATTTCATTCACGTGTCTTACAGAGAATCTGAACCATCCAATGATGATACTGCGATAAATATTCTATCATTATGTACGATTCTTCTCTCTCATCACAAAATATCGTCTAGACCGTGTTCAATTACAAGTGATTTAATCTAACATGACTAGACCTGTCTTCGTTCATTCTATACTTTTGCACAGACTTTAATCTTTTTTTGTTACATTGTTTTACAGAAACATCGATCTAATACAGCCTTCCAATTTTCACCGGAAACAAACCGTTGCGAAAATACCTACAATGAAACGAGGCTATGTGGCTGTAAGATCTATGTCATTACATTTAACAAGCAAAAGGCAGTGTCCAGGCCCCCAATTTTTTTTCGCAATGTTCTGATCAACATTTAATGGCAGGAGGGAAACATTGATTACAATAATTACAGGAAAGCCAGTCTAAATACAAGCTTCGGTGTATGTATTAGGAAATAAATGAGCTGAAGATAAAGTATTGCCTATAGGTTTATTATATATTCGTGTCAACGATGCAATGACATGTCTTACAATTTATACTGGCCAGTGTCATAGTAAAGACATAGATTTCTATGAAGGCTATTAGCAGTAAATCTTCTGTCTGAATGACGACATATTTGACGACACTGCTTAATGATGCCATCGCTGGGAGATCACTCGAGAAGAAAAATGATAAAAGTTGGTCACAAATTAACATCTTTTAAGTATGGTACACGATCAAGCTCTTGGAACTCTATAGTCCAGTCTATACTTCCAGATTAATTCTATCAATGTAACAAATACAGAAATGACCTTGACTATATAGAAAAGGGGCTATAGGCATAGTGTAAAAATGGTCAATGAAGACGAGAAACCCCGTCATAAAATATGGTTAAGAAGGTTGCAAAACCTGTTTACAACATATTTTATTACAGATAAAACTCGATATTGTTCTTATAACACGATACTAATCTGTCTATAAAACTTACAAACAATACTGCAAATATTTACGAATCTAAATGCTTTACAATAAGCCATGCACACCATAATTAGGTTGAGACAATATTATGTCCTTGAAAGTCTGTGAAGGGTCCCATTTGACATAAAAGGTGTAGGATTCGTGCCCATCGGAAGTCCAATTATCTGTTGAATGATTTTATTTCTGGTTGATAATTTAGCAACAGCTGGTGCAATGTGTTTTTAACTGATCACTGTTGAAAATTGATGTTGAGTTTGCTCTAAGATTTGTTATCCATTAAGCTCTGTTTTTAAAAATTACCAGAGGCGTCCTTAAAAACTTAACCTACACACCAATTCAGATTAATATGAAAACGTTATCTTAATCATGTTTCAACGGCCTGGATGTTTAAATTCTAAAAAAAAACCAACACAGCCACTTGAAGTTCTCATATATGATTTGAAACTGTAGTTTCGTTATAAACGCATGGTTACCAAAGGAATTTAAAACTGCTGACTCGTGTAACTGCCAAAACCGTTATCCGCCATGTTTGTACTGAAGCAACCGACCAAATCGATTAAAAAGTTGGTTTTGTTAGTGTCATAAACCGACTGAACAGAACTAAAACCGACTAATAATAGACAGTTTGTCCAATTTGTTTAAACCAAAAACTGGTTTTCTTTCAATCACGACTAAGAGAAGAATATTGTTAATGCCAATTACAAGGCAATAAATGGATACACGTATATCGCTAGATCTAGTCTGGAATGGAAGAGAAATTGTGGACATTAACTTAAAAAAACAAATCTGTTACGACCAGCAAACACCGTTACTGTCGCACAATGTTAATGTTAACTTGATTCTAATAACCACACTGTCAATCACAAACTCTGAAGGTGGGTCATTAAAATTGAAACTATGTTTGAATTTCGTGCCATAACATAGACGTATAATCAAATTGGCTTGCGCACATTTATATGTTTGTTCGCCGCCTCAAAGAATCTATGGGGTTGTTTCGATCCGACTATTCTTCCATTTTACCTCGACAACGTACAACTGTTCACAGAATTAACTGATCCTTCTTTTTTTTTTTTTTTTTTTAAAAAAAAAAGATGTTTATCGAAGATCAATAAGATTGTTCTAATTGATCGACAATCTGTCACACTGAGTTCCTTTAAACCTGTGATGAACGAAGAGCATTACTAAAGCTAATCAATGGCGCTACCATTCAATACATATAGGCCTTCAATAATACGATACTGTCACGTGCTAGGAAAAAACGACTTAATGTCATCTATAGCAATGGATGTCAAGTCAGATGAAATCAACCAGTTGTCATTATCACTGTGGTTTTATCCCTCGTTTAATTTTATGTTGCTGTTTATTGAATTTGCTATAAGATCTTATAGTAAATCACATTAACTGGATATAGGGATTGAAGGAGAAACGAGGTACAAAAACACACGCAGATATGGCTGTTCCTTTTTCTTACCGGGGGGGGGGGGTGATGGCCGAATGGTTAGCGTGCGCGCGCTGTATCATACGGCCTGCCATTGAGTCAACTGGCGTGGTTTCAATGCAGGTTGTACGTTGCAAGGAGTAGGGTCGCCTGTCCAACCTCGTGGGGTTTTCTCCGGGTATTCCGGTTTCCTCCCACGCGGAAGCGAATTATGAAAATAAAATTAAACCATATGTCAGTCCCGATGTGACCTAGTTTGTGTCGAGTGGACGTTAAACCCCATTTCTCTCTCATTTCTTACGGAATGGGTTTGGCTACGATATTGTAACTCGGTCTAGCAGGGTGACCACGGACCCAATCCCGCGTCACTCACAATTCAAAACAATATAATTAAAGATGCATTACATAGGAGCTAAATTTCCCTATTATGACTTCAAATGTTGTAAACATAATTAATTAAACATATATTCACACACAACAAGATCATAATCTAGAGTATGCGATTTTGCACGCATTGAGACATGAACGAACATTTAATAATTTAATTTAAAAATACATAATCAAGATTTTGTCTATTAACGTAACAACGGAAGCAATGGAAATCGAGACTACACTATTTAACAAACTGTCATTCGTTTTTCATAATCTACTTTTAAAGTTTACTTTTAAACTTTATCTAAATATGGGGGGGGGGGGGCTAGTGGTCTAGAGTGCCGCGCTTCGACCTCTAGCTGGCCGGTCACCTCTGGCTTGCGGCTGTGGTTTCGATCCCTGGTGTGAGCGTATGTGGCATGGAGATAGGGGTGCCTTCTCAACCTCATGGGTTTCCTCCGGGCACTCCGGTTTCCTCCCACTGCTAAAGACCCCTACGCGCAAGCGAATTATTGAAATAAAATTAAACCATATGTTAGTCCCGAAATGACCTGGTTTGTGTCGAGTGGACGTTAAACCCCCTTCCTCTCACCTCTCTTATCTAAATATGACATAATGCAACTTTAAAGGACAGGAAAGGTATGCACTAGACAAGTAAAATCATTGATACGGTAAACAAAATAAATAGTTATTCATGTTTGACATCCGTTATGCTTTTCGAAATTGACTTGTGCATAAACACCATTGTCATACGTCAAAACATAGTCGACGGCACCAAAATAAAACAAAGTGACATAAAAAGAAGTAAGGTACCAGACTTGATCATCAACGCCTTCCACAAATATTTAATTAACTAACAGTTATGTGCCTTGTCCTTAGAGAATCAGAGGCCCTCCAGTACACTTTACAGTTTCCAACTTTTATCAAAATACTAAATTTTAAATGTCAGAATCACCAACTCTCAATCCTTATCCCCACCCGTAGGTCAAACGCCTCAATCTGTTACCGAGATGTACGATGCAAAAATCTAAAATAGTTCCTTCAGCGATTGCGCTTTGATGTTTTTACTGCCCATAGCATTCAGCATAGCGTGTTCCGCAGAATTAATGCAGCGACAGGAGAAACAGTAATTCTACGGGTCATAGCCATTCAGTATCAATACCACAGAATCCAGCGAATGGCAAAAGTAAGACTTAACACCTTAGATCTGCAATACAGGCCGTTTGGGTTCCATAGAAATCAAACCCCGTTTTCTTAAACCCGAATTAATTTTACTTGGCAGAAGGTGACTATCTGGTCATTCGCACGATTATAATTCATTTAATGCTGAATTGAACGGGTAATTTCACAGATTTGTTTTTTTTTCTCAAAAATAACTTGGAACACATCAAGAATCTCGTAAATATGTGGTTTATGTCTCGATCAAGCACATTTGTAAATCTGTAAAATAAATTAAAATGCCAATAAAACAAGACAAACGGACTGGTGCGTGAACCGACGACAACTATATTGCTTGTGTGATTGAAATAAACGGTTAGAACCCAGCTTATCACGGAACACTCGTGATTAACTTCTCCAATAAAAAGGAAAGTTGACGCAATAAGAAAAATCAAGCACCGGTAGATCACAATGTGTGGGTGAGAATTATCCACAACATAATAAATAAGAGATACACAGGGGACTGCTCGAAGCTAGAATACAAATAATAGAAATTGAGATCTCATTTTGTTGAATAGTTTGATTTGTTAGTATTTTTTATCTGAGGATTTGTATTTTTGCCCTTGATGACCCTCAAATCGCAACTATATTGGCTGGGCATTGTTTCTACATTCCGAATAAATGCGGATTGAAAGTTATCCTGGTGATACCCATTTTAAAAATATGGAATCAATAATGTATAGATATTTTCAATTATCTATTAAAGGGACAATAACATTCTTGCTGGCTTGGTAGCTCCAGAAAATAAATAATACCCTTATTCTAAGTACTAGATGTTTAAATGTCCTACCTGTTGTGTAAATTATCCATTAAAATCTATTTTACTTGTCCAGAGGGTTCGAAAATATTTTAAAATCCAAGTCACATTTGAAAAGGTTTACGTTAGACTTTTCAAATCAATTGGTTGAATTTTTCCAATTTTTTAAATTAGGTGTGTTAAGATGAAATTTATATCATCATTTAATTCTAATATTCTAAAATAATACGATTTGTTGACCAGAATGAAGATTGGGACATATTTTTCAGTTACAACAAGAGTGTTATTGGCGCTTTAATCTAAAATAAAAAAGGATGTCATCATGGACGCCACCATACTGGTGGTGTATTCTAGCGTCAAGTTTTGTGATTATTTTCATCGGTGTCATCATTATTGTAAAGCATGGGACTTCAAAGACCATTTCATGCATTACCGTATAACAAACGTATGTTCCATTTGGTTCAACATTACATTCTTGGAACGCCATTTATCTCTCATTAGAGCCCACGCTCTGTTATAATATCAAATTATTCATACAACCTCTTATCCATTCTAAGGGGGTTAGTATATCATATAAGAAGTACTTATGTTAGTATATCATATAATAAGTACTTATGTATAAGACTCGAATAATTGTTCTTATGGCCGGTTGGTATACTTGTTGGACAAAAGACCTGTAGTAAAGTTCTACATTCTGCATCGTGTTGTCGCTTTTAAAGTCGCTCGTAATCGAATAAATGCGGATGGTTCGTTTCCGGACTTGCTTATAGGCTAAACTCCGAAATATGTCAGCGATTCCCAATACTCTAGCAAGGGTAGATCAAGTTCGTTTTTCGTGAATTTTTTCCTGATTAAACTTAGGGATATTATACATACATTATGCAGGGGCTAAATCTGCCTAATGCAGATATTTTACATAGTACAGTTAGAAACCAATTCAGTTTTATAGAAATCGCAGTTTCAGCCACTGAGATCACAGGCACTTGAAGGGATTAAAATAAAACTTCTTACTACGAAATTTTTAACGAAACGAAGTAGGATCTGTGTTTTAATCAGATTGGTAGGGGTCAGAAAGGGGGTATGTATTAATTCAGCCATATTCACCGATGACTGTTATTACTGTCGAGTATTTGTCGTGTTATTATGTATTGTCTGCGAAAGTGTTCAATCAATGAACAATATTCTCGTAAATACTAAGTGCCCTTGATATAAGGTGTAACTTTTAATTTACTGAGCAGCACACCAGAGAAGGGGATATAGAAGCATTCACCTCGGTCTAAAACATCTACCTACATACTTATGAATTCACTTTCTGATCTTGATCAGTTATTTGCATTTTGCTGTTAAAAACGCATTGAGTATTATTTTGTCTTATCTTATTCCTTGTTTTTGGGGTTGTTGAGGAGAATCGCCTATTGGCTAAATCTCAACCTTTTATTTAGCGTTTTGTTAACTTTGCCGGGGGTTTGCTATTGGCGCATTAGCAATTACTGGTGGTAATACCACGAAGCCTAACGGATATTAACCGAGTGAGATTGACCATGAAAACTTACTAGTAAAGCAGCATACTAGTAAACATGAAAATATAAGAAACAAGTATCCAGATATACTTTCAAACATCAATAGGGTTCAAAAAATATAAATTCATACCTTCCCCTTCGTTTCTAGACCTCTACATTAAATTAATGAGAGCTAAATGACAATAAACAAACTTTCTTTACTGTGAATTTCTCGCGTTGCAATGACCAACGTCAACGGACTAATTGCAGCAAACGAAACGAAAGTGTCACATGACCTATTTGCATAATTAACTTTCTTTAATAGCTATTTTGAAGATTGCGAATATAACGTATACAAAAGATCCATTTGGTTGTCTAGAAAGCATGTTGCGAAAACGATAAATATACACCAAATCATAAAATTGTCGTTTCGTATTATTATCCATTGAGTTACATAGAAAGAGTAAACTATTTAACAGGTAAAAATTTAGCAATATATTTGAGAGTGTAAAAAGGACACATCTCTAGTCATAGGTACAGCATGTAGTACGCATTTCGTGGAACCATCTCTGCAGGGGTGGCTAATCGACTATTTAAAGACTACAGTATATTTCCTAACGAGCCTTTCGGCTCCGATTGGGCTATTGAAGACGGGCTATACGCCATGCAGCGTGTAAATGAACGCCTTACTCACTAAGCCACCGCGGTTCCCGAGAGATTTTTAAAATAGTCGTTACCATTTAGACACGCTTCTTATTTTTCAGACTATAGCAGCCAAATAAGTTACTAAAACAATTTGATATGTAACTTGATCACCATGATCTTTGGAGAGAGAGAGAGAGAGAGAGAGAGAAATGAAATGGGGTTTAACGTCCACTTGACACCTGTCATTGCGGGACTAACATATGGTTTTTAATTTTTTTTTTCAGGGGGACCCGGAGAAACCCCACGGGGTTGGACAGGCGACCCTACTACTTGTCACGTACAACCGTGAATTCGAAACCACGCCAGTTGACTCAATGATAGGCTTTATGATACAGCACGCTCGTGCTTACCATTCGGCTATGCACCCACTCCCCACCACCACCATGATCTTTGGGGTTTGGTGCAAAAAAAAACAAAACAACTGAGACTGAACCATGGTTTGTTCACACGTCTTGTGGTGTATGGAAGACGACCACATACTCCCACATAAAATGGCAATTCACTTTTTAGACGAAGGCTTAGGAAAATAAATCTGTCCATGATCACTTCCTTCCATTGCCGATAAAAATACAAAACCATACTATTAAAGAAAAATTTACATGTGCCTATCAACAGGATCTGACCAGCAGTGGGCCACGATTAGAATACATATTGCCTACAACAGTGATCGAGCGGAAAGCTAGAAATCTGAACAAATATCTATTATGAAACGTCTCTTTGAAATATATAGCCATAATTCGTCAAATTGGGCTTTCAACAATTCTTCCAACATATGCAATCATATCAAAGTTATCAATATGGAAATTTTGTTGATTGGAAATTAATCTATTTGGGCGAAGCGACGTCTTAAAAGCGACATGGTAATCCTCAAGTCGTCTCATCTGTCATATTGGATGATATCTGCCAGTGTATGTGATTTTTTCAAAACCACAGCTAAAAGCAATATCTTAGATTCAGAGAAAAGGAACAGATTGACAAAAAGAAAAAAAAATGTCAAAAGTTTGAGGGATTAAGAAGGAGTTAAAATCGGTCATTGATAAGGCAGAGGCAGTAATTAAAGAAGAACAAATCAAATATGGAATCGCCATTGATTGATTATGATGTTCAGTCTCTTGTTCAAGAACGTAATAAAAATTCGGACTATAATATTGGATTGTATGACCCGGTGTTTGATTTAAACCAAACTTGTCAAACAACTTTTAGATTTCCAATAACCAACCCAGGCTTCAGTACAGTTATATTAAAATGGATGATATAATATATCCTTAACGGCGACAGCCCAACAATGGAATATCACTTGTCAACCTGTAGGAGTAAGATCCTTCAAATATTTTATTCGTCTGACTTGCAGCAGCATCAACCACACTCAGGCCGATATATTTACTCGTATCAATCTTGCATCTAATATTTACTGTCGTTTAGACAATAGATCTTGTCATATACAGAATTGAATTATAACGAAATGGGATAACTGACACCTCTCGTATAAAAAGTTTACATAGGTAACAAGTTCACCTTCAAATCATTTTCCAGGCAATTAGAGAACCGGGGTTCCAAATAGCATAAACAAGAGCATCGCTAAAGCTGCAATACCAATATACATGCACACTCCTGATTTGATTGATATGGTATTTTTTAAAATGAAGAAAATGAAATATGAAATAGTTGCAACGACTTTAACATAACAAGGGGCAAAGAAGGCTAGGTGTTGGTTTGGGGGTTCAAACTCCTCGCAGTGTTTCGTTTGATTACAGCTAATCCCACTACTCACTGCTGTGAAGAAAGCAAATTCTCGTTGCAAATTATGATTGGTCAATAGTCCGATGTAGACTTATATAAACGGGGTATAACCAGATATAAGGTTATACTTCATACTTGTTATTTCTGAAGTTCAAAAATGTTTTATCCATGTCTAAGTGACCACCATGCCATTCTTTATACAATACCTGTCGCGGAATTTTTCACACGGTACATCTACAAGATTTGCAAAGCAGGACAAACTAGTCAGTTGAAACGTTCTCAAAACATATCACTGGAAGTAATTTCCAGTCATCCTTTAAAATGCACTCATACGATGATGAGCTTATCGATTCATACGAAAGTGAACTAAAACATCATTAATCATAACGCTAGGTGGGTTCGGATGCATGCTTCGTCATGAATATTAACCTCTAACTCAAAATTATCCATAATGTTAGAATTTAAACGTGATTTATGAAGTCGGACCCACGTCATACAGTGTGCAATGGGGATATTCAAGAATGTTTCCACTTACTCTTAATCAAATTGCAACTGTCAAGGTTTACTTTACACTGATATACCTCGGTTTTTTCGTGCCAACCGAACGACAAGATGTTTTTCCTTGGTAGGCCCTCCGTCCTGCATCACTGACAAGCAGAACCCTGGCTAAAAGTTGCGGAGGACCATTGTCTTCAGGGAACTGAATCTATTAAACCGAAATTATTAGCGTCTGTATTCATCTTAAAGGCATGTTGTGAACTTCTATTGCCACCCAAAAAGCGTCACAGGTACTTTATATTCGGCTTTGCACACATTTTATTCTTTGATGCATCGTGGAAAAAAGACATTTGTATTATTTGATGGCCAAGTATTTTATACAAAAATGTATAATGACGGCATACCTCTTAAAATGTCGGAATACTCGGTTTAAAAGGAATGTCTAGTAGCAGTGAAAGAATATCTATATCAGAGGAGCCGACCTGGAATGATCGGAAAAAAATCCCATGTACATTCGACCACACCGGTCATCCGCAAGCGCCACTGGCGCGGAGTTTTCCGCGTAGTGGACTCTCCCAAAAAATTTGACAGTCACATACATGTAAATGCGTTTCCCTGCTATTTTAACCCATAAATACAGCATCTTTAATTCTGGCTGACCTGAATTCCACTCAATGGTTTAAAATCCACGCAGACGCGACCGTCGGGATACAATTTTCTAGCTCTCCCCTCTCGTGGAAACAGCAATCTCAACGTGATCCAATATAAACTATCTTAGGTGACTAATGTAAATTATTCCAAACAGTCAATCAAATGTAAATGTGTTTTCGCCTTTTTATACTTTGGTACTTTTGTTTCAAAATGTTGTCGGGGTCCACCCCCACCTCGCCCCACCTGTCAATAACAAACTTACTTAATGTGATATCAAAACTGGAGCTCCCCACAAAAAAATGTACTTATATCAAAGGTTGTGAACTGCACGGTTCGTTAATTTCGCTGATGATGGGCCTACATTCTTCTCACATGACACATCATAACAATGTCACTTTCTGAAAAGAATAATATATAGGCTCAGCAAAACATAATTTTACCTTCCTTCTAAGTGCAGCGTCATGGTTGACTCCCCAAACATAGACACCTTAAGACAACAATATCTAAGGTTGAGTATGAAATGAAATGAAATCTGCTCCGACTGGGCTAATGAAGACGGGCATGCGCCATACAGTGTGCTATGAAAAAAATTGCCTGGACAGCGGCACACGGTACTTCGGTTTTTCAATGATTTATTTATATTGTTGATAAATATATATGTACTTTTCTTGACGCGGTCACATATGATACATACGTGGACATATTAAACATGCATTTTGCAAGAGCAAAATCTGTTTATGCCTGAAATGTTATAAAAACTATTAATTAGACATTAATTAACCTATTCAGACCATAATCAACTCTTGATGTTGAGGCTAGCATGAGATTTTTGTTGGATTGTAGTTCGATTCGCTGAAATATTTTCCTTCGTGATTTACCACTAAAAATGGATAACCGAGACTACTGGTTTTGTCTTACCGACTTTAGTAATGATGACCGAGGCTAAGCGGAACTTTCAATCGCTTAGTTCTAAGCTAATAGTTAATCAATTTGACTGAAATTTTCAGCAAATCGCCTTTACATTAGCTAGTTTTTAACTATTGTAGTCAAAGGCGTTTTATAGCTGAGGCACTGGAGGCGCCAGCCTCCTCGCGAAAATAATCAAAGAAGTTGAACAAATAAAACGGGAGAAAAATACTAAAACCGATGAGAAAAATGAAATGTACCCTAGTTAGGGAGAGCCCTAAAGCCAGACAAAGGGGCCCCTCGTCTGACAAAAGGTCCCTTCTGGAAAAAGGGAAAGGGCCCCCGAGTCCGAGTCAATCATTTTCTTTACACTGTTACTGCCGAATCCACTACTGAATGAGAATGTAGTCATTGCACTGGTATGAAAATCATCAATCAAGACCCCCCCCCCCCCGGATCCCCACGAAAGAGGGCCCTCAAAATCGTATAGCCTCCGCCAAGATAAACCTTAAAACGCCCCTGATTGTAGTGAGAACTGCCAACTCGTTATATAATTTCCCATAATGTATCTTTAACTATCCACACAAGTTCAAAGTCTGTGCAAAGTATCTGTTGAGTTGTCGAAGAACTTGTTCCCTGAGCAGACGAACATGTCTGGCGTACGCAAAGAACTTTCAACCACTGAACGACTTCACACATGATGAAGGAGTAATTAACTTAAGTAATCAAAACCTACAGCTTAAACTTTATATTTGTTAAAACCAATAACAATATGTTTACTTACTGTAGGTCTTTTCTCGTCGCCCATTGCTAATTCCTTCGATATAAACAACTTTCAAAAATTCAAAACGTATCCTTCGTAAACAGACAGGTATTTGTTTTGCGAACACCTCGCTGATTTTAGGGGGTTCATAGCGGTTATTGTGACCAAGGGCTTTCATCAGATTGACCGATTATTTAGGTTATTGACCCACCTTCGCAGAGAAGACATTGACTCATAAACATGCACGAAGTATAAACTATGTTTGTTCATACCCCGATGTAACGGGAAAGTTTTATAGAGGGTCGCGTTTAAATTAGAGCGAATGTTATGTTTTCTTTTGTTTTGTGTCTTGTTCGAATCGGTTGTTCTTTATTTAAACTTACGGTTCTCGGTAAGTTGTCGTTACTTTGTCCATTGCTATACGAAACAATTGATTTTGTATAAGAAAATGTAGATGCATTTATGTAAAATTTGATAAGAGTCTAACCAATATTGTACGGAATCTGTTTCTCCAGACTGGCGTTAACAGAATCAGTCTGCAGTGTGAAACAATGTACCATCTGATACCACTGCTCACATTAGGAGGTTACATAACTAATTGTGTATTTTCAATGGTATATCGTATACTATGCCACGGGCTCCAATATTGCACGGAATCTGTTTCTCCAGACTGGCGTTAACAGAATCAGTCTGCAGTGTGAAACAATGTACCATCTAATACCACTGCTCACATTAGGAGTTTACAACTAATTGTGTATTTTCAATCTTATACTATGCCACGGGCTCACATATTCCTGAAGCAATGGCCCGAGAAATCCCTCTCTGGCCATTGCTGAAATAGCGTCTGTTTCTTGAACTTATGCGGGAGTGTGTCTATTCTTTCCGTTCAATGAAAGCTATCACTTAAGTACAGCAACATGACAGTCCTTCGTTTAATCTGGGTCTTCCCTAAATCTTTGGACAGTGATTTAAGGTATTAAAAACGGTGAAAGTATGTTCGTTTCCAAACAGTATTGTTTACATTTCATTCGACTTGATAGCCTCGTTTGTCACGCAATTAGTTTTACTGCAGTATTCTGCTATGCACGGGTTAATTAGGCGTAATAAAATCGTGAGCCATGACGTAACGTTATGTAAACATATTTGGTCCAATATTGGCACTCGTTTTAAATGTAAAGCTTTTGTAGGGCAGCTAGTGATTGGTTGGTAGTCGGACTACTGACCAATCAAAATTTAAAACAACAATATCCACTCATAATAGCAGTGTGTAGTGGGATTACCTCTAATCAAATGAAACGCTGCACGGAGTATGCGAGCTCACGACATTAGAAATAATATGTATCCAGCCACTCGAACAACACTTGCTAACAGATACAGTTAGGTGTGCACTAAGTCAGAACAATTTTCCGAAATATTCTCTGGGTGCACGCCCCACTAACCTAATTTCCGATAAGCACAAGATGCTGCGCTACTAGTCGTGAACTACACGGTTTTCTAATTACTCCACATTGTTGGGACTTGCCAGCTATATATAGAATAATTTATTGGATTTGCTACACTCTTTAATTATTCTACCAGTTGATTATTGTTGCTAGTCCTTAAGACTTTCGGATATCCATTTTAATGTGCAAGTTATTTGAACCAACTTCCTCCGAAATTAAGAAACATTACTCTGCTTCCTGGTTCAATATCCGATTTCAGTAGATTTACAAAAATAGTGACGGTTAATGATTCATTCCACCAAAAATAAATTCTTGTAGGAAAAAAACGTCGAGTGGCACAGAGGTACTGATTTTATATTTTAAAATGTCTGTAGTCTGGCGGCAGTATCAATCTTTTCTTTTCTTTTCTAATCTTTTTGGAGTTTTGCAAGCCAATAAAATACACACCTATTGATGTTGCCCACACTAATACAATACACCCATTATTTAGACTGTTGATAATTACTATCGCTTGGCCTGATCGAAATATAACAGATCATTTATTTATTTTTCGTATGTTTCAACACAACGGGATATAGTACATCATAGTTTTATTTACATTATCGATAGCTTCTAACTTTAGTTGGAAACTGGAAACGTAGTTTTACATTATCGACAGCTAAGAACGCTGGACACAATAACTGGTCAAAACGTATTCAAGGTAGATCACTCTTGTTTGTAGCAAGACCATTTTGAGTTACCTATTCTCACAAGATTCACAAGATAAAGAATTGTCGGGATTCGGGAATACTAGCTAGTTGTCCCACTCTTTGAAAGCTAGATATGTTTTGAGTGGATTTGTTCAAATAAGTGTTACTTGTTGATTAAAGTAAGGTTACATACCAAAACGGATCACTTACTGAACTTCTTATATTAAAGGACAATATTGGTGTCTGTACATATATGATAGACCTGGTTAAACATTTTCCAAATATAATTTTAACACAGAGATCATTGCCACGATAGATGCTTAATAAGGGTTTCAACAATGGCCGAATTTCTGCTAATAATTCCTTCGATGTCCAAATGTTGTTATATAGGACTGCACAGGCAATTAGTAGCATTACTCTTGAATCGACATATTGTGGACCAACGAAATTTGCAAACACATATTGATGTCAATAAGATAATCAGAAAGTAGCTAAGTCTCTAACTCAGTAATATTCAAAGTTTTCGACATTGAAAACATGAATTATATGTCAATTTAAATCAACATTGATGTTGTGCACTTACCGGAACAAATAGGCTTCTGATATCCAATATTTAAGACAAACTAAACATTTTACCATTGGTAAATGAATAGTTTACCATAATGCGTTTCAGCGTCATGTGTAACTATGCTAGACGTATTTCACAAGACATGTCAAACGGTCAATCTGATTGAAATACACACCTGTATTTCGTTTCGTTTTTTATATCTTCGGTGGCCTACACTACATGAAAATCTGCTGACAAGTTATAGTGGGAGTTCATGTCAGGGGTCAAACGGGCGGCTTTTGACTCTATGGCGTACCGTGCATTAAAAGGCCAAGAAGTCACCGTTTCTTTGGCTAATTCCTCACACCATTCAGAACACGCCGATGCTAACATCTCTTCCAGATCCCAGAGTATTAAAGACAAGTAAAACGAAATTTTAGAGAGGAAAGTGTTCTTGTCCTTTTTCAGTATTACAAAGAGAGAGAGAGAGAGAGAGAGAGAGAGAGTTTAACGTCCACTCGACACAACACATGGTGAAATTTTATTACAGTGGGAGGAAACCGGAGGACCCAGGGGAAAACCCATGAGGTTGCACAGGCGGCCCTACTCCTTATCGGTGAATTGAAACCACGACAGCTGACTATTCGGTCATCCAATCCCCCTTTTCATTTTCAGTATTACAATATTCCAGATTATCGGTAGGCCTACTGTTTTTTGTAGAAACGGGGCAGTATATTCCAGATGCGATGAATTTCAGTAACTTGCCATTTATTTAACAGGACCCAGAACGTTTCAGTTGTATTTAAATTCGGGAAAGTGTGCTTCGCTGCGTCAACGTTTTTTCCAATTATTTTCATCTTATCTTATCTTTTCTTTTCTTATCTTTGCTGTGACTGGTTAATAAGAGAGAGAGAGAAAACCCACGAGGTTGGACAGGCGACCCTATTCCTTGTCACGTACAACCGGGGATTCGGGACCACAGGCTTTATGATACAGCACGCAAGTGCTAACCATTCGACCACCCAAACCCCGGTTAATAATAGTCATTGGAGCAACTTTCACTATCACAGAGAAGATTTCTTTGTCGATAAGGGGAGATAATTCACCACTTTTTACCCGTTGATCTTTCGTATACTAAACATCCGTGTCTACTACCAAAGTTTATAATATTTCTATTTCGACCATTTTGTCGTAAAATCTCTGTTTTACATTGCCTTATAAAATTATACAAGAGTCACCTGTTTTTCGTCCCACCCCAAAACTAGATGCTTTTCCTTTCAAAACTCCCCGTCGCATGCCACTGACAAAGCGAAACCACGCGAAAAACACCAGGATCGAACCACCGCAGCTCCGTTTACAACTGAATATAGATTGAAATCTATTCTATTCAATGTATTTAATTTATAGCATATGATAACCTGGGAATAAGTAAGGACTGGTCAATACATTTAAACCGTGACATGTGTACAGTGTGTCAGATCACACAGTCTTCTGCTCTGATAAAACTGTAACAGCAAAAATATAAAGTGTATCTGTAAAGCAGGACAGGGCATTTTTAGTATGGTATAGTAGTTGGGCAAGTGCTTCACGTCGATGACAATGTCGATGAAAATCCCGCGTGTTTGGTCAAGTTGGGTAACTTTGATACATCTTTGATCTTACTGAAGATAAAAGTTCACAAATTTTGTTACGTAAATAGATACCTGTTAACTACTCCCATGCAAATATTGTATTCATTTCACTGCATTAACAAATCAAATGTCATTTACCAAGTTAACATGCACAAGGTCGGGGTAAATTTGACAGTTTTTGTTTTTATTCTCGGAATTCAGAGAGTGATCTGTTCTATGACTGAAACAAGTAGGTGACGAATTTTACCCATTTCTGCATCAGATGTATATTGGCATTCTTATTTTTACAACATATTACCTCGTTTACAGTCATCATGTTCTTGGATCACGTGGCTAAGTGGTTAAGACTTGGCCGAGAAAGTTCATCTCGATTTTCCAGCGTGGTTCCCCCTTGTCAGTGATGCAGAACGGAGAGCCTGACAAGGACAGCTGTCTAGTCGTTCGGATGGAACGAAAAACCGAGGTCCCGTGTACACATTGGCGTGCACGTAAAAGATTCCTTGGCAGTTGGAATTCGATACAAGAGTAGGCCGTAGCGCCGCTGTCCGGGCAAAATTTCCCTCATAGCACACTGTATGGCGTATGCCCGTCTTCCATTAGCCCAGGTTAGGCGCAGAAGAGTAGGACGTTAAACCCCATTTCATTTTATTTATTCATAAACCCCCAACATCTTTTGGGGATGAGAGGGGGCGGGGTGTATTTTAGACAACTTACTGCATTCTCTGTCAAGCATAATACAGAATAAATGCTTTTAGTTGATGCAAAATTTGACGTAGTTGCCTTTGTAATTTCACAAGCACGAGTTTGAGACAACTTTGACGCCAGGTATTAATTCTCTGGTTAATAAACTAATTGCCGTCTATTTTTGTATTAGTTGACTTTTAATTTCATAAATAAAGTAGCAGTGTAGAAAGAAGAGGTAACTAAGAATACTTCAGATGCTGTAGCAGCTTCTACCCCGACAGCTGTAGAACTAGATGATGTCACAGAAGCAGTGATGTCGTAGCTAGGTGATTGCTAAGCACTAATTAATGGGTGATCATACCTTACCAACATATTACTACTTGGGCTGACTATTATTCCAAAATGACATTAAAACAAAAACAAGTCATACGCTTATACAGCAGCACTACGACCAACCCTTATATCGAATCCCAATTGTCAAGGGATCTTTTACATGTACGTCAATGTGTACACGCGACCTTGGATTTTGTCCCGTGCTTGTCTGGTTCCCGTCCTGCACCACTGACAATCCCAGGGAACCTTCTCAGCCAACACTGAGAACAACGTCTTATTCATAAAAAATGAAATAATTGGTGCCCTTGAAATTTCTGCTGTCCCTTTTTGGTTTCCTTTACCAAAAGACCATGTGCTCTGGTTGCCTTTAATTACCCCGATGTCGAGTTGATGTTTTCACGCGAATGGTATACCAGGGACTATCCACACTGATGAGCAGTGAATATTCGCTAGGCCGCTACAGTCACTGATAACGATGACATCGACGCGACTTAATGAGTCTCCCATATAAACTTTTTTTTCCGACAAATTAAATTATAAAACATTTTTTGTATATATTAGAAAAGTAAGTAAAGACGTTTGAAGTATTTTTAGTTAAAAAGTATTTCCTATTTAGTGTAATTGAATATTGAAATGAGTAAAAGGCATCATTTTGCCCGAAGCAGTTATGTCTTATGTAAACAATGCACGCACCATTGAGCCAATGATTGACGCCGCGTGATGTCATTGTACTTGTTGAAGACAGTCATCTGTGACAGAGATAATTCAATTCGTAATTCTCTCTGTGAAACAGATTGGGGACTACCATGCAATCGCAGCAGTGTGATATTTAACGCAGTATGTGTTTGTATAAGAGGCTTTATAAAATGTGAATATTTACGACCAGTTAGGTGAGTGACCAGTTGCAGCTTTATTTTATTCTTTATTTGACAGTTTACTTGATGGTGCTATAAACACGAAACACGTGTATTGAATCTTCTTGGTGTAAACCTTGCTGAGGTGTTCAACATAATATATAATATGATTAGGCCGTATCTGTGCATGGCCACCATGAATATTACAGTATTCGAAATTAGATTACATACTTAACCGTACTACATATACAATCTTTCCACGCGTTTACTTTCTGCCATAAACCAGTCTATTAACTTGATCAACATCATTACTGATCGTAATTTAATTAATGTCCTTGTTTTGTTTTGAAAAGATATAGGCCTACATATACTAAATGTTTGTAAAGATGAAAGCAAGATGAAATGGCTGCGCTATCTTTGATATAAATCGCAGCCAGGTCTGTTTATTAGTATCATTAGTTGATGGGATATACAAGATAAATCGAGCTCTAGGCTACTAGTCAAAAGATATAATATAATTCAGCCAATAAAGGATGTTGTTTGGTATTATTTTTTAAAAATTGGTTACAATTTAATGTCACTAATTATAAATGATTATATCACCCGCAGACAAAAGGATTGGTCTTTAAAATGTGAAATATAATAGAAAATGGTAAAATACATAGTGAAATGAAATAGGGTTTAACGTCCTACTGTTCTGCTTCTAACCTGGGCTAATGAAGACGGGCATACGCCATACAGTGTGCTATGATGGAAATTTTACCCGGGCAGCGGCGCTACGGCCTACTCTTATATCGAATTCAAACTGCCAAGGGATCTTTTACGTGCACGCCAATGTGTAGACGAGACCTTGGTTTTGTGTCCCATCCGAATGACTAAACAGCTGTCCTGGTCAGGCCCTCCGTCCTGCATCACTGACAAGGGAAACCTCGCCGAAAATCTGGATGAACTTTCTCGGCCAATGCAGGGATCGAACACTCGACGTCCACGATAGCGAGCCAGCGTCTTACCCTCTTAGCCACCGTGACCCCCCAAATGGTAAAATACATAGTTTCGGCCCAATTACAGAAAACCTGAAATAAACTATATAATATATATATTTACGTATACAAGTTTATTATAGTTTGCTATCAATCTTTTGCATTGTCTGCCTAATCGATTTCGGGGACTTCATTGTTGCACATTTATTTTCGATTTTGATATCTGATGGTGATGAATCAGCCAAAACATTTTGAACAGTCTTGTTAAAGGGCGAATAGCTCTAACGCAAAATTTTCCATATATCTTAACATTAAAACACGAATTAGAGTTCAGTATTGGTTCATTTCAATACCATGAAAATATTTTTTTTTTTTTAAACAATATTTTATTCAGAAATTGAAAGGGATTGAGGAACAGGCATAGCCTATATGACCATATGAGCTCCAGCTAGACACCATAGACGTTTTAAACCATTCTCGGCGTCATGTTATCGAACGTCATTTGTAATGAGAGAGTTTGAACAAAATCAAACATATCCCGCAAGTAAATGCGGGAATAACTGAAAATGGCTGATCCACAAACGACAAAATGAAAACGAGGTAAACTTGGACTAACTAGGCAAGACGGTATGGGTTGTCGGATGGTCTAAGGTGGGTCGTCGAGGCAAATGGCATAGTTTTGATTGTTAGCCTGTACAAATTAATTTTTCTAACATATCAATGTGTATATGTGACTTTCGACCCATTCTTGTCTCCTTTGAAGTTGTGCGTCCCTTTTCCCCTAAACACGAAACTAAAAATTCTTTTAAGAGCACTGTTTGAACCGCAATTTAAAGGTTTTCAGAAGTGATTGTGTGGCTGGTTCTGGAATACGTCTTTCGCGTTATCCACGCTGCACTAAGAACACAGAGGCTTCAAGACTTTTTTCATTATGACAAATTATTCACCAAACATTTCTTTACAAGAGCTAATGGATATCAAACAGACTGTCTCGATCTGTATTAAGTCTACTACGTCTTGCCTATTCCTTATAAAAGCCATGCGTGCTCGGTAAATGCATGTTATGTATTTAAGAAATATGTCATTATATATCATGTTCCACGGCCGAACAACTAAGATTGCTTTAACTAGTTGTTGTACAGCGTTTAATTAGAGTTTCCCATGTAAAGCAGTTATCGGGTTTCTACAACCAGCGTGCTACAGTCACATTAATTAATAACCTCTAACTGTGATCAGATAAATCATCACTTCTAGTCATAACGTCTATTACTTGGTGCACGGCACGTCGTAATAAGTTCATTTGTATATTATTAAAAGAACCACTGAAGGTTTAAAGATATATCTCCGTAATTGATTGGAAACATATCCAAACCGTAAAGAGATATATATATATATATTCTTTTACTTTAGAGATGCACTTTAGAGACATGGAGAGAAATTTAACGTCCACGCGACACACACTAGGTCATTTAGGGACTAATGCACTTTCGGACATTTAGATAAAGAGTTGGCCGTTCTTGCAATAATAGTTTAAAAATAGATAATGAAAAGTGAATGCATTGGACATTTCAATCACATTACTTTATTCTGGACCAAGTAACTAGGCTTTTAAGGTTTCATAATATAGTTTGGGTTGTCAAGTACCATTGTTACTATAATAAACAGGTATCCATTTTTAAACGTCCGTCCGTCCACAATTTGTTTGTGGACACTCTACATGTCACAATTTTTATCCGATTTCGACGAAACTTGAAATATTGGTTTATCTCCATACGATCTCGGTTCCTTGCGATATTGGCATGTATAGGACCGTAACTTCATGGATTATGGCCCCCGACTGTACGAAAAATCGCATTTTTAGCTTGTGGGCACAATCTTCATCCGATTTTGATGAAACTTGAAAGGCATGTTTATAACCCATGTCATCAGATCATAAGTTCCCGAATTATGGCCCCTGCTTGTACAACAAATCGCGTTTTTGGCTGTGGTCCCTGCAGAGGTCACAAATTTTATTTGATTTTAAAAAAAAACGTTTAAATATATCACCGTTACACCGTAATGAGGGTTGAGTTCGAATTTCGTGAAAATTGGACAAAAACTGCCGGACAAAATGCCCCCCGCTCGTACGCTAACAGTGTAAAATATGGTATATCAAGGTTGTGGACCCTGTAGAGGTCACATATTAAATCCGATTTTGATGTAACGTGAAACGCATGTTTATAACCCAAAGACCTTGGTTCCTTTCGATATTTGCGAATATGAAATAGTAACGTCCTGAATAATTATGGCCCATCATTGTAAGAAAAATCATCTTTTGTTAGCTTGTGGTCCCTCTGGAGATCACAATTATTATCCGGTTTAAAATAAAATGTTTGATTCTATCACCTTTACACCGTAATGAAGGATGAGTTCGAATTTCGTGAAAATCGGACCAAAACTGCTAGACAAAATTGCCGCCCCTCGTACGCAAATAGTGTAAACATCTGGTATATCAAGGTAGTTGACCCTCTGGAGGTCACAATTTTGTGCCGATGTTGATGAAACTTAAAATGCATGTTTATTACCAAAAGATCTTGCTTTCGATATTCGCACATATTGGATCAAAACTTCATGAATTATGGCCCCTAATTGTACAAAAATCGAGTTTTTAGCTTGTGGACACTCTGGAGGTCACAGTTGTGGATTTAAACTTGTGGATTCTCTAGAGGTCATAATTTGTTTTCCCCGATTTTAAAAAACCGTTTAGATATATCACCATTCCACCATAATGAAGGCGGAGATGGAATTTAGGGAAAATCGAAATGTAACTTCCCGACAAAATGGCCGCTCTCAGTATGCAAATTGTATATAAGTATGTAATTCAAAGGTTATGGGCTGTTTAGAGGTCACAATTTTAATCAAATTTTGACATCTTAATATTCAAAAAATACCAGTCCCTATTGATATTTGCGCATTCAGACCATAACTTTCTGGATTATATAAAAAAATCGTTTTTGTTTTTAGCTTGTTCTCTATCCATCTCTTTCAAAATGTGGTCATATCCTGCCTGGCAGCCGTTGGTTAAATTAAATTGATAAAGGGGCATTTGTTAAGATTAGATAAAGATCTGTCAGTTCTCGCTAGATATTGATAACATAATAAATATGCTGACACTTTCAGTCAAATTCCATCTCTATGAACCGAGATATTAGCCTCGATCGTCACTACTACCGATTATCATTTTTACGTTAAATCATCCATCACAAAACGTATTTAAATCCACTAAATATTGCAGGCTACCAATCGTATCAGGAGTTAAAATAGTAAATGATAATGTGTTATATTGCGTAAATACTGTAGTAGAATAGTAAATGATAACATCTAATATTAATTTGTAATAATGTATTGTATTATAATATAAAACATTATCATTTACTACTTTAGCCTACAAATATCAGACAATATCATTTACAGTACTATTCTACTTCATTATAATATCGTATTACTATATGTTACACTATGCTATCAGCCTCGGCCGTTATTGCACAGTAAATATGGCAGATAAGTAGCCTACAGTGTGAAACTGTTATACAACGCTATTCTCTACTAATTTAGACCACTAATAATTTTAGTAGTAGTCTAAATTAATATATAATATTATTAGTAGCCTTAATTAATAGCGAATAATGTAGTAAAAACATTGTAGGCTACTTGTCTGTGATAGTAACTGCAATAACGGCCTAGACGTGGCCATGAACTTGGTGTGTATTTGTATATCGTAAAGAGTGGAGATAATAGAAAATTTATAAAACACAGAACCCGTCTTTAATGGCGAGCTATCTACAACAAAATTCACGACAAATAAAATAAAATAGTCTAATCATAAGTAGGAATCGCACTAGACATTAAAATAACATTCTGGTGAATGTCACATAATTTTAGAAATCTACTTATTTAATGAGACCGTCATCTTGACGACTTCCATTTTCTGTCAAAACCATTTAAAAATGGGCTATAGGGAAAATATGAATGTCTACATCAAAGACAGAAGATTGATTTAGTAAGTGATCAATTTCAGGATAGGGAGCTTAATTTAAACTTCCAGACAAGGATTGCGGCTAGATCTGAGTTTTTCAAAAAAACAATTCCTTCCCTAACCTGAGCGCCAATTATGGCCAGTGTAATCTGGTAATAATGGTAAATCAACAATTTTTTCGACTTCTTTTTGTTATTTCTACCAGAGGGGGTTGGGGGGTGACTAGTCAAACGCGTTCTATTTAGATCAGAAGGTCCGTCATTGAGTCAAGTGATTTCGATTCGCGTGGACGTTAAACACCATTTTTTTCTTTTTCACTCTTATTTCTACCGCCGTGACGAGTATGACATACATTTATCTACAGACGTACCAAACAATAGTCGTAATAAGAGCAGTTATTAATTCTTATCCCGATATATCTCGATTTCGATCGGCATTGTTCTCAGGCCGAGGGCTACTTTGTGAAACCTTACTAGGTTACTACGGGTTAAAAACAATGACATACTAGACAAAAGATGCGAGGGGACCTACGACCTACATGTAGTCAACAGGAAACCGACTTTAATTCCACTATAATTATGAGGCAACTTGAAAGGTGAGCTTATTACCAGAAAGCAAAATGAGATGTCCATTATTAAGCCCAGGGGTTAAACAGAAGTCTTCTTTTCCTGAACAGTCATAACAAAGATTAATAGATAACAATTAAATCATATCGACTACTTTCCCCTTGGACAGATATAAAGACCACAATTATTTCTCGCTTCTTCATAAATCAATTAACAAGGTTCCCCTGGGTCATCTTTTCCTAGACATGATGGTTTCCTACCCATATAATATGTGCCTTGAACAGGGCGCCGAGACGCTTATTTCTGTTGAAAGCGTGTATCTTAACCCTATAGATGAGATATATTTACTCTTTAAAGTAAGTTTGACGCACAGTAAGTCTTCATATAGAAACAAATCAATTTAGTAATTTGATCACTGTTTCTAAATGTCAAAAGGTATAGCAGCACTGAGACCAGATTATAATAAAATAATTAGAACCATTTCTGTAGCCGAACAAATGTTAAATAGTACAATATTCTTAACTGTAAAATGTGTTTCTGCGTTTGATGTGGTCGACTTTCCAAGCACCTGGGGCGCGAACTGCTTGCACCAAAGGGTTTTCGCCAACTGACTCTAAATGAGTCACAATATTCCAAGTCATGTCATAACAGGCAAAAGGCCGATGGTTGTGGTATTTTAAAGTCGTTTCTGGGACACTTGGCAACATAATCGTAATCATATTCGAATTCCATCTACCAACAGTTTGCCAGGAGTGCTTTATAGACAAACGCTCGTTGTTGAATTTAGAGTGCGGTGCTTTAAGATATCCAACAAAGTCATATATTTAATCATACATAGGCTACCAGGTTCCATAATGTTAGGCGTCTACATTACCACATTTCATTCAGCCCTTCACAAATTCCCCGACCCACTTATTTTCTTCCCCATAAACAAATCGGCAAATCTATATTAACCACATTTCTGCAATGGCCCGAAAAATCCCTCTCTAGTCATTGCTAAACTAAGGCTGAAACTTGTTTTTTTGACGAAGTGTGTCTATTTATAACGTCCAATCAAATCTCTCCTGAGTAGGCCTACAGACTGTATTCAGTAGGGCATTTGCATGACTGACTAATTAACTAACGGAAGTGACCTCATTAAAACAATTTCAATTCCAGTGTTTGTAAGTATTGACATCAATTAAAATCTTACGCTTGGGTGTATCTGGAGCAAACATCGATACTCGCATCGGTCGTGGGGCTGGAAGACCGAATGTTTTCGATTCATCGGTTGGTCGTGACAAGAAGTAGGATCATCCCCACTGCTAAACGCCCCTACGCGCAAGAGAATTATTGAAATAAATTGAACCATATGTTAGTCCCGAAATGACCTAGTTAGTGTCGAGTGGACGTTAAACCCCATTTCCCTCTCGCATCGGTAAATTTGGCCGTCGCTGAACGAAAATTCTTTGCCTCAAATCTCCGATATAAATTCTGTCAACATTAATTACTAACTGCCTACCTTTGTTATGTATTCGATAATATTTATCCATTTTTTGTGAAGAAAATCCATGAATTATATTTATCTTATCAAAATCTGTTGGTAGTCGTATTTCTGTCCAATCTGCTGAAACATATTACGTAACATGACTGTCCGTCTCTTTGATCTGCAGGCTTCCCTGAAACTTTGGTCAGCTGATTATATGTATTTAAGGATGGTGAAAATAATGTTCGTCTGCTGTGCGATTTCATATTCTTGTGGCGATTACCCAATGTTTACGTTGTAGCTATTTTGGATAGCCTCGTTTGTCATACAATTTATTCTGCAATATTCTGCTATGCACTGGTAAATTGCGCGTTATAAATTTCGCGCGTTATTACGTAATGTAGTCGCGATTGTACCTATTTAGAGCTCTGGATTTTCCTGACTGATTTTGTTACTCTGTAATGTATTGGCTGTTCACCTCACTATTGACCAGTCATACAGTGTTTGGACGGTATGTCAAATTAAACGAAATGAAATAGAGTTTAACGTCCTACTGTTCTGCACCTAACCTGGGCTAATGGAAGACGGGCATACGCCATACAGTGTGCTATGTGGGAAATTTTGCCCGGGCAGCGGCGCTAAGGCCTGCTCTTATATCAAATTTTAACTGCCAAGGATCTTTTACGTACACGCCAATGTGTACACGGGGCTCGATTTTTCGTCGCCATCCAAACGACTAGACAGCTGTCCTTGTCAGACCCTCCGTTCTACACCCCGCCCCCTCTCATCCCTAAAACAGGTTGGGGGTTTATGAATAAATGAAATGAAATGGGGTTTAACGTCGTACTCTTCTGCACCTAACCTGGGCTAATGGAAGACGGACATACGCCATACAGTGTGCTATGAGGGAAATTTTGCCCGGGCAGCGGCGCTAAGGCCTACTCTTATATCGAATTTTAACTGCCAAGGGAACTTTACGTGCACGCCAATGTGTACACGGGGCTCGATTTTTCGTCCCCATCCAAACGACTAGACAGCTGTCCTTGTCAGACCCTCCGTTCTGCATCACTGACAAGGGGAAACCAAGCCGGAAAATCGAGATGAACTTTCTCGGCCAATGCAGGAATCGAACACCAGACCTCCATAATAGCGAGCCAACGCCTTACCCACTTACCCTTGCGATCCCCTAATTAAACGAAACTGCAAGAAGTAGGCATATGACATTAACAGATGATGAGTATTAAAAGTAATTAATTAATGTCTTATCAAGATAGATTGTTATTGAGTCACTTCAGCATATCATTCAATTCTACTGTCAAATTGATAAAACCATTCGGATAACATGGTGACGTAACAAGATCCTCAACATCCCTTCCTGTAAAATCAGTAGACTTTAAGTCATCAAGTAGATTTAAATATTATGTTATGGCCCATTTAGCTTTATTAAAACGTACAACCCTCTTCATATATCGTTTTAGATAAATTTCCCGCAGGATCCGTATCAACCGAGTGCAATCGTGTTTCATCATAACCTACCACGTACATTAATTGTAAAGACTAACCGTCAGACATTGTCCTGCTGTGAATCGTGATGTTTGGTTTCTTCAATATTATCTGTTAGCATGTCTTAGGTTAACTCAACCACACAAACCGGAAATTAAACATTAAAGAAAGGTTAAGTTTACTATGATTCTTACAACTCCCAACTACACTACATTTACACGATCAGGTCACAATCTGAAAATTTATTTTCCAATCAACATCTTCTTTGTGTTTAAAACTAATAAGAATAATTTATTGAGACCCCAGTTTTAATATTTAAATCTTATCGAAATGGCTTATTATTCGATCGGGAGATCTAAAAGCATGAAAGAAAGTATTACATATATCATGAACATGTACGTCTTAATCCTAACACTTCCACCAAAAACAACACTTTAAATACATATTGAATTTATGTCTTTCAACAAGAACTCGTTTGTGTCACACCATTCCTAATCATTTATAACAGAATTTTAGTTACCGGTTTTTTTTTTACATTTTCCTGGTATATCCCGTGGAGTAATGTATTGGTAACTGTCTAGGATAACATATTGATTTTAAAAAAGAAAAAAAAAGCAAGGATGAAGGACGAAATTTAACAAGCAAATATAGTAGACGGAAGAAAGAAAATTCTGTAACAAAATTTCGAAATTTGTTAACAAAGGACATCACGAAAACATGTAAATAGTAATCACCCCCATTTCTGAGATTGTGGTTTGTAGTTAATAAATATATTTTAAAACAACAAAGCACAAGGTTTGAATAAAAATTTAAAATATATAGAACTAGTGCTTACCTGGAAGCAAAGTCTCAAGACGTTGAGGGGCCTCTGTAGTCGAATATTATTTTGCATTGGTTTTCTTGAACTTAAACCGTCTACATTCTTGATAAAATGAGGCATCAGAAATATCTGAATATTTTTAGAACAATATGTAAACACATCCAGGCGAAGAGTTTAGACCGCCACACCAGACAATAGAGCCGTCTTTCCCGCACTACTTTGATTTACTTGACACTAAAAGTGCTCGACCAATCATAGAAGTTTGTTGACAACAGACCACTAATCCGAGGTTCGTGACTTGTAACACCCAGAATTCACAGAAACTATAAATAACACTAATTCCCTTTTTAAGGACTATGAATGCCGTTTGTTTTATAATCTATACACAATGAGAAGAGACCATCGAGTGTTATCCCCTATCTGCGTCTCTCAGCATCTTCAAGCTTGCCGACCAAGGTCCGTATTGATTATACAATGTGTTAACCTCCTTGGTTATTATATCATATTATTATATTAATCATATCATTTTCTATACCTCGGGTCAGAATTATCATATACGTATTTTCTGTATTAGCAGTATTTCGTGCCTGGCTTCTTAGACTAGCCGAATTACACTGAGGCTTATACCGTTAGCCGCTTTTCGTGTGGGTTTTATGTATGACAATTAAATCATCATAGTAGTCATTAAGCTGAATAATCAACACAAAGTGAATATTTGTAAAAACTAAAAACCATACAATGCTTTGATAACAATTGGTTTTAAACACGCCATTCCCTTTATGAAATTAATAAATCGGATGGGTTTTTTTAAAGATCACTGGAGGGCAGTTGTTAGGAACGTGTGTACTTGCCGCGCAGTCCACATTTTGCATTTGGCTGAGAAAGATCATCGCGATTTGCTTGTGTATTTCCCATGTCAGTAGTTCGGATGGGACGAAAAACAGGTCCCATATACAGATTGGCATGCACGTAAAAGAACCCTTGACACTTGGAATGCGTAATAAGAGTAAATGTAACGCCACTCTCCGGGCAAAATTTCCCCCATAGAAAAGAGCATGGTGTATGTCCATTTGCAATAGCCACGTCGGAGCAGAACAACAGGACGTTAAACCCGATTTCATTTCAGGTTTATTTTTGCGTTCTGTAACATGCAGCTGTATTAACTGTTAGACCACTGTCTCAAACATCGTAAATTTTACACGGATTTTCTCGATTATGCATGAACAAACTAGTTATTATAAAGTTACCCGTGTGTTTTAAATTACCTCCCGTTATATAAAATCCATTGTACAACTAAATATCCAAATGAATTAAAACTGTTCTCTCTTGAAAAATTGAAAGCCCAAGAATTTGTGACACAGATAATTACCAAAATGGAAATTGATTGCGTCACTCTTCGGGATATATCATTTCGTACAAAGGGGTGACAGCATGGCAAATCGAAACGGCTTCCGGTACTTTTATGACAATTCAAGTGTGGTTTAAGAATCACTCGGCAAGTCGCGACAGATTCCGGAACCTACATCTAGTCTCGGCTGTATGACGAATTCCGCCATATTGGAACTACTTTAAAGGTTCCGGATGAAACATGGCTGCGCCCATAGTGTCTTGGAACTACTTTAAAGGTCCCGGATGAAACATGGCTGCGGTTTGTTTGTAATAGCGTCATGTTTTCCTGTTAAAGTAGCCGCATCGCAAATGTATGGGCGTAGGTACATATCACTTACTGTCATATAGTCGAGACTAGATGTAGGTCCCGGAATCTGTCGAGGATTGCCGAGTGGTTTAAGAATAAGCTTTAACTCTCGGCTCAGCATTGAGTTTGCGCGTTCACACACATAACTGCCCGTATTCCATTATTTTTTGTTATCGGCCTTTACATTCTTGTAAATTCCGTACAAAGTTTATAACTTTACCCTTTGAAATATTTTGTTTTAATTAATGGATTAGAGACTCAGAGGGAATATTTTTCTTTTGGACAAATGAAATTACCCATGACTATCTTTTTATGTAATATATAAAATGATAATATATAGATTCAACACATATGTACAGGGTATTTACAAATATGAGGTGATGGTGTGATAAGTATTATACCCCCCCACACACTCACTATAGGCACTACCTTTTAGGGCTGCCGCTACAAGCTTTTAGATGTTATAGAAGCGGTTATTATTTGATGGAAAGAATGCTATCAAATTGACAGTACACTCGGAAATTTCGGAGGTGAGCTTGATCCTTGTTACATTATTTATAACATGAAGAAGATTAGAAATGCTTAGTTTAAACATAAAATTATTTTAACGGGTTTCTGTGCAATCAGTGATCAATGGTTTCATTAAAAATCTCCTATATAATTGCCTTCAGATGATATTTGCGTTGCCCAAACTCAAACAATCGGAATGATCGCGTCTTGTTTTGATTGCAACACAAGGTTGTCAAACTTTCTGTCAAAATTAAATCTCCCCCCCCCCCGCAACAGTTGCATTGGTTAGGCCCAACACGTGACGAAAGCCATGTTGTCTTGAACTCAGTCGACAATACAAGTAAATACGTCACATTTTTCAAATGAAAACTGTTTTATTTGTTGGGATATCTAGTTGTGCAATGGATGTTATTTAACGTGAGTTAATTTCACACTCACAGGTAAGTTTATAATAACCACAGTAGTGTTTTTATTATGGACTAGTCCTTTGAAGCCGCGACAGTGTGTAGGGGACTGATATAGGGCGTGCGCTTTAGATCATTAAATCTGTAATTGAGCCAAATGGTTTCGATTCTCAACTTGTAGTTGACAGTAGGATAGCCTAGTCAAACTCGTGGGTTTTCTCTGATTCCTTTGGTTTCTTACCACTGCACGCAATCGTATTATTGAAATTAAATTGACTCTCATGTTAATCCTGAAATACCCTAGTTAGTGTCAAATGGACGTTAAACCCATTTGTCTTACCGTTTTGTGCTAGAATAACACTATCTTACATAGGCTCAGTAACGCCACTGTTTCAATCTACTCAAACATCCAAACATAAAGCTTTCAGTGATCCCCATGTGACTGGATTGTAATAGAATCAACGTTATAAAATAGTGTTGCCTATTAATGAATGAATATGGCGGCCATTTGGGGCATTGATTTATTCCCAAAGAAGAAAGTACTGACTAATATGGATTTCAATATGTTTTCATGTAGAATCACCTGTTCATTATCCTGTTACTATATTGACGAGGAAGTGTATCTCATATACTTATACTAATTACACCCAATAATTAAATGAAATAACCCTCCGATAGTGCTACCATCAAATAGCGTACAAAAAGGATTACTACTTTCATATTAACTCTTAACCAAATTGTAAGCTAGCGAAAATTAATGTTTTTTATTGTATTCAGAACTTCCACAGTTCTGTTCTCGAAAACTTGTTACTAAACTATATTTATTCCTCTTAAGGAAATAGTGTATGCTTATATACCCTTCCACAGATTGCCGATGAATTCTGCATGAAACCGTGTATTAATTACCATCCCCTAGTTTGAGTTGGGGACCCAGGGTTACATGGGGGCTTGTCCGGGATTCTTTGCTAGACGTCTAACAGCACCGATCTAAAAAGATATCGCTGGATATCGATAGTTTCTTTATCTCATGAACCCAATGCTCAACTGATGTTTTCGGCAATAGAATGAATGAACTCGGGTTTTATGACTCCAACCTTGCTATATTGCCCCGAAGATATGGTGAAATTATTCTAGACAAAATAAAAGATGTCACAGAAATATATTAATATCTATCAATAAAAACAAATATTACCGATAGTATATAAAATAATCAAAAATAAACATAAAACACTTTATGAATATAAGCAATTAAAATGAAAGAAAACCGGCTACATATATACAATCAAAACTTACAATACAACTCCGTTTGAGCAAATAAAGGGTGTAATGTCTGACAGCGTAATATTTTGATCTTTTATGTCTAAGATGTTTGCATTCAATCACAATGCGCTTCGCCGTCAAAGACACTTAGCAATGTTCACATTCCGGTTGAGGCTTTCGCTGTAAGGAGAAACAAATGTGTTTAAAACCTGCTGAGAAACATGATGCCGGAATTAATGTGTTGAACAAATCCAACATTTCCAAATCTCGTCTCCTTCTTTGAAAGACATCTTGTTTTGGATATCAGATTGTATTCTGTATTGTTTTATGAGAAACATCAACAGTTGATATTGAGTATACATGTGCTAAATCTTCCTCTTCATGATGTAAATATTCATTTGATTCTTTTATGAAATTTGTCCAAATTTCGATTTGGGGGCACCACTTAAAGAGCTTCTTTTCATTTCTTCCATATGTTAAGACATTCACCTATATAGGTTTTATCATTGAAAGATATTCTTCACAACTGCAAATAGGACTGTAACCAATCTGCAAGACTGTTCCATCTGACATCTTGCTGTAAACTTATTTTTTCGAATGCCCAACTTTGTGCTCCGCAGCTGGTAAATAAGTATTCCAGAAATATTTGCAAATTGACACATGTTCTTTTATACCCTTGATTTCTAGATCCTTCTGTAATACTCATATTGTTGAATTTCCGACTTTGTACCACACAGCTGGTAAATGAGTATTCCAGAAATATTTGCAAATAGACACTTTGATTTCTAGAACTTGGACTAAAAAGTTAGCCAGTGGGATGCACAATACCTGCGCCAGGACTGGATGGTTGATATCACTACTTTCCTGAAATCTTTCACGTATTTTGTTCA
This sequence comes from Patella ulyssiponensis, assembly GCA_963678685.1. Classification (NCBI taxonomy): domain Eukaryota; kingdom Metazoa; phylum Mollusca; class Gastropoda; family Patellidae; genus Patella; species Patella ulyssiponensis. The sequence goes on along the minus strand of OY783226.1, from coordinate 80,305,636 downwards.
CGCATTGTCGATGACAAAGCTCTTCATTGTACATGTATAATTTAATTCAGCTTTTATTTATTTACACTTTATACCGAGGTCCAGGAAATAGTCAACTTTATTCGCCAGCTAGCTTCAAAATTCTTATTATAATCTTCAACATGCTTTCTCATTCTGTCAACAAAATCAGGTGTCTCCTATTTACACTCAGCAATGTGACAGGTTATTCTTGACTTTCTCTTAACTGTTTCTTAAATTATATTCAATTTTCTTCCAGACATAGTGTTGCTCCCACATGATTTAAGCTGATCCAATAACTCATTAGTTCAAGTGCAGTACACATTATTTGATTCAATGACAACTATTATAAAACAATTTCAACGGGATTCAGTTTTGTTTTGGCAAACAAAAAGATAAAATAATTGATTGATATGCCACCATTTAAGGCAGCCAAGTCCTCCACAGTCTTCGACATTGCAAACACGACTTATTGGGCAACTGAAATCCAACACTGATGTTGCTATCTTGTCGTGAATAGAGTTGGCCTTCTGATAGCCTATATTTCAAAATTGGCACACGAATCGTGTGCCAGAATGCTTTCGAGGGCCAGTTGTATGAAGCGACTCAATACACAAGGCTAAACATATCCCATGTAGGAGTAAATATCCCTGTATGGTCAAGAATAACCAGACACCAAAGACGGCCATTCAATTCGCGTTCATATTACACTATTATATGCGTTGCGACCCAGCAATTTAGCTCTTTTAAAGTGAGCGTACTACATGTATAGTCAATTCAAGTTACAAGTTGCTAATAATAATTGCATATAGCATATTGTATGAACATTATTTAATGTGAAAATCTCAAACAAAAATGAACAGAAAATTTTCTTTCAAAAATTGTTGAGAAACCTGTTGGTTTCAACAGTATTTTATTCAAGAGAAGATTAGTATTTACAATTTAAGAGAATATAAGTGAATAGGATGAAGTAACAAGCAAAATTGCTTATATAAAACTGTTTCCATATATAATTACGATCATTACATATATGACAACTATAAATAAAGATATATATCTGTAAGATGTTGTGTGATGTAAACCAAAGGTTTGGATAAAATATGTTTGTTCAAAGTTGGAAGTACAGAAGACGAAAATGATTATAGTAGAGGTGAAACATAATCATTTCATTTTGTGATTCCAACTTTGAATCAACCATCAGTTACCAATGTCCGGAAGGTGTCGGTTGAATATAAAGCCGTTGCATCCGAATACAGAAGACATTTACATAATAAGTTAAATGACTAACTAAACGAAATGGATAAGAAACAAGATTCAGTACTAGTCCTGCTTGATCTAAGCGCTGCGTTTGACACAAAAGAGCATCAGATTGCTGAACAACTTTGGTTCTAGTTATACCTTGAAAACCGAACACAAAGTTGTTTTCAAAGGTTTTCCATCCAACTGAACGATTTTAAAGTATGGCGTGCCACAGGGTTCCGTTCTCGGTCCGTTACTATGTACTACATACTTGGCATCTTTTGGAAATGTCATTCGTAAACACGGTCTTAACTACTATTGTACGCCGACGACCCTCAAATTAATATAGCGTTTGGGTGATATAGCTTCTGGACCATTTGAGATATGCAAACTAGGGCCTGTTAAACAGATATTTTTAAATGGATGGTCTCAAATTTATTAAAGCTCAACGATGACAAAACAGAAATAAGGAAAGTCGACAGTAGGCATCAACTACTAAAATCTTGAACAGAAAACTATCAAATTGCAATATCTCTATTACAACAATAGATTCTGAAAGAAAATCTTTGTGTTTATTTCGACTCTAATCTGGGCATGAATAAACCAATTTCGGCCATGTGTCAGATTTTAAAATGTGGAAAAAATAGATCTTTCATTGAAAATGCTGGTAAACAATATGGTTATATGTCTTTTGTGCAATCTACATGAAAATAAAATTAAACGATTTCAGAAACTTCAAAATAAAGCAGTCCGGATCATTACCAAGACTAAACCAAATGAATGTATGACACCAATTCTGAAAGAAAGATCTCCATTGACTTCAATTCCGTCAATGTCTCCAATTTAAAATACTGTATTGTGTATTCTGCTTGAGATAACGATTCTTCACCTCAGATACCTAATCAACACCAATAAACATATCCTTCGATCACACTCAGACAACCTCTTAAAGATTCATTATGGGAGATTAGATAACGAGTTGGCAGTTCTCACTACAATATTTAAAAACTAGCTAATTTGCTGAAAATTTCAGTCAAATTGATCCACTATTAACTAATAACTAAGCGAATGAAAATTCCGCTTAGCCTCGGTCACCATTACTAAAGTCGGTAAGACAAAACCAGTAGTCTCGGTTATCCATTTTTATTGATAAATCACGAAGGAAAATATTTCAGCGAATCGAACTGCAATCCAAAAATTTCATGCTAGCCTCGACATCGAGAGTTGATTATGGTCTGAATAAGTTAATTAATGTCTAATTAATAGTTTTTATAACATTTCATGCCTAAAGAAAGACCTACAATAGGCAGATTTTGCTCTTGCATAATGCATGTATAATTAAACCTTTTTCCAAAACCAACTCCGATGATAGATCATTCGCAGTCGGTTCTCCGAAGTTATGGAATTCAATATCAAACGAAACCAAAAGCCCAAACTCTATAAAAGGTTTTAAAAAGCATCTCAAAACCGAACTTTTTAATTAAATATACAACTGATTGAATACGGATTTAGCTGTGTTTGTGTCAGACTTTTACCGTGTGTACTATATAATGTTCTCTGGGTTTTTTTTTAAATTTATGTCTTTTTTATGGATTAGTGTGTTGTGATTGTTGTAAATTGATATAATATTGTACTTTTTTTAAAGCGCCCGAGAGCAGCTCAATGAGTTGGATTGTCGTAGCTATATAAATCAGTTATTATTATTGTAGAATAAACAAGTCATTGCTGAACGAACTGTGTCTATGTTATTATATTTAAATACAGCACAAATTTATGATTACAGTGTTGTAGAAATGTCTTTCTTTGATCTTTCAACGACCAGTCCTATGATAAGTTCTAGCAATTTTTTTTATTCGAGTGTGTCCTATAAAACGATGTATAATCTTTTAATTTTGTATGCAAGAAGTCTGAGTGTTTTTTGATTTTATGTCAGCACTGTCAATCTTAAACAAGAAAACAACAGAGAAAACCCGCTAGCTTTGAAGAGTAATTAAGTTAAAATACCAACATTGCTAAGTAATACTAATTGTTGTACGTCTCTCTTTCTGGAGTATGTATACTAAGCCATTAATAAATGAACTGCCGCTAAAAAAATGAAAGGTTTTCATTAAAAGAACAATTTTACTTTATCATTAAAAGAACAATTTACTTTAACAAAGCGGTTCCCTTTTACATAAGGGGGATCACGTGGGTAAGACGCTGATTCGCCAGCCTAGAGATCGGGTGTTCGATCCCTTCATTGGCCGAGAAAGTTCATCCAGATTTTCCGGCGTGGTTTCCCCTTGTCAGTGATGCAGAACGGAGGGACTGACAAGAACAGCTGTCTAGTCGTTCGGATGGGATAAAAACCGAGGTCCCTTGTACACATCGGCGTGCACGTAAAAGATCCCTTGGCAGTTGAAATTCGACATAAGAGTAGGCCGTAGCGCCGTTGCGTGGGTAAAATTTCCTCATGGCTCACTGTATGGCGTATGCCCGTCTTCATTAGCCCAGGTTAGGAGCAGAACAGTAGGACGTTAAACCCTATTTCATTTCATTTCCTTTTACATCCCTGACAAATTTCAGTGATTCCGATCCCCACGTACTTTTCGACATGGGTTAAACAGTATTTATTTACAAGATATTGTACAATTTTATGATATTTATATATAAACAAGGTAATGTTTTCTGTATGAATTTAATTTCTTCTTCAGTGCTATTGCTGATGTCATTAAAATTTTGTAAATGCTATAGAGAGTTTATTTGCACCGACTGGAATAATGAAGACGCCTAGGCCTATGGGTTACAATATTTATTCGATTTTATATCTGAAGGATCTCGGATGACTTCGATTTTGAAACATCATGGGCGCCCATAATATAATGATAGGGAGATTGGTTAGGCGCCCACGAATGAATTGGGCGCTCAAAACGGCGTGATAATTTTCTAAATTCAAACGGCATATGTTGTGGGGTGCCTCATCTCAGAGGGATTCGCATAATGCCGAGATCATGGGATCCCATAATATAATGCTCGTGATATTGGTTAGGCGCCCATGAATGAACTGGGCGCCTAAAACGGCTTGATAATCTTCAAATATGAATTGTTGGGTGCCCCATCCAGGAGAGGTGCCCATGATATAATGCTAGTGAGATTAGTTAGGCGCCCACGAATGAATTGGGCGCCCAAAACGGATTGATATGTGCGGTGCCTTATCTCGGAGAGGCTCCCATAATGACATGAATGGTGGGCGCCTTAAAATGTAGGGCCGCAAATACGTAATGCTGAATTAGATTTGTTGGGCTCCCACAACTTGTTCAATAGGCCTTTAAAAACGGCATGATTTGTGGGGTGCCTCATCCCAGAGGGACGCCTATAATGCCGAGATCATGGGCGCGTATAATTCAATGCTAGTGAGATTGGTTAGGCGCCCACGAATGAATTAGGCGCCCAAAACGGCGTGATAATCTTCAAAATTCAAACGACATCATGCGTGGGGTGCCTCGTCCCGGAGGGGCGCCCATAATGACGAGATAATGGGCTCTCATAATATAATGCTAGTGAGATTAGTTAGGCGCCCATAATATAATGCTAGTGAGATTAGTTAGGCGCCCACGAATGAATTGGTCGCCGAAAATGGCATGATATCTTCAAAATTGTAACAAGTCGCACTCTAACCTGATTCCGCACTTTTTTTTCTCATAAATTATTAAAGGTACGTTTCAGCTTCAGGTGCAAACCCTATTTTCCAAAATTCTCGGCGGGGGGGGGGGGGGGAGAGGGGGGGGGGGGCACCATAGGCAATCTGACTTTTCAGGCAGAAGGGTAAAGTGAAAACAAAAAAATATTATTTCATCTGGTTGGCAAAATAAAGTGCCCGTAATCTTTTAATTGAAAACAACGAATTTGTACTAAATTGACTATGAATTAGAACATTTTGTCTGGGACCACCCTGCTTTGTGCCACATTTTTCGGGCATTGATTATTTTTTGTGAATTCAACTACAACAATGGCCCGTGAAATCCCTCTCTGGTCAGAAACATGACAGCCCTTCGTTTAATCTGGGGTCTTCCCTAAAAATTTTGGACAGTGATTTAAGGTATTGTATCCGTTTAGATATCCTCGTTTGTCACGCAATTACTTTTTTTGCAACATTCTGCTATATGCACTGGTTAATTGGGTATAATAAAATCGTGAGCCATGACGTAACGTTATATAAACATGTTTGGTCTAATTTGGATCTATGTTTAAAGCGTAATGGCATTGTTATGCAGTTAGCTATTGGTTATTAATCAGACTATTGACCAGTCATAATTTTGAACAGAAATTTGCTTCCATTACAACGGTGTTAAGTGTGATAAGCTCTAATCAAACGAAACACTGCGAGGAGTATGGTACGCCACCGAAGGTAGACTATATTGGACCACAATTAAGTTGCTGTATTCACGGGCTGGAATAGCAGGAAAACACGTTTGCGGCAGTCAAAATTTGCTCCCGACGGCCCGTCTCCGTGGAAAATAAACGATTGATTGAAATTCGACTCGGCCATCTAAGTTAGACTATATCAGACCACCTACTGTTTCAAGGACTGGAATAGCAAGAAAACGCGTTTGAGGTCGTCAAATTTTCCCACAAGGTGTCTGAAAGGCTAACCCGAACCCCGGTACGCCTATGGAGAACACTCTATAAACCCTTCCGCGGTGTAGGTACATCGGCGCCCCCAGAAGCCCCATCGGCGCCCCAGAAGCCTTTGCCCCCCTAACAATTTTGGGCTAACTACGGGCCTGATACTGTATTAAATAAGATTGTTATGAATGCCGGTCTATTCGTTATTCGACGAGTTATTAAAACAAGGAAGTAAACAAGATAAATTGTTTTGGTTTCTATGATGTTGTCATACGTTTATTAACCATTAAGGATAAATGTTGGTTGGCAATTGTGATAAACATAATAAAGATGATTTACAGATATTCATTAAAACAGTATTTGGTGGTGGTTCATGGAGAACACTGACCCAGTGACCTAATAAACTATGTCGTTTGTTTCTGTATCTGGAACTGGGTCCCAAGCGCTACTCGTCTTACTGGAGGCGAAAAAAAGCTAATGACCCTATTCCCCCAGAGTTGCTTTCTCCCATTTCACATGGTAACAGATCACTAATGATTTTAGCAAAGCCTTTAATGTTAATTCTGCTCTCTTAGACCAGCTGTAACTTTTCTCCAAATTTTCGTTGGGTTGAACACTTTCTGTCACAGACGGAGCAACATGTGGCAATCTCTTGTCCAAAAGCATGTATGAGGTTCACCATGACAAACGTGAGATACACACGCTGGAAGTAGAGTCAAAATTTTCGGCCCCACATTCCTACTAACTAATCTCTCAAATGTTGTAACCTCCTTCCGTCTCTAAATCATGAATATTCGCCAAAACCTGTCAGAAAATGTACTTTCAAACCCTCTTCTTGGAATCTACCCCAACCGGTCAACAAAAACCGCCAAGGAAAAGGAAAGGGACAGAAACATAAAAAATGACTTTCGCCCTACATTCGTATTAAGGGTGACGGCGTAGAAATGTTTGGTGAACTGTGTCCACATGATGAAAACCATGTTACTGTAATAGAAATACGGCCATACTGATGTTACAAAAATAACAAAGTAGTTACAAATATACAGGGAAATCTTCCGCAAAGTCAGAATAATTTCGCGGAAGCCAACAATTTACCTGCAAAAATAGATTCAACGGACATGAGATGGACTTGAAATAAAGATCGACTGTTCAGTTATCTAATCGCGACCTTCGTAACCCAGAGATGAGTAGAGCACAGGGTGTTCTTCTGAAAGTCTACGTTCTATAGAAGTCTCACTTAAATGTGAAAATCAAGCCTTTTTGTTTTTTATTGAATAGATATTTGCGTGTAATAACCCTGAGAAATGAATACTTGAGGACCCCCCTCCCCCCAACTCCTGTCATTCCCCTTTCAACTATCGTACTGACATTGTCATCAAGCACGCTTGCGAAAGCCTTCTTTTACCACTGTGTACGATGACTGACCTTTACAAGTTCAAGTATGCCTTCTACATGTGACGTCACATCATACGGCGTCGTTCTCTGGCACGTGTATTGTTTACTAAGCACGTCATAGCATAAATATTTCCGGGCAGAATGATGCCATATACTCATTTTATATACACTGGAAAATGAATACTTCAAACACCTTCATTTATTATTCTTAAAGAAAAAATTGCAGAATGGATGGAGATAATATGGGGGCTAATGAGCGAACACCGTTATATCTCATTACAACCTCTCATGACGTCATCATTGGTTGATGTATTCGGTTCATATCAACAGCTGATGACGTGGATGATCGAAATAATACAAAGAACACAGAAATAAAATTTTATTCTTTTGATAATTAAAAAAAACTGTTATGGTACAGTTTGTAGCATTCAGGACCGAAATAGACGGCGTACTTATCGGCATATTTAAATCGGTTATCCATACTCCATGTCTAAGATATCTTTCAGAATTTTCTTTCCGCCCACATTATTTCTCCACACACTCCGAGACTTGAAAGTATTTATCGCCCAAGAGTTACTTTGTAAAGTATTTTTGAATACAGTCCACTTTAAACAGTCGCCCAAATCCTACCTAAAACATTCAATCACGGTTCATGGTCAGAATTATCGGAAAAGATTGCCTTTTGATCCAAATTTTCTTCAGGCTTTGGATAGATCCTCATAATATTTGCATTCACATCTATTCCATCGTCAATATGATGACTAAAAAGGATTCATTAACTGGCTAAAAATTTGTGACATACCTGGAATTGTCATCCCTTTGATTTTTCCCTTAGAATAAATGACCAGAAGTCCGATAAAATCCAGTATTTTCTTGTAGATTTCATATATTTCGACATCGTCACTTTCTCAGAACATAAACATTACAACTGCGCGTGCGTTAAATGGGACACTTGCATATCGCATTAGGGAAGACAGGTACTTTACAAATTTGGTGCATTCGGTTAGAAATGTCTAGTGAAGGAGAATTCGCCCGTTTGTTTTTGCGACAATAATACTTTTTAGGGTTTCACACTTTGAAGCTTGTGTGAATCAATATTGTGTTTGTTCAGATTGATTTTTTTTCTGTTTCCACTTTGCTTATTTCGCTCAAAAATTCTCACAGGATAACATGGAGTGACTTAAAGATTAAAGCTATTTTGAAAAGTCGGCACATGTCAGAACGATGCGAACTCTCCGAAATAAGTAAAAGGTTAGCCCTTATTTAAATTTGATTAAATATGTCGGGTAAAATGATTCCGAATTTTGTTTTCTGAGACATTATAGCTCTGTTTGGGAGAACGTGCATTTTTACCTTTTCGGGTCACTTTTAGGGGTTAAAATTTAGCTGCTGTTGTAAATAAGCAGAGCAAGACGGAAGCCCATTTTCGAATTTCGTTTTCCTGCAATTTAAATCTTAAGGCTGAAACATCAACAGATTTTTATATTCCCACTGTCCATTACATTATCGAAACTAACGAATGCACAATTTCAGTTACTGCAGTTATTTGAGAAACACGATGCTGTGAATTATAAACCAATTAAAAGTTTAAAAGAAATATTTTCTACGTTCTAAATGTGCAAGTAAATTGTGTGTACGGGGCTCTACAAAACCGGGGGGATCACGTGGCGAAGTAAGTAAGACGCTGGCTCGATAGCCTGGAGGTCGGGTGTTCTACCCCTGCATTGTCCGAGAAAGTTCATCTCGATTTTCCGGCGAGGTTTCCCCTTGCCAGTGATTCAGAACGGAGGGCCTGACAAGGATAGCTGTCTAGTCGTTCGGATGGGACGAAAAACCGAGGTCCTGTCTACACACTGGCGTGCACGTAAAAGATCCCTTAGCAGTTGGAATTCGATATAAGAGTAGACCGTAGCGCCGCTGCCCGGATAACTTTTCCCTCGTAGCACACTGTATGGAGTATGCAAGTCTTCCATTAGCCCAGGTTAGGTGCAGAAGAGTAGGAAGTTAAACCCCTTTTCATTTCATTTCATTTCTACAAAACCGGATAGCAATTTAAGGACGATTAAAAACTGTTTACCAAAATTAGATAAATTATTCAGTAAATAACTCTTTCAAAAGAGTTACATATTCTACTGGACCGAAACAACCAACTACACATCCAAGTTGGGGAAACGACTTAAGGGCAAGGTAAAGTGACACCATTTTGTCACAACACCTGAAATCATGAAAAAATTATTTCAAAAACCAAAACAAGGGCCCTTGGATACAAAAGTCTAGAATAAAAAACATTACTCACAGACCATTTTTTTACTACCACTGGCCCTTTAAACTCATTCTAGGATCACTGAGGCCTAAATTTATGGTGAAAATATCGCAAAATATCCAACAAACGCGGTTACACCTACAACATTTATTTTAACTTTCTGACGTTACTTATTACACTCAACTATTGTCCCATGGTGTGTACAACAACCGTCAAGACTCGCTTTTTCAATTAACCCCTCTCTTTTAATGTAATACGTATTTCATCACGTTAGGTACATACTCGCATGTGCTTTAGCCATTTTGTTATTTCGTCTCCACCTTCGTCTCAAGAGACCCTCCGTTGACATATCACTGAAGCACGAAAAATTGCCAGGTTGATCAAACCTCCTGACCGAATACAAATCGTGGGGGATCAATTATTTACATACCTATGTATTTTTTAAAGCCCTGACCTTTTCTTTTCCTTTCTGATCACCCATTAAATACAATACATAGTTCCGAAAACAGTGCAAATGACCTTCACCTTATACAGACATTACTCCGCGTTCTGTGAGTTTCTGTCTTAATTTTATAATTCGCTTTTGTATGTGTCATATTATGTGTTATAATATTTGGCACATATCATTGAGAGTATGTTGCCTCTATTACAATTTGTTGATGAAGTGTAACTTTGGCAATTTACATTGGCTGCATCGGACTATTGCCATTCGCTGCAGCACTTCCAGAAGATGCCATTTGGCCCCCAAATGTCAACAATTATGAAATTTGGCAAAAACTTTATTTTGTGAATATTTTGAGAGAAATGATTTGTAAGGAGAAAAATTGAAAGGTAATGTAGCATCATGTTGCATGGATGTCACTTGTAATCGGATAGCCGATCTCTGGAGATGTGGGTTTTTTTCGAAGGGTGGGATGAACTGTCAAAAAAGTTTGTACATGTGGTTTCGTCGTCAAGTGACTTCAAATTCGTTGAATAAATTTTATTTTCATATTGGTAAGTACACACTGCATTCTTGCATTGCAACTTATATTGTGGTGATATCCATTTGGGAAAATAATAGTTTTTAATGGCTTGTCCTGTATTTAGTTTGGGACTACGGAACGCCATAGGTAGCACGTGCCAAAGACGACAGTCTTCAGTTTATTTGACTAATCGTTTTACTAAGCTTTTTGAAATTAAACCTTTGCATTAGGTTTATTCATATTGTCAACTTCAAAATTAATTGTTGGATAATTTCAATTTCTTCTAGTGCTACATTTTGTGGGTTTTGTGTATGTCAAAATTATCATGTTTTAGCCTATATTGCCTATATTATTACTAATTAGGCCTAAATTATTTTCTGTGGCTTAGGTATACTTTTAAGACATGGTTTGTAGGGTTTTCATGTTTAAAATTCTTATATAATTATGTGTTGTTTATTTACTCTTCATTGATATAACCACTGGTACATTTTTATTCTTATTCAAATTACAGAATTCGACAAGATAATCTACGCAGATTATGGCGGGCGTGTTGCCTTAATTACAGGAGATAAATATTTGAGACTTAGAAATTGACACAAATGGGTAACACCGCATATAATAATGCAATATGAATGTATATAAACTGATTTACTAAAATTTCAAATCAATTCTATTTTGCGAAATATGCCAGATGTCTCAATTGAATGGCAATCGCTAGCGTCTGTTTATTCCAGGCTACAATGATAGTATTTATTGTACATTTGGTCTCCAGATAAGAATATGAACACCCCCCCCCCTCCAAAACAAACATTCCTATTCAAATAAAATATGTGAATATGTGTGGATTTAAAGTCCTCCAAACTGATGGCAAATGTATATGGTGGCTGTCTTTTTTTAAATCTAGAAGGCCTAAAGCAACCATCATGCCAATAAAAACAATTTCCTATCTTGACAGTAAAGTTACACTTTTGCAACATGATGAGTGTTGTGCATGGGCAGGGTACAACGTACCAACCCTTCTAGAAGACGTGTACATTGTACATCTGTGAATGGATGCGATTCATTTCTGTCAGCATCTAATTAACTAGAACATCTGATATCACCTCCCATTGGAAGTTTGCAAATAATGCTGAATGCTTTACACATGTACATGTATATTAATGTTTGATTATAGAATTTGTGTATGTGTTGGATTTAGAAAATGAATTGAAAAATACACCTTTACATTATTTATTTTTCAGAAATATAGGAATACTTGTCTAATGAATGCCAGGAACTGAGATATGATTTAGGATTTGTTGACTTTAATAACAGGTGCGTATAACAAATTAAAAATAATGTGGATTATTCCATTTGATGTACATACCTGTACATTACTAGATGAATGCTTTTTGAGTAAGGGGAGTTGGATGGCCGAATGGATAGCATGTGCGTGCTGTGTCATAAAGCCTGTCATTGAGTCAGCTAGCTTTGTTTTGCACCCCCGGTTGTATGTGACAAGGAGTAGGGTCGCCTGTCCAACCTCGTGGGTTTTCTCCGGGTCCTCCAGTTTCCTCCCACTACTAAAGACCCCTATGGGCAAGCGAATTATTGAAATAAAATTAAACCATATGTTAGTCCCAAAATGACCTAGTTTGTGTCGAGTATATGTTAAACCCCATTTTTTTTCTTTTTAAGTAAATTGGGTATCCGAAAGATTAACGTGCACATTTGATCACAAGGTCTGTCATTGAGTCAAGTGGCATAGTTTTAAGTTCTCTGCATGTGACAGGTAGTAGGGTCACCTGTACAACCTAATGGGTTTTTTCCCAGTCCTCCTACTGCTAAAAACCCCTACATGTTATCAAATTATTGAAATAAATTTAAACCATGAGTAAGTCCCTAGTTTGTATCCAAAGGACATTAAACCTCTCTGTCTGTCTCTCTGTCACTCACAATAATACATTTATAAAATTCATGAAAATCCCCCCCCCCCACACACACACACACACATACCCCCCAAAAAGGCTGCTTCTATTGCAATTAGAAGTTATATCAGGAATATGAAAGCTATGTGTATAATGTAGAACACTGGTAAATGCTTCACATTCATATCTTTGTGAAACTCATATCATAGGGCCAATATTGCTATTCACTGTGCCACTAGTGGTACACCATACATCTGCAGAGAAAGTAGTGCATGAAACAAAATGGCCTTTTGTTTACAAAATATTTGAAAACTTTGAGGTCCTATAAGTAAGTTTTGATAATTTTTTTTCAGATTTCAAGTCTTGATGGTTGGAGTTTGATTATCTGAGCAACTTTTGGCTGGTTTAGTTTTCCTGTGTTCTTTTTTATAAAGCTTGTAGCTGCGCAGCCCTGACTTAGGAATTTCCTTTATTATTTGGTAAATATTTTATTTCAAAGTCATTTTTTTTTATTTCCATCCATTTTTTATTGTTCTGTATCATCTCAGGCACATTTAGATACCAACATATCAGCATTAAATCTTGTGTAAGTTCCTTTTTGAGAACCCCCCATTTTAGGTGTTGTGACAAAATGGTGTCACTTTACCTTGCCCTTAAAGCAAACCCAACACCCTTTGTCCACTTAGGCTCGTCCGATAACTAGGTCAAACATGGTTCTTTCCACTAGTAAGATATCAACAAACCTCGATTTTTCAAGGGAGAGAGGCTATAAAGCTTGATCTGAACTTAGTTCTCACACGACAGTAGAAAGCATGACCATTTCACGAAATTTTAGCCATTTTAATTAAAATTTGAAGAAATGACAAGCAATTTTCGAGTTGTAGTATTACCTGGAATAGACAGTAGCTTCATTTTGGTGTATATCTGTGTAGTCCCTTTGCTAAAACACAGAAACCGAGATTTAACAACATAAGACATACCAAATACATGCACTACAGGCTCGGAAAAGGCCCCAATTGCCTGCTGGGCACGGATACCCTGACGGTGACGAGATCCTTTGATGGAACTGGGACGGTCGGGGGCGCACGACGTCATTAGCGCGTGGCCTGTAGTTTTAATTCATTGCTTTTTTTCACGGTCCCTGGGATAATTCTGCCCTGCGTGAAATCGGTTCCTATGCTCCAACCGCAGTGGTTACTGGTTGGCTGGATTTGTTAGAATAAAATTTCTGCTGATTTCTCGACATTTAGGCACCGATTCGTTGCATATTGGTGATCCCTGGAACATTTTCGACATTTTGACACCAAAAGTTCCTTCGAGAACAGCCGTTTTAATGATTAACCGGGGAACTTTTTGCTTACAATGTGATTCGGGTAAATACGTGAAATTTCTGAGGAAACGTAAGTTTGAGCCGGTATCTTGGGAACATACATCATGTGACATTCAAAATGGCTGGCGAGTTTTACCAGATATAAACAAAGATTAGACTTATCTCTGGGTCGAGATTGCGGTTTTCTGAGCGTGAGAGTGTGGGGAGGGGGGCTTCAAATGAGCACAAACCAAACCCATTTCTTCTGTAGTCAAATTTTGCATAAATACGTTGCCGAGTGGTAATCAGTATAAATATCTTGACACTGCCCCAACGGCAGACTAATTATCACTCGGCATCGTTTTCTACGCAAAAATTTACTATAGTTAAGTTGGGTCTGGTTTTGTGCCCACTTGATGGACCCCCACCCCCTGCACTGAGCCTCAGGTCTATTTACCATCAAGTATCAGTTCATTTGTTTATTTTCATTAATTTCTACCAACATTTAAAAAACCAATTAGTCGGCATACGTTGATTTTAAGATTTCATTTAAAATTCTAAATTTGTTAGCAGGTCTATATATAATTGTGCTGTTGTCTAACGTCCTATATTAAGACACTATGTAGGTTATAATCTAATTTCTATATTAGTTACGCGTAGAGAGCTTCTCATCATGCTATTTTTATTTTTTGCTTATTTCTGTCATTTATTAAGTGAATGACCATCAAACAAAATAAATGTAGAATTAGACACTACCGCGCGGCTACCAACATTATGACGTCGTTTGGTATCACCAGTACATTTTCGCCTCCAAAAAGTGTGCTGTATTTTAAAACCAATTCGAGAAAAACAATGTAGGAGTATAAATATATCATGTACATATCTGTGTTTAATTGTAACCAAATTAAAACAAACAACCCGACTGCATTCAGCAATTATTGCTAACTTTAAATTCGTTAGTTACTTCTGGCATGGATTCTCTTAATTCTGTCCTATACACAGTGTACCACTCACAAAATGCAATGGTTATAATTGACAGGCTACAGGTCACAATTTGTATCCGAATTTGGCGAAACTTTATGTATAGGTTTATCTCCCATAATGGTCCCTGATTTTATGAAAAATGCCGTTTTTAGGATGTGGACACTCTCTTCACCGACTGAGCTGATGAAGACGGCAAAGTGGCTTTTACTTGTACGTAAATAGTGTCAAAGTATGTACATGTAATACCATTGTTGTGGACCCTCTAGACGTCACAATTTGAAATACATGTTTATATCGGACGGTAACCTCCTGGATTATTGCCTCTGGTTGTTCAAATTACTTCACTCTGAGCCAAGACATCGGCGATATAATTATAGGCTATAGTCTCGATTGTTATTAATACCGTTGTTACGATAATAAAGAAACTCTCGATAATCCATTTTCACGGTAACCGCACCCAGCACAGAGCGTATTTGAATCCACGAAATTGTTATATGTATTAATTATTCGGGCACTACAAATGCATCTGTCCTTGACCTGGACATCAATATAATTAACGATAAATTTAATGTCGGTATATTCGATAAAACAGACAAATTTGGTTTTGAAGTAGTAAAATACCCGTCAACTTTAAGTAACATACCAGATACTACACTATATAATGTTTTCTATTCACAGGCATTACAATTTTTGAAAATATGCAACAATAAAGAACTATTTCTTTCCCGAATAAAATCTCTTAATTTTAAATGCACTGCCAAAGGCGGTACACAATTACGCATTTTTAAAGAAATTTCAAAACTTCCATTTCTTCAACATACTAAGTTTGATATTTCTTATAAATATATTACTGACTACATATTGGATAATGATTCAATATAATATTTATTTAAATTTCTCCTGTCTGGATTATCGCCACTGTTTATTATGCCTTTATAAATACGCTAATAGCCTACGATTTCTTCAGCATTCCTGTTATGCATTTCTTGTGTGGGGTATTATATAATAATTATATTATGGTTTGTACAATTACATAACTTAATAATTCCAGTTGGTCGCAAAAACTGATAGTTTTTTTCAGTTTTTAACGTTATTTTATCCGGATTATCGCCCTTTTTATCGGGAAACTTTGCTACGACGTCATTACTGCTATAACGGCAAATTCACGTGACACCATTCAGTCAGCAGAGACAGTCTACATTCCTTTGCTTCCTTGTATTCAGTTTTGTTTGTTTCGGTGACGGTTGTAATGTGTGCCCAAAATGCATTCAATATACTTCGATCCTCTTCTTTATTAATTTAGTGCACGGAATAAATACAATACGCTTGCATTCGTGTTTCTTGCAACATATGACAGATCATGACTCTTGCTGACATTACATAATTATTTATTTGGGTTATATTCCCAATTGTTTTCAAATGAGTGAAGTCTGTGTCACCACAGGCCCGGGACTGTACAGCGCAGTCGACGCTTACGGCTAGCCCCCGGATCCATTCACTCTTTTTGAATTGTTTTGTTTGTGGTCTCTGAGTGCTGTCCATGTATTTGTGTTTTTGTGTAGAATTGTGTGTGGTGCAGTCCCCCTGCACTTACTATTAGATAACATTTCAGGCCTAACGACTGACCTGTAATAGGCAGGTTTACGTGCATAAGGAACGTTTAACCATTTCTGTGAAATTGTATAAATGAATTCCTTCTACTCAACTGTTACGTATATTAATCCTTGATTTGTCTTGTCATTGTTTTATATCATTTATATTGTCGTCACCCCTGTCAGTGTGTATTTATGTGTGTGTGTGTGTGTGTGTGTGTGTGTGTGTGTCGTCCACAGGCCACAATTCTTTAGTGATCGTCTTGAAACTTTACAAATTTTATTGCTTTTTCTTTGTCGCCCAAAGACCGCAATTCTTAATCGATCGCCTCGAAAACTTGTTAACATGGCGGAGTGAAGTTGACATGCACAACGGCAGAGATTAAACTTATCATTTTCCAGTGAACTAATTTACAGATTGTGACAAACTCTTGCAAGATACTTGGTATGCATATATAGAATTCAGTTATATAAGTTAATAATCTCAAATCATTAAAATATATGCTATTTCAATCATTATCTAAATAACAAAGGACAGGTAGTTAACGCCGTTCACCTTAGCTGTACTCAACCTGTGGGAAGAAACTAAACCTTGCAAAGTATTTATTTGGACATTGTTTAAGCTAAATATCGATTAAGTCGCCCTATACAGTCATGACACGTCCTAAAAATAAAAGGTCCAAGCCAGACGAGTCAGATTACTCAACAAGCATAAATGAATTTCTGGACACTATGCTGAAAGATGACAATTCCTTAAAGTCATTTATTGGGGAACTTTTGAAAAGAGATGTGATTATGTCCTGCCTTATCAACACAATAAGACCCCAAATAACTCAAGAATTTAATGACCGCTTACTTGAGTTAGAAACACGGATAGACGATTTGGAACAATATTCAAGGAGGACTTGCCTAAAATTGAGTGGAATACGCGAAACGCAAGGTGAGAACACTGATGAAATTGTATTAAACTTAATTAATACACATGTTATTACTAATACAAATGAGCAACTGACCAAAGCAAATATTGGCCGATCACACCGTGTTGGTAAACGAAATGAGCGTTATGAAAGAGATATCATAATAAGATTTATTAGCTATCGTGACAGAGCCATAGTATACGGCAACAAAAAGAACTTGAAAGAATTCAATATCGCTAATAAAACCAAAATCTACATTAATGAGGCCCTAACTAGGAAACGAGCAGATCTGTACAAGAAAACACGGGAGCTATTTAAACTAAATCTGATTAAAAATTGTTGGACTTTAGATGGACGAATTTTTATCCGGAGCCTAGCAGACGACAAAAAACACCTAATTAGTTGTGAAGACGACTTGTCGCACTATACGCAAACACGCAAACACGCAAGTGACATTACGAAAACGGGTCGCCAGCCAGGTAATGCTCACGTTACTCATTACCCATCGTCTGCTCATATAGATGACCGTGATTTCGTCGTTGACCCGAATGTAGATGACCCAAGCCACACTAACTTGAAACAGACATCTCTTTTTGACTTAGGTCTAACGTCAACATCAACACCAAAACAAACTGCATCGAGAGATAATATAATCGCCATTCAAACCAACAGGTACTCCATGAACGCTAAAGCTACTGACCAACAAATCAGTACTGATTCATAAGTTAATATTATCCATAAAAAGTCATTAAGACGGTTTCTTTCTGTCATATTATACAGTATTCTTTTAAGACAAAACCTACCCTTATGATATAGTATTCGTCTCAAATGTTTATATAGATATAATAATAAGCAGTCTTCTAGTGATATTTATAGTATAAGTGAATATGTTGTATGCTCACATGATATTATGCAATATTCTGCCTAATTCATAGTATAATGATTGACTGAGATATTTTATATAGAAATGATATTATACAGTATTCTATCAAGTTTTACAACACAATGTTTGATTGATATGTTCTATATAGGAATGATAGTATGCAGTTTGAATGACATGTTCTATATAGGAACGATACTATGCAGTATCCGACAAATTTTTATAGTATCTTTATACTTTATAGTATAATAATTGACTGAAATGACATGCATTTGATTGAAATATAGCATAAAAGCTGGCATACATGTTTTTTTTTTGTTGTTTTCTTTTTTTCTTTTTTTTTTTCGGGGGGTGGGGGTGGGTTACATAACAATTTACTGAAATGTTTTCATAGAGGAATAATACTATCCAATGCTCTACTTCATAATAATTGAATGAAATATAGTTTTAATAATTGAATGAAATGCTTTACATAGACATAATACTACGCAGTACTTAACTTAATTTTAAAACTATAATAATTGTCTCATAATGATTAAAATAGGAACAATACTTTGCAGAATTCAAACTACATGTATCCTTATCGTATAATACACGGAAATGTTCTTGTATATGAATACTAATATGCAGTATTCCAGGAAAAATGCTATGCAGTATTCTACAACATTATAATGTAAGAATGAAAAGAATAATTTTCAGATAAGCATGAAACTATTTGTTATAATTGAACGAAATGTCCTATATAGACATAAAACTATGCAATATTCTACTTGGCTTTATATAGTAAACATTGATATAATACTATGTAGCCAATAATAATGTGTATTATCATAAGATACTGTAGTGTTTTATATTGGCATACTAGTATGCAGTATTTAAGTTTCAATATAATAACTGACGGAATGATTTTACACATGAATAAAACTATGCAGTATTCTACTAAACCTTATAGTATAATAATAAATGACTATATACGAATGATACTATGCAGTATTCTATTAGCTTTTATAGTATTATATACTTTATAGTATAATTAATAATTGAGTGAAATGTGTGGCATATGAATAATATTGTGTAGTATTTTATTTATCTTTAGAATATAATAATATTATGTAGTATTCTATTTATCTTTATAGTATAATAATTGAATGAAATGTTATGCATATGAATAATGTAGTATTCTACTTATCTTTATAGTAAAATAATTGAATTAAATGTTTTGTATATGAATAATACTATGTAGTAGTCTATGTATCTTTATAGTATAATAACTGAATGAAGTATTTTATATAGGAATGATATTATGTAGTATTCTATTTATCTTTAGAATATATTGATTGAATGAAATGTCGTGTAAAGGGATGATATTATGTAGTATTCTATTTATCTTTATAGTATATTAATTGAATAAAATATTTTGAATATGAATAATATTATGTAGTATTCTATTTACCTTTATAGTATATTAATTGAATGAAATGTTTTGTATAGGAATAACATTATGTAGTATTTTATTTATCTTTATAGTATATAAATTGAATGAAATGTTTTGCATAAGAATAATGTAGTATTCTATTTATCTTTATAGTATAACAATTGAATGAAATGTTTTGTATTTGGATAATATTATGTAGTATTCTACTTATCTTTATAGTATAATAATTGAATGAAATGTTTTGTATTTGGATAATATTATGTAGTATTCTATTTATCTCTATAGTATAATAATTGAATGACATGTTTTGTATATGAATAATATTATGTAGCATTCTATTTATCTTTATGATATAATAACTGAATAAAATGTCTTGAATATGAACAATATTATATAGCATTCTATTTATCTTTATAGTATAATAATTGAATGAAATGTCTGTATAGGAATGATATTATGTAGTATTCTATTTATCTTTACAGTATATTGATTGAAGGAAGTGTTTTGTATAGGAATGATATTAAGTAGTATTCTATTTATCTTTACAATATAATAATTGAATGAAATGTTTTGTATTTGAATAATATTATGTAGTTTTCTATTTATCTTTAAAGTATATTAATTGAAAGAAGTGTTTATATATAAGAATAACATTATGTAATTTTCTATTTATCTTTACGGTATATTAAATGAATGAAATGTTTGTATAGGAATGATATTATGTAGTTTTCTATTTATCTTTATAGTATAATAATTAACTGAAATGTTTTATATATATCCATGCCATCTACACACGCATTCCTTATGCATCCACTTTAAATTATTTCTACAATGTAATATTATATACAGAGACTTTTATTTCTCATCGTTTTTTTTTTTTTTTGTTTTTTGTTGTTTTTTTTTTTTGTTTTTTTTTTTGTTTTTTTTTGTTTTTTAATTTATTTATTTTTTTTTTTTTTTTATCTTCAACGTCTTCGCCAGATGCATTAATTATACCAATACATTTTTGGTATATATATGCAATTCTCGGATGTATCAACATGTATCATATTATATTGTATATATATTCAAAATTCAAATTTAATTTCCCCTGTAAATAGTTTGGCTACGGAGTTGTTTCAAATTTTAGAATATATTTTTATTATGTCCTGTGAGTTAATTTTATCTGTATTCAGATATCGCTACAATGTAATTTCAGTCGACTATAAGATCGCCCGTTGTACTTTTTTTATTCTTCCTATATGTATTTGCTTTCTATTTTCAGTATCGTTTATGGTTATTCAACTGATTTTACGTCTTTCTGGTGATGTCGAAACCAATCCAGGTCCCAATCATAATGTTTCACTTGTGCATCTGAATGTAAGGAGTTTACGCCATAAAGTTGATTTGATTAGAGCCGAACTTTTTGATAATTATGATTTTATTCTCATTACAGAATCTTGGCTTGACAAAAGTATATCTTCTGATTCACTTTCTATTCCCGAATTTCACCCCATTGTAAGGAAAGACAGGACTGACGGACAGGGTGGAGGGGTAGCACTTTACATTCGCAATAATATTTTCTTCGGTAGGAGGCTTGACTTGGAAATCGACAGCACAGAGGGCATTTGGATCGAAACAATCGTCAATAATAATAAATTTCTCATAGGCACTTTCTACAGACCCCCTAATTCTACGAATGATACGAATGACTCAATTTTTCAATCAATTTCACTTGCCGTTTCTGATGAAATAGAAAAGATTTTTATTTTTGGAGATTTCAATATAGATATGCTAACAAAATTTAATACTTTTATTCATACGTCAATTACTCTTTTTAACTTTAAGCAAATAATAAATGATCCCACACGATATGCTAATAATGGAAATAAAAGCTTAATCGATATTATTCTTACAAATTGTCCAGGATATATTTCTGAATCTGGCTGTTTAGATAACTTCTGCAGCGACCATTGCCCTGTGTTCTGTCGGTTAACTTTCAAGCGTCCAAATTTTCCTTCTTTCAAACGTATCATCTGGGATTTTAATAAAACTAATTATGACGGACTAAGACATGACGTAATAAATTTTAGATGGGACTCCATTGTTGATAACTGTTCGATTGATACTTCTTGTGCTTCTTTCACATATGAACTGACAAGGATAGCAAAAAATAATATTCCAAACAAGATAGTAACCATTCGACCCCGGGATAAATTATGGATGAATAATACAATTAGAAAATTAAGCAAAAAAAAAATAAGGTGCACAAAAAAGCTGTAAAAACAAATTCAGAACAGGATTGGCACAACTTTCGATCAATTAGAAATGAATATATTAATCTTATAAGGAAATGTAAACAGGAATTTTATGAAAAAATAGACCAAAAAATAAATAATAATACAACATTTGGTAGTAAAGACTGGTGGCGCCTTGTCAATTCTTATGTGAAAGGGCAACGTATAAAAAATGATGAATTACCTCCCCTTATCAACAATGGAGTCCTTTTCTCCACCCCCTTGGATAAGGCAAATTGTTTAAATGACTTCTTTATCAACCAGTCTCAACTTGACACAGCCAATGCACAGCTCCCTGAACTTGAACACAACCCAAACTCACTCTGTAA
Organism: Patella ulyssiponensis; assembly: GCA_963678685.1. Classification (NCBI taxonomy): domain Eukaryota; kingdom Metazoa; phylum Mollusca; class Gastropoda; family Patellidae; genus Patella; species Patella ulyssiponensis. Next base: position 80,283,543 of record OY783226.1, on the reverse strand, counting down.
TATAATACTAACATCTCAAGAAGTTAAAGATATGATCGTATCATTAGATACCTCCAAAGCTACTGGGCCTGATCACATAAATGGCAAGTTATTAAATTCTATCTCATCTGAAATATGTAATCCCTTATGCAATCTATTCAATCTCTCCCTTTCGACAAAAACTGTACCGATAATCTGGAAATCAGCTAATGTTATTTCAATACTGAAAAAAGGCGATCCTTCTGAATGCGGCAATTACAGACCAGTTTCTCTTTTGAGCATCATTGCCAAAATTTTCGAAAAATGTATTTACAAGCATGTCTTTAACTTCATGAGGGATAATGCAATAATAACTAACTTACAAAGCGGTTTTATGCACGGTGACTCGACCACCTATCAACTAATTGACCTTACGCACTTCTTTTGTCAAGCCATAGACGAGGGTCAGTACACGAGGACGGTGTTCTGTGACATCAGCAAGGCATTTGACAGGGTGTGGCATGCTGCACTGTGTCGGAAGCTTGGGGCGGCTGGGATCAGAGGAGAATTGCTTCAATGGTTCAAAAATTATTTGTATAACAGAAAGCAAAGCGTCGTCGTCAGTGGAGTCTCCTCTGATCCTAAGACCGTCCTTGCTGGTGTACCACAGGGCTCTGTCCTCGGCCCCCTTCTCTTTCTTATATATATAAATGATATCGTTAAGAACATTAAATCGAATATTCGACTTTTTGCGGATGACACTAGCATCTATCTAAAAATTAATGACCCAACCACATGCGCGACTGTCTTAAATAGTGATCTTGAAATGTTAAACAAATGGGCAAAAACGTGGCTGGTTTCCTTTAACCCACTGAAAACTGAATCACTTGCACTGACTACTAAACGAGACCCACTGTTACCTACACTAAATTTAGACGGAATTCCTATTACAGAAGTTTACCAACACAAGCATTTGGGATTGACTTTTCAGAAAAATTGCAAATGGGACAAACACATAAATATAATATTGGCTAAAACGAGTAAAATGATTAATTGCCTTAGATCTTTAAAACACCGCCTTAATAGAAATACCTTGAAAACTATATATACCTCTTTTATCCTTCCACATTTTGACTATTGTGACGTAATATGGGATGGGTGCACAGAAGAACTAAAAAACAAATTAGAACACTTGCAACTAGATGCACTCAGAACTATATGCGGGGCTGTAAAGGGTACCAGCCACAGGTTATTATATGAAGAAACAGGATTTATCACTCTGCAAGAGAGGCGAAGGCGTCACAAACTCATCTTAATGTACAAAATTATTAATCATTTAACTCCCCCATACCTCCACAATTTAATTCAATTTTCCAATATTCCTTATAATCTTCGTAATAGCAATATTTTAACTGATTACTTATGTCGAACAACTTTATTCTCTAAATCCTTTATACCCTCTACCATAAAAGAATGGAATAACCTTGATATAAGTATTAAAAATTCGCCCTCAATAAATAATTTTAAAACCAAAATAACTGATAAAGATAAAAATATACCCCCTTATTTCAACTTTGGCAAACGTAAAAATCAAATATTACATAGTCGTCTTCGTCTCTCATGCAGTGACCTAAATGGGCATAAATTTTTAAGGCATATTTCGGACAGCCCCGAGTGTGATTGCGGTCATTCCTTCGAAGATACTGATCATTTTCTTTTACATTGCTCCTTACATTCTGATGCACGAAAAATATCTATAAATCTTTTACCATCGAATTTTATCAATACACATAATCTGTTATACGGTGTAAGCAGCAGTGATATTTCGTTAACAATTTTTAAAAGGGTCCACATGTTTTTTGACATGAGTAGAAGGTTTTAAGATCTATTTCGACCAAAATGCGAACACGAACAACTACGTAGCCAATGTGTAAATATGTATATATGAAATGTTGTTGACTAAGTATTCATTTTATTGTTTTGTTGTTTACTCAATTACCTTTTTTTTAATTTTTTATCCATATTATTTTTGTATTTAGGAGAGAGGTCATATAGGCTATGCCTGTTCCTCAATCCCTTTCAATTTCTGAATAAAATATTGTTTAAAAAAAAAAAAAAAAAAACTTTTCATATATTTATTCCTTATACCTTAAGAATGACCTCTATTATTTTTGGCACTTATCCGACATACTGGGACAGAGCCACGCCCAATTTAGTGTGTGTCTTTGTGTTTCGCCTACAGATGGCAAATTCTTTACAGATCCTTTTCAATCTTTGCATACCAACTCCTTATACCATATGGATGGCCCGTTTTGTTTTTTTGTGATTTCCCGACCCCCAAGGATAGAGCCACACCCATTTTTTCTTTGTGGTACTGTGTGTTGACTACAGACCATGATTCTTAATGTATAAGGACGACCGCTGAATGTCGCAACCCCCAGGGACAGAGCCACGCCCAATTTTTGTGTTGTTGTCTACAGGCTGGAATGTTAGCGATGTTCTCGTTAATCTAAAGCGTCACTGAGCAGTAAACACATTTGTGGAAATGCCTCTATATAAGCACTTGTAAATAATAATAATGAAACCAATAGAAGTTACACGAAAAAACAAAACGCTCAACAAATAAAGAAATTAAGTTACACGTTGTCTTTGCATGAATCACGGTGAATAGACACTAACAAATAAATAATTTTTAATCTAATATGCAGCCACAATAATATGGTCTACTACTACTAGAATGTGTTGGTTATGAAAAGCTAATAAAAGTGTGGTGAGCATTATCTTTCTATATGATTAAAGTTTTGTTTCGAAAGATTTAGCGGAAGTCTGTTTGTTATTTCAATTTTGAGAACACGCAATGGGTTAAACATCAGTCTCAGCATTGGTAGAGTTAAGATTCTTAACCAGAACGAAGACAAAATGTCAACTACCAAATCAATACATGTACATGAATGCAATCAAATCTAGAGATTTACTTTTGACCCAAATCGAAAATATTTTGAATCTGCATTTGGAAAATGTTCGCGCATGGATATATTAACTGTCAATCATTATTAAAGTCTTTCGCAGTTTCCGTATATCATAGAGTGTTCCAGTGGTCAAGTCCACATAGGCCAACTATTGCACTGATTTGTCATTTCGTATTTATGAAATAACGTTCGATGACAGAATAAACAGGATACGCAATCTTCAAGATTAATTACTGGACAGACATATATTTGACCAAGTTATAGATATTGTTTACAGCACGCCTAAATCATTGTTTGCGTGAGCTAGTAGATGGATTGGACCAAGACCAGAAGGTTAAACACAGTGCCTGCATAAACAATCGACTTCTGATAGTTATGACTGTCTGCCCATGAAGACGAACTTCGATAACCCTTAATGTCTGCTGATATGTTATTTTAGTATCTATAATCAGATTATAGCGAAAACAAATTGAGTCATTTAAAGTATTAGATTCGTTATCTCCGATGAACATATATTAAGAATTTTTAAACAGAGACAAATAAAAGTCAACTTCAATCGATCTAAGTCGTCAAAGTACAAATAACCTCTTCATGTAATGGATATGGTGAACAATATTAATGCCAGATGACATCAGCCTTAGCAAAAAGATGATACTGACAATACCTAGTTTATTTCATTGCTGTAATTTTTAAAGGGTATAAAACCCTTAATCAGTACTATACCAAGTATTTGACATTATAAACACGATTTCATTGGTCCATTTTAATCAACAGTGATGTTGTTCTCTCACCGTGAAAATATAAGTTACTCACGTATTAGAATTGCAATAAACCAAAGAATGTAAATCCGTGTAACTTATATTACATTAAGGATGCATAATGCAAGAGCTAATCCCGGTTTTTGTTTCGCTTTTGTTATATAAATTATTATTTAGACATGTATTCACATGACAACTCAATAATCAACTCTATAGATAACCAGATGGCGCAGATGTTAATAGGTTGTAGAAACTTTACGATTTAATTTAAAGAGGGAGACGCGAGACTGATTAACAGGTAACGTCGCTACGATAATAAACAATCTATGTCAAAACTTCAAACAGTGATAGCGACACTCAGAATAAAGTAATTTGAATCAAATTTTTAATATATAGTTTGAATTACCTATTTCGGAACTATTAGAGCAAAACGACCAGCTCTTTATCTAAATCTTACATAATGCATCTTTAATATGGGCTTTTGCACCCATTTTAGGCTCCAAATTATTTAAATCCTTAAGAAGTTATATATTCCTAAAGATTGTTCAGAAGATCAAGTTTTAGAACCATTTTGAAAATCACTTTATCCTAATGACGATCATTCTAAACAAACACATTCAATGGTATTCACTAATTAATTAATAGAGATTCTTAATGAACAAAAACATGCAATGTTATTGGCTTATTAATTAATAGAGTGGCCAATTCAAAAAGGGAGCGCAAGAGTTAACGCAAAGGAACAATCAATGTGTGTAACAAACAAGGAAATTTAAGGGAATTTGGAACTTTTCTTGGTGCAGTGTTGATATGAACAATTCTTCATATTTTGTTGATCGTGTGTTGCAAGCAACCAAATAAATGGGATTTCGAATTTTTCCTCGCAAAACACTTGAAGATTGGAAGGTCCAATGTGCTGAAAGATGTCTGGAATCCAAATAAACCATTATTTCCTTCTTGTATCCCCTCCCCTTGATAATTAGTACTTATGGGTGTCATCAAGCACGTGATGTGTTTATCAATTTGCAGAAACCATCTGATATTTTATGTTCAGAAAGAAGACCATAAACTGTCTTCAGGTCGGTTATATGTAGTAATCACATCTACTATGGCATATGTCGAGTTGTATGCCAATCTATTTATGATTACTTTGTAATTTTAAAGTCCATAATTCATATCATAAAGCAGGCGACATTTATGAGCTCATAAAATCAGTGTCTGGCTTTACAATAATATTTTCTTGTGGGCATTTATAAAGGATATGAACTATTGCGTGATGCTCCGCATCGCTTAGCTAAAGAGCACGCAACTCTTTTTGGTCCAGTTTGCTTGAACGCGGTGGTCTAGTATTCACACACAGTATAGTAGTCTCTGATAATATTTTGCCAGAAATTACATTTCCTTTTTTTCCAATCCATCGCACTTTGAGGTTTGCTTCAGGCATCCATCCGATATTTCATTAAATGTCATGTACGTTGTTACAGTGGTTAATTGAATTATCCTATAGTATTGTTCTAGAAAGTAATAGTCTTTTAAAAAATATAAAATTTCTCTTCAATTCGGTTTTTTGGAATCGCATAAATAGTTTAAAATTCTCTGAACATTTGCAATTTTGGGAGCTTGTCAAGCGAGAGAGAGAGAGAAATGGGGTTTAACGTCCACTCGACACAAATTAGGTCATTTCGGGACTAACATATGCTTTAATTTCTTTAGCTGTGGGAGGACCCGGAGAAAACCCACGAGGTTGGACAGGCGATCCTGCACCTTGTCACGTACAACCTGGGATTCGAAACCACGCTAGTTGACTCAATGACAGGTTATATGATACAGCGCGCACATGCTAACCATTCGGCCATCAAACCCCCAGCTTGTCTAGTGGTTCGATGTCATTAATATTAAACCAGCGGTTGCCAGGCAACGAAACATACGCCCACAGCAGCTAAATCGGGCAGTCAACAAGAGTCGTCGCATATTAAGTAATTATCAGAAAATCATAAGAAAGAATGAGTTTGGTTTTTATAAAGTTCTGCCCCATGCTACCATTTAGTATACGAAACATTTAATATTATGGATTTAGCTGTTCAATTATCGATTTTCAAGAAATTCAAACTCAACCATCATTAATGTGTAACGGGGATATAGTCAAACGCTTTTGTAATTCGGAATAAAATTGTGACCTCCATAGGGTCCAAAAGGTAAAAAACATGATTTTTCGTACAATCAGGGGCCATAATTCAGGAAGTTATGGTCCAATATGCCCGAATATCGAAAGGAACCAAGATCTTTGGGTTATAAACTTACATTTCATATTTCATCAAAATCGGAATAAAATTGTGACCTCTACAGGGTCCACCAACCTTGATATTTCATATTTTTACACTATTCGCATATAAGCGGCAGCCATTTTGTCCGGCAGTGTTTATCCGATTTTTACAAAATTCGACCTCAACCTTCATTACAGTGTAACGGTGATAATATCATACGTTTTTTTATAATCGGATAATAATTGAGACCTCTAGAGGGACCACAAGCTAAAAAAAAAGTCGATTTTGCGTACAATCAGGGGCTATAATTCAGGAAGTTACAACCGATATGCGCAAATATCGAAAGGAACCAAGATCTTTGGGTTATAAACATGCATTTCAAGTCTCATCAAAATCGGTTCAAAATTGTGACCTCTACAGTGTTTACAAGCGAAAAACGTGATTTTTCGTACAATCAGGGGCCATAATCCATGAAGTTACAGTCCGATACATTCCAATATCGACAGGAACCGAGATCTTATGGTGATAAACCTATACAAGTTTAAGTTTCATTGAAATCGGATAAAAATTGTGACCTGTAGACTGTTCACATACAATTGTGGACGGACGGACGAACAGGGCCGATTCTTATACGGCATATTTTCATGTGGACGTATTATGCTGTCGCCCCCGTCCGTCTACAGGTCACAATTCTTATCCGACGGCAGAAGATCTCGACGGCTTTCGATATTGGCATGTATCGGATCGAAACTTCGTGGATTATAGCTTGTGGACCCTATCGGGATCACATTTTTGAACCGATTTTGATGAAACTTGACATGCATGGTTATAACCCAAAGATCTTGGTTTCTTTTGATATTTCCGTCCATCGGATCGTAACTTCCTGAATTGTGGCCCCTGATTGTCAAAAACATCGACTTTTTTTTAGCTTGTGGTCCCTCTGGGGGTCACAATGATTATCCGATTTAAAAAACCGTTTGATTATATCACCTATTACACAGTAATGAAGGTTGAGTTCGAATTACATGGATCGTACAAGCAAGAGCTATAATTTTGGAAGTCACCAAGATCTTTAGGTCATAAACATGTATTTCAAAATCGGGTCAAAACTGTGGCCCCTTGAGGGTTTACAACCTTGATATAGCATGTGTAATGGTGCTATATTCAAACGTTGTGCGCGAATATCGAAAGGAAGCACGGTCTTTGGGTTATATACATGTTGTGGACGTTTCATCAAATTCGAATCAAAACTATATACCATATTTGTACACTATTTGCGTTTTGGTCCGATTTTCGCAAAATTCGAACTCGAGCGTCATTACGGTGATATATTCGAGCGTTTGTTTTTTAATCGGATAATAATCATGACCACAGACTAAAAACACGATTTTCGAACCAACGGGTGTCGCAATTCAGAAAGATACAATCCGATATGCGCAAATATCAACAGGAATCACCATCTTTGGGTTATAAACAAGCATTTCAATCTACAACAAAATCAGACGAAAATTGTGATCTCTAGAGTGTCCACAACCTCAAAACGTGATTTTTCTCACAAGCGGGAGATTCGATCCGATACCTGCCAATATCGAAAGGAGTCGATGTCGTTTGAAGGTAAACCTTATTTCAAGTTTCGTCAAAATCGGATAAGAATTGTGACCTGTAGAGTGTCCACAAACAAACTGTGGGTATGCAGGGCGACGACAATATACACCCTGGGGGGTATACAAAATCTAAATACATGTAAATAGGGATTGCAGCACCAAATCAAAAGTTTCTAGTAATGATAAACAGATGAGTCTTTAAAATCCGAGTATGTTCATTGAAAATAGAAAGGAACAAGCCAATAGTGAGGCTGGTGTCTTTTTACCAGATAGAATCAAGATTGTCATGTCCGAAAGCATCGACCAATGAAATTGATTAGCTCGACTTAGCTTTAGCTTGAAATATTAATCACTGAACTCAGTCAAGACATTCAACTAATGAACATCTTCATCAAGTTATCTTCATCAAGTTTAAACATTCTACCTCGATTAAATGCAAAGTTGTTATGTTCCAAAGTCTTGACCAATCACATTACTTATCGCTCCTTAGCCAAGCAGAAAATTCGCACCATCGAACTAAGTCAAAGTAATGATATAATGAATGTATATTTGGAGTTTCGTCGCTCTCACTCCATTACATACAACCAAAGTTATCGTGCCCCAAAGCATCAACCAACCAGACTGCTTACCGTAAGCGCAGACAACGTTCATCATCGAACTCAATCAGGGCATTCACCCATAGGCGTACGAGCTGGGGGGGGGGGGGGGCATTTTGAGCACCAAATGCTGGGAAAATTTGGGCACACAACACAATTGTACTTTGTAAAAGTGGTATAGAAAAATCTTGTGTTCTTGAATGTGTCCAATTTAACAGCGAATTTAAATTCAGAGTGTCTATAGTTAGGCAATTAAATAGAAATCTTAAGACTCAAACCCTCTATTGTTTGGAGTACAGTAAGCCACGACTAACATACTAAGAACCTAGCAACATTTTTTGGGCACCAACCACCAACGCCCCCAGTCAAAAATTTCCCCGTACGCTTATGCATTCAACATGACCACTTACACCAAATTTGAACATTCTACCACAATTAGAAGGAGAGTTATTGTTTTCCAAAGTCATGACCAATCAATTTGTTGATCGCTCAGCTTACCCTCAGCAGAAAATGTTCATTATCGAACTTAGTCAAGGTAATAATGTAATAAAGCTAACACCAAGTGCCCTCAGTCTCACTTAATTAGAACTAAAGTTATCGTGTCCAAAAGCATCAAATTGCTTATCTCTGTTTACCCTTAGCAGAAAATGTTCATCTTCGATCTCCATCAATGTATTGACCTAATAAACACCTACACCAAGTTTGAATATTCTCGCTCAATTAAAGAGAGAGAGAGAGAAATGGGGTTTAACGTCCACTCAACACAACCAGGTCATTTCGGGACTAACGCTCAATTAAAAGAATAGTTTTTGTGTTCCAAATTCTCGGTCAATCAAATTGCTCATCGCTCTACTCACCCTGCGCAGAAAATGCTCACTATCGAACTTAGTCAAGGTATTGATGTAATGAAACTATACACCAAGTTTCATTACTTTCGCTTAATTAGAACTAAAGTTATCGTCCAAAGCATCAACCAATCACATTGCGTATCTCTGCTTACCCTGAGATGAAATTGCTCATCTTTGAACTCCGTTAAGCTATTTTGACCATTTAACCCCTACACCAAATTAGAAAGGGAGTTATTGTGTCCCAAGACAGACGGGCGAAACCATTATAATAGTCCCCTGCTTTCTTCGAAAGGCGGGGGAAAATGAAACGACGGGGTAAATCTATTCTCAGCAATTATACAACCGAGAAGCAAACCGTCCGTCTCTCACGCTATTTCGGTTTCATATTCATGGACTGGTAAATACGTTTATACTGATCTACAGTCGTTTCTTCCTTTGAAGGTGTTAATTTCTCAAATTTATGAAAATAATTGGAGGGATAAATAGTTGAACAATATTATTATTCTACAGACACTGTACATATTGCCATACATACCGAAACAATAGAATGGCACAGAGCATTCAAAGACTAACACAAGATTATGTATTATGAGACCGTATTTTATTAGATTAATGAATCGGTTTGTTGCCTTTCACTGACTGACTAAATACATGGCAACGCGTTACCTTTTCTTGAAATGTATTTCATTTCTTTTGATAGATCGCATTGTCTGAAGTCAATTACAGTTCTGACGTCTCTTGGGAGGTTTTAACAGAAAATATACCACGTATTGCCAGCATTTTGACAGTTGACTTTCAAAGTTTAGTGGGCGATTCTCGGGTTTCTCTGTAACGAAGTTGCGTAAGATATCGACTTATCTTAAATTACTGCTAATTGGCTAGTTCATGCGTGAATCATAAACGATTGAAATAAATCGTTGACAAAACATTATCTTTAAATAGGATAAAGATCTATATACGGATTCATGGCCACCCCGGGTTGTGTAACATACAGGGGAGAGACATTCGCGCAAATTGTTGCCGCGCAAATTGTTGCAGCGCAATGTTTGGCATGTGATTTAAAATAGCATTATGCAAGAGCAAAATCTGCTTATTACAGGTCTTTCTTTAGGTCTGAAATGTTATCTAAATAATCAATTAGACATTAATTAACATATCCAGACCATAATAAACTCTTGATGTCAAGGCTAGCTTTCGATGTTGACGGATTAAAATCCTATATCTCGCTTAATGGCCGTTGATAATTAAATCAATCAAGTGGATAATCGAGACTATGATGTTTATATTAATGATTTGAGTAATGATGACCGAGGCTATGTGAATATTTCAAACGCTTTTTTCTCGGCTAATAGTTGATCAATTTGACTGAAATTTTCAGCAAATTACCTTTACACTATCTAGTTTTTAACTATTATAGTGAGAACTGCCATCTCTTTATCTTATCTCCCATAATGTAACTTTAAGCTTACAGAAGGCTGGCATTTGATTTTTTATAACAAACGGACACTATTTCGGGATTATGTTAACATGATCTGATAGGGCTTACCATAAAAACTCCGTTCATCAACAATGAAAGTCTGCCCACATTTGATTTTTGGGGATATAAACATTTGGAAATATGTTATAAATGCCTCAAAATCTACCCGGCTCCCATAATCAAGGGAGTTAACTCTTAGTGAGAATAAGATTTATGTCTCTTGGTTGTGGTAAAAAATACTACGCACGCCCCTGAAACGAACTATCTTTATCGCAGTCGGAAAACATCATTTATTTCCTTTCTGCGAAGTAACAATACACTGTATGAAGCGATTGGATTTGACAGTAGGCCTATGTCGTCAAATGTCTTAATATTAACTTTTTATAATGCTACAGTGGAAACTAAACTTAACCTTTAGGTGCATGTGAAAAGATCAACGTTTGACATGAATTGTTTCAAGATTAGCCTAATTCGTATATTAAAATGAACAGTGCTTTTATTTCTGTATACCCACAGACACTGGTCTGTTTAAAATCAAAGGCGTTTTATAGCTGAGGCGCTGGATTCGCCAGCCTCCTCCCGAAAAAAATCAAAGAAGTTGAAAAAATAAAACGGACGAAAAATACTAAAACCGATGAGAAAAATGAAAATGTACCCTAGTTAGGGGGGCCCTAAAGGCAGACAGAAGGGCCCCACGTCTGACAAAAGGGCCCCTCTGGCCAAGGGAAAGGGCCCCCCAAGTCCGATTCAATCGTTTTCTATACACTGCTACTGTCGAATCTACTACTGAAAGAGAATGCAGTCATTGCATTGGCGTGAAAATAATCAATCTAGGCACCTTACCCCCCCCCCCCCCTGTTAAAGAGGGCCCTCAAAATAGTATAGCCTCCGCCATGATACAATTTAAAACGCCCCTGTTTAAAATGGCATGTTATACAGAAGGAGCGAGACAGAGAGAAAAGGATGGGCTATAAATCTTATAATATAACACTTTTCAGTGCTGGCTCTGTCTGACATGGTATTTTAAATTTCGAAAATAACGGACTTACTAACTGTCCATCAATTTCGTCGAGATCTGCCAAAATTTTGTAAATGTAGTTTGCGCAAATTTAGTCATTTCACGACGACGAAGATTAAGCGGCGTATGTGTTGAGTCAGCGATCATTGCGTATGTGCCGAATGTTGAGCCAAATTTTGTGGTTTCGTCTGAATAAAGGGTGGTATTTTTCGCCGACTTCAAGGTTTCCGAAACATGTTTTAAAGATGCACCGACGCGCTTATATGATATTCTTTGAACTGTAGATTTTGATGAGGTGTAATTAGATTTTAGTCCCGCGACAGCCAAAAAAACGAAGGTTGTAACAACAAAATAAAAGTAAATCCCAAAAGATTGTAATGAGTTTATATTGCCGTACTCATGATTTTGGAAGTTAGAAATGAAACGAAGTTAATACAGCTAGCTTTGTACCGAAATCGACAAAATCAAAAATTAAATCAAGTAGTCAAATCAAAATTTTTGCTCACGTTCGCTATTAAATAAACACGTAAGTCGAAGCGAGAAATGAGTGTATTTTTTACTTGGTTTTATATACCAATATATGTTTGTATAATACCACGTGGAAAGCTATTTGTGACGTATATTTGCTGCGACCACCAAATTAAAGTGCGCATGACTACATTTTGCTCGGGGTAACGGATTAAAAAAGGTTGTTTTCGACGACTTCGCGGGAATCCAGCCCCAAGGGATTAAGATGTATTAAAAATGTAACAATGGTGTTATAGATGGTTATGATAAGAATTTACACTTTCATAATCCCCACTGTAACTAATTAACCAACATTTTAGCATAAGTATTAAAAACATAACTATACTAGAACAAAAATTAATTGAATTTTGCCAAATAAGAAATAAAAACATAACTATACTAGGCAACGTGAAGTTGGCATGCGATTCGGAATTCGCCACCAAAACAGACCGGTCTACCGTCCATGCGACAATTTCCACGATACCTCCGAACCTAGGGGTAAGTGAACGTCGGGTGGCCGAATAGCAGGGAGACGGCAGTTTCTCCAGCGAGTGGGGTGCCGACTGGTTCGTTGGAGTGCACGGGGCAGTAAAAGAACGTTGGGTGACTATTTCCTCGCTCCCCCCGACCGTAGGGCTAAGTGAAATCTAAGTGACCGACCAACAAGGAGACGACTGTTTGTCGAGCGAACAGGGTGTGTACTGGTTTGTTGGCGTGCAGTGGGCACTCCTCTCCTGCACTCAACTGTTTTATTGTCGAACACGAAGTAAAACAAAACAAGACAGGCCTACCTTCCATTTCCTCGATACATCCGACTGTAACTTTAAGTGAACGTTATGTGGCCGACCAGCACGTAGACAACCGTTTGTTGTGCGAGTAGGGTGATGACTGGTTTGTTAGAGTGTACGGGGCAGTCTTCTCTCAGAACCACCCGCTTTGTTGCCGAATCCCGAATAACGTGCTGGCTTGTTGTCCGGGATTCGCGTATAACGAACCAGCACGTTATTCGCCAGTGAAACAGACCTACTTACGTTGCATCTGACCATTTCCTCGCTACCCCGACCGTATTTGGATTACCGACTAACAACTAGACGACCATTTGTCGAGCGAATAGCGTGTTGACTGGTTTTTCGACGTGCACTGGGCAATCGAGCCAGCACGTTATTCGAGATTCGCCATCAAAACATAACCATCTATCTTATATCCGACCAGTTACTCGTTGGGTGACCGACCAGCACGGAGACGACTGTTTGTCAAGCGAATAAGGTGCTGACTGGTGATTGCTTGATATGACTGCCCCGTGCACTCTAACAAACCAGTCAGCACCCTATTCGTGATTCAACAATAAAACGGGTGGTTGTTTGAGAGGACTGCCCCGTACACTGTAACAAACCAGTCATCACCCTATTCGCATAACAAACAGTCGTCTCCGTCCTAGTCGGCCACGCAACGTTCACTTTACCCTATAGTCGGAGGCATCGAGGAAATGGTAGGATGGAAGGTATGGGCCGGTCTGTTTCGCGATTCGATAATAAAACAGGTCAGTGCAGGAGAGAGGAATGCCCAGTGCTCGCCAGCAAACCAGTCAACACCCTATTCGCTCGACAAACTGTCGTCTCCTTGCTAGTCGGTCACCCAACGTTCCCTACGGTCGGGGGTAACGAAGAAATAGTCACCCGACGCTCACTTACTGCCCCGTGCACTCCAACAAACCAGTAAGCACCCTACTCGCTGGAGAAACTGTCGTATCCGTGCTATCATCCGACGTTCACTCACCCGCCCAAGTATCGTAGGTATCGAGGAAATGGTCGCATGGAAGGTAGACCGGTCTGTTTTAGTGGCGAATCATTATTCGTTATTTTCGAATAACGGGTCAGCACGGTATTCAGGATTCACGAATAACGAGCTGGCTTTGTATTCGTTATTTGAATCTCGAATCCCGAATAACGTGTCAACTTCACGTTGCCACTATACTATAACAAATTAGTTTAATTTCGCAAAATAAAGACACCCTGTCTAAATACTCGACTAAATTCAATTCCTCTTCCTCATGTCTACCTTTAATTCCTGGAGCTGAATTTGGATTTGGGTATATTTGTGCCTCTTCCTTGGTTCCTGTCCCCCTGCATACTGGACGATTCTTATGTCATTAATACTATGTTCTTGTTGCTAAAATTCGATCATTTCAAAAACTTTCGGATGGGCTTTTCCAACTAGTTTCTAGACTCATGAATGCCATCTTGCCACATTGTTGTTGGTTCTGTGCTCCCCGGTCTTATTGTTTAATTTCACTAGAATGTCGTTCACGGTTATCGCTATGGTATTACAATTCTTGACGCTGCATTTCCAAATAGTAGTTGCATCTATTTTTCGTTTACTTACACGGTGCATATATAACCATCCGAGCAAAGATATTGTCCTCCGCGATTTGTAGGTACAAAGCTGAAAACAAGTTGAGCGTTTTCCATTGTAGAATTTCGGATAGTGTAACGGGATTTTATACATCTTGAAAAATGACACTGATTGAGAGTGGGCGAATAGGTGAACACTACCTGGATGATTTGATGATAAATTCATAAAATCTTATTCATCATTTTAATCATTTGTTGCCAATTGGTGAATAAAATTCAGAGTGAACATAAATTCGTTAATTGGGTTCTAATAACAACACGTCTCTCTTCAAACGAAAGCCGACAAGTCGATATCCGCGCCTTCGTGGGAAGGATTGATTTTGGTCACGCTCTGTAACTGCGCCTCGTGGGAATACACCGGGGTCACCCCATTATGCCAGTTTTTAATCCCTGAACAGATAATGATTTTCGGATTATAATTAATATAATAATAATATCCAATTATCCAACAAAAAAATGTTAATCTTTGGTTACAGTTTATACAAAGTAAATTAGCACATATACAACACTAGTTTCAGCTAAAACTATAGCACTTAAAAACTGAAAATAAAAACTAGGAAAACATTTTAGTGAAAATTTAAGTCTTCAGGTTCCGTTTAAAGATGTCAATTGCTTTACTGTTTTTTAGAGCAATGGGAAAGTTATTGTAATTCCAAAGTTCAGCTGCGGCACAAGAGAAAGAGCGTTTACCGTACGTTGTTTTCGTTTTCACAGCATTTAAAAAAATTGGCGTTCCGAGTGAAGCGATCGAGTGGGCTGGTAACGTTGCGTTAGTTCTTTAATGTATGCTGGACAGTCCTCACATGATAAAGCACAATATGTCAATGAAAGAATTTTGAGCTCGATTCGAGATTTCACAGGGAGCCAATGGCGGTCTTTTAGTATAGGAGTAATATGAGTTCTTGAGGTGGCATTCAAAAATAAACAAACTTGTAACCAACCACCCAAACATTTATCGCTTCATCCACCTCATAAAGCAAGAACAAGGTTTCTTTCATGTAACCCCGAAACAGCCTCCTGCTGGTGCCTCTATGAAGCCCAGAAACTGGAAGTACCGGGAGTTGGAAGATAGACCGAAAAGCAGCGCATTACACCGTCATCCAGTACAGGTATACTGTCTTCCACCTAGTAGGCTTGTAAAATTAATTTTTAACTGTGTATGTTTATATATGAAAATGAATAATTTATTGGGAAATGTTTGAAAGTGAATAGAAAATCATTAAAGGAAATGTTTAAATGATAACTTGTACATTCTATGCTAAAATGATAAAAATGTATAATAATGTGTAAAATAGTGGAAGTGAAATGGAATAAAGTATTGAATTGAACTGTCTTTCAGTGGTCTGTTTTAATCCTCTGGTAGACCCTTGATTAATCCGAACTAATCCCCATTGTTGCATCGTTAATTAATCCCTTAACAAAGGAACTGGCATAGTGGGGGTAAATCATTTTGCTCACTTAAGGAAATCTCACGGACGTTGCAGTCAGGCAGGAAATCTCACGGACGTTGCAGCCAGGCTGATAACTGTGTATGTTTATATATATAAGGACAATTAATTGACCAATCTACTCCAAGAGGCCACCAAATGGTGTGAGCTATCAGGGTTGTCATCAAAATCGGCTGACGTGATACGTTAGCGTGAATATGTGGGGTATATCAAGTTTCTGGACACTGCAGAGGTCACAATGTTAATCCAATTTCGATAAAACTTGAAATACATGTTTATAACCCATTGATCTTGGTAGCTATCAATTTGCAAGCATATCAGATTGTAACATCCTGAGTTATGGCCCGATAGTAAGAAAAATCACGTTTTAGCTTGTGGTCCCTCTAGAGGTCCCAATTGTTATTCGATTTGAAAAAACGTTCGAATATATCGCCGTAAGTTGGTCGAGTTCGAATTTCGTGAAAATGGGACTAAAACTGCCGGACAAAATAGTGTAAACATCTAATATATCAAGGTTGTGGACACTGTAGAAGTCACAATTTTAACCCTATCGGATCGTAGCCTTCTGAATTATGGCCCTCGATTGTTCGAAAAATCGCTTTTTATATACCTTGTTCTCTATCCATCTCTTTCGAAATGTGGGCGTATTCTGCCTGGCAGCCGCTGGTTTTCGCATCTATTCGTTATCTATCTCTTGCAAAATGTGGGCGTATCTTGCCTGTGGCAACCGATGGTTTAATAATTTGCTTGGGTGAATTTTTCCTCTAAGCATGTGAACCAAATAATTTCTAGTCGTTTTATTAGGGCTGCGTTACCGTGCCAATTTCAATTTCAGTAGTTTAAAAATCCTTTTGTTCACGCACCGATGATTGTGTAAGAAAAACAGGGCCACATGTTACTATATTTTAGAAAAGAAACTACGCGGTAACTATTCCACTTAGTCTAAAATAAACCCGACATTTTTTTTCTATCGAATGTTCTAAATGCCACGAACAAATTTGTAAAGGAAACTTATTCGAAACTATTGTCAATTGCGTGAAATATTTCAGGAAGCGTGAAAATGTGCAGGCGTTCTGTAATCTTAAAAATCGCAATAAAACTAAGTTAATGTACATAATTTGAGACAGTGCTGATGTTTTATGCTTCTGCTGATCGGGATTTAATTTAGTACGCTTGAACTAAAACGTGATTGAAAGGCGTCTAATTGTATTTAAAAGATAGACCCACTATGTATTTTAGTAGCCAATCGTAGCTAATCGAAATCGGCATCTCGCAGGGACGGACGATGTTTACATGGAACAAATTTAATTAGTTTTATCATTATATTAAAAATGCAGTTCTGTATCCAGTTTTATACGCCCACATATGTTTATATCTCAAAGTTCTGGGGTCTGTTTCACGAAATTTTATCTAAGATAAAATCCAAACTTTAGTAATTTGATTGAATCATTTTAGATTGATTTTAGTGCTTAGTCAATCAAAATTGAAGTATCTAATAAAATTTCGATTTTATCTTTAAGTTTCCGAGAAACAGGGCCCTGAACTGTTGCCCCTGATAATTTTATTCGTTGGAAATGAAATGGGGTCTATCGTCCTACTGTTCTGTTTCGACTGGGATAATAAAGACTAGCCCTCATTACGGTGAAATGGTGATATCATCAAACGGTATTTTAAATCTGATGATAATTGTGACCTCAAGAGGGACCACAAGCTAAAAAGTGCGATTTTTCGTACAATCAGGGACCACAATTCAGGAAGTTGCGATCCGATATGTGCAAATTTCAATTTTCATAAAAATCGGATTATTGTGACCTCTACAGGGTTCACAACCTTGATATACCATATTTATTTTTACACTATTCGCGTATAAGCGGCGGCCATTTTGTCCGGCAGATTTGGCTTGATTTTCAGAAAATTCGAACTCAGCCCCGCTAATGGTGATATAATCAAACATTTTTTAAAATCAGATAATAATTGTAACCTTCAGAGGGACCACAAGCTACGAATGGCGATTTTCGTATAATCAGGGTTCATAATTCAAGAAATTACAATCCGATACGGTCAAATATCGAAAGGAACCAAGATCTTTGAATTATTATCATGCATTTCAAGTTTCATCAAAATCGGATTAAAAATTGTTACCTCTATGGGGTCCACAACCTTGATATACCATATTTTTACACTATTCGCGTACAAGCGGTGGCCATTTTGTCCGGCATTTTTTGACATGAAATTTGAAATCAACTTTTATTACGGTGTAACGGTGATATAATCAGATAGAATTCTAAAACGGATAATAATTGTGACCCCAAGTGGGACCAACAGCTAAAAAGGCGATTTTTCGTACAATCAGGGGGCATAATTCAGGTAGTTACGACCCGGTTTGCGCAAAACATCAAAAGGAACCAAGAACTTTGGGTTATAAACATGGATATCAAGTTTCATCAAAATCGGCTCAAAATTGTGACCTTCACAGTGTTCACAAGCTATAATCTATGAAGTTACGGTCTGATACATGTTAATATCAAAAGGAACCGAGATCTTCGGGTGGTAAACCTTTATTTAAAGTTTTATTGAAATCGGGTAAAAATTGTTGACAGATGGACAGGGGCGACGACAATATATGTCCACATGAAAATGTGGGCGTATAAAAAAAACATTTTTCATATATTGAGGGATATAATCCAGAACCTTATGGTCTAAAATCTTTAGGATATAAAGATATATTTTAAGTTTCATCAATATCCGATAAACACTTCTACACAACTTGAGTACAAAGAGCGGCCATTTTGTCGGGCAGTTTCATTTCGATTTTCCCTAAATTAGAATTCACCCTTCACCATCAGTTAGTGGTAGTAGCTGAAACAGATATATTTACACGTTCAACGCTCAGCTTTTCCCGAAGAATTGAAGTTATTTTGCAGCAAGCCTGTAGACAACTCAAAACGTCATTTCTACATCATCACGAAAACCCGTCCTATAACTCATGGAGCCATAATTCACCAAGCTTGATAGAGGATCCACAGTAACACCCATATGACTGACAAGAGAGAAAGAAAGAAACGCGACACAAAATAGGTCATTATGGAACTATGGTTCAATTTTATTTCAATAAAACCCGTGAGGATGGACAGCGACCCTTTTCTAATTTACACCAGTTGACTCAATGACAGACTTTAAGATACGGACACAGATCACCAAATATTCATGGGTGCCGTCACCCACGAAACAAGGGCGAAAGTTATTTTTAGTCTTTCTCTCCCTTTCCCTTTTTCCCGATTTTGCATGGCGATTTTTGTTGAGTTTTTGGTGTAGAATCGAAGAAAAGGGTTTGAAAATACATTTTCTGCCAGGTTTTGGTGAATATTCATGATTTTGAGGCGGAAGGATACAAGAGTTGTGAGGTTGTTTACGTTGAAAGGGAGGGCCGAAAATTGCAAGGTTAGCTGTCTCTACTTCCAGGTTGTCTATCTCAAGTTTTTCATGAAGAACCTCATACACGCTTTTGGGCAACAGTTTGCCACATGTTGCTCCATCTGTGGCAGAAAGCGTTCTACCTAACGAATATTTGGGAAAAAGTTACAGCCGGTCTAAGAGACGAGAATTAACATTGAAGTCAATGGGGGGGGGGGGGAATCATTAGTGATCTGTGGCCATACAGTTCGCACACGCTTACCATTCGGTTATAAAACCCCACTAAAATGGCTGACACCCAAATGTTAGTATGAATGGCCGGTCACTGGGAAACTCGTGGTGGATAGACCATCTTTTCATACAACTGGGTGTTCATGTTGAAATTGTCGACTCAGTGGGTATCTCTGCCTTCACCAATACTCTTAGAAGAGTCTTCGCTCTAATACGCCCCGACGGTGGCACGAACTTTGTCGGAGCAAGAAATGAACTATCAAGGACGTTAACGACGACCGGAAATGAAATAAACATTATGCAAGTCATTTCGGAGCATCAGATTAGATATATACGACCTGTCCACGAAGGAATGCTACATGGATTTGACAGCTCTTCCCGAGAGGGGTTTGCTTGTCCGCCGCTGCACTAGTCTGCCGCAATAAGAAATACTATAAATATGGGTATCAATAACCCTAACAACAGATATCGGTTTACTAATGAACCCACGGACTGGTGAACCCGTGGATTATGGCATCCGTGGACTAATGAGCATTCCCCCTCTTCCCTAAAATCATAGGCCGCTTTTTGAGATCCCCGAGCATCTTTCAACCGTCAAAGTTTACACTGAAATTTTTTCTATACTCAGCCAAATTAAAAACTTGACACTCGGGATTTTTGGGACTAGATTTTTAATATTTGCTTTAAGGCAACTATTTTAGTGTTATGTTGTGCACAGACGACCTTGACATCAACAGAAAGCAAGAATACGTCTCGCCGGAAGTCCTTGACATTGATAACGTTCGTGATGTCACAGTACCCCCCAAAATGAAATTCACAGACTTGGAGAACAATCGGAATAAAGTGTTTAGTAACGGTTGTGGCCTCCTCTAGCGTCTCGTACTGCCACACAACGTCTTCTCATGGATCTCAGAACATTAGTAAACACTACCCGAGGAAGACGTCGCCACTGCTCAGCAAGAGCATGTTGAAGGTCCTGCAACGTCAGTGATGGATTCACTTGCTGACGAACATGTGGACCCAGATGTGTTCAATAGGATTAAGGTCGGGGCTAAGCGACGGCTAATCCAGGACTTGGACATCGGAATTTCTTTAAAAATTCTGGGTAGCAATTGCCGTATGGGGTCGAGCATTGTCTTGTTGAAACGTTAGTCCAGGCCCATGTCTCTGCATAAACGGAAGAAGAACAGGTTGCAAAATCTGATCCCTGTACTGGACAGCATTTAAGTTCCCTTGGACAACAACAAGAGGAGAACGTCCATGTGCACAGAAAGAACCCCAAACCATGACGCTGCCGCCACCAAATCGGTCAACTTCTCTGACGCATACTTGAGCGTAACGTTCACCTCGTCTGCGGTACACTCGGACCCTGCCATCGGCAAATCTCAAAGTGAATCGAGATTCGTCACTAAAGACAACCGAATTCCACTGTCTTTGAGTAAATCTTATGCGTCTTGTGGCCCACACAAGTCGGTTACGGCGATGAAGAGGTGTCAATATTAGCCCATTATAGGGCCTCCGAGCTCGAAGACCAGCAGCCTGCAAGCGATTTCGAACAGTTTGTGCAGTTACCCTTCCACCAAACATCTCTCTACCTGTGGAGGTTGCAGTGACTAATCTGTTTCTAAGATGACGTAATTGCTTGATCTTCCTGGAGTGACGTCACAGTTTGAAGCACTCTCATTCTAAGATTAATTATTGTCTGGCGTGAACAATTAAAGGCTCTTGCAACAGTGACCACAGACTGACCAGCATAGAGCCTACCTATAGCACGTAGAGGTTCTACATTTGAAAGGCGCGACATTTTCTAACAAAGATGAAAATAACAATTTTAATTTGTTTTTCCAGTTCAAGTTACGTGTGCGTGTCCAGTTTAAACAAATTTGCATCGATTGACCTCACGAGTTTGTGTTTGCACGTGTTTTTCAGGTTTTTCATCTTTATATGCTCAAAAGTCACGTGATCCATGAAATTAAAGGCTTCTTACTACTTACTATCGTTAGAAACACTTTAAAATTTATTTGACTTACCAGAAGAAAAAAAATTGTTGAAATTCATCAGTGTCAAGTTTTTAATTTGGCTGAATATATATAGATCTTATTATTTTCTGTTACCTTGTGACAATATGTATTTTATTAGTATTTTAGGAGGCGGTGTTACACCTCCCCCCCCCCAAATCTTCGATCAGACGTTTACTAATTTTGCTCATTTATATAAGATAGATATTTGGTTAGCATGATTGTTTAGTATATTAATGTAAATATTATGTCATTTAAATAATTCAAATATACGTCATTTAAATAATTCAAATATATGTCATTTAAATAATTCAAATATATATGTCATTTAATGAATAAATGGTTTATTTCAATGTCAATATGTCTTTCATAATTTATCTAGTTTGGGGGTGTATATTTTATAATTTATCTAGTCGGGGGGTAAAGGTTAGGCAGGAGGCAATCTGATGGATTCAAAGAAACATATTTTCCTGCATTTTGACATTTTAAACACTTACCGACAAGACATTTTTAGTTTAAATCAGGCGCGGATCCAGAGGGGGGGTTTGGGGGGTCCAACCCCCCCCCCCCCTGCTCAGCGACATAAAAAAAAATGATGCCTTGCATCAATGAAATTAAATCACAAAATGATCCTGCATCAGTATAAAAATGATTTCTCTGTTTAAAAAGCTCAATTTGTATGTATGCCTATGTAATTTAGAGACGATGATGGCAGATTTCCGTGACAGAAACCTGGCAAACCCCCTCCTGCAAAAATTCCTGGATCCGCCCCTGTAAATATACGGAATTCTGGATTTAGCTCCGCATCTTTAGTGCACCCCCACCCGCTTCAATCTTTTTTTACTGAAAATATGAACGTGATATGCATATTTGCCACTCGAAGTTTTTCAAGGTATGCAAATATGAATGTGCTAGAAAATTATCTACATAATTACAGAAAGAGAGAGAGAGAGAGAGAGAAATGGGGTTAAACGTCCACTCGACACAAACTAGGTCATTTCGGGACTAACATATGGTTTAATTTTATTTCAATAATTCGCGTAGGGGTCTCTTAGCAGTGGGAGTCTAAAGTTAGCGTGGATGTTCGGTTTGCGACGTAGAACTAAAACTTTGCTGCACTCACTGCTCAAACGTGCACTCTAACGTTTGGAGTAGCCCACATATATCTGCTGTTGACAGAAACACATCATGCTCATCCTGTAGGAGTTTACCATACGTGCAGTATAGGCCGTGACTGATGTAGGAGGCAAAGTAGGCCTCATCTAAATAACGGGAATAATGACTACTCACCGCCAGGATTTGCGGGGAGGGGGGGGGAGGGGCTTGACATCACATAAAACAAAACTGCAATTCACCCAGGTATTGCCCGTCGTACAGCTATGTTAGATCTTCATATCGGAAAATGAGGATGTCAGTGCAAGAAAATTTGGCTCGAGTCCCATGACTGTGACAAATATAATGTGATGGTCCCTAGGGTAACATGGATGCTGACATTGCACTTAAAGGGACTATCCCGATAAGAACAGAGTCTCAAAGTCCGAGTATTTATGAAAGTTATGGACCAAAATATAGGGGCATGGTGTATTTACCTTGTCTCAAAATTTCAGCTCAAAGTATTGAGTCGTTTGGACGTGAACGTCAACACTGCTTATCCGGACACGTAACCCTTTTAAGATTTCGGGTCAATTTTTTCATTGGGTGACCTGATAATCGATTCCCGTTTCTTGAGAGGTCTATACAGTGAATGACCCATGTACTGTACTTGATAACAAAAGGTAAGTTTCACCTACATATTATTTTTATCGAAAAAAGTCTGGTTTTATCCAGATACTGTATAATACAACGGTTTCCATTTCCACATGAAGACTGTCAGGTTTAAGTTATTTACAAGCGCATCACAAATATCAGGTTAGTAATGGGTTTTAAGGGATTTTAACACAAAATTAAGCAGTTTTATTATCCAAAAAGTTATCGGGATTGGCCCTTTAACAGTCCTACTTTTCTGTACCGACTAAGCTAATGAAGATGGAATGGTCAGTGGACTTATTAGGCATATAATGGTGTTCATTTTTGGGGTTATGTTCACTATCGTGCGATTATAAAACTGTAATTTGAACAGACGTTAATTATATACATAGCTTAATGATTATGAAACATATAAAATTTGGAATTAAATGAATTATTATATCTCCAATTTTCCGCGACTACAGTATCTTATTTCATGTGACAAGATATTACTAGACAAACTAATGGAAATATTATTCTTTCCTTTTTAAACGAAAATGAAATTAACTGCGCAGTTATATGGAATCGATTATTTTACAACGCCGTTCGTAGACTTGTCCATTATCATTACCTACATATATAGACTATAATAAAATAAATATTTTAAACTATTGAAAAAAAAAACAACGATATTTGATGGATAAGGCACAGTACCGGATTTACCTTGATGATCTAGGGGACCTCTGTCTAAGTTGTATCCCTTTTTTATATGTCCTAAGCCTTTCTTACACGCACTATCATCATAATCACTAGCCTTCTCAATTGTGTTTAAAACACGTTTTTATCTGCTTCTAGTCACGAGGGTGGAATTTTGGAAGGTGCATCCTAAGTGTAATAGCCCAGAGCCTTTCTTCATCTAAATACTGCACTGATTAGGCGTATTGTCTCGTCCAGGGTTGGTAGTTGAAGCGAGTCCGGTCGTAGGATCAATACAGGAGGAGCCGTGATTATGTGACTATATATCATCTTCTCTATAATCTAAAACGACGGGGCAGCATTATTTACTTTTTGATCCTCTGTGAGATGGACGGAGCAAGACTATGTCCAGATGTGAGAGTTCCTCGTGTTTTTAGTATCTAGAAAACCTTTATAAACACCTGTGATAATGGGTGAGGTCCCAACAAAGAGTTAGTGCTTGTGGTAGAGTTTGTTCAGTAAAGGAGTTAAGTTGGGCCTCTTAACATGTTCAAATAAAAAAACAAGATTACACATTTTAAATTAAAACTGAAACCCACGGTCATTTCAAAAATTAGTCCCTGGGCCAGGTGAAATCAGCCCTTTAATTCTAAAACACACCATCAAATGATCTTTTCTCAAGGCGCATGTCCAACTTGGTGGGTTTTCTCCGGGTCCTCCCACTGCAAAAGACCCCTACGCGCAGGCGATTTATTGAAATAAAAACGAAACCATGTGTTAGACCCGAAATGACCTAGTTTGTGTCGAGTGGACGTTAAACCCCATTTCTCTCTCCCATTTAAGCAAGAAGCAAAAGGGTTTGTATTAAGATTCCCAATACCTTCATGACAAAAGTAATTGACCACATCTTTGCTCGTAATTATGACATCACAATTTCGTCTTGTAGTACATGGAACAAGCGAAGGGCTATAATTCTGGCAATGACGATCCGATATGCGCAAATATCGAAAGAAATCAAAATCTTTTGGTTATAAACATGCACTTAATGTTTCATTAAAATCGGATCCAAATTATGACCTCTAGGGGTCCACATCCTTGATATATCATATTTTGTTACACTATTTGCGTATAATGGGTGGCTATTTTGTCCGACAACTTTGGTCCGATTATGACGAAATTCGAACTCAAGCTTCATTACAGTGTAACAGTTATATATTCGAAGGTTTTTTTTAAATCGGATTATAATT
Organism: Patella ulyssiponensis; assembly: GCA_963678685.1. NCBI lineage: Eukaryota > Metazoa > Mollusca > Gastropoda > Patellidae > Patella > Patella ulyssiponensis. The sequence goes on along the minus strand of OY783226.1, from coordinate 80,258,357 downwards.
ACGATTGCGAGAGGGATCATAAGTTAAAAACGCGATTTTTCGTACAATCAGAAGCCATTATTTAGGGAGTTACAATCCCATATATTCGCTGATATCGGAAGAGTGTTCACAATCCAATTGTGGGCGGACGAAAATACAGACTACACGGATAGGGACGAGAAGACAAACGTCTAACTACTGAGATAGTGATAAGAAAATACACGACCCTAAATGAAGACAATTGAAAATACTAGACGATCACAAGGCTATTGCAATACTTTCTTTAGGTCTGAAATGTTATCTGAATTAGACATTAATTAACTTATCCGGGTCTTATCTCGGTGTCAACGCAAGCGTGTGATATTTACTGGATCAGGAACCGATTTGCTGCTGAACTTCCATTCATGATTTAATCATGAAATGGATAATCGATACTATGTTTTTTTTATCGTACCGACTTTAGTAATGACGTGCGAGACTAGGCCGAAAAGTCAGTCTCTAAAATCTCGGTTCAGAGTGGATCAATTTGAAAGAAATTGGCGGCAGATTCCCTTTACATTGTCTGGTTTTTAACTATTATAGTGAGAAATGTCATCTCTTTATCTAATCTCTCATAATGCATATATAAGCAAGAGGTCTTTAGTACAGTTACAATGGATTTTCCATCATGGCTTCCCCTCGCCAATGGTACAAAAGGGGGCTCAAGTATTCACTAATTGTGTATAACATTAATGGGTAGGGAAGTAATTGGGTCTTCATGGTGTGTACGGTCCAAAATATAATTTAAAAAAAAAATGAAATAAATTTAATTGGTTCGCTTAATCCCGTCCTCGTCAAAATCTGTTGTATACAACAGTTTAGAAACCAGTTGTTGTGGTACTCCATAACCGATATATTTTATCGTGTTCATTTATGATTATTTAAAATTATTTTTCAAAATTCCTTACCTTTCTGTAATTTTTGCTAGATTTTTCACGATGCTCTCTTTTGGATAGATCTTCCATATTCAAACAGGTTCTGGTATAATCCCTATAATTTGTGTCGTATGCGTAACCACAGGCTTTATTCAAAATACATTTAAGTTTTCTGTGACAAAAGAAATAATGCTTTTAAATCTTATTTTTGACAAACTAAATCATTTTTTAAACGATATTTTATTAACAGGTTGTGATGCTCTTCAGGTTGATCTAATTACCATCTAGTTGAAACAGTTGAAAAGTATGTTTACAGAACATACACAAGTGACGCATTTGTACATTGTCAACTTGGGTTTGCTTTCAACCTAATTAGTGTGCATTAGGGTGGTAATTCCGGTCATTTCACTTTAGAATTTAAGTGAGGGCATTCACATAAAAGTAAATTTGACAATAGCTCTATTTCTTTCTGTTTCCTGTCTTATTGAAATAGTCATGATTTTCAGGTCGATACTTAACCATTATTGCAAGAGTTTAGTGGTGTGCGGTGGTGTCATTCATTTTCAATAATGAAATGGCCTTGCCATGGCAAATTTAGCGCAGTGGTGAATTTTACCATCCAGATTTATTTTCTTGTCATGGTGTAAGTTTACAATTAAACAGATTTTTAAATCCGTATTACCGTTTTGTATAGCTCAATAATTTATGTATTATAGTCCGGATGCTGTCAGATCTGTGAGCACACATAAAATTATTTACGAATAGGTGAAGTTGGATTTAACGTCCTACTTTTTGCACACATCGGGCATGGAGATGGACATACGAACAACTATGGAGGACCGAAATTGAATTTCAACTGTCAAGGGTTCTTCAAGGTGCACACTAACGTATACTTGTGTTTAGAACCTAGTCGGTCAACATTGGGATTTAATCCGTGACCTTCTGGCTAATGAGCCAGCGCCTTACTAAATGAGCCATTGCGGCTCCCCAAAAATCAACATCGAAGTGATATAAGAAAAGAAATTTAAGCGAGTGGACCAATCCAAATGAATTTGCTGAAGTTTTGATATTCTTTTTGATATAATGAAATGTATTTTTAAAGCCACCCAGAAAATTCCGCCCAATGCGTCGTTGCAAGGTGTGCTATTTCGCGAAAAGCCGTGTTTGCGCCCTGTTCGCCGCATTAGTAAGCATTTGACATGCAATGGTACCCAGCAATCTGCGCGATTTTATTCGCCACAATTCCGCCCAACAATGCGTCGTGGCAAGGCATGATATTTCGCGTAAGGCCGTGTTTGCACCCTGTTCGCCGCATTGGTAAGCATTGAGATGCAATGGTACTACTTTTACGGATTGACAACACCGTCGGCTTCGAGTTCGAACATTGTTTACGCATGGTTCGCGCAAGTGGAACGAACATTGATGCGTGCCGAATTTTTGAAAATTTCAAAATTATCTCACGCTTCTTGATTTTGATCATTGACACGCCGCTAACGAAAATCGTGCAAGTGTCAGGGTGGCTTCAACATATAACACAAAGCAATTCTATGAAAAACATTATGGCTTCAACATTATTTAATTTAAACCGAGGAGAATGTTTTGTTGTGTATTCCACTTAGAATACATAAATTAGCGGTGGGTTCCTTTTGCCAAATGCCATTGAAGGCTCCTTAAAAATCAGGTATACGAACCCGCACATAATCTCCTGGTATATAAACAGAATGATTGTTTTACACAACGGCGATTATTGGAATAAGTTTTTATAACAACACAATTATGAAAAATATAATCATCAGTAAGAACAGAACTGGTAGGTTCAAGCACACGCAATAAAATTTTCATATCACGACCATGCATTACATCAGAGATAGCAATGCAAATTATTTGTGTGCGCCGACTGGGCTAATGAAGACAGGGTAGAGCAATGCCAGTCGTAGCGTAAGTTGTGGCACAATAGCTAGCCACCTAAATTCGTTTATTTTGCGTTGATTAAGGTAATCTTTTAGCTGTGGAGAGAAAAAGTGTACACTTAATAAGTTATTGGCCAAACCCTCTCGAGAAAATTTGTATCTAAATACTTGATAATATGGGCAGTTATAATATTAGACAAAACGCGTTTCTGCTCATTCGGGGGGTGGGGGCGAATGGTTAGCACGATCGCGCAGTACTATAAAGCCTATCATTGAGTCAACTGGCGTGGTTTCGAATCACCGGTTGCACGTGACACGGAGTAGTGTCGCCTCTCCAACCCCATGGATTTTCTCTCGATCCTCCGGTTTCCTCCCACTGCTAGAGACCACTACGCGCAAGCGAATTATTGAAATAAAATTAAACCATATCTTAGTCCCGAAATGACCTAGTATCGAGTGGGCGTTACTACATCTCTCTCTCTCTCTCTCTCTCTCTTCATTCTGAATAAAAGTCAATCAAATTAACAGCATATATACCAGTAAGATAGTGAAGCAGTTTGAAATGGATCCACATTGTCAATTTAAACACGGTCCCTTTGAATAGGTCATTGGCGTTAAAGGAGCATTATATGTGATGTAACTGTTTTATCACGAATTTGACAAGATTGAATAGCAAGTTCAACAGACGAATCCATCTTTGGCCACCAGTAAAGTGAACGTGGGCGTTGCCTTATACTTCGATTCCCCTGTGGCTTCCAATAGTCAAATTTATCCGTGCAGCAGATGCGTATAGTATAGAAACACAGTTTCATCATAAAATTAGATTGTCGAGAACAGCAAGGATAATAAGTCAGCAGACACACCTTTCTTACTCGCAGGTCATCCATGTAAAACCATGTGCCGTCTAGTAACGAATAATGAACAGTCGGTACTTGCATTCTTTAACTCAGAAACAACGTGGAGATCGCTAACAATTACAGCAAATTTGTCATCATCAAAGTTAGGTAAGGGGATTCTCGGCAACCGTTTTGTCAACTTCTTTTTGAAACACTAAACGTCTAAAAATCAAGTGCGCAGCATTATCTATAAGATCATCTTTAGGAGAAATGCCAGAGCATAGACCTGTCGAGGAGGCAACCCTGCCCTCATAAATGCAAAAACAAAAGAAAACAGAAATAGTTCATAACACTCGAATCTGATGAGATTTCCTATCAGGGTACATGTATGTGGCTATGTGCCCTCCCTTCCGCGAAAGTGTCGTCTGTTCTGAAAATTTGCCCTCATTTCTGACGTATGATCACGGGAGTTGGATTGCGCATGCTATATTTGAGTGGGCGGACATTATAATTTCAGAACTTGACAAATTTCGCGTAGCGGTTGGGTTTGATAAAATCATAGAATTATGCGGTAAGGCTTCACCTTTATTTCAATGGGAATTGCTTCTTTCTGACATTTTTAGCATAAAATTATGGTCATAAAACCATATATGGAAAGTGACGTATGATCACGTGAGTTGGATTGCGCATGCTATGTTTGACTGGGCGGACATTATAATTTCAGAACTTGACAAATTTCGCGTAGCGGTTAGGTTTGATCAAATCATATAATTATGCGGCAAGGCTTCACATTTATTTCAATGGGAATTGATTTGTTATATGTTAAGCTATGTGCAGTACAGTTTTGAGTTAGTGTATGTGTAAATTAAGGGTGCTATAGGCCAGTAAACTTTTTGTAGTCATTTGACTAAAAAAACTTGCGCAAAGGAACTCTGTAGGAAAAGCCACTACTGAGCCTGAAGTAAGACATCAGTAGTGGAACCATTTCTATATAGCCGTGTTGGAGCCGACATGCGATTAAACCACATAAAACCAGTTAAGGCTTATGGTAATCGACTGATTGTTGTTGGTTTACAATTTTCTCTGAATTTAGTTTCGATTTTTAAAAGTTTGCAGTTTGCAACCCGTTATAATCAATTCTTCTGTATCTCTGGATCTTCGGACCAACTGGTTAGTCTGGTTTCGTTGGGCCCCCATCGCTGTAAAGAATACGTGATATCACTGACATAGCGATAAACTAAACTAGATTGATTCACTATATCCTGCACCTCACTAATAGATCATTTGTGTCCTCTGATTAAACCCATAACATTCTTCGGTGCATATGAAGATCAATTTTAGTAATTTGGAAAAAAAATATGTCATACAGACATGTAAATTGCAATTGTGTGTGAGACGGACAATGACCAGAATGTGCCCGGTTTCTTTCGTGCTGTTGATGAAAAGGCTCCGGCACAGGTTTCAACTGATGGCTTCCAGTTTAAATTTCGCAACTAATATTACCATAATATTCAAAATCAACTTATCTGCCTTGTTTTTCATTTTGCAAAACGGGCGACATTTTTTACGTTTTTAGCTTCAGCATAGCCAAGGCCAATCCTCTAACCGTTACCACGAACTCAATTGGCATGACGTATTTTGTCGCCAGTAACTTCCTTGGCCCTGCTTAAAGTAAACTCTTTGGACCTGTGCCACGGCTGGTGTCCCAATCTTGGCCATCTTCTTGTTTATAGGGTTTGTGTGAGTTAATCGAGTGACGCTTTTGATGCTTGCTTTTCCATATTATTTTCTTTTTTTTAGTTCGGTTAGTTCTTGATTGTTATGCTCCTGTTCAAATCTTCAGGACTTGAGCCTACTCAAAACCCCTTTTCATGGCTCAAATATTATGTCAAATCGATACTAACATGTGCCACAGGACCAAATATCACCCAACATACTTTCCAGTTACTCCAGCACAAGATATCATAAAGTTAAACAAACTTCTCCAACTGAAAAAAATATGAAGGCCTGGGTCGTCGTATTGAGAGTGAGCGTCGGTTGCAGAGTGGGTGAGGCCCTCGCTTGCTAACCAGGGGTTTGGAGTGGCGATTCCCCCACCCCGCCCAATTCAGGTGGGCACAGATTACATTTTAAGTTACAATCATTCTTCGTGAAACGCATAAAATTTAAAATTTCATTTTGATTTTAGTTAAAAAATTATTTTAGTGATTTTAGCTTAAAGATACATTATGGGAGATTTTGATAAGGAGCTAGCCATTCTTGCTATAACAGTTCAAAAATAGATGATGAAAGAAGAATATGTTGAAAATTTCAGTCAGATTACTTTATCACCTCTGTAATTTTTGACTAGAAATGGTAGTTAACCCCATCTTCACCGATTCTTAGCATGGCCGATCGTATAACCTCTGCTGTCTGCTGTCATCATATCCGAATTGATATGAGTGAGTGAGAGGGTAAATTTTCATTGCTACTTTTATTTTGGCCATGCATTAAATCAATTGGATATAGGAAATAATATTATAATACAATTATGATAAATCTATAGGTGTACACCAGTGGCGTCGTGACTATTGGGGAAATAAAAATATTTTTATTGATATTTTTAAGACAGAAGACCTGTCCGTCTGTTTTAGTCATCACACGGTCTCCAGGAATTGTATGATTTGTCATTATCTGTGTTTAGTTTATTGCACTTTAAATAGTTTAGATGTCATTTATTAAGGCCTCGCTCAACAGCGGCCTCGCTTCGTACACTCTATCATTTAGCCTCGATCTAAAAGTATGACATCAACGTAACGGTTAATCTCCACTCACGACGCCATTTAAAATTAAATCTGTCAACGAAATCCTGTTTAATTCCAAGCTGAATCCTAGCCATCCGTGGGTCTACAGAGTTGATTTTGTGCTTGTGTAAATAAAGATATAATTTATAATTTCTATGACATCTGAAGCCTAAATAAAGACTTGCAATAATCAGATTTAGCTTTTGCATGATGTATGTTTAACGTGGAAAGACGATGACCAACTCTCGATGTCATCAGATATCTCCGATATAAATATAAAGTTCAATCATGTTTGGATTTAATCTAAAAATGGTGAAGCGAGGCTTATCTTGGAACAACCAGGGCGGTGGTTGCAATTAATGCACACATCCTGTCGAATCTTCAAAAGCTAATATCTTTGCTCGCAATGGAGCAATTTGAATGAAATTTTGTATAAATTCATTTTGCAATATCTTTTTTCGAATTATTCAGGCCCGTAGCTAGCGGGGGCCAAAGGGGGCAGCTGCCCCCTCCCTGGAAAATGGCGCCCTTTGCCCAATGGGGAAAAATCGGCTCCCTCAATGGGCGCCAAAGGACGCAATACGAGGCCAACGACCAATGTCTCCATATTAGTATGGGCGCCACATAAAACCGAGTGACATTGGTTGGGCGTCCACGACGAGATTGGTTGCAATTAATGCACACATCCTGTCGAATCTTCAAAAGCTAATACCTTTGCTCGCAATGGAGCAATTTGAATGAAATTTTCAATAAATTCATTTTGCAATATCATTTTTCGAACTATTCAGGCCCGTAGCTAGCGGGGGGGGGGGGCCAAAGGGGGCAGCTCCCCCCCCCCCCCGAAAAATGGCGCCCTTTGCCCATTGGGGAAAAATCGGCTCGCTCAATGGGCAGCTGCCCCCACCCCCCTAGAAAATGGCGCCCTTTGCCTATTGGGAAAAAATCGGCACCCTCAATGGGCGCCAAAGGACGCAATACGAGGCCAACGACCAACGTCTCCATATTAGTATGGGCGCCACATAAAACCGAGTGACATTGGTTGGGCGTCCACGACGAGATTGGTGCCAAACCAATGTCACTTGGTTTAATGGGCGCCTCGCCAATCATTTTGTTATATATGAGGCCTTCCCCAAATAGTGAGGCGTTTCATAATAACCCACACGATCAATACCACAACTGATTGGGCGCCCAAAACGACTTAACCTGTGGGGTGCCTAATCCCTGAGAGGCGCTCATAATGACATGATTGGTGGGGCGCCTTATAATATTAGGCCGCACATAGTGCATAATTCTGAATCGGATTAGTTGGGCGCCGACGACTTGATTAATGTGGCGCCCAAAACAGCATGGGTTGTGGGATGCCTCATCCCAGAGGGGCGCTGATAATGCAGTGAAAATTGGGCGTCTAAAACGGCGTGATAAATTTTCTAAATTCAAAAGGCGTGATTATATTATGATCATGGGCGCTAGTGGGATTGGTTAGGCGCCCACGAATGAATTGGGCACCCAAAACGGCTTGATAATCTTCAAAATACAAACAGCATGATTTGTGGGGTGCCCAATCTTGGAGATTAGTTAGGCGCCCACAAATGAATTGGGCGCCCAAAACGGCTTGATCTGTGGAGCATGATTTGTGGGGTACCCGATCCAGGAGCGGCGCCAACAATGACGAGATCATGGACGCCCATAATATAATGCTAGTGAGATTAGTTAGGCGCACACGAATGAATTTGGCGCCCAAAACGGCTTGAAACGTGAGGCGCCTTATCCCGGAGATGACATGATTGGTGGGGCGCCTTATAATGTGTGGCCGCACATAGTGCATAATGCCGAATCTGATCGGTTGTGCGCCCACGACTTGATCATTGGGGCGCTCAAAACGGCATGTTTTGTGGGGTGCCTCATCCAAGAGGGGTGCCCATAATGCCGAGATAATTGACGCCCATTATATAATGCTAGTGCACTTGGTTAGGCGCCCAGGAATGAATTGGGAGCCCAAAACGGTGTGATAATCTTCAAAATTCAAGCGGCATGGTTTGTGAGGTACCTCATCTCGGAGATCATGGGCGCCCATAATATAATAATGCTAGTGAGATAAGTTAGGCACGCAGGAATGAATTGGACGCCAAAAATGGCGTGATAATCTTCAAAAGTCGTATTCCTTCCTTCAAACGTTTATAATGTTCATATCCAAATGTCACAGTACGCAAATATCGCATATTCAGCTACAAAATTGAAATGTTCCGTCATTTTCAGGTGTAAACCCTATTTTCCAAAATTTTCTGGGGGTAGAGCGCCATAGGCAATCTGACTTTTCGGGCAGACGGGTAAAGTGAAAACAAAAAAATATTATTTCATCTAGTTGGCAAAATAAAGTGCCCGAAATATAATAAAACACTAATTTTTGAAAATGAATACCGATGTATTTAATCACGGGCTGGAATAGCAGGAACAAACGTTTGCAGTAGTCAAATATAAACGATTGATTGGAATTCGACTCAACCACAAGTTAGGCTATATCAGACCACCTACTGCATTCAGGGACTGAAATATCAAGAAAATGCGTTTGAGGTCGTCAAATTTTCCCTTGGAGGGGGGAGGCGTTCCTAGACGTCTGTTGGCCTAACCCGAAATTTGTTCGGGCATTTTAGGTTCTGCCCCCCCCCCTTAACAGTCATCGAGCTCGTACGCCTATGGAGAGCCCGTTATAGACCCTTGGACCGTCAAGTGTAGGTACATCGGCGCCCACAGAAGCCTCATTGGCGCCCCCAGAAACATTTGCCTCACTAGTTTGCCTCCCTTGTAATTAATAAAGCTGTAAAATGGTCAATTTCATTACACTGGAGGGTGTATAATGATCAAATAACGTCTCCTTGGCAATAAAAACGAAGGGGAGTGTTAGAACTAGTGAGTATTGTGAGATGATAGCAGACGAAATGTCGTCAACAAGTCAAAACAAAATGGGAGCTGATACACGTTGTTAACATTGTAATATATACTCAAAGAGTTGTAAGAAGTTTTATTTTAATCCCTTTAAGTGCCTGTGAAAACTTCCTGTCGTACACAAAGTGGAAACAGCACCGGAAAATCCAGGGTAACTTTCTTAGATAACACTTGGAGCAAAGATAAGAATTATTCAACTTTCAATCACTGTTTACAGACATATATTTGATCCAGAATCACAGAACTTTGCACACAGTAGTTATTGATGTATTTGATTCATTAAACATACATTATGCAAGAGCTAAATCTTCCTATTGCAAGTCTTTCTTTAGGCCTGAAATGTTTTCTAAATTATTAATTAGACATTAATTAACTTATCCAGGCCATAATCAACTCTCGATATTAAATAGATTGGAACAGTTCGGCCGTATTGTGATTGAAGTCAGTACCGTGGTTGAAATTATTGCACACGTCTTGTAAAACCTCCAAAGGCTAATATCTTGGCTCGCAATAGAGTAATTTTCTTTAAAATAAATGGGTTTTTTTAAAGGCCAATTATTTTAGCTAAAATAAGGCAAATAATTTTTGACTCAAGTCTAGATAATATTTTTCAAAATTTTGTAGACCCTACGCTTTTCTTTAGGAAGTGCAAAATTGTAGAAGAGTTATTGTATCCCATAAAGTATGACGGACAGACATGTATAATGGTCCCCGGCAATATTCGAAAGGCGGGGGTGGAGGTGGGGGGGGGCAAAAGTACGTGATACCAAACTCGCGTACCACGTTTCGTTTGTATAGAAAAATCGGCTCTCCCAATGGGCACCAAAGGACGCAATACGACGCCAACGACCAACGTCTCCGGCCGTCACATAAAGCCGAGTGACATTGGTTGGGCACCTGCGATGAGATTGGCGCCCAACCAATGTTATTTGGTTTCATGGGCGCCTCGCCAATCATATCGTGATATATGAGACGCTCCCCAAATGAGACGCTCTCTCATAATGACCCAAGCGGTTAACACCACAACTGATGGGGCGCCCAAAACGGCTTGATCTGTGGGTTGACTTATCCAAGAGAAGCGCCCATAATGACATTAATGGGGGCGCCTTATAATGTTGAGCCCCACATAGTGCATAATGTCGAATCAGATTGGTGGGGCGGCCAAAACGGCATGATTTCTGGAGTGCATCATCCCAGGGGGGCGCCAATAATGCAGAGATCATGGGCGCCCACGACTTGATTAATGGGGCGCCCAAAAGGGGATGATTTGTGGGGTGCCTCATCGCAGAGGGGCGCCCATAATGCCGAGATCATGGTCGCCCATAATGTAATGCTAGTGGGATTGGTCAGGCGCCCAAAATGGCGTGATTATCTTCAAAATTCAACCAAATCGCACTCTAACCCGATTCCGAACTTTTCATTTTTCTCATAAATTATTATAGGTACGTTAAAGTCGTATTTCTTCCTTCAAATATTTATAATACGCCAATATCCCAAATTCAGTTTCAATATTGAAATTTTCCGTCATGTTCAGGTGCAAACCCTATTTTCTAAAATCTTCTTGGGGGAGAGCATAATAGGTAACCTGACTTTTCGGGTAGACGGGTAAAGTGAAAACCAAAAAATATTATTTTATCTGGTTGGCAAAATAAAGTGCCTGAAATATAATAAAACACAATACCGCGAATTTGTACTAAATTGACTATGGATTAAAACATTTTGTCTGGAGCCAGTCATCGATTATTATTAGTGAATGCAGCTTCAACAATACAGTCCGATTCGATGGTTGGAATTAAGATCGGAATAGAGTGGGATTTGGGTTACAAAACGATCGATCGGAAAATTGGAAGTTGCTTTACGCTTGGATTAGAATAACAGAAAAAAAACCATATGCGGCGGTTGTTTGGGATTCAGGTAGGCCTTAAGCCACGATATTCCTGAAGCAATGGCCCAAGAAATCCCTCTCTGGCCATTGTTGACCAGCCATTCGTTTAATCTGGGGTCTCCCCTAAAACTTTGGACAGAGATTTAAGATATTGCACCCGTTCAGATAGCCTTGTTTGTCACGCAATTACTTTCTCTGCAACATTCTGCTATGGACTGGTTAATTGGGAATAATAAAATCGTTAGCCATGGCGTAACTTTATATAAAAATATTAGCTCCAAGTTGGAGCTCAGTTTAAAGCGTAATGACATTGTTACGCAGTTAGCTATTGGTTGTTAATCGGACTATTTACCAGTCATAATTTGAAACAGAAATTTGCTTCCATTACAGCAGTGTTAAGTGGGATTAACTCTAATCAAACGAAACATTTCGAGGAGCATGGTACGCCACCTAAGGTAGACTATATTGGACCACATGAACACGTTTGCGGCAGTCAAAATTTGCTCCCGACGCCCCCGTATCAGACCACCTACTGTATTCGGGGACTGGAATAGCAAAAAACGCGTTTGAGGTCGTCTAATTTTCCAAATTTACTTTGGGGGGGGGGGGGGGGGCTAGACGTATGTAGGCCTAACCCGAAATTTGTTCGGGCATTTCAGGTTCTGCCTCCCTAACATTTATCGAGCCCGTTCGCCTATAGAGAGCACCCTATAGACCCTTGCACGTCACCGTGTAGGTACATCGGCGCCCCCAGAAGCCCCATCTGCGCCCCCAAATGCCTTTGCCCCCCCCCCCTCCCAGCAATTTTGGGCTAGCTACGGGCATGAATTTCTACCCCCAGTACAGTTTTTTCAGCATAGTCAGAAACTTTTGTAAACCGTTCTTTGGATTTGTCTCCAAAGAATGATGTGGTCATATCAAAGTTTTCATTAAGAAAACTTGCATTTTAGTTAAAAGGAGCTAAATAGCTAACATTTGGGACCTAGCAATGGACAGAAGTGGGTCGCAACGCATATAATACTGTAATATGAATGTATATAAACTGATTTACATTCAATGGTTTCGGTTTTACTCTAATTTCAAATCAGTTATGTTCGGCGAAAAAAGCCAGCAGTCTCAATCGAATGCAAATTTCTAGCGTCTGGTTATTCCAGTCTCTATACGCCGTTTGATTTGGTGCAATGTTTCTAGCCTCGTTCATCGAGTATCTTGCTAGAACTGGGGCTTAAACGCATTAAGGTACACGATTCGTGTACCAATTAGTAGGGCGGGTATGTGAAATGGGTGTGCACTTCCGGAAAGAAGCATGGAAATTGGAATTCGATATAAGAGTAGGCCGTAGCGCCGCTGCCCGGGCAAAATTTCCCTCGTAGCACACTGTATGGCATATGCCCGTCTTCCATTAGCCCAGGTCAGGTGCATAAGAGTAGGACGTTAAACCCCATTTCATTCATTCATTCTCCTCGGGCATGTGCTGCAGTTACATCTGTTCAACCAACCAACTGGGGCATTTATGCTGATAATTTGGCCAGCACCTTTATGTCTTGGAGTTTTGTATAGATTTTTCGGACACGGGTATCATAAGACATTGTTTCTGCTTTGTGAAAATCTCCCCTAGTTCCATAACAGAAAAGGCAAGCTTACTGATATGGCTCGTCTGTATGACATATTGATAACATATTTTCTTTACAAGGCATTATTAGTAAATATATTTCTAAAACTCGCGGTAGAATATACTGCCTTTTCAACGATTTGCTGTCGACTTTGATTCTGTACCACATAGTAATCTGTGGAATGTCTTGCTAAAAAATGGCATACATGGTAAATTTATCAATATCATAAGAGATATGTATTCAAAGTCAAAATCGTGTGTCTTAGCTCCTGATGGCATAACTTAGATGTTTAGTTGTACCAAGGGTACTAGGCAAGGGTGTATATATTTCATAGTATGGTTAAAGGGAGACAACCATCGACTGTTTTTCACACATTGATTAGTTGAATGACCCGTACAGATAAGAGTTGACAAGATGTTAATTCGTGTAACCTATAGATCTGGGCCGGGTTGCTCAAAACTAAGTTATTTTAACGACCCGTTAAACTCTAACGGATCGTTATCTTTGTATAACGTGTCGTTTGTTAACGGTCAGCTAAATTTCGGTTGCTGGAAAGTCATTAAAGTTAATCCAAGAGAAGACTGTTCATTGGCTGAATTTAAAATTTTTAATTTCAATGTACATGTATAACAACTTCATAGAAGTTACTATTAACAAGAAACTGAAGACAGCGAGACAACTGTGCAGTCTGTTCACAAAACTAGATTAAAGACAAAAAGATGACTAGAATTTACAACAGAAAAAACTATAGAATACTTTATTTTTTTCCTTTAGAAATTTTAGCGTAAATCTGTGGGAAAAATTATGGGATTTGCACTACAGAATTATGGGGCCATTATTTCCTATAGTCCACCAAAATTCTGTAGAATAGTATAGAATTTCATCCTATAGAAAATGGAATAGGCCCGCATCGCCCAACCCTCTGTAGAAAACTACATTGGTAATTTATGACTTTTTGCTACAGCCAACTAATGCCGTCATTAAACAGATAACGGAGCCCCAAACCTCCGTTAAATACAACGCCAAGTTAACGACACATTAAAGTTAATGGGACTTCCAGCAACAGTCTTTCTCTCTGTTAAAGTTAACGATCCGTTGGAGTTAACGGATCGTTAAAAGATAACGGAGCTTTGAGCAACCGGCCCCTGGGCAGTTGGACCGCTTTGTGGACAAACAAAACTTATTTTCAAAGAAAGTTTGTGAAGGAGTTAATATACTCGGTTTATGTTTACGGATGGGTCTCGGTTTACAATAGTATTTGAAGGAAAAAATGTAATTTTCTTTTTAAAAGAAACCCCATCCAATTGGTTCATATCAGATTCTGGAATATTTCTCAGAGGAGGCAATATCGAAAATGGGTTGCCAGACTACCCACCATACGCAACAGTAGCCATAGGGCGAGTAAACAAGGTGTGTCGTATATTTATTCTTATAACATTCTTGTACACAGTGGAAACCGCACCAGAAAATCCAGGATTACATTCTCAGATAACACTTGGAGCAAACACAAACCTGGCCCCCGAATTTACAAAGTATTCAAGTTAAGAATTACTCAACTTTCAATCACTGTTCATGAGAAATGTATTTGAAACAGCCTTGCACATAGTTGATCTATTTGATACATTAAAATAATGTTTTATAAAGGGCTATTATTTTAACTAAAAGTGGTATTATTTTGGTTAAAATAAGGCAAATAATTTTTAGTAAATTGTCAAGTCTGAAAATACTTTGTGAACTCTGTCCTGGTTAGCAGACCACTTTGTGAGCCACTGTGACTCCAACAAATTATGAATGTCCACCATATCAAAAAGATCTGGAAGCAAGATTAGGGTAAAAGGCAGAAAATTTGAATAAGATTTCAAGACTGTTCAAACAAGCCAACAGTGAGGCTGATGTCCCCAACCGAAATCCCAAAATAAATAGATGACACATAAATTGATCGCACATTTCTTTTTTCAAAGGTATGAGCGATACAGTAATTTCATCACTATACAGTAATTTCATCACTATCAGATAGAATCAAGGTTATCTTGTCCCAGAGCATCGACCACTTTGGAATGTTAATCATCGACTCAGTTAAGACATTCACCTGATGAACATCTACATCAAGTTTAATCATCCTACCTCAATTATAGGCTGAGTATGTTTCAAAGTGACCAGTCAAATTGCTTGTCACTCCTAAGCCTAAGCAGAAAATTCTCACCATCAAACTTAGTTAAGGTAATGACACAAGGAATCTATACTTGTGAAACACTATTGTTTTTGTTAAAATTATTCTTATTCTTATTTTTTTTTCCAATTTGCTTATATCTCAGCAACCTCTTGTCGGACCGATACAATGTCTTCAATTTTACTGGAAAAGTGGGTGTGACTTAAAGATTAAAGCTATTCCCGGCATTCTGCTACAATGCGAAATGTCCGAAAATGTCGTTTTTTGAAATATTGCCGTAAAATAAACAATAATCATTGGATTTTAGCATATGATGCATTTTGACAGAGCCAGAAACAGGGGACATAGCTATGGTACTTTTGTTTTTTGATGAATCTTGGAAGATATTAGGCGCCAAATTTTGAAAATTTAAATTTTTACTAAAAATTTTTTTTATTTATAAATATTTTTATATGACACTTTAACCAAGGTTAAAGAGTCATCTGATTTGAGCAAAAATGTCAACATTCCAGGCGCGGATCCAGGATTTTTTGCAGAAGGCGCTCAACCAATAAGCGGGAGGTTTGGGGGCCCTCCCCCAGAAAAATTTGGTAAATTAGATTCAATTTGGTGCATTCTGATGTATTTCCGGAAGGTAAATTCCAAAATTACAGGTCTAAAAATCGCCAATAAAATCGCATAAAAATTTTCAAGTCTGAGCAGGGGGGGGGGGGGGGGTCCGGAGCCCCTGGACCCCCCCTCTGGATCCGCGCCTGTATTCTTTGTTTCCGTAATATTCCTTGGCCGCCATTGGCTAATTCAGTTTTTCAGTCCTACATTAATTATTTATTGTTCGATTTGTAGAAAACCATGTTCATATGTTCCGTGGTTCAAAATGTCATTTTTTTTGTTACCGGTAAAGTTTCCTGTAGGCACCGGAAGTGGCGTCAATTCAGCAAAAACTACAATATTGACAGTTCGGTACCACTTATTGAAAGCAAATACTATTTTCTACAATTCTTATCTTACTCAAAAGATGCGCCCTGTAACGGTGCACAAAATCTCGTGCTCAGTTTTTTTAATTTCGATTTTTTTTTTCGGGCCATTTCGATTAAAAGGTAAAAAAAAGGGGTAAAAATAAGCTATTTACAACCCATCCAGTGTCTTCATATATTAAAATATTTCCTCGATACTTTCATAAACTTGTAGCAATAATCCATACAAAGATAATGTATGCCGAGAAATGTGCAATTTTGAATGAGTCACTTTTTACGTTATTTTGGCTGTAAAAGAGTCAATCATTCGATTTTCAATCAGTCTGTTGCCTATTGCCACAGTCGACCATTCCAAACCATTTTAACACTTTCACCGGCAGTGACATCATTTAGGCAATAACTGAATTTTTAGCCTTAAAAATACATTTTTTATTCAAATGAGTATTATTTTTTAATATTTTTACAATTATGAAATTTGGTTCCAGTCAACAAATAGAATGAACCCATACGATCATATAGATACCACAAAATGGTTTCTAACTTGTACGGTTGCAGAGAAATGGACGATTTTCCACAAGTCACTTTTTACTTTATTTTGGCTCTAAAAGAATCAGTTATTCGATTTTCATAAAATTTTCACCATTTGTCTTATGCCATTTACGATTTCGTAAAACTATTTTTACTTTTTTTTAGTATCACCATAAGTGATGTCATTTTGGCAAAAACTGAATTTTAGTCCTTCAAAACATATTTTATTCAAATGAGTCTGATTTGTAATGTTTTCAAAATTATATTTGATTCAAATCAACCAATAGATTGAACCCATACGATCATACAGATACCACAAAATTGTTTCTAACTTGTGCAGTTGCAGAGAAATAGGCGATTGTCTACAAGTCACTTTTCAAGGTTTAAGGTCTATAAAAGTGGCAATTATTATTCTATTTACATAAAATTTTCACTATTATATGCCATTTCGGATTTCATAAAACTAATTGAACATTTTCATTATCACCGGAAGTAATGTAATTTTGTCAGGATCACTTATAACAAATGTATACAAGCCAACAGTGAGGCTGATGTCCCCCGCCGAAATCCCAAAATAAATAGATGACACATTAATTAATCGGACATTTATTTTTTTCAAACGTATCGAGCAATCAAACTGTACACGAAGTGTCATCCAAAAGTGTTTTATAAAGAAAAATGCTAAAACCGACGAGAAAAATGAAAATGTACCCTAGTTTAGTAGTTAGGGGGACCCTAAAGGCAGACAAAAGGGCCCCCACGCTTGACAAAAGGGCCCCTCTGGCCAAGGGAAAGGGCCCTCGTGTCCGAGTCAATCGTTTCTATACACTGTTACTGTCGAATCCATTACTGAATGAGAATGCAGTCATTGTATTGGCATAAAAATCATCAATCAAGATGAACCTAAGTTATCTTGTTGCAAAGTATCAACCAATCAAATTGTTTATCTCTGCCTACACTAAGAAGAAAATGCTCATCTTCGAACTCCATCAAGGCATTGACCTAATAAGCATACACACCAATTTTGAACATTTTAACTCAATTCGAAGGAGAGTTATTGTGTTCCAAAGTATCGACCAATCAAATTGTGTATCGCTCTGCTTACCCTGAGCAGAAAATGTTCATTATCGAACTTAGTCAAGGTATTACTGTAATGAAACTATACACCAAGTTTCATCACTCTCACTTAATTAGAACTAAAGTTATCGTGTCCCAAAGCTTCAACCAATCAAATTGCTTATCTCTGCTTACCCTAAGCGGAAAATGCTCATCTTCAAACCCCCATCAAGGCATTGACCTAATAAGCATATACACCAAGTTTGAACATTTTAACTCAATTAGAAGGAGAGTTATTGTGTTCCAAAGTCTCGACCAATCAAATTGCGTATCGCTCTGCTTACCCTGAGCAGAAAATGCTCATTATCGAACTTTCAAGGTATTACTGTAATGAAACTATACACCAAGTTTCATCAATATCTCTGCTTACCCTAAGCGGAAAATGCTCATCTTCGAACTCCATCAAGGCATTGACCTAATAAACACATACACCAAGTTTGAACATTCTAGCTCAATTAGGAAGAGAGTTATTGTGTCCCAAAATGTGTGACGGACAGACAGACAGGACAGACAGACGGACGAACCCATTTTAATAGTCCCCCAACTTTCTTCGAAAGGCGAGGGACAAAAATGAATTGGTATTGCTGGATTTGGTTGATTCTGCGTCCAATTTATTTAATGTGTACAATACTTATGTGGAAATCTGTTTAAGAACGCGTCTGCGAGAGCACCATGCAGTGGCCGGCACATGGTGGGTGACCAAATTTCACCAAATTTTTTATGTATGATGGCTAACCCCCCAAAAGTCCACCGACATAATATGAGATCAATTGAACAATTATTAGACCCTAGAAAAATAATTGAAATTATAAGACAGAAAAAAACATGAAAAATCAACAATTTAATGCTATTTTTCAGTTATTTGTTACAACTCAAGTAGATAAGGTAGATGAATGAAACTCGATAGGGTAGTAGATATGGGCCTTCAGTGTATTTCCTGAAAGTTTGATGGACCCCCTTAGAGGGATTCCTGGTTTAGGGTCTTAGTGCTGGAAGGTACCAAAAATAGCATAATTATGTAGGTGATAGCATTTTAACCATATCTCACCCACTGCGGGTATATGAATTTTTTTGGAATGCTGAGTGAAAAGGTATTTATCTATAGTATTACGATCAAGAAAAAAAATGGGTAGCACTCGAACCACTTAGCAGTAAAAAAATAACTATTTCGATTCCAAAATGATGATTTTTTCCCATTTTTTTGACAGATAAAACACCATTTAAGCCCTATAAACTTTTGTATTAGAGCATTGAAATGCAAATTGAGGGGGTATACCACACACCACACATACACCCGAAGAGAGTCCTAATATTCAAAAAACAAGTTCGAACGAAAAATGACTGGTGTATGGGGTACTGATCCAAATACAAGAAAAATTCAATCGGAAATCGAGTGGAATAACGACTCATGAATCTGAGCTGACCTGAGTTTTAGAAGCGATTTTCAAAAAAAATCCGAGATCTGTATCAGCAGGGGGCACTTGTGAGAAAATTACTGATATCGACCCCACCGTTAATCTGCTATTGAATTTTCTGATATCAAGTCTCCGATTGGATAGATAAGGAGGGGAGACTTTGATATCAGAATATGGTCTCAGAAAATTTTTCAAAAGGTGTCCCCCGGTATTATTGGATCCTTGCTGCTTATAGAGATGAAAAATGCAGTTTTGGACATGCATAAACGCGAATACCGCCTGTTATGCATGTCTTAAACGCCGCCATAATCCCTTCCAGAAGGGAAGGATACACTTTACGAAGTTTTCCAATAATCACGCTTCCAACAACCTGCATCAACAGTACCTAATCAATACCATCATCATCAATAAAGATTCTCCGTGAATTGCAGCACATGGTTTCTTCTCATATTAAAATATGAGAAGATAATTACGGAATGAAAACTCAATATAATAATATATTGTTTCATCAAATACGTTCATTTTTGAAAATGTGAATTTTGAAAATCACCAAAACAACAAAATATTTAACATAAATTTTTCAATTTCAAGATTGCAAATATTTCACCAAATAATAATAATACGTATCGGTTCAATATGCTCAGCCTGGAATCTACGAGTCTCATGAAGAACACCAATACTAAATTTTAACTAATCTGCAAGTGATACGTTTGTTACAGGCAATTGGAGAGTTTCATTGAAATTATAGACTCCAGTATACTAGGTAAAATAGTCTTCTAGGTGCAAAATTAAACTACATAGTACTATATGTAATGAAGGCAACAGTATTCAAATAGAGAAGACTGCTCCCACAGCAAGTTAGTCATAATCTGTGACCCTCAGGGGGTCACAGATTATGTCCAACAAACCTGCTAACAGGGAAAAGAGAGGTAAAAACCACCAATTTTATGATAGCAGGCAGCTGTTAGAGCAGGCATCTTGAGATGTGCCAAATGATGTATTTAGGATGTTGTGATTTAATGTGCCATGAAAGTGAAAGGATTATAGAAATTTACAGGTGTTGATTTGGCACCATTACAAAATGAAGACATAGATGGTCGATACAATACAGACTTGGTCGGTCTTTGTCACCGTATCACATGATATCATACGGAAAATATTATGTACAATGAGTGAAACAAATGGGATAATAGTAGAGAAGGCCAAAAGTCGTTACTTATTTACAAGTGACGTGTTGAGATCAAATAAGAAAGTCCAAGTTGATATCTATATGGGCCGGACAAACAGACTATTTATAAAGTCATCATTCTGAAAATCAAAATTTCCAGATCTGGCGAGTAAAAGCATCCATTCCGAGTTTACATCAGTCTTTGGCAAATGAAGCCGCTGTAAATGGCTTGTAATGTCTTTGTTGCATGCGCGTAAATTCACAATTGTAGTTTCTGAAGGATAACTGGCTAGTAAACCGCATTTTATTCGTGGAAAAAGACGGGAAAACGAGCAAACGGGGGACGCCGCCATCTTGGATGCTGACAGGCTGGATTCCAATCCCAACTTCAACAATCTGGCCGATGATCTGTTCCGGCCCCGACTGATCGATGGTGAATGAGGCTTATTCAAACCTAAAAACACAGGCAAAGACCGATTTTATTAGTGAAATAATGTCAGAAAATTAGTAATTTTCCTTAATTTCGATCGTCGAATTCAGTATTAAAGAGATCTGTGCTAGCGATTTTTTCAAAACCAAATATTAGTATTAGTTGACCTCAACCTCCATTATTAATGGATTTATCCTCAGCCCCGCAGTGGTGGAGATATAGCACCATAAAGTTCATATGTATCACCTTAGAGCAAAAACTACCTATCTACATGAATTTCTCATGGTCCAAACTATGTCGGAAAAATGTATTGGTCATTTTTTTATGAGAGTAGTTGACAATACCTTTCATGAAAAATAATGAGAAATAATAAAATATAATCAGGCAATTTATGAGAATTATTTGAATTTAGGCCATAAATCATAAAAAAATAACGTTTTTTCAGTATAAACTGGTCATAGCTGGTTCTCTCTAACTAAAA
The DNA here is from genome assembly GCA_963678685.1 of Patella ulyssiponensis. Lineage (NCBI taxonomy): Eukaryota > Metazoa > Mollusca > Gastropoda > Patellidae > Patella > Patella ulyssiponensis. The sequence continues at coordinate 80,237,212 of OY783226.1, read as the reverse complement.
GGTTGGTGACCCCCAAATTTCATGTGGGGTACCCAATGACCAATTCCACAAAGTTTGACCAAAATCGCCCGATATCGCTTGTGCCGCTTTTTTTCAATTTTGCATGGTTGTCTCGCGAACGCATTCTTAATGGTTTCATTGGTACCGGAAGTGACATATTCAAGGGTAACGTGGCACCGGAAGTGACAGGTTCAAAGGTAACGTGGCACCAGTGAAACCCGTCATTCCTGCATGCAGGTCTAGTTAGAACTAAAGTTACAGTGTCCTAAACCATCAAATTGCTTACCCTAAGCAGAAAATGCTCATCTTCGAAGTCTATCATTACTATCAATGCATTGGCCTACTAATAAACACCTACACCAAGTTTGAACATTCTAGCTCAATAAAAAGATAGGTTGCCAGGCAACGAAACATACGCCCGCGGAAGCTAAATCGTCCGGGCAGTCAACAAGGGTTGTCGCATATTTTTACTTTTTTTTGGTAATGAAACATTTGTAATACACTAAAATCTGATTAAGAGTAACAACTCATTATGTAATTATCTGAAAATCATTAGAATTTGTTTGCTTTTTATAAAGTTTTGCCCCGCTAACAATTAGTATAGGAAACATTTAACATCATGGATTTAGCTGTTCAGTTATCAAAATTCATTGAAAATCAAAATACTTGTTCGTTTCAACACCTTAAACTCTGGCACTAATTATCAGAAATCGCTGAAAATCAATAGGCTTCTTCTTATGACCTTAAACACTGTATGAATTTAAAGTCAATCGGATATTAACTTTGGCCTCTAGAGCGTTCACAAGATTTTTTCGAAGTGATCAAGGGCCATAACTCTGGCACTAATTATCGGAAATCGCTGAAAATCAATAAGTTTCTTCGTCTTATGACCTTAAACACTGTGTATAAATTTAAAGCCAATCGGATATTAACTCTGGCCTCTGGAGCGTCCACAAGATTTTTTTAAGTAATCAAGGGCCATAAATCTGGTAGTTATTATCGGAAATCGCTGAAAAACAATAGACTTCTTCGTCTCATGACCTTAAACACTGTATAAATTTAAAGTCAATCGGATATTAACTTCAGCCCCTAGAGCGTCCACAAGCAATTGTGGACGCCGGACCGACGACAATGTACGACCACATTTCAATGTGGGCGTATTATGACAGTTATTGTTATGAAGTCTCGGCCAAAAAATTGTTTATCGCTTGGCTTACCCCGAGCAGAAACTGTTCCTTATCAAACTTAGTCAAGGTATGGATGTAATGAACCTATACGCCAGTTTCATCACTGACTTAATCAGGTTCTGGTATCGGGAGTCGATTGTGAAATGTTTTGAGACTATCCGCCCCATGTTATTTTTGTTAGAGGAGGACTGACAATTGCCGCCTTGCAGGCAACATCAGGGAATCAGGGGTCAGAATCAAAAGTCAAATCACTATTCATGAAATATTAATCACCTGGGGCATGACATAAGTTGCCTTTAATAGTCATTCGTGAACTAGAAAATCACACTGCCCAATTGAAAGCGGCAATTTCATATTTTTAAGTTATATTTTTAAAATACATTAAAATAAAGCCTTAAAATAGATAGTATCTATAAACAGTTAAGAAAAATCCTATAATTCACTATTGCCAGTTGAGAAATTGGCAAAAATATCACTTTCAACATTAAATTCAAACGTTTGAAGGTAGCTATTGCATGGGGGGGAATGGGAAAACAAGGAGGTAATTGTGTTATTATTTCCGATGTGGAAGATGTTTCAGTGTGGAAAATAATGCCTATGATTGTATAATAGTGAGTTGACAACCTATTGAGCAAAAGACAGAAATAATATGTTTTGATTTTCTTGGAAAATATGAAATTCCTGCTTTAAGAGTACAGTATCGTTAACGATATATTTATCAGAAACAACTTTAATAAGGAATATACAAGACAAACCATATCCCTAATTTTTTGGCAAGCTTCAAGAAATTAGTCCGAAGTTGATTTCCCAAAATCTTTTACATACAAAAAAAAAAATGTAATTTTATTCAGTTTCAAAAAGAAATTAATTTTACTTCATGATATTAAAACAAATTTTTTCTGGAAAATATTTTAAAATAGCATATAACAATTTAGGCCATTCCGCAATCGACAATAACAATTTTCTCTTTAGTTCTTCCACTGTCGGAACCATAACTTTCGATAGCTTTAACAACATCCATGCCTTCCACAACAGAGCCAAATACAACATGTTTACCATCCAGCCTGCAAAAAAAACCCAAACCAATCACTGTATTATAGAATACAAGTATTTAATAATTGGTTCAATCCCAAAGATAAGGCGGCTCGTTGTGCGATAAGCCAACTGCCATTTTGTCTGCAGAATTATTTTTACATTCAATTTTACATTTAATTTCTTAATTAAATGTTGACCCTTCCTGCGTTAGAGCGGCTCCCGGCGATTGTCGGGACGTTTATTTGACCTGGATTACTCCACTGTAAAAGCATGGTTTTAACCTTAGATGGTGTTTAACATGTGTTTATATTACGAGGGGGTTCCTATATTGACGGAACAATCATCAATATTCAGAACAGCCAAGTTGTCATTCACAACAAAAACACTTCCGCTGAATTTAGCTGCGAGTTCCGATGCCGATGATGTCACGCCTATTTTAGATTCAGGTAGCGACTAAACTACACTTGGGGTCAGGTCTTTTGATGAAAATTCACAAAATAAGACCAAAAAGAGCAAGACTTCAAGGGGAAATTATTCGTCTGCTCTCATGCTGTCGCGCACAACATAAACATGAAAGGGTCAAAGTGGTTACTATGGCAACTGTAATGCCATGCTAAGGTTTAGTATACGAAACATTTAACATCATGGATTTAGCTAGCTGTTCAGTTATCAAAATTCATTCAAAATTAATAGCCTTGTTCGTCTCAAACGTTGCGTATCAATCTAAAGTCAATCAGATAATAAGTTTGGCCTCCAGAGCGTCACAAGATTTTTAATAGTCATTCGTGAACTAGAAAATCACACTGCCCAATTGAAAGCGGCAATTTCATATTTTTAAGTTATATTTTTAAAATACATTAAAATAAAACACTTCCGCTGAATTTAGCTGCGAGTTCCGATGCCGATGATGTCACGCCTATTTTAGATTCAGGTAGCGACTAAACTACACTTGGGGTCAGGTCTTTTGATGAAAATTCACAAAATAAGACCAAAAAGAGCAAGACTTCAAGGGGAAATTATTCGTCTGCTCTCATGCTGTCGCGCACAACATAAACATGAAAGGGTCAAAGTGGTTACTATGGCAACTGTAATGCCATGCTAAGGTTTAGTATACGAAACATTTAACATCATGGATTTAGCTAGCTGTTCAGTTATCAAAATTCATTCAAAATTAATAGCCTTGTTCGTCTCAAACTTTGCGTATCAATCTAAAGTCAATCAGATAATAAGTTTGGCCTCCAGAGCGTCACAAGATTTTTCAAAGGGATCAAGGGAAATAACTTTGGCAGTAATTATCGGAAATCGCTGAAAATCAATTGGCTTCTTCATCTCATGACCTTAAACACTGTATCAATTTAAAATCATTTGGATATTAACTTTGGCCTCTAGACCATCCACAAGATTTTTTAAAGTGATCATGGGCCATAACTCTGGAAGTAATTATCGCAAATCTCTAAAATAATCAATAGGTTTCCACGTCTTATGACCTTAACTGTGCATAAATTTAAAGTCAATCGAATATCAACTTTGGCCTCTAGACCACCCACAAGATTTTTCAAAGTGTTCAATTAATTATATAAAATTGCTGAAAATCAATAGGCGTTTTCGTCTCATGACCTTAAACACTGTGTATAAATGTAAAGTTAATCGGATATCAACTTTAGCCTCTAGTGCGTTTACAAAAAAATTGTGGACGATGGACAGACGGAGGGGGCGACGGCATTATACGTCCACATTTCCATGTGGGCGTATAAAAATGAAACAATTAGCGTAAAATGACTCTTAAGTGTTGACTACATCCAGTAATATCTCAACACGAACATGACAATCTTGTCACTTCAAATGAAGTCGTATCCGATAGGCAAAAGACATGAACACATTACTAAGACTTAATTACCCAAATGCTAGGTCTCATTATTTTAAACTCACCAAGTAGTTTTTGCAGTGCATAAGAAAAATTGGGATCCATTTGTGTTGGGACCAGCATTTGCCATAGACAAAATACCTGCGAAAGAAAAGAAAAAAGGTTCCAGAATGCAAAAAATTAACAAGATTCACCTTTTCTTATACCAATGCCTCACAAATTTGACAGGTGGTTGCCATGCAATAGATAGAAGGAAATCCGGGAAAACAGTACAGGCATATTCACAGTACAGGCATAAATCACATCAAATTCGAAAACAAATCAGATATAAACCATTAAGCTAGTGCATTACGCCAAACGTATTCTTAAATCATTTGTGCAGTCGACTAGGATTGTTGTATATGTATTTTTTTTTTTTTTTTTTTTTAAGTAATGGGTGCAGCTACAAGACATTTGGATCAATTTCATGCCAGAGAGTTTACAAGGTTCAACATAGAGTTCATACAGATCTGACGAAGGCCCCAAATCTAGAAGTTATTAACTTAAAATTAAATTGCTTAATACTAGTAGGGTTCTATGCTTTACAAATTTAATACATATCGCATGTTAGTTAACTTAAAGTGTTCACTACAGATTGTGGGCGGCGGACTGACAAGTATACAGACGGAACAGCAATATGTAACGAAATGGGGTTTAACGTCCTACTCTTCTGCACCTAACCTGGGCTAATGGAAGACGGGCATACAATGTGCTATGAAGGAAATTTTGCCCGGGCAGAGGTGCTACGGTCTACTCTTATATCAAATTCCAAATGCCAAGGATCTTTTACGTACATGCCACTGTACACGGGACCTCGGTTTTCCGTCCCATCCGAACAACTAGACAGTTGTCCTTGTCAAGCCCTTTGTTCTGCATCACTGAAAAGGGGGAAACCACTCAGGAAAATCGAGATGAACTTTCTCGGCCATTGCAGGAATCTAATACCCGACTTCCAGGCTAGCGCCCCAGCGCATTAGCCACATGATCCCCCAACAGCAATATATGAACCACATTTCCATGTGGGTGATAAAAAGAACAGTTTAAATCTGTGGCCATGTGTAGCCTATTAATTTGTTCTTGAATGTTTATTCAGTCATCCAGGGTACTGTACACCTTCACATTTTGAATGATTACCTGATCATCTGTGTTTTCTATAATTGCAAACCAGTTGGTAGAAAACTGATGACATTTATTACTAAGTACATACTAAGTACATGGAGATGACATTTATTACTTAATAAAATAATACTCCATCATACCTGGTCCGGTATGTTTCAGTGTAAAGTTTTCATCTGCAAATTTTGCTCCATAAATACTTTCTCCACCAGTTCCATCACCACGGGTGAAATCACCCCCCTGACACATAAAGCCTGGAATAACTCTATGGAATGAACAGCCTTTAAATGTTAAAGGCTTTCCTCCTTTTTCCTTTTCACCTGTGCAAAGAGCTCTGAAATTCTCTGAAAACAAGAAATGGTTGATAAAACATTCTGGTTTGAACACCAATATATATGGATAGGTCATTCAGCTTCAAGTTGCCCCACAAATGGTAATATAGGTTGCCAGGCAATGAAACCTACAAACACAAGTGCAGTCTACAGTGCTTATCCCCAATTCTTTCTTTTTGTCAGTAATTAAAGCATTTATAAGACATTTTGGGCAGAACCTAAAGGTGATTTTTCGTAAAATCAGGGCCTAGTCTAGGTCGTTACAGTCTGAGATGCAGGACTATCGAAACGAATCAACATCTTTTGGATATAAACATTTAACATTTCATGAAAATCAGATCAAAAAGGTGACCTCCAGAGCAGGGAATATGATAAGCGGTATCGCATCGCAGTTTGCTAAACAAACACGACGGAAGTGTGAATCAAATATTGATTTGATAAGCAGAAAATTTTCAAATTTAAGGTAATCCGCGAATCAAGTTTCTTGTCCCAAATCAAGCGTAAAAAAATGTTTAACAACCAAGACTTACTGTTTCACTGCGTACGGACATTTTGATCCCCTGGATGTCGGTCACTAAATTAGTAATTAGTGAGTAAACTACGGTAATTGTAACCTAACCCTTTAACAGTCATACAGTTCACAATCAAATTAGGTAAACAATCCCGTAAATATACAAGCTTGATAATTATTCATTAAACAATAATTTTAATCTCCAACCATTTCCCTTTGTAAGAATTGACCACGTGTTCCCCTCTGGTATCCTATTTTCCATCACAATATTTTATTTACTTTCCATTCACTGAACAACAAAATATTCCGTTGTCTTGTCTTTAATCGTACAAAAAATGTATCCATCTATTATCAGCTATGCACACCAGTTTAATTTTTATTCGTTTGACAAGCTAATTTGCGACAAATTGAGCTTGGTCCATTTTTGCGGGGAAAAAAGTCATGTGGACAAATAACAACATGGCGACAATGCATGCATTGTACTCAGCAAACCTCTGCAGATCTTCCGAGGTTTGCGGAGTGGCATGCATTGCATACGGGCGTCTAATCTTCTATGTAATTTTAAAATACCGTTTTATAACAAAGACAAACAATGCTTCGACATCAAAATTTCCTTACAGATATTTTGTATTCATGTTTTGTCGTGTAAATGAGGAATATTTTGCTGGCATGAAATTGAAGCAGGTAGCCGACGTGTCGGTACGCTTAGATTCTATCGTATTCGTATAAAAATACATGTACACTACGGTATTGTACGGGATTTGAATATTTGTATTCAGAACGCGATATATATGCTGCATATAAACATAAAACTAGTATTAGAGGTAATTAAAGTCCCCCATTACATACATCAACATTAGCCCTACTTGTATACCGGTAGAAATTATGGCCCCTCGAGATCGTTCAATAGGATACCGTGAAAATTTACATTTTTGCTATTCAATCAAAACATCCTATAACTGCTAATCAATTTTTTTTCTTACCATATACCCTGCTCTAGAGGTATGACAAGCAAAATGTCTGTTAAGAAAATGTGGACAAATAAAAGTATCATGCTTGGTGCATTTAGTCATGGAACATTATCATTTTATTACCTGCTGTCTTTGGTACAACATCGCCCCTCAGCTGGAAAAAAAAAATCAAGTAACTCCATTAATTTCAAATATCCATACGCTAAATTAGAGAGCTTTGTAACACTGCAGAATTAGGAGAGGAGAGAGTTGAGTTCTCATAACATTTAACAGTGTATAAATTTATAGTCAATTGGATAATAACTGGAGTCTATAAACATTAGTTATGTACAACTAACTACAAGTAAAAAATTATAGCCTTTAGGAGATCGTTCAATACAATGACAATACAAAGAAAATTTACTAAAAATAAAAATAGCCATCGGTATTTTAGAGGAACTGTTAATCAATTTTCTGATTAGCATTTTTTTTTTAACATTCAACAATTGGCATGTTTTTTTTTTTTTTAAAGTTTACCATAGGTTCTCAATCCCAAGTGAATTATGAAATTCCTATGCCTCTTACAATGTCACTGTCTCGGGGAAGGTTGATACATATTCTTCCAAAATATATCTTAAAGACATTTTTTTTTGCAAAATAATTTTTTTATTGAACATTATACATATTCATTCTTTCAAAATATATCTTAAAGATAATTTTTGCAAAATAATTTTTTTATTGAACATAATACCTAATATTTCAAATAGTATGACGATGACTCAAGATGAAATTATATCAAATGCAAATGGTGCACATTAAAATTCATTTAAATAGCAATCTCTACAGGTAGAATATACATTGAACTATGTTAAATGAAAGAAGATGTTATTATTTTTGGGTCATAAAACAGTAACAGACATTTTGAAGAAGAAAATGACATTTTTAAGAAGAAAATGTCTCTTGAATTGGACAGACGCATGGAAATTTATTATTTTTACTTTCAGATATTAACCATTTATATAATAATTTTCTTCAAAACTTAAATAATCAGACGAAACTTATTTTAAAAGCAAGGAACCAAGATCTTTGGGTTATAAACACGCATGTCAAGTTTCATCAAAATCGGTTCAAAATTGTGACCTCTACACTGTTCACAAACTGAAAAGGTGATTTTTCATACAATTAGGGCCAAAACCCATGAAGTTACAGTTCGATACGTGCCAATATCGAAAGGAACCGAGATCTTAGGGTGATAAACCTATATTTTAAGTTTCATCGAAATCGGATAAATATTGTGACCTGTACAGACTGTACTAGCCTGTAGACTGTTCACAAACAATTGTGGGCGGACGGACTTCCGCACGAACAGGTGTGATTACAATATACGTCCACATAAATAATTCCTAATGGACATTAAAATTTTGCCCGAAGCAGTCATGTGTTATGTAAACAATGCACGAGCCATTGAGCCAATGACCGAGGCCGCGTGAAGTCTATGCACGCGTTCAACACACAGTCATCTGTGACAGAGATAATTCGTAATTAATTCTGTGAAACAGATTGGGTAAATCGTACTGCCGCTATCTGTCTAGTTAGTTAGACCAGGAGCCCGGGGGGTTCAACCTAGCTGAAAAGCTAACCAATTTCTACATATGTCACAAGGTTCCCTATGGGTCACTGTCACAGGATATGAACGTCTGCCGCGCGCGTTGTGGTGGGTGTGGTCAAGAGGGGCAAAATAAATGGACCCAAAAATAGGCTAGACTAGTTCGTTTTATTAACCACGTAATACTTGTTGCAATATGTTAAGCATATCAAAATGTATTGGGAATGACCACCGCCAGACAATTTAGGTGGTGGGGCGTGTCTGCCAGACTAAATAAACGGGTACCCCAAAACTAAGCTAGACTAGCTCATTTGCTAACCGTATGAAATTTGTTGCAAAATGTTCAGCATATCCACATGTATCAAGAATTACCGATGCCAGACATTTTCAGTGGTGGGGTACCCCCGCCAGACGCCCCTAAATGCCCTATTTCAAGAGCTAAGCTAGACTAGCTCATTTACTAACTGCATAAAAATTATTGCAAAATGTTCAGCATATCCACATGTATCGAGAATTACTGATGCCAGACATTTTCAGTGGTGGGGTACCCCCGCCAGACGTCCCCAATTGACCCACCCCAAAAGCTAAGCTAGACTAGCCCATTTACTAACCGCATGAAATTTGTTGCAAAATGTTCAGCATATTCACTTGTATCAGGAATCACCGGTGCCAGACATTTTCAGTGGTGGGGTAACCCCGCCAGACGTCCGCAATTGCCCCACCCCCAAAAGCTAAGCTAGACTATCTCATTTACTAACCGCATAAAACTTGTTGCAAATTGTTCAGCATATCCACGTGTATCGAGAATTACCGATGCCAGACATTTTCAGTGGTGGGGTAACCCCGCCAGACAGCCCAAATTGACACACCCCAAAAGATAAGCTAGACTAGCTCATTTACTAACCGAATGAAATTTGTTGCAAAATGTTCAGCATATTCACTTGTATCAAGAATCACCGATGCCAGACATTTTCAGTGGTGGGATAACCCCGCCAGACGTCCGCAATTGCCCCACCCCAAAAGCTAAGCATAAAACTTGTTGCGAATTGTTCAGCATATCCACATCTATCGAGCATCACCGATGCCAGACATTTTCACTGGTGGGAAACATATTGGACACAGGGTAAGTTTCTTTTTTATCTAAACTGTTATGTTTAATGTTTTCACACTTTAACGTCATTGTTGGGGTATTATTATTAATAAAACGATATTTATACAGCGATCGTCTTCCATCGCAGAGCAATGCTCAGTTGCTCTATACAGCAGCCATTTGATTGTTGTCATTTCTTACTCTAGAAGGACGGCACTTGGCAGCAGCATGTTCACCCAGTTCAGGACCAGCAAATGTTCTAAGCTCTGTGACAGAAAATATTCTTGATGAAATATAGTCAAGGTTTTGATGTAAGTTTTCTTTAAAAAAAAAAATTATAATGATGCAATTTGTAAGAAAAAGTCTGGCTTATATTTTAAATACACCATTAACGATCCACTGTAATAGGCCTTGTTATTTAATTCCAGGGTCAGGATGTCGAACCTAACATCTGTAAGAAGTCAACTGAAGAAGAGAAAAGAAATGTCAAAAACACACGGGCAACAATAAATAATGCTGCTGCCTCACGTACATACCTTAAGTCCAACATATACTCTGATACTATAAGTAGGATTTTGAGTTGTAATTATGAATCTGCTCTAAGTTACCATCCTGCTTGTCAGAAGAGATATACAGCAGTGAGGCGTAAACATCCTGAACCACCATTCAGTGATGTGCTTTCCAAAAAGGCCCGGATTGAGACAAGGCAGAGTAGTTCTCTACCGAAGTCAAACCAAAAAGGATTGCTCAAAGGTGAATGCATATTCTTTGGAAAAACATGCAAGAAAAGAAGACAATTTAGTCAAGATTGCTATATTAGCAGGTTGTCAGTCCCTGCTTGAACAGACCAATGAATCAACCAATAATCGCATAAAGAGTCTTATTAGGAGTGGAATATCATAAAACCTGTCGCGCCGAGTTTCTTGAAATGTATAAAGCTGAGTTTGCAAGCAATGGCGGTACTAAGATTGATATCATCTCCTATCAGGTTCAAATTCTAAACCGAAAGATCAGAGACCACTTCAAGCAAAGAATCTGTAGCACGTCTCCACAATGATGCAAGCAACACAAATAGGACGACAAGTTACGGTGTGCAGCTCTACATCTTCGATCCCTAATAATGCAATTACCAAAGACCAGGATTCCAGATCCAGAAACAGTCCAGAATCTGAAGGAATGCGCCCCAGACATTCCCAAACAATTGGACCTGTTTTTCAAGAACCTTTTATGTGGCTCAGCACGAAGGGGATGTGATGAGTACCAGGAAACCATCGACCACAGGGTGACTGCAATGGCATCCGATGCCATTTACAATGCTACTCGTGGTAGTGTCAAGCCATGGAAGCACACTGTTGTAGGCCGCAGATTAGGTTCACTAACTGGCTCAAAATTATCCCTTCAGAGTTTGAATAGAGCAGGACACTGCATTAATTACAGTGAAACAAAGGGTCTCGAGACTGAATTTGCATAGTAAGTACAGTCTGAGCAATGTGATGCGCCTGACGGTATACACCTTAGCAACTGTCTGGGACAACAATGACACGAATGTTGTAACTCTAGATCGCAAAGCAACATTACATGCTACTGCAGGTCACACTTACCAAAATGTATTAAATGATGACAGAAAGCTACGTTTTTTGTCCAATACAGTTTCTAGATGGAAGAAACCGATGACTGTTTCAGGGACAAGATCGTAGTATATCTTCATTCAGAAAGCCACTCAACAAAGCTCAATTTGCCTGTACTACAGCAACTACTGAAACCGCTGACAAATCAGCAAGTATTCCTGAGCCCACTTTTGGAGACAGCAAAATACAACTTCCATTCAACGTATTGAATATTTACTGGTTTTAGAGACTGAAGGAAGTACACAAATGCATCCTTGATTTTTCAACTTGTATATCAAGGACACCTTACCAATTCAACGAATCTGTTTTGTGGATCAAATACCCTGATCACCAACCAATAACGATGTCGTGAGGGAGACCATGATCCGTACCATGAACGTAGCAACAGAAACAGGACAAAACTATACAGTTGTTACATATTAGTAAGTGCAGGTGCTGTTGGTACCCTGATCAATAAATCTGGAATTGAATATGTTCTTTCAGAGGCAGATGTTTTATAACCACTGCACAAAGATTCATGAGCTCCTTGCAACAGTTCTGGGAAAGACCAAGAGAAATGCGAGTCTTATCAACAAGTCATGAATGAAGTTCCCTCGGACCCAAAGGAAGTAGAGGCGTATCTTGCTGATCCAGGGGGGTATTCATGGGAGTCATGGACCAGCTGCCCAATTCTGGGCGACATACATCTTCCTTATCAACCGCCTTCATAGAGACTTACAGTGGTGTGTAAACTAACGATGTTAGTGCATACATTGGTATCTTCCCAGCTGTTCTGGATGTATTTTTTGCCCTCAACCGTCCAAACTATGCCAGATGGGGAACACTTTTCCTTAAGAAGTTGGAAAGTGTGGAGCCAAAACGGCGACAAATTCTTGATCAGGGTGCTTTTTCAATTCAACGCACCAAAAAGGACAACAGTAGATCAGTTGTCGATCTGTCTTTGGAACAGTCCGTCAACCTTGATGCTGCATCCCAGATGAAGGGCATAGTTGCATTCCACAATTCAGAGAATACCATGCGACGATGGTCATTGGCAATGACACAAAGGGCAGCGGCTGTCACAGAGCTTAGGGCATTTGCTGGTCTTGAACTGGGTGAACATACTGCCGCCCAGTGTCGTCCTTATAGAGTAAAAAATAACAACAATCAAATGGCTGCTGTTCAGCACCTCTGAGCATTGCTCTGCAATGGAAGACAATCGCTGTCTAAATATCGTTTATTAATAATAATACCCCCACAATGACGTAAAATTGTAATAACATTAAACATAACAGTTTAGATAAAAAAAAAAAGACATTTACCCTGTGTCCAATATGTTTCCCACCAATGAAAATGTCTGGCATCGGTGATTCTCGATAGATGTGGATATGCTGAACAATACGCAACAAGTTTTATGCGGTTAGTCAATAAGCTAGTCTAGCTTAGCTTTTGGGGTGTGGCAATTGCGGGTATCTGGCAAGGGTACCCCACCACTGAAAATGTCTGGCATCGGTGATTCTTGATACAAGTGAATATGCTGAACATTTTGCAACAAATTTCATTCGGTTAGTAAATGAGCTAGTCTAGCTTAGCTTTTGGGGTGGGTCAATTTGGGACGTCTGGCGGGGGTACCCCACCACTGAAAATGTCTGGCATCGGTAATTCTCGATACATGTGGATATGCTGAACAATTTGCAACAAGTTTTATGCGGTTAATAAAGGAGCTAGTCTAGCTTAGCTTTTGGGGGTGGGGCAATTGCGGACGTCTGGCGGGGTTACCCCACCACTGAAAATGTCTGGCACCGGTGATTCCTGATACAAGTGAATATGCTGAACATTTTGCAACAAATTTCATGCGGTTAGTAAATGGGCTAGTCTAGCTTAGCTTTTGGGGTGGGTCAATTGGGGACGTCTGGCGGGGGTACCCCACCACTGAAAATGTCTGGCATCGGTAATTCTCGATACATGTGGATATGCTGAACAATTTGCAACAAGTTTTATGCGGTTAGTAAATGAGCTAGTCTAGGTTAGCTTTTGGGGGTGGGGCAATTGCGGATGTCTGGCGGGGTTACCCCACCACTGAAAATGTCTGGCACCGGTGATTCCTGATACAAGTGAATATGCTGAACATTTTGCAACAAATTTCATGCGGTTAGTAAATGGGCTAGTCTAGCTTAGCTTTTGGGGTGGGTCAATTGGGGACGTCTGGCGGGGGTACCCCACCACTGAAAATGTCTGGCATCGGTAATTCTCGATACATGTGGATATGATGAACATTTTGCAATAATTTTTATGCGGTTAGTAAATGAGCTAGTCTAGCTTAGCTCTTGAAATAGGGCATTTAGGGGCGTCTGGCGGGGGTACCCCACCACTGAAAATGTCTGGCATCGGTAATTCTCGATACATGTGGATATGCTGAACATTTTGCAACAAATTTCATGCGGTTAGCAAATGAGCTAGTCTAGCTTAGTTTTGGGGTACCCGTTTATTTAGTCTGGCAGACACACCCCACCACCTAAAATGTCTGGCTGTGGTCATTCCCAATACATTTTGATATGCTTAACATATTGCAACAAGTTTTACGTGGTTAATAAAACGAGCTAGTCTAGCCTATTTTTGGGTCCATTTATTTTGCCCCTCTTGACCACACCCACCACAACGGGCGCGGCAGACGTTCATATCCTGTGACAGTGACCCATAGGGAACCTTGTGACATATGTAGAAATTGGTTAGCTTTTCAGCTAGGTTGAACCCCCCGGGCTCCTGCTCTAAGTCGTTATCAGAAAGTAGGTCATTTACGAAAACGCTTGGGGCCTGCTCTGACTCGATTTTGAAGAGCTTATGTGATTGTAAGCTTTTAATTATGTGCAACAATGCTGGGGTTGTTAGTTTAAATAAAAAGCGCAAGAGTATGTCGTTCGAGCCCCTGACAACGCTGGCCCAATGATTGATGATTATACATCCATCCAATGCTTTGGTGTTGACTCATATCTATGGCGACATGTTTGAGGGCAATAACTTATTGACACACAGTTGCTTTCAATTCCAATCCATGTTCTAAGAAGACAACATTATAAATAGCATTACCTCCATAACAATTTTGCCGAGTTCTTTGTTACCGGCCTTCATATCGAAGAAAACCCTCGTAGTTGACATGGTTGAACTTGAAAGAAGCCTTGCGAAGATCCGGATTGGTGCAATCGTGATGCTGTCCTCGAAAGAAAGAGAATGAGAATAGCCGAGAAGCCGGTGAAACCACGTGCTCGCGCAACGACCAAATTACCGTAGGATATTAAAATTATATCCATTCGCCAAAATAGTCACGTAGCTACATGTAATTATAGCATAAATCATAAGACACAGTGATACAAAAATTGATCCAGCTGGGATTCCACATTAATTAGAACTCCACTACATTGTGAAATAGGCAAACTATTTACAATGGTAATGAAAATTATTATTACTACATTTCCCGCTCTTCCATATAAGGATAATGATATACATCCGCGTCCCGTTTCATGATAGAGGCCTAATATTAATATTGTGGGGTGTGTTACATCTTGATAACCAGACGAATAGAAAATTTGATATTCTAAATTATTTTTAAAAGGGGACTTCATTCTTCAACTTAATAACTAGAAATGTGACATATTGACTTATCTTGCAATTTCGCCTTACTTAGTATCTTGACATTTCCAACAATTGTTTTGTTTCTGCAAGTGACAATGCGCGGGCCCGACTAATCACCGGAATTCATTTACAATCACCGGAATCCACATAATCAGGATTTCGCCGGAATTCACTTCGAAGACACCCGATTCCTCCCTCAAAACTCATTTATTTTAAATGTGTAATACGTTATAATATAAAGAATAACTATTCTGATCTCTCCACAGACCAGAGGAAGGCGCTGTAAGTGTATATGGCGGTATATTAGAGTCAAAATTCTAACATGCTCTCAATTTCTTACTTCCGTTCATGTAATTTCTAACCTCCATTCGGGTAATTTCTAATTTAAGACAATGTATAACCCAACTTCTTTATTTGTTCAGTGTAAATTTCAATTCTTTTCCAACTTGTTTCTATTATTTAAACGAAAAATATCTTCTTAATAGATGCTTTACATGTTTAGCATCAACATCAATAAATTTAGAATTTATACGTACATTTCTGCCTAGCAATTTCCATCATGAATTTCGGTGATTAGTCTATCCGTATATCATCGGACTGCCGCATATATTTGAAATGAATTCCGGTAGTCTTTCAAATAAATACACCTATGGCAGTATATTAGATTCAAAATTCTAACAGGGGGTTGGGATGGCCTAGTGGTCTAGAGTGCCGCGCTTCGACCTCTAGCTGGACGGTCACCTCTGGCTTGCGGCTGTGGTTTCGAGCCCTGGTGTGAGCGTATGTGGCATGGAGATAGGGGCGCCTTCTCAACCCCGTGGGTTTCCTCCGGGCACTCCGGTTTCCTCCCACTGCTAGAGACCCCTACGCGCAAGCGAATTATTGAAATAAAATTAAAAACCATATGTTAGTCCCGAAATGACCTAGTTGTGTCGAGTGGACGTTAAACCCCATTTCTCTCTCTCTCTCAAAATTCTTACATGCTATCGTCTAATTTCTTACTTCTATTCATGTAATTTCTAACGTCCATTCATGTAATTTGTAACTTCCATTCATGTAATTTCTAAATTAAGACAATGTATAATTCAACTTCTTTATTTGTTCAGTGTAAATATCAATTCTGTTTCATCTTATTTCTATCATTGGGGCGAAAAATGTCTACTTCATTGTTGTATTACATGTGAAGCATGAACGGCAAACAAATTTAGAATTATGATACTTCTACCTGGCGAAGTTTAGAATTTATACATTTCTGCCTAGCAATTTCCATCATGAATTTCGGTGATTAGTCTATCGGTATATATCATCGGGCTGCCGCATATATTTGAAATGAATTCCGGTAGTCTTTCAAATAAATACACCTATGGATGTAGGCCTATATTAGATTCAAAATTCTAACATGCTATCGTCTAATTTCTTACTTCTATTCATGTAATTTCTAACGTCCATTCATGTAATTTGTAACTTCCATTCATGTAATTTCTAAATTAAGACAATGTATAATTCAACTTCTTTATTTGTTCAGTGTTAATATATATAAATTCTGTTTCATCTTATTTCTATCAATATCATTGAGGCGAAAAATGTCTACTTCATTGTTGTATTACATGTTAAGCATGAACTGCAAACAAATTTAGAATTATGATACTTCTACCTGGCGACCATAATTATGACGTGGTTTGGTGTCGCCACCATGTGCTCAGTTTGGCGATTGTGCACCTGATCGGGACCATTCTATTGATACAAACGACTCAGAATTCCACTGTCTTTGAGTAAATCATTATCAATCAACAAAAATGTTCCAGTAACTGCGGTTTAACGACCACTCCGCACAAACTAGGTCTTTTCGGGATTACCGTTACAATTGATTAGGCATATGCTAAGCTAATTGACCCTGCCGCTCATCGACAATAGACTTTATCTATTTTTTCACGTTTTTATGTACGATAAATTGTTCTTTTATTGATTATTTGACATTTAATTAATAAAACTAAACCCATATAGACCATTAACGGTATACACGTTTGTGATCAAAAGTACGAGTCCATATTTTAGACAGTTAAATTGTGTTTTATTTTGAGAGACTGGTTAATCTAAGCTTGAGATCACGTGCCAAACTGATCCCGCAGTGAATATTCGCTTGGCCGCTACAATAAGTAATTCTCTGTGAAACAGATTGATCACGTGCTGTTAGAAGAGTTCGGAGCGCGACAGCACGGGCGCTAGTCTAAATTCTTTAATTGTAATACTATGGAATTAAACCCTGGAATTTAAATCTTACGTAACTTGTTTTGATGTGTTTTACCTGGAAGCCATCCAAAGTCTCCGCTACATGGTCCGACGAGACGGATTGGAAGATAATAAAGGAGCTAAAAGACGAATTCTCAACGAAGTAGGCTAAGAATAGTAAGAAAGTTCTGTCAACAAACTACGTCATAGATAGAGCGCGTGAATATTTCAACTTCCGCTGTAAACAAAGAGGTAGTTTTTTCCCCCGTTTGTTGTTAAATATAAACAATGCCTGCGAGTTTAAATAGAAAGTTAAAGGTTAGAGAAGGACACAGGGCAAGTGTGAAAAGGTTTGTCAGTAAGGCTGAAGAAATTCTGATTAGTTTAACGTCTGAAAATTTAGAGCACGTATTTGATAAAATATTATTTATTAAATTGAACCAGATTAGAGAAACTCTTCAACAAAAATCGGAGATTTTACAAACATTGGACAAGGAAATTCTTAACTCTGTTGATGAAGATAAAATCATTGAAGAGATAGAAACAAGTGATGAATACTCTGAACTTTTAACCTTAACGCCTCATCGTCTTGAATCTAACTTAGTCAAGGTCAAGTCAAGCGAAAAACAGGAACGAATATCGCTTGAATTACAAAACGATGCAGAACAACCTACTATTAGTAACCCACAGACGTCACAGTCACAGCAAGTAAATATTGATAATCATACAGATTATTCTGCATTACGTATAAACTTACCTAAACTGGATTTACGAAAATTTGACGGAGACATTAGTAAGTGGCAAACTTTTTGGGATCCATTTCAATCGTCTATTCATGATAACACTGGTATTTCTACCATTGATAAATTCAACTATCTCTTAACCTTGGTAGAGCATGCTGCTGCAGATGCCATATCCGGGTTATCCCTTACTGCCGCGAATTATGAAGATGCTATTTCTCTCTTAAAACACAGATTTGGTAACAAACAATTAATTATAAACCGACACATGGATTTATTGTTGAACCTAAACCCTGTTACATCTAATCAGAATCTTGGAGGACTTCAACAATTATATGACACTGTAGTGTAGAATTTAATGTTCGAAGTTTGAAATCTCTGGGTGTTTCACAGGAAACTTATGGAAGCATCCTTACTTCCGTCATAATGACTAAACTGCCCAATGATGTTAAATTAGCAATAAGTCGTGAAAGTAAGTCAGATCAATGGACCTTAGACCAAATTCTGGAAATATTTCGCAATGAATTAGAAGCTAAAGAACGAATCTACAGAACGCTTCCGCCTACAAGCAACTCTTATTCCAATGCACAACCTCCTAATAACTACAGTCAGTTAAGACGTCATTCTCATAGCCACAAAGGACAGCCATCTGCTGTTGCACTTCTGACCAATAATAGCTCCCATGGACCAACGTGTACATATTGTAGAAGGGACCACGCCTCAGCCAGTTGCAAGACTGTCACGAATATCGAAGCCAGAAAGGATATCTTAGGAAAATATGGCCGTTATTTCATTTGTCTTAGAAGATATCACACAGCGAGGAATTGTCCGTCAAGGATGAGTTGTTTGAAGTCGTCATGTTAACATATGCCCGTCATTAACTGATACCAGATCGCAATATTCGGACCCGAATACATCTTCAATGAAATCTGCTTATCATACTACTCATCAGCGAGGACATGACTCAAGAGCTTTTGTCAATGGATCGGAACCTAGAGAAAGTAATTCTTCACTTACCTGTTTACATGCAACTAATACAACTTCGTCTCCAGTTCTTCTACAGACGGCCAGAGCTTATACCTTCAGGGAAAACTCACCACACTTAGGATTACCACTGAGAATGCTTTTTGACACTGGAAGTCAAAGGACTTACATCACTAAAAAGGCAAAGGAAGCAATGAACCTACCTGTATGTGGACAACAGTCTATTCGGGTGAAGACATTTGGTTCTTCAGACGAACTATTACAAACAGTTGACATTGTCGAGTTTTGTTTAAGACTGGAAGATAGATCAGATATAAAACTTACAGCATTTGCAGTGCCGTTTATCTGTGACCCTATACAACACCAATATGTCATGCAGGCCCAACAAATGTATCCACATCTTCGTAAACTCTGGTTAGCGGATTATGTCAATGGAGAGGATGGTCTCACTGTGGATATTCTCATTGGGTGTGACCAATACTGGAAACTCTGAACTGGTAAAATAGAACGGGGGGAGAATGGACCTACAGCTATACACACCAAGGTTGGATGGATATTATCGGGGCCAACTACAGGACCTCCTTGCTCAGATGTTCACAACAGTACTCTTATTACAACACGTTTTGAAATGTACCAATGCAGTATCTAACTATGAGGATAGTTTGACGGGTGAATTAAAGAAGTTTTGGGATATCGAGTCAATCGGAATTAAAACAAAGTCCATATATGAAGAATGTCTTGAGAAAATATCCTACAATGGAGAATACTACCAAGTACATTTACCTTGGAAATCACCTCACCCTACCTTACCGGATAACTATGAACTTAGCCTAAAACGTCTACATAATCTACTTAAACGTCTTCAACGGACACCAGAAATCTTCAAGGAATACGACAGTGTGATAAAGGACCAATTAGAAAAGGGAATTGTTGAGTTAGTTCCTAAGAATGCATCTCAACAGTCAGATTTTGAAGAAATACATTATATTCCCCATCACCCGGTCATACGGCAGGATAAAACAACCACTAGATTGCGAATTGTCTACGACGCCTCAGCAAAATCAATTGGACCATCACTAAATGAATGTGTCCATGTCGGACCTTCATTGACTCAGAAGATTATGGATATCATGATACGGTTTCGATCCTTTCGAGTAGCTCTAACCGGAGACATAGAAAAGGCTTTTCTAATGGTTCGTATAACAGAGTAACACAGAGACGTCCTTAGATTTCTTTGGATAGACAACACTGAAGATCAGAATGTCATTCCTTTAAGATTTACACGGGCAGTATTTGGTGTAACGTCAAGTCCTTTCCTCCTCAATGCAACGATAAAGCATCATATTGAAAGGTACATTAAAGAAGACCCCAAATTTGTACAACAATTCTTGAACTCTATGTATGTAGATGATGTAACCTCTGGATCGAACTCTGAAGAAGAAACTTATGAGTAAAATCAAAGCATAGGCTCTCCGAAGCTGGATTCAATCTTCGTAAATTCTTTACAAATCATCCAAATTTACGTAAAAGAATTGAAGAGAATGAAATTTCAATTTCAGAGATTAACGAACTTAAACCTGACAACAAGGTTTGTGAAGATGTTGAGACATATACCAGAACGTCACTTGGAAGTAATCCTGCAGAAAATCTTTCCTCGACTGAACAGAAAATACTTGGTATTAGATGAAATTTCAGTCGTGATGAATTCATCTTCGATCTTTCAGACATTGTTGCAGAATCATCGACTTTAGAACCAACAAAGAGAAATGTCATTAGCATTGCATCAAAATTTTACGACCCCTTGGGAGTTATTTCGCCAATAATAGTTCAATTTAAATTACTGTTTCAAGATATATGCAAGGACCAAAGGGATTGGGATGTACCTCTGGATGGAGAACTGGCTATAAAATGGTCAAGACTCATAGAAGGATTAAGGGACATGAAACCAATTATACTTACCAGATGCTATTTTGGTCAAGAAGACACACTTACCTGCCAACTTGTTGGATTTTCTGACGCATCTTTAGCAGCATACGGAGCAGTGGTGTATTTAAGATTTACCACTAGTAGCGGAATTTTTACGAAGTTTATAGCCTCAAAGACAAGAGTCTCACCTATTATTAAGCAAACAATACCACGATTAGAACTTCTTGCAGCATTAGTATTGGCAAGATTAATTAACTTTCTACGTTCTGCACTGGAACCTGTAATGGACCTCTTGGAACCCTTGTGCTTTTCTGACAGTAGAATAGCACTTTATTGGATAACCCAACCCAGAGCCTTATATAAAGAGAGTCTGGCCAACCCGTGTCCCGATTATGATTGGCTAATGGTGGTCACGTGACACATGGACGCCATTATGTTACCCATCCGAAAAGAATCGTCTGTATAGTAACCTATAATTTGACATGTTGTTAAATGACATGTTCGACGTGTTTTTTTATAATTAGTCTGTTTGTGGCTGTGAAATGCCACACAAGAGATGGCCAAGGGATTTATTGTGGCAAAAATTCCATTTTGTGTGATGTTAGTAGGCCTACCGCGCACTACCGGTACTAACTTAGTGTCCCGTCATTCGTGTTTTTATGGATTTCATGCGACCATAGATTCTTATTGTAGTTTGAAGAAATTCCGAACCTAATGACATATTCACGTCATAGGTTATTATTTTTTGATGAATGAATTTTTGAAGATTTGTTATGAACTTGAGAAAGACACTTTGATAGTGTAGGCCCAAATATAGGCTTAGCCTTTGTTAATAAGTAGATGTTTTTTCGATTTAAATTTCGTCTGTATGGCATAAAGTGTTATGGTTTGCGTTAATTTGTAAATGTTTAATGAATTCATCCACGAGAGAATTTTCGAAAAAGATTTATGTACTTTTGAGTTTGAGAGCCTACAGTGTAGGCCTAGGCCTGGCCTAGTTAGTAGATGTTTTTCGATTTAAACTTTATCGATATGTCATTTTTATGAGAGAGAGAGAGAGAGAAGTGGGGTTTAACGTCCACTCGACACAAACTAGGTCAATTTTATTTCAATTATTCGCTTGCGCGTAGGGGTCTTTAGCAGTGAGGAAAACCGGATGACCCGGGGAAAACCCGCGAGAATGGACAGGTGATCCTACACCTTGTCACTAATAACCGGGGATTCGAAAGAGAGAGAGAGAGCTAATGTATGGTACACCTTTAATAATTCGCTTGTGCGAAGGGGGTCTTTAGTAATGGAAGGAAACTGGAGAACAAGTACTTCTTGTCACGTAGAATCTTTAAGGCGAAACATCGCCGCTTGATTCAATGACAGACCTTATGATCTAAAGCGCACGTGTTAGATCACACGACCACCTAACACCCGGTCTCAAAGGAAACACACAGATGATTAAATCCTAAAGATTTCTAATAAGTAATTAGCAAAAGGCACAACTACTATAATGACGTGTTTACAAATAGTTTCATAAAGATACTGGGATGGACAGAGCCCGTTTCAAGATTCCCCCCCCCCCTTACTTCCTTCGGCGCGGGATAATAACATACGATAAAAATTAAATAAAAATGAGTTTCTTATATCAGAGGTAATCATTATTCGATACTACTTCCTTCGGCGCGGGATAATAACATACGATAAAAATTAAACAAAAATGAGTTTCTTATTTCAGAGGTAATCATTATTCGATACTTTCGATTTAATCTATAGTCAAACAAAATATTGGTTCATTGCGGTGTTTTTAATGTCAATTTTAAAAAAGTCAGAATCGGAATCAACGGAGCTCGTTTCAATATCTTACCCTTATAATAAAGAATTTATTTCTAATTTCAAAGGTAATCTTTGAATCATTATTCGATACTTTCGATTTAACCTTTAGCCAAACGATATATTGGATTATTGCGGTGTTTTTAAATGTTTAAAAGATAAATATAAAATAAATATTGCCAATAAAATTTACATATTGTGATTGATTTATTAAAATTATTGTCTACCCCTACACACGAGTGAACATAAAAATACATTTGCACAAATTTAAAACATATAAATCGGTCACACGCTGTACTGCGCCTCTATGTGCAACGAAAGAATGGGTAACAAAATGGCGCCCACGACGTCAGTTGGCCAGACTCTCTATATATAAGGCTCTGACCCAACCTAACAAGGAATAGAAGCAGTTCGTACAAAACAGAGTTGATGAAATAAGAACCCTGATTCCAAACTGTGAGACTAGCTGGAAACATTGTCCTGTACCAGACAATCCTGCTGATATTCTTACCAGATTTATAAACCCAGATGAGTTAGCAAAGTCATCATTATGGTGGAATAGACCTGTTTGGTTGACCAGTCCCAATGGGGAACGCCCAATAAACGAAGAGTCTTATACAGAACTTGGTGAAGAATGTCTTTGTGAAATGAAACTAGGTCAACGTAGAGATCTGAAGGTAGATGTTGTCAGTTTGGTTGCTGCTAACGAAGGAACTGGAATTTAATTTCTGCTACAATGTACAGATTTAAGTCAGAAGAATAGACTATTACGAGTGACTGCTTGGGTTCTGAAATTCATTGATTTACTCAAATCTAAGACCAGAAACAATGTTGAAAAATCTATCTCATTACAGGATATTAATAGAGCAGAGAATTTGTGGTTGAAGGATGTACAGGATGCTTTAAGGTCCAGGGAAGATTATAATAAACTTTGTCATGAGTTCAACACCTTTGAAGATGAATCTGGAGTAATCAGATGTGGTGGACGATTACAGAATTCAAGTCTTTGTTACACCTCAAAACACCCATTTTATTTTAGATAAATCTCATTGGTATACCACTCTTGTTCGAGAAAGTCACAAGAGAGTACTTCACGGTGGGGTGAAGGCTACCCTCACTGAAGTTAGATCAAAATACTGGATAATACGTGGAAGACAGTTTACCAGACAGCTGATATTTTCTTGTACTGTATGTAAAAGGTATGCTGCGAAGCCTTATCAGTCACCAGATCCTCCTCCTTTACCATATTTTAGAGTAATGGAATCGCCAGCTTTCTCTTCCATTGGTTTGGATTACATAGGGCCATTGTACATCAAATCTGTATCCGGAAACAGTTCGAAAGTATGGATTTGTTTGTATACATGCTGCGTTACCAGAGCAATTCACCTGGAAGTAGTACCTGATCTCACATCAGCATCTTTTATCAGAAGTTTTAGAAGATTTACTTCTAGGAGATCGATTCCTTCAGTAGTGGTTTCGGACAATGCAAGTACTTTTAAACCTGCGGCGAAGGAAATTCAAGATATTTTGAAGGACCAAATTGTAAATAATTATTTCACAGAACACAACATTAGATGGATATATAATCTACCAAAGGCCCCTTGGTGGGGAGGATTTTTTGAGCGGCTTGTAAGATCCATCAAAGAGTGCCTGAAGAAGGTCTTGGCTCAAGCCAGATTAACATATGATGAACTTCACACATCAATTACAGAAGTTGAGATGATCTTGAATTCTAGACCTCTTTCTTACATAACATCGGAAGACTCTGAAGAACCACTTACACCTTCTCATCTCATTTGTGGTCACAGAATCGCAAGTCTGTCCGATAAGTCTAATACAGATTCACTTGACCCACAGTCTACTCCTGAAACCTTAACTAAGCGTATGAAACGTGTTAAAATTGTAATGGATCAATTCTGGAACAGGTGGCGGAAGGAGTATCTTATGGAATTAAGAAATTCTCATTGTCATAATCGTGGAAAGTCATCTGATGGTGTACAAGATGTTTCGGAAGGAGATATTGTTCTTGTGCATGGCGATGATCATCCCCGAGGATTCTGGAAACTCGGAATAATACAGGGTCTCATAACTAGTAAGAATGGACAAGTAAGAGGAGCAATGGTTCGTATTAAACATCTTAATCGCAAGCCTATGATTCTTCAACGACCTCTATAAAATTATTATACCCCTTGGAAGTTAGCTCTAATCTAATGGATAGAGGTCTGATAATTGAAGATACTGAACCTACAGATCCTGATAACCTCGAAACTATTGAACCAATTGTATCTGACAAGAATATGGAAGAGTCACAAGATGGAACAAGTCGTCGACCAAAGCGAACAGCAGCTACTGAAGGGGAACGACTCAGGAGACAGTGGATAGCTGAATTAAAGAACTCTTAATTGAATTTATAATGTGTTTATTGTTTTTACTATTATGGACACTTGTTTAATTGTATTGACTTCATTTCAAAGTCAATAGGGGGGAGTGTTTGTGATCAAAAGTACGAGTCCATATTTTAGACAGTTAAATTGTTTTATTTTGAGAGACTGGTTAATCTAAGCTTGAGATCACGTGCTGTTAGAAGAGTTCGGAGAGCGACAGCACGGGCGCTAGTCTAAATTCTTTAATTGTAATACTATGGAATTAAACCCTGGAATTTAAATCTTACGTAACTTGTTTTGATGTGTTTTACCTGGAAGCCACCCAAAGTCTCCGCTACAAGGCCTTAGATTTAGGTTCCATGCGAAAAGCTCGCGAAGTTGTTAAATTCATGTTTATTGGAGCAATCAAGCGATAACAAATTTCGACAAAAAGGATTACCAGTCCCCATTAGTGACACTACATTTAAAACCAATAATGAATTTCTTTTATCCTTACATAATGACATTAAACAAGTAAGATTTATGGAAAGAACGACTTCGTTTAAATAAAAAAAAAATGATGAAAAGGGGGTTGCGCGTTTATTTTCCTGAAGAGTATAACATTGGTTATGCGCCAATTTTGTCGTGGGCGCCCAACCAATGTCACTCGGCCATATGTGGCGCCCACACTGATATGGAGTCGTAGTTTCGCATTGCGTCTTTGGCGCCCATTGAGGGAGCCAAATTTTTCCACGGGGGGGGGGGGGGGCAGGTGTCCCCTTTGCCCCCCCCCCCCCCGCTAGCTACGGGCCTGAATTATTATCCGATTTTAAAACGTTTGATTATATCAAAGTTACACTGTTATGAAGGTTGGGGTCGAATTTCGTAAAAATCGGACCAAAACTGCCGGACAAAATGGCTGCCGCTAATACGCGAATAGTGTAAAAAAATATGATATATCAAGGTTGTGGACCCTGTATAGAAGTCACAATTTTAGTCCGATTTTGATGAAATTTGAATTGTAAGTTTATAACCCGAAGATCGCGATTCCTTTCGATATTCGGGCACATTGGACCATAACTTCCTGATTTATGGCCCCTGATTGTACGGAATATCATGTATTTTTACCTTGTGGACCCTACAGAGGTCACAATTTTATTCCGAATTAAAAAAAAACATTTGACTATATCCCCGTTACACATTAATGATGGTTGAAAATTGATAATTGAACAGCTAAATCCATAATATTAAACGTGTTGTATCTGATATGTACATGGGAATGGGCCTTTAAATATGCGTGGTATTGTACTTATAGGCTGCGCGCGCAGATATCGCTGTCTGCTAGCGAGCCTTCATGCTGGTGTACAAGGAAAATAAAGTCTGAAAACAAACTAACATTTTCTACTCTAAATTATGGGTCAGACTAGAACGTCGGTCTCATTACACACTCTGAAAGTTCAGGGACTGCCCCATTTAATCAATATCGAAAAGAAAATTGGAGAAAAGTCAATTTTACTGGACAACTTTTCACTGCTAAACGACGGGGTGTCAATCCGTGTGAAAGCCTGAACAATGTAAAGCCTGTACATTTCGTTTCGTCTTGTATGACCGACATTCCTGAATGTGGACGTTGACCTACAGTTAGAGTGTCATGACGGCGAAAATGTAACTTGATAAGAGGGGACGTATTTTTAACAGCGTGCTGTGTCGCTCATACTGACTCTAGCGAAGTAAGCAAGGTCTTATTTTCTCACTAAGATGTTCGTTTACCTTGTACAGGCGTCCTCAAGGATTGACACCCCATCGTTTGGCAGTGAAAAGTTGCCCAAGTAAAATTGACTGGGCTCCAATTATTTTCGACATTGATTGAATGGGACAGTCTCTGAACGTTCAGGGTGAGTGTAATGAGACCGACGTTCAGAGCTGAACTAGGGTCAGACATAACATTTGGCGACGAGGATGGCGGCGTTACACCTCCCACCACCCACACCATTTCTTTCTACACCAGGTGAGCCTTCAGTCCCGTGGAATCGCTGGTATAGTGGGTTTGAAACGTATATGATCGCCACGAACATCGACACGGAAGATGTCGCAGACGCTCGCAAACGTGCAGTGTTGTTGCATTGTCTTGATGCAGAGGGACAGCGTATTTTTCACTCTTTAGGTGAATTCCCAACGATTCTAGAAGCAGTTCGTAAACTAACAGCACATTTTGGACCTAAAACTTCAATCATTATGCAACGGTATCGTTTTCGTCAAAGAGGTCAAAGGTCAGGCGAGTCAGTCTCAAGCTACGTAGCCACCTTAAAAGAACTTTGTGCTCGTTGTAATTTTGGCAATCTGACAAATGAAATGATCAGGGATCAGCTTATTGAAAAGACAAATTTTCAAAGAATACGTGAACGTCTGTTAATGGAGCCAGATACGCTAACACTACCAAATGCAGTTTTATTGGCCGAGCAAATAGAGAGTGCTATGTTGGATTCGAAAAAGATCGAAACTGCAGCGGTTTGTTCGGGTCTATCTAAAGTAAAAGTAGAAACAGATCAACTGACATCAGATGCCAAAATTCGGGGTGTTAGTTATCAAGGTAACCGTGGTAAATTATCAAAATGTAAAAATCTACACCATAGACGACAAATTCAACATGACAGAAGTTACCAATTACACTGTAAAAATTGTGGGTCAGATACTCACAATGCATTTAATTCTCACTGCCCAGCTATTGGTAAAAGTTGCAGTCGATGTCAACGGAAGGGTCATTTTGGGAAAATGTGTCGGAGCTCCGGTCAAGAAAACTCTGTCAGACAAGTTCAACTGCCAGTTCCACAGCCCAATTCACAGTGTCCTACAGATGTTTTTATTTACAGCATAGATTCAACTTTAGCAGATAATAGTTTCAAGAACTGTACTGCCAACATAAAAGATGTCGATGTAGACCTTATGATGGATTTGGGTGTCAAAGTATCAATTCTAAATGAAACTACCTATGCCCATAACTTTCAAACCTTTCCTTTAAAAACTACCACACAAGCTCTAACCAGTTACAATGGAAGTGTTATTCCATCAATTGGGATTGTCTCTTTGCCAGTTCAATATCAAGAACAGTTTATACCAAACTTTCAATTCTATATCGTCAAACAGGGCAGCAATCTAATGGGTGTCGACTTATTCAATCGTCTTGGCTTCCAGATTTCAAGACAACCCCAACCATGCTCAGATGTTAACACCATCAGTATGTTGAATGATTTCCCCGGTCTAGTTTCCGGTTTTGGTAAAGTCACTCCATTTCTTCACAAACCAAGGGTGAATCCAAACATTGCACCTGTTTCACAAAAACTGCGAAGGTTACCTCTCACAGTTCGAGATGAAGTTTCCAAGGAATTGAAACGTCTGTGAGGATATCATTGAACGCATCGACTCATCGCCGTGGATATCCAATCTAGTCATTGCTCGCAGAAAAACTGGTGACATAAGGCTCTGTGTCGATCTACGTGAAGTTAACAAAGCCATAATTCCAGACAAGTACCCGCTTCCAACACCGGACGAACTGATGTCTGAATTCCATGGTTCAACTATTTTCTCTAAGCTTGATCTTAGACGAAGCTATCTCCAGATACCACTAGAACTGAACAGTCGGAACCTCACAGCCTTCATTACCCATGGTGGTGTATTCCAGTATAAACGTATGCCATATGGATTGTCATCCGCACCTAGTGCCTTTCAGAAGATTTTAACACCAATTATCAACTCGTGCGAAGGAACCATTAGTTTAATTGATGATGTTGTCATACACGCCAAAGACCAGAAAACACACCAGGCTCGTCTTTCTGCCGTCTTACGTAAACTTTCTGACCATACGCTAACGCTTAATGTGGAGAAATGCCAGTTTGGACAAAATCAGATAGATTTTGTTGGTTTTCGCGTTTCTGCTAATGGTGTCTTACCATTGATCTCAAACACCCAGGCTATAATGAAACTTCCTGAACCAACCAACGTCACGGAACTTCAGTCCTTTTTTGGAGGGAGGTTGGGATGGCCTAGTGGTCTAGAGTGCCGCGCTTCGACCTCTTGCTGGCCGGTCACCTCTGGCTTGCGGCTGTGGTTTCGAGCCCTGGTGTGAGCGTATGTGGCATGGAGATAGGGGCGCCTTCTCAACCTCGTGGGTTTCCTCCGGGCACTCCGGTTTCCTCCCACTGTTAAAGACCCCTACGCGCAAGCGAATTATTGAAATAAAATTAAAAAACCATATGTTAGTCCCGAAATGACCTAGTTGTGTCGAGTGGACGTTAAACCCCATTTCTCTCTCTCTCCTTTCTTGGAACAACAAATTTTTACCTGAAATTTGTTCCTTTCTATGCAGATACTGTTAAACCTCTGAGAAAACTACTTCGTAAAGACATGCCTTGGGAATGGACAGAAAGTCAGAAAAGTGCTTTTAACCAACTGAAGCAACAGATTTTATCTCCACCCATCCTAGCTCATTTTAATCCCGACGCTACGACCTACATTACGACCGATGCATCAGGTTATGCTATGGGAGCTGTCATGTCACAACTTGTCAATGGCATTGAGAAACCAGTCGCTTTTACGTCTAAAAGACTTTCTCCAGCCGAACGTAAATACTCTACAGGTGAAAGAGTAGCCTCAGCATGTATCCATGCTGCAGAACATTGGCATATGTTCCTGTATGGTAGATATTCCATCCTACGGACAGATCACGAAGCACTTAAAACACTGCTCTCGACGTCCGGTTCTGGGCATCGTCCTCTACGTATCTACCGGTGGGCCGACAGATTGCTCCAATATCACTTTGATGTTCAGCATGTAAGCGGTAATAAGAATATATTCGCAGATATGCTCAGTAGACTCATACCCCCAGTCAGTCAATAAACAGTCTGGATTCTGATACTGATGATATAGATATTAACCTGAACGGTCTTGTTACACATTCAGAACTTCAATCATCTTCACAAGAAGATCCTCTTTTTCAAGAGCTGAGGGCCTACATTCAAGACGGCTGGCCAAAACAAGTTAAACCAGAGCTCAGAGTATACCACACTCATAAGGATGAACTTACCTTATTTAATCGTTCTTGTATATCTCGTGGTTTACGTGCGTTATTCCCTCTTCATTGCAAGAGCATGTCCTGAAAATGTCACACGATGGTCATCCGGGTATAGTTCGGATGAAGCAACGATGTCGCGAAACAGTTTGGTGGCCAAAAATGGATCCACAGATAGAAGACTATGTTCGCAATTGTGAGGCGTGTGCTATAAGTGGTAAAGCTTATAAACCCAGACAACCACCATTACAACCTACTCCTTGGCCTACACAACCTTGGCAGTCTATCCAGATTGACATTTTTGGAGCAGTACAGGTTGCACCACACAATCAACGTTTTCTAGTAGTTGTACACGATTTGCATTCTAAGTGGCCAGAGATGGCTTCAACGGGAATTATAACTTCAACTGCTATTATCAAAATACTTGATGAATTGTTTTCAAGATGGGGAATACCAGACACACTTACATCTGACAACGGACCCCAGTTTATCTCGCATCAATTTGAGAAGTATTTAGAAAACTTGGGTATCAAGCATCGCCTAACTTCACTTTACAATCCTCAGTGCAATGGAGGCACAGAAAGATTCAACCAAGTGTTAAAAAATGGACTTAAAACTAATATTTTAGAGGGGAAGAACTTTGCCGATTCAGTTAGATCTATTCTTCAAAACTACAGAGCAACACCCCACGCTTTGACACATACGTCTCCAGCACAACTGATGTATGGTAGACCTATGAAATTATCATTGGATAAACTAAAACCATTTTCAGATTCTGATTGTACCTAAAGTAAACCAGACTTGCATCAGATGTCAAGATATAGCAAGTCAACAAAACAAAATCAAACAATATGTTGATAGTAAACGTAATTCTGTAAAACCGAAGTTCAAAGTTGAAGACTTTGTTCGTGTTAAACGTCCAATCAGATCATATAAACTCTCTTCAGCATTTTCGAATCCCCATCGTATCATAAATATAGTCGGAGATTCATCATTCAGATTAGATGATGGTACAACATGGAATGCAAGAAGATGTGTTTTATCAAAGCACGGTCCAGTTGTAATCCCACAACCTATCCGTCCTGAATATATGCTTCCAAGTATAACGACAGCCCACAACGATCCACCACCGATCCCAACAAGACAGTCTAACAGAATTCGGAGACCTCCCAGATATTTGAAAGACTATTGTTGTTAAATAATTATCAGTGATAAAAGTAAAGTTCATACATATATAAGTGACATTTAAAGTAAAAAGTGTTTCAAACAGTTAATTGCACACAATCCTTTTATTTCAATTAAGTGTGCATACAAACGTTTCTTTAAAATGGGGGAAAATGTTGTATCTGATATGTACATGTAAATGGGCCTTTAAATATGCGTGGTATTGTACTTATAGGCTGCACGCGCAGATATCGCTGTCTGCTAGCGAGCCGCCATGCTGGTGTACAAGGAAAATAAAGTCTGAAAACAAACTAACATTTTCTACTCTAAATTATGGGCCAGACATAACAAAACGTTAGTTTGGGGCAGAACTTTATAAAAACCAAACAAATTCTAATGATTTTCTGATAATTACTTAATATGCGACAACTCTTGTTGACTGCCCGGACGATTTAGCTGCCGTGGGCGTATGTTTCGTTGCCTGGCAACCTATTTTTTTTTATTTTTACATGTATTTGCTGTTAAATGCATTGAAATAGAACCTCATTTATTTGTGATATTGGCCATGTACATTATTATCACATTCTTTATAACTACTACACCATGGGCATGTAAATGTTACATGATATAGTCCAGCTCTTAACGTACGTCTCATTACTCTCTTTCCTTTCGTTTAGGCGACAACCAGTTTTTGTTGGTCAGATTGTGCGGAACTAAATTGCACGGTACTGTACTGTAATCATAGATCGTACACGACGTCATATTCATGAAATATTGATGTATATAAACTGATAAACGGTAATGCCACCATAGATCGTATCTAGTACAGTTCTATGATGCCACGATTGAATGCGTTTAAAAAGTTATGCCAATAGATTTTTACAGTCTGGTTGTTCAGGACTTTATCATCGGGAAAATGGGAAAGAACATCTTCTGTTCAAGAAAGCCGTCAGTCATACCTACAGATATCCATCCTATTTTGCGAAGATGAACTAAACGATTGCAATGACGTAGTTTCCGTTTCTTTGAAATTATACGAGCGTATGGATACTATATTTTTCATTTGAACTATTGTTACAGTAAAACAGTTATGCCCAGTTCATTCTGCTATTTTGATATTGAAATCGGAAAAAATTACACTGGTAGGATAATATTTGAAGTAAGTCCATTTGATATTTTATGTGGTACGGTTCTATTTCAGTATAGGCCTAGCTATTTGAATTATATCGTACTAAAGTTTATGCCCAATTGTCATTCTGAATTTAAAATCGTACTGCCTTTGTGTGTCAAAACTGCCCATTAGAATCAGATTTTCAAGCGAAATAAGCAATTTCATGATAGGCCTAATAATAGGCCTACACGATTCGAGTTATGTCTCTCTATATAGTCTTGGTAGTTACTTTCATTAACGAACTTTCGCAAAGACTTCATTACCATACTATAACTAATCTAACTAATCTCTTGGTAGTTCAGCTCTGAACGTCGGTCTCATTACACTCACCCTGAACCTTCAGAGACTGTCCCATTCAATCAATGTCGAAAATAATTGGAGCCCCAGTCAATTTTACTGGGCAACTTTTCACTGCTAAACGATGGGGTGTCAATCCGTGTGGACGCGTGAACAATGTAAACGAACATCTTAGTGAGAAAATAAGACCTTGCTTACTTCGCTAGAGTCAGTATGAGTGACACAACACGCTGTTAAAAATACGTCCCCTCCTATCAAGTTACATTTTCGCCGCCATGACACTCTAACTGTATAGAGTATAGGTCAACGTCCACATTCAGGAATGTCGGTCATACAAGACGAAACGAAATATACAGGCTTTACATTGTACAGGCTTTCACATGGATTGACACCCCGTCGTTTAGCAGTGAAAAGTCGTCCAGTAAAATTGACTGTTCTCCAAGTCCAATTTTTTTTCGACATTGATTCAATGGGACAGTCCCTGAACGTTCAGGGTGAGTGTAATGAGACCGACGTTGAGAGCTGAACTAATCTCTTGGTTACTTTTGGGGGCTTGGGATGGCCTAGTGGTCTAGAGTGCCGCGCTTCGACCTCTAGCTGGCCGGTCACCTCTGGCTTGCGGCTGTGATTTCGATCCCTGGTGTGAGCGTATGTGGCATGGAGATAGGGGCACCTTCTCAACCTCATGGGTTTCCTCCGAGCACTCCGGTTTCCTCCCACTGCTAAAGACCCCTAAGCGCAAGCGAATTATTGAATTAAAATTAAAACCATGTTAGTCCCGAAATGACCTAGTTTGTGTCGAGTGGACGTTAAACCCCATTTCTCTCTGTCTCTCTCTTGGTTACTTTTAACTGCCAAACTTGCTTAAAGAACTCGTCAGGGGCGCAGATCGCCAAAAATTAGTGGTGGGGACAGTCCATGTGTGGGCGTCTATTGGCCCCCTGGAAATTTTTTTGAAAACTAGATGCTCTAAAATGCACTCTGTGGGTATTTTCAGCATCATTTTCTGGCAAATGATTCTAATCCCTGAGGCAGTGATCACGATTTATTCTCTCATTCCCAGTAGTGTTCAAAGACTACACAAAGTCTTTGAGCAAAATGTGTATTCAATTGGATACGCAAATGTACAGGCCTAGACAAATAATTTGAAGAATATTTTTCTTTAGAATTTTATAAGTGTTCATACCGATTTGGGCCCATAGACCGGAAGCAAGGTGGGCGGGTTCATTTGTGAAACAAAAGGACTGACTATAATATAACTGAACGCCACTGGCGTGAGCTTCTAGAGGTGGGGGGGGGGGCTTTTACAATTTTTTGTGTATCAATCTGAAGTCAATCACATATTAACTTTGACCTCTAGAAAATCCACAAGATTTTTTGAAGTGATCAAGGGCCATAACTAAGGCAGAATATCGGTTATTGCTGAGAATCAATAGACTTCTTCGTTTAATGACCTTAAACACTGTGTATCAATTTAAAGTTAATCGGATATTAACTTTAGCTTCTAGAGCGTCCATAAGATTTTAAAAAAAGTAATCAAGGGCCATAACTCTGGCAGTAATTATCGGAAATTGATGGAAAATCAATAGGGGTCTCAGTCTCATGACCATAAACACTGAAATGTTTATAAATTTAATCAGATATTAACTTTGACCTCCATAAGATTTTTTAAAGTGATCAAGGGCCATAACTCTGGCAGTAATTATCGGAAATTGATGGGAAATCAATAGGGGTCTCAGTCTCATGACCATAAACACTGCAATGTGTATAAATTTAATCGGATATTAACTTTGACCTCTAGAGCCTCCACATTCAAGGGCCATAATTATCCAAAATCGGTGAAAATCAATAGGATTCTTCGTCTCATGACCTTAAACACTGTATATATTAAAGTCAATCGGATATTAACTTTGGCCTCTAGAGCGTCCACAAGACTTTTCAAAGTGATCAAGAGCCATTAACTCTAGCAGTAATTATCGGAAATCAATAGACTTCTTCGTCTCATGACCTTAAACGATGTGTATACGTTTGAAGTCAATTGGATATTAACCAACGGAATTTTGCATTTGGAATTTTGCATTTCAAATTTCGCATTTGGAATTTCAAATTTCGCATTTGGAATTTCAAATTTCGCATTATGGAATTTCGAATCCAGTAATTTGGAACGGGTGTTTATCCGGCCCACGCATCGGATAGGTGAACTAACACTAATTAGTTGTGTAAAATTACAATTTACTTAAATTCTGATTTGTTTAATTGAGATGGGCTGCCAATTTGCTATTTTATTGGTGAGACATGAATTTGGAATTTCGCATTTGGAATTTCGCATTTGGAATTTGGAATGAGCCTTCTGGGCTTTCGTAACTAAAGGATCACACAATGCAACAAACTCTATGGGCAAGGCTATTTGGATGACTATCTGGTGGAGACATGAAATGAAATAAAATGGGGTTTAACGTCCTCATCTTCTGCACCTAACCTGGGCTAATGGAAGACGGGCATACGCCATACAGTGTGCTATGAGGGAAATTTTGCCCGGGCAGCGGCGCTACAGCCTACTCTTATATCGAATTCCAACTGCCATGGGATCTTTTACGTGCACGCCAATGTGTAAACGAGACCTTGGTTTTTCGTACCATCCAAACGACTAGACAGCTGTCCTTGTCAGGCCCTCCATTCTGCATCACTGACATGGGGAAACCACGGCAGAAAATCGAGATGAACTTTCTCGGCCAATGCAGGGATCAAACACACGACCTCCAGGCTAGCAAGCCAGCGCCTTACCCACTTAGCCATATACGTGATCTCCTGGTGTAGACAGTATAGGTTAAATCCTTTCAAGATTATATGCCTAGGCTAGAGGGCTGTCCAGGAACAATTAAATTGTAGCCTACATTTGTCCACACATTTACCATAGCTGTAGGTTATTTATCTGTCCATTCATTAACTAATGAAATAAGAGTTTACTTTGTTATATTTGCAGCTCTTTTCAGACACAGTACCAAAAACTGTGGGTATGTTTATATATTTATATAGATTCTTAAAAGTGTAATTTTCCCTCTAACTAAAGGTGTGAGATGGTTCCTGGTGTGTGATTACCGTTCAGCACATGGGCAGTGGTAGGAGTCAGCTCACACCGTTATGGACACGGTGTCCATTGACTCCCTGTGATAGGATTTCCCCTAAGATTTTCTTATGGTCAAATCCGTTTCTACACTTTTATCTACCAAACATTAAATTTTACAGTAGGCTCTATTACTATATCAGGAGCTCGAGGGTGTCGAGTTTCTATAGTTTGTTTATTTCGATAAATAGTAGAAAACAAATTGACTACTAAAACGCGGATTCACCAATAAAGTGAGCCGTAGCAATTCGCATTGATAGAAAATTTCCGGTCGTGTGACATCAGAGCAACACTTTCCAGCGAGCGTCTCCCGTATATAAATGGCAATTCGCTTACATTTCGTCTGAATCTTTGCAGATATTGAGATTCATTACAACACAATTATTAGTAGTAGGCCTACATTTAAAAAAAACAGAAATGCATAATGTAAGGTTGAAGTGGACTATATTTCAGCCGCTGGCTGTCAGCTTACACGCTCAAGTCACTTGATTTGAAACCCCAAATATGAGTAATAAAACGGATGTGAAGTTTTAATAAAAAGTACAAAATCAAAATAACATTGATCCATTAATCGTGTAACTACTGATCACTAAAACAACAGCTAATCACGATAACAAGTATGTTTATTAATGACCAAACTCTAACCAAGTAAGTAATACTTTTTCCTGAACTGATCAGTGATCAGGAACCATCTGACACCAGAGGAAGTAGATAAGCTTCGTTGTTAACGCTAACAACAGTTTCGGACATGCACAAGTGCCCAGGAGTAAACACAGAACGGGAGTCAATTCAAACTGTCACATCGGTAACCTAAAATAATAATGAAATGTAAAGTGTTGATTAGTCATTTAGTGATTGCTTTGTATAAGTGGAAGTCATATTTTTTACTGGTACTAATTATTTTTTCAAGGCAGGCACGACTGGTCTGTCACTGAGTCAAATGGCGTTGTTTCACACAACAGATTATTGAAATAAGATTGGACCATGTTAGTCCCCAAATGACCTAGTTTGTGTGAGTGAAGTTAAACTCTCTCTCTGGAATTGACCTCCTACTATGGCATCAAGTTAATTTCAATAGATCTATTTTTTTCATTTCAGAAAATTTTGTAACTTTGTGTACTTGTGAAAAAGGTTTTGGTTACAAGTATTCTATATTCCATCGTATTGTACCAGGTTTCATGTGTCAGGGAGGAGATTTTGAAAATGGTAATGGAACAGGTGGTAGAAGTATTTACGGGCCTCGATACCCAGATGAAAATTTTTCTTTAAAACATTCAAAACCAGGTATGCTTCATGGGAATTCATCTTAAGACGTTTTGAACTGCAAACTTTAGAAATGTATGATCCTGGATTGATCCTGGATATCAGTGCTCACTCTGGGTTCAATTTTTTTTCCGCCAATTTTTCATTTTAATTTATTAGCCATATATTTTTTCCGCCAAAAAAAAGAACGAATATCTATTCTATTATATTATTTCAGTAATTTTTGTTTACATATAATATTACAATTTACAAAATTCTTCACTGCTTTGCAGAAGCCCATTTTTTTAGAGCTTTTTCAACATCTGGGGTAACCACACAGTGTACTTGTTTTTAATGAATATTTTTCTTTATAACAGAAATTGTGACCAAGCACTTACTGATATATCAAGGATTTAAAAATGTTCATTTATCCTTAAGAGATCTACATTTTTCAAATACACAAACATATATTATGTAAGGACTAAGAGCTGAATCTTTCTTAAGTGATGATGATCGAGGCTGGGCCTTATATCAAACGCTTATAATCTCGGTTTCAAAGGAAACAAATTGACTCAAATTTTCAGCATATTCCATTTACGTTATCTATTTCTTAACTATTATATAGTCAGTTCGGGAGTATTTTGGTGGTGAAATACAAAAAAGAATAAGTTTGAAATTCTTCTATCGGACGTTGACGAAGGCTGTTCAAGTTTTCGCTTACGGCCCATTATTATTAACGCAGTGGCTATTTTTACGGGTCCGTAAAACATTTCATAAAGGCTATTTTTACGTGAGTTCCGGTCGCGCATGCGCAGCGCGAAAATTTTCCGACTTGGGTAATTTTAGTGCCGTAAAAATAGTCAGGTGCTTATTTTTACGTGAATCCGTCCGTAAAAATAGCCAGGTGCTTATTTTTACGTGACACTTTCCCACTGTGGACATGCAGAAGTCCCATTATGATAAAATATGGCCCTATTCTTATAGTTTATACTATAATCTATGCACCACCCGACGGTTATTTATTTTTATTCATGACGTTCACAAATCACAGCCGTCACAGGGCCGTAATTCCCGGGTGGGGGGGATCGGGGTCGCCAAAAGTTTGTAGGCTTAAACTTAATTTAATAAGTAAATTGGTAATTGTCCACATGGTGTCAATTTCAGCTCCGGCCCTCTAGGACTATTAGTAAGCCTTGTTTATAGTGGGTCTTGGTCTATAGTTTATGAGACACTGTATTCTGATCAATTAAAGTCTATAATGAACCCTGTAATAGGCATAAGGCCTACTTATTCAATTTACTCATTATTAAACCAGTTCTTCGGTAACAAGAGTCGACACGGATAGATTCATTTCATGGGGGGGGGGGGGGGGTGACTGTGAAGTCTTGAATTTTGTTTTAAGGTTGGGTTAGGGTTAGGGTTAGGGTTAGGGAATAATTCCTTCT
Organism: Patella ulyssiponensis; assembly: GCA_963678685.1. NCBI lineage: Eukaryota > Metazoa > Mollusca > Gastropoda > Patellidae > Patella > Patella ulyssiponensis. Next base: position 80,198,674 of record OY783226.1, on the reverse strand, counting down.
TATAATATGCAAGTCCTACTGTGCCCTTATCTCGTCAATATAAACAAAAAATAATATATAATGGTAAAAATCAATGCCAGAAGGCACCAAATAGCTTTATATTTATTTAAATGACGTAATGACGTAAAGAATGTTCGCTTATGGCCTTCTAACACCATGTAAAATGCCGCTGTAAGCATTTGAGAAGGAGTTCAAAAGAAAAACTAAAAGTATTTATGCTACAATATCGATAAACACGTTCATGTTTCGTATTTATCGGGGTTTATTGTATATTTAACCAGGCTTGAATTTTCCATTAGAACAACCCGACGCTGACGCGTCTCGTGTTCTAATGATCCAAGCCTGGTTAAATATACATTAAACCCCCTCTAAATACGAAACATGAAGTGTTTATCTTCTAATTCCTTTTCGATAAGAGGCAAATACAGGTATATAAGCTCTATAATATGACACAAGCTATGATGTGGTGAGAACAATGATCAGGAAGGTTGCTAAAGACCAAGCGACAAGAGTAATTAATGAACTTGTGCTTACGGAGGGGAAGCCTGTGGTGAACAATATTGAGGTTACTTTCATGTATTATGAGTTAAGAACACATACCTGGCCCTGGTCTCTCGGTCACAGCAGTGCCAGTAAGGGGCTGTCCATGGGGGTGGATTTTATGTGGACAAGGGGGTAGGAGGTGTAAAATTTTCCATATTTTTTGTGGACGTCTTTTATAGACAGCCCTTAAGGAGTTTCTCTGAGTTCTAGTAGCCTCAAAAAGAGGTGGGAGAGGCCATAAGTGGGTAAATATGACACACTAAATGAAGGTCCACGTAATGTCATTTATTAAAATGTTTTTAAAATGCAAAATGTCAAAAATACAACAACTACACAATCAGAGAATAAAATAAATAAATAAAATACAGTGTGTTAATCTTGGTATTAATCTAATCACACACAATGTGTCCTTAAACGAGGTCCGCGAATCATGACAACAAGAAGTTGCATTTTTTGTAACTGCGCATGTCAACAGGAAGTCACGTAAAAATAGCCTGCGTGATATGTTTTACGGACCCGTAAAAATAGCCACTGCGTATTATTAATGGCATGTGATTAGAAAATAACTGACTTTCGTTCGTTCGTTTCTGGCGTTTAATATCGACTTCCATATAAACTGTAACAACAAACCTGGCTTCATTTATTAACGATACGTGCAACAGGAGTAGGAAAGGGATAAAACGGACGTCATAGTCCAATAATCTCACGCAAATCGAATGAGTATTATTCACGGTGTCCGCCATTTTGAATATATAGAAACCGTCAAAAAAAGCCACCGATTCGTATCTGGAGACAAACAATTAAATCGTCTGTCTCTTGATTAGTTTATTACTACTCTTACTGTATATACTGGATATTACCGGTCCGGGATGTAGAATGGAATGATTAGTGTTAGATGGTTAAACTTTTTAATGTTTGGAAAAGTTATAATTAAAATGAGTTTGTCTGTCTATGCATCTCATGATCTGTACTTTTTGTAAGACAATAATACTCTGCTTGGACTATTGTTAGATTACATCAATAACTTGACTAATTTGATGATGAGTATTTAGAGCGAAGGCTAAGATGAGATAATTTGATATGTTGATGCTTTAGGGCTGAAGTTTAGAGCTGTGAAATTTGATGTATAGTTTCATTAAAACAATACCTTGACTAAGTTCGATGATGAGCATGTAGAGTCTTTAATTTGATTGGTTAAGATTTGGAACACAAAAACTCTATTGAGGTAGGATGTTCAAACTTGCTGTAGGTGCACGCTTTCTGCTTAGACTAAGAAAAAAATAAACACTTATGTTCAAATTGTGGTAAAATGCTCAGACTTGGTGTAGATGTTAATTAGGTGAATGTATTCATAATAACTTTGATTCTAATTCTAATTGAGTGATAAAACTTAAATCTATCATGAGCAATTTCTGCTAGGCCAAGTAATGGATAAGCAATTTGATTGCAAGATGTTTTTGAAAAGATAAATGTGATTAAGAAGTGTCATCGATTATTTTCTGATTATGACTTAATTTGTACTTTCACTAATAGATATGTTGATTTGTCTTGATTTAAGGTATATTATCTATGGCCAACGCAGGACCAAATACCAATGGTTCTCAATTCTTTATAACAACAGTTAAAACACCATGGTATGTTCAAAGTAATTTTATAAATGAATTTTTATAAACACGCACAAAGTTGTCACACCGTTGGTCCGTCAGAAAATCATCAATTGGCTTGTGAACACGATAGAGAGAGCAGTAACCCTTTCTTTTCCGAAACCTCGTAAACACAATAGATGCTATATTTTTTCACTGATCTTTTTCAAATTAGGTGGAAGCATGAGAAGATAAATTCTACCAATTCTCAGGATTCGGTGACTTTACGTTCCTTTGCTGAAAACTTTGTGAACATGATACAGACAGTAGTTTTTAACAGATCTTTTACAAATTTGAGGAAAAAGTATTGGGAGAAAACAAATGCTATAAATTATTAGCCGAAAAGCACAAGAATGTGATAGAGGCTACAGTTTTTCAAATTTGGTGATGGGCATTGTGAACATGAAAGGACGAACCCTGTTGATGTTCAACATTCCGTGACCTGTTCCAGAATAATCTTCCCTTTTCTGAAAACCTTGCTACCAATTTTTTTTCAGATTTTTTGAAAAACATTGAGGTCGTGAGACGACGAAACCTTATGCTATTCAGCTTCCTGCACCTTTGTTCCCCAGAATTATGCCACTTGTTCCCAAAAGCTTGTGAACACAATAGAGGCAACAATCTTTTTTGTTGAATCAAAGCTGCTGTGTGGGCAAATTTACACACATAGAATGGCTAATGTTGATTAATCAGGAGAGTGTCTGACTATGATAATTATGATGTATAATATGCTGTTAATTATGATGTATTATATGCTGTTAATTGTGATGATTAATTATGATGGCTGATATTCTGTTGATTAATATGATGTTTAATATGCTGTTAATTATGATTTATAATATGATGTATAATAAGCTGTTAATTACCTTATTGTTTATGTTTATAGGTTAGATGGAAAACATGTTGTATTAGGACAAGTGTATACTGGTATGGATGTTGTTAGATCTATAGAAAGTGTCGGATCAGAATCAGGTTTACCTTTAAAAACAGTTCGCATAACTGATTGTGGGGTTTGTTGATATTCATTCCTGTCAAAAAAGAAATTAATGATGTGACATGCATTCTACCATTAAACCATTAACGTGGTATCAAACTTGCATTCTATATTCACTAGTTATTCAACTTTAAGTTATGCACTGTTTGCTATACAATATGAGGGCCAACCTAGATGCCAAAAGCAATATAGTGAAGTCTGTACTACATGTTTTATTTTCCATACTATCTTTCAACATTTATATTCATTGTTTTGATCAGCACAATTTCTTTTAATTAGTTCTAGAGTTATTGCGCTTGCTCACTTTGTTGAATCTTGTAAACACTCTTACAGCATCTGATCTACTTGGAATATGAATCAGATATTTATTATTATTGTGAAAAATAAGTTACAATAATCAATCAACAGTAATATAATGTTATTATCACAAACTTCCTGGTACTGTTTGACTAGTTGTAATGATGAATCCTATCAAAAAATACTGAGGTTTGTATTAATTACTTAATGAGTTGTCACGCCCATTATTGTAACCTTTGGATCAGTGTTTTTGAGATTTTTTATCGTGAACTTTTTGTGATTATTTATAAGGATAATCACTGTGTTATACATTTAACATGACATATTATATAATATGTTCTTCTGGAAGGTTTTGAGATAACATTAGCTAATAGACATAATCAGAAATGACATCACATGGGTTTTTCCAAAATGAAAGTCACCTGGTTCAAAAAGTGACATTAGCTAAAGTCTAACGATAACTATATCGACTAACAATGTTCGTGGGGGAACTTGCAACAGCGATAGATATAAACATAAAGATTATATGATTGGGGGTTTTCTGTCTGTTTCCAAAGCTGTCCATGAACGAGAGAAAGAGGGGAAATGGGGTTTAACGTCCACTCAACACAAACTAGGTCATTTTGGGACTGACATGTGGTTTAATTTTATTTCAATAATCCTCTTGCGCGTAGGGGTCTTTAGCAGTCCGAGGAAACCAGAGCACTCAGAGAAAACCCACGAGGTTGGACAGGCGACCTTACTCCTTCTCACGTACAACCAGGAATTCAAAACCATGCAAGTTGACTCAATGACAGGTTTATGATACAACGCGCACGTGGTAACTATTCAGCCATGGACTACAGATGGACTACTATGAAAATATCAGCATTTTTGTCTCAGACATTTAAAGATACATTATGTAAGATTTAGATAAAGAATCCATTCTTGCTATAATACTTCAAACATAGATAATGTAAAATGAATAATTTGAAAATTTCATTCAAATTACTGTATTGCAAGCGAAGATATTAGCCTTCGAAGGTTTGACAGACTTGTGCAATAATTTCAACCACCGCACTGGTTGATCGAAGCTAAGTCTCATTCCTCCATATTTGATTAAATCAAAGTATCGCTGAACCGTTCTAATCTATTTAATAACAGAGAAATCTGATGCCATCGAGAGTTGCTTAAGGCCTGGATCAGTTAATTGATGTCTAATTAATAATTAAGAAAACATTTCAGGCCTAAAGAAAGACCTGCAATAGGCAGATTTCGCGCTTGCATAATGTATGTTTAACAAATAAAAATGTTCAGATATAGACATTATCTAAAAACAATTTCAAAACAAATAATTACAATTACCTACAAATCTTTTCACACACAGGCTTATTTGGCAATAGCGTAGTGTAGAATACAGTAGCCTACTTATTTTTGTTTCTAAATCGCTAAAATTCACAGTTCCGAAACGGAATTACAAATATATAAAGCATATATAAAAACGATCATAATTTGCACCTTCAGACCCCACCCAGAAGAAAAATTAAAATTAATCCAAGTTAACATCTCCTTAGGCCTAGTTTCTATAGCATTTTCCAGGTAGTTCCATGATCAATCCAGTGTCTGCTAACATCACCAAATGATTTTCCGAAAAATTCAAATAAAGATCCTGTTTCTGCTAAATGCTTATTGGTAATGCTTAATGTAACTGTGGGGGATCACATGGCTTAGCTGGTAAGACTTGGCTTGCTAGCCTTGAGGTCGGGTGTTCGATCCCTGCATTGGCCGAGAAAGTTCATCCAGATTTTCCGGGGTGGTTTCCCCTTGTCAGTGATGCAGGACAGAGGGCCTGAGAAGGCCAACTGTCTAGTCGTTCGGATGGGATGAAAAATCAAGGTCTGTAGTACATATTGGCGTGCACGTAAAAGATCCCTTGGCAGTTGAATTGGATGTAACAGTAAGCCGTAGCGCCGCTGACCAGGCAAAATTTCCCTCATAGCACACTGTATCCCCGCCTTCATTAGCCCAAGTAGGAGCAGAACAGTAGGACGTTAAACCCATTTCATTTCATGTCATTTATTGTAACTGTGAAATTTAGCGATTTATATAAAATAAGTTGTTTACGCTATATTACCGAATAGGCTCCTGTGCGATCAGATACCGGTATGCCTATTATTTTTATTTACATTTTTACATAACAATTTTAAATATGTGAGACAAAAATACTGACAATTTAAATTAGTCTATCTACCTTTGAACGAACATAATTGTGCCGTTTATCAAAATTACGGAACAGTCATAATGAGGTCGCCCTATTTTTTTTACCAGGTTCATTGTTAATAGAAGGCCTGGGAAACAGATTGACAGTAACATCAATATCACTGTTGTAAGTTCCCAACAAGCAACGTTTAGTCATCATAGTTACTAATTTATGCTAATCTGTAGGCTAAACTTAAACATGGCCGCATAGTATAATAACAGAGGTGAACTGCAGTATATGTACCCCGCCATGTGGTTTTCTGCTAGGAAAAATTTATTTGACATTATTCTGGAGTATGCCAGAGGTCGCCCTATTTTTTTTACCAGGTTCATTGTTAATAGAAGGCCTGGGAAACAGATAGACAGTAACATCAATATCACTGTTGTAAGTTCCCAACAAGCAACGTTTAGTCATCATACTACATAGTTACTAATTTATGCTAATCTGTAGGCTAAACTTAAACATGGCCGCATAGTATAATAACAGAGGTGAACTGCAGTATATGTACCCCGCCATGTGGTTTTCTGCTAGAAAAAATTTATTTGACATCATTCTGGAGTATGCCGTTGGCCAGTCAAATTGTCTGTATTGGTAAATGATTCAATTAATGACAACCTTTTTGAACACCTCCGACTACTTAGCTCATGCTAGTGGCTCAGCATATATTTGTTGTCTGGTAACCCATCTTTACCCAACGGCAAAAGATCACAATCCATCAACATTTATGGACTGCTCAGATTACTACTTAACTGCTGTTATGTATGTTTTATTGCCTCGAAGCCTATCTTAAATATTGGTTGTGCTGAAACTACCAACAATGAAAAGGATCCTGTTTATTTTGTAAAAATCCAAAGTCTTTCATATAAATGATAGCCTTTACTCTAATGTTTATAACTTGTAAAGTTAATCATAGGTTATTATCTATTTGTCCTCTTTGTCTTAATATAATAATATGATGAATCTAGTCAAGACACCATGAGGTTGCCTACACTATTTGAAATCTAGATTATTTCAAGAGTTACAATTTTCGTCGTTCATAACTTGATAATATGAAGATGTTATCTTGCCTTATTATACAAATAAGAGATTATATTATGTGACATCACAGATATACACACTCCCTCAGACTCCCTCTTTTCAAAAAATAAATATGTAACAGTCATATCCATTAACATAACAATTTTAGGGATCTACACTGGAATATATGCAACTCCATCATAAAGAGTACCTGTGGTAGTCTATCTTGGCAAGAATTTATTGGGTGGTCTATAAAATGCTAAAACACATTAAATTCATCTTAAAGCCCCAAAATGCCGAAATTAAAGTCAGATACTCTATCATATTGTGCTCTCACTAAATGACAGCCACTTTATATTGCCAACTAGTAGCCAAAATATATTTTTTCCCCAAAAAGATATTACTTTTTTCACTTGCCTGTCTACAGTGAAAAAATCTGATTGCCCGAAAGTTAGGTGGGAAGCTGCGTGTATAGGTCCTTAGCAGTGGGAGTACAAAGGAAGTACATAAGTTTTTATACGCCCACATGGAAATTGATAACTTTGAAATATCTTGTGGACGAAGGCCTTGAGACAAACAATTCTAATTATTTCTGATAATTACTTAATGGGCTATTACTCGTAATAAGATTTTCATGTGTTGTAAATGTTCTCCTTACTGACAAAAGAAACAATATGCAACAACCCTTGTTGACTGCCCGGACGACTTAGCTGCTGTGGGCGTATGTTTTGTTGCCTGGCAACCTATCTTTAATCTTGAGAGCTCCATTTATCTTATCTTGATTTTATGTTAAAATAACCTAGTACAGTAGGTATGCTGATAAATAAAATAGGAAATGGTAACCAAATCTACACTGCACAATTGTATTTTGTATTAATCGGTAAAAAAAATGGAAAACTTCAATTTTAATTTAAGGTTATTTAATGGCCCAATAAACAAGATAGGGTTTGGATTGGGAGTAATCAGTCACCTCATGCATTTATGTATTCAATGCTCATTTATTTAGTACAAATATTAAAGATGCATTATGTTAGAGCTAAATCTAAATCTAGGTTGTTTTTTCTGGCTTCAAATCTTATATAAATGATTTATCAAATGACAAGCCTAAAATCCACAAACTAGGCCATCGAATGGCTGAGATTTAAATGGATTTGAACACCTGGGAGATCTTAAATTAGACAGATAAAAGGGATAATTGAGGATTAGTCTTGGGTGTCAAGTACTGTTGCTACAATAATAAATGATCTATGCTACATCTTCAAACAGTTGTAACTTTGCCCAGAATAATGTAATTTGAATGAAATTTTCAAAATATTTATTTTTCATTGTCTATTTTTAAACTATTATAGCAACAACGGCCAGCTCTTAGTCCAAATTTTACATAATGCATCTTTAATGTAGTATGTCCTTGGAAGGGGTGCAGTGTAAAAATAAGTTTTCAAACATGACCACTATTACATACTAGTGCTAGCATTATCTTACATTGAATCGATGCATCATGATTCACCTTCTCACAATTTGCTTTTATGTTGGTTTTTTTTTTGTCGTTTCAGTAAGTAAGCTGTCGCTCTTAATTATCTATTGGTACACAAACACTCTTAAATTGTTTTGGTCCTTATTTTGATCCACATGAATACTGTGTTAAAAAAAATTCTTTTTTTGGCTAAAAATATCAATTATTCATTTATCCTTTGCTTTCTTGGTACATATTGACCTGGTTGTGAATCGTGATATGAATCATATCAAAACACTTAAACATACATTATGCAAGAGCTAAATCTGATTATTGCAAGTCTTTATTTAGGCTTCAGATGTCATAGAAATTATAAATTAGATCTTTATTTAAACAAGCATAAAATCAACTCTGTAGACCCACGGATGGCTTGGATTGAGCTTGGATTCAAACAGGATTTCATTGATTTATTTAATTATAAATGGTGTTGTGAGAGGAGTTTTACCGTTACGTTGACGTCATCCTCTAGATCGAGGCTAAATGATAGAGTGTACTAAGCGAGGCCGATGTTGAGCGAGGTAATTAGGTCAACACGCTTTCGGTATTATACTTTTTTTTGTCACTTGCGTTTACAGTAAAATTATGGAAATTGATAAACATCGCAGCTAACATCACCCAGTTGAATTGCAGCCCCATCGGATCACTGTTTTCTGTTCGCCTGCTTCGGGAGAAAAGTACAAGAATACACGCAGGCAACTTAAAAAGTTGGCTATAGTATAATCATTTATGATACTGCCTCATTGATTTAGTCCATTCCTTTAAAACTTTAAAATTCTGTTGCCGACTTTCTCTTCTTATCTATATATTAAAAGTCTTAATTCTAATTTGTAGTAGAAAATAAATGTAATATGAGTTGAATTGCAGATCGAAATTATGTAGGTGGAGTTAACGCCTGTCAGTCAAACGATCGGCCATCGGTGAAGATGGAGTTATATACCAATTCTAGTCAAAAATAAGTGGTGATAACTATGTTCAGAATAAAGTAATTTGATCATCATCTATTTTTGAACTGTTATAGCAAGAATAGCTAGCTCCTTATAAAAATCTCCCATAATGTATCTTTAATTATACTAGACATGTAGATGGCATGTTAAAGTTGGTTTTCACAAAGACTAAAGAACTTTGGCAATAATATACATAGCAATTAAAACAATAAATTGTTTATTCTTTTGTTAGTTCAAGTTAGCTTCAAGGTTATTTCCAGTGAAAGATGACTCTGGAAGTCCTCTCAGTCCTTGATGTGTTTTTTTTGGGGAGGTTTACCATTTTAAACTTACAAAGCTTTCTTAAACTCTTATATAAAATGTTTTACTTTAGTGTTGATTTTAACAGTCTTTCTAATATTGTGATATCTTCCATTTACTATTTTCTAAATGTTTGTTCATTATGAAATAATAAAATCAATCTAATAATTTTATTCCACATACCACAAGATTAAAGAGAGTAAAACAGACATGTAACATTTTGGCAATTGCTTTTTGTCCTACAATGAAAATGGTTACTCTGATGCATGCAGTCTATGTGATAATGTTTTTATTTTATTTATAACTGATAATGACCTTAATACCAACCATAAGTCTCTTATTTGTATGATATTTTATTTTGTATACATATATTGATGCCTATACTATTCTGCCTTAATTACTATTACGGTACTGGTTTTAGCGGTATACAGTTAGTACCATTATATTGTTATTTATTTGCTTATCTGATATTACTTCCTTTTACATCTGCCAAAGATTATAAACATATTAAAGGAAATGATCCATAGTATTTCTGTATTCTAACCTATAGATATTGACAACAATGACAGCTATACAAATCAACTTTTGAAAAATTCCTGGGCACTCCTGTTTCAGGAACATCCTTCCTTGTTGCCTAAAAATGATTAAATTTTGCTAATCCTCTCAAACATTGTAATTTATTAGCTGGGCGTTGCCATATTGAAAGGTCTGGTGGTATTAATGTGATGACAGAAACAGTATACAGTTCACCTATTTAAGATGAATGACTAGAATATTTAAAAAGTTGATTAAGCAGCTGTCATCATTATTTATCTCTGGTAGTATATAGAAACAGGTTGGGCCATGTCCTTTAAAGCGAAAATTTTATATTTTCTAAGAAAGTCAAAACATAATTATTTCTATGTCTTTTGTTCATAAGGTTGTTAACTTACTATTATACGAAAATAGGCATTATTTCCCACACTTGGAAATCATTCACGCCAGAAATAATAACACAGTTACCTCCCTTGTTTTATATTCCCCCATGGAATAGCTATCTTCAAATGTTTGAATTTGAAGTTGATATATAATGGCTGTTAGCGGCCATTCTACATTCTCGACTTGTCGGGTTGTGAAAGCGACAAGTCACGGCACAAGTCAATAAACTAACCCGACAATTGTCGCCCTCATTTTGTCAACTTTTGTCGGGTCAATTTTTTCAACTTGTTGCCTTCTACTTATTCACAACTGGCGATAGTGAATTATAGGATTATTCTACAAGGTAGGACTGTTTATAGATACCATCTATTTTAGGGCTTTATTCTAATACATTTTAAAAATATAACTTAAAATTTTAATAATAAATTGTACTATTGTAGCTTTAATAATGGCTTGCCTTCAGATCAAATATTTCATTGTGACAGTGTCAAATTTTTAAATACTTGTCATTTATATTTTTCATAATTCTCATATTTCAATGTTAAAATGTTTCATGTTCCTGTTTAATTTAAATCTTATGCACTCCACACTAGAAAGAGAGTCTAAATATATATTTATTAATAACAACTGGTTGAAGGGTTTTAAATAAAGTTTTTTCCCCCTCAAGACAATGTTATATAGTGCTTCACCAAAACATTAGTTAGTTTCTGTTCAGACCAAGGACTGTTTGTTTCTTACAGCCTGATTTCTTGTTGGCAAAAAGCATTCTCACCACAGATATAAATATTCTTTGTTTTACACATGCCTTTAGCTTTCCAATCTGGACATTGGTCCATGGTTATTTTGTAATTATAGGGGCAACAAGGTCAAGGTCAGAATGTTCTCTTCTCAGGTGATCAGTACATTTAATTCACTTGAACTTGCCCTAAAATACGTACAGTGCTTATTTTTGGTTGTATTCCTACGACACTTGAACTTGCATAATTTGTAACCCTTAATGGCTGATATTTATTTTCATGAATTGTAACTTATAGGCTAGTTACTAACTCGTATGATAACTTTTAAAAAAATTGGAAGTGATACTTTTAAAACCATTGCAGTGTTTGGTCTGTTATTATGGTCTTAATTTGGAAGTGATTTCAGAATCTATCCACCAACTATAGTAATACCTGAACTCTTAACTCTTGTTTAGTGTACACCCAATATTGTGGACATTTCACAAAATTATGTCTAGCCCTAATTTCTCTATTATTGTCTACATGTAATTTGGTCGCTAGGTTGTGGAAATCTTTATCATTCAATTTATTTCACAGTTTTGTCGCAACTGATAATTCAACCCAAACTGAATAATGAATCTAGTCAGAAATAACATTTTTATATTCTTTGCTTTTTATATGTTAAATATGTTACTGATTTTTACAGTATTGTTTTATTTTTCTTTGCTTCATTATTTATTGTAATGATAATAAAAAATTAATTTTAATTTTCTTTTTCTCTTTTTGGACTCCAGCCCAAAATAAATAGACGATACTCATTATTGGCTTTAACATTTTATAAAGCATAAGCAATCGCTTGCCTATCACCCAGTTAAACCCCGGGAGTCTGAAAATACTTGTCATAAATCTTAAAAGTCACAAAATTCACAATATTTTCTCAAAACATTTCCCCTTCATGGTGCCTGAGTACCATTTGCTTTTGACCAAGACTGTATAAGCAGAACCCAAGCTAAACACTTACTAAATCCATTAAGCTGTTGAGATGAAAATTGCTAACCTTTCCCCTGTAAGATGCTCCTCTCCCTGGCCTATGAACCTTAGCACCTTTAGAGAATTAATCAAAACTATGGTATACACCAGACTGCTAATTATATTATTCTGGCTGTGATAGTCAATTCATTTTGTGAATAATGGGTTTCAAACAGATATACACTTCAATATAGGTTAATTCCATGTCGTAGGGGGGGGGCAAATGGTCTAACATGTCTGTGTTACATAAGGTCTATCATTGAGTACAGCGGCATGATTTTAATTCCCAGCTTGTGTGTGACTAGGAGTTGGATCACATTTCCCACATGTGTTGTCTTTGTAAGTGGGGTGGGTGGCCAAATGGTCTAAGTGTGAGCTTGAAGATCTTAAGGGTCTGTCACTGACTAGCTTCCATCCCAGACTTCCTCCAACAGCTTGAGACCACAATACACAAGCGAATTATTGAAAATTGGACCGTGTTAGTCCCAAAATGATCTAGTTTGAGTCAAGTGGATGTTAAACCCCATTCTCAGACTGATGAACCATGGCTTGCTACAGGATACTCTTAAAAAAAATAATAGATTTGGGATCAGTATTACTCCTTTTGAACAGATAAGGTTACCTAGTTATTTGAATATTGGTGGGCACAAACAAATTGAAAGGACTGTATCTTAGTCCGATCAAGTTCTAGCCTGGAGGTCAGGTGTTTGATCCCTGCACTGGCCAAGAAAGTTCATCCAGATTTTCCGGCGCAATTCCCTCATGTCAGTAAGGCAGGACGGAGGGCCTGACAAGGACAGCTGTGTAATCATTTGCATGGGACGAAAATCTGAGGTCCTGAGTACACATTGGGGTGCACTTCAAAGATCCCTTGTCATTTGTAATTTGCGTAGGCTGTAGTGCTGCTATCCGGCCAAAATTTCCGTCATAGCAATTTTAGCAAACTACATTACTTTTTCCTCTTATTGGGTGATTTGACACATAAATGGCCCTATATGATTATACTTGTATTAAATTTAAAAAAAGAAAGCAATTGAATTCTTCATATTATATTTTAATTTGGATTCCATGCTTACATAGAACAGCACAGACAGTAACATCAGTAATCCCATCCAACAAACAAAATGTACACTATAACACGAAATGCTGGTGTTAAGAAAAAAACAAAAGCTTGATGTGTGTGATAAAAAACATAACATATACATACTTTTACTTTATACACATAATAAGCATATACAGCACACCAGATGCCTTCACAAAACTTAAAATATAAGTTCTGATTTATAAATGATACCAGGACCCCAAAATGTACTTACAATTCTGAACAGTAAGAAGGTTTTAAGTCTGATACACACTTTTTTAAAACTCAAAAAGGGAAGGTTAACATCTTAAAATCAGGATCTTTAGCTACAAGACATGAAGGGATTTGATATGGGGGAAAATATCCACATATTTCCTAATCATTCAATACATGTCTAACATATTTCAATCATTGCGATTAAGAGATGTATTCAACAGTTACACAATATAAAATATGATCAGGATGAATCATTTCTAGCACAACAATGTGAAATATTAGATATTAATCAAATATGATATATATACCGGTAGTGGAATGAAAGGTTGTCGCAGAAAAATGGCATAATTCCCTAATAATCAATAGAAGGACGTCTAAAACCAGAAACATGTGTACATGACCCCAATTAATACAATAGAATGCTAATAATGAGCCAGATAATGAAGAATGATAAATATTCACAATGACAAATCTAACAATTAAGAAGAGAATAGAAAAAGATGAAGTAGAAAACAAAGATACTTAATCAAGTTAATTTACAGGGGAAAAAATAACAATATCATATAATAAAAAAAAGTCAGAAAAATTGCACTTTTGTCTTCAAACTTTCATACACATTCTAATCACCAGCATAACAATAATAAATATATTTAACATATCCACTGTACCTCTTATTTAAAGCATATCATATTTAAAATATTCTTGTGTGTGTGCTTTTTATTGAGTTAACTGAAATAGAGCATCCAGAAACTAAAACCCATGGCATATTGAAATTAAAGATATAAAAGAGCTGTATAAACAACTTTTTGTCATATTTTTATAATTACAAGAATTTTCAACAGTATAAAAGAATTGTACTTTTGGTTATCAAGGAAGTTTTTAAAGACATCATATTGTTTGACTGATTGGAGAATTTATTAAATGATGACCAATCAATATAAATGTTATGGCAGATTTTTATACAATATTTTTTTCAGTATTGTTTTGTTTTTTAATGGTATAAGACAACTGGCCGTGCCCTATGCAAAACCCCAAATAGTACCCCAAACAAAGAATTTGTTTCAAAGCTGGATATAGACAAACAACGCATAAAGCTAATATACATATTTCATAGTTGTAGAAAATGGCTGCAAATAAAATTGTATGGGCATATTAACAGCAGTTTATTTACAGAAAAGTTGTTGAACATCTTATTATTTAAAGCCAAAGTCCTAATTATTTCAATAAATCTTGAAAGTGGTAATTTCTAATAAATGGTACAAAAATGCTAGTCCCTCACTTTTACCAGTAAATTGTCACTGTGTGAATAAAATATATTTACAGTTTTCATGGAATAAAATACTGCTAACTGAATCAGCAAATGAACAATACCACCAAGTTTTAAAAATTCCTTTGAGAACTTTTCCCTGTATGGAATTCACAAGCTTAAATGTATTCCAAATTTATAGTCTATAAATTAAATCATGAAACTAAATAGGGTTTTTTCAGATATTCTAATGAATCACAGCTTTTATAAGTCTGAACATCAAATCAAACATTTTTAAATTTCGAGACAACCAAATGAACAGATTCAGGCGACAAAAATATACATTCACATTAAATGTGGGCATATAACAAAAGGCTTTTGTCAACTTTCATACAAAATACCATTCTCACCAAACACAGAAGCATCAGCTTGATATATGAAATCTAATATTAAAGGCAACACTTGCAGTAATTTCTAACTTGATAAGAATACTGATTTCAATACTGTTGAAAATGAAATAACTAAGCAAAAGCTTTTAAAATAAATAATACATTACAAATTGTAGCAAAGCTCATGATATATATAAAGTGAACATTTTTGCATTAGATTAATATAACTAAATAATTCTAATAATAATGTGAACCCTGATCAATACAAATATATCAACGATGTCTAAAGAACAAACATATGCACTTAATAAAGTGGTCATAAATAGTTTGATTCAAAATATATAAAATAGTCACCTTTGGTATACTAAATTTAATACCGGTATTACATTGTGTTACTGTAAAACAATGATTATTGAAGTATGAAATTAATTCAAGTGTGTAAAGACCATTGCCCCCTACCCTTATTATCTTCATTTTATGAGTGTTGAAAGTAGTTAACACCTAGATGACTTTGAACTCTGATCTATGCCAATTGGCATTTATTTCATAATACATATAGACACAATAACTTCATGTTTAACAGTAACTGGCCCCTCTGTAACCACAAAGATATTGATCAAAATTTATGTAAGACATTGCCACATTGTTATATTTCTTAACATTGTAACAAATAGCTTAAATGTATTCACTATTAATAAGCATGCTTTAAGTATACCCTAATATTTTATTTTACTAAAAAGGGTGCCTTTTCACATTGAAACATAAGCTTTTAAGCTAATATAAAATTGCAACAAAAA
Organism: Patella ulyssiponensis; assembly: GCA_963678685.1. NCBI lineage: Eukaryota > Metazoa > Mollusca > Gastropoda > Patellidae > Patella > Patella ulyssiponensis. Next base: position 80,182,792 of record OY783226.1, on the reverse strand, counting down.
GCCAAATAAAAACAAACCAGGTTCATTTTTTCATAAATAAGCAAATCATGTATTGTATGTTGTATTCAATGAGAGTAATTAATCAAGGACATTAATCCTATTGTCTCCAATGGAATGTAATTAAAAGGCACATCTGCATTTTAAAAATATAAAGATTTCTTTTGTACAAATAAGACATTTTTCAGCTTCCCAGTAACTTGGTCCTGATGTTTTTATTATGTACACAAATTTATAATACATAAAATGTTCAATCTAAAAATACAAATTTATAAAGAATTGAAGAAGCTAAAACAAAACGAAAACATGCCAACAGTGAGGCAGAGGTCCCCTCCCAATCCCAAAATAAATAGGCAACATATATTTATTAATCATACTTTTATTATTTTGTAAAGCATTGAGCAATCAAACTGCTTATCTATAATTAGCCTAAGCAGAAAATGCTCACGAATAGTTCAGGTTTCAATGCAGTGAAAGTATACACCAAGCTTCAATACTTATTAACATCAAAAGTAGTGTCTCCCAAGGCATTGACTAATCAAATCGCTTATCTCTGCTAAGCCTTAGCAGAAAATGCTCACAACCAAACTTGGTCAAGGCATTCACCTAATGAACATTTACACCATGTCTGAACATTCTATTTCAATAAAAATCAAAGTAATTGTGTTCCGAAGTCTAGACCCATTAAATTACTTGACGCTACTAAGCCTAAGCAGAAAATTCTCATCATCTAACGTAATCAGTGTTTCATCACTCTCACTCAATTAGAATCAAGGTTATGATGTTGCAAAGTCTCTGCCAATAAAATTGTTTAACCTTAGCGCAAAATGCTCATCATCAAAATCATTGGTCTATTTCACAACAACACCAAGTTTGAACATACTAGCTCAATTAGAAGCAGACTTATTGTTTTCTAAAAGGTGTGATGGACATACAAATGTCAGCCAGGAAGAACAACAGACAATGAACCCATTCTAATAGTCACTTGCTTTCATGGAAAGACAGGGGACTACAACAAAAAGCGAACACTGTAAACAAGTTCCATGGACAACAGCAATTGTACAGAGCTTCTCACCTAAAGTCAGCATAAAATATCTTGAAAGAATTACTTAAAAACATGAATGCCAAAATTAAATTGAGATATACACATAACAAATCAATTGCCAAATCTGGGAAAGAAGCATTGTGTGAAAGGTCTGATAGCTCTCCTCATATCAGTAACCTTTCTTGCTTAATAATATTTAACAACATTTCAAACCTACGTGCTTCCTACAATAAGAAAGACTTACAAAGTATCTTGTAATATCTTGCACCTGGGGAATTTTTAAGACCCAGAGGTTACCAGGCAAATTGGAGGTAGGGTCTTCAATTATCATTATTTTTAGAGGCCCACATTGTTAAAGGACTGATCACTGCATGTCTAGTTGGGTAAGTATTAAATACTGGTATGCACTCAGTTTAAGAATAAATTGTGAATTTAGTGTGCATCATAAAGAATGTGTACAAATATAAACAATATAAAAAAAGCCTACATTCCATATAAATTAATAAATACAAGTCTTTTTTTTACATTAATATTTTCTCAATAAAATAAATCAGATTCTTAAACACTACTTTAAATTTGTAAATAATTTGAACAAACCTGTGTCCAATGTCACCAAGATATGCCATATCCTATTATATCATAGCAGTAAAATATAATACAGATATCCTTGTCACTAACAGAAAATATCTTTGCACTATAATTAACTGATTATTAAAAGCATTCCATATCACAACCATGAATTCTTTCTATAAAATGTTGGATTTAATTTCACTAAAAATCCATTAAGACATCTTATTTATATATATTCAAAGGTCATATTTACATTTCATAAACAAATTAAAACAAAAGTCATTATTCATGTTAATGAAACAAAATTGTGGGAATCTCTTTGAATAAATTTTCAAAATATTTTCCATAGAAACCTTCCATTAAAACATGGAATTTTTAAAGAAACAGATTCATAATAAGTAAATAGGATTCAGTGGGTTTTTTTTCAATTATTTAAATCTATCAAAATAAAATCTATTATTCTAGCTGATGATAACAAAAGAATGTAATCAACATGATGTACATATAACATAAACAAACAAATATGATAGAAAACTATGAATCTTATAAAACTGAGTTACTGTATGTTCTTTTCCTTTTAATTATTTCCAACAATATCAATTTTTAGACTCACTGATTGACTTATGAGATATTATAAATAAGTGAAGTAATTTTTGCTGATTATGGAATCCACTTGTATATATCATGATATAAGAACCGTGTTGTATTTAAACTGAACCAGCTGTAACCCATATAGCTTTCTTCTGTTCTGCTGCTATGACACTTTTAAGTAACATACACATATGAGCTAGATTACCACCTTGAATAACAGCTGAAAATAAAATCCCCAAAATAAATGTCATAATTTATATCTTATCGAAATTTCACCCAACTCCATGTTACCTGCAAAGGGAGGTAACAATATCTGAATATGATCTATGTACTAGGCAAAAGGTTATGAAATATAGTGTTTATGAAACGCATTAAATTTACATTATGTTACATTTCTATTTTCCCATCAGTAGTCTTGTATTTCAAAGCAGTAAAAGTTTCAGGAAATGCTGTTACATAGAAAATCAAAATAATGTCAATTATTACAAAAAACTGACTTTCTTCAGATGGAACATAATTTCTAAAAATCGTTTTGCATCAATTATCTTAGCCACAATATGAATGACATATTCGTGTTACTATCTTACAACACAATATTTACAGGAGATGAGACACAAAGAAAATGATTTTTCATCAGGAAAATATATTTAAATTAAGTAACAAATAACTTACTTGAGAATAAATGTTGAAAATCTTGTTCTAATTTCTGATGTTGATCAAATAGTTCTTTGGCCAATTTAGTTGTCATTTTCTCAGGTAAAAATTGAACATCACGGACTTCCCTATAATAAAAAGATTTAAAAATAAATAAACTGATAAGTCTATTTTCTTACAGATAAATGAAATAATTTACATTTATAGATTATCTTCTCTTCTTCATCTTAACTACTTCCTCCTAGAAGAAACTCTCCTGTAACTAAACACCACAATTGATTGTAACATGAACAATCTGTTTTTAAAATAAAGAGAGAGAAATGGGGTTTAACGTCCACTCGACACAAACTAGGTCATTTCGGGACTAACAGGGGTCTTACCAGTGAGAGGAAACCAGAGTGCCCGGAGGAAAACCACGAGGTTGAGAAGGCGCCCCTATCTCCATGCCACATACGCTCACACCATGGATCGAAACCACAGCCGCAAGCCAGAGGTGACAGGCCAGCTAGAGGTGGAAGCGCGGCACTCTAGACCACTAGGCCATCCCAACCCCCAGTTTTTAACATAAATGATGCTACGTACATGTATATGTCGGGATGTCTAAATTTTGTTACCGCTATATTTATATAAGTGTTATAATCAAATTGAGGGGCAGATAACTAGTCTGACGCTGCAACTCTATCAGTAGAAATGTAAAGTTTTGTGAAACAACTTTATTTAACTAAGTGATATCGCCAAAAAGAGAAATATTGGAAGCTGACACTGATTTTATACCTCTAATATCAAACTGATTGTCTCATTTACATGACTGAAGATTAACTTAAGACTTTAGTCATAATGCTTTAGTGGTAGTGGATCAACACACAAACTCAGCCACTCACTTTTTGGTTTTATTACAGTCACAAAAATATATATACCTGATTTGTTTGGGGTTTTTATGTTGAACAAAAACAACAATAGGATAAATCTTTAATCTTTGTAATCTTTCAATAGCTCCTGGTCCAACATTCAACAAACAATGTATTTTCTACAATTAAAATACAATATTTATAATAGATCTGCTATAACACTAAAATACAAAAATTCATTTCAACGGGCATTATCATTTACAACACCATATTGTACAGGGTGATTCAATAATAATCATAAATGTTCAGAGTTTTTCATATGTTAAGATACTAAAATATAATTCTATTTGTCAAAACTGATTTAAATTCCCATTTAATATTTGTTTTATGGAGAAAATATTATAGGTATATCAATATGTGCCCATTCTTACTTTATCACAGATGTCTTTTATATCAGAAACTCGAATACACTCATATTGGTCCTCCCGTTTCCAGTAGTCTATATAATGTCCCATAGATAGGTTCTGCTCCATAGACATAGCAGATGAATGCATCAAAACTACAAAAAATAAATAATACAAACAATAATTAATGTAATATGATTTTGACAAAAATTTGTTCAAATATGTAAAGTAAAACAAATTTCCCTGTAATGCATTCATGGGCAAAAGCAACTTCATTTGAACAAATAGTAATAAGCAAAATCCTGGCAACTTGATTTCAATTTGGTATTAAAAGTGCCCCAACCTTATGGGAGAAAGCAACCTCATTTTAACAACTCTGAATAAACACTATACCATGGCAACATGCCAACCAAATTTTGCTGAAATCCAAAACGCACTTCAGAAGAAGAAGTAATATGACAATAATGATAGAAATGAAATGATATGGGGTTTAACGTCCTACTTTTCTACTCCAAACTGAAAAAATGATAGAAGTGACAACATAGGCCTGACGGGTCAACCGGTGGTGATTTATTCACAATTCTTTTTCATATCTCCTGTTGTACCCACCTGGTTGACACTGACAATATTTATCTGGTGATTCAGCTATCAGTTTTTGTATGATGGCATCACTAAGAGGAGCTAAGAGAACCACAGGACGAACCATATTCGCTACAAAGAAAATAAACATGTTGACATAAAATAAGATTAATATATCACAAACAAAATATTTATATATCATGTTTTACTGACACATATATTATATACTGACACATATTTATGTATCATGTATTACTGACACTTATTTATGTATCATATATTATTCTTATACATATTTATGCATCTTGTATTACTGACACATATTAATGTACACGTATCATATATACATATTAATGTATCATATCTATAAATATATAAGGTATTATCATACACACACATCTATGCATCATATATTACTGACACATATTTGGGCTGTTCCAGCTTGCTCTCTTCTGATTTAAGCTCATTCTACACACAGAAGTATCTACTATGAATGGCCATCACATTAAAAATGTAGTGTGCTATTCTGTTATGCGGTTCTAATTAGATTCACACCATAAACATTTCACACACACAAAGACTAAGTAAAAATTTTCAATTTCATTAAATACAACAGATTGTATTCAATGGTCTGTGATTATTTTCGATGTAAGAATAATCCATGCAGGTCAAACTTGACGTCGGGGATATCAAAATGACAAAATATATTAGATTTCTCATTAATGTAATAATTTAATCTGTTAGTCATATGACTAAAGATTTACTTACATTCCTGCTTTTCAATTTTTGTGTAACCAAAAACGGAATCTGGAAGAAGGAAAGAAAAATATTGGCATGGTACCAAAAACGATTAAACATTTCTTGACTTATACCCTAAAATATTACAACTTGAGGTAGAATAGTTGCCCATCAGTGGTTGAAAACAATATATTATTAACTTCAATAACTTATGCTGATATCTTCCATGTTTATCATACTGGTAGAAACACTAAAATTTATCCTTTAATGTGTCCCCGTTACAAGTTCACGTGGCCAGATAACCCTCTTTAAAACCAATGTTCTTAAGTTGTTTTGTCTAAAGTCTCATTTTTATGGATTCACGGAATCAAGAACTTCATTTCTAACAATTATTGTGGATTTGAGAAATTTCTCTGATCTCTACACTAAACAGCTACTTTAGGCTAGCAAGTCCTTGCTTTGTAATTGCTTTCCTTTATTTCAATTAATGTCTTTGAGAATATACTGGTGTACATCTTTCTTACACATTTACATATCCTGTGCAATAAGTTGTGCAAATCAATTTTTAGAATATTTTTTGTAGATTACAAGAGGCCGTCTTTATATTTCATGGTCGGTCAAATAAAAAAGCATCTCACTTTTTCACTACAGCGTTAAGTAAAGGTTTTTTTAAAATATCTTACCATCAAGAATTGGAACAGAATCACTATTCAAAGACGCATCTGAAAAGGAATTGAATTCTCTGCTGTCTTTTGAATTATTGCGATGATGTCTTCTTCTTCGAAAGAAACTTCTTCTAGCTGATCCTGATCCTCTGCGGGAACCATCAGCATCATGAAGACTGAAATTCTCTGAAAGACTTCTTCGCAATGATATATCATCTTCCAATCTAAAACAAAAATTTTTTTTTCAAAAATGACTTGGTGGCTCAGTGAGTAAGACACTAGCTCACAAACCAGATGTGATCCCACGATCACTCCTGATGTTTTTTCATTTGGATTTTCCATTGTAATTGGTCTCATATACATGTTGGTGTGTATGTAGAACCATTAATGGCAGTTATGAATTAAATTAAATTCAAAAAATGACATTCTTTAAAACCCTACAATCAAGACTATTTTGCATGTCAACATAGATTTTTTTGTTCCATGATAGACACATCTTGTCATAATAAAAGACACATGACTTGCTTGTTGTAATAGAATAAAGCTGATTTGTTATATAAAATACTTTGAAGAAAGACTGAGTACATACCTTATTCTACTAGGGATAGTTCCACCACAGATACGTTTAGCTTCATTATCAACCAACCAGGCAAACCACAGACCAACATTACCTTGATATAATGTATTCTCTACTAGGAGTATATCATCTTTATGAAATGTTAATTCTGTCTCTACTTCACCAATTCTCTCAAAGTTAGCTCGGATATAAAAACTATCTCCAGGCACATTTAAAATCTTGTTATATTCTGAGAAAAAAAAGTTATAGAAATATTAAATATTAATACTGGTAATAAACTCTAGATAAACAGATTATGTACGATTTCATAATTTAAATAATAACTATTCCAATCAATATTTTCACATTTACTAGTTTTGTAATGGGCAAAAGTTATTTAATTTCATTTACAAATTCTATAAAACATTCAAATGAACACTTACAAAGTAATTACAAATCAACATTCTAATTAAGATCTCAGTAGTCTACATGTTACATATATGGATCAAGTGTTGTAATTCAATTGCAGGAAAACTAAAATTTGATCTGTATCCACCAGTAATATAAATGATGAAATTTCAGGTGAATTTCAAGCATTACGAAAAAAGAGTTGTGAAAATTGTTTTGCACAAGAAAGCTGACCAACAGACAGATCGAAGGAATGGAAATTTATACAACAATAACTTACTAATAAGGTTGTAATGGACGAGAAGTCTTAAAACACAACATGGTCGAGTAAGTTCTGCCGAGGCTTGTTCAGCTGTTACAGATCGAAAATCAACTGAATTATACTGAAATAAAAGTATTTATAGAGTACAAGTCAACTGTTAATTTATTCTAATGAAGAAAAACAACATTATTGATGTAATTTCATATTTGTGTCAAGAAAAGTCTTTTATTGAAATATGATTTTGAAGAAACTTAAATACATATTAAATAAACAGGAACCTTCAAATATTTGTCTCTACAAAACCTCAGGAATACTTGGAAATAATTATTGTCAGAAATTCAATTTCGATATATGGAAAAGATTCATGTGACCATGTTAGTTGGGAAATATTTACATATACATATGTGTGAATGTAATTGATGCTTACCTCTAGTATATGATCACCTTGTTGTAGACCTTGTGGTGGATCGGGTATGCTGTCATTCTCTATCTCGTGTATAAAGATACCTGTAGCATTACCACCAACTATAGTAAAACCAGGTGATTCTCCATTACCTCTTTCTATAGTAACTCTTCTTAATCTTTCATATGCACTATCTACTGATCCAAAACTACAATAAATAAAATAGTATGATATACCACTATCATATTACAATAGGTGTCCATCAATCGATCATCAATTAATTACTACAAATTAGATGTTCTGAGCATTGATGCCAGTAAAGGTGGGAGATTAGGAGCTTGATAAATAGTTGCAACCGAAAAGACTCAATATCACTTTGATCACTGTCGGAACTCCAATGATTAGTGGTTTTCATGAGTTAAAAATACAATGAAATAATCATTTACAACTGATCCAAAAGTAAAAAGGGCTTTATTTTCGGTTTCATGTGGTTAGCATGTCTCTTGTGAGTGACAGACAACAGTTTTGATATAGGTTATGTAAACATTGAATATAGGCATAAAAGAACTGATAAATTAATATCAAACAAAATTTTACCTCGACTTTTTACGTCTGTTATGACTACTTGTGGTGTGACGTGTTTTTGGACTGTTTTCATTATCAGAGAGTGGAGAGGAAAAACCAGAAGAATTAGGAACAGACGACAGAGATCCATTACTTGATGACTCCGGATGATCTCTATATTCTAAATAAATAATAACAAAATATTCAATCAACTACGTCATTTCGGGATCAACATTGGTTCAATTTTATTTCAACAATTTTCTTGCGCACAGGGGTCGTTAGCAGTGGGAGGAAACCGGAGTACCCAGAGAAAACCCACGAGATCAGAATCCAGGGAACTTAATCACTGATTATAGTCGGCTACAGCCGTTTCATGTTTGAAAAAGCCGATTGTATCCAATAAACCAATGAACTAGCCATCATGGTATTATAAATCAATCTACTTTCAGCTCAATCCAAGAGTTCGTTTTAAAATTAAGAACCCCGTCAGAAACACATTTGTTTTTACAGGTTATTACAGACACCAAAAGATCCAAAAATATGTACATTTCATAATTTGATGGGTTACTATCGAGGAATAAATAAATTTGTGCTAGGCGATAATTATTACATGGATTTAATGTTTGTAAAACAGCATATTAAATACTTACTATCCGGATTAAAGTCAACTTTCATGGTTAAATTATTACCACATTGACGTAATACTGTTACAGCATGTTCATATGTAGCATTTCTCATATTGATCCCACAAACCTGAAATCAAGGGATTATTTACTTCAAATAATCTATATAATCTAAATACAATTTCTAAGGTCACACACAATCAGACAAAAAGAACATTATGTAAAAGTTTTTTGAGAAATATTGATAACATAACAGAAAGAAAGGTAAATAAACAGAATATTTATCCTGACAATTACCTAAAAATAACATGTGTAGTCAAGTTAATCATCTCAATTATTTTGGTGTAATTATACAAAGACTTTCGTTAATATACTTAGGTACCTGAATTCACCACCGAAATTCAACTTTACTTCAACTATTTCATTACATAGCTTTCCTTAAAAGAAATACTTTAATAATCAAATTATGTAATTACCTCTAATAACTGATCACCAACCACTATACCAGCATCAGATGCTAAACTATTTTCTCCAACAGAAGATACAAATATACCTCCTTCTGGTCCTCGTTGTATCTGAAAACCTACTGGTTCAGCTGATTTCTCTATATGTATTGTTCTTATCTCACGAAGTTGAGGTCTACATAAAAAAAAAAACACTATCAATTTTTAAAACCGATTGTATAATTATTTGACTTAAAACCGATTGAGTGATTTAATTATTCACATAATGTATTTGGTTGTGCAAAAACATCTTTCACATATTAACACAATCAATGCTAATCAAAGAAGACTTTTCACATGATTTAAGTGGCTTTTTATTTATCAAAACCCTGAAGAATAGGAAACAAACTTGGTGCTACCTAAAATATAATTCATCATACTTTTCTTAAACAACACATACTTGAATTTACTCAAATAAATTTTACATTTTTACATACTCAATTTTGAAGACCTTCCACGCAGAAGGGAAAAAATGAATTCTAGAATATAGTTATTTGATTCAGCTGTTCTAACTGTTTTAGATTGCAAGGGAATTCTTATGAACCACATACAAGAATAAGGTAGCTAATTCTGATTCAAATCTATAAATTATAACCATGATTTGGATTAAGGTAAAAGATAAACATACTTTCTAGACCGACTGTAATCTTCATGTGGAAAAACAAATAAAGGTGAACTAGCACTGCTTCTGTCAGAAACTGTAAGAAATATACTCTGTTCATCATTAGTCAAATAAAATTGTTTTTAAAATAAATCACACTTGATTTATTGCTCAACAATACAATATTTGCTCGACAATACAATATTTAATTATATGGTTTTAAAGTTTTAGACATACATCACTGAATAAAAGGGATCACTTTTTCACTAGCTCTTTCAGCCAGTACTGTGATACTCCTTTTGAAAAAATTAAAACTTTCAGTTTGAGTAAGCCGGTCTGTACACATCATAAAAGTGCCCAGACAACCCTATCTATATACTTGGCAAGGAAAATATCACTGTGGTAAATGATTGCAACGATGATCAAGACAATTCTAAGATAGAATCAAAAAATTTCTTATGTAACACCAGCCACCAATCATTTACGAACGACTAAGTATTTTGATTTGAAACTTCCAGACATGGTAATTGGGTCATTTCTTTGCATACTTATATTCATTTCTAATGAAGGTGGCCACAGAAAGCCCATACAAGAATCTTTGAGTTAGATCCTAGAAGATTGTTAATATTGCAAAAATGTGAGAACTGAGAATAAAGTACCTATTTCTACTGAACCAGATTTTGTTGCTACACTTGTATTAGATGGAATCCGTATCCTCTCTAAAGCTAATGGACGTTTATGGAATGTTGGATAACTTGTATTGAAGTCAATCTCTGATAAAGGTCGACCACCATATGGTGAAATAGTATGAGCTTTAGGAAACATATCATCACTTGGTGTAGGTGTTGTTCGATCAAGATTTATACTACTCTGTAAAAAATACAACATACATATTCACATGTATGTAATTCAATGTGGCAAAATGTCTGGGCATAACAACATTGATTTTCTTGTGAAATTCTAAGGCAATATTTAATATATTGTAACCAAGTCAATCTGTTTGGCACTATAAACCACTTCGAAGAACATGTAACTATAGTTTCACTTCTGTTGGCCTGTATTTCTGCTCATTAACAGGATATTGCCAAAAACATTCATGTTATCATGGAGACAAAGGCCGGCACTGAGAGTTGTGAATGCCTCAAATATAGAAAGCTGAACTTGTATCTCTAGGTTATTGATGTCTATTACGATTAAAGTGCATTTTTAAGAGCTATTCTTGGATATGCATCAGGCCAAGTGTCCTTTTTTCTCCATTTTTAGGCCTTGGAAGACAATGTCACAAAGAGTTAGGTTTGTGCAAAACTTGTAGGTCATAATTTAAACAATTTATAAAATTCTCTAAATGAAATTAACTCAGAAACAAGATTTAATCAAGAATATGAGATTTCAATATTTTACTTTTTTTTGTACATATATTTTATTTTCGCAATAATAAAATCATCATTGCGCAAATTTAATGTACAGTGTATGGACAAGTACTTACATGTTGAGAAGGACTAGGAGTACTCAGTCTATCAAAGTTAAAGGGCAGTTTTTCTAGATCAAAATCCGATCTAGGAGATACAATATGATGACTAGGTCTATAATAACCACTAGTAGGTGATGTTGTAACATTATTACACCATACAGACTGGCTATGTGTTGATGCACTACAAACAGTAAAATAATATCTAATTAATGACAAAATATATTTCACATTATAAATATCTGAAGATGTCTTTAAATACCATTTGTTTACCATTACCAATAATAGTTACTGGTACTTAACATCCTATAAACAATTTCTCATAACGTAGTGGCTGAGAGTTGTTTATCTGTTGAGAGAGAGAGGTATGGGGTTTAACAACCACTGACACAAACTAGGTCATTTCGGGACTTACATATGATTTTTTATTTTATTTCAATAATTCGCTTGCGCATAGGGGTCTTTAGCATTGGGAGGAAATGGGAGGACCCAGAGAAAACACACCAGGTTGGACAGGCAACCCTACTCCTTGTTACGTACAACCAGGGATTCGAAACCATGCCAGTTGATTCAATGAAAGGCCGTATGATACAGCACGCACATGCTAACCATTCAGCCATCCACCCCCCCCCCCCTGTTTTTCTGCTTAGACCACCTGGTATATGCACTGCTTCACCATGGAGACACAAGACATTATCATTTTTACCCAATCAAGTAGTATAAGAATACACATTAGTTGAAAGTACTGTTGGATTATTATGAATTTATTGGCAAATACAGAAGATTCATAGTGAAAATGAGAAGGTAAGGACTAAAAATACTGCACATTCTGCAAGATTTATTATTGAAATATCTGCATTATTTTCATGCTTATTTTGTAAATGAATCTTGCAAACGACAATAAAGTGGTTTTGTATCTTAAGGTCATTGAAAACTTATAATAGAAATAGTTTTTTGTATCTATCACTTAACATATATATATATATAAAGGTACAACAAGGTCAAAATGCAATCATGATACACATACCTTGTATGTTGAAAGGAATTGGGTCTTCCTACCATTCGATTAGAGTGAGATGGAATGGAGTTCTCGACAAAATTTGTTGAAGCACTCAGTTTGTCTGATGGAATGTCAGCAATTCTTTTTGGTGAGGTTACTTCTGCTGAGACTGGACGAAATTCCCGAATATGATGGCCATTTGAATGATGACTAGGTAAGGCAGAATGTCGATTTTGAGGATTGTTTTTATGAGTGCCAGAAGATGGACGAAGCCTTGCAGGTTTATCGGCATAGGATGGCAGATTATATAAGTCACTGGATGGATGAGTTGGTAAGTTTTTTGAATAATGATTATTAGAGAAAGTAACATAGGGTATGTAAGGCTTATCTTTGGTATTCACAATATTAGTTGGTGGTGGCAAGGAATTAACAGGAATGTAAGGCGGTAATTCCTCAAAGTCCCATGGCATCGTCACATATTTTGATACACTCATATCAGAACTCATTGATGTATTTTGCAAGTCATTTGGCATTGAATGATCAGGAATGGGATCAAACTGGATATTTTTGATCGAAGGTCGCTCTTTAGTTCGTTTTTGAAACATGATGACAGTTGCGGCACCGGACATATTCATCATATGCTGTCCACGTGTTTTGGGCCATGTTCCACTGTTGCTCTCTTGTTCACCTTCATGGCTTCTTTTTCTTTTTATTTCCTTTCCTTCTTCTTTCTCGTAAACTGGACCAAACTCGGCAATCACATTTTCATTCCTACCTTTACTAATAACTTTTTTATGTGTTTTTTCCTCACCATCACTATTCTTGTCATGAGCATGATTGCGGGGCCGAAATATTTTTTCAAAGGCTTTACCTATCACATGAACACTGTGTCTAGATTTTTCTGTGTCAGGGTTGCGTTCTTTATGGCGATGCACTGGACCTATACTGTCTAAACTGTCTGTTTGGGAACCACTACTCCTTAAAATTTTACTTCCAGTTCCTTGAATTCCGTCTAAAGACGTATCCCAGTGAGAGTCATGGGAGGGAAAAGACTCTGATTTACTCATCTTGGATGCTGGTTGTTCTGATAATGAAGATATCACAGATTGACTGATAGGAGTTGGTGAGGAACCAGCCGAACTAATAGGTGAAACTTGTCGTCTTACATCAAGTTGAACTGGTTCTGTGGATTTTTCTAGAAGTTTCATGGCTTCCCTCGCTGTTAGAGAATCGGCTTTTTTACCGTTTATCTAGGAAAGACAATGTATACCTTTAATCAAAGTTATTACTAAAACTGTAAGTTATTTTAATGGAATAGGTCAAAATTTTACTTGGGCAAAGATTAACATTTGTTACATTATCGGCAATGCCAAAAATGAAAGCAGAGTTTACTATAATTGTCACATCCAAATTGTTACACTGTATTTGTTATACCTCAATATGTTAATCATGGACAGTAAAGGAACAGATTAATAATCTTACAGAGTTTAAAATCTGGCAAAGTCATCTTTTGACTTCATACTATTATTTATGGGCTATCAGTTTATATGGAAGAAATTGAAATAAATAGTCATACATGTTATTTACTGTGCTGGAGCCATATTTAAACAAATTTAAGCCTCTTAAAACATACTGTAACTTAAATTCAGTGCACAGATTTTAAATGATACTATTAATTATAACGCAGGGATGTTTGAAACAGGTAATTTATATAAGTATATTTACTTACATGTATAATTCTATCACCTACACTAGGTAACATGCCATCTTTAGCTATAATACCTCCTGTATATACACCACCTATAAATAAACCTTGTTCTATATGGATACCACATTCTGTAATATAACATATACAATAATAATCACAGTCATCTTCTACAACTATATATATACCAAATAACATCAGCTTTACTACAAACAATATCTCCAGTGTTTTTATTTCTATTTCAGTACAATAATCATAGAAACTCATGTTCCTTAAGCAACGTCTGCGAGTTTTACAACATCTATCCCCGTTGCTTCAATACTTAGCCATATTCCCAAACTTTTGCGACCGTTGTGTAGATAATTAGCATTGTCCAATCCGAGGTCGTGGCACATAACACACTGTAAACAAACAAGTATACAGCCGTTGAAAGTTGTTTTTATAAATTGACAAACTTACGAAAAACAAGTAACCTTGACATTGATCGATCTTTGAACTTTGCAATTCGATTGTCACATGTAAACATTTTCGCTAGAAGCGCGAGACTTGGTATTCACGACAACCGATGAATCTGATAGGCTCCCAAGCTGGGCTTGTTACCCAATCTACTTAGTGGCGAAATATGCAGGGTATTACATGAAGGGCTTGATAAGATGTACGCACTTAAGGCGAGATCACGACTTCTTTTGAAGATGATAGAAACTATACAGATAAACTAGAAGACAGATTAGTTATTTTAATAATGTATTAAACTGAAGAAATGTATTATCTTGAAACAGTCTTCTTTTTTTATTCTGTACTAATTAAACATAATGTTTTCCCCCTCGTTATATTTTTGCCTGTCCAATTAAGAAATTAAATGTCTGATCGAATGGCTGTTTTGACCCTGATTTGGGTATGTTATTATCTATTAGAGCTGCAACAATATACTGTGAGACAGTACTTTAAATTCCATACTGCAGTTTCGTAAATATGTTACAGATGTTTTTAACTGTTTTCTTCCAACACTCAACTATCATGCAGAGTTATGTCCCCTTTAGTTGTTGTGACAAGGGGGGTGCTCGATTCACAGTTCCGAAATTGAATTCCAAAACTAGTGTTAATCGAGTGAAAGGGAGAATTTCAGAGTACAACGCATGTGTCGACTGTATAATAAATATCTCAACCAATCATGACAGCTGAAACATATTTTTTACCTTGGAATACGTCACGATTCTACTCACTCTACCTCAGCTGTCGGGACTGGCAGAACTGTGACAGGACTGAATTCCGCGTCACTCGATTGTAATTCTGTCGATTCGGGACGTTCTGGACTGTGAATCGAGCACCCCCAAGGAGTAAAGATCAAACTGATCCCGCAGTGAATATTCGCTTGGCCGCTACAATCACTGATAAGCATGACATCGACGAGGCTTAATAAGTACGGCATATTAACTATTTTACTCCGACAAATTAAATTCTCAAACATTTTTTTGAGGTAAAAGAAAAATAAATAAAGACGTTTGAAGTATTAGAAGTTAAAAAATATTTCCTATTTAGTGTAAATGGGTATTAAAATGAGTAAAATGCATCATTTTGCCCGAAGCAGTTAGGTGTTAAGTAAACATTGCACGAGCCGTTGAGCCAATGACTGGCGGCGTCTGCATTCAACGCACGTGTTGTGGACACCTATCTGTTACAGAGTTATTTCGTAAGTAATTCTCTGTGAAACAGATTGAGTAAAGATGGCTTCCAGCAAAGTCCCAATGAAATTACATTTGCCTCATGCAAAAGCCTTGGGTAATAATTTGACAACGTGTCGCCAAGCTGGAAATGTCATGTACCCGTTTTGGACCGTGATACTTATCGTACTACGATACGTATCGTACTGTGGGGTTAATGTATTGTAACAGCCCTCTTATCTACATCTGGCTGGATGAACAAGTTTAATATACAATACCATAACTAACCTTTTTGACATGATAGAAGAAGTTGCAATGGTTGCCAAATTCTAGCACTTGTTGATTTCCTTCTTCTCACAACCTATCAAAGAAAAAATATGAACAAATTCAAATTGTGTTGAATATAAAGAAATACTGTGGTGCCTCATTTTACTAATTTTAGATGTTGTAATCCAAGAAACCTAATCTTGAGGACACAGTGACTGTCATAATGAAGGTATATTTCAATCAAGTCATTAGAAGTAAACTTAATGTGTTTCAGAGGATCAATTAAATAAGCACAGATAGTGTCAATGTTCAAACTTTGTTGAGTAACTCTTTTAATCAATATTCCAAGCCTTTATATTATCAAAATCCATTCTATTTCAGTAAGGTAGGGAATAACTATGTAATGTAACATCACATCAAAGGGAAAATCAATCTGAAAAGATGTCCATTGAAACTTTTTATATTAATATTCTTAGGCACAACTTCACCAACTGTACACCATAATACTCACCATATTCAATCTTCCTGTACTTTTATGTATAGCACGGACAGCTACTCGTTTTTCAATATTACTGACATCTATATTGTTAACCTTTAGCACTGTATCATTTACCCTAGAAAATCAGAGAAATAATCAGCTGCTATCAACAGAAAACAAGTTACTAAAACAATTCAATACAAAAAATAAAATCAATTTCCGTATCTTTTTGTTGTCCTTGACTGTTGGAATTCAATTGTTGACAACCTTTCCCTCATAGCACACCGTGTGGCGTTGGCTCGTCTTTATTCCAGTCGGTGCAGATCATAGAAACTGGGCTAATGATGTTGTGCAGAACATAGAAAGTTCAGCCCTATTTCATTTCATTTCCTATCTCCTGTTACTGTAAATTTTCCAATATGCCATTGTGTTTTTAAATACTTTATCTGACTCTACAGGTTTGAGTGTATCGCAATTGTTTGGGTAGATATACTTGAAGAAATCATATCAATCCTTGCACAGATTCTAAGTTGAAAAGATGGTGATTGGAGCCAGATAACATCATAAATTAGATTATCCTTCTTAAAGCTATAAATGCTTACTTGAGTTTACCGTCTGCTATGCTACCTTTAGTGATATGTGAGACATAGACAGATGTATCATTAGTAAACTGTGGATCATCTTTACCACCGGTTAATTCGACACCAATTTCTTCTCCTTCAACAGATTGCTACAATAAAAACAACTGACGAATTAGATACTATCCGATCAATCTCGAAAAGAATAATTTCATTTATCATGTCTTTAATAGTTTTATGAAAACAATATGTCAACCGAATATCTTGTTTTTCTCTATGGCTAGTCTAGCAGTGACATGTATACTAAGCAGACATTTGTGCACAGACAGTGGCATTTAGACCTGATTTTCTTCAAATTATAAACCTCTTAGGTGCACTACCAATTTGTATAACAGGCCTTGGCTATTTATCTCATCCGAATGACTAGACCTTCTTTTCTTGTCAGCCTTGTCGGTTCTGCCCCTGGTAGTGAGAACCAAGCTGAAGATTCTTTTCAATTTTGCACAGGTCAATGAATTAAGACTACAGAAAATAAGTGAGAGCTTACCAAATCAATATCCAATGTTTCCATTTCCCACTCTTGTAAATCAGCATCTATGGCTGAATCTCGACTATGGTTGTGACCTATGGAATTGAGTTGCGTCTTTCTAGTTTCTTTCTCAACAATAACTTCAAACCTTTCCCTGTAAAATACAATCAAATGGTCAACACGATTCAAAATGGAATCATTGCATCATCAAATTTTGGTGAATTTGTTTTAAAAACTTAATAATTGACTGTAACACAAGGCATACAATCCTGCGTACCTGTAAATTCTTTATTAATTTCATAGTTTTCCCTTCAGCTCAATACACAAAATATATAAAGGCTCTGGTGCCATAGACGTGATACTCTCTATACATCTATCAAATAATGAAGCATTAAAAAAAATGTTTGTCAGTAGTGACAACAAATTTAGATAATTCTAATTTACAATTTGCTATTCTACTAAGTGTAATGTGAATGTCAGGAGCTGCACTTTGGTTAGGCAGAATCTATATCACAGACGAT
This sequence comes from Patella ulyssiponensis, assembly GCA_963678685.1. NCBI lineage: Eukaryota > Metazoa > Mollusca > Gastropoda > Patellidae > Patella > Patella ulyssiponensis. The sequence continues at coordinate 80,164,574 of OY783226.1, read as the reverse complement.
CATATTGTAGGCGGGAATAGAATACTACTCGTATTTTCCTTTTGCTAATAAAAGGTTCTTTTCAACAATTGTTGATTTGCTTGGCTCACTATCTTCTAGATTAGAAATTCTGTCTATGTTTCTTATAGTCTTCATAATCAAGACCCATCAATCCAATCAGTGAAACTTGTAATTCCACTGACACTGGAAACACTCAAAACAAATATGTTGGTCCCCCTGAACAAATACAGTATACTCTAACCAATATTTAAATGAATATGAAATAGAGCCTGATGGAACATTATTTAAATCATTATCACTTGTTCTAATGTACTGCAGATGTAGAATTTTTTGTGAATTAAATTTGTGTCTATTTTCTATCATTTATCAATACCAAATATGTGTCAAAATAGATTAACTCTTACTTAACATCTTTGAGTTCTTTAAAGGCTTCATTTTTCTGTTTTTTGATTTCATCTGAGTCTCTAAGAGCTTGTGCTAGAGCACTAACAGCTCTGTCTCTATCACGTCTTAAATTATCACATAATGTACGTATACTTTCTCTCTCTTGTACAATCTTATCTCTTTCACTAAAAGCCCAATCTCGACGCTTCTTTGCAATATCAGCTTCAGAGAAGGAATCTAGAAAAGAAAAAGTTCCAATGAATACTGTGATATACTGTGATAAAGCAATCAATAGATGGTGTGAAGTAAATATCTGATAATTGGGTTTGCTTTGTACTGCATTTTCAAACTAACAACACAAAAATCCAACATCAGTTAAGAATAAAGTAGGATATGTTAATGTCAATCATAAAGGCTAGATAATACCATCAAACTGGAATTGATCTTATGACGTCTGAGTTTCCATCTCTCATAATTTCTTGTGAGAATTCTAGTTTAGCTTCAGCTCAATTAACCAATCCAAAAAACCTACCCGAGAGATCTTGTTTCATTTTCTCCATCTGCTTCCTTAGAATTTCTGTTTCTTTTGAAGCATTGTTAATTTCTTCTGCCTTTTCTTTCTGAGATTTTTCATAGGTTTCTTTAATAATTATATCTATATGTTCCAAAGCTTCATGACGCTCTTTTTTCGCTATGTCTCTTTCTCTTGCCATAGAATCAAACTCTTTCCAGAATTCATCCCTTTCATGTTCCAATTCCTGTTTACGCCCACAGATATCATTGCGCTCCTTATTAGCCTTATCACGTTCTTGAAGAGCTGATCGAATCTCACGGCGCAAAGTTTCTACCTCATTTTCAGTCTCACGCTTATTTTTTTCTAACAGCTCCACTTTTTGAGAAGCGATTTTAAGTTTTTCATGTAATTGTTCTATTTCCTTATGCACAACATCACGTTCCGACATAACCAATTGATATTCTTTACGCAAGTTATCACGATCATGAATAATGTTTTCAACTTCTTTCTTCATTGCTATTTGTTTAGCTAAAGATTGATGTATCTCTACACGTAAATCATCTCTCTGCTTCTGAGCCATTAACTGGGCCTCTTTATTTTCATGAAGAGCCTTGTTCCACTTACGAATGGCTGAAGTGCACTGTTGTTTTATTCCATCACTTTCACTTAAAATAGTACTATTTTCCTTACTTAGTTCGTCACATCGTTTCTTTAATCGAAGATTTTCTTCAGTCAATATTTCCATTTGATTTTCTGTGGTAATTTCAGCAGCAGATGTCTGCTCACAACGTTCTCTTAAAGCATCATAGTCTCTTTTTAATGTATCATACCTCTGCATGGCTGTATCATACATTTCATTTAAAACTTCATTTGATCCACTGGAATTCACTACTTTTCTCTGCTGTTTTCGCATTTCTTCCATTTCTTGCTTATCCTCTTCTCTCAGTTCTTGTAATCTGACTATTTCGTGTTCTAGACGTTGTTTAATTGAACTAAACTCATTATTCTGAGATTCTACCATCTTTTTATCTTCAGATATTTTACTAAGTTTACTTAATAAGGACTTATTTTGACCACGATAATGCTCCGCTTCTTTGACGGCTTGATCACAGCGCTTCATAGTCTCCGCATATTGTTGTTTCATTGACTGTAGTTCATTTATAGCATGTTCACATTGAGATCTAAGCCATTCATAGTTTTTGGACTGTTCAGGTTTAAGGGAATCTTTAGTGAAACGTGAGAAGGAAGATTGTATATCTTTCGTTGATGACTGATTGTGATGATCTGCTGTGGCATGGAAATTCTCTAAATGTGGTTCAAACTGTACAGTAGATATCACAGCTCCTGGTTTCCAATGGTCTCGGAATTCTTGTGAGCTGGAATCTGTAAAGAAGAGAATGGAATTGGATCATACCATCAAAAGTAATCCCTATTATCAAAATTCAACTCATGTAAAACTCCATATACCGGTACATGATTATCAGCAGTAGTACTAAATCTTTATACATGTCATCTACTTCAATATGTTCATAAATTAGTGATTTTCAAAATCTATATTTTTGTTCATTCTTAAATTTTACTTTACCCAAATGATACACAGAGTGTACCTGGAGTGTTAAAAAAAACAAAAGTAAGACTGATGTCCCTTTACTCAATCCCAAATTAAAGAGATGAAACATATTAAATTACTTGTACATTTATAGATTAATAAAGCATCCAGCAATCAAATTGTTCATCACCTTGAGCAAAAAATGCTTAATGAATTTGGTCAAGGTATTGATGTAACATACAACCCATCAATTAGAAGTAGAGTTACGTGTTCCAAAACATCAACAAATTTGAAGTGAAATGAAATGAGGTTGAACGTTCCACTTTTGTAAACCAACCCAGCTGGGGGCAAGCAATCATGTATGACATGCATTGTGATATGAGGTGAAATGTGTACATAGAACCTTGGTTTTTCATAATTTATGAAAGGCTAGGCCCTAGTTTTTGTCACACCCGCTGTTTTGCAAAACTGATTTCGGGAATCCACGCTACAGCATCATGAGAAACTTCCTCTGCAAGAGTTAGTGTGTTCTATTACCTCCACCACCATGTGATTCCCCAGTTGTACGGGACAAGGAGTAGGTTCGTCTGTCCAACCTTGTGGATTTTCTCCAGGTCCACTGGTTTCCTCCCACCGCAAGGAATTATTGAAATAATTGTTAGCCCTAAACTGACCTAGTTTGGGTCAAGTGGACGTTAAACCCCATTTCTCTCCCTCTCCACCACCATGTAGACTAACAGCATAAAATCACATAAACAGAACTTCAAAAAGAAGTCAAAGACTTACATGTACACTTGATTTGACAGACACAAGTCCTTTGGCCCCAGTAAAAATCTATGTGAACTTTACAACCTCTACATCACCCAACAATCTCTTACCTTGTAATATTGGTCGTCTAACACCGTCTTCTTCTGAATCAGACATTGATGATCTTTGATCTGAAAAATAAATATTTGCAATTTAGCTGTATTTTGTCAATGTGTAGTCTTATGATAGACACATAACATACATGTACACTACACAACAAAGTAAAAAAAAAATATGTATACCCAAGTATGGAATAAGTATAGATAAATGATTTTTATTCATAATGTATCAAATACTGTAAATTTGAAGGCATTGGATCAATCTGTTTTATAGAACATAAACTGTAACTGAAGCCGATGAACCAACAAGCTCTATTTTATATATATATATGGAAAAAAGATAACTACTCAAGCCTTCTATAAAATCACAATCTTAACCCTTTCTGACGCAGGAGTGCCAATTGGCAAGCACATATTTAGTACAAAGCTTAGAAAATTTAAGTTTAAATATTCATGATTTGAATGTCTTATTATGTTAACTGCAATCAAATGATGCCATCTGGCCGGTGTCATGTACCTAAAGGATACAATGTTGTACATTGTATGACAAACAACAATGGCTGCCTCCATGGAAAAGTTGTAATCAAAACCGTTACTACAAAAACTGGTAAGTTGTTCTTTATAATAATCTACTGTCACATAGATAACTTTTATAATGTTAATTTATCATCTAGAGAATCTGTTTAGCATATAAACTGCCCAGTACGTACCATACATAGGCATGCATGCTGGAGTTAATATTGATGATGCCAATCGGCATCACTGGGTCATGATGTATGTTTTAAGGCAGGTGAACCAGCGATGCCAATTGGCATCGCAGGATCGTGATGTATATTTTCAGATAGATTTTTATTGGACATAGCGTTATTTTGAGTTGATCATAAAGTTTTTAATAGTTTTTTCGTTTAAACTTTGTTCGCAAGTAATTTTTCGCCTAAATTCTCTCCTGGGGATGTGTGGTTTATTTGTATTTTTAGCTGTGTGGATTTGGTCTGGATGATTAAAGGGACATTCCCATTCTCGTTGTAACAATGAAAATATGTCTCAATCTTCATTTTGATTAATAAATTGTAGTAATATAAGATATTTCAATGTATTAGTGCTATATATTTCATCTGATTTAACCTATTTTTCAAAATAATTGGAACAATTACGGCTTTATCTAGAAATACAAAAACTAAAAGTTAGTAAAAGCGACTGGTACAGAAAAATACATTTTGTTTAGTGAGCAAGAGTGGGATTGTTGCTTTAATTCATTTGTATATTCATGTATTTAATGATTTATTGTTTATGTTTCAGAGTTCAAATATGTTAAGAGCTGCAAACTTGATACACAGAAGACAGTCGCGTCTGACTGTGGATGATGTCATTGCTGCAATACCAGATGGTGATGTATCAGAATATGAAAGTGATTCCGATGACAGTGATGATGGTTGGTATCCTGATTCTCAGCAATCTGTAGAAAGTGGTGAACTTGAGGAAGAAACACTGCCCACTGGTGATTCAAGGCGACATCGGACATTTGAATTGATTAATGATGTCGATACCTTGCCATGTGATGAGGAAGTGGCACCGACTACTTTTCAGACAACTGCTCAAACTGCTGCAAAACCCCAAAAACCTAAGATTTTGGTATGGCGTGCTAGAGAACTACCAACCAGTGATACTACATGGAAGGGATCTTTACGCAATGACCCAGTTGAACCAAAAACCCCATTGGAGTATTTTTTAGAGATAATCGGTGATGACATTTTACGATACATTGCTGAGCAGACAAATATATATGCTCATGAGAAAAGTGGGATAGCAATCAATACCAATCTTGAAGAAATGCGCAAATTCCTTGGAATCCTTATGCATACCTCTATTGCTGGATTTCCATCAAAGAAAATGATATGGGATCGTCGAACCCGCTATGCACCAATTGCCGACTGTATGGCAAGAAACCGATTTGATTTGTTGTTTCGTCATTTACACGTAAATAACAATGCCAATATGGTTGAACGTGGTCAACCCGGATATGATAAGATATACAAGGTACGACCCCTGCTGGAGCATGTGAGAAAAAACTGTAACAAAATAGAAGCAGAGGAACATCAAGCTATTGATGAACAGATTATCCCCTTCAAGGGACGCAGCTCATTAAAACAATACAATAAGAACAAACCCCACAAGTGGGGTTACAAAGTTTTTTCGCGAGCAAGTCAATCAGGCATTATTCATGACTTTGAACTATATCAGGGAAAAGGTACAATACCAAATACCGCTGTCGTTAATAATGACCTTGGAGTCGGAGGTCAAATTGTTCAGCGTCTCACGCAGGGTCTTGAAGGAAAAAATTACAAAGTCTTCCAAGACAACTGGTTTAGCAGTGTCGAACTGATTAGCGACATGAAAGATAAAGGTATACTCTCCGTTGGAACAATCCGTCGAGATCGCCTTAGAGGTTGTCTGATGAAAAGCGAAAAAGAGCTAAAAGTTTCAGGCAGGGGATCGTATGATTCTAAATTAGCCATTGATAAAAATGTTCTGGCTGTCAGCTGGTACGACAACAAAGTGGTTACCCTGGTATCGTCATATGTAGGAGCCGAGCCAACTACTAAAGTTAAGCGTTATGACAGACAAAAAAAGCAACATGTAATGGTGGATAGGCCAAATATTGTACAAGAGTACAATAAGTTTATGGGCGCCGTAGATTTGTGCGATATGCTTCTAGAGCTTTATCGCATAAATCTTCGGTCACCTAGATGGTATATGCGCATATTGTTTTATTTGTTTGATTTAGGGGTCACTAATTCATGGTTACTATACAGGAGAGAATTCGATAGAATTCCACCCGACAGTCGACCCAAAAAAGCCCTTGCACTTGTGGATTTTAAGCTAGAAATAGCCAATGGATTAATTCACGCCAAACCGAAACGAGGCAGACCAAGCGTTGACGACGATGAGTTAGCCCTACCTACTGCCCCAAAAAGAATTATGCCTAATCCAGTCAATGATGCTAAGTACGATGGGTACGGACACTGGCCAGAGCACAGTGAGGCTCGGTTAAGATGTAGGTTCTGTCAGAGAGCTCAGACCCGCATAAAGTGTATGAAGTGTAGAATTGGGTTATGTCTCAACAAAGACAATAACTGTTTCTACTTGTATCACAAAAAATGAGTGTGTATTCTTACTGTTGTATTACTCTAACTAAATTGAATAATGTTATTGATCTTAATAAAAGTTTTGAAACCTTTGTTACTTTTGATTTTTTTATATCCCAAACCCGGTGATGCTAATTGGCATCATTTCAAATATACCCGAAAATTTTTACATTGACGAAAATAACTTATTTTTCCTTTGAAAGTGTGCTATTCCTGATATATTTGCAAAGGGAAATAATTTTTGTTAATGCCGTTCTGTTCTTGGGTTCGAAAGGGTTAATTAAACTCATGACATTGTCAAAACAGTATTAATACATATTAATCATTAACCTTGAAGAACAACTATTATTTTGTATGTTGATAATAAAAACAATATAAGGTATTGTGCGATTGATATTAAGAGATTTTATGAGAGTTAAAATCAGTAATTATCATATTCAGTAAGTCAGAGATAGAAATGAGTCTTAATATCCACAAACTAGGTCATCTTGAAGATTAGCATGTGGTTTACACCCAAATATTAAAAGACAGAGCACCATTTTGTTAACGGCATAGTCGGGCATAGACTGTGTGTTGCCTAGGACTGGACATGCACCCTATAATAATTTTCATAATATTTACTCTGCATGAAGTACTGGCTTGCATAATTTTTGATTTTGTAATAAGCTCCAATATATTATATATTTTTGTTTTGACATTGGGTGTTTTAAATGTTTTTTTATATACACCAAGAAATGTTCTGCGAGCATTTTAAATACAGTAAAGTGCATTATGATTTATTTCCTAACATATCAAGTAATATATTATTACTGAATAAGATTGGGGAAAATAATGCCAAATCACACTGCTGTATGGTAGGTAAACAGGCGCGGATCCAGAGGGGGGCGCACCCGGCGCACACCCCCTCTATTTTTGTGAGGTGGCGAACAATTTTTAGCTCCATATATTCTCGCGAGAAAGGAGAACAAAAATAGTTAAGGTTGGAAATCGTTATTTACAGTACTAGTATGAAATTAGTCCTTGTGGGCATTTTTTACACTCAAAATTCACGGTCCCGGGCTTCGCACTCCCAAGTTTGTGCAGCACGCCCCCTCTTTCTGAAAATCCTGGATCCGCCCCTGGTAAATTTATACCCCTGGTAAATTTATACCGAAATATGGGCATTAGGATTTGCGTGCAGGAAATGAAATGAAAGGGATTTAACATCCTACTTTTTGCTTGGACAGCAGTGCTATGGCCCTGCAGGAAACAAAAGCAGGACTGATTTATAGGACCTGTCGTATCTATGTACATGTAATGAGGAAAACAATTCAGGCTCCGCAATTGGACTCTTTAAAATATGGTCAGTTGTGTAGACATAATCACTAGTATTCTGGGGGTGGGGGGACCAACATATGGCAAGGGCATTCCTCAGACTTCATGATTTATACTCAATCAAAATGCCCAATCTTGACTGGAACTGTCAAATTGATAATTATTCTTTCACCGTATTATGCTTCTTAAAATATCTAATGATTAGAGAACCAGTATGTGAATCGATGACTTTTAATTGTATTTTAGAAAGCAAAAACTATTGATAAAAGAATCCCTTCCACCATACTTTAAACACTAATGTACATGTACAGTAGGGTGTGGCATAATGGATGGTTGTATACTAAGTCTATCTAAATAGCCAATTAGCCACCTCTGTACAGATCAAAGATATAAAGAACTCCTATCTACATGTAGCTATATTGATTCTCATTATCACATAATTATACCGACAATACCATACCTATTTTGAGTCTTCATCAATCTGATGCTGATAGATAAATTTCATATAACAAATGTCAATTGAAGGTAAATTGTAATAACAATCAAACACTGATAGGCTAATAAAATGAATAATCCATAATATATCTACAGGTCATATACTCATATGTTACATATACCTTACTACAGCAACTACATATACTTTTTTATTTTGAAAATATATACATCAATACATATACATGTACATGCACACCTGGTCAATATTAATACATGTAATATTTTCAATAAAAATCAACATGTGAACCTAGTAGAAGCTATTTACCAAAATAACATATGTACCATACACGCAAGCTTAACTGTTGTATTTGCTCCAGTAAATCTAGATAAAAAGGTACATGTATGTAAAATTATTGATCTTTAACATATTTGTATTAATATTTTAACATGACAACCATTAATGTCTGGTTACCATACAGTTCATTGATTGAAATGTTTCTATTAGTGTGTACACTGCCAGAATATTTACATACACTACAATACTCTTTTCATTTTCTATATGTAACAATGACATAAATATGGAAAATGGTATCCTTATGAAAACATATGACTTCTTTCATTGTAATGTAAAGTGAAGATTTGATGAATCTGATATTATATCAATGTTTTTTCCCAGATGACAGTTTAATTTAAAGTCTAATAAGACCAGGTAGGTTGCAGGAAACAAAACAGACCCACAAGCAACAAAGTTGACTCACTTGACTGAGCTGTTAATAATGTGAAGTTTGTCATTGTTAGGATCTTCTTAAAGATCACAAGAAAAGCATCATAATTTTCTAAATAATGCAAGTAGTTATAAATGTCATTGTCAAGATATCCTTTCCATAAGTATATACCGTAACACCTTGCCGAATATCATGTTACATGCCATAGGTAAATTTCAACGTTAATAATTTCCATCGTTCTTCATGAGTATTGTAACTTTCCACCAATAAACAAGCTGTGACGTCATTTTAGTCCTGCTCATAGAAATATAGACTTGAATATGAGCAGATGGATTAAAATGACGTCACGGCGTGCTAATTGACGAAAAATTTACGACAACTCATGGAACGGCGGAAATCTACCCATTGAAATTAACCTGTGGTAGGTAACACTGACATTCCAGATCAGGTTATACTCACGGAAAAAATATGTTGACATAATAAATCCTTCCATTATCTATCAAGCTTTTCTGGTGACCTTTAAGATTTGAAAACAATTTATTCAAAACTTGGAAGTAAATGCCCTTTCTTTTAAATGCATTGCTATTACATGTATATTATTATGATCCTAGCTCTGAATGAAACCCATGGCCATGGCCATAGACATGAGAATTTATTGAATAGTAGTTACATGTACATGTATACGGATTACATAATTGCTATACATTAATTTAATATGTACCAAACATGTACATGTGAATTAATATGTACAGTACATGTATAAAAATACATATAAGGTCAATAAGAATTTATTACCGTATGCTTTTTCTATCAAAGTTAATTAAAGGAATTTGATCTTATAACATTGGGCCACCATCTGTATTTCCATTCCCTAAAAAGGAACTAAATACAACAATGTTGCCAACATCTATGGTATCACCAAGTACAAATATCTTTTTCCATGCCCTGTGAAGTGTGAGAGAACAGAGATAAGCTTATTTCAGAATTAGAAATCATTTCTAATTCTAAAAAAACTCTCAAGGTAGAATTTGAAGGGCTACTTTGTTTTTTAGATGAATTTGACCAACCACAGTTGTCAGTCACAGTTAGTAGATCGTTGTTGTAAGTGCATACATGACATTGCGTTACATTTTTTATTAAATCAATGTCAAATCTAATTTCTCTGAATAAGTTGATATGGAGGTACAACATATTAATTTATTGCAGATCTTAATTTGATAAGATCAACTAAAAGAGGTCATCATTTTTTTAGGGCAATTGGCTTGGATTTATGGAAAATTTTCACACGACATCTGAAAATCAGACTGGTTTCGTTTCAATGATCAATGAGAAGAGTATGCAAATAATGACATGAGAATAATTTTGCGGATGACGCAAGTGAGGTTTGTTAATTATAGGAAAATTTTATTGTGCAATCGATTGTATTTAAAGTAGGTAAGTCTCTAACTCAATATCATCCAAAATCCTCACCATTGAAAACACAAATTATTTGTCAATTTAAATCAACATTGATCACATTGATGTGTTGTGATCTTACCGGAAAATGATGGTTTTCTGATATCCAATATTTAAGACAAAATAAACATTTTACCATTGGTACACGAATCCTGTACCATAATGCGTTTCAGCCCCAGTTGTAACAAGAGACCCGAGGGATGGGGCTACCGGCTACACACATTGTACCAAATCAAACGCTGTATGTAGACTAGAATAACCAGGCGCTAGAAATTTGCATTCGATTGAGACTGTTGGCTTATTAAATCTCGCCAAACATAATAGATTTGAAATTAGAGTTAAAACGGAAACCATTGAATGTTAATCAGTTTATATAAATTCATTTTACAGTATTATATGCGCTGCGACCCACTTGTGTCAATTTCTAGGTCCCAAATGTTAGCGATTTAGCTCCTTTAATTGGTAACAGTTTGAGAATTCAATTGTTCATTGCTTAGTTTTTGTGGAAATGCATCAAATAAGCCAATCATTGTGAGTTATAATTAGTGTTAAGCATTAGAATTCTGGATTTCTCAGCTTTGATAAAAAAAAAATAACTTTTGATTTGCAGTTACTTATCAGAGGTTTTCATAAGATTGCATGCAAACTTTGAGCCAATTAGCACATTAATTAATTTCTTGTTGATTCTTCTGAGGTTATGAGTAACATGGCGATATTTATGTTGTTCGGAAGCAATGTCACAATGTGTTAACAGTCCAGAAACCTAGGTTTGGTGTTAGGATTTATTTAAGTCTCCTTTACTATTTCTTTCTTTTCTGTAACTTACAATTCTAAACCTTGAAGATGTTACCATTTGAAAAGGAAAATTATGCTAGAAATATCCTAAAACTTGCCATTCACCGGGTACCACCACTGGGCCAGGATGTTCAAGCTTCACAGCTGCAACATACGAGGCCAGTAGTGACCAGGGGTAAGGGGGGGGGGCAATACCCCCCCTAAAAAAATTCGCAGAAAGAAAATTCGCAGACCATAACTCTAACATACCTACTGTAGAATATGCCGTGTGCGCCCCCCCACACCCTAAAAACGTCACTGACCCTTCGCAGCCAGCAAGCTGGCTACGGGCCTAGTAGGCAGCCTCCTTGGAACTATTTATAAATAGAGAGCAGATGTAACATGCAAAGTGTACAAGTTATACTTCAATTGTTATAAACAATTACTGAATTAACAATATTACCTGGAGCCAATCTTTGGCTACTTCCTAAAAACATCACTGTCAATAAGTGGGGATAGGTTGTCTCCAATGCTAAACACAAACTTTGGAACGCAAGATTTCCTTTAGAAGGCAATATACTCAACAGTTTTTCAACTTTGTCTTCTCTAGAAGAGTGTTTATTAATTTCTGCTATGTCAGTTGGTGATAATCCATCAGATCCACCATGTAAAATTGGATAGAGTCTTTCAACCTCAACTAATTGGACAAACTTTGTCCTGTGAAGTTCTAATAGTTCTCTATATCTGGCCTCCATTTTACTACTTACTCCAAGAAACCACAAAAAGATATAAAACTAATCAAAATGATAAAGGATCTTCGTTGACGTGTCAACTATAAAAGTCATAATAGTTTGTAAAATTATTGAAGTGTCGGCCATATTTGATTTCAACAATCAAAACAAAACAAAGTTGGATGTAATCACACAGAACTTCCGTGTATCAAATGATTTGTGAGTTATAAAAAGTTGTTGTTTTAAATTCGCATATGTCGTGACAGAATGGCACTCCCTGAATGGACAAGCCATCTTGAATCACAATAGCGACGCCTTGGAATTCATGTTTCTCTTCTCCGACTCAATCGACATCGTCACTTTCACAAGCGCCATGTTGGACTCGGTACGGTCCAAAAATGGAAACAAAACTTCGATCATAAACTTTCATAAGATATTAATTGTAATTGTTCTCCTGTTTGTATATTCATATCTGATACAAAATAAAATTAATTAAAGTCAAAATAAACAACTAATTTGATAACTGAAGTGACCTTGAATGAAGAAAAACAAACTTTAGCAAAATATCCAATACGATTGAAGGGAGACAACTCTGATATTATTCAGGCAGGTACCCATCGAAATATGAATGAAAAAAATAATGCATCGATTATTCGATTGTTGAAACCCACACGTAGACGTATTATCAGTCAGTATTTCAGAATATTGAAGGATTAACCAACAGGCAAGGCCGCAAGTTATCAGTAGTAAGTGTATTGTTTCCATTTCAGATTCAGAGGCTGGATTAATTTCATGATTAGGGATGCAGAAATTTTATAATTATAAAGCATTCAGGGCTGCGATGATATAGAAAAAAAATAGGTTAAGGCCAGTAAAGAGAAAACCCCATTGAAAGTCAAATTTTACCCATTTCAAAACTGGTACGGTAGAACTGGTCATATCACAAAGAATACTGTAATTTTAAAATAGGCCTAATAATCGTTGATTTAAAGCTGCAATTTCATATTTTTAAGTTATATTTTTAAAATGTATTAAAATAAAGCCTTAAAATAGATGGTATCTATAAACAGTCTTACCTTGTTAAAAAAAAATGCTATTAATCCAAGAATTCACTATTGCCATTTGAGAAATTGGCGAATATATCATTTTCAACTTCAAATTCAAACGTTTGAAGATAACTATACCATGGGGGGAATGGAAAAACAAGGAAGGTAATTTTGTTATTATTTCCTGTTTCAATGATTTATTAGCGTAGGGAATAATGCCTATGATCGTATAATAGTGAGTTGACAATCTATTGAGCAAAAGACATAGAAATAATTATGTTTTGACTTTCTTAGAAAATATGAAATTATCGCTTTAAAATAGGCCTATTAAACATTGACATGAATTTGAAGCTTCTATTTTTCTCAAGATTTTAATTGTGATTTTAATTTGAAATTTAACCAAGATTGTAAGGGAATATACAAGATTTTGTGAAATTTAAAAGGATCGAGCTTATGGACGAAAATGGGTCAAAACCACATGTAGGCACTTGAGAAGGAATAAAAATAAAACTTCTTACTACTGCTAGGGGGTTCAGGTCACGTGACTTTAGCGTGAAATCTGACAGTCGGAAGCTGAAATATAGCCAACTTTCAATCTACGTTTTTGAATCACTATATCCTTTAAATGTTTTACCAGTGATTGTATTGTCATACAATATTATCAATCGCAAAATCTGTAAAGAATTGGGGGGTCACGGTGGCAAAATTTCCCTCATAGCACACTGTATGGCGTATGCCCGTCTTCCATTAGCCCAGGTTAGGTGCAAAAGAGTAGGACGTTAAACCCCATTTCATTTCATTTCTGTAAAGAATTAGACTTGAGAATTAGCGAAAAGTAAGCGAACTTACCGGTTTTGTACGGACGATGACAGACCTGGGGGTCGGGACATTCACCAAAATCAATAGTGGACGCCTCAGTACCAAGCTGATTCATTCAGAATTGCGGCCTGTAAACGACAAACACAAAAATTGGGCGTGGCTTGCCTCTGGGAGTCGGGACATGCAGTTGTCGTCCTTAGGCTATAAGGAATACATATCCCAAGCATGAAGACGATCCATTAAGAATCGTGGCCTGTAGACTACACACACAGACACGAAGTAAAAATGGGCATGACTCTGCCCCTGGGAGTGAGAAAATCACCAAAAACAATAGGGGTCATCCGTATAGGGTATAAGGAATAGGTATGCAAAGTTTTAAAAGGATCTGTTAAGAATTGCATCCTGTAGGCGAACACAAGACACAAAAACATTGGGCGTGGCTCTGTCCCAGGGGGTCCAGCATGCACCAAAAATAATAGTGGTCAGCCTTAGGGTATAAGGAATAAGTATAAAAAAGTTTTCAAGACGATCGATTAAGCATTGTGGCCTGTAGGTGACACACAAGACACACAAAAAGAAAATGGGCGTGGCACTGTCCCTCTGGGTCGGGCATGCACCAAACAATAGGGATCTTCCTTAAGGTACTAAGAATAAGTAGGCAAAGTTTCAAGATGATACGTTAAGAAATGCAGCCTGTAGACGACCGACAAACAAATACAAGAAATGGGCGTTGCTGCCCCAGGGGGTCGGGCATGCACCCAAAACAAGAGTGATCATCTTTAGGGTACAAGGAATAAGTATTTTAAGTTTCAAAATGATTGATTAAGAATTGTGGCCTGTAGGCGACACACAAGAAAATGGGCGTGGCTCTGCCCCTGGGGGTTGGGCATGCACCCCAAACGATAGGGATGTTCCTTTGGGTACAAAGAATATGTATGCAAAGTTTCAAGATTATAAGTTAAGAAATGTGGCCTGTAGACGACAAACAAACAAATACTAGAAATGGGCGTGGCTCTGCCCCTGGGGGTCAGGCATGCACCAAAAACAATAGGGATCTTCCTTGGGGTATAAGGAATAAGTATACAAAGTTTGACGAAAATCCATGAAGAATTGCGCTCTGTAGGCGACCCACAGACACACAAACTGTGATTTTGAGCTTGTACTGGTTTTGAAATTGTACAATGTGTCTGAAATATTGGATATCGTAACAGTGTTTGTAATGTTGAGACAGGATTAACGTCCTACTGTTCTGCTCCTAAACTGGGCTAATTAAGACGGGCAATTAAACGCCATACAGTGTGCTATGAGGGAAATTTTGCTTGGACAGCCTACTCTTATATTGAATTCCAACTGTCAAGGGATTTTTAACATGCACAGGACCTCTGTTTTTCCAGGCTTCATCCTGTATGTTAATGACTTTACTGACATTGTAATTTCAGGGCCGGCGGAAGCAATTTTTAATTGATTGGGGGGGCTTCCATTCTAGGTTCTTAAAGACGAAGGTCCAGGGGCCGCAATAAGCCCCCCCTAGCCCCCCTACTCCGCTGGGCCTGAATTTATGCCAATGAGCAGCCATTTGGTTTGAAATACTGTGGAAGAAACCATCTACATCACCGGTCACGTGACTTTCGACAACTCTACTATGAACTGATGGTAATCGGCTGATTGGGACCATGGCTGATTGGGACCAGATTCTTGGCTGATTGGGACCAGATTCTTGGCTGATTGGGACCAGATTTTTGGCTGATTCGGACCACGACAAGGCTGATTCGGACCATTATTTGAATGACGAGAGTATTTAAAATATGTTTGCATATAGTTTCATATAGTTGCATATATTTATTTGATAATAAGACAAAAATGACAATAAATAGTGTAATTTTTTCAATACCAATGAGCTAAATCATGTAGAAGATGCTTCACATTCTTGGCTGATTGGAACCAGATTGTTCTTTGTATAATATTTTAATCAGTAAATATCATTCAAGGCATCTTCAACCAAGTTTCAAGGAGCAATGATGTGAGTACATTTTCCATCATATTTATATTTTCTGATAAATGTAATCTAACCAACTGGCCGAGACAGAGACCTTCCTGATCTAGAAAGGTGTTGAATGCAATACACCATGGTTGAGAAATGTGTAAAATTTTCTTAGCAATATTATTAAGCTTTCATATTACATATGAAAGCTTATTGTTTCTGTTAAGATTATTATTATTTTTTTTTTTGTGTATTTTCTGCAAATTGGACTTCTCAGAATCTAACCATGGGATCTTTCTGAAACTTTGACCTACCCCCCAAAAAATGGGGTGCGAACGTTGTTTAAATATATTTTCGAAACGTTTTACGAATTCAAAATCACCGAATTTTACGAACGAAAAAACTGACAATGCATAGTCGTAACTTTGTTATTTTTTGACCGATTTTACTCATTCTTTTTTCATTGAATACCTTGAAAAAAATCATTTGCATCTGCAGTTTCACATTTTCGAATTTCGAAAATTTGTCGCTGTGATTTCGAACCAGAAGTTATGACCAATTTGACAACTTCTTTAATATTTGTACGATTTTCATGAAATTTAGTATGTAAGTAGATCTTTCGCCGATGAGGGTCAAGGTCATAAAACTGCCACTGAGAACGTAACGTCCGCTCACTTCAGCTCAATGATTGTTAACCCTACGGATCTCACCGGACCGTGTATAAATTTAAAGTCAATCGGATATTAACTTTGGCCGCTAGAGCCATAACTCTGGCACTAATTATCGGAAATCAATAGGCTTCTTCGTCTTATGACCTTAAAGACTGTGTATAAATTTAAAGTCAATCGGATATTAACTTTAGCCGCTAGAGCGTCCACAAGATTTTTTGAAGTGATCAAGGACCATAACTCTGGTAGTTATTATCGGAAATCGCTGAAAAACAATAGGCTTCTTCGTCTCATGACCTTAAACACTGTGTATAAATTTAAAGTCAATCGAATATTAACTTTAGCCTCTAGAGCGTCCACAAGCAATTGTAGACGACGGACCAACGACAATATACGACCACATTTTAATGTGGGCGTATAAAAAGGACAAACTTGAAACTTGTATAATTGACATAAAAAAATGGATGTCTGCTAATAGTGACAAGACTGAATACATTCTCATAGGATCAAATAATAATTTAAGCAAAATATCTGATTGTAGATCCATATCTTTTGCTCAGTCTGTTATTTTACCCAATTCTGCAAGAAACATTGGTGTTATTTTTGAAAAAAACATGAACATGATTAGTCAAATTAATAATGTATGTAAAAGCTGCTATTTCCACATTTACAATATAAGTAAAATTAGAAAATATATTTCACAAGATCCAACTAAATCACTTGTTCATGCTTTTATAACCTCTAGGCTTGATAATTTTAATTCTCTCCTTGCTGGTCTTCCTGTAAAACACCTAGATAAACTTCAAAAAGTTCAAAATTGTGCTGCCAGATTGATAACTCTTTCGAAAAAACATGATCACATATGACATGTCCTCGTCTTCTACTGGCAGTCTCTGTCTGTGCCGGAAATGTCTATAGTTTAAAAGCCATTAATGACAGAAATCACTTTGTTAAAGTCAGATATGGGAAACATGTTGCAAATGCAGAGGAAGTTGCAATTGTGTTTGACGAGTCTTCATCTTCGGGAGACATAATGTTCATAAAGTCATCAAAAGTTGTGGATTTTCCGATGGAGCAGCTCTGTAAGAGGGTCCCTGCTCATTTACAGGATCTCTTCAATCGGTCTATTCCTGAACTTTCGAACATTATGCCCAGGAGCTCACCAGCTTGCTAACTGAGTATGGAGATCTCTTCGCCAAACATGATTCTGACCTTGTGTGCTTGTCGACCATAAGAGTAAGGAACAGATGGTTCACCAAGATTGTTGGGAATTATGTAGGGACAGCGACCTACCTTTATGGCTAAAAAGGATGAGACACATTCTTCACTCCAATGTTGAGATAGGATTCAGTGGAATTCTACTGTCAACAATATTGTGTCTTGTTCAGATTATATATGTGATTCGCAGAATGTCAGTTCAGTGTGTTCTTAGGAAACATCAGCTGACACTGGTAAATTATTATCTGAAGTTGCTCATAAAGACATCCCTAATGAGATAATCTTTCTTTGTTGTTTTGAGAGAAACCCATCAGCAGTTCTGGTCAAACTATAATCAGATTTGTTCATCTGAAGGATTATATATAACCTATGATGGTGGTGATTCTATATGCAGTGCTGTCAGCAACTCTGTAAATAAAATAAATTAAATAAATTAATCTTTTAACACGAGAAATAATACTCATTCTTAATTGCATATATAAAAATTAATTAATCTTTTAACACGAGGAATAACACTCATTCTTAATTGTATTTAACATGAGTGATAAAACTCAATTTCACATTTGTTTTTCTCACTACCTTTCTATATCAGCTGCTGGGGTTAGTTTTTCTTCGCGTGTTCGAGGGTTCACGCTTTTTAGCAGCTCTCTTCACGCCAGAACTGTTTTTTTTAATTTTTTTGGTTCCCTCCCTACATTTGTTTTATACGGGTTTTCAATATGGATTTTACAACTTTGCATGATATGTTAACTTCTACAAGAAGGAGGAGAATGTGGAGGAAACCATCTACGTCACCGGTCACGTAACTTACGACAACTACTCGGTTTTAAGGGCGTTTAATTTATTATATATTTCAGTTGGATATAAAATGTCAGGAAAAACCAAACTCCTGATGTTTATTTTGTTAATAATAGTGCTATTTCTTCTACGAGCTATTACCAATATGATTGATTTGAAAGTTAATAACCAAAGTACAACAGACCTAAAATCTTTACCATCATATGATTCAGAATTTGTTGTTTTACCCCAAAGTATGATTGTACCTCAAAAAGCATATTGCATTGATGGTTCTCCACCAGCATATAATATAAAACTCAGTAAGTATGAATACTGTACATTGTTATATTAAAATAAACACAATACTTCTATGGATAACAATTACTGTATTTCTATTAAAGCTAGGATAACAATTACTGTATTTCTATTAAAGCTATGTTTGAAGTTTTGAACAATGATTTTCTTGTCGTTATCACGCATATATGTTATACATATTTGATTTAATGTAGTGTGCACTTGTAGAATGATGTGATTTGTAAACCTAACTAATTTAGCACTTAAATTTAATTTAAATTTTCAAATATTTGATGTACAACTTGACTTTATGTATATAATGCTAGTTCAATTTAATTATAATGAGCTTTATTATAGAAAATAAATAAAATATGAATGCGTGGGTAGCCTATCATTTTAAAATTGCAAACTTATATTAAAAGGCCAAGTGCCAACAACGAAGAAATGGATCCTACATTTAGAAAGTGGTGCATGGTGTAGTTCTGTAAGAGATTGTGAGTCAAGGTACCAGTATGATTTTATTTCATTTGTAGACTAACGTTACATCCACAGAGGTTAATAGGCATAAAGGGTCTTACTGCAGCGCTTGTAGGAGTTGAAAAGTCAGGATTTGTGTTTAAAATCACTGTGGCTGAAATACAAGTTGCTGAAATGTTGTACATTCAATTTTTATGCACCTGCCAATGTAAAGATATAGATGTGGCCTGGCCTTCCATTAACAATTTTTGTAAAAACCAAACTCAATTATGAATTTATTGACTGATTTGGATCAAATTTGCAGGGCAGTATTATTATAACATTAAGGTGTGCCATATTCTAATTTATAAGATAGTTATTGCATTTTGAAAATTTGTGAGATACAAGATAATGTCATTTACATTACATCATATGCATTTTTTTCTGTGTATTTACAGAAGTAAAACACGACTTGGTTCCTCAAAGTTCGAAGCTAAAACCAGAAGACTTCCAGGTTTAATGTCATCTGATCCTAACACAAATCCTGATTTTTATCAGTGGAATATTGTGGAATTTCTCTATTGTGATGGATCTTCTTTTTCGGGTTTGTTCATTACTTTAACACACTATCAATACAGTATTATAAATCAATTGGAAATATTAGAATGTACAATATAATATCAAGTCAGTATTTCTAACAATACCAGTACTAAAGATTCGTTTCAGTGATAACTTATACTTTTACGCCTGGTGATATTTATTCTAATGTGCGATCAGAAGGGCATTATATATAACAAACAGTGCAGATAGTGGCAACCATCAAAGACTGAAACAAACCATCTCCACTATAAAAGCATGCATTATGATATATATTTATCCATGCAGATGTATGGTTTGCCAGCAATTGACATGTCTGCTAGTAGTACACTCATGTAGCAGACAAAACGTGATGGACAATCATAAGTGTAAAATGTACCACTAATAATTGACTATGGTATTCAAATAATCCTTGATGTGTTCAAACACTGCAGGCCTTCAGTTTTTATATGAACAACATGATAATGGATAATTATATAATGACATCTTTTTACAGGTAATCTCAGTAAACCAATAAATTATCTTGGTAAAGATCTGTATTTACGTGGTGCTGTTATTTTTGAGGTTATTATAGAACATTTATTAAAGAATACTGATATAGGGAAGGCAGATTTGGTACTGTTGACAGGTTCTTCAGGTTAGTACCGGGTAATTAAGTATTTTGAAATTTCGTATTTGACATGGGAAGAATGACTAGATGGTTGCTTTACAAAAAGCTTTAACTTCTGGCAAATTTACGATTTAATGGAGCTAAATCGCTAACATTTTAGACTTAGAAATTGGCACAAGTGGGTCGCAACGCATGTAATAACCTAATATGAATGTATATAAACTGGTTTACATTCAATGGTTTCCGTTTTTACTCTAATTTCAAATCAGTTATGTTCAGCGAAATAAGCCATCACTGTCAATCAAATGAAAATTTCTAGCGCCTAGTTATTCCAGTCGACGTGAGCCGTTTGATTTGGTGCAATGTTTCAAGCCTCGTTCCTCGAGTCTCTTGCTAGAACTGGGGCTGAAACACATTATGGTACACGATTCGTGTACCAATGGTAAAATATTTATTCTTTCTTAAATATCTTTTTCCGGTAAGATTACATGATCAATTTTGATTTAAATTGACAAATAATTCGTGTTTTCAATGTTGAAGATTTTGGATGATATTGAGTTAGAGACTTAGCTACTTCAAGTAAATGAGACTATAGGTACTTTGATCAGATTATTCTCAATTATTAGAGCTGGTCGTTCTTGCTTTAATACTTTACGAATAGATCATGGAAAATGAACATATTGAAAATTACATCTTCCATAACAATAAATAGTTTAAATTCTTACTTGGTTTTGGCCCATTTGGTCTGTAATCAGCAAGTTTTGTAAGTTTGTCATTGTGAGGCACTTGCAAATGTGTTTCTTGCTGCCTGAAAAAGAGACATTCAAAATTAGTTTGTTCTTCTTCAATGTATCTGATTACCAATTGGTCATTCAAATGCAGTATTTACATATTATATAAAGATCCATACTATCACATACCTTGTCTACTGAAATGAATGTTCGTATCCATATGCTGTTCCCAATGTAAACAAGCACATCACCATCTTCATGTTTCAAGAAATCTAAGTGATGGGCCGTTTTTTAATCCGATTGAATCCATGTTAAGGGATTATTGTTTGATATTTTGATTTTGTTCTTTAGTGAAATGTTAAATAATCAATCTGGGCCCATATTAGTGTCAATTAAGCTTTGACAATTTTGATACATTCCAAATTATGTATAATTACTTTAAACATACATTATGCAAGAGCTATATCTGATCATTGCAAGTCTTTATTTAGGTGTCAGATGTCATAGAAATGATAAATTAGATCTTTATTTAAACAACAAGCATAAAATCAACTATGTAGACCCACGGATGACTTGGATTGAGCTTGGATTTAAACAGGATTTCATTGATCGATTTAATTATAAATGGCGTCGTGAGAGGAGATTTACAGTTACGTGACGTCATACTCCAAGATCGAGGCTATTAATGATAGAGTGTATGAAGCGAGGCCGCTGTTGAGCGAGGTAATTAGGTCAACACGCTGTCGCTCTTTTGTTACTTGCGTTTACAGTAAAATTATGGAAATTGATAAACATCGCAGCTAACGTCAACCAGCTGAATTGCAACCCCATCTGTTCGCCTGCTTCGGGAGTTACGTAGGTCTACCTAAAGTACAAGAATTAATACACGCAGGCAACGGAAGAAGTCAGCTATAGTACAATTATTTACAATACTGCCTCATTGATTTGGTCCATTCCTTTCAAACTTTTTTCGACCTCTAGCTGGCCGGCGTCCTCTGGCTTGCGGCTGTGGTTTCGAGCCCTGGTGTGAGCGTATGTGGCATGGAGATAGGGGCGCCTTCTCAACCTCGTGGGTTTCCTCCGGGCACTCCGGTTTCCTCCCACTGCTAAAGACCCCTACGCGCAAGCGAATTATTGAAATTAAATTAAACCATATGTTAGTCCCGAAGTGACCTAGTTGTGTCGAGTGGACGTTAAACCCCATTTCTCTCTCTCTCTCTCCCTTTCAAACTTTAAAATTCTGTTGCCGACTTTGTCTTCTTATCTATATATTAAAATTCTTAATTCTAATTTGTTGTAGAAAATAAATGTAATACGAGTTGAATTGCACCCCGTCTCAAACCAAACAGGCTAAATGTAGGCCTACCACAGTCATTGAAAACATTACTTGATAATCAAGATTATGTAGGTGGAGTTGACGCCTGTCAATCAAACCATTTCTAGTCAAAAATAACAGTGGTGATAACTATGTTCAGAATAAAGTAATTTGACTGAAATTTCAATATATTCTTCTTTTATCATGTATTTTTGAACTGTTATAGCAAGAAAAGCTAACTCCTTATCAAAATCTCCCATAATGTATCTTTAACTAACACTAGAGTTTTGTATTTAGAAAATCATCCAATGGATGCTAGATACATGCCAGTTTATTGTATATTACAGCAGGTGGACTGGCATCTTTACTACACGCTGATCATCTACGACAAATTCTACCTAAAACAGTGACAACAGTAAAGAATGTAGTTGATGGTAGTTTATTCCTCGACCAAAAGTCAACTACAGATGAACGTGTGATGAAAAATTTTCTGAAAGAGACATTTGAACTTCATAATATAAAAGGTGAATTATTTATTATAGGAAAATATACGATTTCATTCTAATAAGTTAAATAAAATGTCATTGATTATTTACAAATTTGTTACAATCTGTTATCAGCACGACTGGATTTTCTATCCTAGTGAAAAAAAAGAATTTCAAAATGTTATATTTGAAATGTTAAAATATACCCATTTTACCTGTTGTCTAACTACACTGTACCAGACGGGTTGCAATTCTGCAGTCTGTGCGTGTGCAGGGTAGAAATTAATGCGTTTGAATATCTGTTTTTTTCTAAAGTTTTTACAGATTACCCCCATTTCCAAATGACTATCAAAATGTAAAGCCTCTTAGACTTAAATAATCCATTGTTATTGTTATGAGCAAGGTGCTATGTCTGTATTTAGTTTTCTTTAAAAAAAACTGTGAAATTACTTATGTATGAACTCACTAGTTGTCTGGAAATTGTGGAAATGTGACCCCGCAAGTATAACATAATTAGAACCTAAAGAAGTAGAATGTTTTAAATCTTCTTTCAGATTCATTGTTTTTAAGAAAATGCACAGATAAAAGAGCAGAAACAGATAAATGGCAATGTTTTATGCCTGAAGTATTTATGAAATATACACAAACACCTACCTTTTATTTCAATTCCTACTTTGACACATGGTTTGGAAGATCCATCTTAAAGGTGGGATGTTGGTTTTCAAACAGTCCATGCAGTTCAAAGGAAAAGGATGTGACAAAAGACTTACAAACTACAATAATGCAAGTAACAGATACGATTTTTGAAAAAGATAGTAATGGAATATTTTTAACCTCTTGTTTATGCCACTCAGTCATTAATGGATATAAATTTATCCGTACAGAAAGTCAAGGTATTACTCCAAGTACAGCTTTGAAATGGTGGCTCAACAATGAACCAAGGGGGAGAAAAATAATTGATGTGTTAGAGAATATAAACTCATGGAAAAACTGCCCTTGATATAGATATTGTCAAAACTTGTTTTTATACGCCCACATTTTCATGTGGACGTATATTGTCGTCGCCCCTGTTCGTCCGTCCACAATTGCTTGTGAAAAGTCAACAATTTTTATCTGATTTCAATGAAACTTAAAATATAGGTTTATCACCCTAAGATCTAGGTTCCTTTCGATATTGGCATGTATCGGACTGTAACTTCATGGGTTATGGCCCCTGATTGTCCGAAAAATCATGGTTTTAGCTTGTGAACAGTGTAGAGGTCACAATTTTGAACCGATTTGGATGAAACTTGAAATTCATGTTTATAACCCAAAGATCTTGGTTCCTTTCGATATTTGCGCCTATCAGATCGTAACTTCCTGAACTATGGCCCCTGATTGTCCGAAAAATCGCCTATATTATCTTGTGGTCCGTCTGGAGGTCACAATTATTACCTGATTTAAACAAAACATTTGATTACATCACCATTACATGGTTATGGAGGTGGAGTTCAAATTTCGTGAAAATCGGACCAAAATTGACAGACAAAATGGCCGCCGTTTGTGCGCGAATATGTTATATCAAGGTTGTTGACCCTATAGATATTTGTGCCCATCGGATCGTAACTTCCTGAATTATGTCCCCTGATTGTCCGAAAAATTGCCCTTTTTAGCTTGTGGTCCCTCTGGAGGTCAAAATTGTTATCCGATTTAAAAAGCCAGTTAATTATATCACCGTTCCATGATTATGGAGGTCGACTTCAAATTTCGTGAAAATCGGACCAAAATTGACAAACAAAATGGCCGTCATTTGTACGCGAATAGTGTGAAAATATGTTATATCAAGGTTGTGGACCCAATAGAGGTCAAAATTTTATTCCGATTTTGATGAAACTTGACATGTATGTTTATAACCCAAAGATCTTGGTTTCTTTCGATATTTGCCCCCATCAGATCGTGACTTCCTGTATTATTTTCCTTGATTGTCCGAAAAATCGCTTTTTTTAGCTTGTGGTCCCTCTGGATGTCAAAATTATTATCCGATTTTAAAAAACGTTTGATTATATCACCGTTACATGGTAATGAAGAATGAGTATGTATTTCGTGAAAATCGGACCAAAGTTGACGGACAAAATGGTCGCCGTTTGTACGCGAATAGTGATTGTACGAAAATCGCCATTTGTTTTAGCTTGTGGTTCCTTTGGAGGTCACAAGTACTAACGGATTTAAAATAATAACTTCCTGAATTATGGCCCCTGATTGTACGAAAAATCAGGTTTTTTACCTTGTGGACCCTATGGAGGTCACAATTTTATTCCGAATTAAAAAAATGTTTGACTATATCCTTGTTACACATTAATGATGGTTGAGTGTGAATTTCTTGAAAATCGATAATTGAACAGCTAAATCCATAATATTGAATGTTTCGTATACTTAAGTTTTAACGTTAGCATATGGCAGAACTTTATAAAAACCAAACAAATTCTAATGATTTTCTGATAATTACTTAATATGCGACAACTCTTGTTGACTGCCCGGACGATTTAACTGCTGTGTGGACGTATGTTTCGTTGCCTGGCAACCTATTTTTAAGATGGGGAATAAATTTGTTGAGGTTGATAGATAATTTATTTATTGATATTTTTATGCACCCACATTTTCATGTGGACGTTTTATGCTGTCACCCCTGTCTGTGCACTATTTGGTTGTGGACAATCTACAGGTCACAATTTTTATCCAATTTTGACAAATTGGCATGTATCAACTTCATGGACTATTGCCCCTGATCTGACGAAAAATCGCAATCTTAGCTTGTGGACTCTCCTGCAGTCGCAATTGTTATCTGTCTTTGATGAAACTTAAAAAGTATGTTTATAACACAAGTATCTTGGTTCATTTCGATATTGGTGCATATCGAACCATAACTTCCGGATTATGGCCCCTGATTATATACGCAAAATTGTGTTAGGTTGTGGACCTTCTAGAAGATAAAAATTGTGACATCTGGAAGTCCCACAAGTACTATCAGGGGCCATAATCCATGAAGTTACTCTCCAACACGTGCTAATATCGAAAGGAGCCAATATCTTTGAGATATAAATGTATATTTCAAGTTTTGTCAAAATTGTATAAAAATCAGGGGCCATAATCCATGAAGTTACTCTCCGACATGTACCAATATCAAAAGGGACCAAGATCTTTGGGACATAAACCGATATTTCAAGTTTTGTCAAAATTGGATAAAATTGTGACCTGTATAGGGTCCACAAACACATGTGAATGGACTGACACACGGGCAAGGACAACAACATAATATATCGGATCCACATTTATATGTGGGCATATAAAAATGTATATTTGTGTATGTAATGAACACTATTGAAACACTGTATCTTACAACATGAGGATGACATCTAGTATATTCACTGAGAGTTATTTTGTAAATACACATCAATAGACTGGAGAATATTAAGATGTATATTTGGCTCATTATTCATTGTCCCCAATTTGTCCGACTTAACTAAAACTAGGCCATACTCTTGACCAATAGCCACACTATTTTTAAAACAGTATGACAGACTAAATTATTAATCTGTTTTTAACAAAAAATTTTTTTTTACAAATTCAATGTGAAGCATTGGAACAATGAGAGGATGAGCCCTATTGTCTTTCCCTGTTCTCTGTTCATTTATTGCAAAATGTGGCCATATCTTGCAAAAGTCTTGACACTATTTTTAAAACTGAGCCTTTGGCAGCATGGGTATGACAGTCTAAATTATAATGGTAAATCTTTTCAAATTCAATGTGAAGCATTGAAACAATGAGAGGAAGAGCAGTATTGTTTTTCCCTGTTCTCCTTCCATCTATTGCAAAATGTGGGCATATATTGTCTGGCATCCACTTGTTAATACATTTATTACTGTTTTATCATATGATCTGTGTATAACATATGATCTGTAAAGCCTGGACACTTATGACAGCACCCAGATCCATTCACTTGATCATATTAATATATACCGTTGGTGTTTGTTTCTTGCTTACAATGGCTGTGTAGTTTCTGTCCACAGATATGTCTTATGTGTTTTGTTTGTGTGTAGGGAAGTCCTCTTGTGCTTACTGCAATACTCTTGTTTTAAGATATGAACAAATTTGTTGAGTTAAAAGATAATTTATTTATTGTTATTTATAATACATTTATTACTGTTTTATCATGTGATCTGTACCGACCGGTATATAGAAATGGTGATTCATTTTGTTGATATTTTACATACTTTTGAGTGAAGCAGACTGCATCCCAGGATCCATTCGCTTCTTATTTAATATTGATTGCAATGTCTGTGTACAGTAGTTTGTTTTGTTTGTGTGTTATGTTATCCTCCTGCATTGTGATAATGTTTATGGTATTTTCGGAGTAAATTTAATGGTTTTCAATGCAAATTTGGGTCATTCCATATCAACTTGACCAATGATGGGAACATGACCCCCTCCCAAAAAATTCTTTAAAAATTTATGTTAAAGTATATGACCTTAAAATAAGAAATCAAAAATTTTACCACTCTAGGTTCGAAACGGTTATATGGAATAAAGGTACCCAAACAGATCATAAATCCAGTAATTTTTTCAGGTTTTCGGATGCTTAAACTCAAATTTCTAATAGGAGTAGACCTCTCTAACTTTGTAATCTAAGACAAGTTTTGGTGTAGATTATGAATTTAGCACCACGCTCATTAGCAAACTGTTCGCGCTACCAGGTGGCAAAATATGGAACAAATGAACTATTCACTTTTATTTTCAGGACTGCCATCTCTGGCAAAGTCACTATTTCCAAAATTGACAGTTAATGTCAGTTTGTCTTAAATCAATTTACAAAAGATTCTAAGTGAAAAGGTACAAAATATACCCATTTTCACCTTCAATTTTGGGGGGTTGGGATGGCCTAGTGGTCTAGAGTGCCGCGCTTCGACCTCTAGCTGGTCGGTCACCTCTGGCTTGCGGCTGTGGTTTCGAGCCATGGTGTGAGCGTATGTGGCATGGAGATAGGGGCGCCTTCTCAACCTCGTGGGTTTCCTCCGGGCACTCCGGTTTCCTCCCACGGCTAAAGACCCCTACGCACAAGCGAATTATTGAAATAAAATTGAAACCTTATGTTAGTCCCGAAATGACCTGGTTGTGTTGAGTGGACGTTAAACCCCATTTCTCTCTCTCTCTCTCTCTCTCACCTTCAATTTTTGCCATGTGGAACAGAGGTTAAAATTCTGAAAAGTTTGATAATAAAACTCGAATTACCCTACTAAAACATACATTAACGTCAATGTTGTTTATTTGATAGCTATTATTTTTAATTGGTACTTGAAATCTGTGCGGTGATCAAGTTTAAATGGCTGTTATCAAAATTGTTGACTTTTCATGTTGATTTTATAGTAACTTCTAAATGACCTATACTCCTCAAACGTGTCTATTTGTAGAGACTTTTTGCATAGATTACAAATATGTAATCATTTTGGATGTACATTGTATTGTTCTAATTTTATTTTGCCTCCAAAATGAGAACAAAATGGTTATTCCACTTTACAAATTGGAATATTGGGCTTTGACAATCAGATTAAAATTACTGTGGAAGAACTGAGTTGTCTGTACATTATTTATTAAACTGCACTAAATTCTGGATTAAACTTATTTCAATGTCCGATACTAGATACCCAAAACAGGTGTACATAATACTTAAGCGAGTTGACAGTATTGGTAGGACAACATGGTGTACAAAAATAAAACTTGGTTATGCTTGGTCAGCCCAAAGCATCGGTAATAGAAATAATCTTATCAGTCTACTGAATACACGTCTTACTGAAATTGAGATCCAAAATTGGTCGGCTAAGCTAAATGATAGTAGCAGTTTAAATGAATATAAATGTTTCAAACTAAATCTTTGTCTGGAAGAATATTTATCATTAGAGATGAATTTAAATGTTAAAAGGAATATTACAAAACTAAGGTTGAGTCTTTTTCCATTAGCCAAAACTTTGTTTAATAGGAAGATGAAAGATGATCCTTTGTGTCCATTATGTAAGATAAGCGATCAAGATAATATTCATTTTTTATGTGTACCGGTATGTATGAAATTTAGTCATATTAGATGTAAATATATACCTGTAAAATTTGTCCATAATGTGAACAATAATAGATATATGTTTCATAAGTTATGTACAACTAAAAATAAATCTCTTTTAATTTCAATTACACAATTTCTTAATGTCACTTTAAATTTACATTTAGAATTCGCCTTATTGTAACACCATGGGCCTTTTTGTCTGACGTGGGGACGGACCTTTCACCAACCGGTAAACAAATTGAACACATTAGATTTACCTGGAAAAAAATGTACTTATCCAATTCTGCTAATAATTCGGCCAAAAATTTTCTCTGTTGATGGTTTGTACGGGTTTTTCTTCTTCCAGATTTCTTCTAGGATACTGGATCTTTTGGTCGTGTGCACCAATCCAAATAGAATATGTTTTCTTCTTCCAAATGTTGCTTCTTACCCTAAAGGTCGAAACTTTGTCATGGCACCAAATCGAATATGTATTCTTCTTCTAAATGTCTTCCACCAGAATTTTACTGCCAAATTTTATTACCAGAATTCTCTCTTTTTCCTCCAGAATTTTTCTTTTGTTGCTGCCTACCCAAAAGGTCGAAACTGTGTTACTGCACCAAATCAAATATGTAACACCATGGGCCTTTTTGTCTGACGTGGAGAGCGGACCTTTCACCAACCGGTCGCCACATCCTACGTTTGACCCATGCATCTTTTCTTACTACATATTTTCGTAGCCTTGTGATCGTCTAGGATTTATCTCTGATCGTCTTTGCTTCTCCTTCACGTTGTGTATTTCTTCTTGCTGTTTTCTTAAGACGTTTGTCTTACCAGGAATAACAATGCAACTGTTATTTTCTACATTTTATATCAAGCTGAATACATTCAAGCATAGTATAGCTTACAATACAAAAATCATTCTCAACCACTAGTCAGCCAAACTCGCTCAGCGAGTTTTCTGCTCCCTCGGAACTCAGATGGTAATCTCTCTCTGGAATCTAAATTTCGTCCGATTTAATGATATAATATAGTTTCAATTTATAGCCGCAGGGGTATCACGCAGACCCATGCGTGTTCATGACCATAAACCTCTGCAATCAGCGAAATGATTGGTTAAATTAAGCCAAATGACGCAATAGGAATACTTCCATGCACATGTAATTTGTTGAAAGATAGAACCAGTTTGTTATGGTTCTGTAGCTCTTTTTATATAACAATATGTCCATCATTGACTAAGTTGATTTAAGTACCTTAAGTACATATATGTGAATCTACTGACTTGCCAAAGATATTAATTAATGAAGTAATATGCCATCTTATTTCTCGAGCAAAAATTCGTCTAAAAGTATTACATTATGTATATATATTATATATTTATATTTCTACTATTTTTTCGTATTTATTAAATCACTGCTGTACATAATTATATTTTGTAACTGGGTCCTAAATAAATCTACTTTTTGGAATAAGCTATTTATTTAAAATTACTTCTGAAAGGCAGGGTTGTGAAAAAGATGTGATAGTGTTCAAACATCCATAAAAGTGATCTCTTTGAAAATGTATACCGGTTTTTAATTATTGATGAGGGCTTTTATATGATATTTTTTAATGTATTTTTTTTAACATGCTAACATATCAATCCTTGAAAGGATACCTGATATATTTTAGTGAATAAAGGTGATTAAGACTCATTGTAATGTTTTTCAAAGCCTGTAACTATCTGAAGATCTACAGATATACACACTTTATTTTCATGTGGAGATGGCCATAAGTCTCAATTTCCCACCATCCATGTTACAATAGTGCCCCACAACCTTGTTTATATACTTGCTCAAGTTGTAGTGGTAGGTGATAGTCAGGACTGAAGAGCGAAACTCCTTAGATGAGTGTCATAAACCTGGGAAAACAATCTAGCATTCATTTCCAAACAAAGAGAGCGAGAGTTTAACATCCACTCAAACCAGTCATTTTAATTTAATAAATCGCTTGCAAAGGAGAGATATTTAGCAGTGGGAGGAAACTGGAAGACCCGATGAAACCCCACAATGTTGGACAGGCGACCCTACAATTGTCACGTACAACCAGGGAATCAAAACCACGCCTGTTGACTCAATGACAGACCTTATGATACAACGTGCACATGCTAACCATTCAGACAAATAATCCCCCTCTTTACCAAACAACTCATTGTTTGTGTGGTTAACAGTGTGTACCTAAAATTTTCTACACCAAGTCTATTGCATCCAGACATTTAAAGCGCATTAACAATATATTCATGTAAGAGAAACTACATCACTTCTGGGTTAACATATCGTAGGCTACAATTCATATTTACAAAACTATGGTTTATCCCAACTACAGGGTACATCATGGTTTGAAGACTACCGAGTATGTCATGGTTAAGAGACTGTCTGAACTACAGGGTACATCATGGTTTAGAGACTGATTATTTTGAGGGACTCTATCCGAACTACATGATACACCATGGTTTAGAGTCTCAGTGTCATGGTTTAGAGACTCTACCCGAACTACAGTTTAGATGCCCCCGATCCGTCCTGGTAGCTGTGTTTGAGGAATTTTAAAAGAAATTATTTATTATACCACCACTGAAAGACACTGATTACGGGATATCGCTCTCCGATAATTCCTGAAGAACGCCGTATTGAATTATGTTAATATACGTGATTTTGAGTAGGCCCTATGAATTTGTCTGACATTTTTATCATTGAACCAAACAGCATTGGTTTCTTTTGCAATTTGTTTAGGATAAATTGTAGCCCGTAAAACGTACCCCCAAGAAAAAGATAAAACTTTTTGTTAAGTAAAACCATGGACCGTATTCGTATACCGTATACGGTCCATGGTAAAACTATATGACGCCATGACTTATAGTTTTTATGGCGTCATAGTTGGGACATACTGTGGCGTCTGTAAATGAGTTGTCGTAACTTTCCCTATACAGGGCTTTGCCGGAATCTGCCGAGGTTTGCCGAGTGATGACGTCATCATTGGTTTTAAGCCCACGGAGTTATCCCCCTTTCCATAATGGCAGCCCAAAAAAGAGCCTTGATGGCTAACAAGTGCATTTAAGTAGAAAACGGAGATTCAACTCAACTGAAAAATGCTACTGCTGAAATAATGGGTTAAGGATAAAGACATAAAATACTACAATAGCAATTTGCTTAAGCAATATCGATGTAGGCTTATTCAAAGTGGTTGTGACGGGAGTCATTCATTGTTTGTCTATCCCAGCGGGTAAACACTGACCACAGTGCAGTAGTAGTAGTCACGGTTTGAGTTACAGTACCGTACGGCAGTGGCAGTAGTTAGGACGCTATACCACCCTTATTCCTTTATCAGGATATCTATGGTTATCGGTTTAACCCCCCATTTCATTTGTCCGTTTCCATTATCCCGGTTGGTGTAAAACATTTAGGACTTTTGACCGAATTTCATTTAGGCCTAGTCATATATGGGGTCACGTGCCTAAGTGGGTAAACTAAGACGCTAGCTGACAAAAAGTAGCTCGCTAGCCTGGAGGTGGGGTGTTCGATCCCTGCATTGGCCGAGAAAGTTCATCCAGATTTTCCGGCATGGTTTTTCCTTGTCAGTGGTGCAGGACGAAGCGCCTGACAAGTACTGCTATCTAGTCGTTTGGATGGTACGACAAACCGAGGTCCCGTGTACACATTGACGTGCACGTAACAGATCCCCTGGTAGTTGGAATTCGATATAAAGAGCAGGCCGTTAGCGCCGCTGGACAGGCAAAATTTCCCTCATAACACACCGTATGGCGTATGCGCGTCTTCATTAGCCCAGTTCCGTATATTAATTGAATGACACTGTTGTAAACGCCTACTGATAAAAACTGAGTTAGAGGCGAGCGGGCGTTTGATAATTATATCCCGGGAAGGCTTCTATTTTAGTAGTTAATAATAAGTCTATATTTTATTCTTTCCAGATAGAACTTATATTCAAGCTTTCAAGACCGCGACTGCACTGTCAATCATAAGAAGCAAGCCACCTGATAAAGCATTAACAACATATGAATATGCTGAACAAATTTGTTTTAATTACAAAAAATCTCAATACTTCTGGAAAACAAAATACAAAAAAGCCGAAGAAGAGATACTAAATCTAAGACAACAGATAATTTTGTCCAAAAATCCAGCTCACGCTGACGAGAATTTGATGCTTTCGTCGACCCTTAATGGTAATTTCAAATTGTGCATCCATGTATTTCGATCGTCACTTTTGCACAAATGTGTGTAGGCCTACACGTACTCGTTGAAAATTAGTTTCCAACTCCGGACAGATTGGACAACATATGGTATCAAAATGAGAGTTACATAGGCCTATGCACATATGTTTCTATGCATGAATTTATTCCTAAAATGTGCGTGAAGTGGACACGTTCACATCGCCGACAAATAGAATATTTCGACAGAGGCCTGTGAAAATTCCAAGGGTACTTGTTTCTGCAAAGGAATGTTAAAAGGCTAAATGGTTATCAAAAAGTAATTATGTTGCAGTAGACGACTGTCCGTAACAAATACGGGACCCAAAGTTTCTCATCCTCCACAGGCCGTCATAAGTTTCAAAATCTATAATTATTTTGGGATCTTCAAGATACTATATTGGTCAGAAGCTAAATTTGCCGATTGCGGGTCTTTCTTGATATTTATTAACATTTCAAGACCATAGAGTCCATAGTTACTCTCGGTGTTATCGGATGCTCGAGAGTTTAACTAGTAGATTAGAACGATTCGGCCATATAATGATTCAATTAAAAATGGAGAAGCGACGCCAAGTCTCGAATATACCAGCACTGTGATTGTGATAATAAACAATCAATACACATCTTGTGAAAACTACAAACAGTGGTAACTGAGCTCAGAATAAAGTAATTTGAATGAAAATTTCAATATATTCATTTTGCGTTATCTATGTTTGAAGTATCATAGCACGAACGGTCAGTTCTTTATCTAAATCTTACATAATCTATCTTTAAAAATTTCAAAGGTGGGTCATCGAGACGACCTACTCTGCCATTAATACACGATGTGATTCTTTCTTTGGTCATACTAAAATTCATATTTTTTCGATCGCATCGACGATATTTCCACAAGTTAACGTTCAAACTCATGCTGCTGCTGGTGTGCGTAAAAAAGTAGTCTGACGATTAGCCTTTGTATCTGGCAGACCCATGATGTTAAATTATGTATCTACTGATATTTATATCTGTTTTTTATCTTTACAGTATCCGATACTTCGATGCCGGAATATAGTGATCCCATATTCCCGACACCACCTTTATCGCATGAAAGCAAAGATAATACAAAATCAATTTTCTTCCACAATAATACAACGTATCTTCAAAGTATTATACGAATAAGACAAACTTTAAAAGACAACGACAAAGAAGCTATTCAACGGACTACTAAAGAAACAATTATATCAAATTTACAAATTTTCCAAGAAATGTTATTTAAAGATGATCTACATATATCGCAGCATAATTTGGTGGAGAGTATGAAATGTGTGATAGAATTAAGTAGTACATTTTATGGAACAGACTATAAAGAAATAAATACCAACATTTTAAATATTGTGGAAGGACTTGTTTCTAAACTACTCCAAGTAGATGGGTTAGATAAGGTATGCCAATAGCTCTATTTGAATAGAAATTGTCTTAAAGCCTATAATAGGGTCCTATTAATCACCGACAAGAGTGTTTGTTTGTCAATAGCGCCAAAAGTATTGCAAAAAGTGACCGACAAGGAAATCATATTCAAAATTTAAATTATTTCATAAAAAAATTCACAGAAGTATGGATTGTCTGTGATTAGTAAGATTGTCTTTGTCCAAATTTCAATTGTCTATAATCATGTGTGCGTATATTGTCGTAGCCCCTGTCCGTCCGTTCGTTCACATTTTGTTAGTGGATACTCTACAGGTCACAATTTTTAAAGGGCTAATCCTGATAATATTTTGGAGAATAAAAGTGCTTAATTTTGTGTTAAAATCCCATACCTTAGTGCCGAGCAACTAACTCAATGTATGTGATACGTTTCCAAACAACATTAACCCGTCAGTGTTCATTTGGAAAAGGAGACCGGTGTCGCAAGCTGTATTATACGATGTCTAGATAAAACCAGACTTTTTTTTTAAATAAAAATAATGTGTAGGTGAAATCTACATTTCGTCATCAATTACAACACATGGGTAATTCATTGTATAGGTGTCTAAAGGGACGGGAATCGGTTATCAGGTCACCCAACGAAAAATTGACCCGAAAACTTAAAAGGGTTACGTGTCCGGATAAGCAGTTTTGACTGTCACGTCCAAACGACTCAATATTTTGAGCTTAAATTTTGCGTCAAGGTAAACACATAATTCCTCTGTATATTGGCGCTTAAATTTCATCCACGCACACTCAGACTTTTAGGTTTATAACCCAACGATCTCGGTTCATTCCGATATTCGCGCATATCAACTGTAACTTCCTGGATTATGATCCCTAGTTGTACGAGCTTTTAGCTTTGGGGATCCTCTAGAGATGACAATTTTTATCCGAGTTTTAAAACCGTTCGATTGTATCACCGTTACACCATTGTAGCGGTTGAGTTCGAATTTCGTGCATTATATACATATAAAGCCGGTTACATATTTTCCCTAGTCGGTCACTTTTCACAATACATTGGGAGAACCGGCCCGGGCTCCCGTGTCGGAGCGGCCCCTTTTACTGACCGCGGAGTCCGGATGGGGGTGTGGGTGGAGGCTCTCCCCCTGGAAATTTTTGATGAATGAACCCCAAATTTTGACCCTTTGATTAACCAGTTAGGAATATTCAATAAGTAGGAATATTTTCATTGAAAAATGGCACATTTTTGCTGCCGGAAGCGCTGGTTGATTCCTCTTGTGGTGGAAGGCCACGAGACACATTGGTACAGAGTGACTAAAGTGAAATTCATAAAAGCTGCTTTTTGAATTTTGGATTCTGGCGTTTCGCCACAAACAGGGTGCAGGTGGCTTTTTAATTAGTAAATTTGCGGGCAACAGTGTCGGGGGAATCCGATGAAATTTTCGGATGAAATTCGGAATCCCCATTGCAGGATTCTGAATTCTGGCCCACACCAAGCACACTCGACCCAGAAAGTCTATTATACCAGGCCATTTTAGACTCAAGCGATGGCGTGGCGGCCTGTTAAAGCCTCCGGCCTCATACAACATGATCATCATCGCTCCATGGCCGGTCCAATACCCCCACCCCCATATAATGTTCAGCAGAAAAAGGTTTTTTTAGACGAATTGGACAAAGTTATTTTTTCATATTTTGTCCGACCGGCCCTTCGGGCGCTCATCCGACCCTGATGATAAGACTGTCTTTGTCCAAATTTCGTTTCTCAATATTTTTAAAATCATTTAAAGTTTGGGTTTGTAGAATGAGCATAATACGTCGGTAATTAGTCTATTTAGGATGCGACCGAGTGAGTAAGGTAGTGGCTTCTCCTAACCATGGTCTCGGGGTAGTTAAAAAGTTCTTCGGGGATTTCCTGCGTAACAGTTGTAGAAAATGATCTTCCTGGTGAGAAACAACGTGCACGTAAAAGAACCCTTGACATAAATTGAAATAAGAGTAGGTCGTAGTGAGGCTGTTCAGACAAAATGTCCCCATAGCTCACTGCATGGCGCATGCCCATCTTCATTAACACAGTTGGTGTAGGAAAGTAGGACGCTATACTCCATTTTATTTCACATGAGTATCATTGCTTGCGCGTTCGTTATGGTTTTTTTTACGCACAATGCCAATTAATACGGACTAAAATAGGTACGGCGGTAATTGGCATTTCTAACATATATCAGATAAAGATCTCCTTTTAGAGGCCAATGTTTTTATTTTACACACTTACAAATAGTGTAATCACTCTTTTTAAATGCATTACAGCACTTCTCACTGGACCTCCGGTGAACACCACATACTTACTTTTCCCTGGTTTCTAATTTCAGGCTTCTACGGGTGCAAAAGAAAATATACAAAAGTTGATTATTATATTTGCAGATAGCAAATATCTCACCTATTGGGCATTTACTATAAATATATTGATGAGTCATTGTGAACAGTTCTGTAATAAATTAAGAAAAGCACAAGAGCAATATCAGGCGCTTACCTGCATGGATTATGAAAATATTATTTATATAATTGAAAGTATTGTTATTGGTTTGAAAGGTAATGGTGAATTTCTGTGTAGTGCGGAGGGTAATAATTTATGTTCCAATGTTCAGTTACATGTGGACAAATCTCTGTTACATATCAGCGATAAATATCCTTTAGTAACGCACAGTTTGTGGAAAATTAGCGGGATTCTACAGAAATATCTACAATAAACTATTGAATGGGCAGAAGAAAACATATTAGATCAAAAATTCTTACAACGAACATGTAACCTGATAAACATGAAACGGTCACCAATATATTTTATTGAATAAAATTGGTTATTTGCGTCTAACTTTTAGACACGTTTGTTTTATACTCATCTCAAACCTATTTGAGGTTTGAGGCTGTCAAAGGGATAACCTTGTAAGCTTATTAGAGAAAAATATTGTTTCAATCTTGCAACACACGGATAACGTCCACTGTACACATTGGCGTGCAGGTAAAAGAACCATGAAGTTTGGGATTCTTATGAGTAGGCCCTGGTGCCACTGTCAAGACAAGTGTACCCTCATAGAACCCACATGGCGTATGCCCGGCCCGTCTTCATTCGCCCATTCATTGCAGAAAAGTACATGTTCCTGAAGCAACGACTGTGAGGTTTACGACACCTTGATAAAATGTACGGGGTTAAAGCGAGATCAAGCCTTCTATTAAGATGAGATAAGTATGCGCCTTTATATTCTTGGGGGTCATTTTGTCAGGACAGCATTCTCTTACATCTTAATCCTATCTGAACGATTTGACCACGGTTTTGCGGCTAGCTAGGCGCTCCACCACAAACACGGAGAAACCTTGTACTAGGGGAACATTCTCGGCTATCCCCTGACCATCTGGTTAGTGAGCCCGAGGGTTTCTGCATGTCTAATGTCCGTCTTCATGAGGACCAGAGACAGGCGAATGGGCTCATCAGTGTGTTGATGTTTGTTTTATTCCTGAATTTTTACTAATTTCTGTTATCTCTCAACAAATGCGCCAAAGACTAGCATCTACATACTCCGCGCAGCTTTTCGTTTGATTATCTATAGCGTTCATAGTTTTCGGCAAGTGGAGGCAAGCTATTAAATTTTACCATCTCGGTACCCACAAATTGTAGTTAGTCCATAGCAATTCTCTCTCCTCCCTTTTGGTCGATTTTTTGGTCCAGGATGGACTGAAGAGGGTTCGAACAAACATTTTCTGCCAGGCTTTGGTAAATTTTCATTATTTGTGACGGAAGGATAACGGGGTTATCAGGTTGCCTACGGTGATATGTTCGGCAACTAGTTACAGGTTTAAAGTATGCTTCTTCAAGTTTGTGTATCATTTGTTCCTCTGTAGTGAAAAGGGTGGTTGGATGGCCGAATGGTTACAACCTGCATGCTGCATCATGAAGCCTGTCATTGAGTCAACTGGCGTGGTTTCGAATCCCCGGTTGTACGTGACAAGGAGTTGGGTCGCCTGTCCAGCCTTGTAGGTTTTCTCTGGGTCCTCCCACTGCTAAAGATCACTACGCATAAGTGAAGTATTGAAATAAAATTAACCCATGTTAGCCCCGAAATGACCTAGTTTGTGTCAAGTAGACGTTAAACCCCCATTTCTCTCTCTGTGGTTGAAAGCATTCAGCCCAACGAAAAGTTGGGAGGTTGAGGCAAGAATTAACATGTAAGTCAATAGGAAAATTAAAAGTCGCAGAAAGCAGACTTATCGATTGGATTGTCTTCCCAATGCTTCAAACTAAATTGGAAAAAAATTGCAAAAAGAACTAGCTAATATCCCAGTCACGTTTGAGGGGAGGGGGGGGAGGTACCTCCTCAAAAGAAAGCGGTTTTAAGCCAATCACGTTATTGCCTGATTGCCACGTACCGTCCTCCTCAAAAGAAAGCGGTTTTAAGCCAATTACGTCATTGCCTTGATTGCCACGTACCGTCCTTCCATAATAAACAATATGCACTTACACTGATAACCATGCACATAAAAATATTTTGAATGGAATTTTCAATATATTCATTTTTCATCATCTATTTTAGTACTGTTAAAGTAAGAATGGCCAGTTCTTCACTTTATTTTAAATGTTTGTATGTTTGTTATTTCTGATTATAGGTCTTGTCCATATATTTGTTTTTTTTGTAAATTGTGTAGTGCAGTCACCCTGCACTTACTATTACATAATATATCTCTAAGGGAATACAGCAATATTAAAATGCCAGCATATAAAATCAGTGCAAAGTTCCAGTTTGAAATGAAAAGACAACATATAGCTTAATTTCTTTTATTACTGATTTTTTTTTTTTACATCTTGCAGTTTAGGATGTAGCAGCAGTGGCAGCTGCAAGAATTCTTTTATCTCTTTCTTCAGTAATTGACAATTTGATACCTTTACCCTTGGGTAAGGAAATCCATGGTTTACTGCCTTTACCAATTACAAATACATAGTTCATTCTGAAATATAAAATACATTAACATTATAATTTAGTTGCCAGGATCCCTCGCTTAAAATTTGCCAAACAAACTAGGGTTGAGCACTAATTGTCAGGATATAATAAACCCTGCACAACCCAACTGCCAAAGGGAAAAATTTTAATTAGAGATGTTTTACCATGTACATAACTTCGAAATACAGTAAACTTCGCACAAGTCTGATCTAAGTGGACTGGCCAATTTTATCAGAGTGAGGTGAAGATTCAAGTTGGCATGGGCTGTTTATCAATAATACCAAATATTGAAGCACAAATATTTCTTAGATTTGATTTAAATATTTATGTAAATATTAAGATATTGATGGCATTGTTGTCACTTCTATTTAACGAAGTCATAACCCAATTCCATGCAACTCTTAGCAACTAGATATGTATTCTATTGTACGGTCTACAGGTACTCAGTAAATACCAAGCACACCTAGATTTGAAACACTTTTTCTAATGTACTGACATTTGGTAATGCTATAAAGTTAGAAAACTAAACAGCGACCGTCTGAAAGATTTTCTATTGGCTTACTTTTGACCACTCAAAGTCAAGTAGACAATAAGTGACTTCGATAAAGCCTAAAATTGGTAAACAAATTTAGACATTATTTTGCTTATGTATATTGTATTCACTACTTTACCTTGTAGCAAAGGTATGTCCTTGAGAATCTTTAATGTGTACAATGTCAAAAGAACCTGGATGACGTTCTTTAGACTGAATTGTTCCAACTCGTCCCAAGTTATGACCTCCAGTTAACATACAAACATTACCTGTGGAAAAACAAAAATTTAAACACGTTTCCAAAAAGAAATATCATTTAGTTTAAACAAAAGGACTAAAAAGTATATGGACAAAAAATTATAGACAGCCAACCAGGCCACAATTCTTACATACTAAAGCATTTATAAGATGCTAAACGACGACGTTCCAAAGGTAACCCATGTCAATATAACAATTCGTTTAAATTTGAGTCCACTTAGATAAATTTGGTTGAAAATTAATTTTTGATCCCCAACTTACCAGCTTCGAACTTAATATAATCCTTAATTTTTCCGGTTTCAATGTCAACCATAACTGAGTCATTTACTTTTATTGATGGATCAGGATAGCGGATTGTTCTCCCGTCATGAGTAACTAAATATGGTATGGCCTTCTGTCCCAATTGTTGCTTCTTGACACGACATAACTTATACTGTAACAAATTAGCAAAAGATTAAATTGCATGCTCTGTAAGGCAAATAAAACTATAATGACTTGTCACAGAAACAAACAAGAAATATTAAACACTAAAGATGTAAATGGTTAGGTGGTCTAACTTCAATTACACAGGTGCTAATCGATACTAGTCTTTATAACCTGTTCAGACCAAGGACAGTAGCGATCAAAGCATTTTATTTCATATGTAAACCACAATTTCATTTTAAAAAAAAATAAATAATTTTAATTTCCAGCTCGCATCTTTTCTTTAATACTTGATAAAAGATACAAGAATTTTGACAAAAGGGGTTTAAATATTATTGAATACACAAAGGTAGGCAATAGTATTATTTTGGTTACCATACTAATTTGACACCTTTACAGAATTCATATATTTGTGGCAAGGAATTTTCGCTCAAACTGTGTTTTTGTAGGGCATGTTGCTGTATCGGAATTTGCCATGGATACATCAATGTTGAAATTTTGCCTGTAGTATTATCAGCAATAGATAAGTTATCTATCGATGTAAATTCAAAGTAAATAGAACAAAATTGTTTCTCACTGATTTTTTAAAAACAAGCCAACAGTGAGGCTGATGTCCCCCGCCGAAATCCCAAAATAAATAGATGACACATATTAATTAATCGCACATTTATTTTTTTCAAACGTATCAAGCAATCAAACTGTACACGAAGTGTCATCCAAAAGTGTTTTATAAAGTAAAATGCTAAAACTGATGAGAAAAATGAAAATGTACCCTAGTTAGGGGGACCCTAAAGGCAGACAAAGGGCCCCCACGCTTGACAAAAGGGCCCCTCTGGCCAAGGGAAAGGGCCCTCGTGTCTGAGTCAATCGTTTCTATACACTGTTACTGTCGAATCCATTACTGAATGAAAATGCAGTCATTGTATTGGCATAAACATCATCAATCAAGAATAACCTAAGTTATCTTGTCCCAAAGTATCAACCAATCAAATTGCTTATCTCTGCCTACCCTAAGCAGAAAATGCTCATCTTCGAACTCCATCAAAACATTGACCTAATAAGCATACACACCAATTTTGAACATTTTAACTCAATTAGAAGGAGAGTTATTGTGTTCCAAAGTCTCGGTAAATCAAATTGCTTATCGCTCTGCTTACCCTGAGCAGAAAATGCTCATTATCGATCTTAGTCAAGGCATTACTGTAATGAGACTATACACCAAGTTTCATCACTCTCACTTAATTAGAACTAAAGTTATCGTGTCCCAAAGCATCAACCAATCAAATTGCTTATCTCTGCTTACCCTAAGCGGAAAATGCTCATCTTCGAACTCCATCAAGGCATTGACCTAATAAACACATACACCAAGTTTGAACATTCTAGCTCAATTAGGAAGAGAGTTATTGTGTCCCAAAAAGTGTGACGGACAGACAGACGGACAGACAGACAGACGGACGAACCCATTTTAATAGTCCCCCAACTTTCTTCGAAAGGCGGAGGACAATAATTTTATGCTTAATGTATGCTGGACAAGATATCACATAAATTAGATATCAGGATGTCATTTAGTTGGGATTTCTTTTTCTCAGCTTTGTATATAAATAAATGTAAAATATTACTATTAGACTGACATTAAGGCAAAATATACAACTTACTTTGGCTTCCTCTGGTTTAATACGATGAACAACAAATCTCCCTTTTACATCATACAAAATTCGGAAGTGTTCACTTGTCTTATTGATGGTGATTACATCTATTCAAAAACAAAATTGTTTTCAAAAATTATTTCTAAATTTTCACCAATAAGAAAACAATCCTGATTCAGTAATGTAATGATAGGACAATCATAATCAACAATTTTTTCTACTGTACTGACATTTGGTAATGCTATGAAGTTAGAAAACTAAACAGCGACCGTCTGAAAGATTTTCTTTTGGCTTACTTTTGACCACTCAAAGTCAGGTAGACGAGAAGTGACTTCGATAAAGCCTTTGACTTAGAATTTATGTCGAGTTCAGTACAAAAAAATAACTTACCCATAAATCCAGTTGGAAAGGTTTTATCTGTTCTTACTTTACCATCTACTCGAATCAACCTTTGCATACATATTTTCTTGACTTCCTCATAATTTAGGGCGTACTTAAGACGATTACGTAACAAGATACACATTGGTAAACTTTCACGCAATTTGTGAGGACCGGGAGTAGGTCTTGGTGCCTGTAAATAAATTTTAGTAAATGATGGGTAATTTTCTGAAGCTATCCATTTTTCTAATAACCTTACCCCTGTGCAATACAGGCAATTATGCTTTTGATATGC
The DNA here is from genome assembly GCA_963678685.1 of Patella ulyssiponensis. Lineage (NCBI taxonomy): Eukaryota > Metazoa > Mollusca > Gastropoda > Patellidae > Patella > Patella ulyssiponensis. The sequence goes on along the minus strand of OY783226.1, from coordinate 80,121,453 downwards.
CTCTAGTCGTGATATTAAGAAAGCACTGTCACATTCAGATTTTTTTTTACATTGTATATAACTTTTATAATCGTACATGAAATATTCATTTTCATCTATCTCTGCTAAAAATGCAAAATTTGTAGGAATTTGTTCTATTAAGTCTTACCAATGTTATGTTTGCTCTCCGATCATTTTAGACTCACCTTCTCTTTTTACGAAAGTTCTAAAAGCCTTCCAAAAGGCAAAATTCAAAATGCACAAAAGCCAAAATATACTTACAAAGACACCACCAAGTTTGTCCAACATCCATGATTTAGGTGCAGTAATGCGCTTCAGATGTTTACGAGCCCCTCGATAACCCTGAAAAAGAATTTGTAAGAATACAGTACCGTTATGTGATGGATTCAATTAAATGTTGGAAGCTGGGGAATTATATGCAGCATTGCAACGAACATGAAAGAGAGTTAAATTGTGAACAAGTATGTCACATGTATGTGGTTAGTTCGTGCTAGCCTAATTATATGAACTCCTTTCATATCTAGATCTATGAAAGCTGGGTCCTGTGACATATGATGGACCGAGAGCGGTTTTTAAAAACGCCAATGGTTAGGCTATTCTCCACCAACAGCAAGTTCCAACCAAGGGTTGTTTCAGTGACCTAATCGGTAGATCTTACGTCGTAAAGATATCAATAATATGACAATATGGGTACCAGTCAAATCGTCCACAAGCAAAGTCGTCCACAGTGAAGTCGTCCACAGCCGTTGGTGGAGTCGTCCACAGCCGTTGGTGGAGTCGTCCACAGCCGTTGGTGGAGTCGTCCACAGCCGTTGGTGATGTCGTCCACAACTATTGGTTATGTCGTCCACAACTAAGAATAAGACTCCAGCACAACTAAGAATAAGACTCGTACACAATGTAATCGTATCCACAACCATTGGTGATGTCGTCCAAAACTAAGAATAAGACTCGTACACAATTTAATCGTATGGAAGAAATAGCTAGTACTATTCTGTTATTTGATTTCAGATCGAATTACGGTTGTTTTTGTACTAAAGTTAATCGTATGGTCATTGTTGATTGTTTGATTAGTATTGACGATTTGTTTTGTAATAAAGTTAGCGTAAATTAGTCGAATGTGTGAAAGAAATTCGAGGGGGGCGTGATCGGCTGACATCTGGCTCTGCACAGGTGTGACGTCGTGTTTGATATTCAATTTTATACCGATACTTTTGAATCCGAATTCTACACATTTCTTTAACGGTAGTGCCATATTTATTTCTATTTACATAGTTAAATTATAGAAAATCGCATGAGAAGCTTGATTTCTCGATTGAAGGGTGTAAGTGATAAAAACCACAATTTTTTGATTGGTCAGAGGCGTCTAACCGCGGGAAAATTTACAGTTACTATTGGATGACAGCATGCATGCACGAATAAAACTATCTTATTTGCATATTGCATAGGGGGGATGTTTTTATAATAAAGTTAATGTTAATCGTATTGTTTGTTTGATCGTATGATCATTGTTTTGTTGTTCACCGATGTTTTTTTTAATGAAGTATTCTTGTATTGTTTTTTAATTGGCGTTATGATTTTAGCAATTTTGATTGTTTGATTAGTGTTTATTGTCAGTATCTTTCTTTATAACACAATTTGTAGTCCTTCGCGTAACAGTCATGTAACTTGCAAACGTTTTTGTTCATCCGTCGATGATAGACAATGATCACGTGACAACCATAACTGAAATGGCTATAAAATAAAGTTCTGTACGACTGATGATATAGCCTACAATATTTGTTAACATTAACACCCTGTCAATACGTACTTAACGAACGTACGAAAATTAAATGGTAATAGGTAGGGTGAGCCTGTCGTTCAGATTGCCTGTCAATAGCGTATGAAATAAAAAATCGATATAGAACTGCTTTATTGGCATAATGCCACCGATATGTCACGTATCATTGGAATTATCCAATGGAGATTCTGTTGGGGAAAACACCCACCGTTTCTCTCTCCGTGTATTCGATGTTCCATCAGGGAATTATATCTAATGACGATTTAAATTTACCTAACAACTGGTCAGTGAATCTATCAATGTATTATCCGGTTATTATTTTAATATCTACCGGTACCTGAAATTCACACGGACAGAGCGTGGAAGACGTGCAATTCTGAAACCATGCCGAGACTGTCTTCAATGACCACGTGGCTTATTTTAATTTAATGCACCTTTTATGAATAATCAACAAGCTTGTTTTGAATATTTTACCGGATTATAGAAAGAATATCCATATCCCGAATGTAAACTATGCCGTGTGGACGACTCCACCAACGTATTACTATATCTTCAAAATTAAACTATGTCTTGTGGACGACTCAACCATCGAGTGTGGACGACTCCACCAACGGGTGTGGACGACTCCACCAACGGGTGTGGACGACTTAACCAGATTTTTCGTGTGGACGACTTTGCTTGTGGACGACTTGACTGGCATTCGACAATATTATTATCATTGATTTCATTTAGGCCCATTCCATATTGTCAACAAAATGAAGATGTCAACAAATACCACTTTACAATATTATTCTTTATATTCGCCTTTGTTTAAAATCAGCTCAGGTGGCATTATTGTCAGTTTATACGTGTTTAAATGTTCTCAGATCATTTGGGGTTCTAATAGAAATTAACGTTTGGACTAAAAATCCTATCTCTACGCGACACGTGAATGAAAGTACGGTTTATTGACAATATTTCTCATAGAAAGATATAAATACATTTAGTGCGTCTTGAAAAGATGCTTTTTGTCATAGTAATTTCACGTTATTGGCATTTTAAGAGGACTACGGGAGCTGATTATGTAGATTTATTACGATATTTTGTGAGATGTCTTACCATCTTGGATGGCTATCGGTAAAAAGACCTTCCCAGGTTGCAATTATTCCTGACTTCCGTTTCCGTTAAAAACTGAGCAACTACACGACGATGTACTGTTCTGAACAATGTATTTGTATACACGACTTCGTGGGCGTGACCGTTCGCTACCTTTTTAAATAATTTTAATTATAATTGAATTATATACAAAATTAAATTCAGTTAGTACTGGCTTTAATAAATTGAATTATCGCTGAATTTCATTTTGTTCATTTTTGATCATCTATTTTTGAACTATCAGAAGAACGGCCATCAAAACTCTTTTTTAAAACTTTTTATTTAAAATTGATTTAGTCGATCCCTTTCCATAAAAAGACAATTAGGCTTATTGTTCTTTGAAACTATTTCAATTGTTCAAACTAACAATAATTCAGATAGAATCAAAATATTTGCAGCTTCGTGAGTAAAAGCCCTCGAAATTATTACGTTTTCTCATATTTTAGCATGAACAGACCGTCGTGTGTCCATAGAACTGTATACGATCTATGGTGTGTCCAAGAAGTACCACTCGGACAAGACCAGTCGGCCCAACTGATAGACCACTCGGCCCAAACAAAAAGACTACTCGGACCATACAAAAAGTCCACTCGGACCAAACAAAAAGACCACTCGGACCAAAAATAAATAGAGGATATTTGTCGTTTTGTCGTGAATAACATATTTTATTTCATCTCTAAGCAAGAAAACTTATATTTTCACGAATGCCTTCTATTTATTTTATAATTTTACAATCATTTTAGGTAAAACAACATGGACCACTTTGTCCGCCAGTGGAATAACACTTTTATTTCACTGATAAAACGCGGTATTCCACTACTGATCATAAAATAAAGTGTTGTTTTACCGAATTGATAATTGTGTTTGTTTTAATATGACTATACTCGAACCAATAATAGTGTTGTTTTAATAAAATGATAATTGCGTTTGTTTTAATATGACTACTCGAACCAATAATAAAGTGTTGTTTAAATAAAAATTGATAATTGTGTTTGTTTTAATATGACTACTCGAACCAATATTAAAGTGTTGTTTTAATAAATTGATAATTAAAAAATGTGTTTTTTTCATAAATTGATAATTAAAAAATGTGTTTTTTTCATAAATTGATAATTGTATCATTGATGGCAAAAAAATCGGGAATCATACAAGTCACGTTTAAAAAGGACAGGTCGCGGAAAAAGCATCCTCAGTATCCCCATGTTCTCATTCCGTTCTACTCCACTATACCCTGGGTTAAAGGACAATATTGGTGCCAGTCATTATCACATATGTGATAGAACTGATTAAACACTTTCCAAATATAATATTAACACAGAGATCATCGCTACCATAGAGGAGTAATAAAGGATTCATAAATCGGAAGTGACGAACGCCAAAGGAAAAGACGAGTTATTCCTCTATATAACTAACTGAAGTGACTAGTGATTACAGATACATGGGCGAATATCTGCTCACTAATAATTCCCTCAAAGACCTAAAGTTGCTGTGTGACACTGTGAGAGAATATCTTACAATTCATAAAAAGAATTGGCTGCCACTACATAAGAGAACACGAAAGAAAAACAGAAAAAAGTTCGTGCATTACCATGTTTTTATAAGGTAGGGGAGAACGGGGCACATTGAACCACCATGGATATATCCTTTATAAATAATACTATACAACCCAACACTATACAGTGTTCAATGTGCCCCGGTCTCCCCTATAGAATGAATAAAAACAAGGGGCTGTACGGAGTATTTCTATTTTTCCCGTGTTCTCTTATCTTATGACACTTAATTACTTTATTTAATCGTCAGATATCCTCTTGCGGTCCCATATAACAACTTTTTGTCTTCGAAGGAATTATTAGTGAGCAGAAATTCGGCCGTTTATCTGCCATCACTCGTCACTTCAGTCATTCACATAGAGAGATAACTCGTGTTTTCCTTTGGCGTTCGTCACTTCCGATTTACGAATCCTTGATTACTCCTCTATGGTAGCGATGATCTCTGTGTTAATATTATATTTGGAAAGGGTTTAATCAGTTCTATCACATATGTGATAATGACTGGCACCAATATTGTCCTTTAATCCATACCGTTTCGACGATTTCAAATTATCTGCCCTGGTCTTATTATTGAATTTATACTTGAGAATTTGATTCAAAATACCTTGTCTACGATATCACGTGGACGTAAAACTCAGGGAACGAACGAACATAAATAAACTTTTCCGAGTTTTGCGCATATTGGTTATTACTACATGCACTCGGGGTTTTTCATCATTACCGCGATCTTTCTTTTTTACATTTTTTTTTCACTAAACATTACTCTGAATCAGAATAACCTGGGTAATAAATCATAAAATATAACATCGAGTAACAAAGATAAATTTTGGTCCAAGTGCTCTTACACTATAAATTACTTGGTCCGAGTGGTCTTTTAGTATGGTCCGAGTGGTCTCTATTTTGGTCCGACTGGTCTTTATTTTGGTCCGAGTGGTCTTGTGCCGAGTGGTCTTTGGTCCGAGTGGTCTGGATACCATATACACGACTGGTTAACAGAGCGTATTATCAATAAACGACTATATCCTGTATTCAACACCATTTCAATAAGAAATTGACGGCTCCTATCATCCATTAATCCCGTTCACAATTCATCGATTCCATGGCATTTGAAGAGGACGACAAGCATGTAATATCCTTTGCTGATTACATTAATTTTGAGGATGAGGACGGAACCGACGATACGAGTTCTATTACTCAAGTGTTTATGGAATCTGACCCCAAACCTGCTACTAGTACTACCTTAGAAAGTGTCCAAGACGAAGTTCTTTATTCAGTGGGAAGGAATGGTCCGCAAGAAATACCGGTATCAAATAAAAGACTAAATTCTTCCGAATTTTCCAACATGCCAGAAATAAATCAGGAATTGCGACCAGGTTCACAGTCAACCACCAGAGCAGATTTAGAATGTGGATCAAATATCGGTGTTAATAAAAAAAATGGTACCAGAAAATCTACCACCAATAATAAAACTGTCATGAATGACAATGTCGGTGATAATACAAACCCGTATTCAGATGAAGGATTAAATCTTGATATTTCTACAACTAAATCTACCAATAATCCTGGTTACAACAGTACACATGGGTTAGTATTAATAATCTCACTTTTAATTATAGAATTTGGCAAATCTAGTAACATAATGGTGAATTAGAATTAATTCAGTGTTTGCCTGGTCACCGTATGGATCTGTTTCTTATGCAAATAGACTATTTTATTATACCAGCACCAATTTTACAAGGTGTTTTACATGTAATATGACTTGACAACAATAATCAGTTATTATTCAGTAAGCTTACCAGGTAGGCCTAGGCTACAATATTAAAATCTGTTGTAGTTGTGAGCCAAGGTGTCTCAGTGAGTAAGACATTGGCTCGCTAACTTGAAGGTTCCGTGTTCAATTCCTTTTTGACTGAGACAGTTCATCAGGCTTCTAAGATGGAGGGTATGGCAAGGGACACCAATTAGTCGTTTGGATGGGATGAAAAACTGAGGTTTTTTGTACACATTGGTGTGTACATAATAGTAATAGAATCCTTGGCAGTTAGGATTCAATATAATATAAGAGTAGGCTATAGCCCCACTGTCTAGGCAAAATTTACCTCACAGCAAAATGTATGGATATGCCTGTCTTATAATTAGCCCTGTCTGAAATTTCATTTATGTTGTAATTATATGCAACATGGAAAATGAATTCTAGAGACTCTGTAAAGATATCTCAAATTTAATATTAAGTGTTGCAAGTGAACGTACTAGTACTAGTCATTCAAGGTAATCATATTCTGGCAAGTTGAACATACATAACACCAGCAGTAAGATTTGTGGTTTTCAAATTCTTTTTGATGAAAAATGGTATTGCTGATTGGTGGACTAGTGTGACAGTATTAACTCAATGTACATTCCTATAGCTTTGTGTTTCGTCTTATTTATTCCCCAGTATATATATAGTCACAATCCTCCCATACTATGACAAGTATCAATGTATATTGAATATAAATAAACCATTTTTGAACTGATATTTCTGTCAGAGTCTATTCGACTTTCACAATGTAGTTTGCAAGGGATAAAAATAGCTTTAATTATTGATGATCAGAGACTTTATATAATAAATATAAAGCTGTCATATAAGATCTGGATGCTTTTTTTCTGTTATGTGTTTATGCTGCAATAGAAATACAATAGGGATCTATGGCAAAGATTTCTCTTTGAGCATATGACCATCTTATTGAAAGAAAATGAATTTCTTTGATGCTTAATCCAGATTGATAATGCAAGGGAGACAATTCTAAAGTGACATCATGTATGGAAGCAGACCATCATTAATATATCTTTGCCCGACTCCAAACTTTTCCTTAATTTTCTTTGGGCTGAACTCTTGACTACAGACAGCGCATCAAATGGACATGTCTTTGCTCCAAAGTTTGTATGAGTTTGACCATTGTAATTTTGAGATACACAGACTTGAATCAGTATACTTAAAACCTGTAACCTTTCGCTGTACATATCAACTTAACTAACCCTTTAGCCCTGTTATCCTTCCGGCACTAAAACCTGAATATTTATCAAAACAAGGCAGAAAATGTCAATTCAAACCCTGTTCTACAAGATTTAAAAAAATCAAAAAAAAATGTCCATACAAAAGCGGAGAAAAGGCAGAGTTAGTGAATATAAAGATGTGAAAATTAATTGTGGTCTGCCTCCATGTGGTCTTGGACTAGTAATCCTCTCTCCATATTCCCATAATCTTAATCTTTAATTATAACCACAGTGCCCAACTTCATCTTATAAAAATATTGAAGTTTATTGACCACCTCGTTATCTTTTGCTACACCCAGTCAAAGGAATCATTTGTACATGATTTCCTTAATTCATCACTGTTTACATCCTCATCCCACGGCCTCAAAATCCTGATTACCGTATTCACCAAACCTGGCAGAAAATTTAAATTCAAACTTTCTTCTTCATTTCCAGACCAAAAAGTCAACAAAATATGCCATGTAAAAGGGGAGAATAGAAAGAGAGAGATTTGCTACACACAAAAAATCAGTTACATTTGTGTATCATGAAATCATAGTCTTAGTTCATGTCTCCCATTTACTTGATATTTGAAGTGGTATTTAACCACTACTCGGTTTAGTATTGTGGGATGCAATTAATCAGTTAAAACGTTTTTAAGAGGGATTTGAAGCAAAATTTTGATAGATTAATTAGTTTGAATATGTTTTTAGTCCAAATATGTCATCAAATCACACAGTTTGTATGTGGGTAGGCATCTTTAATATTTTATGGTTTTCTAAACAACTTATACCACTTCTCATTTATCTGGGTAGTAGACATTGATACAATGTAACAATTTAATATTACCATTACATATATAGATACAGTCTGTTAATGATCACCACACTAAGCTAATGACAAGATAGACTCTATGTTATAACAAATGTATTAATGTGCCCACATGTTGGTAATTTTAAGATTAATGCATGCAGTACAATACATTGGCATTAACAAGGCTAATTTGAACTAGTCCAGGATTGAATCTACTTCTTCATTACCCACCATTCACCAAGAATACAACAGTCTATATAACATTGATTAGTCAATAATATTAAATTGTTTATTGACTTTGAATTAAATTTGGAATTATTCAAGGAAAAAAAGTGTTTGTTTACATATGTAAAAGTTAGGCTAGATTTATGTACATTTAAAAACCTTGTTTCTGCAAGGATGTGATCTTCAGACTGTATGGGGACTTAAAGACAGTTAAAATAGAAGATCATCAATGTGGAGAAGTTTTGATAATTCATGTTTTAATCAAGGTTATTTTACAATTAACAGTTATATTCAACATACCATATCTGAAGATCAAATATTAATGCAGATACATCCAGGAGAAAATAAGATGCCCTCTAATCCATCACATGCAACATTAACAATTGAAAGTAGAAATCCAACGACAAAGACAAAAGAAGTTAAAAGGTGAATTTGTACACTTTTTTTATGATTGATCAATTTGCTATAACAATCTTATTAAATACTAAACACAGATTATGTATATGTGTGAAATAGCTTTATATATAATGTCCACATGCACTGAATTGATATCATATTGCCGCTACTATTTCATTTTGTTGTACATTTACACACCCTGTTCTATTTGACTTTAATTGGCTTCCTGTTCAGTCAAATCTTATACGATATGTCAGTATAGAATTCTGTTAGATATTGTTGTTGTTCCAGGAATAGTCAGTTTATCTGAAAGACCCTACTATAACTTTAAGTAACAGAGCATGCAGAAGATATTCATCTGTTTGTTTAATGTTTTAATTTATAGGTTTCGATGTAATTATCAAGACTGTTTAAGAACATACAGTACTCCAGGAAATCTAAAAACACACCAAAAATCGCATAAAGGTAATGTAGTTATTACAAAACGCCTAGTTTGATTTTTATTTATTTATTTATTTATTTATTTATTTATTTATTTTATTTATTTATTTATTTATTTATTTATTTATTTATTTATTTATTTATTTATTTATTTATTTATTTATTTATTTATTTATTTATTTATTTATTGTTATTTCTATAGTAAATGAATAAACATTTATCTATTTATATTTCTTTTTTTTTAAATTTATTTATTTATGAATAAACATTTATCCATTTATATTTTTGAAATTTATTTATTTATTTAGTAAATGAATAAACATTTATCCATTTATATTTTTTAGATTTATTTATTTGTTGTTATTTCTGTAGTAAATGAATTAACTTTTTATACGCCCACATTTTCATGTGGACGTATTATGTCGTCGCCCCTGTCCGTCCGGACGTCCGTCCGTCTGTCCACAATTTGTTTGTGGACTCTCTACAGGTCACAATTCTTATCCGATTTTGACGAAACTTGAAATATAGGTTTATCCCCATAAGATCTCGGCTGCTTTCGATATTGGCATGTATCGGATGGAAACTTCATGGATTATGGCCCCTGATTGTACGAAATATCATGTTTTTAGCTTGTGGACCCTATAGAGGTCACAATTTTGAACCGATTTTGATGAAACTTGACATGCATGTTTATAACCCCAAGATCTTGGTTCCTTTCGATATTTGCGCCCATCGGATCGTAACTTCCTGAATTATGGCCCCTGATTGTCTGAAAAATCGCCCTTTTTAGCTTGTGGTCCGTCTGGAGGTCAAAATTATTATCCGATTTAAAAAACCGTTTGATTATATCACCGTTACATGGTAATGAAGGTTGAGTTCGAATTTCGTGAAAATCGGACCAAAATTGATATACAAAATGGCCGCCGTTTGTACGCGAATAGTGTGAAAAAATGTTATTTCAAGGTTGTGGACCCTATAGAGGTCACAATTTTGAACCGATTTTGATGAAACTTGACATGCATGTTTATAAGCCCAAGATCTTGGTTCCTTTTGATATTTGCGCCCGTCGGATCATAACTTCCTGAATTATGGCCCCTGATTGTCCGAAAAATCGCCCTTTTTAGCTTGAGGTCCCTCTGGAGGTCAAAATTATTATCCAATTTAAAAAAACGTTCGATAATATCACCGTTACATGGTAATGAAGGTTGAGTTCGAATTTCGTGAAAATCGGACCCAAATTGACATACAAAATGGCTGCCGTTTATACGCGAATAGTGTGAAAATATGTTATTTCAAGGTTGTGGACCCTATAGAGGTCACAATTTTGAACTGATTGTGATGAAACTTGACATGTATGTTTATAAGCTAAAGATCTTGGTTCCTTTCTATATTTGCGGCCATCGGATCGTAACTTCCTGAATTATGGCCCCTGATTGTCCGAAAAATCGCCCTTTTTAGCTTGTGGTGGCTCTGGAGGTCAAAATTATCATCCGATTTAAAAAACCGTTTGATTATATCACCGTTACATGGTAATGAAGGTTGAGTTCAAATTTTGTGAAAATCGGACCCAAATGGACAGACAAAATGGCCCCTGTTTGTACGCGATCAGTGTGAAAATATGTTATATCAAGGTTGTGGACCCTATAGAGGTCACAATTTTGAACTGATTTTGATGAAACTTGACATGCATGTTTATAACCTGAAGATCTTGGTTCCTTTCGATATTTGCACCCATTGGTTCGTAACTTCCTGAATTATGGCCCCTGATTGTACGAAAAATCACCCTTTTTAGCTTGTGGTCCCTCGGAGGTCAAAATTAATATCCGATTTAAAAAAAAGTTTGATTATATCACCGTTACATGGTAATGCAGATTGAGTTCAAATTTTGTGAAAATTGAACCAAAATTGACAGCTGTCTTGTCAGGCCATCCATCCTTCATCACTAACAAGGGGAAACCATGCCAGAAAGTCTAGATGAACTTTGTCACCCAATGCAGGGATCAAACACCCAACCTCAAGGCTGCCGAGCCAGCATCTTACCCACTTAGCAACATGATTCCCAGTCGAATTTGAAGCCTACTGAAATGCACCTTTATAACCCAAAGATCTTAATTCATTTCGATATTTGCACATATCATATTCTAACTTAATGATGTAGGAAAAATCACTTTCGGTATTGCTTGTTCTCTATCCATCTCTCGAAAATGTGGGCGTATCCTGCCTGGCAGTGCCAGCCTATCTTCTATTTATATTTCTTAATTTTTTTTAAATTCAATTATTTATTTATACACCATGGAATAATAATTTTATGTTTTCTACACTTTAGGGGAATATACATTTCTGTGTGATCAATCCGGCTGTGGTAAATCATTTTTAACATCTTACAGTTTGAAAATACATGTCCGTGTTCATACAAATGAGAAACCATATGAATGTGATTTACAGAATTGTGAGAAAGCTTTTAATACCCTTTATAGGTAAATATTAATCATACCACAGTCGAAAATCAGCAAAATTTTACTCTTCATTAGTCAGTAGATAAAATATTTCTAATTGTAATGGTAACTCTCATCTCTGAAATATCAGAAATATCTGACGTCATCTTTGCAATCTATGTACTATGATCCAGACTCCCAACTATATGTTGCCATCTTCCAGTGCCACCAAGCTGTCTACGATATCACCCTAGGTGGAAGTGGACATTAAACTCCAGTACCATATCTGACCCACAGAATAAGTTTGGCACTGGTTAAGCATTATGATTATGATCATAGTGTTGAAAACTGCCTTGAAACCGCATGATTTTTTGCCATTTGCGAGGTGGCGCAAAATCTCAAAATTATGACGCAAAGCTTGTCATTGCGTCGATCTCACTTAGTCCCTGTATTAATCCCATTACAACTCAAATGATTAAAGATATAAACCACTACATGCATCTGTCTCTGCACATAATGTATTTATTATCATAATGTAGAGTGTTATATTAAACCTACTTTATGATGCTAAACTCCCAATTCAATTCATTTCAGATTACGTGCACATCAAAGAATTCATACTGGTGATACATTTAAATGTGATGAAAATGGATGTACAAAGTATTTTACAACTTTAAGTGATTTGCGCAAACATGTCAGAACACACACTGGAGAGAAACCATTCCAGTAAGTACTTTATATGATTACTTGCAGAGGATCAGCAGATATTTCTTCTTCCGAAAATCATTTATACAGGTAAACTAGACGTAATAATAAAAGGACATAACTGTTATCAGGTTTCAGTTTTGCTTTCTGTTTTAAATTTGAGTAGGTCAGTAGATGATCCTCTGCCTAGGACAGGGTGGATTTTGATTATCTCAAACTATACAGGAACAACATAGCATAGGCATTTCAATTATGTACACCTTACTTAACAGGACAAGCAGTTTATTTGTAAAATGTAGAAGATTTTACTTTTGAATTCTGTGATCTGTTAATATTTATACGCCCATATTTAATTTGGACATATAAACATTGAATTTTCGATAAAGATGAGTTTAATTTGATGGAATTGGTTGATTTTAATTGTTGAATTTTTTATTTTAGCTGTGAAGAATCGAATTGTGGCAAATCTTTTTCAGCAAGTCATCATTTAAAGACCCACTCTCGAACACATACAGGTTAGTTATTCACATTGCCCTTTTCTACTTACACATATACAGTAGAATCTGCATTAAGCAGCCACCCATGGGAATTTTTACGATTGACCGCTTAACGGGAGTGGCCTCTTAATAAAATCTTGTGTTTTATTGTGCTGACATCAATTAATATTACGCTTACTTGCATCGGTAAATTTGGCCGTCGCTGAATCTCGGACATAACGTCCGTAAACTTGTCATTTTGTCCCAATCTTCAATACTACTGTCTATCATTGTGATGCATTCGATAATATTTATCCATTCTTGTAAAATCGCATGTTATTTTTGTGTGCTAACATTACGCTTGAATGCATTGGAATCTAACACCAAAAGTTCACTTGCATCGGTAAATTTGGCCGTCGCTGAATCTCGGAATAACTTCTGTAAACTTATCATTTTGTACCAACCTTCAATACTACTGTCTATCATGGTGATGCATTCGATAATATTTATCCATTTTTGTGAAGAAAATCGATGAATTAATTTTATTTTATCAAATAAGCACATGAACCAAAAAACATCGCTGATTTTGGTACCGATTCACCGGGGGTGTTACTCTGTATGTAATATTATAGGTGACGCTAAAAATGTCTATTTAACAACATAGCGGCTTTTAGTCGGTACTTTCAGTTTATACTTTCAGTTTATTCAATCAGTATCAAATAATGTTCCGTTACATGTGAAAACAATGATCAGGTTAGTCGTTTAATAAAACAAAAGATTAATTAACAGATAATCCCGGGTTAATTATTTTTTTCACAGTTCTTTTTACCTGATCAGTGGGAATCCAGTTAATTGATTACTACTCACGGGATTAGCGGGGGTGTTAAGAACGACAAGATGGTATCAATCAACAATGGCCGTTGAATGGGCGATGTTTTGTTAAATTTATTAGCAAAATAGTGACCGCTGGCCGCGTTAGGGGAGTGACCATTGAATAAAGAGATAAAACAATAGAATTTTTACGGGGGGAATTTATTGTGACCGCTTACAAGGAGATGTCGCTGAATAGGAGTGGCTGCTCATACGGATTCTACTGTAGTAACATTTCACTTATCTTTCTGTATTTATCATAATAATTTCATATTTTCTAAATTTAGAATCAGAGCAACTAAAAATATTATTGTTCACCCTCAGTAGGCTACCGCCAGTATAAGCAGGCCCAGTGTAGAGAGATATTGATAAAGCAACAAGAAACATTAATAAAGTAATTTGACAGATTAGCATATTCCCTTTTGAGTATCTATTTATTATAAATGAGAAACTGTCAGCTCTTTATCTAGTCTTACAGCTAATACCCCTTTAAATGTTTTTTATTGGTTTAAACATTTCTTGCAGGTGAAAAGCCATATACATGTGCACAAGATGGTTGCCAAAAGTCTTTTACAACTTTATACAGCTTAAAATCACATGTTAACCGACACGAAAATCAAAATAATAATTGTAAAAATACAAGTCCGGGGAAACAGTCAAATAATGAGAGTAATATAACAATACAACCTACAGAAACTATGTCTTCTACATCCGGTGGACATCCTTGTAAAGTTGAGGTAATGGATAGAATATTTGTTCAAATTCAATCTTAAAATGTCCATATCTTAGCAAAGGATTGACATAATTTAATTTGAAAATGTCCAATTAATGGAGGAAGTAAAATATCAGATCATGTGAATTTTATTTGTTTTTTTCTACAACTATTTGGGTCCAGTCAGCAAGTGGTACAAATGTTTTAAACATGTGCTAGGAACATTTTTATATGCCTACATTTTCATAGTCATTCAGGGCACAATTGTGTCTAAATTGTTAAACAGAGGTTGAAGATAAATGTAGAAAATTTGTTGGGGTTTTTTTGCAATGACCAACCCTAAATCAATTTTGTTGGGAGATTCTAGTTCGAGTAACTTTGAGTCGAGTAATGTAATGGATAATTATTGATATGATTATAGGAAGGTATATGTTGTGCTCATGGGAAGGATATTACAGATCAAACAATGTTAAATACTACTACATTATTACCAGATACATCCCATAATACTATTAATGTACAGGTGAGAATCAAATATTACTCTAGTAAAACATAAAATTAGTGCGACTAGCATGCATTGGTTATGTTTGTGATTTCCCTTTGTCAGTTGTGCAGGATGGAGGGCCTAACATGGACAGCTGTCTAGTCATTCAGATAGGACAAAAAACAAGATCCCATGTACGCATTGGTGTGCATGTAAAAGATTTCTTGGCAGTTGGAATTGGATGTAAGAGCAGGCCATAGCGCCACTGTCCATGCAAAATTTCCCTCATAGCAAACAGTCCGTATGGCGTATGCCTATCTTCATTAGCCCAGTCAGAGCCGACATAGGATGTTAAGGCGGGCTTATGTCGACCTTGCACTTGAAAGCAACTGGGAGCAACTGAAAGAAACTGAATGCAACTGAAAAAAGTCGACCTGAGCGTTTCTAACAACTAGTTGCAGTCAGTTGCACATGTTCAACTTTCTGCAACTTGCCGCAGCTAGTTGCAGTCAACATGAGCTTTCTTGCAACTGGAGTCAACTCGTTTCCATGGAAATAACATCATGCGATAAGAGACATGTGTCATGTGACTTTATCAATAAGCAAATGGAAGCGTACGAAGATACCCACTTTTCAAATGTTGATGATGTCGACAATAATATACTAATAGAATTGTAGTAAGACGGACCATGCGTTTGTGTTGGTTCTTGTAAGTTATTCGCCATTTTGTTGATCACGTGATGAATAAATTAACAGTCACGTGTTAAGTGTGATCGCTATCAGTTCCGAGTCGACATAGCGCTCAGAATTCAGATGCTCCAGTTGTCATCAGTTGCTGATATGATCGACATAAGCACTCTTGCAACTGACTGCAACTACTTGCTTTAGGTTGCAAAGTCGACTTAGGCCCAGCTTTAAACTTCATTTCATTTCAGCATTGATTGTGGTATTTGTTACAGTTTTGGGTTTATTCGAGTGAAAGGAGTGGAGGTGGTGTCTTATGTGTCTGTGGTTTAGATCATACTGTCCGTGATTGAGTCAAGGAGCATGGTTTGTTAGTAATAAAGTACAGGGTTTTTCCAGGTCTTCCACTGCTAAAAACTTACAGACTCTAGCAAATTATTGAAATAAAATTGAAATATCCTTATCTGGTCCAAGTGGACTTTAAACCCTATTTCTCTCTCTCTCGATGAGTGACATTTATAACCTGGATCAACCAAGCCTTTTACATTCTGTATTAATCTCGGACTTGTAGTTTTAGTGATATTATGTCCCTGTGTTTAATGGTTTTGCCCTTGTTTTGACCAAGATCTATTTGTTATATTTTATATAGGACTTGAGGAATGATGAATTAACAGCGGAACAGATTTTAAATTCTTTATATATACCATCAGAATGTGATACTATTACAACACCACCAGAAACTTCTGCCAATAATGCAGGTAACAACATTCTTTACAATGGTTGGAAACAGATAGTGTTTCAGTATAAGGCTGCCTGTGCATGGCTGCTGTCTCAGCAAAATTTTCATCATCACACACTGTATGTTAATCCTCCTTTCATTTATTTCTTTTTATTTCAGGTCTCTTCATGGGTAACCTTGGTAACGAAGAAATATTGCAGCCAATGATATCAGTAATATCCAACACCCAGCAACAGCAACAACAACAACAACAACAACAAGATCTGATATCACCACAAGATTCTATGATAAACTCCATAGTGTTAGGTACAGGTATGCCAACCACTGTAACCATTTCTGGCGACTCTACACCTGTGTTTTCAACAACCACCCAGAAAGACCAAATAATGTCTTCAGCTATAGAAGCCATCTCAACCAATGAAACATCAACAATGAATCCTTCCCAGGTGCCTGTTCAAAACACGCTTCCTGTTACAATACAGACAGGACCAGACGGCAAATCCATTGCTATGAATCAGGTTTATGTACCTGTTATTAATAATACAGTATCTGGACCCAGAATTGAATTGGTTCCTATAGCAACAACACCATTATAAAATAATAACTAACAAGGCTTGTGAGGTGTTCTCCCTTACCCAAGATCAATTTTCAGAGATGTCTAATATAGAACTTTGTTTCTTTTAATAATTAAATGTGATATAACTTCAACATCTTTTATTGTTTAAAAAGGGGTTTAAATGTGTAAAGTTGTGCAAAATCAAAAATTATTGCACAAGCGCCTGTTTTATTAGATGGCATGGTAATTATTTTGCCCTTGTTTTGCATGAAAATACTATTTATTTAGATCTGAAATAGGGGAGCTAGTTGTCAATAATTTTGTTGGTATAACTATTGTAATGTGACATTATTTATTTTTATTTCACTATCATAAAATTAGGACAAAATATTTGTAATTTTTGTTATTTAGCCTTGCCTATTTTCTACCATTTTTAACATCTGTATGTAGTGGGTAGATTATATTATATACGATCATAAAGAAAAGAAATCCTGTTATTTTGAATTAAATGTAATGACTGTAAAATAAGGTATTATTGCGTTGTAAAATTAATGCAAAATGCGGTGAGGTTTACATAGATATGCATTGAAATTAATGTAACCAGTCATATTCCGCTTTATTCATAATATTGACATACATGTCCATTCATATATAATTTGTGTATGTGCTCTACTGTTTAGCCTTTTTGAGATTCTGTTTATATACCGGATTGGATACTTTTGCTAGTCCCAAGACGGAACAATATCAAAATTCAGTGTTCTCCAAAGGACTTTACCATGTTTGTTGCTCCTGTCACTTTCATTGTTCAAACATACTTTGAATTTTCAGAAGGTATCGACAAGACACCATACCCTGTCAATATTTAGAGTCACCCAAGAGTTAATGCCCCTATCGCCAAGATTTATTTAGTCAAACTAACGTGGAACCTGATTGAAATTCAGATTCATGTAAACCTTCGATCAGATCTATGTGTAATTATGGATCTCTCCGTTAAAAACTTGAACCGACCCTTCATAAAGCTGCTGGTGGGCGTAATTATTTATTGCCTGGAACACTTTGTTTCTAAAATGAGAGCTACAATCTAAAAAAAATCACTGTTGATAAAATTAAGACAATCTTTATTTATAACTAACCAGAGTACTTAATTTTGCTACAAAACAGAAATGTTTATTTAAAGCCCCAATAACACTCTTGTTGTAACTGAACAATATGTCCCAATCTTCATTCTGGTCAACAAATTGTATTATTTTACAATATTCCAATTAATTGATGATATAAATTTCATTTTAACACACCTAATTTAAAAAAATGGAAAAATTCAACTTATTGATTTGAAAAGTCTAACGTAAACCTTTTCAAATGTGACTTGGATTTTAAAATATTTTCGAACCCTCTGGAAAAGTAAAATAGGATGTAATGGATAATTTACACAACAGGTAAGACACTAAAAAATCTAGTACTTAGAATTAGACTATTATTTATTTCCTGGAGCTACCAAGCCAACAAGAGTGTTATTGTCCCTTTAAATTATATGAGTGATAATAGGTCTTATTAAACAGAATAATTTTTTGTGCACACTTAATATCGTTTTTTTACTGTATAACAACATATCTAAAGCATGTCCTGAATAGTGCAATGTGCTATTTTATGTATTTTTTGTTGTGTTACCTATATTAACACATGTATCTCTGATTTCGATTAACTGTTTGACATCAAATTTTGTATGGAATCTGATAATTAGCGTGCCTGATGTAATGGTATATGCTAATTATACTTCTCCGAAAAATTATTTTTTACAACCATCTTTGAATCAATTCTGACTTTTGGTAACATAGAGTATGTGGTTTAATATGTTTACAACAAAAAACTAAAAATGAGTCATGTAATTGTAAATGAAGAAATTGTGTTGATATATATTTTTTCTCATGATTTATGTGTTAAAAGAAGAATTGAAGTAGTAATTGGGGTAAAAAGTCATAGAGGGTAAAAATCAGGTAAATTTTATCTTGATTGCCAAGTATAAACTCAAGTTTCACATCCCCCTTAAAGGTTGTCTCAAAAACTTTTACTAATAATAATGTGTTCATTTAATCATGGTTATCCCTGAATGGTACGTTTGAAAGTAAAGATGGTCAGTACATGTATCAAGAGCTATCATCCTAGTGTAGAGTAGAAGCGATAAATAGAGTTATTAAATATAGATGGGTAGTAAGATATGGGATATCAGCTACCTTGTAGGTAATGTCATGATTTTAGATACATGTAGAACAAGTACAGTTTGTTTGAATTTCTGTTGATTTTATAATAAGGACTCAATTGTTTCAAAAAAACCTTGTGATGATGTTATATATTGTTTCAGTGGCTTAGCACCTAATTACAAGATAGATTGCCACCTGCTATAGGAGATACACAAACTGTTGACACATTGTAATGGCTAGACCTTGTTTATGGCTAGAGCTAGTTTATCTAGGTCAAAAATAAAATGTTGATTACTCTGGACGGTCCATCTTTGTTCAAAAATTGACAACCAAAGATAAAGTCAGTGTTGATACAATTTCAATGGTTTTGTTCCTGTGCATCGACAAATTAAGACAATAAAATTTAAAGTAGTAAACAGATAGGTTTCTGATTTAACTGACTGTGTAGTCATATTGAGCTTATCGTTAATCAAAATAATATCCAATTCAATACTCTATTTGGTCTAAATTCCAAGGATTTAGTTCTTTAAAGATCTTGTTTATGAAGAATTATAGTAGTGAGAATCCAGGTGAAATTTTCAACCATTATTACTTATATAAAAAGTAAATATAAATAAAATATTATGGGTTAAATACAAAATGTCAAGATTTACATTATTAAGTAGATTATTTATTAAATGGAGAATATTTTATTTGTTATATTGATTTTGTATTATTCGTTAAATTGCATAAAGATTTTTGCTGTGATAAATTAATTAAGATTATGAATGATGAAATTTGTATAGTTGTTTTGTTTATTTAAGTTGACTTTCCTATCATTAATAGTTACAAACGTTAAGTAGCATTGAAATATTTAAGTTTCATATCTGTTGTGTTTGTAATAATTCTGTAAATCACAGTAGGCATGTGGTAAGGGAACTGGACACTTGGTAAGGATGCCCAATCATGGCTCAGTACAGATGAATCGTAAGAACAATTCACGCCACCAAGAAAAGTTGTGCCCCGTAAATCCCCACACATAAGTTACCTAATGGTATTAAAACTATAAATCTTTAAATCCCATAATTTCTTTTCCAACCCTGTCTTGTTGGAGATATTATAAAAAAAAAAGTTACAGAAGTGTCATGTTTTCTAACATCCCTTGAAAGAATTGTCCAATATT
Organism: Patella ulyssiponensis; assembly: GCA_963678685.1. Lineage (NCBI taxonomy): Eukaryota > Metazoa > Mollusca > Gastropoda > Patellidae > Patella > Patella ulyssiponensis. The sequence continues at coordinate 80,101,081 of OY783226.1, read as the reverse complement.
TCATGTAATAGGGGATGGGGAGGAGATGACTGACTCCATTGTGATGTGTTCATTTTATACTACAGTCTGTGCCCAGATATAGGTTATTTATTTACAGATAAACATTTAGGTATACCTTGCACTACACTCTTACCTTAGGTAATATCATATTAGACACCAAATAAAATCATTGTTTTTTAGTATAGCAGCTATTGCGAGCGGTGAAGTAGGGTTAGAGTAGATGTCTCTATCAACAGTTAAAACACCTTAAAATTTTGTGCGCTGCCATCCACTCCCTAGTCTTTTGGAAATCCAGGAAAGGGCATTGATCCTTACCGATATAGCTGTAGACCTGTGTATATAGAGAGTGATTGTACTACACAATGTACAGCAATACTATTACATGTACTTCTTTTGTACAAACGGTTACATCGATACGACAGGAATCGCTTAATGTAGCGTCAGTTAATAGAATAATTTAATATTATTCAATTGAATGTTATTTATTTATTATCAAATTGAAATATATCAAGAAACTGTCAAAACGATTGTAGATTTATTGGCCTTGAAATGTTAATGGGGTCGACGTGTGACGTTCCCCTGTCCCTGATTACTAATATCGAGTGCCAGAAAGACTTGGGCAGTAGAAAATATATGGTGCTTTTTAGCGGACTGCGTAAATCTGACTCTAAAGATTATCTGATGTTGATGAGATCTAATCAGTGATGAACTCGTGTAAAATTTGGATTGCTTATGATTAATTCAGTATCTAGGAATACAACAATAAAAGTTTTTTTAAAATTAATATTGAATGTGTTATATGAATTATTAGACATTTGATATGTTAACTGTGACTTACTGATATATTTATTCTATATAAAACTTACCCATATTTCTGTATCAGAATTAATAAATAGAGGATAAAACATTATATTTGTGTGTTTACTTTCACTTCAATGAAAGATTAGATATCACGATTCGTTAACGTCATGTAATGGGAGGTTTCAATATTTTTACACAACACATTTTCACGTGGATGTAGAATGTCGTCACCCCTGTTTGTCCGTCCCGACGTTTGTTCACAATTTTCCCGCGATTGTGACGAAACTTGAAATATATTATTTCCTTTATTATTGCTTCTTATTTTAAGAAAATCGCCAGTGTAGCTTGTGGACGGACCATCTAGAGGTCATGAATTTTATTCGATTTTGGTAAAACTTTAAAAACAAATGTTTATAACCCAATAATCTTGTATGAATTCGACTTGAGCAGCTCCCGTCGCTTCACGCTTAAAGAAGGTCATGTGTGAGACTTCTTTACAAGTTCATTCGATTTTAGGAGTTCCAGACCTCATCCCTATGGGGTTATACAGAGACATAGCGTCCAACAGTGATTAAAGAAGGAGATTGAAATTCACCATACAGTTTCTATTATTTAAAAAAAAATATTCAAAAATCTTCAGCGATACTTATGTACTTAATAACATTGTTTTGTTTGGGTTTTTACTAGCGTATTAAACTGTTAAAAAAAGTCTTGCGATGCATTGTATTTACACCTTTCCGGAAATCAGGATAATGTGAATGAAATAAAATAATAGAGATAAACAAGGAAATACAGTTAAATAAATTATAAAACATTAATGATAACAATACAATATGTATCATTGACGAATTATTATTATTAATAGATTTGCTAAAGAAAAAAATCCTTTCTTCAGAAATAAAATTCATTCAAATCATTAGATAAATGAATGGGCATTGAGTGAATTTTGATTTCCCACATATCAACTTCATTTCCGTTATTTTTTTTAAAAGATTAAAGGGGATTAGGATACATTGTACACATTCTTAAACTCTGTTGAATCTTCGTCAACCATATCTCTTTTTTTAAATTCGTAACGTCGGCGTCTACATAGAAATATTGTTTCGACCTCGAATAATGAGGAAACGTGCTTGAGTCATTAATGTTGGTATTTTTATTTCTTTTAAAGTATCTTAATAAGATGTGTTGTTAGGCCAACAGTCGTGACACGACGCTTCACTCGTAATAAAAATGACCACAATAAGAACATTTGTAAAAACTAAAAACCTTTGATGGTATTACAAGTGTTGTTTAAACATGATCAAAATTTCAGTTTGAATATCTCACGTTTGCTGGTATGTATTGGTATTTGGTAGAAATATAGCAGACACGGTTCTAGTGATAGACTGTTGCCATAAATTACGCGATAATATTCATAATAATAAAGGATAGAATGGTGGACTAATTAAATCAATTTATTGGAGATATGAAAACGTTCGTCTTTGTTATCTGTTTGTTGTTTATACCGAGATTTTCAGGTAAGTTTTCTTAAAATGTTAAAAAATATTATACGAGAACCATATTATTCGCTATTTTTTTGTTGAAGTTTATCATCTGTTTTTATTGATTTAGTTAAACTGATATTTTTATTTAGTATCATGTTTACATATTGATAAACTGGACGTATATTATTAACGTTTTGTTTTACTTTCGTTCGGACTTAAAATTCAAAGTCGTTTTGTGTCATTTGCTTTTTTACGAAAAATGACAAAATTTTCCATAGCTCGATCCACTCTAAATTGATTACATTTAACAATTAAGACATGAATATATCAACTGGTAATACCCGCAACCAATCGGATTTAAAAAAAAAAACAGCAAATATTTTAAGCGAGGATTGACCCTTTATATCGTCTGCAGACTGCAGAGGATGTTGAAAAAGTTTCAGTTCATTATGTGTTAGTAAATGTTTAACTATTCTTGGGCTGATATTCCTTTCACTGTTAAAATTGGATAAGTTTAGTTAAAATGCAGTGTCGGATTTGTCAGATCACATATGGTTTTTGTTAAATTACATTTAAAACGATGTCAATGCATGTGAATACAAATGTTACATACGACTTAAATAACATACAATGTTAAAACAGTCCTAATGATGGCAACATTTCTGCCAGCTTTAAAATACATAATAATTTTATCAGCGTGAGTTTCAACTTTTGAGTTCTGGGTGATCATTCTATACCAATAGCATTCGTGTAGTCACACCACGTTAAAGCAGCTAAACCTGTAACTAAATATTTTCCATAATAATCGAATTAAAAAACAGGAATTAGAATTCAATATGGATCCATTTCAGTCAATATCGATGTTGTTATCTTGCTATGAAAATACAGGATCCTAATATCCAATATTAAAGACACAATTAACATTTAAAAATCTGTACACGAGTCGTGTACAGTGTGGTTTCAGGTGTAATTTGTAATGAACAAACAACATATCCTGCCATTAGTAATGGGTGTTTCAAAAACGAAAAAATATTTTTTTTTTTTTTAAAAAAGACGTGTAGAGTGGACTATGCAGGAGGAAAGGACTGTCGTCCAGTTTGAACAGTTCAAGTTTTTCACCTAACATAATTGATTATAAATTACAATAAGAATTCAAAAATTAAATATAAATCACTTCATATTACATTGACATTACGTTAATATAAAAATATGTGCTTCTAGCACCATTTTCAACTATTTTAAGGTTCCACAGAAAAGAGCCATATTTAAGGGTTGACCTTTTATTTGGGCTGTGGAGGTATTGACCATCCGAATCATGTTGATAGTATGTGGGACTCCGTTGAGATGTAAATAAAGTTAAATATCCCGCCAAAGTTTTGATTTCTGCACAAAAACCCCAACAAGAAAAAAAAACACAAAAAACCCACCGAATCCGCACAGCTAGTATTCCCATACAATGGACTGAAACTATATTCTAGGATGGGGTTGATATAATTATATTAATGTAATTGTAATTGATTGTATAGTTTCCCAGACAGAAGTTGGCTCAGATCGTGTTTCAGACAAACCTTTAGGAGTCACGGTGACTCAGTCAGTGTTACGCTAGCTTACGATCCAAAATGTCCCGGGTTCCATTCCAGTGTTGGCGAAAAATATCCCTCGGAATACCTTGCAAGGATAGAGCGTTTGGTCATTCGGGTGGGACGAAAATCCCAGATGCACCCGTGATACTCGTTGTGTGTACGTAAAATAACCTTTGACAGTTATAATTCTGCGAAGAATATACAGGCGAAAGCGCCACTTGTCCTGGCCGAATGTCCTAAGCACATTTCCTGGCCTCTGTCCACGCCCGTCTTCCTAACACCGGTAAGTACATACGGTATACCCCACCCATTTATCCTTTGAGATAAAACTCGAATGCTGTCAGCATCGCCATTCTTATATAAAACATGGTCGCAGATCAATACCAAAATTCTATATGGTACTTGTATTTTGACAAACAAGGGTTGTCTGTAACACTAAATGAACACCCTTCTTCCAGATGAGAACATATTTCCATTTTGGAATTGTGTTGATAGAGACATTTTAGAAACTTTATCATCGATAAAAGCCTACTGCAAATCGTGATTGGTATCCAGACTTTTCCTTTTCCTTTTCAGAAGCACAGCAATGGCCCGTGAAGATGACCAGCGCCTGTTATGGACTAAGGTCTCCATTTCTGGCAGCATCATGTCCCCGAGGGAAACACATTGTCGTGAGAAACGTTTTTGCGAACGCTAAACCTAGATATACCAATTGTCCTGAAGAGACAGAAGAGGACGTCCCTGTAGATCCAAACTGTTGTGTCTGTACTCCTGATGATTGTTTGATGGAGTACTCGGGTGTTTCGAAGATGATGTATTATACAGAATGCAATGGAAAGCAATCATGTAATCCGCGTGTGACATGGCAACCCATCGGGAATACATGTCCACACAGACACTATCTGTTACGTTCAAATTATATGGTTATGGAATATTATTGTGTTGACGGTATGTAACCTATGTAATATTTTACTTTGATCTTATCTGTCTACGTGTCTTATATCATTGTTTATAGTATATACAACTTATATCTATAACCCTAGTTAATATCAGAGAAACTGCTTCAAAATAACAAAAAATAGTTTACTATGCAACTAGTCATCAATGAATGGCGGTCATTGCCATTTGGTTCTTGAACTGAAGTAAGTCAGCTAAAAAACAATGAATTCTTTCATCTGAATGCTTGTCCTTCTTTCATCTAGCTAGTATAGCGGCTTATTTAAATAAGTCTGCTCAGATATCCTCAAACAATTTAACTTACATACATACAGACAGTTCTATTATCCATTTATAGCCGGTTAATTTCACCAGCTTTTCTAATTCTGAAATTCAATGTTTTTACCAATTTGAATCTCAGATTGCTTGTGCATATTGAACGACATACTGTAGACTAAATCCCACTGTTTTCTGTCTCGCTTCACAGCATTCAACATTTCCGTCTTGACTATAGGATGCGACCCCTTCTGACATTGGACGTTCGCATCGTTGATCGTCTCTATAAGGGTATGTGCTACCTTTAGGTTGTTGGTTAATTAAGAGGTGTCCTAACAAACAGACTTATCAACAAGGCCATTTTCTGATCATAATAGCCTATATACATACCCCATAACCACGTCCAGACTTTTTTAACATTTAGTTTTTAAACACTAGGTTTTTCCAATTTCAGGAATAGCTGTTACAGGCGGTAACGATACAGCGATACTTGACAATCGAATTGACCGAATTCAGAAACCACGCTTAGTCAAAGCTGATTCGCTATCAAATTCCACTCTTCAGAGAACCACTGTTGATTCTACTACCAGAACTAGTGCTACTATTCCCCCAACTACTAATACCCCCATTGCTTCAAGTACCACAACTACTATACCACCAACCACAAAAACCACTCCACGAACAACGAAGACCATACAAACAACTGCGTATCGAACAACTACAACTGTTCCACTAACCACAACTACCAAGCCTTTAACCACAACAAAAAATCCATCAACCACAATGACGACCCCACAAACTACTACGTCACCAATAGCTACAATCACCAAACGAACCACAACTACTACCCCACAGACAACCACCATTCCTCCAACCACAACAACCACTCCACAAACCACAACCCTGTCTTTGATTATTATACCAATGAATACCAGTACATCTTCCCGGGTCAAATTCCCGTCACAAACTAATTCATTCCCACAACAATTGGGCAGTGCCACCAATAAACCACGTATAACTACAACCACTCCGACAATAAGGACAAGACAACCTCAACCCATAACAACTACAGTAAAATCAAGTTTGACTACAACCGCAGCAAGACTGCATCTCCTCACCGCGTCCTTGCCGACGGAGCAAAGTGACAAGGCTTCGTCTCGTACAACCATTTCATTCCGGGCGTCTTTGAAACAAAACTCGACAGAAGCTACTTCTAACGGGCATTCTTTTTCAGAAACTATGGCTGGCGACAGCAATATTGACTTTGCTTCTGCTAAATGTATAGTAACCACAGAATGCCACACGTCAATTATAATAAATATAATTGATGCTGGACAGTGTCCGTTCAAGATGCTGATACGGAATTTAAAAGGAGACAGTTGGTCACTATGTGATATTAATAATAATGGATTTGATACTTATTCAAATGTTCTATTAATCTATGGAAATGATAGTGGCGTTAATGTGGAGTTTGGAAATCCGTGGTTACAATTTATTTGTGAGTATTATGTAAATCGGATTATTATACATTATAGATATCCATATTTCTTGCTTTATTTAATTTGAAGCACCAATTAGTGATTGTGTGTGCACTAACAACAGTGTGCCATGCGACCAACTTTAGATGCACTATGCAACATACTTTGCCAAGCAAACGACACTTCGGAAATTATTTTCATTATTCATGACGGTTTTTCGAGGTCCACGCTTGGATTCGAATACTGGTCGTTCTATTTGTGTGAGTGACAGTTTTGAATTGGACTTTTAATTTGAGAAAAAGAATGAAAATATTTTTACAAGATTTTTTTTTTTATTTTCCCGCCAAAACTTATTAGGGGAATTCCTTAGTATTTCGCTATAGAGAACTGGGCTCGTTTGAAATTTACACACGTAAGACTAACGTACTCGCAAATTGAACATTTTATTATACAAATTCTATGTATGCTTCCTAGCCGAATTCACACAGTCACATAGGTTAATTCATTTTATGACTTTATGTTTGAAATGATTTTCTTTCTATGTACCTTTTTTTTTTTTTTTTTAAAGCTTCAGACCATTTTACAGATGTATTTTTGTTGTGTAATAAAATGAATAGTGTTAACGACTCCATCAGAGATTGTTATACTCCAGTATCTAAAGCCACCGACCCAGCAGTAGATTACGGTAAAAAATTTTAATGAATATACTCTTCATATAGTCCTGTATGTTCATAATTTAGTCATTCTTTTATAAACAGCACCAGACCTATTATAAACTGATAATACAATACCTTGTGTTCTGATGAACATTAGTGACAAAACCTTCATCTTTCTTTTCCAGATGCTTATCCAGGTTTAAAAAATTGGGAAGTAGCTTTAATAGCTGTTGGGGTTCTCTTTATATTGACTTTTACCTCATTGTGTATATGGGCGATGGTAAGTAACATGTTTAAAGCAACCATGATATCACCTGGTATATAGAATATAGTCATACTGGTATCTGAAATCCAATGGAATTTCATATTCTGTTAATGTCAAGTGGTGGGTTGGGTGGTTGACTGGTTTAACACATGTGCGGTGAAATCACAAGGTCTGTAATTGAGTCAAATGGCACGGTTTTGATTTCCCGCTTGAACGTGAAAAGGAGAAGGGCTGCATGTCCGTCTAAAATCGTGGGTTTACCCCACTGCTAAAGATCTCTCAACGAAGCGAATTATTAATATAAAATTGAACCATGTGTTAGTTCCAAAATGACCTAGTTGTGTCGAGTTGACATTAAACTCAATTTCTCTCTCGTGTTATTGCAAAGTGTATATTAAAATGTAAATTAAAATGTTGAGCAGTTTTATAGGACTTAGCATTTTTAATTCCATTTGAACATCATCGGGCGTGTAATACATTAACCATTACATATGTGTAGCTATATAATTGGGTTCATTTTTACAGTATAGCCGACGGAAAAAGAAAAGAGATAGACGTTGTAGATTTAGTTTACCTGCTCCCCAAAGGATGGAACCAAGACCTGACCGAAGATTACAAACTCCAACAATTGTTAGAATACCAGAGTCTGGTGCTGGTGCGGGTGTAGGACTAAATTTTGAAACTTCACCCAGAAGAAACTGTGGTGAAAGAACTATGTTACCTACCATTGTATCTATAGATAGAGTTAATCCTGGTGGTACAGCTAGACCACAATTACCACCTATATTACATAGACCACGTTTTACATCATCATAAACTGGTTTGGTGAAACTTGACATCACTTGAGATATAGGTGGATGGAGTACCATATCTGCCAAAATATGCAATTCTGTTCTCCACTTTCAAGACAAATAACAAATTTTAAAGTGATTTTAAGTTTCAACAATATGCCTAACTAATATCAGAATTGCTGGACTAAATAGGATGTAGCCAGATCTGAATTACATCTGGTATTAAACTAGATCACTCAAAGATGTGAATCAAACATAGGAGATGTATGTTTGAAGTCAAATTCTTTTTGATCATTAACAAACAAGACTTTAATAATCATTAGTTGTTGCACTTTGCAGGAGGAGGGGTCAAGGTGAGCTTTTCTAAATTTTGGACATTTGTCTCATGTCATTCTGTCAAGTGAAAATTGACTAACATCAATGTATGTAATTAATCATTACATAAATCCTTGGGCATGGAACCAAAATAAAACATATCTATATTTTCTCTTTTATCAAGAGTTCCCATTCAACTGTCACTGGGTGAAATATTAAAGAAATAAAACTATAAATTATGTTTGTATACATTTATTATGATAATTGTTGTGACTATTATATATTATTTATATATATATATATATCAACACACAAGATGATTACATGATTTGATGACAATAATAGCTTGATGATTACACCACTGTAATAATAATAATAATCATTTTCACTGAAAATAATGTTGCATGCCTTGCAAATGAGACGAAAATGCATTTTCAAAAACATGATTAAGTATAAGGATTATCTAGTTAAGAGCATATAAATAAAAGAAGCAGTTCATTTGTTATCCATCAATTTGACTAAAATGTAACAAGTTGCATATAAAATTCAGTAATAAGCTCTATTTACATGTACAATTGATAACATTGTCATAAATATACCAATCTGTGTGTACTTAATCGTTAATATGTTAAATTTGCTGTTTTAAATAATGTGTCCCCGATTTTCAACTAATAGCATAATTATTTTATTAACGCTGAGATTTTTCTAGTAATAGTATATTATATTAATGCAGAGATTTTCTACTCATAGCCTATTATATTAATGCTGGGATTAGGTACAGATGGATATAATGTCTAACTAGTTATCATGGATGTGCAGTTTGGGGAATTACAGAGTAGATACATTATCCAACTGACCTAAAACCAATATTGTATATTGAAAACTGTATATAGTGGTAGTTTAACACTTGTTATATGAGTAAAGGTTAAAGATAAAGACTTCATTATTGTTATTTATGTATTTTATTTATAATAATCTATAATAGCATAATAACTATATAATTCTAAAATTTGTTAACTGCTATAAAAAACCTTACATAGAAGTTTTAACATGGTGTCAACACAACTTTCATTAAGATTCTCTTTTATGAAGTTTATTGTCAGCCATTTATTTTCATGTTCTGTGCAGGCAAGAGCATGACAAAAACTTATTAAAATGCATTTTTTGTTAACAAATTAAATGTTCAGTTTGCCTGTTGTAATTATTAATAAGTATGTACGATGTAAACATTTAGTTATTACATATCATAACATGAGAAGCTTTGACGTTAAATATGTTAAACATTTGGCAATGTATGGGATAAATTTAATAAATAGAAAATATGACACCGAGTATCTTCTTCACTCAATTATAATTCACATAACTTTGACATGCATAGATATAAACTAAATGGTATATATGGAGCCATGTTGCAATATAATGTACCTAAAATCACATTGAAACACCCACGACCAGAAACACACATAGAATATACATAAAAACTTATATATTAAAATATTATATACACTAATATGTATAGAAACTATTATTACTAATAATACACACACTATCAACTATAACAATAACATCCTACTTTATATATATAAAATATATAGGAGAGAGAACAATAAGATCTGAGATCATAGGAAAAGTTAAAAACAAAACAATTTATTACAAAGATCTTCCTTCTTACCCATTCATCCTATATGTATAACAACTACACATGATTTAGTCATTTCAAAAATTAATCTGCACTTTTATAAGTTTGTGGTGCCATTCCAATTTAATTATTTAGCCATTTTAATCTTCATGTGACTTATTTATACTGATATCAGATAAGTGTCGTATTAAATATTCTGTTTTTTCTCAAGATAATTTTGAATTCTTTTAGTAGATTATTATATTTTGTTAAAATATGATTTAAGGTGGATTTATTTAAATTGTTCTGTTTTATCTAATTATTATTATTGAATACATCTCAAACACAACAGTATTATATTACTGTACACATCAACATTTCCTTGCCATAAAATCAATTAGGGATATTCCATTTAAAAATTTCTGGGGTTGTGGGAAGGCCACTCACTTATACTCAGCATGTTTTACCAGCAATTTTCAGAAGATAAAAATCGCTGTAGCCAGATGGGTTAACAATTCTAACATATTTTATTGTGTAAGGTGGTCATAATTAACATGTCGTAATTTAGTCGAAAGTAGATTGTTTTATGATTCCATATAGTAGCCAGTTCATTGTTTTACCAATCAGCTTTGACTGAACTTCAATTAAGATCCCTGGTCATAACCGCAGTATTTTTAAATGGAAAGACCCTTAGCACTACGTGCTGTATTAAAATGTTTAAAACAATAAATATAGTAGCACACATCATTATATATGGACTTACAAATTTTAATAATATTAGCACATGTTAAAGATGCATTATGTAAGAACTAAATCCGACTATTGCAGTTTTTTTTTTCTAGCTTCAAATGTTATATAAATTATTAATTAGGCATTTATTTACATGGCAACTCTCTAGATCATCAGATAGCTTAGATATTGAATGGATTAGACCACATGTACCATTTAAAATGGACGTCACTCAATACTTGATAAATTCAAAGACTCATAACTTTGCTCAGAATGAAGTACTTTTCAGTATATTCATTTTTCATTATCTACTTTGAAGTATTATAGCAAGAACGGCCAGCCCTTAATCTAATTCCTACATAACGCATCTTTAAATTTATCGTATCTGCATACATATATTATCACATTTGACAAAGTAACTAGTAAACTTAATTCATTAGAATTAATTTTGAACAACAATTTCATGTTCAATAAATTATTTTATGATGTAAATATTAGATATTACACAGATATACCACATAATAACAGTAATAATTGGAAATATTATATAGGATATTGTTGAGGACTAATATTATGCTATTATGATGGATAATTTGAACAATATATAATAATATAACAAATGACAAGCATGAGTACAGGTCCTTAAGAGGAGGGGAACCCTCAATCAAATGGCAAAAGGTTTTGCTGACAACTAACCAGGTTTTTTTTCCCTCCCTTTAGGATCAATTTCCGACAAAATTCAACTTTGGTCCCCCCCCCCCCCAAAGTAGTTTTTTCCTAAGTCCCTAGGTCCTTGGAGAAGAAATAAATAGAACTATAAAATATACCTCTACACTTTATCTATTACATTTATAATTGCTTTAGTTTTAATCGATCGGGTTGGAGAAGATAATTTACTGCGTACCCATTCGATGGCATGTAGCAGACGTTTTAAATGTCTACTATCAGCACCAGTGATCTGGTTAAACTGATTTTCCGTGGTTTTCAGTAGTTGCTCAATTGTTGTAACGCCACCATTTACAATATCTTCTGTATACATGGGAAGACCAATAGAAATGAAGAATTCGTAGATCGATGCTATTTTCAGATCACAAGCTTCACTACATGATTCCGCTAACTTCTCATTGGGTATCTAAATAAAAAAAATAACCATGAATATTACAAATTTGTAAATTTAACCCTTATCCTCTTCTCATTTTATATTTGATTCTGATAATTTATATCTATCTGCAATAAAAGTGATTCTGGTATCACTTTAAAGTTTAAAATTCACTTACGCAAACTCTGTCTAAACTTTGTAATTGAATGATGCGAACTTGTTCCAATACTAAAGCTACACTAGTGATGTCTTGACGTAACTCTTCAGCATATCTCTGTACTAATAGAGGAGGTATTCCACAATATCCATTCTGTAAAATAACCAATTCGTTTTCCATAAGTTATGAATATATTAAAATATATCCTCACAACAGACATGATCAAAGAAGTGTTAACAAGAGCAATAAAATACAACTTTCATATTCCATAATTTTCAATGTCATAAATCTCAGAAAAAAAGAGTTTATGCCCTTCCTTCACAATGTTTTTAAAAAAAAATTTTTTTTAAATAATGAGACCAACCTGTGTTGAATATGGTTCAAGACTAAAATCTATTTTCTCTGCTCCAAGTTTAGTTGTAACTAGTGGTATCAAAGATCGACTAACATTTTTCAAAGTTTTTTGTGACGCAGCATAAATAGGTTCCACACTCTTTCGGCCATCTTTTAATATGGTGGATTTATAATTTGGCGGAGGAGATCTGGTATCACAACCAAAAGATTGTGAGTTCGACATAATTTGGTTTGAACGAGATTGATGCTTGGAAGGAGACATAATTTGAGATTGGGCCCCTGTGGCTTTACGATTATCTAAATAAACGGAAGTGTCTTGAGCACTAGAGATTCTAGGTGGAGGCACAGGTTTAGTCTTTTTATGTTTACCATATATGGCATGTTGCCCTGTCTGTCCATATACTGATTGGCACATCATTCGCGGATAAATCCCTTCATATATAACATTGCCATTAGACGCAGTTTGATAAACACCAGACGTCATAAGTGAAGAATTATGTTTACAGATCTGACACTGGCTGTAGCCATAGTTACTGGTTTTAGCACAAGAATTTGTACGTGGAGGATTGTTTTGAACTTTTGTATCACCACAACATTTTGTAATAGCCGAGACCTCCCTATCCTCCTCTGTATATTCACGATCACTTTTATCTGTATCCATACTATCGTCTCCACCTTCTACTTTCGGTTTACCACAATTTGTACACGTTTTGCAACTAGAGTTACTCCCCTTTACTCCCCCCTGTCCACTGGCCACTGTTTTGGTTGTCAGTGGAGATTTCTTAGAAGCTGTTGAGTGTTTCTGTAATTGTTCACTACTTGCAAAACAGCCTGAGTCACGACTGACTTTAGGTGTAGGTGATGGTTTATTGGTCATGTTAGAAGGAGAAAGACTACATGGTGTATCAGACGCAGCACCAGAGTTATCACTCTTTACATGACTATCAGACGTGTCTGTTGCTGAAAAGATGAAAGAAAATGTCTATTATACTTTAGCCATGGAATAATAAATACTTATTAATTTCAAAGATTTTGGTATGATACTTCTTATTCTATTAAAAACCCAATTCCACAGGTGCTTTCAGCATGCTTTTTTGTGAGTTATCGCCACTGTATTGACCCTTCAAGTTTTCAACTGAAGACCTACAATTTCTAGAATATTGAATGATCTGTTGAATGATCTGTCTAAGATTTCAGTTGTATTTCTCGATGAAATATGTATGTAAATCAAATGGCCAGACTGAAGAATTGGCCACTATTTATCTTGTCTGAAAGTTTCAACTCATTGTATGAAGATTTAAGAAATGAATGCCAACTTTAATTTTCTTCACATGGTAATGTAACTCCTGACATACATTGTAACTCCTGGCCTTTAATTGTTTACATGTTCCGAGTGACATGATAAATGCAAAATAGTATCAGAAATGGTGGGTTGAGACATTATTTCCTATTGTGTATAACAGACAGCCAATTACCATATTGTTAATTTATGCCAATTTGTCCAGACTAATTATATCAGTCTAGTAGAAATGAAAGGAAATGGGGTTTCCAGTCCAACTATGTGGTAGTCGGAAACCGCAACAATTTAGTCTGACATTCTCAACAACTGAATATTTGTATTTCTTTGTAAATTATTACAGAGCTTCAAACAGATGAGCAGGTCTTTCATAATGGCTCCTTTAACAAGTCTATCTGCTGTCCTATTGGAATTAATTGAGTCTAAACAAAATTCTTTAATCAAATTACATTATTAAAAGACTACCTTTTACGTTTGATGTACGAAATCAAACATATTACTCTCAACTACTGACAGTTTCAACATGAGGCAGATTATGCTCATCATAACATTTGATGTACTTTGGTATTAAACTACTTACAGTCAAAGTCAAGAAGTAATTCAGCAGCAGTCAATAATTTAGCTCGTTGCTCGGGATCAGAAATATTCAATATATTTAAATCTTCTTCATCTATCTCAGAGAATATCTCCAGTTGATCATAGCCATTGAGTAATAATAAACTTGTTAAGTGCTGTAATAAAAATAGTATATAATTTGTAGTGATAACTGACATGGGGCTAATCCTACTTTCTTGAAAATGTTGATAGAATACTATTCGAAATGCCACCCAAATAAATTAGCAATTGTTTTTCCATAAGAATGTGTTATAGTTTATTGGCAGAGGGATATCCATATCAACCACGGTCAACAAGTCAATGAACTTCTCTCTTCAAGGTTTGCGTGATCATGAAAATATCTTGCAGACAGTAGTGTATCATGAGACTATTGTTATTAGTATTACAGCATTAATTGCCTGCAACATTAAAATAAACTCTTCTGATCGACATTCACCTTCATTTTGTCACTCTATCAATCCCACATTAAGCTTTATTTATAGATGTTTTTCCTTTTTTTGTGTTAAGAAAATGAAATATAAAACGACCATTCAAATGAAAATAAATAATATATCATATCTCTAAACAACGAAAATAAACAATGTACCGTACCTCTAAACCAATCCTCTGCATTAGTTCTTCTACAGACTTTGGTTTGGATTTTTTAGAATTCTTGCGTTTCGGATGTTTATCTTTTCGTTGATATAAAGGGGCATCATCAACTATAACCTCTACATTACAGAAATGAAAGTTTCCAACTTGACCTTTAAGTGCACCTCTCCATACACCAGATTGAGCCATATTAATTATATGTATTATATCACCTTTCTATAATAATAATATACATGACATATATTAGCTTCAAATATCAAAAAATATTCACTCAACATTAAAAATAGAATTAAATAAGAACCTTATTTTTTAAAACTTTTTAACACCAGAATTTCATCCATTAGCCATTGTTAAACCTATCTTAATCTCATGTAATCTGAAAAAGCCTAGTAGCCAAAGTCAAATTTTGGTGAAAATTAAGTTAGACTCATATTTGGACTTCTTATATAATGTAAGTTTTTCTCATTAACTGAAAAAGCTTTCAATTATCTTCATCTCAAAAGAGAAAATAAAATTTATTTTATGTTCTGTAGCTGAATCCTGTAACAAAACAGTTTTTCTTTGTTTTCTCGAATTTGCATTGAACAAGACTTATTAGGATTTTCCAGATTACAGAGAGATGTATACACAATTTGTACAGTATTGCACAGTAAAATATTCCATTTACGTGAAAGTAAATCTTATAATAAGTGCTTTGTAGAACAGAACCCAGGACAAGATTTGTCATAACAGCATACAAAATTGTTTCCCCATTCTCCATCCCAGTACCTATAACTTGCTAGGAAATCACCAAAGTACAACTAAAATAGTCACATGACAACTTATTACTTACTTCAATATGTAGAAAGTCTACTTCTTCTTCACTTGGTTGAAATGATTTTGTTACCCAGGCTTTACCTAGAAATGGACCAGAATAAACAGCAGGCTCACCAGACGGCTGAAAACATCCATATAAGGGCATCTGACTACATGCTGCTGGAGCTGAAATAAAAAAGATAATTGATTCTACTACACTGGCAAGGAATCACAAACACACATTTTGATCTCAGAACGTTACATATTATTATCTCTAAAAGTATCACCCAAGATGACAATTTAGTGTTGATTTTTTGAGATGGTAATTGTCTTCATTCGTCTACAGAACATATAATCAAGACATGTGATTCCTGGCATTCTACAAGACATTTCAAGAAATAAATATAGCAGATGTTCTCCTCTTTTAGGTCTGTTCAAATAAATGACACCAGAAAAAGTTGACACTGACATAACTTCAAATAGTTTTATTTCACATGGAAAGTCAATCTTGGAATTGCTTGGTGTGAGTTAATCAGACCACCCCTAAAGATATTAACATGTGGAATCAATTAAAACGAATTGAACACAGTTTTTTCTTCTATTTGTAAGGTAACTACAGACTAGACTTATTGATATACCCTTGAGCTTTTGGGAAATCTTAAACTGATTTCTCCATATTCTCTACAAGTTTGAGTGATGAGAGGCTTAAAAAAAACAAACACCTACTTTATTTGAAACTAAGCTTAGCCAGAGACAATGAAAACATAGATTTACATATTTCAACACGTTATGTGGATATACCAACATACCTGGTGGTGGCATATAGCCTCCTTGTGACGTTGTTCGTAATAATGGTGGTCGACTGACGTTCATTAACTGTGTATTATTACATGTTGCCTGAAAGAAATGAGTTACAGGTCTACAGAAAGAGACACTTTGAAGAATTAAAATATATGTATTTAAGTCTACAAATAATTTCAAGAAAACAGTAGTTGGAAGATACCCGAAACGTCAAGAAAAAAACAGTAACTTATGACAGCCACCCTACAGTGGCTGAATGGGTAAGGCGCTGGCTTTCTAGCCTGGAGATCGGGTGTCTGATCCCTGCATCCAGATTTTCCGGCTTGGTTTCCCCCTGTCAGTGATGCGGGACAGAGGGCCTGACAAAGGCAGCTGTTTGTCCGTCAGATGGGATGAAAAACTGAGGTCCTGTCTACACATTGGCTTGCAGGTAAAAGATCCCTTGGCAGTTGGAATTTGATACAAGAGTAGACTGTAGGGCCGCTGCCCGGGCAAAATTTCAATCATGGCAAACTGTTTGGCATATACCTTTTTTCATTAGCCCAGTTTAGGAGTAAAACAGTAGGACGTTAAACTTACATTTCATTTCATTTCTTCAGTGTTTCATACAATCACACTCACAGCTTGCATAGTTGACAATCGTGAGATGAGTAGCACAACACATTAAACCACCTAACTCTTGTTTATAAATTGTATCTAGAAGTAATTGTTTACCTGTATGTTGTGTACATTATGTGTATGTTGAGGTCTTTCATCTTTATTTTTCATTACCTTCTTCTTTAATTCAAATCTCATTTCACGTAGACGTCCACCTAATTTATTACGATCTCTACTCCACGCACCTAATAAATGCTGCAAATATCATAAAATAAGATTGTCACACAAAAACTCTAAATCTTCATTATCATATTCTGGGTGTCTTTAGAAGAACATGTCTTTAAAAATCAGATTTAATTAAGTTAATTCCCCACAACACCCTTTTTGTAAATCTTATAATCTAGAGTAAACTCACAGCATTATCATGTTCATCATTTTCTGAAGATATACCATCGTCACCTGTACTATAACTAGCACTTCTATGCCACTGTAAATATAGCAATAAACATCATTATCACCCATTGTACAGTAGATATCATTTGTATGATAACTTTCATATTCTTTTGAGTGATATAAAAAATATGCCAACATTCAGCAATAAAATAAAAAAAAAGCCTTGTTCTATTTTACATTGCCGGCTTTTGTTGATATTTCTTGATATAGGAGATTCTCTATACCACTATATTCTCTCATCGATATTAATAAAATCTAATCTGGTGTACCTATTGAACATTCTAGAAATCTCTCCCGAGACTTTCCATGAAAAATTATACATTTACTAAATATACAAATATCTCCACTAATCACCACAGATGAAACATGTTCATCATGTCTAATTACTGTGACAGAATTTGATCTGTGCCACTCCAGTGAAATTCTGTAAATTTATAAGAATCGAGACCCACAATAGAGCACTTTACCATTATCGAAGTTGTGACAATGATGGATAGAATTTTGTACATGATAGACCCATAAAATTTTAAGTATTGATACAAATTATTCTTTTGATAAATGTAAGAAAAGAAATTTGGCACGGCTCCTTTAATTATTTCTATTGTCGGCTATTTCTGAGAAAGTATACATCCTATGTCATATATATCCATAAATCATTACATTTAATTTTCTCCGGAATAAAATAAAGCTAGAAATGTCTAAATTGGATTGTTGTAAGTATGTAATAAAACTAGATATAAAGAGACATATATAGATAATTATAGTGTAAAATATATGGAGTTTCATAGAAATGATTTCAAGTCTGAAACTAGACAGTAAGATTTTAAGTCTTCAGCAATCAAATATAATTTGACATAGTATGAAAGTCTAGGAAATATAATATATAGCCAAATCAATAGAGTAAATATAGGCAGTATCCTTTCTTCAGGCTTTATTAACAGTATTTAATGTGTCTATCTGGTAACTAGGGAGAAAGACTTGTAAGTAAAGATATGTAATATGGAGCAAATATTCCCCAGACTTTTTCTCCCGAGAATAATTTAATCACAGGAAGGCTATTTGTCTAGAAGTAATGTTATTGCGCCTTATAAATTCTACACAGTCCGTCAAATTTTTAAAATATCTATTAATCAAACATAAATAGAGCGAAACAGTTGCTCAAATGTGCAAATACTAGTTTCAAAAAATCAAGAAATACAATGTCAAAAATAGATTTTTTCATTGTCATGAAATTAAGTGTAATTATGTGATTAAGGTATGGATTATTTTTCACAGCAGGTAGATTTGGTGGGCCAGTGTTGACTGCAGATCTTCATTTTATCATGAATATTATGTTGGAAGGGAAGGACACATAGTTAACATCTAAATAACAAAATACTAACTCACTTCACACTCACTGTCAGACTAATATACAGTTATTTATTTATATACTTGGGAGTAAAATTCTTCCAAGACAACAGCATTTCTGGCTACTATCAAAGGTTCTCTTTTACATGCACGATAATGTGGACATCCCACTCTATTACTCCTTACCAACCAGTAAGCAGTAATAAAGTCTGCCTAATCCACACAGGTGTTTTTTCTAGGTTTCACCTATTGAATAAAAGCAATTATCTCATCAGCCCAGGTAAAACACAATCATACATCAACAATAGTTACCTTTTGACCTTTACCCTTTACACCCAATTCTTGTTTCTTTCGTCCAATGGCTGGTGAATTATCTGAGCTCATAGAAACAGTTGAGTTACTACAATAGTTTGTATCATCATTACGTGATGTAAGAACTTCTGATTTCAATAATCCATGTTGGCTACACTCCATAGAATGATCCGACTCGGATGACAGCAGAGAAGTTCTTGATGTTGTTTTATGCATAAAATCTTTTGATTTACCAGAGAGTCTTTCTTTTATTGCCTCCATTCCTTGAGGTAGCGACGGTTGCATAACTTTTGGTGAGTGAGCTAAGATAGGAGAGTACAGGCGATTGTGAGCGGGAGATTGTCTCCCCTGATCGGGCGTATTGATGGAAGTTATCGCAATATTTGGATTACGAGATGGTGAACAGGACATTGCACGAGTAAACAAGGGCGAATGAACATGATGGGGAAATTCAATATGTCCTACACTATGAACTCGTTTATGTCTACAGCACACGTAGAGTTGATTATCAGGGTCATCATTTATTATATGTTGATTATCTTCTTGTTCTTCTGCCAATATAACATGTTGACATATATGACATCTTGGACCAGCATCTGAAATTACATACTGATCAATAGCAAGTAAGGCCCAGGTGAAATATTTAACACAAAGTGCCTTCTCTTTGCCATTGCAAGATGAAAATGATTCAAAATCAATGAACAATTTATATGCAAGACACTATAACAATCTGAAAATAAAATCAATTTGTTCAATACGAAACTATTTTATTGTTTTTTATAACATGTTCAAGGTAACGCTATCACACGTAGTCCTCTGATATACATGTATCTCCTCTTCTGGCATGAAATTTATTGACAGTTGACAGAAAGGGGGAAACATTGTCAATACACATAGAAATCTGAAATGTAATAATTTGCAAAACTTTATGTGGTTTTGAAATTTTTAGGTTTAAGTTTTCACCATGAGAAAATCACATGTAGTGTTGATATAATATTCAAACTATGTATTTACCGGCATATATGGCGGACTGCGATTTCATTGGTTTTGAGCCAGGATTCTTCTTTTTCTTTGATGAAGGATTAATGGGATATCCACCCTAAAAATAGTTATTACAAGGTAAGTGTTTCAGTCTAATGGGGATGTATGGCCATAACTAACCAGAAAAACATACTTAGACATTTATTCACATGACAAGCATATAATCTACTCTCTAGATCATCGGATGGAAGGGATTAAAATGGATTAAAAAAGCGTTCACCATTTAAAGATTTGATTGTTACAATAATAAAAAATCTATTGTCCTCAAGGCTGGGCACAATCCATTTAGATTAAACGTCAACTTTCAAAATTACGATAAAATATAATGACATTGCCGAGCAACATGATGCAATAATTAATACAATTTTCTTTATTAAGATCCTCAAATAAACTTCAATGATTGAATGAATGACTAAGTCAATTGATAGAAACTGGACTTCATTAAAGAAGTGTTGACAGAAGAAGAGTTGAGTTATTCTCCAGTCAGTAATGTCAATATAGTTTGATAATTAAAAAGATTGAAGTTAGAATTAAGAAAAGATAAGGCATGACTGTTGCTGCTATAATTAAGTTGATAAAGGTCACATGATAGACAAAGATATGTTGCCAGGCAACAACATATATATACCACAGGAGCTAAATCATCTAAGCAGTTGACAAGAGTTGTCCCATATTTATTTTTTTGTAGGTAATGGGAGCATTTCAAACTGAGCGATCACACTGTTCCATAAAGTGAAACAAGGACCATAACTGTACAAGAAATTAACAGAACTATTTGAAATTCAATATACTTCTTTCGTTTTACTGATCTAAATAATTCCCATAGCATATAAATTTCAAACAGATCGGATGATAACTTTTGTCATCAAAGCATTCACTTGGGGTTAAACAAAGTGGAACAAGGGTCATAACTCAAGAAGTTATTAACGGAATCAATAGGCTCCTTCATCTTACTAATATACACAACATACATAAATTTCATACAGATTGGATGATACCTTCATCATTCACAGACTTTGCTTCAAAATAAAACAAGGGCCATAACTCTTAAGACATATTAAATAAAAATTGCTGAAATCTAATAGGATTCCTCGCTTTACTAATTCAAATAATGTATTAAAATTTCAGATCGATTGGATTATAACTTTAGTGAAACAAGGGCCATAACTCCAGACCTAATTAAAAAAGTTGCTGAAATTCAATAGGCTTATTGGTTTCACTACTTTACATAATGCATATAAATATCATACAGATTTGATAATAACTTTTGTTGTTAGAGCGTTCACAGGGTTCAACAAACTGAAACAAGGGCCACAAATCTAGACATAATTAATGGAAATTGCTGAAATTTCATTGTTTCACTAATTTAAATGATGCACATAAATTTCATACAGATCAGATGATAACTTTTGTCCAGAGGCGGATCCAGGATTTTCAGAAAGAGGGGGGGTGCTGTACCCACTTGGGAGTGCGAAGCCCGGAACAGTGATTTTTGCGTGGAAAAAATGCCCACAAGGACTAATTTCATACTAATACTGTAATATATAGAGCTAAAAATTGTTCGCCACCTCAAAAAATAGAGGGTACGTGCGCCGGGTGCGCCCCCCTCTGGATCCGTGCCTGCTTTTGTCGATAGAGTGTTCACAATATAGTCATAATAAGCCATCACTTACAGACAAAAAATTAGCAGTTTAAAATAAAGACTTAGTAGGAGTGCTTCAACTGATTGTCTGTGGAAGCAGAAGTGAACCCACCAAGAGACAGACAGTTTGCTTTTAAGGTTGTCAAATGCTAATGGTACTATTGTTTATTTACCATATTTTCTTTGCCTTCAATATCCACCAATGATCCATTGGAATCTCGTAATCTCTCATCTTCAAACCTTCTTACCTGATAACAGAAGTTTAAAAACATGTCAATGTCTTTCAAAAAGTCTCTAGTTTGATACATGAGGGAAGATGGACAAATGAAAAGACATCAGAGTGATGGACTCAAACTAAAGGGAAGATAGGTAGCTAAATCATCCAATCAGTCAACAAGGGTTGTCACATATTTATGTTTATTTTTAGGTAATAGGAGTATTTACATGACCCTGATACCAATTTCATAGAATGTTTACAAGGTTCAACATAGTCAACCAAGGGTGATAACTGTAGAAGTTAATAACAGAAATTGTTTTGAATCGGATAGGATTCTTCATTTATTAATCTAAATATTGCATGTAAATTAATACAGATCGGATGATAACGTAAGTCGTTAGAGCTTTCACATGGTTCAACAAATTGAAACATGGGCCACATCTCTGGAAGTTGTAAATTGAAATTGCTGAAATTCGATGGCCTTCTTCGTTTCACTAATCTAAATAATGCATGTAAATATAATACAGATAGGACCATACCTCTAGAAGCAATGTACGGAAATTGTTGAAATTAAATAGGATTCTTTGTCTCATGTAAACAATACATATAAATTTCAAAATGATCAGATAATAAATGTAGTCTGTAGAATGTTCACCAGAAATTGTGGACGGTGGATGGACGACGAACATATGGACAGAGGTGACAGCAATATAAGTGGGCGTACAAAAATGAATGACAATGCTATTGCTGATACAATAAACTATTTTGTATACAAGTGATGCCTTGTGGAAGGTTTATCTGAATAAAACAATTTCAAACATAGATTTTGGCTCTGATGCATTAATGTTTTTGAGTAGAGAAATTGGTAATTCACTCTAACATCTGTGCTGTATGTGTTTGTATGTTTTGCTTCAAACCGGATTTCATTTTGAACTGAGAATAAGTATTCTATAGCATTGCAAGAAATGGTAAAAGGCCGAAACTCAACAGAACAACATTAGACATTTTGTTCCATCAAAGAAACCATAAGCTGCCTCTACCTTCAAGTGACAAATACTGATGGCAAGCTGATAATAGTAGCACTAAGTATTCACTTAGAGACTTTCAGGAATCAAAGTAGCACCAATTTAGACTATTACTCAATAAATTGACAGTGAACTTATGACACTAGCAGTGTAATTAACTAGGTGACATGAAGCCAATCCTGGTACATGAGTAACAACAGTCCTCACGGTCTCAATTGATGATCTCTTTAGTAAGATGCACAAGTTAATCTGTATTTCTCTCCACCTTTCTACACTTATTGATTTATAGTTAACTAGCAATCCTTCTCTACAGCATGTCTCCCTATCACCAATATAGACTCTCCTACTACAATTGTAACGCTGCAAGTCATATTAGTCATATCATGAGTAGAATCCCTAAATCCATTTCCTAGCCAGAAGGTCAAGAACCCTGATAACTGGTTTACTTATTCCAATTTCACAATATAGTACATAAAAAGATACCCCAAAGCATCAAAATTTCATTTAAAATGGAAATTTTTTATCTATTCTTATCATTAAAAGAAATGTTTAAAATCATGGATGACACAACCCCATGATTTGCTCATTTGAGGCTTTGGGTTTTTTTTAAAAAGAAGGACGATTCCTTTGAAATCAGTAATTTGGGTTAAATTTGATTAATTTGTTTTGCCAGATGGAAACCTTTGTCAATTAAATATCCATGGAATAGCCTGATGCTGACATTAAACCGATTTTGTGTTCAACACTCAAGTATAACAGTAAAACAACAAGCAGTTGCCATGGACAATATGCCCATATTTAGCAAGAGATGGACATTAAATGAACAAAATCAGGGGCCATAACCTAAGAAGTTATGTATGTATGTATGTATGTATGTATGTATGTACAGTCATTTTGTCGGGGAGATTTGCTACGCTTTTCACAAAATTCAAACTCAACCATCAATAAGATGTACCATTGATATATCAGACTGTTTCATTAAATCAGATAAAATTTGTGACCTCTAGAGGAACCACAAGCTAAAATCATGAATTTTTATACACTCAGGGGCCTTAAACCAGATAGAGGGAGGATGGGACACAACCATATGTTGTTCAATTGCTGTATTTGTCAGATGTCCACGATGGAAGAAATTCTCTGTCCATGGCATGATAAAGAATAGGAAAAAGGCAGGGTGTATACTCCAAATCTCACCACAAAAACCAAAGGGGTAAATATTATATTATTTTTCTCTTGCTTTAACATGTGCTTGACCTGTCCTTAATGAATCAAACAAGTCCTGCTCCCACAATTCTATATTAATTCATTTAAATGAAAGGAATAAGAATGTAGTCAAGACGAGTTTAGTCAGCTCATAATTCATTGAGACACTAGAAATCGTAAATCCTCATTCAAACAAGATAAGCCCTTTTCATTATAGGTTTAATCCATTTAGATAATATTTCCCATACATCTCTGTCTCTAAGAAAACCTGAACAAGATATTGAGCGGATGTTTTTACAAGCAGAAATATTTATATGACATCATGCACCTTGTACATAGACATTAACCTTATTGTGTGCTCATCAGATTAAAACTGTTTTAACTTGAGATAAATTAACCTTGTGAAGCAGGTCGGTAAACATGTGCAACTGTTTTTTCTCATGAAGTAAGCAATGCTGTGAAAAATGCAAGCTTAAATTGGAAGTCATTTAATCTAAGTAGGAGTCAGTAAATTTACATTAGATAAATGAGAAGAAACACAGGGATCTAGTATCTCCTATCTTTATTTATATAAATAATACTAAATGTCAAATTAAAAACATTAATGTATCAGCCATTAAATAGCTTGACTTATTCTTTAAATTGCAATTAACTTTCATATTCATAAATAAATCTAATTTTCTTTTGGAAATATCACTGGAATGACTTTCATATATATTCCATTGACACTGATAAACTGTGTTATAATTCACTGAAAATAATCATGAAAAAGCCAAACTGGTTATTGTGACACATGAAATAAACTGGAGACTAAAAATCAGAGAGAGAAGGGGGATTTATTTGTCCATTCAACACAAAAAAAGATTATTTCAGGACTAATGTATTCCATTTACCATTCTAAATCAAAATATATGAAATATAACAGTAAATTTGTATCACAGAGTGCCAACAGATTTAAAGGTACCGGAATTCCTTAAAAGAGTTTATATTCAAAAGATGTAAATACTTACCACTTCAAGAGCTGTTTCGGTGCTGATTTTACCCTCTTTTACCATAACCATGAGGGCTATTCTCTCCTCATCACTCATAGTTATATCAAATGCATTAGGGTCACCTGACACAGAAAATTGATCTCGCTTTATCTTGGGGTCACCTGTCAGAAAAAAAACTTGTGTGTCCATTTAATGTCCAGTATGAGGGTTAGTTACCTTTAAAGTTAGCGTCATGCTGTCATATCACCCATAGGAAGAATATTAGCAAGTCTATAAGGATAATAGATGTTTAGTAGGAATATAACAGAGCGGGAGGAAACATGCAATGGAGTCAGCAAAATTATAAAAGCTACAGAGCCCAGTCATGTTATAAATAGAGAAATAAAGAAGGTTTGATTAAATTTAAAGCATTATAAAGGAAAAATCATAAATCAAGTACATTTCATACAATAAATAGAACATCAAATTAATACATTCATTAAATATGTACTTTTTGTAGCAGGATAGAAATTTGCACAAATCAATTGAAGAATTTAATTCTTACAAAGACTTTTCTAATAACTAAAACCTATGCGAAAATTCAGTTTCACTTTTCAGATTTTAGATTATACAAATATTCAGTAAAGGAACTTCAGATGTTCAATACAAAATTGATAGTCAAACTAATTTCAATACAAAAAAAAAATCTTTGAATTCACAAGACGACTGGAAAATTATTAGTTCTGCTTTTTTAAGAAATAAATTTGTTTTCCAGCTCAATGTGGTTCACTGGATTTTAAACTGTGTTTATCATTAAACTGTTTTTGTGAACAGGAAACCAGAGGTTAATATCCCACACAGTGATCTAAGTGAATCTAGACATCTAAACATTAATATCAAGTCAACAGCACTATTCATTTTGTCTTATTCAAATAAAGCCAAACATAAAAGTCTTATTAAGATCAAAAAAGTCACAAATCAAATAACGCTTCCATTAATCACAGAGAAAACCTTTAAATCATGCATTTAAAAATGGATTCCTCCGGATGTCTGAATTTACCACGGACGGTGACTGTTGTATATTATGTTATCTAATATAGAATCCCAGGAATAGTGATAAATAATGTTATATTATTGATAAGAAATGATCACTAGTCTACCACAGTATATACATAACCAATCAACCTTCCTCCACTATCTACTAAATACTTGTCTATTTTATCATCCACAAAATGTCTGTAAATTCATTCATTTCATGACTTTTTTTCAGATGAATGTACACTGCGGTACTTGAAGCCCACCGACCCGAACTTATAATTCATACAGAATGACTTTCAGGCGCCTTCAAGTACCAGCTTGTGTTGGCTTCCATATATATTTGATTGACAGAGCACCGGTTATTATAGAGTAGAGCTACTTCTAAGTAACAAATATCTAAGAAAGAGTATCAACTAATTGCTGTGTCTGGTGTTATCAATTAGACCTTGCCATTAACATACTTCAAGTGTTACAATTGGCTAATATTTCTCAAAGTGTCACACAAATATGTAAATTAGTGCACACCTGTCAGCACAGAGGTACACATCTAAAATCATAAACTTTAATTCTTTGTGAAATTCTGAAGTTTTTCATTAAAATTTTGTTTATGGCTGCAGTAAAGTATAAAATATGCTACAATTAATTTCATAATCTAGCAATTTGGAAAGCTACTTTATCATTCCTTATCTTCAAATCAAATTTTACAATCTTCAAATCTTATCCTAATTAAAACTCAAAGAAGCATTTTTGGTTAAAAAATGGGGTACTGATTTCCAAAAGTAAGCATTTGTTTAAAATCTTACCGGAATACTGTTTGTAGCAATGTTTCTTTCCTGATCGCCTAATACCAATATTGCGTAAGAAACGACTTAATGTAGATGTCTTTTTCTTTCCTTCATCACTGACGCCTTTCGTATCTGAAATTGCATTGAGTATTATTAATGATAATTGTACGAAGTTTGTGTTATGTAAGAGTATTGGCTCCAAAATATTGATTTCCTATAATATTATCAGTAATCTGTGTACATCAACAAGATAAACACAGCTAGTTATGCACAGTAATCATTTATCTTCATCTCATTTTTACTATACATTTGTATGAAAATATTCCAAGATATGCATTATATACAAGATTTAGATAAAGAGCTGACAGTTCTTGCTATAATAGTTTTAAAATAGATAATGAAAAGGGAATATTTTGAAAATTTCAGTCAAATTACTTTATTCTGTTTGTAATTTTGACAAGTATAACTTAGTTTCTATTTTCATTGCTACCGGGGGTGGGGGGGTGGGGGGGTGGTGGGATGGCCTAGTAGTCTAGAGTGCCGCGCTTCGACCTCTGGCTGGCCGGTCACCTCTGGCTTGCGGCTGTGGTTTCGATCCCTGGTGTGAGCGTATGTGGCATGGAGATAGGGGCGCCTTCTCAACCTCGTGGGTTTCCTCCCACTGCTAAAGACCCCTACGCGCATGCGAATTATTGAAATAAAATTGAAACCATATGTTAGTCCCAAAATGACCTAGTTTGTGTCGAGTGGATGTTAAATCCCATTTCTCTCTCTCTCTTTCATTGCTACCATTGTAAATTAATAAATGGCGACCATGTTTCAATTCATTACAAAGCACAACCATCCAATGGTCTTGAGAGAGTCATTTGGAACTGCAAATAGATTTAGATTTAGCTCTAACATAATGCATCTTTAATATCAGTAATCAGGTCTGTTTTACATAAAATTTACTTTGATTTAAAATTAATTTCAAAGATTCAAAATCAATTTCAGAAAATTATAATGTAATCCCTAAAAGTTAAAGCCAAGCATCATTGTTAAGCTCTTATATATGAGGGGGGATTTGACTCAAAAGTCAATGCTATGTCGTTAGTGCTATTACATGTCCATTGTTGCAAATGTTTAATGTAAGGTGTAAATTGAACAAAGTCACGAGTAAAAAATCGTGTAATACTGACAAATACATCGTGTAAATTGACATCTACTTTTTGTCATAAAACATTTCACATTAGACATTTCACAACAAGCCTAACTCCATCTACCCAGAACTTTAAACTTTCAACTCTTACATCTTCTCCTATGACACGCGCACTATGTATTGTAACCTTCAACATTTGTCTTGTGTATCCTAACTGCAGAACAAGTAATGAAATCAGCAAGTATGCAAATTAGTTCACACGACACCTTTTTTAATCACGCGATATGCTAATTTTCAAGCAGGGAATTCCCCCCGACATGAGACCTTCAACCGGATGTTGATTTTATGATTTGTTTTCAACATAAAGTGATAGTAAAAAAGGAAAGTAAAATGTCTCGGCTTCCACATATAACCCAAGATATTTTTCGTGGAATTCTCTGAATTTCTTACAAAGAATTTTACTCTGAAGTCACCAGAGTTTTGTGTGAACGTGTGCGACAGTGCATGATCAATGTGGACATTCATTCATTCATCATCATCATGAAAAGTATAATAAATGATACAAAATATAGCTCAACAAATAAAAGGAGAAGAATGAACGATGGCCGATGCATGGGTATTACAAGGTATTATATAATTTATAAACAGGATAACATTATAATGCAAAAGATGACAACACCAAAAAAAGACAGTTATACAGCTTGTAAAGCAAGATATCACGTGATTAAAATTTACGGGCCGTGTGAACTAATTTGCATACTTGCTGATTTCATTACTTGTTCTGTGTTGCGATGTAAAAGTGAAATGTTGAAGGTTACAATACATAGTGCGCGTGTCATAGGAGAAGATGTAAGAGTTGAAAGTTTAAAGTTCTGGGTAGATGGAGTTAGGCTTGTTGTGAAATGTTTTATGACAAAAAGTAGATGTCAATTTACACGATGTATTTGTCAGTATTACACGATTTTTTACTCGTGACTTTGTTCAATTTATACCTAACATTAAACATTTGCAACAATGGACATGTAATAGCACTAACGACATAGCACTGACTTTTGAGTCAAATCCCCCCTCATACTTATACAGTTTCAGTTGTTATCACAATTTAATCTGAAGTACACGTATATTAAAGTCTTTGAACATAATTTGAGTCCCTTGCAAACTACATTATAATTTATATGGAAAGCTGAATCTCTAAAAGGAATCTCTATAGTTTGATTTCATTCAATCTACAAAGATATGATGACTTGAAAAATTGTCAACATTCTAAGGTTTTTTGGTTTCGAAAAATGCTAGGTATGCACATAAATTGAAAGTAAGTTGGTTGATCATCAGTAAAGTTCCTACTGAACAACAGGTCATTTTTTCCTGTATATTTAAATCCAGTACAGATTGTACATATATATAGCGTAAAATAAGCACAGTTAGAAACAAAGCTGTTTTACTCAATCTAGAAAGCAGGGTTATCTACAAGCAATTACGTTGGGTTTTTGCTTTAAAAAAAAAACTTTATTAGCCATTGGGCTATAAAAAATATTTGTATTACACTTATTCTGGAGATTTTCATGAAACAAAATGCACACGTTGCTTTTTAGTACTCATATTTGCAATGTTTATAAATTCATGCTATTTGTAAAATTAGATCTGATTGGAGTTTTCAACTCTCATGCTATTTGTAAAATTAGATCTGATTTGAGTTGATGACTCTCTTGCTATTCGTAAAATTTGATCTGATTTGAGTTGATGACTCTCATGCTATGAAAAATTGCGAAAAAATAACAACAAATATTTGTTACATATTTAGATATTACACAATATAATGGATAAAATAATATTACAGATGTCAGCAATAAATATTAAACCCTCACCATAATATAAATAACAAATATTACAAAAAAACACGAACAGTAAAAACATGAATATGTCTATTGCAATGTCTGCAGCAACAGGGAGCCCGTAAAACAAATGAAGTATAATTGTTTAGGAGCATTGTTATAATCCATTTAAGATATAAATATTTATAAAGCAGCTACTGACAATATTGGGTATTGTTTTGTCGACAAGAATCTCACTTATCTTACTATCCATGTTTCCATAACAACAGATAATCATTGACACAAATCAACCGTATTAGTATATTAAACGAGGATACAGGCTTCTATAATATTATGGACATTATTAGATCATCTATGTGAATAAAAGAAAATCTCCATATTATTGGTAGTTTTCTTTTTTCTTCTACTGATTTACCCTCCACAATTTCCCAGCATAAATAAATTTACTGCACTACATGAAAGGATGTCCCAAAGAATTATATGGGAAAATTTTTAAACAGTCAGGTCACCATCACCTTTTCCATTATACCTCGGTAAATTAACCAATAATTTTCCAAATACTCATATTCTGTGCATGATCGACCACATGTTGTAATACAACAATAAAACAAAAGCTTGGTGTGAATTCTTCAAATAAGAAATGGTATCAGATGTTTTGGAAAGTGTAAATATATCCTGCCTTATATACCACACGTCATATTATCAGTTGTGGGTACTAGAGGCAGATAAATGGACAGGAAGCTTGTTTTTACTTTTAATTGGATCTTTAGCTAATGTTTGGCCAATCACACACAGAACGTAAGGTTTGTAAATTGTGGGAGGAATTGGGAAGATCATATATGAATCAACTAAAAATCTTTTGAATTTGGTAATACTAATAGTCTTCAAATAACTGTCTCTACTGCTAGTATGGCCCTTAATTTCTCTTACTATTTGTTCAGTTCCTTACATTTCAGATAAAGAGCGGTTGTCAAACAACGAAACATCTGCCAACTAGTAGCTGAATGTATGTTATTTTGAAAAAGAATTCTGTACACATCTGCACCAAAAACCTGATCTGTATATATGTAGTATATGTACAAGGTTTCTAATAATCTAGGTCCTTATAAGTTTAAAAAAAAATATCTCTGAAATTCTAACCAATTAAGCATGTTTTATGGACAAGGGTAATAACTAAAAGAAATGAACAAATGCCAATGTACCATAGAATTATCTCTCAAATGCTCTGAACATTGCAGCAAAACTAGGGTAAGACAAGGGTAATGACAATATACCAGCAAATTATTAACATGTGAGCTACAAAACCAAATAACAACCCTGAGCAATTAATAATAAAATAACATTATCATGCTATCTATTAATAAAGCTTAGGATTAATAAGAAAGTGAAGTTGGTAAAATAAGCCAGTTTAAATTTAAACAGTGCAGGGTTAATTAATATCTAAATACTTGGGTTAAAGTCTACCTGTTTTTATTTTTCTTGAAAATAGACAACAAACTCCTGTTAAAATATTGACACAGTAAAACATTAAATACAATAATCTAATTATATCTACATATTACTCTTAAGAGAAAAAGTAAGAGATTTACTAGAGAGAACATCAGAAAAGAAGGATATGTACATGAACTTCAAGTGGTGTTTCATCTTATGTACTGAGTTATTTCTCTTCTAATGTGCATGTATACTTTGGTGCTAGTTGGCCAGGAATCGTATTGACATGCTTGTTAACCAGACAAACAAGGTCACAAACATCACAGTTTTCCATTCAAATACATTTTTTTTCTGTTGAGAAGTTAAATAAAAGCTGACACTTTATTTTTTGTGCTTTTTGGAAGAAAGCATTAAGACAATTGATGTAAGTTATTAGGTTAAAAGTTGTTACGGTATGTTGTTAAACAAGTTGAAGTGTGGCTCATTAAAAGAAAAGTTGAAGGTGTTATGATGAGTGGATATGACTGTGAAAGGAATTATATCTAAGACAGTGTCACTAATAAGTTACTATAACTGTACATGTAAGAGCCTTGTTGGTAGCTTTGTTCTATTAATTTTGTCTAGCCATGTAACACGATTATCATGTGAGGTGATGCGAGGTCTTACTGGTCTAGTAATATTCTGACAGTTTAATGTCTATCTAATAACTCATTATTGTCCATGTGGATAGACTAAATCTGTTTTCACATACATTTAACCAAACCACATTGCTACTGTTCTCAATATCGGCAATCGTCTTGTCTAATACTAATTTGTTAGACGACCATTCATAAATAATCGAAAAAAAATGTCATCTTCCAATATTAACAAGCCGAGCTATTTTTAAGTAATATTGATGATAATTCATGATACAATTTGAATTTTTCATGTGTTGCAAAAATGTGGTACACATGTTGACACTCATTATGCAACACCATATTCAAGGGGTCGGCAGCTGTGAACTGAGTCTGTCATTGAAATGTAGTTATTCATCATCCGGTTATAAGTAACAATTCTACAGTCTGTAGTGTTGTAAGAGATGGTCTAAAACAGATAAATGTGAGAAATATGCTGTGGATAATTATATATTTATCTTCATTTCGAAGTAATTGTATTATCAACTTTATGTGTTTTGTATCGAGCATGTGGCAATATGTGTGAGCTACTCGAATAATTTTCTTTCTGCGGCCAAATCAGCTCTACATTTGTCTTTAACCAAATAAGAAATATCTAAATAGCCAAAAGGGAATATTTCATTAACCATGCATTATGCAAGAGCTAAATCTGCCAATTGCAGGTCTTTCTTTAGGCCTGAAATGTTTCTAAAGTATTAATTAGACATTAATTAACTGATCCAGGCCTTAATCAACTCTCGATGGGGTCAGATTTCTCTGATATTAAATAGATTAAAACAGTTCAGCGATAATTTGATTTAATCAAATATGGAGGAATGAGACTTAAATTCGATCACGGTGTTTGAAATTATTGCACACGTCTGTCAAACCTTCAAAGGCTAATATCATCGCTTGCAATAGAGTAATTTGAATGAAATTTTCAAATTATTCATTTTACATTATCTACGTTCAAACTATTACAGCAAGAATGGCTACTTCTTTATCTAATACCCCGTTCAGACGCTTATTTTTAATTGGCTTAAAAACCCCAGGGATCGTTAAACCAGTTTAACTTAAGCGTCTGAACGTACATGTGGGGCAAATAAACCAGTTTAAAAACCCCAGCTCGCGACCTGTCTTCAAGAAGGCTTTTTATTTTAAACTGGTTCATCTTAGCCGTCTGAACGGGTTGGCTTAAAAACCCCAGCTCCAGCTTGCATTGAGCATGTGCAGTACGCAGTAAGTTACATGCCTGTGAAAATATCAGGGTCAGACAGTGCCAATGTTATCGAAAGCGTGCGAGAACCGTATAAAGATGGTGAAGCTGCCCATGTGTAGTTAACTCTATCCTCCGACCAAAGAGGTCAGAATAGTTAAACTGGTTTGGCTTATAGTACGTGTGAACGCAACACGATGCTGTCTTAAAAACCCCAGCGATTATGAACTGGTTTAAAAATAAGCATCTGAACGGGCTATAAATCTTACATAATGTATCTTTAATAAATAATTATTATGATATCTAATAATATTTCATTTCTTAGCCCACTATATAATTTTTCTGTACACCATGCCGACAAAGTGGTATGGACATGTGAATTCACAATACATAAACAAAATGACATACACATTTAATTTGTAAACTTTTCAGGTCTTATCAAAATAACCGATAGTTAAACTTTAGATGTGAATGCCCTGTTCTGTTTCCTTATACCTTTTGGTGATCATTTATCCGTTTAAAAGAATTAAGATAAATTTCCTGGTGATACCGGATACGAAATTATAATACTGTTTTACAATTGTGTAGGATTAGTTCTTGTATATAAGATAAATCATCCAACATAGACACTTAAAACAATTTTTTAAATCTGAATCTCAGCGAACCAACTATTTCCAATAATGTGAACATAGCCTTAGTTAGGTGGAAAAATCTATGAACATTGCAAGCAAGCCAGCATCTCAGTGATGCAGTTGACCTTTTCACTATTAGGCAAATCAGTCAATGCAGTTGGGCTAATTTATTATGAATTTTCAATTTGACTAAATTTTTGCAGCACTGTGAAAGATAATGTACTCTACTCAAAGCTACCCGTAATACAGAAGTAAATTTCTCACACTCGGTCTATGCAGCACTAACCTGTCATTTATTTAGACAATTTATCGGTTGGGTAAATATCATTTTAACCCCATCATTTGTCTTTCAAATTAAGGTTTCAAGCTACCTGCCAAACGAGTCAAAGACATAGTTAAAGGGGCATTATCACTCTCGCAAAGAACATAATTGTAATCAATCTTGAATATTATCATATGAAAAATAACCCTACATGCCAAACATTAAATCTCAGCATTGCTTTGAAGATTGGTCTCAAATTTTTTTACAATCATATTTCAATTCAAATCAAGTCAAATTAAAAAAAAAAAAATTACCAACCAGTTAAATCCTCCAAAGGAGTCGCTTTAATAGACACACATATGCCGAGACAAAAATGTGAACCCACAGTAAGGATGTTTTTGTTAAATCTGTCACTCTTATTCCCTATCCTGCGATTAAATTTCTGTCTTTCACGTCAACAGATGTATTTAAGGATATAGAGAATGTTTTTACGGCACATTACCTACTATTTTAACTCAGTAATTTTGCACTAACCATATGTGTTTTTTTTTTCCTCAGTAAATGATACAGCTTATTAAAAAGTGATACAACCATTTAAGTTGAAGAACTCCAACAGGGTGAAAAGTCTCCCTAACATTTTGAGAAAAACAATCATTCTTTTTTTGCATATAAACCATGTATGGATATTTTATGGATATTGCCAAAGTGAACACATAAAAATGTAGTCACACATCCTTGCCACCCCTGAAAGATATGGAACGTTTCTCTTATCCTGATGGGGATTCAAACTCTAAGATGATTAGGAAATTAAATCTCAAACTTTCTCAGATTCTTCAGATGAGATATGTCATTCACATGTATACCTATGACACGTTATGACATCATCTGAATTCCACCTTATTGTAGTATTCTTATAGTATGCATTCATATAAATATTCTCTATTCACTTTAACCCTTTGAAAACATAAATGTCATTTTTGAGGATACTCAGAATTTTGTATATCTCATAAACCCAAGAGGTACACTTGGTTGGTAGGTTCCAGAAATTGTGATCTGCCTATCGATTTCCAGGCCAATTCTGAAAACCTAGCATTCTGGGTCTTTTTTGTGCATATATCATACCCACTTTTTATTTAATCGGTCTTTAATGTAAATATTTAGTTATTCCCAAACTGATCAAATACCTCTAAGCTTCAAAAAAGATTGTAAAATATGTCACGACAATCAATGTGAGATAATTACATAATATGCTGATATTTATTTTATTACATTTATCACCTAAGGTTAAATTCATTTATTAACAAAATATAATGGGGGTGCAGCACCTTTCATGAAGGTGACTTTGACGATGGGACCATTTACCATCAGGAACTTAAAATTTAAAGGGTTAATATATATGTAGTTTAGACATACATTTCAATTTTTTCAATGTGATATTTTTGGCTACAACCCCAGTCTATAGAATAACTATAATATTTGTGTAAAATGATATTTGTTCATTCTGTCAGAGTAAATAAATGAGACTAGTGGTAGAGTTTGAATGTAAATAGAGAATTGATAAATGAGGTATAACCTTTAAAACAATCCATTTATCATAAACACTAGATCTTATACTTCAGATAAAAACTAATAAGATTTTTGCAAACTCTGACTATTTATTGTAATTTCAAGGGCTTATTAGTTCTCTGTTTATTGTAATTTGGGGGGCTTATTAGTTCTCTCTGTTTATTGTAATTTCAGGGGCTTATTAGTTATTGTTTATTGTAACTTTAGGGGCTTATTAATCCTCTGAATAAATGTTGATCACATAACTATAACATAGAATGAATGGATCCCCCCCCCCCCCGGGGGGGTTTAACATCCTACTTTCTGCACCTACTGGGATAATGAAGACAGGTGTATAGTTGGCTATGAGGGAAATTTGGCCCAGACAGCAAATGAATTCCAACTTTCAAGGCTTCTTTTACGTGCACGCCAACACGTACAGAGGTCCTCTGTTCTGCTTATAACAACAAAGACTTTAAAAACTATATACTAAGTGTCAAAGGAAACTATTGTGCACAAAAAATGATAAAACAAATAATAAAATAAGCTTAAATATGAATCACACAGAATAAAGTAGAAGTTTTGGTCTCGCCCAAAAACATTATAAATGAGTTTTGGATTGGGCTATAAAACAAGTCAATCCTTCCTGTATCCTGTACACCAATGTTTGAGGTCATAACATGAAAATACATTAATTTAACTCAAAATTATTAAACACATAAAAACATCTGTTTAAGCTACATGCATACAACATAAAATATTTAGAAAATAAATACAATAAATACACTTACCACCATCTACAGCAACGTAATTCTGATGAACATAATTATCATGTCTGAAATATACAATACAAACTTCATCATTTAACAAGCAAAGGACGTGTTCCGAAGGTGCCTCTTAAGACCATCAAAACAATAACGATGATTGCCAATTCTTATTGACATACTTTTTAAAATATCTTCAACATGTGCAAAGAAATGGGCATCATCATTTATTAGATAAAAAAAACTCAATTATCTAAAAGTTTCCAAGGGAGCGAGTTTGTAATTAGTTTGTAAAATAGTGTTTTACATTAAATTTATGGTCGCTATAGGCAATGCGACAACGCCTACCATGCATGAATAGTTCTCCTCCTGGTAAAATTAGAGCCATTAGTCTGGAGAGTAATTTATAGCCAGGAGTGAAAGATGTTTCCCAAAACCTTAAATTTGTTTTATTTTGAAATCTGACGCCACCTTGTATCCACAGTTCAAATGGGTTTAAACATTTCAGACAGAGTAAAATTATAGTTCCAGTCATAATTCAAACAGTTTATTATGACAACAAGTCATCTGCTGGCTGTCTAATGAGTAAAAATAAACAGGCGTGACATTGCAGCACCTCTTGTAATGCCACATTAAACACCTAATACAAGCATAAAGGTAGAGACTATTTGATATACTAGAATGCTTTTATAAACTGGCAATAATTTGCTCTATTTCATATTGCTACATATAAATCCTGGTGGGAATCCATTGGGAATATCAAGTAAGAAATGTATATAATGAAAGAGAATAGCAGGCCTCACAGCAAGGGAACCTTGTCTATATAGACTGACAGCCCATTAATCTGACCTATGCTTTATACTAATCATCTTTGATATTTCATGAGTATTCTTGTTATGTCAATAATGGATTATATGGTATAATGCACATATCTTTCATGGTATATCATATATCATTCTCTCAACTAGATATAGATAAATATAAGTACTAATATTTACCACTGGAAGATGGATGAATTGACAAATGTACTTCCCTTAGATAATTATCTAAGTTTTGTTCTATTTTTAAGTTTAAAAGAAATAATTATATTTATACATTGCACGTAAGACGTAATTATAGCGCCATGAAATGAGAAAATATTTCTTCCTCAGATAAGTTATTTCTGATTTTTTTTTTTTTTAGGAATAGCTGTAAGCTCGTTTGTCAAGAGAAAGGCAATCCCAGCCACCTGGCATTTATTAACAAAAAATACATATGTGCAGTAAACATAATTACTGATTGGTGAGCTCTTCTGTAAATAGTAGTGACTTCTAAATCAAGGGTGCCAAGTGGAATTTTGAATTCAAATGAACTGAAAGCGGAGTGGTGGAGTATTTTGGGTTTGGGGAAAGAAAGAAAGTTATCAGGTTTTTTTAACCCCAAAACTTGATCATTTCAGACCAAGATACAATAATTGTTAAATTCTTTACTGAAAAAATTTGAACATAAAAATGATGTTACTTGTGAATGTGAAATTGTCAGTTCACGACCTGTGAAATGAAAATGAACTGGGTTTAACATCCTACTTTTCTGTGGCAACTGGGATAATGAAGATGGGCATATGATTTGTTCTTTGATTGAAATGGTACACTGACAGCAGTACCGTACTACGTCCTACTCTTACTTCAAATTTCAACTGTTGGGGATTCTTTTATGTGCCAGCCAACATGTATACACCATTCCTTTGCTGGCCAACACAGAAGTGAAGTTAATGAGACAGGAACCATTACCATAAGAAAGATGGCGACAATGTGTGCTTTGCTATAATGATTTCAGCTTGATATTATTTATTTTGTATAGCATTAGATATAATATGTTGTATAATGGGAGTGTTAGTTTAGTCTAGTGATGATAATATTAAATAACAACTATATAATCTACTCATTTATCATCACACTAATAATATCATACAATCAATAATAACAGCTAATCATTATATTCACATCAACTAAAATACACAGACTAAACCAACCATGTCATCATTTGTTCACATCTAATAGCTAAGCTAATCAAATTTTACATCATTTTCTCGAATCAACTTTCTCCATTGGTCCATTTGTAAAAAAAAGATAGGATGTTCATTTAGAATTGTTAATTACATTTCCTTTAAGTCCCATAAATGTCATGTCAAGAAAATAATTTTAACTAAAACGGCTGTTGACACCCTTTGTCAGGAATTTCAAAGTTTGAAATTAACAAAACAGGTTTAGTATAGTATTTTATTGCTTTGCAAAAAAAGAGGAAAATATTGTTTACTTTCATTTGATTTTACAGCTAGTCATATAAATATTGGCATACTGACGAGATAGGGTCAGCTTACCCTTTCCATGGAAACTCCTGATATTGCTTTTCATATTCTTATAATTTCATGTGTGGTGAGTGAAATGACTGTTGCTCAATTGAACTAATTCATCTACTGGATTTTCTTTTTTTCCATAATGGTACTTGTCTTTTATTAATTGCAGACAAAAAACACCCATAATAATTATCAGTTTGAGTGATAAAATAAATAACATGTTCTCACTATCAGTAAACACCTACTACTAGAAAATTCCTGTAAAACAGCCACGGTTGATTATTTCAGTAGATAATTTACCTGTATAAAAATAACTACAAGAAGACATACCTACAATCGTATTAGGATGGAATTACATACCAAATACCAACATACTCGTACAACAAGGTGTAACACAAATTGGTAATCAGTAGTACTAGAATTTGTGGTAGTTTTCAATTACCATACTGGTATGTATCTACTTTTGTTACTTCATGTTGAAGCCAAATATTTCTTCACTAATTTGATTATTTCTCATCAATATTCCAGTGCTAGAGATAATGCATAGTGCACACAGAGTGATAATAGTCTTTGAACCATAACAAAAAATAATTTGTTTTAAAAATTTGTTTTCAGTCTCATTTACATGCACACGGTCAGGATCACAATTTAAATAATTTTGTCAGATGTTTGGAATTGGTTCTTGTAATTCTTTTTTTTTTAAAGTGGATATACAAGTGTAGCTAGAAATTCCCTTCTTAAATTATATTGAAATCAACCAAAAACATAACAGCCGTGGTAAAGGAGAGAAGGCACCAATCCTGTGACCATTAAATATTATCAAAGATAGCTGTGTCCAAGTCCAAGATCCATGAACCAATTTTCTCCTTTCTGATTGAATCCAAGATGCAATTATTTCTGCTGATTATGTTTCTTATCAAGAACATTAATCTCTAAAAAGTGTATTTTGGATAGAATTTTTGAAAATTTTCGGGAGGCCATCTTCCCTTCTGAAAAATCCTGGCACCGTCACCGCTTATATCCTGGTCGAATGTAATAATTATTTTACTTAATGAAACAAAATAATCTAAATTTAACTTGATTCTAGGATTTCTTTGATTTCTCTTCATGATAAGATAAATGCCCCAGGAGATGTTTTCATGTTGAGAGAAGATACCTTTAAGATGAAACCTGTGTACGTATGGAGGAGGAGAGGGGTTTTGTAATAAGTTCTAAAGAACAGTGTCTACTCCACCTGTATAAACAAAGTAATCTTTACAAGTTCTACATTTTCAACAACCCATGGACATGGATTCTCAACAAAACCTCCAGTTTTTCTTTTGATTCAAATAACCGAGATCGACAGAGAAGGCTTAAAGTGGCAGCATTTATTTCAGGAAAAAGAAAAATCTTGAAATGGAATTTAGCTCAAAGACAATAAAGACTTTGTGCAAAGTTTGTTACTTACATTCTGACATACAAATAATGATTTTCTTTCAAAATTCTAACCAGTCATTTTGTGTTATTTCGAGTGTAATCAGTTGCATTTATATCTATATAGTTTTGTGAAGCAACAAACCATTAAAAGTATATACTATTTAGCTTAATTTTAGTGATTATATTGATAAGGTACATTAATCAATAATAATAATGCATTAAACAATTTTGACTAAGAAATAAAAATAAACAAAAAAGTAGTCTGATGAATAATGATGACTGCAAAATGATAAACTAAAAGTGTAGCCTAAGGCAATTAAGACAAATATTGTTTTTTGTGTCATAATAAAAGATGACTGGTGTGATCATATTGTTTAGTCATACATGTAGTACAACTGCGTTCCAAGCATATCAATCACTACCCTTAATACATTTCATACAGGAGAGACACTTTGGTACTTAATCCCTATACAACCATTTGGCTGTTAACATACAAATCTATTCAAATAAATGCCAAAGCCTTGTAAAAACTTAAAATTCTTTGAACTTCAAGGTGAGATTTCTGTAACCTATCAGAAGGCAGATAATAAAACTTAAAATATCCTAAATTTGAAACTTGTGCTTCAGTAAAACAATAAAGTGCTATTGAAACAATACTTCAGACATTTCGAAACTAACATATTGTCTCTTAGTTTATGGCCAAATGCACAACATAAATTTCAAAAGCGATGGGATTTTATTGGTGGACCTCAATTTTTTTACCCTTTTGACCCATCCAAACAACCAGGAGACACCCCCTTTTTCAGTCGTTCAATTTCTATCCATAAGAGGTGGGGAACTGGGTGTGAAAAACGATGGCCCCATGCTGTCAGAGGAAAACATCACCAGCTATAACAGCAGCACAGGAATTAAACAAACTATAAAATTGATAAGAAAGAAGACTGTCTTTCACTCTGGGAGATATCGCAGACAAAATATTGAAAATGAACTTACCTATGACCAATTTGTAAGTGACACTGTAAGTCTGTACACCTTTCTACATGACTAGTACTAGGCTGTAATATAGATTAAACAAACATGTTTAAGATGAAATGTACCATATCAAATGTTCCTATTAAGTATAAGAGGTTAATTAACTTTCCTTCACACTCCTAATAAAAATCAGATAAATCTCACTGACATTAATTGTGATACCTAAACCTACACTACAAAATCAATAGTTTTTAATTTTCTCAAAGATGAACTCTTGACAAAAAATGATCTACTTTAAAAATTAAAAAAATAATGTTCTACTTTAAAAATTAAAAAAATAATGTTCTACTTTAATAAAAAATACAAACACAAAAAAAAACAGCCACAGAGCAACAACTTACCGGAGGTATAGAGGGAAGAGGTGGTGGAACATGTCTTGGTGAAAAACCATACACAGATGATGAGCCATAAATACCATGCATTGGACTATGATTGACAGGCTGAAATAGACACCAGAAATTACACAGCTGATTTTACCATTTAAAATAGTATAAAGAGTGTTTTAATAGTAACTAAAGGTATTTTCAACCCTATCTAATATCTGTTAAATAGAAGATATAAGGTAATGTAATCTAGTGATAGGTAAATTATATACTACAACACTTTCTTTAACTTATTACACTCTTTTCTTTACTGTAAAATAAGAGTTTTTTCTGTTGCACAGCTTCATTATGAGTTATAAAGGTGAGGCATAAACTAGCTTCAGTCAAAAGCTAATCCTAATTGTCTTAAACGTGAATGTAAATGTTGTACATATTTAATGTTTTAAACTGGGGAGAGGCGCTAAAACAACCAAAGCCCAGATGTTAAAGTAACAATATCAATGTTATTTCAGAATCTACATTTTCTTAAAGCAAAGGTTATAACCATGCAACACTTCCTAATACATGTACGATTGTAAAAGTGGTGATTCTGTCCTCCTAAGAGAAGAAGGGTGTGATATAGCTTTATTTAACATCCGCTTCCACCGAAGTAATATCGCAGACAACGAGAAGAAGATGAAGACATACATGTGTAGGTTTATCTACTATTTTGGTTAGTCTCCCAGCGAATATAGCAGACCAATGAAAACATTCAGTCATAATTGTTATCAAGGGTGGCAATTGTTACTAAGCTGACAATGCCCTTAATTGATAGGACATTCTTCTACTTTCTCAGGGAGCTATCTTTACTCTTTTCTGGATCTTGTGATTAAAAACACTGTCAGAAATAGAATGACAAAGAAGTACCTTGCAATTTCATGGCATAGTTCTTCTTTACTTCTGTTCTCTTGTGTCATTACTTTTTATGGCTAAAATTGCTTATTAAGCCCACAATTAATTAAACAAATTAATTATCATGGTCAATCACTAAGTCTGATATTTCTACCTTAGAGTGGGCATTACTCACGTATGTTCATTCATCATCTTGCAAATGTAATAAATAATGGCACTACATTAAGTTTTTTGATAAGAAATATATTTTAAAAGCCTGGATATTTTCCAATTAATGGTTAAGAATAGATCTAAAATTGATGAGTTTGCTGGTCTGTTATTCTTTGTGAAAACATAGAACATGATTTATCGATAAATATTAATAAACAATTGTAAAACATCAGACAAGTACACATTAGGCTTTCAAGTTTTATGTCACGTTCCATGTACACATACACGAAAATGCAATTAAAATATTGTATTTTAAAAATTTTACTTTTTAGTTAAGCATACAAACAATTAAAGAGATTATCGATCCGTTTGTTTATTTAGCATTATTTTACTAGACCTATTCTATTCATCATGTCAAATAAATGTTCACCCTTGACTTAACTATCAATATACCCAGTTAGACCGACAATGTTGATCGATTATAAGCACAATTTAATCAGACAGAATGTCTCACAGACACATGGTGCTACCGTTAACAATGACACGGAAACTTGTTTAACAATAGGGAGTCTTAACTAAACAACAATACATCCCTTTACACGCTTAAATTCACCATACTGGGCAATGGTTTAAATGACCGTAGGTATGATAGAATTGAAAGGTGAGAGACCCAGGTGTATTGACATCCAGGATATTTTAATCTGCAACTCTACAAGTTTCTCTTTATGGAATCTCACAAATTACATAAGACG
Source organism: Patella ulyssiponensis (assembly GCA_963678685.1). Taxonomy (NCBI): domain Eukaryota; kingdom Metazoa; phylum Mollusca; class Gastropoda; family Patellidae; genus Patella; species Patella ulyssiponensis. The sequence continues at coordinate 80,057,437 of OY783226.1, read as the reverse complement.
TAATATCCTCTTCAGACAGTTTACCAGATTCAGACATCTTATATAAAGTTAAAAGCACTCTACATATAATCAATCAGAAATTGGCATCAAATTAGTAATTTTGCTCTACTGAGGGATATTTCTCATAAATTTATTTAATGCACTGGTGGTATTGACAGTGTATAATTCGATTGTATATAACTGGTGAATATTGCCCTGCCAATTCTGTAAGACAAATGGAGTTAACAACTAGTGATTGCATGTGAAAATTTCCCTGCCATTTCTGTAGGGTAAATGGAGTTTACAACATGTGATTGTATGTGAAAATTGCCCTGCCATTTCTGTAGGGTAAATGCACTAAACAGAGATTATGATTCATACCCTAGAATAGGATGTAGATTTAACATCATTATATAAAACATTATCACTCCTTATAAAACACCTGGTACATAAAACCACACACATACAAACATTTATTTACATAACAAATTACTTGTCATATAAAAACATATAACTTCTATACGAAAATATATTATATAAAACTGTCTTCTTAAGTTTTAAATATGAACTTTAAAAGGTAGATACACCACTCTTAAATATCTGTAAGCAAGCAACAAAATGCTAGACATCTATCCAGGGTTTCTATATCAAAATTTTGCCAGTCGGACATTTTAGTTAGGGTTAATAATTACTTGAATCCTTCACTGATTCACTTCATTTGTTATGAAGCCAATTTTCACAAGTTCACCATTAAATCTCCTTTGTTATTGCTACCTGTCTTTGTTTATGCAATATAAATTGTAAGCAAAATTCATCATGATGTCTAAACAACCTTTATCTTCTTTAAAAATATAAAATGGCGTTTTGCTTCATGGCAACCTTCCATGTACATGTGTTATCAGGTCTTGTAGCAGTTTTCATGCAAAATTTAAAGTTTCTATGTCTTTCGATGTTGATTTCTATCCAAGGTCGTTTTCAAATTTGCCATGAATTTCAAAATGGAGTCTTTATCAAAAGCTGTCTAATGAAAATAGGTTAACTGGTGTTTTTTTATAGCTAATAATAGGGGGTACCGATACTTTCATATGGATATGTATTTGTTATATGTACAGCAAATTTTGAATATTTCTTTATTGGCTTGAAAAATGATTTAAACATTGTATGATGATATGATGTTGCATTCACATCATGGCCAATTCTTACGAAAGAAAATGATGTTTTTGTATTTCCAAGATAATTATTAAAAATAATTGAGATTATTAATAGTAATACTGTATTCTCAAAATGGTCCATATTTTGGAAATTTTTAGTTCAGTTTTGCCAACCCTGATGCATACTCCGCGCAGTGTTTCGTTTGATTAGAGGTAATCCCACTACTCACTGCCGTAATTAGTGGATAAGGTTGTTTTAAATTTTGCTTGGTCAGTAGTTCAACTTCCAACCAATGACTAGCTGCTCTACAAAAGCTTTACATTTAAAACGAGTGCCAATATTGGACCAAATATGTTTACATAACGTTACGTCATGACTCACGATTTTATTATGCCCAATTAACCCGTGCATAGCAGAATACTAAAGTAAAACTAATTGCGTGACAAACGAGACTATCAAGTCGAATGAAATGTAAACAATACTACTTGGAAATGAACATACTTTCACCGTTTTTAATACCTTAAATCACTGTCCAAAGTTTTAGGGAAGACCCAGATTAAACGAAGGACTGTCATGTTGCTATACTTAAGTGATAGTTTTGATTGAACGGGAAGAATAGACATACTCCCACAAAAGTTCAAAAATCAGAAGCTAATTCAACAATGGCCAGAGAGGGATTTCTCGGGCCATTGCTTCAGGAATATGACCAAGATGTATAGTGTAATATTCTATGGATAGGCAAAACAGAAACAGTGCATCTATCACTAATTTACCAGTTTCTTTTGTGTACAGTTTACCAAAGGTTAGTACAATCAGAAAGCAAAATATTTAGAAAAACATAGTATATTTAATTGTTTTGATTGTCAACATGTTTATTATTGACTGAATTTGTGTTACATCTTTTTTGTTTTTACTATACATGGATACTAAATACATTCATATTATTCCACTGTGCAAATCAGAACCAAACACATTTAGCCTTAGTTGAACACTAGGGAATATCTGTAAAAGAAGTTGATTGCTACTAGTGCCACTTTAAATTAAGGTTTAATCAATGATTGAGTTAATGATGGAATTTCTTTAAAGAGATATTTTCCATCCATTTTTTGACTGGGTAATCTTTATGTCACTATAACACTGAGAGACTCGAGAAACCAATAAATTTTCTATTTACCAGTGTGTAACTGTCCAATTCCCGCGCGATGTGCCATAATTCCTCCAGTCGCTCGAACACATCTTCAAAATGGGTCTTGAGCTCATCTGCATATTTAACAGCTAAGGCAGTTAGGCTGCTTCGACATAGTCCAAACTCCTATAAAAGAAAACATAAAAGTTACATTTTACTGTTTAATGTTTAGAAGAAAGAAATGAGATACAGAAAATAAACCAGTTACTGATGATAAAATTTGATGATGGTAAACTTGACGACAGATAAATGTTTTTCGATTATAAAACTCACACATTAACTCTGAAGAAAAAATGCACATATTTTCTTCAAAGAGTTCCTGTGATAATATGCTTTCTTAGAAAGAAAAAAAATTCAATCAAGAAATTTAATAAGTATACAGATTTATTTTCTATCATGTCAATATTATTTGAGAACACAGTTTCAAATGTCTTTGTAAATAAAATATTTATACAATATTTCTTGTGGATGGGTGGATGACTAGATCTGGAATTGATGTTCCCTTTCTTGTACACGATTTAATAAAATCATTTACCAATCATTCAGTTATAAAAGATATTATGAAGTATCTCTTAGAGTTTATTGGCAGTTTAAATCAACAAAAAGTTGGTAGCCAATGTCAACTAAAATTGGATGAACTAGAAGGACAATATCTGCAAATATGCTAAGCACATAAAATTCAGCATGAAACTATGTAAAATATTGGAAAATCGACCGTATTTGATAAATGTAAACTGCCGTTTAATTCACAAACTGACCCCAATATACTTAAATGAAAATTTTTCTAATGTTTCGTTACAAAGCATTTAATATTTTGTTCTAGATATGAATCAATGTTCTAGGATAATGTTGAATACTGAAATGAATGAATCAAGTCACTGACCATAAATGTCTGAACATATTTCTATTCAATACATTGAATCACTGATTTAAGAAACCATTTGCTTTTAGTACAAATGATTGAAATGAAAGATTATAATAATGATAGAGATGTGCCTTTAGGTATAGAAGATAAGATTGAAGAGTAATGGAGGTTACAGGTCTATAGATGTGATGAGTTGGTAAAGTACAACTGTATTATTGACTCTAGTAGATTTATTTACTGTAGTCTATAGTGATAAGATTTAAAACACTTGACCTATACCCAAACCTTACAAGACCAACTGATCAATTTACATACCTCCACAAATATATAACCTTTACATTCAAAAACGTATCAATCAATGATCAGGGCACCAAGTCAAACGGTTAACATATATTGGAAATAACTACCATATTTAACAATAAATTTTGCTATGTTACTAAAACATACAAGTACTTTTGTTTGTTTACATCTTAGTCTATAATTTGAACTATTTAAGGTCTGGATTTCAAAATATTCATGGTGGTCCATTTTGATTTATCAATAAGTAGGTGTATAACATGTCTGTGTATTTGATCATTTCAGATCTTATTAGTCCACCCCTACCTAATGTTTCAGTTTTTATTTTTCTTGTTTAAATGAAAGCCAATATAACAGTGGTATTAAATGTCTGGCCACTATACATTACATAAGTTGAATGTATGAAAACTATGAAACAAAACAAAGAATAAAGATACAAGAATATGACACAATAAGCTACATATTCATAAAGAAGATATACATACAACACCAACAGAATATATAAATAATTATAATGACAGACTAGGAAGAGTCCACAGTGGAGTTTACCTCTGTCTAGCAATAAGGATTGTTTGTTCTTGAATGTTGTCCCTTTAACTACACTTTTGCTTAACCTTTTTTGAATGTAAATTTTGTGACCATTTAAATACTCTTACTGTTTACATTATGTATGTTTGTGAAGATGTTCATAACCCAGTAAGCCCATGCTTGCAGTACAAATAAGGATATCCTTACATGCATATTTAAATATATATTGATTTTATCAGATAACACCGAACACATGTCAACAAAAACCATTATTGAATGATGGAGTAGTCTATTAGTGACAATAAGCGTACATATGTCTATAATATATTCATGTAGATAGTGAAGATGATAAATATAAACAATCATAAAAATATCAAGCCAACAGCTGGTAGAAAATCTACCAGATTCAAACACAACAGTTGTAGATATATATTGGTGAAAGATATTTACATCATGTAACTATTTAAGTCCACTAGGGTCAAAGGCTACATTTAATATCTATTAACACCTTGGTGTTTATCTATGTTGATTAGTTAATTACTCTCAAACGTCTTGTATTTCTCTCATGTCTGACTGACTAAAAACAGCTGATCTTAAGCAGGCTACTTCCTTCTTTCCAGAAATAGTTTTGTCAATGTTTTGATTGTCAGACTTGCAAGAAATACCTTGCTCTAAATATTGAGATAAATTCACAAATGTTATAATCTGAAACATTCGGCAAACCATATAAACACTACATGTTTCAGAACATCAACACGCCAGACTCTACAATATTGGAAGAACCATCTATCATATACATGAATCTCTATCTGAATAAATAAATTAAAGGAGCTAAATCCCTATTCTTTAGCAACCAGCAATTATTCACAAATGGGTTGCAATGCATATAATAATGTAATACTGATGTGTATAATCTGATATACATTCAATTCGTTCCGTATTTACTGTAATTTCTAAGAGTTCAAATTGAATGGCAGTCTTTGGCGGCTGATTATTCCAGCCTACACCAGTAGTATTCTCCTGTCTGGTCTATTTAACCTTGTTCATCAAATCACATTGTTACAAATGGCACTCGAAAGCATTCTGGCATGCGATTCATGTGTCAATTTTATACTCTTCATTTTGTCTTAAATATTGGATATGAGAAACCCATCTTTTCACAGTAATTTAACAACATCAATGTTGATTTAAATTGACCGATAAATCAATCTTTTCTGCAATGTTTAATGGGGGGTTGGATGGTCGAATGGTTAGCGTGCGTGCTGTATCATACGGCCTGCCATTGAGTCAACTGGCGTGGTTTCAAATCGCCGGTTGTATGTGGCAAGGAGTAGGGTCGCCTGTCCAACCTCGTGGGTTTTCCCTGGGTACTCCGGTTTCCTCCCACTGCTAAAGACCCCTATGCGCAAGCGAATTATTGAAATAAAATTAAGCCATATGGTGGTCCTGAAATGACCTAGTTTGTGTTGAGAGGACGTTAAACCCAATTTCTCTCTCTCACAATGTTTAAGACTGTGTATGAATGATATTGAGTTAAAGACTTGCCTCCTTTAAAATGATTCTTTCAAACAATCTTGAACTGCATTCAGATTGAAACCAACAAATATACTAAAATCTCTTTAAAATAATATATCCCCCCCCCCCAAAAAAAAAGTTACATGTACATCTTGTGATTTAGGTCAGAAACTGGGCCATTACTTTGTTCTTTTTTCTTAAAGCCAATTCTTGAGCAATATTTGAGATAAATTTTAATACTGTTCATTGTAAGTAAATACATGTATATAGATAAACAAAACTGCAAATAAATGAAATGGAACAGGGTTTAACGTCCTACTGTTCTAATCTGACTAGTCAAATGAAGACAGGATGGCCCATGAGAATGAGGGAGATTTTTCAAGGACAGCGACACTAAAGCCTACGCTTTAATGTAATGAATTCCAACTGGCAAGGGTTCATTATGTGCACACCAAAAAACTGTAGAGATTAGGGTAAGTTCTTTAGTACCACTGCCCTATACACACAATACACAATATGTGAGAAAACTTTAATTTCCTACATTCGTCCATACATATTATTTCATATATCATGTAAAATGTTAATCTTGAAATGGGGCAGGGTATAATTTAATTCACACAGGATGTTGTAAATCAAATTATGAAGAAAAACGTAGACGAGAAGGCAATATATTACATTAAAAAAATCTACAATAAATTTCACTCTAAGTCTCTAAGCGTCTTTTAATGGAATTTCAATGCCTTGCAATCCACAACACTGTGAAACTTCAATCTGTAAAAGGAATATCATTTAAAAACTGGTTTGATTCCATTCAATATGTACAAAGATATTATAAACTTAATATGTAGGATTAGAGTCTGTATAGAAAATATAAGTATAATAAAGATTTTAGATTGGTAAAGTATAATATTGATATAAGATATAATCTTGTGTTTATAATATATGATAGGGTATTAACTACATCTGTTGTAACTCAAATATTATACATATTCCATATGTTACTTTCATCATGTCAAAAGTCTCTATTCATTCAGCCCAAAAACAACATATTAACAATACAATGTCTACATGAATAAAATACACCATTTATCAATGTCTCTTGAAACAGATTATTTTCAAATGCATTAATCTTTTGGAATGAATTCAGTGGAATGGATTCTCTAAGAATAGCTTTGTTGGTGCCTGAAAAATAACTTCAGATTGCGTTTCTTTTTAATTCTATTTCTAGGAAAAAACAAAACGGTGCAAATTACAAACCTGGAATGAAACCAACAAATTGTGGTAGCATAAACACAAGTGTGTATTGTACTCAGTCCAGACCAAATGAAATAAAATCAGGTTTAACATCCTACTTTTTTTACTCAATCCGGGATAATCAAGATGGGAATACGTCGTGTTGTGTGTTACAAGGGAACCTTTGCCCAGACAATGGCCTATGTGTACGCAAGACCTTGGTTTTTCGTTCCATATGGATGACTATCCTTTGCTCCTTGCCAGACCGTTATTCCTGCACCACTGAAATGTGGGAAACGCAACGTAAAGTATGGTTCAGGTAAGTTTTGAAGGTGTGAAAAGAAACTGAGAGCTCGGCCATAACCTTATTAACTGCAGTACAGTTTTTCTTCCTTTTATTTGATTCATTCTAAGCTGTCAAAAGCATATCTGAGATTTTTATTTTCTTTCAACTCCTGTAGGTTCAATATCAACAGCATAGAAAAAAATCTCTTGAAATCAGAATTTCGACATTTACCTCACCAATTAATTTAATGATGACTTCTCCATATGGTTTCCCTGTGGTTTTATTTCAATGGGTGTGATCAAACATAAACAGTATGTAAAACTAATTCAAATGTCATCTTTACTTCTTGTTATGGAATTCAAACTATCAACAATCATCAGCTTCTCAAACTTCTTTTATTAGGGTTTCACACTGCGTAGCTTGTGTGAAACACTATTGTTTTTGTTAAAATTATTATTCTTATTCTTATTATTATTATTATTATTCAGATTCCAATTTGAATAGATCTCAGCAACTAATTGTCGCATCGTTATGATTTCTCCGGTTTTACTGGGAAAGTGGGTGTGACTTAGAGGATAAAGCTATTTTGAATGTTCTGTGACAATGCGAAATGTCCGAAATCACCGAAGTTAGCGTTTTTAAAAATATTGCAATAAGTTTAACAATAATCATGGGATTTTAACTTTCGATACATTTTGGCATAGCCGGAGACATGGCAGATAGCTACGCTACTTTCGATTTTTGATTTTTGGCAAATCTTCGAAGATATTAGGCGCCGAATTTCGAAAATTTAAAATTTTACAAAAAACTTTTTTATTTATAAATATTTTTTAGTCGTGTTGTGCACAGAATTAAAGAGTCATCTGACTAGTGCAAAAATGTTAAAAAAATTTGTCTCAGTAATTTTCCTTGGCCGCCATTGGCTAATTCAGTTTTTCAGTCCTAGATTAATTTTTTATTGTTCGATTTGTATAAAACAAAGTTCATATGCTTCGTTGTCTCATTTGTCATTTTTTATATTACCGAAAGTGTTATCTGTCGGCACCGGAAGTGGCATAATTTTACCAAAAACTACAATTTTGACAGTTAGTTTCCTTCTTCTAAAACAAATATTATTTTTTGAAAAAATTATATGACTCAAAGAGTGTGTCCTTTCAAGGCGCAAATAATGGCGGAAGCAGTTTTTTTAATTTCCATTTCATTTTCTAGCAAATTGGATTAAGAGGTGAAAAAAGGCGTAAAATTGACCTATTTACAACCCATTCAGGCTTTTCAGATTTTAAACTATTTTTACATAACTCTTATAGACTTGTAGCTATAATCCATATGAAGAGAATGTATGTGAAAATTAGTTTGTAATATAAGCAGTTGCCGAGAAATGGGCAGTTTTGCATAAGTCACTATTTTCGTAATTTTGCCTGTAAAATAGTCAATTATTAATGGATATTCACAAAAGTGACATCATTTGATTCAAAAAGCAAGTGTGCGTCATATCATGTTGATTACTATTTAAAATTGACACCGGAAGTGATGTCATTTAGTCAAAAACTCAATTTTTAACTTTTAAAATCGATATTTTTTTCAACCAAGAATTATGTCACATGTAATAATAAAATTAACTTTTGGTTTAAATTCACATATTAACAAAACTCATACGGTCAAATAGATATCATAAAATTGTTTCTAACTTGTTCGGTTGCCGAGATATAGGCGATTTGCTAAAAGTCACTTTTGAAGGTTTTTGGCCCATAAAAGTGTCAATTATTATTCGATTTTCATAAAATTTTCACCCTTTGAAGCCTAATGTCATAGACGATGTTATAAAACTAATTTAACGTTTTCATTATCACCGGAAGTAACGTCATTTTGGCAAAAACTGTATTTTAAGCCTTCAAAACCGATATTTTATTCAAATGAGTCGAATTTGTAATGTTTATACAATTATGATATTTGATTCCAGTCAACAAATAGATTAAACCCATACGGTCATATAAATACCAAAAAATGGTTTCTAACTTGTACGGTTGCCGAGAAATAGACGATTTTCTACACGTCACTTTTCAAGGTTTTTGGTCTATAAAAGTGGCAATTATTATTTGATTTGCATAAAATTTTCACCATGTGATGCCTTATGCCATTTCTGATTTCATAAAACTAATGGAACATTTACATTATCACCGGAAGTACTGTAATTTTGTCAGGATCAATTACATGTAACAAATGTATAAAATGAAATGATATTGCTGGATTTGTTTCATTCTGTTTCCATTTTATTTGATGTGTACAATGCTTATGTGGAAATCTGTATATTAGTTTCATTGGTACCGGAAGTAACATATGTTCAAGGGTAACGTGGCACCGAAAGTGACACAAGTTCAAGTTCAAAGGTAACGTGGCACCAGTGAAACCCGTCATTCCTGCATGCAGGTCTAGTTTCACTTGATATTTCCAAAACAAGGTTCATTTTCATTCATTGTCCGGTTCGTCTGTATGTCTGTTTACACCAGACTCAAGTACATGTACATATGTTCAATTTTCCAAACAATTCAGATGCTTAAGTTAAACTGGTGATCATTTAATTAGCTTAACTTTATTTTGGAATACAAATATTGGGCTAATAATTCAATTTAAACCCCATAGCTCATTGTCTTGAAAAGGTTTTGTTTTGAAAGATTGCTTACATATATTTGGGAATCCTGGACAAGTCAGCTTAAAATTTTGGAGTTTCAAGTATATGAGGGTATACAGGTATGTATAATTGTCGCTGTAATAAAAGTTGACCCGTTATGCTTATAGTCTAAGAGACAGCAACATACTCTTCTTTTAAAAATTTGGGTTTTTAAACGATGCATATAAAAATTTGCAAAATGCATAAAATGAACAAAGAGATCACATATTCTTACCAGCAGATTTGATTCTATCATATATAGACACATGTATTAATTAAATTAGATAATACCCTGCTACTTGTTTAACAGTCAATAATTGAAATGAGTGTAGAGAATTTCAAGAGGCTATGGAAAAGTATTTGTACTGTAATGAGCATATTGACATAAACTTCTAGCTGGCTCGTTTGTTATGGGACTAGCCACTAAAATATCTGCGGATGTCTTCAAACAGGTATTGATAATCTATGTAGTAATCGATACCAAGCAGTATTTACCTCCTAAACCTCCTTCTGTAATCAACAATTCTTGGCCTTATATGATTAGGTTCTTCCCCTACCCCGTCAATCTTACCACTAGCAAATTTCAATGGACAGCAATGAAGACTATTCTTCTCAAAATTGGTCCAATCAATAAAAAGATCTTTTCTAACTACTCAAGGAAAACATTGGTGAAATCTTTCGTGCTTGGAAATTTGCTACCACATCAAATTTATTTTGTGAACTCGATCAGACTTCGAGACACGCTTGTAGATTATTATTGATCTATATTATATAGCCAACAATTTAGTTTCCTTAATCACGATAATCACACATGTTCTACTTCAAGACACAAGTTGCTGTTTACATTCAACTAGTTTTTATAATCTTCTACATCCTGTGAATTTATCAAGAACACATGTAGGTACTTGTTTTGTAAAAAAGATGATGTGTATATATACCAATATGAAAAAGAAACACCATTAAATTGGTTAATCAATCCATCCAAAGCAAATATTTGGGACTAAATTTCCTAAAGAAAATGATAAAGTTATGGCCAAATCAAAGTCTCTGATATTCTACTATACTGTGAAAATATTAACTCTAAAAATTGTGTGTTAAATTTTTAAATTATTATTATGTCATTTGTGAATCAGTCATTAGTAATTATTTCTGCATTGCTTTGTGGGATATGTGTTTCTTTGTTCATTACAAAAGGCACCCGAAACCATAAAGTACAGGACTCATGTACTGATTTTAAAATGTTCATAGTGTCTTAAATATTGGATATTAGGATCCCATATTTTCACGACAAGATAACAACATCAATATTGATTGAAATGGACCTATATTGAAATTTAATTTGTGTTTTTAATTTCAAATTTTATGGACAATATAGTTAGAGGTTTACCTCCTTTAAACTGTATGACTAATGATTCTAAACTTATAAATTGAACCTGGGATTTCGGATGATTGTGTATGTAGCTGTGCACTCAATGATTGAGGAACCATCACCTAACCCTTCCTATCAGTGTCATTGGTTCATCAGTACAAAAATCTAAATGGAGTGGAAATTTGAAACTTGGATCTGGTAGTGTTTAAAATAGTAAGACTACAAACTAACCCATAGATAAATACCTATTTACAAAACAACACCTATTTTTCAATCTCTTCTTTCAAAGTCTGTAGATTTCTTTGAAAACTGATCAGTGCTGTTTCTGTTATCCTCTGATCATCAGATACATGTATACATGTAGTTCCTATCTTTGTCTCTTGTTACGATAAAAAGCACTCATCAACAGATGCAGATACAAATTTGTAGTGCATTCTGTTTCACTATGAAGTTCACTTCTTATCAACATTAATGAAAGATGTTTATCGTTTCAGAGTAAAACACATGCTAAGTTCCATGTGATTGATATTGTTACTGACATACATGTAGAAACCTTTCTTTCTATAATCACAGTTCTCTCTTTCATTAAACACCTTTAGTTCTGTACCAAAAATAGTCTAACAGTAAATTAACCTGGACTTGATGCCATCAATTATCAATCATCACACTAATGGTATCACCATGTTCTGTACAACTATGCTTTTTTTCAAATACATTTGTGTACATATTTTGTTTGAATTATTTCATTTGATGCACACATGCATAATACTCTTTCTTTTGATTTATATGAACATATCATTACTCAACAAATACATATGTGTGAATGCAAATATTGATTTGAACCTGAATGCTTAGGATAAAATAATTGACTTCTTAAACAATTTTCATCATAATTATATTGCAACTAGTTGACGATAGAGTTGTAACAATATTCCTGATTTTGACCTTTTACAACGTTCTTGTACAAGATTGACAATGTTTGATGTAGAAGGTGACAATGGATTATAAAGCAATATTTACAGATAAAATAGAAGATCAGATAATCTGAGAGATAGTACCGATAAAAGAGAAACCATATTAAATTAAGGTGTAACCGCAGTTTGATTTTCTATAATCATGTGTTTTTACGTCTGTTTATAGACCCTAACAGCACCTGTACTATAGAAAGCTAGTTTACTAGTGTTGACAGGGCTTCAGATTACAAACTTCTTCAAACTTACAAGTATATCATGACTGGCTATGTGTGTGTGTGGGCTTCAAGTTAGCCCCTCACATCTATACTCCATCTCCTGAAATGAAGTTGATTGTTACTTGCTTGATCTTAAAAACATTCTTTCTGTCACTCCAGTGTAAAATTTCAAACTGATGGTAAGGGGGTGTTGGAGCTACCATTTATCTTAGTGGGTGGGCTAGGTTGTGTCAAAGATAATGCCGGGTCATATTATCTCCCTAAAAAATACAGATAAAGGGGAATCAAGATGGTAGATACCATGATACCGAATCAATTTATGCACACATCATAGAAGATTATGTGAGTAATTTGGGCGGTACACAAAACATATCATCCTAAAATGTTTTAAGTTTTCTATAAAATTTCCATTATCAGTCAAACTGTAACAAAATTATATAAACAAAAAATATGATAGTTATAAGCTTATATTTTAAAGAAGCCATTCCTGATATATTTTAGAAGATAAAACCAATTAATTCTGTGTAAATACTTCTTAAACCTAAGCAACTATCAGAGCTTTATGATACATTTGGCAAAGACATACAAATTACAAACTTTCAGTTACTGTATGGCATTGGCAAAAATACTCAAATTCCTTGTGACATGAAACTTATACCTAGCAGTGTTATAACATTAAGTTATTGTGATTATTACATCATAGCTGGACAAAGAAATTATTGAAATGACCTACATGTACAAAACCGTGGTTAAGTAAAACTAGGTATCATTTCCAAATGACTCAATATTTTAACTTGAAAAGTAATTAGGCTATTTCTTCACATTTTCACATGCTCTTCACCAACTAAAAGCAACCCACTAATGGAAAATTATTTGGACTACAATCAGCACTGGGTTAACCACGGTCGGGGCCATGGGGCCTTGAGAATGTGGGGCTCCCAACCTAATATAAGTAACAAGAACTTAGGCAGTATTGTTCCACACATATGAATGTAACTACATCAAACCTAATTTGTCGTCAGTCAGTGGTAAGTAATGAGTTGATGTTTGACGAACGTGGAACACTGTAAGAACCATATCATAATACAGGATTCAATCAAGAGATCAGACTATTTCATGCAATCATGATGTGATGTATGCACTGAAATATTATACAGCTAACTACAATTACGGATGTCAATCTAAGTCAAAATTCGCATTAACACTCTGTCTTTCAACCATCTATATGAATATTATGGCACTGACAGACAAGATAGGAATAAGAGAATATGTTATATATGAACTGTCATGAAGATTCAACATCAGGAAGTGTGTTAAATGAAGCCAAATACGAAGTCATCTTTCACTACCATTTCTTCTATGGGATGACTCCTACCAGTAGGAGAATCACTATCAGCGAGGGAGGGGGGACACGCCTAATTAAACACCTAAGTTATGGCTGATGCTTGATACATCCAACATTCCTCATCCTAGACTGACCCAAATTCAAATGTGTTTTGTTGGAACCAACATGCGTAGAAGAATACGAGTCCAAAAAACCATGATCCTCGATTCAGTAGCAACAATGACGTTTTAGACAGATAATAATGAATATGAACAGGTTCAAGTTACCTTGATTCCACCTCCTAATAGCACAAGTTCTAAACAAAATATTGTCGCTAAATAGGATTTTTGATACACTTTTTCTGCTAAATAAGAGAAAGAAACAAGGATACCAGTCGATCGAATGATGTAGCATCGCCAGATTACTCTGAATGCATGGATGTCAATCAGAACACTGGGTCACCATGAATCAAACGTGCCCTAATATCCTGGACTTTAAAAATCTGTTGGAGTCTTTGGAGGGCCATATCACTGCCACTAGCAGCTTGAACCTCGATCTTACCATTCACACATCACTTTTTCCACAAATGATATTTTTGTGTGGGTCCCCCTGATGTAGAGGGATCTGGGCTACAATGCACCAATGCTTTAATGTAAAAATATAGGTTAATCTGTATGAAGTACATGTAAAGACCAATTTACTGTAAGTCTACGATCTATGTAACAGCTACGATCTATGTACAAGGAAAAGTCTAACACATGATTGATATTTTATGAGCAATTGATTATATTCAGGAATAAGTATTTCAAATTGATTTTTCACACTACCATGTGAAGTGAAGACGAAAGCCGCTTGCTTATCAAGTATTTTATCGGTGAAATGGGGAATTAAAGAGAGTGGTTTATGGGTATGAGCACATTAACGAGACTTGTTTTCACAGTGGCGCTTTATCACCAAGAAATATCACAGACCAAAAAGCATTTTGCTTGAAAGTGCATTAAAGACAATCTAAAAATCAATCACAGGAAATCTTATTGATAATTATTTTTGAGGGAATTTGGTGTGACAACACTATAGTCCCTTTCATCAGTAATTAAAAACAAACAATATGGTGTTCGTAGTAAAGAAACAGCACAGAGGATATGGTTGTTGGCTACTGTCATGTATTATTCCTAGAATATACATGTACTGTGTCTGACTAGAAAATGGATACAATATGCTACAATGACCTAGCACTTAAGCTGTCAAACAATAGGTACTGACAGCACTTTATTTTTAGTTGGTTCTCACTGCATCTGTCATTTTCTCATGCTTTTGTTACCCTTTCATGCTAAAAACTTCAGATATCATGTCAGTTTAGTACAAAAACATAAAAATGTCATTATAAGGTTACATGTGGCAGTATGACATACATGTATTTTCACTAATCAGAATTATTTTGGGACATACCCAAGCTATGGAAGGCACTACCAATTTGCTATCCTGTTTTAGGGACAATTGTGCACCTTTAAAGATCAAAGGTTTTGTTGACAATTTTTTTTTCGGGTTGGTATTATGAAAGTATTATAACATTAAAACACAATAAATTTGTGGTGTTATTATAGCAATAAAAATTTTGCTCAAGAAAAGATTGCCTAATTCTTCCATAATATGATTTACTGTTATTATCAAACAGATAATTTGATATAAAACAGTTGTGAACAATGGATAATACAGGGCAGCTGGTTGAACTAGCTGTTCAGGTCTTAAAATGATGTCATTCATGCATGAAAAATAGATTAATTTTACTGCTATGTCAGCATGACATTTTAAATGGAGTCAAAAGTCTGGACAAAAAAAACACATTATGATCAGATAATTTAGGCCATGGACGAATTCATGAAAGTTGGGGATAATATATATGTTTCTAAATTTTTCAGAGAATTTAAAACTTAAAATTAAAGGTTTTAACATCAATAATATAAAACAACAACAATATAGAATTGATTTTTTATATTTCATGCATTAATAATGAAGTTAACTCAACAACACTCCTATCCATGAAAACGGTATACAGCACTTGAAAGAATAAAATGAAAAGGCTGTAAAAGTCCTACTTTTCTGCAAGTTAATGAAGACCTACATACATGTATGTACAGCATTCAGTGCGGAATGAGGGGAATTTGCCCTGACAGCAGTGCGAGACAGTCTACTTTAATTTCAATTTAGCTATAAGGGTATCCAAAACATCAATTAAGAATTGACTCAAAATTGTTCTCCTTGTTTTTCAACTAAAAGTTTAGCCCTTTATAAAACTTTTTTGGTTTTAATGTATCAAATACATCAATAAGAAACTATTTGCAAATTTTTGTGTTTCTGAATCATAGATATTTCTCATAAACAGTGATTGATAGTTGAATAAATTCTTAAGTCTGAGAATGCTTTGTGAAACCGGCAGGTCAATAGTGTCTCACTCCTACCAACTTGTACCACAACCTTTTGTATGCCTCATACATAGTTATAGCTATCTTTGATACATGTTCATGTATGAATAGTTCACTAAATAAACCCATACATTGTATAATACAAAAATGCATTAACCACAAACATTCTTTTTATTTTCCTTTTGTAAAATAAATTAAAAAACAGAGTGAAGTTCAACAAGATTTGTATTTTATAATTTCTGCTGTACGCCTTTATTGACTACTGCATACCACTATTCATCATCTCATTCGTGAACATAATGGAATGGGTTAAAAAAGACAAACTTTTACTAAACATAGTATACCCAGCACAGCACAGCCACATCACAACACATTTAAAGTATTGATTTCAAAGATTCCTTTTATATCTTAAGAAAATAATTTCAAATAAAAGATCAAAAGTAAAAACAGTAGGCAGTATTTATCTAAATCTAATAAAAACCACTGTTAAATATAAACATTAACCAGCTTGACAATAAGTATATAGCAAATGAATCTTTAACACTCAAGATAAACAAATCAATTACTTATTACCACTAGAAAACAATAGAGATCAAAGAGATTTGTATTCTGTGAGGACAATACAGTCAATACATTATAGTGAAACAGATCAGCAATCAATCAACTATTAATCAGCATCTATTACTGGCCTCATTAATCTAACAGCATCATTTATCTCAAAGACATAACCTACAGGTCTTAAATTCATCTCCTTCAAGGCAAAGATTTTTTTGTTTATTATCAGGAAGGAGAATTTTCTCAAATAAATTAATCAATCACGTAGTGACAAAAGAGAAATGGGGTTTAATGTCCACTCAACAAAAACTAGGTCTTTTTGGAACTAACATAATTGTACAATTTTATTTCAATAATCCTCCTGCGCGTAGGGTTTTGTAAGATTGGGTAGAAACCTAAGGACTTGCAGAAAACCCATGATGATTATTAGACAGAAGACTCTACTCCTTAATATAACGTACAAGAGCAAGTGGCTGATCCAAACAACACAGCTTAACACAATGACCAACCTTATAATCTAAAGGATATGCGAGAAGTGTCAGACAATTCGGCCACCCAACCCCCACAATCATGTACTATCAAAGTCAGTACATGTATGTATTTCTTTTTTCTTTATTTATATTATTATAAGATATTTTGAAAAAAATTACCAATAGAAATTAAATATTCTTGGAATTTGGCATCATTCTCTTATGTGACAATGTATTTAATAACGGAAGAGAAATGTACATCTGACATTGCTGAAGAAAATAATAAAGCGCTAAGGAATGTACAATGTACTTGGTATGTTTGTAACAATTGTAATAGACTTTTGAGTTCAATGTCACCAAGTATAAAATGGGAAGGTCTTATTATTAGTCTATCAAAGCCCTCTTTTTTATTCTGATCTATTACAAAACCATAATGTAGCTCAGTACTGTATACTTTAATAGACATAACCATTATATACTATTATATATACTTATCAGCAGTGATTTTATTATAACTTGAGGGTCTATCAAATGTCAACTACTATAGTAGAATGCCTTTGTTATACTTCCTACATTATTTACATCACAAATAATATATTCTGGAGATAAATACAAGTTTAATGACTCCTCAACTAGGTTAATAGGGGTCTAACATATTTTATTATATTTCATTAAATTGTATCGGCAGAGGGATAAAACCATTAATCTTGAAGTCACAGGTTACACAAGCTCTGCTGTGACAATATTGGGTCCAAAAAACTCATCCACACCTATAGGAACAACATTCACAATGGGGGAATGGGGGAGAAAGGGTCTTTGGGCTGCCAGTGCAATGATCCAAAATGATGTTCCAGAAGTTTGCTGCAAATTCAATACTTTATTTCAACTTAACCCAAGTCGGTTGCACATGCTCTTGTACCCATATTCCCTCTTTTTACAATACATAATTAAGCTAAGTAATTTAACTAAACTAATAATCCAATTTAAGCCTCTAAGATTAAGAAGTTATAAATATTTGTAATGGTTAAAATACAACTGACAAGGAAGTAAGGTGCCATATCTTAATAATATTACTTTAGGCACAATAACATATAATTATCTTCAATTAATTAATCTAGTGTTTTCTGACATCTTATATCTTATTATGACAGTTTCACAGAGTATTATTGATGGATTAATTAAATGGTCTGGACTTCAGAGATTGTTCTTGGTAAAATATATGGGTAGCAATATTAAGTTTCTACTGGTGATGATGATGAATCAATTGTTGATTATTGACTATAAATACAATTACTTTTTTATGAAGAAACCGAATTATACAAAGAATAATACCATTTTCAAATTCCCTTACTTTAATGATCACGTGATAAGAGGTGATATTCACTTCAGTTACAGTATGCATGAATTGGGAATTATGGAAATTAGGAATGATCTCCCAAAAGAACACATTAGCTTAAATGGTGTACCACAGTGGCACTGATTAATATGCTACTAGTTGAATGTAAACAATAACAGCACAGATCTTCTCATTACCAAATCATCAAAAGAATTCCAAAGATTAATTTTTAGATGAAGGCAAACCAATGGTTAATATAGGTCTAATCTGGCCAGGTCACACATTAAGGCCAACTACACAGGAATCTGACAAATTGGGTGTGAAAGAAAAGAGAAAGTGACAGACAGAGTGACATCTGATTATAACTGAACTATCAAATAACACAATTTATATCAATAGGAAAAATATTTGGTCAATTCTTGTGATGTGTCAATGTAAAGCTCTATTCTATTTCTGAGTTATGTGGACTAGAGTGACCATCTGTTCCTTGTAAAGAAAAATAACTTCTTCAATATGAAGTCAACATGTTTAACCCCTAAAATACACAATTGGACATGGTCAAGTCAAGTACGAGGAGTGTTAATCTAAATCAGTTTGGATATTCTTATCCATTTCTTTATACATGTACATGTAATAACAAAATTTTTAAAGTAAAAATATATGTGCAAACTAAATGTAGAGAGTGGTATAGTGCCCAAGACATGGTAGGCTTACTCTTTCTGGAATAACTGACACAACTTCATAGTTTTAAAATTTACAATTGGAGGTAAAATGTAAATAATAAAGGACAACCAAATTTTGATTAATCTTTTTTATATTATAATAATATGATAATTAAGAACAAAATTCTATGAAAGGTGTTAAAATTTGTTATCGTTTACATAATAAGTATTTACATGTCAGCACATGTGGATTTCATATATCTATCATAATCTAAACGTAACCAAACCACACAACAATTCATTGTTACCCTTCAACAAACACTAAATCTAAACTTAAACAATTGATGCCTAGTCTTTCTTAAATCTATAATCTTATGTCTACTTAATTTGCCCACTGACCAGTAAACTGAGACAATATTTGACTTTGACTAAATCTGGAGGCCGAAGCCAGAAATAACAAGACTACTTAAAAAGGTGTCCATGTGAAACTTCACTGCTGACCAATATAAGTATTCACAAATTCACCAAGTATCCTTTAAAAATAGAAATAAAATATCCAGACATTTCATATGAAAACAGTATAATCTATAGATTTTGAAAACAAACAGATGAAAAAACAACTAAGGAAATGGGAGAAAGAGAGAAAAATGGGGTATAATTTCCACTTGACACAAACTTGGTCATTTCGGGACTTACATATGGTTTAATTTTATTTCAAAACTTTGCTTGCGCATAGGGGTCTTCAGCAGTGGGAGGAAACTGGAGGACCCGGAGAAAATCCACAAGTTTGGACAGGAGACCCTACTCCTTGTCACATACAACCGGGGATTCGAAACTACGTCAGGTGACTTAATTACAGGCTTTATGATACAGCACGCACAACTAAGGAAATGATTTGGTTGTCATTCTGGCAGCAGTGTACATATACATACAAGGTCAAGTCACTTGACATGGGTATAGGACCCACTCTGCCAATGTACAAACCCAATCCTGAAAAGCACGATGTTCATGGTGTTAATACAGAAAGAATTTAATCTCAAATCATAGCAATATATCACAGTCATAAAATAACACAAAATTTGGTTAGAATTGGAAGATTGGCTGGAAATATTGGGTTTGATTTTATTGGCCTGTTATTTCCTAAACTGTTGGTATCATACATGTTGATCTTCCCTTAGCCGATCGTCCAGTAGGGTTGTCTGTTCAAAAATCAATAGTATGAAGCAGCCTATTGGTAATCTATGAATAAAAGTGGCCGTAATGTTCCATTTATAGCAATAATTTACCCTGATCTTTATAACATCTTTCCTCATTTTCTACAAGTAGCTACATTTATGCTTTCAAAATCTTTCCGCATCCATCAATACTATCTATAATATCTAAAGAAGGACCATCTTGACATATTACATAATATAATATATTTATTTTTCACAATTTTGATTTCATATCGATTAGTATGACAAACTATCTGTACACAGCATGTATATTTAATAGTGGTTTCAAATATCTATCAATCTGTGTTTCCATTGGTTTTCTTTAGTTTTACATTCCATTTCAGTTTTACCTAGCATCTGATAAGTCCTATCATTGTACATGTATCTTGTTCTACTAGTGAACCTATTACTGAAAATGCAGCTGTTCCATGATATGCCAAGACAACAATGGGAAACAAAATAACAATATAATATGAATAAGATTGAGTCTGGACAAACATTTCTTTTAAATTTTGGTAAATTTTAAATGTTAAGAAGTAAGAGAAAAACCGACACATATTACAATATGTTAAACTATCAGTCATGATAATATTGATAGTAAGATGTATCAGTCTGTCATATGATTGATTGACCAATAGTAAAGTGTCGGTTTCATCATCATGTATAGCAAGAACAAAAAAAATGGACAGCAATAATCAATGAATTTATAAGACAGCAAGTACTAAATTTGGTGTTACCATAGAAATGATTTTATTGATCATAGGAGGTCAAGCGTCATCAATATTAATAGAATGAAAACTTATTTCCTTAAAGAGAAATTCAGCCTTATGAAATCGTGTAAAATAAAGTTTTGAATATGACATTAATGACCTGATTGGTGTCAATCACATGACTGAGATGATTGAATATATTGTCATATCTAAAATAAATCTTGAATAAAATATTTATATTTCATACTTCATAAATCCATCATCAATCTGTTAGTTTTCGCCTGACTTTATATTTGTGATTTAACTAGTATATCTATCTATACTGTCATATGATTGACAAGTGGTATGCATTAAGCGTTAAGAGCCACAGCCGACCAGGTTGCATGAAAAAGGTACAGCAATCTTGTGCAATAAACACAAAACTGGCTATGGAAGCACAACTCTTCTGATCTGTTCACTATGTTTAACTACTTCTACATGTACATGTACAGGATATGTCATATCGCCTAAAGATGAAGCAAGATAATTAGCTTTCAGACAAAACCAGATAAAAATTTTTTTAACAACTTTGAGGTACCAGCCACTGGGGACATATTTTTGCAACTTGTCTTTTGAACATTTTTGTAGCTAATATTTGTCTAATAAATGTTGTCATTTATACATGAATATGCTCAAACAAAAAGTTACACCTTTTCAGTACATTATGTGGTTTTCATCTTTCTACTCTTCATTATGTTCAACATAATATGCAAGTTTTCACAGAAATTTACTACATTTTGTTATGAATGTGTCATTGTTAACCTGACAACCTGGAGTCTGTTAACCTACATTTCAAAATAAATTACCGGCCATTATCACACAAAAACAGAACACAAACTCTTTCTCTTTGTGACCTACATGTATTTCTATAAGCATCACACTTTAAAAAAAAAACATCACTGATTCCATAATGATAAAATTTATTATTAAATTTTATGAATGGTAAATTATGTAAGGACATGTATGACGATTCAATCTTTCTAAATTTAAAATGGCCCATCTTATACATAGCCACTATCGTGTGTTATCATTTTAGTATCTAGAGCTACATGTAATTGTACTTCAAAAATTTGCAAGTAAATTTAAAAGGACATTTCGAAGAAAGCACATGGCTTCAGATGATCATTACTGGGTTGTGCTTGCATACATGTACATAGAAGCATACTACATTTGGCTTATGTGTTTATGTCAAGTTTAACGTCTGCTTCCAGGAACCTAAGGTGATATTGCAGGCATATTGTCATTTTTATTATACTTACATGTAGCACATGTGTAGGGGCCTTCCTGTGGGAGGATACCAGAGACCCGCAAGGTACATGTAGAGGAGGCACCTCTACATGTATCTCCCAAGCCACATATGCTCCCACTAGGAATCGAAACCATGACCTAAACCTCAAGAGTCTAGACCACTTAGCCACCCCCACCCCCCATATTTAGTTTACAAGATATAAAGAACATGGATAAGTACAAGTAATAAACCAAATGAAGAATTTCAAGTCACTTTTCATTATAAGTTCAAAATTTGGTACTAACTTCTTTAATTTGAAAATACACAACATTATTTCACTTGAGAACAGCGTTGCATGACAGGGGCGGATCCAGAATTTTCAGAAAGGGGGGGCGTGCTGCACCAAGTTGAGGGAGCGAAGCCCTGCCCGTGATTTTTGAGTGGACAAAAATTCCCACAAGGACTAATTTCATAATAGTACTGTAAATTACGATTTCCAACCTAAACTGTCTTTGTTCTCCTTTCCCGCGAGAATATATGGAGCTAAAAATTGTTCGCCACCGCAAAAAAATAGAGGGGGCGTGCGCCGGGTGCGTCCCCCCTCTGTATCCGCGCCTGCATGATGGTTGAAACGGTGAACATTGTTCAAAATCAAAATGCATTTTAGACAATCTCTGTAAGATTCTAATAAAAGGGAGTAAAAATAAGGTTTTTACCCCGGCTCCCACTTTGTCAAGTTGACATGTATGTCCGAACAGACTGCACTCGCTTTTTACACAGGTCTTTTGACAGTCTCAGCGATAGCTTGATGATAAAGACTACAGTTGTGACTGCCAGCAAAGGCTGTTTGTATATGCCAACTTAAATATGAACAGATGGATAATAATTTGAAATATTACAAAAGAATGTAATGTGTGGTGCAAACTGAATGTTTTATATGACTGGTTTATATGTCCCACTTTTTGTGTTTTGTTGACAAATTGAAGCTGATTTAGCAAACTTTGGAATTTCTAAACCAGATTAACATACATGTAAGCATCTGAACAATATACAATGTAATGGAAAAAATTTCACAAATCTGCGAACATTTTAATATGAATCAATCTATTTCAGATTAGTCTATGGGGCGAAAGGTTCGAAGCGGTGTGATACAGACACTAAATCAGTATACATGTAATGCTTCCACAGAATCTAGTAATAAATGTCTGAAGCTATATGTATATTCTATTATATTTTAACATAACAGTTCAATTAATTCAAAAACTTATACAACACTCAGATAAATCGACAGATGAGCTGTCTTATCTAGTAGTCATATTAAGACATATTATTCAATAAATAAAATAATATAAACTTATGGTTGTATTCTTAAAAAAACAATTCCGCAACCAATATAACTGATTGGTTTTCATAAAAGTTTGAAATTGATGCAATGTCAAGGTAATTTCAAATAAATGACACATCAATTAATGAAGTCATAAATCATGAATGGAGTAAAGTTGCTCAGGGGGGCAAGATTTAGTAAAATTTGCAGCTTTCT
Organism: Patella ulyssiponensis; assembly: GCA_963678685.1. Lineage (NCBI taxonomy): Eukaryota > Metazoa > Mollusca > Gastropoda > Patellidae > Patella > Patella ulyssiponensis. The sequence goes on along the minus strand of OY783226.1, from coordinate 80,033,669 downwards.
GTTGAAATCTACACCAATCATAATCCAACCTTCGAAGATCAAAGGAGCCGTCTGTCAGTCGTATTTCTAGGTAGAAGGCATAACAGTTTTCACACATCCAATACACATAGCAGGACTCCAGACAAATTGGCGACATACACACTTATCACCGAATAGCCTTTACTTGTGTATTATTAAACAAAAATGATCAAACATGGGGGGAAATATTCAAATAATAGAAAATCCCGACTGCATTATAAAGCTCAAAGCTCCTGATATACTGTTATTTATTCCATGATAGAATATACTTGCTATGACTTATCATTGATATTGACTAGTCAAACGTTATACATTGTTGTAATAAATTTGGCTACCGTTCACGATTTAAGTGAAATCGTTTATTGGTTTTCATTGAATCACAGCAATTTTTATACGCTGTATCATTCATAGCAGTTAATCATACCATACACATTGTTCAATAAAATAAATAGTATTTAAAAAAAAAAGAAGCTTACTTGTGTCGTATACGGGGGGCTTGATAAATCAATGTCATCTTCTCTGATTTTAATTTTTAATATGTGTTTTAACTGTACTTTCGGATATATGAGTAATGCGGATTTTCCCACGTCATATGCATCAAGACGTACAGCCTGTTCATCAGTCAGTTCTGGCGGATCTGGAGGGGGACCCAATTCTTTCAAAACAGAATCGTCATAATAAGCACCGATAATTTGCTGGTTGACTGCTGCCCCGACAGTTTCTTCTAATGTAAAATAAACGGCAGTCCCCCCTTCCTCTCGTAATATTCTAACAGCACGTATAAGTTTGTCTCTATGTTCTTTTTTAGCAATTCCAATAGCATCTAAATCCAACTCGCCTATTTGCTTGCACACTTCCAAATCATCATAACCGTTGTCTATGAATGATTGTGTATATTGAACTAAATTGAGAGAACGCAACCATCCCTCCACTATATTATTATTCTCCCCCATACTAGAACAAACACTGTTCCTTATATTTTCAGTAAGTGTAAATCATTCCATTTAGTAAGTCCGAGATATTCCTTAAAAACGACTCACAATGTGCTAACATCATAAAACCACTACACACAGAACAACACACTCAGACAGCAACCTGCTTATTCTCCGTTGTCTGCTTGAACTCTTGCTGTTCATTATGCGCGCGCGCACCAATGACCGACGTCATGCGGGAATTTCTTCAGTTACTGAGGGGTATTTTCCACATTCTTCACGTTCGTTAACATTGACTTCTTTCAACCGGGTCCATTTATAACCTCAAATGAGCGGGGTTTCCTTTTCATTGCGCTTTTCAGTCGTCTCTTTATTTTCAAAATCAACGATATCTAGTGTAGGCCTATACATGTAATCTATTATAATGATTTCTTTGTGCGAAAACACAATTTAAGAAAAAAAAAAATGTCAATTTGCGGGTAAAGCCATAAAATAAAATTTGAGTGTAAAGCCATAAAATACAAATTGTGAATTATTCATGTCCGGACCCGTAGCGAGCTCATAAAATTGAGGGGGGGGGGACACTACTGAATTTTTTGGAGGGGCTGAGGATGTGGCCGGCTAAGATTGTGAAGTTGCAATAAAAGTTTATGTCACTGCATATGCACACCAATTATTAATTTCTACAATTTCTGGAAGATTTTGCTTTTGATTAAAACACTGTGCGTTCATTTTATAAACTTACTTGCAGATTCCCAAGTTTTAAGTCTTTGAAAAATGAGAACATTTAAATCTTGACTAATGTCAGATATTAGTAAGTAAACAGACGTAACCTTTATGTACTTGATTTTATGAACGTATAGGCCTACTTAGTCTCAGACAAAACAAGAACCTGTCATTTTCAACTCTGTTTTCCAACTTTTTAACATGCATGAAAGAGAAAGAATATTATATTCTCATTTGCTGGGAATAGATTTCATCTATGACTCATTCCACCTACCTCCTCAATTCAGCTCAAGCTGTATTAATTTCTATAATGACCTTATTTTTCAAAACACAATTTTGGAATTATATATTTTTCACTGTCGACGAACCCTACAATTTTTGGTACTATTATGTATATTTAAATGGTCCTGTTGCAGTTGCACTATTGGCTTTGTAATGATATATATCTAAAGGTATGTTTCAAGGGAGACAACCTCGTTTTGCACAGGTATTAAAACTGTTTTCTTGAATGTGGAAAAACAGTCACTTATGAGAATTCTCTATAAAATGAGATGTATATCAGGTGTTCTAGAAAGTGTAAATATATGCTTCCTAATATTCAAATGAAACTGGTCTTAGTTTGTGATCAAGTAACGATTATTTGCTGACAATGCGCAATATACATTGTATCATGTCTACAATTGTAGTTAACCTTTATTTCGGCATGCTTTAACATATACCAGTATATACTTTTCTTTATTTCTGCCCTTGTCAGTGGTGCAGGACAGATGGCATGGCAAGGACGGGGTCTAGTCGTTTGGATGGGATGAAAAGCCAAGGTCCTATGTACATGTACATATTTGTATACACATTATATCAAACCCTTGACAGTTGGGCAAAATTTATCTCATATCGCACTGTATGGCGTATGCCTGTCTTTATTAACCCAGACAGTGCAGAAGAGTATGACGTTAAACCCCATTTTTTTTTTTATATCATGCTGAGAAATATTATCATAAAAATAAATTTGAAGATCAAAGTTCAATTGCTCTGACAAAGATGCAAAGTTCTTTCTTGAAAAATAAACACTTATGATAGTGTTATGGACCAGGAACAGAGGATATGACATCATTGCTGTCTTCTTGGAATTGTGAATGTCCAAGAAACAAGCAGGCCAAGATTCCAGTCGATTGTACTTGAACTGACGAAGCCTTAGGCTTTTTTCTAAGAGTGTCAACCCCAAGAATAACAAGAAGAAGATGAGTAGCGCTTGGGAACTAATTCCTGGTCCAAAAACAGCTTTATACTCTATGGCAATTAAAATCTGTGAAGGATGACTCTAAATGGCTTGATAAGAATTTTCAGGACTTCAGATGCTGTGTCGTTCATTTCATTAAATAATAAGATAGTTAGCATTACAAAATGCCTGTCAAAATTCTCTTAAATAAAGTTACATGAAACAAGAAAATGATCCTCTGTCAGTCAGTCATCAGAAATGGTCAGATTTCTCCATACAGGTGCATGTATCTTAATTTCTCTAAGTACACAAAAAAACATCAGTTTAAGTTATCTAACAGGCGCGGATCCAGAGGGGGGCGCACCCAGCGCACGCCCCCTCTTTTTTTTTGTGTTGGTGAACAATTTTTAGCTCCATATATTCTCTGAGGAAAGGAGAGCAAAAATAGTTTAGGTTGGAAATACAGTACTAGTATGAAATTAGTCCTCGTGGGCATTTTTTCCACTCAAAAATCACGGGCTGGGCTTCGCATTCCCATGATTTCTGAAAATCCTGTCTAATATTATAGTATAGCTGTCTTGTCTTCATGAAACAATGGGCAAGTGTTAGAGAACATATTGCTGAATAACTGAAGAATGTCCTAAAGGGAAGTGGGGGGTTGAGATGGCCTAGTGGTCTAGAGTGCCGCGCTTCAACCTCTAGCTGGCCGGTCACCTCTGGCTTGCGGCTGTGGTTTCGAGCCCTGGTGTGAGCGTATGTGGCATGGAGATAGGGGTGCCTTCTCAACCTCGTGGGTTTCCTCCGGGAACTCCGGTTTCCTCCCACGGCTAAAGACCCCTACGCGCAAGCGAACTATTGAAATAAAATTTTAAAAAAATATGTTAGTCCCGAAATGACCTGGTTGTGTTGAGTGGACGTTAAACCCCATTTCTCTCTCTCTCTCCCTAAAGGGAAGTACTGAATATTAAAAGCAAATGGTTATGAACAAACTAAAGTTAATGGGGATGAAAATGAAAACTGTATGGAAGGACAGATTGACAGAACATCACTAAATGTCCATATCCTTTCAGACTGGGGAAATTTAAAAGCACAAGAGTTGCCTTTGATACATAAAAATATTTTTTATTAACACTGAAAATTATTTAACAATAGAGAAATCCCCTTGTAAAGAGAATTTATTCATACATATCTTCATACATCTCTTGACTTAATCTAATATATTCTTCTTTTTCTGCTGGTGTCATTTGAGCAACCATACTATCCGTTACTTCATGTAATGGCACCCTTTTATCTCCTATTACGACCATAGCAACAGCTTCATCATCATCATCACTTTCCATTTCCTCGACAACTGTAAATTAAAATAAATATAGATTTAGTGCTTTCAAAAAAACGTATGAAATATTGACTTCAAAAACCCTTTGAAATGTTGACTACAAGTTACAAAGCAGAGGCCGGTCATAGCTACAGTGGCTAAGTGGGTTAGACGCTGACTCACTAGTTTGGAGGTCGTGGGTTCCTCATTGTCTAGTCATTTGGATGGGGCACAAAACTGAGGTCCTGTATACACATAGGCCTACACGTAAAAGTTCCCCTGGCAACTGTAATTCAATATAAGAGTAGGCTTTAACTTCGCTGTCTATGAAAATGTTCCTCATCATAGCACACTGTATAGCATTTACCCGTATTCATTCGCCCAGATGGAGCAAAACAGTTGGCCATTAAAAAAACACCATTTAATTTCGTAGCCATGTTTCAAAATTGGGTTTTAAAAAGTACACTATTTTTTGCCGTGGAAAATATCTGTGAGATTAGGCAGGCAATGTTAAAACTTGTTTGGTACACATTGAGATCAACACACCATTTGACTCAATGACAAACCCCATGATATAAAGCAAATTCATAAGACCACTTGGCCTAACAACTTCCTAAATATAGAAATATTATAAAGATGTCAGTCCCGCTAAATCAATTGCTTTGATTAGAGTAACTTTTAAAAACATACCACCACCAGATGTAGTAGGTTTATCTTCATCTGAATCACTACTTGAACTATCTTCACCTCTAGCAGACGGTAAACCTCCAGCAGTCGATGCCTTTGGTTCATGGACTAACAATGTCTGCATTATGTCATCTCTACTAACAGGTGTATTATTTTCATTAGATGTGCCCACTTCTGCTTTAGAGGCATCCTTAAAAACAAGAATCATATGATTTATAGCAGTTTGATGGAAGATTACAATGATCAGTTCCATAACTCCTTCAAAAAATGTTATTAGAAAGTTATTTAATATAAGAAAATCACATGAGAAAGCGAGAAATTTATTTAAAACTGTATATATGTCTCATTCCTTATTAAGATGTGAATATCACACTTTTCTTATTATAAATAAAATTTGATATACGTAACAAAAAAAAATGAAAAAGAACTTACATCCTCTTGAGAATCAAGCATCGGTATACCATCAACAGTACTTGTTGTCATCCAAACTGGTCTCTCTTTCTTATCTTTAGTTGGTGATGTAAAGTCATTTTCTCTCATATTAATAGTAACACTACTTTCAGAATAATTAAACCCAATATTTCTAGTTGATTCACCACTCCATGTAGCATTTTCTCTATCACTAGCAGATTTAGATCCACCAGCATTTTGATTTCTAGTAAAGAAAAGGGTTATATCATTGACATGTAATCATTTAATAACAAGACAATCCTTTTAATGAATATCTTGGAGTTTGCAAAATTATATTAAAACGGGAATTTCATATTTTCCAAGAAAGTCAAAATATATTTATTTCTATGTCTTTTGCTCAATAGGTTGTCAACTCACTATTATACAATCATAGGCATTATTTTCCACTCTTAAACATCTTTCACATCGGAAATAATAAGACAATTACCTCCCTTGTTTTCCCATTCCCCCCATGGAATAGCTATCTTCAAACGTTTGAATTTAATGTTGAAAGTGATATTTTTGCCAATTTCTCAACTGGCAATACCGGTAGTGAATTGTAGGATTATTCTTTAACAAGGTAGGACTGTTTATAGATACCATCTATTTTAAGGCTTTATTTTAATATATTTTAAAAATACAACTTAAAAATATGAAATTGCCGCTTTAAGTCCTACTAATCACAAACAGATGCCTAAAGTGTTGCAAAAAGTTACAGACAAGGAAAGATGAGTTAAAGATATGCATATTCTACATATCATGTCCAAAAATTATATGACACCATAATGGATATGTGAAATTTTGACAGTCTTACTAATCACAAACAAGGAAGTATTTTTGTCAGTCACTTTTTGCAATACTTTGGACAATATTGGTTACATGAACATCTAACCCAAAGTACTCAAAGTCAAAGATATGCAGAATACTTACCTTAAATTTTTCTTTAAATCAACTGGTTCAGGAGCAAGGACCTCAGGTGCTAATTTATAGTCTTCACATTCTTTTAATAAATCATATATTGGTTGTATCTGTTCATTGAATTTAGCTATCATAGTTCGAGCATCCTGTTTTGGCATGGATGTTTCATCTTCTTCCACTTCCGTATTACAGTAAGTACATTTTAATGTTTGAGTCATGAAATCTAATAACTGACCAGCTTCTAAGTCTGTGTATGTTTTCATACACGAAGGACATTTAAAAGATGCACGACTTGTGTTGTCTCTCTCTTCCATTTCAATTTTTCTCCGAACATGATCTAATTTATACTTAACCACATTAACAAAAACATTATAATTAACAAAGTAATAATTATGTCTGGTTGTTTTCCCTTCTGCATCTGTTTCCACACGCATCTGGGCTTTAACAAACTTGTCATTTTTTAAAGTGTTGATTAACGCTCGCAATTGTTTTCTTTCAAACTTCAATAGTTCTATCATATCATCCTCTTTGATGCAAGCTAGTCTGACAATGATATCGATAACTATTGCATGTTGCTTTGAATAAAAGCCTCTGACAATTAGTCTTGTTAATCGTTTCAATGGTTCTGGAACTTCAGTAAGAAGAGTATCAGAATCCATTTTTTACACTATCTGAAAAATAAGATGACAATATTAGCCTTATTTATGATTAAAAGTAGATCTGGATTAGTGAGGATCCTGGCTAGTACTAGGTGTACGAAAGTGCATTAGCGCCGATAGTTTTACTTTTCTTTTTCTTTTTAGACTTCCTAGAGAAAAGTAAAATTTATTGGACAGCAGGCCTACATTGGAGAGGGAAGTAATTCTTTATACAAAATTAATTACCCTAGATGCTTCTAAGACAAAAGAACTAATGTATACATAGAATTATTCGTCAGAACATATGATCTTCATTATTTTCCTTTATCATTCTCAACACTTAATCATTTCATGGAGGCCGCCATTTTTGAAATCCTTATTTATACGGATGGACTAGGTTCTAGAACAACAAATTTGGTATGGTAGTAATAATGTGGCTATACATCGATTAGATATAGTGCAAACCCGACTGAATAAAATTTAATCCATATTGAAGACTATATTAAGACTGGTCATAATTTTTCAATTTGTGTTTTGATTTGCATATTGCTAGACATATTCTGTAGTCAATCCGTTAAAGGACACGTAATTGACGTAAACAATGGCTGCCATTGATAAAGTGAAAGTTCTTGTTGTCGGAGATTCAGGTATATTTACGGGCTTATATGTTAGAATATGAATTCTGAATAACAAAGAAAAAACATCCATACAATTATCTCAAACTCCAGAAAAGGACAGCTGTCTAGTCGTTCGGATGGGCGTAAAACGAGGTCCCGTGTATAAATTGGCGTGCACGTAAAAGATCCCAGTTGGGATTCGATATAACCGTGGTGCCCCGGTCCATGGATAACTTATGCCCGTCATCATTAGCCCAGTTCGGAGCAGAAGAGTAGGACGTTAAAGTAGCTAAGTCCCTAACTCAATATCATCCAAAATCTTCATCATTGAAAACACGAATTATTGGTCAATTTAAATCAACATTGATCAATTAATGTTGTGATCTTACCGGAAAAAGATGGGCTTTCGATATCCAATAGTTGAGACAAAATAAACATTTTCTCATTGGTGCACGAATCGTGTACCATAATTGGCATAATGCGTCTCAGTCCCAGGCTAGAACATTGCCCCAAAACAAACGGCGTATGTAAAAGAGTAAAAACAGAAACCATTGAGTGTAAATCAGTTTATATACATTCATATTACAGTATTATATGCATTGCAACCCACTTGTGTCCATGTCTAGGTCCCAAATGTTAGCGATTTAGCTCCTTTAAACCCCATTTTATTTCATTAGCAGTAGGGGTCTAGGTCTGGGACACAGTACACTGTCTCAGGAAAATTTTGTATGACATTTTTGCCTCCATAAACTCATCCTTAATTCAGGGTATGATACTCTCTCCAGATTAGGCCTACTTGCTTCTACTTCTGGACTCATCTGAGGTGGCTGGGGTTGCTATCTGATGGCAGGTTCAAAATACCATTTTGATGTATATAATTTGGGCTGTCAATATATAACTCTAAACGGCTTGGACCAACAAATACTGTTGGGTTACGATTAACGATGACATATAACATATGTGTAACTGTTATATCGAATATTATATTTGTTTTTGACTGTAGTATATGTATAATTATTTGTGTAAGCTTATGTATGTTTTTTACAGGTGTAGGGAAAACATCTTTTGTACATTTAGCTTGTCACAGCGAACCATACAGTAATCCAGGAGCTACAATAGGCTGCTCTGTAGAAGTCAAGGTAACATACATTACCATAGAACAGTACTTTTTCATGAGTCTGATTGAGGGGACTTTTAATCCCCTGCATACATCAATGTTCTTTAAAATCTGTTTAACACTAACATTTAAACATTCTTTTTTTGCAACATGTTTTAACCATGATTCATTAAGCATAATTCCAAGTTCCATATATTATTTTTAATTCTTAATATTGCTCCATCTTTTTTTTTATTAGTTACATGGATACAAAGCTGGATTACCAGGAGAAAAAGAATATTTTGTAGAACTATGGGATATAGGAGGATCATCTAGCCATAGAAATAGTCGTTCAATATTTTATAATTTGGTAAATGGTGAGTAGAACTTGTCCTGTTTGGCCATATCAATAAATCAAATCAGTGGCTGGGTTGTAGTGATTGCTTTCATTGTCTAACTTTTCAATGATTGAAGATTGTGCAGATGAAAAAATTTGTTTATTAGTTTGTAATTGTTATGAGAATCTTTCTATAATTTCAGGAATTATTTTAGTTCATGATCTGAGCAATAGAAAATCTCATCAGAATTTAAGGAAATGGTTAGCGGAAGTGTTAGATAAAGGAAATGATAAAGTTAATAATGGGTAAGTATATGTACTTAATGAAATACTCCATTTGATGTGCTTACCCACTGATCTAACCCTTGTAGGACTGAGATCCAATAAAAATAGGCTGGGAATGGAATGGGGTTTTTTAAATCTCTTGTTGACACTTTACTTAACAGTTCATTTTTAACTAACATACAATAAAGTCTTTTTCTGTTGTGTGTTCAATTCAAGGGAGGTAATTTCCACAACCGGGGTATTTCTACTTACTTGTCTTCAAATTCAAACTGCTAAGGATTTTTACAAATTTGTAGATGTAACTCACACTGTTCTTTTTAGGTACACAGACATTAAAGAACACTAGCCTTCCCTCTCATTTCAAAATAGCACAGTTTGCTGTGTATATATATGTCTACAGAATTGTAGTGAACTCTTTGTTCATGATAGATAAGGATCTGTCATTAATCCTGACCTAACATCTGACTGATAGTAAATGAATTTCTGGGGTTTTTATTAATAGATATGATTATGATCCTGAGCAGTTTGCAGGTAACCAGATACCGATACTAGTAATAGGAACTAAAGCAGACCAGGCTCAAAGTTTAAATGGAAATGTTCTTTCTAAAAGGTCCTCAGTGGCAGAGGAATGTGGAGCAGATGAGTTTAATATTGTAAGAATTTATGGATTATCTTTAATTATGCATACAATTAAGGCTACATGCACCATATTACTAAGATATCACGCACCATATTACTAAGATATCACCAATATCTGTGATTACGCCAAGTTTTAATATAATCAGACTATTCATTGAACATGTAATCTCCATAATTTATATTCTAATGAATGATTTTTTACAAAGTTTTCTATTTGACCATACAAATCCATAACTGTTCCACAATTATTTGTATTGTGTAATACACTTTATGTTCGTATTTGAATTTGTAACAGGATTGTACACATATGAAATATCTGACACCAGGATCGACCAATAGTGTAAAACTAGCTCGATTTTTTGATAAGGTAAAGTAAACATCACATTTTTATATCCATTCATGTATCAACTCATGTAAGAAACCATTAAAGGTCAAGTGGCATTGAAGTTATCATTGATTACTTGAAAATTTCAAGAGAGGGCCTCCTGAATTTTTAATTAAAGCGGAAATTTCATATTTTCTAAGAAAGTCAAAACATAATTATTTCTATGTCTTTTGCTCAATAGGTTGCTAACTCACTCTTCCCACACTTAAAAATCTTTCTAACAGGAAATAATAACACAATTACCTCCCTCGTTTTTAAATTCCCCCCATGCAATAGCTGTCTTCAAACGTTTGAATTTGAAGTTGAAAATGATATTTTTGCCAATTTCTCAACTAGCAATTGTGAATTATAGGATTATTAGGACAGTTTATAGATACCATCTATTTTAAGGCTTTATTTTAATATATTTTAAAAAGATAACTTAAAAATATGAAATATCCGCTTAAAAAAATGTCAATTATTGTTTCTGTCATCTTTATATTTCTGAAATTCTGTAACAATATTTGAATAGGTGAGCCATTTTCTAAAGAAAATGGTGAGCCACTATTTATATGCCCACAAAATTGGCAAACAAAATCAGGGACAACTTCATTCGTCAAAGCCTTAGAGATCAAATTCTAATATGGGGTTATTAGAGCTTTATCCATACATGTTAGTGTTAAACAGAATTAGAGTACCGATAACAATAAAGTCAACTGAATAAAGCTGCTTTTTGTAACTGAAGATGTGAGGTTGGGATGGCCTACTGGTCTATAGTGCCGCGCTTCGACCTCTAGCTGGCCGGTCACCTCTGGCTTGTGGCTGTGGTTTCGATCCCTGATGTGAGCGTATGTGACATGGAGATAGGGGCGCCTTTTCAACCCCGTGGGTTTCCTCCGGGCACTCCGGTTTCCTCCCACTGCTAAAGACCCCTACGCGCTAGCGAATTATTGAAATAAAATTAAAACCATATGTTAGTCCCAAAATGACATAGTTTGTGTCGAGTGGACGTTAAACCTCATTTCTCTCTCTCTCTGTAACTGAAGACAGAGTAGTGAAGCCAGGAGTTTGTCAAGAAGGGACATAATTCCCAAACTTTATTTGTAATTTTCCAATTCAAATTTTTGTTGTGGAAAGACACCATTATTGTAAGAGACAATCTGATTAAGATACAGATTTATATTTAGTGGCATTTTTTTTATACTTTTGACGTTCTCCTATAATGAAATTTTGAATTATTAAAAACGCAACAATATAGGATCTGTGTTTTAATTAGGTTGTTGTAAAAGGGTAGGGTAACGTAACCTGGGTGCCCAAGCTCCATACCAACTATCTGCTGTACTCACCTTGGTTTTCATTCATTATCATAGACGCTCATTTTATTTCATTGTCAGGTTATAGAAAGAAGATACTCAGCCAATCAGGTCAGTGGTAATAGAAATACATATGATTACCTGGAGTGACATATGCACAACAACTTAATGTTACAAGTTGTAAGCCAGTTTCATAATAATCATTTTTTACTGGTTTTGGCTCAACAGCAGTTGTAACATCTTTTAGCTAGTAGCTAGTTTACTTAATAAAATGGTTTGGTTGGGGGTTTTCTCAAGGTGTTTATAGTTATAGATTTAAAATTTGCTTTAAAATGTTTGATATTACAGTCCCTTAACAGATAATTCAAATCATCTTTTCTAGGGAAAAGGTACATCTGTTGGGTTAAAATTAAGGTTATGTTTTTTCTCTTTGGTATTATGGTTAAGATTAAATTCATGTCTTTCTCCTTGGGATAATTTGGGGTATTTTGGGTTTTTTCCTACATGTATGATTTAAGACATTGATCTTTGACGTTTTTACACAGAATTATTCAGCCTATGCACAATAGATTATGCAAAAGAGAAGATTTTTGATATCATTTAAAACAGGATCCCTTTAACACAACTAAAACCAAAAATGAGCTATTACATTACATTTGAACTAATGTGTTATTTTTATTAATGACATCACAACACTGCTATAATCTAATATTCTGAAATTATAACTTTAATATTTTTAAGATTATTGACTGCCAAATTATCAATCAAATTAATCAACCATATCTCAACATTGTCAAAATCTACTGATATTTTAAGAAAAAATATTAATGTATGTATCTGTCCTGCTAAAGAATTCAATTCATCGACACATTTCTGTCCATACACCAATGATTTTTTTTTACATTAAATGAAAACTGCCTTGTTGTCGTTATCAATACGTATTATAATCATGGTGTATTAGAGGGCTTATCTAGCAAGGTATTATTGATAAATTATTACTGTTATATTGTAGCATATTCAGTATATATACAAAGTCTAATCTATTTTTTAAAAAACTGCTTTATTTGTTGATTTATGTGGAGGGTAAAAAAATTTGAATATAAAAAGATTTCATTGCTTCTTTGATGCTTGAATTCAACTGGCAATTATTCTCTATAGGCTTAGTGCTCCATATTTTTTTTGAATTCAAGTTTTATAAACCTTTGTAATTCGTCACATTGTAACTGTATATATTTGTTGGAAAAATGCATAGTTATAAATAATTTTGATATGAAATATTGAAAACTGTAATCTGTGTTAAAAGGAAAAGTATTTTAAGTATAATTTATTGTGCTTGTATTTTGTAGGCTACATAGATACTTATTATGTTTTTTATTTATAGCTTTCAATTAGATTTTATACTTTTTCTATTATTTAGAAAGCCAATGCACCCACGCCATTAACCCTTTAAATAAAATAAACAAATATTTTTCTTTTGAATTTCAGGGCCATGTGAGTCCACTAATTGACAGAAGAAGATGGAAAAATGCCCATATGGACTGAATACAAATATACTGAGTGCCATAGAAAACGCATCACTTAGTTTTTCGTATAACAAAATGATCCAGTAATCATATCTTATTTATTTTGCTTCTTATTGTGAACAATATTCAAATGGGAACACATCAATAACAACACATTTGTACACTTATGGATGTTTAATCTGTAATCAACGTTGTTATTGGTGTGTTCCCATTTCAATATTTACAATAAGAAGCAAAATAAATAAGATATGTTTACAGGATCATTTTGTTACACAAAAAACTAAGTGATGCGTTTTCTATGGCGCTCAGTATATATACTTACACAATATCCACATTCCCTCATTGCTTTCTTGTTGCTTAAAGTGACAAATGAATTTGAAACTTTGATAAATATGACACTACTTATTCAAAATTCAACAAGCAATAATGAAAAAAATAGTGCTGTAAACAGTATTAAATTATGAACTTTTATTTAACCAGAAAATGTTATCATCCAACTGTTTCTTCAAAGAGGTGAAATTTTTTTCACAAAGAAAACTAATTTTATTCATTTGCGGCAATGATATGTTCTAAATAATCTTAATCTCACTAAATGATCAAGTACTGACCTGCGAAGAGTGGGATGTTTTAAACTTTATACTTCAAAATACTTCTTGAATATCACTAGGAACATTGTATGACTCTCGTTAGTCTCTAATTGTGCATACAATTTAATTTAAAGCTACCCAGTGTAATGGGAGGTCAATTGAAAATACTTCAAATTGAATGCTTTTTTTAAGTGATGGCTGAAGCCTCTTTGATCCTAATAAGTCACCATTTAAATCTATTTATTTTAATGTAGATAAGGAAAGAAACCATTTCTGTAATGTAACCTTTAAATTTCTATAAAAAATGTCATGTCCTGAAACAAACTGATCAACAGTGAATATTCACTTGGTGGCTTTAATTGCTGAAAGGGTTGACATCGGGGTCAGTTAATATCGGGGTCAGTTAATAAGCTCTCAATATTAACTTTTGTTTCTTCTGAAAATTACATGTTTTAAATTATTAAGAAAAAAAAATAATGTGTTGGAAGTACATGTATATCTGCATAAAACATATTTCTTATTTAGTGTAAATGGGTACATAAAATAGTATGCAAAGGCATATTTTGCCCAGAATATAAAAAGATTTCATTGCTTCTTTGATGCTTGAATTCAACTGACAATTATTATATTCGATATAAACAATGCACGAGTATACATTAAAGGTCAATCATATTCTGCAGAGATAAAAGAAGGCTTTCGCATAAGCTCCATGAAACAAACTGATCTTGAAATTCAATAAAACTGACACATACCATGACCGGTTAACAAACAATATATAAGACTGTATATGATTTGGAGAGAGAGAGAGAAATGGGGTTTAACCTCCACTCAACACAAACTATGAATAAAAGGAATAACTACAAAAATGTAAATTGTTCCTTTAACTAAAGGAGTATATTGTATGTGTTCAATGTAGACACAAGCAGCTAACACTGTCCATTAATATAAATCTACTATTAATATTAATTGAATGTTACTGTCTAATTTATTTAAACAGCTGCTTTTTAAAAGCGGCCAAGATTAATTTATATTACATTAAATTTTGTGTCATTTATTTACATATGTTATAAGCAGCTGCTATGGAGTGAAAGACTTGTGTGTGGCATATGTTTGTCAGTATTGTATATTTAAATGGTATTTATATGTTATCTATATTATGTATTGTATAATGTATAGTTTATGGTTATTGTATGTTATTATATGTTATTATATGATTATAAAAACGTTTTGCATAGAATTAATGTTTTCTTGGTGAATAAGGGCCAGGGAATAACTGATGTGGAAAATATTTTAAGCATGCTCATAGAAAAAACATTTTTAAGTACATCAAATGATTCAAAAAGTTTTTACGTAGGGGTACTCAATAGTTACAAAATCCATTTTACGACAAGTTCAAACAAATCTGATTAAAATTAATTCAGATATTTACGTTTTAGTATCCGACTGCCAAAAACGGTTTTCAAATTTTCAATTACAACCTTAATCTGGTTGATTGGCTGGTGACGTCACAGGCACTACACATAGTATACACATCATCTGTACAATATATCACACAGCCAGTTGACACGTGTGTATTTGTCGGTCCAATAAACATTTGACTGGCGTAATCATTAACGCTTACACACTGGACCCTTTGTTCCCACTCGGGTGTTCAAGTTACTGATCAACCTGTATTGTGTTGTTTTAGCACGTACACAGGTGATCATTCGAGGAAAAGTGGGTGTTCATATAAATGAACACCCCAACATACTAACCCGGTGATTGTCAAAACAGACAACCGCACATTTTCGTGCGTGCACTGTGTATTAGCAATAACAAGAAACACCGTGTTCATTTTAAAAAGATAAATACATGTACATGTAGTTAAAACGACAAATAAATATTTTTTCACAGTAGATTGTGAAATAATATCATTAGCTAGAAAACGCAACCAACAGTATAAGAAACAAATGCGCCAAACCTAGCGAATTGGGCTAAATTTCTGTTTGAACATTTTTTTTAGATAATTGTCAGCTTGTAAAATACCAATCCTACATCATCACACATGATATTTTCGCACATGGATAGTTTGTGGCTGACAATTCGCGAATGCAAAACGAATTCCAGCCAATGCAGCATACCCCATTCGCACGAAATAAATATTACAGTGAATAAGGGGTGTTGCATATTTTTTCTGTTGTCGATAAGGAGAGAGAGAAATGGGATTTAACGTTCACTCGACGTAGGGGTCTTTAGCAGCCGGAGGAAACCGGATGCCCTACACCTTGTCACGTACCACCGAGGAATCAAAACCACACCAGTTGACTGAATGGCAGACCTTATGACACAACGCGCAAGCGCTAACCATTCGGACATTTATCCATATACCAATCCAACTTTCTTAAAATTGTTTTTCAAAAACCTGACATTTGAATAATCTGATTTCTATGCATCGTAAATAAACCGGTATACACATATTCAGTTATTTACCCACTCCCCAATTTGCTGAGTAAACAACAATATATGACGTGCAAAATAAAGCATATTGGTACCTGTTATAGACGAATCGGTAAAACAATTGTGTGTGATAAAAGGTCTGTGATAATAATGCGTCTCTCTCGTATTCGTCCATTTTCATTCACTCGTTCAACTTCTCACACAAAGAATCCATTGTGTAAGTCAGTTATCAACCTTGACCTCGGGGTCAAGTTAGATAAACACCCGCGCCCGTGCATTGAACACTTCGAACGCTGCGCGTTCTCAGTGTACAACTTTGCACGAGCTCGGGTGTTCATCTAACTTGAACCCCTCTGTCTCAGTTGATAACCCTTACTTAATTATTTACACGTAAGTTACATATCACTATATCAGTCAAAGCATTTTCAAAAGCCGACCTTTCTCGTCTTGGGTTGTAATAGATTATATATTTGTGACTAGAATATTACCGATTGTATTTCAAGATGCCATATTACCGTTGTGTTATTGAGAGTTGTGGAAATCCCAGCAACGGAAAGGGGAATAATGTACCGGCGTTTCATAAATTTCCCAACAATGAAATCGTACGGAAAAATTGGAAAGGTTTGGAAACAATTCAAATCCTGATTGGCAACCTACAGTCACAACAGTGAAATGCAGTGAACATTTTACGAACGATTGCTTAATTACCGATACACACCCGGCGTGTGTATTTATTAACGCCTGACTGATTCCTTAATCCCCCTAATTAAATAAAACAATTGACTACGGAATAATTTGTTTTGTAATACATTTTAATTCAAGATCCATTTTAAAATTTGTTTCATTATGTACGGCCGTTCTGTTTTCTCACGGCAGCGATTTTAATACAATCTACCATCGTGTGCAGTCCAAACGATTCGAGATACATTTTCGTCAGTATTGTGGTTCTAATTTAGAAGGGTAAAATATCATTTTTTGTTACGCCGGCCACATCAATTTGTAATAATGAATATCAAATACACTTGATCAAATGTGGAGTTCCTGGTGCCGTTTGGTGAGTGATTAAACTGTCAATTTAATTGTAAAATACTTGTATTCTTTATAAAAAAGTTAAATGATGTTAGACATTATAACCTTATCTTAGATGTTGTTTAAACACCAATCAACAAATAATACGAGGCTACTTTATTACAAAAACATCGGTGAGCAAAGAAAAAGATAATTACCTAATCAACATTCTTAATTACTTTACCGTTAAAATTTAGTCTGATTGATTAATGACAGGTACATGTATTAACGATACTACACTTGCGATACACATAGATAGTTAGGTGATCCTTCTCAATCTGTTAATTCTAACGTATATTGAGATATTTCTTCGTATTTCATTTTTACGGTCTATTTCAGAGTAATAAAGTCAAATTCGCAAACAGAAATAAAGGCGCCGTACGTCGATAACGGATCTGTCATTTACAAATCGCGTTTCAATCACGTTTGAAATTTATGATATATTTTGCGTGACCACATCTTTTTACTCCTATACTCTTTTACTCGGGGAAATTCGAACCACCATACTCTTCTGACGAAAATATATCTCGAATAGATGGGACTGCACACATAGGGGAGTGTATGACATCGCTGCCGTGTGAAAATGAACGACCGTACATTATGAAACAAATTCTAAATTAGAACGACGACACTCTTCTGACGAAAATGTATCTTGAATCGTTTGGACTGCACACGATGTGGTAGACTGTATTAAAATCGCTGCCGTGAGTAAACAGAACGACCGTACATAATGAAACAGATTCTAAATTCGAACAATAAACTTCTGACGAAAATGTATCTCGAATCGTTTAGACTGTACACGATGGTAGAGTGTATTAAAATCGCTGCCGTGAGAAAACAGAACGACCGTACATTATTAAACAAATTCTAAATTGGATCTTGAATTAAATTGAATTATAAAACAAATTATTCCGTAGTCAATTGTTTTATTTAATTAGGGGGATTAAGGAATCAGTCAGGCGTTAATGAATACACACGCCGGCTGTATATATGTAATTAAGGAATAAACATTCCGAATATGCATTCGGTCACTGTGACGTCACTGGCGTCTGAGGGGATTAAGAGTGTTTTCAATAATTGGCAAAGTCGTTTTTACGGGAGGTCTATTTTTACGACTTTGAATGAAGATAGCTGATTTAATTTTAGTGGGATTGATGTGAATTTGCCGTAAAGTGGATAAAATAACCATGGACTGCTCACATAGAGAAGTTTTCAGGGACATTTTATGTGCACTTTAACCTTTTGTTGAAAATATAGTGTTTGTATTTCCTACAGGCCCGAAAATTCTGTAGTATACTATAGAATTTTAGACAATGGTCTGTCATTGAGTCAAGTGGGTTGGTTTCGATTTGCCATTGTACATGAAAAGGAGTAGGGTCACCTGTCCAACCTCGTGGGTATTCTCCTGGTCCTATGGTTTCCTCCCACAGCTAATTTGTAGAAATAAATAAATGAACCACACATTAGTCCAGAAATGACCTAGTTTGTGTGTTATGTGGCTGTTAAACCCCATTTCTTTCTCTTCCTACATTTCATATTTATTTTTGCAATAAATCAGCATATCAAATAATTTACAATAATTAGGTTTGGAGATGCATTTAAAGGAGCTAAATGGCTAACATTAAGGACCTAAAAATTGACAGAAGTGGGTCCCAACGCATATAATTCTGTAATATGAATGTATAAAAACTGATTTACATTCGTTTCGTTTTTACTCTAATTGATGTTCCTCGAAATAAGCCAGCAGTCTCAATCGAATGCAAATTTCTAGCTTCTGGTTATTATTTTAGTCTACATATGCCGTTTGATTTAGTGCAATGTGTCTAGCCTCGTTCCCTGATTCTCTGGGGCTGAAACGCATTATGGTACACGATTCGTGTACCAACGGTAAAATGTTATTTTGTCTTAAATATTGGATATCAAAAGCCCATCATTTTCCAGTAAGATCGCAGCATCAATGTTGATTTAAATTGACAAATAATTCATGTTGAAGATTTTGGATATTGAGTCAGCAGAGGATTATCGAAATCAGAGAAAAATTATCCTGCACACAAGTTTGAATTTTTAGCGTTGAAGTGGGCAGTGACTGACAAGTTTGATTATCTCTACGGGAACACCTTCACCATCTATACAGATAATAATCCAACTTAGTTCTTACAACAGCAAAACTTGATGCAACCGGTCGTCGTTGGTTAGCAGAGTTAGCAAACTACAACTTTAACATCAGGTACAAACCAGAAAAACGGAACATCGATGCTGACTGCTTTTCAAGAATACCCAATCCACCTGAGGATACTTACAAGGAGATGAGTCCCGATGTTTTCAGAGCACTTAGTGAATTCCCAGAGGCTGATTCAATGAGGGGCACCCCCCCCCCCCTAATTTTCAACAATTCCCTTTTTTACTGCTGAAAGTGCCTTTTCCCAGACCTAAATATGTCCGTTCCGAACGTTTACTTAGACGAAAGTATCAGCCAAATAGCTCTTGGAATGGCTACAGATCCAAGGAAATGACGGATAATTTTCTTGGTGGACCCCCGCACCCCCCTCTCTGTGGCGTGCCCCATCTCCATGGTCAGTGCCCTCATTTTGCGGCGCCCCCCCTTTTCAAAATTCCTAGATCCGCCCCTGATTCCGAAATGATAATGGCTATGTGGAGTGTTTAGCGACTCAGATCATCCCAGGTATTACCAACACAGAGATGTTTCCTGCTCATGAAATAGACTGGATGAAGAAACAACGAGAGGGTCCTATCATTGGACCCCTTCATCATGCAGTGAAGAACAACGAAAGACGTCAGTCCCCACCCAGCAATCGGGAAGAAGCCATCTTTCTTCGAGAATTCGACCACCTCACTCTGAAGTCAGATGTTTTGTACCGAAAATCTGCTGTAAGTGGACAAGAAGTTCTACAACTGGTGATTCCGGGTTTAGATAGAAAGGTAGCGCCGCAAGGTTGTCATGATGTTGGACATCTTGAAAGAGACAGGACAGTTTCGTTACAGAAGGAACATGTGTATTGGCCAAGAATGACAACGGATGTAGATCACATCAAGACTTGTCAACGTTGCATAATGAGGAAGTCTCCAACCAATACAAGAGTTCCATTAGTTAACATCCATTCATTTCAACCAATGGAGATAGTTAGTGTTGACTACATGTGCTTGGAAGAGTCAAAAAGGAGGTTACAGTTACATCTTAGTCATAACCGACCACTTCACCAGGTATGCCCAAGCCATAGCTACCAAGAACATGTCTGCAAAGGTAACAGCCAAAGCTTTGTTTTAAAATTTTATAGTTCACTACGGGTTTCCAAGACATTTGCATAGTGATAAAGGAGGCAGTTTCCGAGAATAAGATCATCGAAGAATTGTGCTTATTAACAGGAATGCGGAAATCTCGTAAACACCTTACACCCTAGCGGCAACGGAATGTGCGAGAGATTTAACAGAACCCTCCTGAACATGCTTGGAACTCTTGAGAACATCAAAAAAACAGATTGGAAAACACATTTACCATCTTTAGTACACACCTATAATTGTACCATTCATGAAACCACCAGTTATTCACCTTTCTTTTTGATGTTTGGGAGGAAGCCTCATCTTGCTGAAGATGTTTTGCTTGGTTTGGTTAATCAAGAGTCTGCAAACAGCTACAGTAAGTATGTGGCTGATCTCAAAGATAATTTGGAGATAGCTTATCTCAAAGCTTCTTCTGAGATTAATAAGGCCCAGTCACATCAAAAGAAGGGTTATGACCGGAAGGCAAGAAATTCCATCTTGGAAAAGGGAGATCGTGTGCTTGTGAAAAGACTGTTTTTCAAAGAAGGTAGACACAAGATATCGGCCAAATGGGAAGATTGCGTCTACATCATAAAAGAACAGCCCAATCAAGTTGTACCGGTGTATGTGCTGCAGCGGGAAAATGGAACTGGTACAACACGTACTGTACACAGGAACCATCTTCTTCCCATAGGAACTGTACGTATGGAATTATCTCAGCCGCCACCAGTACCAAAACCTAGAAGGAAAGTAACACCTATTCCTGAAATAATTCCATAATTGTGTTACTTTATTTTCAAATCTAGTTAGGTTATTTTCAGAGAATTGTTCCAGTTTTACTACTTCAGTATTACAGGTACACTGTAAATCCAACGGACGCCTGACGCGTCTGAATGTGTTCATATTGGAACATTTTGCGCTGGAATGTGAACACGTTAATGTTCACATATGAACACCGCCGTTCTAAAACGTACACAAACGTTCAAAACTGAACACATTGTGTCCATTTTCCGTTCAATGATCCTTGAAATCATTCACACTTGAAACACATCGGACGCAGAAGACCATTAAGGAACGCATGGTGTTCAGGGGTGTTCATAACGGAATATCAATTTGGGCACCATGTGTTCAAGTTCGATATTGGACATGCGCACGGTGCATCACGTGATGCGGGTTATTTTCAAAATCGCCATTTGCAGGACGCTGGTTTGAATTAAAAGCTCTGACTGTTTCAACAAGTGTTATTTAAGGTAAAGTATTGTTGTTGTTTTTTTTAATACGGTAGACAAGTTGTTTCAAAAGTAACAGAGAAACTTAGATATTTGAATTTCGAAGTAGACATATGGAATGCGGGAAATATTGCTTGATTAACAATATGAATAGTGTCAATAGCCTTGACCTATATAAGCTTCTAGGCCTGGCCCTAGACCCGTATTTATTACCAAATCAACTCTGAAACTCTCGTTAAGCATATTAATTTGTGTTAATAAATTATTCCCTCTTATCAAAAAGCGCATGTTATAGAGATTTTGGGTCGAATTTGACAAATTATTTTCTTCTTTTACTTATTCATTACTGTTAATCGTGTGAAATTGCCATGTATGTACAGCGGTTTGAGATTTTGTTCAAAATGTAAATCGCTATATTAAAAATAAATTATTATTATTATTATTATTCTTCCATTTGTTTAAACACATGGTGTTCCTTATAGAACATATTCTGTTATATACGGAACACATTCTCTTACGTATACGTGTATAGAACACTAGTATGCAAAATTAATAATCATCTGGCATTAGGGTTTCACTTACAACTTTTCTGCACCAACCGGGACATATGGAAGACGGGACAGACAAGGAAGGTATAAATAGGCCTAAAAGACGCATTCGATTGTCCACATCTATGATTCTCAATACATGATATAACTGTCTATATATCTAAAAATATTAATTTATTAAGCCATTTTGTCGGTAGAATATTTTGACCCGGTAGAATGGTTTATTGTATTAGACCAGTCGGAGCAGAACAGTGTGATGTTAAAACCCTCTATATAATCACCTTTTTTTAAAAATATAATAGTTCACGGTAACAACAGAAGATGGCGAAAAAATAAAAATTGGTACAGGCCACCGAATGAACTACCCAGTCTTCTAGAAAATAATTTTGTTGCAGATATTATACGTTCAAACGGTAAGTCTATATGCTTAGGTATTATATCCATTTATTAGTAGTTAACACTTTCATTATAAGCAATCTTATACCGGTTTCCTGTGTTTTAATTGATGTTAATATTTCTATTGCAGGTGGGAGAATGAAATGGAGTTTATCTTCCTCGGCCTATGAAGACCAAAAAGCATCACGTGTGCAATGGGAGAAATTTTACCCAGACGGTGGCTTTTCCGCTTACCCCTGCCAAGAGTTATGGATGCTCGCCAAGGTCCATCCTAACGACTAGAGAGAGACATTGTGTAAGAACTACAAGACAGTACATATGTGTACCACATATCACGTTTTACTTGCCAATAATATACATTCCGATATTAATATGCGAATTGTTTTCATTGGGCATATTATCGACGTATGTTTTGTCACATTATCTATGTCCAAGTTGTATTATAAAATTTAGAAAATACAATAAATTTGTAAACTGTGTTAAAATTGTTTTAAATTTTTGTGCCACGCTTTTATCATACGAAATAATTAATGATTTAAGACTCTTTAAACCGATTTTTAAATTGTTTGTTAAGATTTCAGACATTCTATCACAACAGAACATCCGGTGTCTGCTTAGAACACCATGTTCCCCCTGTGTGTGAAATTCTGAACGAACGGTGTTCAAAATATGATCACCGAACACCTTTTAGTGTTCATTATCTGTTTCATTCAGTTGAACACCTTATTGTATTCTAAAAAGAACACGTTTTACGCGTCCGATATGGGGAAAGATCCAGGGGGAAAAGTTGAACGTATAGTGTTCAAAAAACAGAACACATTTTACGCGTCAAAGGTGTTCTAAAACCCAGAGGGAAAAACGTTTAAAATTGAACACATACTGTTCTGAAAATAAACACATAGTGTTCTGGTAGAAAAAAGACGCGCCAGGGTGTTCAAAAAGTGTTTCAAAATAGTGTTCTAAAATAGCGTATTTGGTGTTCTAAAAGTGGACGCCGGGTTTAGAGTGTATGTGTGCTAATTCTCTTATTTTGGGTAATTGGGGTTTAGATAGAGTGGATGTAGAAATGATAGAAATTATAATATAAGTTAAAGCGGCCATTTGATTTAAATATAGGTAGAAAATAACATGTAGATCATTAGTTTATCATATATATATATATATAAAGAGTAGACTATAAGGTACCATATTGAAAGTATATTGTATACAATTAGAATAATGTTATTTTCCAGAATATAGTTATCTGAAGATTTTGTTCACCATCTTGGTAGTATTCTTTAAAAAAAAAAACCTTCTTTGGGTATGTGATCAGTTTACTTATATATTACTTTTAGTATAAACTTAAGGCATAGTTAATATATTTAATTTAGTGATGTATTTTAGTGTGTAAATTAGTGATATATTTAATCATTAAATATGCATGCTATTTCATATCATTCAACTGTGATATGTATATTAATTTTAGTGTATATATTTTCAGGGTTCTTAATAAAGGTTTAGAAACTATAAAGCATAGTTTTTATTGATTTACACCCCCGGGTTACAAAATTAAAAATAATGGGCCGTTTAGTCTTCCATAATTACAATATGGCTTCCTTGGGTCGACCTTGTTCCTGGGCTAAGTGTATGTTGTTGAGAAGACAACGAGCATTACCATTAAGAAACATAAGACAAATTTTCTCAGGAAGTTGTATAGATGGTAATCTTTTCATGTATACTGATTGATTGTTAATTTATTGTTTTATTGGAAAGTTAGGCCACTGAAAATGACATATAAAATCTACTTTCACTTGCAGTTGCATGAAATTTTGAGTTTATGTTTGAGAAAATCGTCTTTAATTGGACAGACAAAAGTATGTAGTGTCAAGCAGTGTAGGCCCTTTACACAAATATTTTCCCAAATGTATACAATGTTTTATTTTATTTTACTGTTTAACGTCCCATCCGTACATCATAAGTACCGTAGCCTACGAATAGGTAGGCCTACTAGGAACACTAGGCTGAATCAGGCTATAATTTATAATAGACAAGACATGTCTATTAGTTTACTGAAATTGAATTTAAAGAGTCATTATCACTTTCACCAAGAAAGTAAATGCAATTATTTAATTTGAAAATAACACATCGAAAATCCAACAACTGGAGTAAAAGCATTTTTCACATTGTCAAATGGACGAGAAGAGAGAGAGAGAAATGGAGTTTAACGTCCATTCGACACAAACTAGGATATGGTTTAATTTTATTTCAATAATTCGCTTGTGTGTAGGGGTTTTTAAGCAGTGGGTTTTGGAAAGGCGACCCTACTCCTTGCCATGTAGCCTAGCCTACAACCAGGGATTTGAAACCACGCCAGTTGACTCAATGGTAGGCCATATGATACAGTGCGTGCACGCTAACCATTCGGTCATCCAACGCCCCAAATGGACGATCAATGATCATCAATCATGGACTGTAAGTATAATATAAGATCTATGACAGAACTATTCACTTCAAAGATAATATGATGAATTTAAAATTTGTCTACATTCTGCATCCTATGTAGTCGATATGAACAAGATATATTCAAAAAACGTCAATGCCAACAGGGGGTTTGGATGGCCGAATAGATAGCACGTGTGCGCTGTATATCATAAAGCTAGATGTCATTGAGTCAATTGGTGTGGTTTTGAATCCCTGGTTGTACGTGACAGGTAGGGTCCTCCAGTATCTTCCCAGTGCAAAGGGAATTATTGAAGTAAAATTAAACCATATGTTAGTCCCAAAATGACCTAGTTTGTGTCGAGTGGACGTTAAACCCCATTTCTCTCTCTCTCTCCAATGCCAACACCACCTATTGATTGGCTTAATCTTCATTAAAATCATTTTTATCTGATTGAATCAAAGCCAAGAGATATTATCTACCGACTGTTGATATTTTGATTTCTTAATTGAATGTTGAAAAATAATATTAATACATTTTAGTGTGGATTAAACTCTTGTCTAAATACAAATGACGATCATCAGCTTCTAATTATTAACGGATATCTTATTATCTATTAGCTAGTGATGGCTTGTCAGATGAGCAGAAACATATTCAACAGATGGCTAGAGATTTTGCCAAGAATGAAATGGCACCTTTTATGAAAGACTGGGATCAAGAGGTTTGTAGTCCTATCCTTTTCCACTTTCTCCTGGTGATTATGATGTTAATGAACAACATTCACAAATAAGAAGGGAGCCATGTTGACTCGATGAATGTTGACTCACCAATAAGGAGGTTCCAAGATGGATCCCAGTGTGTGCAAGAAAGTTGTTTTAGATTTTCCAGCCTGATTTTCCCTGTATTAAATGGTGTAGGACTGAGAACCAGGTCCCAAGTTCACAAAGCGGGTCCTGGTATGGAAAACTGACTATTTTTTCTCATCTCAAATGGTACATAAAACAGATGTCCACCTGTGGTCTTTTTACTGTGCACATGAAAGTAAAAATTTGGCTGCCAGGTCAAAATTTCCCCCATTACACACACTACAAATACACATTTTCATTATAGTAATGTAAATAATAATAATTATATTTTCAAATATTTTTTTCAGGAACATTTCCCTCGTGATGTAATGAAGAAGGCGGGTGAGTTAGGATTTGGAGCAGTGTATTGTCAAGAAGCGTATGGTGGTACTGGTTTAACCAGATTAGATGCATCTGTTATATTTGAAGCCTTATCAACAGGATGTGTAAGTACTACTGCTTACATTAGCATTCACAAGTAAGTGGTTATTATTAAACAACATTTAATATTTAACAAACATTCTGAAAAAATAAATTATGATTCCTTACTTGCCTATTACTAAATTGAGTAAAATACGGTACCTACAGCCCCTCTGAGTCATATCGCTGTAGAAACATCTTGATAGTATGGCTTCTATTTTCAATACAGTTATTTTCACAATTGGTTGTTAGATCAGTGATATATTTTTTGTGTATTTATTGATTGTAGTATATAAAATAAAAGTTATTGATTTTATTATTTATCAGTATGTGTACATGGATGATAGATGAATTTGGTAGTGAAAAATTAAAAGAAACTTGGATACCACAGTTAGCTACGATGGATATGTGTGCGTCATATTGTTTGACAGAACCAGGTATGACAATATGGCATACTTCCATATCTACTGTTGTTCAGTCCGTCATGTACCGGGGATCACAGTGGCTAAGTGGATAAGATGCTGAATCACTAACCCGGAGGTCGAGTGTTTGATCCCTGCATTGGCCGAGAAAGTTCATCCTGAATTTCCGGCGTGGTTTCCCCTTGTGTGTGATTGATGCAGGAGGGCCTGAAAAGGACAGCTGTCTAGTCATTTGGATGGGACAAAAATGAGATCCCATGTACTCATTGGTGTACACGTAAAAGATCCCTTGGCGGTTGGAATTCGATGTAAAAGTAGTCCAGGCAAAATTCCCCTCATAGCACACTGTATGGTGTATGCCTGGTCTTCATTAGCCCAGTTTAGGAGCAAAACAGTACCATGTTAAACCCCATTTAAACCCCATTTAAGGTATATCAAGGTTGTGGACCCTGTATAGGTCACAATTTTAATCCGATTTTGATGAAACTTGAAACCCAATTGTAACTTCTTGATTTATGGCCCCTGATTGTACGATAAATCGACGTTTTAGCTTGTGGTCCCTCTGGAGGTCAAAATTATTTTAAAAAAATGTTTGATTATATCACTGTTACACCGTTATACAAACAAAATGGTCGCCGCTTGTACGCCAATAGTGTAAAAATGTGGTATATAAAGGTTGTGGACTCCTGTAGAGGTCACAATTTTTATCAGATTTTGATGAAACTTGCAATGCATGTTTATAACCCAAAGATCTTTGTTCCTGTCAATATTTGTGCTTATCGAATGGTAACTTCATGAATTATGGCCCTTGATTGTACGAAAAATCACTTTCTTTTTAGCTTGTTCTATATCCATCTCTCGAAAATGTTGGCGTATCCTGGTTGTGGGATGTAATGCTATATATACAATTTATACATTGTTAATTCTTGTGTATCAATATATATTTTGAGAATTATTTTATTTCCACAATAATTATTTCTTGTATTCACTAGGTTCTGGTAGTGATGCAGCATCATTAATTACTTCAGCTAAAAAAGATGGAGATAATTATATCTTAAACGGAGAAAAGGTTTTAATTAAATTATCTCTAAAATATGATGTTTCATAGTTGATTTTGTTGCAAACAGGGAGTTACATAAAAGAGAATTAAAAAATATTAAACAACTGAATTCCCAGTTGTATGTGACAAAGGTCGCCTATCCAACCTTATTGTTTTTCTCTTGGTCCACCGGTTATCTCCCACTCTCTCTCTGAAACAACTGGATAATCAAGTAGATATGTAACTGATGTAGTTCAAACTGATACTGTTTCAAATTATTAATTTTTTCACTGCCTTTTTTAATTAAGGTACAGCAAATTTAAATGGATAGGAGATTTGACACATGCCTTAAATGTCCCGTGGTGGACTGGAATCCTGTTGTGAGAAAAACACTCAACTTAAATGTCTCTAGATATTTCTAATTAGAAGAAATATATGTAAATTTATGTATCTTGGTGTATATTGTATATATATTTAAAGTATATATTGTAGGTATTTATAAGTGGAGCTGGTGTAACAGATGTATATTTAGTTATGTGTAGAACTGGTACAGAAGGAGCTAAAGGTATATCATGTATTCTAGTAGAAAAAGATACACCAGGATTATCATTTGGTAAAAAAGAGAAAAAGGTATTGATTGAAGTTTAACCTCATCTTATTTTTATCATGTAATTATATTTAACCCTTTTAAATTGAAGTGAATTCTGTAGAGTTTGTTTTAAAAGTGTACCTGTACTTGTATTTTCCGCCAGAACATTTTATCTGTTGAAATTTTAAACTAAATGAATATCAGAAATTTGATCTCCACACACAAAAATATTTTGCTTACTTGAATAAATATTCAAAACGACCTTTTTGCTATCCAATTCCTGTAAAATATTTGATTAAGATCAATTCAGAAACAATATTTTATAAATAAAAAATCTATGACTGTTTGAATTTGATCATAGGTTCACCTCATTGTAAACTTGCCAGAGATTATAGAATTAGAAAGCCATTTGTTTAGATTGGTTGGAATTCTCATCCTATACAAAATGAAATGGAATGGGGATTAACATTTTACTGTTCTGCTTTTCTTGGGCTAATGAAATGGGGTTTAGCATTGTGCTATATCAAATTCCAACTGTCAAAGGGGGTTGGGATGGCCTAGTGGTCTAGAGTGCTGTGCTTCGACCTCTAGCTGGCCGATCACCTCTGGCTTGCGGCTGTGGTTTCGATCCCTGGTGTGAACATATGTGGCATGGTGATAGGGGCGCCTTCTCAACCTGGTGGGTTTTCTCCAGGCACTCCAGTTTCCTCCTACCCACAAGGGAATTATTGAAGTAAAATTAAACCATATGTTAGTCCCAAAATGACCTAGTTTGTGTCGAGTGGACGCTAAACCCCATTTCTCTCTCTGTCTCTCTCTCCAACTGTCAAGGGTTCTATTACTTGCTTGCCAATGGGTTCACGAGACTGTGGTTTTCCATTCCATCCAAACAACTATACATTGTCCCTTGCCAGACTCTCCATCCTACAACACTAAATAGGGAGACCCGGGAACCATGTTAGTAATCCACCAACTCTTACGCACTGAGCCACTGTGGCTCCCTCATCTTATGCAAACTGTGATATTTTGTTTAGGTAGGTTGGAATTCTCATCCTATAAGAGCTGTGATATTTGAAGATTGTAAAGTACCTATAGCTAATAGAATAGGTGGTGAAGGAGATGGTTTTACCATAGCTATGAGAGGATTAAATGGAGGCAGAATAAATGTTGGTAAGATTTCCTGATTTTACACAGTTTTGATTATATTTGATATTTCTGGTTGGTGCCTGCTTATTTATAAGAACCTAACCAGGCCTACCTTTTCCATTGCTTTCAGGATTGTATTGGAAGGACTTCAATTTCCTAGTTAATCTCTCATTACTAGATATCTTATAACCGGCGATATGTATAGAACTTGAGTACCAGTTTATATACAGTGTTTTTGTATCATTTGTTCTATCTGTATTTTGATCTGCAGATCTCTTCGAGCCAAACAGTTGCTATTTGAATATCCCTAATATTTATTTTAAATAGTGGTACAATTAAACTATGAGCAACATAACAACGGTGGCTGGCAGACTACCTCTGTATTTTCAGTACCATAACCATTTTGAAATACTGGATTGTCTTTATTGATTTCAGCTTCCTGTTCTTTGGGAGGGGCTCATGCAAGTATGGAACAAGTACGAGATCATTTTAAAGTACGGAAACAGTTTGGACAGACTTTAGAAAATTATCAGGTATAAAATATCTCATTTGTTTCAAATTAGTAGACATATTTTAGAAAATCTGGCTAACATGGAAAGTTTTGCTAGTTGTTTGAATGGAAGGAAATACCAAGGCCCAAATAGTGTACAGATTGGCAGGAGGCACATATAAGAATCCTTGACAGTAGGAAATAGAAGAAGAATTCTAAATGCTGCTGTCAGGGCAAAATCCTCCTCTCATATACTGCACATGTAGCTAGCTGTAAAGATAAAATGACAGAAGTATTGTGTTGAGGAGACGTTAAAGTGTCGATGCACATATGAAATTTAAGCGCCAAAATATGGGGGAATGGTGTTTTTGCATTGTCTCAAAATTTCAGCTCAAAATATTGAGTCGTTTGGATGTGAACACCAAAAGCGCTTATCCAGACACATAAACCCATTTAAGATTTTGTGTCAGTGACTTCATAATCTATTGCCGTTCCATTAGAAGTCTATACAGTGCATGACCCATGTGCTGTACTTGATAACGAAAGGTCAATTTCACCTACACATTATTTTAAAAAAAATTAATACAGCTTGGGACAGTGGTCTCCATTTCCAGATGGAAGACTGACACATTTAAGTTGTTTGAAAACGTATCATATATATTAAGTTACTTGCTCAACACTAAGATAGTGGATTTAAAGGGTTTTTCACACATAATTAATCAGTTTTACTCCCCAAAATATAATCGAGATTGACCCTTTAATGGTTAGACCACATTCCCTAGAACATCACCTGATCTACAAATCTCTGCCATCTCAGGTTTCATAATTTGTGGGTTACATTTCAATAAGGAATTTAAACTTTTCTGCATTAGTTTTGTTTCAAAATAATTTGCTGTATATTCTAATGGTTTTGAAGATATAATGTGCTTTAAAATCTTATGTGGTTGGGAGGGGGAAATGAAGAATATTTTTTGTGATGTATCCATATGAAATATTTTGTTTCTGTTCACAGTATCTGCAGTTCAAGTTTGCT
Organism: Patella ulyssiponensis; assembly: GCA_963678685.1. Classification (NCBI taxonomy): domain Eukaryota; kingdom Metazoa; phylum Mollusca; class Gastropoda; family Patellidae; genus Patella; species Patella ulyssiponensis. The sequence continues at coordinate 80,002,649 of OY783226.1, read as the reverse complement.
GACATGGCTGCTGGGTTAGTTGCATCTCGTTTAATGGTCAGAAATGCAGCAATAGCTCTACAAAATAAAGCACCAAATGCTGTTCCACTTTGTTCTATGGCCAAATTATTTGCAACAGATGAATGTTTTAAAGTAAGAGTTATGTTTTGTTTTGGGGATTTATTTCTTGGACAGTCCTGAATAGGTAATAATGGATTAGAAATATGATGCAGAGCTTCAGACTACAGTTCTGATTATGTTTTCAGACATTTTGAGATTGTTTCAGTTGTCATTTGGAGGGACCCATTCTAAATTCTGGGAATGGTAGCATCAAAAATTATAACTAACAATATTTGAATATAAAGCTTCATTTTAATAATGACATGAATTTATATTGTTTGAATGACATTTAGTAATTGAACACATTAAAATAAACACAACAGTTCTATGGATAATAATTACTGTATTTCTATTAAAGCTACGTTTCAACAATGATTCTCTTGTTGTTATGTAGCACAATACCATGCTAACACAAACATGCAAATTTGAATTGATTTTAAGATCTATTTGATGTCATTCATTATTCAGTATCAAACAAAACTAATAGAATTTTATCATTTTTTCTTAAAAGTAAAGATATTTATTTTTTATGATTCCCAATTTGTAGATATCTATCTTAAAAAAAATTTCAATTGAATTATCAAATTATATAAATAACATTCAATGTGTACATTATATAAATTTCATAGCAATATTTAATTGAAAATATATATATATATTATAGATATTATAATCCAAATAATATGCATAAGCTAAACACAGAGTGCTGGATGAATAAATCCAGAGCAAATATAAATAATTGAAAATATGAAATCTGTAAGTTCTTTACTTAAAGTTTCATGTGGTACTCCACACTCATCAGAAGGAAAATACAAATGAAGCTTGATTACACGATGCATGGTAACGGTTGGCGTTAATTATTTATATATTATAGTTAATTATTTATATATTATAGATATGTAACCAGGCATTACAGATGTTTGGTGGTTATGGTTATTTAAAAGAATATCCAGTACAACAATATTTCCGTGACAGTAGAGTACACTCTATATTAGAAGGTTTGTATTAATATAGCCAACTGAAATTTTCTGTTAAAATGGAATGGTGAGCTCTGTTGTAGGTAACAATTATCAGGAGATTGTTGGTAAAAAAAGAGTGAAATGTAAAGAGCCTGTAAATTTAGTTTAAATTTTGCTTACTATGTGGAAAGTCTATGTAAACTATTCAGTAATGAGAGAGTTTCATCCCATAAAACTATTGAACATATGAATACAAATTATATCAAAGAGGTTGTTTAAATTTAAGTAAAAGCATATTTCAATTCAAGTGGTTTATTACTCTTAACAAGTTAATATTTCTTGCCTGCTGTGTAAACAGAGGGTAAAGTGGTTTCAGCAGGGTCCTGAGTACACAAAGCATCTCAAATTTAAATTAATTATTTACTCAGAAGTGTTCGCCTTATTTTAACCAATCTGATTGAAATACAGATGGCCTACACTACATGAAGATCTGACAAGTTAGAGATGGAGTTCACATCAGGTATCAAATGAGCAGCCTTTGACCCTATGACTTCAGACATTGATTTATTAATCGATCAGCGTCGATGTTTCTAGGGGTTTACCCACAGTTCTGCGCAGAGAACGCCAAGAAGTCGCTGTAACGGACCGTTTCATTGGCTAATTCCTTGCACCAATAAGAATGCCTATTAAATAACAAATCTTTCAGATCCTAGTGTAGTAAAGACAAGTAAAACAAAATTTTGAACTAAAAAAATAAAATGAAATAGGATCTGTGATTTAATCAGATTATGTTTAACTGAAGTGTAGCCCTTTAAAAAACTTTCGGGTTTTAGTGTAGGAAAGACAAGTAAAACAAAATTTTTAACTATAAAAACGAAACGAAATAGGATCGGTGTTTTTTGTTGTAACATGGTATCAAATACATCAATAAGAAACTATGTGCAAAGTTTTGTGGTTCTCATAAACTGATTGAAAATTGACGTCTGAGAATTCTTTGTGAACTCTTGGCCTGAAGACTGTGATGTGAGCATTGGTTGCACATGGCTAGAACCGTGAGAAGAATTACTGAAGTATTAAGGGGTATCTCATGCGTGCAAATAAATAGGTGATTTTTCATGTACAGTATACTTTGGCATAGTAGACAGAAAAGGCATTCTGCTGCCAAAATTCTGTCTTCAGCATTGTCCACATTTAATAGGAATCACTTGCAAAATTCTAAAATGTCTAACAAGAATATCAGTCCCAAAATGGTCAAGTTCCGTTCAGTATTTACAAAGATGTGTTGAATTGAAATTTCATCGATCTCTGATGCTCAATATGTAATTAACCTGTTGCTTTAAGTGATGGGTCTGTTTTAAATTTGATTAAAACCAACTGGGGAGATTATTTAGCTTTGGTATTTTGATTGTTTTATTAATTCAATGTTTAATAATCAATCTTATAACATATTAGTGTGGATTCATCCGTGAAAAATATATGTTATCATAAATGCAAATGTTACAATGAGACATCAAATGTTAAAACAATATGCCATCGTGACATTGATTTGCTCCATGTCATTTTAAAATCTATTGATTTGTGCATTGTCAAATTAAAATCAGATTTCCGTATTATTCACTTAGTGTTGAATTAAATTATTACTGGTATGCAGAATATGTAATATTTTGTTTTCAGGAACGAATGAAATGATGAGATTACTTGTATCAAGAGATTTATTAAAAGATAGATAAATAGTAACAGTTGTCTTCCTGGAATGAGATTAGATATGTTTATACCCGTGATAAAAACAGTGCTGGGAAAAGTCAATTTATCTTAAATCAAATAATTTGTATTTGATCAAATATGGAATTTGGGTATGTGTACATAAAAAAAGTAGCATATGAAGATTGTTAATATATTATGTACCAAGATATTTATTATGTGTAAGTTATCATATACAAATTTGTATTTTAAACATATTTTTTGTAGCAGTAATAATTTGGATATTGTTCACAGATCTGAATAAAACACCATGCATTTAACAAATTTGACTAATGTGGTATCTATTCTTTACAAACAGCCAAAATATCAATAATCGAAGATCTACTTAACCTATTTTAACATGATTTCAATTAATGTTTTTAGCAATTTATGGATTCCACGATATTTCTCAAGTTCAAATTTGAATTCTGCTGAAATAAAAATGAACATTTGTAGAGTGCCAAATCCATCGAAAAGCATGCTCAAAGCACATTGAGTCAATAGATATACATGCATACAATAGTTATTCACTAAATAAGTGAGTCTTCAGCTGTGAATTGAAAGTAGTCAAAGTTTCACTGTTTTTGATTTTCAGAGGTAAATCAATCCACAATTTTGTAAAAACTACACTAAAACTTTGTCACCAAATTGTTTCTGTTTTGACTGTGGAATGACAAGAGTGTTCTGTTTATAAGATCCCAAGGAACGATTTGTACGATAGAATATTAGCAGTTCTGAACAATCCGTCAAACAAATCAGAGCCTTGGTATGGGCCCTGCAGGGCGGACTTTTTGGACAGACAGATAAAATGAAAACAAAGCTTAACCTAGTGACAAAATAAAGTTTTGGAAATCTAACATCACACTAAGTTGACTTTTCTTTTAATTGAATACCTTGAATTTGTACTGAATTGACTATGGATTAAAGCATTTTGTCTGGAACCACTCGACGATTGATTGGTTATTTGGGATTGATTGGTTGTTTGGGATTTGGGATTCAGGTAAGTCACCCGAGGTAGCCTATATTCGACCACATTGAAGTTTCTGTATTCACGGCTGGAATATCAGGTAAATGCATTTGCGGCAAGATAAATTTTCAGTTTGTACGCTTTTGTCTCAAGGGACCATTTTATGTTGATCTGAAATTTCTCGATTTCTCTTGGAAAGGACACCGGTGAAATTTGATACACCCTTCATAAAAGGCTTCTGGTTATTAAAAAATTTAAGAATCATGTCGTGCTCCAAGTGTATAAAGTATTGAATTACACCAACCATATATTAATCATTAATGTTATACTTACGTAAACAATTTCACCCACCGTCTGCTTAATATTATCCATGATGTATATTATTGTTGGAATACTGTAACAAGAACGTTACTCAAAAATCTATTTAATTTTTACACATGTGGAAACCAGTGACGTATTAAATAGAAATACCCAGTATATGTTAATAAACCCGAACTAATGCCAGGTTCCCACTATCACGTTTCGTGCCACGTAAACACATCTGTGCCGTCAAATTTTCTGAGGGGGGGGGGAACGTTGTCCTACATGGTAAGCCCACCCTTCGCCCCTCGAAGATGACCGGCATCTTCGTCCATAACTTGAAATTTTGGGGGGCATTTCAGGTTCTACCCCCACTCCCCTACAACATTTCATTGAGCTTGTGAGCCTTAGTAACATCCTCCGGCTTGAAAGATGAGACAAGTGGAGTATCGTGAGCATAGGAATGATCAATATCATGGTTATTCATAATTACAGCTAAATTACGACAGTATAACAGAAACAGTATTTGACCAAGTACCATTCCTTGAGGCACGCCGCAGGTACATGTAAGGCAAGTAGGCAGCGATTGAACATTATTTATCAATGCTTTCTCTTGAAGTTCTTGTAAGTATGACATCAGCCATTTATGAACCATTCCAGTGATACTGAATTCATATTGGAGTCGATCAGCAATGATCTTATGATGAACGATGTCGAAATGTCCATAAAGTGAGTACTGCTGCATATCCCCATTATCAACAGAACGTTTCAGATCATTCACAACACTCAGCACGGTACTTTCTGTTCTTTAAATGATGTGATGGTGTTTTTCCGAGATGGTATAGCATATTTTCAAACTGAAACAACAGTTGGATTATAATCTGTTTTAAAAATGATTATTTTCATTTTTCTGAGTCGAGCACTCTGGATAGCTTCAGACTGGAATAATTCTTAAGTTTTAGGAAAAATATGTTTATTTGATCTTATAATCAAATTGGCCAATTTGCTGTTCAAATTATTTATAATGGCTTATGGCAGAACAAGTACTTTCGGATTGGCAGATTCTGCTTCAGTATTATCCTCGGTATCCCCAGTGTTATCGTTCTGTTCAATCCACAAACCCCTTGGTCCATTCACAGGTGGAGACACATGGTAAATTATATGCCCTGATAATTGTACTATTTTTATTGACCAATTAAGAAATTCCATAAATATAAAGTGTGTTGTCAATATACTTAAGGCAACTTTTTTCTGTGCACATCACTCCTTTGTTATTAAATTTCGAGCAATTTTCCTAATGATCAAACATACAAGCTGCTGTATTGTGGTGAACATAAACTATGATGTAATCTGTTTTTCAATTGGTTCGTAGAAACAACCTTTGTGGCCAATGAAAACATCAAGGGGCGATAATCTGGATTTGTGAATACCCTGTGAACAGACCATGGGTAAAGAGAGAAATGGGGTTCAGTGTCCACGACTCAAACTAGGTCATTTCGGGACTAAAATATGGTTTAATTTTATTTCAATAATTCGCTTGCAAGTAGGGATCTTTAACAGTGGGGAAAACCGAAGGACCAGGAGAAAACCTACGAAGTTGGACAGGCGGCCCAACTCCTTGTCACATATAACTAGGGATTCGGTGGGAGGAAACGAGGATCCGGAGAAAACCCACGAGGTTAGACAGGCGACCCTACTGCTCAGCACGTACAACCGGGGATTCAAAACCACGCCATTTGACTCAATGACATACCTTATGATACAGCACGTACATGCTAACCATTCGTCCATTCACCCCCCTGACCATGGCATGTCCATGGGTAAGAGGATTACATCGGGATAATGCCACTGGGAATACTAAGGATGCTTCAGTATCAATTCCAGAGGTAAATAAGTCTTTTTCCTGAGAAATAAGTAGGAAAATCTTTTTACAGGTGTTCTCAAAGAGAAAATTAAATTTGTGTCCTAAAATTAATACAAGGTGCTATTTCCCCTACCACTGCCCAAAACAACCATTATTCTTTCTCACTAAAAGTTTATTCCCACAAAAAAATATACCATTATAGCATTTCATACAATCAAAGACTAATAAAATCAACAAATAACAAAAAAATAGTGTAAATATTTCAAAAAAACCAAATACGTCATTGTAATCATAGTCACCATATGTTGATCTAATGCAAGCTTATACTAGTGCATGTTTTATTTTAAGCAAAGATTTATAAAGCATAAAGAATTAAGTAAAATTTGCTACCAAAGAAACATAAGTTTTAACCAGGAAAATGTTTTAATAGCAAACAGTTTATGAGATATGCTCCTGAATGATAATTGTGTACCAAAAATTAAGTAACATTTGTTTACATAGAAACATGTAAGTTATTCAAATGATTGAGAATTTATCAATAACAAATAGTTTATGAGATTTGCTCCTGAACGATAATTTTATCACCCAATGTCACATTCTACAGTAGATATCGCTTGTGTGATCACTTTCATATTCTACTGAGTGATATCTCCTCCATGAATTTGATTGATCGATTAAAAAGGGTGATAAATAAAATCTTCTCAGATTTTTTTATATCAAAAAATATCAGCATTCGTCGACTTAAAGTTCCAGTTTCATATTTTTAAGTTATATTTTTAAATTATATTAAAATAAAGCCCTAAAATAGATTGTATCTATAAACAGTCCTACCTTGTTAAAGAATAAGCCTATTAATCCTATAATTCACTATTATCGGTTGAGAAATTGGCAAATATATCATTTTTAACTTCAAACTCAAACGTTTGAAGATGGCCATTCTACGGAGGGGAATGGGAAAACAAAGGATGTAATTGTGTTATTATTTCCTGTAACAGCCTGTGTCAGTGATTTTAATGCCCGTGAAATATTGCCCATGATCGTATAATAGTGAGTTGACAAACTTTTGAACAAAAGGTATAGAAATAATTATGTTTTGACTTTCTTAGAAAATATGAAATTCCCACTTTAAGTAAAAAAAACAACTTAGCTTTGCCTCGTTCTGTTTTTTGATGTCCGGAAAGACTTCTAGGAGATTCTCTATGTATACCAAAACTAAGTAAAAATTATATTCTATGGAAAAACAAATGTTATTCACCTAAGAAATAGGAGATTTATTTTGAAGAGATATGTTCGGAAACAAAATCCAATGAAGTCAATTTCAATATCCCGTGGTAACAACTTAAGTGCTTAACCTGATTGATGATGAAAAAAAAATTGATGAAAAAATTTGTTGCCTTAATATAAACTGAATATATAAAAAAATAAATAATCGCTACATGTAAACCATGTGAATTCCCCCACAGATATAAAATCTGCCTATACTGTATAATTTTCTGGCCTTTGATTCATAATCTAACTAGATCAGGGTTCTTTTCAAACCATTCACAGGTTTCTTTAATTGCTGAAAATATAATTTAATATAGAACATTTAATGATTAGAAACATTGCAAGGATTTTTTTTTATATATGATACAATCAATTGATAAAACAGGCATCAGTCCAATAAGTGTAAAGGATCTTTTTTGATGGCTGCAAATATTTAGCAATTGATTAAACTGTCTCGATGTTAATATTTTCCATTTTCGAAAAATATAAAATGCACAATAACTCAAATTTATCATCATTATCAATAACAACATGTCAGGTGGATACTTTCATAGAATTGTTCACTTTTTGATAAAAGAATGGTAGTTGGTGAACTGGTAGTTTTCGACATTCTTTTTTTCAAATAAGAGTAGGACACATGATTTGACCACATTTTCGGCTGCCATTTTGGATTCAAGTATGGGAAGTTGACTGTATTTATCAGAAGTGCTTTCACTACTATATTTTCCATTTCATTTACCAAAAACACCTTATTGAATGCCCCTCATAACACAATGTTAGTCCAAGATGAAAAAAAATAGTTTTTTTCCTGGGATATTCTTACCTTGTTTAATTGGTGTAAACTTGAAATCTGGTAAGTACTTTCTCAATTTAGCATTACTAGCAGTCTTCTTGAATTGACCGTCAGACTTTTCAGTATCAAACTTACAACAGTTAAAGAAATAATCAATACAGAATCATAATAAATACAAAGACCGGCTGAACCCTGTAGCTTTATCCATAAATATAAAGAATACCCATTTCAGAGCATAATCCACAAAACAGATTCCCATGACCTTCAATACAACTTACTTTGATCTACAAAACTCATGATCTACAATGACCGGTTCCCTGTATGTACAAGAAAGTTTCCCTCTTTATTGTAAAAAGGATACAACTACTTTTCCTTTGAAATCCATGGCCTCAACAACCAATTCTGCTGCCTCTTTTATAGAAACTTCATCCTCTTCCCCAACTACAACACAATAATTTCACTGTCATTTTATATTGTTTATAAAAATAGGCTTGTTCAGGCTTTTTGATATCTTTCAATGGAAATGCTCGCAATTCAAAATCCACAAAATTTAAACATTGTAAATTTTAAAAAGATTGGGTTTATATTTCTGACCGAAATTCTCAAAAGGGTATTTAACACAGGATTAACCAAACAGATTTGATTTCAGACAGTACGACACTGTCGTGTTCTAAACAACAGTATGTGGTACCTAGTATAAAATTTAATACTCAAACAAGTCTCATTACCACAAAAGTAAATTTTAAAAAAGTAACATTACAACAGTCAGATTTTTTAATAGAGTAAAAACGAGTCTTACCAGAGAGAATTATGGGATCAATTTCTTGATATTCTCGAAGTACCCACAAAAATAAGCGGGCCAGATCTAAAGAGTAGATAAACTGTCGTCTTGGTGAACCTGTTCCCCATATCACAAATTCAGTATTGTCTTCTGAAAATCAGGGAATAAAAAAACTTTAATAATTGCTCAAAGCATTATGCTTAATGCTAAATGTAATTCAAATCAAAAGAAATTGTATCCAGTCACATTTTAAACAAATAGATAAAACATATTTCAGAAAGTGATAAATTGGGTATTAAGTCCACTCAAATACATGCCTGGATGAACCTAATTTGTATCTTTATTTCTATAATTTGCTAGTATATAATTCTCATTAGGGACCTTTCGCATCGGTACGAAAACGAATACGAAAACGTCATCAATTCATGTGTACTTGTGACGTCAATCCGTAATGAGTGTTCGGTCAGTAAAAAACGTTACGTGTATTGAGCTGGATTCACGTAGGCATGTAAACAAACATGCTTCTGTCTTATATATTATGGAGGTCAATCGTATTCAGAATTAGATGTTATGTACTTATGTCTAATACTGCTTTTGCAATACAAAATACCTCTATTACTTATGTCATGATACCGCTAATTCAAAATACAAATGTTACTTTACATAAAACAATCGACACAAAACCTAAAATGATACGTGCAATGTCTTTTCACTTTCGACATTGAACATTGAACAAAGCATAATTGTCTTGGCATCTTCTACATTTCACTATCTACATTACATCTTCGTCTTTGTAACTTCTACATTGCATTAGCGAACGTGTTTTATCTCGACTGCATTATCTTTTTATGACATGTGGGCGGAGCCTAAAAGAGGTATGAAATCATCAACAATAATTTCTCCCAAGGAAAGACAACTCTGATAACCTTGTTATGTGCCTTTTTTAGTCAAAAACCTTAAGGATGTCAATTCAAAATATACGACTAGAACTTAGTTGAAGATTCAGAGTAATAGCTAATAGCTTAGAATCTGGTCAATCTCTTGATGAATCAAAACATCGAATTGAAAGTTCTTGTAATATTTTATCTACACTAGATCTTGAATACAGCCATTTTAATTTTGAAAATTGTACATTACATCTTTCGCAGTGCTTGAACTTAATAGAACGTGAAATTGTTGAAACTAGAAACCAATCTAGTGTAGATAAAATATTACATGAACTTTCAATTCGATGTTTTGATTCATCAAGAGATTGACCAGATTCTAAGCTATTACTCTGAATCTTCGAGTAAGTTCTAATAGTATATTTTGAATTGACATCCTTAAGGTCCATTTTTGACTAAAAAAGGTACATAACAAGGTTATCAGAGTTGTTTTCCTTGGGAGAAGTTATTGTTGATGATTTCATACCTCTTTTAGGCTCCGCCCACATGTCATAAAAAGATAATGCAGTCGAGATAAAACACGTTCGCTAATGCACTGTAGAAGTTACTAAGACGAAGATGTAATGTAGATAGTGAAATGCAGAAGATGCCAAGACAATTATGCTTTGTTCAATGTTCAATGTCGAAAGTGATAAGACACTGCACGTATCATTTTAGGTATTGTGTCGATTGTTTTATGTAAAGTAACATTTGTATTTTGAATTAGCGGTATCATGACATAAGTAATAGAGGTATTTTGTATTGCAAAAGCAGTATTAGAAATAAGTACATAACATCTAATTCTGAATACGATTGACCTCCATAATAATATATTCAATTTCAAATCATTCTAGATATTTTGATTGTGTAGGGTATGAAGAATGTGGTCAAATGCAATATTCTGCTTGAATTGTTGTATATCCACCAAAATATCGGATGAAAACTTTAGCTTGAACGAGAAATTCATTGAGAGGAAATTAACGCCATCTAGCTATTAGCGTACGTTGGATTGCGAAACTGTTTGTTAGAAGATATGATAACGAAAACGAACATATGTTTGTTTTGGTCTTCGTTTTTGTATCGATGCGAAAGGTCCCTAATATCAACAATCCCAATCTCAAAAATTCTGAACTGCAGTGCTTACAAGAGTTTAAAGAGGGGGGATACAACTATGAATGTCGACAGAATTCATCTGTGTTAGCCAAGCAATTTGCACAGGTACAGTGTTTACAGTAACTATGGATGGAGGGACAAATGGAGTGACCGGGGTTACAACAATAATCCCAAATGATATTTAGTGTAAATAAAACTACAAATTACCTGGTTTCCAAACATTGTAAATGTTTCGTTTTTGTTTTTAAATATTTTGTTTTGGACTCGTTTGGGCCAAAAGACCAAAAAGCCTTGTAATTTTGTCAGAATAAGATAAAAGAAATAAACTAACTTTTAGCTGTATGAACTTTATTAATAAGTCCAGGTAAAACATGTCCATCTTCTAGATTAAAGTTATCATATGGACCAAATACATTGGTAGGAATGACAGAAGTAAAGTTACACCCATGTTGTGTATGGTATCCTCTATTCTGAATGTCTATCATTCTTTTAGCATAGGAATATCCAAAATTACTATTGTGAGGAGGACCATTATGAACCTGAAAAAAATTCAAAAAATAGGTTGCCAGGCAACGAAACATACGCCCACACAGCAGCTAAATCGTCCGGGCAGTCAACAAGACTTGTCGCATATTAAGTTATTATCAGAAAATTACCATGTAACGGTGATATAATCAAACGGTTTTTTAAATCGGATAATAATTTTGACGTCCAGAGGGACCACAAGCTAAAAAGGGTGATTTTTCGGACAATCATGAGCCATAATTTGTCAATTTTCGTCCGATTTTCACGAAATCCAAACTAAATCTTCATTACCATGTAACGGTGATATAATCAACCATTTTTTTTAAATCGGATAATAATTTTGACCTCCAGAGGGACCACAAGCTAAAAAGGGGATTTTTTGGACAATCAGGGGCCATTATTCAGGAAGTTACGATCCGATGGGCAAAAATATCGAATGGAACCAAGATCTTTGGGTTATTAACATACATGTCAAGTTTCATCAAAATCGGTTCAAAATTGTGACCTCTATAGGGTCCACAAGCTAAAACCATGATTTTTCGTACAATCAGGGGCCATAATCCATGAAGTTTCGATCCGATACATTCCAATATCGAAAGCAGCCGAGATCTTATGGGGATAAACCTATATTTCAAGTTTTGTCAAAATCGGATAAGAATTGTGACCTGTAGAGAGTCCACAACCTTGATATAACATATTTTCACACTATTCGCGTACAAACGGCGACCATTTTGCCCGTCAATTTTGGTCCGATTTTCAAGAAATACGAACTCAACCTTCATTACCATGTAACGGTGATATAATCAAACGGTTTTTTAAATCCAATAATAATTTTGACCTCCAGAGGGACCACAAGCTAAAAAGGGCGATTTTTCAGACAATCAAGGGCCATAATTCAGAAAGTTACGATCTGATGAGCGCAAATATCGAAAAGAACCAAGATCTTTGGGTTATACACATATGTCCAGTTTCATCAAAATCGGTTCAGGGGCCATAATTGTGACCTCTATAGGGTCCACAAGCTGAAAATGTGACTTTTTGTACAATCAGGGGCCATAATCCACAAAGTTTCGATCCGATACATGCCAATATCAATATCATATGAAAATGTGGGCGTATAAAAATCAAAACCATTAGATGTTGCTTTAGAAATGAACTATAAATTGAACATAAATCCACCATATGGTGCAAACAATGAATTATATTCTATATTCATAATAAAATGCCCCCCCACCCAACAATTGACATATTGGTAAATTTCATTGTAACATGTGCAAAATTATATAATATCAACATGTATAATATAGCCTGGAGATATAAAATATTGGGGATTTCATCGACCCACAGCTTTAATTCTGTGAGCAGTTACAAACAGTTACATTAGTTTGACAATATTATGGTATTTTGATTTTGCGAGTCTGAATTAACCCAATCAAGAAATTTAAAATATTTCTATTGGCCCAACTATAAAATTTAAAAAAAAATTAAAACATACCATAGTTTCATCTATAGGATAAGTTGTTTTATCAGGAAATATGCACGTAGATAAACAGGACACTACTTTTTTTACTCCCATTTCATAACTGATATTTAAAACATTATCATTGATAATAGTGTTTAATCTCTGAAAATAATACCAACATATTCAATAATTTAATAACTTTAATTGAGTGACTTCAGTTTAGAGTGTACTGTGCACACTTTTTTTGAAGATATTCAAGCTTTCATTTTAAATGTTACAGTTATCTGCTAATAATTTGAAATGACTTTCTTTTAAAAAAAAATTGTACATGAGATGAAAGGAATCTATAGGGAGTATGACGTAATTTACAAAGCTAGGAATCCATGCCGTAAAATCCTGCAAAACTAATTCTTACCTAATGCATCTTTCAATACAATCCTCTTATTTCTCATTTTTATAAGCAATAATTACAAACATGGCCGTGTCAACTTACTAGAAAATCAAGGTTGTATTTTAGGTTCTTAAACAACCCTCCAACCATAGCAGCTAAATGGATCACATGAGTGGGCTTATACTTCTCAAACATAGCTTTAGTTTGTTCACGATTTCTACAACAAAAACATTTGTCAAAATTGGATAAAAATTATTGTTAGTCATGAGGGCATAACAGGTCCATATGAAAATGTGGATGTATAATATATATTTACATGTATAAAGATCATTGCAACGTGAGCAATAAAGTCACAGGACCCACAGGTTAGCATGTTTTGTTCAGTTAAGCTTTATGTTTATATCCCAAAGATCTTGTGTCCTTTCGATAATGGCATGTCCGGGTGTATGAAAAATCTCATTTTTAGCTTGTGGATCCCATAGAGGTTGAAAAGAAAAATGTGATTTCAAAAACCATTCAAATATAATATAATATTATTAATATGTTTGTTAAACTTCAACGATAGGATACCAGACAATGAAACACATTCATAGTCATCCAAGCAGTTCACAAAGGTTGTCACATTTTTAAATCATGGGTAATGACTATATACATGTATGTACTTAATAAGTTTGTATTGGGAGTACAAGGAATGGAAGAAGAACTTAATTGTGTTTTGGGAGTACAAGAAATGGATTGTGTATCGGGTGTTTAAAGAATTGATGAAAAGGAATTGTATATGAACTGATAGCTGATGGGCCATTAAGGGCCAGTCGACAATTAAATGCCACGACAAAATATGATCAAAAGGTTAACCAATGTGTATTAAATGGACTCCTCTGACCTTACAAAATGACAATAGGGTAGGACACCAATAATACCAGTATTCTGAATATTTTGTGGTACTACAAGAATGTCAAGAAGAATCGTCCTGTCAGTAAATAATAAACTGAAATGATATTTAAATAAGGCTGCATACTTTAGATCAGCATCTTTGGATGAAACAAAAATCCATTCTTCATTTTCTTTTTTTTCACCTTCATTTACAACCTTTTCAATGGCTTTTCCAACCAAACCAGTACCTCCAGTAACAAGAATAACACTTTTACCCGATGCCATCTTAATCTGCAATAATCATTTATAATTAGAAATATAATTTAAACATTATACTGACAGCATTTTTTACATCACGGACAATAACTATGTGCAATTTGAAAATGATATATTTGTTCAAACTATTTAACTAAAAATAGCAAATTAGACGATTAATAGGATCACAATGGAAAACCATAGGCTCAATCAAATGTCAAACGAAAAATAAATATTTTGATTAATGCATAGTATGAATTCTCATTATCATGAGATACATGTAGTTTTAAAGTTGAGGGACAGGTTTACTGGACAGTAACATAAAATAGGCTCATATCAATGATTACCTTCATGCTAACGTTAATAATTTTGAACCTAATTGCATTGAATCATCTTAAGAGCGATTCTTTTTAGAAATTCAACTTTCGCAACAGTGTAGTTTTCAAATCATTTACAGTCTCTCAAATAACTTACAGGACTATAATATAAATCACTAAAGATACATTATACAAGATTTAGATGAAGATCTGATCGTGCTTGCTATTTCGTATGGCACTCAATATCTAAGCCATGGGAAGATCTTATAGGCTTTTCGTCTAACCCAAGGTATTAAGTGTATATTATTGTAAAAACTGTTGGCCTACTTGTTATTTGAGAGTTAGACTCGATTTGCCACTGTTAAATTAAATCATTAATGGAGACCATTGATTATAGGCTTGTCATGTGAATAAATGCCTAAATAATAATTCATATATATTTGAAGCTAGAAAAAAGGCCCTACAAAAGACAATTTAGCAATATCATGCCCTCATTTAGACAGGTAGCGACCTAGATACTGAGAACGTGCCCTTATTATGTCTTGAGGATGTGACACAACCCTTGGGTTATTTGTCACTAGTTCTCACCATGTTACAGTACCTAATAATAAGAAGAGGTTTTTAATACATAATGTCTTTAATGTCTTCAAGAGATAATAATGATTATGCTTCTTGAATTTCTGGGTTTATATCCTAATTTTGGTTACCAACTTACCATAGATTTGATTAGCGTACATTCTACTAAAGTATTTAATCCATTTCTAATGGAGAGGATTATAACCCAGACCAAAACATGTTAACAACCAAAGTTTAAGTGGACAAGAGGGATTATAAATTTGAAGGCAAGCTAATGGCTTAAAATAGCATTATGCAAGAGCAAAATCTGCTTATTACAGGTCTTTCTTTAGGCCTGAAATGTTATCTAAATAATCAATTAGACATTAATTAACATCTCCAGACCATAATAAACTCTTGATGTTAAGGCTAGCCTTCGATGTTGGCGGATTAAATTCCTATATGCCGCTTAATGGCCATTGATAATTAAATCAATCAAGTGGATAATCGAGACTATGCTGTTTATATTAATGATTTAATTATGATGACCGAGGCTATGTGAATATTTCAAACGCTTTTTTCTCGGCTAATAGTAGATCAATTTGAGTGAAATTTTCAGCAAATTACCTTTACACTATCTAGTTTTTAACTATTATAGTGAGAACTGCCATCTCTTTATCTTATCTCCCATAATGTAACTTTAAGCTTTGATTTAATTAATTAATTGTTAGTGTACAACAATTATACGGTTGTTGCACACTATGACAATACTGGTAACTGTGTTGTAATTACAAGTCAATTACGAGATAACTATGTTGCAATTACGAGATAACTATGTTGCAATTACAAGATAATCAAAATATTAAATTTTTTCCGTTGCTTGACCCTAACGAAACGAAAAATCTGGGCTTCGAAATGAAAAATCTATGCTTCGAAAATATGCAAACCATGGCATGCTCTGAAAAAATGGCATACCCTTGTTACTGATGGAATTTGATTTTTATTGCATAATTATTCAAATATTATCCCCAAAAAAGTAGTGTTATCTTCCAAGTGCTGATTTTTTATGCGAAAAAAAGCCACATAGCTGATGTAACCTGCACCAGAATAGTCCAGAGATGCCTTTTTTTCTGCACTGGATTTTTAAAATTTTGGGGGATCGCGTCGCACCTCCGGCGCTAGGCTTCCGTGCTACGAGAATTAAACCTGAAAGGTGATAAAATCAAAAAATATAAAATATTTGTATAAATATAACTTCTAAAATTACAGTTATACATCTTCATTTAAGCATGGACCTCATAAGGTCCATGATTTAAGCTATGGATACTGATCGATTATATTGAACAAACTAGACATTAATATTTTATTTGATGAGCTTGGCCTTCGAACATGACAACAAAACAAATAAATACAGAGATGCCGGTGGCGATCTGATATAGGTATCCGGTGTGATGTTTTCTAGTTTGTAAACGTCCCTCTACCAGCATAGCACAACTACAACAACCATCGCCAGTCGCTGATGTCTTTTTGTCCACACATTGTTACAATAACTAATTGGATTTCTATGAAAATGCTTCTAATTTACCTGTTGTAAAGCCTATGATAGTTGATCCTGTACCCTTCTTACAACAAGCCAAATGAAACTGCCGGTCTATCGCTCAACCGTCGATGCTTGCCACGTGATAATGTCTGATGTCGCTGCGATCAATACGACGCCATGTATGCCACGCCCACTTTTATCTTCCTTCGCTTGGCTTTTGTTCCTTGCGGTAACCATGCGCTGTTTTATTTATTCAAGGCGAGATTTAATGGAGATTGAGATATCTCCAGAATTATACACAAATAAATGGAAATATCTTTTTAAGAATTAACAGATTGCCTCCATAACGATTCCCCATTGATGGATTTATGTACTTAGATCTGTGTATAGTAGGAACCCTGCGACTCACCATTTATATAGAACAATGTATTTTATCATTTAAGATATAAATGTACTTAATATATGCTTGTAGAAATCTGACGTAAATAAAGTGTTATAAAAAAAAAAAAAAAAAAAAAAAACCCAATGATTTTCGCTACGAGCGTGTCGAAGACCGCATTATTTGGTAACACTTTCAAGCAATTAGGTAAGGAAAAAGAGTTTGTTACATTCTTTGTTGCAGTTTCATATGTTCACCCAATTTAATATTCCCAATAAAGAGATGTAAGAAATGTAAACAGCCAAGTTCAAAGCGGGGCGAACTCAATAACTATATTTTAGGTCATTGAAGCTTTATAATTACAAATATAATGTTCATGTTTTTATATAATAAACAATATCATATTTAATATATCTCATGAAATTTTATGTAATTGACACTCAGTTGTATGCATAAGAATTGCAAAAGTAGAATCTAAACGGCCAATTATATGCAATCAAAAGATGAAAAAGACACAATTTATGTGTATATAATGACATGGCAAGCGGGTCGACGCGAAAAACTTTATTAAAGATAGGCTGGCACTGCCAGGCAGGATACGCCCACATTTTCGAGAGATGGATAGAGAACAAGCAATACCGAAAGTGATTTTTCCTACATCATTAAGTTAGAATTTGATATGTGCAAATATCGAAATGAATCAAGATCTTTGGCTTCAAATTCGACTGGGGATCATGTTGCTAAGTGGGTAAGATGCTGACTCGGTAGCCTTGAGGTTGGGTGTTTGATCCCTGCATTGGGTGACAAAGTTTATCTAGATTTTCTGGCGTGGTTTCCCCTTGTTAGTGATGAAGGATGGATGGCCTGACAAGAACAGCTGTCAATTTTGGTCCGATTTTCACGAAATTCGACCTCAACCTTCATTACGATGTAACGGTGATATAATCAAACGGTTTTTTAAATGGGATAAAAATTCTGACCCCAGAGGGACCACAAGCTAAAAAAAAGGTCATTTTTCGTACAATCAGGGGCCATAATTCAGGAAGTTAGAATCCGATATGCGAGAGAGAGAGAGAGAGAAATGGGGTTTAACGTCCACTCAACACAACCAGGTCATTTCGGGACTAACATATGGTTTCAATTTTATTTCAATAATTCGCTTGCGCGTAGGGGTCTTTAGCCGTGGGAGGAAACCGGAGTGCCCGGAGGAAACCCACGAGGTTGAGAAGGCGCCCCTATCTCCATGCCACATACGCTCACACCGGGGCTCGAAACCACAGCCGCAAGCCAGAGGTGACCGGCCAGCTAGAGGTCGAAGCGCGGCACTCTAGACCACTAGGCCATCCCAACCCCCCTAAATCCGATATGCACAAATATCGAAAGGAACTAAGATTGTTAAGTTGTAAACATGTGTTTCAAGTTTCATCAAAATTGAATGAAGATTGTGACCTCTACAGGGTTCACAACCTTGATATACCATATTTTTACACTCTTCGCGTACAAGCGGCAGCCATTTTTTCAGTCAATATTGGTCCAAGATCTTCGGGTTATAAACATGCATGTCAAGTTTCATCAAAATCGGTTCTAAATTGTGACCTCTATAGGGTCCACAACTTTGATATAACATATTTTCACACTATTCACGTACAAACGGCGGCCATTTTGTCCGTCAATTTTGGTTCGATTTTCACGAAATTCGACCTCATTCATCATTACGATGTAACGGTGATATAATCAAACGGTTTTTTAAATGGGATAATAATTCTGACCTCCAGAGGGACCACAAGCTAAAAAGGGCGATTTTTCGGACAATCAGGGGCCATAATTCAGGAAGTTACGATCCGATGGGCGCAAATATCGAAAGGAACCAAGATTTTGGGGTTATAAACATGCATGTCAAGTTTCATCACAATCTGTTTTAAATTGTGACCTCTATAGGGTCCACAAGCTAAAAACATGATATTTCGTACAATCAGGGGCCATAATCCATGAAGTTCCGATCCGATACATGCTAATATCGAAAGGAACCAAGATCTTATGGGGATAAACCTATATTTCAAGTTTCGTCAAAATCGGATAAGAATTGTGACCTGTAGAGAGTCCACAAACAAATTGTGGACGGACGGACGTCCGGACGGACAGGGGCGACGACATAATACGTCCACATGAAAATGTGGGCGTATAAAAATGATAATTACATGTTTATCTTCCATGCCGAGAGTCCTATTTATTTAAAGGGCCAATCTCGACTATATTTTGGAGAATAAAACTGCTTAATTTCGTGTTTAAAGTCCTTAAAATCCTGTACCCTTGGGCCAAAAAACTAACTCAATATATGATATACGTTTTCAAACAACTTAAACCGGCCAGTCTTTATCTGCAAACGGAGAACTATGTCCCAAGCAGTATTATAAGGTCTCTGGATAAAACCAGACTTTTATTTTATACAAAAATAACGTGTATGTGAAGTGTACATTTCGTTATCAAGTACAGCACGTGGGTCATGTACTGTATAGATCCACAGAAGAACGACAATAGATTATCAGATCACCCAACGAAAAAAATTGAATCGAACCCCCAAAAGAGTTGCGTATACCCGGAACCCATCCGGATAAGCAATCCGAGAGAATTTTTTATTGTAGTGAAGACAATTACACCACCGAATCCCCCACCCCCATTGTGAACTCAACTAGGTCGCTTGTGGGAAATGTCCCAATACTAAAACATTCTATAATACCAATAACTTCATACTGCAATTTGCTTTTTGGGCTTAACTAGGTCGCTTTTGGGAAATGTGACGGATAACAACTACTGAAATTTGCTGTAGGTCCTACCAATACTAAAAATTTCTACAATACTAAAAAGTTCATACTCCTATTAGTTTTGTTCTCCCTGATTACACCTTTTGAATCCCAGGTTGGGAAACTCAGTTCTCAAACACAATGTCATGATTTTGTAATATATTTACTGTAACCGGCCCCTTTCGTCAATGACAATAAAAACCTCTTTAATCAATGGTTATATGAATCAGTGATTCAAATTTTAAAACTTAATTTTAACCGTTGACGAAGAGAAATTCTAGTCTAAGATTAGCTAATCTGACTTTTGACCGATTAAACCTAAAAACGAATTAGTTTATATATTGTTTGATAATATAGTCTCATTTTTTTAAAAAAAGATTTTGTTTACTCCACACAACCAATATTAATTCTAATGTTCTGGGTTAACCAATATGGGGTCACTGGCTTCAATCGTCATTATGATAAAATGACGTCATGCCGTCTCCAGTTCATTAAAGCTTCTTGGCAACGAAAAGGCCTATTGTCTATCTTGTTAAACTGACTCTGATTTGTTGCTGACAAACAATTTGCCCTTGATTTCTC
This sequence comes from Patella ulyssiponensis, assembly GCA_963678685.1. Taxonomy (NCBI): domain Eukaryota; kingdom Metazoa; phylum Mollusca; class Gastropoda; family Patellidae; genus Patella; species Patella ulyssiponensis. The sequence goes on along the minus strand of OY783226.1, from coordinate 79,982,164 downwards.
CAAATATGGAAAGTTAAGTTCACGACCTTTCCATTGACGTATGGAGATTAGCATCAAGGACTGCGTGCGTTTTCACAACATTGGATTACTTTCGCTGATTTTTTCACAGAAAGACGTCATTTCATGGGCCTTTTTAATCAGGTAGGCTCATAAAAATCCCCCAAAACACCGTTTCCAGTTTTCTGATCGTCAAAATCCTTCTCAAATCACAAAGTTCTTTTGTATTTCTTGATGTTCCAACCTCAATCTCAAAATCGAGAATTTAACCCAAATCCATTGTTAACAATGCTTTTGTGCCCGTAGCACAAAATGACGTCGCGCGAGAACCGCCTGGTTTCGGTAAAGCGGCTCACATATGTAGAAAAATGAAATGAAAATGAGTTAAACGTCATTCTGTTCTGTTCTGCCCCGACACGACATGCAGTATTCTAGGGTGCTTCCAGAAATTTTCGCAGAGGGGGGGGGGGGCTTTGCCAGACTCATATTAAGGCATTTCAAGGAAATGTAACAGTTGACAATCCACGATGCCATCATTAGAGACTTTTGGCAAGTGACATTTTTCCTATCCGTATTACGTATGCGTATCGTATACGTGATACGTTGCGTCAGAGTATTTTTAGAGTTTTGGCAGATTCTTGCGTCGTGTAGGCCAACGTATGCGTCACTGAGCTGAGCTTAGTTATGTTACAGTATGATGGCAGTTATCTACCAAGATCACCATCAGTACTAGTCACGTGCCTTTCCTCCAATTTCTCGGAGTGAGTGAATTAAGTCGCTCGATAGTCGCTGGGCTACTAAAAGAAAATTAATGTCGCAACTTATTAAAAAAAAATCTTTGACTTCGACTCATTTGCATGGTCCCTCATCTACCTAAATTTAGCACGTAGTTCAACCAGCATGCAGTAAAAGTATGAAAATTCCGAGAAAAACCCATCAAAAATATTGATTAAATTCCAGGCTTTAGTATGGTTAAAATCACATCAAATATACACCTTGTTGTTCGAGGATACACATAGATTCATAAAAACGTTATGATACATTTCAGTGTCTAAAATGAAGACGGTGTTATACGGACCTTTTCCGTATGAAAGCTATTTGATACGGGCTGCCGTATCCGTGTGCCATATCACGTATGAGAAATACACACACATTGATGACGTCGCACGCAAAATCTATACGGATACACGATACGTACTAGGAATTTACGCTTGCCAAAAGTCTCTATTGTCAATAAATCACGTAGCACGTAGGCATACATACGTATCACGTTGTCAATCTCCAAAACAGAGTTGTCTTCCGTTGTACAGTTCACTGGATGCAAAAGCGCGCGTTTTATAGCTGAGGCGCTGGAGGCGCCAGCTAGCCTCCTCGCGAAAAAAAAATCAAAGAAGTTAAGAAAATAAAATGGGAGAAAAATGCTAAAACCGATGAAAATGTATCCTAGTTAGGGAGGGCCCTAAGGCAGACAAAGGGCCCCATGTCTGCATGGGCGTCACACATGGGGGATCCTGGATGGCGAGATTTAAAACGTAAAAAGACACATTATGGTTTGACGTAAATATTTATAAAGAATTAATGAGACCGGGGCCGATTGGCTGTGTTTCGTTCAAAAGTCTTTCTGACCTAGCGTAACCGAGGACGATAGCTTTTTCTGACATATGCATGGGCGTCACACATGTTTTCCTGGGGGGGTCTGAATATACCTGGACCCCCCCTAAAATTTGGCAAAGTAAAGTGCCCGAAATTTCATAAAACACTAATTTTAGGACTGGAATAGGAGTAAAACGCGTTTGCGGCCATCAAATATTCCAAAATTTTCGGGGGGGGGGGGTCCATACAAGGTCAGCTCCGCTTCTTCGCCCCGCGAAGAAAACTGGCCGCAGCCCGTAAACCTGCCTCGGGCATTTCTAGTTTTGCTTCCCTAACTGTCATCGAGTCCTAATAAAACACTAATTTCACTTTTCTTTTAATTGAATACCACGAATTTGTACTGAGTTGACTATTGATTAAAACATTTTGTCTGGGGCCACTCTACTTTGTGAATGCAACTGCAACAGTGTGATTAGATGGAATTCAGAGTGGGATTTCGGTTACAGAACCATTAGATACTTTTGGACTTGCTCACACAGGCTAGAATAGCAGAAAACGCATTTACCTTGGTTAAATTTTCAAAATTTTCTCGGGGAGGGTGAGGCTCCCATAGCCCGCGACGATTGATTGGTTGTTTGGAATTCTGGGCAGCCAGGTAGGCTATATTGGACCAAATTGAAGTTGATGTGGGTGTAAACGATTGATTGGAATTCGAGTCAGCAAGTCACCTTAATTAGGCTATAGTAGACCACTTTGAAATTGCTTTGTTCATGGGCTGAAATAGCAGGAAAAAGTGTTTGCAGCCGTTCAATATTCCCAAATTTTCTTAGGTGGGGGTAAGCCACGCTTCTTCGCCTGTCGGGGAAGACCGGTGCCGCTGTCTGTAAACATGATAAACGTTGTATTGGTGTGATATTTTAGTTTATGCCAAACAATGTTTACAGAAGACTGAGACTTCAAACAAAATTTATGGGGGTACCCCCCCCCCCCCCGAAGTTGCGGACCCCCCCCCCCCCCAATATATATTTCACGGCTACGCCCCTGGACATATGAACCCTTTGATACACATACATGAATTTGAACTTTGATAAAAGAAAAATATCGAATTTTCCAATTTATTCCGGGCATACGAAAACCTGGAAAGACCAAAGAGATTTACAGTTATAGGTTTATGAGTCCTTTGATACGTACATTTTTACATTACTATTTTCTTCCACAGTTTCTCAAACTTACTATAGCTTTCTTGTCGAATTTGAGAACCACATTGAGGTCTCGTTCAGTCATAGCGCGTTTTGTTGTTCAAATATATGAATTCGGCGACCCCGAAAACCTGACATAATTATATAATATGGCTATTATACACCGTCACAATATTAACATCGAAATTTCCGGCCAAAATGCGAACGACTGGTGCACATATCAGGCCAAACGTGACCACCCTTTGGAACAAAGCTATCTAGACTACCGCAACAATATGTTTATATTTGTATCTAAAATCAGTAAGCCCGAAATATAGTTCAGTATTACACTTGAAAAGGGTGACTTCACGATTTTCCCGTCAAAATGAGACCACATTTTGAAATTGGACCCCTAGCATAATTAGCTGTCAATTTTGAAAGGGTATAGGCCTGCCCAAGCTCATTGGATACAGCGGGTCGAATTGCTATACAAACCACCATGCCTTTTATACAACTAGATAACCCGAAAAAGTCCCACGGCGGGCATCTTGAACACAGTTTTTTTGTCCCATACGAACCTCTAGACACGGTTCCTTTTCAGACGCTCCCTCTTACACCACTGAGTGACAAATTAAACAGCACGAGACTGAATGTTTTGGGAAATCGAATTTGGGCCCTGGACAAATTTTGGCCCCGGGCGAGTACCTAGACTATGTGTGCTTTACAATAATTCGGTTTAAGGCCCTTACTATTAATCCGGTTACAGGTAGCCTTGGTACCAATTTTGCACGTGTCTTTAAAAAAATAGATCATGAAAAGGGAATATTATGTTGAAAATGTCAGTCAAATTACTTCATTCTGAGAGGAGTTATCGTTGTTTACAGAACAGTGTAGTCTCGATTATCATATTTAATAATCATAAATCTGTTGAAAATCAAAACCATCCGAAGTTCTAGAGACTTGATTATGGGTCTGGTATGTAAATAAATGTCGCATGAATTATTTTTAAAACATTTGAGGTCAAACGAAAGACTTGCAATAGGCCAATTTAGCTCTTAAATAACGCATTATTGAACTTATAGCGATAAAATCTCAAAAGATTTCACTACCTTCGGCATGATTTATTTTTAGCGATTAACGATTAATGTACATAGATGATAATTCGGCAGTCATGACGATGTGATTTGTAACTTATAAATTCCATTCAACCACAGGCTCTTGAAGGGATTAAAATAAAACTTCTTACACTCTTTGTCTATAATATGTGATCTATAGTCATAATATATAGTCAAAGAGTAGTAAGAAGTTTTATTTTAATCCCTTCACGTGCCTGTGCATTCAACGTCATAATATATTATTTACACAATCTGTTTCACGGAGGATTACGAAGCGGCCTAGCGTATATTGATCAGTGTGATATTTACATGTACCTTTTCAAACGGTTATGTCGCGCAAATAAATAATTATATATTTTGTTTGAAATTGTGTTCGATTTTTATGAAATGCAAAAAGATGTTAGCATAGGAATACAATACCCGCTGATATGAATATTATTTGGCTTGAATTTATATCGTTGCTTTGTATTAATATCCTAAAACACTCGTGGTAAATATCATATGACATACGAATACAACAAACCAAGCTTGCATGAATATTTCATGGTTTGATTTTCTACAGTCGCTATGTCAAAAGGTGAAGTAACTATATAACAACATTGTTATGCATACTGCCTCGGTTTTTTTAAAAAAAAAAAAAAGATGATGTCCCGCAATATGATCAAGCAAAGGGTGCCAACACAAATACTGATAGTTTGTCCATACAATATGTATCTACAGTTGTTCGTCGTTCGTTATTTTGCCAAAAAACAGTTTTATGCAAGTTGGTATAAAGTTCGAATATCATGATTGTACGGTAGCTGATAAGGGGCATGAAAATATTTTTATATATTAAAATTGACTTGGGTAGAAATTAAAATTGACTTCGGTGATAATTATAACAAAAACAAATTATATAAAAATTGGCTTTAAAATTCACTTGGATGGAAATTAAAATTGATTTAGGTAAAAATTATGAAAAAACAAATAATATTAAAATTGACTTGGATGAATATTAAAATAAGATAAATGATATCATTTTTCATGTCCTTTATCAGCCACCGCATGATTGTTATTGATTTAGTTATTTTGTTCAGTGAGCCTACTTTTGTTTCGAGAATTTTGAAAAGCATTTATTTTCCTTTCATTTAATGTAATTGAATATGTTTATTTAGTCGTTGTATGCCAAGTGTGATAAATAGTAAAACCGCTTTACAAAACAATATACTCATGTACGGGCGCGATGAATTTTAAGGCTGGGGTGGGGCGTAACCTGAAATGCCCGAAAAAAAATCGGTCGGATCACAAACGTGGAGGGGTGAGGGGGAGATTCGTAGATTGTGTAAAAAAAATTTCTAAATGAAATTTGTAAGAACCACGCTTGCTAAGTGGGTAGCCAGGAGGTCGTGTGTTCGATCCATGCATTGGCCTATAGAAGGTTTGTCGGCGGCGTGATTTCCCCATTACTGTGGCAATGGATTGATGACCCGAAAAGGACTGCTGTCTAGTCTTGCGGATGGCACGAAAAACCGAGGTCCCTTGTTAAATTGCCCACTTGTAAAAGATACCTTGTCAGTTGAATTCGATAAAAGAATGGACCATAGTAACGCTATACCCGGGCAAAAATTTCCTCATAGCACACTGTGGGGCGTTAAACCTAGGAGTATACCCCATTTCCATCCCAAACTTAGACTGTCTGTCTGCGCGGTTATTCCCGCCTAGAAGTAGATGGATCGCTGCGTGCAGTGTGGCTCCATTTCATTTCATTTTATGAATTTGTCACGCTACTAACAAATGCAATTGGGGTGGGGGGGGGTGGAATGGCCTAGTGGTCTAGAGTGCCGCGCTTCGACCTCTAGCTGGCCGGTCACCTCTGGCTTGCGGCTGTAGTTTCGATCCCTGGTGTGAGTGTATGTGGCAAGGAGATAGGGGCGCCTTCTCAACTTCGTGGGTTTCACCCGGGCACTCCGGTTTCCTCCCACTGCTAAAGACCCCTACGTACAAGCGAATTATTGAAATAAAATTGAAACCATGTGTTAGTCCTAAAATGACCTAGTTTGTGTCGAGTGGACTTTAAACCCCATTTCTCTCTCTCTCACAAATGCAATTAGATAGTTTTGATGATACGCGATGACAATTCTCGGGCTTTCGGTTCGGCGGTCTTCGTGTGTATTTTGACAACCAATTTGTCTTTATTAATATCATAATTAAGCTTCAATGGAGATGACGCGATATCTGGCCAGAACTGAAAATAAAAATAAAAAAAAACCCTTTAAACTGAATTTTTGTTGCATGCAAATATAACGTTATTCACGATTGTCAAGTTGTTTTCGACCACACCCATTAATTTATGTCACCGACGCTAGATGGAGCGACAGTATATACCTGCCTGACTCAGGTGTGCTGGGATTAATTTGATATTACTATATCCTTTATTCTGTGGATGCAATAATTTTTGCTATAATGTCGGCTGGTTACGTTTCAGTAACGAAAACATCTCAGTTTAATGAGTTTGATAATGACCAAGTTGATAATATACAGTTTTATAGACCGAAAGAAGTTGGACCATTCAGGTTGAAAAACACCTATAATAATCTCCGTCAGAAGCCATGGTTTCTTTTCGTAGCTGTTGGCTTAGCCATTCTGTTTTTAGTAATTGTTATTTCAGTTATCGCTTTATCCGTCCATGGAAGTTCACCAGCCCCTAAAGTACCACAGTATGATAAATATATGTCAAAGGAAAATGGTATGTTTTAAAGGGCTTTTCAAGTTAACATTTACATGTAAACAATGTAATGTGCTCTATTACACAACTGCCGTAGATACACAATGGTGAAGCGTACTATACAATAAAGGATGCATTGGCAGTAACAAAGAACAAGATTTGCATATATTCCTAAAATTTATGAAAACATACTATAAAAGCATCGTTTTTCGTTTGGCCTTTTCAATGACTAAGCATTTCATGGATAGGGTTGTTGTAGGCCTAACATTGTGTAAGCTATGCAGTTGTTATATTATATATAGTGTTCATTAGATGTCTGACCTATATTATATGGTAACTTTTGCTGGATATTTGGAGTGGGGGCAATCTGCGACTGCCGCATATTCTGTTTGTCCATGGGAATGTAACAAGGAGTAGGGCTGTCTGTCAAATCTCGTGGTTTTCTCTAGGTCCTCAGGTTTTCTCCCACTGACAAATACCCATAAGAGTAAGCAAATTATTTGAACAATATTGAACCATGTGTTAGTCCCAAAATGACATAGATTGTGTCTAGTGGATGTTATACCCCTTTGCTCTCTCTCTCTGTTTCAAATAGTGGAAGTTCCAATACATAGCCGATCGTATTGTTAGTACAGGTAGTAATAATCACACTGTATTGAACTGTATCAAGGACAAATGCCGGAACATATGTAAGTCCATCCTCCAATTGCATCCATTTCTATTTAATGTTCTCCGATGTACATGCATAGAAATGGTAATAACATTAATAAATTTTTGTTTAGAAAAGTAAATCATGATAACACGCCTGCAATAGTAGCTCCAAAGAGTCAGGCAGGTATATACAATAAACTACCATACAAGCCTTTACATAACAAAAGGTTAACTTAAACGTACATTATATGTAAGATTTAGATAAAGAGGTAGACAATTTTGTTTTAATAGTTCCAAAATAGATCTTAAAAAATGGATATTTTGAAAATTTCATTCAAATTACTTTATTCTGAGGGAAGTTAAGATCGTGGAACATGTACATTTAGTGTAGTTTGTTTTTTTATCCTCGAAAATTGTGAATTTTAATATGATATATGATACTATTGCTATTTAAGTCCAGATATTTGTGTCTTTTTCAGGACTACAGTTTTATCCAATCCCCATGGATGAAACCGTGTTGATTAACTTCCGACCAATGATCTACAATAGCTATAGGCATTACAATAGTTTCTTGAATGGATATTTATCTGGTGAGTAAATATGAAGAATATCACAATGTCGTGAAAACAAAATTCAAATAGCGAAAAACTATTAGAGTTACATGTACTAATGCCGGATCCATGATGGATTTGCCAGGCATGTTGGCCTTGGTCTAATTATCTACCAGTACTACAGTTTATCAATATATCATTATGCTATAACTAGAGAAAATCATACTGAAACATAGTCAGCATCAGGAAAACCAATTTTAGATAAATTCCTGCTTAAATTAATCCATGTTTCCAATTTTATTATTGAGTAAAATCTTAATCAGCGTAAACATATCAAAGCTTTGAGGAAAATGTCTTTTAATTTATCAATTTCTTTTACCAGATTACCATGCTATGCACCAAATTAATAACTCTGTGTATACTAGATGTAGCAAAGATTATGCACCGGGTGACAAAGTGTGTCGATTTACCCTAGCTGATCTGGGAGATCAGTGTACGACTCATAAGGAATATGGCTACCATGCAGGCAATCCCTGTATACTTTTTGTCCTGAAAATGGTAAGTACAAGTATAATGATGTGAATTTTGATATTGAAGTAAAAAAGAAAAATTATATATATTTTATTATTTAAAACCGGGGTCCAGGGTGGCTAAGAGGCTGGCTCACTAGCCTTGAGGTTGGGTGCTGTGATGGTACGAAAAACTTAGGTCCTGTGTACACATTGATGTGCACGTAAAAGATCCCTTGACAGTTGGAAATCGATATAAGAGTAGGCCGTAGTGCCATTGTCTGGGCAAAATTTCCCTCATAGCATACTGTATGGAACATGCCCTTCTTCATTAGCCCAGTTTGGAGTGAACAGTAGGATGCTAAATCTCATCCCATTTCATTTCATTTCACTTTCTTTGTTAAAACTTGGACACCTGAAGGTTTTTTTTTCAAACTTAATGTCTAACCTTGTAATTGATGTTTGTTGTCTGACAACATTTAGTTTAACATTGTCAAAAATTAACCATTTAATAACCAAGCTATAGAATGTGTATTATCTTGAATATATTTTTAGCCAGCCCATGTGAAACCTGCACCATTTACTAAAGATGAAGTAAAGTTTACCCTTGGTGATAGATGGTCACCAGATCATATCGGTATATCTTGTGAGGGAACAGTAAGTATCATATGCAAATGTTTCTTTAATAAGTTTGAGAGCCATGGTGACTCACAAACCCAGAGGTTCTATATAGAAGGAGAAAGTTAATCATGATTTTCCGGCATGGTTCTCGGTTGTCAATCAGAACATCTAGTTGTTCAGATGAGGCTGAAAACCAAGATCCCATGCACACATTGGCATGCACGTAAAAGAACCCATGACTATTGGAATTCGATATAAGAGTAAGTTGTAGTGCTGCTGTCCGGGCAAAATTTCCATCATAGCACACTGTATGGCGTATGCCCCTCTTCATTTGACCAGTCGGGACACAAAATCTGGACATTAAACACTGTTCCAGTTCTTACACACAATAAATGATATTCATCACTAAAAGATCAAATACATGTTTCTATAGAAAACTAAAATATTTTCAAACAGACTACCCTACTCTTTGTCACGTGCAAGCAGGGAATTGAAACCACACCACTTGACTCAATTACAGACCTCATGATACAACGCATACGCCCTAACCATTCATTCACCCAACTCCCCAAAATCAGTCAGTCATATTTAAATATGTTGAAAATCTCCCGCATCCGATGACATCAATTATCTTGGTGAGTTAATAAATGTCTAATTGATAATTTATTTAACATTTAAGGCTTGAAGGAAGACCTGCAATAGGCTGATTTAGCTCTTGAATAATGCCTCTTTAAATCTTTGATAATCTTCTCTTATTATTTTTTTTTTTTTTGTACTATTTTCAGACAGATGCAGACAGACACTTGATTGGCAGTAAATACGTTGGAGATATTGACCCTATTCAATACTTTCCAAAAGAAGGTTTCCCTACCTACTTCTACCGAAACTTGACTGGAGCTACAGACTTCCTCCATCCATTAGTTATGATTAAGTTCAACACCATACCTGATTTTCATTACATACAGATAACCTGTCGAGCCTGGGTTAAAAATATAGATATTGATCAAACTGATGATTATTCTACTACATTCGCTGTATATAAGCACTAAAATTGGTGTATAAACTAAAACACTTTAAAGATTTAGGTACTAAATTTGCTAACGATATTTAACAAATTTCCTCTTATGGTGACTTCATAAATGTTGCACAGGATTTTTACTTCTGAGCTATTACATATCAGATATTAGCTATTGTGTTTTTTCAACTGAGGTAAAAGTTTTAGGAATGGATAATTTTGTACCTAATGGGTTAAATACATTAAAACTCTTCTCTACGAAGTTGATAATTAAAAATAGTTTCATGCATTAGAATGAACGAACTCTTTATACAAACAATTAATATGCTGCACTCCCTTGGAATTCTATTGTATGTATTACTGTGAATGGAGGATTTTTTATTGCATTAGATTTTGGACAGACATGCTTTGCACAAGCAGTACTAGAACAATTGGTAGACGGCTTCCATAATTTCCTTACCTGGTAATTTGTGCAGGTGTGGGCCAACAGGATCTGTCAGTCTCGCCTGTTACATGCGGTAGAATTTGATATTTCAAAGAATGTAACCTTAATCACTATATCTCTTAAAAATCTCCAGTAATAAAACATACAAATTATAGAAAGGTCCATTCTATAGAGGAAGTGGAAAGGTTAAAGCTAGCATGGAACAATTCTTTAGTTATTGTGCTTTATGGAACATTTCTTTAGTTATTGTTCTTTACTTTGGACCGTATACTATGGATACTGTACATTCCAGTTATTGTAGATAATATATCATTTTATAAATTAATGATTTGAATATATTTGATTAATAACTCCCCAGTCATTAAATGTTGTACAATTAGGGACAGATACTAAAGATATGAAGAAATGTTGCTACAGGCTAGAGCAATCTATATAGGGGTATAACTCTGATGGTTTGCTGTTAAGGGATGGTTTTATTTTTACATCGCAGTTTTTTATTCCTGGTTAATTTTAATCTATTTTGAAAAATATTTTAATGATCAGTTAGGTAGCATACACTTGAGCCGATTGCAGTGGATAAGGAAGGGGAAATTTTAATATTTTGTTTTTTTAAGATGCAGTTGGTTCTCTCGTTTTGATTGCTTATTTCACCACCAGCTCCGCACAAGATGTGCTGATGAAGTTTCAGTCTCCTCAACACCTGAAAGCGACCCCCTAGATTTATATGCGTTTATTATTGTGTTTATCGTTATGATATAATCAAATAGTCGATGATATATGCAACTTTTAATAATATTCCCTATATTTATATACTATATTTTACATATATATGAAAAATTAATATTTGTGTTTTTTCTTATGACAAATTAATTATCTTTCTGTTCTCAGAAGTCACCCTTAAATTTTACAAATAATTATATGGATAAAAATCAAACTAAACTGTGCCTTTATAACTTTATATGGAATATTTTCCATAATAACGTTTCCCGTTTTAGTTCCCTATAGTGGCAAACTAAACAACAGTGCCACCTGTCACAAGAAATCAAATAAAATGGATACAGTAAAAAAAAAATGCAGATTTTGATTTATAACTGTTAAGGCTGTACTTAAAATGAATATGCATTAATCTAGCTTAATTTTGGCATAAAGTTGTATGTCGTGACAGCACCTCTATTCTGAAGATTGTTTTATGGCTGAGTAAAATATTTCATATTTTTCTCATACATAGATTTATATTTCTGGTTGCATTGTTTAAAATTAGAAATTTTCTAATTTTGTAAACATTCATATTGAGGAATTACTTCTCCATTTTTAAGGACAGCCAACATAGCTCTACTTCTTTTAAGCAGAGATGTGTTTATATCGTGTTGTGACTGTACCTGGTCTGGTCGTAATATGTTTCAGACTGGAGGTTTCAAGTCTTTGTTCAAAATTTGCTCAGTTTGTCACACAAAACGTAAACAAGATGCCTATGACAAGCCAATAATTCATTCATTCTGACCTCATTCAAAGGCCATTTTCTATCCTGGCAGTAGGCATGTTTGTTGCCTCCAGCAACTTATATTTAATTGTACATAGAACAGGATAACGTTTCAATCATTTTTGCTTGTAGAAAAATAGTTTCGATTTTATAATATATGGTGTAATGTGAATAATTTGAGAAGTTGCATTTGTTTCATTCTAGAAATATATTTTCTTTAAAAAAAACTTTTTAAAAGATAAATCATGAATTTGTACACAGAGAACCTGTACAGTCACTTTGTTGCTGCCAATTCATGATAAGATTATATTTTTCCTATTACTACAGATATTATTAAATTTTTGTTGGGTCCAGAATATACTTTTAAGAATTTTAATTGATTAGTTTAGTTAATAGGCTTTGCTAGCTAGTGTGTTCTATAGATTTAATTTTGAGTAGAATGTTTCTTCATGTTAACATTATTACTTCTCACAACCCCCATAATAATGTAGTAATTATTAATAATTGTCAATTTTATCATTAAATACTGCACTAGATAAAGAAATAAAAAGCATCATTAAAGCTTGGCGCAGACGGTCAACTTTTCGTCGCTTGTTGCTGCAATGGGCAACTACTGGCAACTCCGAGCAATTGGCAACTCGAGGTCTTCCGTGTGCGCTGACTGGCAACGAGAAGCAATTTCCACCAACATGTCTTCCATCTCCACGGATCATGTTAATGTTGTTAGCTGTTCCGACGACACCATCTTGAAGTATCACATGACAGTAGAACGCTCGCTGATTGGACAGTTAACCAGTTGCTTGTTGCCTGTTGTCGCCTACCGCCGCAGACGAGCAATTTTGAAGCAACAGATGAACAATTGCTCGGCGACGAACGATTTTCTGTTGTCGAATATCAAACATGTTTGATATTTGGCAACGAGAAGCAACTCGGAGCAACAGCAGGCAACTATTGTTGCCTGTTGGCGCAGACGAGCAGTTTTTTCTTTCAACGACCAGCGATTTCACTGTTGCCTGAAAGTTGCTCGAAAAAGTTGCCCGTCTGCGCCTGGCTTTAAAGCTCCTGTAAAAAAAGTAATTATGAATTTATTTAAAAATTTCAAACATTTGATTTCATAAAGCAAACAATTAAATTAGAAATACTCATAGCAGAAATGGTTTGGCTACCCATACTTTGTTACTTTTATTGTCACAAATAATATGATAACAGAAATAATAGATTTGAATCCATGGAATATACATAGGAATATTTAATAAACCCATTATATTTTACATTAAAACGTGATATTGAGAAAAATATTTGTCTGGTTTTATATATTCAAACTACAAGATTCCCCTCTGAATTGGTATACATGTAAATATAAATCATATCTTGTTGTATAAACTTTTGTTACTTTTGTTTTACTCTGTATATTATTAATCCTATTGTTTATCGTTATTTATTATTGCCATATTGCTCTTTAAGAATAGTTTTTAAAATCTGTGAAGTGATCATTTATTTTAATCTGAATTAAGTGACATAAACCCCTCATAGACAGTTATTAGCAGATTGTTTTGCTTTCATTGTGCTTTTATAGAGCTTGGCCTTTTTTATAAAATATTTTTAAACAAGAGTTTTCTTATCTAACTTGTAATTGTATTGAACATGTACAAACCATGTGTGTTTTGTTTAGTTTGATGATCCTCAGTTTTCCTCTCTTCAATATCAGTATTTGACTATCACATTAGTCTACTGTGCAATGTGTGCATTATGAGTGTATTCCCCACCATTTCACATTACATATATTATGATTTAAATTCGTCACATAAAGGTTAATGTACATCATGGTTATATTGGGAATTTAAGAGAATAGCTTTGATTTGGGTGCTCAATGACCAGTCCAGAGTAATTTACCTTTGATTGGGATGCTCAATGTTAAGTCCGGAACAATTTACCTTTGGTTAGGGTACCCAGTGGCAAGCCCTGAATAATAAACCTTTGGTTAGGGTGCCCTATAGCAAGTTACCTTTTGTTGGGGGTGTACTGGATGACAAGTCTGAAACAGTCTGAATTGATGACACAGAATCAAGTTCTGTCAGTCCCATTACTAACAGATGTCGTGTGACATAATTGAACATATTTTAGAACTAATAATTGATGGAAATAACCCCCTTGACAGCATGCACTTTCATGGAGACCCCGTGACATCTCCATTAGCTTCCGATTACAGGACGAATTATCTCCCTAATAAATTGTCTTGTTTCATCATCATAAATAAAAAAAAATAGGTTGCCAGGCAACAAAACATACGCCCACACAGCAGCTAAATCGTCCGGGCAGTCAACAAGAGTAATCACCAGAAAAACATAATTCAAACTCACCCATATCTACGGTGTAATTGTGATATAATCAAACGTTTTTTTAAATCAGATAATAATTGTGACCTCCAGAGGGGCCACAAGCTTAAAAGGGTGATTTTTGTACAATCAGGGGCCATAATTCAGGAAGTTACGATCCGATATGTGCAAATATGCATTGGAACCAAGATCTTTAGGTTATAAACATGTATTTCAAGTTTCATCAAAATCAGTTCAAAATTGTGACCTCTATAGGGTCCACAACCTTGATATAACATATTTTCACACTATTCGCGTACAAACGGCAGCCATTTTATCCGTCAATTATGGTCCGATTTTCACGAAATTCAAATTCTCTCTTCATTACCATGTAACGGTGATATATTCAAACGTTTTTTTTAAATCAGATAATAATTTTGTCCTTCAGAGGGACCACAAGCTAACAAAGGCGATTTTTCGGACAATCAGGGGACATAATTCAGGAAGTTACGATCCGATGGGTGCAAATATCGAAAGGAACCAAGATCTTTGGGTTATAAACATACATGTCAAGTTTCATCAAAATCGGTTCAAAATTGTGACCTCTGTAGGGTCCACAACCTTGATATAACATATTTTCACACTATTTGTGTACAAACGGCGGCCATTTTGTCCGTCAATTCTGGTCCGATTTTCACGAAATTCAAATTCTCTCTTCATTACCATGTAACGGTGATATAATCAAACGGTTTTTTAAATCGGATAATAATTTTGACCTCCAGAGGGACATCAAGCTAACAAAAGCGATTTTTCGGACAATCAGGGGACATAATTCAGGAAGTTACAATCCGATGGGTGCAAATATCGAAAGGAACCAAGATCTTTGGGTTATAAACATACATGTCAAGTTTCATCAAAATCGGTTCAAAATTGTGACCTCTATAGGGTCCACAACCTTGATATAACATATTTTCACACTATTCGTGTACAAACGGCGGCCATTTTGTCCGTCAATTCTGGTCCGATTTTCACGAAATTCAAACTCTCTCTTCATTACCATGTAACGGTGATATAATCAAACGGTTTTTTAATTCGGATAACAATTTTGACCTCCAGAGGGACCACAAGCTAAAAAGGGCGATTTTTCGGACAATCAGGGGCCATAATTCAGGAAGTTACGATCCAATAGGCGCAAATATCGAAAGGAACCAAGATCTGTGGGTTATAAACATGCATTTCAAGTTTTATCCAAATTGGTTCAAAATTGTGACCTGTAGACTGTTCACAAACAATTGTGGACGTCCGGACGGACGAACAGGGGCGACGACAATATACGTCCACATGAAAATGTAGGCGTATAAAAATACATCTAGGTATTAATTAGATTTATAACTACCAGCCAGTAATACGTGTGCTGAAAGTCAATGGCCACTGTTATTTAACTCAAATTTTTCTCTTCTTGTCAACCATGTTTAAATGGCCACCCCAAAAATCAATTGTATTTCTGTGCTGCACTGAGAACATTTTAAAACAGACTTATTTTAATCATATAAATTTATTTACAGATATTTACAAATATTTACATGCAGTACAGTATTTAGTATATACACACTCTAACATCATTTATGGTAAAACAAACCCACCCAACATAATGCATCATATAATGCACTTGAAGAATGTACATAAAACGTATTGTATTCTGATGGGTTTTAATTGATTGACATCTGGAAATGAAATGGGGTTTAACATCCTACTGTTCTGCTCCTAAACTGGGCTAATGAAGACGGCATACGTCATACAGTGTGCAATGAGGGCAGTGGCACTATGGCCTACTCTTATATCGAATTCCAACTGCCAAGGGATCTTTTACATGCACGGCAATTTGTACACTGAACCTCAGTTTTTCTTTTCTGCATCACTGACAAGAGGAAACCATGCCGGAAAATATGGATGAACTTTCTCAGCCAATGCAAATTGACTTCTGGAAGTTTTAATAACTGACATAAGAATTGCTGACTTACAGGGTGACTACTTCTTTTATTTGGTAACAGAGGAGAAATACATATTGAAACCGACTTGCATTGACAGGTTATTTAGTATCAAATTGATTGAAGATGAAACACAAATTGAGGAGTATATTTAACACACTTTGAACCCTAAAACAGTGTATTATGTCTATTAAAATATTGTGTTTAATTTCTAGTCCCAATATTTAATAACACCATCCCAGCCACATGTTGCTACTTTAGAGGTTTCATGAGGATGCCACAAACAAGAAATACACACATCATCATGAGCTTTGAATTTACTGTATAATTTGGTACTCTTCCAATCCCAGATATACAGCTTGCCATCGGCATCACCTGATATCAAATAGCTGAAGATAAAAAAAAAGAAAAATACTGTCAAAATATGTTTCATCACCCTCCATCATCGACCAATGAAATAGCTTAGGTCTGCTTAGCGTTAACAGAAATGTTAATCATTGAACTCAGTCAAGATATTCACCTAATGAACATCTACAGAAATTTTACACATTCTACCTATTAAAAGCAGAGTTTTTATTTTCCAAAGTCTGGACCAATCAAATTGTTTATGACTACTTAGCCTATGCAGAAAATTCTAATCGTGGCACTCAGTCAAGGTATTGATATAATAATTCTATACTCTGAGTTTCATCACTCTCACCCAATTAGAACCAATGTTATAATGTTCCAAAATCTCAAATAATGAAAACATCCAGTAAATAGACACCTACACCAATTAGGAGAATTATTGTGTTCCCAAGTCTCAACAAATCAGGTTGAAGTCTCTGCTTAGCCTAAGTGGAGCATGTTCATCATTTAACTTAGTTAAGGTATTGATGTAACGAAACTATACACAAAGTTTCACTAGTCTTTAAAGTCTCAACCAATCAAATTGCTCATCGCTCTGCTTACCCTGAGCCGCAATTGATCATTATCAAACTTAGTCAAGGTATTGATGTAATTGATAACAATATACCCCAATTTTCCTCACTTAGAACCGAAGTTATCGTGTCCCAAAGCATCAACCAATCAAATTGCTTATCTCTGCTTAGCCTAAGCAGAAAATGCTCACCTAATAAACACCTACGCTAAGTTTGAACATTCTACCTCAATTAGAAGGAGTGTTATTGTGTCCCAAAAGTGTGAGAGACAGACGGACAGACCCGTTTAAATAGTCCCCTGCTTTCTAATAACTACTTAAAAAGTAATATATTATCAAAATACTTTGGAAATGCTTGTTTTTATAAAAAGATGTATACACATACCTCATATCTGGTGAAAAATCCATAGAACAGGCAAAACCAGCAACCTAAAATAGGAAATTTAAAAAAAAAATTACTATACTGTCTATTCATGCTGGTATATTACATGTAGTTGCAAAATAGGTACATGGAATTCATGTGAATAGCTCATGAGTATTGTGTTAGCTGACAAACCAGAATGTACCTCAGCGGGCATGAAACTCCCTCAGCATTTTGGAGCCTAGTATCCACTGGAGTATGACCAAAAGGGTATGCCAAAATGCTTATGTTTTGAAAAAATTTGGTGTAAAAAAGTAGGATGTTAAACCCAATTTCATCTGGATAGAAGTAAAATTTTAGAAAATCAATCTAAATGACTGTTAGCACATAGTGAATGGTAAATTTCATAGAAGTTTTCATAAGAAAACATAGGCCTACATGAAATAACATGACAATCAGTTTGACAAGTTTTACAACATCTAATAAATTAACAAGTAAACTAGGAAACTGTAATAACCAAGTTGAGTTAAGCTTTGATTTCATACAGGTGAATTGCCTATTGTCAAATGGACAACAAATAACTCTTGTCAATAACTTTTTAGTGAGTGAATATTGTGAAGCCATAAAGATATATACACAAAGACCAATAGTATAATATTTCAAGATGTGACAACACCCATTTACATGTTAACCATTCTTCAAAAGTAAAACACAAGATAAACTTACCATATGACCAGTGAATAATTTTTTTCTCATATATTTAAATCTATTTAACACATTAAATACACAAATTTTATTATCCATAGACTGACAAGCCAACCATTTTCCTGTAAGTATTAAAAGAAGTAAATTGTTTAATATAATAAATGTCAGTGCACAACATAAATTAAATAAGGTAAAATAAATAACAAGGGTCATAACTCTTGCACTAATTATCAGAAATTGATGAAAAACAATAGGATTCTCCTTCTCAATTGGATATTAAATTCAGCCTTTTTCAAAGTGATCAACTCTAATGGTAATTATCGTAAATTGTTGAAAATCAATAGGCATTGATTGTCTCCTTAAACACTGTGTATATATTTCAAGTCAATCAGATATTAACTTTAGCCTCTAGAGTGTTTACAAGCACTTGTGGACGACAGACAGGGGTGACAACAATTACAACCACATTTCAATGTGGGCACATAAAAATATTTGTAATTTTTCTATTGCAAGGTTTTTTGTTCCTTGGTATAGCTTGAAAACCATGCAGTGTTGGAATTATTATAGATTATAATTTATTACAGTATTTTTGACAAAAGTACAAAAGTTTCAACACTAACCATTCGGTGATAAATTTGTAGCTGGCATAGAATGCATAGATGGATCTGATATATATTTAAAATCTACTGGTATATCCCTGGAATGAAAATAGTTTATATAGAGATACATCTATACAGTATCAAGAAATGATGCTATTAAATTATTGCCCACTATTGAACATAAAATGATATCTCAACACACCACAGGCAAAAAAAAAAAATTTCGTTCATCAGTACACTGTTGAGTTTCTACAGCTGTTAAGTACAACAGTTTCGGTGAGATCATGTTTGCGAGCTTAGATTTGGATTCAAACCTTCTTGATGGCCTAGAGTCAAGGACCAAAAGGTTCCTGACTACAATCAAGGTTTGACAAAACACATTTACTCCCTTTTTTTCAAGTCAAAGGTTATACCTACCATTCCCATACTCGTAAACTTTTATCATCAGATGTAGAAACAAATCGTCGGTTTTGATCTACGAATGTGATTGTATTTACAGCTCCTAAATGTCGATCATATTCCTGAACAATTTCATTACTTCTAATATCCCACTGTAATATCAACAATATACAGTTTTCATATCACCATTGAACATATTTTAAATTAAATTATTCAAATTAAGGCATCAAAATTAATTACCCAATTACCTCAATACATTTAAATCTAAAAGATTACTTCTAATTTTGGCTTACTGGGTCAAAACATATAAAATATCAAATCATATCTCAACAAAGAATTGTGAAAAGAGAGATCATCAACAAAGCTAATCCATTTAAATTAACAATTATGTTTTCGACCGAGAGGTCTAGTCGTTGTGAATGTATGTCAACCGCTCTACTGGGTTTGATTATGTTAAATTTTATTTTAAGAGAATCTTTGATATCATAGAAACACAGCTTACACAAACTATTTTTTTATCTGATGTTCCTGCTACAAACAAGTGTTGTTTATCTTCATCAGGATGAAATTTAATACAATATGGAACTTTTCTACTTGTGAATCTTCCCTTGCATTCACCTGTAATATAATAATACACAATATAAATTATTTTTCTTCTTCATATATCATGTCAATTTACCGGAGTCAATTTTCATCTTAAATATAATATGTGGTATTCTGGACTCCATTACAGACTTTTTTCTTTTGAACACCTGCATTTTTTTTATCTTATTTCAAATATGTTACTTGTAGAATAATTATTAAACTTGTTTGAAACCACAAAACTTATTTCTAAGTATATTTCTAATAACCAGGAAAAGTACAATTATTGACACAATAGACCTGCAATAAATCTAATTCTCTGATTGTCATTTGTGGGATTGCGTTAATATATCAATTGTAAGGACTCTTGAATTTTTTGTCTCCTGACTGTGGGTTTTCCCATTTAATATAATCAATACTATTTATCTGCACACTTATTCAAAATCTCACAAATTCAACACCCATCTTGGTGCTCAACAAGTAACCTAGCTCACATTAATTTGTATGCTGAAATTTCTTAAAGTTTGTTGCTACAGTCAACTTCACCAATTCGTAGAATCTCTAGATCCAAAATTTTCATGAATATATTAGCCATTAATGATTAATGTTCTAGCATTATTTCAATAAGTGAGATAACAATTTGAAAGTGTATATCTACCTGTTTCAGTGTCCCATAGTTTACAATATCTGTCATATGCACAACTAAGAAATTCTGTACCATCATTGTTAAAACTTATATCTCTTGTTGCTTGTTTATGACCATTATATGTTCGGACACAACGTCTTTCATTATACACTTCCCAAATCTCAAAACACAAAGTAAGCATGTTATACACTTACAACATTTTTAATATATCAAACACATTTTGAAAAAAAAAAGAAATATAAATCAGCTTAGCGCGGTTAAAATTAGGTTGTAAATTATCATCTGAAATTGTGTGAAAATGGCTGTTTTACTATACATACCAAGATGACTGTCTCACAACAGACTAAATCTTCTGATCATTGAATGATAATGATGTTACAAACTATTAGTTTTGGAGAAAAGTTCTAATTACCATGAACAATCACAATACAATACAATGCTGTCAAAAAATGATGTATCACTAGACGAAAATGCAATGAGGTTCAGTAAAATTAAATTTATACCACAGAATTATATTTACTCTTTTGTTTGGTGATAAATAAAATCTTCCAATCGTCTTATTTGGAATCAAAAAAGAATCGTAGGAGATTCTCTATATATATTCTTTATCAAACAAATACCTTTATTTTAGTATCCATGCTACAGGATAATAGTAAATGAGCTGTTTTAGGAAACCATCGAATAGCAGATACACCTTTCGTGTGACCAGTCCACGTGTGAATAAGTTTTTTTGGAAGGAAACATTTTTCTGGTGGATCGTCTGATTTCAAATTGACACCAACATCTTGAGGTGCATGTAAAAAGGAACGCCCCTGGTAATCATAGGCATCTTTGACTGAAATTAAAAGCAAAAATATTCCCATTCATTAAAGACGCATTATGAATGATTTAAATAAAGGGCTGGTCATAGTTGCTATAATAGTTCAAAATTAGATA
The DNA here is from genome assembly GCA_963678685.1 of Patella ulyssiponensis. Lineage (NCBI taxonomy): Eukaryota > Metazoa > Mollusca > Gastropoda > Patellidae > Patella > Patella ulyssiponensis. The sequence goes on along the minus strand of OY783226.1, from coordinate 79,960,855 downwards.
AAATGGAAAATGAACATAGTATATATAGAAGATGTCATTCAAATTACTTTACTCTGAGTGATGGGTGTTTAAAGATGGAGCAATACTCGACATTCAAGACTAAGTCTCGATTCTCCATTTTATCAATAAAATTGTTAATTTCTCGGCTATCCAATGAAATGTGAATAAATGTCTAAATAATAGTTTGCATAACATTTGAAGCCAAAATAAAGACCTGCATTAGGTAGATTTAGCTATTACATAGAGTATCTTAAATTCATGACCTTACATTAGAAATAAACCACATACATGCGTAATGGTTAGTTGCCATCAAAACACATTTTCTGTTTGGATAACAGACATTGACTGGAAATAAAGATGACAATTAGAGTTTTATCAGTAGAAATGCTAAAACATTGATGACTGGATTCTTAAAAAATAATAGTATCTTACTGTGTAAAGTTGTCTTTTCTTCTGAGATTTTTTCTTCCTTTTGTTTACCCATTTTACTTCTTTTGGCTAAAATTTCATCTAAATCTTTCTGTTCTTCCTATAATGACAACAAAGAAAATGTAATAACTTTTAATGTTAATTAGTAGAAATCATCATAGAATAGACAACAAATATTAAAAATATTTCAATGGATAGAACTTTTCTATCTGTGCCTAGAATGAAATGATTGATCTCTTTGGAATTTTGCGTCGATTTGTTTTGTAGGGTGACAATCGGTCATTGTTTAATATGTTTAGTCTATCGATGAAGCCAATATTCATATACCAATATATAATTGATTGTGTGTTCATGTGTTGACAAAACATTAACTATTCATCAAAATAACACATCATTTCAACCCAATCAAAAATTTTCAAGAGCTTTTGAAAAAAATTATCTAATATAGATTTGAAATAAAACCATCTATTTAATACCCTTACCTCACTAGGTTTTGAAATAGTTTCTTCATCCACATATTTACCCCATGGTCCCAGATATCCCTCAATATCAGATGCATCAGGATTTTTCTGTCTTTTCCGTTTTTCAGACGCCTTTTCTTTAGGTTTTTGTTCAAATACTGTCAATCCTGTAAAAAAGAAATGTTGATACTATCTACAAAACTATGCTTTTCAAAATAAAATCTGCTTAAAATCAGTTTTAATCGTGTTATATTGTTTTTCTGGTGTTGTTCTACATTGGCATCTGATACATCTTCTTTAGAGTCCATGTTCTGAAAACGTTAACATTTTGGTTAATATTGTCTTTACTGGAATACAGAGCTGTGATTTATTGTAAAGTGTGGGAATAGGTTTACTGTTAAAGTATGATCAGTTGGTAGAAATAATACTCTAATTGGCAGAACATGCTTGTGATACAGATTAGGTTTGATTACAATGTAATATAAAATCAGAAAATATTAATTGTAATATACTTTTAATAACATAAAAGTCCATTCATTAAATATCTGAATTTTTACTCAGGATCTAACTATGCAATAAACAAAACCTTTTTAGTATTATTTGAATCTAAAACATATTTTATTCAAATATACTTGATTCTAACAGAAATTGCCAATCAGACACAAAATTATTAAATAAAGTTTACATATTACAAACATACCCTTGTTATCTTCAGCGGCAGTTGTATCCCCAATAAGTTTTTCTTCAACTTGATGAATATCAACACTAGGATCTAGAGCGTATCCTAAAAACAAACACCATACATGTGATAATTCACAGCCATTAATAGGAAATGTGGACTTATTTCTTATTCTTTGCAGAATATCAGAATTAGTTCACAGAATAAAACCCCAAGTGGCTTGATTTTTGTTTAGAAGACAGAAAGTTTCAAATTTTCTAACCTTTGTATTTTCTAACTTATTGATACCATGCACTGACAATAAATTATGTTTGACAGTCATACTTTTATTTTAATTTGAAGGGTGTAAAATTCAACTTCTATGTGTCGCTAACAATTTTGAATCATTGACAATACCTGGACTGTAAGAGTACTAGAGAAATCATTGGGAATTTTTGCCTAAAAATTAGTGATGAAACTTGAGTGATTAATTCTATATCTTTATATTTTTGGAAACTTTGACATGTATCTTTAGCATAACCAAAGTGGAATGCATATATATGTATTAATTGGAATGATGTGATGGGGCTGGATCTAGACTAACTACTGGAGACTGTGCTTTTTTGGCAGACAGAAGGTTTTTGCATTCAATTGATTTCCAAGAGAAACTATAGAAAAGTTTCCCATGAACTTAGAAAAGGTATATAATTGTATAATATTTTGGTACTAGGTGGACCATCATTAGGCACAGTCAAGACTCCAAATATTTATTTATACTGAGTAACTTGTTGATAAACCCATTAAATGTACTTACCATAACTTGTAAATGTTTTTCTCTGGTTGTCAAAATGGAAATTATTTATATGTGCTGGTTCAACATAACCTGTTAAAGTATTTCTAACAGACATGGCTTGATTAGTTTTGAAGGGATTTTCAGGACCAACCTTAAATATCAAAAAGCATTTATCATCAAGTATGAGGCAAACAAAAAATTTTTTGTGATACATCTCTTTTGAATAGAAATCTATGCATTAATGATAAATATGGTAAGTAAAACTAGAAAGTCTCCAGAGTGCCAATTTCAAAGAAATATCTATACAAATGAGTACCATTTAATTAAGATGCCCACCAAAATCAAATAGTCAACATACACAACCTTTGTTAGTTTTATACTTCTTGTGTTTAACATAGTCAAACTCAAATGAGTCTCGCATCAGTGGCATCAAGATTTGTTTATGTTTTCCATTCATAAAAAGTTTTTACTTTTTGTTCAAATATCTGACATGAAAATGTTTTATATCTGTAATGCAGTATGACAGCAATCAGTATACTATACAGACCTGGGGGGCATATAGTTCTTCATATTTTGGATTGAAAGTAACTTCTTTTGTTCCAGCTTCAAAAGTTCTTGTGAGATGTACATCATCCTGTAATAAAGCAAATTCAAGTATATTTTGTGAAGCACACACTCACTGACTCTTTAGTCAAGGAAGTCATCAATTTACTGGAGAGATATCCATTGAAACATGTAGCTAGTTTTCTAACAAGTATAGGTAAATATCCGTTTACCCACAGATATATATTTGGACACAAGGCATTTTTTCGTTAAGTTAAATTAAATCTGAGAGTAAAAAATGTTCCTTGGTAAAATTTACTACATGTTTGTAATCCATCCACTGTTAACCTTTCTATGGGAGTACATATTTGAATGGTTCGTTCTACACTCACTCGTCAGAAGATTTGCCGAAATAAATGTAAAGGTATTCTCCATCTAACCCACAACTATGTATAAATAATCTACTTTCTTTTTGCACCTTTCAAAGGGGATAATCATAATAATTTAGGTCCCTAATTCCAAACTTTATTGACACACAACAGTTTATATTTTTGAATCGCATAAATCCATCTGAAAATAGTGTTGGATTATTATAATTTGGTGTCAAATGGGGCTATAAATGATTCTTTTTGGCAAACACATGGAGAATTGCCATAAAAAAAATAGAAGGTAAGAGCTCCAAAATAGTTATACAAAACAGAGGCAGGGGTAGCAGGTTGAGTGTTAGGGGTAGCACTAGGTGAGGTAGAATTTTATTATCCGATCCATTAATTTCATTACTTATTTTGTTAATATGGGAACCGATCCCTGGTCGGTTTATAGGCAATTGTTAAATGTATAAGTTCATTGAAAAGGAATTTTGTTCAGTGTCATTTAGCCTTTGAGGTGATGTGATCTTATCGAGAGACAGAGAGAGTTCAGAGAGAGGGGGGGGGGAGAGGGATGTGAACAAAACATCAGTGTTATTTACTTTAGACGCAACTACCGGCGCCGCATTAAGTGCTATGACTTTGGAAATAGAACTGTCTGTGTCAATGGGCTTCAAATGTGAGAAAGGATCGTCATTTGTCGTCTCTTCTTTATTTTCCGAGTCATTAGATTCATTTGAATCACTGTCGTACGTTTTTAAAGCCAACATCGCTGCCATTTTCCTGTAACGAAGAAATAAGCGAAATGTGTTCTGATTGGCCAATAATTCATTAAATAAATATTAAATTCCGAAAAGATTATAAAGCTATTTACACTACATATAAAAAAAGAATTGTATTTGTTATCCACCAAATTCTTGTCATTTTACGTTTTATACTGAACATTGATCTACTGATATTTACTTCTTTTTAACTCTCGTGCACCTGCGAGAAATTACGATAATGTCGCCATTTTGACACTTCCTTTATAATGTTTCTCTCCAATATTATGAATTTGGACAGCTACTGCTTCAAAGGGGTTTATGTGACAATATAGAGTCGTGCGGTAAGAATTTAAGATTATGCAATTTTTATCTTGCCAACTTCTTATTACTAATTAGCTCAAATCAATTTGTGTTGTTGCGTATCGTCTGGGGTGTGACCCTTTCATGGCTTCTTTCTTATTATTATTTTCACACATTGACATACCGTATTAATACGCTTCTGTGTCTTGTAGCTTCTAAGAGCAAAATAATTAGTCTACTTATATTTTTATTGCATGACAGCTGATTATTATATCGTACAGATCTATACTGTTAACATTATGATCTATCATTTTATATAATATTGGAAGCAATTTTTGGCATTACTCATTAACTAATAACTGCCATTACTGCATTACATTTTTATTTACATGATGTAGTGCCTAGTCTAATGAGAAGTGAGAGTCTGGCGAAAGTTGTGGATGAGATTATTCATTTTGTGTAGATAGACTGTTTTACGCTCGTTGATCAGTTTACTGTGTATGCATACAGGTAATTTTGGGTCACATGACCTAAGTAATAAAATGCAAAAATTATAACCAGACAATCGGTGTGGTGAGATGTTGAGTGGACGTTAAACCCCAGATTGTGAGATTGAGAATTTTGCTTGCAAATAGTTCAGATATTTTGGCTAATATTATATTTAAATCATTAAGACAATGTATTTATTTTAAAACCTGTTAATTGTTCGTATGTATTTATATTTAGATTTCACATGTAGTTCATTGAGTATGCAAATTAAACAGGAGCGCTCTTGCACTCCTGGATGCGCCTGAATGTCAGTCGGTTTGCACTTTTTATAGCTAGCCTCAGTGTCTAAATTGACTCCCAGTAAAGAAAGTATTAAATAATCAGGAAAAATATACGGATAATGAAAAATACTGTCAATAAGGACGATCAACTTGCCATCTGGTTTATCCGAATAATTGGCACATTTACGCTAATTTTCATAATTCGGTTATTCATAGCAGGTCCAGTAAGTTTCGTTTATAATAATAAGCCACAGGGTGATAAAGACATCTTGATCTGCATGGATTGTGAATCTTGTGATTCAAGCCTTGTCTTCGATATTCGATCTGTGCAAGGTAGATATTATAATAATAATTGATAATACATTTTATGGTTTCACTGACCCGTTCTTAGTTACATTTAAATAGTAATTGAATAATCCCTGATAGTACACTGGATATCCCAAGAAACAGACATTAATAATGTATTTTTCCATGGGGATCTCCATTGCTTTCCAATTTCCGATAACTTGTGACATGCATCAGTTAGAATTAGGTCAATAAATCAGCATTGCTAGATTTAATTTTAAATATAATTTTAGCTTTATTCATTTTTATTTTATACACATGCTTACAGAGTTATTTTTAAAATGCCATGGTGTTGTATCAGCTTATTTTGGCTGCTGCTTTTTCTGATACTGGCCGTAATAGAAAAATCCTAATTTCGATCGATTGATGATATATGTTTATCCATCGAATAAACAAAGACAATAATTTATCAGGGATATTACTGACTTGAACTTATTGTCATATCTTAGCCTATACTATTCAGAATACAATATTCTCCATACCAAAAATAATTTTGGTTGAAGCCTGGTACATGTACATGCATATTAAGTTAACAAGAGCTTCTACATGTAATTATCCTTTTTCCTACCTGGACCTCATTTGACGTACATGTAGTTCTGGCAGGTTAGTTTCAAAATGGATTAAAAATCCAGTTTATATTACAAATGTAACAAATGCTGAATCTCTTCAGGAGAGTGATTTACCCTTTTTCAATTTTAGGAGAGCTTTTTCTTGACTCTCCAGGAATTTATTCACGTAATAGCCTGCTGTGTCATATATGGATGTATTGCATCTTTGTCATTTAGTATTAAATAAGAATGTCATAATTTATTGATTTGCTAAATTGTAGACATATCATCAATTGATAGGTAAAGAACGACTTTCTATAAGTATTCTGGAACTAATATTTTGTTAAGTACTATATGAAAGATGGAAAGAAAACTTCCAGATTTCACATGTAATTGTATCTATTAAAGTCTGTGTGCATTATATACATGATTCGGAAAATATAGAATTTTCATGATTAAATCCATGTTAAAATGTAATCTAATTAAAGATATTTTATGTAAAATTTTGAGTTGACTGCTCTTGATTTAATAGTTCAAAAGTAGATAATGAAAAATAAATATATTGAAAATTCCACTGAAATTACTTTATACTGGGCTATGTTATGTATCCTTGAAGTTTTAACAAGGAATAGCCATACATGTAATTGGCTGATGAAAACTGTCCGAGGTTCATTTTCACAATTGTTAATTACCATTTCCATACTCATTAATAGAGTCTCAATTGTTAGTCCTTTTTTATAAGATTATCTCACTGCCTGGATTCAGTCCGATTAAAAGGTTCCTCATTCAACTTCCACAATATTGAAGTTTGCAAGGGATGCTGCAAACAGTGCAACACACTTTGATGTATTTCGCCACAACCAATAATTCATACAATGTATTAGAGATAAAGTTGGACTGGATGATCAGTCAAAAACAAACTGAAAGTGATATGTTATACAATTGAGAAAAGATGCTATTTAAGAAAGCTTTTTTTAATGTTAAACAAATAATATGTTTCAAATACAATGTAGCTTGAGTTCATTTTTGATAGATACATGTACCTAATTTTTCACAGAGTTTCTTTTCAGATAAATGTTATAATTGAATGGACATACTGTTTAAAGGCGCTAAATCGCTAATATTTGGGGCCTAGAAATTTACCCAAATGGATCGCAATGCATAAAATAATCTTATATGAATGTATATAAACTGATTTACATTTATTCATTTCTGTCTTTACTCTAATTTCCAATCACTTATGTTCGGCGAAATATGCCTGAAGTCTCAATAGCATGCCAATCTCTAGCGTCTGGTTATTCCAGTCTACATTATATCTTATGTTCTCCATGCACCACCATCTAGCCTCATTCTCCAAGTCCCTTGTTGGGTCTGAAACAGATTATGAACAGGATTCGTGTACCACAGATAATTTGTTTATTTTGTCTTAAATATTGGATATCTGAAGCCCATCTTCTCCCGGTAAGATCACCACATCAATGTTGAATTAAATTGACAAATAATTTGTGTTTTCATTGTCGAAGATTTTGGATGATATTGAGTTACAAACTAAGCTACTTTAAGTCACACCAGATATTTAAATTTATAAAATTTAAAATATTGTAAAACCTGAACTGAATACAACTTTTATGAAAAGTAAATACTTGAAGCTCAAGAATTGGTAAAAATACTGTATTCAATGTTTTTGCATTTACTGTAAAATTCTACAATCAATCATAAGACCATATGTTAAAGCAAATGTCACATGTCACAGGATTGTCCGATTGCTCTTTTAAAAATATTTGATTATATTGGCTTGATTATATTATGATTATGACAAAAATAGAAGTTTGCTGGACCTGTGTCAAGGTTAACTTGATTTTCATTTTGGCATTTCTGACCAGACCGAGACAGCACTGTACATGTATATTATGCTTGTACCAGCTTACATGTAATTTGTTTTAATTGAAAGAAATACATTTATCAGTTATGCACTGCATCTCTCATTGTTGTGAGATAGTCATCCTGCTAAATTAATCAAGGGTTACACTTACTAATTGAATTTGAATTGACATTTCCATTTCTCTCAGGTTTTGTCTTTATAAAGGAGTAGTGGCAGGTCTCTTAGGGTATCAAGCATGCTCAAATGTAGAGAAATAACCTATTTACAATGGTCCTTGATGGATAGTTTCAACTTCAAACTTATCACACATGGATATAAATGTCCATGTAAGGCAATGGAATAATTCTGGCCTATTGTTTCTTAGTACCTTGGTAAATACGACTTTCATGTGGATATTCAGACAATACCGCAGTTATGATTTTGGAAACTTGTCCACAAACAAAATAAATTGATGGGCTGCAGTACTCACAGCATGATGCTTCGAGTCTGTTACACAGAAATTGTCTGTGATTTCTTCCACAACTACATATACATGTAGAAGGATAAGAATGGGCGATTCCACCAGTTATCCCTATTTTCTGTTACTAGTTTCGTTCAGAGTGAACTCTTCAGACTGATGTATCTCACTTAATGAGGTTCTATACAATGTATATATACTGTATGGAGACCCCGGTAGAATTTCACCGGGGTTTGAGTTTTGGCGAGGTTTACCGGCGTTAGAAATACCGGGGTTTGGGATTTTACTGGGGTTTCAGATTTTACCAGGGTTTCTAGTTTTACCAAGGTTATTCCCAGGGTTTTGATTTTTACCAGGGTTGGCAAAAAAAAGCTTATACCGGGGTGTGTAAAAAGGCGTTGAAGTCGGGAGGGGGCCGAAAATGGTGGTGCAAGGTGTGGACCAGAGCCTAAACTGGATAGGGTAAGTGTGAAGTGGAGTAGGGGAAAAGGAGACAAAATGCAAATGAGGGGTTCTAGAAGTTTTATTTATGACTGAAGCTAGAAATGAGTGAAGAGTTTATGAGGTCGTTCTCAGATAGCTGGGGCCTCAGCAGGGGGGCCTCTTGTAAGGCATCAGACAGACTGGTTTCAACCGGTACATGAAAAAGTTTATCCATATGTGGATCTCTGTTTGTCCAGATATTGCTCCTGCTTGTTCTCAATGTGGTCCATGTTTCTCCCACAATGAGGTGTGGGGAAGATTCAAAGTCCCATATGTTTAGGGACGGGTATGGAGCGCCCTGGATGTCCACATCGCAATAGCTATTGCTTTCCCAAGTTTCACTGACAATGGTGTCTTCTTGGGGTGAAGCTTCTGTGCCGACCACTGTGGATGTCGGGTGGGATGTGACAGGGGGGTCTTCTTCGAGCTCCCCAATGGTCTCCCTATCGCTGATTGGAGAGCATCCGCCGCGGTGGCAGGATTCCCCAATCTATTTACGGCTTTCAAGCCTTTGCATCTGTGTTTGATTAGGTACATGTATTCCTTTCTCCGAAATGGTTTCTGGCATTCACGACATCCAAAGAATTTTGGGTGGTGTTGTTCCTTGATGTGTCATAGAACGTTACACCTCTTAGAGAACACTTTGTCACATTCGGTGTACGCTTCCATCTTGTTTTTGGAATGTGGTTGCTATGACGTTGAAGTGGTCATTGTGACGTAATGTTCAAATAACACATGCGTGCATGAGTATGTAGGGGGTGAAGACAGCAAAATAGCGGTACATTACTAAAACATTTGTTGTTAAAATTATTTAATTAAATGCTAAATCTGTATTCGATGTACGTGTATATACATGTATAAGACATGCACATGTACACAAAGAGCACATAATGGTTAAAGTTTTAACCTACAATGTACATGTGATGTATGAAACAGAAAGTGAAATGATAATTGACTAATTCATGGGCACTACCCTTATCTATATTATCGGTTATACTCTACTGTGTTGACCTAAATTTTCACATAGTACATATAGTGACACAAGTACATGTAGGTGTTGAATAGAACGATGATTCATTTGATTGAGTGATGAGAGAGACATACTGACTGACCTAACTGTACAATACTGTTAAATTCATGACATAATTCTACAGAATATTTATTTACCAGATATATTTGTAAAACAATACCTTGGCATGTCAGGCTGAAGTTTCTAAACCAGGCACTTCAAATGTTCAACATGTAACTAACTGAATTTTGAAATGTTCATGTAGATGTACAGTGTAGTTCAAGTGAAATGTAGAGTACAGTACCGGTAAATCAAGCAGGGGAAATATTTCCGTCCAGCATACATACATGAACATGGAAATTCCATCCTTTACCTAATAAATACTGGGTAATGTCGATGTTTGCAAATTTAATATAATCAGACTTCTAAAAGAAAATGACCATTGTACTCTGTGCATGAAAATTGATTGAAAAATAATACGTAGTTTTAATAGGTAGTAAATAGTTTACCTGTGTAACAGGTACATGTATGTATATTAAAAACAATATTAGGATATCCACCCAATGTCCACAGGACAAGGTATCCTTAAAGAGAAGTCAGTCTCCTTGAGTGACATCAGGAACACTTCTTAGGTGTACATGTATGTGTTGATCTACTGGCTAGCGGTTGTGAGAACACAGAGAGAATTTGACGTCCACTAGACTCTGCTAATGACCAGAGGAAAATGAAATTGGCAGAGAATAACCCAGAAATTCTCACTCAATCAAGTCATGTGATAAAAATGCTGATGATATGGAGTCTAGTGGAATAGTGAGATTTTCTTCAGATTAAAATGTTTGTAGAGGGATTGGTTTTTAGTCCATAAATCACCCAGTAACTATGCATTATGTAAGAATTAGATAAAAAGCTATAATTATAATTGTTCAAAAACAGAAAATGAATATATTGAAAATTTCAGTGAAATTGCTTTATTCTGTGTGAGGGTATGGGTGTTTGAAGGTTTGACAAAATGTAGCATAGACTAATTCTTGATTACCTATTTTATTGTTTAACTTTTAAATGACGGCAGTGTTCTAATCTACTTAAAAGCAAAAGAAAACTAGAAAACGACTTGCAATAGGCAGATTTAAGGTATTGCATAATACCTGTTTAACAAAGAGATGGGAATAATTCACCTACATCTCGTTTACTTCATTCTATTATTAGCAACAACATGAACATAGTGACAAGAATCTGTAAGTAAGGGGTTTAACCTACACAAGTGTTAGGAAGGGTTGCTGAACATTTTGTTGAAATGAATTTCAATGTTGTTACATCTACATGTATATATAGACCTGAATCAAGAATTAGAAAGACTAAAAAAATATTAATTTCTGCTTTGCTACATTTATACCTTCATAAAATGATAAAATGTTTGAAATATTTTACATTCAAATTGTTCTGCTATTTTAAGTGTCAGAATGGAAGAACTGCTTATAAAGACAGCTCGACAGAAGGGCAGTAAAAGATTTGATTTACATTAAACAAGAAACTGTATTTTTTTAGATAATAATAAGAACTAAAATTTAATGTTAGCTTATGATATACATGTATTTTACAACTCCTCCACTTAATTCTAGACAATATTAGGTACGACCGTAGCTTAAGGTAGGTTCGCCAATTCCATGTGCGAAGCATGGCAAAACATGATGTATTCTTATCGAAACACAGCGAATTCCAAGCGAAACAGGGTGGATTCCGGGCGATTCTTGGAGAGAAAACGCTGCAGAATCAAGCGAAATTTCACCACGAAATCTAAGAGAATTCGGAGAGTTTTTTTCACAACGTTGCCGGGATTTCGGTCCAAAAAATTTGCGATGAACTGTACATATACTTAAAAATAAGTAGAGACTAGTGAAAACTTCAGTGGACTATACATGTACATTACATGTATGTTAGAATTGATGAATTTGATTTAGACAAGATGTACACGTACTTTAGATTGAACATGGTTTGAAGATTTATATTTGCAGTTTATTCTCGAGTTATGATATAAGCCACCAGTGTAATGCTGTAATCACTTGGTGCGTGAAATAAGCTAGGCCAATGACAACACTTCAAAATCGTCTGTTGAGGTACATTTTTGTACTGTTTGATTTTAGTTACTGTTCCTGGTAATAATTCAGCACATTATAACACCGGCTTACCAACAGATCAATTTAGTTATCAGCTGTATAATTGTAACAATAATGGTTACATGTATGTAATACTATATTGTAAAATGCTTAAGGGGGAATCTTGCGCTTTGATTGGTCAATTAGACACTGACTATTGGGCAGTATAAGAAAAATAAATAAAAACGTTTGAAGTATTTGTAGTTAAAAAATATTTCCTGTTTAGTGTAAATGGGTATTAAAATGAGTAAAATGCATCATTTTGCCCCAGTGACCGCCCTAGACATTCGCCAATTCGCCGATGACGACAAATATTTTTATTGGCGAATAAAGTGATGATTCTGGCGAAAATTTTGGCGAATGAATTATTTTGTAAATCTGTTAATATTAAAGTTGAAATCGTTTCGTTAAACGCTTCTTTCGATCATTCAATGGAGTGTTTATTTTTAGTACATTAATTTCTCTAGTCTCAATCGTACAAGTCGCAAATCAGTCAATGTCACGCATTAAAACGACTGAAAGATCGAGTCTAGAGACTATACAACACAGTTACGCCGAATTTGCCAATTTGTGTGGCACTGCACTGTTTACATATATATGCTCGCCACTTGCCGAGTGTAACATTCGCTTCACTACACGTAGCGATGTTCCGATATGACACCTATCGGTTTTACCGATATCAGATATTGACAGCGAAGTATATCGGCCGATACAAATAAATTACCGATAGTGGTGGATATAAAACCATTACACATTAAAATGTCTCGAATGGCATGATGATCTATGTAGATATTTGTCGTTATTTTAGTCGGGAAACGCATGGTACTTTTACTATTTTACTGCGGGAATCAACATAAACCCTGTGTTGTTGAAGTAATAATTGGGCCACGCTTCTTACGCAATCAAAAATATACACCATCCATTATGAATTAAATTATTTGTTGTATCATTAATGGTCGAGATTATCATATTTTAAGTGTTAATTACTATAATTCCTTACAGTAATCGACACGGCATCTGTACATGTATATCTATACGTGTGCATTAGTTCATGCGGTAATGAAATGATACATCAAAGCGATACCTTCATGACCCGTTTGTCAACAGTGGCTATCACGTGACATTCTCCCGCATTTCTAGAGCTGTTGTTAAAAATAAAACTTCTAATGGGAACCGATTTGTTGATAATATTATTAATTAATAAAGTATGATCTTTATTATGAGTTTTTATTTGTCGACACAATAACCAAGCACAAACAATATAAATCACTAAATTATTTCTAAATTTATATCGGCATCTAGAAGCCGGAATGTATTAGACAGTGATAACGTGACATCAAAGGAATATCCCCCCTTTCATCCTTTATTCCACCACGCGCAAACCACGTGATATTTCCCACCTTTTCCAAAACTTCTACTCATATATTGACAGACAATATAGTGAACTAGATAAAACGAAGTAAAAAAAAAATACGTAGCATTTTAGATAAAGGATACTCATAAGGATTTTGTGCTGTTTATTATTTCCTTTCTACGGCTGCTATGAATCTTGTATTACCGGTACGTTTAAAAAGCAACAAGCACGTAGTTTCATTTTTAATTAACAAACATATGAATAAAAATGATATAAAATATTTGGCTAAAACTTTCTGAATTGGCTAATAAAATTTTGATTTGGCTAAAAATTTGGCTAATGGTTTTAAGGGTCTAGGGCGGTCACTGCATCATTTTGCCCGAAGCAGTTAGGTGTTATGTAACAATGCACGAGCCGTTGAGCCAATGACGGTCGCCACGTGAAGTCAATGCCTTGTGTTGTGGACAGTCATCTGTGAAAGAGTAAATTTGTAAGTAATTCTGTGTGAAACAGATTGATTCTATAGCCTACCAGTCAGACTGGCAAATGAAAAAATAAAGGGAACTAGTTGAACACTTTAAGCAAATGTTGATAATATTACTTAAACAAAATCCTATAAACATTGATTAGAATAAGAATTGAAATTATTATTGACATTGATATATACTCTCCAAAAAAAGAAACGCAATGTTACATTTCATCATCGGTATACCCTCGCTCTACCATTGCCTTGTTGCAACAGGTACCGCGTGATATCGCTGAACCAAACTGCTTTCCAGTGTTGCTGTGGCCATACCCTCATTGCCTGAACACACTGAAGTTGGATTTCACGGTGTCGGCGTATTTCAAAACAGAAGCTCAAACGGTTTCACGTAGGCGTTAATGCACACTCTGGTCCGAGATTCTACACCATCCAGGAATTGCTGTTGCAGTAGAGGTCGCTGTTGAAAACCGTTTCCGTCAATGACGTAACCGGAAATGACGATCCAGGACAGGTGGGGTCACTCTTGTTTGGCCTGAGCTTGGACGGTTACGTTTTGAACTTCGCTGTCGGTACCTATCCCAAAGGCGTGAAATGGAACTAAGGGAAACATTAGCAGCCTGGCTACATCAGTCTTGAATTCACCTGCTTGTAATCGACCAATAACGTTGTTGCGTTGGTCTTCTTTCAGATGTGGCATCACTTGGTTCGTTAAGTGTTTACATCTGCAACTGATTTGGAAACCGAGAACCCCGGGAATTTAAAGGCCTTACATTTAGGTTCCATGCGAAAAGATTGCGATGTTGTTAAATTCCTGTTTCTTGGTGCAATCAAGCGATCCCAAATTTCGTCAAAAAGGATGACCAGTCACCATTAGTGAACTACATGTACATTCAAAATCAATAATGAATTTCTTTTATCCTTACACATTGACATTAAAAACAAGATTTATGGAAAAAACGACCTCGGTCAAATAAAAAAATGATGAAAAATAACGTGATCAGTTCTTAATTACTAAATATCTGTTTGCTTTATCTGTGACAAAGAGTTGCTGACTACATGTATATAAATCTGACTTTAATTTTCCTAGTTTGTACTGAAATAAGTTTTATCAATTATTACGGCTAATACCTGATTATATTTCCTTCCATTTAGAGTCATTAGAATCTAAACAATTTCCTGCAGGTGACTTTTAATGTGCAAAACAAATGTTCGTATGAAGCTAACTTCACTCTTAAGATATATTGTTCTACTGGGGCTGATACATGTATATAATACCACCATACATGTATGCCCTAACTGTGTCTATTTTAAAAATTTCAATATTTCATTACTTGGTGGTACATTGAATAGTACATGCAGAATGTTGATAGTTTTTATACGCCCACATTGA
Source organism: Patella ulyssiponensis (assembly GCA_963678685.1). Classification (NCBI taxonomy): domain Eukaryota; kingdom Metazoa; phylum Mollusca; class Gastropoda; family Patellidae; genus Patella; species Patella ulyssiponensis. Next base: position 79,945,664 of record OY783226.1, on the reverse strand, counting down.
AATGTGGTCGTATATTGTCGTCGCCCCCGTCCGTCCGTCGGTCCGTCCGTCGGTCCGTCCGTCCGTCCGTCGGTCCGGCGTCCACAATTGCTTGTGGACGCTCTAGAGGCTAAAGTTAATATCCGATTGACTTTAAATTTATATACAGTGTTTAAGGTCATGAAACGAAGAAGCCTATTGTTTTTCAGCGGTTTCCGATAATAACTACCAGAGTTATGGCCCTTGACGACTTCAAAAAATCTTGTGGACGCTCTAGAGGCCAAAGTTAATATCCAATTGGCTTTAAATTTATACACAGTGTTTAAGGTCATAAGACGAAGAAGCCTATTGATTTTCAGCGATTTCTGATAATTAGTGCCAGAGTTATGGCCCTTGATCACTGCAAAAAATGTTGTGGATGCTCTAAAAGGCAAAGTTAATATCCGATTGACTTTAAATTTATACACAGTGTTTAAGGTCATAAGACGAAGAAGCCTATTGATTTTCAGCGATTTCCGATAATTAGTGCCAGAGTTATGGCCCTTGATCACTTCAAAAAATCTTGTGAACGCCCTAAAAGCCAAAGTTAATATCCAATTGACTTTAAATTTATACACAGTATTTCAGGTCATAAGACGAAAAAGCTTATTGATTTTCAGCAATTTCCGATAATTAGTGCCAGAGTTATGGCTCTTGATCACTTCAAAAAATCTTGTGGACGCTCTAAAAGCCAAAGTTAATATCCGATTGACTTTAAATTTATACACAGTGTTTAAGGTCAGAAGACGAAGAAGCCTATTGATTTGCATCAATTTCCGATAATTAGTGCCAGAGTTATGGCCCTTGATCACATCAAAAAATCCTGTGGATGCTCTAGAGGCCAAAGTTAATATCCGATTGACTTTAAATTTACACACACTGTTTAAGGTCCTGAGACAAAGAAGCCTACTGATTTTCATTGATTTCAAATAATTACTTCCAGAGTTATCTCCCTTGATCACTTCAAAAAACCTTGTGGCGCTGTAGATGCCAAACTTATCATCCGATTGACTTCAGATTGATACACAGAGTTTAGGGTGTTGAAACGAACAAGTATTTTGATTTTCAATGAATTTTGATAACTGAACAGCTAAATCCATGATGTTAAATGTTTCCTATACTAATTGTTAGCTTGGGGCAAAACTTTATAAAAAGCAAACAAATTCTAATGATTTTCAGATAATTACATAAGGAGTTGTTACTCAGATTTTTGTGTATTACAAATGTTTCATTACCAAAAAAACGTAAAAATATGCGACAACCCTTGTTGACTGCCCGGACGATTTAGCTGCTGTGGGCGTATGTTTCGTTGCCTGGCAACCTATCTTTTAAAAACGTTAAGATATAAGGTATATTGTGGTCTTTTAGTAGAAAGTTTAAGCCAGAAATATTTAACAAAAAATGAGATTCTTCCCATCTCTTATTGAAATAACACATCAGATATGTCAATATTTTTGTCATATCTCCACTTGGCAACATTTTAATAAGGTTGATACAAATTAACTTCCACTGCCCTAGCTTTGTAAAGCACAGACATGGCTGAACAATAATAGCCTACAAGCTATGTAATATATACATTGTAACTAGAAACATATGGTTGAATCTAAGTAGGAAAAAATAGATTTAATGTATTAATGTTAGAGATTGAAACATACCAGCTATCTCTTGTATCAATTGTATACAATGTACATGTAACTATATACAATGGCATTCAAACTTGAATTTGTCTGGCTGGATTACTTACTTAAATTAATTTACAAAAAAGCACAATAAATGATTTCTTTAAAAGGAGCTAAATCTTTATTCTTTGGCACCTAGAAATACGGTTACTAGATTATGAAAGCGACCGGTACATTTGTTATTCTGACCAGAATAAGCACGGAGCATACGAAGGGCGTGAAGTAAATGAGCGCCCATAGAGAGCGATATATTGAGTGCTGAAGGTGTGCATTTGCTAAGGAGGTGGAAACATGCAACCCCTGATTTGTTTTCATTTCTAGAAGCCGGTAGAGATGCGTTTTCGGTCATTTTGTGATGGTACATGTAGTTACACTAAGCAGGCATTATATCAATTTGTCAGCTTGTACATGTACATGTAGATTGTTTTACATGTCCTAATGTATTTTTTATTGTGTTATAAAGTCTGTAAACCTCTACGTTGTTAAGAAATTAAATTATACCCAAGATCATACATGTACGTCCGTTTCTATATAGACCAGAATATTTCAATTCCTGTTTTAGGCCTGTCGTATGCACTGAACTATATTTAGATGATGAAGCACGACTGTTTGTAGCAAACACAGAATACATTAATCACTAAAGTTTATGTGTTTTGTGTTATTATTTTCAATTGAAAAACACCTGATGTAAAAATCGTGACATTTAGGCTCATGAGATGCATCAGGGTGGAACGACAGAAAAGAATTGCAAAACTGGGACTGTCACCGTAAAACCAGGACGTATGGTAACCCTACATGTACCTAGAAACGGACACAAATGGGAGGCAATGCATATGATAATGTAATATGAGTATATATATATGTAAACTGATTTACATTTAATCGTTTCTGTAATTTCTAATCAGTTATGTTCGCTGAAATACGCAAAGAGTACATATTGAATTGCAGACTTTGGCATCTGGTTATTTCAGTCTGCAGCGGTAGTATTCTCCCGTGGGATATAGTCAGCCTCGTTCATCAAGTCATGCAATTCGTGTGCCAGTTTTTAAATTTTCATTTTGTGTGTTAAATATTGGATATAAAGCCCATCTTTTTACGTTAAGGTAACAATATCAATGTTGATTTAAATTGACCAATAAGTTGTATTTGCAATGTCCAAGACTGTGGATGATATGGAGTTCAAGACTTATCCTGAGAATTTTAGAAAAAAGCATAGTACCGATGTTTTTTTTTTAAGTGTTCTGAGAATAGAAAATAATGGAACTTGAATGTTACATGTAGGGCGTACAATATAAAATTATGTAATGTAACGTGTATGGTTTTGTGTATTTTCAGTCTTGATGTAGGACCCGACCATAATGCCATTATTTACAAGAACAATTCAGCCGGTGGCTGTAAGTAGGATTGAAGTCGATCCCAGCATACAGAATGAACTAGAATGTGTAACTAATAATACTTTATCCAATATTATCCGACAGTTGAGCGGACTGAGTAAGTATGCAGAGGATATGTTTATGGAGCTTACCCAGGAGGCAACTAATGTGTTTACTCGATCCAGTCATTTACAGCATCGTATAGATAATCTACGAGACAAAGTCACCCAATTAAATGCCACTGTGGAAGAAGGTAATATGTGCTACATTTGATTATTGTTGACAGTTGAGCTTTCTTGGGAACACTTTCATCTCAAAAGGGAAACTCTTATACTATGGAGTTGAAGAATCAATAAATTCTCTCTTCACAAATGAAATTTTCCAGAGGCTGTAATATTGCTATATTATAAAGATCTATATATATATCTATATCAAATAATATATAGAATCTATTACAGGCTAAAAATTGATTTGATTGTAATTTCACTGAATAGTTAGATATAAACCCAAATATAGGATATATTTTGTTGAGAGTTCCAGTAATAGTGATTGATGTTATAGTTGAGTTACTGTAACTACATGTAGAGGTGTTAAGAGGAATAGATGGACAATAATCAATCATGCATGTCTAATATAATAATTAGATTACTTCTATTACTCCTGCTAAGTATTACTTTACACCCAGAAAATGACCTTTTTTTTCTATTTTCAGTTTCTTTACAAGACATACATTTACGGAAACCATTTAAGAGTTCTATATCTAAAGAACAACAAGTAATATCGCGTAATACAGTACCCCGGTCTATATTAGAGAGTTATACTAAATGTACCCAACCTCCAGCACTTGATAAACTTAATGAATTCAGGTTAGTTTTATGTGTAATGTTCAACCATTTTAAATCACCAGACCCTGACTACAATTGCTTGTGGACGCTCTAGAGGCTAAAGTTAATATCCGATTGACTTTAAATTTATACATAGTGTTTAAGGTCATGAGACGAAGAAGCCTATTGTTTTTCAGCGATTTCCGTTAATAACTGCCAGAGTTATGGCCCTTGTGGACGCTCTAGAGGCCAAAGTTAATATCCGATTGGCTTTAAATTTATACACAGTGTTTAAGGTCATAAGACGAAGAAGCCTATTGATTTTCAGCGATTTCCGATAATTAGTTATGGCCCTTGATCACTTCAAAAAATCTTGTGGACGCTCTAAAAGCCAAATTTAATATCCGATTGACTCTAAATTCATACACAGTGTTTAAGGTCATAAGACGAAGAAGCCTATTGATTTTCAGCGATTTCTGATAATTAGTGCCAGAGTTATGGCCCTTGATCACTTCAAAAAATCTTGTGGACGCTCTAAAAGCCAAAGTTAATATCTGATTTACTTTAAATTGATACACAGTGTTTAAGGCCATAAGACGAAGAAGCCTATGTTTTTTCAGCGATTTCCGATAATTAGTGCCAGAGTTATGGCCCTTGATCACTTCAAAAAATCTTGTGGACGCTCTAAAAGCCAAAGTTAATATCCGATTGACTTTAAATTTATACACAGTGTTTAAGGTCATAAGATGAAGAAGCCTATTGATTTTCAGCGATATCCGATAATTAGTGCTAGAGTTATGGCCCTTGATCACTTCAAAAAATCTTGTGGATGCTTTAGAGGCCAAAGTTAATATCCGATTGACTTTAAATTTATACAAATTGTTTAAGGTCATGAGACGAAGAAGCCTATTGATTTTCTGCGATTTCTGATAATTAGTGCCAGAGTTGTGGCCCTTGATCACTTCAAAAATTCTTGTGGATGCTCTAGAGGCCAAAGTTAATATCTGATTGACTTTAAATTTATACACAGTGTTTAAGGTCATGAGACGAAGAAGCCTATTGATTTTCAGCGATTTCCGATAATTAGTGCCAGAGTTATGGCCCTTGATCACTTCAAAAAATCTTGTGGACGCTCTAAAAGCCAAATTTAATATCCGATTGACTTTAAATTTACACACACTGTTTAAGGTCATGAGACGAAGAATCCTACTGATTTTCAGCGATTTCAAATAATTACTTCCAGAGTTATCTACCTTGATCACTTCAAAAAACCTTGTGACGCTATAGATGCCAAACTTATCATCCGATTGACTTCAGATTGATACACAGAGTTTAAGGTGTTGAAAACGAACAAGTATTTTGATTTTCATTGAATTACGATAACTGAACAGCTAAATGCATGATGTTAAATGTTTCCTATACTAATTCAATTGTTAGCGTGGGGCAAAACTTTATAAAATGCAAACAAATTCTTATGATTTTCAGATAATTACATAATGGGTTGTTACTCTTAATCAGATTTTAGTGTATTACAAATGTTTCATTACCAAAAAAAGTAAAAATATGCGACAACCCTTGTTGACTGCCCGGACGATTTAGCTGCTGTGGGCGTATGTTTCGTTGCCTGGCAACCTATCTTTTGTACCATTCGAAAAATTCAAATAATTTATCAAGCTGCCTGGCAACCTATCTTTTGTACCATTCGAAAAATTCAAATAATTTATCAAGCTGTTTTATTGCACTGATTATTTATTATGCCAGTCAAAACTATTGAAATATTTTATTTCACTATGAAATATTTTATTTCACTATGAAATATTTTATTTCACTATGAAATATTTTATTTCACTATGAAATATTTAAGAATATAAATTTGAAGATACATTTAACAACTAATATTGGAAATAGATTAAATACAGGAATTTAAAAAAATATTGATTTCTAGAAGACTGGAAATAATATAATAATAAAATCAGCATTCAATGTGACCCCTTAATTCAAACAACGAGACTGGCAGCCGTAACCACTGACAAGTAGAAATTTGTAGGCCTTAACCCATTCCTTGATTTATACATGTATTAGTTTTCCAACGATTTTACTTATATTTTACAGAGAAGACGGTAAAGACAGTATGAAGTTCTACACAGATCCAGGATATTTCTTTGAACTATGGGTAGCAGAAATGGAAAAAGATTTCCAGCATAAAAAAGCAGAATTACATAAAAAGAGACAGAAAAGGGTAAGACTATGATTCTTTTTAAATGTTAAAAATTATAATTTTTTAGGCTTCGATAATTGTTTCATATATATATATATATCTATATATCCACCGCTTTCTATGTCCAGCTGATTTGTGTTCATTATGATATCTAAGTTATTTTAAGTCTAGGTCATATCAACACCCTGAAGGCAATATATAACTAATTAGATGTAACCTAACGCCTCTTTCCAACATATTTGTCAAAGGAGAATTTAATTATAATTGGGCATTCTAACTATCAAATTATATTACTTAATGAAAAATTATAGCCAGCTTCCTTTATGTCATGTAGCTTGACAAAGTTTTTCTTAAGATCATGCATATATTTACTTATATTGTGTTATATTAAAGCGGATGTAACTTAAGTGTACTTTATAAACTAGGTCAAAGAAAAAAGCCTTGTAAATTATAGCAACATAACAATGAAAGCAAAATGTATTTGGGGGATTAAAAGAAAAGTTTACTTTCTTTTTTATGTACTTGAATCTATCTGTGCTTGTTACAAAATTTATAAATAAGATGGATGAATAATAATCCCCACACACCCATCTAAAACAGTACATTTTCAGTTGGAGTAATTATTGAAATGTCAGTGTGATTCAAACTAAGTTTTCAATTTTAGTAATAAGTAAACCCCCTTAACATTATGTTAGCACAATACATGTATCTTCACACTTCTAAGTTTAGTTATACATAGATACCCATGTATTTTACTAGTAGCAATAATTACATTGATTAAAGAGGCATTATGAAGAACTAACCCTGCTTACTGCACGACATGATTTTGGCTTCAAATCTTATATGAACTATCGTTTGGACATTTATTCACATGTTTTCAGCTTAGTATATCCTTAAACCCCCTATATTTCTCAGATGCAGCATTTGGAAAATGTAATTTCATAAATGACTTGCTAACAAAATGGAGTTTGTTTACATTATGGTGCATGATTGAGGCATAAACATGTGATGGTATTTTGTGAGAGTTACATGTACATGTAAGAGCTCTAGCTCAAATTATCTAATAATTAGGATGGTTGATAATGGCTGATTAATGACGACAAATTATTATGGCTTGCATATACACAGTGCTCTTTTAAAATTTATGAATAGGATAAGTTTGTTTGTCTTATAAACCTTTCCTTGTCAACATGTAAACATTCCTTATTTAATATTAATAATAGTCCACAGTGAGAAAAATTGTAAGTATATTCAAATAAAGTGGTGTCAAAAGTTCATCTATTTCTCTTAATTCCCTCTGCCGTACCGTACTTCATGTTTATTTGGTGAAACTACATGTATGTGTTTATCTTAAAGTAATTCTATTATGTTGTGTACATCTGTCTCTTTTCTTTTTTTAGTTCATTTTATATATATTTTTGTTTTTATTTTCTAATTTAAGTTAGTTGAAATTATGACACTGAAATGATTATTGGGTCTTTTCATATTGGAATTAGGGTACTATCATGTATTATTTTTTGTTTCTGTGTTACCTTAAAATGGTAGACCAGTTTAATTTGGGACAAAAAATAGAATTTTCAGTTTCATTTGATTTATGTGTAATTTTTTTTTGTGGCACCATTATGACAGCCTGTCTTTGTTGAAAAGTTGAATAAAGGCATCGTTAAAATATATCACTCTTTCAGATTGTAAAGTTTGTATACATTTGGAGGCAGACCACCATTAATTTCCCCATTGACTTCAATGTTAATTCTCGACTCTTTGGCCACCTCCAACTTTTCCCCAAATTGTCGTTGGGCTGCATGTTTTTCACTTCAGACAGAGGAACAAATGGTCATGTCTTTGTACTAAAATTTGTATGAGGTTGACCACCAAAATTTTGAGATACATGTACCCAAACTTGAAGAAGCATACCAAAAACATATAACTATCATCCTAGCCAACCTGATAACGCTGTTATCCTTCCGCCTCAAAATCATGAATATTTACCAAAACCTGGCAGAAAATATTAATTCAAACCCTCTACGTCCATTCTAGACCAAAAAATCAACAAAAATGGGCATGCAAGAGGGGAGGAAAGAGACAGAGAGATTTGCTGTAAATACTAGCGAACTACAATTTGTTTGTACCGAGATGGTGAAATTTAATGGTGTCTGCCTACGTTTATTGGAGTAGAGTTGTCTTTCCAGTCATTTTAACATTTAAAGTGCACATAAAATTTCCCTGAAAATTTCTCTATGTGAGCAGTCCATGGTTATTTTATCCACTTTACGGCAAATTCACATCAATCCGACTAAAATTAATTCAGCTATCTTCATTCAAAGTCGTAAAAATAGACCTCCCGTAAAAACGACTTTGCCAATTATTGAAAACACTCTTAATCCCCTCTGACGCCAGTGACGTCACAGTGACCGAATGCATATTCGGAATGGTTATTCCTTAATTACCTATATACAGCCATCGTGTGTATTCATTAACGCCTGACTGATTCCTTAATCCCCCTAATTAAATAAAACAATTGACTACGGAATAATTTGTTTTATAATTCATTTTAATTCAAGATCCAATTTAGAATTTGTTTCATAATGTACGGTCGTTCTGTTTTCTCACGGCAGCGATTTTAATACACTACCATTGTGTACAGTCTAAACGATTTGAGATACATTTTCGTCAGAAGTTTATTGTTCGAATTTAGAATCTGTTTCATTATGTACGGTTGTTCTGTTTACTCACGGCAGCGATTTTAATACAATCTACCATCGTGTGCAGTCCAAACGATTCGAGATAACTTTTCGTCAGAAGAGTATTAGTCCGTGGGCTGGAGGGGCTCACCTTGCACCCCCCCCTAGAATCTACAAAGTGATGTTTTTCTGGAAGGTTATTATGTATATTTAAATATTCTATATGTTACCACGCGACAAATTGGATCTCACTAACTTTTCTAGGTAGTTTAAAATGTAACTGTCACCACAAATGGAGCAAAATAAAAATTGGGGTAGGGGAAATTAAAATGACCATAGCTCCAAGTAGTATAGGTGTATAATAATGGTTGACCCCTCAAAATGTGTCTTTGGGTTTCTTCTACACTTTGCAATTGGTTTTATGCAAATCAGATTACTTAGTAGGTCACCAGAGGTCAAAAGGTCACCAATTTCGGGTGTTGCTTGAAATTGGGCACTACTTTGTGAATCCCACTATAAACAGATGATAACATGCAATTTTCTCATTATAATACTTGGAATTCTTTATTATAGATATGATTTGACAATTACAAATCACCCATGTTAAATTATTTTAGTACAAAATCATTTTGAGACTAAAGAGAAAAGGGGCTTATTTACGAAGTCACCAAACGACTGCTTATCATTACAATATTCTCTAAAACTGCCCCAACAAAGTTTTTGTTCAGCGATTCCGAAGTTTTGTACTCATGCCGCTAAAGAGGTCAATAAAGGGCAAATATCTTTCAGACTTAGTAATATACCCGATGATACAATGTGATCTACACGACAACACCAAATCAAAATTGCGTTTATAAATATTTACAAGTGAATTGACCATGATTTGCCGGAGTATACATAGAAAAGACCCATGATATCTTTGTGTATCTTAGTCATCATCACTGTCACTACTTGAAATCTCTTCTTCGTTTTCACTATCATCTGAGTCAGTCTCGCTATCATCCTGACCTTCATCATCATCATTGCATTCCATTTTCTCAAGTACATCTGCCAATTTGGGTGGGATTACATCCCCGGCGCTCCATTTCGGTTTGATTTGGCCATTACGCTTCACCCACCCATGATCACCCGTTGCCTCAGGAATTATTGGCTTCGGGATGTGTGCTCTCTTCCAAATGCCGACCTGGTAGTTCACTCTTCTGATGTGTTGGTTGAGGCATGATCTTGGGGGTGGAAGCCCCTTTTATCTTTAGTCTCAAAATGATTTTGTACTAAAATAATTAAACATGGGTGATTTGTAATTGTCAAATTATATCTATAATAAAGAATTCCAAGTATTATAATGAGAAAATTGCATGTTATAGTGGGATTCACAAAGTAGTGCCCAATTTCAAGCAACACCCGAAATTGGTGACCTTTTGACCTCTTGTGACCTACTAAGTAATCTCATTTGCATAAAACCAATTGCAAAGTGTAGAAGAAACCCAAAGACGCATTTTGAGGGGTCAACCATTATTATACACCTATTCTACTTGGAGCTATGGTCATTTTAATTTCCCCTACCCCAATTTTTATTTTGCTCCATTTGTGGTGACAGTTACATATAAACGACCTAGAAAAGTTAGTGAGACCCAATTTGTCGCGTGGTAACATATAGAATATTTAAATATACATAATAACCTTCCAGAAAAACATCACTTTGTAGATTCTAGGGGGGGGGTGCAAGGTGAGCCCGTCCAGCCCACGGACTATATCGTCGTTCTAATTTATAATTTGTTTCATAATGTACGGTCGTTCATTTTCTCACGGTAGCGATGTCATACACTCTCCTATGTGTGCAGTCCCAACTATTCGAGATACATTTTTGTCAGAAGAGTATTGTGGTTCGAATTTCCCCGAGTAAAAGAGTATAGGAGTAAAAAGATGTGGTCACGCAAAATATATCATAAACGTCAAACATGATTGAAACATGATTTGTAAATGACGATCCGTTATCGACGTACGGCGCCTTTTTTTCTGCTTGCGAATTTGACTTTATTACTCTGAAATAGACTGTAAAAATGAAATACGAAAAAATATCTCGATATACGTTAGAATTAACAGATTGAGAAGGGTCACCTACCTATCTATGTGTATCGCAAGTGTAGTGTCGTTAATACCTGTCATTAATCAATCAGACTAAATTTGAACAGTGATTGGGTCATAAAGTAATTAAGAATGCTGATTAGGTAATTATCTTTTTCTTTGCTCACCGATGTTTTTGTAATAAAGCAGCCTCGTATTATTTGTTGATTGGTGTTTAAACAACATCTAAATATAAATCATTCGATGGATATACCTTTGTGATAAGATAAGGTTATAATGTCTAACATCATTTAACTTTTTTATAAAGAATACAAGTATTTTACAATTACATTGACAGTTTAATCACTCACCATCCGGCACCAGGAACTCCACATTTGATCAAGTGTATTTGATATTCATTATTACAAATTGATCTGGCCGGCGTAACAAAAACTGATAATTACCCTTCTAAATTAGAACTACAATACTGACGAAAATGTATCTCGAATCGTTTGGACTGCGCACGATGGTAGATTGTATTAAAATCGCTGCCGTGAGAAAACAGAACGGACGTACATAATGAAACAAATTTTAAAATGGATCTTGAATTACAATGTATTACAATGTATTATCTCGAATAGTTGGGACTGCACACATAGGAGAGTGTATGGCATCGCTACCGTGAGAAAATGAACGACCGTACATTATGAAACAAATTATAAATTAGAACGACGATACTCTTCTGACGAAAAGTTATCTCGAATCGTTTGGACTGCACACGATGGTAGATTGTATTAAAATCGCTGCCGTGAGTAAACAGAACAACCGTACATAATGAAACAGATTCTAAATTCGAACAATAAACTTCTGACGAAAATGTATCTCAAATCGTTTAGACTGTACACGATGGTAGTGTATTAAAATCGCTGCCGTGAGAAAACAGAACGACCGTACATTATGAAACAAATTCTAAATTGGATCTTGAATTAAAATGAATTATAAAACAAATTATTCCGTAGTCAATTGTTTTATTTAATTAGGGGGATTAAGGAATCATCAGGCGTTAATAAATACACATGCCGGGTGTGTATAGGTAATAAAGCAATAGTTTGTAAAATGTTCACTGCATATCACTGTTGTGACTGTAGGTTGCCAACCAGGATTTGAATTGTTTACAAACGCATTCCACTCTTTCCGTACGATTTCATCCTTGGGAAATTTATGAAACGCCGGTACATTATTCCCTTTCCCTTGCTGGAATTTCCACAACTCTCAATAACACAACGGTAATATGGCATCTTGAAATACACTCGGTAATATTCTAGTCACAAATATATAATCTATTACAACTCAAGACGAGAAAGGTCGGCTTTTGAAAATGCTTTGACTGATATAGTGATATGTAGCTTACATGTAAATAATTACACGTTAATGATTACGCCAGTCAAATGTTTATTGGACCGACAAATACACACGTGTCAACTGGCTGTGTGTATATACAGTGATATATTGCACGGGCAGTGATATATTGTATAGATGATGTGTATACTATGTGTAGTGCCTGTGACGTCACCAGCCAATCAACCGGATTAAGGTTGTAATTGAAAATTTGAAAACCGTTTTTGGCAGTCGGATACTAAAACGTAAATATCTGAATTAATTTTAATCAGATTAGTTTGAACTTGCCGTAAAATGGATTTTGTAACTATTGAGTACCCGTACGTAAAAATTTTCTGAATCATTTGATGTGGTCTTTAAACTTTGTGAACATGGTACAAAGTTTAAAGGATCTAAACCCTTCATTTTTTATCATCATATTTTCTGAATTAAAAACAAAAAAAATGAGAATTCAATATAGTTAAATTCCAATCAATATTGATGTTATCTTGCTGTGAGATATGGTGTCCTAATATCCAATATTTATGATACGGTGATGAACACTTTATAATCGGTACACATTTAATGTATTCTATGGTTTTTACCATTTCATTTGTAATGATCAAAGAAAAACATATCCTACAAGAAATAATGCTGATCCACAAACTACAAATTAATAATTTAAAAATGTGTAGAATGGACCAAGCAGGACTAAATAACTGTCGTCAAATTTGGACTGTTCACATATTGAGAGGCTAATGTTAATATCCGATTTACTTAATTAAGGTTATGCAACAAAGAAGCCTATTGCTTTTCAAAGATTTCTAATTATTACTGCCTGAGGTTAAAGGGTATAAATAAAACAGCCATAAGCCGTTTGAAGAAGGGGTTTAGATGGCCGAATGGTTAGCACGTGTGCGTTTCATCATAAGGTCTGTCATTGAGTTGTATGTGACAAGGAGTAGGGTCGCCCTCCGGTTTCCTACATGCAAACAAATTATTAAAATATAATTAAACCATGTTAGTCCCGACTGACCTAACTTGTTTTCGAGTGGACATTAAACCCCATAATGCTTTCCCTCCCTTTAAAGGAAGAACACAATTGAAATTCTGTCTGCAAATAACAGATGTATTTCCCTGTTATTAGTTATAAAAGCTAATACAGAATTTATATCCTTGAAATATCAAGCCTTATACTCTGTGAAAAGTTTTGATTTAATACATGCTGGTAATAACGGCATTTTATTTATTAGGTGATTTACTGATTCCTTAGACAAATTCCAATAAAACTTGACAGGGTTTGCATAAGAATAGGTTCCATTTCATCACACACTATAATTAAAGTGGAGAAAGATTATTTGTCTTTATCTCTCTTGAATATAGATGACACAATAACAGCCTATCAACTAATCAAGCAATTGTAAGAAAGACATAGTGATTGAGGCATATAGATAGATGCTATTGTAATTTACCTATTGTGTGATGTTACTCATGCTTTGCTTAAAACCCAACATGCCAGAATAAATATTAGAGTTAAGATCATGAAGAAAAGAATTTTCATTAAATAAAACCATTTTGATAGAAGTAAAATTTTAAATTTACAAATTCTAACTAATGTAATGGGTATTTACAGTTTATCAATTTCTATTGATTTCACACTTCTATCTTTATGTGTCTTATATAGTAGTAATAATCTTTTTCTTATAAGCCTGTCCATTATTATTTCTTGCAGATGTGTTTTATTACTCGCATATACTGAATTACATAACATCAACCATCTTTGAAATGAAACAGTAAAATATTTTAACATGGACTCATTTTAAGCTTTAATAAGGGCGCGTTTGCTGCTATAGAGTGTATAGGGAGGCCTTACAAAAAAACAAACAAACCCCTGTGTCTTTAAATCTGAAGAAGTGTTTTATATTACTGTCATTTTATATTCCCGTCATTTTGAACGTGTATGTTAAATTATTCAAAGTGTAACAAGATTGATGTTAGTGTTTAATATAAAGATAATTATATTATTGTCTATTCTGGTCAGTGTTGTTCTTGTAGTTGGTATTGTTCTGGTTAAGGTCTTTCTAATCTTCTCTATGTTATCTTCTTATATTGTAATTGTTCAATACAAATTGATGTACTGTGCAGACAGTGATTTATTAATTGCGGAAATGTCTCAGAATAGTATTACTGTTTAACTAATAGTCCTTTGCCTCGCTATTCTAAATTACATAGCTTTTATTTAAAATACCATGATCGAGATGGTTTTTATTCAGTTTAATGAAATTCTTAAAATCCACTGTTAGAAGTGTTCAGAAGTGAAATTTAAGGAAGATCTATAGTAAGTAAGTTCTCTGAGCAGACTTGTAGGAATAGAATTTGTGGCCAGTGAGAGTTTGTATATGAATTATGATAGTTTGTAAGTATATAGACATTGTAGAGTAACTGTGTAAAGTTATGTGTTTATTATTGATTAGTGTGTATTGATTAGTTGTTTGATGTCTACACCAGGTGATCACAGACTGATCATAACATACACAGTTATAACCTATATATTTTATATATACACTAGCAACGTTGAAATATATAATGTAAGAAACAGATGATTGGTTTTCATGTATTTTTTAAAGCATAGTACAGTTTCTTCTAAAGTGTTTTGTTCACACTTGATTTCATTGATACATGATATCCAAATCTTTGACTTAATTTTACACAAAGAAGCTTGTTGAATTTCGCCAAATTTTGATAATTGCTGTCAGAGGTTTTATGTTAATGAAATGAAGAATCTTATTGATTTTCAACGATGTTTAAGAAATCATTTGATTAACTATACATGTTTTGTAAGATAAAATTTAATTTTTTCTGATACATGTAATTACTTATTGATTTTCAACGATGTTTAAAAAATCATTTGATTAACTATACATGTTTTGTAAGATAAAATTTAATTTTTTCTGATACATGTAATTACTTCGTTTGAATGCCCCCAATACCTACTAGTACAAAACAATAGATATATGATGCCCTATGTGGACTGTTTAAACGACCTAGTGACTGTGGGCATATGTTTCAATGTCTGGTAACCTATCTTTGAAAGTCGGATCAGGCCAGTTGACTGGTTATTGTGACTAATATAACAAATAAAGAGTTTTTCTAATTGCGAAATACAGTAACTGTATGACTGCTCTCTGGAAACACTTGAGACTACTACATTTACACTTGATTTCACAGAGTTGATAATTGACTTGAATAGACCTATACATATCTATAGACTACTAGTAATAGTGACAACATGGCTCTAGTACACATATATCTATATATAATATAAAACATTTGTTTTTACAGAGACCAAGAGATCAGACTCAACAAAGGGTTGTTCGTAAAGTGGTCACAAGAAAAGAAGAGTGGGAGTCGAAAAAATATGGACAAGAATTAAGTGACTATCATGTTCCAGACGTTCGTAAACATATTGTTAATCAGACAGTGCCTAGCAACATGGTACAAATAAACAATAATAATACTGCTCCTCACCAATCGCAACGACCAGACTCCATTAATATACAGAAACAGAACTCGGTGGTTAGAAAAGACTCCCAAAAACACAATCACCAACATGCTGATAAACACGAAAATGCTTCCACAAAACCTGTACAAAACGGTCCGGTTCAAATACCATACAACCAGCCTGAACATAACCATATAGCCAATCAGATATCACAATCTAATCACATGGCTCACGATGTTAGAGGTACTGTTTCTAGTCCTCAATACAGACCATCAGAACGACCACCTGGTCCTCCTGTTGCCAATAAAGATAGCCCCTCTAGTGGAAGAGATATACTACCTCCACCTCCTCCCCCACCCCCAGCTGAACAGTTTGCACAGCATCAATCTAGTCCTTATCAAGTACAGCATGATAACGGTATGAAATCTACTGGATCACCGCGTCACCTGGTTCATCAGAACTCTGCCAAAAATTCCCCAGCTAGACATCCAATGTTCAGTCCCCATATTAGCATGAATCAATCAATGGATCTTCCTCCCCCTCCATTGTCCCCGAAGGATACTACACCAGACACACCTGTGAGCATGGATATGCCTCCTCCGCCATCACCCCCACCCCCACTTGATCAGTATCATGCTTTTGTTAAAGCACCATCTCCCCCACCCCCACCTCCTCCCCCTCCTCCACCAATGGATATGAAGATGCAGAATGGGCATCTACGAAGCCAGCCTGATGAAGCATCTATATCATCATCTGGTAGTACTGTAACTACTATATCTAATCCTGTGGGCAAGGCTGAATCTGATCGTAGTGCTCTGTTGGAAGAAATAAGAATTGGTACACGTAAGTACATTTATATTGTTTATATAATTTTGATTTCTAATAGACAATGCATTATGCAATTAGACTCTACTATAATGCATTTAACAACATTACATTAGAAGTTTAGAGTGAAGTTATTTCTATAAACATTTAGTGGGACTTCAGGGGTAAACAGAAAAGTCAGTGATTCTTTTTCTCCCTGGTTAGGATTTGTATATAAATAAAATGGTGTACATCCTCCAAATCTGTAAATGTACATCATTTATGTACTAGATTCATTGAGGTCCATATTTTTAGTTTATTTTAAGAAAGAATAAATTTAATTACTTCAAATTCTGCATTTGCTACCATTTCCTCTAAAAATGCAACCATAAAATACTTAGTCAATGCCAAGAATAAAAGTGAAAGTCAGGTTATATCAGATGTTCCGGAAGAATGAGAATACTATTTTTTTGATTATTAAATTTTGTTCTGTATTTTTCAGATTTGAAGAAATTAAATCGTTTAGAAGAGAAAGAAGAAAAGAAGAAGATGCCAGCTGGAAGATTAGATGTTCAAGCTATAATGGATAAAGCTTTTGAAATGAGACGTAGAGTTATTGAAGATAGTGAGAGTGAGGAGGAAGCCGATTCTGATGACAATGATTGGTAGATATATATCGCGCCATCTTTATGTCATGTGATAAATTTCAGGGTTTTGATTGGTGTTCATCGAAAGTGAGATCAACAGATCTGAACAATACCAGACCTTTAATCTATCAAAACCATTTAATAAAGATTTAGCTAACAGTAATAACTGTTTAAATATGGCAAGAGATATTCATATATCTGGGTTATTACCGAGATATTGTTATTGATTCATATTATTTAGTTTAATATGAACTATTATTATGTTAATTACAGATGAGATAGTTAATAATGAACACAAATGTGGTGAACTAATCCACGATATGGATGTGGTTATATCTTCTGTATAGATAAAAAAAAATATTTTATAAAATGGAGGGTCGACATTCTAGTGCTATTTTAGTGCTTACAATTTGTAGTATTTCAATTAAGTATAGATTACCATCAAGCTCAATTAAAACATTATTCGTTATATAAATATTTATATATATCACTTTTTGTCAAATGATCAACTTTTAACTCTCCCAACTTTTATCCTTCCTCATCCTTTCTTTTTATTATTGATTCAGTGTATGCAACAAACCTGTGCGGGTGTATTTACTATATTATATAAAGTATATATTCTATTATCATGGTATGTGTGTGTATAATGTACAGTCATAAAGTGTGCTTGTGATCATATGAAATTAATAGTGTTAGTTGAGAGGACAATATTCTATTATAGATTAAATTCTACTAGACAGCTAGACAGCCCCCCCCCCCCCTCGACACCATTATAAATTACCGGTTTTTAGAAAACATGCGGAATTCATTCCAAAATATTTTTTAAAGTGTAGAATCATGCACATATACTTCTATAAGCTGACTTTGGTGCTAAATTTGTGCAATTTATGCTCTTTTGATATACTGTCTACATTAGATCTAAGACAACTGCCACAGGTAAAATTGCCACCTGAACAATTGCCACAAATAATAAATGTCATCGAGGTTATTTCCAACTCAATCCAGTCAATTTGCCATTGTGGCTCATGCTACCCACAAAATGACATTCGTTTTTTTCGAACTTCATTTATATATAAGATATTTTTAACTACAGATAATATATGTCCTATCACGGTGTGTTTTATGTATGAATGATTCGTAACATATTTGCATCATATAATTCATGCTTTATTGTAAAAACAAGTGATGCATAAATTTGTTGCAAATTAATTTCCAGTGATTTTACTGATTTCACAGTTTGAAATATTTAAGGAGGCAGATGAAGAATACATTATGTTATAAAATGAAATATAATTTGAAATTATCATTGATAAGTGAAGTATTGATATATGATATACATGATGGATATATGTAAAGTTTTATGTTAGTATTACTAACAATAGATCATAATATGTATAAAGTGAGAACCACACATGGCAGGTCGGGCCTTATTTACTTTCATTGTACTATAGTATCCACACCATTTTTATATTTCTAAATGTGTTCATCTATTGTTACTCTAACATATTATTTCATTTAATTACTTAGTGCTTCTAGGTGATAAGTTTTGAAGTAGAAAAGCCAACACATATATTATCCTAGGTGTAAGTGACCTGCTAACTGCTGGAATGGTTCCCCTTTACATGAAACAGATGACCAATGAAATTAGATTTAACTTAATAACAAATTTCTTTTTAAAAATAACATTAATGCTATAGTTTTTTGTATGCTGTGTTAGGTGCCTTGCACTATAATAACTGTTGTATGGTCTAATTGTACACATATTTTATTCATTGTTTTTCTTTGGATATTTAACTAGTTTTAATTCAATAAACTTGATATAAAAAATATATGGCTGTCTTCCAGGTGACATACAGTAGAAGTTGAGTTGCAATCCAATTAACTAATCATATGTGCAATAATCATTTTAGCTCTTTGAATTAGGTCAAACTGAATTAGGTTTATCTATTGATTTCTTTCCCCATTAGTCATGTTTGTTTCAGAATTGAAGTGAAGGTCAGCTTGTTTACTACTTAAATTTGACTTTTGACTGACTCTGTTAGCAGAAGAACACAGGATTGGTTTCATCTCTAGACATGAAATTTACAATGAAGGTATATTGTCATGCCACAAAATAAATCAACATCTAAAATCCAATTTGTTTTTAATCTGATCAAAGATGTCTAGTCATTAACCAGAATTGTTCAGTCAACGAGTTGGCTGTTAATCTGAAAGATAAAACCGTAAGGAAGGAAATTTATAAGACTATAGGTTTTATGCTTTGTTTTCAGTTTTCATATTTCTGTCAAACAATGAAGTTAAGAATGATAGTTTTTGACTGTGTGTACTATTAAGACTTTTGTTAGGTCATCCCAAAAGAGATTTTAATTTGCTTTTTTCTTGCCTAGCTGTTTAAATCCACATCCATTTTACTGTAGGAATATCTTCAAATTGACTATTATTGTTGTGTTGAATATTGGATGTTTCATATGTGTATCTTATATCTCATGTTTTACACAACATATAAAAGGATAATGTTGCCTTTATGCCCCATCATACTATTGACTGGCTTTTAACGCAGTTGACTTGAATTTAAGCTGTGTTCCTTCTCCGTTAATTAAATAATTTAGTACAACCTAGACAAAAATTAAATTAAAGACTCTATAAGTTAATAATAATGACACAATAAGTGAATAAAGCAAGAAAGAAATCCTAAAATGTCAAGGGAAAATTTGTCATTATTATACAAGGTAAACCCTAAAATTCTAGAGTGTGTAGTGTACTACTTCTCTCTTTGAGTTTAAAAAAAATCTTTAAATTGAGAAAAGTGTTACTAGAATATTGATTTAATTGTTTTTGTCTAGAGATGTTTGTCTAGGTTATAATTTAAAGTATGCCATGTATAATTAAAATTATTTACATATATAATGGTAACTAAGGTAAAAAGACAGCCTTGTCCTTTATATGTATTATCATTGTTTTCTATTTGTAACTCACTGTGTCTATATGTAGAATGAGGAAGTGGGAGGTTTTTTTTAACAACTGTATATTATAATGTTCATGTATCTTTAGACTGTTGATATTTAAGTCTGTGAATAGTTTTCATTATGTACAGTATTATATACATAGTATACTATTATTATGTGTAGATGTTAAACTACTCCACTGTATTTATTCTTTATTGTAATTAATATGTAAAGATCTGTTAAAATTGTCTACACCTTGTGTAGTAGGGTATTTCGTTTATTATTTCACGGCCAGTTTTCTTTAGATGAGTCTCTAAATAATTCAGTCAGATTGATTGTGATTACAAAATTTAAATATGATTAGTCCCCCATTTGATTTTTGTAGAGTTCCTTTAATTAGACATTGACATTTAAGGTTGGGTGGTGTAGGGGGCTGTCCATTTCCATATAAAAATAACATAATTATGTGTATGGTAGTAATCAGAGATTTTTGAGAACAAAGTACTTTTTTCTCTCATGATATCCATCAATAAATCGTGGAAAATATTTTACAGCCTCCTTATCACTTGGGAGTCCGATATGCATTTTATACATAATACGGATATTATATTTGATGATAAATACAGTTTGTGGGTCTTGACTTGAAACCTGTTAATTTTGGATTTATAAAGGGAGATCAGAATTTTACCAATTACGGTTATTGAATGTAAGAGTTTTGTAATTAGACAACTGGCAGTATTAGCCACAGAATATTTTCATGTATTTCTAAAATAATATTTTTTCAAAATGTCACTCTGTGTAGTATTGTGCAATGTTCCACAAACTGATTTTGAGTAGAATTGTTATGTAGTCATTCACTATCTTACTTTTGTAGATAAAATTTCTCTTATGTTTTTAGATACTGTTGTAGCTATTTATTATTAAAACTGTAATTTTTGTAACCCTGTATGTATAGTAGCTTGAAGTGAGAATACAGCTGAAATATGCTAGAAAATGGACACAAATCATTCAATCTTGTATAATGTTATTATACTATATTTCCATGTATATATATATTATATAGAGATATATATATAGAAGATGTACATCTAATCTGTATTGATTAAGATAGACCAATTATTTATTGGTATTAACTATTCAAATACTATAATTAGAAAAGTATTAATAAGAATTTTACTTACCCAGTTAAGTCCTACAATTACCATATTTCACTTTTGAAAAGCTTAATAACGTGCTTATCTAGTAAAGTCATTTTACAAAAATCAAAAATTAAAGAAATATTTTAACTAAGTTGCATGTTTGTGTTTTAAAATTATTTAAATTCCACGATTCTTCAATACTCAAATATATAAATTGAGTATTCTATAAGATAACACGCTTCCCTTTCTTTTTTCATGTTACCATTAAAGAGACAGTCTGACTTTTAAAGATAAATTATCAAATAAGTGGCAAAGGTATTTTACTTGTCAAATCAGTTAATAACAGTGACATCTATACACAGCAAATACATGGTCATGATTGCAATTTATTTTCTTCATAGGGAATATATGAATAATTTTGAAGTATGTTTTGAGTAAAACCTAAATACCACTAAAATAGTAAACTGCACTTGTTTGTATTTGGTAGACTCCCTGTTGACAACATTCAAAAATAAGAAATGGGACTGTCCCTTCAACAAAGTATTCACCATTACACTGTTTTCAAGGAAAATATAAAATGTTCCTATCTTTATTTTGCATGATTTGTATACACTATGGCGATCTGGCTTTTAATATGATGTCACTTTAAGCACAAAATTTATTAATTTTTTTTGTAAAGTGTGATATTTTCGTGGTTTTCTCAACTTATTTCATATCATATATTTTGTTTATGTTATTTGTAAGGAAATGAGTAACATGTAAATTGAAATGGCAAAGAAGGGTGTGTATCTAAGATTGACACTCACTAATCTATAATCTATGATATAAGAAAACCAATATGGTTCAAGTTTCACTATATAAAATATATACTGTATAGACAATATTATATAGTGGCATATTTTCAGCAATAAACATCAGCTTTTTTCTAATAATATATCAGTGTTATAGCTATTTTATTTAACATCCGTTTCAGTTACCTTGTATAGTTTTACCTGGTATACCAGATACATAAAGTTGACTTGGGTTCACATCTAACACAAATTTCATAGATTATTCTGGAGATGTGCTATCATGTATTCCGTTGACTCAAACAAGTGGCCATCGCAGCAGGTAGGTTTCAGCATAGAACTGTACTAGATACGATCTATGGTTTCAGGAAATGGCACCTATGGGGAGGTCGACCAGCTCTTTTGTAAATACATGTAACACCAATCTAATGACACAGATCCTATTTCCTTTTGTTTTTATAGTTCAAAATTTTGTTTTACATGTCTTTACTACACTAGGATCTGAAAGAGTAGTTATATAATAGGCGTTATAATAGGCATTATTATGGTGACTTCTTCAAATTCTCTGCACAGAAGTGTGGGTCAACCCCTAGAAAGGTCAACACTGATTGGTTAATCAATATCGGACGTCATAGGGTCGAATGCCGCTCGATTGACCCCTGATGTGATCTCCCACTATAACTTGTCAGATATTCATGTAGTGTAGACCATCGAAAGCATTAAAAACGAAATATCGATCTGTATTTTAATCAGATTGGTGTAACACTTGGAAGGTTTTAACCCTTCTTTGCAGATATAAGCATTGATGCCAAAATATTTCTTCCTGGTGAGTTCATTCATCATTAAGACATATTACCCATGTTTCAAACTGGAGAATAGTTTATACATGTGGCATGGTTGACATGAAATCAACTTTAAATAAGGTCTAACAGACAACACGTAAACTATAACATTTTATTGATCAAATATAAAAATATATACAATCTATATATCACAGATATTTAATATAATTACAAGAGGCCCTAGGGCCTTCATCATCAATGTGTGAATTGAAGTTAGCACCTAGTGGGAATATCATTGTCTACATCATCAGACCATAGTTCCCTAATGAAACCATGAAAGGCCAACTTCTTTTCAACATTTTCACAAGAAGTAACCATGTTGAACATAAGGTGTCCTGGCCTAGCAACTTCAAAAACAAAATGCTGGCAACATTACCTGTTAAATTTTGTTGAAATCCTTCAAGCAGTTATGGAGAGAGAGGTAAATGGGATTTAACCTGACACAAACTAGGTCATTTCGGAACTAACACACGGTTTCATAGAAAACCCACGAGGTTGGACAGGTGACCCTACTCCTTGTCACGTGTAACCAGGGATTCCAAACAATGCCAGTTGACTCGATGTCAGGCTTTATGATACAGCATGCACATGCTAACCATTCGGCCATCCAACCCCCAAGCATTTATGGACTAGTAGTAGAATGGATGGGCTGTTATGGGTTGATGGGCTAAAACTTTAGTTGCTTACATACTGGAACACAATGAAAATGTATCACTGTTAAAGGACAATATTGGTGCCAGTCATTATCACATATGTGATAGAACTGATTAAACACTTTCCAAATATAATATTACCACAGAGATCATCGCTACCATAGAGGAGTAATAAAGTATTCATTAATCGGAAGTGACGAACGCCAAAGGAAAACACGAGTTATTCCTCTATATAACTAACTGAAGTGCAGAGTAGTGATAACAGATACATGGGCGAATATCTGCTCACTAATAATTCCCTCGAAGACCTAAAGTTGCCGTGTGACACTGTGGGAGAATATCTTACAATTCATAAAAAGAATTGACTGCCACTACATAAGAGAACACGAAAGAAAAACAGAAAAAAAGTTTGTGCTTTACCATGTTTTTATAAGGTAGGGAAGACTGGGGCACATTGAAGCACCATGGATATAACCTTTATAAATAATGCTATACAACCCAACGCTAGACAGTGTTCAATGTGCCCCGGTCTCCCCTATAGAATGCATAAAAACAAGGGGCTGTACGGAGTATTTCTATTTTTCCCGTGTTCTCTTATCTTATGACACTTAATTACTTTATTGAATCGTCAGATATGCTCTTGCGGGTTCATATAACAACTTTTTGTCTTCGAAGGAATTATTAGTGAGCAGAAATTCGGCCGTTTATCTGTCATCACTCGTCACTTCAGTCATTCACATAGAGAGATAACTCGTGTTTTCCTTTGGCGTTCGTCACTTCCGAATCATGAATCCTTTATTACTCCTCTGTGGTAGCGATGATCTCTGTGTTAATAGTATATTTGGAAAGTGTTTAATCAGTTCTATCACATATGTGATAACGACTGGCACCAATATTGTCCTTTAATAATGGAGGATAGCAAATCTCACAAACTTGATTGTGACACTAGAGTGGGGAAGGATCTATTAAAGGTTTATATTATCTCCTCCTCTGTGCTAGAAACAAACACCTTACTGATTTTAGATTTTTACTGCTTGTGCCAATGTTTCACTGAAAAGTTGTAATCTCATCAGCACTTCCAATGAAATAAATGATATATTTTCATTACGTCTCAGTCTTAGGTATTTATAATCTGTCGGGGGTTGGGATGGCCTAGTGGTCTAGAGTGCCGCGCTTCGACCTCTAGCTGGCCGGTCACCTCTGGCTTGCGGCTGTGGTTTCGAGCCCTGGTGTGAGCGTATGTGGCATGGAGATAGGGGCGCCTTCTCAACCTCGTGGGTTTCCTCCCACTGCTGAAGACCCCTACGCGCAAGCGAATTATTGAAATAAAATTTAAAAAAACCAAACCATATGTTAGCCCTGAAATGACCTAGTTGTGTCGAGTGGACGTTAAGCCCCATTTCTCCCTCTCTATTTATAATCTATATGAACAGGTACAATAAACGAACAGCTTAAACTATAGATAGATATAAGTGACCTTTCAGTGTTTACACTGATTGAAAGTTGTACAATAACGCAACTACAGGTACATTTATAAAGTTATAAATTAAAATTTCTGAATTAAAACATCCAACTGTAAATCAATCTGACACATTACTGAACACAGAATGTTTATTTGATTTCTTTTTTTAGATAGATATATAGAACCATTATTAAATCAAACTGATAATAAAAATAGACAATATCTACATTTTAACAATAAAATTATATGATGTATAATAAAATACTGTTTTAATATAATAAACTCAAATTAAAGTACAAGCAGGGAATAGATATATTCTGGAATTATTACTGAATATTACAAAGAATAATCGTCACTTTTGGATTATGTGAGTTCTCGAGCGAGAGATATTTATTGAATTTTCCCTCTTATATTTGTTGTCAGATTCTGGACTATTGGTATTCAAGATGTTTTATGTAAAAGTGTTTGTATTTTTCCGAGTCATATGACTCCTGTTTTATTTTCCAATAGTACAGCATCAGTGATTATATTCAAAATTTGAAAGAAAACAGATACCAGTTGCAGATTTATTTCTATCAAACACCTCAAGATTGTCAGATTACATGGGCGGAAATTTTTTAACAAAATATTAGGAACTGCTCTATGATAATGGACCTTCATTAGTTTATAATTAACTACTAAATTTGTGAAATAACATTTACTATTTTCATTGTTAAAGCTCCTTATCATTTCGTTTGCTGAAAAAAGGTGGTACTACACACAATTTTTAATTTATTACAATTCAAATAATTTATTTTTGTCTGGAATCATCCAATGGATTAGAAACAACAGATTCGTGAATCATTATAAATAGTGGAACATAAGTAAGAAAATCACACAGATCTAACTCTTTTAGATGGCTCAATTTCCGTCGTACTTGACATTCATGTTCAAAACTAACCCCACCAGCTCGCAACTCAATCATAAGTTGTTCTAAAGATATAGTATTAGTTTCCTTATCCACATTGCACTCCCATAATGTCTGAAAATAAAATTTGTACACTATTCAAAACATATAAGCATACACTTTTCTTAGTAACATTAAATTCATATGGATGAAGACGGTTTATACCATCACTAAATTAGACACAAAAGCCAGTTGTAAATTAGACAACATATGTATGAGAATTAAGACTATGATAAGTGTGGTTACTTGTAGCTCAAAAACTCATACAACAAATAAATCATATTGGTTGAATACTGCCATTGAGTTGAAAAGCATTCGCCTTGTACACTGCTTCATACTTCAATATCTAAAGATAGAGATTGGAAAAACTTTAAAATATGACGATTTGCCTT
This sequence comes from Patella ulyssiponensis, assembly GCA_963678685.1. Lineage (NCBI taxonomy): Eukaryota > Metazoa > Mollusca > Gastropoda > Patellidae > Patella > Patella ulyssiponensis. The sequence goes on along the minus strand of OY783226.1, from coordinate 79,919,310 downwards.
ACTTATACTCCACATTATACCTCGTCAACAACAGTAACCTGTGACCATAGACTTATGAGAATTTATATTAACTGTTAATGAAAAGGGATCTTACCTTACACATAAACAATTTCATTTCTAATGTTTTAAAATCCATGTTTCCTATTATATTCTTTGTCCAAGCGCTGTAAACAAAACATACAATAAAATCTGGACAAGAATCTGTAGAACTTATCACCTGGCTCACTATTTTACAGATTCAGTGTAGTCATGACAGGAACCTAACAGCACATCCTTCATTTCAATTCATACAGAATTCAGGGCAAAACGCGATCAACAAACTCAACCTTTCAACATTGGAAGTTAAAAATGACAAATATCATCAGTGGCGCTTGGATGGATAGGATAGGTAAATATCATAGTATATGGTGATATCTGGGCAAAAATATAAAAGTTCAGACACTCAAACATGTGTCTACCCCTCTGCCGAGGGGGTGGGGTGGGGGGCCTAGTGGTCTAGAGAGCCGCACTTCGACCTCTATATGGCCGGTCACCTTTGGCTTACGGCTGTGGTTTCGATCCCTTGTGTGAGCGTATGTGGCATGGAGATAGGGGCGCCTTCTCAACCTTGTTTGTTTCCACCTGTTTCCTCTCACTGCTAAAGACCCCTACGCGCAGCCAAATTATTAAAATAAAATTGAAACCATATGTTAGTCCCAAAATGACCTAGTTTGTGTGGAGTGGACGTTAAACCCCATTTCTCTCTCTCTCTACCAAATCTATTAGTCCTATATATCTATTATTATCATCATATTCTTACGAATACATTATGTCTGATATAATAGTCAAGTTATCTGTAGATACTTACTCTAATGAAGATATTTTAGTAGATAAAGCTGCTAATGTAGAGAATAGTTTAAAATCAGCACCACGTGTAACTTTATAACCAGTCATTTCTATAACCTACAATAAAATACTACTTTTATTGTCAAATAATAAACCTACAGCAAATTAAATTTCACATTTTGTTGACAGGAAAACAGGTATTAAAGATCAAGGAATTCAATCTTTTAATCCCAATAAATAATGAAAGTTTTAATAATGAAATTTGAATGTAAGTACCCTATAAAGATATTCTTCCTCGGTATATGTTAGTTTATTGTTAACACTACGTAATGCTACCATTGTTTCTGTACAATCTAACCAACCACATTTCTTTTCATCTACCTGAAAATATATAGAAACACCAGGACACTGGTTTAACATATCTCATCTTTGATATTAGATTTCTTAACAATACTTTCCCTGCTTACAAACTGATATCTTTGGACTAAACCATATTCAAACTAATTAATCTATCAAAAAAAGATTTGCTTTAAATCACTCTTTAAAATTTGTATTTGTCCGGAGATACAAGCTATAAATAAACTGTTGTTAGATATGCCATGTCTGTCAGCTCAATTCAATGCGGGAAGGTCTATTTTTCAGAATGTATGTTTCATTACTGTCCATTTATCATACATATTGAAGCCTAAGTAAATTCTTAATTATTTTCTGTCAATTACTTTTTCTGCCTACATGTGCCCCAAACCATCTAACCATTTTTAAATTAAATCATTAAATGGCCGAATTGTTCTAATCTTGAGCAGCAGTGACAAAAAGATTGGTCTAAAGTAAAGTTTATTTTGTTATATTGAGATACAAAAACATCAAATGAATAGAACTATATATCCTTCATTTATGTAAACAACCAACAAAAAAAACAAGACAACAGTCCCGAAATAAATAGATGACAGACATGAATTACTTGCAAAAATCTCTTCCTTTTAATAAAGCACTAAACAATAAAATACCCAATTAATGAACATATTCTAGGTGTTCAAAACGCTGATGGACAATAAAAACTATGAACTAATCGCACCTCTTAAGATTTCGATAAACTAATTTGATGCATTAATTTGTTTTGTTATGTGGGTATCTGTCTACATTTAAAAATCATAGGTGCACAGTCTCTGTGTGCAGCACAGATAAAGCTAATTTTGAGGTGTTTATTAACAGTTTATTAGCAATTAAACTGGCTATCATTCTGTATCACGTACTAATCGAATTAACATAAATCAGATCAAACAAACTTAAAACTTCCTTTACTTCAAAATGAGATCTGAATATTGAAACACATGTAACTAAATATTGTACAAAGTTTCATTATGAGCCATTTACTACCAAAGGTCATGCAGATTGATGTTACACCATACTAATAATTATCGTCTGATTGCAAATTGACAGTACAAAATATGATTGAATTCAACTTACAGTCTCAAAAACATGTTGAATAATATTCTTGTTTGTTTTATCAAATATACAATACTTGGCTAGAAAATCATCTGAAAATAAATCAATATGAATGAATATTATATAGAAATAACATGTCATGATTTGTTAATATCAATAACTTTATGATGGGGTTTCCATTCCCTGGTTGTACGTGACAAGAAGTAAGGTCGCCTCTCCAACCTCGTGGATTTTCTCTGGGTCCTCCAGTTTCCTCTCATTGCTTAAGACCCCAAATTATTGAAATAAAATTGAACCATATGTTAGTTCAGAAATGAGTGTCGAGTGAATTTTAAACCCCATTTCTCGCTATCTCTTATTTATTGTAAAATATGTAAACAGCTGGGCTGTAACATATAAAATATGATTTTTATTGTATTCAAATATATTAACGATCTCATACATCATTTGAATACATGTACTTTTATTCACCTCAACATAAAAAAATCATATCTTTTGTTTAGTTATGATATATGTGCAATTCTATAATACCAATTGATGGTTTGGGCCATGAAAATTTAATAATAAACTGTTAAGAAAAGATAAAAGATGTTGCTTGATTATGGAATATTGTTTTAAAGTGAAATAATGGTTGTTAGAATATGTTCGTTGAGGTATAGCCATAAAACAAAGCAACATTGTTTTACGTACAGTCATCAAATGAAGCACCCTCTTCATTTTCTTCATCAGTAATTCCTTTGATTGATTTCCGTAATTTTAATTTTGCATACATTTCCATTTGTCGTTTACGTCGTCTCTCAGCTAATTCAGCTTTTCTTTGTTCATCTTCATATGAGCTGTCTACTTTTTTACTTCCCCACCGTGATTTATTCTCAACTGGCATCAATTGTTTATTTACAACTATAGATTTCACTGGTTTCTTTTTATCATCTGGAACATCTGGTACATCTGGTGCTTGAGGTAAACCAGCAACATTAAACTCAACAGGAGTAATATCCAGATCTCTAACCGCACCCACATCTTCATCTTCTCCATAAATCCACGATGATTGTTTAGACCTTACCGTCTCCGGTGCTTTAGGTAAACCATTAACATTTCCATCATTTCTGTTTCTTAAGACCCTGTCCTTCTTTTTTAGCGGTGACCGAGCTTTCTTACTTACAATAATTTCTTCATCTCCTCCATCATACTAGAAATACAAAATCAATTAGCATCAATATGTTATAAAATCTATATTTATATGTGACTGTCGTTTGTTCAGGGTTGGTGGGCATACTACTAGGGCTGTCCCGAGACTGAAATTTGGGTATGGGGGTACCTCGGACTCAAGAGTAACATGGACAAGGTGGGATTGTTCTCTGCTTCAGGTTTCCGAGTTACTGGCACATCCCGGGCAGCAGTAGTATTTTCCTTAATTTGTCATTACAAATCTGATCCTTAAATCGAAGTGGATGTCTACAGTTGGCCGTCTTTGATTCAAGTTCATGATTTATGATGTTCAGCTAGCATCCCAAGCTTGGACGTGACAAGGATTAGGGTCGCTTGCTCAACTGAATAGGTTTTCTGCAGGTCCTCTGGTTTCCTCCAACTGCTACAGACCCCAACGTCCAAGTAAATTATCTAAATCAAATGCCACTGTACTATGGGACAACATTGTACTATGAGATGCGAGAACCGGGGCCTGTTTGATAAAGAGTATATAAAGTTACATACATGGAGTTAAATAGACCTATATAACGCCTTGTTAGTTATATGTAAAACAGGTTTACTCATGTTAATGTGCACTGTTAGATGTTACCCACATATTTATTAGGAAATCATACAAATATTGAGCATACCTCTAATGGAGATTTTGTACTGAGATCTGTTAATTCATCACTAATTACACTAATATCATCTTGTATGATTGGTGTAGGTGGACTGGGAGGGGTAGAAAGGGGAGTTAAGTCAACTATGTCAACTACTTCAACTACATCAGCTACTACGTCAGGTAATGTAACTGGTAGTGGTTGAGGTTTAATAACAACTTCTGAAATAGATTTTATGAACAATAGAATTGAAGGTCACTATGTTATACTTAAAGGAGCTAAACTGCTAATATGTGGGACCTAGAAATTGACTGGTTATTCCAGCCTACATCGATAGTATTTATTGTGCATGCTCTCCAGAAAATGGACTATGTGTAGCCTAGTTCTTCGAGTTCCTTGAGCTGTTACAAATGACACTGAAACGCATTATGGTACACGATTCGCTACCAATGGTAAAATGTTTATTTTGTCTTAAATATTGGTTATCAGAAACCCATCTTTTCCCAGTAAGAATAAGATCACAACATCAATGTTGATTTAAATTGACAAATAATTCATGTTTTCAAAGCGGAAAACTCTGGATGATATTGAGTTAGAGACTTAGCTGCTTTATTATAACTATGAATTTAATCTTTTATATGACATTTAGATATTAAGTGTACAGAATAAACTTGAAGTAATATTATCCATATATCTTTGTCATGTCTCTAAGAAATTTTCAGCACATAAGAATTAATATTGATATATTTCAATATACAAGCTACAAAATAATAATAAATGCAGGTTAAAGGTACCACACGCACATAAAAAAATGAAGATAAACCCACAAAATAGCAATCAAATCAAACAAGATATTACATTGTAATATGAATTATAAACAATATTAGAAGCAGAATCTAAAGACAAATGTGAACAATCTTTATTAGCGACTAATTCAAATTTTATGTTACAATCTAAATGACGGGACATCAATTAAGGACTAATATTAATCTTATGCCAGAATATTAAAGACTATATATAAGTATTTTCACAAGATCACATCACATTAAACTGAATAGGATAGTATAATAATAATATCAACGAAAAGTTTTTTGAACCAAATATATGACTATGAGTACTATAAATGGTTTGCGATGCGGAAACAACATATAAATATATATGATGATATACAGACAACATTCAACATTGAGAAACCTTGTTTGGATTTCACTCTGTTTGGAGATGATTTATTGGATTTTGTGTAAGATCTTTTCTTCACTAGTTTCAATCCCTTTGAACTATGATCATCAGTTGAAATTTTTTTAATGGCATTGGTTCGGACAGTGGTAGGTGTAGCATCATTAGTATCATTAATACTACCTTTAGTATCATTAATACTACCTTTAGTATCATTAATACTACCTTTAGTATCATTAATACTACTATTAGTATCTTTAACACTACTATTAGTATCTTTAATACTATTATTAATATCACTGATACTACTATCACTATCGATGGTAACTGAATTTTTACTGGTATTGGTAATTCTTTTTACTTTTCTAGACAGAGGATGGTGTTCTTTAGTTGACATTGTGGTATGCATTTTTGAGCTGACTGACAGAAAATAATTTGTATTATAATTAAATATTCAATTCTAAGGATACAAATAAAAGTAGTTTAATTCAATTAAATCATTGTATTTCATAACTACTCTTTGTAATTATAGTAGAAAATGATATGCACACAAAATTAGAATTTTTCATTTGTACTTTGTGGTCAAAGGGGAGACAACAAGGGTATGTGGAAGAGTTACCTCCCTTTTATATTCCTGGTAAATCATTTGAGGGGATACATTTCAAACCATTTCTGTTCTAATACCTCCATTAAATATTCAAGATTATCATTGAAAACTATGTGAATGAAAACTAAATGTAACAATGTCTGTAACTCATATTAGTTGTATAATTAGGGTTTTAGAACGCTTAAAATAAGATGTATTAGGTCATAGAAAAAATAAGAAACTTAATAAAATGAACAATCATTATTATTTGTACAGCCATTACCCCTTCAATTTTGTATAGATGTGACTAAATGAAATACCTTTTTTGTCTTTTCCTGATACAATAGGCTTAGATGTTTTACTAGGTTTCGGTGATTTCAATTCATATTTAGGTGGAGCTGTCCATAACTTTTTCTTAACGACTTTTTCTTTTTTAATAGTAACTGTAATTATATAAAGATATATAATTAAACCTCAAACATACCTAAAACTAACTTAAGCTACACTAGGTCAAACTATAATAAAGAAACGGTTGGCAGCACCAATGAATTACTTAAAACTCCACATTTCATTTTTCAATCAGACCATTTCTAGTTGTATTCTTAAAACTAATTATATCAATAACAAAAAAAAAAAAAGACTCGCCTTTGGATTTCTCTGAATAAAAAGAAAATAAAATATTCAATTAGTAATAATTTAGGTTATAGCTTTCACACCTATAGAATTTTATAAATCAACAAGCGGTTGTCATACAAGATACACCCACATTTTGCAAGAGATGGACAGAGAATAAGCTATAAAAAGCGTTTTTATGTACAATCAGGGACCATAATCCAGGTTGTTACAGTATCAAAAGGAACCTTGATCTTTGAGATATAAAAATATATTTTAAGTTTCATCAAAACTGGATAAAAATTGTGACTTCTAGAGCGTTGGCAAGTTAAAAATGCAATTTTTCAAACCTTTATTGGCCATTATCTAGGGAAGTTTTGGTCCTATTTGTGCGAATATCTACACGAACTGAGGCCTTTGGGATATAAACATATAATTAAAGTTTCATCAAAATCGGCTACAAATGGTGACCTCTAGAGGGTACACAACCTTGGTATTACATACTATAGCAGTACAAGGAGCGACCATTTTATTAGGCAGTTTCTGATTTCCATGAAATTTGAAATCAACTGTCATTGAGGTTTTAATGGTGATATACATGAATATTTTTTAAAATTGGATAAAACTATGACTTCTACTCTAGAGGGTAGGGTACACAAGCTAAAAATGCGATTGCTCAAACAATCAGGGCCCATAATCCAGGAGGTTATGGTTCGATATGCTCAAACATCAAAAAGAAACCAAGATCTTTGGGATATAAACATATATTTCCGATTCCATCAAAATTGTGATCTCAAGAGTGTCCACAGGCTGAAAACATGATTTTTTGTTCAATCGCGGGTCATGAAGTTATGGTCTGCAGCATGAAAAAATTGAAAGGAACCAGAATCTTTGGGAGGTAAACCATTATTTCAAGTTTTGTCAAATTCTGATTAAAATGTAAACAAATGTGAATGGACACACAGATGGACGCGATGACAATATTCGTCCACAAGAAAATGTGGGCGTATTAAAATAATTTCAACATAAATTGTACACAATCATAATTTAAATATTTTATATAATACATTCATAGAATTACAACTTATAAAACAATTACCTGTTATTCTAAAACAAAAGGTGAGGTTATGAGTGAGAGTTCAAATCCTTAATTACTACCAATTAGTAACATTTTTCATGATCTAATAATCACTAAAATGTGCTCAAATTTATTATTCAACAAGCCAACAGTGAGGCTGATGTCCCCCGCCGAAATCCCAAAATAAATAGATGACACATATTAATTAATCGCACATTTATTTTTTTCAAACGTATCGACCAATCAAACTGAACACGAAGTGTCATCCAAAAATTGCTTATCTCTGCCTACAGTAAGAAGAAAATGCTCATCTTCGAACTCCATCAAGGCATTGACCTAATAAGCATACACACCAATTTTGAACATTTTAACTCAATTCGAAGGAGAGTTATTGTGTTCCAAAGTCTCGGCAAATCAAATTGCTTATCGCTCTGCTTACCCTGAGCAGAAAATGCTCATTATCGAACTTAGTCAAGGTATTACTGTAATGAAACTATACACCAAGTTTCATCACTCTCACTTAATTAGAACTAAAGTTATCGTGTCCCAAAGCATCAACCAATCAAATTGCTTATCTCTGCTTACCCTAAGCGGAAAATGCTCATATTCGAACTCCATCGAGGCATTGACCTAATAAACATATACACCAACTTTGAACATTTTAACTCAATTAGAAGGAGAGTTATTGTGTTCCAAAGTCTCGACCAATCAAATTGCGTATCGCTCTGCTTACCCTGAGCAGAAAATGCTCATTATCGAACTTAGTCAAGGTATTAATGTAATGAAACTATACACCAAGTTTCATCAATCTCACTTAATTAGAACTAAAGTTATTGTGTCCCAAAGCATCAACCAATCAAATTGCTTATCTCTGCTTACCCTAAGCGGAAAATGCTCATCTTCGAACTACATCAAGGCATTGACCTAATAAACACATACACCAAGTTTGAACATTCTAGCTCCAATCAAATTGCTTATCTCTGCTTACCCTAAGCGGAAAATGCTCATATTCGAACTCCATCAAGGCATTGGCCTAATAAACATATACACCAACTTTGAACATTTTAACTCAATTAGAAGGAGAGTTATTGTGTTCCAAAGTCTCGACCAATCAAATTGCGTATCGCTCTGCTTACCCTGAGCAGAAAATGCTCATTATCGAACTTAGTCAAGGTATTACTATAATGAAACTATACAACAAGTTTCATCACTGTCACTTAATTAGAACTAAAGTTATCGTGTCCCAAAGCATCAACCAATCAAATTGCTTATCTCTGCTTACCCTTAGCGGAAAATGCTCATCTTCGAACTCCATCAAGGCATTGACCTAATAAGCATATACACCAAGTTTGAACATTTTAACTCAATTAGAAGGAGAGTTATTGTGTTCCAAAGTCTCGACCAATCAAATTGCGTATCGCTCTGCTTACCCTGAGCAGAAAATGCTCATTATCGAACTTAGTCAAGGTATTAATGTAATGAAACTATACACCAAGTTTCATCAATCTCACTTAATTAGAACTAAAGTTATCGTGTCCCAAAGCATCAACCAATCAAATTGCTTATCTCTGCTTAACCTAAGCGGAAAATGCTCATCTTCGAACTCCATCAAGGCATTGACCTAATAAACACATACACCAAGTTTGAACATTCTAGCTCAATTAGGAAGAGAGTTATTGTGTCCCAAAAAGTGTGACGGACAGACAGACGGACAGACAGACAGACAGACGGACAGACAGACGGACAGACAGACGGACAGACAGACGGACGAACCCATTTTAATAGTCCCCCAACTTTCTTCGAAAGGCGGGGGACAATAATTAATTCAGAAAATAAACATGAATAATCTTCTGATAATTGGATTAAAAGATACAACAATTTACTCAACACAGGACAGGACAAAAATATGTTGTGAAATTTGAATTCATTGTTTCTTTGTAAATACATGTATTTAACAAAATTGATATTTCTATCATCAGAGATTCAACTTTTACAATATTGTAGTTTGCAAGTGATTGAAATCCCTCAACAGCATTACAAATTATAGTGTATTGTCTATTAAGGCGGTGGCTATTTACCATATGTCGTATTAGGTAAGCAAGAATTTCAAAAAAGCCTTATGATCACAGACCGCTATTTTTAACCGATTTCAATGATACTTACAAGATAACAATGATAATATCTCAGACTAAACAAAATTTCGGCCCTCCGATAATCCCATATATCAGAATCTGTTATAGTTACAGTAATCGGAAGTGCCTGAAATTTTGTCTCTGAGATATATTATCAATATTATCATCATCAAAAGTGTCATGGACATCGGTTGATAATTGCTGTCTGCAGTTGTGCATCATGAAATGTGTGGTAACCTATTATCTCCAAAGTTAGGCTACAAGGAGATATTATTATTGAAATCATACTCTGTACGTTTATTGGATATCGGTTAATAATTGCAGTTTAACATGATCTGTAAGTTTCATTGAAATCGGTTGATAATTGCAGTACATAAGATTCACCACGTGGCAAATAGTCTCTGAACTGTCTTACCACACAAGGCAAATAGCCCCACCCGTTTGTTAAAAAAGTACATTATAACCTCTTTGATTTATATTTTACATGGGATTTAAATCCCTTGGCAGCTATAAAAACTATAGTGTATTATCTGTTAATAATAAGAGTACATATTATAACTATAACCACTTTGATTTGGGTGGAATAGGAAAGTATAGATTTGATTAAATTTGATGTGGTGCTATATTGGAGAAATGGGTGTCTTTCTACAATAATGGAGTAAATATGAATAATTAGCAAAACTGAGCTTGTTACAAGCACAAGCATAATTATTGGCTTATAATCTATTGAGAGTATCAGTGTTGAAACGTTGCATGTTAATAAAGCTGCAATAACGTGTCATTCTACAAATAGGTTTTAGTGTGTTACTACTGTTCAATAACTAAATATCACTCAAGGAAGTTATAATCTATTGGTTCAGTTTGGAAAATAATATTAAGTTAACCCAATGTAGCACCCAGTAGTCTTAGTAAACATGAGAGAAAAAAAATTAGTTTGCATTAAACAAAAGTTATCTGGTTAAATGGTTATTTTGTTAGAAGTGTGTAAAACCATAGATAAAATAAATTGTTACCTTTACTGATATATAAACTAATTCGTATTGTTTTACGCATTAATTTATCAGTTTCTAATCTAATTTGATCAAAGTCTATACTAGGTATAGAAGCTGTAGTATAAAAAAATAGAGCATTATCAACCATGACTACAATCAAATATGGGCCGCTATGTCTTTTTTCTACTTTTAGTCTATTTCTTACTATGAACAGATCAAACATGCTTTTACCAAACTGTATAATATTGGTTCAGTTTAAGGATATGACCTTTAATTAAGCACATCAGATATAGCTAAAGTCTAACTAAATAAGCAAATAAGATATAGCTAAAGTCTAATAAATAAGCAAATAAGATCAAATCCAATGTCACTTTCTACATTTTCTTAAAATAAATGCAATACCGGGTGGTTTCTTTGTCACAGCTTTAGCATTTGTTACAGCTTTAGCATTTGTTACAGCTTTAGCAGAGTCATCTCCCTTTGGCAGTAATTTGGGGAAACTGACTGGTGGTTTGTCTGTCGTTACAGGTAAAGATTCTACAAAACATTGTAAATTATAAACAGTTTTAGTATATTGGGAGGTAACGAGTTGAATCTTATGTAAACATTCAATTATAAAATCACTTGGCCTGAAGAAAACCAAAAAACGCTTGAAACACTGTGTTCAGTTCTCCTTCATAACAATAACAATGAATATGTGATCATAAATAATATTAACTAATAGTATTAGTCTCAAAAAAAACTATTAGGTTTTTTTTGATGGGATCCTAATAATTTGTAATTTTACAGTAAGACTCAGTAGAGGATATCATTAAAGCTAAATAACATTGGTCTACATGTAAAAACCTAAATACATTTTCACATAATCTTAAATTGTCCACAATCTTAAAAACAAGAAATATTATTAAAGTCTCATTGTTGTTCATGTATAATAATAAGAAATTATCAAATAAGAAAAAAAATAATTTGCTTCATCTTAAGATGTAATTTTGAATTACACTAATGTAACAAAAACATTTAATACTTGTGTACATTTAGAAATAATATTATGTTACAGTATTTTTTCAAATATTATCCAAATAATTCAAAAATAAAAACAGAAATTATTGTGATTGTGGTATGAATAATATCATTTGTTATTCAAATTATTGGCCTTAGAAAAAACTTGTTTTTGCTAAGACTTTTTTTTCTCATTTTAATGCATGAATGTATTTTGTCAGTACAAGACCATTCATAATCATAATACAATATATTTATCATTTCAAATTTCCTATTATAAAGAAACATAATTATTACAGACGACAAACCAATATGACTTTGATGGATAAAAATAATAATATGAACATTTAAACAGTGCACAATTGCATGCTAGTATGCATGCTAAAGGCGATATAATAGGCAGTAAATAGATGACTTATTAGTAGTTTTGGAAGTTTTTAGGCTTTAATGTTTAGGGGTAAAAAAGAATTCCAATGACAATCTATATCCAAATGATTTGAATTTATATCTTAGAATTAGAAGAAAACATGGTGATGACATAGAGCACTTGATAGAGGGTATAAAAGCTTTAAATCTATTCTTGATTTATTGGGTAGTCAATAAAAAGCTTTGGGTGCTGATCATTCAAGCTGTAGTATTTGGACAGTTTTGGGCCTTATTAAAGAAACTTACATTAAAATATTTTAAGAAGGCAGTCTTTTGACTGGGTAAGAGCTAATATTTGTTTCCGATTTTAGTTCTCAGCCAATGCACTATCATTATACTTAAAATATTTCAATTTAAAGGCCCTAGGAGTTTTATAATCAGTTTGTGGGTTATACGAAATGAATGACATACCAACAGATTTTACAGATGACAGTTTAACAGAATTTTTACAGATGACATCAACTAAGTTTTGACAGATGGTTAACGGATAACGTACCAACCAACAGTCATGAGTCATGCACATAAAATATAATATATTTCATGCAAATAAATATATGACATGACAGCTCATATTGTTCTTTATAATTACCATGTTTGACGATTACCGAAACACTAGTGATACCCTGGACAACAGTTCTAATAGCATCTAGATTACTGTCCACACAGACTACCTGACTATCACGTTTATATAAAGGTCTCATAATTTCACAACAAACAGATGAAACTGTCTCAACCTCTGTATATGATTTAATATTATGGTTTACAATTGGTGCTTTAATAACTGGTACAATTTCTGTAACTAAATTCATGCAACCAAATGTAAAATTCTTCAAATATTGTAGATAAATATTCATCAACAAAGATTACCAAAAGATGGGCAACTTTCTATTGAAACAAGTTGTCCTAGATTCCATTTGCATACATTGCTTATGATTAATACATTGTGTAACTTAAAGATACATTATGTAAGATTTGGATAAAGTGCTAGCCATTCGTGCTATTATAGTTCGAAAGTAGATAAGGTAAAATGAATAATTTGAAAATTTCATTCAAATTACTCTATTGTGAGCGAAGATATTAGCCTTTGACGGTTTGACAATACATGTGAAATAATTTCAACCACCGTACTGGTTGTTCGAAGCTAAGCTTCACTCCTCCATTTTTAGATTAAATTAAGATATTGCTGAATTGTTCTAATCTATTTAATATCAGAGAAATCTGATGCCATCGAGAGTTGATTATAGACTGGATCAGTTAGTTAAAGTCTAATTAATAATTTAGAAAACATTTCAAGCCTACAGAAAGACCTGTAAGTGGATTTAGCTCTTGCATAATGTATATGTAATAAACACCATTATTGGGGTAATACATTTAAATTGTGTTAGTGAATAGACCTGTTTCATTCACACACAATTGTAGCATTGAGTCAATAGATCGTACATTGGCCACACCTGAAAAATGGTCATTTGCAGTCTTTCGTAAAAGAATTAATACATGTTTGGATCATAGTTTCAAACACGAAATTTATTTCTAGAACACATTCTAGATTGATTTACAAAAATATCAGTTGTCACCTTTAATACAGAATAAATTCTTCAGTTAATGTAAATTAAACTAATGGTTTATGGGAATTTCTTGCTACAAATTGAAAGAGGCTGGAAGGATAAAATCCAGCACTTTTTTTTACAGAAAATTCTATTTGTAAGAAAAAAATAATGTAATTTACCTTTCTCTTCATGTGTGTCTTTTCCAAACACTTCTTCAACGGTTTCCTCAGTTGGAGTATTTCTATAGTTTATAGCTGCACGAGCTGAGAGTGGATTGAATTTCATTACTGTAGAAAAAAAAAGCCTAATTATTTTTGCAATTTGAAGTTGAAAAATACATCTGTACAATGTAATAATTTCAATTATTCTCAGTCTGTACTGGTACTAATTATATAAATCAAATTATAATTTTCTCAGATCCAACACAACAGAGCAGATATTAGATAACATTCTCCATAATATATAAGAGATAAAAGTGGCTTTGAAGACCTAGTTATCCCGAGTGTCAGTGACTAGTTTCATTCGTGTAGAACTCTTCAGACTGATTGGACTCACGTGGCGGGCGTTTATATTTATACTATTCCCGAAACCCCAGTGGGGTTTCCGATTTGTTACCTGGGTTGGCAACTCGCTTACCGGGATTTTACAAAGGTTTGACAACTTGGCGGGGTTAACGCGGTTGGCCCCTTGGCGGGGTTTGCAAATTGTTACCGGGGTCGGTAACTCGCTTACCAGGGTTGCCTCAACACCCTTATCTATATACTATCCCTTTATTGTTATGACGAGTAACAATGTTACAAACTTGGGCAAATCTCTGCACAACCTTGGCAAGCGAGATACCGACCCCGGTAACAATTCGCAAACCCCGCCAAGAGGCCAACCCCGGTAACCTCGCCTATTAGTAACCATGGAAACCCCACCGGGGTTTCGGAATAGTATAAATATAAACGCCCGCCACGTGAGTCCAATCAGTCTGAAGAGTTCTACACGAACGAAACTAGTCACTGACACTCGGGATAACTAGGTCTTCAAAGCCACTTTTATCTCTTATATATTATCTCACTTTCTGCTTACGATCTCGTTATGTCTAATTTTTTTGACCAAATCGGTCGGTCGTGATTCCCCTTTTTGCCTCGGAATCAACCACTACACTAACGGAAGATATTCACTCGGCTAAAGAGTATTTATAAAGAGATACGTAGAATCAAACGGGTCCAAAGCCGATCTGGTTGATAAGAAGCCGTTCTTTCAACTTTGATACATAACCGAAGGTGAACAGGCCTACTCGTCCAGTTAAACACAACGGACATTCTCACCTCGGTCCACAGTAAAGAGACACGTACTAGTCGCCTCCTACTTCCTTTTTCCAAGGCATAGTCCAAACATTGACTCTCATACAAATAAACCATTTGGTACTGATCCGTACCTATACTATTAAACCACATCGGGCGCCATTTTGAATTACACAATATTTAATGTTTTAACACCTAACTACTTTATGGAATCATCGACAAATCTAAACTTGGGCACTCCAACCCTTTTTTATTTTTGTATAACATTCTCCATACTTACTGAATTACAGTTAGAGTCTTACTCAGTTTCATCTGTGTGCTTAACCTTACTGATATTTTGCTTTCATAATGTTTGCTGTTATATTCATTAAATTCAATTAAAAAACAAAACAACATAATCTGCAGAAACCATTTTGAATTCCTAACTATGTGTATTTCACTAAATAAGATATAACCGTTGCCATAACTGCATGGCCAAATTTTGACAATCACAATCAAGTATGATATACTACAGAAAATAGTTCACCACAAAAGTTATCAAATATATGTTTAGAAGAAATATGAAAAAGCTAATAGTTTATTACTTACGTCTACATGTATGTTCATTAGGATTATAAAGTGGTGTTGAATAAGCTTTACGGGATCTTTTCTCATTTTTATTTGCTGCTTCTATCCTATCTTTCCTTTCTAAAGCCTGTAGAGAAAATTTATTTTATTCTTTTTTAGATTATTTATCCAGTTTCATAACAGGTTCCGACATGTTCAAATAAAATATGCTTAGTTAAATTGTTCACCATCCTAATTTACAAACATTGATCATAAATTAACATTTAGATTGGAATTCTCCCTTAAATGATAATATTAATTAATACTGTCAACATATAGTAATTATTTTTTTTAATATCACTTAATTTATATCTTAGTACTCGATAAACAATGATTAATCTAAAGCATTGCATACAATTGAAAATCTACTGAAACCAGCAGTGTAGCCAGTCAAGTTTATAATTGGTTTGAGCAGGTCATCACCCTCCTCTTCCCAAAAACAGGAAAGTGACACACACCCTAGAGTGCACAGGATAAATTTTGAAGATTTAGCGCTTCTCCCTAAAAAAGACCTGGCTTCACAGCTGACAGCAACAATTACATATTTCTGTACTTAACAAGTTGTAAAAGCATGCACATGCTACATTTAACAAAGATTCAAATTTAGTTATCATAAAAAAGCCCTTACAACTTATTCTACTGGTAGAAAAAGAATAAAATGATTGGTAGCCAGACGACCAAACATGAACCCAATAGCAGCCATGTCGTCACAATTTTTTGGTACCTCAAAGTACTTGGTGGAGCATTCATTTCGCATTCTAAAGATCATCTCATAACAATTTGAAAACCAAGTTTACAACAAAAAAAATTTCCAAGAAACTGTGTCATACAGAATTTTTCCATACTTCAATGCCTGGGCAAGAAAAGCTGAGAAGCTTTGTAAGGCAAACGCAACAACAAAATAAAATACAACTACATTATATAGGCATATAACAAAAAAAAACAACAAACAATTTCTATAAGCTAATTGCTCTCTGTAATATCCAAGAAAAATAAACAAAATTTAAAAATAAATGAATAGTAACTGATGAACAATAAATAGACAATATGAATTGATGGGATAATTGTCTACCGTTTGCTTGTAGTATTTTAAACGAGGATTAGTTTGATTATGGTACTGATGTCGTCTGTCTTCAACTATTTCCTTGTAATTAGTCATGTGATTATGATATCTTTCACATTCACCAGTACAATGATGATGTAATTTCGTCTTTCTTCCCTGATAACAAATATTATTATATTTTTTTTAAAAAACCTACTTAAAGTAAAATTCAACTTTGGTGGACCTTTACCCCCTAGTATACTACTGCTATGTTTATTCCCAAGAGTATTCGAAGCCAAAAATTTTATTTAAATATGATAGGCAGGTCACATTAATTTTAATGCATATTTTGAACCTCCAGTGGGTGGTGTTTATTTCATAATGATTAATTTCTTATTATACATTACAGTACCACTGAGACCCAAATGATTTCTTTTATATTAATCAGATAGTCTCCTCTCTACATTTATAGGTATACAGTACTTTTAGTTTAAGATAAAACTAACAAGCCAACAGTGAGGCTGATGTTCCCCCACTGCAACCCCAAAATAGAGATGACACTATAAAATAATTGCATATTTATCTTTTTGAAAAGTATCGAGCCATCAAACTGATTATCTATACTTTGTCTCTAAGCAGAAAATGTTTAAGATCAAACTCACTCTCTATAAGTTAGAATGCTTAGGTCTATTTTGCTTTAGCGGTATATGTTAATCATTGAACTCAGTTGAACTCACCTAATGAATCTATACTTTGAGTTTCATCACTCTCACTCAATTAGAATCAAAGTAATCATGTTCCAAACTCTCAACTAATCAAATTGCTTATATCTGCTTAAAGGTGAAAATTCTCCAGATCGAACAGTGTCAATACATTCACCTAATAGATACCTACAGTGTCAAGGCATTCAGCTATTGGATTGCTACTCCAACTTTGAACATTTTATCTTATTTAGAAGGAGCGTTGTTGTGTCCCAAACAGTGTGATGGATAGACAGATGGACCGACAGATCTATTTTAATAGTCCCTGGTTTTCTTAGACATGTGGGGGACAATAAACAAACCAATCACTAAGTTTCAGAGATTTCTGGCCAGTTTAAATAAAATCTATGCAAAGCATTGTCCGGACAGAAAGTAAAAGACTTACAATCAACAACATCCTGATAATTTTAGAAGAAATAGAAACGTTATAATTGTAGAAGACTCATCATAATATGTATTAATCACACATTTGATGACAGGAAAATGAACACACAATTCATAATTAAAGTTGCATTATGTAAGAGCTAAGCCTGCAAATTGCAAATCTTTTTTTTGGGGCCTCATGAATTATTAATTAGACATTTATTCACATGACAAGTCCATAATCTACTCTATAGATCTTCGGGTGGTGAAGATTTTACAAGGATTGAATCAAGATTCTGTAGCAATGAAAATCAAGACTATTATTCTTCAGTCATAATATCGCTCAGAATGACATAATTAGACTGAAATTTCAATATATTCCTTAAAGATTGGTATTTTGTTTCATTTCAATAAACAATATCCTATTATGTTAATTTCCCTTTCTCAGTCTCACCTTACAGAAAAGACCAAATTTTAAATTAACATTATTATAAATTACACTAAATAGGTTTATACTGTTGTAATTCATAAAAAAAAGCAGAAAATCACCTCAGTTGCTGTAATAAGTTTCTCTACATATGGTGGATTGTTGACAAAGCTTAAATATGGTTTGCCTTCTTCATACTGAAATAAAGAGAAATGTAACAATATACTTACAAATTAAGTTGTACTTGACATGCACAAAAATACATACATTCACCATTAAAATGAGAGAGAATCCACAGAGGCTCAGTGAGTAAGACGTTGACACAATAATCTAGAGGTTCTTCAGGATTTTCTGACCAGGTTCCCCCTTGTCAGTGGTGCAAGAGAGGGGGCAAGGGGCAATGCATAGTTGTTCGGATAGGAAGAAAAACCGAGGTTCTGTCTACACTTTGGCATGTATGTAAAAGATCCCCTGACAGTTGTAATTCAATATAAAAGTTACCCATATTTTCACTGTTCGGGCAAAAATTCCCTCAAAGTCAGTATGGCGGGTATCAGTCAAGTCGTCCACAGTGAAGTCATCCACACCCGTTGGCGGAGTCGTCCACACCCGTTGGTGGAGTCGTCCACAACTAAGAAGAATAAGACTCGTACACAACAAAGAATAAGACTCGTACACAATTTAATCGTATGGCAGAAATAGCTAGTTAGTACTCGTTGACTATTTTGTTATTTGATTTCGGATCGAATCACCGATGATTTGTAATAAAGTTAATCGTATTGTTGGTATGATCGTATGATCATTGTTTTGTTGTTTACCGATGTATGTCTGTTTACTGAATTTTGATTGTTTGACGTTGTTTTTGTAATGAAGTTAATTGAATTGTTTGTATGATCGTATAATCATTGTTTTGTTGGTTACCTATGTTTTTGTTAATGGAGTATACTTGTATTGTTTGTTAATTAGAGTTATGATTTTAGCAATTTTGATTTTTTGATTAGAATTAACAATGTTTTTGTAATGAAGTGTTGATTGTTATTTGGCGTTATTATTTTAGCTTCAATTTGTCTGAAAATTAAAAATGACGCCCTCAGAGATTAGCTAAATTTAACACACTGTCATATTAATTACAAACGGGTATATATTGACTGTAAAATTTAACGCTTTGATTAAAAATGAAAATGACCATGTGACAAGTAAAAAATATTTCTAAAATTTTACAAACATTTCAACCCCTGACTTGTTGGGATAAATTGTAACAATTGCCAAATTCCAACCATCTATATCAGCTAATCCATTTGAGCACGAGGTAACTGTGCCTCAACTGTCAACATCAAAGAGCAGAGCAAATTAACTGTGTGTCACCTCTCAACATCAGAGAGCAATTCCGTGTGAAAAGCGTGCATGAATTGACAGTATAAATTGTAAAATAAAGGCTGGATTCGATTGGGGTTGATCAATTTTACAGGGTTCCCGCGGCTTCATCAAACATTTTTTCAAGGATATTCAAGGATAAATATACGTCAAATTCCAGGATTTTCAAGGACATTTTTAGCCTACTAAAGTTACAATTTTTCATCTTAAAAACAACCAAAACATTACCAACTATCATTATAATCTCATATTTAAAAGGAATTGAAGACATAAACTGTTTTTTTTATTATTACAGATCGACTTTCGGCACTTCGTTATTATGCATTGTTTAATTTAATTACTAATACCGATTTTGATTAGTCAGTGTAGTGGCTTCTAGTATGTTAATTGGACAATGGGGTCTCGTGAGAGTATTTGGTTGCCTAACGGTAAATGTCATTGGCTTATCTTGTTATTACGTGACAAAACACAACTGTTTATTTAGATCAGTTGATTGACAGGTATACGTCAGAGTTATTGTTTAGTATAACCAGCATTACTTCTAATCTAAACAGGATTTTCAGATCAACTTACTAGTATTACCAATTTGAAACAAAATTAAGGATCTGAACTGAAATTCAAGGATATTTTCCTATTTCCGCGAAATTCAAGGATATTCAAGACCTTGAAAATGAAATTTTAAATTTAAGGATATTCAAGGATTTTCAAGGACCGCGGGAACCCTGTTTTAAGATACGCAACGTACATTTATAGTTCAGATGTACGCACAATAATATGTATTTAGACATTAAACCGACAAGAAAGACAAATATATGTATAAATTTGTTATATTATTTATTAAATTTTTTTACATTTAAATTGTTATTTATTGAATAAAATGATTTACTTTGTGATTTATTCACGAACGGGGCCGTTCAAGCTTGTGGACAACTTTATCATCGTATTAGTATTATATCCCAAAATTAAAACTAAGTTGTGTAGACGACTCCACCAACGAGTGTGGATGATCACGCAGAACTCGGCACAAAAAAAATATACTAATAAGGAATACCCATGTCCCGAAAGTAAACTATCTTGTGTGGACGACTTTACCAACGTATTATTATATCCCGAAATTAAACTAAGTCTTGTGGACGACTCCATCAACGAGTGTGGATGACTCCTCCAATGGGTGTGGACTGTGGACGACTTAACCAGATTTTCCGTGTGGACGACTTTGCTTGTGGACGACTTGACTGGCATTCAGTATGGCGTATGTCTGTCTTTATGAGCCTAGTCGTAGGAGATCAATAGGAGGACATTAAAGCAAACCCCATTTTATTTCATTTCTTAAAACAACAGAAAAACAAAATCTGTGCCAGACAAAAAGATGAATAGGACTTGACCATATTAATAACATGTAGATGAATTACATGTAAGAATCATGATGATATAATAAAGATATGCCTTCAAGCATTATATAAGCTTTAAATAAATAAAAAGTTAATATTAATCAAATATAAAAGTAGAAGATAAAGTGATAACATTTAAGCCTGCACATCACACAACTATCATTGTACAGCACTATACCATTTTACTTAATATGTAAATCTTTTGTGTTATTGTCAATATGTACATTGTTATTTATTATTGTCACAACCATTCAAATAATATACATGTACGGCACACTAAATACCTGTACAGCGGTACCAAAGCCCACATGCACACTATAATCTTTTCAAAGAAAATGGGGTAACATGAAACTATTTGTCTACAGTATTAAGTGAAAGAACAAATCAGTGAAGAGTGAAGTAAAAGCTATTCAAGATTATCTATTATTATAATAATAGTCATAACAATGCCCTTAGTATGTCCACATTATTAATCCTACAAATCTGTTAACAATCACTCATACATTCTATAATAATGACTTTGAAATGGTTGACAGAGCTTTCATATAAGAAAATATGATTTGTACATATGATTTGTACAGTGTTTAGTTATTTCAGTTGTGTATCTGAAAAATGAATAAGGGAGCAAACAAACTGCAGTATTCAAAACAAGCCAACATGTTGACCTGTCCATAGATGTCCTCCCCTATTCCCTCCCCCACCACTTCTTTTGTCAAATGCATTTTGTCAAATGCAAGTTCTACTTAATCTTTGCCTCAAATATAAAATGTAAGCATAACTGCCCTGAAACTATTTTATTTGCCTTTTTTGTTCATTTCCAGGTCAATATTATCACATCAACAGACTACTAATGAACATGTAATCTATTTTCATTGAGTAGAACATTGCACATTATCATTATTTACGACACTCATTACCCAATATTCAATAATCGAAATATGGTCTTATAATAGACTTGAAGATCAAAGCAAAATATCCAAATGATAGTCATTATAATGAATGAATTTAAAAACATTAGAGGAAAAGGCTCAAAATTCAAATCCGTCAGAAGAAAAGACTTCAAGAAAACATGGCCTATGTCTTATGATTATTCTCCCCTTTCACTAGTGGGGTAGTTCTAGTTATCTTTAAAGATACATTCTCACAAAAGTATTTATAGGGTATCTATTTCAAATGAAGGTATGACATATGGAAAGAAGAGACACTCAATCTTACTAGAAAAATACAGGCTTCCCTGAGGAAAAAAACAAAGAAACCGTGGGTGCCCACAGACAAAAATGTAAGTTTGTCACGAATTGGCTAGTTGTCTGTTCAAGTGACATAAAGAGAGCTTCTTAAGTGTTGATCAAAAGGCAAACCGTTGTTAGAACATTTCGAAACTTAAACGTCCAGTAGATTATGTGACTGAATCCCAGAAAAAGAAGTTGGTAGAGGATATTTCAAGAATCTATATGGTAAATGGACAGCGACTAACAACACTTATAAGCTGAAAAAAACTCAATCAAGTCAACTGACAAACAAGCATGGGATTGTTTTCTTCAGATTATAATTTTTTAAAAGACATGTGAAGCATTGTTAGATAAATTAATTTGAATTTATTTTTAGTCATTAAATCAAACTTTTGTACACTGGGAGACATTGTTAAAAGCCACAAAGTCAGTTTAGCTGCACTATTTCTCCTAAACGTTAGATATTATTATGCAAGGGACATGCTATACTTACTCTCCCTAGAACACCTGATACCAATATTTCATGAAACAATATTTGCACAGTTCACAAAGATAGCAATAAAAATGCATTAATACACAATATTTACAAGAAGAATGTAAAAACAGATTTGCTTAGCATATTTAGATAAGAGTAGAAAGCAGGTTTATTTGATTCAAGATGAAACCTACATTATCATTAGTCTCTTCTTTATTGTCATCATTACATTCCAACATTTCTAGTGATTTCTTAAACTTGTTATCCAAGATGGGAGTTGTGTTACTCCTTAGAAAGTCAATCTTGGTTGTCATATGTTTTCCTTCTAAACTAAAGTCGATCAAAGTTTTAGATCTAGGACTTGCTTGGGGTGTAGTAGGTTTTGCAAATAAATGTCCCATAATTGGTTTCTTCTTTATCATAGTTGATTCCCTTTCTATCCCATTCATCTTGGCGGAATTTATTAAATTGATAATTATAAATTATAATCCAAAAATAATTTCAATTTTCCACAAAGCTCCTCTGATATTTCCTTCGAAAACATTTATCATCCACTTCGTCTTAAACAAATCGTATTATTATTGTAACCAAGTGATACCAGAATAAAAAATCATTATGTACAGTAGCTATCATATGGTAAAGAATCATACCCACGGTTAATTGTTTAAAAAAATTACTTCGTTTGTAACTTCATTCCGATAAAAAAAATTATATTTTCCAAAATTTATATATCCAATTTGAAGCTCAAAAACTATGGTACAATATTTCCTTCTTTTTGTCCACCATATCATACTCAGATACTTTGGTTCATCAAGATCTGCTTGTCAATGTTGCAAAGAATATCCAAAGTAAGAGCAGATGTTCTATTGTAACATGATAATCATGAACAAATGGATAAAAACTTTCCTTAATTAAAACTAATATGTGCAATAAAACTATCAACTCCATAAAATTCAAGAGCAACTTACACAACAAAGAAAGTACTTTCACTGTAGTGATGTTGACATTTTCAGGTGTCACTCATGATTAAAATCCTGGCAACTTATAAGACTGTCTATTTTCGAAGTGTCAATATCATTCTAAACAGTGTGTTGAGTATGTCTATAAATCTTATCAACTCTGTGTGGGACATCATAAAAAAAATATCTTCATACCTATTCAAATATTGAAGATTTCTGTTTTAGAGACAGATTACCCTATTGGCCATTAGACAAGTGAGATTGTTTTAATCATTAACATTTTTCTGGTGATCATAGTCATATGACATTTAACTATTTAATATATTTTTCTACAGGGCAACTTGTTAGTTGCTAACCAATAAAGCGTTTTTTTAAAACCTTATTTGAATTGCAGTACTTGTATATGAGATGGGATTAAAATCCTACGCTTCTGCACCAACCGGCCTATTGGAGACGGATATCTTCCTTGCAGTGTCCTGTGAGGCAAGTTTTGTCCAGACAGGGGCGTCCACGACCAACATTATTTGAATACATCTGACCACGGTTTACTGTCCCCTCTGAATGACCAGGTGCTTTTCCTTGTCAGACCACCCTTTCAGCATACCCATGTCAGTAATTAGCCATCTTGAAGATGCTTTTCCTTGCTAGACCACCCTTTCTGCACACTTTGTGAGATTGCAAGTCAATTTGGCAAAAAGACCTTTTTTGGATAATTAAAAGTATAGCTAGTAAATTTCAAAACACTATACTGACATCCATTTAGTTAGCCATCTTGAATTTCATGTGATTTTTTTAGATTTGATACTTGATACTGATCAGTTAGTATTTTATGTAATATAGAGGCTAGAAGTTAGATGTTAATTTTGGAAACTCATTATACATGATTGGTATTATAAATTTGAATTAATATTCAAAAATAGAAAAAGATATATGAATTTTCAAAATATAGAATAACATCATTACCTTTTTCATAGGTACCCAAGATTTCAAAGAATCTATCCAAACTAAGTTGTTGCATTGAGTAGTTCTATATTCTGTGTCGGGATATTGTGCTGATCGTGATACTGCTGGTAATGAACGTGGTAGTTTGTTGTGATCATGGTGAACTATTGGCGATATACTTCCATCAAAAGAAGGATAAAATCGAGCTGGTATGGTTAAATGAGATCTTGATGGTAATTGTGGACTAGCAACAGTTCCTCCCTATAATAAATTATTACCTAATTATTATTCTGCTGGCAAACTTTAACAACATCTTACTGAGTGCATTAATTCAATTGACACTATACATCTTTTTCTTTATAAAGTATAGAAATTCTTCTGCCAGTGGCTATTACATTGAAATTAGACATTGATCCTGTGCCTGATAATCAACCAGAAATAATCCATACAACAGGCCCTACACATACTCAGTACAATCTTACAAATACTGTGACATAACATAAAAATAAAATTTATTCATTAGCATAGTAATACAGCAAAAAAGTTCCACTTGGTATAATGAAAAATATTGAAGGGTACTTTGTTATGATGGTAGCTCAAAGTTTATGCTTATGTTTGCAGAATACAGAAAATAGTCACTGACATGGTTTATATGCACCAAGTTCCTACCAGAATCACACCTGGCAATGCCCTTGGCATACATGTAAATGAAAAAAAATAAAAATTTATGACTTCCTGATTAAATATTTTATTTAAAATGGCTAATCTCTTTGAATAAGGTAAAACTAAAACATAACAGTGTCGATTTGAACAACAAAGATTCTGTATACTTATTTTGTGATATCAGATCAGCCGAATTCAACATTATAACTATGGTACCGGTTATTAAATGGCATCAATCAATAATACAAATCTAAACATTTGGAAGAAACTACATCTATTCAGGATCAGTAATGCCAAACAATATCTCTTAGAGTAAAGCGTGAACTTCATATTTCAAAATCAGTAACAAATCAAATACAAATTGGATCAGTGCTTTTAACAGAAAAACCTTGATCAGATGAATTAATGTTATTTCAACCATTTTTTTATTTTCAATATCACAAATAACTGAATTGAACACGCCAACAGTGAGGCTGATGTTCCCGCCGAAATTCCAAAATAAATAGATGACACATAACAATTTATTTATTTTTTTTTATAACATTTATTTTTTCTCAAATGTATCGAGCAATCAAACTATTACACTAAGTTTCATCACTCTCTATCACTCAGATAGAATCAAGGTTATCTAATTGTCCCAAAGCATCAACCAATGAAATTGCTTAGCTCTGCATAGCCTAAGCAGAAAATTCTCATCATCAAACTTAGTCATGGAGTTTCAACACTTTCACTAAATTATAACCAAAGTATCATGCCCCAAAGAATCAACCAAGAAGATTGCTTATCTCTGCTTACCCAAAACAGAAAATGCTCATCTTCGAAATCCATCAAGGCATTGACCTAATGACTGCCTACAACAAGTTTGAACATTCTACTTCAATTAGAAAGAGAGTTATCATGTTACAAAGTCTCGGCCAATCAAATTGCTTATCGCTCTGCTTACGAAGAACAGAAAATACTCATTATCGAACTTAGTCAAGGTATTGATATCAAATTGCTTATCTCTGCTTACCCTAAGCAGAAAATGCTCATCTTCGAACTCCTTCAACTTACTTCAAGGCATCGACCTAATAAACACCTACACCAATCAGAAAGAGAGTTATTGTGTCCCAAAAAGTGTGACCGACGGACGGACAGACAAACCCATTTTAACAGTCCCCTGCTTTCTTCGAAAGGCGAGGGACAAAAAATAGAGATGGAACGGTAACACTCCCTTAAGAAAAATGCTCAACCAAGAGACAATTTATAATTAATGATTTGGTAGGTGATTCATGCATAAAAAATGTGCAATAAATGTGCAAAACATAATATGTACATGCAATTATTTTGAACACATGGCTTACCCTATTTCTAGGCGAAGACTGAAACTGATACAAAAAATTAAAATTATTTTGGAAAACAAAAGATTTAACTTCAAAGATTTACACCTGTTAAAAAGTTCCGAACACATAGTGGTTCGAGATAGTTATCTAAAGCAGGAAGGCACCCAAAAGAAAATTTTGGTTATATTGGCTTCTTCTGTGTTTGATTTTCTTTGGATTGGAATCCGAAATGAAATGAAAGGGGGTTTAACGTCCTACTAACTGCTCCTAACCTTGGCTAATGAAGACAGGCAAACGCCATACAGTGTGCTATGAGGGAAATACAGTGTGCTATGGCCTACTACCAAGGGATCTTTAATGTGTACCTTGTTTTTTTGTCCCATCTGAACAACTTAGAACTAGACAGTTGCCCTTGTCAGGCCTTCCGTCCTGAATCACTGAAATCGGGATGAACTTTCTCGGCCAATGCAGGGATCGAACACCAGACCTCCAGGCTAGCGAGCCAGCGTCTTACCCACGTGATCCCCGGACTGGAATCCGATCTGCTGTTCAACAGCTGTAACTTGATGATTAAACAATTAAAGGGACAATAACACTCTTGCTGGCTTGGTAGCTCCAGAAAATAAATAACAGCCCCATTCTAAGTGCTAGACGTTTAAATGTCCTACCTGCTGTGTAAATTATCCATTACATCATATTTTACTTGTCCAGAGGGTTCGAAAATATTTTAAAATCCAAGCCACGTTCAAAAAGGTTTACGTTAGGCTTTTCAAATCATTAAGTTGAATTTTTCCAATTTTTTAAATTAGGTGTGTGAAGATGAAATTTGTATCATCAATTAATTGGAATATTATAAAATAATACAATTTGATGACCAGAATAAAGATTGGGACATATTATTCAGTTACAACAAGAGTGGTATTGGGGCTTTAAGGTTTTCTTGGTTTAGAGTGAGAAGCAATTTGAATGAAATTTTCTGCATAATTTATCTACATGTTTTTATTTATTTAGTAAGAACTGTCAGCTCTTTATCTAATCTCCCATAATGCATGTATCTTTAAATATTGTAGGTACATGTGGTTGTTTCCAGTAATTATTTATGACCAGTGCCATGGGTTGGGTGGGCACAGAATGCTTAAAATATTTCTTGCTTTGGAAACCTTTTAATAATACGGATACAAATAACTGCAGTATCATTCTGTGCAGATTCTGTGGTAAATAAAATTTAGGGACTTTCGGCAACACAGTTAATAAATAAAGGCCTGTTGAAAACGGTGCTTCTAGTTCAAAATCGACAAAACATTTCAAGATTTACCGGTATTGACTATAATTAAAATGATAAATAATTGGTGCCTATGGCCTATGCAAATGACTTCAATCAAAAAGGCATTAATAGTGACAGTTGTCAATTATTTGTTGTTCTATCCGTCCAACTAGACATTGTTCTTTGTAAGCATCACTGCACCACTAAAGAGAGGAGATCAAGCCTGACACTTCTGACAACTTTCTCGGCTAAAACACGAGTAAATCGTTAGCCTGCCTTGAGTCTTGACTGCATAGACTGAACTACTGTTTTGAAGAAAGCTCCTTTTCAATTTTAGATGGCAATGTTTCGTAAACTCATTATGGAAAAAATATATATCAGACCAAGCAATAATATATTTTTTTTCAAAAATGAAATGGATCTAGACAGTAGAAGTCTAGGCTGCTAGACTAGGCGAGACTAGATTTCTCATCTACATCATTTCTATTCTATTATTTTATTGCCAAGTTTTGGCTCACCTTTTATATACTTCACTCATTAGTCCATTAAATACTTACATATGTCAAAGGAGACGAACTGTTTTCAATGTAATAATCTCGCAAATATTCAAAGTATGTATTATGTTGGGTGGTCTCCCCAACCTTTTCTTCGAATTCGGATAAAAAATCATTCTTGCCAGAAGGATTCTGAGGAGGTCGAGGATAGAAAAACTGTGGCGAGAATGTTTGGGGATGTTTTCTAACGTCGGCGCTTGGAAGTCTATATGGTGTATAAAAGTAATCATCTGCTAGCCATTCGGAATCATAAGACACTTCACATAATGTTGGTATTTGAGCCATTTAGTTTGGTCTACCATTATCAGGAGCTCTCAAACGTATCCACCGTTACCGAAGCACTCATTTTGTCAGACTGACACACACACTGACCAATTTTCGGCCTTGGATCAATCCCACTCATGCGTGACGTTGCGGTTTCTAGATACCCCACACGATTGGAGGTTAACATTCACCGTTATAAATCTGCGGTCCCCACGACTACTACTTTCGTGGCATGCATTCTAAACATACGTATAATCCTAACATTATGCATTGTTCTTTATTAGTAACATTAATCTTGAATGATAGAGATTAAGATAAGACCTTTCGATCATATCCTCTCATCACTACTATCAGCATTGACTGTATGCTATCACTCAGTAATCCAAACAATGTAATCTCAATTCAGGCTAACTCTCTTGTACTTAACCTGCAATTAATGTTAATGCAACATTTATCTTCTGAATAGAGCCTTAGAGATTTGGTTCAGAACTATTCTAGGCCTGAATGTAAGAGAGTTGTAGCCTGGTCTGTACTTTGTTTAGAAAAATAAGAAAATTTGGAATGAAATGGAATGGGGTTTAACGTCCTACTGTATGTAGCCTACTGCCTACACGAATATGTGGAACTGGAAGAATACATCTGTGCAGCCAAGCCATGGTTAGCCTACTTTAAATTCCATGACATTTTAAAATACCGTGAAAATTAAACAGATATGCCTCGACAATTTTACAAAAAATAATTGATGGCTACATTCGAACCGTGTGGAAGTGCGTACCGGATCATATTGCCGAAATACCTTTCGAAGAACATTGGGGAAAACTGTGGGGGCAGTGGAGCATTTACATGTACACCCTTAGCCCCGCCGATCCGATGCTCCTGACTGTGCTTGCTAAGTGGAGATGCTAGTATGGTAGGCCCAGGGCCTCAAAAGATGTGAATGTTCTCACGTAGGCCTAGGTGAGAGCTGGGGCCCTTTATTTTTTTTTTTCTTTTTAGTTTAGGGCCCCTTGAGCTCAGTCTTTAATTTACGTCGATTTTGATCAGTACAGGACTGGACCTACCTGTTCACCTGTCCATGACAGGTCTGAAATGCTTGGAAAACCGTTTTGCGGTTGTCAATTTTCAAAATTTTCCAGGGGGTACGGAGCTCACTTGTGTGGGCCTTGGTCAATGACCTGACAGGTGGGCCAAAGGCACTGATTTTGATGAACTAGTAGGATTGCCACACTCTAAATTCGTGCATAAGCTAGAAACATAGCACCATTTACAATCAGTTTTTCAAAAAAAAACAAAAAAACTAGCACCCGGAAAGAAAGCCCTCCCCCCCTTTACCGCCATAGTGGGACCCCACAAGGGGCCAGAATCGAGGACCCCCCCCCCACCAGTACGTCCCTGCTGAGAAATGATTATAAGGAATAGAAATCCAGTGTTCGGTGATATTAATATCATATTTTTATTTTGAAGAACTGGCCAAAGAAAGGAAATCAAATGGGGTTTAAGAAGACGGACATATGCAGAGCCTTATAGCATACGGGGCAAATATTGCCCGCGGACATCGCAGCAATACGGCCTACTCGAATTCCAACTGCCAGGGGATCTTTTGTACGTACACGCCTCGGTTTTACGTCCCGTCCGAATGACTTTTCGTTGTCCTTTTTTATTAAATCGATTTCGTCTCAAAACTGGGAACCAAGCCAAACCGGGTATTATATATATATAGTTATACCATTCATTTAGAATCTGTAGATGACTTTCTTAAAGGGGCATTATGACGATTTAGATAAATAAATATATACTGCAAAATATTTATATTAAAAATTTCATTCAGAGTACTTTATTTTGAGGGAAGTTGTAGTTTTGACAAGATGTGTGTATTGGCCGTAACCACCGTACTGGTCATTCGAGTCTTAGTCCCGCTGCTCCATTTTTGAATTAAATCATTAAATGGCCTAACCGTTCTAATTTACTTAAAATCGGAGCCACCGATGGCACCGGAAGTTGATTATGTTCTTGTCAATATTTAATTTATGTAACATTTAGGGCCCAAAGAAAGACCTGCAATGGGCAGTTTTAGCCTAGCTCTTAATGTAATGGAGCTACAGTAAGATCTCGATTGCTGTCAACACCTTTGGCTACTGTCTCATTATAAAACACATGGCCATAGACCCAGTGAATCTTATCTCTATAAATAATGTATTGTATTTCAAATTTTTTTGGTTGTAGGAGGAATGTGCTATCAATGTTGGCACACAATATCAAATTTCACACTGAAGGTGATATTGTATAATATAAAGATATCCATTGCTCATTGTATCATTTGATATACTAGCAGACGGCTTATAATATATTGTACTGTTCTTTTCAAACTGGAATTTCATTATGTTGAAATTAAGAGAATTGACACTGAGAAGAGATGATACAATGATGCCAAATTGTGGATAATTTTGGATGACTTTATAATATATCTTAAGATCAATCAATCGGAAAAGGAAAGGATTAAATTATTGAAGAAATATAACATTAAGCAAATCTGTTGTAAATATAGTGCACAACAGATTATTAAATTGAGGCGTCAAAGGATAACATCAAATGCTGGTAGCGAAGAAATTCAATTATCAACTGTTAACAAACATCGGCCTGCTATTTTAGAATTTCAAATTTTCAACACAGTCAAAACAATATTTCCTGTTGAAATACAATCAATTACGTGTGTAATTGTATGTGTCCCGGTATCCAGGAATTTTTAGATACAGTTGACATTATTGTCCGCTGTACTAGAAACTGTGAAGTACCAACCAAACAGATGATTATATTGAACGTATGCAACGAATATCACTCGTTGAACTGTCATCATATTATCTTCATTGATTCCTATTCGCTACCACCATACCTGCAAAAAATGGTCAAATTGCAAGATTCAGTCTTTATGACGACCTCCGGTTGAAGAAATTAAGTGTAAGCTAGTAGTACACATATATTATTTTTATGCAACGTTTTACAAGAAAATGTAGTTCCAGATGAAATTCGTGTCGACGGAATTATGGAAAGATGCTAGTCATGCTTTGACATATCACTGCCTAAGCCTTTGTTTGCCACGAATTTCGACGTTCTCCAGGAATTTAATTTTGATGTACCATTGGAAATGCAATTTATTTTTGAAATGTTCATTAACAAAGATACTCTTTACGACATGAACTTGTCTGAAAATTTGTTAATAAGAAAATATGAACGGTCTCTGTTTATGAAACTCTATTAAATACATGTAACAAAAACTTAATTGGAATTTTCCAACAACAAATAACAGATGCGAACTTTTAATGAACTATCACAGCATAAGTAAGCTCTTCAATACCACAAGTAAATATCGATATACAACATCATTGACATTTGCTGAAAACAACCTTATTTCAGAGTCGATGGATGATCAGCTCTACTACGAGACCTACATCAAGGAGTACCCTATTACATATGATACGCTTGCTGGTAATTTGACTCAAATGGTTAGCCTTAGGCAGTGTCACTTGATTTTGATGTTGGATAATCTTGTACGTCTGAAGTATCACAGTGATCCCGATCCTGGAGAACATCGCTCAAAACAACTGTGCATGCTACAAATAACACTTCAGGGGTTGCCAAAAGACTCTAAAGCAACAGAAAACTGGCATGATGTGGATATCTGTGATGGATCACAACACTGCTCATGTAAAAAGCAACTTTTTTGGAGCAAAGAGGAGGGTTTTGATATCATCAACAATCTGGCAAATTTTAAAAAAAAAACAAACAATTGTTCCTTTACCTATAGGAATTCTTTAAAAATTCGATCACACTATATATATACTAAACAGCAAAAGAGACGTCAGGTCGGTATGTTACTCTGAATAGACGCATACTTGCCAAATGTTTATTGTATATTTGTGACCACATCTCCAACTTTATACCTGAGCAATAAGGCTCCTCCCTAAAGACAGAACTGAATCCAGGAAATGTTCTCAAAAACACAATCTGACGTCTGAGATGGTAATGTATTCTCCATGTTTTTCGTGTAACTCATGCTGCACGAGCTGTTCACCAGGACCAGTCCTATAAAATGCACCACCATACCTGGTTGAATTATTCATACTATAACGTCAGCAGCATGCCACGGCTCACGACAGCTCAGAGTAGGTATTACGTATCAACTGTAGATGGCAGGACCAGAATGTGGCGTCGACGTGGCCAGCCTTATTCTGACCATTGTGTCACGGAACGAGACTCATGGGGAGGTCCAAGCATAATGGTTTGGGGTGGAATCAGCCTGAACCAGAGAGTGGGTCTTGTGGTGTTCCAAAATATTGGTCCAGAGAGATGAGGCGGCATCACAACAGTGTGCTACTTCGATCAAGCTCTCAGGCCCCACATTTCATACGTCATCGAAACAACGTTTTCCAGCATGACAACGCCCGTGCCCACAACGCCAGAGTTACTCGGGGCTTTCTACAGCAGAACAGTGCCAACGTTATGCCCTGGCCAGCCCTTAGTCCGGACTTTAACCCGATTGAACATCTTTGGATGAAATTCTGTGGAGATTTAGTAACGTCGTACCGAGACCAAACACAGCCGACGGATTACGCCAGTGTGGTTCCAGGTGCCAATGGCGTACACCAATCGTATGGTCCACTCCATGTACAGACGTTGTGCTGCTGTTATTGATACTCGCGGTGGAATACTGATGTATAATCACTATAATGTGTCAAAATACTGTTTGGTATATGTGCCAAGATAAATACGAAAGTGGGCTATACATACGTGACTATATTGTCTATCCGTAACAAGTGGGTTAATTATTTATGATATCTATTGTTATACTTTTTTATTTTTTGCAATGATATAGGTTTTGATCTTTGCCCGGTCAAAATGAAGAAGATTTTAATAGCGTTAGCTTTCATCTCTCGGGAGAGGGGCAGGCCCGAATGCAGGATTTTGTCGAGTGTGGGGGGGGGGGCATACATTGGAGCAAAGGGTAATACGTTGCAACCTTGGTTTGCTTGGGCGGAGACAATGCGAAAATCATGTTTATATCATCTATTAAAGAGGAGATATGTGAACTACAACAGCAACAAAGCAAACGAAAATGAAGATCAACTATGTCACTGGGGCTGACGGGGGGGGGGGGGTCGGCCCCCTGCCCCCACCCCCTTGAATGCGCGCCTGAGGGGGTGGGTAATCTAAACGCTATAGATGAACCATGGCCCAATGGCAAGCACTTGCGCGCTGTATCATAAAGCCTAACATTAAGTCAGCTGGCGTGGTATCGAATGCCCGGTTGTACGTGACAAGGAGTAGGGTCGCCTGTCTAACCTCGTGGTTTTCTTCGGATCATCCGATTTCCTCCCTCTGCTGAAAACCCCTACGCGCAAGCGAATTATTGAAATAAAGTTTGTGTTGAGTGGACGTTAAACCCCATCTCTCTATCTCTCTCTCTTCCCCTCTCTCTCTCTCTTGTTTAGTGAACTACCGCGTAAAAATGCGTCTTTCAAAAGTTTCATTATATACCACCGGCATTTACATACCGCGAAGAAAACATTACACCACGGAGAGCGGAGAATTATTGGGTTCACTCCCGGAATTTTCCGGCGTGTTTCCCTTATCAGTGGTGCACTGTGCAGGACGGTATATCTACAGTCATAGTCGTACGGATGGGACAAAAAATGTAATTTCAACAATTCGCGATATCCGGAGTACTTGGAGAAAACCCGCCACTCCCACATGATAAATATTTTTTCTCGAGAAACCACGTAATTATTTTCAGTAAAATGAAATACAGGATTCTAGTTCGATATAAAAACAGACCTTTACTTTTTACAACAGCAATTATAGCCTTCACTTTGAAATTTGTTGCGTAGGCCTAATCTGCCGTAGTTTGTTATTATGGTAATTGTAAAGAAATGGATTTTAGATGTAGATTAAAAACAATAAGTTTACTCAATGCCTTAGTTTTTAGTCATTTTTTTCAACCTGTCCACATGACAAAGCACGTTTGTGTCTATTCATTTTGATAGACTAATATAGACTATACAGTTTTAATAGTCATTTCCCTGCTTCGAAATGCTTTGATGTTGTCACACCTTTGCAACAACAGAAAAAAAAGTATTCATATCGCTAACTTGCCTTATGATGCGGAAAGTAACTAGCCTAAAATTATGAAATACCGGTAATGACGACGTGGTCGAAAACGGATCAGGGGCGTGTAAGGAATTTGTGCAGCGGGGGTCAATGGTGTAGACATGGATCAGGTTGGCGAAAGGTCGGTGGGAAATATCCGCGAATTTGATAAATCAGAAGCTTTGAGACAATATTTCTGCGCCCCCCCCCCCCCCTCACACACACACACACCACATGGACAAGAGCATGCATATCGGGCATTGTAGCATTTTAATTATATAAATAAACTGTTCTATTTATAATAT
Source organism: Patella ulyssiponensis (assembly GCA_963678685.1). Classification (NCBI taxonomy): domain Eukaryota; kingdom Metazoa; phylum Mollusca; class Gastropoda; family Patellidae; genus Patella; species Patella ulyssiponensis. The sequence continues at coordinate 79,884,309 of OY783226.1, read as the reverse complement.
TTTCCGCTATCTGTATATTTAAAGAAACTACCAAATCCTGAATCGAGATATTGACGTATGAATGATTCGATAATAATATACGGTCCGATGGATAAGATCGAGTGGAAAGTGACGCACGAGACCTTAAAATACACCACATGTCACGTGACAATCGCATGTTTACAAAAGGAGAGTAGGATGAGAGTGACAAGCTGATTCAGGTTGTCATTAAATCAACTCACAGATACCGCCAACATGGCTGAGAAATCGTCGTCTGCTATAGGTTCTACAGAGAAGGGAAGGCATTATGCGAATAGATTGAAAGTGCGAGGCATAGATGTAATGAGGGATCCACATCTGAATAAGGTAGAAATAAAAATACTATATATTTAGAAGATGAATTTTGTAAAATTTCGTCCGAATAAGGAACAGAATCAATTTATCAATTTAATGTCTGGAAAAATAAAATGCTAAATCACCTCCACCACGCACAGTAATTTTGTTGATATTGTCACCAAATTATGTACTATGTTTATATTAATTCTTAAAAACAATTTGCTGACCAGTCAAAAGCTTACCGGCTTTCATTTTAATAGGCCACAGACTTACTCAGTTACTGAAGTAGTAGGCTATTTGGTAGCCTACCGGTACTATCAAAGCTTTCAATAAAATGCTGTGTCATATTGCCTTACTATCACACCATGAGGGATTGTAATTGTAATGTATTATGAATACCTACTAACAGCTGATAGTGACAGATTGAAAATGTCATTTATTTATATGGTTGTATGCAGAACAGAATTTTGCCAGGACAGTGGCATAAATTAAACTTTAAAGTTACAGATAAACAACACAAATAATGACCGTTGGTGTAATTTAATTTTTCTTTTAATGAAATGGGGTTTACCTACTGTTCTGCGTCAACTGTGCTAAAATAATGAAAGTGAAATTGGGTTTAATGTCTGTTCCACTCGGACTGGGCTATTGAAGATTGGCACATGCAATTGCAATGCAGTGTGCTATGAGTGGAAGTTTGCCAGGGCAGTGGCACTATGGCCTACTCTTTCATTGAATTCCAACTGCCAAAGGATCTTTCACATGCATGCCAATGTCAACATCTGAACAACTAGACAGCTGTCCTTATTAGGCCCTTGTCCTGCCCCACAGACTAGGAAAACCACTTCGGAAAATCCAGATGAACTTTCTCGGACAATGCAGGCATCGAAAACCCAACCTCCAGGCTAGTGCGCCACCTTCTTAACAACCTTGCCACTGTGGTTCCCCCTGTTTTCAGTATGTTACGCATAGTGTGCTACTAGTATGAGGAAAATTTTGCCCGGACATTGCTGCTTAGGCCTACCGGTACTCTTTTGTCGAATTCCAAATGTCAAAGGATTTTTTACATGTACACCAATGTGTACATAGGGTGGTAGTTTATTGTCCCATCCAAATCACTATACACTGTCCCTTGCCATGCCTTCAGTCCTGTACTACTAACAAGGGAGAAACATGGTGGATAAGATAATTCCAATGACCTTTCTCAGCCAACACTGGGGATCGAATGGGACTTCCAGGTTAGCGAGTAAATGTGTTACTCACTGAGCCACCGCAACAAATACTAATCTTACTGAATTAAAATCATCTTTGCTGATTATTTTTATCATTATTAAAGATAAACTATTGTTGATTATCTTTTTTTATCGCATTATTACCGGTATTTCAAGGGCCAAGAGATAGTGATAAACAAACCTCCATAGATACGGATGGCCAAAATGAAATATTGTCTTGAATGAAAGTTAATGTTTGATCAATTGCAATTATTTCGAAGATATTTTGATTTTGTGAAATATTGAACTACAGTAGCTTTACCCATGTTTTGACATTTCAGGGTATGGGTTTTACCCTCAAGGAGAGGCAGATGATGGGTATACATGGTCTACTACCACCAGCATTACTAGATCAAGATGGCCAGGTCTATCAAGTCATGCAAAATTTCCATCGTTGGGAGAATAATCTTGATCGTTACATTTACCTCATGTCTTTACAAGATAGAAACGAGAAATTATTTTATCGAGTTATTACAGAACATGTTGAACTTATGATGCCAATTATCTACACACCAACAGTAGGCTTGGCTTGTCAAAAATATGGAATGATTTTTCGTAAACCAAGGTAGGTTATAGATCTTATTGTCTGGAAGTCAATATTTGCTCTGTTGAACAAATTTAATGTAAGAGAAAAAAAATTGGGCCAACTTAGGATGGAATAAATTATGTTTGGAAATATTGACCTCAAGTCCCTGGAGAAATTGTCTGGTGACTTCCTCGATAATTTGTCTTAAATGTCAACTGTTTTAGCCATCCCATTAAAAACATTAAAAGAAAATACTATTATCAGTGCCTTCATTAATGAATTAATTTCTGATTTAGAATCGTCAAAGTGGCTGAAAGTGTTTTAATGCAAATTTGAATCAAGTATCTTTATAAATTTTCAAACTATAATATTCTTATGGAGGAGATTAGTTTGATTTTCTTCTTGAGATCGATAAGGTGAACATGACTCTTTTATGGTGTAATACATTTACTCTATTACTTGCAATCACATCTTAGAGAGAAAGGCTGCCAGTATCACTTAGCAGAATGTTAGTGCTTGAATTACTTTCAATGATTACTTTTTACTACTATCAGTGTCAGATTATTTTCAATTCACCTTTATCAATGGAAGAAAGCATATGCCTGCCTATCGTTTGATGCTTTCAACTAATTAATATATCCCAATGTTTAAAAGCATAATGTGGTAATAATTACCATTTTAACAGCAATGCTGAGATGTTTTGTATTTATTGGAACAAATAGAAAATGACAAAACGCTCTACCCATGGGGCCAAAGTACAAGTAGTATGGAGTAACTGAGTAAACTAAAGCTTATGGAATTTAAAGCTATAAACTTTAATTTAAGTCAAATAGTCTTAAAATTGACTGGATGATCGTAGTTATATATGGAGAACAGATCATAAGCTGTAAAAGAGATAAAGAAATAATTTTCAATTTGAAGTGATTGTTGTATGCAAAATTAGCTACAAATTTACAAAGTCTCTGCACTGAGATGTAGTAATTTTAACCTAAAATTTGTGTGCTTCACTCTAAGTTAGTATAGTTGTTGGATTTTCATTAATAACTTGAGTCTAAAGTTATTTTGAATATGATCGATATTATTTAGAATGAATTAAATTTAATTTCTTTGTGAAATACAAAATGACTCTTTAAACTACTCAGTATTATGACATGTAGCCTACAACAATTATAATACATCCTGAATATTATCAGTTACTATCACATAGTTATCATGCTATCACTTCTTCCTTCCTGAAATGGATACACAGCTCATCGTACAAATTATATTTATGCACTACATTAAGAATACACAAATAAATATTCTTATTATTACCCCCCAATTGTATAAACCTTAAAAGTCATAGAAACATGTAATGCCTGCTTCTGTTCATTATTTAAAAACACATCTATCAGAATCAATATCTTCAGCTACTTGTTTTAGAATTCTTGAATGAACTAATGTTCCTACTAACTTTTTGGGAACAAATTTATGTTAGTACTCTTAATTTCAATATAAATTTCAATCATTTCTTAACAGTCATTTCTTAACAGTCATTTCTTAACAGTCATTTCTTAACAGTCATTAAAGAATTAATACTAATTTTGCACGGTCACACGGTTGATATCACAGTTAGTAACAAATGAAGAACTTTTTATTCTCAAGGGGTTGTTAAATTCCGTGAGTCTTTTATCTTAAGACTTCACTAAGTTTGTTATGATCCAGGAATGTCTTTTGATCAAGTTAGTGGACAGATGTAATCATTTTTATGGTAATTTCTCATTTCCAATCAGTGGTTTTAATGAAAGCTATACTAGTTGATATTCGTATGAAGTAACTATCATAATAAGCTCTATAGTGGATATGAAGAGAATTAAATGAATATTTATTGAATTTACATGCAGAAATCAATGATTTTATTTGATTTAATCAACTATTATTAATATATATTCACAACACTTTAGCAGTAATCTTTTTAGATCTTGTCAACCATGTGAATGTTATGGTAATTACTTTATACGGTCCAAAGAAGCGTAAAGTAGGGTTAAATGGCTTTAACCTTTTACTGATTTGATTATCACCATAACTTTTTCTTGTCATTATTCATCAAGCGAAAATGTTAGAAATTGTCTATCACATCTAATTAAGGTACCACAATTATTAATTGAATAAAATGAAATTGTACATATGTGTCCATTGATTATCCCTCATCATTCATCAAACAATGTACAGGTAATTTCATTATCTTTAATAAACCTTTCATGAAAATTTTTTCGTTCTTTGAAAGCAAATAGCAATGCATACATGTATTGATCCCTCACAATAGCTTACAGGTCTGTCTTTTTTGTTTTTTTTATATTCTGAAATTGAAAGAGAGAGAATTTTTGCATTAAATTTGCTCGAAATAGGTTAATATGAATGATTGTACATTAATAAATTTTTCAAATTACGGCATTGTGTAAGACATACACCTTAAGGAATCCAGTATCTATTCATAATATTTAGTATTTCAGGGTTCAGTCTTTATATTGCTATTAATGATATTGGCATGGTTTATATATCAGGGGTCTTTATATCACTAATTTACGATATTGGCCATGGTTAGATAGTTTCAAGGTCTTCCAATAGCCCCGGTTAGGAGCAGAAGAGTAGGACGTTAAACCCCATTTCATTTCATTTCCTTTATATATCTATATATATACGATATTGGGATTGGCATGGTTTATATATTTCAGGGGTCTTTATATTACTATCCATGATATTGGTCATGTTTATGAGATATTGTGTAATTGGCCTGTTGATGAAGTTAAAGTAAGTATATGTTTTAGTAAAAACTGTCCTGTCATTGTAATCAATAATCCCTTTTAGTGTTTTAAGCGACTGGTAAAAATAGCTTAGTCATTTAAGCTTACTTCCCCTTTTTTTAAAGAAATTATATTTATTAGATAAAAGAATACATGTATCTAAAAATAAATAAGATCAACACATTTGCTATTAATACTCTTTTAGGTTTAATATTTGAAATTAATATGACTAAACTTCTTTGATTTGGGTCCAAAATAAAGTTGGATTTTATGTGTTAATCTGTTTTGTGGGACGAAATTCTGTCTTCGTTAAAAGTTTGCGTTTGCTAAAAGGCTAAAAATAAACCTAGAAATAGTAAGCCAATGGACAATAAATTAATTGTACAGAAATTTGAAATAATGGTTGCTAATTTGACCTAAATCATAGATCTTACATAGTAAATCACAATAAAATTGAGAAGAAATAAACTGATTTTATGTGTTTTTTATTTTTTTAGGCTGTAGTTGTTACTGATGGTGAGAGGATATTAGGGTTAGGTGATTTAGGAGCTTATGGTATGGGTATACCAGTTGGTAAATTATCATTATATACCGCACTAGCAGGAGTACAACCTCATACATGTTTACCTATAACTATTGATGTCGGAACTAATAACGAGGTAATAATATTGGTGTAATATATCTGTCCGTTCACCTTAATATTATACATGTGGATTACTGTGTTGACATACACTCACTTTACTGTGTAAATATACCGGTACAGTGTACCATGGGTTACATAGGCATTGATTATCTCAAATTGTATCACCGCATATAGTATAATGGAGCATTTATAGCACTGTAGTAGACAGTAGCAGGGGTTAGGGGAATCACCACCTGTGTTTTGACTTGCATTTCCTGCTAATGCATATACTATACTATTACAATCTTGGCTCATTACTGTTTATAAAATTGAAGGGCTAATAAAAAATTGATGAGCTAAGAATTAACCGTTTGGTTTAGCTGACATTTAATAATGAATTCTAATAATAAAGAAGTTGGTATAAATAGTTTTGAATAACTGTGTGTGTAAACTTTTAAATTCATTAATGTCTTACATAAAAATTGATATTTTACAGACTTTATTAAATGATCCACTTTATATTGGATTGAAACAGAAAAGAGAGAGAGGCCCAGCTTATGACCAATTAATAGAGGAATTTATGAAGGCTGTTGTCAGAAGGTATCTACTATGTCTTAGTGTTTGACTCTATTGATTTCCAACAAGACAATAAATATGATAGCTTTTATATAGTATGAATATTATTCAAAATGTAATATGCACTGTCTCATTATTAGGGGTACCACGGTGACTAAGTGGGTATGACGCTGGCTTGCTAGCCTGGAGGTCGGGTGTTCGATCCCTGCATTGACCGAGAAAGTACATCCAGATTTTCCGGTGTGGTTTCCCCTTATCAGTGATGCAGGACGGAGGGTCTGACAAAGACAGCTGTCTAGTTGTTTGGATGGGATGAAAAATCACATCGGCGTGCACGTAAAAGATCCCTTGGCAGTTGGAATTTGATACAAGAGAAGGCAGTAGCCCTGCTGCCTGGGCAAAATTTCCCTCATAGTACAGTGTATGGCATATGCCCGTCTTCATAAACTAGTTATAGAGCAGAACAGTAGGACGTTATACCCCATTTTGTCTCATTATTAATTTTGTATGAACATATGTTGATCTGATTGTGATTAAAAAATGTGAACGTCTGTTAATTGAGTCTTGGTTCTCAAATTATTAATTGAGTCTTGGTTCTCAAATAGATTGACGTTCCGGTCTCAAATTTTGTACACAAACTAATTTGAACATGTCTGATTGAACTAATCAGTGAGAGAGTTGCTCCTTAATTGGAATTCATCATCAAACTTCAAGGGTTTTAACCATTCGAGATGGACTGAATTCTCTTTCATCTAATAATTAACTGATATTATCTCGGTCAATTCCCACAGATATTTGTGACCTTGATATTTACTATTGATTTCAGGCTATGCAGCACCATGAAAATTAATTAGTGTATTTTACTTGAAACAAATTGTGACAGCAAGGTTTGGAAAACAATAATATCTGGATAAGTAGGGCCTGTGTTGTTACGTGCATAATGACAAATCACTCTTAAGAACAAGAACAAACCTAACCTACAAATACCATGTTTGGTTGTGCTATATTTGGTATAGGGTATTGACAGAAACACAAGACCAGCTTCAGTCTCTATGATGGATTGTATTGTTAAAAACAGCTGTATGTAAGGCAATATCCACTTAAATTAATTCTCTATTAAAGGTATGGAGAAAATGTTCTGATCCAGTTTGAAGATTTTGGTAACAATAATGCATTTCGACTTTTAGAAAAGTACAGAAATAAATACTGTACATTTAATGATGATATACAGGGTAGGTAACAATACATGATTTATTTCTTCTGTTACATGTAAAACAAAATGTATCAAAATAATGCTTTATAAAAATGTAACTTATGTCTTAATATAATGGAGAAATTCTGGTATGCTATAGAACCATCCCTAGTCGTTTGCATTTTTATTTTACAGGCAATTAATGACTATGATAAAAACAAAATTCTGAATTTCATGTTTTACTTTTGTTCATCAAGGTACTGCTGCAGTAGCAGTTGCAGGAATATTAGCCAGTCTCAATATAACCAAAAAGAAGTTATCTGAAAATAAATTTGTGTTCCAAGGAGCTGGAGAGGTATAAGTGATATAAATTTGAATTCTTTACAGATATTCAGGGATAAGACAATTTTCTATTAACATATTGTTCTACACAGATGCTTTCATTAAAAGTTTTTATCATTTTGTTCCCCTGTATAATTCTTATATTTTCTATGGGAATAGGTATTTAATGACCCTATCTTGAATATACTGTCTGTGTTTTGTGGGTTGGATGGCCGTATAATCTGTCTAACCTCATGGTTTATGTCCAGTCCTCTGCCTAACCCCTTGGCTTTTCTCCAGGTCACTAGGATGTTAAACTCAATTTCAATTCATTTCCAAGTATGAATTATTGAAATAAAATGGTAGTTCCATAATGACCGAGCTTGTGTTAACCCTGTTTCTCTCTCTCTCGCTTACCCAGCTGTGCTTTGTTTCTCAGTTATTTTAGATTATGTTGATCTTGATATAACAGGTACCATAAAAGTATTAATGACATGGTAAATTATAGAATCATATAATATATGTTGGTCTTTTCAGGCATCAATAGGTATAGCTAAATTGTTAGTAATGGCATTAATGAAATCTGGTTTATCAAAAGAAGATGCTGTTAAAAGGATATGGATGGTTGACTCCAAAGGTTTGATTGTTAAGGTAGGCTGTAAATGTATTAATGTTTGTTTTATATGTGTTACTAAATAAAATGAATGATAATATATAAATTTATAAGTCAATTTATGGATTATTTGATGAATATGTATATTCATATGCAACAGCTTATGCCACATAATATATATATATGTAAATAAATTCAAAAATATGAAATTCATAGGTTAAAAATAATTGACTGAAACTAAATTTTAAAATATTTTTAAAAATTGATAACAATTTCATTCAATTCTGCAGTCATAATGCAATTACAAAACTGACTTGACAATTGTCGATTATCAACAAAGTCTGTTGTAAAATAACAAAATTTATTATATTATGACAAGCTCAACTTATTAATGACAGAATTATCACTTTATACTCATGTAGGGTTACATGGTTTTTAAATAAAAAAAAAATGTTAATGTATAAGCATGAGTATGTTCTGCGGTTTTATTATGTCTCTTGTCGTCAAGTTTAATACTTTTATAGAAGATTTATTTACTTGTTTCAGAATCGACCATCAGGGGGTCTAACTGATCACAAAGAAGAATTTGCACAAACTCATGCACCAATAGATAAATTAGAAGATGTAGTATCTACAGTAAAACCAACAGCTATAATAGGTATAATATTCTCATAGAAATATTTCGCTCATACTTATTTACAAACGTGGAATATTTACAAACTGAGTGTAACTAATCCTCAGCAGAGTTCTTACTTAACAAGATGTTATCACCAAGATAATAAAATGTAATTAATATTCAACGATATCATATTTAAAGAAGTAGTAGGACTTAGGAAAATATTGCCAGCTGCTTAAAAAAAATATTGACGTAAATTGACTATGATTATAAGGTCATCATGGATTTACAGATGTTTTAACAATGAGTTTATAGCCAATGCTTGTGAAAAATACCTCACTCGAAATACCTGAGTCAGTACTTTGAATTTCAATCATTAGGGGGCTTAAAGTTATTTTAATGCTCTTTCACCCTCGTCCCTGGTCTTGAATCAATATGAAACAATACAGCAAAGACATCGAAATCATCAATGACTTTTTATGAGGTATGCTTACCAGACACTTTTACATGTGTTGCAATTGTGACATTCAAATCTGAAAACCTACCATACTTGGGAAAGCAGGGAATTACGTTACCGTGTTGACATATAAGCTAGACCCAACTACAGTTAATTAGAAACACTAATTTACAATATTGTAAATACCAGATTCTAGTCAATATGATTTGTTTAAATTGATTGTGTATTATATACTGATTTCTCTATAAAATGATACATGTGGATTATAGAAATATTTTTATTTCAGGAGCCGCAGCTCAACCTCAAGCTTTCAATGAGAAGATATTAACAGATATGGCTAAATTTAATGAAAGACCTATTATATTTGCTTTAAGTAATCCTACGAGTAAAGCTGAATGTACTGCGGAACAAGCTTATACTATTACCAAGGTAAAAAATATGTTAAATTTCATATTTCATCTCATTTTACATGTACGGTATATGCATTAATTGGTTCAGTGCTTGGGTTGAGTAAATGCATATACCATTTAAAAGTATGCTACATTTGTGCTTGATCTCTTTAACTCACTTGAACAACATGGTTGATTTTTGCATAAGGTCTAAGAAAGTGCAAAGTTTTTACAACTCAAGCATGCAACTATTTGTTAGAAAAACTATGGTGCTGTAGCTTTGTATTGGTATTAATATTTACATAGGCAAAATCGTATCATAATTAATGTTCTATGCTACTGCCATTTTTGATTCTCCATCATTGTTGTATGCATTAGTTTCACCAATTTCTAATAATAGAAAATAGCAATTTACATTCCTGTAAAAATGACGTGTGGGGATTGTACTGTTCAATATATTTCAATGTCAGTTGTTTCAATGACCCATGCAAATTCTCTATTTTAACATTTCTTTCTGTCTTGTAGGGTAAAGCAGTATTTGCTAGTGGTAGTCCATTTCAACCAGTAACTGTTGGAGGTAAAACGTTTCATCCTGGTCAGGGAAACAATGCCTACATATTTCCTGGTGTAGGACTAACTGCTATAGTATGTGATATTAGAACTATTCCCGAAGAAATCTTCTTAGAATCAGCAGAAGTAAGTTTGGTTTTTATATTATCTTTAAATTAAGAGCTGCTCATATTATTCCTTGGTCAGTTTTTTTTTAATAGATATGTTGGTTTATATTTTAAATTCTGAGGGTCTGGTTGAGAAAATTGTTACTTGTTACATTTTATGGATATATGGACATAAATAAATTAGGAAAAGATGAGAATTCAATTGACAACTACTCTACAGATGCTAGGGTGTTTCTTGGGAGTGAAAACATTAAAGCATACAAGTATTTCTTTCAATGAAAGAGAGAGATATGGTTTAATATCCATTCAACACTGAATACATCATTTCGGGGAAAAACCCACAAGGTTAGGCAGACAATATTACGCTTTGCTGTGTACAAGCCTGGGATGATAGAATAGACCCCATTATCTAAATAACAGATGTTTGACCATTCGCCTCGATTGATGAAAGATGATTAATTTAAAAGTTGTATAATTGTTCTTTTTAAAAATTTATTTCAGGTTTTGAGTAAATTAGTAGAAAAATCTGATTTAGACGAAGGACGAGTTTATCCTCCATTATCTAAAATAGTAGAAGTTTCAACAACGATAGCTATTAAAGTAGCTGAATATGCTTACAAAAATAACTTAGCTTATCGTCATCCTAAACCTGACAATCTCGACACGTTTATTCGATCACATCAATATAGTGTTGATTATCAGACCTTTGAACCTGAATTATATGAATGGCCTGGTCACAAATTATAAAAATCACCTTAATCACCAGATAAAATAATATCTACCAGTATGTTCATTATGGGCAAATTCAGTTGTTCAAACCATAAACTTTTTGGATACATTTCCAAAGTTAGACAATTTCAACTTACAAATGAAATCCATTTTATATTCTAAAGGCATGTTTGTAGAATGTAGATGTGAAGTATGTAGAGATTTTTCAGAATTATAAGATCGGAGAAATTTATTTATTCATCTAGTTTGTTATTTTGAAGTTAATTTTCTATAAATAAATTCAACCAGTATTTCAATTAATACCCTTCATGATTTTTAAAAAAATAAATTATGTTGCCGGAGTCATACTTTTTAGATATATTTTAGTGAATGAAACTATACTTTAGTGCATGACTTGTCAAGTGCAACTATCTGAATCTCTGTTTCAAACAACGTTATTTCTTTGTTTTGCATACTCATTTGATTTTTAAATCGGATACCCTGTGAACTTTACGACTGCTCCTTTAGGTATGTTAACATTCCTTAATATTTTATCAAATATTTCTTATGTTTTGTTATTATATTTATGTATTGTTGAAATCTATATTATGTATTCTATTTATACATATAGTGAATTTGTTTTCCTTTATTGCAAGACATCTTGTTTGCTGAAATTAACCTTTTGAACTTAAAACTATTAGTGTATTATAATCCTTGTTAAGGCAGTTGTGTAACTAACAATAGGGTGGGGTGCAGGGTGATGCACTTTAACTGACTTTATCACTGGTGCTTGAACCTCTGGTATTCCTATTACTACGCAATGCACATTTAATTACTGGTAAATTGGTTTTTTTATATTGATGTAGGTAGTTGCATACCAAGTTACAGTAAAAAATAAACTAATTTATTTATGTTTTTATCTACGAAATTACCTATATTTTAACATACTAGTACAAGTAGATCTATATATTGTATCTGTCACTCACTTTATAGTAAAATATATTTTTTATTTTAAACATGTCTTTTGTTTTTCCTTTAATGGCCCAACATTCCAGACTATAGGCAAATATAAGGTGCAAAAGAGTAGGACGTTAAACCCCATTTCATTTCATAGGCAAATATAGCCTTTCAGACCATGCACAATAAAAGTTACCAAAAAGCACATATTGGCCATCAAGTTATTAAAATGAATTATGAAGACTGAAGGTCTATCTATGGTCAAATCCTGTTAAAACCAAAAATACTTTAACATCTAATGAATTGTCTAACCAAGTTGAGGAAACAAAAAGAGGGAGATTCTATTAATAAGGACCCAGAATAACTGACAATATTTGTGGCATGACTATACAAATCATGGAAAGATTTAACAACTACATCATCCTTTTCCTTGGATTATACTACTAAAGCATAAATATTATTTGAAATGGAGTATAAAATTTGAAATTTTTTTAGGAAAAGGTAGCTATCCCTTCTATGGAGAAATTTGCATTTGGGTGAGGGGGAGGGGGTGTTTTTATAATTCCAATCCTTTATACATTTTATGCCATAAAAATGTGCATAAGACCTTGTTATTCAACTCAAGAATAAATATTACCCGACTCCCGACATTGTTGTGGGTTTTAACAAAATAAGTTAGGATAATATCGGATATCTCTTGAAGAAATCAATTTTGACATCGGACGAAAAAATGATTTTTTACCTCAGAAAAACTGATGGCACATAAAATTCGATCAAATCGACACTTTAATTTCTGACACATCAAAGAGTCCCGTTTACTATAATGCTGCGTAACTCTTGCAAGATAAGAGGCATTAGAAATCTGCACGGCTTCCGAGCCACTCGACATTTGCGATTCCAGTTCTTTTATCTTTGACAATATTAATAATCCGTTGTAATGTGTTATCAAGATTACAAAAAATAAATGTACACAGTTTGATATTTCGGGAAACAAAATCTCAAAAGTTTCAAAAGTAAAATTAGCATCGCAGAAGAATCAAACGTAAATGAACATCGCAAATTCTTCAATGGATATACCGATTTGATTGATATTACTTAATAAGACCTTATTTCTGCCCGGTCCGTATGGATGCAGAACAGAATCAGAATCACAAAATCATTGAGTTTTCTTTTTCAAATATAATCATTAATGACTTTCTTACCTGTTTCATGTGCCGTGAATATATTCCCCTCTTTATCTTCATGGTTACTAATTTATAACTTCCAAAATTCAGAGAAAAAAGAACGAATCGGGAATTTCACAAATAGACCAGAGACCAAATATTTCCAAATACATAGAAGCAACTCATTACTGCCTTCATTCCAACTGGTAATGAGTTTATATCAATGGGTGTGGTAGCACGACCATATCATCGTGAACATTATAGAAATCCATTCAATATGAATAATAAACACTTTGATCCGGTTTCAAAGAAAATATAATGAAACTAATTAAGACTGTTTCTGTATTTCACAGATAAAGATGTAATAAACAGTATTTAATCACGATCGTTTCATTATGATTTCCCAACTGATAACAACCACATAATTTTTTCTATTTCCTAAACATAAAACATTCCACAATTCCATTAATAAGAAAGGAAATATTTATACTCCAATCCAGACACGTTCTCTTATCCCCTGAAAGAAATATTTCATGCAATTGAGAGAAAGTTTTAATAGTCTTGTAATTGCATTTGGCTCATTGGAATTCTCCGTTTTGTACTCAGTATCAGCGGTGGTTATTATAATATTATTACAATCTTATTCTTGGGATGCAGTCATAGTAATAAAATATGACGTTTAATCGTTTGTGGATGACAATGTCTCTAGTTAAATTCATGATAAACAGTGCTGATCCAACTTAAGAAAAGAGGATTATACAGGAATAAATAGCTCTGTGTATCATATGAAAAATCGATGTTTAGTCATCTAGTAAAGTAAGAATCAATCTAAATTTTGTAGTCCAAACAATATACCCATAATATTCATGTCTGTCTCTAATTTCTTAGCATAAAAGTGCTGGCCCGTTTCGAGGGGTTAAGAGGAATGGTATGTATTAAGAATAGCAACTTGCTGAATATGGATGGAAAAACATGATTCGAGAAATATAGAACGGGTTCATCGCGGTTGGCGTGAGGGCTCAGCAAATATGTGTTCTTTGGTTTAAAAATAGGTTGCCAGGCAACGAAACATACGCCCACACAGCAGCCAAATCGTCCGGGCAGTCAACAAGAGTTGTTGCATTTTAAGTAATCATCAGAAAATCATAATTCAAACTCACCCATAACTACGGTGTAACTATGATATAATCAAACATTTTTTTAAATCAGATAATAATTGTGACCTCCAGAGGGACCACAAGCTAAAAAGGGTGATTTTTCGTACAATCAGGGGCCATGATTCAGGAAGTTACGATCCGATATGGGCAAATATGCAATGGAACCAAGATCATTATGTTATAAACATATATTTCAAGTTTCATCAAAATCAGTTCAAAATTGTGACCTCTATAGGGTCCACAACCTTGATATAACATATTTTTACACAATTCGCGTACAGACGGCGGCCATTTTATCCGTCAACTCTGGTCCGATTTTCACAAAATTCAAATTCTCTCTTCTTTACCATGAAACCGTGATATAATCAAACGTTTTTTTAAATCGGATAATAATTTTGACCTCCAGAGGGACCACAAGCTAACAAAAGCGATTTTTCGGACAATCAGGGGACATAATTCAGGAAGTTATGATTCGATGGGCGCAAATATCGAAAGGAACCAAACATGCATGTCACGTTTCATCAAAATCGGTTCAAAATTGTGACGTCTATAAGGTCCACAACATTGATATAACATATTTTCACACCATTCGCGTACAAACGGCGGCCATTTTGTCCGTCAATTTTGGTCTGATTTTCACGAAATTGGAAGTCAACCTTCATAACCATGGAACGGTGATATAATTAAACGTTTTTTTAAATCGGATAAGAATTTTGACCTCCAGAGGAACCACAAGCTAAAAAGGGCGATTTTTCGGACAATCAGGGGCCATAATTCACGAAGTTACGATCCGATGGGCGCAAATATCAAAAGGAACCAAGATCTTTGAGTTATAAACATACATGTCAAGTTTCATCAAAATCGGTTCAAAATTGTGACCTCTATAAGGTCCACAACCTTGATATAACATATTTTCACACCATTCGCGTACAAACGGCGGCCATTTTGTCTGTCAATTTTGGTCCGATTTTCACGAAATTTGAACTCAACCTTCATAACCATGGAACGGTGATATAATCAAACGTTTTTTTAAATCGGATAACAATTTTGACCTCCAGAGGGACCACAAGCTAAAAAGGGCGATTTTTCGGACAATCAGGGGCCATAATTCAGGAAGTTACGATCCGATGCGCGCAAATATCGAAAGGAATCAAGATCTTTGGGTTATAAACATACATGTCAAGTTTCATCAAAATCGGTTCAAAATTGTGACCTCTATAAGGTCCACAACCTTGATATAACATATTTTCACACTATTCGCGTACAAACAGCGGCCATTTTGTCCGTCAATTTTGGTCCGATTTTCACGAAATTCGAACTCAACCTTCATAACCATGGGACGGTGATATAATCAAACGGTTTTTTAAATCGGATAACAATTTTGACCTCCAGAGGGACCACAAGCTAAAAAGGGCGATTTTTCGGAGAATCAGGGGCCATAATTCAGGAAGTTACGATCCGATTGGCGCAAATTTCGAAAGGAACCAAGATCTTTGGGTTATAAACATGGATTTCAAGTTTCATCCAAATCGGTTCAAAATTGTGACCTCTACACTGTTCACAAGCTAAAAAACGTGATTTTTCGTACAATCAGGGGCCATAACCCATGAAGTTACGAACCGATACATGCCAATATCGAAAGGAACCGAGATCTTAGGGTGATAAACCTATATTTTAAGTTTCATTGAAATCGGATAAAAATTGTGACCTGTAGACTGTTCACAAACAATTGTGGACGGACGGACGGACGGACGGACGGACGTCCGGACGGACGGACGAACAGGGGCGACGACAATATACGTCCACATGAAAATGTGGGCGTATAAAAATTAGCCCATGGGAATAATAATAACAACACAAATTACAGTAACTAGAAATAATTAACGGAAACGGTCGAAATTCCCTGGGCTCTTTTATTTTACCATGAACAGTATATAGAATACGGTCCATGGTTTTACTGATCTAAATAATGCATATAAATTATACACAGATCGGATGATAACTCTTGACGATAGAGCACTCACAAGGTTCAAAAAGTGAAATAAGGGCCATAACTTCATTAATGAAATCGCTGAAAATCAGTGTAAATTTAATACGGATCCGATAACTTTAGTCGTTACCGCGTTCTCAAAGTTCTACAAAGTGAGGATCATAACTCTAGAAGTAATTAACAGGAAGTGTGGAAATTAAAAAGGATTCTTCTTCTCACTAATGTAGCCCGTTCATCGTCGTTTGCATTATTCGGAAAATATCTAATTTTTAAAACTCCGTGCACTATTGACAAAGACTTGCTGAATTGTGGTTATCAGTGTGACTTTGTTTTCCTGGTAAATTACTTTTAATGTTTTGGTTCTTTGTCCTTAAACAGAAACATGAATATCTAATAATCCCCTGGCAAGGGACAACATAATATTTGTTCGGATAGGACAGAAACCAAGATCCAGTGCACACATTGGTACAAATTGTTGGCAGTTGGAATTCGAATAACAGAAGGCTGTAGTTCTGCTGTCGGGGTCAAAATTTCCCTCATAGCACACTTTGCCCTGTCAGAGCATAATAGTAGGCTGTTAAACTCCATTTCATTTCATTTATTTGCAAAAAATATATGATAGATTATGTTATCAGTCACACAAACATTTATACATTATTCATTACATATAGGGGGGTTGGGATGGCCTAGTGGTCTAGAGTGACGCGCTTAGACCTCTAGCTGGCCGGTCACCTCTGGCTTGCGGCTGCAGTTTCGAGCCCTGGTGTGAGCGTATGTGGCATGGAGATAGGGGCGCCTTCTCAACCTCGTGGGTTTCCTCCGGGCACTCCGGTTTCCTCCCACTGCTAAATACCCCTATGCGCAAGCGAATTATTGAAATAAAATGAAACCATATGTTAGTCCCAAAATGACCTAGTTTGTGTCGAGTGGACGTTAAACCCCATTTCTCTCTCTCTCTCATTACATATACCATATTTTATTTCTGTAAAAGAAAAGTTCAGTCATTGTAGATTTCTTTATAATTATGTTATTCATTACCTAGTATTAAAATAAATTCCACAATGCAAAATAACTGCAATAGTTTGAGTTTCTCTTTATCCAATTTGGTGAATGAATTTAAGTCATTTATTCAGACATATACATAACAGATAAAAAAATAAAACAAACCATTTACATTTACATATATAGATACATATAAATAATCCCATTAGCATTAACTGGTACCTATACCTCCTATTAAAGGGATAAAAGTGGAGTATTACCATACCTAAAAACTACATGAAACATAAAGGCAATATTCTAAAGAATAGCCTAACTGTGTTTTAACTCTATAAAATCTGGTCCACACAAACCATAACCCTTGATACTTGTATACATTAGTCACAACTTTAACCTCAATCAATTTGTTTGGGAGAATATTTCATACTATGACTTTCTATCTGCTTCATCCAACATCCTGATATGATATAATCTATATTTGTGTTTACATCAATAAAATTATACCCCATAATGTAAACAAATTTCATTATTTGCCTTAAATTAAAACAAATTGGATTTGGCATGTTCCCACGACATATTAACATGCACTTAAATAATAATATACAAAAAATGAATAAAAAATACACACGTACATCTTGATAGTGAAAAAACTATTTATATGTTTTCATCAATAAAATTATACCCCAGCTAAATTGGTAAAACAAATTGGATTTGTTATGTTCCCTTAACATATTAACAAGCTCTATTAATTAATAATATACAAAAAATAACTAAAAAATATATACATCTTGTTGGTGAAAAAAGTATTTTTAATGAAATTATTGCACATGAAATTTTCATTAATAAAGAATAAGGCACATGTAAAACTGGATATAAATAAATTGGATTAAAAATGATTTAACTTATTTCATGATTATTAATAGTATTATTTTTATTATGTAATGTGTTATTTTTATTAGTATCAGGAATTACAGTTGCAGGCGTAGTTGTATAGTTTGCAGAGGGTTTCACTTCAACTGGAATTTAAAAAAAAAAGATAACATGAGATTGGTTATCTATTTATATAGCAATATTGTCCAGATAGTTTGTAATGTTATGAAAAAATTACATCGAGTATTTTGTGGGTAGTTATTAACATACAACATGCTAAAACTTATTACCTTCATCACTGATACCATTATCTTTTAATAGCTTTTTCAATCTATCATTTTCTGCTTCCAATTTCTGATATTCCTATAAAAAATACAATCAAGAAAGAAAGATAAAATGTGAATAAAATACATGTACATCTGCAGTGCTGACTATGTTTTGTGTGACATAGTTGCCCCCCTTAGACTTCATTACTGTGTTTCAAAGGCAACAGCATTTATAACCTTTGCTACTATTTGTTAAATATAAAATCAAATAATCTTTGAGAGGCATTTAGTAACTGGATAGAGCAATAAACTACTGTATAACACATATATTTGGCAAAAGAGCAACCTATTTATCTGGGCAACATTTTGAAGAGTATTCTTTCAACGTTATCAAGCTTGATAATGTAAGCTACCAAAAAATGCTGTCAAGCTGTGTCAGTCAATGTGACATTCACTGGGTCGTTATGTCAATAAATATTTCATTTCATTTCACTACAATTTTCTGCAAATCACTATGTAGGTACTTCCTAGGTATATAACTCCATACTTACTATGTTGCATTTATCTATACGGAAAAAATGTCCATTTGTACCACCTGTTTCTCTACTTTCTTCTTGAACTTTTGTTGCTAATATTTCTTTCTTTTCTTTAGTAAGATATAAACCAGCTTGTTCAAATAATAAGCGTAATTTTTTCTGATATCCCTAAAGAAAAAATAATCTGCATGATAGACAATCTACAAAGTCAAATTTAACATACATGAAACAAACCAACAGTGAGGCTGATGTCCCCCACTGATATTCACCAAATAAACAGATGACACATATCAATTAATTGCACACTTATCTTTTTCAAAAGTATTGAGTAATCAATCTCATTATCTATGCTTTGCTTAAATGAGCTAAATCGCTAATATTTGGGACCTAGAAATTGACACAAATGGGTCACAACGCATATAATAATGTAATCTGATTGTATATGAACTGATTTACATTCAATTGTTTCCATTTTGACTCTAATTTCAAATCAGTTATGTCTAGTGGTATTGGATGTTCGAAAATGTGAACTAATACCCTGATCCATGCATGACATCTGCCATTGTATCAGTTTTCAATGATCTTACCTTTGGAGAGAGAGAGAGAGAAATGGGGTTTAACGTCCACTCGACACAAACTAGGTCATTTTGGGACCAACATATGTCAATTTTATTTCAATAATTCGCTTTAGCAGTGGGAGGAAACCGGAGTGCCCAGAGGAAACCCACAAGGTTGAGAAGGTGCCCCTATCTCCATGCCACATACGCTCACACCAGGGATCGAAACCACAGCCGCAAGCCAGAGGTGACCAGCCAGCTAGAGGTTGAAGCGCGGCACTCTAGACCACTAGGACATCCCAACTCCCCTCTTACCTTTGGTGTTATTTCTTCATAAGCTAGTAAAGTTTCAAGTTGATTCCATGTATCTCGTTCTGGTTGGGATAACATGGGATAGACTAACATGGCGTTTTGGTGACATACTAATACTGTTTGAAATGTGAGATGATATTCACATGTATGAGGTTCTGTAACATTTAAGATAGCGGACTTATTACCACAAACAAAAAATACCTGTCCAAAAGAAATAAAAAAAAAATCATACTTTAATTTCTGTTAAAAAATAATTTATTTCAGAATAGTTCAATCTGAGATAAAGTGAGTATTTTTTGGTTGCATCAGATAACTTTAGTTACAGTTCTCATTCTGTAACGATTGCAAAAATGTTTTTTTTTCAGTATTACCCAGGAATCTGATGTAAGCTGTTCTCAAGATCCAGCCAGATCATAAACTTTGTTCAAATTAAGTATAGAAAAAAACAAAATTATCTATTTATTTACATGTACTTGTAAAATGCGTACCTTTGTTGACCTAAATTTTTCTCCACAACTATCTCCATCTCCCATTACCATAGCAACAAATGTATTATTCCTTATTTCCCACTCTTGCCAAACTCTGAAATAATAGGATAACACTATGTCATGTATACAGGTTGCTTTATATTCATGGAGGCTTTCTATTAATAGCAGTTTTCTGATTGGTACTTGTTACTCCCTGAAACAAATGATTTCTCAACTCCTCTACCTGTCCCACGACATTTATTCATAAACTATTTAACTTAGTATCTTTATTCTATCCTCAGAGTAAACATGACTTACCCTAACACACCACTGTAGGGATTCCAACGTAAACTCTGTTCATGTTGTGTAACATTTGAAAATGGACAGAGCTCATACTTATATCTATAAAAAAACAAACACAATATATCAAACTCAAACTAAGTGAAAGATGAAAGTTATTTAATATAACAATTTACATACTCTTAACCATACATTATGCAAGAGATAAATCTGCATATTGCAGGTCTTTCTTTAGGCCTGAAATGTTATATAAACATTTATTAACAAAACAAGACTAATAATCAACTCCCAGAGACAATGAATACTGGAGATTTTTCACTAGATTAGAATGGTTCACCATTTAAATATTTAATTTAAAAATGGGAAAGGGAGATAAGTTTCGAATATTCTAGTGTCCTGGTTACCACAATGCACACATTTTGTCAAGACAACACACACTGACAACTTGGCTCAGAATGAAGTGTGAGAGAGAGAGAGAGAGAAATGGGGTTTAACATCCACTCGACACAAACTAGGTCATTTTGGGACTAACATAATATGGTTTTAATTTTATTTCAATAATTCGCTTGCCCGTAGGGGTCTTTAGCAGTGGGAGGAAACCGGAGAACCCGAAGAAAACCCACGGTGTTGGACAGGCGACCCTACTCCTTGCCACATACGGCCGGGGATTTGAAACCATGCCAGTTGACTCAATGGCAGGCTAACCATTCGGCCATGCAAAAGCCATTGTCTGTAACGTTTAATAATAGATCTAACAAGCAACATTTCCTCTAGAGCATTCCTTTTGGTACTTACGATTCTAGTATTTTATCAAAACATCTTCCTACCAGTCTTTTCAGATGTGGTGGTCCAGAGAAATTAGCAGGTTTGACTCTCATTGTTAACGTGTTAACATATGGATTATAGTAACCATTATTATTTAACCTGTAATAAAATAAAACTAATTTTATCAAAACAATGGATGTTATAGACTTCAATGTCAAATGTGTTAAAGGCACTTTCTCGCACACAAGCTGTGTGATTTGATATTATATTTGGACTAAAAAAAATATTCTAAGTAAGTAATCTATCAAAAATTTGTTTCAATCCCCCTCAAAACGTTATTTTTGCACGGAGAAACCTCAGGCTATAAAAAACTGTTGTAAAACTCGTTGAGGGAGTGTCCATTTTTTAGATCATCTTGTTCATTACTTACTGTCCAAGTACCATACATTTTGAGGCCTAAGTAAATCCTTAATTATTTTCTGTATTTTCTGCAATTTCCCCCTCAATGTTCCCAAAACAAGTGGGCAAGGGTTGCCAGTTAGTGATACCCTTACATTTTTGCCCAGTGCGGGTAACCCAGTATTTTTCTGGTAAGATTGGGTGTCTACTTTCCATAATAATATATACCAAATATGCCAAACTTTTATTGGAAATAACCACCTGATAAATACTTTCGGGACAATGTATCTTTAAGTAATCAAAGACTTTTCATTGATTAATCTAAAATGACAGACTTCTGCCATGACAACAGCTCTTTGACTGTTTTAAATGCTATTTTCTTGGGGGCACCTGGAAATAAACATTGCCGGGCACAAATTCTGAGTTTGTCTGACACAAGCTTCACTCACAGGTGCCCATCAGTTGGAAACCCATTTGTATCTTTAATACCGGTACCAGTACCACTGAACAATATGATAATTATAGTGACCTTAGATTTAGTTAATTATCAAAAAACCCTAACACTGGACTTTTTACACTAAGGTGTTTGCATGGTATTTGTTCAACTCATTGAAAAGCACTAAAGAGTGTTAGCAACCTGTAAACTAATGTTAACCTGCCTATACCATAGCAATGGATTCGTCAATTTGTCTAAACTTTTGCATACAATCTAATTTGATCAACCTTAATGTTAAATCACTACTATTATCATAATTAATTTTTAATTGAACCAAATTAACGACTAGCAAATCATTTCTATTGAGAAAGATCAGTTAAATGCTCGTTAAAAATAACTTACCCATAACTAGATGGTTCATCCACTATTTTCATGTTTGTAAATTCACAATTCACATCTAAAAAATACAAACAATGATTTTATATGAAAAATCAATGAAATTGATGATGTACAGATATCAGCAGTGGGGTACAGGCCGGATAAGAGGAGATAGCAGGGCAAGGGTGTCATAGACATGGGTAATCATATTGTACTTCTATCTATTTCAATGAAGTATTTTTGAACATTAGGGGTCAAATTTAAAATACCTGTAGAATCTTTCTGCCAATGTGCAGTTCATGCTTATTAAAGTTGCATTTCAATTAGCACCATTATGATCATAAATGGACATTTTCAAAGAAAAGAAAATTATATTTTGAATATAGGCTACAAATACTATGTCCTCTCTATGTTCAATATAAGATTGTGTAATTTAAGATACAAGCTGAAAAGTAATAGATCGTCAAATTTAAGATGTAGGGGTATGTGCACTGTCTCGCAGAAATTGATCATCATGATATGCTAAGCTGATTCAATCAAAACACTGCCACTTCATTCATTCAAAGGTCATACATACGAAATGAAATGGGGTTTAACATCCTACTTTTCAGTACGGAATGAGTTAATGAATACAGACATAACCATATATCAAATTCCAATTGTCAAGGAGGATTCTTTTACATGCATGTACATGTGTAGCCTACACAGGCCTCGGTTTTCCATCCCATCTGAACGACTATAGGCCTACACGTCCCTTGCTTTTGGCCTTTTTCCTCCACCACTGACAAGGGTGGCAACCATGCCGAAAAATCACAATTAAGTTTGATGGCCAACACTGGGATCGAACACCGGACCTCCCAGTTAGCAACACAACTTTAACATCTTACTCATCGAGTCACTACTACCCCTTAATAGTTTTGTTGCATTGACTGGTCCTGGTCCTAATAAGAGGGCAATAAAATGATTGCGACTGGCTGATTCAATTTATTAGTGATTAGACCATTAAATTTTAAAAACCTATGGAAGTAGCCTACTCTTTGATATCTTTGCTACTTTTTTACCTTTGTAAATAGGGCACAAAAAAGCGAGGAAAATTCCTGTCAATCCTTTGTGCATCTTCAAATTCATTATCATATGTTTATTGTACTTGATACATATAGTAGATGTATGACATTAACATATAGTAGGCAATAAAAAACAAATATTTATTTCTTAAATTTCAGAACAGCTGCCATGTTTTACCGGAAGATATGTGGGTTATCTCCCATTGCTGTCATGGCTGCGCCCAGAAGCAAAAAGTTCGCAATTCCAACACTAGAAGAAATTGATAATTC
This sequence comes from Patella ulyssiponensis, assembly GCA_963678685.1. Lineage (NCBI taxonomy): Eukaryota > Metazoa > Mollusca > Gastropoda > Patellidae > Patella > Patella ulyssiponensis. Next base: position 79,860,357 of record OY783226.1, on the reverse strand, counting down.
AGAAAGAAAAACGGTAAATAGTTATATAATATCACATCTTAAATTGTGGTTGAAAGATATCTGTTCATAAATGACATGCACAAAAAATGTGTTATAGATTAAAGAAAAAAAAATACAATCTGAATCGAGCAATTGTCAAGTATAAACAATTTTTGTTGTCAAATAATTAATAAATTATTTAATAATTAAACTAATACAGATGTTACTGTTATAAACATCATAATGTCTGTTGATTGTTAGCCTGGACCGCACAGTTTGAATTGAATGACACCGAATTCAATCCCGTCATAGTTCTGTCATTCCAGATAACTGATATGTCGATATGAATTAAACACATCCAATGATTGATTCATGGAATATGATTCAACTGTCGTGGTTGGTTGCGGTATTTTCTTATTCATTCAGTGCATGCATTGTAGCCTGACATCCTTTTCACTTGATTATCTCTATTTCATAGTATTTGTAGGGTTGTACATATAGCACCTCCTTAACTTAGAAATGGTAACACTGTGTGTTTGTGTAGACCTATGCTTAATTCAGTTGTATTCATAATTTTGTGTTGACACTGCAGATGGAGTTTGGGAAGTCACAAATCCGTTTTCTGCTCTGTACAGTAACCAAAGACATAGGTGTCAAATAATGTATGTACAATTCATATATTTTGATGGTCACGTGACATTTCAAACATCTTATAAAAATGAAACCAATGACAGGAATTGATTCCTAGATTGAGCAATTATCCATGAATTTGTTATTTTAGAGTAACATCCAATCTACATTTAAAAATTTTCAATCAACTAAAAAAACTAAAGATTTGGATAATCAGCTTGGCGAGTCCACATCATGCCTCACCGGTACCAAATCTACTCATATTGTTCCTGAAAATAGCAGCCATGTTCCTAATGTACAACAAACAGTTGTCCCGAAAGCTACCCCCTCATCAAGTGTAGTTAAAACTGACAATGGAAAGAAAGAAGAAACAGTAGAGTAAGTGATTTAATACTAATTGTGATAATGAGAATATCATAATTATGTGGAATTATATAGCTTTCCACTATATTATTAAAACCATACATATGGGCAACTTTTTTCGATTACCAGATATTGGCCCTATAACATCGGAAAGCATTGGCATGTATATTCTTCAAGACTTAGACTGTGTTAAACGGTGTAATGCATTTTATGTTATTATATTTTATATTATTGTTGGTTTTTCAGAAACTATCCAACATTAGCTAAATTAGGTACTACCAACTCTGTTATAGTTAACCCAAGACAGGTAAAACATGTATTATTATAAAATCAAGACCTGTTTTTATTTGTTAAACTATTCATCATTTAAAAAAAAAGAAAAAAAGATTCAGTACCATACTGTGATGAACTTGTATGAATTTCTGTCTTTATTAGGTACACTATCTGAATTGTTTTCATTTGAACATATTTACAGAGAGGCAATCCAATCTTGAAACATATTAGGAATATACCATGGGAATATGGTAATATTATTCCAGATTATGTCATGGGGCAAGCAACTTGTGCTTTGTTTCTCAGGTAAATTTTTATTTTTGATGACTAATTTCTGATTTCAATAAAACCATTAGATCAGAGCTGGAAAGTACGGATGCTACATGGCAGAATATTATTTAATTTAAACAAAAAAAGGATCAAAAGTGTAATTTGATATTAATATAGACACTTAAAACAGAAACACGTGTGATACCATCTGAACGTCATTGGTCTGTAAGTTAAATACCATAAAAAATGAAGGTTAGAAACCTGTAATCTTAAAAAATCCAGCAATCAGTCCTTACATTTATCAATTTAAATTAACATTTATTGTCATAAATGCTGTTGAATGGGCTTCGGAAAGTTTGAAATTAGGTGTGGCAAATATGCTTCTGATCTTATTAATGTATTTGGTCTGCTTATAGACCCCAATTGCAACACCATTTTGTCATTGAGTTAAATTAACACAGATCATGGTTATAATGTGTGTAACTTAAAATGAAATGATATAGTTTTTAAATTTTCTTTTGTAGTCTACGATATCATCAGTTACATCCTAATTATATACATGATAGATTGAAGTCATTAGGTAGAAGTTTTGATTTGCGGGTGTTATTAGTTCAAGTAGATTTAGTAAGTAATCATTAATTGTTTGTCATATAAATTAAAACATATATATACTACCAGATCATACGATTACATCATGTGTACCTACTTCAAGAATACACATGATGGCAAATGGCCGTCATTTAAAATACTGCGCCCGCCTCTTAGAGACGATAACTTAACTCGCTATAAATTGTAAAAAAATTTACTTCGGCTAGAATTAAAAAACACCTAAGATTAACATTTGCTAAAAATTTCTAAAAAACAACCTAAATTTATGGAAATGGGGCCAAATCAAATCAGGCAAATTACATCAAATAGTCCATGTTAAACGTATAGCAAAAATTTTAAACTAACGCGAGCACGCGCGTTTCTAGACAACGCCATAGCGGGTCATAGCAACCAGTGAGTTTAAATTGGAAATCCCCAATGACGTAGATATTATAAATTGGAAAGCCGAGTCTGTCTTAAAATAAGTAGTACCGTCAGTAAACAAGATGGAAGCCATCTGCTGTCGTGTTTGATCATGGAGTAGGCAAGCACAGGTGTGTCGTATGCTACCAGATAAAACATATGAATGGTTCTTAAATAATATGTTTAATTATTCATCTATTATTGGTTCTCAATGTATCTATTATTAATGATTAAAGTTGAATTTGGTTTATTCTAGGCAGATCCACATCATTTACTGAAAGGTTTATCAAAGATATGTATATTAGCAGATTGTACATTGATGTTAGCTTTTACGTAAGTTATTTGTATACTACTTTCTAACTGATATTCCAATCACTAAATGTTACTAAAGGATTATGGTATAATTATGGAATATTTGGCTTTAATTTCTCTGAAATTTCATTTGATTGATACAGAATTGAGACCATTCAAAATTTTGAAATCTAGATGATTGTTTTGATAAATTAATATAAAATTGTTTTCTACATCACTAATCACTACATCGATAGATTGAATCTAGAGGGTTACTTGATTAAACGTTGCAAAATTGAATTCTTCCAGCTACAACACATGTGTCAACTGCATAAAATATCTCAACCAACCATGACAAGTGAAATACATTTGTTGTGTTTGATTATGTCACAATTCTACTTACACCACCTCAAGATTGAATTCCACATAACTGGCTTGTAATTCTGTAAATTTGGAATTTTCCGACTTGGCGTCAGGGTATCCCCTGTATTCTCTGGTAACTTATTCAAGGGAGATAAATCATTTATTAAACTGGGGTATTATTTAAAACACAGGGCTGAAGAAGCAGGAAGATATTTAGAAACCTATAAAGTTTATGAAAATAAACCACCAGATGCCATTATGGAAAAAACAGATAGTAATTTTATGACAAAGGTAAAACAAAGTTTATTTGTATCAAGAGATAGATCATCCTTTTCAATGAAGGGTGAGATATTCAACTCAAAGAAAGTACTTTTGTAAATGATTTTGATATAATCATAATGTGGTAGGAAATATTTTTCTATCAGTGAATACAACACCTACTGTTTTGTCAGTTATGCATACTAATTCTATATTCTTAAAGTCCTTCTCTCTGCCATTTAAACACAAAACAATTTCAGTGTGAATTTTTTAATAATTTTATTTTTTATCTTTAGTTATCAGATTGTTTTACTATGGTTAAGTCAGTAAATAAAACAGATTGTACAACTCTTATATCATCTTTTAAGGTATGTTACCCCTTATAGTTCGGTAACCACGGCGACTTGGTGTGTGCTTGCTTAGATCCTGTGTTAGCTAGAAAATTCCTTGTCAGTGTTGGTTGACAAAAGGCCTAGTGAGGAAAACAGTGCCTAGTTGTGGTACGAAAAGAAAACGAGGGCTAGTGTCTGCTATTTGCTGCATGTTAAAAATCCTCTAACAGTTTGAAATCGAAATAAGAGAAAGCTATATGGTTGTTATCAGATTTAACCTCCACTTATCACAAACTAGATCATTTTGGGGACTAAAATATGGTTCAATTTTATTTCTAGAACTCGCCAAGGTTGAACAGGTGACCCTCGTTTTTGTCTAGTACAAGCGGGGGTGGGGGGTGTTGAAACCAGGCCATTTGCTGATCTTTATTGGACTGGTTGATATGAAAAAGTAAGACATTACCCCCCCCCCCCCCATTTCTTTTCATTGTCATTGAAATTCTGTAAATTTCTTGGGCGGTGCTCGATTCACAGTCCAGAACGTCCCGAATCGACCGAATTACAATCGAGTGACGCGGAATTCAGTCCTGTCACAGTTCTACCAGTCCCGACAGCTGAGGTGGAGTGAGTAGAATCGTGACGTATTCCTAGGTAAAAAATATGTTTCAGCAGTCATGATTGGTTGGGATACTTTTTATACAGTCGACGCATGCGCTGTAATCTGAAATTCTCCTTTTCACTCGATTGACACCAGTTTTGGAATTCAATTCCAGAACTGTGAATCGAGTATCCCCTAGCAGTATGTGGATCTTCAATATAAAAAGTAATAATTTAAGTTATTTGCTTTTAATTTCAGTCGGTAGAGAATATCATGAAAGCTGATAAAGAAGATTTAGGATTATGTCCAGGGTTTGGTCCACAGAAGGTATTGATTTTAAAAAATATTCACTAACTTTATTTAACTTAAAATTGAATTTTCACTCATTTTCATCAGACTTGTTTAGTACTTGACCACCACCTAGAATTCTTGAGTCAATGAAAAGAACTTGCTTTGATCAAGGACATATAAATTACTTCCACACAATTAAAGGAAAATGAAAACTACAGTATTTAATAGCATTTATTTTATAATTTATAGGCTAAAAGACTCTATGATGTATTACATGAACCATTTTTAAAGAAGAAAAACATTTTCAGAAACACAGGTAACACTAAACTATCTATAGTATCAATCTGAACTAGGAACAAGTGTAGGTCTTCAACAATATCTTCTAATATTTAAAGTTTCAGTCATTTGTTATTACATATTCATATGGGGTAACCACAAAATAGACTAGATGTTATAAATATAATTCTATAAAAGTTGAGCCTCTAAAAATAATATAATTAGAAAGTTTATGTTATATGTATTTAATATTTTTATTTCAGAAGGCCAGGAAACCTGAAAATATGCCACCTATATGTGATAAAAGCTTAATGGTGCACCCGGTATTTGACTTCCAAAACTATTGAGTCCATGATTGTGTCTCTTAATAGGAAAGAAAGTGGTGAGAAGTAGTGCACCAGCTGACATAGATTCAGGAATGATTAATACTTGAACCTTCAAGGACCTATTTTTTCCGGAAGTAAATTATATTTCTAATTACTGCACCACATACACCAAGTGACCGATGCAACATTAAGTAGTGTGCTGCTACTTGAAAATGTCATGATATCTTTTGAATATATCTCAATCATAACTGTCCTCATTTTCCACCAGATAGTATTATTTAGTTGATTGCAACATGATTTTTCCCAATTCTTCAAATATTTGTTACTTTTATTTTGAATCAGATAGAATAACAATTGTAAATAAAGCAGTAATATTTTTGTAATAAATTTTTATGTTTTTTTTAGTGAAAAAGATCATTTGTACACAATTTATACATAAACATGCTGGGAATTATTGTAAACTAGTGCAAAAAGAGTTGGTTATTGTTCTAAAAATCAAGTAATCATTCACAACCAAGGTCACTGATCACAAAATAATTGTATTTCTTCGTAAATGATACTTTTAATTTGTAACTTTCAAATGTCCATGATCAACCTCAAGCATACTTAGGAGCAAGACATTGCCATCAAAGAGGCGACATAAAAGTCAACACTTTGGTGGTCTGCGACCATCGCTAAAAATTGAAGCTGGAGTTATTTCCCCTTCTCCACCAACTTTGAATTTGTAACTTTCAAATTTCCATGATCAACCTCAAGCATACTTTGGAGCAAGACATTGCCATCAAAGACGCGACATAAAAGTCAATACTTTGGTGGTCTGCGACCATCGCTTAAAATTGAAGCTGGAGTTATTTCCCCTTCTCCACCAAACACCACAAGTGGACAAGCACACCTGCAAATGGGTGGCAACATTTCTCTAGATGGAATGGTTAATTATTTCCTTCCCCCATTTTGCCTGTTCGCTTTCCGTCACATAAAAGACCAGTTTGACAAAAGATTAAGTTTAAAATTTGTGGTTAATGCAACACGCGTAACCCACGTTGTTGTCAACGCCCGTCACATTACATGGTTGAGAATCCCAAATCAAATACCTGATAAAATATACAGGCCACAATTCTATGAAATACAATTACTGCTTATAACTGAGCGACGTTTCGACCCCAGTTCAATTACTAAATGCCATTGAAACGATTTATCTGATAAAAGAGCAGATTTTCTGGTTGTTTCCTTGATTTTATTTGAAATATACACGCATAGGATTTGTTTCGATTAACTTTTAAGTTTTCTAAAGTATACAAATTTTCAAGGATGTTTGGACGTGCGCTTTAAGTAATAGCCTCTAAACACACAAAAAAACCCGATTAAATATTTAACGTAATAAGCAAAATTAGGTATCAATAAGGTAAAGTCACTATAATTAAAATGTACGTGTTACCAATGAAATGAAATAATGGGTTAACGTCCTACTGTTCTGCTCCGAACTGGGCTACCAAATTCACGTACAACGAACGTTACATTAAATAGAAGCCGTAGGGACGACGAGCTTGGTATTTTGGAGCGTTGTATTTAGCCACGGTCATTAGCAATAGGTGGATCTAAGGTTATTTTGAAAACGATAATACATGTAAAATAAATAATATTTCATGTCTTTAGGGAGTGATAATACCATTCAAACATAAAGCTGCGTCCGTCACCATATAATAATTTTACATTTGTATGAATATTTGCAGAATTCTGAAAAAAGGGGACATATTTTAACAAGAGAGTCTCATAATAGTACTGCTATCCAATATCAAACAGTCCAAGAAATTGATCTCTCAAAGAAAAATCAAAGTTTTTAATTTCACAGATAAAGTCAAATGATCACAGTCACTGTGGTTGCCAGACGTGTAATTGTAATTCCATTTGGCGGCATTATGGCAAAATAATGCACTCTAACATTCATTTTAATTATACTGAAAATGAAGTCTGGGTCTACGCAAGGGTCATCCAAGCAGATATCTGTGATCCAACTGATTTTGAAATTAATCTTGTCATAACGATATGCCCTCTATAGCTATCTGGGGTTACATGACATATTTCGGCGCCTTTTATCCTCCATAATAGAGACCAGGTAGGACGAAAGCGCGGTAACAAGTATCGTCTTGTACCTGGTGACAGCACTGGACACTGGTCAAAGGAATGCACCACTGACCTGACCATTTTAAACAACAGTCTAGGTCATTCGGTCATGTCTACAAATATCATTGTTTAATCTATCGGGTGAGGAGCAGAGGTCAGTCTTGTGTACTGGTTTGAGTGAAGCTGACCCATGGCGTGGTCAGTAATGTATTGTTTAGGTACAATATTTGTTTGTTGTGGTACTAGAACTACGCTTTGTACGAAATCCTTTAAAGTTTCTAGAATATCTTCATGCGGTATATAATTCACAGAATGAAAAGCATGGTTCTGTAGGTTTATATAAAAGAGGTTAAGGACCACTCACCACGAGTCTAAGGGAACAATTTATCTAGAACCTAAATGTTATTATTATAGAGTTTTAATTAAGGTTGGTCGTATAAATGTTTGGAGTAGACACTCTTACACGGTATTCTTATCGTCGAAGATAAAAAGCGACCGGGCCCCATGAAACCAGTAAAGTTATTATTGTATGTTTTTGAGGGAGGACGTGGACTCCTGATTCCCTGGCCTATGGTCCATTGTCAACGTGAGAAAATCGGTGGGTTTAAGAAATATCTTAGACTTTAATTATCCGACGTCTGCGAAACATTCGTAAAGTTACACACACAATATTGTTATATAAAGTATGGGTATGTATCTACTTAGCTCTTTGCAACAGATCACTTAATATAAAGAGAGCCACGGGGGCTCAGTAAGTAACACGCTAAGTATATGAGGTCCCGGGTCCGACCCCGGTGTTTGCCAAGAAAATGTTCCTGGATTTGTCTGTCCGGTTTCCCCTTATCAGTAGTATAGAAAGGAGAACTTGGCAAGGAACAGCTTTTGGTCCCGTGTATAAGTTGGCATGCATGTAAAAGAACCGTGTAATGCATGAGTAGGCGAAGAAGTCCTTAGCCGGGCAAACTTTCCCCAAAGCAGTGCATGACGTATGACCGTCTTCATTGGCCTGGCTGCTGTATACTTCCTGATGGTGTCTACTTTCATACCATTGCCACTTTGAACGCTGGTCATTTCTCATTAAGAGCTAAGCTATTCATACTCTATTGTGATCACCTTATACCGCCTGTAACTGTGATGGTCATCTAGAACAGTTTTATACGCCCATGTTTAAATGTAGTCGCATATTGTCGTCACCTCTGTCTGTTAGCCTGGTCAGTCCGCCCGTTGTTCAAATTAATATCCGAACGACTTTAAATTCATACAGTGTTTAAGGTCATGATACGAAGAGAGAGAGAGAGAGAGGCGTCTACTCGACACATTCTAGGTCATATGGTTTAACTTTATTTCAATAATTCGCTTGCGCGTAGGGGTCTTTAACAGTGGGAGGAAACCGGAGTACCCAGAGAAAACCCACGTACAGTCACGTTTAGTCGGGGATTTGAAACCACGCCAGTTGACACAATGGCGGGCCGTATGATACAGTGCGCGATAGCCATTCGGCCATCCAACCCCACTATGATACGAAGAAACCATTTGAATTTCAACAGTTTCCGATAATTACTGTGAAGCTCTACAGACCAGTTAATATCCGATTGACTTACAATTCTTACACAGTGTTTATGGCTCTGAGACGGCACATTTCTATTGATTTTTAACATTTTTCGATAACTACTGCCAGAGTTATGACCATTGATCATTAAGAACTTAATCTGTGACACTTTATTAATGACAAGGGACCAAAAGTTCCAAGTGACCTTTTGACTTATAAACCGGTAGTTTGTGATTTCACTTTAGTGCTAAATCAAACGCGAAGAGAATGTCATAAAAATATATTTGTTTAGTCTGTTGTATACCCAGATATCCTCTTTTACGGTTTTATTAAAATGAAATAAATAGCTGTATATTTCCATAAAATATAAAACAATGTGTTCATTGATTAATGAGCACATGGCCGGTCTTTTAAGGCCGTTATTAATTAATTATATTTTTAAACAAATTCAATATCCATTTTATGATTTACTGAATAATAAATATGAATGATCATAAATCATTAAAATAGATTGAATGTCCATATTTCCATTAATATGAAAAGAAAAAAATATGAGAAAATCTACTTTGAATGCATCCAATATAAATGATTTGTTGAACAAAACACCGTACTGGATGACCATTGAAAAAAAATAGCAACTACCGTTTGATGTTCTCGACTAAAGCCAAGAACATCTGGGCGTAAACAATACTATTTTCATCTCTCAATAAATAATATGGATTTTCAATCATAAGCTAAAATGATAACCAGAAAAGAAGACGAACAAAAGCGAAAAAAAATGAACAAAGATTAAAAAAGCCTCCATACCAATAGATAAAAAAAATTCACTGACCAAAATCATCCGAGCTTAAAGGCTTACGAATAATAGCAATCGTTATTAAATCGAACTAATCCGATGAAGTTCTACGGTGAATGAAACATTTCTTCAGTTTTTGTGGGTTTTTTGTGCAAAAGAAATAAAAAAAGGAAGAAATTAATAAGCAAAACAATTCAGGACAGTTGGTCTAAATGACGTTAAATTATACATATCAATCATATTACAAAAGAACACAGGGACCGCCCACCAGTTTCATTTTTTTTAATGACTATTTGCAATTAAATTTAACATATGTTAACATAATCAATATGTCAAAAGCATTTTGTCATTGAAAAAAATGTAATGCTTTAAAAATAATCTTTTCTAATAAAAAAAAACCCCAAAAAACTCCATTAAATTAAAAAAAAACGACTAACGTCACACATCTTGCTTCCGTTTGACAGTTGTTTTTACTATTATTGGCAACTTCATTTAGTTACCGATTTGGTAACGATTTAGTAATTAAAATAAAATTGAAATGAGTTATATTGTTTATTGGGATAAAGTTTCGTTACCCTGTTACACTTTCGTCGTACATTATATGTGGGGTGAAGTTTTGTCAGGGCATTTATATTTCATAGTTTTTACCTCTTCATAAAATATCCAATATTAATAAGGATGCCTTTATTCTAACTGTCTCATTCTTCGAACGACTATCTGTTTTAATTACCGAATATACATAACCTATAGGGAATACGAGATCGATAAAACCAGGAGTGTTATTCTGTTCTGATGATTTCAGAGACCAGTCTAGTACCTGCTTGTCTTGGCAACATGGGACAACATCGCTTTGCCCAACACATTAGTCGTCTCTTTAAACTCCATGGTTCCTGTACATGCTCCAGCATTTGTGTTTAGGTTGAAAACACAGAAAGACGTACATACACCTATAGATATAAATAAACTAACTCCGACTTCTGTATGTTTGTCTTTATTTCTATCAATCAACCACATGCTTGGTGATTCTACATTGAAGTGTACGATGACACACGAAACATCAAGTTGGATAATACCCGTATAAGAAAGAGAGGCTTGAACGATTGTATCTCCTCTAGAGCCTCTTGTAAGATTTTCTGGGATTAATACTGAACAACTAAACACGTTTACCATCACCATGTTACAGAACAAAAGGTGATCGTATTATTATAAGCTTATTTAACTTTCTCTCTCCATCAAAGTATTGAGTTTACATTTTGATAAGAAGCTTTTCTTAGTTCTCCTCCAGCACGTGGCACCAGGGCACTTACTCTTTGTCTCCGGTCAATCAAAATAGCCCCTCATCTGACCACAAAGCATGGATAGCTCCGACACGTGGCCTTTTATTTATTTTAGATGATCGTATTATGTAATCGTTCCCCCTTAAAGTCCCTTAAATGGGAGATAAACCAGTCTTATATTGCTCACATTGACGGTAATATGATAATTCTTCCTCGCACAATTTATCTCTACTAATTACGTTATATTAATTAGAATTCGGCCATGTTTACATTCTGTATATAGATCTTGTGTGGGTAAGATGTAATCTCTCTTTGACCAGATATAAGAACAGGCCACGTCGTACACAGATACACTTTATGTCAACAATTATACGTTATTCTGGCGTGGATACATAATTAGGGTGGAGACCTGCGCCCCCTCCCACCCTTTATTTTGAATATACATTCATTACAATAAAAACCTACCCCGGGATTAACACTGTTTACAATATTGACCTTATCAGTTTATCTGCTAATTCTCTATAAACTTGCAATATCTCTATTCTTCACATATTTAAGGATTCTCAAAATACTACACTTGTCCATTATTCTGGACACTCGGAGCAGGGTATTTTTTCGGGGTTAGGAGATTTGTAAGGACCCACCTTTTTCAAAAATCGTAATCATGAAAACCCTTTTTAATGTGAAGGTTCTTCTTCCTTTATTAAACCCATCAATACGATGTTAAATCAAATCTGTTGATTTGGTTGTATACATCTTCCACTTTCACCGTTTCCGTCAATTTTAGAGAAATTATAAAGAAAACATGTCCATTTCCGATAACTCAAATTATACTCCACGATAACCATTCTTGGCTCGTGGACAATTTTTAAACTCTTGGTGCATTTGCGTTTAGTTTGAAAACACAGTAAGACGTACATGTACCTACAGATGTAAATCAACTAACTTCGACTTCTGTATGTTTGTTTTTATTTCTATCAATCAACCACATGCCTGATGATTCTACATATGTCCATGGTGCTTTAAAATACATTAGCACCATGCATCGTGGCACTTTAAGCACCAGTGGTTTCAGACCACAAGTATAGATTTCATATTACATCTGTTAATGGTCAGCTTGTGGTCACTATGTGGTCAGTGTGTGGTCAGTAATCGATTGACAGCTGTTGAAAACTAAGTAACATCAGTATTAGGTGTTGATATATGGACATTCTAGGCATTCTTTGTTTTCATAATCCAATGTCGACTGTACGTTAGGTTTATGGACGGGTTTTAAATTACCAACAGTCCACAAACACGCAACAATGTTAACTATGCGAACCTTTCCAAATGAGAAAATATTGTCAAGTCACAGATATCTTAAATGGTATGACTATTTTAATATATTTTGATTAGAATGCCGGGCTAGCCGGGCAGTTCCACGTTAAAATCTCAATCATGTCACACTGATAAAAATGCGGGCGTGTATTCCCGGGCATTATTTTGTTTTACGTCTGGTGTTTTGATCCTTGGACAGAGCACCTCGCACACCCTCGCAGGCTCGCTTTTCACCGCTTAAAATACCTTAAAACGTGCTATGGTGTATGATCAATTGGTTTATACTAGATGACATATTCCTGGTATATGCTGGACATGCTAGTGTAAGAATAGTATATGGGTTCTCTGGCAAGTCAGCGATATCACCCTAGGTGGAAGCGGGCGTTAGGCTAAAGCAACGAACGAACGAATGGTGTATGGTCAGTTCGTTTGTTTAAGATGAACTATTCCCCCCTCAATGCCAGTCTATGGGTGATTAGTGTTATATAAGTATCCGTCCATTATGACAGTCGGATTATAATACTAACAACGATATAGTAATCACCATCACGGTTAATGGGATATCATGGATATTAATTTCAAAACTGATGCTACCTGGTAATAATTCATCGCGCAGGTATCTATTCTTACTAAATAACAATCGCCAGTATATGGTCCCAGTGCATTCAAAACAAATCGAAAATTGGAATGATCAGAAGGCAATACCTTGGACGAGAGGACAAAATCAAACCAATATCATTATATACATATTTAAATACGAGTATATCTATTCTTGACAAAAGGAATGCGGGTGATTATAGGTTTTAAATAAAGCAAATTTATAGGTGTATAATCTAAAGAGTTGTAAACCACGAAAACTCCCATTCATGATAACTATGTATGCACCCAACAGCTATGAAAGGTATTCACATTCAAATTACAACTATAGACTCTATGTGTGATTATCTTGAATTTTAACAATTATAAATTTGAACTTTAAAATCCCACCTTGGTTGAATACTGAGCCATGAAATGACCAGATCCCATGCACTCGAACCCTTCAATAGTTTTGAATGGTGGGTCAAGATAGTCTGAACTAGGGGTCAGTAATACTCCAGTGTTATCAGGTTATTCTTTTGAATAGATTATTCATCTGGGTACAACTTTTTACGATGTATTCCGAATCAGCAAGTTTTTGAGTAGTGGTTAAGATAGTTTTAAATTACGTCTATTGTTGATTGTAGTTTTGGAATTATGTCGGTGTCCTTAGAAGTGTTTTCGTATTATGTTTTAATTTACATGGAAAAGTTTCAATATAGATTATTTTCCACAGAAACTAATTACATAGTGTAAGAGAAGTGGACTGGTAGAAATTAAATATGTATTTTGAGAAATGTTTCACCTTTTGGTCATATGTTAATTAACTTTAATACCGGAATTTTACAAGGTTAACATTTGTCACCCTTTCTTTTCTCAATAGTTGTGTATAACCGGAGTTTGATAAAGCTTTCTCATCCCACTTCTGGCTAATTATATACTATATGGCAGCTCGAGTAAAGTCATATTCCTCAGCTAAAACTTAAAAATATCCTAAACTTAAAAAATCCCCCCCCCCAATACCAGAAAACCAAAAAGCAACACAAACAATTCAACAACAAGCAAATCCACTCAACACACAAATTTATTTCTCGATAACCTTGTATAGATCTATCTAAGACACTTCTGATACCACTTTTGATTTTGGAAAATTCCATTGCTCTTTTATATATCATTACACTGGGGTACCAGGGAAGGAATTATTTGTTTATATCTTAAACTTACCCCCCCCCCCGGATTTTTAAAATAAAAAACACAGTCCTTCTATTTGAATTAATTATGTTGACTGCAAGCTGGTAACAGTAACAAGCAATCAATACAAAAATTTACTTTTTACCACCCCCTTCCATCCTTTTATTTCAACCCTTTAGTACCCAAGATTAAATCAAGGTTAAAGGAACACCATAACTCAGAGACAGAAAAGCATTAATCTCACTCTCTGTTTTTCAAGTAATTGTATAACTATTTTAAAATAAGCGTGGGTTAGAAAGTGACAGTGGGTCTATAGTGTTCACAACAAATCAAACAATATGGTTCAAGACCGATTCAATCAGCCTGAATTAACTTGCAACTTTATTAGACTTGTTTAGACGAGTGTCAAAATAAAATATAACTATAAAGACATTAAAGTCCTTTCACTTGTGATCTCCTTCATTACTACATAGGGTCTTGTAAAGTTACCTGTTTGTCCGCCATTTTAAATAAATATTGCGTAAGTCTGATGTCAAAGTGGTGAAATGGAGCAGAAGTGAGCAGATGTTATTGGAAACACAGATGGTCATAAACAACGAATAAAAGGGATAAAAGAATAAAATGAAAGAAGTTAAACAACATTATGGATTAAGGGGACAAGAATTTTTATTGTTGTTTATTTACGCTCAATAGCGTTTTCTGGTTGTCAATACATCTCGACCACTCCAGTCTCTTTAGATACATATCTATGAGCGAACAACTGGATAATCTAATCAATGTGTCAACTGTCAGTCTCCATGGGTGACAATGATGTAGATGAGCTCTAATGTCGATGACAGTCACATGACAGTGATGTGACACTAAGATTTTAAGATTACTTTATTTAGAAAAAGCACATTTTGATATTGGAATATAAAAAATAAAGATTAGATGTCAGACTAGATTGGTTAAAACATGTTAACAGGGCATAGCTGATATACCACCAAATGTGATTAGGCCATGTATACACCTGTTCTGCATGTATATGTATATTTGTTTTCGTGTGTTGGAGGGTGGAGGGAGTAAGTGGATTATTTCGTGGGGTCGAATTTCTGTTTGTGCCAATAATCATATTCCAAATTTTCATATACTCTCTCATCTCTTTATAACAGTATGCTTTGTATAAAAAGAAAATGTATTTTTTATTGAAACCAGGCAGTTCAAATAAACTATAGAATCAGTTTGATTTAATGTGTTATTTCGATTAGTGATGGGTTTGTTTTGAAAAATTAAGCGAAAGTAGACTTACTAATCGCAAGAAAATGTTGCTAAGATAGCCGCGTTTACGCCTACACTTCGTCGATTTTCGACAGTTAAAAGGTTCTTTTACGTGCAGGCCAACGTGTTCATTATAATGGGCCTAGGTTTTTCGTCCCTGATAAGACTGAACATGGCCTGATAAATGCTGAGATTCATCTCGGACCGTACCGAGAATCCAGTTTCCTAACGTTTGACTACGCAGCCCCCGTAACTACATGTATATAACCGTTTCCCTAAATCGCCATTAATCGTGTTTTTATTAATAGCCGCTCACACACAATATACACTATAATTTACTACAAAAGCTGTGAATTGCTGTAAGATGGGAGGGAGTACCCTGGTCCGTCTAGTCATCATTGTCACAATTATTATATACTGACGACCGACAAACCAGTTAGTTACAATTAACTACTATACTTATTCACTTCAACATTGTCACTCACCTTTAATTGAAATTAAAACCTTGTTTTATACCTACCATCATTCAAGAGATTACTAGGCTGTCAATCTGATGACAGACCAAAAGACACGATGCTACCTGTCAAAACAAAGACAAGGGATAAAGATATAAATCTCCCAGGTAAACAAATACGAGATATTTATATATACATTATCGCCATTATAATGTAGATATGTATGACTTTATCTCATATAGTATCAAATATGTCATTTTGAAAAGACAAGTATCTAAAATAAAGTCTTATAGGACACAGGCGGGTTTGGTGACTGAATCATAATAATATAAGGTCTGTCATTGAGGAGAAGGGTATCTCTCTCTGTTCCTATCTCCTTTTCTCTGTTTCTCTGGGAAAAGGTATCAGCAACATACAGTGTAGTTCTCAGTATATAGGTGAACTGATCATATAAAGGCCATTGAAAAAATTTAATATCTTGAATGATTTTGAAACAGTTTAAAATATTGAATGATTTTGAAACAGTATAACATCTTGAATTTAAATGAAACACTATAAAATCTTGAATTTTAATGAAACACTATAAAATCTTGAACTTTTATACATTAATAAAAGTCCTGCTATCTAAGTTATATCTATCTTGACTTAGTCTGGTTGATATTGCGATGAAAGCATCATATATAAGTACAATTTAATAGAGGATAAAAATGTTAGAGATGATAATCTGATGTAGTCAAGATACGGGTATAATAGCACGTAAGTATGACAGTCGATTAATGTCTACTAGTAAATAAAGGATGTATATCAAACACCTGTGATTTGTACCTGTCACATCACTTAATGTCTCTTTAATTACACTGTCTCTTTAACATCTATTATACTTGATACAATTGCAATTAGCATCTTATGATGTATTTATCGGTGATTATGACACGATTACCTATTTGTTATAGATAGATTTATTTTATACAAAGGATAGAAAAGATTCTGTCAACATCTCTCATTTCAGACTTCAATACACCCACGAGAGTGTTTTGATACATTACCATTATACTGTAGCCAGTGTTCAGAGATCTGATTTTTAGTATTTTCTCTTTTGTATGAATTCAAACCAATTAGTAAAACCAGTGTCGTGCACCGGTGCCTTAAACTTTTTTTTAGATTACTGATATCAGTCCGATATTATCATAAGGCCAAACAGTTTTTGGTGGAACACTGATTTTTAAACAAGTAGGTCGATAGATGTATGGCCAGGTTACCCTCGACTTCATTTCTTTATGCTTCTACCAATCCAATATAATAACGTCGTCAATAGATTACCCGTACCTAGTAACGTCTAACAGTTCTCAGTGACGTCTACCAAGTTACTATTCAGCACAGAGTAGCTTACCAATACCCAGTAACTTCTACCGGAGCCACGTATATAGTTTCTTTTAGCACGGTACTCAATAAATTCTAACAGTTATCAGTGTATTCTACAAGTGCCAGGTAGCTTCTGCCAGTACCTAGCCGATGCTATCAGTATCGGTCAACGGTACCCAGGAACTTCTAGCAGTTCCCAGTATCATCTATTGGTGCCTAGTAACTTCTGTCAGTACCTAATAGGTTCTACCAGTACCCAGTAGCGTTTGCTAATCCCCGTAAGTACCCAGTAGGTTCTGTCAGTACCCACTACGTTCTAGTAGTCTCCACTAATACCTAGTACCTAGTACGTTCTGTCAGTATCCCAGTAGCTTCCACCAGCACGTTGTAGTTTCTATCAGTATCCAGTAGTTTTTACCAGTTCCCAGTTCCTGTTGCTACCAGTGCCAAGTAGACTGACTTTCTATATGTTAACAGTGCCTGTCATTTATGTACCAAGATACCCTTATTTCATTGGTGTCTTTTGAACCGCTTCAGGATGTCCCAATAGATAACTAATCAGACTATATTCCCAATTCTCACAAAATGTACAATCCTCTCACAAATAGATTAAATAACGTGTAAGAAAAGCCTGGGAAAACTAAAATCTAATAATTCCCATTATACAGCAATCGTGCCCGGAAGAAAAAACATGTTATAAATCATCACTCATCATATAATAGAAGGGGTTTAGTACTATTATGTCGTTTATCTATTTTATTTGTAGTCTTTAGAAAAGAAAAGAGCTCTATAGATTTGAACAATCTTAAGGTGAGAAACCACCCTTCTCTTGTCACGGTAAACAGTGTAACAGTTTATTCCACGGCATGTAGTGAAGTTATGATAGTAAGCACTCTTGTCACGGGTACCTGGTTCGACTATTATTTAATTAGTTACTGGGAGCCGCTTTGACTCAGTCAGTAAGGTGCTGGGTCACTAACCAAAAGGTTCGGGGTTTGATCTTGGTGTTGGTCGAGCATGATATGTCTGGTCATTGATATAGGGCGGTACGCGTGACAAGGTTAGCTCTTCGGATGGGACGAAAAATAAGTCTCGTTTGCACGTTGGTGTACACGTAAAACTACCCGTGGCTGTTGGAATTTGATATAAGAGTAAGTCGCCACGTCGCTGCCCTGGCAAATTTTACCATTTAATCCAATGTATGAGGTTAGCCCGTGTTCATTGCCCTTGTTAATGCAGAAAATAGGACGTTTAACCCCATTTCCTTTCATTTCACGCACAAGACGATCCCGGTGTTGACGTTTATGTAAGCATACATATAATGTACAATACGGTAAAGCAGACTAGTATAAGTAAAAAAAGAAAGATCTGTAAATAAATAAGAAATACAACAAATACCGTCAAACTACGAGAGATGGGAGAAAGTCACATAAACACAATACCGTACTTTTAACCAAAATTCGTGTTCATGTGCTATTTCAAAGTAGACTATTAGTCTATCTTACAAGAAAATTTAATTACGGTGGCTCCTAGATGGAGATGTCATTGTAAGGTCGCTTATCAGAAATGTCGTAATTTTCTTAACGGCACGACCGTGTAATGTAATTAGACGAAACTACTTAGAGTATGTGTCAATGAATAAAATGACACTAATATTTTGTTGACGACTCGGTGGGAGATCTTCTTATCACCACTGGACATTGGTCATCGGTCAGTGGTGGTTAAATAAGATAATTTATATAGTTGACCTTGCTGTCTCCAATTGATCACTTAAGCTACAATTCTTCATCATATTATAGCAGTCTTTAGAATTACTATTAGCTCGATGCTTCTCATCTGAACTGATCTAATGAAGGGAGACAAAGAGCGTGCAACAGATAGATATGTTAATATTGACATGTACATAAGTAGGGAAGGACGGCGGGGGGTCAGTTGTCTAGAGACTAGAAAATTTCACTTTAGTCTCCCCAGAGAGGATTTTAGTCTCGGAGGTATAATTTAAAACAATTACCAAATCGTATAGAATTTGTTTAATTATAAAAAATGAACAGTTACCGACGAAAGTATTAATGATTTAAAAATTAACAAAATCCCAAGTTTCGTAGATCCAGTCCTAGCTCAAAATGTTAATTTTTTTTTTACAGAAAGGTGAATTTACCCGTACCACAGCATCTCATTGACGGCTACCAGCGGATCCCCATCCTCACTGAAATATATTCAAGCGTCATGTCGGTACTGAAAGATGTCACTTTATCCGACATTAATATATTTATAATACAATAATTCGTATAATTCCATGTTGGAATTTATGACGGACGGTTAACAAACCTAATTAAATTAGGTGACGATACTCTGAACTGTATAAGAATTTATACAATGACACTAAAGGAATTAGGAAATGTACGGGTGTCTCCGTGCCAAAAGCGAATAACTCTAATTTGTCGACGTAGCGAGTCATCATTAACAGGAGACCCCGC
This sequence comes from Patella ulyssiponensis, assembly GCA_963678685.1. NCBI lineage: Eukaryota > Metazoa > Mollusca > Gastropoda > Patellidae > Patella > Patella ulyssiponensis. Next base: position 79,840,718 of record OY783226.1, on the reverse strand, counting down.
AGCTCTAAAGGTAATTATCTCTGTTTGAGAACTTTTACGGAAACATAACTTTGTAAGATTTCATGAAGAAGTTCAGGATCGCCGGAGTTGGATAATGAATTGATCGCTGACCTATGATACAATTAAGAAAAACCTGTGTTTTCTTGGATAATCTGGCATGTCCAGTTCAAGCCCTACTGGCCATTTTATTTTATCCGCTGACCCGAGTATTCTTTAAAGGAGGTCACGAAACCCTTGTTCGGGCTCGACCCTTGAACTGTTGCCAGTCAGTGGTCGTGTCAGTAATGGCAAGTTTTTCCCTTCACCAGACCCCAGTCTACTATTATAATCTCTACCGGGCTTACATTTTCAAATGCCAACTCCATGAAAATATCACCCTCGATACATTTCAGAATTATGACATCCAGATTTTTGGTAATTGTTAAACGTTATGCCACGTAAAAGACAAACAAATATGAAGTTCACCGCGCCCCCTCCCCTGTCGACACCGCATCTTTTAACGGAAGGCGTATGCAATAATAAGGGCAAAATATGCTAAAATAGTTTTAAAATACTAGTTTCATAATCATTTTTTATGAAGATGGGAATTGCAGTTGTAAATGTAAGGGCTCTGGGAAATCAAATACCGAAACAAAAAAATACCCCCACAAAACAAATCTAATACATTTCATTTAAAATCATCCATGTTTTGTCGATTTCGTTAATTTAATGTGTTGATTTGCTATGAGAAATGGGTACCTGTCTATTTTTGAGTGAAAAAATCGGCTGTTTAAACCAAAATATTCCGAGACGAAAGTTAACTCGTATTGAGCTTGCCACAAGTTAACCATCTTTAATATTTTATCAGAACATCGGTTTCCAGTCCTATAATATATAAGGACAGAAATTAATGTAAATGAAAGGCACAATATTAAATATAAAGAAGCACTTCAAACCAATATATACTAGTATGTAAAAGCAGCACAGGAATGAACAATTCATTATTTTATTCTCCCACGACAGCTCATCCGTTATTTCCAACCTGTCCAGAGTGTCCTTGGCATGTACTCATTTCTAAACACAATTACATACAATAGACATGATTTTTGCATATAGCGAATTGCAGAAAAAAACATATATTCTGTTTAAATACGGACAAAAATGTTGCACATAAGTTATTGTGAATAGATCTGAACCTTTCAAATCTGTCTAATCAAATATTTTATTTTACAGCAACTGTCAAGTGCACCTTTAAGCACAACAACTATGGTCTTGATGAGAACTATTTAATCTCTCACTATATTAACCCGTTTTCCACTCATTTACAACAATAGACATGTGAATTATTTTCTTCAGTAAGCGCTGGTGCTTGATGGTGGTATATTTACTTCTCTCACGGTAAAATCTTATGTTGTTTTTATGAATTATCGATGAAGCGAAAAACTAGAAGAAAATTGTCGTGCTACATTGAACGCTGTCAATATTAATATAACACGAAATAAGAAAAGAGGGGTAAAGAAAAGAAAGGAGAAAATTAGTGAATAACTCAGTGACGCATGAAATCATCACATCATTTTGAGAAGGATTTTCATCATTATTCGTAAATAATAGATGACAATAAATCAACTATAGTATTGTTAAACATATTCAAATAAACAAAACCCAGCTTGTCAAAAGTCTAATGCTGCAGATAGGGACATAATCCTTTTAAAAAAATCTCTAGAATTTGTCAGATTTTAGTAAAGCAAATAAGATCATAGACTCATAAAGATTTGAATTGGATTTTTACAAAAAAAATTTTCTTTAGAAAAAAATCAGTTATAAAATTTGACAGCCGTTGTGATCCCGGTGTTAGACGAGAAAGTTCATCGGCATTTTCCTTCGTGGTTTCCCGGTTTCCTCCCACTGCTAAAGACCCCTACGCGCAAGCGAATTATTGAAATAAATTTACACCACATGTTAGTCCCGAAATGACCTAGTTTGTGTCGAGTGGACGTTAAACCCCATTTCTCTCTCGTGGTTTCCCGTTGTCATTGAAGAAAACCTGACACCCCGTGTACACAATGGCGTTTAGTAAAAGCATCCTTAACAGTTGGAATACGATGTAAGGGTAGGTCGTTGTGTCGTCGTATGAGCAAAATTTCCCTTATCGCACACTGTATGGTGTATGGCCGTCTTCATTGGCCCAGTCGGAGCAGAACAGCAGTACGTTAAACCGCATTCCATTTCATTTTGTAGTCCTTTTAGAACAATAGTTATTATGTTAACTTTCAAATTCAATAGTTAGATAAGCCTACAGTGTGTCTATTATTAGTGCAACAGTAACATTATGTTCAGTAATTCTAACCTTATAATTTCTTCACGGCTCCATTTAGTTGACAATGCACAGGCACGCGACAATCGAGACCGCAATTACGTCATCAGAGCAACCCGTTAATCGACATCAAACGCGCCGATGGGGTATTAATATCGAAATGGCGTCTCTTCTGGAATAATTGATAAATTAATTATTGCATTGATTATTGATGTTAAATATAGCTTCACATATATATTACAATCAGCGTGAGAATGTCCCAGAATAATCTCACAATATTATAAATATGGGGTTGTTAATTTGCGGCCTCTTTGATGTAAGTTTAACGTGCAGACGTCTCATAAAATTTGTCATTGGTTTATGATTTAGTTGTAAATGATAACAAGCAAATTCTGTCCGTTTGTTTCCGCCAGGATATAATTTTAACCATCACCCGATTATAAGAAAAATACAAAGGGGTTAGTGAGATGTCAATAAGTCAATGGTTTTACGTGGAGTCTATTTCGAATGCAGTGACTTGTAAACGTGTTGCACCGTATTTTGGACTTGATGAGATGTCGGGTGTGGCTACCAAATTTGTTCCTGTAAACAAAGGTGGTATATACAATCTCTTTCAGGTGCAATGATTTGTAAAACTTTATGTTCGTGGTTTCTCAGCGAGTTCAGTAAAAAAACACATGAATGAATTCTATTATCCCGAAATATATTTGTCTATACAAGTACATGTATGTGTTTTATATCGGGTTCACAATCATTTTCACCTTTTTCCAGATAGCAGTTATTTTGGTGTGAAAATCAATTTGAACGGGGTTTAACGTCCCACTATGAAATGGGTTTTAAAGTCCTACTGTTCTGCTCCGACTGGGCTAATGAAGACGGACATATGTCATACAGTGTACTATGAGGGAAAGTTTGCCTGGACAGCCGTTGATCGGCCTACTTTTATATCGAATTCCAATTGCCAAGGGATCTTTTACTTGCCCGTCAATGTATACATGCGATCTCGGTGTTTCATCCCATCCGAGCGACTAGACAACTACATCTTACACAACTGACAAGTCTAAACCATGTCGGCCATTTTTCTGCGCCAACCGATGTAATGGTCATGCAATGTGCGTACTTTGACGGTAATTATTGCTGGAAAAGGGCGTTCTATCAGGTGCACGTCAATGTATACCCTGGGCCCGGGTTTTTCGTGCTAACCGAACGACTAGACGTTGTTTCCTGTCAGGCCTTTCGCCGTGCATCAATAAGGAACTTTCTCAACCATATGCGAAACACTGATCACATCCTACATAAAACTTTCTCGTTGCACGTGAATGTGGGACCGGATATCCGCAAGGCTTAGAACTGGTAGTAGGTGATTGAAGCCGTCGTTCCGTGTGTAATAATCTACAACGGTCATTTCTTCTTGAAACTGGTTGGCTTACTCTGTAATGAGCGTTTAATAGACCCACGCGGCTCATTAAAACATCATATATGGTTCCAATTCTTCTGAAGACCGCACATAAAGGGAGCATATTATGGATTAATCACCGCTTTCTGTTATTAATTACGCCTTATTGGGTTTAAATGAGAGATGCTGATCTCTGAGCATCACATCAAAGGAAGGAAATAAGATCTGTTGATATGTAAAGATATAAATCAAGAGTACTGACTATATAAGTATAGTATATATTTAGATGTAACAATGATATAGGTGTAAAGATGTAAGTATATAATGATTAATGGTGATGATGTAGATAAGTATAATTATACAATATCAAAGTTAAACTTATCGGAGGTTGTGGGTAGTAACAGTGTGAGAACTCGTGTAAAGGTAATCAACGTTGGTTTTATTATTCACTCATCACGTAATCATGGTCTTCTGTAAAATCTATCTCGTAGAAGCGTGGTGGCCGCCGAACTTACATCAGGAACAAAGCCCCAATTTAATATAGCTAGGGAGTTCCTAACATGTTAGACTGTGTGAGACATGCATATTCGTTCTGTGGCATATTTGAGTCACACTAGGCTACGTGTTTAACACCCGTTACACCATATTAGTTTAAAGTACTGCTGATCAGCAATGGCAAATAACATTGAAAACAGCATTGAAACCACTTTAAGGGGATGGCGCAAAAACTCAAAGGAGTGCAAAAATTCTAAACGGTATTACCGTGGAGACACTTTCTTACTCTTTGTTAATAAGGTCAAATTAATTAAAACATCAAGTTCCAGTTTAAATTGTATATATCTTTTTCACCAGGCAACATGTTTTGTGTTTATTCAATAGTCTCTCGATGTCTTGGTATAGTTTCTTCAGCACAAATAGTCCTTCTCAAAGAATGAGCTCAAAATATTGAAGCGATGGCTATACAGGCAGTGGAGAATAGCGTGAATTTTGGGGACACAGATACTGCACAGGACGGCAAAGGGTTTTCTATGTGTCTTTAATATTAACTGCTTGGTGTACTAAAATATATCTGTTAGGAAGGGTCCTTTCAATTCAAATTCAAACTATTTATGTGACATATATATTACTCAATCATTGTCAGAGCAATCCGTCTGTCTGGATGTCAACTAAGAATTATCTCTTACATATTCATATTAACTAATATTGTATAGTAGATTTCAACTTTCAACCCTGACCTTCAGTTATAAAATAAATATGATAAGGCTTTACAATAGTTAACTGAACTTATTCAGATAAAGGAATATAATAATGTTACCTAATCATTTCAAAGGAAATACCAAAGACGAGCTGTGCGGCTTAAACCGTCTGGTGCATTTTACTTGGTGCATTAATTCAAAGACTTTTTCTTTCTTTCAATTTTCTTAGGTGTGGTTTTTAGTCACACAATAAATCTATCATTGTAGCTGGATTCGGTACCCGGTTTGACTCGGTATCATATTTTACAGACATACATAATATACAATACAGTACTCCACTGACAGACCTAAGTAGACCTAATGAATGAAACTGGGTTCAACGCCCTAATTTTCTGCTTCCACCGGGATAATGAAGACGCTATGAGAGAAATTTGCCCGGATATCTACTGAATTCCGACTTTTATGGGTTATTTTACGGGTATCGGATCTCAGTTATGTGTACTATCCGAACGACTAGATGTTCCTTGCCAAACCCTCCATATCCGAACGACTAGACGTTCCTTGCCAAACTCTCCATCCTGAACCACCAACAAGGGGAAACCACGGTGGAAAAACTTGGGCAACTTTCTCAGCCATCTACCCGAGTTTTTCATAAAGAAGGTGAAAACATGAAGAAACATGGCGAATTAAACTATACACTGCTATAAAATATGTTCCATGTAAAAACAAGGAACCTAATTCATAAAGATTCATTCTAATCAAACCCACAAGGAACAGAGCCAAACCTCCCACTTCCCCTCCAGCTATATGCCGCCATTACACCTCGGTTACCAAACAACTCTTCACTATAAATTAAAGGCACGTGTACATTCCGTATATAAAAACACAAATGTTTAATGTCTGTATTGAAGTCTAGACTATATTAATTAAATAGTTAAAAACAGACAACCTTGTTTAATCTCTGGCCAAACGGTAATAGATGAATGAATCTTTCTTGACGTAAAACACGCTTCTGGATTTATTGTGTCTGTCTTTTTCTGGTTTTTAAAACCATTTCAACACTTAAACACGTCAAGCATCAGACAATAAATTAATAAAATGTATTCATTTAAAGAGTTAGACATTTTAATTCGTCGTAGAAACAATGATACTTCCCCTTTAAATAAATTCTGGAGTCACGGTGGTTCAGTGAATAAGACATAGGTTCATATGGAGGTCCCGTGTTCGACCCCGGTGTTGACCGAGAAAATTCATCGAGAATTTCCAGCATGGTTCCCCCCCTGGGACAAGTGGTGCGGGAAGAAGGATCCTGTCAAGGGACAACATTATAGTCGTACGGTGAAAAGCCGAGGTCCCGTGTACACATTAGCATGCACATGAAAGAACCATTGACAGTTGGAATTCGAAATAAAAGTAGGCCATATTGCTGCTGTCTGGACAAAAATTCCCTCGTCGCACACTGTGTGGTGTATGCCCGTCTCCATTGGTCTAGTCAGAGCAGACATTTCTAAATAAAGTCGACATTTCTTAATAAATTCACTGTTATTTTCACATGTATGTTATATGTTATTCTAGGTCCATTATTTAATAACTCTTTTAAAAAGATTTTTGAATAAAATATCTCGTAAAACGCACAGTTTCAATTATTTTTTTTTACAAAGTTTAAGAAATCTAATTTTAATAAACTTTCCCTTGTTATAATAACGTGTATAATTTATCTAAATGTAAAGGTGAATTTTAACGCCCTTAAATCGGTATTTAAATGAAGTAGGATATCAAGTTATGGACCCTTCCTTTAGGTTTAGAAAAATAATCCGCCTTGTTTGACCTTTTGAGTACAATTCAATTAAACATTTTACTGTTAAAACGATTGACTGTATAATGTCGTCTTTGAATTCGGATCTTCAGAAGTCCTAAATAATACCATACAATTTAAATGGATTAAAAACAATTTATGTGACCAGTGACGTCTTAGGGTGGGATCTAATAACGTCTGGTTTATGTAGAACTACCCCATGGATACAAGAAATTAGAAAAACAAAAATAAGTCCCAAATTAATTCCATCGCACCTCGTTCCTTTAAGAAATCATTCATGAGCGACGAAAGGGTTTAGTGATCTTAATTATTAGGGATTCACTCAGTTTATCACCGATATGATATTTATTTTAAAATCTGGTGCTAATCTGGTTGTCTTTGATGTTAATCCGCCGGCCATACACCTCGGTTGATGAATATTAAATTAGCTGACAATCTTGCCTAATTTTCCGTCTGATTCCAGGCGGGGAGATAAACAAAGCTGTAATCAACTTATTGGTCTCTAAAATAGACATTTCTACTAGCAACTAAATAGCCAGTAATCCAGATTCAATCAATTGTTTTATGTCGGTAAATCGTTTGATGTTTATTTTAATGGTCGGGTTTTCTATTTCTGTGGTACGGTAGACAGCTGGCGTCTCCACATGTAGCGCGAAATACTTTCAAATGTTAGGTAATTAGTGATTGGGTAAAAGGTTACTAGATGACGCCCTCTGGTGACTAATGTCGAGAACCAGAAGTGAAAATTGCTACTGTTGGGCAATAATTGTTCTCTGCTATTAATTGTCTTGGTATTACAGCACGGATTTATCCCCCATCTCACTGTGTAAACGGCAATGGTTAGCCTGTCGAAATAAGGATTTATTCCAACGATTCCAACGATATCATACAATAATTATAGGCTACATTTAGTTGTGGTTAAAAGGTCTTGATTTATATCGATATCTCCATCTTCACGTTAGATTTTGATGTCGGCCTCTAATGAAGTTGATATCACAGACAGTGCTTACACCACAGAAAAATGACCAGTCTGATAGACAATTGGCGGGAAAGAACAGAGCAACTAAAGAAGGGGGACGACTAGCGAAACGGTTTGTTGCGTTGTATATCGGACTAAAAATCGTCTCATAACTATAGAAACATTCAGTTCTTTGCCTTCTATATAATGTTAAAGTAAAACATTTTAGTAACCATTGCCTGCTCTTTTACAATTTTTGGTAGGTTTGAAAAAAAAATCTAGCCACACTTCATTTACAAGTTTCTAACCATTCAACATATGTTTAAATGTTACAAGATAATACATAATTAAATAAGTGTGAAAGTTCGCTTTTCAATCTTTTTGTACCTCTTGAATGGATCTACCATTGTCGCCAAAATACAAGTTCTAATTACCGTAGCGGTTCGTTTGTCGGACTCTAAAGGGTTAGGTAAATAATTACACAGGATATAGAAAGACGAGAGAAATTATCACCTTTTCAAGTTGTGTCTTTCTTTACCTCTAATTGCAGCTATTGAGTTTTAAGTGAGGGGAAGTAAGTCGCCGTGTAATGGTTGTTCAGTTGGATTAACGTGTATGTTTCGCCACATGCTACCAGTCTTTGATATTTAATAGTATAAGCTATTACGTTGACTTCTTATGCAGCTGTTAACTCGCCTTGATGTTTCATATTTTGTTGAAAGGCAAGGATGGGCAATAAATGTTCTCTTTTACGAACATTTCCTCCTGGCGCATGCAAAGAGTTACTGAACAAATAAAAAAGGTTCTACAGGGAACGCGACATTAATATCTCGTATTAAAATTTTTCTAAATTTCAAATATTTTCTGTAAACTAAAGACTTATCGCGTTATGGAAAATCAACGGTTGTTTCAACAATTTCATCTCGAGATCTTTGATTTATTGCAGGTTTTGTTGAAATACTCAACGTGTTCACCATCACACTATTCTACCTTTATCAAGTATATATATAAAATACACATTCTAGCTTTTTATAGCCTTAGAATGTAGGACCACCAAACACTCTTGAGATATTGAAAACACGTGGTGAACTGGCGCGTGCCAGAAAGAGCTGCGATAATAAGATAGACTTCTTTAAAATGGCCGTTTTAACTGAAAGTGTTATCAGTATATAAGTTTGTTTATTTTCAACTTTAATTGCTTCAACTTATGTGGTTTAAATTGGCGTACGAAGCCACTGTATTATCTGTGCAGATTAACCTAATGCAAACAAAAACGTGAAAAAACATATGTAACTTTAGTATATCACTCAATAAAATGACACTTTCTCCAAATTTCCCTCGAAATGTGTCTGGATTTAATTCCCTACTGAATGTGCAAGTACATGTATATAAGTATACGAGGGATATAGTTAATGTATTATTGTCACAGTCTACTAAAACACAATTGCGGTTATAAAACAACAAAACATTTCTTTAGTTTCCTTTGTCTTCAGAAACCGGAAGAAGAATATTTATAAACCCACGTAAATTTGGTAACTCTCTCTTTCCTCCCGATTACATAGGTTATGACTTGCACATGTTGGTAAGAGACGTATGGCGCGTGTGTGTAATTTGATATGATATAACCAAGTCTGGGATGAGCTGTATAAAAACTCCAATTCCTGCTAGTAGGTCAAACTTAAGCACAAAGGGTCGGGTTTAGCTGTTGGGTTTGCTGGTAGACCGTGTGTGTTTATGTTATTTGTAGATGGTAGATAAAGACATACCTCACGGTGACTGGCAGAATTCAAAGATAGGTTTCAAGACGGAAACATTCGATATGGTCGGCACACCTTACCTATTAGTTTATTTTATATTATTTATATTCTGCTGTTTATTTCAAGGTTATAAAATTTAATAAAATGCATCTCTGTTGTATTGCTAAACATGTTTCAATATTTAGATAGAATATTAATATTGACAAAGCGGTTAAATTCCACCCACGTCTGTTTACAGAAAACATGGTATTACATGTGTGAACGAATATCAATAATAAAAGCAAGCTATCATTATTGTAATATTAAACTTGCCAAGTATGTTTTAAAAATCAGTCGTCGATGGGGTATTGTTCCATCTCCCACGGGCCAGCAAACGATCAAAAAAGAAAATATTAGAACATATAAGTTTGTCTACAGTACTATGTTATACAATGTACCAGTGGTGGGTGTCGTGTAACAGCACAGTGTATACTTATTTCCTCTGATAATTCTCTTTTGAAGAGTATTGGGGGCTTTATGAGATTTACATCAGCGTACAATAAGGCCAAACTAATTTCTGATTTTGATAAATAGTTTCACAGAGCCAGTGTAACTATATTGAGCCAATAGCTTTTGAAAAGGAATATATAGGAAGCAAAATTTCCCCAATATCTAAAATTCAAATTGGTATGACGTAAATTATGATACTTATCTTCTGCTGTAACAAAGAATAATTCAGTAATGAACCACCGATACCCAAAAACATCTTCATTTCTAATCATTTTTGAAATATATGCGGAAAGTACAAAACAAATATGCTTATAGTTAATCATGACTCTTAACCAAGCACTCATTGGTGAAGTAATGGGATTTCTATTATAATTTCTTTGAGTGTGTTCCTAGCAGATTAGAAAACAGGAAGCTGTGTTTCGTGTTGAGTAATGCTTTTCAATATTAGATCAAAAGAACGCCATCTTCGCTAACTCCTGTAACTCTCTGTAAGTTTTATAACCTTGCATCATACAGAACTGGTACCATATCAAACAAAACTAGTGGGTTGCTGGAGTTAGTTTATTTTACAAGATGTTTTAATACCCAGATTGTGTTTGTATCCCGGCCAACCCATGTCGTTGTATATCATCTCAACAAGTCTTTCATCTTCAACATCTAACACACGAACAATGTGTGTTAGTTAATTACTTAAAAACACACAGCTTAAAAACTAACACCCACTGGCAATGGTACTGGTGGTGCATGGTGTAATGAGAACGAGACAAGGCGACAAAATATGGCCCCTTTTCTAATCCTACCAACCATTTGATTTATTAGACAACAAAACCCCACAATTTGACCAAAAAATGTAACATTTGTGTGATGCTTATTACGCTGAAATACGCCATTAAATGTTTTTGGGGCTATTGTTGAGTGACGTAACACACTCATGTAATGTCCTCTCCATACAAATGATGTCACAAAGGTTAAAATCTCAAGAGAATTTAAAATTCGCGGCAAATGTTACCACCATCTGTCGCGTGAGTGAACTTGAAGGAAGAAAGAGAAAATCCGCTATAAAAGTTAAACTTGAAATTGTTTAAAGGCCTGTAGCATGTTGTTATAAGTATAATGATTGACAAGAAGGATTATGGTATTGAAACGTTAAGTCGTTAAGAAAACATGTTCTTATCTCTTTAATAGGATTAACTCGTTAGTCCGTTACCATTTCTCATTGGCAGTCTGTCATTGTTGATTCTTCGTCTTTCCACTCGACACTGGAGAATACATTCAATATTTTAATGAATCCATTATGGCGACTTTTCAACAATTACACGATAGCAATATGGCTGATTATGATAAGTAAACATAGAACAATAGGACGAAACACGACCAGATTTTGCTACACTGTTAATGACGGTTGTTTTTAAAATTATAATTGAATTATACCATCAGTAATCTATAGGGTACAATCGAATGGCAACCTATTTGTACATGGCATTGATAATTTGATTTAAATTGTAATTGGATTATGCCATCATCCAATCTTGTATGTTCACACTTTAAATAATCATCCTTAATTTCGTAAATCACCCCCCCCCCCCCGCACCACCCACATCTCAAACAGGGAAATACGGTTTTATTCTCTGTGTTGCAAATTATGTGATACACTGTTACTCTATACCACGACTCTAGGAATCGTAATAAGCTATAACATGACTTTATTCTAAATCTCAAGGAACCCTAGTTATTAGTTCTTACTATTATACTGCAAATCTCCAGGAATCGTACGGCATTACATCGACATCTCTACAGGTTACCTACTGACAGAAACTATATCTATAATGTGTACTTGACACTACACCTGAAGCGACTTATTCTTTACTTTACTCAATATATTAACGAATCAATATTACAATTTTGACAATACTTTATTCTACATTTCTCAAAATCTGAATATTACCATACATTTCTAAGAAACCTAATATTACTTTACTCTACAAATTCTAAAATCACAATATCTCTCCCAAAACCTTGAAACTTTAATATCACAATACTCAATATGTACTTCTCTATGAAATGATATCACTATTGTTAAGATCTGTTAAAATCCTAGTATCACCCACACATATCTGGGTTCTCTTAATGCTATGTTATTACTATACTCTGCGATAGAAATCCTAATATCACATCACCTAATATCACATCACCTACATGTACATCTTTAAACACTGATTTCACTGTACTGTACAGCGCCAAACCTTCTAATATTACCATACGTCTGAAGACTCTATTGAAACTTAAAAGTCATTATGATTTTTACATCTCAGTCGCAATATAGAAGCATAGAATCCGATGGATTGTCTGCGATATCACTCAAGGAGGAAGCGGACTTTAAGCTTTAAGCAACGAACAAACGAATGTCTATGGGATCTTCATTACAAAATGAAGTATACAGGTGGGGTGGTGGTGTCGCAACACCAGGTGACTTTACATCTGTAGGAATCATAATCACAATGCTGGATCTTTAATATTCAATTATACCGATATATCGAAACTTGAATATCACCTTAAATTTCTGCGATTAAAAAATCACATAGTAAACCGACAGTGTTAAAACACGACCATTTCATATTTGCAAAGTGTTTTCTAACTTCTTATATGAATGATATCATTTAAAGGCATAAAAGGCAGGTCGTTCATTCTGACATGTTAATATATTGAAATAATGTGGATTTTATTAATGAAGAGATTGTTGTTATTATGCAAGCTATCATGAAAAAATGTCTGGATTGTGCGAAAAGGAAGTATAATTATTATTACTATATAAGACAAAGATGGCTATTTCAAACCCACGGAAATTAACGTAAACATTAAATGTCATAACTTCGAGCATTGTAAAACGTTTTTAAATAAAAGTAATTATGATTCTTTATGATCTACACGTAACGTTGTCTCTAACATGTTGGAGCAACTGGGCAAGTGTATTGTATTAAAAAAACATTCAAGTTTATCGATTATTACACTATATATTTAAAGTTTGTAATATAGAATCACGCTTTCTGTTGTTTAGAAAACAGTGTGGTCGTATTTTGTCATTATTAGTAACAATACTATTAACGCTATTAACGTTCTTTGCTACTTTCTAAACAATGATTTATTTGTAATAAATGCATCGTTTTTCATATATTTAACAGTAAATACAATGGGAAATTAGGGGATATTATACTATAGGTATAAAATATATTTATCTATTGTTTTACAGATAACGGCAGGTTTTCAGTTTGACTACAGGTCAAGAGAAAGTGATAATCACTGTGATCAACAGCACAGTATACCTAGATTAGCGAGCTCATCTTTATAGATATTGATAATCCTGTCATTACCTGTATATAATGATGTTAATCTATATTTATCACAATAATCTTTAAATTACCTACATTTAGATAGGGTGCTGTCAATAATGTATTAAAGTCATAAAGATAGGATATGTAAATGACATCTGTTGTTAACTACCACTTATCGAAGTACTTACCACTTGGTTCTAAAATCGGGATAAATTCGAACAAAGTTTTGTATGCAAAAATAGATCAAGCTAGAAGGAGAACAAAGAAAAAAAAGTCAGTTGTGTTGCATTGTTTATTTTCAGTTATTACAAATAACTAGGCAGTGCAAGATCAAATTGACACAGTATAGCTGAAAAGCAAAATGACAAAGTAATATAATACTGTCTATAGATTCAAGATAGAAAATGATACACATACTTAAAGAAGATAATAAAACTTGTACATATAATTGCTTATAATAATATAGAAGAATATTGAAGTATATAATATCTTACGCATAATAGCAATCATCTGGGAAATATAATACTTATTGATATATTATGAGGAATATCAGAGGCCCTGTACGTAATATCATTTGCATAGTAAATATCAATCATAAAGACATTAATGGCCACCTTTTTATTAAATAGTAAACTGATATTGTGTGAAGTAAGATCAATAGTTGTTTGTGATATTGTTCAATACATCCTGTCTCTGTAGTCTTTATTTATTAATATATGGTCAATGTAAAAGTACACTCATACATACATAAAATATAAATCATAATTCAAAACTTAATTATCATGAAATTAGTCACGTAGAATTTCATAATTAAACACACACAATTAAAATTATTGGTTGGATATCACTCATCCAAATCTTCGACTAGCAAAATCAGTACTTAAGTATCAATCTTACCATTATAAATGAGTGAATATCCATCATATATGTTTGAAACGTGTAAATGTATCATTGTTCGATATTAATCTTGGAGGTATCAATGTTTGATATCAACTATACAACTTCCAATCTTGCAAGTATACAAATTCCAATCTTGCAAGTATCAATGTTGGTTATCAAATATACGAATTCCAATCGTGCAAGTATCAATGTTGGATAGCAACTATACAAATTCCAATCTTGCTAGTATCAATGTTGGATGATAAACTATACAAATTCTACACGTTTCAAACTTGCATCATTTTCTTATATCAAATATGATTGTTGGGTATTGACCACCCACGTTTCAATACATTTTTAATCATAAACATTTAAATATCCGCCATGCACGTTTCAAACTTGCAATTAGTAATATTGGATATCAATTATTCAATTTATAATCTGTCAACACCAAGATAGATCTCATGAAACTATAAATGTTTCCACATTCATCATGCAAGTATCAATGTTGTAATAAAAGATACAAGATCTTATCCCATTCAAGACGACGACCTGGTTAGGTCTTGGTATGCAAGTATCAAATTGAATATATTAATTATGCAAATTGCATTGAATGAGAAATAATGAGAGTGTGAGTATTGGAATAATGTAATTAATATGATTCGTTTATTTTTTTATATCGATCTATGAATAAAATATCAATAATACATGTGAAGTATTAACTCTGATAATAAAATAGATACAGTGGCGAACGCAGGATATTTGGTTAGAGGCCGGGGGGGGGGCGGTAAGTTTAAAATATCAGGGTCTCAATGGTAAGTGTTGGCGCGCATATCTGGACAAGAATATAACATTCAATCAGCTATTTCCTCCCAACCAACAACAAGCTCAAATTTACACGTACATGTATAATGTTTTCTTTATATCGTCATTTGTGTGTGTGTAGGGGGGTGGGGCTGAGACCCCAATCTGAAGAAAATAAATCATAGAGACTTTAATGAGGAATTGAATCGCTGAAGAGGGTCTGGATTGAAATATGCTGTACTAATTACAGCATATGAGTTTTAAGGTGGTAAGTCCATCAGAGATTAAAATAATATATAGTTAACATATAGATGGTTAAAACAACATAACTTCTACTTGACTTTACCTACAATATACACTGATATTTTAAAGGTACTTGTGACTGTGACAGTATAAAAGGTGTTAATGAGAAACCAGTATATATAGTAGACCATATAACAAAATACACACCTGTATTACCCACTCAAATACTACATCGTTAACGTTTCAATGGTCAATGCCTACCATGATGACAGATGGTTGTTAAATCAATTAAATAAAATACATAACAAAGCAACGTTCGTTAGATTCTATTACCTTAACGAGGTATATTCACATTGCATTCCTTATTTCACAGTCTATAATAATACGAGGTTTTCTGATGAATTATTGAATGGCCATTAAAAGAAATATATTTCCTCGCATTTTTATGACTATTATCACGAATATTGAATTATTGCTTCGGTTTATCATATCCAATTATGTTTTATTTCATTTGATGTACATCTTTGATAATAGACGTCCTATAATTAATTCATCACCGATTCCATTTTCTTGTTCGTGGAACAGAACAGATAAGGCGATACAAAACCATTTTTACAAATTTCTTTGGTGAACATTTGGTAAAATTACAAATGTGCGCGTCTGTCTTTATTTGGAAAAAAACAAAAAGAGGTCGTCTTTCTTTTTAATGCGCTAGGCTTTATGTCGACCTACTAGCAGCCCTAGGGAAGAGTTATGAATTGGATTATGAATGATAACGGTATATCTTAATGGCGTGACATCTGTCTAGCGCATGGCGTGTGCGAGGGATTGTGCACGTGTGGCGCGTGAAGCTACCTATAGCCTATCGATATTAATGTGGGGTTTAAAGACAAAAGACAAGCCTTTTATTTCAAGCTGCATCTGGTTGTGGAAATCAATGTTATTGTCCTGGCAGGCAGGTTGTGAAATATATCACTATAGTAATTCATTTAGTAATAATTTATTAATAAGCACGTGATATAAATGATATCTATCAAATCGTGCTTATTGTTTTCTATGCATTGATTTTGAATGTTTTCATTTATAAATATTAATCAAGAATTATATTATTCCCCAATAAACTCATAGGTAATAAATAATAACATTGATGTTTAAATAAAAAAACTGACCCCCACCCCACATTCATTCGTTGTTAAAATGAAACAAACGCCTGTTTATTCACGTTCGCCACTGAAAACAAAATATATAAACACAAAAATAGTATTCATAAAAAAATAATAGTTATGCTGCAATTTTAATAAATGTAGGATTCGGATAAAACTTTCTAAAGTCTTTTTTTGTATGTATTATTTCTGTATGCGTGTATGTCTATTATTAGACTTGAGCTCCATCAAATTTAAACACTCAACATTTGTATCCTTTACCCATCAAAACAATTTGCGTATCTTTTAATGGTTGGTCATTCAAGGACGTTTTTTTTTAGAAAACAAATTAGCTTTTGTAAATATGAATCAATGCCTATTGTAAGAATAAATTATATTTTTGTTCGGACAACATTTGGGAATGCGCTGAGACAGTAATTTACAAGTCGATGATTTAGATGTCTGGATATCGGTCGATCTCTTTTATATAGATCAACCCCTGTAGAGTTGAGTTTTTAACACTAGACAGTGTCTGTTCTTTAGTACATTGAATTTCATAATATTAATCATAGACACCCCACATCCGTATAGGCCCACGTCTAATTCTATATCCTGCAATGACATCGCAGTTACATTTTGAACGCTGACTCCAGCGTTTTCAGCCACTCTTTCCACAATATGCAGCTCTACCGTAATTTAATTTGCCAATATCATCGCCCGACAATGTTAGTGCAATTCAAATTATCTATTGTCATCATACGATTCAAGAAATCTGTTTCGACACGTTTATGAAAGTGGCGCGTCTGTGAAGGGAATACGAGGCCATACATGATTCACGTTAAAAGATTCAAGTGATGATATCATAACTCAATTTCATTTTTTTAATTAATAGGAATTTTTAGTAATGATGTCAGATTTGTATTTTTGTCCAGATTTATTTCAAACGAAACAGAGCTGTTGTTTCAATATATCTGACAGTTCCCATTTCAAGAAATGAATATAGCCTAATAAACGTCATTGTTTTGTATTTTTATTTTTAAAATATGCATTACAGTCTAGCCTTTATAAATATCTTTATCAATGTCCGTCAATTAAAAATCGTTGTTTACATGACGAAGAATTTGTGTCGATTTATTCTAGTCGCAGCAAAGCACGCTCTTAAGAACATAATTAGAATTATCTCCCTTACATTGACCACAGCGTTTGTTGACGGAAGTAACTGTGTTAAACGGGTTAGGGTTCAGAATGATAGCAGATAAATGGAGGAAAGATACTGTTATATTTGTGTAATAAACGTATTTGTAGAACGCATAGTCAATTTCAGACTATTTGTGCATATTTTGAACGGTCCTTTAACAGATAATTTAATCTGACAAATTGGGCCAAACAATTGTAATAGTCAGTTACACAATAGCCTAGGTCACAATATTTTACCATTGGCATTACGGCATTAGTAACTGAACTCATGACAATATTAACCTTAACACTCAATTTAGATTTGTTGACGCGGGAAGCCATATTATGCAAGTATAAAGTGGCTATATTTTCCCGCAACTTTTAACTGTTTCAAACCGTGGTTTTCGTGTTACTACAGGTATTACCATGCAACTTCCACCAGAGATATTTACCCGCTTCAGCGACAAGACCTGGCGTGTGCTGACCTCAATAGCGTTCTCTCACAAACGGCCAATTAAAATGATGGACCAAGACAATAGACCCGCCTAGAAGAGTAGTAGCCAATCAGCATAACACAATTGGTCACGTGGTATTGCCAGTCAGACAATCTTTACGAGGTCGATATATAAACGAAGCGGACACCGTTGGAGATACAGTTAGTTTCATCTGAGGATTAGTCTGTGAAGTAATCGTGATAAAGGATAACATGTCAGCTATAACTACAACAGATCGAAGCCGAATCATGAAGAAATCAAAAGCTTGTAGGTGTTTATTTGGACCCCCTGATCACGACAGCGTGAGAAAAGACTTGGATAGTCAACTGAGTATGGATAGCGGCAGTACAAATGAGTGGAATTTTAATTTTTCAAAGGATGTTCCATTAGAAGGACGCTATGAGTGGACGGAGGTTAATACGGACTATGTACCCGAGTTTTATCGTAAGGGATATACAACACGAGTGCCTCCTACCCCAAGGAAGGTTAATATTAGACCACAGTTTACCAACAATACGAACTCCATGATTAAGAAACCTACTGCCGTTAGACGGCTTACATTATTTAGAGGTGAAGCCAGTTCTGAACTTTCAGACAATTCCACAATGAGTGCAGCTTCAACAACAGTTCCTTCTACTATCCACCCACCATCCACACCACGAACGCCTCGTAGTAGACGTAGTAGAACTGAGGCTGGGTCACAGTCACGTATTTCGGGTAAGCAGTGCACGACCTTCACTTAAATAATAACCCAACACAATTTTTTAATACGTAATAATGTGAAATCTTTCCGCTAAGAAAAGTGAAATCTGTATTTAAACAATTAAAACCATCATTGTTGATTTATGTGTAATTAAGACCTTGATTTCATATATCCCTATACTAATATCTAAACAGCAATTGTTAAGCGCGGGCATTTAAACACGGCGTGTTCAAGCAGTAGATTTCCTCATAGCATACGGGACACGACTTGACCAGTTTGAATCGAGCAACAATACCCGCGATTGGTAGATAGTAGAAAACTTGTCGAAACATGTTCAGGAATCAGATGTATTATTCATTGTTTGATCGTTTGCCAAAAGGCGTATTGAAACAGTCCATTCAGTAGAGTACTTTAACTTATTCACAGGATATTTATACTCAACCTTCGCACTACAATTAACGTTCCACATCGTCAAATGTCCCTTTCACAAACCCAGGATGGAGTTTTACAAATGTTTGTAGTACTATTATAGTAATAAATAGTTTGGTGTGTATTAAGAATAATTTTTATGTTTTTGAGTATGTCCACATCCATATTTTATTTCATTGCAGATTTCATGAGCATCAGAAAAAGAAGGATTGATTGTGATTCTCCAAGTGCCAGTCAACGAAAATTACCCCGAATTTGAATGATTTATTTATGTAAATTAGATATGAATTAATTTATAAGGTAAGTTTATCAATATAGTTCATATATAACCAATATATGTTTATCAATATAGTTCATATATAAACAAAGTCTACTAGTATTTGCAAACACTTAGAACAGTACTTGAAGGGTGTTTGGGTAAAACGGAGATAGATGGCGGCGTTATCCTGGGTCCGCGTCTCAACAATTTACTTATTATTGCTTTGTTCATCTCTTAATTAGTGCGGGGCCATTTTCATATTATCCCTTGATCTTTGATTAATCAATATCATTTAATCTCATTAGCACGCCAATTTTGAAATATTTAAATAGTCTCAACTAAGAATGCTTAAATTATCTTTGTGGTGGACACTGGTTAGACTGACGCCGTTGGCTTTGGACGACGCCATCGTCCTTCCCGAAATGGAGGTTACAAACGGCTGTAGCGTAGTATGATATCTTGCAAGCTGTCCAATACGTGTACTTCCATATGCACCTTTTTATTTTCTTTGGCAGTAAATTATCGATATAATCGATGCATATGATCCAATTTTTTGGTCGATGTCTTATTTTAAGATTCTTTGTTTCCGCCAGATTTAGAGATCTGTAAAGTTAAAAGCGAGTGTACGAAGTATTCGCATAAGTGATTTCTTAATTGTGATTTCCCACTCGGCTTTATTACAGAATGCGTTGGTCTTCCACGTTTACTATTGTCTGGGGTCGAAAATAAAGACTTTACCGTTGGTTTGTTTGGCGTCGCTTAGAGATATAATAAACCGTATGGAGTCTCGAACCATTTTAATTGCTGTTATTGTAATTATTTCTGAGCTCAATCGGCAATCAATGTTTTGAGGAAAGACTTAACACTGTAGAGGTTTTCGTTGAAAATAAAACTCATTTTTAAAGTCGACTTTTGCTGTAGGAATAATTTTCACGTGATTCGCATGTACCTGAAATCGATTTTCTGGGAGAAGAGTACAAAATTCTCTCAGCTGTCGTGATACTTTAGTACCATACCATCTGTTGGTAGCTGCCATCTCTTTGTTTAGTACTTCACGTGCACACGTGGTACGTTCTATATTAAGTTCATTAATTACAATTTAATCAATCATCTTGGTGACCTGAGGTCATTTTGTTCATCAATAAAATAATGCAACCGACGGAAGAGCACAATCATTGCTAAAAATATTTTATAGATTAATGCATTGCGACATAAGAAAAAGTCTGCTTTTTCAAGCTTGTGAATTAATTAGGTTTAAAATATATGTTACTGGTTACCAAAAATTAAATGGTCTTTTCGAGGTTTTAGACCTTGGAAAGTAATTGCAAATGTCGAGTAAAAATATCGGTCAAAGAAATATAAATTTTATGCTTGTTCATATTTAAATGCCCAATAAACCAGTTTAAAGGGAAAATTATGTGACCTTGTGCAAATGTAAAGGCGTAGTTTTAATCACGAGTTGAGGAGAAGGAAAAGCCCAATTGCCTGTTTACTATAAACTACATTGAACTAGAAATTTGGGAGGTTAACTGGGTATTTTGATAGTATTTTTGAGAGTAGTGAAACGGGACCGAGTCCCTGGATACTCATTTGCATAAAGCCTGACCTCAAAATGGATGCAACCTCGCCTATTCTGCCTGCGGCTGTAGCAAGTCTTAGTGAAGCCAAACACGTTGCCTCCTTTTAGGTTCGCGGTATACGTTGTCACGTGCGTTATGCTAAAAATAGACACGACCTGAGCGTCTATGTACCATCAACACTCTGATTGGTCGACTCGAGAATTAATCCCAGCGGTTCAAAGGTCGAAGTGCACTGTTCGGGGTCAAGTTTTGTAATGAGTCACAAGTCACGCTATACTACGACTACAAGTTCATGTATACATATCTCTACATACTATATAATAAAAATAGCCGTACATTGAGTACAAAATCATATAATTTTATGTAAATAGAAATTATGAATAATGAAACCACTGTTTGTTACATTTGAATGTCTTTCAAACGATTCATGTTTCACCTGATCAAAATCATTAAAAACTGAATTATTTATGAATTCTTTCTTTATTTTTCAGTTATCAGTGCTATTGAGAATGGAAGCTTGGTTTTGGAAATAAGCTGTGAGGTTGATGAGAATTTGAACAAAGAGAAGCCGTGTTACACTGGTCAATACATGTACATACCTTTTTGGTTACTTTTAAATGTTTTGTGTTTTATATTGTGAACGAAATATAACGACACTGGATGGGTTTGTGCAATACCATCATAATCCTAGTCAAAAGACAATGCCTCCATGGTTTCCAGTGAATATAGAAACATATACCATCTACCCAGCTATACACATGATGAAAACCCAGCCACCACCAAGCAGCTTCACCCATCTTCCATCATATATTGTGATATTTTTGTCAAGTCGGGACTACTGACATTATACGACTGGCTATGTTTTATTTTGATATTGTGGTGTGTGTTAAATCGACTCTGGCCTTCTGGTCAGTATTCAAAGACGTTTTGTGGACTTGATCTCTATTATATATATTCGTGAATATTAATAGTATCTATGATTTTATAATTGTTTTGTTTTTTTTATCTCATTCCTTAAAACTTAAAAAAAGACAAAACAATTTTTATGTGCATTTTTATATGAATTAGGACAACCCAATTTTATACTGCCATTTTACATATTAAGTCATAGGAATGATTTTTTTTTCTCTCCAATTTTAATGACATGATCATAATTGTATCATATGATTTATATCAGACTTCCATTTACTTAGATATACATCCATTAATTCTTTATATAACCTTGTAGGAATTGTGATTGTAAATTATCTAAGGGCTTCCATCGGAGCATTAGGGGACTTGACAAACCAACCCCCTATTCTATTACATTTATACATTGGCAGAGAATAATTGAATGACATTTATAACTAATGCTTTAATTAAAATTAAATAATTCTATGATTTTTTTTTTAAAAAAAGAAAGATGCCATATTCTTTGTGAAAACTATCATTTCATTGTTCTTCATTCTTTCCTCATCTTTCTCCTGTCTTAGTAAAATGATGAAAGTTATTTCTTTGTATATGTATTATGTACATTGTTTGCGTTTCTAGTTTCTTTTATTTCTTCCTCTAACTTTGTAAATGTGTTTTTTTGTATTATAAGTTTGTCCTGTATATACAACTAATTTATTACACAACTAATAAGAAGAGTTGCATTATAACTAACTTATGGCTGATATGGTGCACCATATCTTTTTTCAGTATATTTCTATCACCTGTTTCATATATTATGTTTTCCTATATTTTCTTCAATTTTGTTTAGTTCAACTACTAAAAAACAAAAAAGTGAAACTAATTTTAATTTACAAAAAATGAAAAGAAAAATCAAAGACATTCATCTTCCTTATCTCATTTGATTGTTCATCATTCGTGGTTTTTGTCTTTTTAATTTTTATTTGTATTTTTGGGGGAAAATGTGCAATGACATAGCCTTGTATTTTGTAGGACATTTAAGTGTTTCTCCAAATTGTTAAAAACAGGGTTTTCAATGATCTCTATATTAATGAAATATCAAGTTGAACATATTTCAATTATGTACATACTTTCCGTATTTGCAAAATGAAAAATAACTGCTTATTTAAATGAAGAAATTGAAAAAATGAAATGATTGCCTTTAATGGCTTTATGGGTTATTATTATGTTAAAAGATATTTTACCAGATGTCAAACTCGGCATAATGCAGGTATAAATCAAAATGATAATAATAATAAAAATAATTTATCAAACAATTTAAACGTGTTTGTATTTGTGTTTATTGGTTATTAATACACACAGAGGGAATAATAATTTAAAGTCCAATTATTATTATACCCTTCAGATCAAAGAAGGATACATAAAGGTATTGGAAATATATGGATGACTCCAAGGACTGCGCACGGCATAAGCGCATGCGCAAATCCCGGGGGGGGGGGTGCAGGGGGGCCCAGGGGGACGTTCTCTTGAGCAAAGACGTATTGAATATCAAACTTTCCGTTCAGTTTTAAATAGTCTAATACCCACAGTTACAGGGTGAATATCTATAACACCAAAGAGAAATCGTAATCAAAGAGAAATTGTGATGAGGAATCCGAGAATTTTTCAATTTAAGCTCGATGTTAATTGAACTGTTATCAAAGTGGGATGCAAATATTCCACCATTTACGTGACATGTTTCAGTGACATCATTTATAAGTTCATTAGGTATACGTGACTCACCGATTTACGGAAGGACAAATTCACATGAATGCACTCTAGGTCACCTTTCTCTCAATGTAGATGTTCGTCTGCTAATGATACAAGACACGTAATATTGGTTTCAATAATATCCTGTTCGGGTATAGCCAGGATTGCAATCTATACGCATAGTAGATGAATGCGTTGTCCTGGGACTTTCCAAAGAAATGCAGATCACAATACTTACTTCGCACCATCTTATAGCGAGAATTTCATATTTTTAATTACATTTTAAAAATGTATTAGAATAAAGTCTTAAAATAGATGGTAGCTATAAACAGCCCTACCTTGTAAGAGAATAATCTTATTAATCCTATAATTCACTATTGCCAGTTGAGAAATTGTCAATGTCACTTTCAACTTCAAATTCAAACGTTTGACGGGGGGAATAGAAAAACTTGGGAGGTAATTGTATAATTATTCCCGGTGTGAATGATATGTAAGTGTGGGAAATAATGCCTATGATCGTATAATAGTGAGTTGACAACCTATTGAGCAGAAGACATGGAAATAATTATGTTTTGACTTTATTAGAAAATATGAAATTCTAGCTTTAATGAAAAGAGATCATAATTTCGTTTCGTCGAGTCGATTCCGATATCTATGCAATATTGTAAAACTTTGGAATTGGATCACAAGCATGAGTATTCTTTTTATACGCCCACATTGAAATGTTGTCGTATGTTATAGCCTTTGATCACTTAACCCAATCATACTTACCCTAAGGCGTGCACAGGTTTGGTGATGTCCGGGGCCAATACTCCACTACAGTGCAAAGTACTCCAAAGTGTGAGTTGGGAGTACATTTATAAAACAGACGTTATATTCCCTTTTAATGCAAATTAAATAGGACAGATTTAAGGCAAAGTTAACGATAATTTCAAATGATTGGATAGCCTCTCCCATCAAAATGGATGCCTGGGCTTTAAAACTCTCGTTATCGACCACAAAATGCAACACTGAATACCAATACAGTAAATTTGATTGTCCAGTAAGTTCAGATATCCATGTAGCAGATAAACAGTGGAATGTAATTTATATCTGATGTTAATCAAAATGTGCTATAACATAATAGTGCCATTCCATGAGAAAACTGGCAATTGGAATGATTACAAAACGAGGTTTTCTTGGCACGGTTCTCACTACAAAAATTGACCATTTCGTTCTCGACACCGCTCCTGGTAAGATTAAAATTTGTAATGACATTAAACGTCAACGCTGGTTGATTAATCAATGTCTGACGTCATAAGGTCAAAAGCCTGACGTGATCTTCCAGTTCAACTGGTCAGATCGTCATGAAGTGGAGTCCATCCGAAGTAAAAAAAAAAGGAAACGAAATATAGATCTGTATTTTAATCAACAATGACTCCAGGGACTGCGCACGACATCAGCGCATGCGCAAATCCCGGGGGGGGGGGGCAGGGGGGCCCAGGGGGCCGTTCCCTTTCTCAGCCCCGGTGTGACTGGTCATCACTGTTCAGACCAGCACCTGCAGTCAGCAATGGAATGTCCAGATTTTAGTTTCTGCCCCCCCCCCCTCGACCGAATCCTGGATCCGGGCCTGACGCGCGCATATCTCGGAATTGTGACATCATATAAAAAAATTGATGAACAATGGTCTAACGGACATGCATGATTCTTGTCCATCGTACTTGAATTGACGAAGCGTTAGGCCCCTTTTCTAAAAGTCCAAAATAGGGTTATCTTTGACGTGAATTGCCTATACTGTTACCGTGGACCTACAAAATTTGAGGGAAACAGTCCAGCTGTTGTTCGAGGAGTTTTAACAGTCGTACAAACGCTTATGTTTAGTGTGAATGCATATTGATTTTCTTGATAAAGTCTCCTTAAAATACTGATTTAAAAATGTAAAATTATTTTAAAGATTTTAAGAAATCTAAATGCTACGATGAGAATCGGGGGGGGGGGATATCGACTGAAGACCAATAATTCAGGCGATCTGAGCCACAGACCTGTTACATGTATATGAACTCATTATTGTTGCTGTACAACAGATTCGAACATCAAACCTCACTTTACGCAAAATCAACAATATGTTTGACACAACGCATTGGCCTATACATAATAACAAGCTATTGTTGCCATGTAATAAAATCTCACTCAATTCAACTCATAAAGGATAAAAAAATCTGTCTTTAGTTAATAACCACACCCCATTTGTTCATCCATTATATCAAACTACTGATGGCCTATGGCGTTTAAGTTGAGCTCTGGCAAAATGAAGTTGCAATCGTGTTCGTATATAAGAGATACGATTTGATTAATGTATTTATCACTTAAATATAGTACCATCGACAACTAAAATACGAATATCGAGGTAGCTTAAAGGGATAAACCTGGCTATTGTAGGTCCATGGGGGGGGGGGGGCTTCAAATGATTAATTATGCATTTATTTACATGACAAGCCCATAACCAGCTCTCTAGACCAAATTAATGACAAGGGTGATGGATTAATTAGAACATCATCGCCATTGAATAGTTTAACGATAAGTTGGATAGTCGCAACCTATTTTTATTATCGTAGCAACAATACCTGAGAATCAGGACTATCTTGTTAAAACTTTGCTCTGAATACAGTTATTGGACTGTAAGTTTCAATATATTCATTTTTCATTATCTATTGAACTATTATACACGTATAACAAGAACAGTCACATCTTTATGCATACATAATGCATTTTTAATGAAATGGGAGTTAATGTCTCTGCTATAAACGTGCTAAATATGACGCGCATACGCCATGCATTGTGCTATGAGAGAATTTTTGACACGGGACCTCGTGCTTTTCGTCTCATTTTAACGACTAGACACTAGTATAATTATGCTGGTTTGGATGAAGTCTGTGTGAATGCTACAGTCTCCCTGTGAGCCCAACTTTTGCGTGCTAAACAACATTTAATTAAATCAGTACGCGAAATCCATGTTCATATAGCAAAACAGGTATTCAGGAAAAGGTAAGCATACCCCGCTTCATGCACACACCATTAATAATACTTATTGGTAGGTTGCTAAATACAATTTTAACAGACGAGAAATTCTGGTTTTGAATACACATATTATACCGATATATGTTTAGTATCTCTGTTCTCGAATGTACATCTCATAATAAGATACACTCTCCCACCATCCAGTAACTATTTAGTCTGTTAAGCGAGAACAGGTCACGTCTGTTTCAGATAATGTCCGGCTTATAATAATTCTGGTTGTTGTAATTAGGAGATCAGCTGGACGTGTGTTTGTACTGACCATGTGGTATCTGTAAGATAATTATAACATTGACCACTGGCCACCATTAGACAGCCAACATTCGTAATTAATATAAGCCTATAAGTCAATACCAGGTACGTATATTGGAGAAATGTCATTCTCTATATGGGTTCTAGGTCTATCTCATTGTTTAATAATATAGGCCATCGGATATATATATATTATATATATAATAACGAAACCGTGGGTTACGTGGAAAGTCTAACATTTGTGAAAGTGACACTGTTGAGGAGACAGCTGTTAAGGTAGGGGCGGATGAGGCCCAATTCCTATGCCCTCTACTGAAAAGTCCCAACCTGCAAGGATACAAATAATTTGTCTGAAGTGAGATATTAGTGTAAAAATACCACCCTAAATTATGTACATAAAACGTAATAACTATATTATAAGCAAGAACGTCGGAGATACAGTTGAGTAATTTCAATCTTATGGGTCAGACAATTACATCATTTCAACGATCCGTATGATTCTTTCATGACAAAGCAAAACAAGCTCCATCCAGCAAACTGTGGATCATCAAGTTATAATGTGGTACCATTAAAAAGCTGCAGAGTATATGTAATAGAACTTGGTCGATGGCGTTAAATTATGATTTGTTTTGTTATTGTATCACCATGACAATGATATTTCTGAAACACCACGCCCGATACCTGATAAGATTACAGGGAAATCTCACCGACTATCCATCCCAGTATAAATAGTTCTATAGATTCAAAATTTTCCATCGATTCCGCCAAGTCGGTTATTTAATGGCGATTGTATTACAATAAAGTCCAATAGTTATCTTAAAATATCATCTCTGTTGATAATTACATCTTGAAGGTTAGTCATCTTCTAAAATAGACATATTGATACATTAAAGATACATTATGGAGATTAGATAACGAGTTGGCAGTTCTCACTATAATAAAAACTAGATAATGTAAAAGAATTTGTAAAATTTCAGTCAAATTGATCCACTATCAACCGAGAATTAACCGATTAAAAGTTTGCTTAGCCTCGATCATCATTACTAAAGTCGGTACGACAAAAATCATAGTCTCGACTATCCAAATAATCATTAAATCGTGAAGGAAAGTTATGCAGCAAATCGGATCACAATCCAACAAATATCGCATGCTAGCGTTGACATCAAGGGTTGTTTATGGCCTGGTTAAGTTAATTAATGTCTAATTAATACTTTATGTAACAGTTCAGGCGTAAAGAAAGACCTACAATAGGCAGATTTAGCTGTTGCATAATGTATGTTTAAACAAAACAAGAAATATAAATTTACATATTAATAATCTTATTTTATATATATGTGGGTTTTATCTAAGCAGCAGAAATAAAGTATTTTCTATATGAAAACCGGGAACGAACATATATAGAGGCCTTGTCACTCGAATACCGTGCATATGAAACCTCGTGAAACCAGATACCTTGATCGACTGAAAAGCCGGCTTTTAAACTATTGTTCCATTTTGCTATAAGTATTGACCGATGTCATACATCGAAGAAGGGTATGCTTACTCTTTCCAGAGTACCCGGTACCACGTATAAGTTATTAGGGCGGATTTTGTTGTGCTTTTGAAATGGCAAACTGTATATATCAAGAACATGCAGTATCATTTGACGATTCCATTTGATGTAGCTAAATTTCGTCCAGTGGAATTTGTAATTTTCAACCTTTTACAGTATTGCTTGTCTTGTAAATTGGGCTCTTTGACATGGTTTCCCCTGGTGAGTTGCATAGGACGGAAGTGCTGGCAAAGAAATAAGAGTATGGCCGTAGCGCCGCTGTCATGGTAAAATGCCCCCTGGTGCTGAACAGCGAGACGTTAAACACATTTCGTTTTATTTTTTTCTTTGACTTACGTCAAGAATCAAATTGTCAAATTCCGTGGATTATACATACTGATTTTGTTATGATGGATGACGATTTGTCTTCGTTATTAATAGAAATAACACACCAGATCAACTTAATTTCAGTGATTTATTTTGACTCTAACCTCTAAAAATTGCCCATCATAAATGGGATGTCAGAAAGGTCTGCATTTTATGAAAATCCTTTATATTTTGGAACTAACATGTAATTATTTGACCATCAGCAGCGTTGATGACTTAGCCAGGACTTCACATTTTCTCGCGTCGTCGTTTTCCTCGGTTGTATCCATTTCTTAAGGCCACCTCCAGATTTGGTCAACGGTCACCAAATGTAATCAGGGCTAGCGCTAACCCTAACCCTGGACCTAGGTCTTATCCAAACCCTTACCCACAATCTCGTCAGAAACTACATGCCGTAACTCAATTTACATCTCAGCGAGGTGGCCTTAAGAAATAGATCTAGCCGTTATTCTCCGCCATTTGCGGTTTTTGTAGTTATTGTCTTTAGGTGCGTTTGGTTATCTTCCCACCACATGTTAACCTTAATCAACGGAGTTCTGGGTATTTGTATACAATAATTCGCACCCAGGGTTTTCCAAACAAAATACTTGTCGCGTCTCTTACGTGTCACCCATAACATAGTTCTACACAACAAATAATAATATTGAATGGTTGACGATGGCAGCGGAAGATTTGCTAACTGTCAAATAGGCATGTTTCATTAGGAACAATGGTCGCCTTCATCTTTCTCAGACAAAGTTGTCATTTTACAAACAAAGCTTTTTCATGATTTATGCAAATACTTTAACATGAAAAATTACGAGATTTTTTTACACATGTATCGAGTCTTGATAACAAGCAACATTACGAGTTAAGTGAAATTATAAAGAAATGAATGGAATGGGGTTTAGCGTCCCAATTTTCTGCACCAACCGGGATAGTGAAAACCGGCATACACCATACAGTGTGCTTTGAGAGAACTTTTGGTCGTGCAGCAATTGCACTCGAGGTGTCAATTGTACGCCAACGTGTACATTGTGACTTGGTTTTTCGTCCGATCCGACTAGACACTGTGCCCGACCAGATCCTCCGTCCTGCAGTACTGACACATCATTTGAAATTATAATATGCAGGCTAAATTCAATGCAAATGAATGTTGTGTTTACACAGACATTCTAAAAATATCAATAATTATTTGCATACGACATAAATCTAGAAAATCTAAAAGATATTTCATGTAGTATGTGATAAAAAGATCTCTGACAAACATATCTTTAAACTGTTTTCTAAACAATAACAGCCACGATTTCGTAATTTAACCGTGTTGAATTATGGCCATGTAAGCAATCCATGTTCTCATTAGATTTATGACGTCATTCAAAAGACAGAAATTATCGATTAGACTTTATTTTGGTAAAAATATTTTAATCCTAAAATACATTAATGGATCAAAACAAAGTCATTAATGTTAACGCAAGATTGATCTTATTGTATTCATTGCAAGTCACAGGTGTGCTCAAACTATTATGCAGATAAAGGTCGTCTAATGTAAGAGGCTACATGGATGTCAATACCTGTTTTAGTATATGTGTTTTTGTGTAAAGAAAAGATGATGTCACGATTTTCTGTTTACTTATTCACCATGACGTACTGACTCATCAGTTTCACCTAATTATAGAAACCACAATCGTCCTACTTTAAACATGTCAGCCGCAAACATCAGCTGATTTCATTCGTGTGTATATTGATTGTTTTTTCCTGGCCTAGTTTATATCAATAGCTCGTTTCTCTACTTACATACATACTAGGTTAGTTACTCAACTATTACAAAAGTTGAATGAGGCCATCATCAATATCGATATCGCCCAAAACAAACAGCGCGTCAGCTCCTGCACTCTATTGTACAAAGACAGCAACACACCGGGGGTTTCTGGATTGCGACATTAACCCTGGTTAGGAAATTCTACCGATCTATATGTGGATAATAGGAATTGAAACCTCATGCAAAAAAAGCAAACCGGTGTCTTATCGTTACTGTTAAGGTTCCCCCTCTAACCTTGACAGTTTCCCTAGTAAAATGGTGTGCATGTATAACATACAAACTTGCCGAGCAGACATGCAATGAAATAGGGTTTAACGTCCTACTGTCCCTGCACCGACTGGACTAATAAAGACTAACATACGCCATACATTGTGCTATGGGGGAAATTTTACCCGGACAAGGGGGGGGGGGGGTGTAGAGTATTACTTAAGACACCGCAGAACAAACTGAATCAACACGACGAATCAATTTTCGGTTGATATGCAAACAGGAAACCCAATAAATATGTAATCATTGCAATGAACCAAGCTATTCGGGCTATAAATTCAAAACGCGACACCGGACAGTCTAGTGTCGTCGACAGCATCCATACATCATAATAATATGTGCTCCCTTGGGTATGATGACATTGGCATGCTGTAATTACAATATGTGTATTGGTCTCTACAGACATACAAGTTTTTACCACCTCAACAAAATTACTTGTAGCTGTCATTAATGTTTTTGTCTTCTGTTTACAACTGTTATTTGAAATAGGCCGCGTGCGTTGATTGTGGATATGAGCTTTTTTGTGCAGTTTTGTAAAAATGTTCCCACCAACGTTTCCTTGGTATATTTAATTATATAGAAGCACAACCGACAGGAAAGCAGCTTGTCTCTTTGATTTTCATGTAAAGTCAATGGAAAATCACTGCAGAGTACTGTGAATTAACTTCTTACAAGAAGAGTAGGAAATTACACTCCATTTCATTTCATTTAGGATCAGATGCCAAGGTTTAACGTCTTTCGACGTTTACTTGTCATGTGTTTAGTATGACGTGCCGTCTGTATGGACTGGTAATTGGAAGCAACTGATATCTGTAAGCGAAGGTTAAATCAATTAGGACTGAGCAAAGTCTGGTACAAAGTCATCAATGAAGTCTCTTTCTCTGTACACTGATATATCATAACATTAACTGAGTGATTTCTTTCCACTAGATAACACGTCTTATATTCCATCTACAGCGTAAACTCAACCCCTTCCTTTAGTTTTAAATAATCAGTCATTCTTAAACCAACTGACAGACGTGACACCCAACAAAGGCAGTGAAAGCAGTCATAACGCCATGTCCGTAATAAAACCCATTGAACTCTGCATTGGCTACGGACATCTAAAATATAGGAAGCTCAGTGATATTATAGGCAAAAAGTATATATTTTTACAGAGAATATTCAATAGAAATTTATATAAAAATTCACAATTATCTATTATATTATGTTATAAAACTATTTATAATATTTAACAAGGTTGGAGCTCTTTGATTTGTGCAGTAAAAAGTATAAATTGTGTTGGATTAAATTTAACATTATTGACTGGTTTTACTATCTACTTGCACATAACATTTTAGTTCTGCAGATAGAGCTAACACAATCTTTAAAAACAAAAGTAAACTTAGTAAACAAATCGACTTCCGCTTAAACTTATCAATGACATTTTAATAGATCTTGCACCTTCACTGTTCAAAAGAATATACCCGATCAACTAAATACATACTTTATTTTAATTAAATATATTTTGCTCCTTAATTCTATTAAAATATACAATTACAGCCACATTGTTATATAGAAAGCATTGTATGAGGTATGTATCTCCATTATGTCTGGAGATTTACTTGCTCTATAAATTTTGCATAAATAAGCAAATAATGAAAAAATAGAGCTCGCCTATCATTATTCTCTCTTTTTTTCCGAATAAAAGAAACAAACAAAGGGTGTACTTATTGTGAAATGCGGTTTTTAAGATGAACTTTTCTAATAAGGCTTGTTGAACAAGAACAATGTGACCATAACGATGGTAAATGTCTTTGTTGCAGGTGATGATCGGGTGACAGTGACCCCGGCTAAATGACCGTTTACCTACCTATGGTCATGTCGAGTTGAAAGAAATAAATTACTTACTGTCCCAGGGCTATTGACTGACCGATGACCATCATATCTTTATGACACCATCAAAGCCCCGGAACGGATACCGGTCAGTTTCTTAACACGAACATCCCTGTTGGTTTATGACATAACCTCATATATGACAGGATATGTCATAAATTAAGAAACATTGAAATTAATATAGTGTCACCCATTAGCAATATTTTCTCAGGCAACTCGTTATAGACATATAGATGCATATTGGTTGATGTCCAGTATTACCGGAGCCCTAGGCTTGATTAACATCAAACATAATATAGTCCCCAGAATCAAAGTAGCGAATTCCTTACTACTTATGCAAGATGCAAATGTTGTGTTTCTATTACATCTTCAAACAATCATCTAGTTATGTTGACATCATAATAAATTTATTATTCAACAACCCCAAATTCCTGCAGCGGTATTTATGTAAAACAATCAACATATATTCCTTTTATTTAAAATCCTGAAAGACAAATAAGTCTGGCGAGATGAAACCTCTAGTCCCAAGAGCATATGTGTTGTTCCAATATCTTTGATCTATCTTACTAGCCCACAATCATCAAAGGGCTATACAGAAATACAACGACGATCGGTTACCTATGTGAACTCATCAAACGAGAAGCGATATCAGGTGTTTTACAAAGAGTTTGTATACCCTGCATCGTGCACAATACCTATCACTGCTATTAGTTAACTTAGGGAGGTGTTCAAAGGATGGCTGGAACTTTATATCGCCCTAACCCGCGAACTAGTTCTACCGAACTGGAGTGGTCGTCTGGAGCTAAATTTTTGCTTCAATAAAATTTTCTTCCTGAAAGTTGACGATGGCATGTGTTTTTATAATATACTAAAACTATTGATATAAGAAAGAGAGAGAGAAGTGAGGTTTAATGTCCACTCGACACAAACTAGGTCATTTTGGGACTAACATATGGTTTAATTTTATTTCAATAATTCGCTTGTGCGTAGGGGTCTTTAGCAGTGGGAGGAAACCGAAGGACCAGGAGAAAACCTACGAGATTTGACAGGCGACCCTACTCCTTGTCACTTGCAACCGGGGATTCGAAACAACGCCAGTTTGACTCATTGTCAGGCTTTAAGATACAGCACGCACATGCTAACCATTCGGTCATGTTTCCATTCGGCCATCCAAGCCCCCCCCCCCTATTGATATAATGTAACTAGGTACCTTGTATTGTTATGTTCAAACTGAAAATCAATCTCGTTTTAAAAATGGCCATTTCCATTTCAATATAAGATGAGTGGATGTATTTGAATAACCCTGTTATTGTTTACTACTCCAGAATTTTCTCGAACACAGTGGGTGGAGCAAGAATGGGGACTATCTCATCTTACGTCAAAACTGTATCAATGCCATTAATTCTCTGTGTAATCCAAAAAATAATGTTTGAAATGTATCCACTATGTACATATGTAAGACAACTAAACGCACTTTCTACATGCATGAATAACACAACAGAAAAAAGCAGGTTATGAAAGCAAGTGAATGCAGAATCAAGTTTTAGGTCATATGTTGGAGAGGTCACGTTACGCTAATCTTACTACATGTATATATAGGCCTACAACCACTATGCTGCGTAAAAACGATGACATTTAGAAAAGCGACAATTGTAACCTTGAAAGTGTCGGGTTCTGCATCTGTGTACGGGTCTTTTTTATGTTCTATTAACAAGTTGATTCATGCCAGGCTTGCTAAATTCACTTAGCTGAACAATTTGCGTCATATTATTATTATAGGACAATTCCATGTATATTATTAGTAGCAAGTTAAGTGATCTTATTAAAATACACATATTTATTACATATTTTTCTACCGTGACAGTTTTTCACCCCCTCCAGAATTCTCTGACTTTTCGACTTTTAAACTTTGCTTACCAGCTATGGTTGGGGATAATAGATTATCTCCTTTTTTATTCAACAAAACCGACACATCTTTACATTGCAAAAAAATACTTTAGTGATATTCCGGGTGACCAAAGTGTGATTAATCAAACAGTTTGTATTTTGTAGTGTGTATCACTTATGTATGCTGTGGTGGTGGTGTGGAATGACAAAATTATAAAAAAAAAACCACACGCGCATGTACCGATATAACTAAAGTGCATTCACACTTTTTCAAAATTTAATCGCGTATAAATTCTGTTGTCGTTGGACGGTGGGGCACCCCCTCTTATAACTGCATCTAAGATACTATCATATTTCACCTGTAACCGTTGTAAATTGGACATCGTTTACGCTATTCGCACATGTCAGTACCAGTCGGTTTAGCAGAGAAGTCTACATTCAAAATCTCAATCAATTCGTTACCACATTCTCAGTGGTGATATATTAACGAGATAGAGGAATGGAGTTTATCGTCCACTCGACACAAACTAGGTCATTTCCGGACTAACATATGGTTTAATCTTATTTGAATAATTCGATTGCGCGTAGGGGTCTTCAGCAGTGGGAGGAAACTGGAGTACCCGGAGAAAACCCACGGGTCGGACAGGCGACCCTACTCCTTGCCACGTACAACCGGGGATTTGAAACCACGCCTGTTGACTCAATGGCAGGTCGTACGATACAGCGCACGCAAGCTAACCATTCGGCCATCCAACCCCCCTGATATATTAACGTTGCTAGAATTTTTGTGCACACTTGTCGGTCGAACTAAGAACCGAACTCAAGAAAAACACTTTACCCCAATAATTGTTTTAGTGGTTTATGAACTGAAAATTAGTGTAACCACTGCTTGAAAACATACAGTACCCAAATATCTTTCAATATTCAAGCCAATACCAGACATTGATGTTAAAGTAACATTGGATAATTCTGTTAATCTTAAATCACATCAGGACACCGTGGCAATTCTTCTAGTTTTCAGAGCATTTTGAAGGAAAATAATAGATTTATTTCCGCATCACAGCTGTGAATCCATCAGTGATACATGCTGTGGAGGCTTCTACACTGCGTGCTGACCCTAATCCCAAACGTCTATAACGCCATGGTTTGCCATACTTCTTCCAACTTCAATGTAATCTGATTTTTTTCCATCAAAATTTCCAGATTACATTGAAGTTGGAAGAAGTATGGCAAATCATGGCGTTATAGACGTTTGGGATTAGGGTCAGCATGCAGTGTAGAAACCTCCACAGCATGTATCACTGATGGATTCACAGCTGTGATGCGGAAATAAATCTATTATTATACATAACGAGAATATAGTAATATAATAATTGTTGGATATATTAACTGGTTCAATGATTATATTAGTCACGCTCTTTACAAACCCAACAACATTCCATTTTATACGTAAAGAATTATTCTTAAATAGCTCAATCGTTAAAATGTAAAGTGCGCATGAGAGAATTAATTGGCCTACAATTCTATATCACCAACTATGAGCGCGACGCGCACTTTAAAGGAGCTAAACCTCGAACTCAATATTGAATATAATATGAAATTACAAATATGAATAAGAATTGAACGTTGATTTATTCCAATCAATATCGATGTTGTTATCTTGTGGAAATACGGGATCCTAATATTCAATATTAAAGACACAAAGAACACATTTTATACAGTCATATTACTTAACTATGTAGCGTTTAATCCAGTTTCCAATATTTCTATGTTCCAACTAGGTGAGTTTGATTACCAAAAATGTGGATTTAGGTCATACAAAACTCTCGTGTTTGAGCATAAGAAAGAAACAAGCTAATGAACCGCACATTGTTGGGTACACACATTTACACCACCGGGCTTGATTTATTGATTCAAGAATCAAGGGTTTGATTTGATTTATTTGTACCATCAACCAGGAATCGAGTTTGGCGTAATCACCGCAATCATGGAAATGTGACATCATATCAAAACTCGAATGCGCAATTGCCCAAAGAACAAGCATTCCAAGTTTCACGTCAATGGTACCTGAATTCAACAAGAACAATAAGATGAGTAGTACTTGGAATAGTTCCTGGGCCATGAATGAGAGAACATGGAATCTTTTATTTTCAAATAAACCACTTAGCCATCAAATACACACGGACGAGATCCAGGGCAACTGAATACAAAGTCAAGTTGATGTTTGAATGGAAAGAACATGCGCTATGTATAGCCTATACAGTCCCGCGTCACAAAAGGAAATTATACAAGGATGTATTCTTGTTAATCGTACAGTTCTTCTGCAGTTTTCGCAAACTGTTCTACTTAACCAAAATGTTTTAATACTTTATCGGAATGTTTATTATTATAGCATTACCTCTGGTTTGTAGAACAACTGTGTAATCTTATTACCAATATTAGTGTTTATAAAGCCAGAGAATCCTCGTCCTCCCGCTCAATTCTACATCATGTCACTGTAACTCGGTCACATAAAAAAAATGGCGGTCAAAATTTGATAATAAATCAAATGTTTTGATCGTTATAGCTTACCGATAGTCATGTTTTAAATTGTTTACCAAATGCATTGGTTTTTGTACTTTTTCTCAGGTTTATTTTTTGGAAATTACATCAAAAGGCACTACCATATATATACACTTTTATATATCATAAACTCTACATGGCCTTGAATTATAGCTTCGAGGTTTTAGTGACCTTAAAGGGACGGTGCCGATCTTTTTCGATCGACCCACAAGGTCAACTGTGGTAGAGCTAGAAAAGTATTTTACACAAATAATAGTAAAATATTTCGTATGATTTTATTTATTATTAAAGTCAAGCATCGTGACTATTGCATGATCACTATCATCAGTACCCAACAGATTTACTCATGACAGGAGTTGGATGGCCGAATGATTGAGTCAACTGGCGTGGTATTTATTCCCCGGTTGTACGTGACAAGGAGTAGGGTCACCTCTCCAACCTCATAGAATTTCTCCTGGTCCTCCGGCTTCCTCCCATTGCTAAAGACCCCTTCGCCCAAGCGAATTTTTGAAATAAAAATTGAACCATATGTTAGTCCCGAAACGACCTAGTTAGTGTCGAGTGGACGTTAAACCTCATTTCTCTATCTCTCTCTCTTGAATATATTTTCTTATACTTTTTGTGATTAAAATTCAAATAATTCAAAAACCAGTACAAATAAAAAAAATATAGAAAAATTTATTAAACCCAATGTCATCTTGACCTCTTTAAACATTATTTCCGTAGGCCGTATTAGAACACAAATTTTTAAAGAAAATCCAACCTTGTATTGGACAGGTTACTATGACATTCAGTGTGACATTTACACACCGATTTCCTTGTGAAGGACATAAGTACCGCTGTTAGTTATATATATACTATGGTCATATACCAAAATTTTCCCCGCTTAGAATATACTTAGGAAGTTTTGAGGAAACTATAGGCATTATTCAAAAACTAATACTATTATTTGTACATAAAATCGACGAGAAATTAATTTGAATGATGTTCATTTGCATATCTATTTCTTTACAAATTAATCCTCGCTAAAATATACTCACATTGATAATTCAATATTAATTAAAAAGAAAAATAATACAAAAATATCAACGATAGATAATCCTCCGACTCGGATTCAAACTGGATGCCGAATTTAGACAAATTCTCAGTTCATCATAATTATCTTTGTATGTTATTCCTTTATTGTAATTCAAATTTCGCAATATTGTAGTTTGCAAGGCATATGTACGCTTGTTTGTGATTTCTGCGTATTGTGTCTAGTCCGGAGATTTGTTTTGCGTAAACTATGCGTGGTGCAGCCCCTCCCCACTTACTAATAAATAACGTTAAGACACTTTAAGTACTATAATTATTATTGTAAACTGCTCTTAAAATTATTATTCGTCCTATCATAAAATCTACTATAATTAATTGTGATGCGTCGAAAATCAAATAATATAATTTTATGACACTTGTTTTAAATATATGGAAAATAACCGCCAGCATAAAGATAATATCAAATGTGTGCAAAGTACGGAGTCTTTCAATACCCATCGACATCATCATCA
The DNA here is from genome assembly GCA_963678685.1 of Patella ulyssiponensis. Classification (NCBI taxonomy): domain Eukaryota; kingdom Metazoa; phylum Mollusca; class Gastropoda; family Patellidae; genus Patella; species Patella ulyssiponensis. Next base: position 79,801,969 of record OY783226.1, on the reverse strand, counting down.
TCATCATCATCATCATCATTGTGTAATAAAAATAATAAGATGTGCCTTCAGGTTATTGTCATTTCATCCAATTTTCATCAAATATGACATATACAGGTGATATATCGCCTCAGATCCACATCATATTTCAAGTATATCTTTTCTGACATAACACGATATGAGGGTAATTATATAACGGTTATGCGCTAATCTTACATCATATTAAGATAGTTTAGAGCACTCTTCAGCCATTATAGACACTTTATATAGCCTAAAACAAGACGAAGAGTAGATGATCAAGAGAGATAATCAATACAAGAAAGGAATTGTTGAGATTATAATACAATACAGAAAGTCGTAACACGTTTATTTTCTTTTAATAGAGTAGACAATGATGTCAGATGATAAGATTTTAACCATCCATGCACCCACTTGATGTAAACAAAAGGGCTGGTGAATTTATTATAATGGAGAGAGGGATGGAAAGAGAAAGAAAGAATGAGATATAGAGAGAAAGAGAGAGAGAGGTCATTTTTGGACTAACATGGTTCAATATTTTTCAATAATTCGGATGCGCGTAGGGGGTCTTTAGTAGTGAGAGGAAACCGGGGGACACGGAGAAAACCTATGAGGTGGGAAAGGTGACCCAACGCCTTGTCACGCACAACAGGGAAATCGAAACCACACCTGTTGACTCCGTGACAAACCTTATTATACAGCGCGCACGTGCCAACCGTTTGGTCATCCAACATCCTTATTATAATGGACATGCCTCGATAGAGGTACAAAACACCTAAGAGTTATTTCTAAATGATTAACAAATGTATATTTAACACATGTTTTTTAAACAGGATGCCTTTAAGCTAGATTTGAAGGCACTAAAACACTACACTGACAAGTGTATGTTGTAACCGGATAAAAATAATAAAACCAATTTTCATACAATAATATATTTGAAAGTCAACGATTTCTTATTTATTTTTGCATCAGGTATATCGTTATTAATACAGCACAGGAATTGATAAATGATTTTAAGAATCAATGAAACCACCTGTTAAAATTATGGGCCAGTTAATTTGATGATGGACCGTGACATATTAGAAATTCGACAAATTACAAATGTTAAATAAATGATCTTTCCATTAATTTAAATTGGTATATAAAAACACGACGTGTTTTACTATTCAAACACGACCTTAAATGTCATAGTACACGTGCATCGTGACACGTGGGCATTAATTTAATCTTTTCCTCTTTTAGCCCTCGAGCTTAAAATGTTTATAAAATGTGGCGCCATGGATCTTGCCAGTTTTACTAAATGTAACTATAAATTCTGACAAGTGTGTCTGTTTTATTTTAAATAAATTGTATAAATATTATGAACTAAAGTGACAAATATTGGTGGAAATGGTTGATGAGCACACTCCCGCCTTCTATAAATAATTAGAACTAAAGTACAAAACCTAGCCTTATTTCCCTCCATAAATATATGACCCATTTACTAGAAATACAGAACACTTCTTTAACTTATTTGTTTATGACATCACAGTATGACAGTCACTGAATTTATCAATGACTTTTGTGAAATGTCAAATATTAAAGAGTTTACTTTTCCTTAAAAAAAAACGAACAATAATTCTTGCAAAGTCATTATAAAAGAGCCTATAGGCTTAATTGAAGTTATTAATTGCATGTTATTGATTAATGACTCTTGTCAAACGTGAGATAGGCAAATATATCTTTAATTTAAAGAGTATACACTTCTTTTAAAAAAAGATAACAAAAAAATGAACACGCCATAGTTCTTTCACCGTCATTTCAAAAGAGACTGAAGCTAATAATTTTCACATGCCGCTTGACATCCGTGATACGATGACGTCTGTCGAATTTTGTGACTTCCTGATTATTACGCAGAGGATTTTGCTCAACGAAACTGTTACTGAGTGTATATTTTGTTGCGTGGCAACATATTTTAATTTTGAATAAATTCAGGGTAGATACCATTGTTGGGGTAATAATTAATAAATAAGACATTGCAATTTGGTTATTTTGTATCGCACACACTTAATTAAATCTTCAAGACATAATTTCCTCAAGAAGAGGCATGTGACTGGTCGAGGCATGTGATGGTGGCTCGCTGGGTAAGGTGTTGGTGAACTAAACAGGTGGACCTGGTGCAGAGAAAGTTCGTCGGGATTTTCCCACGTGGTTTCCCCTTGTCAGTGGTGCATGGCGGAGAGTCTGACAAGGACATCTGTCTAGTCTTTCGCATGGAACGAAAAACCGAGGTCCCGTGTATACATTGGCATGCACGTAAAAGATCCCTTAGCAGTTGAAATTAGATACAAGAGTAGGCCATAATGCCACTGGATGGGCAAAATTTCCCTCATAGCCGTATGTCCGTCTTCTAGCCCATTTGGGGCAGGGCAGTAGGGCGTAACACCACATTTCGTTTCATTTTCTTCATTTCGATGCTCATGTTGGCCAAGAAATTTCCTCGGGATGTTTTAGCATGCAAGTAGATACGACGATAACGTATGGTCGATCAGAATGGTAAAAATCTCGCCCCTCGTACACACGTTGGCATGAAACGAAAAAAAAACCCTGGGCCACCCGAATTCGATAAATCGCATTCATCGAGTCGCCCATTACAAATGGCGCTCGAAAGCATTTTGGTACGTGAATCGCGTGCCAATTTTAAAATCTTAATTTTATCTTAAACATTTGATATCAGAAGACCAACTTTTCATGGTAAGGTATCAAAATCAATGTTGATTTAATTTGACTTATAATAGTATTCGCAATGTCGAAGACTGTGGAGGATATTAAGTTTAAGACCAGGGCCCTGATTCACGAAATCTTAACTAAAGATAAATTCCAAATTTTAGTAGATATTTCAGTTTTGATTGGCTAAGCACTAAAATCAATCTAACTTTATCCAATCAAATAATTAAAATTTGGATTTTATTTTAGTTAAAATTTCGTGAATAAGGCCCCTGTCTCTTTTAAGACGCGTGTAGCCGACTCAAGTCATGTATGTGACATGAATCGTGGCTGAGTCATGGCACTAAGTTTATTAACACGTACACAAAACTCCTTAAAACTTGTTCTCATTAAGCCATAAATGATCATTCTGCCTTTCTTAATCTTTAATTCGTCGTTTCGGAAAGCGCAATTTGGGAGAGCCATTTGATCGCACGCTGATGGGTCTACTGATCTACTGACCTTGTAGGATTTTAAAATTCGACTATTGTATGCTTTAAACGGGACCAAAGATATAACAACCCGATCGAATAAAATGAGATCCATATAAATTAAACCAAGACGACTGGTTGGTTGCGATGGTTTACTGTCTGCGATAATATCATGGATGAATTAATTATGTTACGAAATAGATAATTCTATCCACAGCGCATTAGTCTAGTAAACAGACAGCCCAAAGTCTATACAATGCGTCTATTTTTGGTTTTGGTTTTCGATTGTTGACTTTTTATTGAAGAATGTTTACCCGGTGTCTTTCACTATTTACCTATACAAAACGGTACGTATTTCACTGTTGATTGTGACTGATTAATACTGTCTACTATATCATGTTTCTTAATTAACCAGACGTCTTAATACAGTAATTGACTTACACAGAGTAAATAACAGATCTGCATATTGTCCTATTAAACATAGATAAATAAGGTATCTTAAAGCTTCGTGGGAGGTGAACGGTAATCTCCCTTTCTAGTTAATATTTAACAACCTAGATTAATTTATAGCGGATTATTCCTCTATTATTCATATATTAATTTTCGTCTAACTCCATATGTATAAATAATGCAATATCCGCACGTTTCCCGTATAATGTTTGACGCGTGTTCGGTTTGCTGAATGCCAAAAATAAACCATGTCAGGTAGTACCAAGCACACCCCAGTTCTTGTCACGCACGTAAACAGTGAACGTAGTCACAACATAATTAAATATAAATACCGGAAGTTGGATTTCTTTTGGATCAGCTATAATTTTGCAGTATGGTAATCTTGAAACGCTTAATTAACTGTTTAGACTTCCTTAGAACTAACTACATACACAACTACTTGTACAAATAGACAACAATATTACACTATGACAGATTGTCAACCTGTAAAATCAATCTGTTTTTAAATAGGGTAATTAAGTTTTCTGTTCAGTTCGTGATATTTTCCATGTTTTGGGACACTTATCGTGTCTCGTACATGTTATGCGTGGTCTATTAGTGTGTATATCTCTCCAGGTGTCATATCAATAAGAAATCGGCTTTAACGTCTTACTTTTCTCCATTAAACGGGCTAATGATCAGGGGCATTTTGCCCTGACAGTGGCGCTACGACCTACTCTTTTTCAGATTTTGTCCGATAGTATCTTTAACACCCTGTGCATACACGGAGAATTCGTTATTTTTGTCTCATTCGAGCAACTAAAAGCTTGTCTAAAATAAAGAGGACCTTTCTCGTTTTACACCGGGGTCAAACCCGAAACCTCCTGGCTAGTAAGCAAGTGCTCTGCTCTTCTCATCGAGCACCCATGGGGCATAAAACGTTACTGAGCCCCGTGCTCCAGTGTGAGTTTGTTAAACGCATTAAATGTCTATTCACTTGTAAGATAAATTAGTCATGATTTGTTCTTGTAGTATGTGTATTTAAGATTGTTAGATTGTTAACTACTTTGTAGATTATAAAAGGTGACTTATTCGTACTGCTTAACTACCAATCAGATTATCATTTTCAAATATTGTACATGTATTTATATTCACTTACTATCTGGGTCTCGCAGTTGTCTTGTTGTTGTCCCGGTTCTCGTGTGTCATGGGTGATAAGAAAAGTTCATGGGACATTGGGGTAATTATTGGTAGTTCTAGTTCACCCCGCTGTTGAAATTAGAAATAAGGTGTTCATTAGACGGTAAAAATAAATTCAATTCTTATCTAAATTAACTTATAGGGGCTTCTTCAAATCGTATATCTTCAATCTCCTAGACCACCAGGCCGTCCCAAACCCCCACCCAATTCAGTATTTTGTTTTGGCATAAATCAAAGAACTTTAGACCCTTTAAACTTCGTACTGTTTCCGAAAAATCACTTTCCAGTATTCTGCACCAATGTGTCAAATATTTCAAGCTTTTCATCATTTAATCAACTAAAGTAAATATATAGAAAAATGTAAAAATGGATAAATAGATAAGTCCATAAGTGAAAGGAATGATAAGCCGATGTTATCAACCGCTTATACCGTGAACAAAGGACGATGAAGATGAAGAAGAGGGGATAATAAGCTGGTTTAAAGTAGGTTGTATATACTATAACGTGTAGAATGTAACATGTGCTGTTGAAATAGATTGTATAATATTATAGCAACAATTACCATCTAAATAACCTACATGACGTAACATACGTGAGAACCCTACAACGTTCATTAACCCTAAAAACTACCTCTAATGACCACACAATCCAAACGGCTCACCATTAAACATAACCATTTAAAATGAACTCTAGTGAATAGGTGCCAACTATATGATAGAATTAAATAGTTAATACCTGCTACTAATTTAAACTAATGTGGTGTATTTTTACAATAGCTGGACTTTTATCCCTTCCTGTTAAGTTAAGGATTGTTTTTTTGAAAAAAAAAACCCAGAATATGTTTGAATACATAAACATGTCGATGATAAGGTAAAGGAATTGGTTCGAAAGTTCGGAAAATTTAAACGTCAAATAGAAAGCGAAATAGTAACTGAAATTTATTTACAAAATCAAACAATTTCTCTTTAAGGCGGGTTTTCGATGTCATTTTTGATCTATTCGATTCGACATTCCCTAATACTCTCATACTCATTCATTAGGCATGCCGATAAAGCTCTATCAATACGTTTCACGGGATTTCATCCAGTTGTGTTGGATGGCATCATCAAAGTGCGATATCACAATTTGAATCTTTTAAAGTTATCTAACGACGAATGCATCTTTATTTTTTTACTGACTGGTCTGAATCCATTTTTTTAAACGGCATCCGTAAAACCAATATGGTTGCTAACGAATTGTTTGTCAAATAAAAACCTTTCTTGTGGAAATAATCTCCACTGATGAGATTAATTTGACAATGTTTGACAGAAATGACCCAAAAGATTTTTAAAATTCCTTTTGTTAAAAAGGACACAATAGGTCGGATAAGCAAAGTGTCATATTGAATTCTTCATCTGCTTTTGATCAATGACCGCCTGCATATTTCTAAGACTTAAGGATTTAAAGTGTTTAATATGCACCGAGTTAATGTGTGTTATTGTACGACATATGATTAATATGTATTTAATTGCTTCAAGTCATATTTATAGAAAAAAGTAGGTAGGCCCTAATTATACCTATTACAATTACTGTACTCGTATACATTATGTTAAAACTGCCTGCAGTATGCATTACACGCCAAGCATAATTTAGCCCTAGGGATGTTAAAATAATAGTTGCCCAAGCCATCAAAGTGCAAGTAGTTTAATTTTAAACGACAATTGATTTATTGCACAAAATTATTGTTACTAAAAAAGTTTGTTTATGATATAATTACATATAGTGTCAATAACAAACACAATGATTGATGTCAGGTTGTTCAACTTATTGCATATTTTTAACAAGTAACATCAGATAAGGCCAATAAAAACTTATTATTTAAAGGAGTCAAATTAGGTATTGAATTGTGTTTATTTGTTGTGTTGTTTTAATGAGTATGTCAAGCTGTATATGTTTAGATTTTTGTTTCAAAACACTGAGGGAAAATTGGATTATTTATCAAATTTAAAAATAATTTTAGCAGTAGACGAAAACGGTTGTCACAACACTGGCCTTATCTGTAAACTTGAAATTTTGGACGAAGACAGATTGTCATGCCTCACATAAAATCCATTGCTATCAACTATTTTAAATTTTAGAAAAATATATGGTTTAAAGTGCTTAGACACATAAACTAATGTAGATGCCAAGCATTGGGATAAATCCATTTGAAAACTTTTCAGAATTGTATGTTTTTGGTTAGAGTGTTTATGATGTGGGTATATTTAATCAGTGCTCTGGTTTCTGTCACATTGTTTTTAAATAATGTTTTTATTGAACGTTTGTATTTATGTGTTGCAGATGTGTCTTTTGTCAGATTGTGTGATTATCCTCGGTATTAAGACACCTTTCAAAGATCATTTAACAACCTTACATCTTCTACTTTCCCACTGTTGTAAAATCTTGTTATAACATAGTATATATAACCAATAGTACCTTTCACCTGGGAATATAAATATTCATTTATTACCACAGTTTTAGCAACGTTAAATTAACACCAGCTTTATTACGTCATATCCTATTCTGTAATTAGGCCCACGTGCTGCTATAATTGGATTGTCAGCTACATGTGATATGGAGGTTAAGAATAAAATACGCAACTTTCAAAGTTACATGTTAATTCCCAACTTGCATTGTGTACCAGTCGTTTGTTTACCCCCTACATCTGTATTTGAATTGTTAATTTAACACGTGACGGGGGGTGGGTGGTCGGTACTTATTTGCCACAATGATTCGTTAGGCTGTGATGTAATTCCCACATTTACGAGCCATTATAACAGTGGGTATAAACTAACTATAGTGACGGTTAATTATATTTTATTAGAGACCTAGATTAACACCTGATTGAATACACGTTGATTAAGGAAGCAACCCGTCCGATATCAATTGATATTAAATTATACCGCTATTCCCTAACCTTATAGTCAGTAGTTCCTAATATATAGTTTATTAAACGACCGACAAATTGTTGAATGTCTATAAATTACTTAACAACTTACAAGTAATAACAAGGTTCGTGTAATTAGAATTATTGGAAATAAGCGAAATAATTGAGTTTTTGTTGCGTTTTTCACATGTTGTAATCAGAGTTATTCAGTGAAAACTTTTATTTCATAGACCAACTTACGATTTTTAATTGTGTGAGCTTCTATAATATTACTCAGATTCAGATTATTCATTGTGTTCTGTGGTAACGGATGACATGGGATTTTCAGACGTCTTACTTTTCACCTATGGTCTTAACACTAGATAGCTTTCTTGTTTGATCAGTCTCTTTAGCCAAAGTACAAAACATTAAAATCATCAGTATAAGAATAAAAGAAGAACGACAAGAGCGATTCTCCCTGAGTTAACCCATTATAATTGAATAGGACAAGTTAGTTTAAAAACACCAGTGTGTTCACACATACTACTGTACAAACGAAACCAGATTATGTATTCTGACAGCCACGATCAGAGATTATGATTAATAACGCAGGCAATTATCCTACTTGCAACCGCAGATTTCCTCGAAAAACATATACATTCACATTCCCGGGGAAAGCTGAAGTCGACCTTTGAGACCAGACATGACTTGCATGTAAGTGCTAGATCTTCCTATTGCTGGTCTATGGCCTCAAATCTCTAGAACATTGGGTGGTCTCGATTTTCAGTGGATCGAAATACGATCGACAGTTAACAATTTGATTTTAAAAAAGATAAATCGAGACTTTTGGTTTTTATCCTAACAGTGGTACTTGACAATCGGGACTATTTTGAAAACTTCAAAGCCTTGTAACTTCGCTCAGAAACGAGTAATTCGACTGAAATATATTCTGTTTGCATTTTCTATTTTTGAATTATTATAGAGAAACGATTAGCTCTTTGTCCAAATCATGTATATATAATGCATCGTTAATGATCGCCAGCATTTTCAAACCCGTTTTTCTATAAAGCTGTTAAAGGCCATACAATTGTCGTCAAAAAAAACCCCAACAAGTTATCAAATGTCGGCGTGTATCAATTATTTATTGTCTTGTGATGCGTCTAATTTATGTGTTTTATTTGATTTTTTACAGTAAGTTAAAAGTGCGTGATACAGTCTGTAACACTTATATGCAACATTTTCTATTCAGACAACTGGTTGAAAACCAGAGTAACATTTTGTGAACACGTTTCCTATTTTAATTTCAACTTTGTCCCTTCACTACGAGAAATATTTCCTTTTTATTGTCACAGTAGGAAAACGGCGCGTGTGTGTGGTCTACTTATCTCGGATAATTGGGGACAGAATTTTCGATCTAATCTCGAGGGTAAAAGTGATACGGTTTTGTAAAATGTTTTAGACATACGCTATAGTGACGATTTTTATGAGTTTCGAGTGGTTTATTCTTAAGAGGCTATAGAAAGTGTGGCGGATACCGTCGACGATGTCAATCATATCAATGTATATATTATGCGTACAATACACTAGATATATCAATTGTGTATTTAGAATAAATATGAGTCTATTGACATAGCATTCTCAACTGTCTATTATATATCTAACTGTTATAGTATTCTCACTTCATTATATTATCATTTCATAGAATCACGCAGAATACGTATTGAGAAATTATTGTGGTCAAATCATTTATCTATTTTCAGTACATGGATAGTAGATTTATAGGTCTGTACGTTATTGAACTCGAACACCATCTAATTAAAGATATACTCACATCCATTTGAAGTTCATTATAAAAGTATACAAATTTAGCTTTTCAGGTTTAATTACTGAAAATCAGTCAATCGAAATTCAATTAAAATGATAAAATGAGATAAGGTTTAAGTCACGCATGTACCAACCGAGTTAATAAAGGCCAGAATGTGCCATACTTTACGATTTGGGATCTTTAACATGTTCCTCCAAAAAGACTAGACTACATGCTTTTCATTGTCAGCTTTCCATCCCCCTCCTTTTATTTTACATGGTGAAGCTTGACATCGAGATCGAACCAGGAGCCTTTGATTAGCAAGCCAGCGCAATATCCACACTGCGACTCCCTACGTTTATATAGTTAAAGATAAACACCACAAAACCAACGTCGGGAGAGAGAGAGAGAGAGAGAGAGAGAGAGAGAGAGAGAGAGAGATGGGGTTTAACGTCCACTCGACACATATTAGGTCATTTCGGGACTAACACATGGTTTAATTTTATTTCAATATTTCGCTTGCGCGTAGGGGTCTTTGGCAGTGGGAGGAAACCGGAGTACCCGAAGAAACCCACGAGGTTGGACAGGCGACCCTACTCCTTGCCAATCACCGTCGGTTTCTGAAAACAAAAGTTTGATTAATTTTGCCATAGTTTAAAGCGGTAATAAGTTTATACAATCCAATATAATTTGTCGTCATAAATCAGTTTTAAGCATACAATAATTGTTGAATATGCATATTAATTAAGAAATTTTAACAGTGTAAGCTCTGGTTCTATAATAATGGCAATTGACTATCTCTATAATGCCGCTTTCTCTAAACTATGGAAACCCGCTGCAGCCTTTTTTGAAATCTTAATATTTCGCTTTTACTTTCTTGCGTTTGAAAATCCCTGCCTTCTCGCTTCCTCGCACTAAAATTGAGAAATCGAGATTATAAAATGATTGCAACAGGCTTCCATAGTAGCACCGTAAAGGAACCGTATTTCTATCAGCCTACCAAATTTAAGAATTAAGAGTCTCCAAACGTTGTACTTAAGAAATGGGATGGTTGGTTTTTAGAAATACAGGTCTCGCTATAATAGTTAAAAAATAGATAATGAAAACCAAATATGCTGAATTCAGTCAAATTGCTTAATCTTAACTGCAATATTAGCGATTCAATTTCCGGCTAGTCTCGGTCGTCGTTACTAACGTTTGCGTTAGATTATTCATCACAAAATGTGTCAAAATCCAGACTAACGATGACATTGAGAGTTGATTATGGTCTGGATAAGTTAATTAATGTCTAATTAATAAAGTTAGATAGCATTTCGCGCCCAAAGAAAGACCTGCACTAGGCAGATATAGCTGCTGCATAATGCATGTTTAATAAAAATATTGCTTCTGTAAACAACAGGTTTAATTGAGAACATGTAAATAGAGAACATGTAATAGAAAAACGGTGTTGAATGTGGCTGTATCACAACCATAATGACATTTTCATTTGTCATGTATAATACTATATATTCGACATGTCTCTAGAGATTTGATAGTATTTATTTTCCTGACTTCCGATACACCATGGTGATATTGTGTAACGTTCAACATCAAGAAAAACTGACACACCAATACAATTATAGTTTTCCTGATCATTCAACGATATATAAAGTTCTGTTTTATAGTTCATTTGTCATGTTTTAAATCGATTAACTTTCATGACCCATCTAAAAGGATTAAATAGAAAAAAAAAATAACACCCATCAACCAATACAATATACAGTGTACGAACAGAACATGAATGATAATAACCACAGTGGAGGTATTTCTGCACTCATTTAAATAACTAAATAAGCTACAGGGGGTTCAAATATATAACCCACTCATTTAAATCTGAATTATAATATGGCCATAAATAGATATAAATTTTATACATGTGTGCATATAATTTCAACATTTAAAATCTATTTATGTCAGTGGGGTATTTGGAATTGAGGGAATTGCACCAGGTTTTCTTTTGTTTTTGTCTTTGCTTCCAAACACGTCCCAAAATAGACATTACTGGATTTTATTTTGAACTCATCAAAAACACACACGCCCTTTATTATACACTGAAGTATGATTAAACATACATTATGCAAGAGCTAAATCAGCATATTGTAAGTCTTTCTTTAGGCCTGAAATGTAATATTTTCTATTAATTAGAAATTAATTAACTTATCCAGACTACAGTCATCTCTAGATGGCGTAGCTAGCCTGTGATATTTGTTGGGTTGTGATCCGATTTGTTGCATAACTTTCCTTCAAGATTTAAAGATTAAATGGATAATCGAGACTATGATTCTTGGCGTACCGACTTTAGTAATGATGATCGAGGCTAGGCGGAACTTTCATTCCCTTAATTCTCAGTTCATAGTGGATCAATTTGACTGAAATATTCTGCAAATTGCCTTTACATTATCTAGTTTTTAACTATTACAGTGAGAACTGACAACTCATATCTAATCTCCCATAATCTATCTTTAAATATGATTAGCCATATAAGAAAGTCTGCTTATATTTCCGCGCCGTCACTACGACACTCCCGATAGACATTGAATATTAATTCAATAGCATATCTTTTAAAAACAGCTAACGGATTTAGTTCGGGATTGTTGATCACTCTTTCATTTGTGCATTAGCAGTTTTTCCGTGGTTTAGATACCGACTATATTGGCTTGTTTGCATAATGTTTACTGAACAACATTATTATATATATCTAGTTCACTTAATCACACGCTTTCAATCCATTAAGTTAATATGAAATAACATAGGATGTACATCACTGAATTTCAATAAACAACCGTGTTCTATAATATATGAGATATTTTTAAAAACAATTTTTTTAAGGGAAGTATTTGTGGTCGTCCAATTTGATGCGCCATTAGAAGTAATTATATTTCAATCGGAAACTCCGCGTTAAAAGATAAAAAACACATTATACGCGTCTAACAGTAACCCCTGTACATCAATCAAACCTTTCTCTAATTCACGAGTCTCCCATTTTTTTATACATCACTAACATCAAAGAAATCAAATATCTTTACCGTCAAAAGTAAACTAGAGCCCTAGCTACACGTGTTTAATTTAAAGGTATAATGCTGACATTTAACTAGGACAATGTCGAGCTATTCACGAATTGGACACAAGGATTAAATCTATGCAAAAACTGAGCAGGAGAAAGGTCGTGTTTGCTAATGGCTTTTTGGGGGTAATTTGTTAGGCAAGCATAGACTTGTCATTGAAATTCATAGTAAAGGGAATGGCAACTGTTCACGTGGTTATGTGAAATATATATAAAAAGTTCAAGGCTTGTATAGTTATCAAAGTAATGTTTTGTATCTATCATTTTTCTAAAATGTATAAGGACCCCTAGAGAAGGAGTCGCCATGGGGTTTCCCGTTGCATCCACGAATACTTAACCAACAGAGATTTTATTAGCTTCTACAAAAATTATATAAAGATGGGATGACTTGAAAAACTCTTGTTAGTTGTAAAATTTAGGTACATTAAATATAAATTCGTATGACATAGGTTTGTAATCTTGCAGAGCAGATCTGTGCGTCTACGTTATATTTTTTTAAAAAATATAACGTATACGCTGGAGATATGTCAAGTCCCTTTTGAATAGACTCACATTGTCTGGGAAGGAAATGATCCGGTAAGAAACCTCTGATTTAAATAAACCCATACAAACATTACACCTGACCAAGACGCCGGCACTTCTGTCAGACCATAATACATCGGAATAAATCGTCAATAATAATCCTGTAGAGGAAATGATTAAAACTGTCTTTAAATTATATTTGTAGATTGTATGATATGTTTAATATTTTACTTGACATATCTAATATAAAAACCCAGCCTAATCTCTACTACACTTATGACACTAATATTTTTATTGTTCGCAACCTAGCAGTCAATGGTCGGTATTTTCATGCATCGATTATCGCGAGTAATATTTTTCTCCTTTGGTTTTGTAGATTTAATAACAAGCTGTCTCTCCATGTCTTTAATCTGAAAGATGAATGCGGACTCACGAGGTATTAAAATAGACAGGATAGCCGCGTTACTATTATTCATGTTGGTATATGGAGTTTAAATTCCATATCATTATCCCTTTTTTTAATATAGCGTTTCGGTTTCATCAATTATTCCACGTTATCTATAACTAGTTTAATGGTATAGAGACATTCATGGAATGTGTGAACATGCTTCCATACTTCACGGGTTGTCTTTTAATACAACATAGAATACAGGGTATTTGGTTACTACCCAGCCAATTTAGCCCCCTTATTAAATATAGATTTATGATATTAAACACTAGGTGGAAACTGACCTTCCATAAAAAAAAACCAGCCAAAAAACAAAAACAAAACGACCTTGAACTTCAAAGTACAAACGTACCACCCTCTCCCCCACTGAAACAACTACATGTAGATCTATCCCATTCCCCTTCACATATTCCCATTGATGCACTCTGCTTGGGTTGCGTTGAAATAAACTATTCATGGCATTTCCCAGTATTTCTTTAGCTACCCGTGGTAGGACTATAATAATTACATTGGGGTCGCAGTCAAACTCTTTTTTATTGGCCCTAAACTGCAAGAACACCATTAAATTTGGGAATTTTAGACTCGATCATTAAGTATTACGACAATTAAAGCAACATCCTTGCCAAGGGAATAAAAGTAGTAAGGCTATCGACAGTCAGGTAAAGATGACATATGCACATGGACGATAGGAACTAAGTGACAAAGGTTATACCTTAGAGGGTAATTATAAGAAATTGGATATATTTATTACTTAGCTTTCCTAATATAAACAATGCATATAAATTAACTGTAGTCAGAGCACCCATGATCAACTGTTGGTCAATCCAGGTGATAATACACAACCACATTAAACAATAATAATATGGATATACCTGTTACCGCGGATCGTTTCACTTCGCCGAATAGAGGGCAATGAAACGATTTACCTACTAAGCCATCATAATACTGTTATCAAACAATGAAAACCCTATCAAAAGATGTCCAAAATAACATCTTTTCTATCATCGAACGTTATCTTCTATAAATTATATCAAATAGTAAAACTAGATATAACATGTATCTGTATTGTTTCATCTTACTCAACAACAAGATGTGTGAAGAAAATGTCTATTTGATTTGGAGTGGTGAACACCTGTATGACACCTGGTTACAATAGTATCTATCTATCTTACCCCACCTTACACCACAATATACCATATTACTAGAATTATCTACCTTAACAATAAATCCCTGACCAATAAAACTTTATACCAACGTCTACTGCGTGACAAATTGAAAGTAATACCATATTGAGAAGACACAGTTACGGTAACTCAATAATTTAATTGTTTCCCATCTCTTTTCACCTAGATTTTAACTGATTTATTAGCCCAGGTTGGGAGCAGAACAGTTGGACGTTAAACCCCATTTCATTTCATTTACTATTTATTTAAAAGACGATATATCCTACCCTTGAAATGGAATTCGTTGTTTAACTTGCAGTTAATGCTAGCTAGATTAGACTTACAAGTTACTCAGATCATTGGCGAACATCTTTGTAGTGTATTCATAAACCTCGTGGATCTGAATCGTTTAATTAGGGATTTTATGAAATTGTGGCAGTGACGACCAATATGCACATTTTTTCATTTTTAATGAAACGTCTATATCACAAATTAGCTTTGGTTTCTATGTTAATTTCGCACAATTAAAATTTCAGGCTTGGTATTTTAGGTACCAATGAGATGATACAAATTGAAGCACTGCTCGCTCTGCCTAATACTGCTTAGGGTTCATTATGTACACACCATATTGATACAATTATGGCGTTGTATGCTGGAGGGACGCATATGATGCATGATAAATATAAGTAAATATAGTTACCAACCAGGCATATAGTAAGTATAAAGAACGGTATCAGATAAGTAAACATATATACTAGAGATTAGATCTATTTTATCACCTGTATACACAGATTACCACACGTTACATATACAACCCCTTTATACTCATTTCTTATATATATACTTAATCTCCTAATCCTATCAACTAGTCGCTTTATATAGTTTCACACTCTACATTAATACTACATCAAAGTGTATATCTAAACATGTACGAACAGTTCAATTACATCTGTTTGATCTACATTGGGTTTGGTTGCGTCGTCTTTAGTTCTGTGGAACGTGTGGCTTTTCAGTTTTGATCAATTACGACCCTAAGCTACCTTTCTTGATTCTCAAGGTTAAGAAACGATGATCTTTTAATTCAATGTCTAGCTTGTATTTCCCCCATGTTTCCCTGGTTTATAACGTTAAATACAACCCTTCTACTCTTCTGGTAGTACCTCTAACCCACTCATCTTGTCAAAGATTAGTATGGTATCTGCAGATACGAACCAGGTGCTTTCCCATCTTCCATTTCCAAGAGTGCTTTATTAATCAGACGTTTTGGTATCATGACTTTCTATAAGTTACACAAAAGAACCCGCCCAATTTATAGAGTTCGTGCTCTGACACTTCCACCCTTTGCACCTACAGTTCTGATGATTGCAGCTTAGATTTTCCTCCTCGCAATTATTTGGTCGTCATAAGCTTATATGCCGTCTAGTATCATGTGAATTTCATGTCTAGTACGTTTGTTAGTTCTGCTGGTGCTCTCTGTACAGCCCAGCCCAGTCCGTCTGGAAGTATTGTTTCTGTTTCCTGGCAGTGGTCTCTTGAAACTACCAAAATTTGAACATACGTCTCCTGCATCACAATGTCTTTCTAAAATTAGCATACAATGACGTCATTGAGGTATGAAAGGAAATTGAAACTAAATGAGATGCTGGTCGATTCATAACCTGACAAAAGAGTCTCTTGGTTTTATATAAAATTCTCATATGCCAAGTTCCTATCAATGATAATGGCCTCTGAAAATATTCATTCGCCCATCCCCGGGCCGTTTCTTGTTCCGTGAATGTCTGTAATATTAGAGACATAAAACTTAACTGTAAAATCAACACAACAAAGGTCAATTTGGAAATACCCAAAAAAACACACCAGGAAGGTATATAGGCAGGTCACCTGACTCCCAGTCACACCAATCTTCCGACACATGTAACGACGATATAGGCTGTGGCACAAGGGTTACAGCACCACCCGAACTTTGTATTCAGTAGCCAAAGCAACCTCCCTTACTTACAACAATTAACAGTTACTAATTGGTTAAATAAGAAGCTTCTTGTAAACCAAGTGCAAAATTTCACTAAAAGCCCATTCATTCTCCGAACACGTCGCGATAAACCATTAATTCTTAGTAAATATGGAGACCATCAATCTGTCACACGACTTTATAAATATGGTTGGCACATGACATTTTACATCTTGTTAAACAAAATTCACGAACAACCCAAATTATAACACTTATGCCATGCGAATAAAATATATTGGTTTGAATAAGTATTACAAGTTTATTTAGTTGATCAGGGACGATAAGGAAATTCTACTGTGCCTGATCTTTTGGTAGGTGTGAAGACCGGGGCAAGGAAATCGACGGAAAACAATATGGCCTGTCATCGGGGTTTAGAGGAGTCATCACAAACTTCATATGGTACAACTAAACGTAATAAAAATAGTTGTTTAGAATCGTGGCGTAATGGACTACTGATGGGTTGATAGACTCACTCCAGTTAAACAGGCACGTGGATATAACGTTGATTTCCGGTAAACGTGCTGTGACGTCAATGTTAACCTTTCATCAATTTGATGATGGCCTGGTATTAAAAGGTTATAAAATTGTAGTTAATGTTGGTATTTTTAAACAAGACTTTGAAATTGAGTGTAAGAGTTTATATTGACATTTTGTGTTTTTACGTCATTTTAGTCCACAAACTTCGCTTTCAATGATCAAAAGGCTACTGTCTACTGCCTGTATAAAAACACCAGAAATAATACCACGTGTAAAATTTAGTTCAGACACATCAACAGTTACCCAAAGAACTCGCATTCTACTTAGGCATCTTGCATGAAGACCCCAGAAATCGATTAAGCACCATTTTCAACATTTAGGCGACGTCGAGTTTATCCCTAAATCAACAGGGTGCAGTGGATTTTTGAATGACATCACCATGGGGGAATGGCGTATTAGATTGTAATGGATTTAAAAAGTAAATAAATGGCGCGTGGTTATTGAAGCTAAACATCGATTGCCGTATAATCGATACAAATACACGTGTGTATTTCAATTTTAAAGAAGAAAATTGTTAAGCCCGTCGGAAATTTTATCCCCTCTGTGTGGATGTTTCTTAGACAAGTTGTTGACCAAACACCCACACGTGTTCATAGGATAATCCTTTTGTATCATATTGTAAACATTATTTTACTTACTATTAATCCTTAGATCAATATTATGTTTGATATTTAATTCACAAAATATGTGTATATATAAAAAATGATCTTAGAAGATAAGTATTTTGTTTATCATATAGCATGAATTAAAGTAGGAGAGTAAAACGGCCTGAATTTTAATTGAAACCTTCTTAAACCATGGTTCCCTATTTGAGAGCATTCTGCAGGTGTTAATACTAAGTCGATTAACATAGAATTTGCATCAGGGCTAATGAAGGTGGGCATACACTATGCAATGTGCCATGGAGGAAATTTTGCCCGGACACCGGCACTTAGACCTGTTATTTCCAATCATTTTGGTTTTTTAATCCCACGCGAATGGCTATACACTGTTCCTTTAGAGGTCCTTGGGGACACCACGACAGAAGATCCAGAGGAATTTTCTCTGCCATCACTCGGATCAAACCCGTGACATACAGTACTGATCCACACGGTTCCCGGTATGCAAGGATTGGTAATATCACTACAGCTAGAAAATAACGGAATTAAAGAGTATTTTCGCCCCGTTTCTTCACCGTTCTCTGGACCATGTAAAAACCAGCTTAAAATGATTGGGTATTTTAGGGTTATAGTTGATGAACTATAGGTGTTTAATGTCATCAGTTTATGTTTACTACCACAACACACTATTTACATCACACCCAACAAAATATAACCACAGACCAAGTAGTTCCTCTAGCAAACACTGTCTACAGGAGCGACGGAACGCCGAAAGGCTCAATCGACACGATCTGACAACACATGCGGAAATATTCATGCCATACTTAGCATCATCATCGGAAACCGATGTGCTATTTGATTTATGTGCAGGAACGATAGTATCAAAATTATAGTCGCTATATTTTGTAGAGATGCAGACGTGGAATCGGTCAGCCAGACGGTATAATATATTGACACCATCTTGATTATATTGATACAGCAAGACATTCCGTAACCTTGGACCCCAGACATCCAACACAACCGTTTACACTCACTCGGAAAACGGATATTATTTTATTTTCCAAATGAACTATGTCTGGAATTCTGTATGCTGTTTCAATGTTTCTTCTCTTGTTTTTATCAATAAATAAAATACCGATTCTGACACGAGCGGTTTGCATTACTGGTTTGTTTTTTTTACAAAACGAAAACATTCTTAGGGTTCAAATAAATTTAACTAGCATTGTTGAAATTTCCCCAGGAAGTGAGAGTTATTTAGAATCGTTTTTTATTTTTATTTTAACTGTTCATGCAATTGTTATTTTTTGTTTCGTTTAAATCAACATGTAAATTATTTTAAGATTGTACCTAACAGTACACCATACTGTACCTAAACAACGTGTACCTGAATGAAAATCAAAGAGTGTAAAGATATGGGGCGAGGATACAACACATTTTGAAGTTGGTATGGACAGGTCTGTAGTTGTCCAGGTAGAACAATCACTGTCTTTTTTCCAAATTTCAACGCACTGTAATCCGGTGCTTAACGACTCAACTCATTACACTATATGTCGATTACACTATATGTCGAGCACAGACACAATCGACCTTAGAAGGTCGTCAAAATACAAAGTCCGATTGAAGAAATAGAGTAGCAAAAGTTGTACCGAACGCTCCTATAGCCAAGGGAGGAGGGGGGATGGCCGAATGGTCAGCACGTGCGTGCTGTATCATAAAGTCTGTCATTGAGTCACTTGGCGTGATTTCGGATCCCCGGTTGTACGTGGCAAGGAGTAGGGTCGCCTGTCCAACCTCGTGGGTTTTCCCCGGGTCCTCCGGTTTCCTCCCACTGCTAAAGACCCCTACGCGCACAGATTTATTGAAATAAAATCAAACCATATGTTAGTTCAGAAATGACCAAGTTTGTGTCGAGTGGACGTTAAACCCCATTTTTCTCTCTCTCCCTATAACCAAGTTGTATTAGGCGTTCCGGAATGAATACGCATACTATAGCGGGAACGTACATGTTCACCTCAAGGGCTACAAGACGTGGTACGCTTTACAAACTTTCAACAGAAAATATCAGCCTTGTATTATGGAATATTATTAAACAAACCTGTTTTTTATTACCAAATTTAATAACAATTCAAGATTGTAATCAAATATTAAAATTATAGGCGGCTTTATATACAAATTGTGCATTGTCAGACAAAAATATATATATGCATACGTTGCTTCTTCATTGATAAACGTTCCCGCTACAACAAGTCTGGACAAGATGAAACTGTATAGTGTACACTTGTATTTAGTATGTATGATTTTCACGATACGATTAGAATTTAAAGGGACAATTAAATGGCCCCCGCGTAGTATTTCATGGCTTATATTATTTATACAGCAATGATTTAGCACGCACTTTCACCAAGATAAGCATATTACTTACATATAAATACACATATTGTCAAGGGTCCTTATTATCACCGATAATTTAGATATAGAAGTAAATAACCCCCCAATTGCTTTCAAAACCCTTTATAATTTTCAATATTTATTGGAATATAACCGTTTGGTGTAAATAGAAAAGAGGCAATTGACATGTCGTTTTTGGGTGTAATTACATAAATTTAGCTCTCGGTGTAATTTGGTATACATATCTCTAAATCAGAGTAATGTATTCATATTAAATCAGTCAAACTTCGCTGTTGAACATTCCTGTTATCACCAATAAAGGTTTTGCACCGAAATATTTTGACACGCGCTTGGTGCATCTACGTGTTCCTAGTGTAAATAACCGCTCGTACGAGACGCCTACACATGTTTAGTGAAGATGGCATGAACCTAGTAACATCCTTACTTAAAGGGGCATTAAGTAAGTTTAGATAAAGATCCTACGGTTAAACAATAGATAATGAAAAGGGAATGTGTTGAAACTTTCAGTCAAATTATCTCACTCTGAACCGTTCAGTGTAGACTCGATTGTTATCGATACCGTTGTTAGATAATGAACGGTTTTGATTATCCATTTTTACGTTAAATCATCTTATCACAAAACGTATTTAAATCTACTTAAAATAGGAGCCACCCGATGGCATCGAACGTTGATTTTGGTCTTGGCAAGTTAATAAATGTCTTATTAATAATCTATACAAAATTTAAGTCATGAAGAGATACAAGCAATGGGCAGATTTAGCTCTTGCATAATGTATGTTTAATTATGCTTCGTACGTACTAATAAATGGTATATAAATAAGTTGGCCGATTAAATAACTTTGTAATAGGTACGATTTATTCGGACCAATTTGCCTTTCTTAAATTATTGCTCAAGCGTGAGGCTTATTGAAAACAGATATAACAATACAATTACACTAAATTAAGCTAAACATGACTCGATCAAATGAATGATAAACTATATCGCTGTGTCAAATAATGCTCAATAACTAAGCGAAATGAAACTTTTTTAAGATTACGGATCACCTCGACACTTGGTCTCTTCTCGACGTATTTTGCATTAATTTTACCTTAGCCTTTTTTTTTTATAAACTTGGTCTTGGCATTTAGAAAAGTTCAACAAAGAATAAATGAATATCACTGTTGTTAACAAATGTGCTGTGGTTATCGCTAGCTCGGGTGATTCACGTCAACAGTGTCAGTATCTTCTAAATGAAACTGGACTGGGTAGCGTTATCATAGTTTATTGCTTTCTACTAAAAATCATAAATTCTATAGTTCGTCAACTCATTCGTGAACTATAACCACTTGTTTATAAGACCAATCCAAATAAATATAAAAACAATACTTTAAGTAATCACCATCCATGTTTCATAACAAAATAAAATCACAGATAACAATCTAAATCTTATTAAAGGGGTAACAAACGTGTGTCGAATTGTTGTTAATATTAATTCATTCTTCGTCCATTGATTTGTTTTAAATACGTTCAGTCAGCACTATCAATCGATTGTTGTTGATGTCTGTAATTTTAAGGTGAATTAAATAATAAATTAGAACATTTAAGGGTCTTTTATAGAAACACATAAATTGTATTGGGGCAACCATTCGCCTTGCTGAACACATACGAAATCAAAAGGCTGTTATGAATTCATTTAAGCAACAAATTAAAGACACTGATGTTAGTATTTAGTGAATACGGAATAGAATCTACTCTATCTCCGTAGCCGAATTTAGTATAACCTATACACGTGTACTACTAATTGTGATAAATATCAAGCACACGATAAACGCAAAATAAATGTATTACTTAAATCTATGTTTTCCACGCCTCACCGACTTCATATGCTTTTCCCGCGAAAACTCAGACGCTGAAGTAAGAAACTAAAATAAACTACTACATCAGACATTTTTTTACGCATTTGTCGCCTTTTTATAACTTAATAAAAAAAAGGTCAATGACATTTTAAAAAAGTGACGTCACCGCAAACAGGTCTGAACATGCTCCATGTTTTCGGCGATTTCTATTCACACTCTGTAACGTTCTCTGTTTGTAGAAGAATGCAGTGTTTACCACCTATGTCTATACACTTCAACAAGTATGTCTTCTTATCTCAGATATTATAAAAAGGTGTATCTTTTCCCGCCAAATAATGGGGTGATGGCTACTAGTCATCATTAAGTTATTTCAGTCCGGAAGAAACACTGGTCTGACTCATATTTTATTTTAATCTTTTGTGCATGCCCCTATTTAACATGTTTGTCCTCTCTGAAAACATTAGTAGTCATTTAAAATTCCCTTTTGTATATATATATATATATAGACCACTTGAAAAAAATCGATTCCCAAAAAATAATAATAAAAACCCCAAAATACGCATATGCGTACTCTTCTTATGGGCGGAGAGGCACGGAAATATTTGTAACCACGATTTTACAGCTAAATTGATACCCATATAATGGCAATTTCTATGAAATAAAGAATTACTGAAATGTAGCGGAAGTTTTATTTTTCACCTTGAGGTATTTGTGCGCCTGTTAAGGTCGCGTCATAGATGACATAATGACAATAAGTAGTTTAAAAGAGAACGATTACCACCTTATGTCGAGACAGATTTATCTCTTATCACCATAGTACTAACATTAAATGAAAAGATGGGTCGAGGGAAAGACCTAGGGGTTATACGAGTTACACGGTTGAAGATCGTTTAAAAGTGGCCCTTTGTGAAGCTCACGTGAGTTGTAATAGCTGATCATTAAACACACATTGAATACCATTTAACCAGGAAAACCATATCCGGACACAAATACCCATGTCAAAATATTTCAAGGAAAATGAACAAAACCTGAAATTGAGAGGAAGCGATTACAAGGAGTCGAGAGAAGATAGAACAGAAAGTGTCATTGTTACAAATTATAGTTCAGGAAATATGTGGTTAGGAAATGCACATCTTATCTAAAGAAAAAGGTGCAACTTCAAATGTATGTACTGAGTAAGCCTGGGTTTTTCCTGTAATATAAGTTACTATAAGGAAATGAAATGGGCTTTAACGTCCTATTGTTCTGCTCCAAACTAGGCTAATGAGGCGGGCATACGCCATATTAGGTGCTACGGAGGAACTTGTACCTAGGCAGCGGCCTACCCTTATATCAAATTCCACCTGCCAAGGGATCTTTCACGTGCACGCCAAGGTGAACACGGGACCTCGGATTTTCGTCCCATCCGAACGGCTAGATAGCTGTCCTTGTCAGGACCCCCACGTCCTGCACCACTGATCGTCAATATAAAAATGATCACTACAGTGGTTGACGTTTTTTTCCGACTGTTTATACCAAGAACACTTTTAATCATTTATGACAATGGAAGTAGCCGACGTAAGCAAAGTAGAATTTACAATTTGGAGTTTATATATAATACGTATTGTCGTATATTTTGAATTTTTTCAACATTCATTATCTTTTGCTAATCCCACTTTAAGAACGAAAGTCCAATCTTTTAATATATAAGTACGTACAGGTGACAAACACACACAAATTATATTTAATCCTAGCGGGGTGATAAGAGCGACAGTTTAACTGTGATTATAACATTTTAAAAGTTCATGTCTTATATTTCATTGAACTTTATAATGCTCTAATAAATTACTATTGTCTATCAGTTACACCGTGATTAAAGGGTGCGATATATAGATAGTCATAGGGTCATTTGGCGTGAACTAGCATGCACTTATACAGTTTATATACACCATATTGAATTAGCTATAGATTTACAGACCGCTAAGGTAGAGAGAGGTGTCATTAGAAGTAGACGACAATGTCACGGATTTAAAGGGTTAATCTAATTTCTTTTTGGAATTTATAAACAATGTATCTAGGTATAAATTGGTGTAGTTAAAGATGCTGAAAGCATTACATAGGATCAACTTGTCATTAAGAAAAGCTTTCAATTTGCAAATATAGGAGTTAACCGCCATTGTTCCTAAAAACGATGCGGATTAGAAATGTCATCACAAATCATACTTCAAGTAGAGAGTTTAATAAAAGGTAGATTAAAGACAAACAAATAACAATGAGTATTGTCTTGCATTAGTATCAATATAGGTGATAGATAATCTAATTATTTTTACCTGTCATATTGATAGGCTGTCTGGTCGTTAATACATGGATTATATTTTACTGTGGGAAAACATGGGCCTTATAATCATTATTACTAGAACAAATTATATCAGACGCTTTATAGTGAATAGTACTCTTAATGACCATTTGATTCATATTGTAATTTATTTGGTGGCTTAGTGGACAAGACTCTATAGCCTGGACGTGTTCGATCCCTGCATTGGCCGAGAAAATTCATCTAGATTTTCCGACTTGGTTTCCACTTGTCAGTGGTGCAGGGACTACACAGCTGTCGTAATGGGACTCTCCGTTTAGCACAACTGACAAGGACAGTTGTTTAGTCGGTCGGATGGGACGACAAATCGAGGTCCGTGTATGCATCGGCATGCACGTAAAAGATCCCTCGGTAGTTGGAATTCGATGTAAGAGTTGGCCATATTGCCTCTTCCCGGGCTAAATTTACCTCATAGCACAATGTATGACGTATACCCGTCTTCATTAGACTAGTCGTTAAACTCATTTCATTTTATTTATTTACTATTATGCTCCCCTCCCCACCCCCATCCTGGCGAAACGTCATTTCTGTGTCAGATTGTGGTCGCCATATCACATAATTACAAGGTTTATGCAGAGTTATAGGTCAAAATTTAATAAACATTTTGTAATTCTGTTTCTGTTCCACATGAAAACAATATGTTCCAACCTCAGTAAAAACGTACATTAAATAATATAAGAAATTGACCCATGTAAATCCGAGGGTAAACTGAGAAATAATGAGAACGAATCGCTGATTTGTTTAGTGAGACATAATGCAGTTCCACTGTGTTTTTTTTTGCATGATTGCAGGCTGCCAATTTACCGACATCAACCACCCACGGGGCCATTGATTCCTTTCAATACAATGCTACTTCGAGTTGACTGAGATTTTGCAGTATGTGACCCTGCGCGAGGCGATGTCTAATATTCAGGAGATAGAGAGGGAGAGAGAGAGGGGGGTGGGGGGTGACCAATCAAGCATTGCCACTATTTCACCGGTGAAACCCTTTTTTCCCTTATATTTCATGTAATCTGGAATTGTAAAATCTGGAAGTGGTATGCGTCATGTACTAGAAAACTATAATAGGGAACGTGATTCTACACTATTAGATAAGATAAAGTAGGCAATGAATGATAAGTGCGACCTGTCTGTGACACGTAATTTACATTATCTGCATCACTGGAGGTACATGTGACGTGTCAATCACCAGCTACCCAAGTATCTGTATTAGTTCCTCTAAACAAAAATAAACCAATCGTATTGTTAATGACATTTACGTCGGCGTACAACGTTATTTGTTTATATACATGTATGGCAGGCTTGTTGATTATCGTGAATTTATAGCGCACAATAACCAGTATATGAAGAAAAATTTAACATTAATTATTCCATTTAGACGCCAAACATATTTATGTGTTATTATATACATTTAAGGAAAGCTCGTCTGTTCTGGAATTTGTACCCATTTTCGCATCTGTTTGTCAGATTGTAATATCTATTCATTCATTAAAACATCCCCTGAACCAACGGAAAGACCAGTCCCTTTGAAGGTGACAAAAATACTATTTTTGTTATAAAGAATACGAGTTCTTTACAAATAGGTAATGCAGAGTCGTGCAGACTATTTCTGTTTCCAAAATGAGATCATTGGTCACTCGTTCACATTTTCCAACTTTAATTTGTCTCTTTGGAATTCCCAATTAATGCTCCTTATATATAATATACACTGTACAAAGTTCGATGATGGGCAAGATGATATAGTTCGATGCCAAAGCTAAATTTAATTTGCTCTTTTATTGTGATAGTAAACTGCGTCTATTTACATTTACTATTAAAATTGATTCGGACAGGTGGAAGATGGCAGGAAGCATATCCACCCTTCTGGCAGTAGTTGATATGTCCTGTTGTTAAGATAACTTCTGGTATACGAAGGGGGGTATGGGTATTATCTGTTGTTCAATTTAAACTAACATTCGTTTAACCAACGATAGAACTCTCTTATCGAGACTAGTTGCCCACTTCATGGTCTGTCATACGTCATATTGATGGATTTTGATATGACACTAGTCTTATCTTATCATGTTCTCGTGTCACAACAGCTAACTTACTACAATTTTAGCTTGCATGAATATTTTAGCGAAACATAAATTGATACAACGCGTGTATTATGCCATGATGTTTATAAACACACTTGATTTGAATATACCCACTTATTAAATATCTATACTATATAATATAGGTTTTAATTTCTAATAAAAATAGGACTTGAACCAAATATAATTGTAATGCAGTGCATATCAAGCGTGCTCTCCTTATAACACCAATTTGAAGCTGCATAATAAAACTCGTAAGTTTCCCTAGACACTAAAAGTATCAAACAAATGCAAATGATTAAATCAAGCCCTTTTGATTAGCATTATTAAAAAGAAATGAGTTAAGTATAAAAAATATGCATGTTAGTTCATTTCAAAATCATTACCACGTAAAAGAAAAAGAAAAGGCCAAAGAAGTACCCCTTGCTAAAGCCATTTCTTTAACTAAATATTTCTTTTTTGTTTAATCACAATATCAAACACATTTTACTGAAAATGTTATTGTTAAAGAAAAGTGTAAAAGATTTTACAAATGAGAGGGCGCATAAATTTACTTTAAATCGATCAATTATTGGATATGTTTTCTCACGCCAGGAGCTTTTTTAAATAGTAACACATGTGGATGTCATAAAGGCTGACAAACAGGTAGTAGCTAATCCCTTGTACCCCTTTGAAAAAGTTTTCTTTCTTAAACTTTGCGCCAAAAAGTTTTTTCCGCTACAGGTGAATACAACAGGTGAATAGTTAATCTAGCATGGCAGATGTATTGACCAATCACCAAGTTTTTCCCAGGCTTTATATGGCGTCCATAACAAACTCGACACTCTTTTTTGCATTAAGTCCAGAAAACCGCGCCAAAACTTGCAAACAGATGGTGCACCATTGTTAGTAAGAAATTCCCATGGACTCGAGGGACGCCTCTTTTAGCTCTATTGGCCCTCTCAGAATAAAGCAAACACCTATATAAAAATCACGGCTATGTTTAACAATACAAAAGTCACCGCTGTGTAATAGTATAGGGGCCATTCAACTATTTCTATCATATTATAACGTATAGTTGCGGTCAAAATTATACTTTTTTGCGAAGTGATGGAGAAAATTAGTTATTGAAAGAAAACCTTGGTTGGCATAGTTAGCAAAGAAATGGTTTCGCTTCAATAAGTAACCTTATAATTTTATCAATGCCTTGTAAAAATATTGTAATGGACTTTCTAACGTCACGTGATATGTACTTTACTGCAGGTGCGTGCGTATATTTCATTGACCATCGTGTATGACCACGATCCGATAGTTTTCAATGTGGTCAGTTTTTATGAGCTTTGTACCGTGACAGGTTACATGTTCATACTTGCTTTATGTTTTCGGGTAGGACGCGGCCTCGCCACGTTGACACATTACGCCTTTTTACTTCTGATTTGACACTTTGCTAAACAGATGTTTGGTTACTCGTAGTGACGAAGTCAAAGTTTGCGTTCTTAATTCAATACTGTATCAGGTGCTTTATAAAGTGAATAAAAAGGTTAAAAGATCAGCAATACGAGTGTTGTCGAACTAGTTTAATAATACCGTCTGGTTACTGGGTCACTTACTATGAAATTAATGTTCAATACCTCCTTCAAATTTTATTTGTGCGTGTTCATATTTAATGACGGTGCTCTATGGACGATGTGGGGTCGTCGACATATTGTTAGTGTCAGCGCGCACTGCTTTTGTTTGCTCATTAAAATTGTAAATGTCTATTGGTCATTAATAGGTATTACCCTACTGGATTAGATTATTTATGTGTTTATGGATAATATGATATAGTTGACACGGCGTCCAGGACGAGTGGTGTTTTGGCACTAGGCGTGACATAGGTCTATATTTAAATAATTAATATAATATTGTCATTAACTCCTATTTATATGACAATCATATTATATACTCCATTGTTAAGTTGATAGTTGTATGTTGTACCATATGATATTATATACTGACAGCTATAAGATATATGTAGTTTAACAATAGATATAGCGTCATTGTAAGTACTAATTGAATAATGTACAACATTATACTTTTAGTAAACCAGACAGAGATTAATCACATACATATGACAATGAAGTGTGCACTATAAAACAGCCGATTAATTTATCGTTTCAGATAGAATGCTTTCTAAACGCTTGTTATTTCAGAAGTATATCAATTTGAATGAAACATCATCGAGTCAGAATAAAATCGGAGGGTTGCTATGCTTTAATGTTGCTTATAGGTCAGATCCCAACTATTCATCCAATTAGAAATAACGTCCCACTCTTCTGCACCTAACCTGGGCTAATGGAAGACGGGTATCCGCCATACAGTGTGCTATGAGGGAAATTTTGCCCGGGCAGCGGCGCTACGGCCTACTCTTATATCGAATTCCAACTGCCAAGGGATCTTTTACGTGCACTCCAATGTGTACACGGGACGTCGGTTTTTCGTCCCATCCGAACGACTAGGTAGCTGTCCTTGTCAGGCCTTCGCCTTCCTGCATCACTGACACGGGGAAACCACGCCGGAAAATCGAGATGAACTTTCTCGGCCAATGCAGGGATCGAACACCAGACCTCGAGGCTGGCGAGCCAGCGCCTTGCCCACTTAGCCACCGTGATTCCCCCCCCCATCCAATTAGTTAAAATACCTACAAGGATATAGCGAGTGAGACTCTATCTATACACTTGGTACCACATTACCTATACGTGGCGAAGGATATCGTGAATGATACCTACTCCAAAACACAAGCGTACAATGTGCCAGAAACTGAGTATGACGTCATTGCAGCAGTTTTGGAACTGACATGATGTAAAAAATCGAGGTCCAAGGAACAGTTGTAGAATTTCAGGCTTCATGTCGACCATACTTGAATTAGGGGAGCCTTAGATATTCGTCGACGAGCGCCACCACCATGAACAAGGTGAGCAGTGGTCTGTGCCCAGTTTCAAAGATAATCACAAATAGGATGTATCGAGTCACCCAGATGGTTCCAAACTTCAATATCAGGTATAGTAATTGGGCCAGAACACACACAAGACCCCGTGAAGTAACATTCGAAGAATAGAGGCCAAACTCTGCGTCAATAAATTTTACCATATTACACTTACGTGTGAACTATAGAACTCATAATTCTTCATTGACAAACGGATATTATTGAATCAGATATTTGCGTTTCATAGAAATGTACGTATGTCGCCCAATAAACGTGTCAGCTATTATCTTGGATACAGAATCAAAGAAATCGAATTCAAATACCCAAAACGATTTCACTTGTATAGTGTAATTCAGAAAAGATATATATCTAATCTCAGACTCTAAATTGTTCGCCACATTTTAAACATTCATTATGCAAGAGCAAAATCTGCCTGTAGTTCTTTCTTTAGGCCTGAAATGTTATAAAAACTATTAGTTAGACATTAATTAACCTATTCAGACTCTCGATGTTGAGGCTAGCATGAGATTTTGGTTGGATTGTAGTTCGATTCACTGAAATATTTTCCTTCGTGATTTACCACTAAAATTGGATAACCGGGACTTCTGGTTTTGTCTTACCGACTTCAGTAATGATGACCGAGGCAAAGCGATAATTTCAATCGCTTAGTTCTAAGCAAATAGTGGATCAATTTGACTGAAATTTTCAGCAAATTGCCTTTATATTAGCTAGTTGTGGTGGGAGCTGCCAACTCGTGATCTAATCCCCCATAATGTATCTTTAACTAAAATGTAACACTTTATCAAATACATCAATAAGAATGTGCAGAGTTTTGTATTTCTGGATCAAAGATATCTCTCATAAACAGTGATTGAAAATTGTGTAAAATCCTAATTTAGGTCTGAGAATGATTTGTGAACTCAGGGCCCGGTGTTTTATCGCTGTTTAATATTGATGGTTGAAATATGGCTTTAAAAACACGACCAACACATACGCTCTTTAAATGTATGAAATGACGCTCTTCAAGTGACCCTCTGTAATACGTATGTTTTTAAGACCAATTTGTCATATCTAGTTTAGACATCTACTACAATTATTAGTATTATATATTTTATTTATTTCTCCCATCTCCATATAAACTTTTATGATTCATTGCTTGGCTTCAAAAATGGAGGATACATTGCCGACTCATCTCCGCCAATGATCTTTGTTAAAATCAAGTATAAGTAAAAGGGGAAGTGGTGCAAAATTCACACCAATCATAAGTTTAAACAAGTGATTATCATATCTGTCTACTGTTCGGTTAAAATACCGTTAAATACACTTTTATTGACTGGACTAACAGCGTGATGAAAATCAAATTCCTTTCTAAACAAACCCATTGTTCGGCACTTCGTCAACGTTGACCTGTAGAAATTGAAGACGAGACCCGCAGCAAATACCCATTATTTGTTTCAATTTGACCTTGGCGATCCACAGATCTGAAAAATGCTTCAAGTCGGTGATACGTTCGACCAGTCTCAAAACACTCGTATGCTTTCATTATACGAAATTGTCCTGACTAGAGGGCGGGGTTATGAACGGGGTAACGACGCAGGGTGAAGGGTCAATCGAGGCGCCTTCTAGTTATTATTTACCGTTTCAAAATTGTTTTTACCGGCTATATATCTCCTTGCCATATTTGAACAGTTGCAACCTCAATAGATTGCAAGGCGTTTATTTCCTCAAGAAGCCTTTTAAAGTAGTTCATTATTTTTCTTTTCTTGATTTCTATTGATATCTACGTTTGTGATGTTTGAATAGGACTTTTAACATCGTCCTTGCCAATTGCAATAAAATAAAACCCAGAAATAAATAACGAAAGCCTATTGTAGTGTACTTAAATTTTAATGTAGGACGACTCGGGGATATCAGCATTGTGTGTAGGGGAAATGTGATATGAATTTAATTAATCCGTTCCTAAGTTGTCATTCGTAGCCTGCACCCATCGATCATACAGTATTTTAATATCAACCGTGTGAAATAATTTCATCCGTCGTTTTGTATTGTCTGCACCTAAAATTACCTGGTTTTAATCTTCGCACATAAAATCTTTTAAGATCTTTACTCAAATTAAACAAGAAAGTATAGATTTTCCACTTAGGAAAAAATAAACCGGACCTTTCAGTTTTTGTCTATAAAGCCGTCAATGATAAACACATTTAACTATAAAGTCATCAAAAGCACAAACAGAAGATCTGGTCTATGAACACGAATCGGTATCTCCCACCTTTTGACTTTTTCATTTCTACAAGCGATAGTATGAGATATAGTTTGCTTTGATTTGATTTGCGAATTATCAAATTATCACGAGTAAACGTCTATGACAATTACCCATTTTTTTTAATTACAATTATAAACTAAACGTTCTATTTTTCAATCATTAGATTATATCTATGTTTAACTGCTGGTTGGCCTCAAGGACATTACATGTGATAATCGCGGCAAATTTTACGCATTAATAACATTGTTTGATAATGTTTTAGATAAACCTAATAAAACACAAATTGGGGTAAAGTTTCTGTATTAACTGTGATTTAACCTGTCTATAGAAATTAAGGCATCCATTGCATCTATTAGGACTTGGGTCGTGTGTTTTTTGTACAGAATATTTGACATATCATATCTGTTTCAAACAAAATACTATGTAATAGGATAGTTAACCCTTTGGAATATCCAGCAATTAATTTAAAAGTTAATACATACCGTATCTCAATGAATCAGTCTTATTTGGGGTTAAAACAAATATCAGATGACAAAACATGTCCGGTTTTAGTCTACCGTCACTTGAAAGGAATCTTAAACTTTTAAATGTATTGAAACACGGAGACCTTTCGGTTATTCAGCCAAATGTAAAGTTCACAATCACACCTCTAGTCTAAACTTTAACCCAAATATATTCTCATGTAAAACCGTTTAGTTTTGGTAGTTATCTCATGATTTTGACTGTTATTATTTATTTTGGTCAAAAGAATTCTGATAGTTAAAATACTCGAAATGACGAAAGGTCCCGGTCAAAGGGAAATAACCCGCGCTTATGCTATCCAGGCCATCGACGATAAGATTTCATGCTGGAAATAACCTGTACCATGTTCAGTTGAAAAATATATTCCCAAACTTTGGCAAACAAAACTCCGACAGACAAACAGCGGACTCCTTCCTAATAATTTGAAATTACATATTTTTATCCCCACTTGTTCTCACGGTCCGCGGAGTATAAATTTTGAAGAAAAAAAAAAACACAATTCGTAATAAGAGTTCGATTATTCCCTCAAACTCGTATAATATGGTTTAAATTTTCTTTTATCAACATTTAGAATTAATAATGTTTCTAGAATTTAGAAACATGTGAACTCAGTTTAGAATGTCTGCTTAAATACTGATAAATAACATTTGAAACTATGAAACTTCCCGGTGAAAGGGAAGTAACTTATTTGTAACATTTGAATTCTGACTGGTAATTATCTCCCTTATCTCTATTTGAATTGCGTTTTAATAAGCAGGTCTCTTTCTTCGCTTTACCTGGTACTTTTTGGTCTAGATTCGAAGAAAGGTAATTTATTTTCTGTCAGGGCTTGGTGATTATTCAAGATTAATACGTAAACAGGCATGAATAAAGATAAACACCTAGTACCCTAGGTGGAAGCGTATGGAGGGGGATCCTCGCCAAAACTCTCAATTTGTGAAAATACATTTGTCGATTTGTGAAAGTACATTTGTTAATTTGTCAAAATACAAAATACATTTGTCGATTTGTGAAAGTACATTTGTTAATTTGTCAAAATGCAAAATAGATTTGTCGATTTGTCATACAACAAAAATACATTTTTTCATGTGTGAAAATACACCTGTCGAACCTACAAAGCACAAATTTTGAAATAACACAGCTTAACTTTATAGTTTCAACATATGTAATTTCAACATTTGTATTTTCAAGATATGTAATTTCAACATTTGTAGTTTCAACAGTTGTATTAACGACACTTGCATTAGCAAGCCATGCATTAGCGAACTATGACCATATTTGGGTTGATGACGTTGATCATTATGGAGGGGGATCCTTGCCAACGATGCTGCAAGGCCTGGATGCCGGCCAGGAAGAATTTTTTTTTATTTTTTATCCCCTCCCCCCTAAAAAATTTCACATAGCTGAAATGGCGTCATCTACATGGACCTTATAATAAGGTCCATGTCTTAACTAAGAAAATGAGGGTTGACAAGTTACTTTTGTGTTAGGGTTAGTCCTTTCAGTGGCAGGTATTTGATAGCTGCCCTATAGCCAGTTTTGTACATTTCTGGTGATTCCTGATGGGTTAATCACACACAAGATGGTCTGGTATGAAAACAATATTAACACTACAGGTGCAGTTCTTATGAAATGAAATGAAATGAAATGGGGTTTAACGTCCTACTCTTCTGCACCTGTCCATGATTGTACTTTCTTGGTGACAAAAGTCTGCTTCAATCTGGCCTCACAATACCATTTTATGCATTTTGTCAGTTTGAACCATCATCTTTTATGGGTCATTTCGTTATCAGCGAGATGCACACTTTCATTTAAAATTAAATTGAACT
Source organism: Patella ulyssiponensis (assembly GCA_963678685.1). Classification (NCBI taxonomy): domain Eukaryota; kingdom Metazoa; phylum Mollusca; class Gastropoda; family Patellidae; genus Patella; species Patella ulyssiponensis. The sequence goes on along the minus strand of OY783226.1, from coordinate 79,767,868 downwards.
GATACCTCGAATGTGTGAATATAAATTTTTCTCGAGCCTCGGGGTCGATATTATGGTGTCAGCTTGGCCCCCAGGGCCGAAACCAACTGTTATGGACAATTTCGAACTCAGTGAGATGTACTCTTCCATTTAAAATTGGTTTGACTGATACTTCGAATATATGAGTATAACCTATTTTTGACCCTTCGGCTCTGCGGTCCATATTTAGGGTGTCAATTTGGGCCGTCCAAGGGCCATAAGCGTCTGTTATGGGCAACTTCGTACCTATAGTGAGATGTACTCTTTCATTTAGAGTTGGTTTTGACCGGTACCGCGAATTTATAGCCCCATCGTCTTAGGGCGTCAATTTGGGCCATTCCATGGGCCCAATCGTCTGTTATGGACAATTCCGTAATCAGCGGCATATACTCTTTCAATTAACATTAGTGTCTACTAATAACTCGAATGTATGAATATAACCCTTTTTTTTTAAGCCGCCCAGGGAGGATGGGGGGTCATAATTGGGGTGTCAGTTTGGGCAGTCCCAAGGCCAAAATCGTCTGTTATGGACAATTTCGTACTCAGTAGAGTATATTCTTTCATTTAAAATTGGTTTTGACCGGTACCTCGAATGTATGAGTTTAACCCATTTTTGGGGTCATTATAGGGGTCACCAGGGTCACACCCATGGACTGGGCCCCGGCAGACGCCCACTTCTGTGCATCCCAGGTTAGTATGTAGATGCCTATATATATGGCCAGATATTAGTACCTCGTTCGTCTAGGTTCGACCCTCTGGAGCCCAAAATGGGTTAAACTCATACATTCGAGGTACCGGTCAAAACCGATTTTAAATGGGCGGCTTAAAAAAAGGGTTATATTCATACATTCGAGTTATTAGTAGACACTAATGTTAATTGTAAGAGTATATGCCGCTGATTACGGAATTGTCCATAACAGACGATTGGGCCCATGGAATGGCCATAAATTCGAGGTACCGGTCAAAACCAACTCTAAATGAAAGAGTACATCTCACTAGGTACGAAGTTGCCCATAACAGACGCTTATGGCCCTTGGACGGCCCAAATTGACACCCTAAATATGGACCGCAGAGCCGAACGGTCAAAAATAGGTTATACTCATATATTCAAAGTATCAGTCAAACCAATTTTAAATGGAAGAGTACATCTCACTGAGTTCGAAATTGTCCATAACGGTTGGTTTCGGCCCTGGGGGCCAAGCTGACACCATAATATCGACCCCGAGGCTCGAGAAAAATTTATATTCACACATTCGAGGTATCAGTTCAATTTAATTTTAAATGAAAGTGTGCATCTCGCTGATAACGAAATGACCCATAAAAGATGATGGTTCAAACTGACAAAATGCATAAAATGGTATTGTGAGGCCAGATTGAAGCAGACTTTTGTCACCAAGAAAGTACAATCATGGACAGGTGCAGAAGAGTAGGACGTTAAACCCCATTTCATTTCATTTCATAAGAACTGCACCTGTAGTGTTAATATTGTTTTTATACCAGACCATCTTGTGTGTGATTAACCCATCAGGAATCACCAGAAATGGACAAAACTGGCTATAGGGCAGCTATCAAATACAAATGTACTTTCACAAATCGACAAATGTATTTTCAGAAATTGAGAGTTTTGGTTAGGATCCCCCTCCATAGAAGCGGGCGTTATAAGCCGACATGACATCACCCAGAATATGCATTCCATTGACGAGGTCTAGCAAAAAACGGAATTTTCAGCCTCCTTCAATATTTTTTATCGATGCTAGTGCTAGTGTCATGATTTACTCTTCGTGGTTATAAAGCTTAAGACCATCTGAATGTTAAACAAATGTTATAGGCCATGGATTTAACATTGAAGTCAATGGAGAGATAATTACTCGTCCACACGCACAACAAATAATATTTTTACATAGATCAATTTTATTTTCATCGCTATTTTTGGTATTCAGACCGTGTATAACAGAGTTTTTAAAATGCAAAATTACAATAGAAAATGTGATCTTTATGTGTAATCGAGAAGTGGTATCAGTCATCAGATATTATGCGGCGATAAATTAGCGACTTAGTTTAATATCCCTATTTAAAACCCATATTTAAAATGTTGAAAAGGCTATAACAAAAAAATTCCAACTTAAATCTATAACGAGGTGGGCGATCGCATGGCAAAGTGGGTAAGACGCTGGCTCGCTATCCTGGAGGTCGGGTGTTCGATCCCTGCATTGGCCGGGAAAGTTCATCCAGATTTTTCGGCGTAGTTTCCCCCTTGTCAGTGATGCAGGATGGAGAGCCTGAAAGGGAGAGCTGTCTGGTCGTTTGGATGGGACGAAAAACCGACGTCCCGTGTGCACATTGACGTGCACGTAAAAGAGCCCTTGGCAGTTGGAATTCGATATAAGAGTAGGCCGTAGCGCCGCTGCCCGGGCAAAATTTCCCTCATAGCACATTGTATGGCGTATGCCCGTCTTCATTAGCCAAGGTTAGGAGCAGAACAGTAGGACGTTAAACCCCATGTCATTTCATTTATAACGAGATGTCATTTGAGAGAAAGTGTGGCGGCTTAAGTGTAACCTACCTTATCCAATTAAATAGGCCACTAGTGTCTCTCTGTCATCCCTGTGTCTATATACAGTTTTATAATACTTTCTTGTTACGATCTTTCACAAAGCCGAAACCCCTAAAAAAAACTAGCAGCTTTTAAAACATTCGACTGCCATTTTATACATTTAAATGTATCAATTTTACGATTTATTAAAAATTTATTTGATTAGTTGAGATAACACCGTAGTAATGGGAATACTTAGTTTTGTCCAGCTAAATAGATCCTAGCTAACAAATCGCGGAGGTATTTCATGAAGGTATATTTCTCACACCTTGATACATACATGACTCATATTTAGAATTATTTATACATTCAAAATCAAATTGAGATGTACATCTACTTCATCCATTTGATTGACAGTTGTTAATATATTACTAATTACAAACCATGTTTTTTACCTTAAAAAATCCTAATTGACATGTTTAGATAGAAAACATTTCTGACGAATGAATCACTGACAATTAAACGATGAACATTAATCCACATTTTTTTTGTATGTTGGCCTTATATTTGAGATTTTGATCAGGTATTCTCAATGGAAATTCTACTTATTAATCTTAATTTATTAAACACACGTTTCTGACTATCAATCACATTTTATACGCCCACGTTGTAAGGAATTAGAAAGAGGAATATTGTCAGTGATTTTGTGAAAATGGAATGAAATAGGGTTTAACGTCCTACCGTTCTGTTCCTGAACTGGACTAATGAAGATGGTGTGATTTTGTTATATACACCTAACGACCATGCGTACCCAATACGTGCATCAGAAATGGTTAGTTGCGTGAACTTCCCAATTAAATGAGTCATGCCACAGTGTGTTTTTGCAAGTGTCGGCCAAAGCTACCTGACTTACGACTCCGTCACTAAACAGGGCAATAGTTTTAACTTGAACTTGAGTGACCAAATCTTCCCGAAGATAATAATTAGATAACGTCTGGGAAACTGAAATGTAGACTTGTTCATTTCCCACACGAAGAGTGTTTAATAAAAGAGTAAACATCCTCTGGTTTCCACACAGCACTAATGTATTTATAAGTTAATGAGACATAGTTCGGACTTCAGTTCCCAAATGTAAAATTCTAGTTGCTGGACAAATGGTAAAAATATAGGTCACAACCGTCTCCAATTAATAAGCGATAACTTGGAAGACTTAGAAAGTGGCTGAAATATAGTGTTAGCAACTTGAAGTTGGTATTAATACTTCTAAATGAATTCAGACCAGACGAAGACACAATGACCTGAAGTTGGAAACACTTTTTCTCAGTTCAACAACAGCCTTGAATTGCGTCAGCATTTAAAATAGCGAGTCTATAAACAGTCAAATATTTAGTTCACAATGAGGTGAAAGGCGTGATTACTTAAGTGGGTCATCATACTTCTGCTTGCATCCGTATCATAACATGTTCAGACTTGTTAAAGAGTACTGCGCAAGACAGGTCCCTGAGGTCACAAATGGTGTATAATCACTGCTACGCCTACTGGAAAAACCCTGGCAAGAAATTAGGGAAAACCAGTTTTGGGTTATATATAGATCTTGCGTGGAGACTTAAATTTAGATCACTTACGTGTCTGCCTTTTATTAAGATAAATATGTTGCATTTAGAAAGAATATTCACCTTTCTACAAAATACTGTAGGTAGATTATCGGGTATTCCTGTAACATTTTAGTAGATACAATTTTTCACTATAAATAACAAATTTGCCTGACAACTTCTATTGCCATGCATTTTGGAAAAAATTGTAGAAAATTTCCCGTCTTATTTTCGGCAATCTTTAGGGAGAAAAAAATTCGTTCAACGATAATGAGGGTGGTCTTAACTGGGATTGAAGTTGTAAATAAAAAAACGAGTCATTGAATATAAAATAAGTATTGTAAAAATGTGATGGTCACACATTACCTGTCTTATTCTGTTTAGTTTTTACGTTTCTAAATTATTTAGCAATGGATATTTGTTTGCAAATTTTAAAACGGTTCTCTATATTTCAGCAAATTGGTACAGCCTTTCTGGAATATTACTGATTCCACAGTATATTTGACTCATATTCATGAAGCTAAACAGGGACTGCACTAATGTGCCAGACTCGTCCTAACGTAACACATTTTCTAATTTATGGTGTTGTCTATTTTAAGGTTGGTCTGAGAGGAGTTCATATCCATGTGGAAGTTTATGGAAATTCTGAATCCAGGACTGGTGTTACCTACCCATTGTGATGTCTTTACCCCAACTTCCTGAAATTAATAGACCCCCTCCCTCAAATCAGAATAAGCCTGGCATCATATACTGAGCATATTATCCGGTCTACCTGTTTATCACATATTAAAAGACTTGATGACCGTATCATAAACCCTAAGCCTGGAATTTCGTTGATCCACAACCAATGAAATCAAATGAGTAGGAGCTGGCACACACCCTTAGGCAACCTTTCAAATTTGTTCCATGCCATTGTCAACACCAGCCTAGATATTAGTGTTATTGGAACCCGCGCATTGGGTCCCTATGATCTCGGGACTGTCTTGTTACTTCCAAATGAATTCAGACCAGACGAAGACACGATGACCTGAAGTTGGAAACACCTATTTTCTATTCAGTGACCAGCTTGAATTGCGTCAGCATTTAAAATACCGAGTCTATAAACAGTAATATATTTAGTACGTACATGCATAGAGGCGAAAAGCGTGATTACTTATGTCGGTCATCATACTTCTGCTCGCATCCGTATCGTGACATGTTCAGGCTTGTTAAAGCGTACGGGGCAGGGAAGGTTTCTAATAATAATAATTGCTCCCAATAATCATTAACATTTATTAACGTCACCACCCTAATCTTAATAACCAGTAATGTTCTTTTCGTCACTACGGTCCTAAAAATCATTATTAACATGATTTACTTCGTCTCCATGATCCCAAAAATCATCATTAACATTTACAGGATTTACTTCGTCATCTTTGATGCTAATGATCACCACCATCACAATCCTCATGATAATTTACATTCATTTCGCCACCATGATCGTATTGAAACAATATTTTATTTCACTAAATAAAATGAGAATTATGGAACAAGTTAAGCAGATACAAAACAATGTACACATCATATAGACGTGTTAAATGGACAAATATTCGCAGTATATACAGATATATGTTTATTTAATTTATTTATTGAAAATTCAAAGCACCATTCTCTTCGCCCAGTTGTTTCGAACATAAGTTATTTCTTTCAAATACTCTATGATCACCATTAGTTGGCACCGTTTTACGATTTAACTGTTAAGGTTTATTGAATTATATCAAGGAATTTTACTGACTGAATGGTTCGAAATGACATCGTTTAATATTATTAATCAATCAAACTCTGGGTGCCAGTCTCTATCCCTGAAACACCCGGCTTAGTAAAAAAAGGTCTTGTGTCTGAAACGAAACCCGCAGTATTTTACAAAGAATCTATCTTGCTATATTATGACTTCTGTATCGTATAAATATAGCGATATAGATGCAAACCTATCCATGATATACATGAAGATAACACTATTGTACACCTTGGATTTTAAACGATCTTTAGAGGATTAAAAAATGAACAACCAGGGTCGCCATTCAGCCTCCTTAATTTCTTATATAAATAATTCATTAAAAATACTTTGCTGAGGTAACAATTTATAAAGTTAGGGTACACAACAGTTCATATTAGAAGCATGTGTTTTGTATTTACCGATTACTTACATAAACAAAATAATACCACTGGATGAATAAAATGACGGTCGTCGTTGACCTAAGGTCAAGCCAAGAAGTGAGTGTCAAGATACATCTGTGTCAAGTAGAAATGAACCGTGACTATGAAGATAAAAGTAAGCTTATACTTTCCCTTAGATTTACTTACCTGAAAAAATCATTATTTGCTATAGTTTTTTTATCGGTGACTCAAACATTATCCTATTACATCAATTATTTTAGCTTTATAATTTAAGTTTGAAGGTTTATCTACCAAAACGACTTATTGTACCTACCAAATTAATGTTACTATGGTTTATATAGTAATAAATCTGTTAATGTTAACAACGATATGACATTTCCATTGGAGCAAAGTAACCTATGTCAGCTTGTATTAACAGATGAAAATCCAATAATAACATCAAATTCAAGAGAAACAGGTCAGATGTAAAATATCAGTTCACACTTCCGGTAAAAATTCTTGAAAAATATCACTTGCATCACAATACTCAGTTTGTTTGGGTAGTAGAATCAAGAAAAAATAACTGTGTCATGACGTGTAGGGGTATGTTGTTTATGAATGACTGACTGGATCTGGTAAGAAGAAAGTCAACGTTGTTGGTGGCTAGTAAGAATATTTGCTCTCTTTGAATAGATACTCTGAAAAACTGAACCTCTCAATGAGTTGAATTAATTGGCTTCGGTACACTTTGTCCAACATATAGTGCAGAGCTCTCATTTTCATAGTATACTTAACTATTATATACATTCTAGTTCAAAATAGCCAAGTCTCTAACTCAATATCATCCAAAATCTTCAACATTGAAAACACGAATTAATTATCAATTTAAATCAACATTGATGTTGTGATCTTACCGGAAAAAGATGGGCTTCTGATATCCAATATTTAAGACCAAAACATTTTACCATTGGTACACGAAGCTTGGACCATAATGCGTTTCAGCCCCAGCTCTAGCAAGGGACTCGAGGAATGAGGCTAGAAACATTGCACCAAATCAAACGGCGTATGTAGACTGGAATAACTAGACGCTATAAATTTGTAGTCGATTTAGACTGCTGGCTTATTTCGCTGACAATAACTGATTTGGAATTAGGAGTAAAAACGGAAACCATTGAATGTAAATCAGTTTCTATATACTCATATTACTGTATTACATGTATATGCGCTGTGACCCACTTGTGTCAATTTCTACGTCCCAAAAGTTAGCGATTTAACTCCTTTAATTTCCGGGATAAAGATGGTCACCCACCTAGGGCGGTCATCTTCGCCCAAAAGACGACCATCGTCATCCTACAACATTCAATTGCTACTACTCAAAATTCAACCTACTTGTATGTTGCCAACACATTTTCATGAATTTTACAACTGTTCAAAGTTAAAATTCAGCCTTCCCGTTCTTTTACACGTGTTTTTAAAATGCCCCACCCGCATCCTAAACTCAAACGTATGACCTTCACCTAGGAAAGAATGAAAACCAAGGGCGGTCATCTTCGTCTAAAAGGCGACCATCGTCATCCTACAACATTCAATTGCTACTACCCAAAATTCAACCTACTTGTATGTTGCCAACACATTTTCATGAATTTTACAACTGTTCAAAGTTAAAATTCAGTCTTCCCGTTCTTTTACACGTGTTTTTAAAATGCCCCACACGCATTCTAAACTCAAACGTATGACCTTCACCTTGGAAAGAATGAAAACCAAGGGCGGTCATCTTCGCCCAAAAGGCGACCATCGTCATACTACAAAATTCAATTGCTGCTACCCAAAACTCAACCTACTTGTATGTTGCCAACACATTTTCATGGATTTTACAACCGTTCAAAGTTAATATTCAGCCTTCCCGTTCTTTTACAAGTGTTTTTAAAATGCCCTGCCCGCATTCTAAACCCAAACGTATGACCTTCACCTTGGAAAGAATGAAAACAGAAAAAGTATGGTAAGAAAATTCTTTTTATAAATGGTCAACGGTTCATTTATTTAGGAAACCTTCATTTGACATGCCTGTTTTCTATAACACAGATAAAGTTTATCTATACACCTTTTAAAATGTTAGCTTGTCGTTTGATTTAGTATTTATCTGACTCGGTACTGCAAAAATGTCCAACTAGTTGGCGTGTTGAGCTCTAGCTGTGGAGGGGGCGGGGGTGGTGGTGGCCGAATGGTTAGCGTGCGCGCGCTGTATCATACGGTCTGTCATTGAGTCAACTGGTGTGGTTTCGAATCCCCAGTTGTACATGGCAAGGAGAAGGGTCGCCTGTCCAACCTCGTGGGTTTTCTTCGGGTACTCCTGTTTCCTCCCACTGTTAAAGACCCCTACGCGTAAGCGAATTATTGAAATAGAATTTAAAAAAACATGTTAGTCCCGAAATAACCTAGTTTGTGTCGAGTGGACGTTAAACCACATTTCTCTCTCTCTCTCTCTAGCTGTGGAGAGAACCAAACGACTCATATAGTCCCATACAATTGAACGTTGAGCTTTATAAAGCTTGGAGATTCCTTGTTTAAAAGTTACACCTGAAGGTCTCACAAAGGTGCGCACCACAACAGGACCTTGGGTCGGCACAAAAAAATTATATAGATATATATTCTATTCGTTATAATGTCTTTTTATCCGAAACCGAGAAATGAAATGAAATGGGGTTTAACGTTCTGCTCTGTACTGGGCTAATGAAGACGGAATATCCGAAATCGAACATTTTGCCTAAAATATTACTTGAATTAATTACATATAATGTCACTTTATCAAAGTACAGGTAATTTAAAAAAAAAAATCAAGCAGCACTGAATTGTTAAGGTTATGAATGGGCATCCCGCTCCCCTTACTCTTTTAGGTAAACTTTTTTGTCACAGACTTCTCCGAGGTTTTGTTTTGCCAGTGCTATTTGAAATATAAACCCATCACTTCTAAGCGATTAAAGCAAGATGTTTGAGTTTTAAGGTAAATGTTTCACCATAAATCAAACGGTAAAGACAGTTAGGTTATCTAGTGTTTATAACTACTGGCTTCCATTGTTTATTTGTCTATCTGTTTGATAACTAAACTGTCTGTTACTCGCGTGCCAACCACTCAACAAAACGCAGCCTTCATAAGATGGATTTTGTTTTAAAAGGATGATCTAATTTAAATGTAATGTACTTGTTGATGAATCGAACTTTTACTCGCGTGTAGTGTCAGGCCCGTAGTTAGTGGGGTGGGGGCAAGAGAGGCAATTGCCTTCCCTGGAACAAATTGGACACCCAATGGGTGTCTTTAGCCAATGGGGAAAGAATCGGTTACCCCAGTTGGCGCCTTTGGTGTCCTTTCCATTGGTCGCAATACGAAACCAACGACAAACGTAACCTTCTTGCACCCCCTCCCCCTCCGTCCTATCCGAACGACTACAAATGCATCGCCTTTAAACTCGGCTCGAAAACAACTAAACCCCTTTGTTCGCTGCACAAGCTTGCAGATAATACAGAATGTCGGTGGTGAACAGATTTTGTTATCTTGTCTGCATTCCTGTTTTGGCACCACCCATGACAGATACTGGATAATCCATTACTCTATACGAAAGAATAGCATTTTTTAAAAAGAGGTTAAAATACGATTATAAGCTACTTCATTTGTAGATAGTCTGTCCAATATATAAATCTGTCAGGCCAAGGTGATTGACATATCGCGTTGGCCAGCACTCCATGGGGGCCTTTCAAAAAACGAAAATTGAATTGACATCGTCTCACTACATTCTTAACTCAAATAACAAATCTACATAGACCTCCACAAAACTAATTGGACATTTCACGTTAAATTACAAACAGGGCGGACACTTCGGCCCTTCAATCTCCATTCCGTCCTAGTTTATTTACCGCAACATAGGTAAAGCGTGCAAAGAATGGTTGATATATACTGACCACTGTGTGTGAATCTACCCCAGAAAAGAATTTCTTAATCATCTTAATAGTGAACCATTGAAGTCATCCACGCTTCAATTAGTCCATTAAAAAGACTAATCTGACTTGTATTGACGTCTGCCAAAAGTAGATTTTTTTTTCAAGAGAATGGTGTCACTCTATATAAGTATAGAGTATAATTTCACCGTTATAAGCCGTTTCGTTGACACTTTAGTGTTAAATTTAATCTTCTTTCTGTATTATATTGTAGTTCTCTGGCTCTTGTGGACTGTTTGAGGTTATTAATTCAAAGATATGACCTTAAAAACAGGCTTCAATAGCATAAAATTTTATTATCAATATTTTTTTAAAAACATTAGACGCGAATAAACTGGTGGCTTATTGATATAAAGAACTTTTTAGGGACACAACCATATTGCTTCATAATCTGATTAAAACACAGATCATATTTCGTTCCGTTTTACTTTTCTTTACTACATTAGGCATGTAGTGTTAGGAGAACGCTAGATCGAAGACGGTCGTACGCATTTTAGAACAATATGACGTCATATATAGATTGTGGGTTAGGGTAAGGGCTAGGACCTGTAGATTTCGTCATAGTCTCGAGATGTAAACAGGGCTAGCCCTAAACCTAACCATGGGCCAAGCCTAACCCTTACCCTAACCCACAATCCACATGTGACGTCATAAAATGCGTAGGTCCGTCTCCGATCTAGCGTTCTTCGTAGTGTTAGCCATCGAAAGTATAAAAAACGAAACGAAGTATAGATCTGTATTTTAATTAGATTTGTTGCTTCGTGCCTTCTGTTAAATATTAAACACTATGTTTTTGTTATATTTTGATGATATCTTATAATACACTTAACGACATAATTTAAAATGGGGTTGGAATATTTTATCACACAATCTAAACATTTTCTATTTACTCTCATTAAAAGAAGTGTATTTTATGAAAAAGCATTTATTTTTCAAAATGATGAACTATTCAGAAAGGTGGTCCGAATTGTGTGTGATATTAAGTACACGTTCTGTATCTCAAGTGCAACATAATCTTAATAATCTGAAATTTTTTAAAACCATTTCCTTAAATCGAGAAAAATGGCATTAATGCAACGGACTCAAAACGTCAAGGGCAACAACTCATCACTGCCAAAAACCCAAAACTGGATAATTTGTAATAGTGATTAATTTGCTGTTGATTAAAATCGTGTATAAAGAATTTGTCCTCGACACTGGGGATATAATAGATGTACCTGACTATATAAAGTCATAATTAGTATTCAGGTCTGCTCGGCCCAGTGTGACGACCAGGTGCTCAAGAGGCGGTAACAATATTGAATTAAAGGGTGGTCACAGTCAAATGACGTCGTATACAAATACAAAATGACACTACTGGAAGACTTAGTTTCGTATGGGAAATATCCTCCATATGAGTTTCAATGTAGAAATCGTAAAACAAAAATTAAATATGTCTTTCTCACACTGACTTTGTTGGCCATTCCCAGGTTATAGACAAAAACGATTCGGTGGTTTAAGTGTTTTTCAGTATGAGCAATGTGTGGTTAGAAAACTATATCAATACACAGTCAAGTCAAGTCAATACATGGTGTACTTAGATGAGGAAACATTAAGTGTTATCGAAATCCACTTTACTTATAACATCAACATTTACCTCTTTACACGACTTAGATGAACCTCCATGTAACTGGGGGGTTGGGTGGCCGAATGGTTAGCGTGTGCGTGCTGTATCATACGGCCTGCCATTGAGTCAATTGGCATGGTTTCGAATCCTCGTTTGTGCGTGGGTTTTCTCCGGGTACTCGGCTTTCCTCCCACTGGTAAAGACACCTACGCGCAAGCGAATTCTTGAAATAAAATTAAACATATGTTAGTCCCGAAATGACCTAGTTTGTTTCGAGTGGACGTTAAACCCCATTTCTTTCTCTCTCGCTCTCTCTTCCCTCTCTCTCTCCATGTAACTGGGGGTCACGTGGCTAGGTGGGTAGGACACTGGCTCCCTGTATTGGCCGAGAAAGTTCTTCCAGAGTTTTCTGGCGTGGTTCGCCCTTGTAAGTGATGCCTGATGGAGGAGCTGACAAGGACAGTTGTGTAGTCGTTCGGATGGGACGAAAAACCGAGATCCCGTGTACACATTGGCTTGCACGTAAAAGATCCCTTGGCAGTTGGAATTCGATATAAGAGTAGGCTGTAGCACCGCTGCCCGGGCAAAAGTCCCTCATAACACACTGTATGGCGTATGACCGTCTTTATAGTCCAGTTTAGGAGCAGGACAGTAGGACGTTAAACCCTATTTCATTTCTTTGATTGGAGCAAAAAATATAAAAGGAAATAACAGTGGCGTTTTAATTAACTATGAAATGTTGAATAGATTTTGAGAATAGGAGTTTGATAAGATTTAAAGAAGATATTTAACCGATTTTGTGTTCAAGAACGGAACTAAATAGACAAGCCGACTATCGTTAAATCTTTATCGCATAGAACTTGTGAACAATTAGCCCGAATAACACATCAGATCACCGTAATTGGCCAAAGTTTTGGCCGAAAGAGCGTTAACTGATTTAAATTTGAGCTAAAATCTCTAATATTGTTTTGTCATTTCAGAATTGGGCACATAAGATGACGTTTTACGTAACTTTTTAACCAATCAAATAGCCAAAGTATACTATCGCCTCGTTTTCCATCGTCCAATTAACTAAAACGATAGTTTGTCATTTGTCAGGCAGAAAAATTCACCCTTAAATTCTTTTCATTGCGTGGACAGTTCGTTTGTGCCCGGAATCAACATTCATGACCGCAACTTGCTAGAAACCATGAGGTTGTTCCAGACGGAGTGATCAAGGATAATAATCCCCACAATTTTTGCCAAACAGTTGGAAATGAAAAGGTTTCTTTGACTCAAGATCATACACACATAGAGTGACCACGGAGATTCTCAAAGTGATCAGGGAACATTACATAATTGTCTTCTTCCGGAGTCTGAACATAAACGCTGTACATGTATATAAATTTCAACCCAATGAAATGGTTAGCCTTGTCGTTTATAGAAGAGACTTCCACTCTTTACTCCCCATGCGCAGAATTCCATCCATACGGCTTCAGATGACTTCGCAAAATTGAATTAAGAAAAAAATATGGGTAAAATATGTATCTTAATACATGATCTTATCGTGGGGTGCTATGTGGAATTATCCCGCAACGTGTCATAGTTTGGCCACCCCAGCTCAAGATATCAAAATACGAACACATTCGAATGGGGGCATATAATAACTTATTGTAAAAGGCGTATGCCTGCATATTTGTGGTCAATACCCAACGTGAAGTGGGAACACAATATTTTATTGATATAAAATGAAGTTAAACTGTTGTTGTTGTTGTCGAGTGGGTTTTATCAGATGTTGTATGTAAAACCGGTTTATTTAGTTGAACAGCTTGTGATGCATTGTCATGAGTAATGTAGAAAATAGAGTTTGTGGTTTAAAAAAATCCACCCCCACCTTTTTAAGTGACATTACGAGAGTTCCGGTGGTGGATTGCCCGTCTCTTACACCGATTAGTTATGTCAATAGACGAGACTATCTAATCTGCTGTCATAATGAGTCAGGAAGCCACATCGTTCTTAACTCCACGTATTGTCTAACGCCTTTTAATTTGTATACTTTGGTCTTTTCAAAGTCAACTTGAGTCTGTCCGCATGTGAAACGAAGGTAAATACTCGACGTTGTCCTCTCATCATGATAAGACGCCTTCTTAGCATTGACAAGTTAAATCGTTATGGTTACTAATGAATTACTGATACAGACTGTCGACCAGTCGAATAGGTACGTTACTGTTTTGTTGTACTTAACAAGGTTAGGGTAAAGGTCACCAACGAAGTGTTTAAGGACATCCCCAATCTTAAAATAAAAGTGATATTACTGAATGTACATGGTTTTTAAACATATTAGCAGTTAAATATCCAGGAAGTATTTCAGTTAATACTCTGTACAAATGGTTGTTGTTGCTTTGTAAGGCATCTGGAAGACCACCCAAAGGGATTATAGCATAGCACACTGCATTGCGCATACCGTTTTTATTAGTCCTGTTGATGCCAAAAATTAAGACGTTAAACCCCATTTCATTTTGAACCTTTGATGGGTTGAATTTTCAACCATATTTGGTAGATATTTGGAAGCTTATACAGAATTGCTCAAATAAATTGAATGAGTCCCATAGAGTGGACAAAGTTAAACATTAAAACATTTTCAATAACATCTCCACAACCACAAGGTTGATTGCTTGCGGAGTTCTTGTTCAGATTTGTTTAAATAAAGCCCAATAAGCTTAGGCATCCTCTTTCGGGTTCTCCTTGAAATTGCAACCAGATACATGTATTGTAAGTACGTTCGTTGTTTGATTTTTTTTATGATTTGTTAAATTGTAGTTGATTGGGTCGATCTTGGAGAGTTGGAGATCATTGAATGAGCATTGTTAGACATTTTCTTATTGCCACTTGAAAAATAATTTGTTGGTTTTTATTAAGATACCCGTGCAAATGCGTTTAATATAACAGATTTTTGGTTTCATGAAGTGCAGATATTTATGAATATATTGATAGCTTAATTCCACTATGTGGTCTCGTGGTGTGGTACAGACTTATCTGAAAGCTATAGTTGTGGTGACCTCTCCGGAACCATATTCTAAATACTGTACGCGCAAGAATACTGATTTGATGATGATCCTTTTGTTTTCATTTGCAATCTTGTATGTTCTGAAAGACATAATGTACTATCAACAACTCCAAAGAAAGAAGGGGGTCACGATGGCAAAATGGGTAAGATGCTGGATCGCTAGCCTGGAGGACGGTTGTTCGGTCTCTGCGTTGGGGAGAATGTTCCCCGGGATTTTCCGGCCCTCTGTCCACCCCACTGACAAGGTGGAACCACGCCGGAAATTGCCGATGAACTTTCTTCCGAACGCAGAGATCGAACACAGGACCTCTAGGTTAGCTAGCCAACGTCTTACTTAATTAGCCACCGTAGCTTGTCCGAGCTAATGACGATAGGCAAACGCCGGATTGCAGTGTGTAATCGAATTCCAACGATATGAACGGTTCTACCACGTTCTACCTCGTCAATGTATACACGAGACCTTGATTATTCGTCCCACCCGAACGACTATACACTGTTCCTTGCCAGAGGCAGGCGTTCGAATGACAGTTGTCCAGGGAGGGGGGTATCATATATAGCAAGTAGGTTCACTAGACATGCATGTCATGGGGAAGTCTGCAGCCCTATTTATGTTTTGTCCACACTGTTTTATATTACTTTCTTGTTTAGTATTTGTATTAAATTCACTTTAAATATTCAATACAAGGATATTGCCATGTTGTACATCGAAGATAATATAAACCACAAACATTTTCCTATTATTTTTATTTTCGAAGAGTTTGTAGTAACTACGATAGTTACATGTTAGTTACAACCGTCTTCGAATCAAATTCTGCGGGATGAAAATAATTTCTAAAATGTCTAGTAGTTAGTTCAATGTTATAACATGATAGATTTCAACATTATAAACAGATCTACAGCCATGGAAATACATAATGCAATATTTGGGTACATAGCTGTCCGTTCTTGCTATAGTAGTTCAAAATCAGAAAATCAAAAAAGATTGAAAATTTCAGTCTTGAGCAAAGTTAATGAAATCACGTAGTCTCGATAATCAAGTACCTATGCTACGATAAGAAATGAAGTCTCTACATTCCCGTTTCTGGCAATAATGTTCATACCTCACCCACTCATGCTCTAGAGAGTTGATTATTTGCTTGTCGTGTAAATACATGTTTATATGATAATTTATTAAACATTTGAAGCCAGAAAAAATACCTGCAATAGGTGGATTTAGCTAATGCATAATGTGTATTTAATTACATATAGCTTAAAGACTGGGCTGTAATAACGTCATCTGATGTTTGGGATTTGCATCGGTCGAATTTAGCTCATGCATTATCTGTATTTAATAACATAGCTTAAAGACTAGACTGTAACAACGTCATCTGGTGTTTGGGATTTGCATTGGTCGAATTTTTCGGTACCAGCAATTAAAAAGGTTGTTAATGTCTAGAAGCTGTCCAGTATTTTAGATAAGAAGATTAAGCGGACAATCTATAGATACCAAGGTAGAACAAAACCCTGATTAAGTCCAGGAAATTAATGACATCTCATCACTAACGATTCAATTAAGATGGTCAGTGGCGAAATCGTCAACCAAGTTTCACCAATTAACCGTTCTTGATGATTTAATTTGCTTCCATAAATACTGCAAGGTTATCACCATGGTTATCACGATCCTTTGTTTTATTTCAAACTTGAGGTTGTTAGTTTACCTCATATCTCTGGTCCATCAACATATTATCAGTGTTGTGTCGGGTCTTAGCTTTCTATTCGGGTAGATTGATGATGATTTCTTTTATTGGGCTGGCCGTTATTATCTTCATTTATATAAACTGCCTTAATAAGTAGGGTATCATCGGGTGTACAGGAAAGAGTAGGCCTCAGCACAATCTGTTTTGTGCATAATACTCATCTCTACTTATGGCTTAATTTAGCAATATTGGGATATTGGGATTTAATAGCAAAAATTGGCCTCGTAAATAAACATCCATTTGTACTGAAGCCGTAAAGCTAAAATTGTGTGTTCCGTTGGACCAGTCATATGCTGGTTTAACAAGAAAGCCATTTTCCAGGATTTTAAACAACAAAGACATTAACCATCTAATCTGCATTTTTGGAGATTTTAGTTTTATTACAGTGAATGTAAACTGGGCATGACGGTATCAGAAAGTCAAGCGAAATGCGAGTAGATTAGATGTCTTACCTATAATTGGTTTTATCTATATAAAATATATACGTCAATAAAGATATAGGACTTATAGTGTAAGTAATAATAGCAGACATATAGACCCCTTTCTTATACATGATTAACCAGATATGTCTATTAGATTTGACAAGCGAAATCATTTACTAAGATCTTAGTTCTAAGGTACATTGTTTGCTTGTCCACCTTTTCAATTACGGTATACGTCTCCCGTGGTGGTAAGATTTATTTTTGTAATCCCGGTACAGTAAATTATAATAGTATAAACATATACACATTGTTATTTGTAATATATATCCTATTATACCATAATATATATCTTGTTGAAATAAAGGGCAATTTACATAAAGTCATCAGTTTCTGGTGATAGGTGGGGGTAGTCTACAACCATTTATTAATAAGATTAATATTTAGGCAAATAAAAGGAGTTTTACGGTGATCATTCATTCCATCAAGATGGAGAATGTTTTTAACAAAGCAATATATTCTTTCAATGTCTCCGAGCTTCAACTCCGGATTTGAGGTTAATTTTGTGATCCATCTGCCGATGGCAGACTAGTCTTGACGTAGGTGGTTGTTCCCAGATATTCAGAGAAACAGAGGCAGAGAGAAAAATGGGATTTAACTTGCACTCGACACAAATCAGCATATGGTTCACTTTTGTTTCAATAATTCACACATATTGGCAATGTCAAACTCCACAACCGACAAGAAAAGCAAAGATAAATCTCAGTCACACTTGCAATATAATATCGACCGGGATGGGGTGTGTTGATAAGACTTCGGAAACGTTAAGCAGTAACTCTTTAACTCTGTCAAATGAAGGCAATAACTACTAGCGGGGAACGATTTATGGAATTCTGGACGAAATTTGTCCAGAACTCGAAAAGTGTGATTAGTTGCCCATGTACTTCAACCAACACTGGTTTTCATCGACAGATCGACCATTTACATGTAGAGACCGCACATCCATGCACCAACAATGTATCGTCTGTGTGTTTTATTGCTAACATATCCGGGTCTGTTGGGGTCGCACAGGAAATGGCGGACTGATCGAGTAGAGACGACGACAGTGATGTGGGACTTGGGTATTGAATACATACTTAAATATTAATATAATTAAAGTATTTTGTATAACAATATGTGTTTTTTGATTATTCAAAAGCTATAACAGGTGGGTGTTTATATTCAACATCCCCAGCTGGTATACTTTGTAGGTAAAAGACTGTGAGTATATTATAGAATAAATCTCGTATATTATGAGCTCATATTACACGCCAGATCCTAGGTTAGGGTCAAGGGGTCAGATGAAACTTAAGGGAAAGGAAAATATACCGTTCGCTCGACAAAGTTAAACTGATCTGAAATAACAAATCGTCGGTGATCTATGGTGTTCGCACGTCGACTTTAAGAAACGACGCATTATTGCAATGTAAAGCTAAAGAGAAAAAGAACGACGTCGAAGGTTTCTTTTTCTTAGCGGATATAGCTTTGGTGATGAAATCGCATGTACCAGTAGAATATATTTGCGATTTAGTACTTTTCTTCAATGCAGTAATTACTGAACACAAGCTAGTTGAATTTTATATTTCATTTGTGGGCGAACATTGTAAAATAATGAAATCGCCGTGAGGGGAGTTGATCTTAAAGTAAAATATATTTTTAAAAGCGGTACGTTGCATTTTAGTCGTGTTTTGAAATGTCTGCGTCGCTGTCTTTCTTAATAGCTTAACATTGAAAAATCGACGCGTCGCGCTTTTCAAGGGCGATGGATAACGGGACTGGAATTGAAAACCATAGTGATCATACTTTGGTTTAAAGCTGGGACTAAAAATAAAAGTTTCCTTTCGCTACCTGTGTTTGAGATGGTTAAAACTGCCACCAGAGCGGATTGGTTTGAAATCAGATTGCACACATTCGGTTAAAAATCACCATAACTGGTTTATCCCCGCCAAGTAATCAGAAGAGTGAGAACAATGAAAGCGGTGATATTTTCACTTTCAGTTTATCCGTAAACTTCAGACCATAAGATCCGCTAGCGATTCAATTGTCTTGTAAGTGACAGAGAGTATGGCCGCTTCCCTTGTCTCGTGTATGTTTTCTGATTTCTTCCTACTGCAGGTTAATTATTGAAATAAAGTCACCTCATCTCATACGTTAATCTCAAAATGACTTGAATACTCCACATCCGATTTCTCTCCCTTTCCTGTTTATGTTTTCCGATTTTTTCCTACTGCAGGTTAATATTTGAAATAAAGTCACCTCACCTCATACGTTAATCTCAAAATTACTTGAATACACCACACCCGATTGAGGGGTTGGGATGGCCTAGTGGTCTAGAGTGCCGCGCTTCGAACTCTAGCTGGCCGGTCACCTCTGGCTTGCGGCTGTGGTTTCGGACCCTGGTGTGAGCGTATGTGGCATGGAGATAGGGGCGCCTTCTCAATCTCGTGAGTTTCCTCCGGGCACTCCGGTTTCCCCCACTGCTAAAGACCCCTACGCGCAAGGGAATTATTGAAATAAAATTGAAACCATATGTTAGTCCCAAAATGACCTAGCTTGTGTCGAGTGGACGTTAAACCCCATTTCTCTCTCTCTCCCACACGCGATTTCTCTCCCTTTCCTGTTAGTTTAATTGCTTGGCGTATTGTTATCATATGAGTGTGGGATAGTTTTTGTTATTTTCGTGAGATTTTAGATCACATAATTAAGCAGTAATCCATTTCTTGAGATAACAATCATTATACTTTATATTTCAGAATTGAATTGGACAATTAATATACCGATACTATATTTACTCAATGTAGGACTCCTTAATGTCATTTCAAAAACTTAAAATATACAAAAGTTTCTAGTGCAATGGCTAAAAAGCATTGAATAATTCACATAAATCTAACATTGAGGTAGTATTTCTGAAGAGAAACTGAGATAGTTCATTATGTAGGGGGTCGGACTGAAGTAGTGACCTCAAGTTTTGGCGGTTTTGTTAAGATTATAATAGTATTTGATAAGTATCATATAACAATAGAGCTTACAATTACATATATAATATATTGTCATCACTATAGAAATGACAAAAATGTCAAGTAGTTTGTTTAGTTTTATAAGAAACGTCCATCCAATTAAAATAACATAGTCAGTTTATTATTAAACAGTTTGTATATCAAGTATATGTTATATGGAGACTGTTGGTATAGACTAATTGACAGTTCTATTCAAAGTAAAAATACTCTGTATGATTATTAGTCCTAAGAAACCCGGGAGGTTGGATGGCCGAATGGTTAGCACCGTGCACGCTGTATCCTAAGGTCTGTCATTGAGTCAACTGGCGTGGTTTCGATTCTCCGGTTGTACGTGACAAAAAGTCGGGTCGCCTCTCCGGTTTCCTCCCACTACTAAAAACCCCATCCTCTTCCACACACACCCACACACACCTTACGCGAAAGGGAATTATTGAAATAAATTTGAACCATATGTGTTAGTCCCGAAATGACCTAGTTTGTATCGAGTGGACGTTAAACCCTATGTATCCCCCCCCCCCCCCAAGGGACCCATTCGTAAATATGTCTTAATAACCAGGAATATTTCTGCACTAAATTAAACATCGGTCTGTTCTTAACCGTTTCCCAAATCGTTTACAATAGATTTAAAGTCAAAACGATTACCAATGGCCGGACCAATCCCTAATACTGGGGTGTCGTTATCTATGATACTTCTTTGATTTAAAAGGAGTAGAAATTCAAAGGAAAACTCTGGACGAAATCGAAAGTTCCTTGTTAATTATATTAAAGGAACTAAATCGCTATTCTTCGACACCTACTCTTACATCGAATTCCAACTGTCAGGGGATCTTTTACTTGCACGCCATTGCGTACACAGGGTCTCGGTTTTTCGTCCTATCTGAACGTCTAGACATCTGTCCTTAGCGGGTCCTCCGTTCTGCACCACTGAAAAGGGGAAACCAGGTCGGTAAATCCCACATAGCCACCGTGGCTCTGTATAACGTATATAAACATTCACATTACATTATATGGAGCCACGGTGGCTAGGTGGGTAAGACGCTGTTTATATTGTAAATATCCTTGTTGTTAATGGTACTATATTTTTATATATTTTAATTATGTGTGTCTGGAGGGTGATTGTTAATGTAAGAAAGCATGCATCTTTTAGTTTTCATATACTAGAATGAGTGAATGTTTTAACATGTGATCTGATGTACTGTAAAGTTATGTTGTATTAGTACCTGAATAAAATTTCTTCAAGAAAAAAAAGACGCTGGCTCGCTAGCTTAGAGGTCGCTTGTTCGATCCCTGCATTTGCCGAGAAAGTTCATCGGGATATTGGACCTGGTTTTCTCTTGTCAGTGGTGCAGGAGTAAGGGCCCGCTAAGGACAGGTGGAATTCGATATAAAAATAGGTTTATGTTTTTACTGTAATTTCTACACAGTTATGTTCGACGAAAATAGTCCAAATTGAAATGCAATCTTTGGCGCCTTGCTGTTCCAGTCTACACCAGTAGTAGTCAGGTTATGGGGTATGTTTAGTCTCATTCACCGTGTCGCTTCATTACAAATGTCGCTCGAAAGCATTCTGGAATGCGATCCAAGTGCCAATTTTTAAAATCGGCAGCCCATCTTTACACTGGGTAATGAGTAAGCCCATTGCCTACCTTAGACTGGATTTTAATCAAATATTATTTGCAAACAATATTTCTGTAATTGAGGTACGTGGCTATTAAGATTATACAATTATGTAAATACGTAAACCAACGTATAGGTAAATAAAGTAAATACGAAACTACAAATCCATCCGGGAAGAGTTGTAATTGTTAAAACAGGCAGTTTTGATAGGTACCTCACATGGCCGGATATGGTTGTAGTCCTCATTAAATATGGCTGACACGGGGCACGTGCAAGACAGCTGTAATGATGGTAATATAAGAGAATAGGTTTATGAGGTGTCAAATATCATAATAATGTCTGTCTATTCTGTCAACACTCGAGCTAAACATGATATCTTTTGACTACAAAATTATTATATCATGCCAACTTGATAACACAAAACACTCGATACTTGAAATGTAATTCTCATTTTTATGTGGAATTCATTAAAAAGAAAATAGTCCCCCTCCCAGGAATCTGATTTCCTGCACGTGTAAGACATGTTCTTGGGTTTCATATTGCTACAACCTGGGGTTAGCCAGAAATTCTTGGTAAAAAATACAGGCGTCGTTAAAAACTCCGCCTTATTAACCTACCAGTGTATATTATAAGTATATTAGTTTGAAAATGTGTTAAATATTAAAACAAAGGAGGATTGTGTTATGAAATTTCGTTCTTCTGTTTGAATACAGACTAGGCTGTTGTTTTATCTAGATTCAGTCAAGAGGTTGACTTCATGGTCCGCATCCGGACATGGTGCGTCTCATCTTCGTGAAATAAACCTTTAATGGGTGAAAATACAGACACTTATTTACGGTTTATTAACATTAACATTTCTCGACTTTATCAAGCAAATGATGAGTTTTTCTTTGTCAGATACTTAACGTCTCTCAAAACTAACTAAATAACTATACATCACCTAAAATATATCTAGATTTTTTTTTAGGAACACACCCAGGTATGATGTCAATTATTTAAAGAAGAGACCCAGAGACATGTTGGAAGTTGTTTACTACAAAAACAGTCAGCAGATACTTTGGTCATTGGGAATACGATATACAAAAGTCTGTGTGTTAAGTTATCGAATTTTGGTAATTGGGTCAAACAGGAAGCGGAAATTGGATAAGTCTGGATTTTAATGACAGTCACTCCCACTATGGAAATTTCTAGAATTCTAATTATACATAGTCGTATTTTCTGATTGTTGCACATTTAATATGAATTCAAATAATATTATTTTATTGAAGATAATATGTTACTAGCATCGCTAAGGTCAGATACAAGATCTTTAGGCATGTTCAAAATCTGTATATTTATTATTACTTAAAAGTTTTTTCAAGTGCAATTGGGCGGCGTGTAAAATTCTTTTTTTTTATAGACAGAAATAGAAAAGGGTTGAACGAGATTTTTTTAGTTATTTGTTGACGGGTTGGGTGGATGTTTTTATTTTATTTGTTTAAATGGCGTGGTCACCACAGTATATTTATACATATTGGGCTTGTTACCCATACAAATTATGGATCTATACATTTTCTGAATCAATACAAATTTATTATCCATTGAAAGAATTTCGCTGTCACGGAATGAATAAATCAGCTTTTAACCGCAACACCTTTCGTTGAACAATTAGACTATTAATATTCCGGAACCGCAGTAGCCTGGTGAAATCAAATATACCACAAGATCCTTTTCATACGCCTACATTTCAGTGGAGGCGTAACATGTAGTCACCCTGTCGATCCGTCAAATATTGGCTTGTTAACGCGTTAGATGCTACCGCTTTTTAAAAAAACACGTTCTGGGTTTTAAACCCTTCTGAACGCGATAGAAGCTCATTTTTTAAAAAAATAAATAATCGTTTTTAAATATGATGCGAAGCATAATTGGGGTCTTGACAGCATAAATGTTTTGAGGGAAATCATCAAAAGTAACATTTTATTTATTAATACAAAATATATTTTACGCCTTTGGACATTTTTAATGCACGGGATCTATTGATATTAATTGTTTACCCCGTGGTTTATCGCAACCAGAACAAATTGTTAATCCAAATCAGAATAAATCAACTTATTCCATGTCAATTGTCGAATTCTTGTCACGCCTTTAGTATGAGAAGCGGTTTTAAAAGGGTGATTAAATGCTTGCTATTAAGCAACATCAAAGACGTTTAGTTACAAACCATTAAAACATGGATCATTAATGATAGATGCTGTCGTTAGAGACAACCATTCATGCCGAACGATTGTCGGTTTCCATAGAGAAGAGTAGTAGAAATGTCTTTCAAATGAGGCAGAATGGATGACAAAGTCGATTGTCGTGCCTTTGATGTACTAAACGTTTACATCTACATCTTTCTATTAACGAATTATCTCCGCTAAAACATCTCCCTTCTTCTTGTAGATTTCAATTTGGCGTAAACCGGTCAAGGGTCGCCGTTAAAAACTATCTTGATTGTTTCACCACTAAAACTTCAAACATATCTTGACGATCTGAAAGAGTTGGGTTTTTTTGTTGCATTTATATTTACTTTATTTATCACGTTACTTTCTTTGATTGTTGGCTTTTCGGCAGAGTTTGTTTGACTTCACATGGCTGTTAATATATTTTTGATAAGTTTAAGCTTTACAAAGTATCTTTGATGTAAAAGCAAAGTCTTGTTTCAAGGATCTTATCTAGACAATGTACATTATACGTTATGTATATGTTTTTAAGGACGTTATAGGTCTATGAGATATCTAATAGCATTTTAATCTCTTCGTTTTTTCATGTTTTAGTTATTTGTAGGTGACGATATGTTTCGGGGGACTAGAAAATTGAATAAATATCGCAATTTCCTGAAATCATCTCGGATAGATGAAAGGGTGTATTTTCCTTAGAATAATGAGACACGGAGAACTGCAGCCACTTAGACACCCCGCCTAATATACATGACAGTTACTATTAGAAATCAAGCGTATCACAGGTAAATATAGCTCTATTTTATAATGTCTGTCAACTAAATGTAAGGTTGAATGGGACCGAATAGTCTAGCCAAGTACATGATGAAATAAGAGACTTTGAATTAAAAACATGTACAGACTTGTAGTTAAATGTTTCAGTGCAGCGCCAATCTTTGCCATCAAAACAAACATTACCATGTTTATGTTGATTAAGTGATCTATTTGACTCTCGTGTTGATTTGACTGATAAACATAAATAAAGATACAACGACAGCGTATAGACGAAAAGAACATTTATTGTGGTTGTTCATGGAAGAATATTTAATTATTATTGTTCAATTAACGTAGCGGGTTTCCTCAATATATCAAAGAGACTGGGCGTTATTCCATCACAAAGCTTTTCGTTTGACCACAATAAGAATGCCTCCCCACTTTAAATTGTATATGAATAGTTTCTATTCAAGCTCATATTACCCTGTTCGGTTGTTTATGAATCGGTGGTAAAATCTTATAGTTTAAAATATGAACATTTAGATGGGGGAGACCACCCCTCTGACCACTTTCCAGATCAATTGTTATGCTATGTATGTACGTGTGAATGGAATTCCCTCACACGCCAAATGCAAAGAACGTCTCTCACGCCAAATGGGAAGGAATGGAAGTCACTCACACTCACATGCAAAAGTAGATGAAATTCTCTAAAATGCCGGTTGGGAGCAGAACAGTAGGAATTTCTTCACACACCAAATGGGAAGGAAGTCTCCCACACTGCAAATCCGAAGTCTCTCGCGCTCTAAATGAGTGTTCAAACAAACATTTGGTATAATATACTTTAACCTAAGTTGGCAATTTACAAATTAAACAAAAATAATTAAAACATAAACGGGATAAGCCGATTCCTTTCTCCGCGCAATTCTTATGGAAATGTTCTGTTAAGACACAAATGCGTGAAATCTGATCGTTGATATGTTCCCAGAGAAGTAGTACAGATCTGTTCGTAGTTTCACAATTTCAACAAAATTTATCAATTTCTTGCACTAAACTTTGTCTGGGGCGACTCCTTTAAGAGCAGACTGAACAGATACATGCTTGATTTGATAAGTAATGACACCCTTATTATAAATAATTGATATATTCAATAGTTGATAAACAAGTATAAGTATATGCTTGGTATGCGCTACGAGATTAATATCTATATAAACTAAATATGTAGATTTCTTTTTAATAATCAAAACCCCAAGATGATTGATTTGTAAAGAATCGCACTTAAACTGAAATATGATTACATTTCTGACTAAGCGATCAAGTGGAAAGACATCTCCATTTAGGCTTGATAAATAAAATAAAATTATTACATATCTTTTCCCTAATTACACAACTACCTTTATGATGACTTTTTGAAGTTTGTTAGGAATAAAATTGATGTTTATAGGTATAATTAGACCCTGTATTTACTATAATTTTCTGCCTCATTGTAAATTTAAAAATCATGTCAGACACGCTCGAGTAAATCGAACTTAATTTCCTTTCGGTGTTTTCATACATTATGAAATTAAACCGAATGAACCCAAATTACGCCACCACGACTATAGAGAACCGAATAAATTTGTAATATTTACGGTTTGAAATATTTTTTTGAAAATAAACTAGTTTGTGTCACCCAAGGGCATAATACATGCACCCGTTAACCCCGTGATGCACAAATTAATGAGCAAACACTGAACAATAATACCAAGATAACACAGATAATAAAACTTAAATAACATTACACAATACATAAATTGTCAACTTTAAAACAAAATGCAAAAGTGACCCCAAAACAGAGAGGTTGGTAAACGAAATAAAATGGGGTTTAAGGTCCTACTGTTCTGCTCCGACTGGGATAATAAAGATAGAGGGGAAGTGGTATCAGATGTTAGGTATCCCCTGCTTCTACAGCAAGAGTTGGATAGCCCGTGTGAATTGAAATGAATTGGGGTTTAGCATCCTACTGCTCTGCTTCGACTGGGCTAAAGAAGACGGGCATACGCCATACAGTGTGTTATGAGGGAAATTTTGACCGGGTAGTGGCACTATGCCCTGCTTTTATACATCGAATTCCAACTTTTGTCCCCTCCGAACGACTAGACAGCTGTCCTTGCCAGGCCCTCCACCCCTCACCAGGTCGGAAAACCCCGATGAACTTTCTCGGCCAATGAAGGGATCGTTCACGCGACCAACTTAGCCACCGTAAGTGTAAGCCCTGCACCCCTCTTGATACTGCCAAGTTGCCACTGCCAACTATTTGAGTAGGGTCACCTGAACCATTGAAGTGTTTATCTAGTGCAATTTACTGATAGATGTTTATCGATTTTAAATGAATAATCGGGTCAATGATTTTGCACTTTTTGGTAAATAACGAGATTTTGATTTAGGATATTTAAATTAACCTTTACGATGACCTGGGCTGTGTACACAGAAGAAGAATAGATCCATATAGATAAATCACTGTGAACTCAAGGACTTGGTCATGCCCCCTGATTTGTAAAATTACTGTTCTATTGTACCTGGGTTTTGTGCCGTATTAATTTATCGAGATTATTTGAGTAGGTACTAGACTTGATCTTCTGATAATCTTAGATATTAATTGTTCAGTTTTATAAATGGTCCTCTTCCAATGAATGAAATGTACCCTATTAACCTTGTCAATCAAGATGAAATAGATTAGTTTAGCAAACATTTACTGCGGAATGTTGATTTCCCTGTCGCTTACAACACCAATACAGTACGTCAATTCATCCGAACCAATTGTTCATTAAAAAATGTACAATGTCCACTTCACAATTTCTACAACTTATATGTTGATAATTCGGATGTAGTTATATTTTGACATGTCTTTAGTGTTACACATCACTGAGTGATAAGTTTAAAATTTCTAAAGAATACTAAATTCATAATAATTCTTATTTTTTAAACACAAGAGTCAGTGTCTACATTGTAAATAACTCAGTGTGACAAGAATACTCAATTTTATACATTGCTCTAGATAACAGAAACGGAAACCTGTAAAATATATAAATACGTAAAAACTCCATTTCCTTGCATGAGAAAAAATGAGTACAAGCCTTGACATTATTTACATTTGTGGTCTAACTTTCCGTTTTGCAAAATAACCGTCTGTTAAATCGATTAACATGCAAGTGTCAGTGATATGCTAATTACATACATTTTCAACTTTCTCTCAAGATTATACAAATATATTCGTATTTACTTTAAGTTGTGAAAATACTATATTCTTCTACCACCGTGCAAAGACCAAACACAGTAAATCTTCAATTAAAATAAAATTGCACTTAATATTGATAAAATAGGGGATAGAACTTCACCTTGTATGAACCCATTTTGAATAATAATTTTATGTGCATGTATATTTATTTTCACATAAAGATTAACATTTTTTCTTAAATGGAACTGTACCAAATGTTTATTTATTTTAGGGATGCCCACTTGAAAGCTAACCGAGAAGAAACTAGAGAATATGAAATGTATTAATCTACTGTTTCATGCAGTGGTGAAGATTCTTAGAGGGTTAATTTTGTTTCTTGTGTGTAGTTTAAAGGTGGGGCTTACATCTACATTTTGTACTTGCACTTAATGCAATACCCTACAGTCCATAAATTTATAATAAATAATTAATTTAATTTGTGAAATACAAAAGCGGGTAACATACATTTTTATATTAAACTGTATTTAACTGGATGTTTTATCTACCTTATTATTAATTTTATGTCCTTATATGGAGTTTTGCACGTGGGACTGATATACCATCTATTTTATTAGATCATCAATGACTCATCGTTTGTTTTATATAGAGTCAAGTTTAATTTTATTTATAAACCTGTTTTAACAGTGATTCATCTACAACATACATTATCATGGTTCATTAATTCAACTCTTATTGGAATAAACAACACCTTAATTTGTTCGTTTTTTATGTCGGTTTTACCCATCTTTAACATATATATTTTAATATGATGTACTTTTAAATTGTGGGAGGTTAATAAACTATTACTATATTTAAAAAAATCTGCTTACTGCGATCAGTCAACATTTAAAAGAGGTTTGTTTTTTTTTATATAAAATTTGCAAAACAATATTTTCTTGTGTGTAACTAACTGAAAAATTTGTTTTATTTGCATTAATCTATATGCTGAGTACACTATGCACCTAAAATAAATGTACTAGATTTGTGTAAATTTAATATTCTAAAATGGATAATTTATGCGATCTTTCGATCTGAAATAATATTCATCATAATAGTTTATATGATAGGGTGTCTATATTAATTCAATTAGACCGCCAGGGAAGATAGGTTCGGTTTTTCTTTTCACAGTTTAATATTAATATGTTCTGTTATCGAAAACAATTCTGCAGAGACTGGGGTATCAATATAAAAATTATTTAATGCTTAATTGCAAACATAAGTTTTTCCCATTTTGCCTAAGTTCGGAAATTTCGTTCCGACCGTCATAAGTACAAATTTGCATATTTGATAATTTCGATGTAATGCTCTCAGAGATACCATCATACTTTACTGACAAATCAGGCGCGAAAATAGAACATGTGATACTGACTGTATTGTGGTTTGTTTGACACGTGTCACCAGAATGAGAAATATCTCACTTAACTCCGAAATATAGCCAGTTTCTCGAAATGTCCTTAATACTGAAAATAATCACAGGTCTCAAGATGGGGAAACCCAAAACCCCACAAAATCCTTCAAGGTTCCATATACAAAATATTGATTATACTCAAAGAGGCACACAGCTGACATCACACCTTCCCTCTCTCCACTTCATTTCACGCTTAAAAACCAGAAAAACCTTGAGACTAATGGCACATAACATAAGGTTTACTCGTAATGAAACTCAACAACCAATCCTACAAAACACGCCGTCGTATTACTTCTTCCAGATGCTCCGTTAATGTTAAAAAAATACATAGGTTTTAATTTTGGAATTTAAAACAATATCATCAAAAATTAAACTTGTGCTGGACAAAGTAATTGAAGTTTTAATCAGCGATTATTTCAAACAAGAAAATATTATGTTAGAAGATGTTTCATTGATATTTCTTTCAGCGACCAATTTTATGGTTATTTGCAATATATGGAAATTTTTAGAACAATAAAATACTAACAAATGACAGTTAATGCATTTGTTTAAATTCTGAATAATGTATTTCTTTAAAAACAAATTAAAAAATATTCGGAACATGCATCTGCGTACATTCTGAATGTACGATTACCTATTAAGGACAGAAAAGTTCAGATTTTAATACAGAAACAAACCACCAGTGACCGATTGAAATAGATCAAGGCCTGAGCATGAAATTTAATGCACTTGTTCTTTAGAATAAATACAGATGTTTTATATTGTTTCTTGAGAACACAAGGACAACATAATATTACCACATCTTGACACAGGAAATAGAAAATTGTTTCTACCAGATAACATACCGTGTATAGGGACTAGACAGAGAATGCTAGTTCTATATATTCCTTTAAAGATATAGCCTTCATCACTAATCCCGCTTCTTACTGAATATCGGTTTAACCCAAGAAAACAAACGCCTTGCCAAAGAATTGTTTGCGGAAGATATTTATTCCTAAACGCTAATACTTTTTAAGTCGTTCGCCTTTAATCTTTTCTAAATAAAAAAAGAGTTTGAAGAGAATCGAATGTTTCCTGAATGTATTTTGATGTTTTATTTTGGGGTATTTACTAGCTATACTACAGCTTTGAAATCTAATCACACTTCACTCAATGCTTTTGCTCAAGATCAAATCCAGACATGGTTGAACATTCTTTCTCAGAATCGACGTGTGAAGTAGTAGAAATGGACGACTCATTGTTAAAATGTCTGACATGTTCTCTTCCATGCAGAAAGAATTCAACTATTTTCTGTTTTAAAAAGCTCTTTGTTTACTTTAGCGTAAGTCTTAGAGTAAAACATATGGTGTCCAGAATAACAAGTCGTTTGACTCGATTTGCTAGCGATTTAGTCTTAGGGCCTTCAAAATATTTCAGAACGGAACTGAGATAGTGGTTATTTGGTATATCTTATTTGATTTCTTTTTCTCATTCCTATTCCAAATAAGAAATAAAATATTTATAAGAGTACTTAGACTGGAAAACAGAGACTAATAAACGTGTGTCTGGCTGAGAAGCGACAACAAAAAGGACATAACTTGACGTAACAGAGAATGCGATTGGCTAAGGATAAAAGTTTATTTTGACTACTTGCCCCTCTGTTGTTAGATTTACGGTAAGCTTCTTTAATCTTTATGCTAAAGAAACACAGTTAATGCCAACAAATATGTTGGGAACGGGAGCTTTACTCAACAAACGTTACCTCGTATGACTGCCAAAATGAAAACAAAAGTAAGAGCCTGACATGACCTTATGTGACCTTTTCGTATCCTTTCAATTCAGTTTGAGTAGCCTATTCAGTTTTAGGTATAAATATAAACATTAGTTTTTACGTCCTTAAGCTACTCATATGAAAAGTCGTGTCAGGTGCTCAGGCTAAGTGAGTTAAACTCTGGGTGGCCAGTCTGGAAGTCGCTGGATCGATTCCGGTGTTTGCAAAGTTCATCGGGATTTTCTGGCGTGGTTCCCCCTTGTCTGTGGTGCGGAACGGGTGGCACGACAAGGACAGCTGCCAAGCCGTTCGGATGGGACAAAAACCGATGTTCCGTGTACACATTAGCGAGCACGTAAAAGATGATCACAGCAGTTGGAATTCGATATAAGAGTAGGCCATAGTGCCGGTGTTCGGACAAAATTTAACCCCTTGAACACTCTTTGGTTTATGCCCGTCTTCATTAGCCCAGTCGGAGCAGAACAATAGGACGTTAAATTTCATTTGTATTTAGTATCAGTTGTTCCAGAAAATATGTGGTTTTGACATTTAAACTTATGCTGTCATTCTGCTAATATTAAATATGGACGAGGAATGAACACTTAGGATATCTTGTATGTTTAATTTTGTGTGTAGACTATATACACTAGATCACCGGTCCTTGTTGTAAGAGGGAAGTGTCCCAACTATCACTTGTTATGAACACTTAACTGGAGGACAGCATATGTGAAGGGCACGAGTAGTTCCTGCAGCCCGCTTACATGGCAGATAAGGTCATCCGGCTGCCTCTTAAAGTGCAATAAAGGGTGTTAAAACTTTAAGAATTGTTGCCATCTCAGTCTCTCAGGCATATTACAGTTAGTAAGATAATGCCAAATAGGGAGTGGACTGTGTCATTCCGTCAGGTACCCCTCCCATGTAAAAAAAAATGGTGTGGTTTGCCTGCAATACTTACATCCATAGGCAAGACGGTAATTCAGAGTAAAGTATATTATTCATTCCTTGACTGTTTCAATATGTTAGTGATATAATGACCTTTTTAATCAATTCGACTCCCCCGTCTTCATTCGCCCAGTTTAGGAGCAGAACAATAGGACGTTAAACCCCATTTCATATTAATACGACTCCCTCGTTTAAAATTTAAAATCCTTATCGCATATGAAGCAAATTTACTCAAATTTGACCTTTTTTCTATAGAAATTAATGATGTTTATATGCTGAATTTTTGTATAAATTTTGTATTGTAAAGACTGCAGAATATTTTGTCTCGAACACAGAGCTCACAACCAGGATGTTCCGGGTTTTTTAAAAGCATAATTCTCACTTGTTAGGGATCTCGCTTTTCTGTAGTGGCGGTGCTTAAATTTGCAAGCCGTCTGATGATAAATATTGTGGTAGAAATGTAAGTAAATATGTATAAATCGCGGGAGGTCTGGAACATTGAATATTTATCTGTGACATACAACAGAAAATGTTGTCGACCCCTGGCTTTAGATCTGACATTTTGATAAATATCTATCCAGCTTCTAGCGAGAAGAATTTGTTTATATCTAACATGGTGGTAAAAAGTTTGAACCGATAAAAATAAATAATCAGAGTTCTAGCAGAGATAAGATGGAAGATTGCTATATCACCCAGTTGTCATCCAGAGTTTTAGAATTTAATTTGAATATTTTCTCTCTATTAGATAATTTTTCGGGCATGATTGTTTATGATTTTTTAAAAGATTTTAGTATTCAAAATGGATGTATAAATTATATTTTCGAAATAACGATTTGAAGGGGCATTGTGAATCTTTCTTTTTAGCTTGATATGTTGCATGAATTATTATTTAGCCATTATTCACATGACAGGTCCATCGAGTGACTGAGATATTAAGCGGATTAAACAATGTCTGGCATATCTGCATTAAACATTAAAAAGGGAAATAGAGACTACGATTATTATCGTAGCAATGGTTCTCGAAAATCGAGACTATTTCTGGTCAAAAATTCAATCATTCATAGCTTCGCTTAGAATAAAGTAATTTGACTGAAATTCATTTTTCATTATTTATTTAAAAACTGTTCTTGTATCTAAGTCTTACATTATGCATTGTTCATGTGAAAATATCACTGTCAGTGACCATTAACTTACATGTACGACAAGGAGGTTCTGGTCTCTTTTTTTATGTAGCCTAATATCATCAAATGAACAAGAATCGTCACAAGATTCCAACCATCATTCTAGTGTAGGTCATATTAGGTAGAAAACTTACACAGTCTGGTTTGAGTGACAAGGGATTGCAATGCTGTTAGTTATTTACTAAGTAACTGGTATAACAGGCCAACCTTTAAAGACCTATCAGCACGTAGGGTGTATCAAAAAGACGAAGGTTTCTTGTAGAATTTGACCCGAGATCCTTTTCACCACAACTGGCCAACTCAAACGACTTTGATCTTTCTCCAGACATCGCCCACCAAATAGTTCTCTTTAAATTATTAAAGTGAACCTAACGCTTACTTTATTTTTCATGTGCATTGACTCTAATCGTGGTGAGTGATCAGTGTATTCAAAACAGAAGAAAAACACCATGGTCGTTTAATCTCCATCTAATTGCCCGCGTCTTGTTTTCATGGACAATTTGGTTTCTTTTTTGCAGAACGACCAAGAGTTCGCAGTAAGTTTAGAAATTCCCCTGTGTTTAAAAGTTCAAAAGTGCTATTATCTTCAACACTAAGCCAGATTTATTGTTTATTGTTTCTGGCTAATCCGTTTCTTAAGTCTGTCTGGGTCACTATCTCCTTTTAAACACGAAAAAGATGACGCTGCTCAGCTTTAAATTTTTTAAGAGAATCCAGTTCAGCAAATAATAAACGAATTTATTTACCCATTTAATCACACCGATGTGTAAAAGTTAAGATAAATAAATAAAAACCTACATTCCATACATTACACAATTCCTAAAATAGTTTTAAAATTAACACTCGATTATTTCAACCGAATCATTATACAGTTGCAGCTCAACCTATCAATCCAAATATGATAACATCATAAAAAAAATCAGAATCTGTTCAGGGTATTTATTATGCAAGGTTATATATTTTCCTTTGATTTTTTTATGTAATCACGTAGCGAACCCACAGTGCATTTCCCAAACTTACAATGAAGCAAACTTTGCACATATTTTTTACCGCAGTAATTAACATGAATTTATTTGTATTTCTGGATTTCAAATAAAAGTTTTAGGAACGGCAACTGCTTATTATAAAAGCCTAACTGATCAACCGATAATGAATACGTTTTAAGTGTACCAAGATGATTTTTTGTTTGATATCCGGAAGATTAAAAATAAACAGCTTTGTAATTGGTTTCACATGTACTATATATGTACCGTATAAACCTATACAGTCACATACATGGCTATAGAAACACTGACTTTAGTAGACTTATCAACATACATACATACTTAGAATCAAAGAGACTTAATCTTTTCATCATCTTTTTAAGATAAGAAAAAAATGTAGTGGTAATTTGCAAGAACAGCGGTCTTTATTCCGTAAAAGTAATGATGATATTCTTTGTCTTTTGTTAAATTTTCACGATATCCCGATATATTGACTTTAGTGGGTCTCTGGAGAATTTTGAGCGATTTCTGGATGTACTCTCTCTCCCTCTCTCTTGTACAACAGATTACGTTTTATCATCTAAATCCTATGTAGAGATATAGCACGCCCCACATAAATAACAAAGTATCAAATTCTTTAATTCCACCATAGATTTGGAATTCAAAGATATGTTAGGTTGTGAATAGTTATGTGAAAACCGCTAACAATGTTTCACTTGTCACAGCTTGCCTACTTCTCATAGACCGGATAGCATTACCCTCAGAACCAAACAAATAATAAACAAAAAAAACCTACATAGAAATAGAATACCTGAAACCAATACCAATGACCCCTCTAGCTTCCCCAGATCTCGCGTATTTTTTGTGAAACTAGATAAGGCGTGTATTCCAATATATTTTATTTTCTTTTATTATAATCCCTAGTTTACCAGAAGAATAGAAGGAGGTTTGATTTTTAATCATGTAAACAATGGTGAAGGAGAGATTGAAGAGAAACCTGATTTATTTGATGACATTTATACCATATCATGTGTATCTCTTTTGGATACACGAGACTATAGGGACCCGATTTCCAGTATATACCTTTTATTTAGATATGGACATCACATTGTACGCCAGTAGTAATTCAAAGACCAGAGGTTACAGCACGTAAATGGATTACTGTCTTTACATTTATCTACGCCATGTCATGAAATGTATTGCCTGACCAAAATTAAAGAACTTATTACGTATATTTCTAGCACTTACGAAGCATCCCCACCTTTTCATAATTCCAGATACGTGGGGTGTTTGCCGCTTGTATCATTACATGACACGAGTCCTGAAGAAAATCTCATAAATTTGTCAAATATATTCATGTATCCATTTAATATTGGTTGATATTGGTCCAACATGTATATGTGGTATTTATTGCTAGTTAAACTGGTGTTCACGGTGCTGGATTTAAAGATGATACCACCCATAGTGTAAATGAGTAGACTATGGGATATAAAACACATAAACAGAGGAAATATAAGGGACTATTACTGGACCATAAAGATGTGATTTCTCATAAACTATATAAATAATAGAATTCAATAATCTTTGACTTGTTGACTCTTTAAGTTTATAAAATGATAACGGTTAATCTCTTTAACCTCTTAGTTTTCTATGAAAGGCTGGTTGGTTTTATTGTCCAGTTATTTCCCGGATACACAAAATATGTGGAGAAGCAGCAGGTTTATGTTGATGTGATCTATAAAGAGGCCATTTGTTTTATCTTTAACCCGAACAAAATATTTTGGGAATTATAGAAGCAAAAGATATGTTATCACAAAGGAAGCACTTTGTCGTATTTTAGCAAATTACTTATCTTTTGTTATGTAGTCATTTCCGACTTGGTTCTCCCTTGTCCATATGGCAGGACAGGGTGCCTGGTAAGGGACACCGTATTTAAAGTTTAAAGATTGTTTATTTCATTATGAAGGTCAAAAACTGTGATATAATGAGTTACTATACTAGTCGTTAGGAATGGACGATACATTGGCGTGCACGTAAAAGATCCACTGGCTGTTGGTTTTAGAGTAGGCCGTAGTGCGGCTGTACGGAAAAAAATTTCCCGAATAGCACACTGTATCGCGTGTACCCGTCTTCATGGGCCGTATCGGAGCAGTACAGTAGGGCGCTAAATCCAATGCCATTTCACTCCATTTCAAATCATAGGTCTCGGTGTGGGCCAAGAAAAGAGTTCCAGCCCGGTTCCCATTTGTCAGACAGGGATTCTTAAGCAAGTCTGTTTCAGATCTGTGGGGAGAGGGATTTGGGGGTGGCGGGGGTGCTTACTGATGTAGGTCAGCTATGGACACTTACAGTTTGTGTTAATTTGTTGCACGGTCGGTCTCGTGTATGAGCGACGAAACCCCGTTTCTTCTATGCTAACCTTGAATTTGTTATTTCTAAGGGATATATTATATTAAGAAATAACCTTGGACTCCACTGGGCTAGACACTCTTCCTTGTTAACAAAACATGGGGGTTGCGGTCAACAAACTCTCATGTCTTGTCAACTACCCTGGTAATTTACCACGTGGACACTTATCTCTTTGTTACCTATAGACATACATCCTGGCAGTTTGTTTTTCAGAACTCCACATGATTTGAAAATTATTGTCCACCACAGAGCGTACATGTATAACTACCCATTCTCCCCGGACAATGAGTTCACCTAACTGTGGTCTTTCTTTCCACAAGAGGCTAACAAAAGGTCACATCACAGTCCATATTAAAGTCATAATTATATATATTTTAGGAGGGTTGTAATGGGCAATTTAATGAATCTCAGGGTCGACCTTGTTCAATTGTTGGATATAAACATTTTATTTATTTGAACTAGATGTAGGAGTTGTTTTGCTGACCACAGCTATGTCTATCTTCCCATACATATGTTAATTATAGTTTCCACGACTCGTGTTGGCCAGTGTAGATTTGACCCTTACATGTGGCTTACATTCCACACGATAATTTGGCGTTAGTATAATATTTGACCATTTATAAATGATACCCTTCTAACTCCGCTCAACACGTGGATCACCGGAAAAGAGTTTGGGAGGAAACGCCTTTAGTTCTTCAAGATTTTAATCTAATAAAGAAACCGCGCAAAATATAAAACATTGGTTGCCAGAATACTCAACATATCCAACAGTATATAAATAGGCATACTATGATGTTTTTCTTCAATTAAACAGGCATTATGCAAGAGCAAAATCTGCCTATTGTAGGTCTTTCTTAAGGCCTGAAATGTTACAAAAACTATTAATTTGACAGTAACATATTCAGACTATAATCAACTCTAGATGTCGAGGCTAGCATGAGATTTTTGTTGGATTGTAGTTCGATTCGCTGAAATATTTACCTTCGTGATTTACCAATAAAATTGGATAACCGAGACTACTGGTTTTGTCTTACCGACTTAAGTAATGATAACCGAGGCTAAGCGGAACTTTCATTCGCTTTGTTCTAAGTTAATAATGGATCAATTTGACTGAAATTTTCAGCAAATTGCCTTTACATTAGCTAGTTTTTAACTATTGTAGGCCTAGTGAGAGCTGCCAACTCGTTATCTAATCTCCCATAATTTATTTTTAACCCTTATCATTATCGTCCCCCTTTTCTGCTTCGACTAGGCTAAAGAAGACGGACATTTTACAACTGATGTCCGAAATTGACACGGTATCAACTGCTTTTTGACGACGTTTGTACAAATAGATTACTAATTCCAGCATACAGAAATATTTTGAAAGCCCCAGTCTCTGTGCTGTGTGCAACGTCATAAAAGACATAACTCTAAATCTTTTTTTGTCTGGTACCTAAAATGGGCCGAAAAGCACATGTACTTTTTTTATTTACGTGAGCAGTCCAAATTGAATGACCGTCGTTTCCTTCCGTCTACATCCACAGTAGGGTTTGACAGATTTTGCTTCGTTAATCACGTGATGTACGTCTCATTACAAAACATAGAGAAAACAGACTGATTTTATTTAAAATGTTCATTTTGTCTTCAATATTTGATAATAGGTGGCCATATCATATTTTTACTGTAAGATAACGTTATTAATATTGATTGAAATTGACCAATGTTAACTTTTAATTCGTGTTTTTATAATGTCAAAAATAGATTAGCTACTTTAATCATCACAGATTTC
Organism: Patella ulyssiponensis; assembly: GCA_963678685.1. Classification (NCBI taxonomy): domain Eukaryota; kingdom Metazoa; phylum Mollusca; class Gastropoda; family Patellidae; genus Patella; species Patella ulyssiponensis. Next base: position 79,729,471 of record OY783226.1, on the reverse strand, counting down.
TAACATTAAAAACCTGGGAGTCGCGGTGGCCTATGCCCTTAAACCTCATTTCATTTACATAGAAACCTCTCTTTTTCATACAGAGTATTTAGTCTCATTCACTACATCATGCTCCTCAGATGAACAACCAGCTTTGATTAGTCATGCCCACTATTGATTACAAACAGCTATTCCGCTTAGAAGTCAGTTTCGATTAACTTATTCGGTGTATGAGCTGGGTCACTAACCGAGACATGTACGGTTCGATCCCGGTGTTGGCCAAAAACGTTTCCGTAGGGATGGATGGGGGCACACTGATCAGTAGTGAATATTCGCTAGGCCGCTAGTCACTGATAAGGCTGACACCGAGGCGACCTAATTAGTCCCCCATATTAACTTTTTTCTTCCGATAAATTAAATTAAATTTTAAAACATTTTTGTATGTATTAGAAAAATAAGTAAAGACGTTTGAAGTATTTGTAGTTAAAAAGTATTTCCTATTTAGTGTAAATGGGTATTAAAATGAGCAAAAGGCCCATCAGTGGGCAAAATGTCTCTCATAGCACAGTGGGTATGCTCGTCTTCATCAGTCCAGTTGGTGCAGAAAAGTAAGGCGGCAAATCTTATTTCATTTCATTTTTAGGTTAAACAAACACGAGAAATTGTGAACGGGTTGGCGAAAAAAAAAATGCATTTAAAAGTTTGTCAACCGCTTTTTTGAACACTCTATAACATATACAATTCTTCATTGACAGACATCAGCGTACTTCCGCTATGATTTATAGGTTTAGGGTAATTGGACGTGTATTTGACAGTGTAAACTTATCAATCTGAAGTACAAAATGGACATTCCATCGCATAGTTTTTTTTGTTATTGGTGTTCGTACAAATAGGTTTGACATAAGACATCCATTTACTAAATCTGACATGTAAAAAAACACTTATCATTTAAATACCTAAATCAGTCAAACACATTTACTTGTTTTGGGGATAAGACCAACCATACATTTTGTGTAAGTCATCATAAAATATTCATTTGGGAGAATAAATTTCAATATATAAATATATATTTTGTTTTTAAGGTGATACAGACACACAAGTTTTCGATACAGGCTTAAAGGTGGTAGGTCATTAACTCCGTATCATCCATAGTCTTCGACATTTCAAATATAACTTAATTGTCAATTTAAATCAACATTGATGTTGTTTTCATACCGTGAAAAGTTGGTCTTCGGATATCCAATATTTCAGGCAAAATGACAATTTTAAAATTGTAATAAAGAGACTGTCATAATTTGAAGTCTTCGCGTATTTCACCGAACGTAATTAGGAAATAAAAAAAACAACCCAGAAACGATTGAATGTAAATCAGTTTATATACATTCATATTACATTATCATTATGTGCCAAGGACTGGAGGATTAGCTCCTTCAATAACAACAACAGTCGTTTTTGTGAAACCCCAAACTTGTTTCGATCATACTGACCATGATAAGAATGAAATGGTGTTTAACGTCACACTGTTCTGCCCCGACGGCGACTGGGCTAATGAAGACAGGCATATGCCATTACTATCTTATTTGGGCAATAATAAATTATAAAATACCAATTGCGTGTTAAAATTATCTTGTCGCATACCTAACATATATTTAAAATGTTCAAACAAAGACAAATATGTGTAATAATTTTCATCAATTATAAACATATGTATCAAATTCGATTTAAATGAAATGCCACGATCACAAACTTGTTCAAAATATGATCCTGCAATTACATGATAGTGTTCATGGACATGTGTATGGTCGTCAAGATTGTTTTCAGAAACAAACATTAACAGTTTTAGACTGGTATGATGTATGTTCACAAGATCTCAAGCTAATCGTGTGTATAATATACGTGATGTGGTGCAGCTGCTTATGATTATGTGACATACAAAATGAGAACCACCAGAGAAAAAAAAGACAAGACAGGGACTATTATAGGAGTAACCAATCTAGCAGAATTGTAGGATGAAAGCCCCAAAAGAGGACATCACGAGCTTTCATTTTAAAACAAAAGATAGGTTGTCAGGCAACGAAACATACGCCCAAAACAGCTAAATCGTCCGGGCAGTCAACAAGGGTTGTCACGTAATTTTACTTTTTTTCGGGAATGAAACGTTTGTAATACACTAAAATCTGATTACGAGTAACAACTCATTATGTAATTATCAGAAAATCATTAGAATTTGCTTGCTTTTTAAAAAGTTTTGCCCCACGCTAACAATTAGTATACGAATCATTTAATATCATGGATTTAGCTGTTCAGTTATCAAAATTCATTGAAAATCAAAATACTTATTCGTTTCAACACCTTAAACTCTGTGTATCAATCGGAAGTCAATCGGATGATAAGTTTGGCCTCTATAGTGTCACAAGGTTTTTTGAAGTGATCAAGGGAGTTAACTCTGGAAGTAATTATTTGAAATCGCTGAAAATTAATAGGCTTCTTCGTCTCATGACCTTAAACATATATAAATTTAAAGTCAATCGGATATTATCTTTGGCCTCTAGAGCGTCCACAAGATTTTTTGAAGTGATCAAGGGCCATAACTCTGGCACTAATTATTGAAAATTGCTGAAAATCAATAGGCTTCTTCGTCTTATGACCTTAAACACTGTGTATCAATTTAAAGTCAATCGGATATTAACTTTGGCCTCTAGAGCGTCCACAAGATTTTTTGAAGTGATCAAGGGCGATAACTCTGGCACTAATTATTGGAAATTGCTGAAAACCAATAGGCTTCTTCGTCTTATGACCTTAAACACTGTGTATCAATTTAAAGTCAATCGGATATTAACTTTGGCCTCTAGAGCGTCCACAAGATTTTTTGAAGTGATCAAGGGCCATAACTCTGGCACTAATTATTGGAAATTGCTGAAAATCAATAGGCTTCTTCGTCTTATGACCTTAAACACTGTGTATAAATTTAAAGTCAATCGGATATTAACTTTGGCCTCTAGAGCGTCCACAAGATTTTTTGAAGTGATCAAGGGCCATAACTCTGGTAGTTATTATCGGAAATCGCTGAACCAACTTTACTTGGCCAAACAAATATCAACGAATGTTTGATCGTGTGAACCCGGGTAAGAGAGCTAGAGCGTCCACAAGATTTTTTTGAAGTGATCAAGGGCCATAACTCTGGCACTAATTATCGGAAATCGCTGAAAATCAATAGGATACTTCGTCTGATGACTTTAAACACTGTGTATAAATTTAAAGTCAATCGGATATTAACTTTGGCCGCTAGAGCGTCCACAAGATTTTTTGAAGTGATCAAGGGCCATAATTCTGGTAGTTATTATCGGAATTTGCTGAAAAACAATAGGCTTCCTCGTCCCATGACCTTAAACACTGTGTATAAATTTAAAGTCAATCGGATATTAACTTTGGCCTCTAGAGCGTCCACAAGATTTTTTGAAGTGATCAAGGGCCATAACTCTGGTAGTTATTATCGGAAATCGCTGAACCAACTTTACTTGGCCAAACAAATATCAACGAATGTTTGATCGTGTGAACCCGGGTAAGAGAGCTAGCGCCATACCCATCAAGTCCAACCCGCTTTGGTTTTATATATTTACACATTCTACAGCACTATTTACATTCAATACGTTCACCAAGTCCGCGTTTACGGTCTTGGTATGGGCGTGGGGTGGTGGTATTTGAGTATGTGTATCGGGCAGAACGTCCGCTTCCACCAAATGTGATATCGCAGGCAAGCGGCCTTGGTCGTTGGCAATCCTATACATCTGTATACATGTATGTATATGGACATATCAATAAACATCATGTAGGATTCACTTGACATTTTACAGTTGACAGCTGGTCAATATGACAGGAAGTTATTAAAATATGTATATATCCTACATGACCATTGCTGTATGGAATACTAGATATCTACTTCTATAATACAAATAAACTAAGTTTATGAGTCCAATGGTCAGATGATTGGAAACGATAAGCGCAAAACTAGAACAAAATGAGAACTAGCTACCAAAACTGATATCTGACTTTCAAGAAGATGGTGCAAGAAGATGTACCAAAAGTACGCCTTACGAGACTCATCGCGTTTAATTAATCTGATGTACCACCTTTATGGATTGAGAGCGGTTATTCGTAACCACACTAGGGTTAGCGCTAAGGGTATTCGTGGTTAGCGTGTATCGCATGTACTGTACTGTATCTACTAGCTGGGTTTCGGTCTAGTATTCATAAATGCAGTATTTATACGACGTAATCTTTACTCGTAAACACTGTGGTTACGGGGTAATCGCTATTCGTATTTACGAATAACACTGACCTAGTGTCCCTAGATTTAACGCTGTCTGTTGGCTGTACTGCCCAAGACATGCACATCATATAACAGCATGACCAGATAACCATCGGTAATTGTTTAGAAATATCGTTACCATGTACCAGAAGAACATTTAAAACCGCGTATATGTCTGGCAAAACATCCTTATAAAACGAATCGATCAATCAATTCATTATAGTTCCATTCAAAATTTCCTTCACAGTTCATTGCATATAGCGGATGATCAATGTATGGCTTCAATTACCCGGCTGGTGCAATTATTGACGTGCCTTCCGAAGCTGCGTCTGTACTAGTATAACGTTGCAAGGGGGGTAACTCTTTACAATTTCTACCATAGGTTAAATAGGGCTACGGTCTGGGATAACTGTTCAACAAAAATAATCGTTGTTGTTTTTTTTTTAAATTCTTCAATTTAAGGAAAATTGATCACTATAAATAAGACAAATTTTCCCAAACGCCATTAAGTGTAGAATACGATGATATGGCCCCTTTCCAACTAGCTATCCGGGTAAACTTTCCATCGCCCCACACTGTATGATGTATGCCTGTCTTCGTTAGTCCAGTCGGTGCCGAATGGCAGGACGTTAAACCCACTTCATTTTCCTTTCCAACAAACGTCTAGCCGATAGTTTGAGACGGAGAAAATAATACTTGTGAGATAAAGTATATCTATTGCCACCCCACCCCTATCTATTCACAAATCAAATGTTTACCAGTTGGTATATTTTGTTGTACAAAATATTATATATCAAACTAACACCTAACATCGGTTGAGGATGACCGCAGATTTTATATATTAACTGAACAATTGGAAATGGAGATATATGGCATACATTGTAATACAATATGAAGCCGCGGTTGTTCAGTGAGTAACATGGTGGCGCGCTAATCGAAAGGATAACGTGTTACATCATCCCGGCCATGGTGGAGAGAGTGAATCGGGATTTCCCGTGCTCTCCCCTCCCCGCCGTCCTGCAAGTGTCAAAGACAAACAACCGATGTCCCGTGTACATATTGATGTGCACGTAAATGAGCACTGATGTTGGAATTCGTAATGAAAAATTGGCCGTAGTTGTGCTGTCTTTGCAAACCATATGGCGTACGACCGTCTACACTAATCCAGTTAAACCCCAATTTCATTTTATTTATAACGAATTATAAATTTAAGAGATCCGGAGATTAGTGTTCAGATCCGAATATCCAGAAGCACAGCGATGTTGTCGTCTGTATCACATTATTGTTTCATAATAAGCCTCTAGCCTATTGTCAAAAACCCTATACAGAGTTTTTGTCATATTTGGCGAGCTGCTCTTTTTTCCAGATTAGCTTCGTCTCTCGAAATAACAAACTAAACAATTACACATTTATAGCTAATAGTACATTCAGTATAGAAAATAGGATATACTTTTTCTGACACCACTTATGAGTATATCATATGTTACATCAAAGACACATTAACTTATCACCTCCACATATATATATTAATTACTTCAGCTGTTTAAATGTCCAGATTAACGTAATGAATTCTACTTGAATTATTTATGGATTACGCAAGTTTGCTAAAAGTAATTCTAAGAATACCATATCACGTTTTCTGAAATGGCACAGTGCTATAATTCTAATCACCGTTAACTTTGAAATAAAATGTATTTTAAAGTCCTACTTTTCAAGACCGATCGTGGCACGGCTTAAACATACATTATGCAAGAGCTATATAAATCTGACCTTTGCAAGTCTTTCTTTAGTATTATCTAATTTATTAATTATTATCTAATTTATTAATTAGACATTTATTAGCTCACTAATTTTCCTAAAAATGTCATTTATCATTAATATTACATAAATGCATCAAATCGCTTGGTGTTTTAAACATTATTAATGTTTTTTATTGAAAGGTACATTATGGGAGATTGGATAAAGATCTGGTAGTTCTCACTATGATAGTTTCAATCAAGATAATGTAAAGGGTATTTGCTGTGGATTTCATCAACTTGATCCACTCCGAACGGAGTTTTTTACGATTGGATTTTAGGTCTAGCCTTGATCATCAATTCTAAAGTCGGTACGATAAAAAAAAAAACGTTGTCTCGATTATCCATTTCATGATTAAATATGTATGAAAGTTGGGCAGCAAATCCGATCCTAATCCAGTAAATATCGCAGGCTAGCGTTGATATCGCGAGTTCGTAGTGGTCTGGATAAGTAAAATAATGTCTAACTAATATTTTAGATAATATATCAGGCCTAAAGCTGTAATAGGCAGATTTAAAAAAGGTTAAATGAATGCAAATAAAAAATGATTCTTTAATAAACACATTTATTATACAAGCAAATTTAAACAAAAAATTGTCCAAAAGTAAATTAATGAACAACTGTATATTCAGGTGTACGTTTAAAAGTGTTAAAGCTACTGATGTAAATTTATGATCGGTATCGGTCTTGACTGACGTGTAATAAACACAGCGCGTGTGTGAAATTAGCATATTTATCACATGCACAGATGTACAAATATTTGAAATCAATCATATTTTGATTGACTTACTATAATGTGTTGTAAATTACAATACTTGAGGTACAGCCATCTGTTTGTGGTCTACATTCTACACGCATGAATACTTTAACTATTAACACATGTTGACATATGACAAGCTAGGTAAATGTTGTCATATGTTCATATAACTTTATTATATCCATATTCAACACACTTTACTCACAATTGGCGTTGTCAATAAACTTTGTTATAGTACTCATGCACGTTACTTCTATAGTACCTACTTCACATATCCAGCTGGTTTAAATAAAGCATGTTCACAGATAGTGATTTCTGTCAATATAACGGCGTGTTACCGAAATCTATATTAACAATTATGAGTATCATTGTTTTATGTTCAGTCATAATTATTATTCATTTCATGCATACAAAGACAGTTGTGAAGTGAAGTTGTTGATATCGACCATAACACTGTTTGAAAAAGCCTGTCAACCGCTAAAATACATACGCCATATTCTTAGGATGTTTAGCTACCCATCATTATTGTTTACCAACATTAAATTTATAGAATTTAAAATAAAGTTGATTTCTGCCTTATCAGTCAATACATATTAGTTTAATATCCTCCCAGGAATCATTTCCCGGAGGTTTTGAGACACAACTTCGCCTTATGTGCTTCCACATCCATCGGTCAAATTATGATAGTTCATCCGAATGTTCCTCTCGATTTGTCGATTTATTTTAATTCCGTGTTTTGCATGGTAATATTTTTTGGATTCTGATATATTTTGTATATATTTGGGTTTAATTTATTGTTTGACGAAAGTTAACTTAGCTTAAATACGGATACGATTGGGGCAATAAACTTAAAATCGTCAATTTTGCAACTTATGCATTTGGTTGCGGACAAAAAGTATTTATCCAAGCATTCAGTATTGTCCCCACGTACTCATTTAAAACCTTGATATTGTGATATTTCTATGATAAAAAAATACCTTAACTCAGTAGTACATGTAATCAATGTAAATGGTAGAAAAACTATATTTGGGATTATCAGTTCAAATAAGGTTAATTTATCAAGTTAATGTGCCTCTCTTGGATTATCTTTCACTTGCTGGGTTCTAATTCGTTAGTACCGAGATTATTTAAAATTTAGTTAACATGATTATCAATCACACAGTGTTTTTATCAATTTATATATTAGGTTTCCGTGTTTTAAATGAATTTCTGATAACACAACCCCATCTTGATCACCCGATCCCCTGAGAAGCGTGTCTTTCATTCCAAAATGACAGTCAGGGTAAGGGAATGTGACGGGTTGTCGCCGAAAATGTTGACCTCTCTGTCCCTTAGTCTTATTGCTTGACATTTTCCATCTATAACGTGGGTTATAATGTAAGTGTGACACAATGGTTTATAGAAAGTAATAGTATCCTTTTCTTGGTTGTTATAATCTTACAGCTTAACATAATGACACTAGGGGGTCAACTATCAACTTAAAAGCCTGCGTCCTTATGTTTCAAAGTGCTGTAGGAAAGAAGTTCTAGATGTGTGGAATTTGAATACCTCTCTATTGCAATGTGGTCGTTGTTGCCACCCTTCCCCCTTCGGTTCGTTCGTTCTTTGGTCCATCCACCGCGTCGTCAACAGTTTTTTTTGTGAACACGCCACACTTTTCCACAGACAACACTCTCCGATAATTTGTTTTATAATTCTGGCTTTTGTGAACCTTGTGAACGCTCTAGCCGAGGAAATAAGAATCCAACGTGCATGGAATCTCGTACAATTACTAATCTTTCTAAAAATATATTTATGTTTACAAAAGTGAGACGAAGAAGTTTTTTTGGGTATTAACAAATTCGGATAATTGCTTCTAGCATTATGGCTCTTGCTCATTTTTTTTTTAGAAAGGTTATGCTTATATAAATGGCTTTACAGCGAAAGTCATCATCATCTGACCTACGTGTTGCAGTTTATTGTTTTTTTGATGATTGAGATCATAATAATTAGACCCCTTGAATGAGTCGTATAATCTTGTGAAGACACCAAAGATACATAGTATAAAGGATTTGCTTTGTATGTACATAGTGATTCACAATAATTCGACAACCTTATGAACAGCAGTTGCACCGCCTGACAGTGGTACCTCGTCCTAATGGTTAATGTACAAATTCGAAGTTGTTCAAGTCTGTTGGGAAACAGTCCAGGTTAATGTGAACATCGCCATGCAAAGGGGTGATTATGTTTTGAACCATATGTGGTTTTAGTTTCGGGCGAGTTTTGGATGGATATTTACAATTATTTTTCAGACAAAAAGAAATAAAGAGAGCATCAAGCATAAAAGAGTTGACGAGAGTTAGGATTCGGGATCTTACGGGTATTAAGCAGACAGAATAAACTAAGAAACTGTTAAGTATAAATTTGTCGGGAAAACAAAATTTTATTAAAAAAATTTCGGCAGATATTAGACCACAAAATATGTCTACGGCGATACTGACGGACAGAGAGTCGACATATAAAATTTCAATGTGCGAGTTAAAATGGTATATAATATAGAAAGAACTATTGTTTACCTCACGAACATGGTTTGATTTTATATATTTGTACCAGAAACAGATCACCAAGCACCACTCATATACTTCGAAAGCTTTAGGATACGCCAATTCATTGTATGATCGACATGAAACTTGGCATGATTTTGCTTGGACAATTGCGTATCAATTCCAATATGGCTGCAATAGCCTCATGGCCCATCCCTGTTCCATAATAAGGTGGTACATGTTTTAAAAGTATGATAACAATTTTTTTTTAAAACCCTTTGATATTTTTAGTCATAACAGATTTGTTTTTATTTTGGCAGTAATACTAAATTGAGTTTGCCAATGTCCACCCAAACTTGGGTATAATATCTGGAGGCGAAATAATAAAGGTAGTAAAATATGAATATTAATCGAAAGACAAAGATAAATATTTTTTATACTTTATGGATTTTTTTTGGCTTTGATCTGAAATATTATTTAAAATGTCAGTTTCCATGACACATAATTAAATCTATTTTCCATATTTTGATAGACTTTATTTAACGTTGATGGCATGTGACTTTCATCACCTATAATTAGTAATGACATCTGCTCTCGATGACAGTTATTTCAGATCCAAACCATGGGAAATTATTTTAATAAGTGGATCTCTTTTGTTTCATGATGAGATTATAAATTAAAATCATCGTTTACAATGCAGACTCGGATTTTATACATAGCCCGGGGAAGAGCTGATAACGAGTCTGTTAGAGTAGAATTATTGTTGATTATCATTTATGACTTCATATTTCATATTGAGGTACTTCAGGCCTTGCAGCTACAAAATGTCCCCCTTCACCTGTCATTTATGAGCGTTACTACCAGTTGGTTATATCTATAAATTAATGCACACCTGCTAATAATAGAAGCGGCTGTTAAAACAAATAATCTGTATATACACTGTACAGTCAGACTTGCTCCAGGGAACATCTTTAACACGTGTTTTACCCTAATTGGTTTTTTACTGGAATCATCAAAAAACCCAGGCGTGAGTTTTGAAATGACGCTGCGTACACGCGTTATTGTTTAAATGTAAACTTATAACCCAACATTGTTCAAGTATAAGTACCCGATCCTTTGTAACATTTCAACACAAAAACATTCAACTTGAATCCCACTTTGATCGTTGTGTGAGAAACGCCAGAACATAATAAATGTGATTTTTTATAATAAATCTTAGATGTTAGTTTAATATGAAATTTCTCCGCAATATTTTAACTGATGATTCATGTCTGCGATATCACCCAGGTGGAAGCGGACGTTAAATACCCCATTTACAAAAAAAATTGCTTATATTAGGAGTTGTTTGTACATTACATATAAATATTTGAATCCCTTCGATCAATCTCGCATTCGTTAGCTTTCGTTAAGTTGAAATTTAGCCAAGTAAGAAGGCATAAAGCATGGCCAGACAATGCCGTGTAACGGAAACTCGGTAGATGATTTTTCTATTACTTCCGGTATTATTCCTATGATTGTATAGTAGTGATTTTGGCACCCTTTTAAGAAATAGGCGATATAGAATTAATTTTGTTTTGGCTTTCTTAGAAAATGTGCAACTATTGTGTTAATAGTCATTTACCTTAACCGAATGGTTAGCATGTATCATAAGGTCTGTCATTGAGTCAACTGGCGTGGCTTCGATTCCCCGGTTGTACGTGACAAAACCTCGTCGGTTTTCTCCGAGTCCCCCGGTTTCCTCCCACTGTTAAAGACCCTCGAAATGACCTACTTTGTGTCGAGTGGAAGTTAAACACCAACTCTCTCTCTCTTTCTCTCTCTCTCTCTCTCACACACACTTTCTCACTTTACTGGTTATTCCAATTCAACTTGTAGCACGGCGGTCACTGTCGCCCTTTAACAGTTACACAATTTAACTTTCTGTATCAATGGAACTTGTTAACAGACAGTTTGACATTTCGTTTGCATATTTAATTGATTTTTCTCGTTAAAGACCTCCTGGCTGTTGAATATTGGAATACCAGTAGGCAAAATTACCCTTGACTGGCTTGACCGTATAGCACACTGCGTGGATTTTGTCCGACCTCTTTCGCCTGGTCGTTAAAAACGTTAAATGAAATAAAACCAGTCAGTACTTTGTATACACTCATATTACATTCATTTTGCTTTTAGACGTATTTTCGTCTGTTTTAAGGTTTCAAAGAATAGAGCTATTTCTCTATAGGCACATATAATTATGATTATCATTTAATATGGCCATTGGCGGTAACATACCTTTAATAGACCTAGTGAATGGTGTTTAACATTCTACTTTTTAGACGAAATTTTGTGAAGGGGAATGGTTGGGATGGTGCTTATCATTCGTTATATTCTCAAAACTTAAATGCATCATTTTAACCTTGAACTAACAGCACGCTGCCTATATATATGATCGTCTTGTTTATGGCAAAAAATTAAAAAAAATAAAAATCTAACCGATCCGTGAGATTTTAATTTGATTCTGTTTATCTACAACTGCCGATATATTTTGATAGTATAAAATATACATCTTCATCATGGGTGTCGACAAATCTTTCTAACACGATCTGTCAGAGTCATAAAGAGTGACAGCTGTCATGCACAGATTTCAGGTTTTTATTTTACACTAATATTAATATTACAAACTGATTAGAAGAAGATGGAAATGAAATGAATGGTTGGGGTTTAACGTCCCATTGTTCTGGTCTTATGAAGGTGGGCATATGCCATACAGTGACAGTGTGTTATAACGGAAATTTTGTCCGGGCACCGTCCACTTTTATACCGAATTCCAATGCCAAGGGATCTTTACCGTGCACGCCCATGTGTACACGGGACCTAGGTTTTATGTTCCATTAGAACGACTAGACAGATGCCATTGTCAGGCCCTTCATCCTGCACCACTGACAAAAGGAAACCACGCTGGAAAAGTCACAAAGCACTTTTTCGGTCAACACCGGGATTGAACCCGCTAACCCAAGACTAGCTAACCAGCGTCTTACCCACTTAACCACTGGTTGTATAAAAGATGCTGCTTTGTTGTGGAGTTGAAGCACGGGATAGTGACGGGGGTAGTTATTGTAATATATAGAGGTATGACTTGGTTTTAACAGGCACGGTAATATATCAAAGGAAATACATATACTTTTTTTGTGCATCAGAATTTATGTTAAGAGCTAAAGGTCCAACGAGGATGACGCGAACCAGCATTTTCTAAATCCACTTTTTCTCCCGAGAAAAATTATGTTATGGTAATAAATCACCATTTAACAAGCAACTTTAAAGTAACACTATTAGAGGGTGTTGTTTTTTTTAATACATAATATTTGTTTTTAAAATTAGATTTGGAAGATGTTTTGAATAACGAAATAGGGGTTGTGTCTTAATCAGCATGAGTGTATCGGGTAAGACGCAAATGCACGCTGAAGAATCACGGGAAACGTTCTCGGATAACACTGGATCCACCACCAGACCTCCTGGTTAGAGATCAAGCGCCAGTGCAACCGTGGCTCCCAGCAAAAATCATTTCCCACTGTCTTATATATTGACTGATAATACAGAACCATATTGTAAAAATACGGCCGAAAGGATGTAAATAATGTAAATGAAATATAGAATATACTTCTAACAAATATAGAACATATAAAGATATATAATATTGTATGTTAAAGTAGTGTCACGACTATCAAAATAACTTAGCTGACAACCAGATGTCGTTTGTATATTTAGATATGTAGAAAAAGCCGGGGTTAATTATTTTGGTTACCATCTTCAACGCCATATTCATGTCAGCTGTGCTTGAGAAAAAGACACCTGCATTTTTTTCTTGTGAAACACACACACACACACACAATTCCTTATAGTAATGGAATATTGTGTAAAAATGTTTGTAATGAAAATAAGTCATTTAGATTATCCTAGCATGTAAAAATAAAAGTTAGATGTCACCGCGTCGACTATCACGATCACTGCCTTTCTAAATTCCATTATATAAGACGTCCAAGAACATGGCTTACGTTACGTGTATTTGAAATGAAATGGTCCATCTATATCTATATTCTAACAACAGAGAAATATAGGCATGCGTGCAAGCCAATATATTGAAATGTACCCCTACATCTCTAACCCTTGTATCAAGGGTGAATCATGCACAATCATGAAAATTCCGTTTATGCCTTGTTTTCAAAGAGTGCTATATTTTTGTATTGGATAGTAATGAATTTTGCAGTCTGGGTTTTGACGGTTCAAATAAAGCAGCTGCCGAGTAAGTTCATCGGGATTTTTCCGACAGCTGTCTAGTCGTTCGGATGGGACGAAATACCGAGGACCCGTAGATATATAGGCGTGCACGTAAAAGATCCATTGGCAGTTGGAATTCGATATAAAAGTAGGCCATGGTACCGCTGCCCGGGCAAAATTCCCCTCATATCACACTGTATGGCGTATGCCAATCCTCATTAGCCCCGCATCCTCATAAACCCCACTAAGATTATATTTGTTTTTCTTCACATCATTTTTTATACGCCCACATTTTCATGTGGACGTATTATGTCGTCGCCCCTGTCCGTCCGGACGTCCGTCCGTCCGTCCACAATTTGTTTGTGGACTCTCTACAGGTCACAATTCTTATTCTTATCCGATTTTGACGAAACTTGAAATATAGGTTTATCCCCATAAGATCTCGGTTCCTTTCGATATTGGCATGTATCGGATCGGAACTTCATGGATTATACGAAATATCATGTTTTTAGCTTGTGGACCCTATAGAGGTCACAATTTTGAACCGATTGTGATGAAACTTGACATGCATGTTTATAACCCCAAAATCTTGGTTCCTTTCGATATTTGCACCCATCGGGTCGTAACTTCCTGAATTATGGCCCCTGATTGTCCGAAAAATCGCCCTTTTTAGCTTGTGGTCCCTCTGGAGGTCAAAATTATTATCCAATTTAAAAAAACCGTTTGATTATATTACCGTTACATGGTTATGAAGGTTGAGTTCAAATTTCGTGAAAATCGGACCAAAATTGACAAACAAAATGGCCGCCGTTTGTACGCGAATAGTGTGAAAATATGTTATATCAAGGTTGTGGACCCTATAGAGGTCACAATTTTGAACCGATTTTGATGAAACTTGACAGGCATGTTTATAACCCGGAGATCTTGGTTTCTTTCGATATTTGCGCTCATTGATTCGTAACTTCCTGAATTATGGCCCCTGATTGTACGAAAAATCACCCATTTAGCTTGTGGTCCCACTGGAGGTCAAAATTATTATCCGATTTAAAAAACCGTTTGATTATATCACTGTTACATGGTAATGAAGATTGAGGTAAAATTTCGTGAAAATCGGACCAAAATTGACAGACAAAATGGCCGCCGTTTCTACGTAATTAGTGTGAAAATATGTTATATTAAGGTTGTGGACCCTATAAAGGTCACAATTTTGAACCGATTTTGACGAAACTTGACATGCATGTTAATATCCCAAAGATCTTGGTTCATTTTGATATTTGCACCCATTGGATCGTAACTTCCTGAATTATGGCCCCTGATTGTCCGAAAAATGACCTTTTTTAGCTTGTGGTCCCTCTGGTCAGAATTATTATCCCATTTAAAAAACCGTTTGATCATATCACCGTTACATCGTAATGAAGGTTGGGGTCGAATTTCGTGAAAATCGGACCAAAATTGACTGAAAAAATGGCTGCCGCTTGTACGCGAAGAATGTAAAAATATGGTATATCAAGGTTGTGAACCCTGTAGAGGTCACAATCTTCATTCAATTTTGATGAAACTTGAAACACGTTTACAACTTAACAATCGTAGTTCCTTTCGATATTTGTGCATATCGGATTGTAACTTCCTGAATTATGGCCCCTGATTGTACGAAAAATTACATTTTTTTTAGCTTGTGGTCCCTCTGGGGTCAGAATTATTATCCCATTTAAAAAAAACCGTTTGATTATATCACCGTTACATCGTAATGAAGGTTGAGGTCGAATTTCGTGAAAATCGGACCAAAATTGACAGCTGTTCTTGTCAGGTCATCCATCCTTCATCACTAAAATCTAGATGAACTTTGTCACCCAATGCAGGGATCAAACACCCAACCTCAAGGCTACCGAGCCAGCATCTTACCCACTTAGCAACATGACCCCCAGTCGAATTTGAAGCCTACTGAAATGAACCTTTATAACCCAAAGATCTTAATTCATTTCGATATTTGCACATATCAAATTCTAACTTAATGATGTAGGAAAAATCACTTTCGGTATTGCTTGTTCTCTATCCATCTCTCGAAAATGTGGGCGTATCCTGCCTGGCAGTGCCAGCCTATCTTTTTTATTCAGAACACATCACCAAACATGCCATTTCTTCAAGTGCATTTACGTCATATATTGTGCACGTTGTACAGCCTTTGTGTAACACATAATTAATTTGATGGCTATACCGTCACGGTTTCGATTGAAAGATATTTCGGGGGTTTTGTGTGTGTTTGTTTACTACACAACACACTTATTAAGCGTGGTTTGGGCTGAAGTAGGTCAATGTCACATTATAAGCAGCAACATATTAAGTACCCCATACCTAATTTGTCACTTTTCCCATTCACCAGATTTTTGGCGGGAAATTTCACTTTAAGGGCGTTACACGATCTATTTACTAGCCAATGATATTCATTCCTGTTGAATAACATCCCTTGAAATCAGGTCATCAACCACTTGAAACTATTGACCAATATTACATCTATGTGTTTTTATAGCTTTAGATTTAACCTTCTTGTTGTTTACGATTACTCCGTACTACGCGAATCGTCACACACCCCATCTCGTGGTTGGCAGGCGTGACCGATATATAATCTTATTTGGCTGTATGTGAATGTTTTTTTTCTGCATTGAATAAAAGTATTGACGTTCCTGTGGTTTTCACCTCAATACACCAAACACAACTTTCATCTTTACTAGGAGGTATACAATGTACTGTATTTTATGCAGTGAAGAATACTGTTAATTTTGTAAAGACGTTAGCTTTATATCAATTTTAAAAGCGACATGTCATCTTTCTTGGTGCAGTGTAACACCGAGGGCCAAGCAATGTATGAGTGTAGAATGAATATAAAAAATTTAGTCACGTGAACTTGTAATGACAAAAAATATTGAGGTCTTATAAGGCAGAAATTAAAATGCAGCAAATAGGACGTTCTTTTATTCGAAAATTAGGAATCTTGAAAATCACTTTAGCTGCAAAAGGTATTACTAGCGGGAGTTTGTTCCCTAGCTCGATCGCGGTGTTATTTAAGAGGGTCTGTTCATTTGGATAGGACGAAATAAGTGAATGTTGTTGTCATGCTGCCCGGGCTAAATTCACTTGTACCACAACAGTCGGCGTATTCCAGTCGTCAGTTATTGGCCCGGTTAGTACACAAAAATTTAACACTGAACCACAGTTCGTTGCATTTAGTTTTGCTGTTATTCTGCCCGCTTTTAAGCCACTTCTAGAAGGGCCGGGTGTATTTATACTAGGTCACAAGTGAATCGTTAGAATTCACCCCCCGGTATTTATGTAATATACTGTTATTTATAAAATCTAAGCATAGTATGGTAATGTATTAGATTGCAAAGCAGTTTCAGCGATGTTTGTTTGTTTTTTCCTTGGCAGTGAGATTTTCCAAATTTTGTATAACAAATTTTGTTGACTTTTTGTCCTAGAATGGAAGAAGTGTGTTTCCGCCAAGAATATTCATGATTTAAGTATGTAGCAATAGGAGGCAAACAGACATGGACTAAGCAAACCACCAACAAATACATTAGGATGGTCAAACTCCTTCAATATATTTATCAGATGATAGCAACATTTTAGGTCCTTTGTGTTTAAAAAGGGAATGCCATGGATCCATGGTTTAAACATTTAAGTAAACGATAAGAGATTACTAGTCTGAATCCCGATTTTCCAAAGCAGGATATTTGTAGTTACCCCCCTTGAACAACAAAATTTATTTACTCCGAAAATTTGTAGGTCAATAGAACAAACTGTGACATGGAGTGGGGTTTAACATCTTGTCAACACACTAATTTTTCCGTTTCCTTCTATAATTCTTTGATTATCAACCATCAAGGGTTCTTTGAAGTGTATGTCATTGTGTGCATGGGTCGACCATGTTCTTTCGTCCAAGTGGGATACTCGATTGAACCTTCCGGAATTAACTTCTCTCAATTACACAAAATATTATTAATCGAGTGAATAGCATAAAAAATATCTCAACCAATCATGACAACTGAAACATATTTGTTAACTTAAATACGCCACGATTCTATTCACGCCACCCCAGCTATAGAGGTAACGAGGCTGAATTTCATATTTGATTGCAATTCTACCAATTCGGGACGTTTAGGACGGACAATCGAGCACCCCTCTTGAGTGTGAAATTTAAGAGACCGAAATATAGAGAAATTGTGTATTTACCCTGTATCAAAGTTTCAGCAAAAAATATTAAATAGTTTGGAGGTGAACGTCAAAACCACGTATCCGGACACATAACCCTTTAAAGATTTCGGGTCAATCTTTTCGTTGGGGGACCTGATAATCCAAGGCCATTCCTATAGAGATCTATACAGTGCGAGACCCAAGAAAGGTAAATTTTACATACACGCTAATTTTATCGAATAAAAAGTATCACGTATATTGTGTATATTGAGTTAGTTGCCCGGTCCTAAGGGCACAAAATTAAGCAGTTTTATCTTCAAATTATAATCGAGATTGGGCTTTTAAGATGTAGCGGTATATTGGGTATTCTTCTTTTCAGTAATTATTGACAAATTTTCTCCTTTTATGAATATGAACATAATAGACCTTTGTCTTGGTTCCAGTGAACAATCAAACTAAGATCTCAGAAATATCAATAGATAAATAAATCAATAAATAAATCAATAAATATAATGATAAAGTATCCATATAAATACCACACTTGTCTGAATAACATCCGCAAGCTTTAAAATCAAAATAAAACGAATCAAAAACCCTGGATTTGTATTGGAAATTTTGTTTCAAAACAATCTTTATATCCAAATTCCCAGCAAAGGCTGAAGGTCCACTATAACTTGCAATGGAACCGACAGAAGCCGGAAGCAAGTATGAGATTTTATATTCGTCCATATTAAATAAACAGAAACATTGCCCCGAGAGACGGTTTCCTTAATACAACGAATTCCATATACACGAAGTTACCTATAGCATTAACAGTTGATTAGATACTGCAGCTACATTTACTCTTATAAAGTGCTGCCTCTGATCAGTAACTACGGAAGGATTGGAGGGGAGTGGGGAGGGGGCGATAAAGGATAATAAAGGATAACAAAAACTCTTTAGTATCGTATTTTCCAACACTTATAATTTTATTATGGAAGCTTAAAGTAAAGATGACATCCATATTAATAAATATACACGTTGTTACAATTTTCTTACATAAAATAGATATTTATAATAATATTAAAACAGTATAATAATCATAAAAATCACAGGAAATGTACACCATAAAGAAGTAGATTAGACATATTTACACTTATTTTTAGATGATAATGGACACAATAAAGAAATGTATTAGCTTTAACAATGTAGCGCTTTGAATCTTTGCTTATAATACATGGGACTAGTTTATTTGAACTTTATTTAGATTGTGTTTCTATCTAATGTCTGTTTTCGGACCAAGTTAGTCCTAACCAAAGTGTTTACGAATAAAGAAAAAACTACATCGTGAGCATTTTTCAAGCATTTGTGACCTAGCCCTAATCATAGGTCATTGAAGCTTTCAGGCACTTCTTGTGTCCCAATAAATAGCTGAACGCAGCCCGAACCGTAACCCTAAATACTGTGGTAACGATTAACTTCGAGGGGTTATATAGGCTTTGCCTGTTTCCTGATCCCTTTTCATGAATTTCTGAAATAAAATATTGTTTACCCCAAAAAAACTATTGTTCCATACATGGATTCATTACATGCTGTGCACTAAACTAATTATTGTTGGGATGGTAATGACTGCACAGTTATCTAACTCTGAGATTGTTCTTGCGGAAGACAATGAGACACGGAGAGAAGTGTTGATTGTGAGGCAAGACAGAGCGTGATTTTTATACTTTTAAATGCGCCCTTCAGCCCACTTTCCAAGATAACATACTGGGTATCTGTTAATGATCAAAAGTGAATAATAATAAAAACTAGATTGTCGGGCGACGATACATACACTCCCCATAAACTTAAGCATTCAAACTTTTCGTATAGGTTGTAGCCCTTTAAGGTCGGAAATTTTGAAAACAGTTAATATTGAGCCTCAATAAGATTGAAACCAAATCTAAGAAACTCTGACTTTGGTTATTAGGTTTGGATCACAAGGTCAATAACTATGTGTGAAATTGATATATGAAAAATAATTTCTAAACTATTGACATGTAGATTGATGACAAGGATTTGGTGACAAGTTCAATAACCTCGACAATAAATGATGCATATTTCAATTGGGTCTATACCATATTACGACCCAATAAACAATCCCATCAAGACTGAAAAAAACCCCAACTGATCTCTATATTACAAGGTTTCTTTGGCAGGGACAATAACTTCGTGAATAATGAATGTGCGACTATGAATGTCGGTAAGTGTCAAAAAACTCTGAATTATGAAGTGATAATCTGAAATTGGGTAGACCGACGGAATATCTGGGGCAATTACTCTAGAACTGTCTTTGCAAAAACGCTAAAATCTATAAGTTATTTTTACCCCATTACTAACTATTTCCGAAAATTATTTGCAAATTGTTTGAGAACTGTACACTGTACTTTCTGAAGTGAGTACCCGTTTCATTATATACTTTGATCAATAATCACCCAGAAATTGCTAAAGATCAACAAGGACCATTTTCACCCCGACAATAATTATCCTTGAAAATTGATCACCAACTAAACTTTGTAGATTTAACAACCACCTTCACTTGTGGACACATAAATATTATTTCAATTTGTTATGAACTAGTATTACTATCCACATACTGGAACTCATTCCATTCATGATTTTGTGAAAATTGATCATCAATTGAACTTTGTTGAGTACGAGCAGGAATATAAATATTTTTATCATAGGCTTATATTCTTGTCTACATAATTAATACCAATCAAATCATAATGTTCCTTTTTTAATTTATGAAATTTATATGATTAGAAAATGATGTAATGCTGGTTAAAAACTCAAACACAACAATGAGAAATATTAAATGTGATAGATACACATCATTATTCAAAAATAGATGTATAAAAATAAGTTGAAAATGTGAAAAAAGCAGGAATGTAGCACTATAATCCAAATCAGTAAATACAAGCAATAAGCTATATCTGGCGATGATTTCCTCTTTAACAGACACATTTGAAGATGTATCCAAAATAAAAAGATCGATTGCCAGGCAAGGAAACATATATACTCCCACAGCAGCCAGGTAGTCCACATGGTTTGTCGCATATTTTTTTCCTTTTGGCGGCAATGGAAGCATTTACAGAACACCAAATACTGATCAAGGGTAAACCCCAATTAAGTAATTATCAGAAATCATGTTTTGTCTCTATTTCCAGATGTTAACGTGTAATAAGACGAATTTAGCTGTTCTGAGTTTTCGTAAATCTTTAAAATTCATGCATAAATGTGTATAATATAACTTTGGTCATAACTCTGGCAGGAATTATTGGAAATCGTTGAAATTCCACAGGCTTCTTCGTTTCGTCTTTAAAATGGGATGTTAACCTTAGCCTCTAGAGCGTTCAAAGATAATTGTCAATGACAGACCAGCGGGCGGAGATGACGACAATATTTTAGCGCATTTGAATATGGGCGTCTTAAAATTTACACCACAGTCAGCAACTGTTGATATGTAACCAATTTTTCACGTGTAGAAAAGGTCAATAGGGAGGTTCAGATCCACTTCGAGATCGAGAAAGAGGAAATTCCCCTTTTGCATGCTACGTCATCAGTTCGGCGGCAGACAACTCGCTTGTGAAAACGTCTGAAGTTGTAAGGATTGTGTGGTGGTTTATATATATATTAGACAATCACTTTCATAATTATACCGAAACACATTCCTTTCAAATATACCAGCCTTTGTTAGGCTGATAGAACGAATCGACTCCAGTCTACTTTTTGTTCTATTCACGATGAACTGACCATCACGTTTTGTCAACAATGCGGATTTTTCTGAACCTTGAAAGTGCGTCACGTCGTCTAAGAACGACGCCTGCTTCACGTTGTTCGTTCTCGGGACGCACCTGAACCTCTCTATTATATGGGATCAGGAATGAATATAAGGAAGTTGGACGCAACCTAATTAAGAAAAGCATCCGCGGTAACAGAAGAATAGTACATTTGACAGCAGACAAGCAATCAGGAAAATCTCTGGATAATTGGTGTCTTTCAACAGATTTCGCGGGAATTTTTCCGAGTCACGGCCTTTGATTGAAAGATAGACCAATCACAAACTGCCCAAATTTGTCCCACGGCGAATTTTACTCTATCACATGGTGTGCTAAAAGCTCAGATTGTTATGATGTAGTAGCTTGTAATTATGGCAATATAGAACAGTTTGAATCTGTCTTTTTAAAGAAATGTGATTAGATCAAGGGAGTACACAACCAAAGAATAAAATCCAATGAAATAGAGGTGTAATTTTAAATAAACTGACGTGAACGTCCAATTAACATATTTGTCATACATTTTACACACCATATACACATGTAACTTGAGAATCTGAAATATTTTAAGTTCTATGACATCTTGATGTGAATTTTACAATGTAATGATAATATTATATTTAATGTATAAAATGTTTTGGAGGGGATGCGGGGAATTGCTAGACCAGAGACATTTTAACTATATACTAGTAGTAAAAAGGCATCAAACATCAAATGCTGACGTGCAACACAACCATACAATATATGTATAGAATTATCATAGAAAAATAGAAAATAACAAAATGTTAAAAACGTCATCAATGTATGCCATTGAAGTCACTGGAGTCTTCGGTTGACTGCCGGTGTCTTAAGCAACATTTACCATTGGGTGTTATAGGCATTGGGAATGATGAATGTTCTTGAAGTTGATACCATTGTGCTACGGGTTTTCTAGGGTTCTCCAACATTTCATACCAATGATCACGTCCTAGACCATTATATTTTGGACCCAAAGCAACACTTCCCATAAACTCGTCACTACCAATCCTGAAATAGATGAACATATATGGTTTTCTTAACTGTTCAAAGTGCTACATGTTGAACCATGTTTCACGAAACATGCACAAGTTCAATGGGGTTGTATACGGTAAATATGTAGAACGACTGTTTCACTTAGGCAAGGTACATAATAAATAAACTGTATTTGTAGTGACCCCTGTGAACCCACGAAGATCATGCACTGTTTTGCTAGAGTATTAATCTCCTGGATAATGGAAGAAACCTAGTAAGTGATTTTCGCCCAAGAAGATCATAATCTTGCTGCTTGAAGAAATTAAAGTTACGTCTCCACCCACAACGAATTCATGACGACAATCTATATCCTGAATAGATACGTGGTCCTTCGGTGTAGTGATGATGAGATAGTTAACACTAAGATTAACCAATGAGGTCTGGATTGCTTAATCTTCCCAACCAAATATTCCACCAATTCTCGAAATAACAAACACGATCATCCCTAATTCAATGTGATATTTCTACCTGAATCAAATTGGTTTAGTTCCTTAGGTTCATTGACTTTTCACCCCTTAGTTTTTGTTAAAGATATGTTCCAGCGTAAAAAATTAGGCCATCTGATCTACCTTCTGAAATTATTGTATCTGATAACATTATATATTTCACGACCAAGGAAATTCAAAGTATAGACTTAAATTGCCAACTGAGCTTACGATAAAATAACAAATTAATTATTATGCAGTATGAACCACTGTCTCCAACGTTATGAGAGCGTGTGAATTACCCACGTTAGCTCTCACATATACGGTATTCGCCATTTTGCAAGTTATGGCACAATGTTAAAATTAGTAGATTGTAACGAAAAGGTTCCGTGAAATATCTGGAAATATTTGATGTTTTTGGTAATAAATACATTTCTTTCAGTTACCGGTTTTATATTAACGGTTACGGTTTCGGTGACAGGGGCAATAACTCTGCGTAATTCCAACATATAGGACAAAGATCACCAAATATTTCTCCCTATTGCTGGTCTTTTTCTCCCTTTCCCCCTTTTGCATGGCAATTTTTGTTGACTATTTGGTGTAAAATCGATAAAAAGTTTGAAAATAATTTTCTGCCAGATTTTGGTGAATGTTCATGATTTTGAGATGGAAGAATACAAGAGTTTATGTTATGCATGTTTACTTATCTCTACTTCCAGCTTGTGTATCTCATGGTTTTCATAATGAACCTCATACATGCTTTTGGGCAAGAGTTTGCCACAGGTTGTTCCATTTGTGACAGAAAGCGCTCTACCCAAAAGTTAAAGTCGGTCTAAGAGATTGCATGTTTACTTATCTCTACTTCCAGCTCGTGTATCTCATGGTGAACCTCATACATGCTTTTTGGCAAGAGTTTGCCTCATGTTGTTCCAA
Organism: Patella ulyssiponensis; assembly: GCA_963678685.1. Lineage (NCBI taxonomy): Eukaryota > Metazoa > Mollusca > Gastropoda > Patellidae > Patella > Patella ulyssiponensis. The sequence goes on along the minus strand of OY783226.1, from coordinate 79,705,457 downwards.
CTGTGGCAGAAAGCACTCTACCCAAAAGTTAAAACCGGTCTAAGAGACGAGAATTAACATTAAAGTCAATGGGGAAATCATTAGTAATCTGTGGCCATATAGGCCTACTTAATAAAATGTGAGAGTATAAAAAGAAGCCATAAAACTGATGAAACTACTTTCTCTCGTTTTTTGTCTAGATTCTATTATAATCAATAATCAGTCAAACTCATCCTGACGAGATGAAACAGTGTGCTGTCTCTCTTCCTCTTTAATCTTGGGATTAAACATATTATGTATGATGAAAAAAACCTCTCTTTTTAATCAAAGATAAAGTAGGGCTATTGTTGGAATGTTTAAACTGGTATTTACGTTACGCAATGTTTTAATTCAACATTTGTAATAAAGAGGTAATATCAGCCTCAACAAAAAAATAAATGAAATAAATTATGAATGGTATCATATTGAAAATAACCTTAGATTCATCTCATACGATCTGATTAAACACAAATCCAATTTAATTTTGTTTTTTATAGTTCAAAATTGCCTTTACTACACTCGCGATCCCGTTGATGTGAGGGATTAGCAAATAAAAAATCAGACGTCATAGTATCAAAAGTCGCTCGTATGATCCCTGACAAGATCTCCCACTACATCTGTTCAGATCTTTATGTAGTTCCGGCTACCGAAAGTATAAAAAACGAAACGAAATATTTCAATCAGATTGCATCTAATAGGAAGGTTTTATTGGCGAACGTTAAGCCCACTGATAACTAATAATACAATTTATGGGACTCGTAAATTGACAGTCAGAATGGGTATTTGTCAGCTAAGGCTTAGCCGATTTGTCACACAATTTCCATTGGATCTACTTTGAACTTGTCTGGTGTAAGAGATATGTTGGTTTTTTCTTGGGGGAGGGGAAACAAATATTTTGGTTTAATATCCTCCCTTAATGGCCCTGCCCTCCAGGTCAAACATTATGGATGGTTCCATCTCTACAACTAAACCTGCATTATCAAATCAGAACAGCGGCGGCGTCATACTTCGTTAGGTGTACTGAACCAGAGCTTCATGTGCCCCTCCCAGCAACTTGAATGCATAACTTTCTAAGTAAGTGTTAACCACCGTTATCTTTTGTTTTAAATGGGACAGCAAATATCACACTTTTTGATATCATTGTAAAAGATCGCATTTGAACAAGTGTGTGTGATTTCTATTCTTGTTAGAATAATTCACTGTCTGGAGAAGAAATTGTTCATGATTTGAATTATTGATAATGATGTACTGTCTGGGTTAAACTTAGAAGCATGCTAATGACCATATTTCCCCAACTGCCCGAGATTTGAATCGTTGTGAGACGAAACTCAGTAACTGTTATATACGATTTCTTATCTGCCTTTAAATCATAATCGATGCCAGCAACCCGAATTTCAACATAATTGAATGACAAGAGAATGTGTCATGTATAAAGCCATTAGTGTGAACGTGAACTCCTGCATTAGCGACCCCTTCACTGCGATTTATTAAAATCTTGCATATTAAAGCATTATATGCTAAAACCGCACAAGCTACACCATCACTGCGATTTTGTTAAATATCTTGTATCGTAAAGGAAATTCACCTGAATAATATTATGGCAAACAATGTGACAATTGGGCAGCTGTCTGGTCGTTCGGATGGTATGAAAATCCGAGGTTCTGTGTAGTCATTGACGTGTACGTAAAAGATCCCTTGGCAGTTGAAATTCGATAAAGAGTAGGCCCTAGCGCCGCTGTTCGGGAAAAATTTCCCTCGCAGCACACTGTATGGCGTATGCCTGTCTTCATTAGCCCAGTCGGAGCAGAACAGTAGGTTGGACGTTAAATCCCATTTCGTTTCATTTTATTCGCTGTTTTGAAAATGTCTCTATCTCTCATGTTTTCAAGTTAATCGCAAATATACACAAGTTTCAGTTCCTCTTATACCACTATTTGAAAGTTCGACGCTCTTACTTCGGCCTTAAATTCTGTATAGGACGGCGGGGATAGAATGTCCGTATGGTTAGCACATGCGTGCTGTATCATCTAGCCTGTCATTGTGTTAACTGGCGTGGTTTCGAATCCCCGGTTGTACGTGACAAAGAGTAGGGTTGCCAGTCCAACCTCGACCTCGTAGGTTAACTCCATGTCCTCCGATTTCCCCCCACTATTATAGACCCCTACGGGCAAGCGAATTATTAAAATAAAATTAAACCGTATGTTAGTCCGGAAATGACCATAGTTTGTGTCGAGTCATACTCCGAGCAGCGTTTCGTTTGATTATAGGTAATCTCACTACACACTGCTATTATGAGTGGATATTGTTGTGTTAAATTTTGATTGGTCAGTAGTCCGACTACCAACCAATCACAACCTACCATACAAACGCTTTACATTTAAAACGAGTGCCAGTATTGGACCAAATATGTTTACATAACGTTACGTCATGGCTCACGCTTTTATTATGCCTAATTAACCCGTGCATGGGAGAATACTGCAGTAAAACTAATTGTGTGACAAACGAGGCTATCAAGTCGAATGAAATGTAAACAATACTGTTTGGAAACGAACATACTTTCACCGTTTTAATACCTTAAATCACTGTCCAAAGTTTTAGGGAAGACTCAGATTAAACGAAGGACTGTCATGTTGCTGTACTTAAGTGATAGCTTTCATTGAACGGGGAGAATAGACACACTCCCGCAAAAGTTCAAGAATCAGAAGTCAATCCAGCAATGGCCAGAGAGAGATTTCTAGGGCCATTGCTTCAGGAATATGGTGTCGAGTATGCATTAACCCCTATTTCTCTCACTCTTTGTGTTTTTCTTTTTCAATTGAGAGAAAGAAAAAACCCATCGTGTCATGCAATGTTTAACAGAGATAAAAATACAGGAAATTTGTGTATGCGTGACTTGAATCATTTATTTATGTCAGATAACACAGTAGAAATAATTTCAATAACGACTGATAGATATGTACTGACACGATTACTATTCTATATAATGTCATCAATATTTTATAGAAACTATGTAGTTACTGTTAGACAAGTAGAGTAACACAGAAAAATATAGAAAATAAAACACCATCCTTCTTAGATTATTCACGGAAATAGTTTCTTTACAATTCAAATCTCGGAATAATCTAAAATAAATTTTAGGAGTGTCTAAGCCCAATGTTAAAAAAAAATATCAGTTGTAAAGACGTCAAAATTAATTAAAAACGGACGCATGGTTCAGATAGCTGTTGATTACCTCGACATGCAAGTTCGATCTAGCCTTAAATGTCAGATGGGTTTTGTAGACGATTTTTTTTTTACTAAATGTGAACGTTAATTATTTTAACCCTTTTGCATTTTTTGCATAGCACTGACGTCATCTTATCTATCAGAATTTAAAACTGTTATAGTATACGGAGGTCCCGGTATTGGCCGAGAAGGTTCTTGTGTTACGGTATGGCTTCTCCATGTCAATGATTCAGGACGGAGGTTCTGTTAACGAACTTGCAAAATTTCCCTCATTGCACACTGCATGCCCGTCTCCATTATCCATGATGGAGCAGAAAAGAAGGACATAAAACCCTATTTCAGTTCATTTAATTTTCAATAGTAATGACGTTATCTTACCTATCATAATCTACAACTTTTATAATAAAATATACATCTTCTACATTTTCTTGTGGAACATCAAATACCAGCGCTTCATTAAATACTGGGTGTAAAGTATTCTTCTGAACTGATGTCTTTTTCTTCTTAATTCTCTTTCCCTGACACATCATCGACACCTTGATATACGGATCTGTAAAAGTGATATAAGAGATAGCTAATCAATTTGGTCGACAAAAATTTCCTTTACACTCGGGATTTATATTTCCACAGTTTTGGATCCCGGTTAGGTCGCATAGATTGGACACATGCCAATTAGGTTCATCAAGATATCGCTATTGTTCGCTCTCTAAATTGAAGCATTAAAGAGGAAACTGTCGTTAAGCTAAGTTGCATCTTTTGAATCTGTCAATGCACATGTTGTTATTACTTGAAGAATGACACATGATGAAGAAATTGCAGCATACACAGTCACAAAGCAAACAGTATTGATTATTTGTTAATTTATTGTCAATATTTGAATATATTAATAATGTAATACGAACCAGCAAAACCAGTAATATCCATTGGTTTCAGATTTCTGGCTTTAACAACCGTTAAGGTTAACCGACCAGCTGTAGGGAGGTAACATAATGACAACATAAGTTCACCTATATCTGCCTTTTCCTGTAATAAATATATAGAGAGATCAATAGAATACGTGCATGGTTCAAAAGTTTGTGTGGAAACAGAACTGGATCTGTGATGCTTATTACTATAGCTATATAAATTTTAACAGATCACGACAGACGTTGGTTCTTTGAAGGTTATGATCATTTGTGCTTATTTTCAAAAGATAGGTTACCGGGTCAAGAAACATACGCCCGCGGCAACTAAGGCTTGTCGTATATTGTTTCAGAAATTATCAGAAATCATTAGAATTTTTGGGCTTGTATTTCTAACCTATACAAACGTTCAGTATATAAAACATCGGAAATCTTTGAAAATCAAAAGGCCCCCTCGTCTCGTGGCCATAATCACATGGTATAAATTTAAAGTCAGTTGGATATTAACGCCCAGAAGCAGTTATAAACGCAGGACGGACCGACAGTCATACGGGACGAGGACAATTATACAACCACCAATCTTGACAGGCAGTACACTGTCTTGATTTGTTTTCTTGTCAACCCCGCCTCTCAACCATCGGAAATCGTTGAAAATCGAAAGGCCCCCTCGTCTCGTGGCCATAATCACATGGTATAAATTTAAAGTCAGTTGGATATTAACGCCCAGAAGCAGTTATAAACGCAGGACGGACCGACAGTCATACGGGACGAGGACAATTATACAACCACCAATCTTGACAGGCAGTACACTGTCTTGATTTGTTTTCTTGTCAACCCCGCCTCTCAACCATCGGAAATCGTTGAAAATCGAAAGGCCCCCTCGTCTCGTGGCCATAATCACATGGTATAAATTTAAAGTCAGTTGGATATTAACGCCCAGAAGCAGTTATAAACGCAGGACGGACCGACATTCATACGGGACGAGGACAATTATACAACCACCAATCTTGACAGGCAGTACACTGTCTTGATTTGTTTTCTTGTCAACCCCGCCTCTCAACCGTTGGCAACGGCAATGCCTGAAAAGTTGATCTTTTCTTGAAAGTGTCTGAGCATTTTATCAAAGAAATTCATGCTTAAATTAAACCTGGTTAGAAATTAATCTAGGCAACCGGAACTAGGTTTAAGGTTTGACTTCAACTGTTGACAAGGGCCGATACTTTACTTTTTAGTACACTGGATACATTTGTAGATAACAAGAAACTTGACTAATTCAAAAGACAATTCTAAACCCTTAAGTGCCAATAATGACATACTAGAACCTTAGAGCTGACGTCTACACACATGCCTAGTACAAAAAGAATGGTTAATGACTAGAAAAGTATAGGTCCTAGTATAATTCATAATATAGATCCGGGCAGTATAATAATTCATGTGTGAAAACGAAAGAAAACAGACATCGAACGATAAGTCGATTGTTTATTTTGTTAAGGCGCACACTGGAACACCGGGTAACACAATATACCTGTCCTGGAAATAATGGTATCGATTCCATTGCATGTATAATACATGATCAAAATAATACAAATATAAGTAATGGATAAATAATTAATATTTATTGTGAACTGTGGACAATAGTCTTCCATTGATTTTATAGTTATGGTTATCACATTATATATACACGTCTGATAACGTAGAATAGATGTTCCATACATGTGATTTTATTTACAAGATAAAACTTACTGATTTTGCAGTGTGGAAAGAAAAACATACAATGATGTCTGCCTTTACAAAGATTGTTTTTCACTCAAGTCCAGGAAGATAGGAATGCATGTTCCACTGCCTGCGTTGTGTCGTTAAACATAAAGCAGTTTATTATTACAATGTCATCTGAATACAGTGGGGTTTACCGTTTTACTGTTTTGTGCAACTAGAACCCAAGAAGACGGCCATACACAGTGCAGTGTGCTACGAGGAATATTGTTCCTAGATAGGGCCTCTACGGCCTACTCTTATTTCGAATTCCAATTTTCAAGGGCTCTTTTACGTGCACGTCAACATGTACACGGGATAATACTGGGGGAACATCTTGGCCAACACTGGATTCTAATCCCGGATCCCCTGGTTAGTAAGACAGCGCCTCATTGAATGTCAAAGCTAACGTGACTCTAAATTTCAGCTGTTAGTTAAGTAGTTTGTTTCTGTAGTTGTTATTATCGTCAACAATATAATACATTACAGACAGGAAATTATATCAACTAAAACACAATGCGAAATTTAATGCCATATCCTTTCAACATTATTGTGATGTTAATCAGAACTGAATATAACCATATATAATGGTATTCTATTACATTTGTATTCATCAACATGGACGCCCACATTAACTGATTTCGTTACGGCGTTTGTCATAAAAAATGAATTTTGAGTTTTTACATACAGAGATGATCGTTAATGAACTGCGTCTTCTTTGTTTTTCATAGGATCTCTTTGTAATGGCGACAAATTTACTGACTACTCCAATAGTTTTTTCTTTTATTGAATTTCCGATGCAAACTATCGATTATTTGACTAGGACTAGTAGGAGATGATAAATACACGTAAAATTTCTCAATATGTATTTTTTTTGTTATCATTTTATACGCCTACTTGTCATGAGCAAACAGATTGATTGCCGTCACTAAGTAAGTGCGTCCGTCTAGGTTTTTTGGGGGGCTTTTTTTGACAATTCTTATAAACACTCCAGTCATACGGTAAAACTCTATCGAGAATTAAAGTGAAGCATCGATTTTACACGGAGATTTTGCTGCTGTAACCAAAACCCCGTAAACGCAATTCAAGTCCTTAATTGTTTTTTTTTTCAAAACCTCAATCGTTCGGTTGTTCATGGCAGTAGCGCAATCGAGAGTCATATTTCGATTTTCGTCGGATTTGTTTCCCGCTGTGAACGCCCTACAAGTCACAATCCCTTTTAAAGATTCTTTCACCTAATTTTGTTAAGATTATTCGACTATTCATAAGCAGGAACCCTACCGGAATTCAGCTCCCAACATCCATTTTACACTTTCCATCGCATCCAGACCTTGTGATTACTCAACGGTTTTTGAGAGTTTGTCGGGAATGTTGCCCCTGATATTCTTGCCTGGCCTCAAAGCTGCCGATGTGCGTATTGACATTATCTGGAAACGCGATGTATTTGTTTTTTATTCTGATATTAGATTATGTAAAATCAATCTTCATGTAGAGATCGGTGGACATCTTGACACAAATTATAACTTTACCAATAATATACCATTATTAAGCTTTCATTTGCCATTCCAATTAGTAGTAAGTAAGATGTCACTGACTACATGATGACATGAAACACTATCTCTCTTTTATATTATTTCACTCAGGTGTCATTCTTAATATTAAAAATATTAAATATGATTATGTACAGTATATTTTAAAAACCATAAGCGGGTATGGTAATGGCCATGGTTGAATTCGTCCTTATAGAGTTGCCATGGTGACATTTAAGAATTGGTAATAGGTATTTGGGAGTTGGGGAAAATCTAGGTGTTAACTGGTTTTCCGGAGGAAAGGTACATTCAAGTGTGTGAAGAAATAACCTGTTTAGCTCGCCACCAATTTTCATTGAGTGGCCTAATAAACGCGACTATTGTACACCATTTGTAAATTACCAAGAAGTTATAAACGCAGCTATAACCTTCATATTCTATTACTCGTTGGGAAAATTGAAAGCATAGTTGACACACTGTCGATGCGTGATTATTAGTCAAGAAGCCCTTCTTCAACCCAACCAGCTGTATATCTTGTACATGGTTTATATAAGAGAACCAGGACACCAAAGATGGTGATTTCTAACTAATCTGCATATAAAACCTATTTTTAAAGTGCCCTTTTTAATGGAATACTGTCACTATTGTGATGTTCGTGTTGTAAAAAAACCGGTACACCACTCGAACACCCACTGCACCCCTCCACCCCCATAGATGCCTCGCTCCGACACCCCCATCCCCACGCACACTAGCCCACTCCTCGTTAAGTTGTATAACCAGGATCCCCCACAGCATTTCATACACGCCGTAAAAATAATCATACAAATATTGCAATTGCAGAAGTACAATTTAATTATCTCAGATACAACAGCAACTCCAAATCAATTGTGTTAATCATGACTCTTTTTTACCTTCCTGAATTGTTTTTGTAGGATGTGCTATTTGGTGATTATACCTGCTGCTATTCAACCGGAATCATGCTAGCTGTAGATGTAGCTATATTAATTTCCATGTATGTACTTATATCGATTGTTATTTCATCGGGGTTTTTTTTTTAAAAAAAAACAATTAATCACCTCTATTCTATTAAAGTCGTTGCTCTTGGAATTAATAATAAATGGTTTAATCTACATTTATATAACGAGTTGTCTAATGATATTAAATGACCCAAAAGAAACGTGTCTCTAATTCATTATGCCACGTCTTCCTGATATTACAGACTTTCTATTCCCTTGGTAACGTTAGTTGGTTTCTCGTGTCAAAGAATTATAATAGATAATAGGATATATTATCACCTGGTCACATCCATGATGCCATTAGATTCCTGGTGTCCTAACTATATTACATCTCACCGCTTTACACACATTAAATAACAATCGGGTTTCTTATGAGGTAGACGTACTGGATTACCTAGGTTCATAAGAATGACGGCTCGGTAAACCAGTACAGACAATGTCCTACTTGTATTCGAATGACGATAGTGCAAAAGCCTGGTTTTTGGCAGCAGCTAGTTACATGGTGAATGTTGTAGCAAACCTAGAGAAGGACATTTTCGAAAATAAGTACACAAACATTCTGAAAGTGAAATTAAAGGACACGCCTCGGTGTCGGACCTTATCTTGATTTCCATTTTTTGCGTCACTTCTGTTTCTTCAAATCTTCGTTTTGCATCTGTCGCTGCGATGCTCTGTGTGTAAAAATTATATTTGGAACGTGTATAACCAGGTCTATCATGTGATAATGACTGACAGCAATATTGTCCTTTAAAGAGCATGGTCTACCTCTTGCAATATACCGTTTACTATGTAATGTTGGCAATGGTTTAGATAATGATTTCATAAGTTGATAATATTCAGTGAGATAAGAAGTTATATCCCACATTTTGAAAGATGAGCAAATAGAAATCTCATTCATTGACCTTTATTATTTCACATCGCCAATTTATTTTCTGTAAAAGTCATACATGAACTTATAAGGTAAGGGCCGTGTGATTAAATTGGACATAGTACATTTTTTCTATCCAGATGAGGTCTTCCTACATCAGAAATTATACTTAACATCTGCACAGATTTAGCCAGTGATTGAGATATAACCGATATCGTCAGATTAACCCATACAATAAAACTGTATGCTGCGGGGTCCGATCGTAAAGTTGCGAAATGAACAGGATTAAAAAGCCATAATAGCTATATACCTTATAGGCTTGAACAGGAAATTAAATCATTTGTATTATATTCCCTTCTCTGATACATTGTACTCTGCGACCTATTTAACTGTCACCGACCTAATTATTTGTATATTTTCAAGCTAGAGGGAAATTTCTGAATTGACTGGTTTTTTAAAATAATTAACTAGAGACATCAAATAATAACGATTAATTCGACAGCGGAAGTTCTAGCAAAGAAATTAACCAACTTCCTGTCTTCAATGGCCTATTTAGCTGTCGCCGAACTAATTATTTCCATATAAATAATCTTTCGGTGGTGTAGTATTTCCTCGGCAGTCGATGGGTTTTAAACATCGATTGGAAACCATACGTAAACTATCTTGGGAACTAGATCTTTCAATATCCTTTAAGATAATTCAAGGGAAGCTTTCTATAAATCTTTATACTCGTGAGACTACAAAAAATACGCTCGCTGTCGTTACCAAAAACATGTGAATTACGTACATCCCTAGATATAAACAGCAGAGTGGGGGCGTGTTTGATTGGTTATGTATATATATCTATAATTTTATTTTCGCAGTTATAGCAAGTACCTTACTTTTAGATAAGACGCAGATAATGTAAAGTCAAGATAACAAGCCCAGAAACGTAGCTAACCAGACATCTTCATTATGGAGACAATTTCCATTTTACCTTGCCGTATTTTGTTTTCTTTTGAAAAATAACTGTTAACAGAGATTCAGGCATCTCGTTTATAAAGTTTGTCAGTAACTACGTCGTTATATGAGCTACATTATATCAGTTTCCTCTCAACAATTTAATTCAGTAGAATCATTTCAAATATATACAACTTCAGAATTGTAAAAAGTAAAAATGACCACTGTTGTTCCCTTATGCATTAAACAAACAATCCATTATTAATCCTAGCAACTAATTCAATTTCAGGCGTCGATGCCAGAGTAGCTTTCAATTATACGAGTTTTACATTTGGATAAAATATCAATAAAAGACATCTACAATCAATTCTAACCGGTAGACAAGATCCGACAACTCATAAAGGAATGTGGCACCAGCTTTTCCGGAAATTTGTCAAAGAGACGGAAAATAAACATACCAGAAACATTGGTATTCGTGCTGTAATGAAACGTTGACAGACTTTTACTCATATGACGTATGTCGGTCATACTATTCTGTATACCTTTTTGTGAATTCTTAATCCTTTTTAAATGTTAAAGCCACTGATTAAAGGGGGTGATTTTGGGGGGTGTTCGGGTAGGCTGTGTTTTGTGGCCACTTGAATAATAAACCAACGTGTGTTTTCGTCACAGTTACGGACGATAACGAAAGGGTTTACGATACGCTACGAAATGCAACGAACAATACAAATGTATAAGAACCAAATAAGAATCACTCACGACCTTCCGGAATCGTCTACGATTGGTTTACGAATCAGAAAAAGTTTGGCTTCGGAACGATTCGTGTTATTTGTAGCCCATCAGAAAGCAAGCCATTAAAAGCGTTCACAATAACTCATGACCGAGGGTCAGACAGTCGGTCAGGTTAATGGGAATATACTGCTTTAACCAATAATCACAAGTCATTAGTTACTTGTATTAATAATAACCAGTCCAGTCTAAGTAAAATTACCACGAGTACAATAATATATAATTTTGCTTTTATTTATTAATATCAGAGAGTTTTATGTATATGATATAGATTTTATGTCCTTTTCAATATTGACGGTTTCATTAGACATATTGCTAGACACTGATAAAATAGAAGGTTGTCACAAAGAAGACACCATCTTATAACTAAATATTCTTTAATGAGGTTAGTATGGAGATTAAAGTCTTGCGTAATATTACAATTTTAGGATGTGAACATTTATTGTCTAAATTGATACATTTTGTTGGTACCCACCACATTGCTGCAAGGGCTAATTATTGCTGATCGTAATAATAGACACTTTTTATGAGTAATACTTTTAGAACGATTTCATACAGACCATTCTGTAAGTTTGTATAAACTCAAGGGAAATTAAAGCACGGAACTTAAAGAACTTGTAATAGATTGTGTTAAATTGTCCAAAACGAGAATTCCGGCGAATAAAATATCAATTCTAACAGGATAGTTTGAATGGCATTTACCTAAAAGAATTGCATCACAGAAATTAAATACTTATCGATTGCCGTCGAAAGAATAGCGGTATTTAATTTGAAATAATCAAAGATTTTGTTTGTGTATTTAGCATTCATGTGATGTTTGCTTTGATGTTGCAATTTGCTTTAAGAATCACAGTGTGTAGCTTTTTTGCTTGAAAGTAAACGATTATTATCAAGGCGGATTGTGGTTGTTTCCAGGAGATAACAATCCAATCAAAATTTCTGGTTTTATATGTACTAGAAAGCTTCCTGCAAACAGTGACGACAATTGGTGCAAACTCGGCCCACAACAATTTTTATCAAGATCAATTTATATAAGGTTTAGCTTTTTAAAAATCCATTACATGTATATCAGTATTGCATTACGCTCATGTTGAACTCGAAATAAAACAGTTTGTATACCATCACTGCTTAGATGGGAGACCCTACCCCGCTGTTTTTCTGTTTAGAAAGAAAAGCGATGGAATGAATTCAAAAATCTCTAAACGTCTAGTAAACTGAAATTTGCGAATACATGTATGTTAGTAATTCATCGACTTCCAAGTTGTTGAACCATCAGAGCAAATCGAAGACAGTTCTCGTAATAACATGAAACCGGAATCTACAATCGTCTATAGAATAAGCTAGCTGATCACAATATATCCTGTGACCGGTAATGTTACATTAATTACTACCATTTACAAATATTCAGAAAGTGTTGTTGCCATGAATCCCACACTTAAATATTATTGACGTAGATCGTCGCTTAGCGAATATGACTAAGCATAGAATGATATCGTTATTCGTTTTCTTACAATATTATGGCCGTAGTAATCTGTAAGGCTGCCAGTGACAATTTTATTCGATAGGTTATGAAATTCTGTCATCGATTATACTATTAACCAGTGGTTTGCCAGCAAAGATACGCCCACATTATGCAAGAGATGGGTAGGGAACACGCTAAAAAAAACCGCGATTTTTGATACGATCAGGGGTCATAATCCAAGTAATTAGGGTCTGAAATGTGCGAATATGAAAAGGGACTGAGAACTGTGGGATATAAAGCTATAATTTAAGTTCCATCAAAATCGGGCCAAAATTGTGACCTCTAGGGGCTTCCACAACCTTCGTATTACATACGAGCGGCCATTTTATTGTGCACTTTCAGTCCAATTTTCACGACATTCGAACAGAACCGTCGTTAGGTATGGAGATACAGTTAAACGTTTTTTTTTAAAATCGGTTAAAAATTGTGTTTCCTGAAGGGACCACAACCTAAAAACGTTATTTTTCGTTCAATCAGGAGCCATAATCAAGGAAGTTACGACCTGATATCCGGAAATATCGAAAGATCCTTGGATTGTAAACATACATTTCAAGTTTCATCAAAATCGGAAACAATGCAACGAATAATCAACCATTTATCCCTCACATTCCTTAATATCAATTTCTTAACGAGAAGAAACACAAGATGAAAGATTGTTGACTTAGGTTAATATTAATTCGCTAATTACATTAACAGATAAAGTCTGGTGATTAGATTAGAGAAAACATGACAATATTTTGTTAAGAACGTGTTGTAGTATATCGAGGAGATGTTGTGAGATTCCATAAGCGAGAGAGAGAGAGAGAGAGAGAGAGAGAGAGAGAGAGAGAGAGAGAGAGAGAGAAGAGAGAGAGAGAGAGAGAGAGAGGGGTTTAACATCCACTCGACACAAACTAGGTCATTTCGGGACTAACATATGGTTTTAATTTTATTTCAATAATTCGCTTGTGGGTAGGGGTCTTTAGCAGCGGTAGGAAACCCGAGTGTCCGGAAGAAACCCACGAGGTTGAGAAGGCGCTCCTATCTCCATGCCACGTACGCTCACAACAGGGATCGAACCCACGGACGCCAGCCAAAGGTGACCGGCCAGCTAGACCACCAGGCCATACCAACCGATGTATGTAACGAAAGTATGTCCCCCGATCCCATCTCAAATGAGAGAGAGAGAGAGAGTGGGAGAGAAATGGGGTTTAACATCCACTCGACACAAACTAGGTAATTTTGGGACAAACTAGGTGTTAGTCCAGAAAAGATCTAGTTTGTGTCGAATGGACGTTAAACCCAATTCCCCACTGACGTTTTATTACGATTTGCTGGTTATTTGTGATGTGGAGAAAGTCAGTTGTGTATAATATTATGCCATATACATGCTGCGCCAGGCTAAGGGCAAAAACGCTGACCACTTCAAGATTTCTAGCAAATAATGTTTGATGAAAGAGATTGTCACCTATGCATAAAACTGGGGGTATTAAGATTCATTTGATTAGTAGATTCTACTCTTGTCATCATTCAATTTCAGAAAATATTCTGTCACGCAAGATCTGATGTAACCCATAACGTGATCACTTGAATTAATTATCGGAAGTAATGGAGAGGAATAAAGTCATATACATAGAAATTATGATTGTTAGATCTCCAATTGATATAATGCAAATAGTAAACAGAACTGGGCCTAATACAGTTTCTTGTGGTACTCTAAACACGAGTTCGCACTTTATAGGCTCGTTGAATATGCCCTAAAACATATTATACAGTCTTCAGTCAAGCAATACAAACCAAATATGTCCAAAACTGCGGACAATTCAAACAGAATGTGACTTGAATCATCATCAGTGTCGACAGAACACTCAACAATTATTTGGTAGGTGTGGTGATTGGGTAGGGTTTAAACAGATTTTAACGTCTTCTCCTAAAGCACAAAATGGATTTCAGTCCATTTTGGATGATGGGCTACTTGGGTAGTGTTTAAACAGATTTTAACGTCTTCTGCTAAACCACAAAATGTATTTCAGTCCATTTTGGATGTTGGGCTACTTGGGTATTGATTTTGCAAGTTCGTTTAATGCGATTGTGCGTCTAAAAGGGGAACATTAAGGACATCTTTTTATTTTTCCACCTGTACTGATTGACGGATAAACACTATTAACATATTGATATCCCAGCGAAACAAACTAGGGTGCGATCAAACCCTACTGGACCCCTTTGTTTTATTATATGAACTACACGTAATGTTATGAAGACCACGTTCAGCGACAGCGGAACTAGATATCTAGAACGTTTAACAATAATTACAGAAATGATTGGACATTTGCGATAGCAATATACGGCGTAGTCGGCCTATAAATTGCGTTATATCCCTAACACAAGATTTGATTACCGTACTAAAGACCAATAATTGAAGCCATAATATGTAACAAATCCCTAAAGATGCCATGAAAATTGGGTCTATTTCCCATAACGCTTCGCTACCTTAGTAGTATCGTTCATCATTTACATATATTGTCTCATTCTGGCCATGAGATATTATATAATAAAACAATACGCAAGCAATCATCAAAAGAACTATATGATACTAAACATTTTTTTGATTAATTGGTGATGCCTGGAAAGTGATATAATGATATATTGACATTAGAATCAATCTCTTTAATGGTAAACATGACCCAATTCTGGGCTGTTTTGTCAAATATCAACTCCCTGTTAATTCTTTATTCCAGTATAAAAAAGATTGGTTTTCTTTAGCATAAAACTATTGTTAGACCCATTAAAAGATCTAAAGAAACAAACAAAAGAGAACATAGGTTGCCAGGCAACGAAACATACGCCCACAACAGCTAAGTCGCCGGGCAGTCAACAAGTCAATATATTGAATATACTTTACCTGGTTTGTTACGTATATGTCTCTCACAAAAAAAGTTTCTTTGCCGAGACTTCCTTCACCTAAGATATCTTTCACAATTACAGCACCAATAATATCGTGGCGTGAAAACCGATCAAAATCGTACACATTAAACTGTAAGGTTCTTGTTGGTAAACTTTCATATGGTAAATTAAAAACAAATGTTTCCTCAAATTCTGGGTTTAGTGTTTTTCTGTGAACTTTAGTTTGATATTTTGTCTTTCTGTCCGGCAGAAGATAAACTTTAACATAGGGATCCGAGGTACCCGAAAAATCTTTAGCTGGTAAATTTTCAGCACGGTGTATGTCAACGTATAAATTTCCCTCTTCTTGTGAATATGTCAAACTAAAAAGTAGTTTTCCACAAGGCGTATGCTCTGATCTAAGACTGTCTATGGATGCTTGTTTGTATAATTCTGGTTTAATTGAACCCAGTTCTGGTTGTTCTTTATGTTTTATACTCTGAACAGAAAACTCTATATTTGACAAGTCTATCTTATGCGACAACATTCGCTGAAAGTTCATATGACGTGGTGACACTGTAGGAAGGGTCCATTGGCGGGAACTAATTTGAAATATGCCACGTCTCGTTGGAGTTTCCGAGGCAATGTGCTTTGGCGAGGATTCAATAGCCAGATCAGGGGTACTTTGGCTTATTCTTACATTTTGACCAAATCCCTTTCCTCCACATTGATTCAACTCATCCACTAATGCCTTATTTCTGTTGAGTTTTCTCGTACAAACATACCAGGCAGCTGTTAAAAGGATAGCCAACACTAATGCGCTACAACCAAACACAGAACCTGCTATTACAGGATCCAGAGTACCTGAAATATGACAAATAATGAGATATAAATAATACATGGCAAACAACACATATTAATTACATAACAGAGTTTGAGTACAGGTAGAAATATCGTTTTATACGTTCTTGAGACACTATTTTCTTCTTCACTGATACATTCTTACAGTATTCACAAGTCTCTCAAGTTTTGCTACTGCTGACATTATAATACAACACATGGGGATAGGACATTATCAAATTTAACTAGACTCCTTGTATCCTTGTAGTGCAGTCAAAGGACATTATAAAATACAGATGCTCGCAAATCACACTATACCATATACACATAGTCGCAGATTACAAACTTGAAGTTCTTGTAAACAAAAGTGAAGTATAGAAGTATATGGTATCAAATATCGTAGTTAGGCGATTGTTTCCAGTAATTATTAATGACTTAGCACAATGATATTAACACTGTGTTAAGCTGGGTTGTACAGGGCTCGATAAACACGTAAATATGATTGACATAAAATAAACCATTAGTGGGAATAATAAGATGTTTGGTGACATGTCCGTTATTTACAACAATAACTGTTGTCTGGGGCTAGAAGTACTTCACATTTCATAACCAATTATTTGTCTGCGATATCACCCAAGATGGATGTGAACGAAAAAACCCAAGGAATGAACAAACATAACCAATCGTCTCAACTTTTAGCAATTTAAGCAATGCAATCCTTTTGCCAATTAAGGATTTCTCAGGGAATAGCTGACAATGGGTACATCTAAAATATAAACTATACAATTTAATGACTGTAGAGTAGTATATGTCGGCAACGTCTATCAAGAACTAATGATATGTCAACAACATATGCTAAACGTGGGACCACATAGGTAGATCGGAAGACAATTAACATAATCTGGGCTTTCTTCAGGAAATTGCTTTTAGACATTTCCAATTTCACATTTCTATTGGATTGTCAAAGTGTACATCTTAATCCATTAGTGCTACAGCAATTCGAAAATTAGTAATAAATATATACTTATGGTGATCATTGTTCGACATAATTTTGGCATTGTAAATTGTTGTAACTGTGATGATCATTGTTCGACATACCTTTATATATGTAAATTGTTTGTAAACTGCACCAAGATGTAATTATATCACAACAACACCCTACCAGATTCGATAGCGCGCTAGAGAGCAACAAGACAGAATCATCAAAACACAAAAGTAAATTGCAAAGTTGAAGGTTATAGATGGGTTTATTCAGACACATGGTAACCCTTGCCGGG
This sequence comes from Patella ulyssiponensis, assembly GCA_963678685.1. Lineage (NCBI taxonomy): Eukaryota > Metazoa > Mollusca > Gastropoda > Patellidae > Patella > Patella ulyssiponensis. The sequence continues at coordinate 79,687,918 of OY783226.1, read as the reverse complement.
TTTATTAAAGCACATGGTGATTGCTAATTGAGAAGTTCGTTCCAAACCAACCTTACCTGGCAACTAAATGGGAGGTTGGTATTTCAGTCTGCTGATTAATTGTAACTAAAAAGACTTTTACGAGCCGTCCGCACAGAATTAACAAGTTCATGCGGTTAGATATATCTAGTAAATCTTCTTTCAGTTAAAATTGAGAAATTTGAACAACGTTTCACTAAACGTACTTTAAATTGTCATTTCTTTAAAATCGTATCACCAAGCTTCAGATGAATTGTTTCAATGACATTTATTTAGGTCAAAACGTCGCTCAGTAATGAACAGTAATTGTGTTTCATGTAAAGCTTCAGATGGTCGCTTGGACTTATAATAATACGTTTGAAGAGCAGCTGTACACAGAATGTCAGAATTAACCACTTGTATTCACTGTAATCTGTTTTAATGGGTCAAATCGAATAATGTTTGTTTTTTTAAAAAAATACAAATATAAGTGCCTTGGATTGTCTGTGGTCTTTAACAATATATTTAACCCTTCTGGTATGTTGGGGCTTTGGATATATTACCAAACACCCAGCATGAGCAGAATAAATACACACTGGGGACTATTATGAGGTCAAGATTATACTTGTTTTAAAAATCTTTTGGGTCATTGTGTTCTTCGTATGATCACAAATGTTTACACCCCAGTTAAATTTGTAACTACACATTTCCAGTTCCATTTTAGATCTTATTGCAGGATGTCGCATCTCCACTGCTTCAATTCATTACATTCGAACGAAATTTTTAAAAAAGTCACAAATAAAGTCCTAGAAAATGACAATAAACAAGCGCATGCTATGATGGACAGCATTGAAATTTTACGTTATGCTATAACCTGTAAAAAGATAGGTTGCCAGGCAACGAAACATACGCCCACAGCAGCTAAATCGTCCGGGCAGTCAACAAGGGTTGTCGCATATTTTTACTTTTTTTGGTAATGAAACAACTCATTATGTAATTATCTGAAAATCATTAGAATTTGTTTGCTTTTTATAAAGTTTTGCCCCACGCTATCAATTAGTATAGGAAACATTTAACATCATGGATTTAGCTGTTCTGTTATCAAAATTCATTGAAAATCAAAATACTTGTGCGTTTCAACACCTTAAACTCTGTGTATCAATCTGAAGTCAAACGGATGATAAGTTTGGCATCTGTGGCGTCACAAGGTTTTTTGAAGTGATCAAGGGAGATAACTCTGGAAGCAATTATTTGAAATCAATGAAAATCAGTAGGCTTCTTCGTCTCATGACCTTAAACAGTGTGTGTAAATTTAAATGTCAATCAGATATTAACTTTGGCCTCTAGAGCGTCCACAGGATTTTTTGATGTGATCAAGGGCCATAACTCTGGCACTAATTATCGGAAATCGCTGAAAATCAATAGGCTTCTTCGTCTTATGACCTTAAACACTGTGTATGAATTTTAAGTCAATCGGATATTAACTTTGGCTTTTAGAGCGTCCACAAGATTTTTTGAAGTGATCAAGGGCCATAACTCTGGCACTAATTATCGGAGTACGCTGAAAATCAATAGGCTTCTTCGTCTTATGACCTTAAACACTGTGTATAAATTTAAGGTCAATCGGGTATTAACGTTGGCTTTTAGAGCGTCCACAAGATTTTTTGAAGTGATCAAGGGCCATAACTCTGGCACTAATTATCGGAAATCGCTGAAAATCGATAGGCTTCTTCGTCTTATGACCGTAAACACTGTGTATAAATTTAAAGCCAATCGAATATTAACTTTGGCCTCTAGAGCGTCCACAAGATTTTTTGAAGTGATCAAGGGCCATAACTCTGGTAGTTATTATCGGAAATCGCTGAAAAACAATAGGCTTCTTCGTCTCATGACCTCAAACACTGTGTATAAATTTAAAGTCAATCGGATATTAACTTTAGCCTCTAGAGCGTCCACAAGCAATTGTGGACGCCGGACCGACGGACCGACGGACCGACGGACAGGGGCGACGACAATATACGACCACATTTCAATGTGGGCGTATAAAAAGATAATCTTCATTTGATTTTAACGACTGCAATGGGATTTCCTTTTATTGATTTTTTCCTTTTAGATATAACAGACAATTTAAAAATTGGTTCTGGAATATTCAATTTCACATATTGTATTAGATTTTCCCATAAATACAGTCTTATAAAAAAAAGTGGTGTATCCTTATTTCGTTTATTCCTTGCAGATCTAATGTTATGCATAAGATCTGAGACATTTGATATAATCATCGCCGTTTTCCAGATATGTCCATACCGGTCTAGCAAACGCATCAAACTTATGGGGAAAGGGGAGATCTGATCTACCGAATGCCTTTATAGTGCGCTATCCATGATTGACCTGTAACTCCGTGAGTATATTTCCAGTAACTTGATGCATGATTCGAATGTGTTAGCAGGCTTATCAAGTTATTTGTCAATATATGACGCTGTCAGATGAGCCGAAGGCGAACAATCGTATCTTTTTTTTAAAATAGCCAGCAGTTGTCAAGATTGGAACGCTTACGTTTGAGCCCTTACAAATGCAGTTGTGGGGTCGGGATTTTGAGATGCTGTAAGAAACAAAATATAGATTATAGAGAGCCCAGTTGGTGCTGCACCAAAATTTAAGGGCATTCAGATTTTAGAAATATAACATAGTTAAACATACATTATGTAAGAGCTTAATCTGCCTATTGCAAGTCTTTCTTTAGGCCTGAAATGTTATCTAAATCATCAATTAGACATTAATTAACTTATCCAGACCATAATCAACTCTCGGTGTGAACGCTAGAATGCGATATTTACTGGGTTAGGATCGGGTTTGCTGCTCCACTTTCATTCATGGTTTAATCATGAAATGGACAATCGAGACTATGTTTTTTTCTCACAATTACTTTAGTAATGATGATCGAGGCTAAGCCGAAAATTCAATCATTAAAATCAATTTGACTGAAATTTTCAGTAAGCTCCCTTTACGTTATCTAGTTTTTAGCTATTATAGTGAGAACTGCGAGCTTTGTATCTAATCTTTCATAATGTATCTTTAAAATTTGATATTTGACCTATAGCCAATATCCCATACATGTCTGTTGCCCTTATTCCATTTGTATTTTAGCTCAATCTAAATAACCAGACTAATCGATCATTTTGTACACCTGGCTTTAAAACCCAATATATTATCATAGCTATAGAAATCAATTAAGTATACAATGTACTGGTATTATCATAGGTTACTTCTATATAACAGGTCGTTGGGGGATATCCAAAATGGTGACAAAACAACAAATTTAGCTATAAGATTAGTAGTGATAACAAACTTAAAGCCCGGTGCATACTTTTTACGTTACTAGCCACCACAAGACAACTGCGAGAGCAATGTCGAAGATGGCGTCAAATCTGCCGTTGCGGCGGTCAACGATGTACGTTGCTAACAACCAAAAAGTACGATCACAAACATGTACGATCACAAAAGACCCGTTAAAATCTACAACGTCAGACATCGACTGGAAATACTGGGGAAGGCAGACCTTGACAATTTTACAAATTTGAACTTTACAAATTTTACGTCGTTGAACGTTGACGTCCGCGATAAGTATAAATAGTTACGTCGTTCAATGTCGTTTAACACCGGCTAGAAACGCTTACGCTTACTCTGTTACCAACAATCTCGCCTACAATCGCGTGCACTAACCTTATTTACATCTCAGCGACCTTGAAGATATCTTGAGCTGGCCTTAAGAAATAGATCTAGCCGTATTTACAGCCCATTTACGCTGAATATATGTACCAGTCATTCAGTTTTTGTCCAATATGGAAACTTGCGTAACAAAGACCATAACAAGCTAATGCCACAGTGATAAGTGATAATCACAATTATCAGTATATTAGTTACACGACAAAACCTCTCTGAAAATGATTATTTCCGAAAGACTTAATACGATTTGAACCTTTCAGCTACGGACTATTGTTATACCTTTACGTATATTGCTTTGACTACTGAATGCCCCACCGTCCATCGGAACATCTGTCACATTTCGTGTAAGTACGTATATCTTGCTCCGAAATCGCGTTCATTTGGATTTTACGTTGTTGTTCCCCCTCGTTAGTAGTGCAGGGGCGTTAGTAGTGCAGGACAGGGGCGTTAGTAGTGCAGGACAGGGGCGGTGTGGTGGACAACGTATAGTCATTCGGAAGGTCCTGTGTACACATTGGCGTGGATGTAAAATATCACTTGGCAGTTGGAATTCGAAATAAATGTAGGCCGCTATCTGTGCAAAATGATTTACTTGTATATTATCAAAATACCCAATTCGAATTATCTACTTTTACAAGATAATATCTAAATGATTAGTAGGTTTAAATTTGTAAATTACAATCTTTCTCCTCACCCTATCCCGAACACCTGAAGCAGCGAGTCTAGATTTTCTTAGGCGCCGCATATAGCTGCGACATATATAAGAGAGAGTTTTCACCGTGATCAAACTTATATTGAAGCGGATTTATACCACTTCATATTACTGCAATACGTACATATAGCCCTTAATTATATGACGGTGTGCCATTTCAATATAATTAATCTGTTTTTTTATTACTAACATACGCCGTAACTCAACCTCTTAGTGTTTATTTTGTAGAGACGGTAGTGTGGCCAGAAATTAGTAACTGATTACAATATCGATTACTATATCTAACGTGAGTTATAAAACAGTTACTATGTATAATATGGGTTATAAACAGACGAATTAATAGACCTATAAAATGTAACAGCCATATCAAATAATATACTAGAACTAGGTCTCATTCTCTCCACAATCTAGGACCTAAATATATAACCATTATTTGTTACTGCAACATGATATCTTGCTAAGTATAAATGGGAAACTATTCAAGCTCAAATCCAAAAGCACCGCTATTACAAGTACAGGTATCGCATCCCGATAATGTAGATATCATGTTAAGGGGTTGGGGACTTAGTGAAGGGGTTGAGTTGGGGACATTGAGGTGCTTTAAGTCATGGGTTTAGACCTATTACTCCATTGGTTTTTGAGCCACTTCTTCAATGGTTACAATGCGGTTTTGGTTTTCAAATCGTCAAATCAGTCACCGTGGTCCAGATATTGTACAAATCGATGATAGACTTGATCTTGATGACTTAGCCTGGAACTGCATTGGTCCACATCATTACGACCCCCGCTTCTTGAGACCAGATGGTGTTACAGTCTATTTTAGCTAAATGGGATGTTTTCAAAACGTAAGTCTCTGTTGAATTCCACAAGATAGTAGTACTTCCCACTAAATTTACAGCTCAGTAAATCAGAAGATGACAGGTGATTGCTCATAATTGATAACAGTTTTAATTTCAGGCTAGATATTCGTCTGATATGTATTCTGAATAAGAATGTCATGATGTAATTACTGAAGCCCGAAGGGGAAAGGAAATTAACTATCTGAATTCTCTTGTGTTAGAACTCGGTGAATAAATTGTATAGTCCTAACACAATAAGACTTTGGCATAGTTGGTTTAATTAATATCTGAATGATATTGTTCCTATCAGCTGTGTCTCACATACATCCACTGTCTGAAATTGTAACGTCTCATTCATTAGTCTTGGGTGTTCTCGCTCAGCCTTATGTGTAACGTATATAATAGAAATCGTGGCCTATGGTATATATAATTTTGGAAGCGTTATTTCATGCTGACATAACCAACACAGGAATTACGACTGGTCGTTGCTGCCTATTATACCGTTATTTAAGGTCTTTAAACCTGCAGCACAACAGATATCCTCCAGATCCTATCAACATTCCAAGTTAATTGAGAGAACACAATATCCATTGATCTGAACACTATAATTTTTTAGGGTGACCACTTCCAGCATACCACATAATATACAATCAGACTGACACTTCATAAATCAAAGATATTCTGCTTTGTGGCTAACCGGCTTTGATCAATGCTTTGGTTTCGCAACGGTAGTCTTCACAAACCGATATAGGACATCTTATAGTACTTTGCTAAATCTTGATTTGCAGTGGCCAAATGTAGCTTACGTTACTCTACGTTTGTTTCTTTTGCACACAGGATTGAGAAGTTTAAGATATTCGACTGGGACATCCGCCATTAAGAAGAACTCCGATAAATAAAATCAGTGTCGTACCCGCGCTTATTATTAATGTCTGAAATCTTGCATACGCCACGGCATACTGTCAATGATCGAGTGGATTCAAACCCGGTGGTGTATCACCTCCCCCCCCCCCACACACCTTTAATACCTTGTTAATCATGAGTAAGACTGTGAACCAGTTTAGACTCAGATTCACCTACGTTAGATTAATTTCAGTTAAATCTAGCATGAAGATGTCTATCGCATGTGGTTTAATTCCCATTATGGTATCTGGTGCTATTTAAAAATCACACGAATAAATAGGAGATTTAGAACTGGAAGTTATGGTGAAAAGGGTACCAGAGTGACAAAAATAGAGTTCCAAATCGATGAATAGTTTAAGTCATTTGATCTTTCATCTAAAAATAATCCTGGGTTAACTAATACTAGATGTTGTAATCAATGTAAGGAACAATATCCTGAGGCTGCTTCAACTTTCTACAACAGTATGCCACATTGGTAACTAATACTTGATGTTGCAATTAGTGTCATCGCATCCTAGAGAGGAAGCAAAGGTCAACACTGGTATTGCATATTCTATAAACAACATGCAACAAATAATATCCTGAGGTTGCTTCAACTTTCTACATCAGTATAGCGTATTAGCAAATTCTTAAGTTTCACTAATTCTTCATCCCAAACAAAGGGCCGTTGGCAAGTTCTTATTATATTAGCTGTTTATCAACTTATTAATGACATCATTTACGTCAAGAAATCCCTTTCAAAACATTTTGTATAAAATCGTACAAAAACACACAATTCAATATATCCGATAAAATATTGTTGCCATATTAGGAAAAATCCACCATATATTTGATTTATTTTAGAATACTATTATGAATCGTTCGCTTTTGTTATATGTAAGTCCAAAATAAACTTCTGTCACATTCCAAAACCATCAGTTATCGCAATTGTTCCTGACGAAAAAGATAATTTTTAGACGGATATAACTGAACGTAAAATGCTATAAATAATTCATATATATGCCAATAAACTTTCAAATTTTGAAGCATTCTCTTTGATCCAAGATAAAATATATGTCACTTTTGAGACATGACAATTCAGGAATTGAACTCTCTTGCAAGTAACTACAATGTATTGATAATTGGCAGTAACCGAAATAACCGTCTGCTTCGTGTTGATAATTCAATTATTTAAAAGTTAAAACCACCACGTCATCGATATCTGTCTTTCGTGGTAAACGACCAACCATGGAAACTACAGTTAATCGGAAAACAGTGTAAACATAATAAGATTTTGTGTTCGGGTATATTCGCTCCAGATTTATGCTCATAAAATATACTTAATATCACGAAATTAACGAACATGTAATTGCAATTATTGCTAATGGTGGGGTTTATCCTAAAATGCTGGTATATGCCTGGTCTTGAAAATGAAATGATATCTTTGTATGTGCCAATTACGGAGAAGTTCAGACTGGAAAGTTCTTTTTGGAACCTAAGAACATAGATTAGCGAATTTAAAGCTATATTAGAATATTGTGTGTTATAATTAATTAAGTGGGTTCGAATATTTCACCATAAATTACATTGCTACATTCCTTGTCATTTAGCATATAAATTTGTAGTTATTTATAATGTGCGTTAATCTTACCTGACCAATGTTTCATCATCTTGGATCTTTTAAAGTAGATATCAAAATATTTCAAGCAGAATCTTCATCTGTTAATCATACACAGCGTGTTTGTGTCTCGAGCGGAAGTTGAAACGAATTTGTTCTTTATAAATTGGTACGTGATAGGGTTGCAAAGTTATTTTGAAAACTACATCTAAGTCAAATCCAGAAACATCGTATCAAGCAAACCATTAATCCAACATGTTTTAGAGAGCACTTATTGGATAGTCACAACACAAACATCAGTAGGCTAGAGATAACAAACACTGGTTATATATATGTACGTTAGGATTACAGCTTTTATAGCGACGTACACCAATCGATAGAAGATGAGAAACACTAATTGTCCTTTAGTACGTATGTCACTTGGCTTATCATTTACCTACTAAACATCCTTTAATTCGAATGTTGCGGAAATGAACCCATTGATTGGCGTTGCAATTTAACGATGTCGCTTGGTTAATACACAGAAAAGCTAATATACATGCGTTTAGACGGTACAGTTGTCGTAATGTGTCCATAAAACAAAATTATCAACATAGCAATGCATCATTCGTAACCACGTCCTATCAAAATTGCACTGCGTAACTGACTTACGGTTCAAATCAATAAAACTAATATTAAATCAAGAAGGGAGTAGATTTTATTCACATTCCGATAGATTAACATTGAAATAAACAATCAATGAAGTGCTGCATAGTGTCACATTACCACAAATAGTAACACGGATAACGTGATAATCTGCAGGTGCTATATTAAGGTCTGCAGATATGTGTGAATATTCTCCATCAACAAGTGGTGCCAGAGATTCTGTGAATCGGTATCGTATTTAATGGGAAGTGAATAGTGTATGATAATGGCAATTACTCTATCCAACAATGAATATTTTAGCACGGTGACTCGTACTAAACCAGTACCCTGTTTATAGACCGCTGTCGTGTTGAATTAACCAGGCACCGTGGTAGTTACTATAGCAACTGAAGAAGTCCCCGAGTTCCAATATTACCTATATCGCATTCACACGATAAAGCTTTGTTCAGCATACAGAAAATGCTATATTTGGTCATAAATAATAGATGGGAATTCATAAAGAGAAAATATAACATGCAAGCAACATACTAATACATTACAGATTATGACCCCTTTAAAACACTTTCACCGAATTCTTCGTTTAATAAAGTGTAGGCCTAATGATGTTTTTTATATATTTAATAAATATTCTTGTTTATTTTACATTTAGATTTAGACTAATATAAATTCAAATGTTAGCTATGCGAATTTGCCAAATAAATGGCAAGTGACGCTAGGTGTTAGAGACATAACCCTGATTATAGCTTAAAAGAACGAAAGCTTGGATATGGATTTGCGACGCCGAAGTAGCTTAATCGAAACTTATCTCGGGACAACAATGACCACCCGCAGAACAACGTACATACATATATCTATTTAACAAAATGCTGCTGTAAACGTGTTCTTGAACTTACCGACCAAACATTATCACTATTAAAGAGGTTTTAAAAATTAAAATGTGTTATGAGGAAAAATTGATATGTCAGTGACACTACGTCCTACTCTAATTTCAATTTTCAAATTTCGAGTGATTTTTAACATGTCAATGGGTCACACGAGACCTCGGGTTCTGGATTATCCGTGCGACAGTACGCTTTTACATACCAGGCCCTCCGTTCTACGCCACCGACAGAAAACAAACCAGTCTGGAAATCCCGAGAATCTTTCTCGACCAAAGTCAGGAAAATACCCAGCCAATACTTTCTAAACCAGTGTCATACTCACCGTGTCATCGTGGCTTCACACGGCTATAAAATAAATAAAAACAATATGATCAATTTACTAAGCGTCCATATCCCACTCCCCCAACTTGAAGCACACAAACTGCAATACTGTTCTGTCGGAGTGTTTTCTTTTGCCGAAATTTTAATTCCAATGATATATATGACAGCTAGCTTATATGATTTAATGTATGACAGAATGAAGTAAAGTGGAGAATTTTTTACCACAGTTATATTCTGCGGTGGGCATACCTCATGGTTATGTTTATGGTTGTCGGGATTATGTAAAGTCTTTTATAAAACAACCCCTTTGGGATTATATTATCTTGGATAATACCACCAACATACTTAATAGCATTTTGTAAAACAGTAACAATATTGTCCCACGTGTCGTGCAAGACGCAGGATGCACTTTGTCACGAACGTATCTTTAAGAATAATGGTGACCCGTGGGAGTTTCTGCCGCTAAACGATTTGTATTCTTATTGATACAGGGATTATATTGTGTGCACCCATTAAGTTGTAAGAGGCTTATTACAACATTGTCGGTTGAACAACGCAGTGTGTAAAATTAATACAGTTAGTGTTTACATGAGTATTATGCCCTTCAGCTAAAAAATAAATATTATTAATTTTAAGTAATACCACCTTCAAAATATCATTAATAATAGAACAATAAATAACAATTATCGTAAATCCAAGAAATGACCTGTATAGACTATCATTTCGTTTTAAAAGGGCGTGTTCTTTTTTTTAATTCCTATTAAACAACAGATTCAGTACGACTTGTACATTTGAATTAACATTTGCCAAATAAAAACAGAAACATTTTAGCAACAATAACATTTTGTCACGGTGCCAACATGGGAGTGTCAGAAAAATCATTTTGTGGTAGCAACTTCTATTATAACTTTTTCAGAAGAAGGTCTTTGATGCACTCAGCTAGAGCACTCTGACCCTAATGGACTTAACTTGGTGGTGAAAAAAAAACGCCAATGGAATATGAACATTAATAATGGCCGAAAACATTGATTAACCATCACAACAGCCATAAATTGTCGATTAAATTACAGCGTAACGAATTCACTATCAAGTGTGGGGCAGGAACTCTGCGAGATTATAAATGAGATTGCTTTTGAACACCTAAAGATGCATTAGGTAAGATTTAGATAAACAGCTGACTTTAAAAGTTTAGAAGATATTGAAAATTTCATTCAATTTAATTTACTCTGAGCAAAGTTATGAATGTTGGTAGGTTTAAAAAGAATTCAATATAGCGTACCATAGTCTTGATTTTCATGGTTATATTGCTACGATAACAAACAAAGTCTAGATTATCCATTTTAAAATCAAATTTTTAATGGCGATCGTGTTTCAATCCATTAATTATCGGGACCATACGATATTCTAGAGAGTTGATCATGGGCTTGCCATTTATATAAATGTCTGATAAATTATGTTATACATTTGAGGCCAAAGCAAAGGCGTACAATGGGCAAATTTAGCTTTTACATAACGCATCTTTAATAATGAAAAGGGTATACACAACTGCTTTTGTAAATGATTTAAGTGGGGGAATCAACCCTGTTAGTCCTTATTGTTTTCAGAATTCAGACCACTATCTTTAACATGGTGCAGAAGAAATTCGACAGAAATCAAGACTAGATTTGTCTTTGGCATAAAGGAATTACCCCCAAGATTAGGAACGATATCCGTTAATTCCATAAACAGATCTGGTCGTTCGATTATTGAATTACAGATGAGGATTTCAAAATTGGAGTAAAGCAAACGATTTTTGGTTTTTTCAATCCAACTTAATTCATATAAACTACCTTAATTTGAAGATAATGTATTTCTGGAAATGACTGTACTGAACATACGGCTAATAACAACCTCCCGATGCCCTGTAGAAAAACGACAAATAGAAAGAGACGAATAAAGTATAATATTTAGGTATAGATCTTTATCAATATTTAAATTAGAATTCATTACTATACAGTCTAAAAGAAATACAAGAGGAACTGACACAAGAAGAAGTTCAGGGACATAATTATAATTAAGATTCAGAGTTGAAGATTAAGTATGGTGAAAAACTAAGTATTGCTGTTACATAGGAAAAGGAATCATGCGAACGAAACCATGGCAAAAGTGATAAATATAAGAGGAAATGTCATCAATAATAAACAGGAAATTATTGAGGAATTAAAGTAGTTTTATGCTAACCATCATTCTAAAAGTAGCGATGATATATTAGATGATATTAATCTTGATCAATTAGATAACCACGAAGTCCAGAAACCTACAGATCATTTGTCAGATGCTGGAACCATATAACAAAATCAGAGGCATTCACTGCTTTAACAAATCACAAAAATAACAGAATTCCTGGAATAGATGGATGCCCCGGCGAATACTTTAAAAAAAATAAAATCCCTGATTACAGATTACTTAAGGGTATATTATAGGAGATTAGATAGAGAGATGTCGGTTAAAACTTTAATAGTTAAAAACTAGATAGTGAAAAGTCAATTTGCTGAAAATACCATTACTAAAGTCGGTACCATAAAAAACCCCATAGTCTCGATTATCCATTTCGTGATTAGATCTTGAATGAAAGTTGGGCAGCAAATCGGATCCCAATTCAGTAAATATCGCAGGCTAGCGCGGACATAAGAATTGATTACGGACTGGATAAATTAATTGATGCCTAATTAATAATTTTGACAACATTTCATGCCTATAGAAAGACCCGCAATAGGCACATTTAGCTCTTACATAATGTATGTTTAAAGTAGCTAAGTTTGTAACTAAATGCCATCCAAAGTCCAAAACGTTGAAAACAAGAATTATTTGTCAATTCAAATCAACATGGATGTTGTTATCTTACCTTGAAAGGGTAGGCTTCTGATATCCAATATTTAAAACAAAATAAACATTATACTATTGGTACACGAATCGTGTATCATAGTGTGTTTCAGCTTCATTTGTAACAAGTGACCAGAAAGAACGAGACTAGACATATTTCACAATTTGAGAGAATGCGCAATAGACTACAATAACCAGACACTAGAAATTTCTATTCGGTAGAGACCCATGCCGTATTTCGCGGGACATAACTGATTTGAAATTAGAGACAAAACGGAAACAATTGAATGTATAACTGTTCATATACAATCAGATTACATTATTATATGCGTTGCAACCCATTTAGGTCAATTTCTAGGTCCCAAATGTTAGCGATTTAGCTCCTTTAAGGACTCTACCGCTCTCAAGGTTTACGGCAGTTGGGGGGGGGGGGGGCGGTCCGGAACGGGATGAATATCTATATGGTTCGTCCTACCATGAACCAAATGCTTTGGGAGAGAGAGAGAGAGAGAGAGAGAGAGAGAGAGAGGGAGAGGGAAAGAGGGAGAGAGAAATGGAGTTTAGCGTATAATAAGGTTCAATGTTACTTCTATAATTTGCTTACGCAATGGGGACTTTAGCAATGGAAGGAAACCGGAGAAAACCCACGATGTTGGACAGGCGACCCTACTCCTTGTCACGTACAACAAGGGAATCGAAACCACGCCAGCTGACTCAATGACAGACCTTATTATGATACAACAAGTACTTGGCCATCCAACAAACCTGCTTTGGGAATAACCTTTTTTCGAAATATTGATGATTAATAGCATGAATTAGAACCCTGAGGTTGGAGAAGTCCCCAAAAATAATTGTACATGTTATGTGATCAAAATGATTCCCAACACGAAAATCAACAATACCAACAAATTATTTCAGACAACTGAGATTTTAATTTTTAATTATATCTGGAATGGCAGGATCGACGGAAAGTCTAAACGAGAGACTAGTAAAATAAACGGCAGGTTAAGTATTTAGCTAAATTTGAATTATGTCATAAAAAGCCTTAAATTGCCATCGATAAAAATGCAACTTGTTTTATAGAAAGCACATACTGGATACATTGCCAACAAATTCAAAGAAATTAACAGCATGCAAAACAAAATAAATCTATTAATCAATTTCGGAAAGTTCTTTTTTTTTTTAACTTTATTTGCCATAAAACACTATTTTCTAAAGAAATAATTAATGAAACTGTGTGGCATAATAACAAAATTACCATTTCCAAGAAACCAATCTATTACGTAGAAAGGTAAAAAGGGTATAAGATTTATCTATGACTTCCTAGATGAGAAGAGGAATTTAATTAAATTAATTAAATTAGCCCAATGCATCACATTTTCTTTGAATCATAAGTATTCCTTGAAAATCATTAATTATTGGTTGATGTGTTCATTATACCATGGCTGTGCAAACCTGTTACAGCTTTATGCATAACCTAAAGGCGAATTCAAATGGGAAAATATTACACCCTAATGCCACGCTTTCACGTGGGCACCAATGCCACGAATCGCCCCGAATTAAAACGTTTTCCGATTCGTAGATAAATCGTAGACGCTCTTACATTGTTTATTGCCGTCATCGTGCACCTGTCGTACCCCCGTAAAACCGTCAAAACCCTTTCTGAGGGTCCATAACAGCTTGACAATTATTAGTCCGCGGTCATGCGTGGCTCTCTAAAATTCATGGAACAATGCTGTAAGCGCTTCAGACTTGCACGAATGTTACGAGAGAGAGAGAGAGAAATGGGGTTTAACGTCCACTCGACACAAACTAGGTCATTTTGGGACTAACATATGGTTTCAATTTTATTTCAATAATTCGCTTGCGCGTAGGGGTCTTTAGCAGTGGGAGGAAACCGGAGTGCCCGGAGGAAACCCACAAGGTTGAGTAGGCGCCCCCATCTCCATGCCACATACGCTCACACCAGGGTTCGAAACCACAGCCGCAAGCCAGAGTTGACCGGCCAGCTAGAGGTCGTAGCACGGCACTCTAGACCACTAGGCCATCCCCCCCCCCACGAATGTTACGAACCCACCAGTACCCCGATACGACTTAGGACTTTGTCGTAAACTATTTGTAACTACTTTGTAAAGCAGCTAATCCCGATTCTCCACGGTGTTTTTATTTATTTATCGTATCGCCAAGAATTAATTGCGATTGGGGGTAATTTGTGGCATTCGTAACGTACGTTAAATCGAGGCAATATAATCTAACAGGAAAAAAAAAAGAGTGTATCAAGAAAAAAAATACATTCTGTCAGGGGCAGTGTCTAGCTAGTCCTTTGGATGCCGCGTAAAAACCGAGGTCCCGTGTACATTAGGGTATGCAGTAAAAGAACCCTTGACAGATTTGAATTCGATATAAGAGTACGCAGGCCGTTGCGCTGCTGCCCGGGCAAAATTTCGTTCATGTCATATTTAATGGCTTATGTCCGTCTTCATTATCCCAGTCATTCCGGAAAGGTAGGATGTTAAACCCCGTTTACCAGTGGTGTTTTTTGATTACAAGGGGGGGGGGCAAATGTAAAATGATCATTTATAAACTTATTTAGTTATTACCACGTTGCTTTATAGCTATGCATATAGCATCATGTATAGGGCTAATGTACGAAAGGCCAAAAGGCTCATATCAAATTCCAAATCTGATCCGACCAATCGGATAGAGAATACTAACGCACAACATGTACTTTAAGAGTTAATCCCAAGAATTGAACCCAATACATTTTTATGCAATACTTTTAAGAAGCGTCACAATCCACAATATTGAATATTGAGGAAGGGTTATTATGTGGCCGTGTTATCCCCACTTTCACAAAAATTTCAGGGTGTAAATAATCCCCCCCCCCCCCATTTCGCTCGTTTCGTTTCGTTGCGCAAAGTCCAGTAAGCCCCGTATCTAGGGGCGGATTGGGCCGGCCCGAGCTCCCGTGTCGGAGCTACCCCTTTTACTTACCGCAGAGGCCTGAGGGGGGGGGGGTCCGGGATCTCTCCAAGGGGAGAATTTTGAAAAATGAACCCAAATATGCGATTTGGTGGAATATATGATTATAATATCTCATAAATCGATTAATTTGGGCCAAAACCCCGACCTGCAAGTAATTTACAACCACCAACTTGTGAAATTATCATATCGTCATATTATTAATTAACGTATTATCATTGTATCGTCAAAAAGTCAAGATAAAAACTGGTTAAAAAATGGGACTAGTTATGAAAATTTTGACCATTTGATTAACCAAGTGTCGGGTGAAACCGATGAAATTTTCGGATGAAATTCGGAATCCCCATTGCAGGATTCCGAATTCCGACCCACACCCAGCACACCCGGCCCAGAAAGTCTATTATTCAGCGATGGCGTGTCGGCCCGTTAAAGCCACCGGCCACATACGACATGATCATCATCGCTCCATGGCTGGTCCCCCCCCCCCCCCATAATGTTCAGCAGAAAAAGTTTTTTTTTTAGACGAATTGGACAAAATTATATTTTTCCTTTTGCGTCCGTCACTTCCGTTGTTGAAACCTTTATTACTCATCTATCGTTGCAATGATATATGTGTTAAAATTATATTTTAATCAATTCTATCACGTAATATTATGTGATAATGACCAATCTGTTTCACAGAGAATTACTTACGAATTATCTCTTTCACAGATGACTGTGTTAACACGTGCAATGACACCACGCGGCTTCAATCATTGGCTCAATGGCTTGTGCATTGTTTACATAAGACGTAACTGCTCCGGGCAAAATGCGAAATACTTTTTAACTACAAATACTTCAAACGTCTTTGCTTATTTTTTTAATACATACAAAAAATGTTTTAGAATTTAATTTGTCGAAAGAAAAAAGTTAATATGGGGGACTAATTAAGCCGCGTCGATGTCATCCTTATAATCAGTTTGGCTGGGATGGCCTAGTGGTCTAGAGCGCCGCGCTTCGACCTCTAGCTGGCCGGTCACCGTTGGCTTGCGGCTGTGGTTTCGATCCCTGGTGTGAGTTATGTGGCATGGAGATAGGGGTGCCTTCTCAACCTCGTGGGTTTCCTCTGGGCACTCCGGTTTCCTCCCACTGCTAAAGACCCCTACGCGCAAGCGAATTATTGAAATAAAATTAAACCGTTTGTCGCGAAATGACCTAGTTTGTGTCGAGTGCACGTTAAACCCCATCTCTCTCTCCCTCTCTCTCTCTAACCATTGACTTTAGTAATAAAGGGAGATAATTATTTTGTTTACAATTTTAACCGGAAGTTCCAGTCTGTTGTAAAAACACGTGTTGAGAAAATGTGAAATAAAAGTCGGTGGTAATCAAGAATTACGCTAAGTTTATGTACTTTGGTTGAGTACAGATAATTATCCAAATATGGGGAAGAAAGATCAAACGTTCAGGGTAAGATTAGTACCAACTAATTCGTGATAAAGGAATACATATTGTCGCCGTCAAGTTATTAATCGCAATACTTATTCATTTCAATCCATGTTCAAAATGGAGTAGGGGTTGTAATTCTAAATTTCTTACGACTAAACATGTAGCTCAACTTCGATTGTAAAATTAAATATTTCCTTAAATCTCTCTGGTAACAGACAGTTTTGTTCCACAAATGCTTTGCTTACCGGTTTAGTTCGGGCAAGGTAGAGTGACAAAATTGTCAAATAAAAAGGGGGTGGCCCCGGGTGGGGGTGGGCGCTATTGCACTTTCGCACCTCTACCAGTTCCCGTGGTCGTAGAGACTTGAAAGGTGTTCCTGAAAAAGGCAATCACAAGAGCTTTAGTGCCTGTATTTTGGTATCTGAATGTGCTTGAGATGATACTGAACAACTAAAAATATATGGAAATAAGAAAAACTTCTTACTACTCTTTGACTATAATTATTACAGTAATTACTGTAAGAAGTTTTATTTTAATCCCTTCAAGTGCCTGTGAGGTCAACTGACCAGTTTAACAATTACTGTTTGAGTCCTGGTAAATAATAAACGGATTTCTTCGATTATGAACAAACTAGTTAACTTTTGTTATTATAAACTTACCCGTGTGTTTGAAATGAGCTCCCGTTAAATAAAATCCATTGCACCACTAAAAATCCCAACGAATAAAAACGGTTCTCTCTTGAAAAATTTGAATATTTACTTGTTATTTCGACAGAGTGGATAATAACATTGCTTTCGTCACATATTGGACGAATCCAACACACTGAAGCGAGGTTGTTTAAATTTGACGCATATTTTGGAAATCACGTGCTAATATACTCAAAGCAAAGCGCCAACATTACGATCGTTTGAGTTTGGGCGACGAAAATATCAATTGAAGGCTATTACATAGGAGCTTTATATTGAAACCATTGATCGCCAGTCTATCAAATTTTATTCACAATGAAAGAATCACTGTTTGCACGGATACTCGTAAAAATAAAGTCATATATAAAATATAAATTTTAATATCCTATCTTCTTTATGTTATAAATAGTTTAACACGGATCACGAAGCACACCTCCGAAGTGTCTGAGGATTCTGAGTGTATTATTAATTTGATCTCATTCTTTCGATCAAATAATGACCGCTTCAGTGACATTTTTAAGCGTGTTGCGGCAGCGTTCAAAGTGCCTAATGGCATTGGGTGGCGTATACAATGCCGATAAGTCCGTAACACCCTGTAAGAAGCGCAACATTAATTGTAAATGGCCTGCATATATGTTAAATAATAATATTATCATACCATATTATAAAGATGGGTAATATTTAAGGCCCGTGAAAAGAATGTAGTTATTTTTGTTCCTCGTGCGTGTTAAAAAGAAAATTATCCCATCCGAGCCGCTAATCAAATAATTAAGTCGGTAACAAATTTTAAAAAATACAGGTTGTTATGTGTGCGAACGCTCAAACTCAATGCCGAGTCGGGACATGCTTAACTTAAACCAAAGAATTGACGTAAAAATGCCACATTTCCCATGCTGTCACCCCTAATACAAAGTGATATCTCCCGAGGTGTGACGTAACCAGCTGCCATATTGATATTTTTCTTAACCGAAAGTTTGTGGGATTTCAATTTTTCAAGAGAGAACTGTTTTTATACGTTGGGACATTTAGTGGTGCAATGGATTTTATTTAACGGGGGTTCATTTTAAACACACAGGTAAGTTTATAATAACCAAAGTTAACTAGTTTGTTTATAATCGAAGAAATCCGTTTATTATTTACCAGAACTCAAACAGTAAGTGCATCTCTCATCTAAAGATATGAAGGTCATTTTCAAGATTGTAAAAAAGGTGACATGTAGCAAGGCTCGAAAAATCTAAGACTGAACTACTGTACAAGTACATAGATCTATTAGATCAGAGTATCAATTGAGAGATAAAAGCTGTCCTCTTATCTATAGGTGTGACATTGATTTGGCTAGAAAGTGATGAAAATCAAATCAGATGGGGTTTACCATCATACTGTTCTGCCCTGACTTGGCTAATGAAGACAGTCATATCATAAGCCATCATAGAGTGTGCTACGAGGGAAATTTTGCATGAGGCAGCGGCACTATAGCCTACTCTTATATTGAATACCAATTGCCAAGGGATACCAACTGCTGTCACATTTACAGTATTATCCAAAGATACCATTTTTTTTTTAAATTGATATCGCCATTATCCAAAAAGTTAAAGTTTCATAATTGTTTATTGCTCAGTTTTGAAGTATTTTTAGTTCTTACAGCACGTGACACATGGACAATTGAAAATGTTAAGAAAAAGAGAGTCTTATTTAAGTTATTTTTCTGACTAGCCCCGGGCCTTAAACTATGACAATAACCATCAAAATGGGCTAGGGAAAGTATCCATATAGTTCAGATTATGTTCAATGCAAATGAAGTACATCATGAAGATGTAAAATGTCACAAAGGCCTTACAATATAGATTGAATAGTAGTAAAAGTTAATATATTACTTTATT
This sequence comes from Patella ulyssiponensis, assembly GCA_963678685.1. NCBI lineage: Eukaryota > Metazoa > Mollusca > Gastropoda > Patellidae > Patella > Patella ulyssiponensis. Next base: position 79,668,465 of record OY783226.1, on the reverse strand, counting down.
CACGTAAGCAATGCAGTGCTGTTAATAAAACCTGATGCTTAAAGTCTGTCACAGATCTTAATCTAAACTACAGGAAAAATTATAGTAAAATGTGTTTTGTTTTTAGTACAAGTCCTTTACAGACAGAATATCAAAGATCAACATTGATGTCATTCGTAAGATACGACATAAAGATGATACTATCACAGTAAGTGTTTTTATACGCCCACATTTTCATGTGTTGAAAATCCACAAATATTTACAGTAGGCATCCTCATATTTTAACCACATTTTCATGTGGACGTATTATGTCGTCGCCCCTGTCCGCCCGGACGTCCGTCCGTCCGTCTGTCCGTCCACAATTTGTTTGTGGACTCTCTACAGGTCACAATTCTTATCCGATTTTGACGAAACTTGAAATATAGGTTTATCCCCATAAGATCTCGGCTGCTTTCGATATTGGCATGTATCGGATGGAAACTTCATGGATTATGGCCCCTGATTGTACGAAATATCATGTTTTTATACGCCCACATTTTCATGTGGACGTATTATGTCGTCGCCCCTGTCCGTCCGGACGTCCACAATTTGTTTGTGGACTCTCTACAGGTCACAATTCTTATCTGATTTTGACGAAACTTGAAATATAGGTTTATCCCCATAAGATCTCGGTTCCTTTCGATATTGGCATGTATCGGATCGGAACTTCATGGATTATGGCCCCTGATTGTACGAAATATCATGTTTTTAGCTTGTGGACCCTATAGAGGTCACAATTTTGAACCGATTGTGATGAAACTTGACATGCATGTTTATAACCCATAGATCTTGGTTCCTTTCGATATTTGCGGCCATCGGATCGTAACTTCCTGAATTATGGCCCCTGATTGTCCGAAAAATCGCCCCTTTTAGCTTGTGGTCCCTCTGGAGGTCAAAATTATTATCCGATTTAAAAAACCGTTCGATTATATCACCGTTACATGGTAATGAAGGTTGAGTTTAAATTTCGGGAAAATCGGACCAAAATTGACAAACAAAATGGCTGCCGTTTGTACGCGAATAGTGTGAAAATATGTTATATCAAGGTTGTGGACCCTATAGAGGTCACAATTTTGAACCGATTTTGATGAAACTTGACATGTATGTTTATAACCCAAAGATCTTGGTTCCTTTCGATATTTGCACCCATCGGATCGTAACTTCCTGAATTATGGCCCCTGATTGTCCGAAAAATTGCCCTTTTTAGCTTGTGGTCCCTCTGGAGGTCAAAATTATTATCCGATTTAAAAAAACGTTTGATTATATCACCGTTACATGGTAATGAAGGCTCTGTTCGAATTTCGTGAAAATCAAACCAAAATTGACGGACAAAATGGCCGCCGTTTGTACGCGAATAGTGTGAAAATATGTTATATCAAGGTTGTGGACCCTATAGAGGTCACAATTTTGAACCGATTTTGATGAAACTTGACATGCATGTTTATAACCCGAAGATCTTGGTTCCTTTCGATATTTGCGCTCATTGATTCGTAACTTCCTGAATTATTGCCCCTGATTGTACGAAAAATCATCCTTTTTAGCTTGTGGTCCCACTGGAGGTCAAAATTATTATCCCATTTAAAAAGATAGGCTGGCACTGCCAGGCAGGATACGCCCACATTTTTGAGAGATGGATAGAGAACAAGCAATACCGAAAGTGATTTTTCCTACATCATTAAGTCCTGTATTTCATACTGTATTGGGAGCAGCCATTTTGTTGGTCAGTTCCAGTCTGATGTTCATGAAATTCGAAGCCGACAATGATTATGGTTTGATGGTACACAACCTAGAAATGTTACCTTTCGTCAAAATCGGATAAGAATTGTGACCTGTAGGAGTCCACAACCATGATATACCATATTTTTACACTATTCGCGTACAAACGGTGACCATTTCGTCCTGCAATTTTGGTACGATTTTCACGAAATTCGAACTCAACCTTCCTTACGGTGCAACAGTAATATAATCAGATTTTTTTTTAAAATCAGATAATAATTGTTCGAGAGATAGACAGAGAACAAGCAATACCGAAAGTGATTTTTCCTACAATCAAAGGTCATAATTCATTAAGTTACAATTTGATATGCGCAAATATCGAAAAGAATAAAGATCTTTAGGTTATAAACAAGCATTTCAGGTTTCATCAAAATCGAATTAAAATTGTCACCTCTACAGGGTCCACAACTTTGACATACCATATTTTTACACTGTTCACGTACAAACGGCGTCTATTTTTTCTGGCAATTATGGTCCAATTTTCTCGAAATTCAAACTCAACCTTCCGTAGGGTGTAACGGTGATAGAGTCAAACGTTTTTTCAAATCGGATAATAATTGTGACCTCCAGAGGGACCATAGGCGATTTTTCGGAAAATCAGGGGCCATAATTCAGGAAGTTACGATCTGATATGCGCAAATATCGAAAGGAACCAAGATCTTTGGGTTATAACCATGCATTTCAAGTTTCATCAAAATCGAATTAAAATTGTGACCTCTACAGGGTCCACAACCATGATATACAATTTCTTAACAGTATTCGCGTACAAACGGCGGCCATTTTGTATGGCAATTTTGGTCCGATTTTCCCGAAATTCGAACTCAACCTTCCTTACGGTGTAACGGTAATATAATCAACCGTTTTATTAAATCGGATAATAATTGTTACCACCAGAGGTACCACAAGCTAAAATAAGGCGATTTTGCGTATATAATCAGGGGCCATAATTCAAAGGAACCAAGATCTTTGGGTTATAACTATGAATTTCAAGTTTCATCAAAATCGAATAAAAAATGTGACTTTTACAGGGTCCACAACCTTGATATACCTTTTTTAACAGTATTCGCGTACAAACGGCGGCCATTTTGTATGGCAATTTTGGTCCGATTTTCCCGAAATTCGAACTCAACCTTCCTTAGGGTGTAATGGTGATATAATCAAACGGTTTTTTAAATCGGATAATAATTGTGACCTCCAGAGGGACCACAAGCTAAAAAGAGTGATTTTTCGGACAATCAGGGGCCATAATTCAGGAAATTACATTCCGATAGGCGCAAATGTCGAAAGGAACCAAGATCTTTGGGTTATAAACATGCATGTCAAGTTTCATCAAAATCGGTTCAAAATTGTGACCTCTATAGGGTCCACAAGCTAAAAACGTGATTTTTCGTACAATCAGGGGCCATAATCCATGAAGTTTTCATCCGATACATGCCAATATCGAAAGCAGCCGAGATCTTTTGGGGATAAACCTATATTTCAAGTTTCGTCAAAATCGGATAAGAATTGTGACCTGTAGAGGGTCCACAAACAAATTGTGGACGGACGGACGGACGTCCGGACGGACAGGGGCGACGACAATATACGTCCACATAAAAATGTGGGCGTATAAAAACGTTTGATTATATCACCGTTACATGGTAATAAAGATTGAGGTAAAATTTTGTGAAAATCGGACCAAAATTGACAGACAAAATGGCCGCCGTTTGTACGCGATTAGTGTGAAAATACGTTATATTAAGGTTGTGGACCCTATACAGGTCACAATTTTGAACCGATTTTGATGAAACTTGACATGCATGTTTATAACCCAAAGATCTTGGTTCCTTTCGATATTTGTGCATATCGGATTGTAACTTCCTGACTTATGGCCCCTGATTGTACGAAAAATGACCTTTTTTTTAGCTTTTGGCCCCTCTGCGGTCAGAATTATTATCCCATTTACCCACTTAGCAACATGATCCCCAGTCGAATTTGAAGCCTACTGAAATGAACCTTTATAACCCAAAGATCTTAATTCATTTTGATATTTGCACATAGGAAAAATCACTTTCGGTATTGCTTGTTCTCTATCCATCTCTCGAAAATGTGGGCGTATCCTGCCTGGCAGTGCCAGCCTATCTTTAGCTTGTGGACCCTATAGAGGTCACAATTTTGAACCGATTTTGATGAAACTTGACATGCATGTATATAACCCCAAGATCTTGGTTCCTTTCGATATTTGCGCCCATCGGATCGTAACTTCCTGAATTATGGCCCCTGATTGTCCGAAAAATCGCCCTTTTTAGCTTGTGGTCCGTCTGGAGGTCAAAATTATTATCCGATTTAAAAAACCGTTCGAGTATATCACCGTTACATGGTAATGAAGGTTGAGTTCAAATTTCGTGAAAATCGGACCGAAATTGACATACAAAATGGCCGCCGTTTGTACGCGAATAGTGTGAAAATATGTTATTTCAAGGTTGTGGACCCTATAGAGATCACAATTTTGAACCGATTGTGATGAAACTTGACATGCATGTTTATAACTCCAAGATCTTGGTTCCTTTCGATATTTGCGGCCATCGGATCGTAACTTCCTGAATTATGGCCCCTGATTGTCCGAAAAATTGCCCTTTTTAGCTTGAGGTCCCTCTGGAGGTCAAAATTATTATCCAATTTAAAAAAACGTTTGATAATATCACCGTTACGTGGTAATGAAGGTTGAGTTCGAATTTCGTGAAAATCGGACCAAAATTGTCATACAAAATGGCCGCCGTTTATACGCGAATAGTGTGAAAATATGTTATTTCAAGGTTGTGGACCCTATAGAGGTCACAATTTTGAACCGATTGTGATGAAACTTGACATGTATGTTTATAAGCTAAAGATCTTGGTTCCTTTCTATATTTGCGGCCATCGGATCGTAACTTCCTGAATTATGGCCCCTGATTGTCCGAAAAATCGTCCTTTTTAGCTTGTGGTCGCTCTGGAGGTCAAAATTATCATCCGATTTAAAAAACTGTTTGATTATATCACCGTTACATGGTAATGAAGGTTGAGTTCAAATTTTGTGTAAATCGGACCCAAATGGACAGACAAAATGGCCCCTGTTTGTACGCGATCAGTGTGAAAATATGTTATATCAAGTTTGTGGACCCTATAGAGGTCAAAATTTTGAACCGATTTTGATGAAACTTGACATGCATGTTTATAACCCGAAGATCTTGGTTCCTTTCGATATTTGCGCCCATTGGTTCGTAACTTCCTGAATTATGGCCCCTGATTGTACGAAAAATCACCCTTTTTAGCTTTTGGTCCCACTGGAGGTCAAAATTATTATCTGATTTTGAAAAACGTTTGATTATATCACCGTTACATGGTAATGAAGATTGAGTTCAAATTGACAGACAAAATGGCCGATGTTTGAACGCGATTAGTGTGAAAATATGTTATATCAAGGTTGTGGACCCTATAGAGGTCACAATTTTGAACCGATTTTGATGAAACTTGACATGCATGTTTTTAACCCAAAGATCTTGGTTCCTTTCGATATTTGCGCCCATTGGATCGTAACTTCCTGAATTATGGCCCCTGATTATCCGAAAAATGACCTTTTTTTTTTAGCTTGTGGTCCCTCTGCGGTCAGAATTATTATCCCATTTAAAAAACCGTTTGATTATATCACCGTTACATCGTAATGAAGGTTGAGGTCGAATTTCGTGAAAATCGAACCAAAATTGACAGCTGTTCTTGTCAGGCCATCCATCCTTCATCACTAACAAGGGGAAACCACACCAGAAAATCTAGATGAACTTTGTCACCCAATGCAGGGATCAAAGCAGGGATCAAACATCCAACCTCAAGGCTACCGAGCCAGCATCTTACCCACTTAGCAACATGATTCCCAGTCGAATTTGATGCCTACTGAAATGCACCTTTATAACCCAAAGATCTTAATTCATTTCGATAATTGCACATATCAAATTCTAACTTAATGATGTAGGAAAAATCACTTTCGGTGTTGCTTGTTCTCTATCCATCTCTCGAAAATGTGGGCGTATCCTGCCTGGCAGTGCCAGCCTATCTTTAAATTCTTTATGCCCAGATTTTATAGTATCGGCTACATGTATGTCGTCATTTGTCTTGGTAGACACTGTCTTGTTGTGTATACTACACAGGTTGGACAACTTTGCATATCATACCTTAAAACTGAATTAAATCTAAAAGCATGTTGGTGCATTATTGTTCCTTTGTGATGTAATATTTTAGGTTTTTGATTGATAATGATTAGTTTCATGAATTCTGTGAGATGAATTATTATCTCCCTTTGATGCATCGATTGATTTAGAATAAAATAAGTTTATTACCGTAATGGTATTGAACCAGTGATGATATAAAAATCAAAGGTGGCGAGTACCATCCCAGAACTTGACACCTCATCATTGAAATGATTTGTATAATAGAGAAAAAATTAAAATGTACATTTTCTTTTATTATTATTATTATTATTATATTTTTTGATATATTTTTTAGGAAGAATCTACCTATTTTTATGAAGCTATAAGAAAATGGGTTGATCTAGATTGTACAGAAGATTTTTGTAAGTCATTAAGTAAATTTAAGCATATGTTAGACAACTTCATTATCTTATTGGGTTCCCCTTGTCAGTGATGCAGAAGGAGGGCCTAACAAGGACAGCTGTCTGGTCGTTTGGATGGGACAAAAAACCGATGTCCCGTGTACACATTGGCAGTTGGAATTCGATATAAGAGTAGGCTGTAGTGCAGCTGCTCGGATGAAATTTCCCTCATAGCACACTGTATGGCGTATGCCCGTCTTCCATTAGCCCAGGTCAGGTGCAGAAGAGTAGGATGTGAAACCCCATTTCATTTCATTTCATTATCTTATGTAGCAACAAATGTTCATTACCAGTTCATTAAAGCTATATTTTGTTTCATAATGTTTCAGACAAATTCAGATGTGTTATTGCAAATCAGTTTCAATCATTTGAACAGCTTGTTCATAATGAGGTAAGCTACATATACCATAGATTTATTTCAACACGTTACCTACAAGTAGAATTCAAATTAGTGAATATTCTATTGTAAAGTTTTCTTGGGCATTTAGAAATGTGTAGAATATTGACCAGAAAAAACAATTTGACCAAATATTTTTATGCTGCAGATGGGTTTTTGTTTTTCTTATAAAAACAGACAGAATTACATTGCTACATTCATTGCCTTAAATGGAATTTATACAACAAAAGTAAATCTTCTTTTATCAGCTATACATTTTCATATAAAATTTTCAGGAGAATATTGTGGCAGGCCTTAAAGAACATCTTCAAGTACCAAACAGTATGGCTATGGAATCTTTGCTGGAGTGAGTTACCAAACTTATTATTCCATTTAATGATTATGAAGTGTATACACCAGAGTAAAACATAATGCGAGTCAGTGCGAGCTAAAAAAAATCAATTGAGACTTCAGTCAATATGTCATGACATTGAAGTGATCTCCAGGGCATTCACAATTTTTCTACTAATTTCTTCCCTGCATGTTCCGTTTTATATAATATTGTTAGTAATTTGTCTTCTCTTCATTGATTTACTGTGGAGTATTGAAATGTATTTGAAAAAAAATTGTAATATTTTCAGTTTGGTTGTGCAGTTAGCACGAGATTTACAATCCGACTTCTACAAACATTTCAAAGACTTTCTCTTCATATTAACTGGCCTTCTGAAAACCTACCGACAAGATCCAACAATATTGGAAAGAATATTTACAACTTTAGCGTACTTATTTAAGTTTTTGTGGCGTTATTTAGTTAAAGATATACAAGAGGTATATGGGTAAGTACATGTAAGATATTTTTGACAACCCTTCATATTTGACAAATGGCTCCCCCCCCCCCCCAACACACACACACACAGCCTCATGTAAGTAGTTTTGAATGAAAGAGTTGTTATATCATTGAATATTGTTTCTCCGTATAATTGAAAATATATGTATAAATATTTTTCAGGTTTTTTTCTGTACTATTACATGGTAAACAGAGAGATTTTATTAAAGATTTTGCATCAGAAAGTTTCTCTTTTCTGCTGAGAAAGGTAGGTATTAACTCAAAATATATTTAATACTGTATAGTTCTTTCAAATGTTGACACATATAATATTAGAATAATGAGAGTTGATTCTACTTTAGCAGACACATATGATATCAAACAAGTTCAGACAATCGTTTATTTTCTTTCAGGTTCCTGATCAAAACAGGCTGTTGAATTTTTTGTTTAAAAGTCTGAAACAATCACCAGAGGTATTATGTTTGTTTTTCTTGTATATAATATTGTTAATATTATGTCATGTAATTAGATATAACTTTGAATCGAATATTGATTTATATATAATTGTTTTATTTGATTATTATAGACGTCAGAAGGATTGGGTAAACTACTATTTGAAGTGATAAAAGGCGTCAATCACCAGTTTCATAGTATAAGTGAACAGGTATATAATATCCATCATTGTAGCATTTAATTTATGCAATTACTAACATTTATCATAACAATTAGTTTATGCAATTATTGACAGTTATCATTTATAGCTTATTACTACCTATTACTAGGTAGAAAAATAAAAGGAAACCGTCAATTTTGTACACGTCTTTCACAGATAGGCCTAGAACTTTTCAGCCAGCCATCGTATCTTAATGGCTCCTAATGCAGACATTCACTTAAAATTAAATGATAATTCTTGTTGTAAAATATTATATCTCCATCTTATATAATTGCAGATTTTACCTGTATTATTTTATAAACTTGGTCCATGGAACCCAGATGAAAAGAAATGCAAGCTACCATGGAAATTAGTAGATAAATCGGTGACTTTCTTTATGACAGAATGTCTTGAATACACAAAGAAAGAATATTCTGAAATATTGTGGAGCACATTATTGGTACGTATTGAGTTTCTGATTACTATTTCACATAAAAAAAGTGACACACATGTAAAATTTGAAATCTTGTAAATGTATTTGTTGATAAGATTTTCTCTGTATTTTATAGGACACTATAAGTAAGGTTCATGTTGCTTGTACGAAGAGTAATGATGAAGAACAGAAAACATTATGTTATCAACTTGCCCGGCAGTTACATCTACTCACTATGATGATCAAATGTAAAAATGGTGGATTGATGATTTCTACTGATAAAATAGGAGATGTAAGTTTCAAATGTTTCGAGGAGATGCCATAAGACAACTGTATTAGTCTGGAATCAGTTGTGTGGGTGGCATCTATGGTAATGTCAGTATATGTATATCTATTCTCCCCACAGATATGTGTTCAAATCTTTATTAAGATGATGAATAAAGCAATAGTAGTCAGATGATCTTTGTAAATGTTTCATCAAAAATTAGTATATTTAAGGAATGTTTAAGAGTGCCTACTACCTTGATATATATTGTTTTCTTTTATTTTCATTGTGAAAAATAAAAAGATGTGTTTCTCATAGACCAAATGTATTTTGGTTAATTGGTTAGTCATGCATGTGGATAAAAGTCATTTTAGATATTTTGGAAGCATTAAAATATTTGACATGTTTCCTTCTTATTTTATTTTAGGTATTAAATTGTATATGTAAAAGTCCAGCAGATAAAACTATTATAGCCAGCTCCTTATTATCATGTATATCTACATTATTAACAAGTACCTATCTCGTATCATCTGCACAAAGTTTAATATCTAATCCATTTAAACAAAGTTTCCCTCTACAAGATCTAGTTATGTTCACCAAAACTCTCACCAAGCTTCATATATTTGAAAAGGTACGTAGACATCTGGAATATTTATTTACAGAATGATAATTTATGATAAAAATTTTATAGGGAAACTCAGGTTGGCGGCCAAATTAGTGTTAGAGAAATGAATAGAGAGGGGGAGGGGTGTTATACTATTATCGTACTTAGATTTTGTCGATGGCAACAGAGAGTGCTCAAGTTGAACATGCTGCTTATTGTTATTTACATTCTTAATAACATTTTTTTTCTAGGATGTGCTGCCAAATTTACTATTATATATAAATAGCCATTTTACTACCATGGATGAAGATGATAGAAATCTTGTAGTACAGATATTAGTTGACATAATACTACAGAAATCTGTACTTAATATAGAAGATGGTTCAGATATATTAAAGTTAAAGTTATATAAGTTATATGATAAATATAGTGACAAGTAAGTTTATATTATTTATTATAAAGATTTAATTTTTGGATTTAAAAATATCAAGGGTTTTGTTTTCTTCTATTCAGCAATATGTTGATGTATAATGCTCAACAAATTTTATTTTTGATACAAATGTTTATAACTTGTTCTTTTACAGATATGAAGTTAAGTGTGTCTATGAGTATATGATTAAATACCTGAAAACATCATGTAAAGATATAAATAAACAAACACTGTATAGATTATGGTCTTTCTTGATATGTCTACCTAATATATGGTAAGATTATTATTATTATTTTTCTCTGGGTACCTGAGATTCCTGCCACTGCTAAACACCAGCATTGATCCTAAAATGACCCAGTTCTACCACATTTCTCTTTTATTTTAGATATCTTATTCTTAATTATATCTAGTATCTGTTTTCTGTATTTCTGTTGTTTGTTTGTTTTAGTTCTGATGTGAAACAGGTTGTTAATATATGTACTTTGATGTGGAATTCCTTGTTTAAAGTTGTTAATAAAATAAATTGTGGTGAAAAGAAAGGTAAGTGATTTTTTTTATTTTAGAAACACATTATTGTTTATTCTGTTGAATAGCTTCTAGAAACTGGTTTGGAGATTTAACTGCCAATCGTATTTAAATCTGTTGAAAATCTAGAGCATCCAATTGCATCAAGAGTTGATCATACTATTGACAAGTTAATATAAATGTCTAATTAATTAATAATTTATATAACATTTAAGGCCTACAAAAAGGCCTGTAATAGGCTGATTTAGCTCTTCTTTAATAATGCATCTTTAACAAACAATAGATCATTTTTTAAAAGAGAACTTTTAAGAATCTTCCCATTTTGTACTATTCTTCAAACTATGTAGAATTGCTTACATCTGTTAAAGCTGCTGTTCAGAGCTTAATCCATGCTAAGATTTACTTATATTGATCATTTGAAATTTAAGAAAACAAAATAGGAATAACATTGGTAGATAATTACCTGGTCATAGCCCAATCTGATTAAAACACAGATTCTGTTTCGTTTCTTTTTTTATATTTCAAAATTTTGTTTTATTTGTCTTTACTACACTAGGATCTTGAAGAGTTGCTATATAACCCACGTTCTATTACACCCAGTTCTTGGCAGGCGGTGTACGGAACTGTGGGTATCCCACTGGAAACATCAACACTGATTGGTTAATCAAATATCTGACATCATAGTGACAAAAGCCCCTTGCATGACCCTTGACTCAACCTTCCATTACAACTAGTCAGATCTTCATATTATTGAGACCATCAAAATAAAAGAAAAACAAAATGAAACATATTTAAATCAGATTGGGTCATATCCCATTTAAAATTTTGAAATTGAACTTTCACAATGTTGTGTTTCTTGTATTATAGATAAGATGTTATTTATTATGAATCAAGTATTAGTTAACTGTTTATTGTTGTGTAAAGATGACAAGAGTTGTACATTTACTGATATTTCCTGGTCACAGATTCTACAACTTATTAAGTAAGTACAGTGAACCATCCTTCAAATAGATCACCACTGGAATTAAGTTTTCATAAAGATGTCTAGACCTAATTGATTTGTGTCAAAAATAAAATTCTCAATTTGGTTGGATTTTGTCTGTCTTTTGTAACATGAATTTAATTCAATAGATTTATGTCCTTAATCGAAAAAAGACATTGGATCAATCAAATTCAATACTTCAGGCGAGGGTTGACATAAATCAAAGTGATTTAACTGCTGTTGCTATTGATTATCTATTTCTTTTACTTTGAAATTTATTTAAAGCCATCTGGTTTAAAAATTTGATGATTCTAATCCTTGTCAGATTTCTTACAAATCAATCTCTAGACAGCAGAGGGTTATACAATAGCTATTATGATTTATAATAGCTATTATGATTTATCGAATGTGCCTTGAACTATTGCTGAATTGTTGTATCATTTTTTTCCAGAGCATATCCCCAGAATGTTTTAATATTGCGATTAGGTGATTTGTATTTAAGTCAAGCAGCACAAGATGGTTTATCTGTAATAAATGACGATCATCTACAGAAGTTATTTGATATTTTGCAACCTAATTTAGCTCATTGGTCTCATAAGGTATCTGAAACATTATTTATATAGTATGAAATATTTAGCTGGGATCTGTTACATTTTTTAAAAAATGGAGGTAAAGTGAGACATAACCAATATATCGATAAATTGTTTTGCTTGTCTCAAATTGATCCAAGTAGAAAAATCAGATATTACTAATTTATAATTTTTTATTATTTTTAGGTTCGATTGTTGTCTCTCCATATTTTAACTCTATTTCCTGTAAAGCTACCAGTTGTAGAAGAGGTTAGTTTCTATTTGTACATTTATACATGTATGAATTATGAACTGTTAAGAGGATCTTTCAGGAATTGTGAGAGATTTATGCAAGTCTACGTTAGAATATTTATATAGACATGCATACATGCCCTGATTAAATTTAGGGTTATTACTTCGAGGCGTATCTGCAAAAACATTTTGGAACATGCAATGTTGCTTAAGTCATTTTGCACTTTTTAGTCATATTATGTAAATTGCTCATATTCTGTAATGTAAAATATACAAAGTAGATTTAAACTATGAATATATTTTTTTTTTGTAGGAAATTGAACAGATGTCAGTATTGGAAATTTGTTTATCAGCAGAAAGAACACCCGCTAGTGTACAGAAATATAGAGAACGTATTGTACATCTACAAAAACTAGATTACAACTTAGTACATAACTTTCTCCCCGTCGGTCCTTTTAATAAGGTGAGGTAGAAATTAAGCTTTAACACATTATTTTATTGCCTAGTATGAGTGATGACAGGATAACAAGATCTGAATTGTTTTGTAAAGTCAAACAATTTTATGTCATATTTAGAATATGTTAGTAAGTGAATAACAATAATTAGTTTTAGTTATTTGATTAACAATTGTGACTGCCAATAAAAACATCACATGGATCTTACAAATATTGTTTATAATTACATTTCTATCTTGTTCCACGCAGGTACCATTACTGTACCTAATAGGCAATCTATTCTGTAATCTCACATTACTATGGGAGAAAGTTAGGACATTAATTTCAACTCATGCTGAAAATATGGAAACATCTGAGTTTTGGAAGGAATTCAAGCAACAACTTGATTTTGCTTCTTTAAAATCAGGTATGATATTGCCTTAACTGTAATACATTTAGAGTGCATACTATGATATATTTTCTAACAGAATATTACACTTGGACCAGTATAATTGATAAATAACAGAAGTAAGATCTTGATTGAAATAGATAAATGTTAAAAGAGCATGTCGGCTTCTGTAAAATGTAAGAAGTTAATATTGAATTTTCTAGCTGGCATAAACATTGTCCCCATTCAATCTTTAGATACACTTTAAAGTTTTATAAATGAACTTCATATGCTTTTCTTGAAAATGACATTTTATGTAAAATAAATCTTGTTTTGTTCATATTTTACTAGAGCAAAGTTTGGTGCGAGGTAGAAATGTTGGAGAGGAAGGTAATAATTTAGAAAATGAAGAAGTTGATCATAATTTGGATCTTTATATGGACTCATTATTTGATAATCATATGACATTCTGTAGGGAGGAAGATAGACAGCCTGATTTCACCATATTTAGACTAGAATTGTGGAAAGCTATGCAACAGTTCCCTGAAGTTTGTGAAAGTCAGATTGATGATATTGGTGATATGGTTCTAAAATTTATCAAGTGAGTCAAATTGCTTAATATAAAGCATCAAGTGTTTAATATGTTTTATTGGTAATTTATGCTCAAATTTATGTGAATGGAATCTATTTATGAAATTGGTTATTTGATTAACAACAAAGGTAATCAAGTCTCTGTGTATTCAACTTGAGTTAACTTTCTATGTTCATTCAACTCATTCTACATCAGTGACAGGATATAATTCATTATTGTACGACAATGATGTTTTGATTATTTACAGAGATGAGTATTTTCCTACTGATGTTGATAAAATACCATCACAGAATATCAAATATAATAAACGTGAACATAAGACAAGCGATGAAAATGACGAAGAGGATGAGGATGCAGTAGAGGAGGAAGACGAACATGAAAACACTGACCAACAAAAAAATCCTATTTCATTTAGGAGGAAGAATGCTGCTTCAAAGTAAAATTTGATTTCCAATATATTTTTCTATTTACTTATCCTGTAATTTAAGGATAAGCATCAGTTACTTTATTATTGTTGCTGACTTTAAAGTCTTATGCATGCTTGATAGGCATTAGTTTGTTCTTTTTGTGTAGAAGTGAATTAAAGATGACACAACAAATTTTTGATGTAGTTTATAAATGTTATTGGTATATTATATTATACATTATGTCTAATTATATATTTTATAGATCACTTGTAACACATCTGCAGCTGCTAGCTTTATTTACTAAACCTAAAAAGATGAGAAAACATCCCCAGTTATTAGAGCTATATACTCAGGTAATTAGACTTTATATAGATTTATTATATGATTTGTATCAATCGTTTGCCTGTATTCTAATGTAATTATATTTTCTCTTGTAGTTTTTACAGCACCAAGATCCAGAAATACAAACAATAGCCTTTAAATGTCTGCTATGTTACAAGTTTAAATATATAACTCCATACAAGTAAGTATATCCATGTAATATCTGTTGAACGTATTTGACTGTTTCTGGATTTCTCTTGCATTGATTTATTCATGCAGTTTACAATATCAAGTAGTAATATATGCTGTTATGGATGCGATTTGAAGACATAATATAAATATTTGAATAAGTGGAATGTTTAAATGCTAATTCTTTGGGTTTTTTTTCAATTATAGGGATCATATACTAAATATTTTGAACAATACAACATTTAAAGAAGAACTGATTGTATTTGGTTTAAATGAAGACATTACAATAATTAAAACAGAACATAGAAAAGATATTCTACCACTTTTATTGAGGTAAGTTGAATATTTACACCACCTTAATTTTTATGTTAAATTTTCTGAAATTCTATTTGGATTATCACCCGTATTGTTAAAAGATTTTGAAGTCCTAACTTATGACGTCAACTGACATATTTTTGCCATTCTGGAGACAGGTTGCATTATTTGTATTAGTCTTCCTTGCTTAGGGTTTTTCATGTATAGAATAGATGACCACTATCAAGATTGGTTGCATTATTTCTGTTACGTCTTTTTTTGTAAATCATTTTAGTGAAGCCTGTACCATAACAGGCCGGGAACTGTACAGCGCAGTGGACGGTTACACAGTGACCCCCGGATCCATTCACTAGATTTGACATGTGTTTATTTTTTGCAATGTCTGTTTTCTGTCTTGTCCACAGGTTTATCTTGTAGAATTTTGTTTTGCGTGTAGTGCGGTCCTCCTGCATTTACTATTAGTACCAACATGTTAATCTCATTACTGGCAATCGTGTGGCCTTTGTAAACTCGAAGGCTGGCAAAATACCATTAAAAGAATTATACTGTAAAGGGTAAAATGTTTGTGAATGGCCAGCTATAACTTTCAGTTAATTGCCTCCTAATTGGTACAACCAATGGAATTATTTTTTCACAGCAGTAGGTTTTAATGACGTGAAATGACTAAATTGATTATATGTAAAGTCTTGTTTCTATCTCTCTCCAAACAAATTAAATGTCCAGTATTATTATTTATATTATAGAATATTATTTGGTAAAATGTTGAGTAAAGCCAGAAAGGATGGATCTGGTAGAATAAAAGATACGTTAAGAAAAGATATGATATTCAGGTTTTTGAGTGGCTGTACAGAAGATGAATTAGAATTTTACTTAAAACTTGTCTTTTCACCGATAACTCATTTTATCACAGGTACTAAAGTAACTTTATTTTTTATCGCATTAGAAACTAAATCACACCTGCTTGGAAAATTTTTAAGTGTCTTGACATTACCCCATATGTGTCATCTTGAATACATGACAAATCAAATCAGTTTCACCAAATTATGTCATTAATTATCGTTTTAATAAAGAATTAATTCTACAGCAGTTTAACTATTCAACTTGTTTATCTTGGAATTGCTTTTAAATATCACTAAATATTGTTATTACAGACAATCCTTTGGATATGGTGAGGCAGGTTGAAAAGAACCTTGATTTGACAACTGTGATACCATTAAAAAAACTAAAAGCGTAAGTATATTGCTGTACCTAAAATATGGTGTTATCACATTATTGTTTTATTAGAGATTAGTTGATAAACTTAAATTTTGAATACTAGTCCAAATCATTTCACTGAGGGTATTGCATTTCCTTTACCTTATACATGATATTGATTTTCGAACAGCCTGTTGAATGAAAACACTAAGAATAAAATGTTTTATTTGTAGATTATTGGGTATGATGGATGTCGTAATAAAGAATTTATCTCAGAGATTAGATTTTTATGTGCCATCGTTATATCGTATGATATTAGGTTTATATACTTCATTTAATACTATATTAAACCAATCAACTAGTGTACGACATGCTGTATTAGATACAATTAGAACATGTAGACATGTTACATTAGTTAGATTAACACAGGTAAGTGTAATTCATCATTTATATATTTCAATGTTGTCTATTGATTCTTCTTTTACATGGTCTCTGCATTTTCCTCAATCCATTTGCAGAAACGATTTGTCAAATTAAATATTCAGATACAATTTCCAAGTTGAATGCTGATAGACAAGTGATTTGTGTTTACTATTTCTTCAGATCACCTTTGTTCCAACCACTCTGTAGACAAATTTTTAATGTTGAAAAATATTTTACTATATTTATAAAGTTGTATATACTTTTTAGGTTTTTGAAGAATTTGATAAGTATGAGTATACAGCCAGTGATATAGATGCTTTATTTGAAACTATTGTTTGGCCTAAGGTAAGATATTCTTTGATAATAAACAAAATTACAACAAACAATTACCAGCAATGTTATAAATTGTATTGAAATGATATAAAAAAAAAATAAATAAATAAAAAGTTTACCTAACAGATGATTGACATAGCGAGATTTAATCTGAACCTCTGATTACATATTATATGAAAAGTGAAATGGTAGTATTTTAACAATTTTCTTTACATTAACAATTTAAATAGAAAAATATATTTGTGTATAATTTATTTCAGTTGGTTAATTTGAATAATGATACCACATCCTATGTAACACCATTACTATCACTCTTCAACATATGGTCAAAAAACCCAAGGTAATTCATGTTATAAAATATTTAGATTTACTGATGTATCATATTAATTTCCCCTACCCTTTTGTCACCCACCTATCGAAGATAGCATAGGACTATTAAAATGGGTTCATCTATCGTTCTGTTTCTGTCTCGGGTTGTCCGTCTGTCACACTTTTTGGAACACCATAACTTTGGTTCTAATTGAGATGGTCATTAACTTTGTGTAGATGTTTATTATGTGAATATCTTGACAAGTTGGATTATAAGCATTTCTGCTAAGCAGGGATAAGTAATATGGTTTGTCAATGCTTTGGGAAATGATAACTTTGATCCTAATTGAGGGAGAGTGATAAAACTTGGTGTATAGTTTCATTACAGCAATAACTTAATTAAGTCTGGTAATAAGCATTGTTTGCTCAGGTTAAGCAGTGATAATCATAACAATTTGATTGGTTGAGATGTTAATAAAAGTAAAGGTGAAACTACTAATTAACGAGTGTTACCTATTTTTTTTAAGGGGACACCAGCCTCACTGTTACCTTGCTTTTTATGATGTGATCCACACATAAATATAAAGAATTATTAGTTCGAAGATGAAATGTTTTATATTTTCAGATACTTTTATTTGCTGAGAAAAGAACATCCTGATAATAAAGGAATGACACCATTATCTCAGATATTTCATCTGTTGAATAAAGAGAATATAGATTTAAAGATATCACAACTTATAATGAATATGGTCTATCAGTTTCTATATTATGGTGAAAACAACGTCTCTACAGAATTAGATGCAGATGAAGAAGAAATGGACACAGATTCTGGATCAGAAGAAGAGTCCATAGTCAAACGTAAACCAGGTTTGTTTGTACACTTGATGGCATATATAAGAATTTCTGACAAATAAAACCACTTATGGACTGTGGCAAATGAATAACCAGTGGAGCTGAGTGGATGGAAATATGTCAACATTTTTTTACTCCGAGGTGCACTTGCAGGTAGATGCAAATGTTGAAATTATGCAACTGTCTGTAAGGCATGTTGCAAATGTATATTGTAGTACATAAATACATGTTATATTTGATTTTTAATTGTAGATGAAGAAGAAATGGAGATAGTTAAGAAAGAAGGAATAGAATTGTTATTACCACATATAACAGATATCTTCAAATATCTACATAATATTGTTAAGAGAAATAGTAAAACTATTCGAAAGAAAGGTGATAGTGTTGAACTGAAGATTTTACAAAGGTAATTAAACATTACTTCATGGTTTATTCTTAGAGAATCGTTACTTTGTTATGATTCAAGTTGGTGAATTTGTTTCCTTAGAGATTTGTGTAAAGCATGACCAGATCACGACAATTGGTATTTGTCATAGAAGTTTTTTATCTATTGACTTTATGATGGAATACTATTGTTTTTTTTATATTTTTAGGATATGTGGTTATATCAGTGATAAAACACAATGTGCTAGTCTATGTAGTTTATTACTATCATTCTTTAGTATGAAAAAAAAATCTACACAGGTAAATATGTTTTATTATTTCCATAGAATAGATAGGTTTAATAGAGTAATATGCTCTATAAGTTTTTAATATAAATTACAACAGCAACTGATAACTCTTGTGAAATGCTGGACTGAGACCAGTAATTGCTTTATGTGTATTCTTGAAACATGATGTTGTTTCTAGTTATAGCAGTTTATCTCCACTTAGGCATGACAATTTCTATTGACATTTTGGTCTAGAATCGAAAAGAGTATTTTGATATTTATTTGCTGCTAGGTTTTGGTGAATATTCATGATTTGGGGATTGAAGGATCAGGAGGTAAACCAACATGAATTAGAAAAATCATGTACTAAAATAACATCACAGCCAAATAGATTCCTTTGATATGGCGTAGAAAAAAAAATCAAGATTGTCAACCGACTACAATATTTTTATGTGATGATTGGTGGCCTCTTTGTCATTACAAATGGCATGGATTTAATATTCAGTTCAGTGGGAAGATAATTACTACTCTTTATCCTGCTATTTACAAATGGAAGACAACTCATAACTTAAAAACAACAATATGTGATATTATTAATCATGTAAATTTACCTGTTGTTCAATGTATATTATAGGAAGGAGAAGAGAATTTGTTAGAGAGTGTACAGAAGTTATTAAATGTAGTTGATCAACCAACAGATTTCTATAGGTATGTACATATAACTATTTCCAATAAACTGTTCTAATGGCATTTAGTAATAAGCAATAATTTTATTCCATAGAATTGTGACCTGTATAAACTATTTCCAATGTTTTTGTATTAGGGTGAAATGAAATAAGTATAATGTCCTACATTTCTAATAAAGTTAACATACACTGATTTTTTGAGACTTAATTTGACAATCATTCTATTTAATACATTTATTTTCAGACAAGTGTCAGATCTGTTTTTTATTATTGGTAATAGAAGTTCCAGACAAATGTTATGTGATATTTTTAAGGTAAGTTTTCTCAAATGATATATTAAATATACATTATGGGAGATTAGATAACGAGTTGGCAGTTCTCACTACAGTAGTTAAAAACTAGCTAATGTAAAGGCAATTTGCTAAAAAAAATTCAGTCAAATTGATCCACTATTAACTTAGACCTAAGCGAATGAAAATTCCGCTTAGCCTTGTTCATCATTACTAAAGTCGATAAGACAAAACCAGTAGTCTCGGTTATCCATGTTTTTGGTAAATCACGAAGGAAAATATTTCAGCAAATCGAACTACAATCCAACAAAAATCTCATGCTAGCCTCGACATCAAAAGTTGATTATGGTCTGAATAAGTTAATTAATGTCTAATTAATAGTTTTTATAACATTTCAGGTCTAAAGGCAGATTTTGCTCTTGCATAATGCATTGGAAATTTATTGAAAGAAATGTTTGCAGCTGAATTTTATTTTATTATTATTTGTAATTTAATCAAAGTTATATTATAGCAGAAACATGATGTAAATGTTTGTATTTTGTTTATTGATAGCTTGTATGTAAAACACCAATAGCTGATATTGTTATAAAGGTAATGACAAAAAATATTTTTTAAAAGCATTTCATAGAGTTAATCTATGTGAGCAAATTCAAAATATTTTATACTGGTACTTTTTTCTTATTTTTAAAAAAGATTAAAGAATATAATCCCTCACATTCTAAAGTAATACATATACATATAGAAACTAAAGAAATGGTTATGAGATATGATAAACCAATGTGTATATGCCAATATGTATAATTTACATGATTAATACTATTATTGTTTTAGTTGAACACATGGAATCCTAAAAGAACTGATGAACCAGATTATCGAGTGAGACTGGATGCTTTTAGTAGCTATAATACAATGGTGAAAGAAGCTACAAGTTTAGACTGTGATTTTCTTCTTCCTGTAATACAGAATTGTTGTTATTTTATAAATTCTGTAAGTCATTATAGCATGTCACTTACATGTGACTGTTCTCTTTTTTTATAAACTCTGATTGTTACCATTACACCTGGAAGATGGCTCACAGTGGCTCAGTTTCTAAGGTGCAGACTTACTAAGTTATCGCTAAATATTACATTGCAACTCAAAAACAAAATTTAATTTTATTAATACAATTTGTTGATCAACTGTCTTTGTTTCTTCAGTTACCATTGAATGATCGCATGGTTTGATTGAATATTGATTTATGTAATGTTTGTTATATTACAGGAAGAGGATATGTCATTAAGAGATAGTAGTATTAACTGTTTAACTGTCATTATAAAACAGATGGCTTTAATAAATGTAGATAAAACTGTTTATCAAACTGTTATAAATCAGATTATTATACCACGTGTTAAACATGGATTGATAGCAAAAACAGATGTAAGTATATCTTGTCATATAAACTACTAGTACCAACTACTTTCACTTTACATGAACATATTAAATACAGATATTGTCATTATCTGATTATGTTGCGAATATTTCAGTTGTTATTTGATAGTTCAGATTTAAACAAATAAAGAAATTTATAGACATCATCACTTCATATAGCATAACATATAAAATCAACATTAAGATATGTGTGTTATTGATGACACGTTAATTGATTGAATATATTTTGTATCATATTATATATAGATTATTCAACATGAATATATATCACTGTGGGGTGTATTAGTAGAACAGTTTCCACATGATCCTGTTTTCTCGGAACTACAAGAACTGAAAGATCCGTCAATGGATTTAGATTTCTTTGAAACTATTCGACATATTCAGGTTAGTTCACTCTTGTGTATCTAGCCATTGCAGACATTAAAATGAAAATAATTTGTCAATAGAATTTATTATCACAAATGATTGATTATTGATTTTAGTACATTAAAACAGATGTATAAAGATTTAAAAGATACTATATAGTATATACATGTATATGAAAATCCTAAATCAATATTCTATGAGTTGATTTAATGTGTTATTATAGCTACAGAAGAAAGCTATAGCTGTACGAAGATTACAGAAATATCTAGAAACCCATACACCCAGTAGTGGAGTAATAAACCATTATTTTCTGCCTATCATAAGTAGATTTATAATAGATGAATCTTACGGTAAACAGAATGATCTAGTTGACTCAGCTGTAGAGACATTAGGTGTTATATGTAAACAACTACCATGGACAGCCTACTATCAACAACTTAAGCAATATCTACAATTACTTATCAAATCTATATCACAGCAAAAATTATTTGTCAGGTTAGAAGCATCATCAGTTCTACTTTGTTGCTACTGGTTATAAATATTTTTTCATGAAATAATTGTACTGGAATGGTCAGTGAATTGTATGCTTTAATTATTTCAATAAGATGTGACTATGATTGTTCCTTTTTATCCTGTACTTGTTATTTGATGTTTACAATGAACAATAATAAATGGAACTGTTTAGCAAATTAAATGAAGAGATTCTGATTAATTAATACCAATATAAATATAAACTGTGTATACTTGTAACTTTTTTCATAGTAGATGCTTTATTTTATGATTATGATGTTGACTATTGTTTCAGAGTTATATCTGTGATATTAAAATCGTTCCATTTCAACCTATGTAAATCTTTATATAAACCACCAGTAAAGCCTTTTATGGGAAACCCAAGACCTAATAAGAAATTCAAAGGCAAGTGAACACATTTGAGTGGTGAATTTTTGAATTGACCATAGTGATGTTTTTTTTGTGTATGAAATAGATCTATTATGATTTATCATATGGAGAAAGAAGTAAAAATAGATCCAGAACATTGTTCAGCAAACATTGTTTGACAGTTCATGAAATGGAACAAATTAGGCAAGTGTTTCCAGACAGTCCAATACACTGCAATGATAAAATTAAGAGAGTAACTTGTCCAATTTACAGCACATTGGATCAGTAATAACTTTAAGATAAGAACATGTTTTTTCAGCAATCATGAATAATGTCAATCTCCATCACACCATCGATGAGTATACAATATATATATAATCTGAATTGTGTATAAATATTTATAGGTAAAGAGAAGAAAGATGAAGAGGACAAGAATCCAATGGTGGATGATTTAGATGATGAAGCAACAGAGGAAAAAGGATCAGAAGATTTGATAGAACTAGGACCTAAGAATACTAATAAGAAAACAGATATGGAAATGTGTACAGAAGAATTGGCTACAGAGATACATAAAACAGTAGTTAAAGAAATGATACCTTGGTTACATAAAGTTTTAACACAAAGAGTAAGTTGGAAATCTATTATGGTTACCAAATGTAAAGAAAGGGGGATTTAGGGAAGAATAGGAAGGAGTTAGAAATTAACTAAGCCATCAAATGAATATTCATTAATTAATATATTTTTTTTTAGGCTAAGAGTGAGACCCAGCATAAATCCCAGAGATCTAGTTTTGCCCGAGATGATGAGGTATTACGTGTACCATTAGCTTTGGCCATGGTAAAACTCTTACAGACATTACCTCATAAAATACTAGAGGTCAAATTACCAGGGTAACTATACAAATTTATTCATTGATACATTTATTTACACCCTTTGAAATGACTAAATAACCCTTATAAAGGGTACTTATAAAGACATTTCCATATTAAATGGGATATTCTCTATGACATTGTGATGAATGTTCAAAATTCCACTTTTAAAATATCAAAAATATTTATGGCATAGAATTACTATTGTTTCAAATGGATACATATTTTATATATTTATTGTGATATTTTTCTGTATTTTAGTGTGTTATCAAGAGTATGTTTGTTCTTAAAGTCTCGAGCTAAAGAAATAAGGGAGAATGCTAGAGCTACATTATGTAAAATCTGCGTAGCTCTAGGACCACGATATTTCTCATTTGTGTTAAAACAAATGAAATCTGTGTTAGTTAAAGGATATCAGGTAAGAAACAATAATATGTATCAATATAATATTTGAATTTGTGGGATTTTTAATACCTTCGAAATCTACAGCATTGTGAAAGTTGAATGTCTAATGAATTGAAAATTGTCAATAATCAACACCCACTAGGATATAGTTGTTTAAAGCCAACACCAGCTTTGAGGTCCGTTGAATCTTTTGATAGGCCTCTTTTGGACATGGGATTGTTTTCTTGAACAGGTGTTAAAAGATTAATTTGAGTACTATTCGGGGTGGATTATATAAGTCATGGAAAATTACATTTTCTGAAAATTGCAAATGGTGCACAGAGACTTTAACAGAAGAAGAATATGAACAAAGACTTGTCTTTCTTGTTAAATGTAAATGTTACTTTGTTTGTTTTACAGCGCCATGTTTTATGTTATTCTGTACATAAACTGTTAGTACATATCTCACCCAAATTGAAAGCAGGAGACCTTCAACCAGCTTTAGAGATTATACAAGAGGTATAGATTTTTATATTTTATAAAATTATTTGTATGAAATTGAAGACTTACATTACATTGTATATACAAAAAGGAGAAATGTGTATTCCAGTTTATGCTAATAAACCATAAAGAGAATATCATCTGTTGAAAAAAAATATCAACCACCTGAAGCTTGACTAATGTGGACTAAAGTCATTTCTGTGGACTCCTCTGGGATTAGAGACCTTGGAGATTAAGCTTCATCATTTTCATAGTACTTCTGCCCCTAAACGTATTGGGAAATTTAAAAAGATAGATGACATAAAACTATCTGTGCACAAATTATATTCCGTTAAATTTAAAAAGATAGATGACATAAAACTATCTGTGCACAAATTATATTCCGTTAAATTTTGTGTACATAACATTACATAACATCTGACATAAGTTATATGACTTGGTAATGATTTTATTACAGATATTTTTAGAAGAAATGTTTGGTAAGGTAGCAGAAGAGAAGGAAGTAGAAGCTATTACAAATCAAGTGTTTGAAGCTAAATATAAAAAAGGTCCAGAATCATTCTTCATAATATCTCAATTCTTACGACCTACATCTTTAAACCAGTTGATTGCACCACTAAAAGAGGTAAGTTTTTATTATGATTGATTTTAAACCCCCAGAAAGGTGACGGTCATCATTGTGTCCCTGTCTGTGTAGGTGGAGAGAATATTTACATGAAAAATACAAAGAATATGTTTAATTCAGCACAAAGCAGCAGTAAATTGTTTGGGGTTTTTGGTTGATAATATGTATATATTGCTTTGACATTTAATCTAATCTGGGCATTATATTTTATTTTGTTATCTGCTAATGTGTCAGCTGTTTTTTTTTTTCTATTTTTAGAAATTAGAAACTACATCATCACATAAGATTGCACAGAAAGTAAGAGATGTATTAGAGAAAGTATCTATGGGTTTATTAATTAATACATCTTTAAATGTACAAACATTGATGATATTTGTACATGGTTTAACAGCTGATAATCTTGCAGCTTTAGAAGATAATAAACTGTAAGTACAATTCATTAATAATTACAGGTTTTGTTATTATTTTACGGTTTTAACCTTTGTTTTTGCTATGGCCATGATTTACTGAAAGTGCTCAGTCTTCTTACTCATATATATTCACATGTCTATAATTAATAAGAGCTCTTGTTACCTTGTTTAGTGCTTATGCAAGATTAGTTGACATACAAGGGTACATGGATTGTTCTCAAATTTTGTATCAGAGTTAATTTTGTATCCAAAACATTTGTTAACCTGCTTAAGATAATAAGAAAAATGGTATTGTGTTTTTGTAGAGAAAATAAGGTAGAAGAAAAGAAGCATGAAGGAGAGAGACCACCAAGTTGTTTATTGTTACCAGATAATGTACCACATGGTATTACTAAACCTAAACTACATAAACATACAAATATACATATTATTGTCGAGTTTGGTTTACATGTAAGTTGAACAAAATTAATCTCTTAATAAAATTTCTTTTCATAAATCTTAGTATCAAATAAAATTTTGTGGTATATTTTTATTGATTATAATTAAGTTATTTTTATAAATTCTCTCAAACTATCCCAGGATCCATCTTTGATTTCTTTCAATTTGCTATTAGTTTTCAAAGTGCTGGACTAGGGCAAAAAGTCATGAATTTATTGAATATTAGATGCTCAACTGAGCAAATTCTACGATTAACTCAAAAGTAAAAATGAACAAAATCCTGAGAAACTCGTGGTTGAATTGATATCATGTTGTGTGTTTCTATTTAAAAATATATAGTTGTTAGTGAACTGTTTAAAGAAATTAGATCAGAATAAAGAAGAAAATCTACAACTTTTAGATCCTCTTGTATCAACAATATCTGATTGCTTGTTTTCTAAACATATATTGGTAAGATTTATTATAATTCTTTTATACATTATTAACATTTATACCATCTAATAGTTAATCTTTATATACATTTATTCTGTAAGCATATACAACTAAGATTTATTCCTTCATAAACAATTAACATTATACTATCCAATAAACAAACAGTAAAAGCTTTCATAGAGTTACAGTTTGGTTACTATTTGAAATATACTTCTTTGAATAAAAGAATGGTTGAAAAAGGAAATGTCGACTGACTATTATTTTTAGGATTTTATATTTTCCTTTTCATTTTAGGTAAACACATACAGTTTAAGATGTGTTACTTACATACTAAGGTTTCCTTTACCCAGTTTAAAAAACTTTATGCGTAAAATAGCCAATGGTATGTTTATTCTGCTGAAAAATTATGCATCTGCTGGTGCAGCAAGGGGACAGAACTCTGAACTAGTCAACATGTGTTTTAAGGTATAGTAGTTTTATAGTGTTGCCCCCCCCCCTCCTCCAACACACACCACATTGCATATGATCAGATATATAAAAAATCGTTTTATTTTTTGGTTTTATTGTTATTTACACAACAGGAAATAGTATTTCCTTCCACTGACTATATAATGGTTAACAATTGACCAGAAAAATCATACATTACAGTGGACTCTGTCACATCAGAACTCTTATCACTCCGACATTCTGTGACCTGTGACATCCGACATGATTTTCTTGTCCTGATTTATTTCCTTATTACTTCAGCCATAAAATCTCTTACGACATCAATTGGCCGTCTCGTCACACGATTTCCATTGAATCGACACCGTATAATCAGGTCTTCAATCGATAGGTGTGAAGCAAGCAATTATTACCGATCAATTATCGGTGAGATTAAAACTTGACGGGTGTGAAGCCACAAAAGATTAACAAGCAAACACCAATCAATTATCGGTGAGATTAAAACTCGCTACCGTACGTAGGTCTTTGTTGATTGCTTTGATAATTTTATAATCTCTTGTAAGACAGTTGTGACAAATACTCAAGCATATCCACGAATTTCTCAACAAATTCACAGTCATAAATATATTCCTTGCACCTGTTAGAAACACTCTTTGCGCATGCCGATTGAACCCGAATAACGTAAGTTTGCACTCGACAAATCTTGGCAGATTCTGGTACAATCTAAGTGACGACAGCCTTGACATAGAACATCAGAAAATCAATGATTCACACGGGTTAGCAAACATAAGTGTGCGATCAACTGAAGACGGCGAAGAAGGTAAATTATCGACAGACTTGACCTATTCAAAATGCTACGCATGTTAAATGAAATACAAATTAATGTAAGAAAATTTTGAATGTACAGAAAGTTTATCATTTTTAAAGGGAATAATGCTCTGGTGATTCGAAGCTACATCATAATAAAACTTTCAGTTTTCGAAATTACAATATTTCCAGTTTGACAAAAATGGGTATTCCGACACTCTGCCTGATCTGACATATTGTAATGATCCCGTACGATGTCGTATTTGACAGAGTCCACTGTAGATGTATTTTATATTGTAGACTGTAACAGTATTAGTGAAAGATGTTTCAGTGATATATACATATTGTAGGCTGTAATGTAACAGTATTAGTGAGAGATGTCTCTTTAATATATTATTATTATATATTGTAGGCTGTAACAGTGTTAGTGAGAGATGTGTCATTCTATGATATAGATAAAGATCAACTACAAGTATTATTATCATTCTGTGAAGAAGATTTATTAGATTATAACAGACAAAGTACAGCTTTCTCCTTACTCAAGGTATAGTAATATACGAAATGCAAGTAAACATTCCTAATGATGAAATTGAATATTTTGAATTTTACAAAATGACATGTCGAATATGTTTATCTTAATATTATAGAATTAAATTATGAATAGTTATGTAAAGTATGTATAACTGTGTTTAGTTTAGATTATTAACCTGCATATTTATAATTCGTTGGGTTTATTTTTTCAGGCTATATTATCACGTAAGATAGATGTGGTTGAATTACATGATTTAATGAAGAAATTAGAGGATATAAGTATAACTAGTGAAATACCTAGTACTAGATTACAGAGTAGACAGGTAATATTATAAATAATATACAGGAATCCGTTTACATATTTTTTTACAAATAGATTAACTTTCACTATGAATAGGTACCATAAATTGTGTTGTTTCCACCTCATGGCTAAAATTTGAAAAACAAATACAAATTGCCTAAATTCATAACTTTTTTTCATGATTTCAGTTAGTTCTACAATATATGTTAGACTACCCTCTAGGTAGAAACATCAATAATCATGTCCAGTATTTTGTGGCCCAACTACAGTTTGACCGCGAATCTGGTAGAGAATCTGCTCTAGAAATGATAGCTACAATGATAGCCAAATTTCCACAGGTAAATTATTTTACTTTTATTATTTTTGATTAAATGCAAAAAGAAGGGGGCTGAAAAGACTTTGTAAAGAGAAATGATATTCAAATTGTAATCAGAACTGTTTTGCCTGCGATTTATACTTCAAACCTTATAGGCTGGTGAAACACTTATTAAAAACTAGTTCAAAATTACCTGTGATTTTCAGACAGCATATAGTATTGCTATTTCGACCTTGTGGATTAAAGATTAAAGTTACTTATGCAGGGACATAAGTCATCATTTTGCCTGATATAGAACTCACTGTGTGTGCCCAAAGCAACTTGTAGTCAGCAATTCTAAGTCGACCATGTTCATCAGGACAAGATATGACCGGTTTTAAGAAAAGCCTTCTCGATGACCGGTACAGAGTAATTAGATTGAACGCTGTATGGAATGAATAATGATTATTGCCCTGTCTTTTATCTTATTTATTCTAGTTGATTCAGTAAAATAGGACGATAAACTAAAAGCCCATTTCATTTATTTCATTTTTCTTTGGGATTAACAAGGTAATACTTGTATAAAAACATTTTAGGGCCATGGCAGGCTTTTAGTTTATACATCACAGCTTGAGCTAAGCAAGATAGTTATAATATCATTATAATTTCAGAAACTTCTATGTTTTCATGCTGGAATGCTTTTTGTCCCAATGGCAGCTACCATGGTAAATGATGACTCTGAAAAATGCAGGAAGTTAACTGCTATTTGTCTAAAAGCTTTATTGGAAAAGGTATAATGTTAGCTTATCAGATTCTGCAAGCATACTGGTTTTGTCTTAACTCAAATTATTTTTGAAAATGAATGTTTTACTTTAAGGTAATATTGTGCTTACTAATGTACATGGGGGGATGGATGGCTGAGTGGTTAGCGTGCACGTGCTGTATCATACAGCCTGCCATTGAGTCAACTGGCATGGTTTCGAATCCCTGGTTGTACATGGCAAGGAGTTGGGTCGCCTGTCCAATCTCCTGGATTTTCTCCGGGTACTCAGGTTTCCTCCCACTGCTAAAGACCCCTACCCGCAAGCAAATTGTTGAAATAAAATTGAACCATATGTTAGTCCCAAAATAACCTAGTTTGTGTCGAGTGGATGTCAAACCCCATTTCTCTCTCTCTGTCTCTCACTAATGTACATAATAATATAAGTAATATAACAGATGTTTTTGTAGTAATTTTCATTTGACATTTTAGAAAGAAGAAAAGTACATGTATAATTAGTTGTTCCAAACTAATAAGATGTATGTTTTATGTTTATAGGTAGAACTGAAGAAGAAGAATGAACTTTTTACTATAACTATGACCTGGTTAAAAGACAATAAGGTAAATCGTTGTTTTAACTTACAGATTTAAGACACTTAACAAAAAAAAAAGCTACTTAAAGCTTCTTTTTTTTCATCATCCAGTGAAGACCTGCATCGAGAGAGATTTTAATGTGCCAACTAGGTCATTTCAGGATTAAAACTGCAGGGTAGAACTAATACTGTTATAAGTGAAGTTAATACTGTTCTATACAGACTTGAAAGCTTAAGTGGGGGTCGGATGGCCGAATGGTTAGCACGTGCGTGCTGTATCATAAGGCCTGTCATTGAGTCAACTGAGGTGGTTTCGAATCTCGGGTTGTATGTGACAAGGAGTAGGGTCGCCTGTCAATCCTCGTGGGTTTCCTCTAGGTCCTCCGGTTTCCTCCAACTGCTAAAGACCCCTACGTGCAAGCAAATTATTGAAATAAAATTAAACCATATGTTAGTCCCGAAATTACCTGATTTGTGTCACTGGATTTTAAACCCCATTTCTCTCTATCTCTCTCTCTCTGAAAACTTCAATTGTAATATAGAGTTGTATCCCTTTATTTGTGCATTCTCTTTTATTGGACGCATATTGTCCTGTGGAGTGATGTGGGTTTATTGTATTATTCAATCTGATTAAAACACAAATCCTATTTCGTTTTGTTTTTTATAGTTATACCCTCAAGTTGATGTGAGGAATTAGCCAATGAAACGGCAAGTTCTTGGGTAGCTCTGCACGGAACTGTGGGTAAACCCCTGGAAACGTCGAATGCGTTAGGGTTAAAAGCCCCTGATATGACCCCTGTCGCAATCTCCCGGTACAACTGGTCAGATCTTAATGTCTAGGCCATCTAAAGTATAAACAAAAAAAACAAATATAGATCTGTATGTTATATCTTTTTAGGTTCAACATAGGTCTTTGGCTGCTCAACTGGTGGGCTTATTTGTAGAAATAGAAGGTGAAGGATTTGACAGCAGATTAACAGAAGTTCTACCTTTAATAAAACAACAAATAGATCCTACTAGATATGAAGAGGTAAGATTCATATTGTGTATGAAATGAAATGATATGGGGTTTGACAATCTACTTTTCTGCACCGTCTGCAGTGTGCTATGAGCAAAATTTTGTCTACACAGCGATGCTACGGCATACTCTTATATTGAATTCCAATTGTCAAGGTTTGTTTACAGGCACGCCAAAGTGTTTTTTTTGTACCATCCGAATGACTATACCTTGTACCTTGCCAGGCCCTCTGTCCGACACAACTGACAAGGGAAACCATGTCGGAAATTTCTCGGCCAACACCGGGATTGAACAGTTATTTCATATAATATACATACATTACCAGATTTGTTTGAACTGCCGTATACACAAGAAATGATTCATATAAAATCATTTTGATAAGATTCTGTATATTTATTTATCTATTTTCAATACAGTTATCTTAATCCTATCTATATGTCTGTTTAGAAAATGTTAAAGTGTCACTATGAATGTATTTATAATAACAGTAAAAAAATTTTAATGTTTAGGTTGGTGAAAGTGTCAATAAAGATGTGGACAGTTCACTATATAGACTATTAAATACATTAGCTAAAATTATTAAAGTCTGTCCTATATTACGAGATAAAAACTGGCAGGATGATATGAATATAATTTGGGGTGAGTTTAAAATAGCTTATGTATTAAATATTGAGCTGAAAATGAACCAAACTCAAACAAGAACTGATTCAATTATGATTTGGTTTGTGACTGGTCATCTGTCCAAATTTAAAGATGCATTATGTAAGATATTGATACAGGGCTGGTTGTTCGTGCTATAATAGTTCCAAAATAGATAATGCAAAATGAATATATTGAAAATTTCATTCAAATTACTTTATTCGGAGCAAAGTTATCAAAGTTTGGAGTTTTGACAGTAATGTGGCATTAATTGTTTATTATCATAACAATGGTACTTGTTATTTGAGACTTATCTTCTCTCTTCATGTCTGAATGAAACCGTTAAATAACTGAAGCTTTCTAATCTACTTAAAATCAAAGCCATCCGATGACCTAAGAGATTTGATGATGGGCTTGTCATGTTAATTAATGTTTCAATAATAGTTTATATAACATTTGAAACCAAAATAAAGACATGCAATAAGCAAATATAGCTCTTAATGCATCTTTAAATATTACATGTAGGTCCACAGATATAACCAATGTTGAGATACAACTAAAATTAGTAAACAATCCGACTTTCGCTTAGTATTTTCAAATGAAAATTAATTGTTTAGATATCGTCCCATCCCTAATGGAATTAAACATCAAATTTGTTTTAAATCTTGTTTTAGAACATGTAGAAAATCATTTAGAACATCCTCATAATTGGGTTCGTTTGATAGCAGCCCAGCTATACGGTTTATTATTTGGTGCATGGACTCCTCAAGAAATATCTGATTTAGTAGATAAACCTGATGGCAAGGAAACGGATCATTATTTTTCCTTTGATACAGAAAATAAGGTGAGAGATACATGAAATAAATTGGTTGAATGCCAAAGTTGAAAGTCACTAAATATTATAGTTTTCTTATGGCTTTCAATGTTTGTGTGTATGTCTTGTATGTTTCTAGTTAATTATTATATGTGGTGGGGTCCTCCTGCACTTCCTGTCAAGTGGATAAATGCCAACATTGAAATCACTATAATAGTTTCTGGCCTGGAAATACGTGTTTTACATCTACCTGTCAAAATGTCAGGCACAGTTAAAGTTTTACCAACTTTGTGTCTGACATGCATTAAATATATCAATAGAAAATAGAAAGAATAAAAGTCTGTACATGATAGAATGACAGTGAAAACTTTCCTTTGTGCCTGACAATGTCAGAAACAGTTGCCATTTTTTTAAGAGAAAATTTTATACAAACAATTAGTGTATTCTCAAATGAGCTCTTTAACAGTGACAGGTTAGATCTAACAGACTAAGAGACTGAGTTTCATGATGAGTATTTTCTGCTTAAGGTAAGCAGCTGTCTGACCCATTGGACACATAATCCTGCTTTTAGTGAATGTCTTATTCGGTTGGTGATGAGAATTTTTGCTAAATCTAAGCAGAGATAAGCAATTATATTTGTAGATATTTTGGTTTTGGAACACAACAATGTTGATTCTTATTGAGTAAGAGTGATGAAACTTGGTGTATGGTTATATTACATTTCTACTGATAAGTAATTTGATTGCTTGATGCTTTGTAAAAAGATGAGTGTGCAAGTTATTAATAAATGTAACCTGTATATCTGTTGGAATCTTAATCAATAGACATGAACAGACATGATATTTTCCAAGCTATCGTTTTTATAGGATCACCTGGAGATTGGAGTTTGGATGTTTTAAGATAAAGTAATATTGATAAAATATTTGTTTGGGTTTTTTTTTCAGTTAATTAATCTAGTGTGTTTGTTCTGTAATCAAATGAGATCAGAATATTTAGATGATGACCTTATCACACAGGTACAGTTACTATTATAATTAAACAATAACTTATAATATATTTATTAATACTTAATTCATAATTAGAAATGATTTAGCTTCGAAAAGGACATTTTTTACTCAGCTATTTGTATATGAAACTGTATGAATTAAGACTTTCCATTTTTCACGGGTGGTGCCTGTGGACAAGGAAATGCTGTGTATAGTTGTTTGTCTACAACAGACTAACAAACAGGGTCCTGTCGTGTATATATGAAAGTGCATGTAAAAGAGAGAGAGAAAGGGTGTTTAATGTCCACTAAACACAAAATAAGTCATTTTGGGACTGACATGGTTCAATTTTATTTCAATAATTCGGTAGCGCATATGGGTCTTTAGCAGTGGAAGGAAACCGAAGGACCCTGAGAAAACCCACAAGGTTGGACAGATGATCCTACTCCTTGTAACATACAATAGGGGAATCGTAACCACACCAGTTGACTCAATACTAATCTTTCGGCCACCCAACCCCCCTTTCATGTACAAGAATTCTTGGCAGTTTCAGTTGGAAATGGGGGTTCCTAGGATAAGTATATGATCTTCCACACTTTTTTCTATCTAAATAAATAGAATACTGACGTGCCTTAAACGCAGGGTCTACGACTCTTGTTATGTTGAAGAAGAGTTTGAAGAAACACTGCTGTCCTCATTTGTACTACTCACTTAAGCATAGAAAATATTACCATAATTCATAGTATCAAAATGAGAGTTAAAACTTTATTCTCATCAATTGGACCATATGTTACTTTTGAACATATAATGCTGCATAAAATTTTTTGTGATATTTTTATACAGATTGTGACAAAAAATTGATGTCACATAAACTACAATGATACACTTAAGTGAAATACAACAACTCATCGAGTATAATTGTAAAAATATGATTGATGTCACATTGATACGGTTCAAGTGAAATACAACAACTCATTGACTTGTCTTTGAGTCGTAAGACTACATCAATTATTTAGCAGTTCTTAAATGTCAATAATGACATTAAATGAAATGCTTCTATATTGTTTTCTTCCTTAATAAGTTGTAAAACTAGACTTGTAATTTCATTGATTAGCTAATATTGAAACATTCATATATTACCTTGCAATTAAATGCCAACTTCTAAGCCCATTCAGCTAAACTTAATTAATTTTGTGTTTTAATCGACATCACAGTACAACTGCCCAAAAAAATAATCCAAAATAGCAAAAGTTTTGGCAAGGCTCTCTACAGTGACAAAAATATGATATTACGTGCAAAATTTAATACAAACTTTAAATCTGCCAGCTATGTGATCCAGCCATAGGACATCTCACTCAAAGATGAGTCCATGAGAAGTGGTACCAAATGTTTTGGAAGAGTAAGCATATCCTATGTCATGCATGATTAATAAGAAGTTGACAGTTAAGTTACAGTTTTTTCTCCTCTGCAGATCAGTAAGAATATGTTATATATGGGCAAAATATTTAAGTTGATATCAAGATCAGAGCCTGTCAAGGATGATAAAGATGATATAGAAGAAGCAGCAGAAAATGAAGGAGATGATCCATCTTTAACATTATCCTGGCTGGTAGCTAAAATGATCAATGAAGCTAATGAGGAAATAGTAGCCAAGTTTAGTAAAGATACTATAAAGGTATGGTTAAACAGGTTAAAGGTTTTTATGATTAACTTCAATAAATCACCATTATGTTTATATCATTGAATTGGGAATAAATATCCATTCTATAACTATGTTTATGGTGAGTCTCCTGTAACTTATGAATAGGTGTGTATTGTTCAGAAATCAATCACCTCAACATCTTGATTCATTTTTATTACATTCATGCTTTTCTGCTATTTTCATAACCAATGTTTTATTTTATGTTTAGAGAAGTGGTGTTATTAAATGGATAGCAGCATTAAGTTTAGAACTTGAATCTGATCAATTATCAGCCATTTTACCAATAATCATGCCATTATTACAGCGGGAATCAGTATCTGGTTTAGGTAGGTGCTACTACTGTGTTATACTTTTGCACCTGACTTTCTGTGCTAATAGTTACATCTAAGGGAAATATAAATTTAATAGTTGTACTTTTCCTGTGAAATGTGACACTTTTCCATTACAGTCCTGATGACAAACCTCTTGCAGTTTTTATGTTTATTGCCAGTAAAACGATTTTTAAACAAAATATCTATCAATCAATCAGTCAAATGTCCCCAGGATATTTTCTTTATATTTAATATACTATTGGAATAGTCACATCTCTGATTTTAAAAATGCACCTTTAGTGTTAATGTGGGAAAAAAATCATTTTTGATGATAAGAAACATATTTTGTTTGGTGAGATTGCATATATAGACAAAAAAACTTATCACTTGAGACAAAATGATTGATATCAGATGATTTTACAATAGTTTTTAATATCAGTATGCATGTACTTATTCTTCATTTTCTGATAAATCACCTTTTTGATATCTTACATATAAATTTAAATACAGAATAAATACATTTGTGTAAATATATTTATTATAAGATGTATTATAATAAGTTTAATTTATGCTATTAGTATTATTATGATTTATTATAGATGTAGAATTAAAGCAACTAGCAGATGAAGTTTTAAACATGATAAAGAAAAAGATACCAATTGAAACATTTTCAAAAGTTTATGCCGCTATACAAAACATGAGAACAGAACGACGAGTTGAGAGAAAGCGCAAAAGAGCTGTCCAGGTGAATTTTGTTGCTATTAAAAGAATAAAGTACAAGATTGTGTAACACCATATCAACTTAGAATTATCCATACTTTTAACATACCATGGTAGATTATTGAGAGTTTGTTTTAGACGTCCTATTACTAATCACGTATTATCAATAAAATGAATTCATAATTAACTTTTCTTTTTTACTGTTGTTTTTTTTCAGATGATAACTAATCCAGCTTTTGCAACATCTAAAAAGATTAGAAAAAATGTGGACAGAAAGAAAGCTAAAAAACGCCAACATACTGACAGTATATATAATAGTTTTAAATTACCAAAAAATAAAAAATCTAAGAGAAAATGAGTATGCAATAGCTGTAAATTGTTATCTGTAAAATAACTGGTAAACAACAACTCGGCAGTTGGTTTCAATGACTGTTATCTGTGACAACTTTAACATGTTTGATTGGTGTATGTGGAGGAATAATATGTAACAACTGGATTTACTTTGATGATTATCAAGTGATATACTGCGACTAATGAAAACGTACCATTGATGTGACTGGAAGTGCTGGTGCGATATAATATAGCTAAAATGTGATTTTTGTCATGATTCTAGGCTGGACTTGTACAGACAATAAAATCAACAACCCACGGGGGCCATAACCATTTTACAATGCAACATAGGGACTAAGGGTAAATATCAAAATTCTAGCAGCCACACACACAATGTAATGTTGCTATTTATTGGTTGTTTGTGGGATCCTTCTCCACTTTCATAGCAATGCTGCTTCAATTGGCTATTGTACTAATGTGTTCTCTTGAATTAATGCAATGGTGTATTCATATGTCAACGTTGGCATATTGTTGTGTCTTACACAGATATGGTGGATTTGTACCGACCCTTGCTTTTTAAAAGCCGTATTCTATACCGCATAAAATCCAGATTTCCATCTTTCCCATTCTATTAGATTCAACGTTTTGTGTTTGAAAAAATTGGTCTGTTTAGGCGATTGTAACAACATCAATCTAATGAATTATGGTCCTCATGAAACCAGACTACATTAAAAGAAACTTACTTTGTTCTAAACCAATGACTTTTAGATGCATAGTGCTATATCCTGTAAGACATTAGTACAAAAGAAATTTCCTACGATTCTTGTGGAAGACAATATTCTAACAAAAATGTGTTCCCTTACTTTATCAAGTAGAATATAATTAAATGTATATTTTGTATTTAGTAATTGTGTATTCATTTAGAATATACTTATAACATTTCTTTGATGTAATAATTGTATCTGAAGCTATTATACATCTAAATATAAAAACAAAAAATTGAAGTTGTGTGTTTTTAATTGTCTGCAGTAAAGTCAGTTTAGTACATGTAATTATTTGTATGTACATACAGCATAGCTCTATAATACCAGGAACAACAGGTCTTGTATTGAGTCTGAAAATGAATTCTTTTAGGGTATGTTTGATTGAAGACAAACCTATGTATCTTAAGATACGATTTAATTTTAACCTCAATTTTTTTTTATAATATTAACTACCAGTCTAAACTAAAAAATGACAAATTCCAGTTGCGACACACATATAGCTCAAAAACATCTATCATTACCATCCTGAACAGGTTATAACATTTTAGGCCTTAATTATGTTGTCAATAACTCTTACAAATTAGCAGACAACGGTCTGAAAAACAATGGAGATTGAGTATACCATCACACATTTCTTAACCAACATGCACCGAAACGTGGAAGAGACCTCAGTTTTGAGTCCCATCCTAACGACTAAACGGTGAAATGACGCTGCAAAATTCGGATGATATTCTCTGTAATACATGTACTCTAATTACCGGGATCTTCTGGTAAGTGAGGCGTTGCCTTTTTCGCTGAGCACCCCCCGTAACTCCCTTTCAAAGTCATCAGTCCAAAAGGTTTATGCAAGCACTCAGAGATTACTGGCTACTCATGTCGTGCTCACTCAATAGAAATGTATCCGGG
Organism: Patella ulyssiponensis; assembly: GCA_963678685.1. Classification (NCBI taxonomy): domain Eukaryota; kingdom Metazoa; phylum Mollusca; class Gastropoda; family Patellidae; genus Patella; species Patella ulyssiponensis. The sequence goes on along the minus strand of OY783226.1, from coordinate 79,630,500 downwards.
TAAACGTTCAAAAGCGTGATAAATTTATGTCATCTTCCAGGCTGCCGTCTAATTTCAGTTATACAGCAATAAAAACTGCTATAAATTAGAGTTTTAGATCCATTCAATAAATCTGATTACCAGACACAAGTAAGCATACATAGACGAAATACAGGATGTTCAGACATGCCACCAAATTCTCCTCATTGCATTAACATGATAACTATATGGGCGGTGTCTGGTAGTATAGGTATTAATGGTATTAGTTCATGTAGAAATCTTATAAAACATACATGTAAGTCAATTCATTACATTCTCGAAATATAATCTTTGGTCTACATTTATCACATTATTGTTACAGTAGCACACGTATCATTATTTCCATATTCGCTTTGAATCTGTATTAAAGTTGAACTTGGCTTTTGTCTTGAAGAAGGTTTATCTCGTCTTGGCCTCCAAGTTATCCAACAGTAGGGGATAAAGGGGAAGACCTAGATGAGCTTACCTATAGGATTCAGTCACAAATAAAATGGCATAGCATTGACTTTTGGCACCGGTTCTATGAGATACATGAACGCATAAACAAAGATATAAATTGTAGTCCGTTTTCTGGTCTTGAAATATATATCAATACAGGAAGCAGTACGTGCATATTTATTGACGTCACTATCTTTAGCATTATTATATCTATGTATCTCCTTCTGTAAAGTGTAATTTTCAAAACAAGCAGATATGCCTTTGTAATTGTTCCAGACACACGTGGGATACATTAGTCCATTCCACAAAAGAATTGTGACTGCGTTCTTTACCCAGGTGTGAAAATAGCACGTGTGAGTGAGCGCCACTTGAAGCAACCTTTAATGTCAATTGTTATGTACACAGGGGCAGTCTTCAGTTTCTTTCATGTTGATGCTCGAGGAATCCCTACTAAGTACAACATTTTGTTTGCTAACCGTTAATATTTCATATTGCTGTTATTATTGTAAATGATTTCTTTGATTCTTACAAGCCGATCATGTGTCGGGTCTCTAAAACAGGAACTGTAAAGCTAAACCCGAGCTAAGACTATACTTTTCGAGTGAGACGTCAATTCAACTTCAACGTCAGATTTTGAAAGAATAGTTAATTAAAGATAAGATGTTAAAAGCATAATTTGAAAAACAACCTGCCCATACATGCACATATTTGGGGCCATTGCTTTTAATGTCTGGCAAATGTTTCCAGTAGCCCCAATAGTAATTTTATTTCCTTGACAACATTAATTATACCAAGCTACAGAAACATTTAATTTTCTTGAACGTGTTTTCTGTTAAATGATTAGTTTCTTTAAGCGGAAGTGCAAACTAAAATAAAAACGTATGTATATATGCTGTCTGAAACTGAAGCTACATTACTTGTTAACAAGCCAACAGACGAACAGAAGCTAATGGTACCGACTGAACTAATCGACCACATACAAAAGGAATTAATTTTCTTCCGAAAGCTGTTAACCTTGAAATGCTACCCAGGAACATCAAAATTGCGAGGATCAAATTCCTAATATGGCCTGTAATTGACAGCTAGCGTGCTTACAGAGAAACATATTGTCTGTAGTATTTCCGCATGTTTTCTGGGGCGCGTGTGCCACCAAAGATGGCAAAAGTCTTCGGGGTCGAATAAATCCGTTTTGGCTAAATGATCAAAGGTTTGGCTCTTAACTCCAGTACATACTCTCCTCCCAACTTCTTAACACATCCATAAGAATTAGGTCATCACTTCAACCTCAACTTAAAGAAAAACGTGTTTTAATCAATATAAAGTTTTGTGTAATTTTGTTGAAGTGTTTCTATAATCAGGGAGAAATATTTTTAATAACATTTTGTTGTATTTCTTTAAAGCACTCGTGTTGAAGTTTTTATTGACGTTTGTAAGTGAATTATTAACTTGGCTAATAAACCAAATTATCTTAGTTAGGAATACTAAATGGTTGAATCACTAGAAAGGTTGGGGTCCTTGGTATAATTTCACAAAGCAGTGTAAAGTTTACACACAGCTTGAACATTTTACTATCTAGATCATGTAGAATTTATATGTATGTCGTCGGAGAGAGAAGGAAAGGGGGGGGGGGACTGGGATGACCACTCGCCACAATAAGGTGATCAATTTGGGACAAACGTTACTGTATACCTCTCTTTAAACGGTTCGCTAAAGAGATATTAAGGATCGGGAGAAAATTTGAAAAAACCACGGGCGACCTTATTCATTTCCACACACACGTTGGGAATCTGAATCATGAGCCTTAAATGTACAATTTACAGAGAGTAAAATAAACAGGACAACGGTAATCAATGGCTTTAATAATTAGTGCTGACAGAATTGTGTAAAGCTTATTTCGCGGCGCAGTGTGCCTTGCATCCATAAATTTATCCTTTTACATAATGCTAATATAAAAAGATTGAATAGATCAGCATTCTGATATCTTCGAGAGGACGGGGGTAATGTCTGGCTACAAGAAATGAAATACAAGCTATAATCTTTTAAATAGACTATATTAAAGACGTTTTTATGCGAAAGTACATGCGTTTCTTTCGATGTATATTGTATTTGGTTAGCTACTAATTTCTGATATTCTAATAACCGGTTCACTTTCACAGCAACATCTGGCTGCACCCATTTAAAGCTTTATGGGGATAGCTATCATTCCATTCCTGGATAGAAGACCATCAAAATCAATCAGACAACATTAATACACACTAACAGCTGTATATTGATTTACGGGGAACAGATTCATTATAATAGTTTAATTTAAGCATTACAACCATATACCACTCATACTAATTCCACACAAAATTTGTTTACTGTTCATTCCTTACTGTTGACATAGTTATGGATTAGGTTTAGTTCCTTGGTTAGGTTATGATGTGTAGTGTAATTCACTCGCATGTGGGTGTGTGGTGTAGATCCAATCTTAAAACTGTGGTGAGTATGAAGTCCAATAAACATTTTTTTCTTGATTAAATTAAACAAAAATAATGGATTGTTTTAATTTGGACGTTTAAAACAAAAACCTATATCGCGCTCACCAGGTGTTCAGAATTGAGGCAGAGCTCTGAAACGAAATGTCGCGCTGCGCTGATTATCTATCGAGTCTTCTTGTTAGGCCCTACCTCAATGCTTCTGTCGCCTTCACAATGTTGACGACAATGAAGGAATATCATGTGTAGAATATGCATATGGTTCCTGGTCGGTCATTCTTTGGCAAAACTTGGAGCTTTATTAACAAAATGAAGCTCTGATCGGTGATTAGCAAAACTGTTTTTGTCAATATTTGAATTATCATTTGAATTATTTTTAAAATCATTTAAACTTTGGATATGATTTGGAGAATATGCATATTTATGACAATACATATATCTTTTTCTATCACTTTTTGGAATACTTTAGGCAAACAAACAACAATAAAAAAAAGGTGATACGATCTGAAAATACATGTATAATGTATAACTATTTCAAAATATGGACGGCGTATTTTTTCTGTCCAGTACACCCAGTACACGAAGACTTATCATTTCACATTTTAACATAAAAAGGTGTTGAAATCATTAGTTCTTGATTTCATACGACAATATAATGTTCTAAAGTGGATTTAAGCATTTCTAATGAGTTCTGAAAGGGTTTGCCTAGTTATTTGTAGGTTTACCTTTTCTGGGCAATTCTAATACCACACAGATGGTGGCGTGAAAACTATGTTCGAATTGAGGAATTATTTTCATGTTTTGGGTAAATATACTTTTCGCTAAGATTACTTTTCATTAAGTTTGAGGCTATGGTTTAAAAAGGTATAGTTTACCTTTTAGTCTAGTATCTTTAATACGTATTGAAAATAATATTATTCATTGTTTAAAACGAAAATACAACAACAAAGAATTTACATCCTAAAAGAACTTCGAAACGCAAGAGACTATCGGACTATTATAGGCTATCAGATTGATAGAGGTTTTGCAAGATGATTTACAACTACCGGTTCCCAAATATAAAATCAATGACAGGTCAGTTACCAAAAGGATAGGACACCTGCGTCGACACTCTTTTATTACACATTATAGCCAGCTCACTTAGGTACGTCACAGAAAGTGTGTCATTGACAGATGTTTGAATTATTTCATCTATGTTATGAAGTGTAATTTTACTTTAAAGGGTTAATGCTATAGAAACTCTTGTCAGGACTATGCGCTACTGGTTAAGGTCATCACAGATCTGAATTATATGACAAAAAAAATAACTGAATTGTTGACTTTCTTGATTTAATATTGCTCTATTTTTGACAAAAGAGGTCAATGGACAGGCGAGTATGATGTTTCAATACCACGATCATGATTAAAGTTCGACACTTCGGTCGATGGGGGTGTGTGTGTGGGGGGGGGGTAAAGTGGTGATGACCGACCGACTTAAAATCGAATGAGCCGAACAGTTGTGAAATAATGCGTCTTTTCAAACTAAAACCACCAAAGTCAAGCTCTGTGCAAACTACTTCTAATAGCGTTTTCCGAATGTCAATTTCCTTGGATTTTCCTCGGGCTGTTTGTCTTGCTACGACCTCTCGTTGGACAACTTGAGGAGAAACATCTTGACTGACGACTGATGTTACCTAATACGATTTTAAATTAGTTGTGTGGCATTTATTAGTTAATTCAGGGGTGGTTAAGAATTAATGTGGCAATTTAACCTTTGAGAAAAAACCTCAACTTTAATGATTGGTTATGACAAAATGGTTCTGTGGTAATTGAATGCATATTGTTATTAACTTTAAAGCTTCTTTTACATCAATCTATACTGTTTCCTTTGATTCTGTATTTTCCATTGACGCTTCATTACTTTAAGGGGAAATAGCGGCAGTAAAATGAAATTGATTTCACATTTTGAGCTTAATTCACAAGACTGTAATGTTATTTATGCCTCTTTTTGTTTTCATGGGCATTTTATATGGTCCATAGTTTTAATAAAAGTACATACTATGTGTTACATCGTGTAGCGCGTTCTATCAATACTTGTTTATATGTAAATATCACTATTATTTATTACGATATAGGTCATAGTATATATTATAAATGTACGCATATATTATTTATTAAAAAAAAATAATCAAACAAATTTGTCATCTATATAGGTCAAAAGCTATTAAATGCATTTTATATCTACTACGCCCATATTAATTATGCATGTATCTTTAATAACTTCGATAGTTTAAAAAAGTAAACACATCTGCGTGTTTAATGTTCCGGATACAAAGTGGGGAATTGCAAATCATACAGTTATCCAAATAGAAATGGTTGACATTTTACTCGCCATGGGATTTTACCCTTCCAAAAGCGTTTTTATAATTTCTTATTGGCAACAATTTACTCACTGGGATCACGTAGCTAAGTGGGTAAAACGCTGGCTCGCTAGCCTCGAGGTCGGGTGTTCGTTTCCTGCATTGCCCGATAAAGTTCATCCAGATTTTCCGGCTTGTCTTTCTCTTGTCAGTGATGCAGGTGGGCCTGACAAGGACAGCTGTCAAGTCGTTCGGATGGGACGAAAACCCGAGGTCCCGTGGACACATTGGCGTGCACGTAAAAGATCCCTTGGCAGTTGGAATCCGATAAAATTTCCCTCATAGCACACTGTATGGCGTATGCGGGTCTAATAGCCCAGATTAGGAACAGAACAGTAGGAAGTTAAACCCCATTTTATTTCATTTCTGTTATTCACTGTTTAGTTCGTCATAATATGTGTCGGTAATTAACCAGTTACCACTTACCATATTACGTTCTATTTACTCGCCATTGACCATCTCATGTTTCGTCATCAGAGCACGCTGGTAGAGAACGGACTCTCAAATCTGTGTTATAATCTGCGATGGTTACAATTGCTCCTGACATTAAGGAGACTCTTAGTCCCAATAAAGTAACCCTGATCATCTACACTATCCACCATTGACTAAATGACGCTCATAATCTTTTTGAATAACCAATTCAAAATATATATTATTCTCACTATTAAAGACCAAGTTTAACAGTTACAGGAAATCATCATTAATATATTCATTATCAAGTATTAAAATCACATTTCATATATACTATTCAAAAAAATTAGGGGATATTTGATTTTGGGGGCATAATACTAAAATATGCAAATGACTACGAAAAAAGTCACTATAGAACCTAACAGAATAAGCATTTCCAGTTACATGTGACGCCCAAACGCACCAATAGCTACCGCATGGAATGCAGGTGATGCTTGAGATCATCATGGGGGTCCAACCCAAGATTTGCACGACTCTGACTTTGAATGTTACAGTCATTGTGGCACTGAATTCCAGGGTGGAAACATCAGTTTAATTGTTTTAGTGACCAGCAAACAAATTTTGATATACGTCGGCTTACCCAAAATGAAAGGTTACGTGCCCTTGGCATGCTACAGATCGGCACAACACAGGCGGTTGTGGCGCGGACGATGAATGTTTCTCAGTCTGCCATAAGCAGGCTATGGTCCAGATACCGTGATACACAATCTGTACAGGACAGACCACGCTCAGGTCGACCAAGGCCGACAACTCAAGCCCAGGATCGATCTATTCGTACCTTGGCCTTGAGAAATCGTGTCATCACAGCAAATCAGATCAGCGCTCGTCTTCAAACAGACACTGGTGTGAGAGTGAGTGGCCAGACGATTCGGAATCGACTACATAGGGGTCACCTTCGCGCCCGACGTCCTCGCGTGATGCCTTATTTGAGAGACCATCACATTCAGGCAAGACGTCGTTGGTGTAGGGATCGTCAACACTGGGATAATCGACGCTGGAGCAATGTGATGTTTTCAGATGAGTCAAGGTTCACTGTTGAGTTTTTGGACAGACGTAGGAGGGTGTGGCGTCGTCGAAATGAGCGCTTCCAAGACGTTAACGTCATCAGACATGGTCGATTTGGGGGTGGTTCTGTTATGGTGTGGGGAGGCATCACTGTTGCTGGAAGAACGGCTTTACATGTTGTTGCAGGGCGTGTTACAGGCCAGTACTACCGGGACAACATCTTGGCAGTCCATGTTGTGCCGTTCGCACGACGTCATGGCCGCCGTTTCATCTTCCAGGATGACAACGCAAGATGTCACAGGGCCAGGATCGTTACAGGTTACCTCCAACAACAGAACATCACCACATTACCTTGGCCAGCACTGAGTCCCGACCTCTCTCCCATCGAGCATGTCTGGGACATGCTTGGACAGAGGTTACGTCAACGTCAACAACGTCCTGCCAATGTCCAAGAACTTGCTGCTGCGTTGCAACAGGAATGGGACAATCTGGACCAAAACGACCTTAGACGTCTCATTAGGAGTATGCCACGTCGGATCAATGCTTGTTTGGCAAACAGAGGAGGATTTACCCGTTACTGACTTTGTTGTGATGCTGTGGTAACTTTGTTGTTTGACCCCGGGTATCATTTTACCCTTATAATGGTCAGTCTGTGCCTTACTTAGTCTAACGATCATTTGGAATAAATCGATGAATGTGAACTTCATTTCATTTTGTCATTTGTTTCTTCGTCAGTTTCATTAGGTGACTTTAATAACACTTAAAAATCAAATATCCCCTACTTTTTTTGAATAGTATATTATAAGGTCTGATCTATTGTGTCTCGGCTAGATACAAGCAACAGACCCCTTCTTACATATCTTACCACAATAGTCTAATACTATTCATCATATTCGCAATTTCCTTTCTAACGCCTCATTGCCAAACAGTTTAAATTCTTCTGCATCTGGCCAATAAATTGTCACTTACATTATCCGGTTAATGGAGCATGGGATGAAGTAGGTTTGTTTATGTTTGGGCATATCTATCAACATAAGATGCATTTGTATTTGATTGATACTGTCAATAAAATAGTGTAAAGCGAGTGTAAGAAAAATAGTTTTGACAAAGTAAAAAGACAAATTGGCCTGTTTACTTCTCCCAAATAAACAATGTTTGGCAATACTTCCATCTTTTCAAACTTAAAGAGAATTTTTGACTTTCCTATACAATTAATGTTGAAAATATACAGGGCCAGATCCTAGAGGAAGTGTGGCAGGAAATTTGACAGTTGACAATGCATGATGCCATCATTGTTTCTAAATTACGTAGGCATACATACACATTGAGCATTTTAGAAAGAGAAATACAACACTCCGTTTGATGATTATTTTATAATGAATTAGTGGGATCACAATTTATAATGAATTAGTGGGATCACAATTTATAATGAATTAGTAGGATCATTGATTATATCATCTTTTCGCTGTTTGAATGCCAATCCCATCCCACCATCTCAATCTCATCTGATGATAAAGGAAAGCACACGACCGTTACACTTTTCTCATAAAGTGTTGTTTTACAAATTAATGTCTTATGTAGCTGAGCAGGGTGTGCCCCCCCCCCCCGTCTGGATCCGCCCCTAATATATCATTTAAAAAAAACCCACTAAGACTCCACTGCTCATCAAAAATCTAAGAAATGAGTAAATGAGTCACAACCTCGACTTCTGATCTTGTTGCCTCGAAAGTGCAATTTATACACACATTGCAATGACGAACGCATCGGTCATTTTCAAGAGTTTTGAATCGAGGAGATGAGTTCTGCAGTGGATGCAGACCACCATAAAATTTCGACATATGTAGTTCGTTCTTATAAATCAAAATCATGAGCAAAGGCGTGACCTGTCTGCGATATCACTTCTTTGGAAGCTGACATTCAATAAAACTATTTCGCACAAAGGCGTGGTCATGCGGTGGCCTGCCTGTAGTGAATAGCGTTCAGCCCAACGAAAAGTTGGGGAACAACTGGAGCTCAACAAGTGGTCTTGCTCCAAATTATTCGGTGCTTACCACCCTGTTTCCTGGGTTTAAAAATGGCCACAACAGGCATATTGTGCACCACGTCGATAACGCATTAAAAAACTACGCATTATTTGATAAATTAATTGTTAAAAACTCATCAATAATGGTTTGCCAAATTTGTATGCAAAATTTTAAATACTAATGTGAACATCTTCAATACAACTGCATAGTCATATCAAGGAAAAGCACGGCCTATCAAATACCCCTTTCAGCTTTTAATATAGAATGGGAGACAGACCTATTCCTTGACGAGTGTCATGAATTCACAGAGGGTCTAGCACCACCTTTTATTTAAATTTAGAAAGTTTAAAAGTCTTCTTCGAGTTTTGGACAATTGGTTTCGTTCAGATTCCGGGGGGAACGGCTTTATTGTATAACTCAAAATAGATACTGCACAGAGGATGTTCACCACCCATAAAGTACTGTACAACATGAACGGTATGCAAGAGAAACGCTACAGTCATCATGTTAACGTCCGCACAGGAACTAGCACAAGTTTTATATTATATATAGGTAATACATTAGACTATATAGATATATCAGAATAGAACAACCTGGTAGTTTTCTGTATAATTTATTTAGTTCGTGTGAGTAAAACATATGTATGTTTTATTCGTGATATCAATAATTAATTAATATAAAATCTCATTTAGTTCGATTTGATTCAGGAATCATTTCGTATTAAAAGATAATATGGTTAATTTCTTTGGTTAAATATAAAGAAATAACATTTAATGAAAACAGTACAGTGCTATGTTTCAAATCTATTGTCAGTTATTTCTCTAAAGAATAGAAAAAAATAGTGTACATCTTCTTTATATAAATTTGTATGGAACTTCACACCGGTAAGCAGAAATATAGACAGTTTATCAATTGGCATGGACTTGCGGCGTTTACCTTTCATCCAACCCTGACCTTCCCATGTCATTGTAGGGAATTTTCAAAACACGTAGTGTATTTCATTCATCAGCGAACTTTTAATCACCTCTTTATATTTAAAATCATTATCCACTACTAGATTTACAACAACCACGCACTACTGTAACACACAATTAGGGATATTATACAGAATAACTATCTACTTAAGTCTAAACCTCATCATTCTTTTTAAGTCTTACTATTTATCACAGCGGAGATCTGGTCAATGTTAGGGATAAAAGTGGTTAATGACGATCTGAGTGTAATGAACGATAGATGATAGAGATTAAACTATTGTAAAGAAACATTTATCGTTCAGATCAGCCGATCCTAATCTCCCGCGACTCTAATACGTTGAATTAAACAACGTAAAAATATTTCAATACTATATCCTAGACTATACACAGTTCCTTAGTTATTCAAGTTTAAAAAAAAACCCGAACAACTCTTTATTTTCCGGGTGGTAAGCTTTTGGAAAAAATGTAGAAAGGTTACAGAATCATTTTGTTTCTCATGAAGAATGCCAATAGATAATTCAACTAGGCGATCTTTCTGGGAAATCTAATTTCTTTTCCCGAAAAATGGAAATGACACACAGATAGACCAAATATTACGTATTTCCTAATATTGTATAAACTACATAAATTAAAGTTTATTGAATGAATTAAATACATGTATTATGGTACGAGCCCTAATGTTTTAACGAGAATGAAAGATGGTAATTATGATTTAGATAGACAGGTGATTGTAATTTTGTGAGGTCTTTTCATCAAGCTGATAATGACCCCTATGGATTCTGGTCTGTAAAGCAAAAAATGTTACTAATTACTAACTAATTAAACACACCTTGAATTTAGTCTACAGATAGTCTAGATTTGAGAAACTGTTGTGTAGTTGTGTATTCGTATATTCGTATGTTGGGTTGGTTATTTATGACCAATTGTTTTTGGCTAAATGGTCGGGGTTTACCCTTATTGTCGATAAGTGTTTCTTTGGGTTTGTTTTTCGGTTAAACGATCGATTTTTGAATTTTGCCTTATTTCTAAATGATTCTCCCCCCAACTTGCGTACGTATATCTGACTATATATCTCCTAAATTCTTCCAACCAGGATTATAGGACACCGTGAGAAATATAACTTTAGTCTAAAGTTTGCGGTCATGGCCAATGTCATGTTGAATTATTGTTTTTTTCGTGAAAAATATGAATTCTCTCTTACTAAGGTGTAAGTTACCGGTGGAAGATCCAAGCTGAAGCTGTTCGGCCATTTCAGCCCGTGAGCCTGTTAAAATTTCAATCGATGATTCAATGATTGACTTTAATAAATAATTAAATGGACTATATACGTGTGGATAATAATGACATTCCTCGGTGTCGTTTCGTGCTGGTTCATCAATAAAGAATCCATTTTATCTTTGGGTATACTTTGTATAGTAAATCTCGACGATAGACATAAATGTCGTGAGTATTAAGGAAGTAGAGGCATCTATTAAATTAAATCTCTCCCTATAGTTCGAAGTTGCTTCATTAGTTGATTATGTTAAGGGGTTTTCTTTTTCATTAAAGTCATGAATTATCGCTATCGTCTGATATCAGATTATCATAGGTCGATAACCAGACTACTAGTTATACCATATTATAATTACATACGACATCAAATCCAACGGGTGCCAGTGGGTAGTCAAACCAAAAATGATCACATGATTGTTTTATATTCTTGTCCACAGATCATCTCTGCGTTCATTCATGATTTTTCTTCGGGAAATCAACTTCAATGAATATAAGCCAAAAGGATTGTAACTTTACTCTATCAATGTCGGTCATAAGAGATCATTTTCTGGTTAATTTATATTTAATTGTGTCGGTCTTGTGGCACATAACATTTTGTGGTTAATTTATATTTGATTGTGTCGGTCTTATGGCACAGAACACTTTGATATTTTTGATGTCTGTAGCTTGGTAGGTTGCTACTTATGTGTGTTGTAGGAAATGTAATGGTTGCAATGGACCGTAATAATAATAATGTACATTTATGATCGCGCACAAGCCATCCATATTGCATGATCTAAGCGTACGGAAGATGGAAGATAATATGTCCTGACAATAAATAACAAACAAATGGGTTCTGAGTTTGGATTTGAACCCATCTAATGTTTGATAACTCTGTGTCTTCAAAGGCAAATTATTCCACAGACACGGTCAACAGACACTGAAGGCCTTATCCACATTGTATTTCAGAGTTTAGAGGGCTTTTTGTGAGCGACCTGGTCGATATGACTGAATGAGGCCTGTGCGGTAAAATGGGGAAGGATCGAGTTGACACATATAAACCAATCTTAGAATGTTGACAGTTAACCGGGCTTCTATGGGTAACCAATGTAATGATTTTAAGATTGGATTTCTGTAAGATTACTTTTGTGTTCTTGTTATTATTCTGGCGGTGGTGGTTTGAATTGTTTTTTGAGATTTGCACATAGGTTAACCGTTTTGAAAAATTCCAATCAAAGCACTGTTGCAGTAATCCGGAATACCAAGGAAAGCACAAGCAGCTTACAGACACCAACTCTTAAGAGATGTCGAATATTGCCAATACATCGGACGGAGATCGTAATAACACGTGCGAAAAATTTGTTCACGCTGTTTCTAGATGGTTAACGAGGAATGAGAACTGAATGTTGGATTTACAAATTATGAGTTTGGGGTTGTAATCATTCAGTTTGAGCCTACCCTTGCCCATCTATTGTTTTACAAAGAGACAAATCAGTTTAATTTTGATTTGCGTCTCTGATCAATTTGGTGTCATCATCGTAGGAATAATGAGTGACCCCGAACTGTCCATTACATCACAAAGGCATTTTGTGTATGGAAAAATTTCATAGGCCAGAGTACGGATACAGTATGGGGTACACCACAATCAAGTTTAACAGGACTTGATTCGGACTTGTTTACGGGAATCTTTTGTGATGGAATGAAAAAAAGTATAACGATAACTTTGTATATAGTATTTTAACACAAAGAGAACTTCTGTAAACTACTCAAACATCCCGATTATCGGACCGTAATCTCCTGGATTATGGCCTCTGATTGTAATAAAAACCGCTTGTGGACTCTGTAGAGGTCACGATATTAATCCAATTTTAAAATCGGACCTTGACTGCCCGACAAAATGGTCGTTCTCTCTATGGAAATATTGTAAAAGGATGTAATACAAACGTTGTAGGCCCTCTCAGATCCTGTCGATATTGGTGTATATCAAGCAATAACCACCTCGATTATTGACCCTGCGATTGTACGAAAAATCTCGTTTTTAGATTGTGGATCTTGTAAAGGTTACAATGTTTATTTGATTTTAAAAACCGTTCAGATATATCACCGTTACACCATTTTCATACTTTAATCAAATTTCAAAATCGGATATAAAAAACAACAACATAAATAACATTTGTAATGCACCAGATCACATTTCATTCCGAGTTCTATTTCATTCCTATCTAAATAAAACTCAAACATCTAAATGGTATTAAAAACAAGGGAAACACGTTAGATGAACTTTATCAGGCAATATCTACGGAGACATTTAATGGATTGCGACAAAATTGAAATGCTTTTATCATTGTGGAAAATAATGTGTTTTCATGAGTCACATACAACAGCCATTACTGTTCGATGAAAGCGATCATCTTGTACAACATTAATAACCTCCGCATCTCGTTATCGTCATTTAGAATATTGAAGGCATGTATTTTATTTTCAACAATTCTAAGGTTTACCGTATCTGAAAAGACCAGACACAGCTGTAAACATTAATTATTAATATAGGAGGCTTTATCAAATGAACGGATTTTTCTGTAAGACAGTAATATGATCAATAAAGTGGTAAAAACCAAGATGACACAAATTTATTTATCGTTTCAATTATGACATAGCACTTGCGGGATTACATTAGAAATGGTTCCAATGGACATAATTTTACACATGATACCGTCCATTTTGTAATCGAAACTATTAAAATTATGAACGTGTTTTCTCAAATAATACTTGTTAATTTAAAACCGCCACTTTATTTTGTTGGTTTTTAAAAACCTGTTGGGGATTCAACGTAACCAATTAAAAATATTTCAATGGAATTATGAAGAGTAAGCATGCAATATACGACCCTATGTAATATGCACTGCACAAAGTGGTTTTAATACAAGTGGAGGAAAAACGCCTTGTCTGAAGACTCTATTTTTACCTATGTAGCCTATATTGGTTATTCTGGTCGCATGTATGCAGACTACATGTACATATGCACTAGTTTATAACATTTCACATTTCTGACTCATCAGCCTTGTAAGAATATTTATAGCCTCCCGTTTGATGTTTGGCAAATGCAATACTGAGATTCTTTTATTTGATATCTTGAAATTATCTGAAGGGAAATACCTTTATAGCAACGGCAATTTAATTGCTCGTGCAGATGTGACGAAAGACATATATTACGTCATTATACGGTATAATAGTCTTATGATGACATTGTGAATGTATATGAACGTACTATGTAAATAAACAAAAGTATTCTGGAAACCTCTTAGAGAAGAGAACAAGGATAAAGACCTATATCTACATGATATATGTTTCTATGTAACGGAAGATAAGCAGACATGTAGGTGTGCATATCTTCAAAATCATTCATACTGCAACAAAAGAGAATTTTAAATTGGTTCATTTCTATAAGGTGGCATCAAACCAACTTGATGAACTATGAACGGGAGTTTCTACTTCAGCTAATCAGTAAATCATTTTGAAAGTAATCCAGATAATCGACCCCCAAAATACATTTAATGGAAACAGCCTCGTTTGTTAAAACTCAAGCAAATTATGATCTCTTTTTTTCAAAATTTGGCCCATGTCTTTCTTTGAAAGCTCATGATTTCTAAGATAAATACTTCTTACGCCAAATATAAATTTGGCTACGTTTTGGTTTTAGTTTCGTGCCGCTATTAATAGGAAGTAGCGACGCCTTTTCCAGGACATAACGTTTGGATTGCAGGAAGTGTTGCAAGCCGGTAAGCAGGTGGTTTACTTAGTGCAAAAACCAGACATTACACGAAACAAAGAATGAGTGTTTTAGCGATCTGTAATAGTGTATAACCATTTTAAAAGAGTTATAATAAATAAAATTGCTTGAATGCTATTCAGTTATTGAACTGGAAATACACAGGATACAATTCCGTGAAATACAATTACTGTGTTTTGTAATCTAGGTATCTCTAGTATTCATTAAATAGAGAGAGAGAGACAGAGAGAGAGAGAGGTCATTTGGGGTCTGACATATGGTTTAATTTTACTTCAATAATTCGCTTGCGCATAGGGGTCTTTAGCAGTGGAGGGAAACCCGATATTTATAAAACAATGTTATAATAAAATATGACGGGACATAACATAAACACTGATTCTGGGGCCAAAGTCAACACCCCATTAATAGATGTACATAAAAGTAAAGGGGTTTTTACAAAAACACGGAGGCTTAAGGAGTTCTTCGAATCTGATTTGAGAAAACATCTTATACTGTACAATTCAAAGCAAACTTTCTCAGTAAGTTTTGAAAATCAGAAATTATCAAAGGTTTAAAATCTTAACGAAATTCTTTTTGCATCTAGATCAAAAATTGCCCACCGGATGCGCGCTTGTGGTAGATTATTTTACTGGTAGATATAGGTAGCAAACCAATCAAAGCTTCCTATTGAAAACAGAATCGGTCTCCCTTTTAACATCGATTTCAAATACTATTTTATCTGGTTTATGGATATTTTGATGTTTACAGCATAGAAATGATCAGCTACATAAGCATTCAAACAAGATTTTACACTTGATCATGTCTTCGGATATTTCAAACACTGTCGCAATCTTTGAAGTACGCTCTGAAAAGGATCATGGAGATTTCAACCTAATGTTTGAGGTCGTATCCAAACTATATAACACTGTTCTGGTGATTTGTTCCATCAATTTATAAACCATAAACACACCACAAGCGCCATTACTTCGCTCTTAGAATATTGTGATAGAAAATCTTTACTAGCGATGCAACCAGGAAGAATAAATCAGTAAACCATTTAAGAATCCCTCACAGAATGCAAATGGCAACATTTTTTAAAGCATATCAAAGAAACCACGGAAGAAGAACAGAAGGTAGCTTTGGACCCCAATCCATGGAATTCTTCTGTGAATGCCCAATGTTACACAGTGATGAATGGCGACGAACCTAATTTTGCCGAAATTTACCAAAACTGGTTAAGTTTGAATTAATAATACTAAAATTCCGTAGTTGAATGGTTATTCGTTGAAGTGGTTTAAAACTACCATTCCCAACGAAAAAATCAACTGCCAATGTTACGATTACATTAGCCATGAAATGAACCCATTTACCCAAGAGCTAACTGCTTTCTTAATTTATCTTAACAAACACAATCTACAAAAATATTTCTATAAAAAGTGGCTAAATAGCATTTTATTTCGTTATACTTCGTAGCAAGATCAGAAAATGACCTTGTAGTATTTGCCAATGAAGTGAACTAATGATGAAGAACGTAGTAAAAAGTACTAATTATGCCATGCGTTGGTTCGATTCATATATAAATATGAAGAGTAAAAAGATGAAACGGGAAAGTATATAGGTTGTATTTGCATGTGTATGTAATTTGAAGATGCTCTGTATATGATGGTAGACACAACAACAGTATCGCTGAAACTCACCACCTATACAGTTGAGATACTCTACAGATAAAGGAATGCTATTAAAGCAGTATATTACGCAGACAACGCCCGCCATAACTAAAGCAGTTTTTGCATCATATCCATTACGTAGCCCAGGAGAGTCATTGCAAAAGCCAGAACTGTTGAATTTGCGGTCTATAATCCCAATAATGGCACAATACATCAAACATTACCACTAATGCAAAGCAATGGACGCGTCAGACTATTCCAATAGAATTCTATTGATTCCGTGTGATCAGACGGATTCTATATAGGTTTATACAGTGGTTAAGCTTCATTAGGTTTACTATATGGGGTTTCTAAATGTTTGCATAATGACGACCTGTTGCGAAGAACCAGAAAAATGGTCTTGAAATTTTTATAGGAGATAATATAGTTATTACCTTGACGAAAGAAATTCCAGACAAGTGGAAAGGTTTAAATTAAATTATGGCATTTTAGTCCATATAGGTCCTGAATTGCCGTTTGTATTTTGTTTTAATACGTTTTCTTAATAAAGTTATTTAGATATATTAATCAGCTGAGATTGTGAATTGTCATCTCTTCTACACGGTATATGTATTAGAATAAATTTTGTGACCGATAGGTCAATCCTTGAAATTCTTTACTGTCGATAATCAGGGGCGAATTCATATGAAACTAATTATTAATTTTTTTGTGGGAAATGATAATACCTCTTTACGGTTGTTCCTTAGTCCATCTGAATGCGAACTCGGTGGGAGACTGACTGGCGAACCCTTTTAAATGTTTGATTATGAAATAATCTGTGGTAGATCACTGAAGAAGGATTAGTACAGCTTGGTTATAAGTACGCTAATTGTCAGAAAAATTGTAGTTTTGCGAAGCGTTGCAAAGGTATGTGTTTGCTATAACGTCTGTCTGGCTGTAAGCGAAAGGTAGGTTTTTGTATATCTGTATATTTGTGAAATGATGTTATATTTAACATCAAACAACGTGTGTATATGTTATAGACATCTCTAGTTATTGAAGGGTGTAGATAGTAATGTAAGTATAAAAAGTATGATTAGTTAACAGTTGTCTTCATGTGTTAGAAAATACAACGGTTCAATTATCACGGCAGTCAACATAATTTTTTTTACCGCCTTCACTCTTGGCAGTATCATGGAAGTAATTTCCATTGCCACAGGCAGTGGTTGGTTGCTTTTTTGGGCATCAGTTCCATCAGACTTGCTTACAAAATTGCTTTAACATCTGCATTTATAATTGTACTAGTTCAAAAAACACAATTCGGTATACTGTTAGACAATGCAAGATAGCATGTCTTAAATAAATTGCCGATGTAGTTTGGGCAAAACTGAAATGTAAGTTATTGACTAATGTCCATATTATCCTCCTTTTAAATTATTGGGGAGAGTTTGTGAAAGTGTTAAGTAGCTAAAATTAAGAAAAGTGCGCGAATAAGTCCCTTTATTCGTCGACGAATTAGTTTCTATTTGGACATTTCTAAAATTTTGATTGAGGGAATTTAACAGTAAGGGTCTGAAAACATTATAAGTAGGGCTCAAAGAAAATATACTTGTTAATGATAATATAAATCTATCGACCGTCAGTTTGATATAATCAAGTTATATGGAATATGAGTGTGTGTGGTTAATGGAAATGTGTTCGACGAATGCATGTATTTACGTTATTTAAGTACTTTTAAATAAGATTTCAACATAATTACACGTACATGTACTTGCATGCACCATAGATGCACAGACAGTGCTATTAATGTTGCACTGTTGGAAAGAGACCAACTCAACAAGCAATAATTGACTGATAATGATAAATTTTGCGCGCAAGCTGTTACCACCCAATAATGTTCCTCTTCGCTACTCTTCTAACTGTACGTAGTTGTACGGGCGTAATTTCAAAAGAAAGTTTATTTTCAAAATCAGGAGAGCAAACTATATGTTCTCCGATGTACAATTATGGGATGGAATGATATACGAGAGAGAGAGAGAGAGAGAGAGAGAGAGAGAGAAAGGTGGAGGGTCACCGCCACTACCCTAACATTAATCTAATTTCATGAAACATACTTGTATAGATCTAAAAATTTTGATTTGACGACAATATAGTATGTTTATGTAGTTCCTGATGTCCAGACAGTACAGTATGAAACAGCTGGATGCTAAACACGATCACAATAACTGCTAGATATGCTTCATCATTATTACTGGTGTTCCTAAATTATTTAAAACCTATGTCACCAATTAGCTAAAGATATAGGTCGTCGGGCACTTAAAGCTATCACCAATATCCATGATTAATCAGCTATTTATAAATCGAATGGGTTATATATAAAATGATCTTGACAGTCGTATTTTTGGACCAGGAACTGGGCCCCAAGCACAACTCATCCTGTTTTTCTTCTTTGGGGCAATTCGCTTCGAAAAGAACAACCCTAAGGATCCAACAATTCATGTACGATCGACATGAAACTTGTCATGCTTGTTCCTTGATAAGCTTCGATTTTTTATATGACGTCACAATCTCAATCTCCTGGTCCATATAGTACGCTCGCACTTGTTTTTAAAATGACTTTTCGTACAAATTATACGTCGTGGTTTCGATACCAGGCTTGTAGATGATAGGGAATATGTTCTTTTGTCTAACCTCGTCGATTTTCTCTGAACGGACATTAACCTCCATCTCTATCTTGCGAATTTTGTTGAGAACAAAATTGGCTCATGAATAGAATATTTTTTTCAATTGTGTAGTGATTGACAAATTTGTTTTGACATTCCAAAGTTTACATCAACTATTTTAAGAGATGAATTCCAAAAAGTAACCGTATGAAGAACATTCACAAAATTTTCATCATTGGTAAGTTATTTTCCATCTGTCCTGTCTTAGCATTTGTTAACAGACTTTATTCCAAATTTTAAGTTCAATTTCCGGTAGAAAATGTAACTTAGCATGGTGTCCCGTTCTTAACGTACCTAATACCTTGAAATTGAAGTTGTTTCGATGATCTTTAGGGCAAATGTTATCTCACCTATCCTAGTCTGCTACCCGAATGCCAGTTATATGTCACCCATTTATCGAAAATACATACAATACAAACCATTTATTAACTATGTGAAATGAGAAGTGGTATAATTTAGTAAGTGTAAGCATACCACGTTCCGTGTACGACACCTGTTATTAATTACCGCTAAATGGAGTGAGGGTGTGCACATGGATTTCAGAAGCCGAGACTCCATTTTAGTGATAGGTCAAATGTTTTGCAAGGAAAGACTTGATGCTCACACTGCATGTCGGTATGAAAGGAATTGACGTCGGTCACTTTAAGGATAATGCTATTTACATTAATCCTTGTGATGACGACGCACATAAGTTGGGAAATTCTGAAAGATTTCCACTGCAGGCGAAAATCAAGCACCTAAACATAAGGATTTAGTTGAATGACCAATAACCTAAATTTCTTTGAACTACATAGCCCAAGGAAATATACTACAGATGGTTGGTATACGTTATCTTATCATAGGTAAACGTTGTCCACGGGAGAAGTTCTATTTACTTACATGTGTAACTAGTGACTAACTTCCTTAGGGATGGGAACGGGGGATAGGTTTCTACCTGTTCGTTTATATTACTATACTAGATATATAAAGTAGTAATGATGATTTCATTTCATATTGGAGGGCTTTCATGTGTGCTTAATATAACGTGGCTGTCAGTAATCTCCATAAAGAAATGTTAGACCTTTTTAGCCAGTTCGTGATCTCTAACCATCGCCACGTTTTGTAACAAGGATCGAGAAAATTGTGTCTGCGAATTCACATATTCGTCAAAATTCGCCTCTCTGTTAACCCCATTCAATAGTTTACCTCTGGAAAACAGGCGACGTGACACTATATACAACTATCGCCAAACTGTAAAATTGTTAGTAAAAGTTTGTCTTTCATGGCGTGTTTGGATATTGATATATTAGTGTTGCATATATGAATCTACGAACTACAGCAATCCTGTTTTAGGATTATCTTGATTGGTATCGTTTTCATTCGGGCAACAAAGGAATTTTAAAGAATTATGTTATTGGTATCATACGCCGACTGGATCTATATCTTGTTCTTGAATACCATTGTTAAGATTCTATACTTTCTTTACAATGCGAAATGTCAGAAACTTCTGAGATTTGTTTAGGCTGTCTTCCTTTTTGTTTTTTAAGTAACTTGGCACAAATTATCATACGAACATAACATATCGCTATCATAGAAAGATTCTTTAAAATGTATATGTCATTTAAAAAAACGAAAATTCCAAATTAAGACGTCTATTTCATCTGCAATTTCGTTCTTTTCGTCCGTACTTTAATCATTGCGTGCTGGGCCTATGCGGTAGTACCGACGGGTGTGTGTGTTCGGAGGGTAGGGGTGAAGGTATTTTAGTTTCGTTTTCTTTAAAACTAATTATCGACGGCCATCTGTTTCAAAAAAGCACCAAAGGACAAAAGGTTGTCTCTCATTTGTATAAATACATACATTTTTTACCTGAATTTTAGGCGCAATGTTGCTGGATTAGGTAAATGAAAGACCCGTTATTTTGTTGATATAACCAATAAAAAATGTATTACTTGGATTGGCACCAACAATGTGAAAGACGAAACATGCACTTGTTTGGCACGCTCGGGGCAGAGCTCGATTCTAAAGACTATTCTGTAACACCGTTATCAGTAGACAAGTGGTAAATACAAGTGGGACAATAACCGCGAGTGGCATCATTTTTTACTAACACCTGTTACAAAAGCCATTTTTCATCAACAAAATAACTTCGTCTGGCTAATGATAGGCTATTAATCACCAAATATTTAGCAAATAAACTTGGCGTTCTCCGATTAAGTGCATTTCCTGTAATGTGTGGCGCAGCGATATATATGAATGAACCCTGCCGATGTAGTTTGGGCAAAACTGAAATGTAAGTTATTGACTAATGTCCATATTATCCTCCTTTTAAATTATTGGGGAGAGTTTGTGAAAGTGTTAAGTAGCTAAAATTAAGAAAAGTGCGCGAATAAGTCCCTTTATTCGTCGACGAATTAGTTTCTATTTGGACATTTCTAAAATTTTGATTGAGGGAATTTAACAGTAAGGGTCTGAAAACATTATAAGTAGGGCTCAAAGAAAATATACTTGTTAATGATAATATAAATCTATCGACCGTCAGTTTGATATAATCAAGTTATATGGAATATGAGTGTGTGTGGTTAATGGAAATGTGTTCGACGAATGCATGTATTTACGTTATTTAAGTACTTTTAAATAAGATTTCAACATAATTACACGTACATGTACTTGCATGCACCATAGATGCACAGACAGTGCTATTAATGTTGCACTGTTGGAAAGAGACCAACTCAACAAGCAATAATTGACTGATAATGATAAATTTTGCGCGCAAGCTGTTACCACCCAATAATGTTCCTCTTCGCTACTCTTCTAACTGTACGTAGTTGTACGGGCGTAATTTCAAAAGAAAGTTTATTTTCAAAATCAGGAGAGCAAACTATATGTTCTCCGATGTACAATTATGGGATGGAATGATATACGAGAGAGAGAGAGAGAGAGAGAGAGAGAGAGAGAGAGAAAGGTGGAGGGTCACCGCCACTACCCTAACATTAATCTAATTTCATGAAACATACTTGTATAGATCTAAAAATTTTGATTTGACGACAATATAGTATGTTTATGTAGTTCCTGATGTCCAGACAGTACAGTATGAAACAGCTGGATGCTAAACACGATCACAATAACTGCTAGATATGCTTCATCATTATTACTGGTGTTCCTAAATTATTTAAAACCTATGTCACCAATTAGCTAAAGATATAGGTCGTCGGGCACTTAAAGCTATCACCAATATCCATGATTAATCAGCTATTTATAAATCGAATGGGTTATATATAAAATGATCTTGACAGTCGTATTTTTGGACCAGGAACTGGGCCCCAAGCACAACTCATCCTGTTTTTCTTCTTTGGGGCAATTCGCTTCGAAAAGAACAACCCTAAGGATCCAACAATTCATGTACGATCGACATGAAACTTGTCATGCTTGTTCCTTGATAAGCTTCGATTTTTTATATGACGTCACAATCTCAATCTCCTGGTCCATATAGTACGCTCGCACTTGTTTTTAAAATGACTTTTCGTACAAATTATACGTCGTGGTTTCGATACCAGGCTTGTAGATGATAGGGAATATGTTCTTTTGTCTAACCTCGTCGATTTTCTCTGAACGGACATTAACCTCCATCTCTATCTTGCGAATTTTGTTGAGAACAAAATTGGCTCATGAATAGAATATTTTTTTCAATTGTGTAGTGATTGACAAATTTGTTTTGACATTCCAAAGTTTACATCAACTATTTTAAGAGATGAATTCCAAAAAGTAACCGTATGAAGAACATTCACAAAATTTTCATCATTGGTAAGTTATTTTCCATCTGTCCTGTCTTAGCATTTGTTAACAGACTTTATTCCAAATTTTAAGTTCAATTTCCGGTAGAAAATGTAACTTAGCATGGTGTCCCGTTCTTAACGTACCTAATACCTTGAAATTGAAGTTGTTTCGATGATCTTTAGGGCAAATGTTATCTCACCTATCCTAGTCTGCTACCCGAATGCCAGTTATATGTCACCCATTTATCGAAAATACATACAATACAAACCATTTATTAACTATGTGAAATGAGAAGTGGTATAATTTAGTAAGTGTAAGCATACCACGTTCCGTGTACGACACCTGTTATTAATTACCGCTAAATGGAGTGAGGGTGTGCACATGGATTTCAGAAGCCGAGACTCCATTTTAGTGATAGGTCAAATGTTTTGCAAGGAAAGACTTGATGCTCACACTGCATGTCGGTATGAAAGGAATTGACGTCGGTCACTTTAAGGATAATGCTATTTACATTAATCCTTGTGATGACGACGCACATAAGTTGGGAAATTCTGAAAGATTTCCACTGCAGGCGAAAATCAAGCACCTAAACATAAGGATTTAGTTGAATGACCAATAACCTAAATTTCTTTGAACTACATAGCCCAAGGAAATATACTACAGATGGTTGGTATACGTTATCTTATCATAGGTAAACGTTGTCCACGGGAGAAGTTCTATTTACTTACATGTGTAACTAGTGACTAACTTCCTTAGGGATGGGAACGGGGGATAGGTTTCTACCTGTTCGTTTATATTACTATACTAGATATATAAAGTAGTAATGATGATTTCATTTCATATTGGAGGGCTTTCATGTGTGCTTAATATAACGTGGCTGTCAGTAATCTCCATAAAGAAATGTTAGACCTTTTTAGCCAGTTCGTGATCTCTAACCATCGCCACGTTTTGTAACAAGGATCGAGAAAATTGTGTCTGCGAATTCACATATTCGTCAAAATTCGCCTCTCTGTTAACCCCATTCAATAGTTTACCTCTGGAAAACAGGCGACGTGACACTATATACAACTATCGCCAAACTGTAAAATTGTTAGTAAAAGTTTGTCTTTCATGGCGTGTTTGGATATTGATATATTAGTGTTGCATATATGAATCTACGAACTACAGCAATCCTGTTTTAGGATTATCTTGATTGGTATCGTTTTCATTCGGGCAACAAAGGAATTTTAAAGAATTATGTTATTGGTATCATACGCCGACTGGATCTATATCTTGTTCTTGAATACCATTGTTAAGATTCTATACTTTCTTTACAATGCGAAATGTCAGAAACTTCTGAGATTTGTTTAGGCTGTCTTCCTTTTTGTTTTTTAAGTAACTTGGCACAAATTATCATACGAACATAACATATCGCTATCATAGAAAGATTCTTTAAAATGTATATGTCATTTAAAAAAACGAAAATTCCAAATTAAGACGTCTATTTCATCTGCAATTTCGTTCTTTTCGTCCGTACTTTAATCATTGCGTGCTGGGCCTATGCGGTAGTACCGACGGGTGTGTGTGTTCGGAGGGTAGGGGTGAAGGTATTTTAGTTTCGTTTTCTTTAAAACTAATTATCGACGGCCATCTGTTTCAAAAAAGCACCAAAGGACAAAAGGTTGTCTC
Organism: Patella ulyssiponensis; assembly: GCA_963678685.1. Classification (NCBI taxonomy): domain Eukaryota; kingdom Metazoa; phylum Mollusca; class Gastropoda; family Patellidae; genus Patella; species Patella ulyssiponensis. The sequence goes on along the minus strand of OY783226.1, from coordinate 79,605,881 downwards.
TCATTTGTATAAATACATACATTTTTTACCTGAATTTTAGGCGCAATGTTGCTGGATTAGGTAAATGAAAGACCCGTTATTTTGTTGATATAACCAATAAAAAATGTATTACTTGGATTGGCACCAACAATGTGAAAGACGAAACATGCACTTGTTTGGCACGCTCGGGGCAGAGCTCGATTCTAAAGACTATTCTGTAACACCGTTATCAGTAGACAAGTGGTAAATACAAGTGGGACAATAACCGCGAGTGGCATCATTTTTTACTAACACCTGTTACAAAAGCCATTTTTCATCAACAAAATAACTTCGTCTGGCTAATGATAGGCTATTAATCACCAAATATTTAGCAAATAAACTTGGCGTTCTCCGATTAAGTGCATTTCCTGTAATGTGTGGCGCAGCGATATATATGAATGAACCCTGCGTGCAACCTTACAGCCAGTAGTAGGAAGAATTCCAGCAGTTGGTCGACTGGTCCTCGGGTCAGTATCTTCATGCTTTCCTGTTCAATCCTCAAATCCTTTCAGTAGGAAGAATTCCAGCAGTTGGTCGACTGGTCCTCGAGTCATTTCAAATGTTTTTTGTATTCATCCATAAATAAAAAAAAAATATAGTGTATGTGTCACGAACGTTTAAATGTCTAGACTGACCTAATTATTAAACAGAACACAATATTTCACATTTGTCATATTCCACCATTCATGTTTCATAAATGAATCTGCCCTCTATGATGACATAAACTGATCTTCCTCCAAAGACCCCACTGGAAATAAATCTAGCTTTAATTTAAGCAGGTTTCTATGGGTTATCCTCAAGAGGCTGGTCATTCATGACATCATTAGTTTTTCTCTCATCAAAACTTTCTCATCTTATTATCATGTAACTTTATAGTATCACCTCTATTGTCATGTTTGATATGCATCTTGGAAAAACGAATAAATAAATAAATAATAAAACAGAAATGGGGTTAAACGTCCACTGGACATAAACTATGTCATTTCGGGACTAACATGTGCTTATTTTAATTTCAATAATTCGCTTGTGCGTAGGGGACTTTAGCAGTTGGGGGGGCGGAGGGCCCGGAGAAAACGCACGAGGTTGGACAGGCGACCCTACTCCTTGTCACGTACAACCCACACCAGTTGACTGAATGACAGGCTTTATGATACAGCGCGCACGTGCTAACCATTCAGCCATCCAACCCCCCGATTCGAATTGTAGCATATCTGGGCCACGGTATATGTTTGTTATTGGTTGAGCAATGGTTATGAAGTAATTTAAAAGATCAGAATCTTATCAAAAACATCAGTCTCTTAGACTCTGCGGATAGGTCAACGAATGTAACATTTTAAACGATTCGTATTTTATATTAGGTCTATTTCAAAAATAAATTGTCTAATTTGATGGCCTTCATTCAGGTCTGTTAAAATAAAGCAGCATTGTATCTTTCAATTAGGTCCAACATTTCGATAACAAAGAAAACACATCGAACAAGTTTGATCTCAGAAGCCTGGATTATATATTACGTTGGACATTACGAATGTCCTTAAATAAAGCGCACAGATCAATTTTAATTTGAAACTATTTTAAAGATAAAGTCTTATTGCTCATACCACTCAAAACAAAATTTAACGCGGGAATGGTGAATTAATCACTAGATATCGGTGAAAGCATGCATTGACCAATGGAGTGGCCGTGTAATCTTGTTATAATCTAGTAATATGTTTCTGTGATAATCATATTTAATGTTGTAAATGTACAATAAAGCCTTCTAGTTATCGGAACATAAATTGTTAAGGTACTTCACAGATGGAAACAACACCTGCCCACTTCATTAAGGTTTACTGTTCCGAATACCGTTCATAAAGAAGCGACTTCATATGCGCAAACCGTCGATGGATAGTAAGACGCGCAACGTAAAAGGCGACACATCCCGTGAACAAATCTCCTGTTTAATTTTTTTTAAAAATGTCGTCATACGTTGGGTTTTTTTTGTGTTTTTTTTTAAAACGCAATGCCGTTTTACCCCCACTCTATTTCCCCTTTCCATGTTAGCACAACACCGTAAAAAGGCGGTGCAAAGATATTCGAGTGTATGAAACAGAACAACATAGATGAAACATACTGATGACGTCTCTAGAAACAAGCGTTGCTGATGTATTATATCAACACCTCACTCTGAACTCAGAATCTCGCGACAGGCAACTGTTTAATGAATGGAGACATGTTGTTCATTCAACAATACTACACCAGTTTGATTCTATCTGGTTTTATGGTACCATAGAGTATATTATATTGCTGACAGTCTTGACACCAAGTCGTGATATAACATGTCATTACTGACAGACGTAACTAGACATTTGACATAAGCTACCGCGAAGTTACCAGAAATTTACAATCATGAGTGTTTCATTACATACACACACATTTAATCAGTACTATTGTCGAGTCGACTACACGTACTAAATATTTCTTATCAATGCGAGTTAGCCAAAACTGTACCCGAAGGCCACATAATAACCTCGCTTGATTTCACACATTTAATTTTATAACGAATAAATTCTGGAACATTGTAGGCGGTTGCAGCTGTTAATATTTAACATACAAAAATTATTAGATACACGTACATCTGTTCAAATGGATAAACGGTTTAACCATTCATCATAAGTATCGTACTTGTATCGTCTATCTCTTCGATAAACTGTTGTTGAGACAATAATATGCCTTTCTCGACCAATTCTCTTTTTTATAAAAGAACAAACGTTGGCTGTTCGAGTGAATGCTTGACCACAGATTAGAAAACCATTGGTATCTAAACTACAGGTTGTAGAAACAGTCAGTGGTAAGGGTCTTATCGCAACGTCTTAACAGCGTCGCTATGGTTTTGTATCAATGAAGCGTGTCTGCCCCCACACCTCACTAACTCGACGAGAACAGGGGAATCGGTATATCAAAAACCAAAAGGTCGCCGAGGTCAATGAAATGCCATCAATCTTCATCTATCAAATGGGGAAAAGTAACAAACACGTGTCCTTCTTAGGCCACCAACCAAATTTAAATACAAGTCACACATGAATGTATATGTCTTTTGGTGTGTCAATGAGATCAATGAAAAACATAAATCAATCAGAAAATAATACAATTGTCGTCATGTGAGAACATGTACACGGGGGAGACGATTGGCGAAAGACAAATTAAACGCGGAAAAGTAAACGTCTAAAGTGATTTAACATTCCCATTTTTTTCTGTGAAAGTCAATCGGTTTAAGACCGCAGGCGGTTATCATTACTGACACTAAAGACGTGTACCCTTAAAACAAGTGTTAACAAGTAATGGACAAGCCCAGAACGTAATCAGGGAAAAGTTAGCGGACTATAGTATAGAAGTTCCAAAATATAGATAAATTCGCTACAAACTTGTTCTTATGTGACCATGAACGTTTATTCCTTTTTTAATTTGAAGAAGAACCGCGTTTGAAAGAATAATATTTACATTTTGGGACGTATATAGTACACCTCTGACTCTAACTAGACCCCGATCTTTAGATCCAATCATTTTGACGTATTATTGCAGGTCTTATAGCGGCGGTTGATTTCCAGGAAAATTATTACTCTCCCGAAAAATCTTGGCATCGACCGACTAAAGAGTTATGACCCCCAGCCTTATACTCCCATACGTAATTAAAAGATTTGTAGTGTCAAAATATGAAGAAGAAACAACAGCTTCAAATAATGTAAATCACTTATTATTATACAGGGTGGAATATTGGGTAACTCCCAGGTTTCTCATCACGGGCGGCCTGGGTAAATTAAGAATTTTTATTATCGTTTACTTTAAAAAAAACACCCCCCAAACAAAAGAGAGAAAGAACCCAAATAAACAGGAAAAAGTCATCGAAGTGAAGGGGTACCTTTGGTTTTAACTTCAGCCATATTTGATTACGTTATCGGTATTTTTAGACCTTCAAATTTAGTAACAGAGTTCTAGAAATTCCTGATTTTATCAACGTGTTAAAACTTGCTGTTCGCAGTAAAATAGCACATGACCATTATTGCAAGTGGTTTTATTTGGGATTCCCATTACATAATTTACAGTATCGGTTTTCCTGTTACGAAATATTCAAAAGTGCGGATACTTCCATACCCAATTCCCTATAGAGATTATATTATTCAAAACATTTATTGGCCACATTACAACGTTTCGTTCAGAAAACAGTTCAATTTATCCCTCTTATATTTCTCAAAAGAAAGATCCAGTGTTTTCATGTACTTGAAGTACATGTGTCGGAATTGTTTTGTATTTTTAAAATTGTTTTATTAAACATTCCGCACCACAGATAAGTTAACATTCTGACATTTTCAAAGGCACGGAGTAGGTTTAACCACACTTTCAGTGTTGTCACTGATATCAGTTTGAAAATATAAGCTTAATGAATGTAAGAAACAAATTATTTTATTTCAAATTGCCGTGGAAAATAATTGTTTACTAATAACAGGTTCACAATTGTGTGATACTAATAAAAAATTTTGTCTTCTATGTAGGTAGGCTACACATAAGTAATCTATATTAGAAACCAAAATAGATTTACATTGACATATCATCATAATTAATCATGTACTATGCCATCTACTGTGTACTATACTGCCACCATTGACAATGTATAACACATATAGGTACATTATTATGTCATTTGTCTTGAAAAAATATTACTTATGAAAGGAACCACCTAGCGAAACTGATGAAACGTACCAATAGAAAAAAGTCTGGATGTTACGATGATAGCTAAAACATCCCACGCAATTTAACTAACATCGTCTGCTCTTTACTATAGTATAAGCTTAGTCGCGATCGCTTACGTGATTTTTAGACAACGTCATTTCGTGTAATAGGGGCGGTAAGGTTGTGGATATCTCAGACGCTCGCCTAAGTTCTGAGCATTCCGGTGCAGTGTATCGATTTTCTACAAATGGTAACTGTTACTACTAATACTATTTTATATCTGTTACAGACACACCGGGTTTCAATGTCTGGTTTCCTTTTAGTTGGCCAGCTCGAACCTGCTGACTCCCCTACAGTTGAGATCTCACCTGTTTCAGTTCAGAAGGATTAAGCAGACTAGTCAGATATTCATCGTCTGTTGAGTAATGTGTTGGAGGGTGTTAAACAAGGATTAATGCCTATGGAAGAATGTTTTATGCAAGGAAAAGACTCCAGTTTTCGCAGTTTAAACGGGAATGGGACCAGCTAGATACGGCTTCATTGTTTATAGTGTAATCTTTCTTATTGGATGTTGCTTACAGGGTAAGTAAAATAATTTATATCAATAGCTTACAGGTAGCATTTTAAACATTACCTGAGAGACACTTGTTCAAAGATTCCGGCGACAATCGATTTACAGTCGACCTAATTTTATGTTTATTTACATATTATTGTTTTTATACTTGACACTTCGTATTTATTTTATTGTATTGATCTTTTTATTTTACACTCGCGAAATCTGGAAATAACAACCTTGAAAAGAATTATCATTTTTCATGAATTTTCGGGAATCTTATTTTTTGACACAGTAATATGGCTTACACAAAATTACATGCGTACATGCAACATTGGCACTGTTCACGGTTTTAATGATAACACGCTGTTGATTTTTTTATATTTTCAATTTCTTTTGCTAATAGATATTAATACAATACTGTAAGTTGGCGACGGAACGGGGTCTGCTATGTTGGAATGATTCAGTTATATATTTGGCACTGACGTAATCTAACAGACACCGTTATCCTGTCGAATTACGACGCATTCGCGGCATTCCCATGCTTGAAAAGAACAATGCTTTAAAATTTCAAACCATTTATAGCTAGGAAGGATTTGTTAATATACAGTGCTAAGGGCTAGAGACAACGCAATTAAATAAATTACTAATATATTCGCACAGAAAATACGAGCACGTGGTCTATCTGTACACTGAATGTAGTAATGTACTTCTTCGGTTGACGTGATTCCCTTTTATTTACGGTTAGGTATGGGATTTTAGATTTGAGTCAACAATGTGACTGTCCGAATTTGGAGAACAATATCCGTCCCCCGCCCCCACAAAAAAAACACCTTCAAGCTCCCAGTTTTGCACTTAACTGGTTGGGCACTATTAAATTTGTAGCACACCACGTTACCGTTTCAGATTAAGTGCTAGCATAGAATGTGCTATTGCATTTATACACTGCACTCATGCATTTATACACAATCAATTTAAGTTTACTATAATGCATAGATCAAGATGCAGATGCTTTATTTGCAATATTTTCTATTCACATGGTAGTCTTGTTGGTCGATAAGGACTCATTGTAGGACAAATAATTCTAATACAACAGAATCGATAACATTTGTTCTACCTGAATGCAGTTGCACAATCCCTATATTGCTGATTAAATTACAGCTTACAATTGATTTTCATTTGTAAAGAATATAATGAATAAATTAGAGGTTGTAGGCCTACACATATATGTGCTTTGGAGTGTAATCGTTGTAATTTCATCATCTAAAGTCAAACTGGATGGTGTAAGTATAAGTAGATACATTTAATGACCGAGAGTGAGAGTTATTAAAGTAAGGGCTTTGACTTTGTGTCCTGAAATAACAGTAAGAGTAGCTTATTCTGTATTTAGTAGAAGATATGAGATCAAGTTCCAATTATTGCCAAAAAAGTTTTTTCATTGAATGTTTAAAGCAAGTTATAACTGAAAATGAAAAACACCAAAAAGTGACATTTTACCTTATGATTAAAAGATAACATCATTTAAACTAGTTTTGAAGAATTCTCTGTGAAAGTCATATATTATAAGTTTGTCACTATGTAATGTTTCATTGACATTGATGGAGATGACCCGATGATATGTTGGTCAGTCTGGGTCATAAAGACATTGAAGGTTTCATGGTTTTCTTTCCTGAATATCCCCAGTGGATAGAGGAATAAACCAAGGGTTAGTGTATCTATCTGTTAGTATGACATGAAAACTGAAATCCAACCATCCATGTACATATTGCAGTGCATATTAAAGTATTCTTTACAATTGAAACTCAATGGGGAATAATTAGAAAAGAATCCATAGTATTTATACATTTTTCTTTTGGAATCTGTTGAAAAAGATTGGTTAAAGGACATTGTCTCAACAATAGTAAGAGTTGTATAATCAATTGTACAGCAAGATTTATATAATCATACAAGATTTATTATATTCTGTAAAAATGAGAGAGACTGTAGATCTGAAGAAAGTACTAGGCTGGTGTTGGCAATCTGTGGATGTGAATGGTGTATCTGTGATATTGTGTGGAGTGATAAATAAAGATAAATTGATGTAGGATTAGATTGGTAGTGACAGTGAGACTAAACACAAATCTAGGTTTTCACGTTAATGCTATTTGTTCCTGGTTTTATGTTTATACTTATAAAAATCACTTGTTTTGTTTCTTTAATCTCTTACACAATACACACTGATTATCTACACTACAATATATTATGTTGTACTGTAGGTAATCAATGTGTATTGTGTAAGAGATTAAAGAGGATTGATTTACTCTATACAATAGATACAGACAGGGGATGCAGGGGATGTGGAATTAATCCCAACGCTAATCATAAAGAAAAAAACTTAAGCTCCGTCTTTATGCTGAGAAATAAAATAAGTCTTCAATTATATTGAGGTCACTCAAATTAATTGGAAATGGTTTTGAAATTGAAAGTTAGAAGTACAAATAACGCAAGTGGCTGGTTTTATATTTGCCTTTAAGCGGTAACATATGCAGACGGGAACCCTAAAAGCTGCTCTTCGCTTTCATCCACACTATATTTGTGGTCCCTGTCTTTTAGAACCCTGCCTCATAATTTAATGCAAATATTTGCTGGATTGATATCTAGTGTACTTTTTGTTAGTATTTGTGAGGCTTTCCATATTGCAGTTTGTCAGACTTACCATACATGTACTTAGTATTTAAACTAGATCACAAAGGTTGTCTTATTGGATTTTCTGTCAGTGTTATAATAATGATAGGGACATAATGTTCCATCTATAGGCCATCGGTTTGGAAAGTACATGTAGGCTATTGTCATTTTTTTTTCTTCATCTTTCAGATATTATAATATATTATCTTTGGGATAATATTATTTTTATTTTGGGTTGTCTCAAGAGTTTTACAAAGGTCCTAACTAATTAATCATTTATAGATACTGTGGCTACATGTATGTCTTATAAGTAGTCTGATATTGATTCAGTTTAAATCTATATGTCTGGTCTACTGTGTTGGATCCAAGTTTACAACATATATATGTATATATATATATCAAGGTCTGCTCCTAATGATTTTACTTTTAAATGACTGCCTGTTACTAGTATATTATTCTCCCAGCTTTCAACCTACCTATTATAGCCACTAGTGTTTTATTTTAGACAAGATCAATAACATTTCTATTCTTTCAACATTATTTTGAATTTAATTTCTTATTTTGCGTGTGTATAGGGAAGCGTGCTTGAGTCCATAACAATTCATTTTTAGCATTAACATTCTGACAAATAAAATTAAAAGATAGTATGTGTGAGAATGAAATAAATAAAGTTTTAGGGTCAATTTCAGAAATACTGTACTTTTTATACACCCACATGAAAATGTTGTAATACGTTGTCGTTGCAAGCCCTTCACTATATGAACTATCTACATACTACATTTCTCATCTGATCTTCTAAAAATTGATATGTGTTGTTTATATAAGTGAGATGAACAAGTGGTTTGATTTTCAACAATTTCTGTTAATTATTTCTTGAGTTACCTCCCCTGTTTCACCCCCCCTAGAATCTTCTGAACTGCGTGCCCTAATAAGTGTGAGATTTAGATGCATTATTTAAATTAATGAAACAAAGAAGACTCCTCGACAGTATTAGCTATCAAAGGGTGTAAGAGAGAAAGAGAGAGAAATGGGGTTTAACGTCCACTCGACACAAACTAGGTCATTTCGGGACTAATCAAAGGGTGTAAGGCTAAGGACATCAACAGTTACATGTAGGTTAAAAGAGTTTGGAGTTTGAAGGATTAAAGATGGATTATGTAAGATTTAGATAAAGAACTGGCCGTTTTGGCTATACATGTAACAGTTCAAAAATATATAGGCCTAATGCAAAATGAATACATTAAAAATTTCATTCAAATTACTGAACCAAGTTATCACTGTTTGTAGTTTTGACAAGATTTGTGCATTGATTGTTTATTATTGTAATCACGGCTCTGGTTATTGGAGACTTAGACTGGCATCTCCATTTTTGAATTAAATTGGCCGAACTGCGCTTATTTACTTAAAATCAGAGCCATCCGTTGTCCTAGAGAGAAGATTAATAAATGTCTAATTTATAATTTATTTAACATTTAAGGCTTGAAGAAAGAGCTGCACTAGGCAGATTTAGCTCTGGAATTATGCATCTTTAAATAAATGTATAGAATTAGAAACACAACAGTGGTTTGTCTGTCTACTATTTCAGTAAAAGTGATGAAATTCTAATGTAGATAGCCTTTATCTAAAACAGGGGTAGAAATATTTTATCTACCTAACATTCTAGTAAAACTATTTATTATATTAAAGAGGTGCTGACAGAATGTGTGTAACTGTCTTCAGCTACTGAAAACTTACACAATCAGCTAATATTACCTGGGAAATTGTGGAATGATTTAGGTGTAAATTCTCACCTTAAAGCATTTTAAGATTGTGGATTTCTTTTTCTATTGCAATCAGCTAATGTTACCTGAGAAATTGTGGAAAGATTTAGGCGTAAATTCGAACTTTAAAGCATTTTAAAATTGTGGATTTCTTTTTCCATTACGAACTGGAAACATATAGATTTAACCATGTATCTATCCTAGGGGTGGGGGAGTTTATCATGCATAATAATCCTTAGAGGGAATTTGTTCCCAGGGGTGAGGGAGGGGACATGCACTGGTAGAAAGTTCAACTTATAATATGTACTTGTCTGTAAGATTGATGTTAGACATGTAATAGTGGTAATGGTAAGTTAGTGAAAACAACACAAAAGGTGCAGTGGGACAACTTTCATTTCTACATCTAAATGCTAAGTGTTTTTTTCTGAATTAAACATCATGTCTATTTAGTAGTGTTGATTTTACTATTATCAAACAACTTTGCTGCAATTTAAGCACATTTTTACTTAGTTGAAATGTATTTATCCGGTTCAAAACACATGATGAAGACATTATTGTACAAATCAGTCAGACAAACTACAAATAAACTACCATCCTATAAAACTACCATACTTTATTTTTTTACCTTCAATGAGACCAGATTTCCAGATTTTCTCCAAATAAACCAGATTTAAGTTACTCCAGTTCTTTCCAAACAAACAGGATGAAATACTTTGCACAAAACAACCATGCTGACAGACTTTGTTTAATTAATACAAACAAACATATTTTATTCTATGCAGAAGGGAGGAAAGATCAACTTAAATGACCAATGCCAGTACAAAACAGTGATTTGAAAATAGAAATTCAATCCAAGTAGTTCACTCCCCTGGATACTCACATGATTTTAATGCGTAAAAGCTCATAACCTGCTTCATCACAGATTTAAATTAATACGAGAATGTAAAAGTCCATTTGAAAAATAGATTATTTATTTTCTTTGAAAAATAGATTTCATGAATGGGGCCTGCCTATAAATGACATTCTTTGTACACATATTTTTTGTCATTCAGTTGGAAAATAGTATTACTCATTCACAATCTACATATTTATTGTGATGAAATATATAACTGCTCATTAACAAATAAAATGGTATCAATTAACACTGCTGAATGAATTATTTACAACATTTATTATGTAATATGAATTACATAAATAGAATAAGATCATTATTATAATATAAGAGTATGTCAAACTGAATAAATAGTGTGTAGTTTAAATTATGGTTTAATCATATAGATCTACAAAGTGCATACATGATGTCTCCAGCTTGTATTGCCCTATTGGTGTATCTACTGCATATCTACCCCACCCCCATCTTTATGTCTGAATGGAGATTCTGTTTTCGACGCCTTTCTTCTAAAAACGGAAGTCGGTGGCACTCCATTCACTCCATATATACCGGTAACACAAATATGAGGTGACATTTTACAAAAATATTACATACGAACCAAACCCAAGTGAAAAACCCTTTCCTTATTTTTTGATAACTGAAGTATTTAAAGCAGCTTGAGCCATTCCTTGTATAACACACAAATTAAATGGCACCTTACAAAAACATTACATAAAGTATATCAATTTTCTGGATAACCTACTTTGGGGTCAGATAGGTATTGGAGTAGCTTAGGGATCGCTTTATGCTCCTATCAACTCCATTTCCAATAGATCATGACCAAAATGATAGTCTTGAATTAAGAAATATGTTTTTCTCCAATACTTTAGTACATCATGAGCCACACTTCCCTTCATTTATTTCTTTGCTAGACTGGCAATGCTAATGCCACAGACATGTTAATAGTCTCAAGTAAGGTTGGGGATTATTATAAAAGGGTTGAGTAGAATTAAAACATTTCTACTGGCCAGATAAGTGAATCCAATTGCTTCCTTTATTAATTTTGATTTTCATACCTAAAAGTTCTATAGATATTAGGTAGCACCAGAAAACAGTAGCAATCGGAAATGATATATGATGAAAAAAGATTAAGGTGACGACAAACACCCCTCACTTCAAAAGAAGAGATACAAAAACTAATCCCAGTAATCAGTATGCTTATCATCTAGACATACTGTTCTGTAGACAAGACCTACACCTTCTAGGTTCACCAAGTTAAGTATATAGAGGGTACATAGAAATCTTGTTAAATTGCCTTCCATGCTTCCTTATCACCTTGGTTTTTTTTTCCTATCAGATTATCAAGCTCTAGTGGTAACATCACCTTATCGGTCAGATAAAGTTTTTAGACCTACTCCTATGATATTTAGGTTTTTTTTGTTTTCTCTTATTATTTTCTGTACCTTATCTGTCTACATTAAACATGTAGGAACTACATCTGTGTTGATTTACTTGGTATATAAATCATTATTTCACTTACACCCACTCTAATTTTTTAATATAAACTACAGATAATGGTCAATTTACTATTTTTATGTACAAGACCATACCAAAAAATAATCAGCTTGGGATCAAAGGAGCTGTGAGGGGCATTGAACAGCCAACATTTCACTTCTTTAGATGACATCTAGAACTATGGTTAACTACCGGTATACATAACGAAACACAACACAAGATACATGTATATAACTAGTTCTCTGTTATTTAATAACGATGTTTTGTAACACATACAGGTCACATTTAACCTGTAACTTGTGTTTTGTTATGAATTGCCTACTTTTATTTTTGCCCATTGATTTGGGTTTTTTCTAATTGGTATTTTTTTGTGAGTAAAGATGAAAGATATAGTGTATGTAGAGTTTTTTCCTCCTCCTCCTAATCAGGTATTCCCTCCTGAAATGCATTGAATGAATAATAGTTCTAGTTACCAAGATAATTGTAAAACTGCCTCACGTAATACTGTAATTGCAATCCCCCATTATTTAAAAAAAAACAGAAATGACTATTTCTCCTAGAGAATTGATTCACAGCATGACACCATAAGAATGGATCACCTTTTCATAAATGCATTTGAATTCTGAGTGATACCTTCCTATTTTATTCTCATTAAGAGAATTTTGTCACAAACCAGATTGTTGAAGAGATCAAGTTGGCAAATGACTGCACTCAGTGATGCATCATAATCAGCATTATCAAAAGGGTATGATCCATTGTGACTCACTAACCTGGAAGTACAGTGTTCAATCCATGCGTTGGCCAAGAAAGTTCATCTGGATTTTCCAGTGTGGTTCCACCTTGTCAGTGGTGCTATCCGATGGGTCTGGCAAGGGACAATGTATAGTCATTGGGATGGGGCAAAAACCAAGGCCTCATGTATACATTGGTGTATATAAGAACCCTTGACAGTTCGAATTCCAATTAGGAGTAGATTGTAGCGCCGCTGTATGAGCAAAATTTGCCTTAAAGCAAATTGTATGGTGTATGCCCATTTTCATTAGCCCCAGTCAGAGCAGAACAGTAGGACCTTAATTTTGTACAGACAGCACCATTTCCGCCTACCCTTCATCCGTTTTCAAGTATATATATGGGACCTCTGTGCTGTACCACTGGAATGCCTAGTTAGTGAGCCGGCACCCTACACACTGAGCCACAGTGGCTCCTTCAAAAGATACCTTGACACAATCTGCACGGTGTCATCAAACCGTGCTGAAAATTGTTCAAATTAAATTTTTGCCTCTCTTAAATAATTTTGTGATGGTCTCAATACTGGTGTGAATTATCATTAAGCAATATGAATATCATAAATCAAAAGCTTTACTGCATTCCATGGAAGGTGACTTCATAACCAGCATAATTTGAAGCAGCGACATGAAAGGGGCAAATCATAGTACTTAAAAAATATCTGTAACTAACTGTCAACTCCCTGTTTTGGGGGGTCCTTAGACACAAGAAGCTGTTCGTCATGTGTTGTCTGTTAACCTTTTATATTTTCACCTTCTTCCCATAAACTGCCTGATGGCGCTTAAACCAAATATGACAGGTGTGTTCTGGTGGCGCTTATTCAGATCTGTTCAAATGTAGTTTAAGGGGGGCTGGGTAAACAGTGGAAGATTAATAATCAGAAACACCATTTTACTACAATAGTATGTATAGCAGTGGTTAACGAGCTGACCAGTGCTTCATGAAAATGCCTTTATCATGATTAGTGTTTTTTTTATGCTAAAAGTACCACCGTCAATACAGTTTGTCTTACATTACAACATTGAATTTAACAAGTGATAGGGTATCTTGTGGAGTACTGTGATTTGCTGTTTTATTATTTGATTGACAATGACAGGACAAATGAGATCAGTTAGTCTGTAACATGTTTTGATGGATATCATGGTTTTATCAACAGTGTAGTACCAGGTACTTCACTCATAAACAAAATTTATAGTCTTTTTGCTTAAAATAAAAGATGAATGTCTTTGACATCAACAGTTCATACTAATAAAAACCTACAATACTTACAAAACCTGTTAAAATACGCCCACATTTGTCCCACTTTTTTTGTAAACACTTAAGAAAAAACCCGTCATATATCAAATTTTCTTGTGTACCATTTTTTTTTAAATTGAATTATTTTGCCGTTTACAGTTTTACTTTTATGGAATGATTAAATACTTGGTGGGAGTTTTGATCTAGGCAAGACCTTCCCTACTATTCAGTTCCAATAAGTGGCCAGGTGTGTTTATATGATTGCATACAAAATGATTAGGTATGGTCAATACCGGTATGGCCAATACCGTTTATGGTCATTATTGATGAAAGCAAAAAATTAGGACCCAGTTTTGTATATATGTTGTAGTTCAGATAGAGAGAGAGAGAGAAAATGGGGTTTAACGTCCACTCGACACAAACCAGGTCATTTGGGGACTAACATATGGTTTCAATTTTATTTCAATAATTTGCTTGCCCCTAGGGGTCTTTAGCAGTGGGAGGAAACCGGAGTGCCCGAAGGAAACCCACGAGGTTGAGAAGGCACCCCTATCTCCATGCCACATATGCTCTCACCAGGGATCGAAACCACAGCCGCAAGCCAGAGGTGACCTGTAGTTCAGATAAATTTTGAAGTAGGCCTACCAAGATGAGGTCAGAATACTCCTAAATTTGAAATACGTCACATTTGTAATCAAAAATTGATAAATATTTAAAATATGTTTACCGTGGTTATGTCAATGACATCATATCTTGCAAGATCCAAGTGCTGGAATGGAAATCAATGCATTATGTTACTAAAAAATACATTTGAAAATGCATTTGTGGGGTAAAAGTAGTGCAAACTAATGTATTTAATGCTTTTATTAAAAGAGTTATCTAACCAATATATTTATATGCTCTTCTCAAGCACTTAGGTTAAGTAAGATATGTGAAGTACATTAGAAATGTTGATCAAATATACATAGAGTCATCCGGAAAGATTTTTACTTGCCATATTTTATAATTTATTATGATTCAAACAAAAGATAGCCAACATATAGATGAACCCACATACTGATAAACCAGCATATATATATTTTCACCGCCATAGAAATATTTTAGCAGGAATATTTCAACACCTCATAGGCATGTTAGAAAAATTTCATTGCATCTTACTTTTTTGTTATCAAATTCAACTTTATAGAGTAAATAGTTAATAATAACATATCCAAAAACTGTTTTATTTATGAAATAATTTGACATTAAACAGATAAACTTGTGATAATATTAGATCATTTTTTTTCTTTTCTACAGTTGAAAGAAAATATTCTCACACTTTGCCATTTTTTCTTGTGATTCTTTTTTTTACATCACAGTAAATATTCATGCATTGAAAGGTATATTAGGCTATGATTGTGCATTTTAATGATTTATCCCTATTGTTTTAAACATATTTTATTATAAAAGATTACAGCCAGTACAACAAGAAATGGAACAAAAGTTACCATGGCTCACAAGTACTATACATACTACTAGATACGTATATTAAGAAAATTAGGTAAATGTATGGTCTAAGTGAGAGTGATGAGACTTGTGTATAGTTTCATTACATCAAAACCTTGACTAAGTTTGATAATAAGCGTTTTCTGTTCAGGTTAAGCACTTTGATTGGTCAAGATTTTGGACACAATGACCTTGATTCTAATTGAGTGAGATTGATGAAACTTGGTGTAAAATTTCATTGCATCAATACCCCGAGCATTTTCTTGTAATTAAATCAAATTTGTTGAGTAAGGCTATAGTACACAATATACTTCTTTTGATTGAGGTAGAATGCTCAGTGTATTGATTTTAATTGGCGGAGAGTGATGAAACTCCTGAGTATCGTTTTTTTTTTACATCAACACCATAACTCGGTTGGGTCATGAGCATTGTCTGGTAAAGTTTTATTGCTCAGTGCTTTACAAAAAGATTAATGTCATTTATAAGACCCCAGGTGATCCCTGCAAAGGTTACTCATTTATAACTTTATGCCCTAATCAAAATCTAGTACATAAAGGAATGGTAAATGCTTTTGGTTCTGATAGATTTATTCAGTGACTATACCATTTACTGGTATTCTTGTTAGTTCTACTCAAATGGGCGCAATAAATGTCGACTATCCTATTAACAGGAAGTAGATCTATGTGATTATACAGTCTGATACATAAACCATTCACAAAAATAAAATAAGAAACAACTGAGATCCAAAGGATTAGAAATAAAGGGATATGAATGAGATTTTATGGCATATTAAGTGACATGATGGGTCTTTCTGTTCCAATCAAGATATCTGATTTATTTTATGGGTCGTGTAATAGGATACCATAGTTAATATTAATTGCTTACAACTTTGAATTTATTTTGATATTTGGGTTATATTTTGACAATTTTAATTATGATAAACCAACTCTTTGCCCACATTGGTAGCCTAAATTACTTGCTCCTCACAGCATTTTCATTCTGTTCATACCTCAAGTGCTTTTATCTTATTATACCCCCGCATGAGGATTTATTGTGCCCTCTCCCCTGTCTATCTGGACTCTACAGGTCACAGTTTTTATTGGGTTTTTATGAAACTATATATGTTTATATCCCAAAGATTTTGGTTTTGTTTTGGCAGGTATCAGACCTTAACATTTTCTTTCATTCATGCTATCTGGTGATTACCATTATTAAGGTGAATGACCGCAAGTTATGCTTCAAAATGTAAGATAGCACTGGTATTTCAGACACAAGCGTAATACTACAGTAAAATATGATGATTTTCTAATAATGTAATAGAATACATGTGTGTAGGGTAATAAAAGTTAATGGCTGACACAAGTAGTTTCCTGTTCACATTTCATAAGGTATATTTTTAGCTGGGGACAAAACTGTAAGTTTATGTATTGATGTATGTAAAAGAATGTAAAACATAAGATAATGGTGATGATATTGTGTTCAACATCTGGCGACTCTCTTCAGTTCATAAGTAAAGCAAACATGTTTATTTTTTTCTGTGGAAATTGAGATGGACCATGGTACAAACAAGTTCAACAGATGGTGTTAACTCAAATACATATGCTAACTAGCCAGACAGAATAGATATTTGTTGTCATAAATATCAAGTGAAAAATAATTAATGAATGTTTCTTATTTATTTTGAAATAATGTAGTTCCTTTTGTTTTCAACTTCTCTCCCTATAAATAAACCTCATTAGTATTGTTTAATTCAGTTTACATTCAAGGTACCCTTTTTGTGTCCCATATCTTTTGTGGAATGAAAGGGTTATCTGTAGAAGGTGTATATAGCTTAAACAAAGAGATATGTGTATTTTATCAACCAGATTATATTTATTTAAACATTTCTCTTGACTTCAGATTCAGATCTATACAATCTTAATTAAAAACTAAAATTGAAGAATGTTCATTGTTTTAATTCCTACAATGTAAAGATATTCCAACAAAAGAAGTTTATAGGGGACATGACAGTATCATCGCTAAGAAGATTGTACAAAATGATATGGTTACATAAATGAAGCTTTGATTACAAAATAAAATATTCTGGAGTTTTCGTTTGGTGAGAATATTAATGGCATTAATCCATAGGTTCCTGGTGAGTTTTCATTTAGTCCATGTCTATTAAATTAAAATATAACTTTCGTATTTATTTTCAGGGTTTAGCTTAAACGTGGAGCCACGTGATGTTATTAACCTCATCGAGTCTCTCAATACATCAGATGGGAGTACATATAAATTTACCTCAGGACCTAATAACAATACACTGGCTATTGAATTGGATGGTAAGTATTAGAATATATTACTACCCATAATATCAATTAAATCAGGTCTGGGTTCATAATACTCAATCCAACTTGACTTAGAATTAACCTGATTTTGCTCTTTAACTTCTAAACTTGGTGTGACAATTGTTATTTAGCGGAAAGCCTTGATGAGCATATTTTGCTTAGGCTAAGAAAAGATTAGCAATTGCATTGCCCAAGATATTTTGCTTGTTGGATTAATAATGTCAGTTTGAAAGTGTGATGGAGTTCTATTTTCTAAAATTAACAACTGAAATTTTCAATAATTCGTCCAGAAATCTCCATTACGTTCTCAAAAGCTGAAATTCCATGCCTGTCAAATAAAATTTCTGACTTGTTTTAAAAGTTCACCAATTATAGGGATCAAAATCAAAAAACGATCCTAATATGCAAATTTAGTCAAATCAACCATATCCACCAGCGGTGACCAGCTGCAGGGATGACAAAAAGGCTCTTGTACTAAGAAACTGGGTCTCTCTCTGAGATCAAATTATGGTTGTTGCGATTAAGGTCTTGTTCAGATCTGTCATGCAATAAAATCATTACCATGTGTTTTTAGCTGTTATGTTTCCCATTCATGTATACCATAAAAATAAAATTAATAGAACAGTTTCTCTATCTAATTAAAGTCTCTGATTGTCATTTGAAGGATTTTTAATCTCTTGTTAATTAAAATAATTTGAAATTTTTTTGATTATTTAGCATCATCTTCAGATAATATGAACAAGTCATTGTCACCTAACATCTTTGCTAAAATACTTTCAATGGTCCTCTTTTAAATCTGACTGATCCAGGACGGGCCTGTTCATTAATGAAAGTGGTGTGCATTGGAATTCCTTGTTTTACATGTAACAAAGGTGTATTTTAAAAGTGCTCAAATATCCACTCACTGCAATAATAAACAGTATTTTCAACATAACCGTTTAATGAAAATGATTTATTTTGGAATTATGTTCATATACAGAAATAAATGTCTTGTGGTATCATCCTGATTTCAAATTTTTTTTCTAATTAAATGTTTAATAATCAATTAGAGTAAGTTTTAGCGTGAAGTAAGCAGTTAAGAATTAAAGGGGTGTTCCCACTTTGCCGGCAGGCTTTGATGTCAAATTTTGCCGCTAATCCAGAGTTAATCCTAGAACAATGGTGTTATAAACTATAGTCCATATCTTTTTTATGTATAAAACTGTATTGATTTTAACACATTGAACTTTTATTGAATAACATTAAAATATATTGATTTTAACATTTTAACAAATTTAACATTTATTAAATAATTTACACATATAAAATGCATTACAATTTACATATTTAACTTTTATCAAATTGCATTATATGATTTATAAATAAATGCTTTACAACATAACAATCATTTTACAGCCCCACTAAATAGGAAATATTGTTCCATACTGATTTCAAATGGTCAATTCTTGTATCAAGTTGTCGATATTTCTTAACTCGAGACCTTTTGGTACCACCAAATGATATCTGTGAAATGGTGATTTCGTGTTTGAAGGCATAACTCCGGTATGAACTGTGCTCAAAATGTCATTAATTAGTTGGTTATTAATTTTATTAAGAGGGATTAAGAGCTCATTAACGCTGAACACTAGTGAACAGTTCTTGAATGACTACTTTTAAACAGACTATAGTTTTAAGATCAATTGAAGGATTAACAATGAAATACTGTCTGAAAAATATAAATCAACAGCTTTAAATGAGTAATATTGGTCTTAAAAGAGATAAAAGAGATATGTAACCCTCTTTTGTTAAAATCATGCTACAAATACAATGGCATGTATTTTAAAACGGTTTTGAGAAACTAATACACAGTTAATATACTGATAAACTATTGTTAGTATTACCCCAAAATATCTAGAATTCTGGTTTTCATACTTCTCTTATTTGACTTGTTGAGTAGTACTATATGTATACAAAATACCAACCACCTTGCATAACTCAACCAACAGTCATCAGGTAGACATGATATGATGATTGCGTGTTGATGGTTAGGTACTGGTAAATGTGGTGAATTGACAATATTGAAATGAAACCATTGCTTGAAGGTTATTATTACAGGGCTCCTGGTGCAATTTTTGGAACCACTGAATAAGTTTTGCCATCATAATCCATTAAATGTTCAGAATATGTGAGAATGGATTAAAACAATTTGATATGTCATTATTGAAATGAAACATTACAGTTCAGAGTAATATTGAAGCAATTAATAAGCCTAGGAGCTTGCACTTGATTGTACAAAAAGCAGCACCTGTGCCACCGAAAAATAGAGGGGATGAATTAACTAAACAGTATATCCCACCTTAAGGTGATTAAAATAAAATGTGATAATGAGATTTTAAGTATTGATGGTGATGAGAGTGTTACAGATTAAGACTGTTTAAAGTGACACATGTTAATCTAATGTTTAAAACATGATTTATTGCAAGCAGCTGATCCTTACAATAAACTTTCAAACTTTGATTCATATCCAAAATCAACACATCCCACCCCACTTGGGTATGTAACACAATTTTATCTTTTACCTTACATTTCTTATTAGAAAAAAACAAGTCAAGAAGCCAACTGAGTTTGTCTGGGGTTGTGCATTTAACTTTTTAGCCTTTTCATTAATGAAAGTGGCATGCATTGGAATTCCTTGTTTTACATTAAAATGTGTAAGAGTCATGTAACGAATAAGATAGGTGTATTTTACATGTGCATAAATATCCTCTCACTGCAATAATAGACTGTATTTTCAACATAACTGTTCAATGAAAATGATTTATTTTGGAATTATGTTCACATACAGAAATAAATGTCTTGTGGTATCATCCTGATTTCAGATTTGATGTGTATTATTTCGAGAGTATTTAACAAAGTGAATAGAAGTACTTGTAAATGCCAAATGAGATAAAGTATGAGCTATCTCAAATCATTTACTGTGTAATCTAATATAATTTCATTGAAAACAAAAAAGTAAGTTAGGAGGTTTCAAACAAAAATGATAGGAATTACATGGTAGATCCGTTTAAAATGAAGATAGACAAAGACTGAATGATAGGCTATATAAACCATGGTTTTACCATATGAGATTACAGTAACCTGTTATTTGATGTAAGATTTACTGTGGAATGGTATGTATAAGAAAACAGCACATTAAAGGCCAGAAACAATAGGATATGTTTGTAGATGCATCCCTTCCATTCCTAGACAGACAAATATTTAGGTCACTAGTTGATTTATGAAAAATTAAGCATAGTTTGGGTCTACCTTATCACAAACTAATTATCTAACAAGCTTTGTGTGCAAGGCAGTGTAACACATTTTGATAACCAATGGGTTATCTTTTGGGTCTTTCTCAAGACTATAAAGTCTGAAATGAAAAATTCAATGTTTTACAAAAATTGAATGTCTTCATCGGTTCATCTGTGGTACCCATGGGTAATGTGATGGTGGTCTTGTACTTTTCGATTTGGCGGAGATTCAGCAGACTGGTTGCCAGGTCTGTTAGAATTGTTATTATGATTGTCTGTAAAGGGTAGGAGATCCAGACACAGACTAATGCAATACAAATATAGATCACTTAGATTTTATGGATAAAAAAAAATGATTGGCACAATCTTATTCGTCTAAAATTACCCAGCATTCCTAAATTTTATTACTTTAAACTACAAGCTAATTTCTTTTGTAAAAGTAAATTTTCAGTGCCCACTAAAAACTATGTATAAAAATAACGGTAACTAAAGGACAAACATATTAACTACATGTATCTATTGGTATTTCTATAAAGGACAATAAGAATATTTAACAGCTCTTCCTAATCAAATCTAGGTATTAACTGAAACTGTCAGAGTGGGTGCGTAGCTATATATTTGTCCCCCGCCCCTCGTAGAAAGCAGGGGACTATTAAAATGGGTCTGTTTGTCTTTCCGTCTGTCTGTCCAACACACTCTTTGGGACACAATATCTTCCCTTCTAATAGAGCTAGAATGTTTGAACGTGGTGTAGGTGTTCAGTAGGTCAATGCCTTGATGGAGTTCGAAGATGAGCATTTTCGGCTTAGGGTAAGCAGAGATAAGCAATTTGATTTGTTGATGCTTTGGTACACGATAAGTTTACCAGTAGTTCTAATTGAGTGAGAGTGATGAAATTTTGTGTATATTTTTGTCAATACCATGACTAAGTTAGATAGTGAGCATTTTCTGATTTGGGTAAGCAATTTGACTGGTCGAGACTTTGGAACACAATAACACTCATTCCAATTGCGGTAGAATGTTCAAACTTGGTGTAGGTGTTCACCAGGTGAATGTCTTGATGGAGTTTGATGATGAACATTGTCTGCTTATGGTAAGCAGAGATAAGCAATAAGTTTGATTGATGCTTTGGGGCATGATAACTTTGGTTTTAATTGATTGAGAGAGATAAATTCATTATATCATTTACGTTGACTAAGTTCAATGATTAATTAATCCCATGTCACTTACAAGCTACATATGATCTGTGTGCAACCTCGACATGACTTTAAAGGAAAATGCACTGGTCAGTAACCATACCATGACGTGATAAATAGACAATTGCTGACAGTTATTGAGACGAGCATGGAAGAGATGGGAAACAAGCAGGGAAGGAAAAGAGAGGAGCAGAGACTGTCAAATGGGCTCATTCGAGTTCAGCTGCTGTCGAGGCAGAGCAGAAGGGTGGAATGCTTGAAATATAGACATGTACCATGTTTATGTTTATTATTTATGTTCCTGATGTAGTTTAGTTTCTTTTTGATTTATGTACCCCAATGTTGTCAAAAATAAAACCAATTTATGATTGATTTGGATACCTGGAATATTTTTTGTTAGAAAAAAATTAAAATAGAAATGGACCTTTAATAAACTATGTTATGAATTGACTAAATTGAAATACCATAGTTATTTTATAACAAACCCATTTATTTAGTTAAAATCTTAACAATTTATTTAAGTCTTTTCATAATTGCTGTTATGGTTACCAGAAACACTTAAAGCTACCAGATGGATGGGATATCTTAACTTTTGATTAGATTACCTAAGGTACAATAAAATAAAACATAAAACAGCTGTAGATTGTGAATAATCTTTTTGAAAATTAATATTAGTACTTAATGTGAAGTGAAATTTGTCCTGAATTTCATATAAATGTTAAACCAATCAAGTTGTATCATCAATTTCAATGTTAATAGAGCTTTAAAATCACACTAAAATGAGCACACTCTTTCAAAGTGAATAAGCTGAGAAACATTCACTCCATAAGCTGCTGATGGCTGTATGCTTCTGCATCTGAATATAAAAGCAAATCGGGACGTCATATATTTGCTTGGTTTTTAATGTAATTCACTTGTATATATATTTCAAAATACAATGTGGTTATGCATTTGTGCATTTCTGAAATATTACCAGGGTTGAGTTTTGATTAGAGTTTGAGAGGTGGCATATGCCAGTTATTGCTTTATTCGTTTTTTCCAAAATTTTCGTCTTTTTACCCATGATCTGACATTTATGTTCGGATCAATCTAACTGATGCCAAATATTTAACTGTTGTGCTAATTTCATTAACCAATATTAGTCGTATTAATACCAATTACGGTAATTGATTACATGATTTTATTATGGTACATGTAATTAGGTAATATGTTAATATGAACTAAGAAAATGTGGACCGAATGTCAGTTGATCAACCAAAATAGTTTGTAGGCAAATTTGAAGCGTTAAGTTTGAGCATTTTCAGCTTCTCCTCCTCAACCACCTTGTTATATTAACAAAATTTAACTACTGATGATATAAATTTGTGTACTTTTTTCAAAATCAGTTATCTCCAAATGCTCTGTGACATTGAAGAATCAATATGTGCCCTTTTTCTTAAAAAAAAGATACATAAATGAAAATCAGGTCATTATCCAGTTGAAGGAAAAATCGTACTGGTAATTTTTAAGGTTTATGTTACAAAAAGGGTTTATGTTATCATTTAAATTCAGTTAATTGACAATTGTAGCTTGAATAAAGTTTAAACATATTTTCAATACACAAAATGTTTTTATTTTAATCACATCAATTATCACCTGTTGTATTCCACACCAACACGTATATCACTTGCATATGATTTGATGAAAGCTGTTTCCGTTATTAAGTACATTATTGTTCATTTTAAGTCCGATCTGATTACATAACCTCTTTCAAATGATTTTGCACTCAAGAGGATGCCTCCATACAGATACAGTGTTTCATAATAATATTGACAAAATTATGGATAATTGACATTTTTGACAAAAATGATCCTACTTTAACTTAATCACCAACAAGAGCGATTTTTTGTCAATAGCACCCAAACTATTGAAATATTGACAAAAAACCCCTGCTCTTGTCATTTCTTGTGGGTGATTAGTAGGACCAGTTTGTTGTCTTGATAAGTGATGCAGCACACAGCTATTACTGTTAAGTCTGAACAGCATATGGGGTTTTTGACAGTTTTAAGGTTGTAGCCAGGTTATATATAGCATTTCTATATTACTAGTTCACTGATAGCACTAGAAAAAGGTTGAATTTGTGTCTGTTATGTGTTAACATTAGATAAACAGGTTGTTTTTTCTCGTCTAAATACAAGTGTTAACATTACCTTTATACAATACTAATATACAGGGAAGCAATGGAAATGCACATCTTTTATTAATGCATTATTCTAGATTTTTTTGAGGCATAAACTTTAATCTTACAATTCTGATGTAACAATATCAGATCTCGTCAATAACATGTGATAAAGATGTTTTCACAACCACGTAACTGCACCACAAATCAATTCTCTTAATTAAACACAACATATTTGAATTCAACAGTTCTGTGAAACAGGTAGACACCTGAACACTTCGTTAATTCAATCAGGTTGCAGCACTGCCAGAAGAGTGAAAAAGGACCCCACAAGCAGCCATTCAGACCCTTCTGAGGTTTCACTCATTTGTCTACATTTCACTTTAAAGTTGTTGTGGCCTTGTTGATTTTCTTGGTGTCGCTAAATGTCCAACTTACTATCATGTCAAAAATAACATATGTCAACTGCAACATGTCCCACTTCATTGAAATTATTGATCAATAGTTTCTTTTCATCAATTGAAATATTTTGTGTAATTGATAATACATGTAGTAATAAACAATTGTGTAGGGCTAAAAAAGAATTGAGGGAACAGAAAATATTGGTGAAAAACAGTGGTGTTAATCCTAAATGACAAGTGAATGTACAACTAATATAAGTGCTATACAGTTGTGAAAGAAAAATGGAAGTGGGCAGTTATTTTTGTGACAATATTTTTTCACAATTAATGCCACTATGCGGCAAAATTACTTTACCTCAAAGTTTATGGGCTAGAATTACCTCAGTTGAAGAAAGAGAATGAAAATTTTGAAACATTTAATGAAGCTTTCTTATATTTTTTTATGTATTTCACAACATCACATAATTGTTAGTTTGGATTTACTTGAAATTGTTGAGGAACGCCATCCTGAATCCAGGACAAAATCATAGAATGATAATTGCTTTTAGATTCTAGACCAAAATGACAAGTACTTAACAAAGTCTGACCCACATTTGCAAATAACCCATTCCTCTCCTCACGTAACTCCTCTACTTGGAAATATATGGCCACACCTAATAATAATGTATGCTAAATGGTCAAAAATGAAAATATGCAGTACAAGATTAAACGCAGGGTCAGATTAGAAAGAAACACTTTCAGTGTGTCAACTATCTTCTATTTAAGGTAATACTGTTTATGAATGGAATTCTTCACATGTCTTATCAATGACATACAGTCTATTTATAGATGTAAAAGGAATCTGTATGCCACCTACAAGTAATCATGATATGGCATAAGAAACATTTGCTGGAAAAATTGTTCTTTCTAAACATGTAGGAGTTTACATGTATGTGTACAAATGCCTATGATTTCATGTATACTCCATTTTTTTTACATGCTTTTGCTGATAAGATACCTGGTAGTACAGAAGTCTAGACATAATACAATTTATTGCATAAAGGTGTCAAGAGTTTGTTCCATCTATTTGAATATGCATGCATGCTTTCAGGTAGTGATGCTATTTTGAGACCAAGAATATGTCAAACATCTGGAAGTATCTGAAGGATCTTGTTGTTTTAAACTAAAAGGCAAATTTATCAACAAATAATTCAGCTAAAACAATAAACTCTACATCTTTGTTAGAACAACAAAAAAAAATATTGGCGAGCTGAATTTCTAAAGGGGCTTTGACTTATCAATGAATAGTTTTGAAATAATATGATTGGAAGTTAAAATAAGTATAAAATGGCAATAAAACAATAAAAGTTGAGTCACTGCCAAAAACTGCATATGAATGACTACCGTCTAACAAACTTGACAAACAGTGACTCTAGCATAGGTATGTCCTCGTCAACCTGTGTCTGTGAATTTAGGGTTAACAATCAACTTTATGAAACTGTAAAATGATATCAAGAGGGAGGAATGTGATATATGGAGATAAGGCAGCTTGAATATGCAAATAAAAAGCAACATTATGTTAGAATAGATCTTAGTTATGTTCTCCGAAAAATTATTGCAATCCACAATATTGTGTCGCCCCAGGGTATATTCAGCCGGCATGTCCAAAAAAATATAAAGGTGGACTACATGTTCTTGGTCCTACTTAAGAATTACCTCATGAAGAAGTAGCTAGTGTATTGAGTATTGTCCATTATTGAGAAGATGCTAAATGTGAGTGTATACATTATTGACTTTATTTTAGGAATATTCTGTTTTAATAATTATTTTTGTTTGTTTTTCAGAAACCGTTCGACACGTAGCACTGCCAGAACGAATTGTTGATCAAGCTTTAACCTTTTTATCACAACATACAGATATCACATTTTTAGCAACAGTTCGTCAAGAAATAGGCGATTCTGGAAGCATAATAGCATTTTCATCAAACATTATCAGGTATGTTACACGCTTACATTAAATTGTGGTCATATTGTCATCATCCCTACATGTTCGTCTATCCATTCATTGATTTGAAATTTATAAACAATATTTATGCTTATGAGACAAAGAAACCAATTTATTTTCAACAATTTCTGGTGATTATTTTTGGAATTCTTGAGCATTTTGAAAAAACGTTTGGCCCCTATTAACGCTAAGGTTATCTCATCTGATTGATTTTAAATGTTTGATCATTTTTTTTGTTTATGAGATGAAAAAGCCTATTCATTTATGTGTTAGGTTTCCTCCCACTGTTAATGACCCCTGCAGGCAAAGTAAAGATATACTGTATTTAGCCCATTTCTTATTCTATTCTATCAGTTTCAATGATTTCCAGTGACTTGAACAGATTAAGTTATCATAAGATGAGATGTACATGATTTTTTTAAAAAAATGTTTCATTCTAATAATTATTTAGGGTTTTTTTTGCCCAGTTTAAAGTCTCTGTTAAGGCTCCTGTTACTTACAAAAGAATAAAAATGTGACAACTTTTGTGATTTGTTGCTTTGTAACCTATCTTTAGCATGTTTAAATATACAAAACCCAAGATCAATATTCCAGTACTTAATGATTTAAAGCCATGTTGAAAAAGGTCATCACTGACAAAAATGGTCCAAATGATACAAGATAGCCATACAAAGCATTGAAATACAAAAATCATAGACAGCAGCTTATATGAAAGGGAAATATGGAGCAAATTTGAAAAGGATCCTTAATGCCTTCAAGAAATCTGTATCTATCATGTTCACAAGCTGGAATAAAATTGGTTTCCCCTTTGTTTAGGCTACCAAAAAACTAACCCTGATTATTTTCGGTTAGACTTTGAGGTATTTGATTGAAGGTTGACACACTGCTGTATAAAGCAGATCGAGAGGACGAGTTTGCATGTCATGGGGTCCTGATAAGACCAATTCCATCTATGGGTTTATATATGCATAGAAATATTTTTCCAGTATCAGCCTCTTAACTTATAGATGCATGAATTATACAATTTGTAATACACAGGTTGTTTTGACCTCTGTCTGAATGATGCTTGAATCCTATTTTGTGGATAGAGCAAATATATAAAGTCCATTAGTAGATAATTAATATCAATATTTGGAAACTATTCACTTAAATGAAGCAAATGATTATGTTAAATATTTACATGAAATACATTACATTTACATTAATACCATTGAAGTATTAGTATATGTATTAATAAATTATTCCCCTTTTCTTCTGATTTAATGATATATAGTGGTAAATGTACCTTAAGGTAATAACTCAATCAAATTTAATTTAATGCCTCATTAGTTAACTAATATTAGAAAGAAAATATTGTGTGTGTTGATGATATGCGTCATGTAGCCCTCCCAATAGATACAAGTTCGTAAGTGTAATTAGTTTTGGGTAGGTGCCAGTTATTGCGTTTACAATGAATGTATAATGTATACTAGTACCATAGTATTATTGATTGTGTCTAGAAAGAAGAATAAAAACGTGCTAACGCAGTCTGCAGAATTCTGTTCCATTGTACCTCATGGATAGCACATCCTTATCATTTACACAGAGCACTAATAGGAAATCAAGTCTTCCATGTAGTGATAATAAAATTTTATGAAATAAATTTGATTTTTATATCTTATGATCTGACCTTGAATTCTTGAGTTTATATTCAGGTGGTATGTAGGTGTGGGGGATTCAGATTAGTTCATATGGAAAATTTACATGTATAAGGGTATAGGCAGTAGCAATCTATTTAAGGGGCAAAAACTTACCAATCTTATAAAGTATTACACAAATAGGAATAATTTAAGATTATACGAAAATATAGTTTTTGAATTTCATTAATCAATCTGTGTAATCGGGACACTATTCTCTTGTTGTAATAAAAATTGACTGACAGCATGTAATTTGCAGCACTGTTTTAAGCGCTTTTCTCTTAATGACACTGACAGTGTTATAATGACATGAATGTTTTGTAGTACATTACACACCTTGGAAATATGAATTATCATGTCTGGAACAAACTGACCCAGGTAAGTAGTAAAAGTGCAAAAATAAATATCCTTTGATTTTCTGAAATAGCCATTTATATTACTTTTACTCCTAATGTATTACGTTCATATATTATGTTATTCAGAGCATTGTTTTGA
Source organism: Patella ulyssiponensis (assembly GCA_963678685.1). Classification (NCBI taxonomy): domain Eukaryota; kingdom Metazoa; phylum Mollusca; class Gastropoda; family Patellidae; genus Patella; species Patella ulyssiponensis. The sequence goes on along the minus strand of OY783226.1, from coordinate 79,576,784 downwards.
TTGAACAGATATTGAAACAGTTAATGTTTCATGAAGGATCAAAAAGTCTTTTACGTGATTTACCATTCTAATATATATGTTATCTTAAAGATTTCATAACTTTTGATGTGTTATATTTAACTATACAGTACACCTGTTAATAAAATGTCATGCAGGGTGTTACCAATTTAAACTTAAAAGAAAACCACCCAAATCTATTTTGACTGATGAAGTAAAGCTGAAGAAATAAGTCCACAAAGTGTGCTACCCTTCTGCTACAATAGACTAAATATTTATAGGGATAAAGCTTACATCACTGCTCGTGGTATTAACTTATAAATTGTATTTAACCACAGCCAAGACCCTCTACCAATTCTATAGATATTTCTTTTAGACTAAACAAAACAGGTGAAATTACAGAATGAAAATACAATAATATATATATATATATATATATAGCTACCATATTCATGGTACCTGACAGGCCACAATCTACTTGTATCTCATACATACTTAATCATGTATTGATAAACTGTCAGTTCTTATTAAATGTGCAATTTTAACAATGCAGCAACTAATTTTGAAGAACCTGTTGATCTTTTATAAGATTAGGGCATAGCACTAATTTTCTGTTCAAATAAAAACAGCTAGACACTTTTAATTGCCAATAAAATCACTTGTACTTCTGACAACAATTATCAAACTGCAAAATTAAAAACAACGGAAACATATGTTAATCTGAGTGTTAATAAAAAGCTCATTTGTTTTCTTTTGGACTACTGTAGTGATTTGAAGGCATAAAATCAACAATTAGTACTTCCAGTTTTAGATCTTAAAGTGGTAATTAAAAATCACCAACCAGAGCTTAATGCTAGGTGGTTTCCACCACATTCTCTCCCAATATTTTGAGCAGAACATATGGTTAGGCAAATAAAACATTTAAACATACATCATACAAGAGCTAAATCTGCCTATTGCATGTTTTTCTTTAGGCCTGAAATGTTATATAAACTAATATTTAGCCATTAATTAACTTATCCAAACCATAATGAACTCTCGATGTCATCTAATGTGTCAGATTTTCACTAGATTTCAACCCGATCTGCTGCTGAATACTTGTTTATTATTGAATTCAAAAACATCATTTAGTAATGATGATCAAAGTTAGACTTAAAATTCAAAAGCTAATGTCTTGGAGCTGTTTGACTGAAATTTTCAATATATTCTTTATACATTATCTATTTTTAACCATTATAGCGAGAATGGTCAACTCTTCCTCTAATCTCCCATAAAGTATCTTTAATAAAAGGAAAATACAAAAATATGTCACAAATGTTTATTGAAATACCTTCTGGGTGCCAAAGGACTCAATACGAGGCCAACGACTCCATATAAGTATGGGCGCCAATTTCACTTAGTTTTATGAAAGCCTCCCCAATCATATCGTTATATATGAGGCGCTCCTCAAATAGGGGATGCGCCTCATAATGACATGATTGTTGGGTCGCCTTATTATATTGGGCCGCACATAGTGCATAATGCTGAATCAAATTGGTTGCGCGCCCACGACTTGATCAATGGGGCATCCGAAACGACATGGTTTGTGGGGTGAGTCATACTCTCGCAGTTAGCTATTGGTTGTTAATCTGACTATTGACCAGTCATAATTTGGAACAGAAATTTGCTTCTATTACAGCAGTGTTAAGTGGGATTAGCTCTAATCAAATGAAACACCGCAAGGAGTATGGTGCACAAAATATATTGGACCACATTTAAGTGGATGTATTCACGGGCTGGGATGGCAAGAAAACGCGTTTGAGGTTGTCAAATTTTCCCAATTTTTGGGGGAGCGTCCCTAGACGTCCATAGGCCTAACCTGAAATTTGTTCGGGCATTTCAGGACCTGTCCCCTAACAATCATTGAGCCTGCACGCCTTTGAAAAACACCCTATAGACCCTTTGACGGTACCATGGACAGTCAAGTGTAGGTACATAGGCGCCCACAGAAACCTTTGCCCCTCTAACAATTTTGGGCTAGCTATGGGCCTGTTCTGTTCTGTGTGACCTGGTTAATAAATAGACTCTGGAGTCCAATATAAAAGTAAAGTCAATGATTAAAATGAAACCTGAATCCAAAAATTAATGAATCTTTGCACTCCAGTTAAGACAGGGGGACAATACTGAGAGCTGCCAAAGTATGAACCTTCAGAAATGAGAAGATAGTCTAAGCACATTGTCTGATATCCATATCCACAAGAACGTGTGCTGGAAAATGGTTAATCAGTCAGTCTGCAATAGTTGTTTGATAAAATCATCAATCAGAGATCACACCATTAAAAATGAGAAATAGAATACAATTGGCCACAACTGACTGCAGCTGGTTATTGATGTGTCATATTTTGAGCAAGGTATAAAATAAAGTTTGTTATGCTTTAAAAGTTGGTCAAGGTGACAATAGGAATCTGTAAATACATAAGGATTGATTTTAATCAAAGGTTGATCCAACAATCTTTGGACGAATTCTTCCAATTGTAAACAGATTCTAATGCCTTGTGATTGTCAGGTGAATGTAAAATTATACTGTATCCAAACGACCGAAAAAAGTTTAACATGTTTGAATGATATAAGTTTGAAAGAAAATTACATAGGTTTCGGAGTTGTACTGCAGGATGATAATTGCATACAACATACAACTTGGTTGTATTGCCAGGCAACTTAGGTTTCTGCACTGAACATTTAGTATTTGTAATTATGCCTTCACATCAATAATGGCAAATGGCAAATGACAAAAGTTTAGTATGAACTATGTAGAACCAAGATTTTAAAGAAGGAAAATGGAATCAGGCTTGATTATAGAGAGAGAGAGGGGAGAAATGGGGTTTGACATCCACTTGACACAAACTCGGTCATTTCGAGACTAACATACCGTTTAATTTTATTTCAATAATTCGCTTGCCCGTATCGGTCTTTAGCAGTGGAAGGAAACCAGAGGACCTGAGAAAACCCACGAAACCTCGCCAGTTGACTCAGTGACAGGCTTTATGATACAGCACGCACATGCTAACCATTTGGCCATCCAACCCCCGAGACTTGATTATATCTTTGTATTTTAAATACTCACTTACGTTCATAACCCCAAACAATTTATTTGATTTCCAACTCATCAAACAGATTCATACATGTAGTAATGAAGGTCAAGAGTACAGGGTCAAATCAAAACTGATTTCAATAAAATGCTATAAGGATAGCAACAATTATTTGATTTAGTGCTTCACGAATTAAGTAAAACCACTGCTTCTGTATTTTTCATATTATGCTTTCGAGATATTGATTGCATCTACTTTCATGAAGATGCAGGTGGTATGAAAGACAAATCTGACTGATTCGTGATTATTATTTAAAACCTTACCCAGTAATCAATAGCATGATAGATTACACACAGCTCTACGGCACCCATAAATTGATGTTTCATCATCATTTATTTATGTTGCTCGCAATAAAGAGAAATGTCATTCCAGTATTTTATTTAATAAAAAGCCTTTTTCAACCAGTTTGAAAATGTCTATTAATTGTAGGATGGAAATCATTACACATATCACAGAAGCATTTAAAGAAGCAGGACCCCCTTTATTTAGGTCAATATAAAAGGTTCAGTTGAGTTGATTTGATGTCTGATTGGGGATGGTGTAAACCCAGTAAAATGCAATAATCATTTGGACATAAAATATTCATTTCGACAATGTTCAGGCCAATCTACCAACTATGGTTTTATGTGTAAGTTGCTTGTTGATATGGATATGTTTGTGGCCATCCTTTCCTGTGAAGAAATCGTATGCCAATGGTAAAGTTACCAAGAACTAATTGGATCAATGGTAATCCATTTACTTGACTGAAATCTTGTTTGACAAGAAGTTCGTAAAAACATACTCAATAAATCAGTCCAATATAAGTACTTTACAAGGTACCATCTATCGTCTATCAAGATTATTTTCTCATTGACTTCTAACACTGCCAAGAGGTTATGATTACATGAATATTAGAGTGTTCGGCATCAAGGCTAGACCAAGTAAAACTAGCCTTGCTTCAAGCTAATTGAATGTTTTACTAGGAGACATTGGCTAATTGAATAATTGATTTATAGAAACTTTATCGTATGGTATCTTGTCTGGTACAATCTTACTATCTACTTTGGTCTTACACATAGATAGCAAACACCAATTTCTTTAATAGACAATGCAAGATTTGTTAGATGATTTGATCAAGTTCATTCAGTAGGCTGTAATGACTGCTTCAGATTTTGTGTGCAAATGATGATATATGATAACATTTCGGCAAATAAATACAGTTTCCTTACTATTTTTTCCTAGGCCTGTCAGGTTAAAATTTATAACAGGCCACTTCATTAAACAAGCAATTTCCTGGACTTCATATCTGAACATCCTACCTCCTTTTTAGGATGGGTTTTATTGTCACCAAACCTAAAGTTGTTTACGATAATTCATTGATTTTGTTGTAAATCAAATTGCTCTGAAAGGGTGATAAAAGGCAAGATCATTTAGTGTAAATTTTCAATACATTAGAAACTTAATAACAGTTTCTAAAAGAGTTTTTATACACCTAGATTTTATGTGAGAGTATAATGTCATCACTGTTGTCTGTCTGTATTGTTATTTGTTTTTGATAAAGACTAGGGTTTATTGGAAACATTGCTCCCTACTACAGTACAATAGAATTGTGTTCTATTAGTTCTAATCAAACATTTAAATGGCCAATCTGATTAAAACACAGATCCAATTTCGTTTCGTTTTTTATAGTTCAAAATTTCGTTTTTACTTGTCTTCACTACTCTTGGATCTGGAGGACTTGTTATTTAACTGGTGTTCTGCCTGAAATGAGGGGTCAGCCAATCAAATGGTCTGTCGAATCGACCGTTTGACCTTTTCATGCGTGGAACTGTGGGTAGATATTACCAGCCAACGACGTCTATACTAACACCAGCGGATAGAAATCATAACAAAACACAAGTGGATTTTGAAAAGCATGGCGATCGCTAATTGGTTAATCGAATGACTGACGTTATCGGGTCAAATGTCCCGTGCTTGATACCTGACGTCATAGAACGTGAGCGTCCACTATAACTAGTTAGATCTACATGAGTGCAGGCCATCGAAAGTATAAAAAACGAAACGAAATATAGATCTATATTTTAATTAGATTGTTAAATGGCATTATGGTTGCTCATTTAGATTTTAGGGGACTTTATGTCTAATAACCATTAAGCACTTTCATTCTATAAAGAAATGGAATGAGTAAAATAAATTGATCCAAGTGCATATATATCATTGAAATAAAGTTAAATGCATCCTTGCCATAATGGTATATGTATATTCTGCCATACTAGGAAAAGTATTAGATGGAAATATAATATGTATGAATGACTAGAAAACTCAAAAATTAGATTGAACATCTACTCCTGTCAGAACTAAACTCGTACACAAGGCGGTGCTGTCAGCATAAGCAATTAAACAAACCAATTTCGAATTTTCTGGCTTTAGGAATAGTATGCCTTAATTCAATTTTTCCTTGTTTTTTTCTTTTCAGATTTCTAGAAATTGAAAGTAGTGGTAGGAAAGATGAAATTCGATTTCATTATACACATGACCAACAAATCCAAGTGGAAACATTCCCATACAGACTAGCTGACAATCAGTGGCATAAACTTGCTATATCTCTCAGTGCAAATCATCTTGTTTTATTAGTGGATTGTAGTAAAATATATGAACGTGTGATAAAAACTATAGATAGAACGTTCACATCAGGGAAATTATCACTTTTTTTAGGTCAAAGAAACAGTCAACATGCACTTTTTAGGGTGAGTAACCTGTAATGATATACATGTATATAAGTGTGTTTTAATGTGATTTATACATGAATATCATTATCAATCAGTGTTCTTATAGTGGGTGTTGGATTATTACACAGTGTATTGGGATTAAGAGTGTGTATCAAATGTTCTAGTGAGTTATGTATATTGCATAATTTTGAGTATTGTGTAAACCTATTGGGAGTATCTCTTCTGTGATCATTCTTATGGATATATGTGAGTATTTTAATACACTAGTTAAATGATGGAACAGTACAGGTATGTTAATATCATTGTTAATTATGTGCACCATTGGATCTTGGTGCTGATTCAGTACTTCTGATTAAAATCTGATAACCTATTTTCACAAATAGCCTACTACATTTCTTGATTTTTAAAAGTCACTAGTAAAGGGTATTTGAAAATTTGTAAGTATAAGACGATATCTATATAGTAATATATAAAAGTATTCTAAACCATTATCCCCAAGAAAAATGTCATGGAAAACATGGTTTCAAAAGATACATCCATAAGCAACTTTGCACTGCTACTGCTGACCTTCAGCTATTGAAGTCAAAATAGCATTTAGAGTATTAGCTAGACTTAGTAACTTGGGAGCTTAAAGCCCCAAATGAGACATCATTTTAAACATTATACTATATCAAATTCAATATTATCCTAGACTCACCTGAATAGCACTTGTTCATGCTTTTCCATTTGGATGTGGTCTCTACCAATTAATTTTAGTTCACCTTGACAAATGCTACAGGGCTCTGAAAGGACATTGTGAAATATGATAGAAAGCTGCCCCACAGGTATGTCATGCATTTCAGTATGATACAGATCCTCCATTTATTGTTGCAATCTACTAAATATGAAAAACTTAACCTCTTATAAGATATAGAAGCTTTATCACAAAGTGATCTCAGCAATCGACCACCACCTGAGCAAAATGCCTTTTTTTATTTTGTCCAATGTTCTTTTAACAGTTTATATTATGCGTATTGTTTGAATATCAGTTAAACGAAAGACACCTACTAAATTTCAACCATTTTTGATAGTAACATACATACATGTAATTACTGCCCTAAGGTTTTCTGCTGATATACATACATTGTTCAAATTAAGTGAAATTGAGTTGCATTTGAGGAAAATATTCAGGAGAATTAGTTACTGAATTATATCAAAGCTGTGTTGCCATATGATTTTCAGTGATTGCTGATAAGAGTTAGTGCCCATGCCATACTGATCATTGAACTATTCTTACCATGTTCAGTATTTAATCAGATAGATAGGATGTAGATGTGTCTTATTGTATAATAAGCTTATTGAAACCCCAAGCAAAGACCACTTGTGTATGAAAATGTAATTGGATCAATTTTAACTATGATTTCATTTGACAGTGCTGATGAATTGACTGCCAGTCAAAAAAACCCAAACCCTTTCAGCTCAACTGAGCTACATGTACTCCACCTGACCAAGAAATGAATAAATCTGTATAAACATCACCAAATTAACACACTAACACAATATTGTTGAAATCCATTTAGTGGTTTCGAAAATGTATATACCATATTTGCCTTTTGAGGTGTCTCTTTCCACAAAGGTGTTGGTGTGTGTTTGACTGGCTATGTTATGTTGAATACAGCTTGAAGATTGTGTTTTCAGTATCAGCTGTTTGAATAAATCTATATATTTTTGCTGCAAGGTTTATTAAATACTCCATGTGTATCATGCTATATTAAAATTGGGAGTATTTCACTGTCCCCTTCAGAAATGTAATTTCATTTTTAATAAAAATAGAGATGAGACTAGCTTTATTATCATCTGTCGTCAGCTCTGATAATAGCATCTGTTAAGCACAATTGTACGTGTACTGTATATGCATAGGAATTTTTAACAAAATCTCCACACAGAAGGCATGTTCATGGGAGCTGAAAACTCAACTTGCTATCAAAATTTGTGGCACCTTAAAAACTCAACTCGCTATTTCTCTCTCATTATCCACTGGAATGAATTTTATATTATTGTAAATAATGTAAAGCTTATCGGTAGTCTGATTTGACGACTTAAAATATTCATAGGTTCGTGTTATATTTTAATCACAAGGAATAGAAATAATCTTGTTGTGGAAAGACAAGCGTTATGCCATGTGACCAAACACCATATATAGATTTTCAATTAATTAGAATGAATGTGTGCATGTGTAATATTATAGTAGAAACAGCTGTTATCTGTGACTATGGAAGGGCTGGAGGTATCAGGAAAGGAAAATCACTGAAAGTAGATAAGTATCCAGTTCATAACTTCTAGTCGTATACATAAACAGTTACAGTTCCTATTCAAAGTGGGGGGTTGGATGGCCTGTCATTGAGTCAACTGGCGTGGTTTCGAATCCCCGGTTGTACGTGACAAAGAGTAGGGTCGCCTGTCTAACATCGTGGGAATTCTTCGGTCATCCAGTTTCCTCCCACTGCTAAAGACCCCTACGTGCATGTGAATTATTGAAATGAAATTGAAAAACCACAAGTTAGTCCCGAAATGACCTAGTTTGTGTCAGGTGGATGTTAAACCCCATTTCTCTCTCTCTCTCCTATTCAAAGAAAAATTTTGCCTATTATTATACACGTGAGTTTTTTTCTTGCCAGAAAATGAATGTATATTTTACATGCAGCTGATGACTAGCGTAAACAGTGACTATAACTGAATGTATCCACCCCTTCAATTTTTGAAATGCCAAATTCTTTGTTTAAGGGATTGGTACCATAATGATTATTTAAAGGGTAAACATTACAAGAGTTTAACCCTTGACACTGTTCTTACACCTCAATCTAATTTTTACACTCTATGATCACATTATTTATTTTCTACATATCAAGGCACAGATTCTGGGGAAAGAGGGGGTTAAGTGGGGGCAGAACCCACTAATGCCCTGGTCAGGCTCGATTTAGGGAGTCAAAAATGGTATCTACAGCATTCCATTTTAACAAATTTTCAAGGGAAGGCTCCAAGACACCCAATATTGTGGGGTTTTGTGCATTCAGCGCTCGCAAATTATTACTACATCATTTTAATATGGATTTTTTCATTAGACCGGTCAGAGCCGAACAGTGGGACAGTAGGACGTTGATATCTTTAGAGGGGATTGTCTTATCAGTGCAGACAGACAGTGAGCATCTCTTAAAAATGTTTCATAGATTGAGGGTTAAGCTTACTCAATATTCAATCATAAATCAAATTTAAAATGGATCCTTTTTAGCACACTGCATGCTACTTACAGACATAGTTTATCTTTTCTACAGTCTACACACCACCTGGATATTTCATGGGTTAATTATTCTAAATGAATTTAAACATGCACATCTGATTTGGAGATAAAATTTCTGAGATATTATTTGACCATAGAAATTGATGAATGTAATATAAGCTCGTAGTTTCCTGTATCAATTTTACTATCAAGTTTGCTGATATTCGATCTCACATGCTAACAAAAAAAGTAACATTTAAGTCTGGCAGCAAATATACGTCAGTTTCTACTGGGGGAGCATGTAGAACATTTACGAGGATGTGGTGACAAGGATAATAATTCTGCAAATAATTGTTTTGTTGCTCTGAACAATCTCATTTCTTTAAAAGTTCTAAATTTTACCTTATCATAAGAAAGAATCTGTGGTTAGTTGTGAGAACAATTCCTATTAAAATCCAGGTCATTGTGCAACACTTTAATGCAAAGTTATTAGCTACTCTTTCAATTGAAGCCTTGTGCAAAGTCCGGGTTTTTTCCCTACTGACAAGCATCAAAATGGTTAAAACACTTTGATTCAAGTCCGGCCAAAAATTGTAGATTTCTTGGAGCTTATGTTGATTTGTATTATTGGTTTACAATCTGCCTTCAATGTCTACAGATAAAGTCAGTGTTGACATATAAACAGTTTTGTGTTCCACTGTGGACAAAGCAAGCCAAATTTGAAACTAAAACTAATAAACTGGTCAACCTCTGCTTAATTTACCAAAACAAATTTTAATTGTACCGGTATAGAGTTTGTCCGATCTCTAATTTTATTTTGACTTACATCGAAGTGGTTTTTTTTAGTTCCTTTAAGAAAGTAGCCTTTCAAAATAAGATGTCATTTTATGGTTAATGCAGGAATTATTGCCCTCGTCACCAACCTTTGAACAGACTTGTACATGACCAAATTTGAGGAAGATCAGAAATTCATTACCAGTACCAGTGGTATAAATTAAAGCCATTAGTGGTTTTTAAGGATTTCAGCCAACACTTTTCATTCAAAATGTTGTCCCCAAGAAGGTCGGTGCTTCAATTTTCAAAAGTTAGGGGATTTTAGGTAATATTGAAATAACTATATGCCTACATTTAATCCAAAATAATCTTGTTCTCTCTCAAGTTCTTGGTTTGTGCAATGGCACAGTTACTGCTTGCTCTTGCTTTGACCATTTCTTGGCTATATCATCCATGGAGCATGCCAAATGTTGACAAATTTTAAATTTGTTATATCTTTGTAATATAGGCCTACCATTTTGGACTGATATATTCCTTTTAATAACTAGAAATTGTTGTGTTTGCATGTTTTAATGCTCAATTTTTCATCTGTTCTTCTATAACAAAACTTGAGGAAAATTACACTGAATTTTTTTTAAAGGTGAGCTTTTAGGCTACCAACTGTCAAACACTTTTTAATGGTATGAAAACATGAACCACCTTAACACTGTGAATGTAGTTCATTAAAGAAAAGTAGCTCACATCAGTAGCTATCAGCTCATCACTTTCTATCATCAGTCAATTTTGTCTTTGTTTTCTTGTCATGTTTAGTAAATAATAGTCATCCTGACACATCTGGACAGACAAAACACCATTCCTTTTATGGGCATGCAACTAGGCAGACGTCAGTTATAGTTCCTAAAGGGGGATAAATCTATTAGTTTCACATTTTTTCTTGGTTTTCCAGAATTTCTAGCTAGGAAGCCATTACTTAGTTCATTAGTTGCTCTATTGTCTGTTCTTGAAAATGTCTATATTTATTTAATTCAAGACTTATTGATGCAGAGGTCCACTAGACACACTTCATGTTTCTGAATTAGTTTTGACGTGTTCTCCATTTGTTGCAAATATAAGGTTGTTGTAGCTATGGCTCTAGGTTTATCTCTATATTGAATTATCTTTGAAAATACAGATTCTTCGTGTTGGAGCATTTTGGAAATTCATTTGAATAATTTCTAGAACTACATGTATATGATGTGAATGTCATTTTATCATCAGTGCCCAATCATTTTTTGGATTTTTTAAGTTATTTTTTTAATTATTTTTCTTGAGTGTATAAATGCAGCCTTAAATCCTATGCGGTATTCATGGTTTGGTTTTGAAAAGGATGTTTTGCTATTTTTGTTGTAAACAACAAAATTTTTTTTTTTGTAAACAATATTTTATATCCATTTTCAAATGAAATAAAATATTGTTTACAAAAAAAATTTTGTTGTTTATATGTATGCCTACATTTTTACCAGGGCTGAATACATTTATTACAAAGTGCTTGTGTTTTATGTGGATGGGTTGGGATTGGGGGTGAGGGTACCCCGTACTAAATAGAACACTGGTGTAATTTAGTAAATAATATTTTGGACTCTGATTTCTGATAAAAAATTAAATTAGATGGTCAATTATTGGCAAATTTCCTTTATCCTCTGACACCTGTATGTTTAAATTTGGTTTTATGGTTCCAACTTTAATGTGTAACATGTATATTGTTTTTTCCTTTGTCCACCGTCTTTCCATAATTATTTGTGAACACCCAAATTTGAATTCCGGTAGCGAATTTTGGAAACCAAATTTCAGAGTTACCTCCCCATTTACATCTTGACTTATGAAAGCATTGGCAATTCAACACAGGGCAAAGTTCTATAATCAGTTGTTTTGCAACTTGGTGGGATTGTTTAATCGAGTGTGTGGATGAATCCTATTGCATTTCAAAACTATTGTAAAATTTGAAGAGCTATCTTTTTACGGTTAAAGCTTATGAATTGATGCAGAAGAATATTAACAATTGATTTCTTAAAAACTTGATAGGGACCATATTGAAATTCAGTGGTCTTTTTAATCTCAAACTAGATCTGACAAGAGCCCTTTTTTTTAGTCAGTAGTGCCCTAAGTGTTTTAATGCATAAAGTGACACTTAAGGAAATATATGTTATACATATGCTATAGCATATTCTATACACTATATCAGAAAACTTAAATGATTTCATAAATATTTGTCAAAATTTATGGCTAATTGAAAGACATAAACTATTTATGTAATCTACTGACAAAAATAAATGTGTTTAGGCTACCGTACATGAAACTCATATCAAAAATTCAGTTCAACTAATTATATGCAGGGTGTAACACCCCATTTTACCAATGAGCATGATACAATCACAAAAAAGGACCAAGATACGAAATAAAGTTAACAACATGAAATAATATACCGGTATATATACATGATACTTATCATTAACACAAATGGTTTAGTTCGGATAAATACGAATAAAGATATTCCAAAATAAAAACTTTGTTGGTCACTTTTGGCAGTAGTTTGGGCACTTCTGTCAAAAAAATGTTCTCTGTGGTTGTTACTAAGACCTATATTCAGAATAATTTGATTGTCTATTTCAGAGCTGTTCCTCCATTTACTATCAAATTCATTAAATCTTGTGATACAGATAAAAGTTATCACTGGAAATTTTTTAAAATCTTCCTGAGATGGTTCTTTGGGAAGAAGAAAACACTATTGAATTTCAATAGTTTAGGAAAATAAATTTTGAATGAGTTTTTCCATTCATGTTAAAGAATTTCACAATACTTGCTCTGTGGGGTTTGTTCACAATGGTTTTAGATTTTACTGATGATAGGTATATGAGTATGACAGGGTCTATATTTAATGATTACATCCATCCTTCATTTCTTCTCATATTCTTATAAAATATAAATCTATATTTTCTTCTATTATAGGGATCTTTATATGATGTAAAAATTGTTACCCAAGCCCATGGTTATTTACTGCAATGTCCTAATCAAAATACAGGTAAATAATCAACATTAAAATTAAACCTCATTTTTCAACCTACATCATACTGTTTTCTTTGGTGAACTTTGACTGAATGATGTTATCTAGCGGTATTTATTTTGTTCCCTGCAGGTTTTTACATGTTTCCTATAATTCCATAATTGCAATCTGCCATAAAGCTCGTCTAAAACGACCATTTCATTGACTAATCCGAGAGAATGTGTTTTATTCAAAAATCATTCCAGATCCTACCGTTATAAAGACTTTTAAAGCCCCAATAACACTCTTGTTGTAACTAAATAATATGTCCCAATCTTCATTCTGGTCAACAAATTGTATTATTTTACAATATTCCAATTAATTGATGATATAAATTTCATCTTAACACACCTAATTTAAAAAATTGGAAAAATACAACTAATTGATTTAAAATATTTTCGAACCCTCTGGACAAGTAAAATAGGTCGTAATGGATAATTTACACAACAGGTAGGACACTTAAACATCTAGTACTTAGAATAAGGCTATTATTTATTTTCTGGGGCTGCCAAGCCAGCAAGAGTGTTATTGTCCCTTTAAACAAAATTTTCAGCTATAAAGAAAAAAATGAAAAAGGATGTGTGTTTTCATGGCAAAAGTTAACTGAATTTTATAAATTAAAAGTATGTGATCAGACAGCAGTTGGGAATTGAAATAAGAGCAGGCCTTACAACTGCTGTCCGGGCAAAATTGTTAAGTATACGCCTCGTGTACACCTGTCTTCATTAGCCCAGCTGGTGCAGAAAAGTAGGATGTTAAACCCCATTTCATTTTATACTCTTAATGTACAATTTCTTACAGATTGTCCCACCTGTGCTCAGTATAAAGATATGGAACAAAAAATAGAAGAAATGTATAGTTTATATAAAAATATGTCTAATAAGGTATGTTTTTTTTTACATAATTATCAAACATACAAAATTCGTACAAAGTTATGAGAAATTCTCAAATAAAAAAGGAGTGGTACAAGATGTTATAGGATTTGAGAAACTACATGTACTCAGTAGTATGTAATACAAGTTTACACAAAGTCAAAGGACTAGCCGTATCTATCTCATTTAATGACCAATTAAAACTCAAGTTGTAAAATCATACATTGATCAAAACATTTTCAGTTTGAAATCATTAACAGAAGTGTTGGTGAACAAATAGCAAATTGAGGCCCTGGTAGCTTTTGTTGTATGGGTTTTAAATTGACAGTCTTTTAAATCATTAAGTTGAATTCATTAATAATCAATTTAACTTTATTTCAGCTTTTAAAGGCTGAAGAACGAATAAGTGGTTTAGAACAGTGTGAATGTTCAAAAAGTTGTTACGATAATGGAACAATTCATAAGGAGGGGGAAATGTGGGAAAAAGATAAATGCACTAGGTGTAGTTGTCGGGTAAGTAAAAGGGAACATTGTTCAGTAAATGTTTTATTCAACAAGTGGATACATAGGAAATAATACTCAGTACCACTCAACAAGATTATTGTTTTTGGTATAGGTTTTCTAAAATTATATTTGAAACTAACTCTAGAAAAAGAATTGAAAGCTACTTAACACATCAATTTCGTGTAAGCTCACATTTAAATGTGGTTCTACTTGTATATTGTTGTTACCCCTGTCCATATTGAAATTTATACACATTGTTAATTAGGCTGCAGTTATTATATTAACTGCTTGTATAACTTTAAACTTAGATGCTGTGGGCCCATGTTTTTCATTACCTGGTATCTTCTTGTATTTAAATAGTTCAAATTAAGAAGTAAATATAAATTAAGACTAACAATTTGAAAATTTGTCTTATAAATCTATATAAATTGACAATCTGAAACTGAGCAAGTCAATTCTTAGACAGTAAATGAATGAATGTAATATTATCACAGTTATTCTGATTTTATTTTTACAGAATGGGTCAATACATTGTGGTAGTGTAGATTGTCCGTTAGCAAAATGTTCTAAACCTGTCTATAGAGATGGTACATGTTGTCCATTTTGTTTAAGTAAGTTAATATAATATTAAATCTTATAGCTAGAGAAAAAATACACTAAAAGTGTATGTACATTTCAAATATTTTAATCTTTACAAAATTGCATAAATTTATTGGTTTATTTATGAATAAGTATTGTTTTTTCTTCCAGCAAATTGTTATTATAGTGGGCAATATTTTGACCATGGTCAGGATTTTAAACCTCGTGTTTGTGTAAATTGTACCTGTGATGTAAGTAGGATTTTCATTTTTATTTTCATGTATTATTGAAACTAGTGCATGGAATCTAGCTACCATTACAGATATTTTGTACTCCACATTTATATTCTAGCTAGTGTATGCATGAAATACTGTGTAGAATAGATTTAGCTTTATTTAACATATGCTTCTACCAAATGTTAAATAAAGATTTTTCACACAAATTTTCACTCATACACTAGCTAGAATATACAAGTGGAGTGCATGCATATTGTAAATACATATATATATATATCCTAATACAGGTACTGCACAGTCTAGCTACTGTGCATTCCACATGTATATTCTAGCTGGTATATATGTATTGCATCATGTATATATTGCCTATTCTAGGTACTGTGTATTCTACATGTATATTCTAGCTGGTATATATGTATTGCACATGTATAGACTGATCACTCTAGATACTGTGTATTCCACATGTATATTCTAGCTACTGTGTATTTGTTCCAAATTCAGATATCCACTGAATGAAAATATTGTTTATAAAACTAATGTATTATATGGTTATTTTGTATTGTACACATGTATATTCATTCTACACAACGTGCACAATTATAACTATTGCTGATAACTACTTTATTTTAGAATGGAAAAATGATTTGTGAACAGCAAGATCCAGAAGAAAGCTGTCCAAAATTAAATTGTCCAGAAAGTGAGAGATTACAAATTCAGGGAGAATGTTGTCCTGTCTGTAAAGGTAACAAAATATGGAGCCTGCAATTAAACTGGTTTAAAAATAACATTTGATATTATTTTAAGACAATTCTTATCAGAATTTGTAAAAAAAAAACCACAACAAAAACATGGAATCTTATCGTAGAATAAAACCTGATGTAGGTCTTGTACTCAATCACTGATTTAATAAGACAGAATATGGGAGGTATATATAATTAACCATCATGAAGCACCAGTTTAAACATGTACACCTATAAATATATCCCAAGTAATGAAAATATTTACTTACTAAACTTCCTTGCTAATCTAAAGAAAGTTTTCTTGATTTACTTCTCTTAAAGAGACAGTCAATAGATAAGAAAACAAATTAAATGATTTTGTTTGAGTGACCAGTTGATTTAAGACAATGCAATTTGTCTATGATTATATCTAAATAACTATTCCTGACAATATAAACTGTTGTCTAGCTGCAGGAATGGGGCAAGGGGTCATTGACTCTTATTCGGTTTACTGCCTTTTATTGTTGTTTCTTCTTTGTGTCATCATATCACTTATTCAATGTAAAATGTCTTCGGTTGGGATCATGGTTATATAAATTTATTTGTTCCGTAAACTTATAGAATACATTATATTTTTCAGGCACAAATTTTTGTGGCCTTGGACATAACTGCCATATCAATGCAACCTGTGTCAATCTTGCCACACGCTATGCATGTCAGTGTCAACTTGGATTTCAAGGAGACGGCATACATTGTGAAGGTAAGCGATTTTTTAAATTTTTATCCCCCATCATTGTTGCCTTTATTTCTATCATACATTGCATGTCTTCTGGCAGATGGTTAATGATGAAACTTGAAATTATGTTGAGTTGTTGTCTTTAAGAAGTTTGTTAGAGTAATCCGACTGAATTTGGTTGTGGATCTCTAGAGTCCCCCCTTTATCAGCAGTAGACATCATTTCATTGAATTCATCATTCAGCAGATTAAACAGATCCATGATTTCAATTTTAGATAATAACAATTTTAATAAGTCTAGAAAGGTCAGACTTTCTCAGATAATACAGCACACACTGAATACAAACTGTGATAATATATAAATTTCAATTTTCACCAGTTAGGAAATTTACAGATTTTGTGATAAAACTGATATAGAATATTTAGTTATTTCAAGCTACTGAATAATTTGATTACTGATATTGTGATTACTCATAAATATTAATGTTAATAGAGTCAGACTTTAACCATGTGTATATACCCAGAAGTTAACAAAACATTATTCCTATTTATGCCATTAATTTGATTGAGATGAAATATAGAGATAACTGTCAAATGAAATAGGGTTTCACATGCTACATTCATGCACCAACCACACAAATAAAGATGGGCAAATACCATACAGCATGCTATGAGGGAAATTATGCCTTAACAGCGGTACTATGGTCTACTCTTATTCTAAATTCAAACGGTCATGTTTTTTTTACGTGAATAATGAAGAGTACATTGGACCACAGTTTTTCCTCCCTATGCATTGTTATTTCCCAAACCCCTAGTCCAGTCTCATTGCAAGGGGAAACGAGATCATAAAGAGTTTACAGACTAATAGACTGGATCTTTCTTATCTATGGTACAGGTCTACCACATGTATTCAATGAACAATGAATTATCATGTTATGTGAAATGTGCATCCGCTTTAAATAAATAAATAAAAACTTATTACATAGGTAAATGTAGATTATGGCTATTTTTGTTTTTAATTTGATACAATCCTTTATATTTTTCTACCTACCTGTTGGTTTGAACTTTAATGTGAAGATAAGTGAAATAAGACATGAGATAAGTAATAAGCGGAAATGTTTCAGCCAGTCTATGTATAGCTATGTCTACACGTACTGTATACATACACCTATATATACTTGTATTTATATATCTGTAGGTAATACACATATATATATATATATCTACCTGTATATATACCCAACTTTTCTACAAATATATCAGTGCATGAGTCACACTTCATTTCAAATTCTGCTTAGGGATTATACACTCTTTGTATTAACGGTAACACTTCTCTCATGAATAAAAATAACATCTATGGATTTTAGCAAAATAGTTTATGGAATTTGTTTCTTTTCCTATGTGGAAAAAATGTACATGGTCAGATATAATTTGTTGTTTTAGTTTTGAAATATTATTTTATATGAAAGCTTCAAAGAATATAACATAATAAACTCATGATTCCATAATTTGTATTGTAAACTTGCTGATTCTGCATACCTAAAAGCAGATATAACAAATATTGACTTACCTAGTATGTAGACTAGGATGCCATGACTAACAGAAAAAGAACGCAAACATGCTTTTTGGCATGGTTGAACATTGCATCTTATTCTCCAGTCATAACATGGTTTTGGTGTCACCTTTGCGCAATATAGTTTAACTGTAAAATATTTATCATTTGATCCAAGAATAAGTTCCTTTAGAGGCACCTTAATTTTGGATATCTTATTTTTTATTGGACATGGTGTAATAAAGTCTGGAAAGATAAGAATTAAAAGGTGTTTTATACATGGTTGTGATCATGTGTGCAAATGCTTTTTGTTTCTAGTTTGTTTAAATATTTTTTTACAAGCCAGAGATTAAGGTGGCCTTTAGGATGTGATATACCTTAGCATGACCCATAAAGTGAGATAAAAAACCATTGATTATTTTCTTAGATATTCAAAGTGCCATTATAATCTCTATGAAATATTGATTTCTTTACAATGCCTTCAAATTTAAATTTCACTCTTAACAGCTAAGAAATTTTAAAACAAAAAGAATATTGTTTATGTCTTGGAAATCTAATGGTATTCACTGAAAAAGAAATGTTAGTTGGGCTCAAGGATGATTAAGCCACTGTTCACAAATCCTTTGGTAGTATATAAAGTTTGGTAAGAAAATATGAATTTTGGAAAGCTTGCCCTAAGAAACATATGGCACCAAAACTTCCATTTAGCTTAGTTATTTATTTGCAAGAGTGTCAAAATATGATTTACACCAAGATTTTTACAGACTATAGCATCTGAATCCTGAATGATTATTTATAAGTCATATTATAATATTTACTACTATTCAGTAACATTCTGTTATTTTACTGTAAAATATGGTATAAAGATGCAGGTCTTGTTTTGGGCTTCAGATGTTATATAAATTATTATTCAAACATTTATTAACTTGACAATTCCATAATAATCTCTCTAGACCATTGGATAGCTCCGATTTATAAGTAGATTAGACCACAACAGAAGCGTCTCAATTGTTAAGTACAATAATAAACAATCTAGTAATTTGACAGAAATATTCAATAAATTCATTTTCCAGTTTGTATTTTTGAACTATTATAGAAAGAACAACTAGCTCTTTATCTAAGTCTTACATATTGCATCTTCGATTGGTATGTCTGTAATATGTATTAGACAATTGAACCAACACAATAATTTCAATCTCATAGATGACACAAAGTGGTATTAAATAAGAACAAGTATACCACCCCTCATAGCGAAAACAAGTTCTTGTTATAAGGCCAAAACTGGCTATACTGCCAATATGATGTAGAATATATAAACGCACAAGTATATACAGGAGCAGATAGCAAAGTATAAGATGATCTTGTAAAGAAATCACATAGATTATATGGGCATAATACATCTAATAATTGTTTAACTGATATCTTATGAAAAACAACAAGGTGTTCAGCTAGGTAAAGAATATTTCAAGAATTACATGAATGAGAAGATGATTTGTTTGTTGGTGTTATTAACCGTACAATAGTACACCTGGTGTTTTCTTAGTGTGCGGTAAAGGGCTTCAAGTTCCAGTGAGAGGGTGTACATCGAATCACTGCTGTATGAACTAGTACCAGTTTTATCAAAACCATATTCAGTGTTGTAGGTTAGGATTTCCTCTGATGATGTTATAACAGTTATCTGCTGTCTGAGTAATAGTTACAGTGTGGCTCTACTAACATCAGAATGAAATACTTCTACTTGTATTGCACAGTTTGTACTAAGTATTGATATTAGACAGTATGTAATGCGAAATTAAGGCACACACTGTGCTGAAATTAGACAATTTTCCATATTACATCTATACTGCTGTATGCCTAAAGAACCTTTGATAATATTGCAACACAAGAACTCTACTTCTAATTGGGGTATAATGTTTAAACTTGGTGTAGATATTCATTAGGTGAATGTCTCTACTGAGCTGGATGATGATTAGTCAATGCATAATTAATGCTTTATTAATGAATGTTATCTCTTGATTTTGCCATATGCTTTACAGTGTTGGTTAAAGAATGACACCTTCGTAAGCAAAAAAAACCAAACCGACATTAGTTATATGCCAAAGCATATCCCAAATCACCAATCAATGATTTAGTTTTGCTAATATACATGTAGACATATACATTTATGAAATGGATGTAACTCTCAAAGTAAAATATCTTAAATGAGATGATTTTTATTGTCAGTATAGAACTCGAAAACTGACAGTTTGACACCATCTGTAAAGTCAGTAAGGTTTCACAACAGAGATACATTACTCAGTTGCAGTGGTACTTTGACATTCAAAATTATTAAAGGACATGATTCATTTATTAATATATTCTTTTAATATATAGACATTGATACGAAAATTTTTTTCTAAATACATGTATTCAAGGCTACCTTTAGTTAATGGATGTATTTGTGAGGTCACAGTCAGAAAAAAAAAATAACATTGTCCACTTGAAGGGGTATATAGCCAACAGTTATCTCTAAATTCAAATTGAATGAATTTGACTGATATACTCAAATGGTCGTTATTTATCAGCTCAGACTCAATATAAAGTAGCTTTTATGACATCACTAATGCATTTGTAATTTAAGAGTATTGCTTGAACTGTGGCAACTTAGAAATTTTTAAAGGTTGGTGTGGGTAGCTTTCACCGTCATCTGTCTGTTAGAATATGGAAACAAATAGACTATCCCCTTTAAAGAATATTCTGGTTTTTTGATATATCATAATTATTTATCGTTTCAGATATTAATGAGTGCTTAGCGGAAGGTGGAAAAACTGGACATCATTGCCATAGCAACACAGTATGTGTGAATACGATTGGTTCTTACGCCTGTCAGTGTTCAGATGGTCACAACCGATTGGACGCGTATAGTTGTGAAGGTAGCAAGACTTATACACTGGAGACACTTTTCACGTTATGGCTGTGCCTTATTTTGTATCATATTTTGTAAATAGCTCTTTGTAAGCAGGTGTAATATATTCTAATAAGGCTGTGTATATTATTTAACAAAACAAACCCAGAGATATTGTTGGAAAAAGAATGTATCCATCTATTTTTAGAAAGAAATTGTTTAAAGATAAATTATTATTGATGGCTACATTGTATTGGTAAGTTATGATATCTTTTTTACTACCTCTCAAAACAACTGTAGATAAAATGCAAAGAATAAATCCCATTTCCTAAAAAGAAAGAAAACATCCTTATCTGTCGTCCAAAGTTCAAGGGAAGACCATGGAATGGTGTATTCTGACAAGATGAAACAAAATCAACCAAACATTTCACTTAAATTTTTATCTAATACAAACATTCAAGAGTTACAAAAATACAAAATGGTTGGGAGCACTTTTCATATGAATTTGGATAATATTTGATCAGAAATATATTCCAAGCTGCAATATTGCATACAAGTGTCGCGAACATTGAATCAACATCACTATCACAGCCTTCCTAACATCTCTCCTGGACTGAAACCACATTCTTCAATAATTGATCGGAATGAACGAGTTTGATTTCATGAACTAGCATAAAAGAAGTACATTGCACTTCAAAGTTCATCTAAACATTCAATGGCATGCTCTCTAATTGCTTGTAGAAGTGCTAAGAGGACAAATATCAATATCACCATGTCAATTTGTTAATGTGAAAGGTACAATAATTGATTTAGTAGAGACCCGATTAAATGCTACATGGACCATGTTTAGAAAAATCTCGAAAGCAAAGTTCTTGTAGTGACATGTCAATGAAGACCAGAGGCAACATATCACATGACTTCAATCTTAATACTATAAATAAGTTCCTGATTTCATCCATAGCAATTGATCAATACGCTCTTAATGTCCATGTATAGGCTCTTCAGATTTTTTGCCTCACAAAACATACATGCTTTTCCAAGAAAATTGCATGCAGTTCCAGAGAATTGCATCCTATTTGGCTTAGAGTACATGTACTTCTCTCAAATTGTCTGAGGTCATTATGATATTCTGTTTATTATACAGTGATGATTACGAACTTAGATGATAGTTGACAAATGATTGACTTCTCCTTTTCTTTCCATTATCAAAAAACTATGTAGTATATATAAGCTTATAGGGCATTAATGTCAAATATTAAGAAAATTGAATTTATAAATGGTACTTATAACGAATACTTGGACTCCTGATTTACTTTGGTTTTAAATAAAGCCGAGGGATATTTGTAGCAAGATGTCTGTTAGAACATTAATTACAGTTTCTGTAAGAGAGCGTGCTCAGAGACATAGTATGATGTCAGACTAACCTTCTCATCGATTAGGTGACTAAGTTTAACACCATCAATAAAGTAAACTAATAAAGACCACTACAAGTATTTCACCATTCTTTATTCTATTGATTGAAATAAATTTGGACAGTTTCCATCTTACTCATCAGATGAATGTAAGGAGAGGAAACTGAGATAAAACATAGATTAATAAAACAGCATGCTTCTCACTTTATATTACTGTATCTCTTGATTACTATAAACCATGGTATAGAAAAAAAACCTAATAAACGTACCAGAAAATCATCAACTTCCTGAAGCAAATCAAAGTATTAAGGAGATAAATATTCTAAACATGCATTATTATTACCAAAAAAATACAGAAATTTATTAGAATTTATAATGACCCATTGAATAAGTAGAGGCAGAAAAGGGATTTATGTTTCAATAGAAGAAGAGTAAATAAGAAATAGTTTTTTATAAATGGCTAATGCTCTCGCAAGCATTCGTTTTGTTAAACATCAAAAATAAATGTAATAAGCATAACATTATGTATTTTGAGGAGATAATATGTAGGGTGAATATTGTTCTATTGAAAGATAAGCACATAAATTGGGTGTATTTTCTAGACACATTAATGGGAGAATAAAAATAAAACTGTTAAGAGAATAAACAGCCAATGTTCTCAAAAGTAGATTATTCAGGAAACATCAAAGAATATAATATGGACTTTTTTAAAAATTCTGATATAATACATATTTTTAAGAGATAATATTTAGCTTCAAAATAATTCCATCCAAAAGGTAAACACATACATTTTTTTAGAATTGAAGTGTTTTAGCAATAGTTTCTAAGTTTAGCAGTCACTTCAGAATGTTTCTGTAACATTCAAGGGTTTAATTTCATTGGTACACATGCTTTAGATAAATTACCCAAAATAAAATAGAAAATACCTTAACATGAAAACCTCATTATCATCAACTCTAGTCTGCAACTCAGTGTCTTAGTTTATAGTTGTTTGAAAACATATAAAATAAAATATACCTTGACATGAAATCATCACTATCAACTCTAGTCTGCATGCCAGTGTCTTGAAGAAATGTGCATTCTGGTTTTATAAGAAGTTATCCATATTTTAATTTTCTCTTAATTCAAATCAACAAGTTTACTCTGATAAGTAGATAAAAAGGGGTCTATCTCAAGTATATAATGAGGTCAAAATTACCGAAATTAGACACCATTTACAGTTTAGTGGAAGTAAAAATATATACAAATTCTTTAGAACTCATGCCTAACATTAAAACATGCTTTGCAATAAAATACATACAATATATTAACAAATGTTTCTGTTATATAAAAATAAATCAAAACATTGAACAGGAAAGACATGCAACATTTCATGATGCATTTGTATTCCCCATCAGATATTTCATCTTCAATTCTGTCTGTACAAATTATTTCCACTAGAGATAAAAGCCTTCTTTATGACCATGATTAGCCACCATTCTGGAACACCGAAATGATCATTTTATGGAGAAAAGACATTTATTTTTGTTATGTAATGTAGTTTCATTACGGAAATGTGATTTATTCTTCTTGTACATTGATTTTACTCAGAAAATCACAATTAGCTTTCTAGATACTTTGTTTTATCAGAGAATTTAATCTTTTTCCACAGAAATTACACCTGCTTACAATAAATGTCCCTTCTCCATAATATCCACTGGTGTTTTTAATTTTCTTAAAGTAACATTCTGTTGAGAAAAAAAAGAAAGTCTCTCCTATTGATCATTATGATATATTAAGATGGTTTCAATGCAACTTTTAGGACCAGCAGATATGCAATTCCAAGCAAATTATGTGCCCACCTTTAATGCCCATCACTACCAGTGCAGAAGGCATTACCCAACAAGAAAAACGGGAGGTGGGCCAAGCAAAAGTCAGTTTATAAGATTAGGATGGTAAACGAATACAAGAAATAATGTATCTTACTCAATTTTTAGTTACACATTTTTTACGTGACATTCGATTTTTCTCTCAATAGAATGTACCTTTAATGAGGCACAGCCACACTGACAAACTATCCTTTTGGTCCCGAATACCTGTTTGTGTGTACACCCATCAGAATACCCAAGGAAAGACAGTGTCTGATTAGATTCATGGTAAAAGGTATATGATTTACAAGCTGGAAAAATCTACTACTCTAAATCTAATGACAAATGAAACTGTTGATTAGACAAAATTAATACGTGTACTCCCCAAAATTTTCAAATCCAACCATACACCACTAACATGTGCGTTGGAAGCGGACGTTAAGCCCCACGAACGAAAGCACATGTGCGTAATATTAACAGTCTTTTCGAGACATTTAGTAACTGAATGCATCAATAAACTATAACACATACATATTCTCGTGCAAGAACAATTACTAATATATATGGACAACGTTTCGAGGAGTCTCAAAGTTTTCACTTGATTGAAAACGTTGCCAAAACACTCTTTGAAATGGTATCACGTCATTTGGGACTCAACACAAAAGACATTTGGGACCCATTTGACGACGTTTGGGACTTCATTGGCGTCATTTGGGACTCAACACAAACGACATTTGAGACTCAATATAAACGACATTTGGGACCCAATATGAACGATATTTGGGACCAGTGTTCGACACAAACGTCGGTCCGTTGGCCCGAGGCCGACTGATTTATCGCGCTTCTTTGACGCTCCGTATGAATTCCAGGTACCGGTAGATATTAAAATAATAATTAGATCATACATACATTTAATGGTTTTGCTGACCAGTTGTTAGTGAAATTTAAATCTTAGTTGAATATAATCCCCTGATAGAACACCAAAATACACCGAGAAACAGTCATTAATAATAATATATTTTCTCCGCCATTGCCAAATCCGCCGATGACACTTGCCATTGATTGGAATTTCTAAGTCAATAAGCCGGCGATGCTATATTTAAATTTAAGTAGCATCTACCGTTATAATTTTTTATAGCACATGCTGACAGAGGCTTAGTTTTAAACATATTGTCGTTATTATTATTGAAAGGTATCTGGCATAGTCGTACGGAATTTTATTTTAAAGCAATTTCAATTATGGTTGTCACATGATCACTGTGCCGTACGTGTGTCTATCATGGACGAATGAATAAAAACATTTGAAAGTTATGTGACAGACAAAAACTACAACTTGTGTTATGAAAAAATAAATGTATTGTTAGTGTTTATTGTCAGTATCAGAAAATGCCGAAGTCAAAATCAGAAAATGCTGTGGTATTTCTTTATAACAGAACTTGTAGTCCTTTGCCCATCACGTAACAGTCATGTAACTTACAAACGTTTTTATTCGTCCGTCGATGATGGACAAACGACACAATGATCACGTGACAACCATAACTGAAATGGCTGTAAAATAAAGTTCTGTAAGACTATGATGATGTAGCCTTCAGTATTTGTTAAAATTAACACCCTGTCAATAGGTAAGTAACTAACGTACGAAAATTAAATGGTAGCAGGCAGGGTGAGTTTGTCGTTCAGATTGCCTGTATAAAATAAAAGATCAATTTAGAACTGGTTTATTGGCATAATGCCAACCGATATGTCACGTATCATTGGAATTCTCCAATGGAAATTCTGTTGGGGAAAACATCCACTGTTTCTCTCTCCGTGTATTCGATGTTCCACCAGGGAATTATATCCAATGACGATTTAAATTTACCCAACAACTGGTCAGTGAATCCATCAATGTATTACCGGTACCTGAAATTAACACGGACAGAGCGTGGAAGACGCGACGAGACTGTCTTCAATGACCACGTGGCTTATTTTAATGCACCATTTATGAATGATCAACAATAATGTGCTAATTATTCGGATTATGATAATGAACAATGTCGTGTGGACGACTTTACCAACGTATTACTATATCTTGCTTGAGTCCCAAACGACGTACACCAAAGTCCCAAACGTCGTATACCAAAGTCCCAAACGTCGTATACCCGAGTCCCAAATGTCACGGTCATATTTTTTTGAGTCCCAAATGACGTGAGTCCCAAATGACATGTAATCTTTGAAATCACCCCCAAATTAATTAGTAATTGCTCCTCAATAAGTATGTTAAGGTTATGTATGCTATACTTTACCACTTACGCACACTCTCTGATTGGCGTGCGTACAATAACACACTAAATAAAATAACATATCTTCCTTGGTTAGTCCCAAATTGAGCTTGCTGGCGGAAATTCATAACTGCTTTAAAATAAGTTAGCTTGTATAACACTCACGCGGAGGTGACATCTTACTGAAACGCTACATAAGATATAGCGATGTCGTGTGTGGTAAAATGCCTCCCTGTTCGCCAGTGGCGAGGGGGCCTTTGTGGTGGGCGACAAAAAATTATATTGGGTTTATCTACCAGGAGGGACCCGAAAATTAGTTCATTTTGATCAAAAAATAACTTTTCTAATGCCCTGCCCATTGAAGAATTATAATTCCGGTTTTCGTTGTCTGTGCCCTGGCTGATAAATAAACCCAATAGAATTACGACGCCCCTGCTGTAGAGATTGTTTCTGGTCCGTTCTGCTGATAGCTAGGGATGTAATTGTACACACTTTTAACCAGCAAACGGGTTCTTAATCGTCGGAATATGTCTGGGGTTTACTGATAAATATTTGATTCTTTCGAAAGCTTTGCAAGGTTTCAGTGAGTAAGTTAGGGGCTCACTAACTCGCAAGTCGTGGGTTCGAAAGTTCCTGGGGATTTTCCAGCCTTTTGCGGACGGGAGGGGTGGTTGTGGTAAGAAACATCATAATAATATAGTTTTTTCAGATGGGACGGTAAACCAAGGTTGGACTTTGCGTAAACGAAACCTTGACAGTTGAATTTCGATAAAGAATAGACTGACTTGTTGCTAAAAAAGTAGGACGTTAAACCCAAT
Organism: Patella ulyssiponensis; assembly: GCA_963678685.1. Classification (NCBI taxonomy): domain Eukaryota; kingdom Metazoa; phylum Mollusca; class Gastropoda; family Patellidae; genus Patella; species Patella ulyssiponensis. The sequence goes on along the minus strand of OY783226.1, from coordinate 79,549,423 downwards.
TTCATTTCACCCCCGAGACCCCAGGGACAAAAAGTTACGGGTGCATCTTTCCCTGGACCAGCTTAACAGATTATGGCGCTTCCCAGTTCCCAGGCTGGTTTACTACCGATCTTTTAGCGGCAGCTACTTAACCCCAATTTGGCACCGTTACACCCCAACCCTTTACTGCGTCCGTCTACTCCAGTTCGAGACTGTCAAGTATGGTGTTATAATTCAAAAGTAATTTGAATTAACCGTATACGGATGACATCGCTTTTCAGGATAAGCCCTTTCTGACCAGTCGGATGTTTAAATACCTTGTATTATAGAGAACTTTGAAATCAGTGCAAGGATCAAATAAGCTTGCCAGACGATCATGAACACAAAATTTCAGTCTGGGATTAAGAAATACGTTCTATTACACAATGTTACTTTTTATACCAACCCAGAGCCACCCCACCCCATCCCACACCTTAATATAACAAAATAAGACCTAGGAAGTGTCCATGCATAATGATGAGTTATCGTTCCTCGGCTACATAGAATTGAAGATGGGGTGGCGAAATCCATATGAACTTTTTAGTACGTTATGGTTTTATCAACTTTTTCTAATTTTTGGACCAACGTAACTACTTGCTCCTGTATGACCTAAATTATTTATATTTCCCGTTTATTCTGAAATCTTTGGCCTTTAGTCAATGTTCAGAGATTCTGGAAAAGTTACTTAATTAATAAATATATCATGGACGTGCAATACGGCTGAAAGTTCAACATCCTCTCCCGTAAAATATATAGTTATGAACAGGCGTCAAGACATTTTTGTTTTGGCATGTAATTCTTCATCCTAAAAGAATGTCAGCGTGTCCACATTTATATTCGAGAATATACATTTATCTAAAACATATTTGCAGCATCTATACTGAAAAGCCTTAACATGGAAACTGAAGTTGGAAGTAATTGTGGATATTTCCATCAAGTACTGACATATATCATGGTTAACTGCACTATTAGACGATTGTTGATTATTAAAGACTGATGATATGTCAATCAATACAATCCCCATCAAAAGAAACAAACTAGCCGAATAAAGCAGCTCATTCTACAAATCACCTTTTATGGATAAAAATAGTAATTGAGTGAAGGAATAGGTTCAGTTGAAATGGACTAATCATGTCCTCGTGATTACCGATTATCAACTGCGTGGCGACTATAAAGACAATATCACGTCTTGTTTACTGCTTCAATAGAGGCAATCAATTTACATCCTAAATCATTAAATGAGGCACGCAGACCAACGGTCATCATTATTGAAACAATTGGTCAAGAAAAATTAATATCAAACAAGGCATGACTACTCCATGTCTCCACTGGACAGGTCAATATTGGGAAACCGGTCTACTGGAAGTCAAACAGAAACATGGGATGAAACATGACTGCGATTCAGCAGATTCTTGGAGACTTCTTGTTTGACTCGACTACTAAGATTGTCTAGATTCACAAAGAATTGTGTCTTCTTTTTACACATATATATTTGGGTAATTTGATTACAGACTGCTGAGTGCGAACAAATTTATTACTCACACATGGATATCCAAAGCGAAGAACGGCTAACAGGCGGGCGCAGACTGGTGATTTGTCAAAATTATGGGGACATGTTGGGAAATTGCATCAATACACTAGACACGACGCTAAAAGTTGTCAAACATGCCTATAACTTACTGTTTTTAAGCAACCCCCACCCTCCAATGCCTTCATGGTCAAAAGTGACCCGATAGGCACGAGACTGGAAATGAAGCTCAAAAAGAAGTTATTCTGGCATTTGGGTCGGGCAGTTCTCTTCGGGAAATATTTAATGAATCATTATGATGGTTCTTTCCGAATTTTCATTGAAAAATACTGGTGGGGCGATATAAAGTTAACTTATAGCTGAAGCTGATTTAGGATGGCAAAGACATTTAGACAAACACGTTACCAGGCGCGGATCCATGATTTTTTGCAGGGGGGGGGGGGTCTAGGTTTGATAATTGCGGTGGGCCGCGCTCAACCAATTAACGGGCCTCCCCCAGAAAAATTTGGTAAATTAGATTCAATTTGGTGCATTCTGACGTATTTCCGGAAGGTAAATTCCAAAATTACAGGTCTAAAAATCGCCAATAAAATCGCATAAAAATTTTTCAAGTCTGAGCAGGGGGGGGGGGGGGGTCCGGACCCCCTGGACCCCCCTCTGGATCCGCGCCTGGTTCAATCTAATTAAAATATAGATCTATATTTCGTTTCGTTTTTTTTATACTTTCGATGGCCTACACTCATGTAGATCTAACTAGTTATAGTGGAAGCTCACGTTCTATGACGTCAGGTATCAAGCACGGGACATTTGACCCGATAACGTCAGTCATTCGATTAACCAATCAGCGACCGCCATGCTTTTCAAAATCTACGTTTGTTTTGTTATGATTTCTATCCGCTGGTGTTTATAGTATAGACGTCGTTGGCTGGTAATATCTACCCACAGTTCCACGCATGAAAAGGTCAAACGGTCGATTCGACAGACCATTTGATTGGCTGACCCCTCATTTCAGCCAGAACACGGATTAAATAACAAGTCCTCCAGATCCAAGAGTAGTAAAGACAAGTAAAAATGAAATTTTGAACTATAAAAAACGAAACGAAATTGGATCTGTGTTTTAATCAGATTGCGCCTGGTTACTTCTACAGTGCTGCTCTTCTTGCCACAGCGTGTTAAACTAGTCAGTCAAAAGCACATATTGTATTCAATTTGTAACAGATGAGGACAATCCCGCAAAATGATCATCGCAATGACTATAGCCCCCACCCCCACCATTAACCTGAAAATATCAAAATGGATTACTTGGTTTAATCTTTGAATGGCATTTAGCGATTGAACATAATATAACACAAAACACAGTTCTATGGATTACTTGGTTATTATGTTGGTAGAAGCTAAAAGCCAAGGCTCACTGCAGATTTTGGCATCTAGGCCACTTGATGTAAATAGCTGGGGTTAGGGCATTTGATTGTTGATTGTTCGGGTTAGGGTAATCTGGGATATGCCTTTGGCGAAATCTGCAATATGCATTTGACGAAATCTGCAATACCCCTTAGCTTTTAGCCCTAACCGATGTGTGGTACTAACCAGGGAGTAGTCATCGTAATCCAACGAACTATAATAACATCCTTAAATGTTTAAAAAGGTACAATATTATGGATTTGTGGATGTTCATATTATATTTTAAAGGGTATGTAAATGGTCATGATTAACCTGTAAACTATCCAAAAATAAGAATGACTTGATACTTACTAATCGGGGAAATGAAGAGCCACGTCTTGTCGCTTTGCATATGATCATGTAGACGCTTCTAGTACTTACTTGGAGCATGTTTTTTGAAGTTGCAGCTTAATAATTCAGTGCTTTATTTCAATCCTTCTTACACGATTAACAGCATGTTTTCTTTTTGAATTTTTAATGCAACCTATAGGTGAACTGATGTTTGGTGATGGGCCATCGCTTGGTATGTATAGCTTTATTCTAATCTAATACAGTAATGCTAGAAAATCTACGGAGATTGTCTTCACATCATATCACTCTCCATCTATATATTTTCTAATCACAGGAATTGTTTTCTAAATCATTTTCGGTTCCAGTTTGGTAATAAATTAACGACTTAAAGAATGTGGAAATGGATGAAGACACTTTTTCTAAAAAAATGACCACAGTGGATCATGATTCAGTATAGACCTTGATTATCTCATGTGAAATTGGAACTAAAGGTTTAATCAGTTCACTTTCTAGCTGAAGGCTGTCGCATTATATTTACCTTACTAATGATACTATACGTTCATTTCAATCCATAACATATTTGAATCACAAGAATTCAAACACTTGACACTTAGCACAAATGTTATTGGGTTATGATCTTCTTTGATTGGCATTTAGTTATTGAACATATAACACAAGGTAGAATTTTATGGATACACAATTATTGAGTTTGATACTAAGCGACGTTTCGACGAGGATACTCTCTTGCTTGATAAAGACGAGAGCATCCTCGTCGAAACGTCGCTTAGTATCAAACTCAGTAATTGTGTATCCATAAAATTGTACCTTGTGTTGGGTTATGATATTTAAAACTTTTCTGTTAGCTTTATGGGTAGCCTAACGCGCTGGGTGGATAAAGAGCCAACCCACACTCCCGTATATTTTTATGCTGCCTTTATTCAGGATATTATCTGAATATAAATAAATGCAAACAGACAGGTAATTTAGGTATGACCCCACATCAAACACTTTAACATATTTTAAAAAGATTGTTGGACATGTACGTATTATATTCACGTGTAAGGTTACTTTGAGGTGGGAGTTCCGGGTTTTCTTCAGTAGGTTTAGAGACGCGAGCGGTAGATGTGATTTAAAAAGAAAATGGACGCAAATTTGTCTGTTATCTGCAATAATTGGCTTATTATCATTTCATCTTGTGTGTTGGACTGCAATAGAAGCATATTTTTCCTATCAATGCAAGCTCTTATAATTATCTCATCAATTTCTTACTTTAGAACAGTAGACATTCATAGAGAATGTAGATGAAATGCTTTAAAGTGTTTACATGGTTCACACCTAAACTACTTGATTGTCAGCCATACCTTACTACATGTATACCTAGACATCAAAGAAAGTATTAACGGGATTGGGAATTTCTAGTGATAAATTAGCTAATTATCTGCGAAAGAATAGTAAATATAATTCTCTTCATCGCCTCTCCAGACAGGTTAACAATCTCCACAAGAGGTTAGAATTTTTTCCTCGGGTCAAGCTGTCTGGAAGCGTTGCCAAGGCTTTTTATTCTCTTCTCCTTACCTTGTACAATCTTGTTAAAAAGGACGTTATTATTACTCAATAGAAAAACATTGAAGGTTATTAGATCTATAATCTTTTTACTAAAGCAAATTGTTTATACAGACAATAATTTATATAGAACTGTTTAGACGTCATGGCTTTCATAATCTTTTACAAAGGCGAATGTAGACTAAAAATAGCAATAACACAGAAATTAGTAAGCTTATAAAAAAGGGGGTCTAGCAATATTTATTTTCTTAAATGTTGATTAAATATAGCCTATGTTTTGAAAGAAGAACCCGATGAGGGTGGGATATCATTTGAAGTTAAGCATCTTTGACCTTTGTCCCATATAAAGATGCAGTATATAGGAACTTGGTTTTTATGCTGACTTTGTAAATTACCCTTATTAATAGGAGGAAACGGTACCTCTAATTCATTAAAAAGTATGAGTACCTTTAAACAGCTGCACAATTGAAACCAAAATTGTAGAAGACGGTACATGAACCAATACAATCATGAAAATAACTGCCATTGTAGATTTCATTAGAAGTATATTTAAACTTTTTGTGTTGAATTGCTTGCGTTTAAAACATTTTTTTTTCTTCTTAAATGTATGGAGATATTATTAATCATTATAGCTTGACATCACTGTTTTTACGTATACTAATTTAAAAATGAAGTTAAATTTACGAATAATTGGCAACCAGTTAAAAAGGAAATTCATCAAAAGAATACTACTTTAACCGATCATTGTGGATTATAATAACCTTATCTTGTAATTGTACATTCTTAAAGGTCATAAAGGTATAAGCAATTAAAATAAAGAACTATAATGGCATTCTTGGAAATTAAATAAAGAACTGGTTATGAAGTGGTAAAGAACTGCTGTAAAATAAAATTAAAGTAGAAAAAACATTTATCATAAAAGATGACAGAGAGATTAAATATGCTTGCCCCCTTGCCAAAAATTTACCCTTATGTAAATGATACCATTTACACATTGAAGATTTTTTTTATCTGAGTTTTTTCTATCCAGACTGATCACAAACAAAACAAGAAAGTGTTGGTTAAGATGTGATATTTTAGTCAGGTGGTAACGTTGGGTGGGTAACACATCTTTCAACATATCTCACAAGATAGACTCTTGCTCTTATTATATATCTTATACAAAATACCTACATCAGTACGTACAGTCTATCATGGTGGCTATATACATGTATTTAATTACATGTACTTTCATTCCGTGCACATTTTTTTTTATCGACATGTGGTTTAAATTTCTTTTACCGAAGAAAAAACCCCTCCTAATTATATTTACTACTGATAATTAAGGTATAAATTTATTCGCCAACAATAAAATATTTGTGTTTTTTTCCTACCTTTTTTTCGACAATAAAATTTGTAGTCTTGTGAAATATAAAGTGAGTGATAGTTTGGCGTGGTTAGAAAGATAAGTGTGGTAAAATAAGAAAGAATATATGATTAAGCTCGTCTGACTGTCTCTCCGTTAATTTAAATCTTTTCGTCACTATAGAAGATTATACAGATTCTTCAATCCCAACTGTCTGTGAAATGCCAATGTTCTGTGAATCCTGTATCTTGGTTTGATAATCTGACTTTCCAGGTCGCCGGTGCAAATTTGTGCATGTAGCTCGCATACTAAAAAGCTGCGAAAATCATTACAGAATATTAACGTATCATTTTTAAATTCAATTTATACATAACGTGCCATCGAAATCTCTTGATAATTATTGTGAAATAAAGAATAAGACAGCCTTTTTTTTCTATTACAGAGATTGATGAGTGTGCATCAGGAAGCCACCATTGTCATGCTAATGCTGATTGTATAAATATTAAAGGAAGTTATAAATGCGAATGTTCTAAGGGTTACCAAGGAGACGGTGTAACAAAATGTGAAGGTAATCAGATTAATTTGATTTTAAAGGGCAGCCTGTTTATCAATTTATATAAAATTTATAATTTATCTTAAGTGAATGTCAGAGGTTTTTATTATAAGTATGGCTTTTAACACAAAACATTGTCAGGTTTTTTGAAATTGCAACTCCCACTTCTGCGTCGTGTCAGCAATAGTAGTGAAGGTATTGCGACCAGAATGTTGCGGGTTCCAATCCGGGACACACCTATATTGGAATGCAAATAAGTGGATGCCGAAGTGTTTGAATGGGATAGGTGGAAACGCCATTGTCTGTGCAAGTCCCCCCTCCCGCATCGCAACCAGCGAAATAGCAAATAAAAGCGCCACTATGTGTTGGTCTCGACGTAACCGAATGACCGCATGGTTGTGATAATGAGACGGTAAACCACATTCACACGGTCATACAACGAACTCTCAGTTTGATTGCCGAAATACAATAGTTGCCAACTGACTACGGCAGTTTTGGATAAACAAAAATGGGGATGCCGTAAGGATACACAAATAACTAAAAGAGAATGCATACAACTTGTCATTGGCAACTTAAAGATACATTATGGGAGATTTTTATAAGGAGTTAGCTATTCTTGCTATAACAGTTCAAAAATAGATGATGAAAGAAGAATATATTGAAAATTTCAGTCAAATTACTTTATTCTGAACATAGTTATCACCACTGTTATTTTTGACTAGACATGGTATATAACTCCATCTTCACCGATGGCCGATCGTTTGATTGACAGGCGTTAACTCCACCTACAGTTTCTTGATCTGCAATTCAACTCGTATTACATTTATTTTCTACTACAAATTAGAATTAAGACTTTTAATATATAGATAAGAAGAGAAAGTCGGCAACAGAATTTTAAAGTTTGAAAGGAATGGACCAAATCAATGAGGCAGTATTGTAAATAATTATACTATAGTCGACTTCTTCGGTTGCCTGTGTGTATTCTTGTTCTTTAGGTAGGCCTACGTGACTCCCGAAGCAGGCGAATAGAAAACAGTGATCCGGCGGGGCTGCTATTCAGCTGGGTTATGTTAGCTGCGATGTTTATCAATTTCCATAATTTTACTGTAAACGCAAGTGACAAAAGAACGTATAATACCGACAGCGTGTTGACCTAATTACCTCGCTCAACAGCGGCCTCGCTTCGTACACTCTATCATTTAGCCTCGATCTAGGAGTATGACGTCAACGTAACGGTTAATCTCCTCTCACGACGCCATTTATAATTAAATCAATCAATGAAATCCTGTTTGAATCCAAGCTCAATCCAAGCCATCCGTGGGTCTACAGAGTTGATTTTATGCTTGTTTAAATAAAGATCTAATTTATAATTTCTATGACATCTGAAGCCTAAATAAAGACTTTCAAAAATCAGATTTAGCTCTTCACTTGCATAATGTATGTTTAAAAGAACTTCAACAATGTCATTGCTGTGACATAAATTTAGTAAAGCAAATAGAAGAAAGCAAATAACCACCATACATTGATTTTTAACTGACTGGAATGGGTTTCACTCATTTGTATTCATTGTGTACTTTTCAGCATCCTGCCATGGCCAGTGTTTAAATGGCGGGAAATGTCTGGCACCGAATGTATGTGAATGTAGACATGGTTATATTGGCCCTAACTGTGAACTGGGTAAGTGTTTGTCAATGTGATATTTATAGATAAATGTCAGAGATAATGTTTTATTGTTTCAATATAATTATACAATACCCTCACGTACACACGGGACCACATTATTGTATTTGTCCATTTCTAATCATGATCTTGGTAGGCTTTTTGAGACCGGATTCTACTTTTTGGGACTAACACTTGGTGTAGGCTTACAAAAACCCCCATTATATTCGTTCTGATATAGATATAGAAAAGAAACGACAAATGCAGCGGTGTCATTTAAACATGAAAAAACGACTGTATATTGAATTGTAAAACAATAAGTAATCAGTGGTGATCTCGATATTTACTTCCAGCAGCGAGTCTGGCTGCCACATTCTAAACCTTATACATTTTATCAGCTTGAGGAGATGGTATACCAATAAAAAAAGATAGCCACGCAAAGCGTTGAAATACGCCCACACAGCGGCTACACGTCTGCATAAAAATAACCATAGACAGCAGCTTATCCGAAAGTAAAACTCGAATGCGCACCCATTTTTAAATTATCCTTTACGCCTTCAAAGTTCTCGAAATCCGATGTCTGTCGTGTTCACAAGCTTTTCCAGACACGTCATATATCTCTCTAGCAGAATGTCCATCCTTTCCGATCCCACCGTTTCACTTCAAATTTAAAAATCAATGAGTTCCCCCTGTTACAGTCCAAATGCATCACATTAAATTTAAAAAAATAAAATAAAATATTCAAAACTGTACCCTCTATCACGTTCAACGTGCTTTTGGGAAACCGCGTCACTGAGGCTCGCGGAATGCTGAAAATGGATCGGGTACATAATCGCAAGACCCTAATGCATCACACCGGTTTTGATGGTCTCAACTGGCAAATGTTTACAGATTTTACTAATATTTCGCAGTTGAAATTAACAACATGTACCACTATAGGGTGCATGCCAATAAAGTTGACATTATTACTTGCTGTTGTCGTGACAAAGGTCTTATTGAAATCAATCTCATGATTTATAAGAAGTTATTTTTCTTTTTTAGATATTGATGAATGTGGTTTGGGTATATCGGCTTGCCATGGTCATTCCGTTTGTGTTAATATACCAGGATGGTACAGATGTGATTGTCTTGAAGGTTATCATTGTAACTGGCCTGACAACCATTATGGTAGTCTCTGTCTTGGTACGTACAATATAGTAATACTTTGATCTAGAGTTAAACTAAATTTATACTAAATGGAACCGCCCGAAAATGATTTTCTTGGTCATTTTATATATTGCAAACTTATATTCCAATTATCCATGCCATTTCTTCATAACGGATAACGGTCTTTTTTGTTTTGAGTGATAATTGGTATTATTTGCAGATATCAATGAATGTATTGGTGAAGGAACAGGACATACCTGTCATACTAGTATGGAATGTATAAATATGGAAGGAGGTTATGAATGTGCTTGTAAACCTGGTACACCTTGTATACAACGTAAGATTATTATCATTTTATTGTTTTTGTTTGTATATTATAACTAATACAATCATTTGAATGAAAGCCAGCATATCAGCGCACCAAGCAGTATTTATTTTTCATTCTCTCATTTCTGTCACTGACAATGTTACAGGTGCGAATTTCCATATTGTGATGAATATTAAATATTTGAATCTGCCATAACACTTACCTCAAACAACACGATTGTGCATAACGCGACACAACTAGCGACTAGGGTAGAAAAGCACGCCTCATGTTAAGAATAAGAGCGAAGAACATGATCAGGCGATGATTACCGGCAATTTATGCGTGGGTATCTTGTTTTGAACGAACCGTGTGGTACGCCGAATTTGGTGGCTGATAGTCCTTAGTGGTCACTGTGCTGAGTGCATGTATGTATCAACATTCTCCAATGTATAAATTGGAATAAGCTTCTCATAATATATTCATAGCAAAAGATGTCGATTTTGTTTTTTGACAGATTCCGGTGACGAATTAAGCCGTTCCAGTTTATTTCAAAACCAGCAGGAAAGAGTTTTAAAATTATATTCAAGACATCGTTATTTTCAAAATATTTCTGAAAGTGTGCACCCTGAAGGTCGTTAGACCTTTTGGAACGCAGGAAATCGCTGTCATGCCACTGGAGTTTTGAAGGTGTTCCAACAATTCTTGCGACAAATTATCGCAAAATAGTACTCGTGGGTTAACCCGGCATGAGACATGCGCAAACTGCCCAGCGACCCCTGGATACGCGACAAATTTGCGAAGCAATTGAGAATAATTTCGGTATAAATAAGATACTTTTTGAATATAAATTGCCACTTAATTCTCACGTATTACTGTCGTGCGTCATAACAACGAGCCCGAAGATCTCTCATCCGGGTTAAAAAAAACTACCACTAGTTGCCACTACTCGTTTTGTTTCGTCGTAAGTGCGAACTGGGGCTACCCACGTATTAATTCGGGACATAAAATTTATCAGCATCTTTGGTTTATCTTTGAAAATCTGTCCTGGGTGGCAAATAGCAAATTATTTCTAGTCCGAGAAAGGTGCCCTGTAGGGCGTTCATAAGTATATTGTGTGTAGTTCCTCAGGACCGTACTTACAGAAAGATGAATTTCACAGTGTGTATAATCAATATCTGATTTGTTTTTAAATTTATTCATTAGATTGTATCTTTGAGGAAAAGGAATATGGGAATTCAGAGAAATGGTTTTCTGCAAGTGACAAATGTTTACAATGTTCTTGTATGGTAAATATCTACATATATATTATTGCAATTAATATATAATTTATCAAAGGAATAATACGTTCCCATTTAAATTCCGGTGTATTGTTATAATACAAGTCGATCATGAATAGGAACTACATTTGGAACAGATCCACATTTTTACAGACCAACCCAGCAGCCAGTTATAAATATCCAGGACCCCAGCCATAGCGCAACTAAAATCTGAACCTACCTCGTTTACTGTCTACAATAAATGTCAGTGTTCAGATTGTCTTATGTCCGGTTTCCTGGGATTAGGGCCTACACTAACTATTAATTATTTCTCAATGTGATTATGCGCATCTTTGAAACTTTGAAGACCGTGTTTTTACTGAGGGGAAGTAACTCGTGTAAGCAAGGCAAATAATCGACCGTCTCTGGAGATAATATCGTTTTTATATCAGCGAAATAAACCGTTTAAGATCCACTCAACACAAACTAGGCCATTTCGAGACTAACATTTGGTACAATTTTATTTCAATAATACGCTTTCACGTTGGGGTCTTTAGCAGTGGCGGTAAACCGGGCGGAGCACGGGGACTTGAAGGGATTAAAATAAAACTGCTTGTATATAGTCAAGCAGTAGTAAGAAATTTTAATCCCTTCCAGTGCCTGTGGAGAGGAGGACATGGAGAATACACACGAGGTTAGGCAGGTCATTACACTCCTTTTCATGTACAAGTGTGGGATCGAAACAAAGCTACTTAACCATATGACAGACCATATGATCTACAGCACAAGCATTAGCCCACCCTTCTAGATTTAAAGGTTTTAAAGTAATGAATGCAGCCTATGTAACGTTGTTTATTATAGTCTGGTGTTACAACATGTCATAAGAGGAACTGTGATTGTATGGACCCAGATGTTGATTTAGATTGTTGTCCTCATTGTGATCTAACCGCACAGTGTTCGCATCAAGAATACCCTCTTTACATGCAGAATGGAGAACAATGGTCCTTTCAGTGTCAGACATGTGAATGTTTGGTGAGTATCTTGTAAATTATTGTAATTATGTCAATATTTTACATTCTTATTGCTCATTGTTTCACCCTTATACACTAATAGATTCAATTTGGACATGTAAACGGGAAGTGTAAACCCTTTCCTGTTTTCTTTTCTTGGGTAGTATGTTGACAGCAATCTGAATGAGAGACCCACCCTACATGCAGAAAAAACCTAGCTACCATTTAATTTTCGTAAAATAACAACTGTTTGGTGTTTATACTAAGGGAAACATAGTAATGCTTCTGTGCGGAAATCTATGATATCTATAATGGAAGTGTTGGCCGATCTTAAAGTGAACAATGTCTTGATAATAGATAACGTCTGTAACATTTGTAACAAACAATTGTATTCTAAATGTTTTTAACCCCGAAATCCCTCCCTTAAACGCTTCCCCATATATCATCATAATAGGCAGCCCCGTTTACCAAACCACACAATTTGATTAATCAGAAAGTTCATCGATCTGGACACCATCTTCAAGCAAAATATTTCAAATGTTAATGTTGTATTTCAACATGTGTGTGTGTCGGGGGGGGGGGGGGCAATGGTACACCCATGCCGTTATATTATACTGAACATCTGAACAAAAAAAACATTTCAGCATGGTGAAGTAGACTGTTGGCCATTAGAATGTCCTAATATAATTTGTGAGAATATTATACAAGAACCAGGTGATTGTTGTCCTAGATGTATTGATGATAGTCCATGTACCAATCTGAATCTAGATGTTGGTGGATTAGATCATTCGTCTGATACATGTATCTATGTAGGTAGAACGTATAGACATGGTAATAGTTGGCTATTAGATAGTGATCCATGTACTACCTGTGATTGTATTGTAAGTATTACTCATATTATATAGTTTAGTTGTGTTCTTAATCAGAAAACATTTGAGATAGCAAAATTGTATCATCCGTACATCTGGAACTGAGCATTTCGTACATTGGTATTGTAATCTAAAGAAACGGCGGTGATAAGTAACGCAATGCACAATAGTATTTCGTTGTTGATTATCAATTATACAGAGTTTGTCTAACCGTGTATCTCCCAAAACATGTCCAAGGCCACGGTATGTTAATGACGGAGTCTTCTTGTTGTTCCTCATTAATCTTTATTTTTTTTTACACAGGCTGGCCATATTTGCTGTTCTTTTAACGAAACATGTTCAGAGGGAGTTCAACTTCAGAAACCATAAATCAACACCAATGAGACGTGGAGAGATCAAATAGCCAATGAAGACTAGGGACAAATACCTGTTTTTGGTGAAACTTTGGAAGCTAAATTTACTATATTTTATTTTGTAAATAAGGAAGATGGAATGGCTAATACAAAGAATGGCATTTGTTATTATTTCTATGAAATGATAATATGGGAGTTGTGAATTTGAATATTTGAATTGTAATATGAATATAGTACTATGATATGATATGCATGTAATTTATGTATTGTTTATCTGATAAATATTATTATATAGAACGTGTACACATTGATATTAAGGGAATAATATTTCTACCCTTCGAGGTTGTGATTTAATGCATTATTTTATTGTGGCATTTATTATATTTTTCGTATAATTATATACTATAACATGTATGTAAATTTTATATAGTAGACTTTTTTCTTCTTCTTTATGTATTATTATATTGCTTTCTAATCTAAATATAATGGCATCGTCATACGGCTGTTATTCGACTTTAACGAAAGTCTCTAGATCATGAGTTTGCCTTTGATAACGTATAAGGTAGAATAAAGATTATATTTAATGTAATATGAAATTGATCTAGTCACCAGTATTATAGGGAAACTTGTTTTTCTCACTAGTTTCCGGTGATTTATTATTATCTGAACCCTCCCCTCGGATATCTAAATCTTTTTTGTTGCCGTAAGAACCATAGGGGGTTGTTAAAAGACTCTTGGGTCATTGAAGTTTCCGGGCTGCCATTCTTCGATACCTATTACACATTTCTCCAACAATTATACCTAATTATTAAACAAAGGCCCCTACACGTTCCAGGTGATCATGCGTGATAACCTGACGGGAACCGAACCCTCAAAATTTTTTGCCTATATTTTTTCTAAATACTTATGGGGTATTTAATTATCAGAAATCAAAATAGGCCAACTATTCCTTCTGCAATAGCTCCATTCTTACACAGACATGGAGCTAGGGGACGCGACAACGGCCATTTTTATAGGTCTTTTGATATTGTTTCCGGAAGTAGATATTTTGTGCAAGACTTTTTGGTCATATGTATTTAATTCATGAAACAATGTTTTCACAGATTTCAGTATTATATATAGATTATTACATGTATTACTTGTGCACATATATTATTTTGAGGTTTATTGTATATTTTTATTGTTTATTGTACTGATATGCAATTATTATAATATTAATGTTGTTTTGTTAATATACTTTATATAGATGAATTGGTTAAATTAGAGTAGAATAGTATTTTTAAATTTATTTTAATGTGCCATGTTAAATGATTTTTATTTCTTTTATTTTTTGGTGGGTGCCAAATAGTGAAACAGTGTACATTTTCATTACAAATTGTATTCGTATACGATATTTTGTCACGGATTATTACAAAAACTCAACATTATTAACCCATTATTTCTGGACTGTAGATTGAGTGCTTGTTTGATATATTCAATTATCCAAATATCTATATATTCTAGTGCTTGCGCTGATTTGCCAAACAATGATGTTTCCCCACGAGAAACTGCTTTCCTGTCGCATACACAGCGATTGATGCACTCTTTTAGACTGACGAATAATTAATTGATGGCGATTATCAAACTGTTTGGTATTTGGCAATTCTTCGCGGCAGACATAGGTCGATTTTCGTTATTGTCTCTGTGACGTGCACATGGGCGATTTCTTTTAAAGCTATAATGAGCCCTTTCCACCAGTTAAACTTGTATGCTTATGACGTTATGTAATTGTGAAAAATTTTAAAAATTATTTCTTAAATAGAAATGAAAATGACAAAGTAATTCAATAGCAAGTTTTTAAAGTTTTACTTCTAGTCCATAATAGGCTTTGAATAAAATTGTACACGCAAAGATGGCTTTATGTTATTCAAAACAATATCAACATCTCCTTTGGCCACATTCACTAAGAGGAGGACAAACATTGAAACAGTGTTGATCTTCAACTAGCAATTGGAGAGCCGCCCGTTGGACTGGTTGCTCAAAGCTCCGTTAACTTTTAACGAACCGTTAACATGGAAATTACGGATCGTTAAATTAAACGGAGATAAAGATTGTTGCTTGAAGCCCCATTAACTTGTCTTAACTTGCCGTTATATTTAACGGAGGTGTTGTGCTCCGTCGTCTGTTCAATAGTGGCATTGGTGGACTGTCGCAAATACCAGAGTAATTTTGTATAGAACATTCTAGAGAGTTGGGCGATGGTCGACTGTTCCATTTTCTATTCGACAAAATTCTATAGTATTCAACAGAATTTTGGGGGTTTTTTCGAAGGAGGGGGGGCGGGGGTCTGTAGGAAATAATGGCCCAAAATATTCTGTAGTGCAAATCCTATCATTACACTGTAGTGCAAATCCCTCCCTTTACATACAGGCCGATGTTTACACGGGACCTTTGGGTTTCGTTCTATCCGAACAACTAGACAGCTGTCCTTGTCAGGCCCCCCTTCCTACACTACTGACAAGGGAAAGCTACTTTCTGGGCCAACACCGGGTTTGAACCCGCGACCTCCAGACTAGCGAGCCTCCGTCTTACCCATATAGCCACCGTGGTTTCCATCTAGCAAGTGACGAATTGGCTTTTTCTTGTGTTCTGAACAAATGATGTATCTATCAAACGACCGACTTCATTTGTGAGATTTGAATGACAAATGATTCTGGAAATTGAAGAAGATTTTGGTCTGTCTAAGGCATTAGTGTTAATCTTTTCCATTCCTGATGAGAAATTAGTTAACACACTTTGTGAAATGAAATTAGGTTTAACGCCACACTATTCTGTTCCGACTGATTTAAATAGGTCATTTCGGGACCAACACAAGGTTCAATTTTATTTCAATAATTCGCTTGCGCGTGGGGGTCTGTAGTAGGTGAAGGAAACCGGAGGAGCCGGAGAAAACCCACGAGGTTGGACAGACGATCCCACTCCTTGTCACGTACAACCGGATTATTAAAACTACGCCAGTTGACTCAATGACAGACCTTATGACACAGCGCACACACGCTAACCATTCAGCCAACCAACCCCTCTGATCTAACGAAGGCGAGAACATGAATTGTGAAACGCAGTCTCGGTTTTCGAAGATTTTTTTTTAGCTTACTGTTGATACCAGGGCATGTTAACGGAATGAAAATATATTTCATGTTGCAAAGTTGATATTTGAAAAAATCAATATCGAGTTGTAATAGCGAGTTTAACACTAGTATCACTAAGACCGGTACTGTATAACAGCACAGTGGCTCCTGGATACATTCACTTGATGTGATGTCAGGCTAACTCAACATTCGTCAAGGTTGTTGAGATGTAACTATGGTTAGGACACGTGATTGTAGGTTAGGGTTAATATAAAGCGTTAGGGCTAGATCTAGGGTTAGCTTTAAGAATTGCAGGGGTGGGGTCAGGGTTAGTCTCCACATAAGTCTTGGGATTAGCGCAAGCACTGTTTACATCTTTTGACCTTTGACCAAACTTGATTTTGGCCTCATCAAATAGATCTAACCAACATATATATGTTACAGTCAAGATCAGGAATTTTATGTGATCTGTAATCTCGCTATGAATGTTTACCGCAACTAACAATATACCTTAATGAGATGGTACACGCCTCTATATTTGTAACAAAAAAATCCTAAATTGCCCCCCCCCCCCGAAATGTGTAGATGCATTAAAGATGCATGAACTAATAGATAAATTTGTCGATTGCAGGTCCTTTTTTGGGCTTCAAATATTATATAAATTATTATTTAGACATTAATTTACATAAGAAGCCCAAAATCAACTCTCGAGACCATCGAATGGCTGATATTTAAAGGGATTTAAAAACCCGCGAGATTTGCTAAGATAATAAACGATCTACGCCCCATCTTCAAACTGTCATAACTTCGCCCAGAATAAATCAATTTGAATAAAATTTTCAAAATATTCATTTTTCATTATCTACACTTGAACTAAATGTATTATGTCAAGAACGATAAAATTATGGATAAAGGAATTGTTGACAAAGTGGCGTAATATTGATTCGATACAGCCCCAGACATTTCACAGTGCAATGCAAACAGTATTTATTTTGAAATATCTCTATTAATATTTATCCATACGTAACTATTTTTAGATATGATATGTCAAACTGATCCCGCAGTGAATATTCGCTTGGCCGCTACAATTAATTCGTAAGTAATTCTCTCTGTGAAACAGATTGATGATATGTAGGCCTGATTGTAAACCATGGAGTTATCTCCCCGTTTACGTTTTAAAAAAATACACCGTATTGTCTTTGGAATTGTTTAAAACTTATTGCCATTCATTGCTAATTGAGGCACAGTTAAGAGTTTTATCACGATTCGAATTTGTTGGGGTATCAAATTTCGAACGTGTTATACGCGGCATTGTGTTGAAATTACGCCGTATAGCCAGTGCGAACCACATTATCGTTGGTGGGTTATCACGAGAGTGGATGAACACTGTAACTGATTTTAATATTTTGTTTTATTCTTCAGATGAATAATCATATATTGACCTTTGTCAACATATAGTGTCCGCTGACTGTCATTAAGAAAATTCTAGCTTTCCAACCTATTCCCAACCCCAATGGTCTCATTCTGTAATTGCACGCACGCCTTGTAAAATATGTATACTTAATATACGCCATTTCCACACAATTTTTTTTTAAGCAAGGAACCGGGACAGCTCTTCTTATAATTTGTATATGGAATAAATTCATTAATCTCGATCAAAATAATTGGCTCCGACATGAAAGTCAGCCCACACGGTATCTTAAAACGGAATAGCCAAATTCTGGCTGGGATTACTGAGCAAAATGGCCATTCATTGTATACGTGCGAAAAAAAAAAGCCAGCTACCATTTAATTTTCGTACGTTAGTTACGTACGCACTCAGCCGTTAACGAAAGAGTTTCGGTCCAAAGATCAAGTCTGATTTCAAATTAACGCAACAGTCTTTTAATAATAGGAACTTGAATATTTATTCTCAAAACCGAATCTGGCCTCCGTGCAACTGTCCAGAATGCCCACACCATAAGATGACCCAGAGTGTATCTTCAGAGAATGGGTTATAGTAACAGATGTTCCAAGCATTTAAACAACAACAACATTTTTTCCACTGACGTTGATTTAATTGTTGCAGCTTACCACATCAGTGATTGATATGCTAATTAATCGTAGAAATTGAAGAAGGTAGACAAAGACTACATTTAATACTATATTTCGCGACCCGATACAATTCTGGTTCCGTATTCACATATCATACACCAATTTTTCAGAACCAATTCTTGTCGGACGATCTCGGGATTCTACCCAATTCGACGAACGCCGAAACAGTATCGTGAACTTGACAGCTACGTTACCATTCTATGCGCACTGTAAAAAAAAGTCATTGTTTCTGAACGGAACACCCGGCACCCTGTTGCTTGTAAATGTTTATTTTCACATTTCGTGTGAATCATCGGGGTCGTGTATGGACGAACCTTATAGGTATCTCCCCGTTGCCGAAAACCTCTCGTGATATTGACTGCAGTTTGTAATGGGTTATTTTCAAATTTGGCATGAACCAATGGGATAATGAGACGACCCACCCTAACGACATCTGACGTTCCTTCCGCGATCTCCCATTTTCGAGTTCCAAAACGCTTGTTCTTACCCCCCCCCCTCCCCACACACACACAAATACAACAACACTTGAAAACTTTAGTAAACACGTTATCAGAACGCCTTAATTTACTTCGTGTTTGTTTCACTAGTTTAGAATCAAATCACGCATTGTGTCAAAAATGTATGACGTTAATCGAATAAAAAGCGCTATCAGCGTGTTATAGCACATCTTGCTTGCTCTTTTAAGTTTTTTTTTCATTTTGGTCAATGTGCGAATTTATATCTCGCTAATCATTACAGTATCTTCACTGTTTAAGTTTATATATATAATGTACCGATGAATATAGTGTAATTATAGTTAACGGCCTCCCTAAGTAATATCCTTACTTTCACCCCCCCCCTCCCATCACCATCAATGTACTCGTTTCACCGTTTCTCCAGCTTAACCCATCAAAAACGGCTGGTTGTCAGGTAAACCCAATAACTCTTCCACAGTTTCAAATCTTGTTCATATACAAATGTTCAATTTATGTTATGCTATGATGTCATGTGCAGTAGTTACATGGTTGACTGTTAATCGCCTGTCCTGCACTATTGTGTCGGGAACAGCATCAACTTTATCTTGGATGGTCACTTTACAACTGCTGATCCCACCCCTTGTAAATTCAGCCACCACTGTTTGACTGTACAGTACGAAGGAGCGTTGTCACATAATGTTTGTATCTTACCATCATGAATTTGTTTTGGTTAACTTGTTCAAATGTAGAAACTTAATCACGACTATGCATTCGATTTTCTCCATTTTGAGAATTTTACGTTGTCAATGGAGCGGGACATAAAGTCTAGAATGGACAGCATCTAGTTCCGATCGGACGAAAACTCGAGGACAAGTGTATACGTACAAGAAGCCTTATTACGTGGAATTCGAAATATGATTAGGCCGTAGGCCGCTGTTCGATCAAAATGTCGCTTATAGCACACTGTATGACATACGTCCGTCTTCAATGACCTATAGAGAGTGGTTGCAGAACAGTAAGATGCTAAATCCCATTTCATTTCGAAGTCAATTGATTTAATGATCGGTATACACTTGTTACATGGAACGTAAATCAAGTGTCTAGAGTATTGTTCCGAACACTGTCCCGCTTACTCTATTTGCAGAGGTTGTGCAGGGGAGCAAGGCGTGTTTTCAAAATGGCGTCGATTAAAATTGTCAGACCCGCGACGATTGAATGGTCAGAATGTAGATTTATTTTGCTGATATGGGAGCGTTTATAAGCCATCCATGTTTTGAGGGTATGATATTTAGATTACACATGTATATTTTATCCCATTTAGATTTTCAGTGTGTACTCCATGTTTGTTTATTGCTTGGACTATACATGAAAACACTGGCGTGCCAGGTTTGCATTGCTTATTGCTTATTTGTGGTTTGGGGATGTCTTCCATCCTGGATGCCCAAGATCAAAATGCACTTTTCAATGATAGCTGACGTGCTTTTCTTTGCAAATTAGTCTTTTAAAACACTCGTATCATGATCTGTACCGTATGTTATATAGGCACGTTCCATAGACACGATTTTAAATGATGCCCTGTCTTTCGTGCCATTTCGGAAAATACAATTTATGGTGGCCATAAGATCAGCACTTCCATTCATTTCGACTTAGATGGGTCATAAATGATATTTTATTCTTTTATTTTAGTTGAAAATTCACAAGAACAGGATGATACGGGCAGATTTGGGCACTCTTAAACAGCAATCAAAAGAATCATTGGTGAATGAGTTTACATGGACAAGATCGAATACGCTGAAAAATTAAAGAAGGATATGTTTATTCAAATTTCGAATACGTTAAATGAAATCAAAATGCACTTTAGCACTGATAAAATTAAAAACAAATGATCTACGAAGGCTGTCACTGAGATTTGTGTGATTTAATCGATGTTAAGTCTGTGGGCAACAAAGAGTATGGTTGCCTCCCACAGCTACTGACCTCGACACGCAAACGCAATATTGAAATGAAATTGAACCATATGTTAGTCCCAAAATGAGCTAGTTTGTGTGAAATTGACGTTACCCCCCCCCCCCCTCTCTTTCTTTCCGGAAATAATGAGAGTAATCAACATCTTCCTCGGACTCTTTTGACGATTTACTCCTTCATGTAGGTACATTCGGGTTATGTTTTGTTTTGTTTTTCCGGCGAATTGCAATCAACTGATTCGAGTACCGGAAATAATAGGGACACTAATCAACATGTTTCACGGACTCGTCGGACGACTTAGGCATAGCTATATTCGGGGTATCTTTCGTTTTTACAGCGACATTTATAAGATTTAAAAAATCATGAGCAGTCGAATGATTCGGAATATTATTAGGGGTCTCAACCCGATGTCTGATTTTCTTAAACCGAATGAACACTCCCTGTGAAAAAGAAAATAATAAGAAGCCGCTTCATGGGTCTGTACCTTTAAATTGTTTCATTGCGTTTAATATTCTATAAGCTTATATTGTGCTGAAATAAAGAGTTTGCAGTAACTGCAATAGACTGATAATAGACTTTTAATAACGTCGTCGCGCTTTATTATTTAATGTATACAACCGGTATGGCATTGGGGCCCGTGAAACGTAACACACAATATTATCTACTTATGATGACCAATTATAGAAATAATGTATACAAAACAAACGTTTTCTAAATGGTTCCGATCCACATTCCATCCCACGTTTTAGCAACACCCTGAGGAATGATGTTGATGAGAGAATTACGAAACTAGATAAAATGTTCAGTCGTCTAGCTGGTGCCTGCGAATGGAGAAAGCAACATGTGGGTTTAACGTCCACTCAACATAAACTATATAATTACAGGACTAACGCATGGTAAATCTCTATTCCAAATAATCACAGCCCTCGGGCTCTTGGGGATGTGACATTGATTGAACAGATTTGGTTCGGTCGGTTCGTTTTGGAGGCAAATAAAATGAAATGGAGTTTAAAGCGGCAATTTCATATTTTTAAATTATATTTTTAAAATATATTAAAATAAAGCCTTAAAATAGTTGGTATCTATAAACAATCCAACCTTGTTAAAGAATAATGCTATAATTCACTATTGCCAGTTGAGAAATTGGCAAAAATATCAATTTCAGCATTAAATTCAAACGTTTGAAGATAGCTATTGTATGGGGGAATGGGAAAACAAGGAGGGTAATTGTGTTATTATTTTCCATGTGAAAGATGTTTCAGTGTGGAAAATAATGCCTATGATTGTATAATAGTGAGTTGACAACCTATTGAGCAAAATACACAGAAATAAATATGTTTTGACTTTCTTGGAAAATATGAAATTCCCGCTTTAAAGTTAGTTCTGCCCTGACTGGGCTAATGGAGACGGACATACACTATGCGTACTCTTATATCGAATTCCAACTCCCAAGGATTCTTTTACCGCCACGCCAAAGTGTACCGGGAAGCTCGATGTGTCGTCCCTTGCCAGGCCCTAGTATAAAAGAATATACTGTCATGGTTTTTGGCCCTCTAGAGGTCACAATTTTGATGAAATTTAAAATATGTTTATATCCCCCAAATCTGGTTATATTCCATAACAACGTTTAAATACATCACCGTTACATCATAATGACGCTTGAGTTCGAATTCCGTGAAAATCGGATCGAAACTACCCGACAAAATTACCCCTCTCCGTACGCAAATAGTGTAAAAGCATGTAATACCAAGGTTGTGGACTCTACAGAGGTCATAATTTCCATTCGATGTTGACGAAACTTGATTCCTTTCGATATTGGCATGTATCAGACAGTAACTTCATGGATTATGTCCCCTCAATTTACGAAAATTCGCGTCTTTAACATTTGAACACTTTAGTGGTCACAATATTTATCCGAAATCGATGAAACTTGTATGTTTTGTAACTCACAGATTTCGGTTTCTGTCCATATTGGCGCATGTCGGACCGTAACTTTCTGGATGATGCCCCCTAATTGTACGAAAAATCACGTTTTAAGGTTGTTTCCTGTCCATCTCTTGCAAAATGTGAGGTGGGCGTGTCTTGCATGACAACCGGTAAATCTATTATATGAGTCCGTATAGTAAATGTGAAGAGAGCCCTTATCAATTTTGGTGAAGATCCTATACTTTTCCACCCAGTATTCATGAATTATTTTCAATTTTGTTTTATCGGTCAAAACCAATTCATTGAGGATCCCTATCCATTTTGATACTTCACCCAAAGAAGCGAATTTTCGACCTGTACCCACACTATTGGCCACATTTCTTCATCGAATCTTTTCTCTTTTTTGTAGGACCCCTATCGATTTGACGTTAATCGGATTCTTTTTCGTTCCAGTAAATCAGTACGTGGATTTCAGATTATTAACGAAGCCTTCAATCGCGATCAAAATGACGTATTTTTTGGCACCGGATAAGGTTGGAACATACGGGAAAAGGCACATCCTTCCTTTCATTTCACTGTGTCCCAATTCAAATTGGTGTACTGTGTTTTGATGGTTAGTACAGATATATTATATATGTTATAAATCAATACCGTGTTGTGAAAGATTATACACGTAATACGATTTTGCATTCATAGATTTGCTATTATATCACTACAATTACAAATAATTTAACAGGATGAGAGACAAGACATTATCGATCACAGTCTGATAAAACAACAGATGCCAATCGTTCAAATAATATTCCACAAGGCAATGTTAATCGTCATATAATTCTATGATCTAATTGTGTTTAAAAAGACTTCAAATGATGTTTGAATATTTTATGCCACCTAAGCATACTTGACCAATCACTTGACGTTTATCAATCCTATTTAGGTTATTACAACACGATACATCATAACGTGGTTATCATAATGTCGTATTGGTTTGAAAGGATGTGCCCATGTTTACATAGCCCGATAGCTGTCACTGCATCCATTGGTTACCCATAAACAAAGACCCCATCACTGAATGTAGAGAATGAAATATTAATTAACCGATAGAAACTAATTACTCCCAGAATCTATGACAATCACGATATAACGGTTATAGATGTAGCGGTCATGCATTAATTCACTCTGTAGATAGGTAATTTTTCAAATAACGTGATCTATGTTTTCGTGTTTTGATGTGAATGGTTTGAGGATACTTGTAAATGTGGTCGTCAATTTGATTTATAACAACTGATAAAAGGTGAGTTTAACATAAACGTTTTCTGTGGCCATGATTTTAGTATTGTCATTTAGGTCAGATAGTTTATAGCAATACATACTTCTATTTACCATGTAAACTCGAATCATTTACGAGTTTTAAAGTAGGCAATAAGATACAATAATTTGAATGGTGCTTAAAATTTTACTGCCTGGCAAATTATTAATACCACGATGAAATGAGGCGTAATTTTATGTTTATTATATTGTTAATGGTGCTTTATGACAACAACAGGTCATATCAGTTGTTTAACACAGAGAGCCCTCTATTGGGTTTCCATGATTTTAGAACGATAGCAAATATTAACAAATGTGTTTATCAAGTATGACACAGTCTACATAAACGGATTGTAGGGCATCATCGATCCAACTTGTAGAAACATTTAAACAAAACGTTTATTTTTGTAACCCGATGTGATTGATATTTCTCATAGGTTACAATATTGTGGTAGTCGATGTTATGTAGGTATTTCTTTTTTCAATAACGGTTAAATAGATAAAACGTTACATAGAGTATAAAAAGGTCATAATAATTAACTGTGACCCATGACCAACTGTCGTTAATTTAAACGTTCTGTTTCCATATGCGTAATGTTTATTATGGCTAAAAATCAATGATTATTGAAGCCGTGATCAACATCACGTTAATGGTCGCGTAATTGACGGACTGATTTAATATGTTTTCGCAATCTGTGAAACGAAATAGGCAGATAGCTTTAATTAAGTCAATTAAATTATGAATGATAATAAAAGTTTTGGGAATATGTATAAAGCAATGTGTGGTTTATATTGGTGTTAATTTTTTTCATAAGATTTGTATTTGACTTTTTAATTCCGACATTGTGAATGAAATATCGTGGGAGTTTAACGTCCTAAATGTTTGCACCAATCGGAGTAATAAAGATGGGCATACGTCATATTATAGGGTGCTATGAAAGAATGTTTGTCCACAGCGCTACAAGTTACTCGAATTTCGAGTAACCTGTCAAGATTTATTTTATGCCCATGCCAATGAATGACATTGGAGGTCTGGGTTTTTCGTCTCATCCGAATGATTAGACAGTGTTCCATACCAAGTCCTTAGCAGTCTTGCACCACTGACAAGGAGACCCCACTCCGGAAAATCCTGATTTTTTTCTCGGCAAACACCGGGAGCGAACCCAAGACCTATAGGTTAGTGAGCCAGAACCTTTCCCACTGAAAAAAAGTAAATTGGTTCACGTGCATAAAATATACACTCAGGTGGTACTAATAATAATAAATAAAGCAAATAAATGATTTAAAACTACAACAGTACAATAATAAACAGTCGTGTTGTTGGAAAGCCCTTATCAACGTGTTACATAAGGACAACGAAAAGAAAACGAAAGTTAATTAAATACCCGCTGATATAAAAAAAAGTTGACATATGAAATATTGCACCAAATAGATACATAGCTGGTATTTCGTACTAGAGTCTTGTGTGCAAGAAACCGAGCCAAGCCACGACAACGTGTTTCAGATTCCCGGATTCGGCCCGCCCTTTCATCTAATAACAACAAAGAGTTCATCTGATTCAAGACTGTAACGTACACATTCAAAGAAATTGAAATGGAAAAAAAGTGGACACATTAAATTCGCAGAAATTTCACAATTGTGATAAGATTCACAGTAAAGGTATTTCAAATTTAAATATAAATAAAATAGTTGAATAACATGTTTCATTGAGGTGTGAAGGACAAATATGTCCAAAATACCAAACATTTTTCTAGAAGAATCTCATACTACCAGTCTCTATACATTTTTTTTTAAAAATTCAAGACCTATATTGAAACCATTTTTTAAACTTGAAAACATGTAGATTTTGAACCTTTTTCACTCTCTTGTAAATGTTGCTTTGTAATTACTAAACATGAACAGCACAACTCAAACTTTAAGAAAATGTCCCATTGGAATGTTGACCGAGTGAAAACAAACCAAGAGGACTAAACACAATTGAAACAAACAGAGGTCTTAGATATTTGGCGTATTTGTTGACCTCCAACAGGTGTAGCAAACAGGCAGGTTCAACAAAGACATTTGTTTTATGTCAGGGCAACTTTGTTATTACAATATTACCAATCTAGATGGAAAATAACGAATATATGAATTTCATTTTTAAACAAAAAATAGATAGTCGCCACGACGGTCGTCGGTGATAAATATAATTAAAATATAAGCTAACTTCTTCAATCTTGATTAATCGCAATTTTTATGATAACTGCAAAAATAAAATAGGTGGTTTCCCCCTTGTCAGTGCAGTGTAGAGTGGGTGCTTAGCAAAGAACAGTACCTAGTCTTACGAAAAAACGAGGCCCCACCGTTGGAATTTGAAATACGAGTATGCTGTAGTATAGTGTGCAGATATCACACTGTATGACGCATGTCCGTCTTTATTAGTCGAGTTGGTGCAAAAGAGTGGGAAGTTAAATCTCATTGCATTTCATGTGATCAATCCTGTTACCATAGAAAATATTCCAAAACATGTTTTATCTCAATTCCAGGTGTAGCTATAAAATACATATTTGAATAATATCTAATGATTGGAACGAACCGGATATATCTCTCTAATCAAATAAAAGATATAGACAGTTGAATCGATTAGGAATTACATTCACAATATAAACGCGGTGAAGTTTGATGATTCTGATGGGGATGTACTAATTTAACTCTAAAGGATAACAGTGTAAAATGAGCGCAAAATATTGAATTTTGGAATCCTCTGAAACATCAGAATTTGTAAAATAAATATGGGTTTATATACATTATTATATCATGCGACGTGTATGTCACGAAGCTTTATAACCACCCGCTAAATGATAAAATATATGTGCATACAGTATTCTATAAAGAGATGGACATCGTCTTTTTTCTTCGAAACGCATAGTAAGAGTAGAAGTGGAACAATAATTTATTTGAAGTCGAAGAATTGAATTTTTATCTCCATTCTTAGTTACTTTCATATTTATCTGTATTTGGCCTTTTAAAAGGACTTTGCCGATTTTGATTATTAAAGAATATTTTCCTATTGATTCCAGACTATACAGTACCGTGGAATAACAGTTATAATAATTTCATAATTATGGAATATTGATTTCAGTCTCTACAGTACCGTCAAATAACAATAATAAGTATTTGTCCTTGTAAATCGTTTTTTTTTTTAAATATCACCTCTTTAAAAAATATTTTCGAAAGAATCAATTTGACTGTAGCGAGTTTGTATTAAACATGTCATATTGCCTGGCTATTAATAAAGGTGTTATTTTCACGCTTCCTACAAACAAAATAAACTTTTTAAAACGCGAAAGAGTTAGTAAAGTACTAAGCTTGAATATCCAGTCGCCTATAATATGCCATGGACATTGAAAAAGAATTAGATTCAGTCCGAAAAACACTAGCACATACAAATGCCTGAAATGGGGTTTAACGTCCTACTGTTCTGCTCCGAACGTTTCGATATGTGTATATTTGACAAAAAACGCAGAACATAATTCAAAAATATGCTATTGGCGTGTTATCATAATGAATTTCGAAATCGTCTGTAGTACTCTTAATTTGTAAAATAAATATGAGCCACCTGTCTCTCAAGCATCAGTTTGGCTGGCCACGCCGCAGAAATAACAATTAGAAGGCTTTTGTCAAAAAGTAAACCCCAACTGCTTCGTCTAGAATGGCGTCAACATTTTAAACAATACAATTGATCGTCTCCTGTTCTAGCATGGGGTGGGGATCTTTTTTCATATAATACATTTCTTTCAATAACCTTGAGAGGAGAATGAACCGAAAAACTAGGATATTTTTATGGACTAAGCTTTGTATCTACAGCATGCATTTTTGTGGTTTCAAATACGCACAATACAATATAAAAACTTAACGAATGTTTGAGCTTTTACGTGTAAACCTTTTTAATGTTCTTGAATTGATTGGCAAAATAACGGAAGTGGCTTGGACACATTTAACTACCACCTTTGGAAATCGATTCCCAATATTTTTGTACATTCATTGGCCATTCAAACCTGAATTGAAAAATAAATCCGATCGATGATGATATTTGTCATTTTTTGGAATTGACCAAATCAAACAAATCAAATTAAATAAGATCACGCGCTTTTAAGACCAGAAATATTTGAATCCCATCAAAAAAATCGAACTAGACAAAAGTTCCTGTTAGAATTGTTGTGTTTTTTAGTACTGCCGTATTATTTTACTATGCACTTAAAGATGTTTTCTTACAGTAATTCCTGTTAGAATTGTTGGTTGTTATTTTCAGTACTGACGTATTATTTTGCTATGCTATAACGAAGGGAAGTCTTCTGCGTTTAAATCTGTTTGTAAAGATGTATTAGAGTCGCGTATCAACAATAATTTTTGGTATTCTTTAACAAGACTATTATCTGGGAGTGAGACAGGGGTATGTTTTGTTACAAGTGTTACTTTGGTATTTCCTCTACGAATAGTTTAAGAACAGGAACTGATCGGACTTGCAAAACTTTGATCATAATATCATCTGTCGTTATCGAGTACAGACCAGTTAGTGGTGATCAATCATGTCTATATCGGACATCATGACCTTTAAGGTCAATGTTGTCCAATTTTAAATACTTTATTGAATAGGTAATGGCCATCTTAATTGGCCAAATTCTGTTTCAACACGCATTTCTCAGACCGAATGTTCGTGCAAACCGTGTATATGGATAGTTGCAAACGATTAGGACCGGACAGAAGACGTGTTTACGCCTTATACTCGTTCAGTAATACGATGATGAATTTGGGGCTGTCATGAGTGCTATAGAGAATATGAACAGCCCATGAAAGCGGCATTTTATTAAGTGAAGTCTTACTAATTGCAATAATATTGTGCTCAGTAATATTCTAAAACTATAAACATTCTGGCACTTAACATGCACAATTTTAGCTCATTTTATCAAGGGGTTTCCTATTCAGTCGGTGTGGATGTGCAGTAGCCTCTGAAATCCAAGTCTTAGCGAAATCGGTATATAATGTCATATGGGAAAGGAATATAGGATATGTATAAATTACTATTTGTAATCCATGTGGTGAAGAAATAACATAATTACAAGTATGGCTTTAGATCACATATTATAAACTATCATGTTTGTCAAGGCTCTCAAAATATCAGAATTAGCAAAGAAGGTAATGCACTAACTGTTTTATTCGCCATTGGTCTTTCGAAGAAAGGTAGGCTAGATATATATCTACTGTATAACCTTAGTTTCGTAAATGACATAATTTTTCTAGGATAAGATTTAGCTTAGCTGAGATGTATAATTTTGAACCTGCATTGACTTACCTTGATGACGCATTCAATTCGTTACTTTTAACTTGTTTACGCTTTGAAGGCGTCAGCTCGACTGCAGTTGGAAAAAATATATGCTAGAAAGCATTTTGCCATTTCTATGGTATATTGATATTCTGGAAGCATCCAATCACGCCTTTTAAAAAAGCGTAAAGGGAACACGATGGGCTTATAAATTATTTTTGTGCCTTGTGTATATGAAAATTCCAATAAATGAAGAACTGTGCATCCTTTACCGACAAACTCATTTAGCAGTGATTTGAGGAAGCAAGAGTCCCACGCGGTCAGATTCCTTTTTTTTTTGTTTTTGGCATATGGGTGTTTCTGTATGTTTTGGCCGTCATCCACAGTTATAGCTGAGCAAACAAATGAAGGTTTGTAAATTCTAATGATACTGCTAGTGCAAGGGATGGGGATTTCTCTACAAGCCTTTCCACCAGATGAAAGAACTGCAGGTTGTTTGAGCAACAGCTGAATAGAGGAAATATACAGTCAACAATGTAAAGTAAATGCGGGAATGAGAAAAATAAACAGCACAATGAAGTCGTGTTGATTTGTACGTCAGAATTAAGGAAAGACTGTCGAGTGTATGTAACGTCATCTAAATATTTGAACGGTTGTCGCGTAGTGTTTGCTCAATGTGTGTTCACAGCTTGGGGTTTATAGCCCGTTGGATAGAGACAGTCGCTCATGTCAGTCACATCATTAAACCGGAATCGGACGTCAAGATCACCTAGACCACAACAGTAAGGAGTTCGACTAGATTTTAAACGATGCAGTTTATAAGGAGAGGGGAAATTTAGTCTCGAAAATTATTATCAGTTGAAGAACAGAAGATTGTATTGTATAGTCACTGCTTGTGTTACGAAGGACTTGAAGTGTTTAGGCCCCATTCATCAACATATGTATGAATGGACAAACCTGTGTTATCAAAGAGTTGGGATTAGTATAGAGAACATCCAGTAAAGGTTATATCATCTTCTGGACTACATAAAGGTAATGATGAGCTATTGATGTAATTTAATTACTATCGTCTTATATATCTATATAGAACACCGGTGATTATTATAGACAGGTATTATTGGATTCATAGAACATGATATCGTTAACAGTTTGAGAAAGGACATGTTCAACTAACTGGTAAGTCTTTAAGGACATGAATATTGATAATATTGGTTCATCCTTCGTCTATTCTAAAATTCGCCATGTTGAAGTCATATTCACATTTGAACTTTCTAATTTGTTGGGTGAAAGAGGGACGCATATAGAAGCTCGACAAATGGCAACATTACCGTTTTTCCATTGTAAAATGACAATGTTCTACAATGTAAACACTGAAACTACTGTATGTAAAGCAACGAATTGAGTTTGCAGAAAAGTTTATCTCTGTTTAGAAATATCTGTTCGCCGGCTAATATAAATTAGGTGGATTTCTTTGCAAAATAAAACTATGGCGGTGACTTAACCCCAAATAAAGTCACGGGTCATTTTTGATATCATGGCTATTCTGGGATTTAAAAAAATTCATAATTTTATCCTTTTTCAATTGGGATACTACGATTAGAAGAGTGATGCTGTTTTTCTGTTAGTTATAATGGGGTAATGTTGGTATTTGCTCTATCGTCTTACTTAATACAAATTCATCTATCGGGAACTTTACCTCACCCTAAGCTTTGTGATGTCTAAATTGGTTTGTGGGACTTTCCGCTCTCCCCAAGCCCACAGAACTGCCTAATTACAAGGCCTCCCTTTAATTATAGACCACGGCTTGTTGTCCTTTAAGGGCTATATATAGGTGACGAAATACACATTTACCAATTAAAAGGAACTTATTGATCGAGAGTGTATTGATTATCATATAGACATAAATAAATCAAACAATTATATCAGAAAATATTTCCCTGGTAATTAACATTCGATAAAGTTCTTGAAAATTATACGTCACATGGTAGATAAAACAAAAGATGACAAAGCATTGTCTTTAGACACAACAATGAGGTTGCGAACAACTTCGAGTACTAAAATTCTAAACTATGTACTGGATCACAAATATAACACCCTTAAATATCAGAAGACTTTAAATTAATATTGCAGATAAAAGGAGTAATAAGACGATATCAATTATTCATTATGATTTTGGGTTGTCTTTTTTTGAGTAATTTTTATCCTTTCCATATGACTAAATCTAATTGCCAATCTGCGGAGTTTAGATAACAAAACCTTGCCTGTGTAAAGTCAGAGAGATTATTTGAGATTATTTGTTGCCAGTTTCTATTCTTTCAGATCGTAATGTTGTCGATACATTTTGAAAACTAAAGTACCTGATGATTTTTATTATTTCCCGAAATATTATTATATTTTTTAAAGTTTTTTTTGAAACACTTTATATTGTATTTTGCTATGCTGAACTTTTCTCAAAAATATTTTGCATAAAATATTGTTTGAAAAGCAGTTGAATAGGAATGTATAAAATTTGATATTGTAACTTTCCTGTCAAATTTGCCTTTCTCTCTTGGAAACAAGACCTGTTTGTGAATCTCGCTTAGACCTTTATTATGCTGATATTGTTTGCTCTCTACAATATCAATAATTATGAATTCCTACACAATCGGCATGAATCTTTATAAGTGAAACGCTTCATTTAGGTTATTTTCGATCGAGATGATATCTAACGTTATTAAAGCGAATGAATAGAATGGACCTAATGTTTTGAACACGCAACATTCGTCCTCTGAATAATCTTCTGGTCTCACCATCGTAGGTACCGCGTTAGGCAGTACTGGACTTGAGTGTCCCGGGTACGAAACTCGATGTGTTCCCAAATGACAGTAAAGTGTTGCTCAGTGTCTGGGATGCAACGGAAAACCTAGTACACTTTGGAATGCATGGAATTGAATTTCGATGAAGGCGTAAGCACCACTGAACGAACTAAATTCTCATTCCTGACATTGCATTCGTGGCCTTATGAAAAGATAGCCACATGTTAGTCTGAAAAAAACCCAAAAGGTATTGAGACGTAAACCCCATTCAGGGCTCGCCATCATTCGTTGTCTATCCGCCAACCAGTTGTCCGTAGACAATTCCATGTGAACAATCTACGGGATTACATTTTTAGATGGTTCGATAAACTGATTATAATGTTAAAACCATTATTGGTATAACGTTAAGGATGGGTGCCCTAACCCTCCACAATATATCAAGAGAGTTTAGTATTCGGGATATTTATTATAAAAGTCCTTTCTAAGTTCCCTCGATCTAGTTTGAATACACGTTTATTAGTATACAATAATTATCTCACTATATATAACAAGGAGAAAATGCCTTTGTCGAATAATTGATGCAAAGCGTTAATTGCCTATACAATTTATGTTAACATGACTATTATGTAAAGTTTACTTCAATAGTATAGTGTCATATACCAACGGCTCAATTGGTGCAAACTACTATCTATGGCTAACATTGGCTTTTATGTAATGAACGTGACAGAATGTGTTCGAGATACAATAACAGGACCCATTGGTTATTTAGTTAGAGTCTCTAAGCTGGCAAATAAAGGCTAAATAAATATGCCCATTTTTCTATTGTTATTTTCATTGGGTATATTTCCTTATTTTATTATTTGTTTGGTAACATTTGGTTATTTGATAAGTTGAGTTCCGGAGTGGTGCATTAACATGGAAGGAAACGGAAATAGTGCTTCCGGGACCAGAAAAAATGTATTCATTGTTGTTTTTTCTCAAACATATCACCACTGTAATGATAGATAATGCTGATTAGGAAAGTGACAGTCGAACAATACGCGACTTGATGTATGGCTTAACGCTCGCTTGTACCTAGAATGATATCGCAGTCAAGGGGAACGGTATGACGAGTTCCCCCTATATGCGCAATGGCCGCATTTCGTACATTTGAAAGTTCAATAGGCGGGAATCCCACTGTTCCAGCTTAATTATATTCCGTAATATTTCACAACTAACCGTATAAGTTATTCCCAAAATGACCGAAGTACAATGTATTGGGTTTAACTATTTCAATTGAACAAATTAAATCCATTTTTAAAATTGTTTCAATGATGTTTGGTACTTGAAATGGAAATACACCAAAAACAATTCTAGAATACAATAATAAAACAATAATGATATTCACAGCGCCCTGTGTATAATAGTTTTTGTTCTTATTTTGTACTAATTTTTTTTAAAGAGGATATGCACGATTCATTGTCGGTTCACATTGTTCGACATTTTCCATCATGTATATTTGTACAGTTTAAACACAGTTAATGGACGCATGCCAAAGACTCAACACAATTTCGTCACAAGCGTTTTTATAAACAAATAAATATAAGGTTGATAAACATTTGAACGTCCATAAGAAATGTGTATTTATTTGTACTACATATAGAGACTGAGAAAACTACAAACACTGTTCCTTTCATTACGCCCCTTTCACTCATCCTTTCCAATTTTATTTTACTCTATTCTACAACTTTGCCTGAACAGGTATAATTAATCTTTTTAGACTGTATTTTTTTATTGGTATTATTAAATTTAAATGTAATATTGACCAGTTTTAGAGCACTGACTTGAAAATCAGTTTAGTATTATTCTTTTAAATCATTTAAGCCATGCTTCCATTTGTCACAAAGTAAAGTTGTCTCGTCGTTTGGGCTGTGTTCAAAATCCGTTTACAAATTGAAACCGTATTTAAAGATCCTTTGGCCATGGAATTCTGAGAAGAATAGATTTCTAGAATAAAAGAAAATATATCATTACGTTAGTAGTTACAGGACATTAAGTTCCACATTTGTCCATTTTTGCTGAGAATATATAAGAGTTGTCTTAATACATTGGATGTGTTCAAAAGAACATGCGTCAAACAAGAGACACTTATGACAGCTTAATATAATTGATTTCTTCGTTATGATAAATAATTGATATGATTTATAGGTGGTGTGTTTAATTATTAACAGTATCCAACATTTTCCTATTAATTTGCTACCATAATAACAGAGCGCTAATAGTTTCAGTAACTAGCTTAGTTTATATTATCTATACATACATACGTTACTGTCGCCTTTTATATTGATAGTCTATATCTGACACAGCTGGTTGTCTTTAATCTGAATAGAGACGGGCATCTGGATCACCTGGAACGCTGTATCTTCTAGCTCAATGTACGTCTGTCACGACTGGTAAGATAGGTTTTCTGGGCCACTATTGTCAAATTTGAATTTTATCAGGTTGTTATTGGGGCTGTCGACCAAAATTACCGTAATTAGAACTCAAATGTTCCTTCTCGATTAATTACTTCATAGCCATACCAGTAGAACTCCACACCATGACGTTCGATCACATTGTACCGGATATTGTGGACACCAAGACGTATACCAGAAAATCATTTGAAATCTTCATCCATTCATCTATTTATTATTGTTAATTTCAGGATCTAATTTCCTGAATTATTGACCACTATGAAGGAACTTGGATATACCGAGGTGTTACCACCTACCACACAGTTTCTACCAGCTAAAGTAGCCCAGCCACCTAAAGATGCCATCAAAACATTTTCACATACAAAACGAGTTGGAAATTATCTTTTGGGTAAAACTCTTGGAGAAGGATCATTTGCTAAAGTTAAAGAAGCTTTACACGTACCGACAGGAGAAAAGGTAAAATATTTCACATTTTTTCTTTGACCTAACAAAGAATATGTTTTTCTAGTTTCTAATTTTTGCTTAAGTATGATATCGAGACTTTATGATAATTATGAAGTTGCCTAAAGTTTTGCCAAAATGCTGAAAGTTTGAATTAAAGCACACAAAAATATGTAACTTAAACTAAGGAGAACGATGATATACTTACTTCCCTAAGACAAAAATATTATGATTTTAATTCTTGTACCGGAGGTCTATCAATTTCTGTACAAAACCACAATTTTGTATAATTTATTAGATCACCCGTGTACAATTTATACCACCATTAGTTCCGAAACTAAGTTATTTTCCAAATGGAACGAAATCTGCATTTAAAAATGTTTGTGTTCGTCGATGTTGGAAAAGGTATAATATTATGTATACTGTCGTGTACGGGGTATTTTATTCTTACTCGACCAAGAGTAGTTGATACTCTTACATTCCAGTATATACTCATCATTACTTTCACAACTTTTAGGGTAAAATTAGCTCGGCGTGGGTCTTGATTCGGTGTGATTTAATAAAACATATTGGTGGGTGGGGTTCAAATTAGATTGTATTTTCTAAATTGGAGATAAGACGGTTAAGCTATCGCTGAGATATTAAAAGTTAAAATGGTCAATTTTCGAGTCATGTAAAGTGTTTTACCAGGATTTTTGGGTAATTGGCCTATGTTTTTTTGTTTTGTGATATTATTCAAAATTAATTTCATCTATTTTCTTGATGTGAGTGATTCTTTATCTTTACATGATGGCTCAAAATTATCTCGAAATCATTTTATTGGAATATTCGGAACGTTCCGAATATTACCACCTCCGTTGTTGTGAACCACCCGAGTGGTTGTAAACAAGCATAGAGACTTTACGGCACTTCCTTTTCTGGGGTAGGATGAGTATTTTAGAAAGCTGGAAGGAAGATTGCCAACTTCTTTTAAATCGTTATGTCTTGATAAGCCACGTTTTAAATGTGCTGCTAAACGAAATCCACCGTATTTTAGATTTAACAGTTTACTGTAAGATGTCTTCGTACTAGGCTGTGCTACTGTCTTGACTCTAATAATAGAAAACGTAAATTAAGAAGACGGTTGGATAGATAGGAGATTGTTTTAACGGAAGAGTTAGGGTCGTCTCATGATGCAACACCAACATCAAACACAGTCTAAACATCCTTTCTAGGTGTGGTGAGATAAATTAACCACGTACCATACTAAATGCAGGTGTAGCCACTGTGAACTTTATTACAGTATTGACATTTGCAAGGAACGTGACAGATTCGTTGCTTTAACATCGAATTTGAGTTGAAAACACGTTGATGCGACTGACATAAGTTTCACAAAAGTTCATGTCAAATGCAATGTCATCTGCTGTTTTTTTGTAATAAGATACGGCCTACATATTGGCTTTTAGTTGGGCTTTGTCGTGGGAAGACGGTGAAAGCTAATTGAAGAGCGGTTTGGTAAACTATTACAGATAAAAGACACTTTGAAAAATATCTAAAGAAAGGATGCAATTGATAACTTATCAAACTGATTTCTTTCAGGATCTCGCCCTGGACAACAGAACACACACATTTAAATTGGTCGTTTTTAAGAGGTTGAAATGGTCCATTCGCTAACATTTGTTTCATTTCTTATTATTTTCTCTTCAATTTTTGAATATAGAGTGTATATAACTTCACTTAAATATTTGCTGTACTTTTACAATGATCTTAAAAATGACACCATCTCTTTCGTCTGGGTCAAATATGGAATTGCATGTTTCACGAGATTTGTTTGAGATGATAATTTTCTTCCTTCCAAATTTTAAATTCATAGATAAAGACAATGTTGAGACGATGTTGTGTATTGATACTGCGTCGACGCGGGGGTTGGATGGCTGAATGGTTAGCGCGTGCGCACTGTATCATAAGATCTGTCACTGAGTCAGCTGGCGTGGTTTCGATTCCCCGGTTGTATGTGACAAGAAGGGTCGACTGACCAACCTCATGGGTTTTCTCCAGGTCCTCCGGATTCCTCCCACTGCTAAAGACTCCTACCCACAAGCGAATTTTTGAAATAAAATGAAACCATCTATTAGTCCCAAAATGAGCTGTCGAGTGGACGTTAAACTCAATTTCTCCCCTCTCTCCCCCCCCCGTCCTCTTTCTTTCTCTCTCTCTCTCACAAACACAAGTGTATTTCGTTTCTTTTTTTATACTTTCGGTGGCCTCCACATTCCGATCTGTATTTCGTTTCCTTTTTGTTTTATACATTCGGTGGCCTCCATACACAAACTGTAATATGATAATAATGTGTTGATAATAACAAATCATGGTCTAGATAATTATTCAGTTAATCAATAATTTTATCAGTAATCTATAGTATCTACCAGTGTTTATATGTTCACTGTTTACTAAAATAAGCCGTAAATCATTCATAATTGCACACAATTGCAACTAGCACTACTCGAGCCAATATCAACAGGAATTCTTTATAATAATAGTATTCTCATACCCTATGGAATGGAAGTGGTTTGAAATCTCTAAAAATTCGGTTGTTTGGTCATTTCTATGGTTACATTTGCCATGCAAATCGGGGAATTTTACCCACACAGTTATATTGCCGCCTTTTACTCATCTTCGAGCTCTACTGTCGGATGGTAATTTACGTGCATGCCAATTTGTACACTTGTGAATCTTGTCTTTCCGTACCATCTGTGAGCGTGTATTGCAGATTATATTAATACTCAGTGTATGCATTTTGTTCATAACCGAGAGAGAGAGAGAGATGTGGTTTTCCGCAAATAATGTAGAACAATACTAACCAAAAGCATTTCTTCACAAAAGCTGGGGATTAGCTGTCTTAAAACCAAACACGACAATGAAATATTTAAAACAACATGGTTTTGTCTGTAAATCTTTATGTCGCTGTTGTGGTAGACACCATTCCAGAAAAGATACCAACCAAATACTTGCGACTGCGGATGCAATAAAAAATAAAAGGGGAAACATGGTTAACAAAACATTACACGGTTAGTGAATTTATGTTCTGGGCACGTTTTAATTGTTTAGTTTATCCAATTGTTCTATCTATCTCTTCCAGTTCCTTTCTTATTTAAGTCTAAATCTTATATATTTTACAGGTTGCCATCAAAGTTATTGACAAGAAGCGAGCTAAAGCCGACTCGTACGTGAGAAAAAATTTAAGACGGGAAGGAAAACTACTTCAAATGGTTCGTCACCCTAATGTCGTGAAATTATTGGAAATCATGGAAACAGAGAACAGTTATTATTTGGTGACTGAATTATGTCAGGGTGGCGACTTCATGGATTATATTTGTAAGAAAAAGAAACTAGACGAGAAAGAGGGTAAAAAATACGTTCGCCAAATTGTTTCCGCTGTTGATTATTTACACAGATTAGGCATTTTACACAGGTAAGCATTGGAGAAACCCCCCAGTATAATTCATGTACGGAATGGGGTTTAACGTCCTAGTTTTCGTCTCCAATCGGGTTAATGGGGACGGGCAGTGAGCCATGGGGGATATTTTGCCCGGACAGCAATAGAATTCCAACTGCCAAACATTCTTTTATGTATATATACGCAAAGGTGTGCAAAGAATAATTAATCTAATTAGTCTCGTTGGCAACTTGCATTCATTTTCTCATTGCTGATCCGTATGTAGAACAAACACACTGCCACCTTTATGTTTTGCCAAAAGTAATTAATGGATCTGTTTTAATCCAAACTGAGAGATTATCGACTATTGATATTAGGCTGAATTAAGCCATGGGAAATTTGATATTTTAACAAAAAGTTGAAATCTTGCACAGTAACTTGACTCAACATCACCCCAGACCTTTGTAGTTCAAGAATACCCTTGTGGGGGATTACAAATACCCGTTTCTCCCTAGTCGGTGGTAACGTCTGTCTGTAGCCAAGTTGGCTGTGTGTAGCCTTATAACGAAAAAAATATAAAACAAAAAAAAATTTCTTCACAAATCTCGTGTGCACATTGTATGCAAGTATTCTTGTGACTCTAATTGCAACGAAACATCAAGTATACAGTTATTTAATGTGTACATTTTTGACAGTTTTCCCATCTGTCAACTGGCATTAACTGCTGCAATTTTATTTGCAGATCGCATAGTCTGCTCTACTAATTATTTGTATATTTAATGATGGCGGCAATTAAAGCCAAACATGGCCATAAACACGAACAGTTGACATAGTCTAGTGTAAGATTCGTGATATATACGTCTGATCTATATTAATTATTTATATACACGTGCAGCTATTATTGATAAAAGTCGACGATTAACTTATAAATTACTTATACTACCTCAAAGGCCGGAAAAGCATCTTGGCGTAAACATTTTCTTTCCGTGAACGGTGCGTAGCAGCAAACCAGTACACACTGAAATAGACCATTACTTATTTATAAAAGTACCAAAGTACTCCGATTTCATTACTTTGGTTTGCATTATCTTGGTAAAATTAGGAATACAAACAACTGTTAAATAGTGATGTCGCCTGATTTGTATCAAAATATCTACCTGTAACTGTCAATAAACTGGCCCCAGTGATCCTTTATAGGTAGATTATCTGATTAACAATTTTTTATTTATATATTTTATCAAGTATTCACTTTATTATCTCTTTTTTGGCGAGCCACGATAGCTCAGTAAGTAGGACTTCGGCTCCCTAACCCAAAGGGCCCGTGTTCGATCCCTGCGTTGGCCGAGAAAGTTCATCGGGATTTTCCATCTTGGTTCCCCCTTGTCAGTGATGTAGGGTAGAGGGTCTGACGAGGGACAATGTATAGTCGTTCGGATGGGACCTAGACCGCTAGTACACGTGGGCGTGCACGTACAAGAACCCTTAACAGTTAGAATGCGAAATAAGCGCCGCCATTAGCCTAGTAGGAGTAGAACAGTAGAATGTTAATCCCCATTTCGTTATCTCTTTACGTGGCAGTTGTGTGCAATAGAAATAAGTAATGATAATAATCAGTGGCCGTTAAGTATAGACATACACATATATGTCGGCACACAATGGAGATTATTTGAGATGAGAAGCTTGCATATCGCACATTTTCTCCGAAACTTTATCGGTCTCATGTACAGCTCTGAAAACATTTTTGGCCATCGCTTGTCAAAGAGCGTGCGTGTATTTTGGGATTTGTTCCCTTTAATTTTGTTTCACATCGGCAATTGTTTGCCATTTTTACATCAACCATTTTGTACTAAGATAAACAATGATTGGCAGAAGGACCATTAATAAGAATTTAACAATCTGTTTTTCCAGAGATTTGAAGATTGAAAATTTGTTGTTAGATTCCAATAAAGATATCAAGATTATCGGTATGTATACACTCATTTATAAAAAAAATGTCACTTTATGACTGGGAATCCATTTTATACATTTTATGGTTTCGTTGATGTTTGATTTGACCACCGGAAGTATACTTCACGTAATACCCAATCTAATATCTACCAACTTTTAACATTGCACAAAATACCGTACTATGATTCTAACAGTAATCGATTCGTGTGTGCTAGAATCGATCATGCTTCAATGGCAATAAGTCTTTGCAATCAAGTCCATTTAAATATGACAAATCATTGCATTTTTGCGATAAGATGTACACTACACCAAACAAATGTTTGATCGTCTGCATATGATTCGCCATGTAATTGGTTTATCAATTCTGATAAATTTATGATCAAATTAGTTATGATCATATTGGTTTATGAGTCGTTCGTAATCCTAAATCTATACTAATATTTGTGGCTGTCGTTTGTTTGTCTGTTTGTCTGTCTGTCAGTACAGAGTTGGCGGCTCGCTAGGGCCGCGGAGTAACTTAGGCTAGGTGGCGTTGGCGTACCGGTAACGTGCCTCGACGGGTCATCCGCTAGTAATGAATATTTTTGGCCAGGGAATGAATAATCAGCTTTATATGAATTATAGTATACTAAATGGATTTAGTCATCGATAAAAATCATCTTTCAGAAATTGTCAATGAAATGAATTGGGCTTTAATGTCGAACTATTCTGCACCAATCCAGCTAATGGAGGCGGATATAATACGCCATGCAATGTGCGATGCGGAAAAATTTTTCCTGGACAGTGAGAAATCATAAAATTATATAAATGTGGTAAAATAGAATTACTTAATTTTAGATTTTGGATTGAGCAATTGTATCAAAGTTTCAACCGGCACAGACGGAACAATTCATCCTCAAGAATTCTGCGTTACCCAATGTGGAAGTCCAGCATATGCAGCACCAGAGTTATTAAGTCATCAAAAGTATGGACCCCAAGTCGACGTTTGGAGCATGTAAGTTATTTCCCATTTTCTATGACCTCTTGATCTTTCCTACTTCCATCATCACGTCTTTGTGTAATTATTCTTTCCATCACTTTGGACATGTTATTTCGCCATCATCAAATTCTGCAATACAGTTTGAAAGTTGTCAAATAAGTGTTTATATTTTGTGCACATTATTTTCACAAAATAACGGATGTAATGAATATTCTTCAGATATTAATGTTGTTTTATCTTTTAACTAACTTTATTTGATTCTCTTCTTCCATGTGGGTTTTGTTCAAGTTGTTTTAGCTCGAGATTTTAAGGTATTTAAGTCATAGGATGTTGAAACACCTTGAGTTGAGCTGGTATGTTTTCTTTTTTTTTTCCTGTTTCTGGAGGACAAATGAATATTTTCTAGTTATATTATATCGACAAGAATATGATTAATCAGTAGGTACAAAACCATGTATGGAAAATGTGCGATTAATGTCTTGGGGCTCTATTGAAATTTATGAAAAATTACCTGTGCGTATTTACTCTAATTCAGTGCAAATTGTAATCAATTTTGTGATGACCATTATTAACGGAATAATGCTCAAGGCCGTTTCTGGATAAGATGTATTAAAATAGACGTAATAGACTGCTGGTCTTCTTGTCTACGATATCACCTTAGGTGGAAGTGGACGTTAAACCCCAGAAACGAACACGAACTGCTGGTCTTTAACCTTAATCTTTTTAAAGACAGACATTGTATCTGTTTAGTACATTGCTATAAGCAATATCAAACCAATTCTATTAAAACAAATGGAAATATATTGCCCGACACCTTCATTGGTTGATATAAAGATGAGGATCGATCTTCCTATAAAAAGTACATGATTTACCGTTATAGAGTATTATTGCACTACATAAAACATTATCTATTGCATTGATTTTAAAATGCTCCTACATTAGTCGCACTTTCTTCTTACAAATCAATATTTCTGATAGCCAAGATGAACTGACGGAAGCTTATGTTACTTGAAACGTCTTTCTGTAGTAAGGAATCATACAACCACAGTTTAGCATGGTGTGTTATGTCGCTATGTATAAATCACATGTATGTATATCAGTAAGCTGTTGCAAATAAATTCATGTTGAAATGCGACCATGTTCAGTAAAATCCTAAAATATATCAGCAAAAGTCTTTTCTTATGCCACATATTTATGATTTTACATGGTATGGGTCTCGTGGGGGGGTGGGGATGGGTGAATATTTTAAATTATGGATCAAAGAAACTAAACAAATCGATATTTATAAATATGGCTTCTTTAGCTTTCCATAGAATTGATCTTTTTTTTACAACAAGGGGAGCACATCAAATTTGCCTTTCCGAAATGTTCACTCAGTGGTATAGTTTTGTTTTTTAATGTTTAATTTGCGAGCTTTTAATATTTATTCGTTGGCTTACTGCCATTTTTGTACCGGAAATATATTTGTAGTTATTTTCTCTCGAGAACAAAAAGAAGCAAAACAAAGTCACAATGTGAAGCTGTAATTATATGTTTACAAATTATTACATGCCGGGGCAACATTTTTGACAGTCTGCATTTTTTTTTCGCGAAAAGTGTATTTTTTCACTGAATTGTATTGACTTTCTGCATTCAATAATTGCGTGTACTTATTTCTGGCTGTAGTGTGTTTTCAAAGCCTGTTATTTGATTACTCGTCACAAAACTAAGGATAAGGCATATTTTTAATTCCTGTTAATCGTTTTCAAAATTTGTTCTCTGTTGGGTTTTTTTTCTGAATAAATCTTTTTACATTATGTACAATACATTTGATCGTATCCTTAGTTCTAAATAATTGGAAACAAAATTGTCTCTGTGAATCTTTGTTTAAAAAGACGAGAGCCATGTTATTCGCATTCTCGGACAATACAGCTTTGATCGCCATTCATCACATAGTATCCTCTTCATCATGGATATTTGTTCCCCTTTCACAAACACAGCACATAACTTGATCCACATCAATCCCAACTTTACAACAATTGATAGTACAGTCGATAACCAATGTACGTACTTTACGACTATATCATCATTTACAAACTACAACAGCAGAGATTTGAAGATAAAATTAATACTTAACGCGATCAGTTTTATTCGGGGTAAATTAATATATCAAAGGCTGCTTTATTCTTTCACCAAAATGTGAATGATCTTTCGTTTAATTTTTCAGCCATTTAGTATTGTCAATAACTCGCATCTATTTTTTTTTTGTTGGGGGGGGGGGGGTCCTAAAAGAAGGGATTGAGAGAGCATAAAATTAAAAAGTCTAGATTTGAAACAAATACTTATTAATTTCTAAGAAAACTACAAAGCGGTGTCTTGTATTCTTGAATAAAGATATATACGTTGTACCATATAAAATACATGCCATTTATTTTCAGTAATTCATTAGACGGTGAATTAATTTATAGTGCCAAGTCCGGACATGTATAGCAAATGTTTTACAGACACGCTAGATGTTATTTATGGCTTTCAGATATTATCCTTTCTTATCCCCAACTTTCTTATTTTGATGATGTAGAGTAATAGTGATAGAATATAAACACGGATTGTGGGGTGATGATTGGACAGGTGTTCGATCCCACACTGTTGTACAGAGTAGAGGTGGTACTTGTACACTGATAAGACCCAGGTCCAAGGCATTTCATGAAGTAAAGATATACCACTTGTGTCAGTCTCGACATTACTTATAGGTTTTTGACTCGACATCAAATGCGACCACACAGTTTTCTTTATTATTTATTAGTGTGAATACGATTTAGAGTTGTTTCCCATGAATTGAATTTATATACAGTCCCTTCTCGTGACGATTTCATTTTCTTTTGGTCTATTTCG
Organism: Patella ulyssiponensis; assembly: GCA_963678685.1. Lineage (NCBI taxonomy): Eukaryota > Metazoa > Mollusca > Gastropoda > Patellidae > Patella > Patella ulyssiponensis. The sequence continues at coordinate 79,505,027 of OY783226.1, read as the reverse complement.
TAACCATTAGAACTTCCTGGTTCGTGATTTTATATACTCAGCAAGCGTCAGACAGGAACATTCATGACCAATTGCCCTATAGCTCCTACATGCCAATAAAAAAGCGAGTTCCCTTAAGGACACAGTCTTCTGGTTGATTCAGTCAACATGAAACAACAAAAAGGCATACATAACATGAAACAAACAAATAACACTATCTTATATCCTTAATGTTTAATCTTTGTCGCCATCAGGAAGAGTGCTTTATCATTGTCAGACTTATTACAGTGGTAATGAATCGAACTAGCAGTATACGTGTATTTATCAATTTCTTTTTATATGTTTAATCATTTTGATTTAGGACTTCGCGTCCTCTATATTGAGGTAATATCTGTTTTCCATCAGCGTTCGTATGTTCAATTGATAGATAAACAACATTTCATACCATTTAAATTCTAATTCATTTAAACTGTAAGACAGCCCTTTAAACGCACATCATGTTAACTCGGATTTTTTAAATTTATTTGATTTTTTTAAGATATCAGCGTTTCATGATTGATTGCAAAAAGTACTATTTTGGAATTGAACTATTTGACATGCAGCAATTACTTATAATAAGGTTATGTCTTCAGTCTACGTCAAACTTGAATTGTGCTAAGTGTGACATAAAACAGTAAACTACGCCATTAAACATGCCTTATGCAAGAGCTAAATCTGCGTATTGCAGGTCTTTCTTTAGGCCTGAAATGTTGTATGAATTATTAATTAGACATTTATTAACTTATCCAGACCATAATCAACTTTCGATGCCATCGTTAGCTTGTAATATTTAGTGGATTTGAATACACTTTGTTATGAATAATTTAACGTAAAATGGATAATCGAGGCTTGGTTTTTTATCACACCGAAGTTAGTTATGCCGTTCGAGGCTAACCAAAAATTGAATCGCTAATATCTCGGTTCAGAGTGAAGCAATTTGATTGAAATTTTTAGCATTTTCTGTTTTCATTATCTTTGTCTTACCTGATATTGCGAGAACTGCCAGCTCGTTATCTAATCTTACCTAATGCCCAACGTCCACAAAGTCTTTAGAATTCTATGCCGCGGCAAATTACCTCCCCTCGCACAATTACCAGTATTAAGTTTAAAAGCCAAGGAACAGAAATCAATTCATAATGTTTTTAATAATCTTGCTACTCTTTATTTTCAACCCATACATAGATAGACTACTGATGATTGGGGTGGAAATGTATCAAAACTTCGGTCACGCCCATGTGAATCAGAAAAAAAAATCATGTCGAGTTTTCAATAAAAACAAACCTACTAAAACCCTCTTTTAATTTTCATTTCTGCAAAATTAATCATCATTCCGGGCACTATTATACCTGAACTTTATTTTCATAATTTTGAAATCTTTTATACTTTCGGGAATTTGGATTATTAAGCAAAGCCAAAATGCTTGCAAAAACTGGAAGTATTAAAATCGATCATTTCACAATTTTCAACTGCTACATTTGGCAATTTCAAAGTTATAAAATGGAGGAATTCGTCACTACCGGATAGCAATACGTATCGGGTTGAATTACCGTGTACATGTAATTATAAGAAAATCATAAATTCTAAGTTCGTAGTAAAATATCAGCCAAAACTTTCTAGAAGCATTTGTCACGGATTTTGCTACAATCTCATGGCGTAACTGTGTATTATCAAATCTATCTGTTTAAACTTTGGTTTTAAAACATCTACAGCTGCCCGCCTGTCTATAATACCTGTTAAAATTTATTATGGTGGATAACAATTTTCTCAGTGTGTTTAATTCCTATGTTTTGAAGTTTTTAATCTGCAGCATCCGTGATTCATACATGTGTCGTACATTTGGATATTTTACTTAATCCGCCTAACACTGAAGAACCCAATTTAAACGTGCATTTTGATGACAGTTTACGAAAAGTATTTAATTGATTAGCAAAGTTATTGAAAGATCAAACGGATTAGTTTCCCTTTTCAGAGTGACTTACATAATCTACATATCACGCCTTTGATTTAACTACCACCTTGGCATGCAAGAAATCTCTCTAAACCTATCTATTTATTCATGTTCAAGAGATAATCTTTCTTATATGCGTCTTGGCAAATTAAAAGACACATTCATTTTATTACAAGTTAGAATTCACGTTATTTCGAATGGTGCCCAGTTAAGCATTGTATTAAGCTGTATGGCTGTAGAAGGTGGTTAATATATTGTTATTGCCAGCGTATTAAACAGATACCATACGTTTTTTGCTTGGCATTGATCGAGGATCGGTGCGACTGAATCCTGTCTCTATAATTTCCTGGGTGTATGATATAGTTACCTTCAAAGCTAAAGAACACTATACAGTTACACACGTGGTCATTATTGATGAACAAATATTAGTAAATATCAACCAAGACATTTTTTTATGAGTGCAAGAAATACATATACTTTATTTTCCTTAAAAAAAAAACAGACAAAAATCAAGGGCCTTTTGAGAGATAAATTGCGAAATCTTGCAAATTCAACAAGGAAGAAAGAAATAACTTCCTTTACAGGTATAGGTTGATTATTATTAATGTTCCCCCGTAATAATTGGCCCATTTCCCAAACAGATGATATTGCTCAATATCAAAATACCAGCTGAATGGGTTAATACAATTTCGAATAACTTCCTTCTTTGAAACTTTATTAGATCTATTATTTGAAAGTTTTTTAATGATATATACAGCTGTCGAATAGCACCCTATGGTAAATGACTAGACAAGTGCTAGGAAGTGATTTTTGTTGGGGGAGGCGCGGGGAGGCGCAATATCCAAGTTGGCGGCGGTGATACCAGAGTAGATTGCTGGTTCATAGCCGAAAGAGTATAACTGAACTCGCATTTAATGAAAATGTTCGACATAATAGCTTATTGTATTTCCACTTTCTTTTAAATTAAAACTTAATCAATGGTTGATTTTTTTCAAATATGTGAGATTTTAATTATTATGCAGAACAAGGATTTGCTTGAACCTAACATCACATTTTTGCTACCACACGCAAAAGCACCATTTGCTATATTTTATTAAAGACTGTCCACAGGCGAAGTTGTATAATAGTCACCATGGATGTTCCTTACATCTCACAAATAACTTGAAATAAATAGTCTGTTTCTCGAATGGATGGATTAAGAATGCTTTATGCATGGTTTGTAACTGATTGAAACTGCATCCCTTGGAATTTTGTCATACGTTGGTTATTTATTTTATTATGCTATAGATCTTTCAAATTGTTGGGTTTTTAAATACATTCGCCTGAAGGTAACGTTAGTATAGTCTTTTTATATTCTGTAAATATGTGCTGTAGTATCATTAATCGGTCCGTTCATAAACTAAGTATTTCAAAGGGTTATTTTTTTTTCATTTTTTTATTTATTTCTTTCATTTATGAATTATATTTGTATATTTGTACTCATTATCTGTTTTACGTGGTAAGTAATGGTTCTTGTATTTAAGTTCTACACATTTTTCATTCATTGCTCTTCTGTTATTATAAATGCTCAAAGAGCATCATTATTGTTATTCAAATTTTATTGCCTGATGCTCGATGACCGTTGGATGTCACTGTTATATAGACTATACAACGCATTAAAATATATATATAATAATTAAAGCAATTATATTCAAATCATTTTCGTGAGTATTAATCAATCATTGCCAACCGAAATATGATGCCCAGATGTAGTTTACTTTGAAAATCAAGGGAACTTGAGCAATATTGAAACAACGGTACAGACGAATGCATGGGTAACGAACGTAATTATTTCGGTGCAATATCGTAATGAAAGACTTTTCCAACTTTTTATGCTCATATTCGTTGTACTTTATTTTGATCTGAAAAATATTTTCAGATGTCAATTATTAAGGTTAAGTTTAGCTAAGAATGAATGTATTCTGTTGATATTTTCTAGTGGTGTAAATATGTTTGCCATGCTGACTGGAAGTTTACCATTTACGGTTGAACCGTTTAATATAAAAGCTCTACATAATAAGATGATTGTAGGACAGATAAACCCAACACCTGATAATCTTACCCACGGTAAGTAGAATCTATATTCATATTGAAATTTTAAAAAATGTAAATATTCCTATCTTAATAAATTCTTTAGCTTAATGGCAATAGCACAACTAAGGTATAATAAAGTTTGTCGATTTAATACTTGCAAATATTATAGACAGACATTCTTAAAATTAAAAAAAATAGTTCAAAGATAGATATGGAAAAATGAATATATTGAAAATTTCATTCAAATTACTTTTTTCTGAGAGAGAGAGAGAGAAATGGGGTTTAACGTCCACTCGACACAAACTAGGTCATTTATGGACTAACATATGGTTCAATTTTATTTCAATAATTCGCTTGCGCGTAGGGGTCTTTAGCAGTGGGAGGAAACCGGACTGCCCGGAGGAAACCCACGAGGTTGAGAAGGCGCCCCTATCTCCATGCCACATACGCTCACACCAGGGATCGAAACCACAGCCGCAAGCCAGAGGTGGCTGGCCAGCTAGAGGTCAAAGCGCGCCACTCTAGACCACTAGGCCATCCCAACCCCCCACTTTATTCTGAACAAAGTTATCACTGTTTGTAGTTTTGACAAAATGTGTAAATTGATTGTGTATTAACGTAACCTGGGTTCTGGTACATTCGAGACTTAGCCCCCCTTCCCTATTTCTAAATTAAATCATTAAATGACCAAACCACTGTAATCTAGTTAAAATCTAGATTATGCAATGGCATCGATGGTAAATTCTGGTCTTGTCATATTTATACATGTCTTATTAATAGTTTATATAACATTTAAAACCTAAAGCAAGACCTGCAATAGGCCAATTTACCTCTTGAATAATGTGTCGTTAATAATCAACCAAGACTAAATGGTCCCTGCCGTCCAATGTTTCTGCTCTTTCTGGGCTGATGAAGACAGGTATACACGCCATGCATCCATACAGTGTGCTATGGTGTAAATTTTTCCCACACAGCGGCACTACGACCTAAACTTTATTTTGAATTTCAATTGTCAAGGGCTGTTTAACGCGCATACCAAAGAAGGTATTTTTAAGGGTTTTATCGATAAATAAGCGAATGAATAATATCAGGTGCATGTTCCTATTTTGGGCGAATTTCTCGTTAGATATATAAAATTCAGTCAAGCAGCTTCAACTTTTATTAGCACACATGTTTGAGGCTGTGGACTACTTTATAATATTCGTGAATTTTTGTTTATTTTGTATAGAATGTAGAGATTTGTTGAGGAAGTTGTTAACCCCGGATCCTGTCAAGAGAGTAACTATCACAGACGCAATGAAACACGTCTGGTTGTCAGAAGGTAAGACACGTGATATTGTAGAAGTGCACTTTTTGTGTATCTTTTGGAATCTCGTGGTTGATTAAATGAAGACAGGAACTTTGTTTGTTGTCATTAATATTATATTCTTTAGTAAACAATACTCAATGGTAGAAATTAATATAACAAATATTGGTTAAATGCTTAATAGAATATAAGCTCCAATGTGGATATGGAAATTGACATAAACTTATGTCTCCAAATATCCAAATACAGGTCTGTTCTTAGGAATGTGATCTGAGTTGATCTCCCAAGACACGTGTGTAGCAAGGTCTCCCTCTAAATTCTGTCATTTGGGTCTATATCCCCATGCATCGCCTATAAATCCTATAAATCTATCGTCTATACAAACAATATACCATGGTAACTAAAACGCTTTAGCCCGTAGACGTTAATTACAATTTATAAGATAGATTTAAAGTGTAAAACAAAGAATACTGGGGAAAGGGTGATTAATGAGATATATAAGACAATATGAAATAGATATAAATGGGGGTAATTAAGGTGGATTAAGATCCATTAAAATATGGTCTTTAAAATTAAGTAATACTGTGCGGATTAGCACGATGTATTAAACATTTACTATTGGGACGTAATTCACCCTACTACATTATAACGTCGGATGTGTCGTATCGATTTTATTTCCCTGGTGATAAAAATTAATGGTGGTTCCATTCATATATTTCGATTCGTTTTTATACTTTCGATGGCCTACACAACATGGAGATCTGACCTGTTGTATTGGAAGGTCACGCCAGGCGTCGTACAAGAGGCCTTTGATCTTATGACGCCCGACAATGATTAACCAATCATCGTCGACGATTCTAGTGGTTTACTCACAGTTCCGTGCATCGCACGCCAAAAAGTCGCCGTAACGGGTGGTTTCATTGGCTAATCCCTCATGCTATCCAGTACGCAGATTATAATGCAACTGTTCCAGATCCTAGTGTAGGACAGACAAATAAAACGAAATTTTGAACTTTAAAAAACGAAACGAAATAGAATCTGTGTTTAATTAGATTGGTTATAAACATGTGTTCGTAACTTCCAGTTTTTCTTACTATATAAAACGTCATAGAAAAATTCTCGGGTGTTAATGTTGAAGTCACACCGCATTTGAAACATTCATGTAATAATATTGTTACAATCTTCATTAGATGAATATCTTGACTGATGGTTAAGATTTCCCAGAAATACGACATTTAATTGGTTAATGTTTTTGGACACAATAACTTTCATTCTAACTGAAGGAGAGTGACGAAGCTTGACTAAGGTCGATCATGGGGATTTTCTACTTAAATAAGCAGATTAGTTATTGCCGTTTGCTTTTTTAAAAAGATACATGTGTAATTGATTAATATGTGTTATCTGTTTTTTGGGGTTTGAGACCCGGAGCGTCAGCCTCGTCGTCGGCTTGTTTATTATCTGTTTTCCTGGTTCTTGTATTTAAGTTGAGAGTCTTATAATTTTTCTTCTATTTTCCTGTCCATTTTATGATAAATACCCAATCAAAAGCTCATAAAGCATTAATCGTATTGTTATCCAAATTGCATTATCGGAGTCAATATGTCTAATGCTGAAGGCTTAAACAATTTTTTTTATGTGACTTTGATCGGTGTTTTCTATATCGCATATCCACGCTTTTACAGAAATATCTATTTGCATGCATCTTTAACAAGGCAATAGTTAAATCAACGAAATGTCGGCTGTCTTTATATTATTATTATATTAATGAAACCCAAATTAAAAACTCATTATTATAATATCTACATCAATTTGTTTTCCAATTAATCACCAATTATTATAATATCGACATCAACTTGCCATTCATTTGGGACCAATGAAAGGGACACTGATACAGTCTGGGTATAGACAAACCAACTCAATTATATAAATTTTGTTTTCAAATTCAATATTGAAGAAATATCGTCCGTTTGGACGTCATAGTAGGGATGTAGTAACCTTTTGCAATTTTGTGCGCCTACAGTGAAATAAGACATCACCCTGTCCGCTTTTCCGTCGGTAGGGAGCCACGGTGACCAAACAAAACTAGGTCACTCACTAGGGAGTCCGTGATTCGACCCCGGTGTTAACTGAGAAAGTTCCTTTCGTTTTTCCGGCCTCCTTGTTAGTTGTGTGAGTGTTTGTTATGGGGAGGGAGCAGACAAGGAGCACTATCTAGGAGCGAAGAAAAACCAAGGTGCTGTATATAAGATGTGGTGCACGCAGAACAAGCTTCGACGGAACATTTCCGTCATCGCACACTCCATGGTTTATGTCCCGCTTTATTGGCCAAATTGGTGAATTCCACCCGTTATCGTTCGATATTTATACATACTGTTTATGTTCATGGGCGAAAAAAATGTTTGAACATTCTCCGATAATTGGTGTTTGAGTTAAAAATACTGAAAGAATTTGCATCATTCTTGGACTAATAGCCAACTTTTAGATATTATGTAACGTCCATAATTTTATTTTCATTGCAGGTAAAAGTGGGTTCTTTGAACGACATCCTTGCCCAAATAAACTGAGAACAGACGAACTAGATAGCAATTTATTAAAACATATGTGTCACAACCTTGGCTTCAGAATGAATGAAATCATTCGCTTTTGTACCGGAAATGTTCCCAGTGCAGCTAACGCCACATACCAATTATTTTTGAAGAAATTACGACGTTATAACGCCGACGCAAGAGTCAAGGGAAAAGTTCCGGCAGTAGACAGTCGTTTAATGGAACCAACGAAAATATCCCTGGTCTTCCATGTAAGATATGTTTTATATTTAACTTGGAATCTTTAAACGGGGCTGGGTATGGTTACCCCTTTTCAAAATGTATTATATTGAATTTGAAGGGTTCGTTTACCAATATTCTTTTCTTCTTGAATATTGGTTAGGATCAATAGGCAGGTTTCAAGATTTTTTTTTTAAAATTTGGGGTGAAGCATTGGGTTCATGAGAGCACGAACACTTTATACTGTTTGAATGTCATTTAGTAATTGAACACATAAAGATAAAGACAAGAGTTCTTTGTATAAACAATTACTGCATTTAACCGGAGCTACGTTTTTCTCAGTTTAGGACGAACTATATTGATATTCAGTTTTGCGCTTTTCGGAGTTACACTCCCTTTTCCACTCCTTAGTTAAGCATTGGGTCACCGAGAGAACGAACGTAAACTATATACATGTTTATAGCGTTTCGTGGTCCTCTGTGAAGAATTGTAGTCATGGATAAACTGAACGCGAAAGAGGCTACAGGTTTTCAGTATTCTAGGTCTGTCTGTTCCAAGGATATATTATTACGTTTCCGGGAAAGCTTGTGAACGCGAAAGAGGCTACAGTTTTTCAGCATTCTAGGACTGTTCCAAGGAAATATTACGTTTCCGGGAAAGCTTGTGAACAACCCTTTATATCCGCCATATAATTGCATTGCTGTGATTGTTCGGCTTGCCGAAAGGAAGTAATCATATCGAAATTCCGAGTTACACATCGGTGTATTGCCTCGGTCGCGCATCAATCATAGCTGGAGTTCTTGCCCATGCCAAAGGTCGTATTATATATGACATTCAATTGGCTTTTTAAGACCATTAACACCTTGTTGAGATTCAATAACTGAACACATTTTTAGATGGTTGCCACTACTTGGACAAAGCAGAAACCTTTAACATCCTCATTGTCTGCCTCCAAGAATCTGCGAGTGGGAATATTCGTTTCCTGGCAGCCATTTTAACACCTAAAATCGCACTTTAAAGAATCTTACTATTTTAGTAACACATGTCCTGGTCACGTGACATTCAATAATAAATCTGTAATATATTTCTTAGCATCCTTGCTGTTTACTTTCAAAAATCTTCGAGTGGGAATATATTCGTTGCCTGGCAACCATTTGAACACCTAAAGTCGTATTTTAAAGAATTTAACAAATTAAACTGCACACTTCCTGGTTGGCATATGACATTCAATAATAAATCTATAATGTATTTCTTTTCGGGTTCATTCTAAACTTAAAACTCGTTAGCAAAAGAAAATCAGTTCCATAACGGTTATAAATTCCCTTGTTTTAGAAATGTTCATTTATTTTAATTGCCTCTGTAGGATATTAACACAATTAAATGAAATATTAGTTAACTGATTTCTTAAGATAGAACATTACGTACTTATGAACTGGCGAGAAATATATATTTTAAAACTTTCTTATCATTTTTGTTTTGCCTCAACGATTTTATTGTGTTAATATGTAGCACCTTGTTTTCACAGGATTTACCGCACAGAAAAACGGGTATGGTTCCAACTGGGGTGAAACTTCTACGACGACGTGAACCAGGCAATGATATACCAGATATCATCGCAAATAGCCAGCGATCACCCAAAATAACATCGCCCAGAGTAGAAAAAGATATTACTGTTACGGAATTAGACAATGATAAAAATTCCTCGGATGATTCCCAAGACACATCAGTGGCATTGGAAGGTAAGCAGAGGACTTAGTTTAATCATAGCCATGTTCCTGGTGATTTGTTATATTTCATTCCGTAATTTATATGATTAAAATCCGATGTTGTACAAGGTTGCTCATATAATGTATGTCTTAAATCTTATACATTGCATAAAAGAGAATATTAAATATTTACAATCACTGTGGCTTATTCGAGTCAGTGGTACCGGAAGGGGAGTCTGGTAAGGTACAGCATCTATTCGATCGGATGGGACAAACAACCGAGGTGCTGTCTACACTTTGGTGTGCACTTAAATAAACCTCTGACAGTTCGAATTCGATTAACAGATATGCCGCCCATAATATTATATATAGAACACTACATGGCGCATGCCCATATTCATACGCACAGTTATTTCGTTTCATTGTTTTGGTATTTTGTATTCAGGAAATCATATCACAGTTCTGGCGCCAAATGAAATGACAGTTCTTGCAAGCAACAATAAAACTCAATACTGTTTAGGATAACTTTATATTCACATTAATAAATATGTCTCCATTTCATTTACTTCACAGGAAAGAAAACACCTATTCAAATACCAACTGCTGTGTATGCAAGTGAAGATTATACCCCAGTGAGACGTTCAGTCTTTAAAACTACTAATATACAACGAGTACTATGTGCCAATCCAACCTGGCTCAGAAAGGAAAAAAAGGAAAAAAAGACAATGAGTGATGAGTTATCAAACATCAATAAACTCCTCTCACCACAAAAATCTACAACAGAAACAGAAATCATCTCCAATGTTAGCGGAAAGAGTAGCGTGTATGTTCGTCTGGGAAAACATTTGAATCCAACTCGCCAAGCGCCAAAATCACGAAACAGCAGATCGGACAAAACCTGCTCGTCATCGGAGACGCCGGTCATCACAACTGTAGTGAATCGCAGTAATTCTAATAATATAAGTGTAGATCTGAAACCCATGAATAAAAGACCAGTGCAAATCAACTATTTAGCTGCCAACAAGATTGATAGTCGTCAGAACAAAATAGACAATCTCAGGCGTCCGGTTTCAATTACCAAAAAATTGGCGTCAAAAAATGAAGCCGTGAAAAAATCACGAACTGTTGAAAGTGTGAAGGACGAACGACTCGAACTCAACACATATTTAGTTACAGATCGGTTGTCAGACATTTCAAACTCTAGGGACTCAATATCACAAAACCCTAAAGGAGATCCAGATGTTATTCTACCAGCCATATCACCAGTGTTCTCGCGAAATCATTGACAAACTAAACAACGGACTACAACGGAAGTCGTGTAGTGCTCACGCCAACACAATTCATTACCGATTAAAAAGAAATAGAACTTCTCTAACAGATAATTACATACTACCATATTATTTAATTGTAGACCGAACCTGTCAAGCAAATTGAATTGTGTGATATTTTATGTATTCAATTGGATACATAATTGATTTGTTTTTGTGGACATACAATGATAGTATGGTCAAAACTTTAAACAATTAACAACTTTATTTATTCTTAAAGAGGCTTATTAAATAAGAACTAAGTCTGCCTAGTGTAGGTATTTATTGTGTTTTCAAATTTTTGATTAAATTATTATTGAACATTAATTAATATGGCAAGCGCATGATCAATCTCTTGGCCATCAGTGGGTCCCGATTTCAAGAAGATTTAGAACACTGGGGTAATTTAAGAGTTCGATAAAAGAGATAACCAAGACTTGGGCAAAAACGACCTTCTCTTTATGTGTCAAATTAATTTATCTATTATATACATAGTCGGTGGATAAAAAGCGATGTAACTTGTCACCAGTTGGGGTATTTAAAGACTATGTAAGAGCTGTGTTAAGATAAATACGGAACAATAAGCACGATTAATAACTTTGTGGCGTGAAAAGATTATTTATAATCTCTGCACTGTTTATGGGTAATATAATAACAACGATTGTCTGTCATTTTATTCATGTACTGTATAAGGAATACAACACAGTACTACTCAATCCATATTAGTTCCAGAGAAAAGTAATTTCTTCTGTTCATTTCGACATTTTCGCAATTTTATATACTGATAAAAAAAAACCTTTCGACATTGTCTTCAGATTACTGAAGTAAGATGATCTGTAAAATGAAACATATATAATATAATGGAAGAAATTTAATACTTTTGTTATAAAAACTCAGAATAAATGTCTTCTGAGATCTGATGCTGTATTTATCTTCAAATACCATGACTTTCACTTTATTTATTGAGCTTAATGCTTACTTTGTTTGTTACGCTATTTTGTGATATTATGAGATGGGTGGGCATTTTGTATATTTTTGAAATTGCATTTTTGTATAAGATTAGATTCAATAATAAAATAAGTAATGGTTAAAGTAAACTATTCTGTTTGTTTCTGATTTCAATTTAACAGAAGCGGATGTTAAACCGAACTCTTTCGACCTGGACAGACGGGACCCTCCCGCAGTTCTATGGTTCTGTTATGTCTAATATAAGTAATGGTTAAAGTAAACTATTCTGTTTGTTTCTGATTTCAATTTAACAGAAGCGGATGTTAAACCGAACTCTTTCGACCTGGACAGACGGGACCCTCCCGCAGTTCTATGGTTCTGTTATGTCTAATATACAATGAATGGAAACCTACCAACAGTCTCTATTGTACTATACATAATATACTGGTCGCACGTTTTCACTTCCACAGATGTCAGATCTGAAGTGAAAATATACCGGAATGACTGCTGGAAAAACGTGAAAATATTAAAGCGGGATGGGAATATTTTTATTTAATTTGTTTTAACAAAATGCTGAAGCCTAACTGTGCGCTAGTTAAACATACATTATGCAAGCGACAAATCTGCCTATTAATGCGGGTTTTTTTTTACTAAATTATCAGTTCGACATTAATTAACTTATCCAGACCATAACCTACTCTCGATGACATCGCTAGCCTGCGAAATTTTCTGGATTAAGATCCCATTCGTTACTCAACTTTCATTCCTGATTTAATCACGAACTGGATAACCCAAACTATGTTCTTATCGTACCGACATTGGTAATGATGATCGAGGCTAGGCCGAAAATCCAATCGCTAAATTTTTGGTTGATAGTGGATCAATTTGACTTAAACTTTTAGCGAATTTCCTTTACATTATCCAATTTTAACCATTATGTTGAGAACTACCAACAGCTTTTTATCTATCTCCCTTAATCTTTAATTTCTTTCTACCCTCACTGTTTCGCTGTTAATGAATGACGCAACTCAAAGATCACGTGTTCCCATATTCCGTTCAGGGTTCAAAGTGATGAACAGTAAAGTGTAACCAATCGGAATATAAAGTCAGAGATAACTTTGTAATGATGTAAAAGAATGCATCGGCTTCATTCCAAGAGGATGGGGGTGGGCGCCGAGGAGGGGGTAGCGGGGCATCAAAGTATATTACTGCCTTCCACATCAATACAAAGCTCTGCTTTCTACTTACATAAAAACTCACAAAAAACAAAATATCAATTGTATTTTATAACCATATTGTAAAGATGCCATAACACATTTTCGGGGGGGGGGGGGTATAAACATAACTTTCTAGAGGATTGTCGAGATCCGAGATAAATCCGATGTAAACCGTCAATTAAATCAATTTGACCGATGTCAGGATGTTTCACGACCGCCCAGTACTCCTTTTCTGACAAACTTAACACATGCTCATTTACCAATTCGCAACTAGATCTAATGTCTTTTTGTCTGTATACAATAACTCAGAGATCAAGTCTACTGAGCTCATCATCCAAATAGTTAATGGATTCCGTCGACGGTTTATTAATGTCATTAATACGAACATGCACTTTAAGAACATTACATACAATAAACTTAGACATGCAACGTAAATTAAGAATTATAACTGTAATTCACGAATCGGGTAAGCAAAACAGCTCCCCTTCCGTAACAAATAGTTTTAAACTAGACACGGTCGAATGGCCAATAACAACAGAAAATGAGTTGATGGAGGAGAGACGAAAATTTTAAATTACCTATTGGGGTGTGAAAAAAAAAGACCCACAGATTCCACGGTAAACCTAATTTTGTCTGGCTTAAATCCTGACTTCGAAGGATATAACAAGGCCGATTTGTCCTTTAAAGGCCAACAAATAGGCTTCATGGCAGATTCGTGCCAACATGGAATCCATGCAGGGAAGGTAGCTAATGCAAGCAGTACAACCGTATAATGTATGGATTGTTTTTCTAATCAAGATGGACGGAATAAGGTTAAAAGGTGAAAAATGCAAGGGTTTTCATTATCCGTTATATATGGGCAAATGCGTTAATTCCAGTCGATAAAGGAGGTTGTAAAAGTATTAATGTGTTGATGATGAGCCATTCAAACCGATAATACAGTTAAAATCAAATGCTATTAGATCTAAAGTTTGAGGTCCAAAGAACAGATCTACCCCTTTAGATGCAATAGGAGAAATATAAGCATCTGATTTGATCAAGGTTTTGATGCCGACAATACATACATCAAATTAATGTAAATATTGTATTCCAAAATAATAAATAACAACTCCTTTAGGACGTTAGGGGAGAACGAATCATCTGATTGTTCCAGCAATAAATCAATAGTTTGTTAACCACACACGTATCGAGTGTATAGTGGTTAACTTTATCTATCAGACACGCAACTGCTAAATACAAAGTCTTGGCTTCCTTAAAGGGCCAATCCCGATAACATTTTTGGGTATAAAACTGCTTAATTGTTTTGTTAAAATCCTTTAAAACCCATTAACTAAGGCCGACCAACTAACCCGATATTTGTGATACGCTTGTAAATAACTTAAACCTGACAGTCTTCATCTGGAAATGGAGACCGTTGTATGATAAAACCAGACTTTTTTCTATAAAAATAATATGTAGGTGAAATTTACCTTTTGTTATCAAGTACAGTACATGGGTCATTCGCTGTATAGACCTCTCAAGAAATGTTAATCGATTATCAGGTCACCCAATGAAAATATTGACCCGAAATCTTAAAAGGGTTACGTGTCCGGATAAGCAGTGTTGACGTTCACGTCCAAACGACTCAATATTTTGAGCTGAAATTTTGAGACAAGGTAAATACACCAAGCTTCTATATTTTGGTCTATAAATTTCTTAAATACTCGGACTTTAATTTTTGAGACTCTGTTCTTATCGGGATTGTCCCTTTAACAGAAATATGGACAACTAAGAAAGACTTGTCCAATAATCATGGGTGACAACTGACCCTTCTTTGGAAGTAAATTCAGCACCCCATCCATAATCGTACAGTGATATTCTGGCTGACATGGATGAGAAACGTTCCAATGATCCAGAAACCGCCCAAATTCAAGTGCATTTCTTAATCCCTGCGAAATGCGTATCTTATAACAATCAAATCGACCAAACATTGAAATACAACGGAACCATTAAGAAACAAATACCTTTGCTCCGGGTATCGCCAAAACAAACAAAATGCATTTTCCCGAGAATCTTTGAAAGGATAACAAATTTACTTCCTTGTGAGACAAAATTACCTCTTAATTAAATTACAATAATTACTCTTTTCGCGGATTCAATTAATTTAAATGTTTGATTATAGGCATCAACTCACATTCCCAACTATATAATACAATTTATGGGTAAAAACTAGATTAAGAAGCAATACATTTGTGAGGAGGTGACTAGGAATTCACCCCACATGAGTTGAAAAATACTTGACAAACCTATGATATATGATTAACTTTAATGAACTTAATCAAACACGCCAGACATTTTCGAAAGCTAAAATTCCAAAATTCCATTTAAGAATACAAAATTGATATACAAAAGCTAGATTATCCTCCTGCTTGAAATCGATCGTATTTAAAACGTGTCCATCAATTTATTCATGGCAAATAAAATAGGTGGAGGTTCTCGTATTACATAAGGAGCAGCGTAGGTCGATTGAATTTTCAAATGGCCATAGGTTGGTTAATACTAAGCCGAAATGAGCCGTTTTGGGGCTGATATTCCTATAAGAATTCACCTTTCGCAATGCTTAGATTCCGTAGCGCTAAACCCAAGCACCCCGTCTGTAATATCCATATTAGGTTCGAACATGTATCGGAATCAACTGAACCAAGGTTCAAACCAGAATAGAACTTTGCTGATCTTCATCACCCTCTATGTTCCTCTTTGAGGTTGACGGACGTGCGCTGCTGCCATGTAATACAGATTGTTCGTGTTGACTAGAGTTTTTGGAGCAACTTCCGACATAAGCATTGGTAACCTACAAATAAAACCGATGCAGAAAAATCAAACTCATGGAATTATATATACACTAGAAAACACCCCCAACAATTAAAATACCCATAAATTACGAGAAAGGCTCTCCATTAAGAATAAACAAGTAGATTAACTGAAATGGTGTTTTATGGGAGCCTTAAACTACCATTTGTAATTTCTATTTTTCGTCGGTCCGTAACGCGAAAACCGAAAAGTAGAAGTTACGACAAGATGTGAGGCGTCAGCAAGTTATAGAAGCCCAAATCGACTCAAAAATAGGACATTAAGAAATAAACACACCGCGATAATAGCGCCCCTCGTTTTTCGCTAATTTGTAATTTACGATACGATTTTTGGTAAGTGTAGCGTCTTGTCAACTTTCGAATTTTGTTTCAATTCATGTAAATGACAAGGAGCCAACACGCTTGCTAGCAATTGTTAAATTTCCCAATGTTTGGTATGTGTGTTGACGCCTTCTTATGACACGAATAAATATATGAAATACGACTTAGTCCAAAGTCGACAATACACTATACAAGCCAAATTGAAAGTCGAAAATTAGAAATTAGGGAAACACGAGGGGTGCTATTATCGCTGTGTGTTGATTGCTTAATTTCTTATTTCCTATTAAAGCCACATAAACGAAAATTACCGTTGCCAAGTAACCGCCACGAGAGCGTGTCACATATCGGGAAGAAAATAGACCACATTGTCCACATCTTGTCGTAGTCTTATCTCCACCATATCCACCTGCAGCTCGTTTTTTTGATACGGTTTTGGGATCTTGATCCTTAACAAACGCCTTTTCTTCGTTTCCGAAACGCTCAGATAATTCCCCGAAAGGTAATATGTTGGACTTTCACTAGGCATTTTAAACCTTCGATGTTTCCCTCTCAAGCGTTTGTTGATGAATGGCGCTAGTCAAAGATCACGTGTTCCTATCTTTAAAAGGTACGAACAATACATCCCTAGAATCATTATATACCTTTTTATTCTTAAAAGTCGGTATAGCAAGCACGAACGGATATTTGTAGCAATTTGTCAGCAAAACTCTTACGGCTCACCATACTGATTTCTTAGTGTTGTCGTGCCTTGCACGATCATCGGTCATTTCCCACCGTTTTTCAATCTTAACGACAGACCCACCTTACTTGCAACGAAATGGACCCTGACCGAATTATATCAGAATTATAAAAGCCCCCCCGCCCCCGCTTAAATTATAATTTAAAATTATCTTAAAAATCGATGCTCATCTGATCATGCAATCCAAGTTTTATGAAACGAAAGATGGTTTGATAATTTTTATTAAATACTTATATGGTAAATATTATCTATATGCATTCGTATTGATAGCGGAATAACGGCTAGAATGTCCATCTTTGAAATGTTATCGCGGTTGGTTTATTAAGTAAGACGCTGGCTCACTCACTGGGAATTCTCGGGATTTTTCGGCGCAGTTTCTCCTTGCCAGTGGTGCCGGGCGGATGGCCTGTCAAGGACAATGTCTACATGTACTTCTTCGGGTGGGATGGAAAACCGGGACCCAGCGCATAAATTGGCGTGGACTAAAAGAATATTTGGTTGTTGGAATTCGAAATAAAAGTAGACAGTTGGGTCACTGTCTCGTCAAATTTTCCTAACAGCAGACTGTACTGAGTAATCTCGTATTCATTATCACAGTCGGTGCAGCAAAGTAAGACTTTTATTTCATGTCTATTTTAGAGAGCTAATGCTCTTCTGATAATCCGGCTGCGAAGAAAATGTTATTACTGAATACAACTCTTGATAGTGTTATACTTGGCTGTTAAGTCCAACTAAAATGATAATCTCAAACTCATCAATGCTTATGTTCATTTTCAGTATCAGTATATCAACTTCTGTATCCTTAATTAATCGTTTGAAATCTGCTAGAGTTAACAATTGATAATTAAATTGGTCGAAAAGCACATATTAAATAATAGCTAAATGCATGTCTAAATCAATGCTGTCCATAATCTTCGACAGTAGAAACACGAATTATACTCTATTTTAATATTGGTCCATTTCAATCAATATTGATATTGTTATCTTACCGTGAAAATATTGGTTCAAGGGGCCATGTTTCAGGAAATTTTAATTAAGATAAAATCAAAATATTAATAATTTGATAAGATAATATCAAATTGATTTTAGTGCATAGCCAATCAAAACTGATGTATCTATTAAAATTTGTATCACTACGCCGTAATGTAACCAGGTTCAGTAAAAGTGAAATCTATATAGCAAAGGATTATATTTATTTATTTGTGCATGTAAGAAAGGATTGGGTGATAAATTAATTCTCCCACTCGACTATTTTTATATCAAAAAAGAGAAGATTCTCTTTATACCATGAATGGGGAATTCTTGTGACAATTAATTGATTTACATATATATGAAAACTATATACAGTGACGGCGGTTTTACCGGCAGGAGGTATTTCTGACGCATCATCATTCATTTGGGCGCCCTATATATCCTGTGTAATATGGTTCAATAATCACACAAAGACCATTTAGCGATTGTTCATCAGACTTAATTAAAGCTATCTGCATATTGGTGAAACAGTCAGACTGGGGATGCTCATCCCCAGTCTCGCAACATTCATCGTAACGCAACAATCGTTAATTACCAATTTTATCATTAAATGATTCCTCAAATACAAAGTCAATAGCACCATTAAATGTCTTGTTTAAAATAGCTATTATGAAGTTATTTTAAACTCGCTTTCTTGTCTCAAGGGCGCAAATATATTCAGTGCCGGACTGGTGGGCCGAAGGCTCACACAAGTATGCGCCGAAGGCGCGTCACGGGCGCGCGAGCGTTCCAGGGGCTCTGGGTGGGTTGTTTCCCCAGGGAAATTTTGAAAATTGACAACCACAAACCCATTTTCCAAGCTTTTCACACCAAAGCTTAAATCTTTTCTTTCTCCAGTCCTGTCTCCATTCTTCTTTCTTTTCTCCCCCCCTCCTTTATTTCTCTCTTCTTTTTTCTTTCTCGTCTTTCTCTATTCATTATAGGCTTAGGCTCAATTTTTTTCAATGAGCTTAGGCCAGGTGGACAGGTGGGCCCAGTCCGGCACTGAATATATTTTGCAAGGTGGGTAAATACCACGACCCAATATTGCAAAATGGACTTTTATGCCTTCGACATCCCGGGAACTGTGTCATTAATTCACATATTATCAAATAAATAGCGGATCAAAAATACTAAATAGATATCACTATTAAATTCATTGGATATTATGAAGTTATTTCCGATCAGGCGCCAGCGAAGTTCGGACTTCTAAATATGAAATTAATACTGGAACAAATACAACAGTTATTAGAAAATTACTTCCATGCACACCAATGTGAACAATAGCTACAATTTGTAGCCGTGATAATTGTCGTATTCACAGCAACAAATCATACACTATTCGAGGGTTTTTCCGACCTTGTAGGTTTTCACCGGGCTCTCCCGTTTCCCCCCATTGCTAAAGACTGCCACGCGCCTACGAATTATTGAAATAAGGTTGTACCGTATGTAAAGTCCAGCTTAATCATGGGCCCCGCGATTTAGGGGGCCCTTGGTTTCACGGCAAAAAGAGAAAACATCCAAATTCCAGATGAAAGTTTCACGGTAATCGTCATTTTATGTCAGTTCCGCGATTGTATGCCATTCGGAATTGAATAGATTTCGTATATTATTATTCTTGTATTACAGACCGTTTATTGTGTGTTACGCGTGCATGTCATTCAAACGGATATGAAATAATCTTTTCGTCGCGTTAGGGGCCTCGCAATTCTAGTCAGGACCAGGCCCCAGCCCAGAGGAAAGCTGTGCTTTGACCATATGTTGGTCCCGAAATGAGTCTCCTCTCTCTCCCTCTCCCCCCTCTCTCTCTCCCTCTCTCTCTGTTTGAAATATTAGAAATATATTATATACTTGAATATAATTAGTAGATCATATCTGCAAACATATCAATGATGTTAGTTCCAGCAGGGCAGAGTACCACTAGACATTGTTATTGTATACACTATTTAATAATTAGGAGGCTACTTTTCGACAGATGAGACTTTAAAGGGGCCTCGTCATCTCTGAACTTGGGGACTGGTTCAAGCGAAAAAATAAGCGAGGTCATAGGTGATAATTATGCAAATAAACAATCATAATAAGTATAATATAAGTATAAGAAGAGAATAAGATAAATTATATATCGGAACCATACACTGAAAGAATAAACAGAACCTATTTGCAGACATTTCTCTTTATAATCCATATAGAAATCTATTGTCGGTCTAATTTCCTGTTGATGTTATCGGCTTTGGAAACATGGTGTTCAGCCGACTAATACTTACTTCACCTAATTGAAGATCCGGGAAAGTGAAACAACATGAAAGAAAGAGATCTTTTCACTATATATCAATATAAAGCTGGATAATTCCTGGACATCACTATAAACCAAAATATTTCAGACAAGTGTAAAAAGCAATACAAACTAATGTAAGTTTCAAATTAACATAACTTAAGGTATGATTAGCCGATGTAAATAAATAATTTTGGATCAGTTGTCTATATATCTGATTGTGTAATATTTAATTGTGTTCGGAGTTGAACTTTACTCTTGTCGTTATTGCTCCTTTAAGAACCAGTGCAAGCTGGCTTAACTTTTAAGCCTCTCTCGGCATGTTGATTTAATGGATTGACTCCTATAATGATAATAGTAATTGCAGGATAAGAATGTTCCCGGTGTAAATTTACCAGAATAAATGTTAGCCTATACACTGTTAAAATTATATGTAAATTTACAGTTTTAAGTATAGTAAAAACGCAGTGACGGATTTGTTAAATCATATGGTTTATTAACTTAAAATAAAAACAGTGTAAATTTATATAAATACAAGGCTTATGTAAGATTACATCAAACTTGTGTAGCTATACAACCATATGTCAATTTATATTCAGATGGGTTTTGTTTCGTCGTACCCGGACAATGTTTTGACAGATAAAAAGTATTTTTAATTGATTGCTTTACACGTAAAGTTGTTACTGGTTTTATTTCGTCGAAGTATTATTACCCAAGGAAGTCTGGATAATGTTTTATGATGCACTGGCAGTTAAATAGATGTATAAACCTATTTTGAATTCATTGCTTATGTAAACGACTGGTGACACTGTATTATCATGTCAAAAATTATTGTAAACATGTTTACACATGTTCTTCTAAGCCTCGTTGTTACATTCATTTTGTAATTTATTTTGGGAGGACTAGATGATGTAAAAAAATAGTTACGACTATCATAGCGGATGTTATGAGCGTTTTACAGTCATTGCTAAAATTCGTTGGGCTGAAAAAATAACAAGTAAAACAAAACATTCGCCTGATCCAGAACAGACGGAAAAGCTAAAAGTATAAGCTGTACCATCGTTGGTATCCCCGGTGGTCTCGTTCTCTTCTACTCCACTAACCTCTGTGTTTATCTATGAGGGACACTTTGCCCTTGATGATTGTGCTATTTTTATCAATCAATCTCATAAATCGATAATTGAAAAGGAAGTTGGTTAAGGGAAGTAACCCTCATTGGGTAAAGTAGGCAAAACACTAGAGTGCAAAGTAAAATAGACTGACAAGGAAACACGAATTACGTATTATCTCTGTAAGACTCCGCCTTAAGGCAACTGTTATTCAATAGAATGCATACTTTCTTACAATGCTTGAACAATGTATAAGCTTGTTCATTTATGAAATATTTAATATATATTTTTAGGAAGCGGCTTACAATTGGTATTGCTCTCCATGCAATCTTATTGTGACAGATATTGGCGCAGGAATAACGCAAAATTTGAAGAAAGATTTAAACGAGCTTTCAGTCTGGAGATGAGGTTGATCAACAAATACATTTGTGTACTTCATTCTCTTTACGTTCGTAACGTGTCCTTCATGCTCACGTTCCCTGTTGGTGGATGAACAACCCTACGTTTGGCGAATTCAAGGTCTAATCATTATGCCGATTCCCCATGTATCTGTTATCACTAGTCACTTCAGTCAGTTATATCCAGGAACAACTCGTTTTCCTTTGGCGTTCGTCACTTCCGATTCATGAAACCTTTATTACTCATCTATCGTAGCAATGATCTCTGTGTTAAAATTATATTTGGAATGTGTTTAATCAGTTCTATCAAATATATGATGATGACTGACACCAATATTGTTCTTTAATTTCCATTTAAGACATGGTATAGGTAAAGTTACACTAAACGATGTCATTGACATCACCTTTGACTACCAACGCCGTATTTGCGCATGGCCCAAATGCAGGCGATGGCTTAATTCGCCGCCCCACTAAGAAATAGTATATTGACAATCCTCAACGTTGGAGCGCCATTTGTTCTGGAAACCATATCCAACATGTGTCATGGATGTAATCGGTTACGACACGCTAACTCGACTGTCGAATTTTGCTTGTGATAAATGGACATGATGTGTCAGAGTGCTAAAGTATGTCTGTTTTACTACTATCTATGAACAATATCTTTCGAATGGGAAGACGGGAGATAACTGTTAATGTCAAAATAAGCTGTCAAAACACTAATATTTTATTTCCTGTCCTCATATCCACGCTAAGGCCGTGTGTGTATTGGGGGGGGGGGGTCGGTGCAAATAATATCTCATGAGGCGACCTCCTTACATTCCTTACAAACGGACCTGCCCTAGCCGATCATCACAGTGATATTAAAATAAGTTATACAACAGGAAATAAACTAAACCTTTATATTACTCAATGCTATTATATCAACCACGTCTGGTTTAATTATATATCGGATTGTCCAGTACAATTAAGTAGTCTGAACATAAAATGTTTCTTTTATACTGACACGGTTGGTTGTGATGTTACGGATATAGAACTGTCGATCATAATTGGCATGCCTAATATTCCGATCGTATACAATCTTTCAATGACGTCGTTATTATTTTTTTTTAAAGAATGCACAATTTTCTTAATGTCACGATGTCATACGCTTCGCGTGAGCACATTGAGCTTAATTTGGACTGTATAAACGTTGATGACCAAGTAGCCGACTAACGAAACTAAACCAGCTAAACCGAGCGTGGCAGCGCGCAAATACAAAATAACAAAAACATCGATGGCATTTTATATTTTATTAACACTTTGCTTGAAATAATGCGATAATAGATTGCTTTCTGATATACATTTTTTTTATTTCCCGCCTTTAGGGGACGTCCGGCTCTTTTTTTTTTAACCTTAAATGCGTCTATAAGTATATATCAATGTAACAAGAATGTATATAAAGCGATTAATATTCATTTGTCAAAACAATTATTGTATTATTATGTTCGTTGATATACGTTGACATTCTACTAATTACTTCCGTATTGTCTTGTGGGCCATGTTTTTTCTTTATTCTTTTCACGCGTCTTCTGGCCAGCGCTCTTTTAGTATTCAAGTCCCTGTTCATGGAATAAACTACCATTTAGATTAAGATGTTGAACATCCCTAAATGCTAAATTCTTTTTAAAAAACATTACAAAACACATTTATTTAAACAAGCTTTTAGCAGACATTGTATCTACAGATATAACATGAACATAATTACATTTTCAGTTTTTAAAGTGCCCCGAACACGCTTTTAATGTGAAATTGACCAAAGTCATTCATGGTATATTGTTTATTAAAAGATAGAATAAGATTAATATTTAACCAATATTTTTGGCACTTTTTTTTACTCAAATTGAATCAAAATACGCAATCTCTGACACAAAATTAAGTATGCAATCACAGTCACACACAGACAATCAAGTCAAGTCAAACAAAAGTCAGGTATGCATGCATGAATACAATCCTGTGCGTCGTATTTGGGTATGACATATTTTGCACACTGAAATTTCCTTACATTTACTTTCCTGTTGCCGTTTACGGTAACAGAAAAACCGAAATGGTCCTGCACTTTTGATGGGTAAGATGCAGGTAGTTATTCGATCTCAACTTCACACACTGTAATTACTTCTAGACGTAGACGTAATAATAGTCAAAATGAAAATACCGCCGAAAGTGAAACAAAATTTTAACACTTTTCGTAACGGCCACCGGCATCGCCAAGACGAAATGAGTGTCAAAAAAATGCGATTTAATATTTAATTGGTGTAAAATTGATGGCTTCCGGTATTTTGTCCAATCAAGTTTCTGGGTCGTATATTGAACGACTGGATGGCTGGAACATATTATCGTACCAGGATTTTTCATTACACTGAACTGATGGACACAGATCACTAAATATTTCTACGCCGGTAGGGCCAAGTTATTTTTAGTCTTTCTCTCTCTTTCCCTTTTCCCCCTTTTGCATGGCGATTTTTGTTTACTTTTTGGTGTAGAATCGATGAAAAGGGTTTGAAAATATATTTTCTGCCAGGTTTTGGTGAATATTCAGGCGGAAGGATACAAGAGTTGTGAGGTTGGTTACTTTGAAAGGGAAGGTCGAAAATTGCCTGGTTAGCTGTCTGAACTTCCAGCATGTGTATCTCAAGTTTTTCATGAAGAACCTCATACATGCTTTTGGGCAAGAGTTTGTCACATGTTGCTCCATCTGTGGCAGAAAGCGTTCTACCCAACGAATATTTGGGAAAAAGTTACAGCCGGTGTTAGAGTCCAGAAATAACATTGAAGTCAATGGGGAAATCATTAGAGATCTGTGGCCTGATAGGTAATTTCTATACGTCCTACCACCTAATTTATTGAATAAATATCGCGATACTATGTGAACCTCAAATTGAAAAAAAAATCGCACTTATCGATTTTCTTATAAAACGTACCGTGCATCGTTTTCATGCGAAAAATGGGGTGCACCGGTTCACTGGCGATTTTTTGGCCCTAGTAATAATAATAATAATTGACTGAAATGGAACAATAGTGAATTATATTTCGTGCTTTTAACTTCCAATACCTTGCAGAATACTTTGGGGTTTGGATGGCCGGATGGTTAACACGAACACGTTGTATCATAAGGTCTGTCATTGAGTCAACTGGTGTGGTTGCATCATATGTTAGTCCCGAAATGACCTAGTTTATGTCGAGTGGACTTTAAACCCCATTTCTCTCTTTTTCTCCCTTTCAGACTCATATCATGTTTTTTCAGAATTCATGTTTACATCTATAACAACCATACTTTACAGCTATAACGTTAATGTTTTCTTTTCAAGGAATCCGCATAATCCATAGCTTATTGAACAAGGTCGAATTATTAGGACTATGACCCAGAGCCAAATATCCATGTGTGTGTGAGTGTGTGTGTGTGTGGGGGGGGGGGGGTTAACGCGTGGGCATTCGATAAGGGGAGTCATTGTTTCACTAGACGTGGTTTCGATTCTCCGTTTGTACGTGACAAGAGCTTTCGCTGGCCCAACCTCGTGGGGTTTTTTTTCCAGGTCCTCCGGGTCATTCGCTCGAACGAATTATTCAAAACAAATTGAACCATATATTTGTCCAGAAATGAGCTAGTTTGTGTTGTGTGGATGTCAACCCCGCCACCTCTCATCTGACACAAGCACAGTTTGTGCTACCCAGATAGTTTTATTTCTTATACACTAAACCAATTATCTATTCGACATGTACATGTTTTCGGAATAACTTTTAACTGTGGAAATGTGTTATTCTCAACAAATTGTCCAGTTTCTTGGTAATTCAAGAAACGCAACTTTTTTCTTATGGTGTAGTATGGACCGCTAATAAACTATATATGTATTTAGACATAGATTATGTTACCAATTAATGAAAAAAAAAAATACATTTAATTAACATTGCTAAAGCTCAGATTTTACAATCAGATAACACAATCTATCAATTCGTCTAATTATTCTTATTCCCGTAGTCTTTCTTGGCTTTAATACAAATAATAATAATAAAATACATCATAATTTTATGTTCGCGCAACAATACTAATAGTAATTAAAGTTTCCAATGCAATAGGCAAATTTTTCAATACATGGTCTTAGAAAGCATGGTGTTGTGAAAATCAGAGTCCGTATCTGATGTTTCGGCGGTATTGTCTTTATGATTTGTCTCACGACCTTGTTCAGTTACATGCATATGGTATCATTATATTTGTAAGATTTTTTTTGGTACGGAACCATTGAGAGCTTTTAAAGTAAGCAGGGGTAGCCAATGAAGGTGTTTCGGGATTGGTATTGTGTGTTGGTATTTTCTGCTACCCATTAACAATCGTGCTGCTGAGTTTTGGATTCTGTGTATGTGGTTGATTTGATATTTTGGTATATTGTATAGAAGTACATTGTGATAATTTAGTTTATTCGTGATGAACGAATGAATAAGAAGTTCCATGTTTTCTGTGGTGAGATATTTCGTGATTCTGTTTAGTCTATCGAGCTGATGAAGGGAAGCTGAAGTCATTGACTTTATATGTGGCCAAAAGGATAGAGTTGAGTCGATGTATGCTCCGATATTCTTAGGTACATTTTTTCGTTGCAGGCATTGGTGTATGAAATTTAAGGAAAGCTTGGAATATTTCGACAGTTATTGGTTGGTTCCAATGGTCAGAAGTTCTGTTTTTTTTGTTTTTCAGGATTCAGCTTCAAAACGTTGGTTGTCATCCAGAGATGAATTTCAATTGAGCATGCCTCGATGCGAGTGCTAACCTCGGTTATAGATGTATCAATGAAGGCGACATATGCCTAAGTGTCATGCGCATATAGATGTATCTCGAGACCAATTTTTGCGGCAATTTTTATAAATTCAACAGTAAAAATTATGAAGAGCACAGGGCCCAGAACAGAGCCCTGGGATACTCCATTTAACATTGGGGTAAAAGTGCGGATTATGTTCCTTTGGTTTTGACAGTTTGAATCATGTCGCAGATTCCAATTTCAGTCTCAAGGCCAGTTAAAAAATCATCAACACTTAAAGTTATATTATGGGAGATAAGATAAAGAGATTGCAGTTCTCACTATAATAGTAAAAAAACTAGATAGTATAAAGGTAATTTGCTGAAAATTTCAGTCAAATTGATCCACGATTAGCCGAGAACAAAGCGTTTGAAATATTCACATAGCCTCGGTCATCATTACTCAAATAATTAATATAAACAGCATAGTCTCGATTATCCACTTGATTGATTTAATTATCAACGGCCATTAAGCGGCATATATGATTTTAATCCGCTAACATCGAAGGCTAGCCTTGACATCAAGAGTTTATTATGGTCTGGATGTGTTAATTAATGTCTAATTGATTATTTAGATAACATTTCAGGCCTAAAGAAATACCTGTAATAAGCAGATTTTGCTCTTGCATAATGCTATTTTAAGATAACGAATGCGGTTGTTAGGCGAAGGAGTGCCAGGAATATTCAGTGCTAATTGTCTATCGATTCGACTTGTACATATCACTGTTTATCTTTATTGAAGCCGTTTCTGTGCTGCGGAGCTATTTATAAGTTGATTGGAATATATTATCCCGATGGTTTCGGTTGATGTAAGAGACCAATCTGTTTCACAGAGAATTACTTACGAATTATCTCTGTAACAGATGACTGTCCACAACACGTGCGTTGCTGCACGTGGCGTCAGTCATTGGCTCAACGGCTCGTGCAATGTTTACATAACACCTAACTGCTTCGGGCAAAAATTAGGCATTTTATTCATTTTAATACCCATTTACACTAAATAGGAAATATTTTTTAACTACAAATACTTCAAACGTCTTTATTTATTTTTCTTTTACCTCAAAAAAATTGTTTGAGAATTTAATTTGTGGGAGTAAAAAAGTTAAAATGCCGAACTCATTAAGCATCGTCGATGTCATGCTTATCAGTGATTGTAGCGGCCAAGCGAATACAGACCAATCTGTTTCACAGAGAATTACTTACGAATTATCTCTGTAACAGATGACTGTCCACAACACGTGCGTTGACTGCACGTGGCGTCAGTCATTGGCTCAACGGCTCGTGCAATGTTTACATAACACCTAAATGCTTCGGGCAAAATTATGCATTTTATTCATTTTAATACCCATTTACACTAAATAGGAAATATTTTTTAACTACAAATACTTCAAACGTCTTTATTTATTTTTCTTTTACCTCAAAAAAATTGTTTGAGAATTTAATTTGTGGGAGTAAAAAAGTTAATATGCCGAACTCATTAAGCCTCGTCGATGTCATGCTTATCAGTGATTGTAGCGGCCAAGCGAATATTCACTGCGGGGTCAGTTTGGTAAGAGACAAGTTGGTTGTAGACACACTTTTCTACCAATTTAGACACTTGACTGAGGTTGCTTACATGTCTATAGTTCTTCGTGGTATCTACATCTGAGTTAGCTTTTTTAAGTAATGGGCGTATAAGGATTACACTAAGAACACATAGGAAAACAGAAAGTGTAGTAATAACGGAAGATTTTGTTTAGGGGGAGGACCCAATTCGCAAGATTTTGTCTCAAGAATAATATTGATTGATTTTGAGGGTTTCGTTTTTGGAAATGTCGCAGGCCGAACATTAATATTTGCCCTTGTAAGAAAAAATCTTTAACAACTACAATTATTTTCAAAGTTCCATTTCTAATAGGAAAATCAGTCCAAATATAGTCCAATCCCGTCCAGTAAAGATGATCAACCGAAAATCAATCGACCCATTCTTTCTTTTACATTTTACTTCTCGCTTATTTGCTTTGATAGAATCTTTTGAAGTTAACGAGATTTTAAAATCTATGGTAGGCTGATATCTAATTACCAGCCTGTTTGTTGTCGGATGACGTCATAATATTATAACACGACCTCCGCTATCTTTTATTGTTCGGGAAATCTTATTGATATGCCTTTTCTAATTCGACTAAATCAATGTCTGGAAATTATACAGCGTTGTTGTTTTGATTTTTGAAATAATCAATCTGACTATTTCATCAAAATATATCTTCTTTAGATCCTGTCATGTATGCCGATCATAGCCTTTTTACTCAACAGAGGTCAAGCGCAGACGTCAAAGAACTGGTGTCAATCATTATTGTTAAGTGATTAATTTTTACTGATGTTGTAGTATGGAGCGGTAATAAACTATAGATGTATTTCGACGTAGATTATGTTACTAATTAATAAAACAAATAACATTTGCTTAGCATGCCATACTAGTAGAGATATTACAGGTTTCTGTGAGTCAACTACTACAGTAGATATATACTATTCAAAAAAAGTTGGTGTATATTTGCAGGTGATGCTTGGGATCATCATGGCAGTGGCGTGGTGAGGGCAATTATTGAGAAGAAATTATGAGTAACAAAAAAGATTTTGGCACAAAAACCCTTTTACTGACCGCGGAGCTGTGGCCGGCGAAGCCGGCCACCGCGAGCGGCAAAGGCGCGAGCCCGCGGCGGGGGGTCCGGGAGGCCCTCCCCCGGGAAAATTTCGAAAATTAGAAGCCCAGAAACGCAATCTCCAGCAATCCGAGACAAGAAATACGGTAATAAAATATTGTTATTTTCTCTTGGAGATTCCATTCTTTCCAAGAGAAAATCACCGTTTTCTCAAAGTTAAGAGGATGATCTTCAAGTTGTATGCGGGGAGCTAATTCGATTTCGAAATAGTGAACCCATATAGTTTTTTTAATTGGGTCAGATGAAACAATTTTTCCACTTACAAATGTTTTTCATTTTTTGAGTAATTTGATTGTGATTTTGGCGCAAAAACTTTTTGGCGCATGAGTATGGCTACTCATGAACTCATTCTCACCACGCCCCTGCATCATGGGGGTCCAACCCAAGATTTGCACGACTCTGACTTTGAATGTTACAGTCATTGTGGCATTGAATTCCAGGGTGGAAACATCAGTTTAATTGTTTTAGTGACCAGAAAACAAATTTTGATATGCGTCGGCTTACCCAAAATGAAAGGTTACGTGCCCTTGGCATGCTACAGATCGGCACAACACAGGCGGTTGTGGCGCGGACGATGAATGTTTCTCAGTCTGTCATAAGCAGGCTATGGTCCAGATACCGTGATACACAATCTGTACAGGACAGACCACGCTCAGGTCGACCAAGGGCGACAACTCAAGCCCAGGATCGATTTATCCGTACCTTGGCCTTGAGAAATCGTGTCATCACAGCAAATCAGATCAGCGCTCGTCTTCAAACAGACACTGGTGTGAGAGTGAGTGGCCAGACGATTCGGAATCGACTGCATAGGGGTCACCTTCGCGCCCGACGTCCTCGCGTGATCCCTTGTTTGAGAGATCATCACATTCAGGCAAGACGTCGTTGGTGTAGGGATCGTCAACACTGGGATAATCGACGCTGGAGCAATGTGATGTTTTCAGATGAGTCAAGGTTCACGGTGATTTTTTGGACAGACGTAGGAGGGTGTGGCGTCGTCGAAACGAGCGCTTCCAAGACGTTAACGTCATCAGACATGATCGATTTGGGGGTGGTTCTGTTATGGTGTGGGGAGGCATCACTGTTGCTGGAAGAACGGCTTTACATGTTGTTGCAGGGCGTGTTACAGGCCAGTACTACCGGGACAACATCTTGGCAGTCCATGTTGTGGCCGTTCGCACGACGTCATGGCCGCCGTTTCATCTTCCAGGATGACAACGCAAGGTGTCACAGGGCCAGGATCGTTACAGGTTACCTCCAACAACAGAACATTACCTTGGCCAGCACTGAGTCCCGACCTCTCCCCCATCGAGCATGTCTGGGACATGCTTGGACAGAGGTTACGTCAACGTCAACAACGTCCTGCCAATGTCCAAGAACTTGCTGCTGCGTTGCAACAGGAATGGGACAATCTGGACCAAAATGACCTTAGACGTCTCATTAGGAGTATGCCACGTCGGATCAATGCTTGTTTGGCAAACAGAGGAGGATTTACCCGTTACTGACTTTGTTGTGATGCTGTGGTAACTTTGCTGTTTGACCCCGGGTATCATTTTACCCTTATAATGGTCAGTCTGTGCCTTACTTAGTCTAACGATCATTTGGAATAAATCGATGAATGTGAACTTCATTTCATTTTGTCATTTGTTTCTTCGTCAGTTTCATTAGGTGACTTTAATAACGCTTAAAAATCAAATATCCCCTACTTTTTTTGAATAGTATATAAAAGTGGAATAACACTTAAAAATCAAATATCCCCTACTTTTTTTGAATAGAATATAAAAGTGGAAAATAACAACTAATAATAATGATAAAAATAGGTAGAAGAATTAGAATAATAATTAGTAAAGCTAATGAGAAAATGCGTAGATAAATAAGAAATACAACACCTGATTTATAGACCTACTACTGTCTGTTCAAGGTGATACTACAACTCGAAAAATGCTTGCCACGCCTTCAATTTTTAATAAAAATGGCTAAAACTTTGCGACATATCTCGAATTGTCATCCCTTTGATTTATCTAGAAATCCAGTATTTTCTAGTAAATTTCATATATTTCGACATTGTCACTTTCTCAGAACATAAACAATACGACTGCGCATGCGTTAAATGGGACACTTGCATATCGCATTAGGGTAGACAGGTACTTTATAAATTTGGTGCATTTGGTTAGAAATGTCTAGTGAAGGAGAATTCGAACGTCTGTTTCGCGACAATAATACTTGTTAGGGTTTCACACTTTGAAGCTTGTGTGAAACAATACTGTTTTTGTTCAGATTGATATGGTTTTTTCTGTTTCTACCTTGCTTATTTCGCACAAAAATTCTCAATGGATAATATGGAGTGACTTAAAGATTAATGCTCTTTTGAAAAGTCGGCATATGTCAGAACCCTGCGAACTCTCCGAAAAAAGTAAATTGGTGTAAAAGGTTAGCCTTTATCTAAATTTGAATAAATATGTCGGTAAAATAATTCCGAATTTTGTTTTCTGAGACATTATAGCTCTGTTTGAGAGCAACGTGCATTTTTGACCTTTTGGGAACACTTTTAAATAAGCAGAGCAAGACTGAAGCCAATTTTCGAATTTCGTTTTCCTGCAATTTAGACATTAAAGCTGAAACATAGCTATTGTCAAAGGCATATGTAAGAACCAACGAAAATCCATAGTTCATTTTAAATTTTTGGGAAATAGGCCAGTTTGTGGGAATCACTTTTCTCATGACCAGTAGACCCGGCCTATACATAACCAACTCTGTTGTTTATTATCGTAAAAATGGTAGCAATGGAATCCAGACAGTGCTTTTTTTTTTATCAAAAATCCCATCATTTATAGCTTCGCTCAAAATTATGCAATTCGACTGAAGTTTCAATATATTCCTTTTCATTATCTATTTTTAAACTGGCTTATATCGATATCAAAAAATTACAACCCTCGGAGGGAGGGCAATTAAATATTCAAGTTAGTGGGACAAACAACCGTGGTCTGGGATTCAGTAAGTAACTCTTTCAAAAGAGTTATATAGTCTACTGGACCGAAACAACCAACTTCACATCCAAGTAGGGTGAAACGTTTTAAAGCAAACCCAACACCCCTTGTCCACTTAGGCTCGTCCAGATAACTAGGCTAAACAGTGGTAAGATATCAACAAACCACGATATTTCACGGGAGCTATAAAGACAGAAAGCGATGGGGGTGACCATTCCAGGTATTTCACGAAGTTTTAGCCAATTTAATTAAAATTTGAAGAAATGACAAGCAATTTTCGAGTTGAAGTATTACCTGGAACAGACAGTAATAATAATAATAAACAGATACCGTCTAACCCATGGTAAATATTAAACGCATTTCTACGATTATGAACAAACTACTCTACTTTGGTTATTATACACTTACCTACGTGTTTAAAACCACCTCCCGTTAAATAAAATCCATTGCACTATTAAATATCCCAACGAATAAAAAGGTGTTCTCTCTTGAAAAGTCAATTTGTTTGCTTGTATTTTCGTATGTGTCTATCACAACATTACACATGTCTTATAATGGGCTAAACCATCGTAATATGTTGAAGGGGGTAAAGTTTGACAATTTGTGGCAACCACGTGTGTTGTAATCAAGACAGCGCACGGCTTTTTCGATCGTTTGAGTTTGGGCAAGAAAATAGCAACTGAAGACAATGACATTAATTTTGAACCAATTGATTGTCAGTCTACTAAATTTTATTTTCCGATTAAACGAATACTTATGCTTGTGTTTGATAACGATAGGAGAATACTTATCGAAACGTCGTGCTTGTTTATAATAAATCAGTGATTGTTTTCCCATATAACTGTGTTAGTCCTACTCGTAAATACATGTATAATATTGCTTTTCACCCCATAATGTCACCCCTGTATATTATATATATTTTTATAAAACATATTACAGCCCAGTCAGTTATAGTCAACTTTGTGGCTAACATTTATAAATAAACACACTTTATTTCATAATTTTAATTGATCATATTTCTTATGAAAACAGACCATATTTAATTCACGTTCCGACTGTTCATATCATTAAAGATACATTATGGGAGATTTTTGTAAGGAGTTAGCCATTCTTGCTATAAAAGTTCAAATAGATGATGAAAGAATAATATAGTGAAAATGTCATTCAAATTACTTTATTCTGAACATAGTTACGACCAGAAATGGGATTGAATTCCATCTTCACCGATTCTTAGTATGGCCGATCGTTTGATTGACAGGCGTTAACTCCACCTACATAATCTCGCGGTCTTTTGTCTGCTGTAATCATATCCGAATTTGTGTTTTACCTTTTTGGATTTTTATAACAATTGGACAAAATGAGTGAGACGGTAAATTTTCATTCTTACTTGTATTTTGGGCATGCGTTAAATCAATTGAATATAGGAGATAGTATTACAATACAATTATAATAAATTTATAGGTATACACCAGGGGCGTCGTGCCTATTGGGGAAATAAAAATATTTTTATTGATATCATTAAGACAGAAGACTGTCCGTCTGTATTGGTCATCACACGGTCTCCAGGAATTGTATAATTTGTCATTATCTGTGTTTAGTTTATTGCACTATAAATAGTTTAGATGTCATTTGTTGAGGCCTCGCTTTGTACACTGTATCATTTAGCCTACCGTCTTCCATTAGCCCAGGTCAGATGCATAAGAGTAGGACGTTAAACCCCATTTCATTTTCATTTCATCATTTAGCCTCGATGTGGGAGTATGACGTCAACGTAACGGTTAAACTCCGCCCACGACGCCATTTACAAATTAAATTAGTCAACGAAATCCCGTTTAAATCCAAGCCATCCATGGGTCTATAGAGATGATTTTGTGCTTTTTGTGTAAATGAAGATCTAATTTATAATTTCTATGACATCTGAAGCCTAAATAAAGACTTGCAATAATCAGATTTAGCTCTTGCATAGTGTATGTTTAATATTCCTGATTAAATTACTTTTTTTGTTCATTCGACAGATACTGAAATCGAAACATTCTTGATAAGAACAGTTCGGGATGTCTAAACATCGTTTATCGTCTTCATAAAAAGGTATTTAAAACAAAAAAAAACACACGTCAGAAGAGGCATCGCAGATTGCGTGTATTATTGGGTTTTGTGTGTTAATTATGCAGACCGTGGGAAAAACTCGTGCTAGTGTCGCGGCACTAAATTTGGCCGTCTGTGTAGCATACAATATGACATGGTACCTTTTACGGTGATAGAATTCAAAGCGTTGATTAACTGAGGCATGATCGCGATCTACGAAATGCCATCGGAAAATTCCATTAACAACTAAGAGTACAATCATATAGATAAACTGCCTTGTGCAATTTTCACGATTATAAAATTCTGAACACACCAGAAATGATATCCAAAGAGAAATAGAAAGACATGGAACTATCTACCGTTAATTCAACCGATGCGCGGTATGATTTCTTGATAATAATCATTGGTATTTATATTAAAAAAAACTTATATACCTATTCAATGATTCAATGGCCTCGGCTAATAATTTTGCCGAGGCAAATGTAAAATACATCGGATTTTACATCGGCTACAGCAGATTGACGAGGTTAATTGGCGGGAACGCTTAAGTTCATCATCAGGAAATATTAAAGATATTCAAGGGTGGGATTCAATGCCAGTAAAACAAATGTAATTCGAAAGAAAAAATCCCATCGAACTCTCTAACCAAAAATTAATACAAGGCGGAAACAAAATACCGGACTTCGGGCGTATTTGTGTATGTAAACGCCCAAACTCATTACTGGGTTTGAGAGCAATAATATATTCATACACAAAATTTGAATTGTCATAAATGCCACTTAAACAACTAATGTCATAAAAGTGAGAACATTTTTTTATTCGTTGGGATATTTAGTTGTACAATGGATTTTATTTAACGGGAGTTCATTTCAAACACACAGTTTATAATAACCAAAGTAGAGTAGTTTGTTCATAATCGTAGAAATTCGTTTATTATTGACCATGGGTCAGGCAGTAGGTTAAACATACATTATGTTAGATGTAGATATTGAGTTTTAAATATAGATAATGAAAAATGAATATATTGAAAATTTCATTCAAATAACTTTCTTCTAAACGAAGTTATGACGGTTTGAAGATGTAGCGTATATTGTTTATTATCGTAACAATCGTAATTGAGAATGAAGTCTAAGTCTCGATAATTCCATAGCGTTGTTTTTTTCCAAATCTCGTGGCTTTTTTAATCCATTTAAATCTCAGACATTCGATAATCTAGCGAGTTGATTATAGGCTTGTCATGTTACTGAAGATCTGCAATAGGCAGATATATCTCTTACCTAAAGCATCTTACATGAAACATAATGCAAAAGGTGAAGTAACCCAGGGACCCGGGGATGATTACGATAGTGTTTGTTATTCTTTTTATAAAAGTGTTCAAAGTCATTCAATATCTCTGTAAACAATATAACGAATCTCAGGTAAACAATAAAACATCAACTGGAATCATATATTTCATGTTTCCACTGCCCAGCTGTTAGTTATGGTTAGTGAATAATCCCCTGACAGAGCACCGAATATCAAGACGTGACATTCTTGTAGGTTTCAACTTTTCAATATCACCTGTCCAGCCGTTAATGGACTGTTGGATTTAGGGAAATTAGCGATTTTACCAATGTGAATTCTGACCATTTTGGTTTCCGATAGTTTCGGGTAAAAACTGAATGGAATTGAATCGTTTTAAGGTTGACATTCAAAATATTGTCTCAAAAGAGATACTTTAAACGCCCCTTTCCCCCCCCCCCTTAATAGTTTTAATCCGATCCTACCTAATGTGATATCGTTGATGACAATTTGGAGTTTTATCCCGAAAGACAAAATCTGGATGACGCATAAAATTAATCCTCGATCTGTCTTGTCTGACTTTTATATTTATTATGCCATTATCAGGCTATGGTTCTTTTTCAACGTTCCCAAACACTTACTAATTGTCTAATCTTGAGAAAATAAAATATTAAAGCTATTTGGTCAACACATTTAGTCCCCCGCAATGCGAAAATACAAGACATTGTATCAAATTTGTAGAAACAGTGCCCACACGTCACTACTTAAAGTAAAATAGTCTGGATGGGGATTTTACAAATCGAAGCTATTGGCCCGGAACTAACAAAAAGTCAACTGTTCATTATACATTTATCGACATGGTCTCTGTGATAAAAAGGGGTAATCGACGTCCTCTTGAATGAGATGTGTTATTGTGCGGTCTAGAAAAAGTGGGTTCATCCAGTCTCTTGTGTGACACCTGTCACTAATAGCAAAATGGATTTCCAAAGCCGAACCTTCTTGGTTTAAACGGAGGTTATTTCGACTTTATAGTTTCAGTCAATTGCATATGTGCTTATGTCGATCATAACAACAATTGAGAGCAAGTGAATTCTGGGTGCTCATGTCCACTCGGAATTGATAACAAATACTAGCAAATGTTAATTTATTCATCACGTGATAGCAAAATAGCAAATACCTTAGAAACCCCCCACCCACCCAACCAAAGGTATTGTTGGTCTTGCCACAATTCTATTGCAGTCAACATCATCATCATTTGAAAAGTGTGCCTTCGTTTGCTTCCATTTTGCTGATTTATAAAGTCATATGACACATGTCTCCTAGCACGTGATGTTTTGTTCCATAGAGAGAAGGTGACGCCAGAAGTTCGCTCATGTCGACGGCAACTAATTGCCGCTAGTTGAAGCGGGGTGCAGAAATTACTCCAGGGCCCATGGGCATCTGCCTTCAACTGACTGGAACTAGTTGCTTTGAGTAACGAATGAGACGCGCTCAGGTCGACCTTTATCAGTTGCATTCATAAGAATCCAATTGCTCTTTGTTGCTGATAGTCAATTGCTCTCAATTGTAAGGTCGACATCATACCCCCCCCCCTCTCGACTCTTGGATAACCTCTGGGCCATTGGCCACTCATGCATTCACTTATAACCAAGAAAACAGCAAAACTGCAGATTTCCAGTGCCGTTGTCGCTGGTAAACGATCACAATGGTGTTTCACTCGGCAAACCCCAGCAGACTTCAGTACCCTACATCTAGCCTCCAGTACCGAGGTTAGGTGTCGAGTACCGGAATTTGCCGAGGTTTCCGTGTGAATGGTGGGTGGTTCAAATTGAACTCTCGTAATGTATATTATTAAGACTATCAGACTATCAAGACTTTCATGTGACATGTATATTTAAAATGATTCATTTATTAAACTTTCAAACTAAAAATTAGAGATGGTTCAATCATTATTTATGGTGTGCATTTATTTACAAATGTAATACAAGCAGTAGCCATGCCAAATACGCCGACGGTTTGCAAGAGATAACTGGGGAATGAGTAAAATCATCAACGATTTGAAAAACGAAATAGTTAAATAATTTAATATGTCAAACACATGCTGACAAAGTTTTAAAAATAGTGGCCGACGAACAGGGGCAACGACTTAATAAATAGGCATATAAAAAACGTGAATGGTTTATTATCCAAAACTATTCCTATTTCAAAGTCACTTGAAGGGATTATAGTATAGTATGTTTACCGTGATAGAGTCTACGAAGCGAGGCCGCTGTTGAGCGAGGCTTGATCACCCAGTTCGTAGGCACATATCGAGTAATGATAGGTTTATAAAGAAGGGGCTGGATGATACAGACTTCTTTTGACCTCATTTCGTCGTTATTCCGGTCCATTGAAGATATGGATAGCCAAGTGAACAAACTTTAAGTTTGATTTGTAATTAATAACGCTGTAAAATGACCAATTTAACTACATTGGAGGGTGTATAATGATCAAATAAAATCTCGTTGGCAATTAAAACGATGGAAAGTCCCAGAACTAGTGAGTATTGTGAGATGTTAGCAGACGAAATTTAGCCAACGAGTCATAACAAAGATGGCGTCTGAAATACTCTATACTATACTATACTATATAGTCAAGCAGTAGTAAGAAGTTTTATTTTAATCCCTTCAAGTGCCTGTGTCCTATTTACCCTTTGGGGTTATATTTGGAATGGATTAAGAGAGATCGAGGATTGCGCGAATTTTCCGCACTTTTCAACTTAGTTATCAAAAGATATCATGTGTATGTGTATATTTTAACATTCAGTGTAATATTTTTAAAATGTAAGTACCGCATCTATTGAACAGCAAACCAAGATTTATCCAAATTGTTACCGCCGTAGTGTCGTAGTTCTGTAAAGACTCGACCGATTACTTACATTCTGGGTTGTTTTATAAAATCCAATAAATTCTACACAAAATTAGAAACAATATTCACAAATGTAATGATAAATCCATTTGATAAATTTAAATAATTAATTAAATGTAAAGAGTAAACGAATTGGGCACTTCCTTACATCACACGCAGGCTTTGTCATACTTTATATTACGACCATTTTAGTAGAGATCAGGGATTATAATATAGTGCCCTGAATTTAAGGGATTTTACTAAAGCACAGATTGCTGGCGGATACTAGAGGATCTCACAAATTTTGTACGACTCCTGCGTTTCCTCAGCCCAATCATCCCAAATAATCCACGTCGAAACCGTGTTGAAACAAACATTGGAAGTAAAGGTAACACAGCAAAATACATATAAAAAACAAATTGAAATATTTTATGAAACATGATGTCACTAATATCCGGGTATCTCTTTTCACTCATTCGCTCAACAATCAAGATCATCATAGATATGGCACGGGGAGTTGCCAGTACATGGTAACAAATAGAATGAGAAAGCGCTATTCGCAACACTTCCTGATTACG
The DNA here is from genome assembly GCA_963678685.1 of Patella ulyssiponensis. Lineage (NCBI taxonomy): Eukaryota > Metazoa > Mollusca > Gastropoda > Patellidae > Patella > Patella ulyssiponensis. The sequence goes on along the minus strand of OY783226.1, from coordinate 79,465,705 downwards.
TCGACACTTTTTCTTCTTAATTTTTCGGATAGCATCGTACAGACGCGAAGCAATGAGAACAATATCGAACAAAACAAACAAAATGGAAGGCAGAATAAGAAGAACCAATACATCTAAAATGTTAAGAAATTCCATGGCATTTTCATTTTCTGGTAAAACGGTGCACACACTATAACCCATTATCAGACGAGTTCCATTCGTCCATGATTTGTACGAATAACAGGTAAAACTCAACAAAGCCACGCCGATGACTATAGTCTTCGACACCGACGCATTGTGAATCCATGTAAGGCTTTTGGGTTTTAAAGTATCCCACAGAATTAAATAAGCACCCAAAATACTGGACCAGAATGTCAAGAAGGGAAAGAAATGACTAGAAAACACAACCATTTGACATAATCCAGGAGCAGCATATACATCAAATCCATGCTCAAATAACCAGCCTAATATCACAGTGCTCAAAAATCCAGCGTTCGAGATGGACACGGCCACAAGAAATTGTGCGAAAAACGTATTCTTTATAACCGATTTTAAATACACCACACTCGCTAAAATACCACCACTCATTCCTAATCCTATAACAGTGGGAACAAAATACGCCTGTAGATTTTTAACCACGTTACTTAACTGCGCCAAACTCGCATCTTGTGGCGGTAAAACCAAACTTTTGTTCTGCATGGTAAAAGCTTCGAGTAGATTTGATAATGTGACGTTGTTTTCATCCATTGATTACTCCGTGATATGTCGAGGTTACTTTTTCTTGTGACGTCTTCTGAAGAAGAAAAAAAAGACAAATAAATATAATTACCCTGTAAATGGAGATCTGTGAACTCCTTGATTTATATTCTAATTTCGAACGTTCTAAAGTATACGCCTATTCTGTCACTCTTTTGTAAAGGATATTGTTGATTCTGTTCTAACAACCCAGAAGATTGAAGAGGATGAAATTTCAGCCAACTACAAGAATAATATTTGAGCATAATGGCATTGGATGAAGTCAATAAACCAAGAACAACAATATTGTTTAATAGATTTTAACCAGGCATACCTACTCAATTGACTGGCAAAATATTTCGACCCCTCGTGGCATAGAATAACAGTTATAATGTTGCTATAGGCGTATATTTTCCAAAATGAATAAACAAATTCAAATATTGTTCTGTACATTAACGTATTTTGACTATATATAGTCTTACTGTGAGCAACAGGAAGATAATCTTTCTTGATAAGAGTTGAAAACACCGAACAAAGTCTTCATTAAGGGTTTCTAAAGCAGACATTTTTTGACAAGTTATATGTTGTCTAATAGACTGTTTAACAGATGTTTCAAAGTGGAGTACGTGCGCTGGCTGAAAAATTCCAAGCCTCTCTATGAAAGACCTGTACAAAATTGATGGTTTCATTTATTTTTCTACATAGTCCTCTTCGAGGTGTACACGCTTTTGCCACAAGTTGACGTATGACATGACGTCATCAGTACTAGGAAAATGGCGACTTCCTTTTTCATTTTTGGTTACAAATCTGACAAAACCATTACTATTTTGCATACACTTTTGTCATTCGAATCCTAACTCTTTGGCGATAAGATGCCCACAACACTGGCAATATGCCGAGTGGTCAATCGTAGATCTGCCATCATCACTATGTCATGCACTTGGGTGATGTTTTCTGAAATGGTTGCCTACCAGGGCGCGGAGCGTCAAGGCTCTCTCTCTCTCTCTGCCACCTTCTTTACTGCGGTAAAGGAGGAATCATCCCTTTAAAAGCGGGGAATATCGGCATGTATCTGTGTCGGGGTTAGTCCTTTTAATTGTAGGTACTTGATGACGGTCCTATAGCCAGTTTTGGCCTTTTTCTGTGATGTCAGTGGTTAGGTTCACAAGACGGCCTGGCTCAATTGTAGTTCATATATCTATGATACATTCAATGAAAGTTCTTTATGGTGGTCAAAGTTTGTTTCAGCGCAATTGATCTATCCTTTTCATTCTTAGAACTTTTATACCAGCTCTCGTATGAGTACAACCACCCAGTTGAGTTTATTTGTAGTGCAAAAGAAGTTACCAAATTTAATGAATAATCAAAACAAATATTATTGTATTTAACAGGAGTTTCTACAAAGATTTTTGTTTTGTTTCCAAACGCAATGCTGATCGTCATTTTAATATTTTTTGGGAGAGTTTCATTTCGGTTAAAACTATTAATTAAACAAGCACTATGCAAGAGTTGAATCTGCCTATTGCAGGTCTTTTTAGACCTGAAATGTCATATAAATTATTAATTAGCCATTAATTAACTGACTATGACAATAATCAACTCTCGATGCCTTCGGGTGGCTACGATATGAATAGATTTGAATACGTTTTGTGGTCGATGCAGTTACCATAACTATAGATAACAGACAGTTTGTTTAATATCGTAACAACCGTAGTAATGACAACCAGGGCAAGGATATTATATCGCCGATATGAAGTAATTTAACTGCCATTTTCAGCATATTCTCTTTTCATTATCGTTTTTTAACTTTTATAGCGGGAACCGACAGCTCTTTATCTAATCTTACCTAATTCCGTTTTAACGAAGAAAATAAAATCGAATTTAAAAAAGGCTCCTCAAAGACTTTTAGAAAAACAATATACTTGGTGCTGGCTTGTTTTGACAATATTCCGTGTTCGTCGCGTGCAAAAAAAATCTGCATATTGACGGGATGGGTGACCGAATGGCTCAACGCGTGTGTTTGAGATCGGACAGTCTATCATTCAGTCACTTGACGTAGGTCGATTCCCCGCTAGTACATGCAAAGGATTAGGGCAGCCTGGTTAACATCTTATAAATAGTACATGTCATACTTCGATGTTACCAGACGCTTCAGTATCTGATTCCATTTATAGAATCCATTTGTCGTGTTACATAGCAGCACTTCCTCCTTTTTTATATGTTTTAAATAGTATGTATATAAATTTTCTAATTTATATGACTTCCACCACTATTGTATAATATGTACATAGGGGATCTGTATGTTCTATATTCCTTGTATGATATATGCTTTGCTTGTTCCCTGATCCCTTTTCATGAGTTTCTGAAATAAAATATTGTTTACACAAAAAGGCTTTAGGGCATCTATATTTAATGCCATGTAATATCCTTTCTACAGTTAAGTTTACCCCTGGTGAATGGATTTTCAATTGCGGATAATAGATTTGTGGTAAGCGTTGAGGGGATGTTCTACTTTCTGTACCAACAGGTTTAATCAAGATCGGTGCACGCCATGTTCTTGAACCGGATCAGAGTTCTTACTAAAACATCGTCGGCTACCTGACAGAAAATATAGGGAAAATTATCTTGGCCATAGTTTCCCCAATCTGATCTATATTTCGTTTCGTTTGTGTATACTTTCGATGGCTAAAAAATACCTGAAAATCTGGCAAATTATCGTGGGAGCTCATGTCAGAGGTCAAACGGGCGGTTTTTGACCCTTGACGTCAGACATTGATTAATCAATCAGCGTTGACGTTTCGAGTGGTTTCCCACAGTTCCATGTATCACAGACCGTTTCATTGCTAATCCCTCACCTATCATCCATAACACATCAATGATAACAACTCCATATCCTATTGGAGTAAAGAAAAGTAAAACTAACTATAAAAAACGAAACGATCTATGTTAAATTAGATTGAAGTGTCCCCTCTAGGAACCAATAGATCCGAAACATATGCCACATATTATATCACCGAGAGCGAAGTATCCCAGCAGGTATTAGGGAGAACAAGGCCGACAAGTTACCCATTGATTTAGAGGCTAACTATTGTATGTACCGACGGACTTATGCATAATATGGTAAATAATAAAAAAAATATACGTGGATGTAAAATAAATATAAATGGTAAAGGTAAATAGAATTAATACGCCGATTACATGTAGAATTAATAGAGGAAATATGACGAGGAATAACAATCAGAGAAAAGAACACTTTTACTAATGAGGCCTAGCATATAACGATAGAAAATATATGAATAATAACAATAAGAGACAAGATTATCATCATGTAAATATTCAACTAATGGGGTCTAGCACGAATAATAACGATAGAAAATATATTTGTAGATGTGTAAATTCTCTTCTGATGTAAGGCATCATAACTTATAAGATAAAAACAAATAAGAGGTGATTTGTGTAATTTTACGACGGTTTCAAAATGCTACTTTTTGTTTTGAATTGATCAAAACTTCATGGGCAAATGTTCCTGGCAAAAAAATATTTACATTCTGCTTTTCAGCTTATTATGACATTCTTCAAATATCAACCAAGTATATAGACAGATACAGAATTAAAAAATTGTATAATGAAACAAAAACGCGACACTTTGCAATTCTTAAATATAAATTTATACAAGGATTTCTTAATTGTCCAAGGAACTTCCATGTAATGAGAATTTAATGAGAAGCGCATACTAAGTTCACAAATTAAATATTGAAAATAAGTAAGCTGATACCTCGCGTGTGAGTAATTATGAATAATATGAATTAAACTAGACCTGCGATGCGGTTATGACGGGTTTCACTGGTGCCCTTCAACATATGTCACTTCCGCTACCAATGAAACCATTAAACAGGTTTCCACGGAAGCATTGCGCACATCAAATAAAATGGACGCCGAATCAACCAAATCCAGCAATATCAATTCATTTTATACATGTGTTATATGTAATTGATCCCGACAAAGTTACAGTACTTCCGGTGATAATGAAAATGTTCAATCAGTTTTATGAAATCAAAAATGGTATAAGGCATCACTTGGTGAAGATTTTATGTAAATCGAACAATAACTGTTACTTTTATTGACCAAAAACCTTGAAAAATGACTTGTAGAAAATCGTCTATTTCTCTGCAACTGTAAGGTTAGATACCATTTTTTGGTTTTAATCTATTTGTTGATTGAAATCAAATATCATAATTTTAAAGGCATTACAATTCAGACTCAATTGAATAAAATATCTGTTTTGAAGGCTAAAAATACAATTTTTGCCAAAATGTCGTTACTTCTGGTGTTAATGAAAATCTTAAATTACTCGTTTGAAATTGTAAATGGCATTAGGTATCACACATTGAATCTTTTATGAAAATCGGATAATAATTGACACTTTTATGGACCAAAAACCTTGAAAAGTTACCTGTTGAAATTCGTTTTTCTCTCCGCAACTGAATGAACATGGTAGAAACCATTTTGTGATAGCTATATGATCGTGTGGGTTCATTATATTAGTTGTTTGGAATCAATAATCAAAATTTTAAACAAATAACAAATACGACTCATTTGAATAAATTATTTGTTTCGAAGGCTATAAATATAGTTTTTGCCCAAGTTTGGAGAGGCTCCTTTATTTTTTTTCTACGATTTTGTTAAACGACTGGATAGTTTGGGTAAAAGACATGTTTCTTCAAGGAGGCATTATGCGAGGGTTAAATTTGCCTATTGTCTAGCGTGTTTCTGGCTTTAAATGTTATATGAATTATTATTTAAACACTATGTACGTCACAAGCCCATACCCAAATCTCTACACCATCGGGTGGCTTAGATACTGAGTGGAGAATACAATTCCCAAAATATCTGCGTTAAACACAATTAATATGATGGGAGGTTTAGACAGTCGAAAACGGGACTAGGAATCATCAAGACTTCATGTATGCGACTTGACAATGGACAAAATGAATTATTTTTTGTCACAATTTCACGCATACCTATTTATTAATTGTTACAGAAAAAAACGATCAACTCTTTCGCTAAATCTCGCATATTGTATCCATCGTTCATGTTCATAAAACATTGGCAATATTAGTTTGCCCTTTGTCGCCCTGTAGCTCATAATTAATTGCATCAGGTCCAACGGCTGAGTTATAACAACCATTACGAATCCACGATAGCTGTATCGTGACCACATAATATAGATAAACGGAACTTATTTCGCGTCGTACCTATCCATAATTCATTAGTTAGATTCCTAGACAATGGTGAGCATTACATTGACCTTGCATACATGATCTTTAATTCGTGCGGTGTCCTGTAAATATAAAGAGTCTGTACATAAAAGATTTCAATTTAAGTTACAGATCGGTACATTGATTTATTACATCTTTACCTACACAAATGTATTTTGGACAATCCAACAATTAAAACTAAACAGCGTGTCTCTGATTTATATCATTTAATGAGTAGCATTAGCTGTGAATTCAAAGGCATATATTTGTAAATTGTACAGACACTTTGTTAACCACAAGCAATGTTTTAATATATTAATGGTTTATATTTTTCATCAGATTAAAAGGCAATTTTACGCTGTTTGGATTCGTAGTAATAATGCATTTAATGACGAAGGGGAGATACCTTATCTTATAAGATATAATTCCTTCCTTAACATCATTTCCCAAACTGGACGAACATCCAATTGATTATCAGGATCCTCAAACTCTAACCAGCAGTATTCAGGCACTGATTCTTGCGATAAATAGAGTTGACCAGTTACCGCTTGTCGTCTGATCCCTAGTTTATCCGATTACAGAGGGAAGTGTCAAACGAATGAAGTTAGTGAATGAATATTTTCGGCACAATATTTTGAGAAACAGACTGCCGGAAATGAATGCAGCTATGTGATATTCAGACAGATACTGTCTATCGCCAAATCACTAGCTTATCCAAACAGATGAGGGGAGAGGGTGTAAAACAAACGAACGGAATGAGTCAAACGAACGGAGTGAGTGAATCAAGGTGAATGAATGTTTTTGTCATGTTAAACCTCCACCCAAAAATTTTGTGGATTGTAAAAAAACACTTCTTGAGCGTTTCGCGTGTTATTGTTAATAGTAGGTTTACAATAGGATGGGTTCGGAAGGAAATCCATGGGACTCTACAACATAAGAATGTATCATTGAATGAAGATGTAGCATAATATAATCATCATAGAAGGTATTAAATGAAATGAAATGGAGTTTAACTTCTTACTGTTCTGCTCCGAACTGGGCTAATGAAGACGGATGACGCCATACAGTGTGCCATATACGCAAATAGTGTTAAAGTATTTAATATCAAGCTGAGACTCTTCTAAAGGTCACAATTTTATCCCATTTTAAAGAAAATTAAAATATATGTTTATATTCCAAAGATCTAAGTTCATTTCTATATTTGCACATATCAGATAATAACGTCCTGGATTATGGCCCCTGATTGTATGAAGAATCACATTTTTAGCTTGTGGACCCCTAGAGGTCACAAGTTTTATCCGATTTTGAAAACCGTTTAAATGTATGACCGTTACAATAATGAAGGATGAATTCGAATTTCGAGAAAATCGAAACGAAAGTGTCCAACAAATTGTCCGCTCCTTGTACGCAAATAGTGTAAACTTATTTAATACGAAGATTGCTAACCATCTAGAGGTCACAATGTTTGTCTGATTTTGATGAAACTTAAAATAAATTTATATCAGTTCATCTCAGACAATAACGCATTCAGCTTGTTCTCTATCCATCTCCTGAAAAAATGTGGGCGTATATTGCATGATTCGGTGAACATATTCTACCGCAACATTGTGTTGGGGATGGTAAAAGGTAGAAAGAGCATGATTTCTATGTAATTGTGTGAATGTATTATAACCGTGCTGGTTATAGTAGTTTTATGTTAGAATTTAAATCTAGAATATTTCAAATAATACTTTAATTTTAAAAAGTAAAATCACCAAATTTAACTATGTATTTATGTAAACTCTAAGAATAATAATTATTCTATTTCTTCAAAACGTTGTGTGTGTGTGCTATTGAAAGGTGACTGCAGCCAAGGGTGAAATGTTATGTAATTCTAATGACATGTTAATTTATTATAATCCCTTATTGTTTATAACACTGTAATAGATAAAAAAGTAACTGATAATATGGCCTGTCTGATGAACATACCAATCGCATGATTAATCTATTAATTGTTTTATTTACCATTGTTTTATTTCTTATATTGTACATTATTACATCAATGCCTAGCATAAGGTACTAGTCGGTTATTCGCGGTCCTGTAAGTGTATGTAGTTAATTGTTATTATAAGTTTCCAGTATTAAAGATTTGAAGAACCATTCCAGACTCTTGTAATATCTGACGGACCTCACGGTCACAGTATCCTTCGAGATAGCGTTACAGTTTCCACTACCCATTATCGCTAGTTTGTTCTCAAGGCACATTATATCTAAGAAATGTCTTGCACAATACGCTTTCATAACATCAAAGTTCAATAAACAATCTGCAGCAATAACAGTTTTATAAGTTTCATCTAAATCTAACTGACCATTACCATAATCGTCTTGTTTTATGACTTCAGGATCAGATATAAATAGAGTTATCTTTAATTATCATAAACCTAGTTTCTACGGTATGACTTTCAGTATTTGTTTAGTTTGCTTATAATTTTGTAGATCGTGTTTTCTTTTTTGCTCTTGTTTACCTTCAAAGTTATTAATATCTAAATCAATCTCCCCGGGAGATCTCTTTTTTGCATACTTCTGAAAACATTTTTTTCTAGCGCATTGTCTCTGTTTTGCGGTTCAGTATTATCCATGTTATATGACTTCAGTTCCAAGATATTCATCTTTGATAAGAACCAAAGTCCTTGAAAGGAGCTCAGCTACAGAGTCTGGTTTTCCCGGGGCATATTCTATAGCAAAGTTGTATCCTGTAATACTTATTCTATTAAGTATTGTAGATGCACAAGAACCATCTGAACATTATATTTTGCGTCTTGTAAAACAAAGTATTCAAGTTTTATAAAGTATAATGAATGTTTGACCACTTACATTGAATGTCTGTTTATTTGTATTGCAATAAATAAACAGGTTACCCAACATCCTCCCCATTATTGTCTTGAACAACTTGCACCAGATAGCATTTAAAGAAACAATTAAATTTTAAAATTGGTAGTGTTTTTATGATCTACTTATCTCTTTGAAAATACAATGCGAGTACATTAAATTTTACTTAATAGTTTGATGTTACAAATAAAGTACTGCTCATTGGATTCATTAGGGGCGAATGAAAACACATAATTTTAACATATAAATAAATGCGTCAACCATCTGAGCTATCAATATCACACACGAACCATTAATTAATATGGTTAATCTATGATATTTCTCTTAATGAAGACATTATGATGTCCCTAATGCAATTATCAAGTCCTGTGCGAATGAGCTCATTTCAACAATAATGGTACAGATAGTCATGTGTATTAATGTCGGGTGTTTCATACCATAATAATTGGCAGACCCTTTCTGTTGCTCCACCATTAAACAATTTCCGGTTAATCCCAGTGGGTGAATATCTAATGGGGGAGCCGAAATTTTGAGTTTTATTCTTGATGATAAATCTATTAAAGAAACATTTAAGAATCAAATTCCTCTATTAATAAACATTGGATGTAGCCAGTACAATATGATACACAATTATAGGTGGTCCACGCAGAGGGCTTTCTCTTCATGCAGTAAATAAGCTCACGTCCAGCGTTAAACGACATAAAATATGGATTACATGTAACACTATTTGTGATAAAAGTTGATCACTTTGTTATATAGCATTTATTTACAACGGAAACAAAATATCAAACAGATAGATAAAGTCAATATATATATCAAAAACCTAAATGATTGTTCAATCTGATGAAAGTTATAGAGCACTTTGTCAGATACAACAGTGTATGATGGAGTAACTTCAAACAACATATTACGCCAAAAACGATACTTAATTTTGTTATGGAATTATACCGTAATTTTGTGTAATATGTATTTGGAATTCACCCTTTTAAATATTTCTATTAACAGAGAACTGTTGAAGATTGAAAACAATTAATATATTTTCAGCACGTTATTCGGGAAGTAAAGTGACTGCTTCAATATCTTTCTATGTATCTTTCATCGTGTGCAAAATTGTAATTTGGTTGTCTGAAACGCGTGTTTCCGAATTCGAAAAATATTTAACCCTAAAACTTTAGATTCGTATAATTTTTTCAAATGAATTACATTTGAGCTGTAGAATGTTTGGCCGATATTGGTGTATAGGCCTGGACTGAAGTCCTACATTCGAGCGATAAAAAAAATAAACCCTGAATAACACCAGGCTATTGTGCTACACCAGCCGATATTCTTGTAGAAACTGTTAATTTCTGGTCGCTAAAACACGTAAGGTCCACTCTAGAATTAATATAAGAATTCTTATATCATCCTTATTAAACTTTTCTAAAGTAAATGTAATGAACACTTAGAATAATGCTGAGTTTTTGTTTATTGCTCATAACACTTCTGCACTTACTAACTGTAGTTTGCTTAGTTCAGGAAATTGAGATCTGAAATGGATACTATTTTTGGACGTGTTTGATTGAGAAAATTGTAAATTTAACTTCAATTATTCTGACGCACTACGGATATTATAAGAGTTTCAATAGCTTATAAACATTTAATATAAGTACACAAATGGTATGTGTCTGACTATCTACCACATTCTGTGACATTTGATTAGGATGAAATTGCAAGAAAATGAAAATGGCAGCTTGACGAAGATGAAAGCTATGAGACCACCGGCGTATTGACGACTTGCGCTTGTGTAAAATGAATTTAAACACCTAGCAATTTAGAATAAAAAATGTTGTTTAATTTCTTAAATATAAACTATAATATATAACGTTTTATTCTTCAAAGCCTCGACCAAGGAAATTGTAGTAGCTAAACAGTACTTAAATAGTACTACCTCATATATAAATAATCTTATTTCAATCAATCTGTCCATATTAGGTATTATGTATTGGACGTTAAAGTAGTTAAGTCTCTAACTCAATATCATCCAAAGTCTTCGATATGGAAAACAAGAAATATTTGTCAATTTAAATCAACATTGATGCTGTGTACCATAATGCGTTTCAGCGCCATTTGTAACAAGGGACTCGAACATAACTGATTTGGAATAAGAATAAAAACGGAAACGATTGATTGTAAAGCATGAATGTACATAAACTGCGTTATTATATGCGTTGCGGCTCATTTAAAAATTTGTGTTAATTTCCAGGTTTGTAATCATCAATAACAACAGATCGGTGGTATGGAGATTATCGATGACTTCCGAGTGGTTCGAAAGTCTCTCTTTTCTTTTCATTTTTAGTGAAGCCTGTATCATTACATACCCAGGGCTGTATAGGGCTGTTCGCATGTCTGTCTTGTCGCCTTTGTTTTGCGTGTAGTGCGGTCCACCCTTACTTACTAATAGCTTACTAAGTTCCGGGGGGGGGGGGGAGGAGGCGAATGGTTAGCACATGCGTGCTGTATCATAAAGCCTGTCATTGAGTCAATTGGCGTGGTTTCGAATCTCCGGTTGTACGTGACAAGGAGTAGGGTCGCATGTCCAACCTCGTGGGTTTTCTCCGGGTACTCCGGTTTCCCCCACTGCTAAAGAACCCTACGCGCAAGCGAATTATTGAAATAAAATTAAAAACCATACGTAGTCCCGAAATGACCTAGTTTGTGTCGAGTGGACGTTAATCCACATCTCTCTCTCTCTCTCGCTGTAAGTTCGGAAATTGTGAAGTAATCTAGCAACGTCTAGATGTTGTAAAACGTGCAGTCGTTGCTTCAGGAACATGTCACCACCCATGCATTTACGCTGTTTCTTGTTGGATAGATAGGACTTAAAACAGCTGAAAACTGTACTACGCGGTCCGATTTTCGCCTTTAGTGCCGAATGCAGCTGACCAAGGTAACAGCACTAATCTTACATAATTGCGTTTATTTAACTCGAAATAGAAATCATTGAAGTGCGCATAACATGAGCGAGAGAACTTTGCGTACAGCCAGTGGTTACTTTTACGGCAAGTTCACACCAATCGGATCAAAATCAATACTTCAGTCAAAGTCGTAAATATAGACCTGCAGTAAAAATGACTTTGCCAATTATCGAAAACACCCTTAAATGATAATGATAATCGTCCTATATAGCGCTGGAATTTCAACCAAAAGGCAGCTCATTGGCGGAAATTACAATGTTATTAAAGCCATTAACAGACTGACTGTCGGATTAGTTCTGTTTTTTAAGTTCCGTTTAAGTGATTGTGTATTGTTTTTTTTTCAATTTTTGGTAAAGAATTCCAACAATGGGAGCAGTGGCTGAGAATGCATGATACACACGATTTGACTTTGTTATAGGTGTCATTAGTAAATTCTTATCACGTGATCTTTAATCGCCGAAAAGGTAGAAATTGATTAGTTCTTTTAAATAACCTGGTGCCAAATGACAGTGAGACGGTTGTAAGTTAAAACATATTTTTAAAAACAACTTTGTGTTTGAGTTATAAACTGTTTCATGTTTAGCTCCTGATCCAGTGTTAAATTTTATCTATCTCATGGTTATATTCATTTTTTGATTTTAGGGATATAGCGTTGAGTGTCTTCTGAATACAAGTGATAGTCAATGTCATGTTACCAATAATATCAACAACTAGAGTAACACGGATCCTTGACAAGACAAGAGAAAATGGTGACGATTGGCTGCCGCCAATGACTACTGACTGGGTCGGATCTCTGCTCGTTTTTTTATTGCGAATATTGAAAGACGAGCTCCTTGTTTTTCGTTATTCGCCAATATCGAAATATGAAAATCGAACTAACTTCTCACTGCCATAGAATAATAGATTGAAATTGATTAGAAATGATATCAGATCAATATACTACAGAGGGTTGTTAAGTATGTGATACATGATGTGACACTTCTTACTACCATCGTCTGGGTATATAATTTCACAACAATACAATATAAATGTCAATAGATCAGTTATATATGTAAACTGGACATAAACACAATGTAAGTAGCCCCGACTCTTCTCTGGGATTTGATTATTGTAGAGAAATAACACGTTTCATATCACAAACGAAAAACAACCTGTGAATAAAAGTGTAACAATTGTAGTTCAGATTAGTGGTTTTTGACTCTATACTTTTCTCAGGTTGTAAGATCAATGGGTATTTTATGGTTTATGAATAGTGGGAGGTATAACGAATGGCAATCCCTACACAATTACCAGCAAACACGTCGTCCCATATCAGAGATCCCTTTAGTCGCCTTTTACGACACACAGGACACACGCGGGGTATATTCTTATCAACCCCTACACCCCAGGGCGTATATTGTAGGGAAGTCCAAGTCACGTATGAAAATGGTGTACACTCTTGGTTGGCCATTTATCACAATAGGTCCAGCATAAGACTTGCGGGGCACTGTAGATGGTTCATGGTTTCGATTATATAGGCCACTTATAAAACCTCTGGGTACGTGGGCCATTGATTCAGACGGCAATTACACCATTCAGCACGGCATTTTTTGAACTGATTATAAAACTCCCCAATGCCGGTTGTAAGCAGTCTTCGGCGGTTTTTTTTTATTTTAGTTGGTAGTGTTCTGCATCAAACCGATCGTCGGAGCAATCTTAAAGTTTTTAATAAGTTTCAGCCTCCGACAGCAAAACGACCATGCCCTTCACGCAGAAAAATATTGTACAAGGGAACAGTAGTGCATTCCCTGTAATATATGCAGACGTTGTTGTCATTCATCGTGTGCACATATTGAAGACCTACTTCCTGCTAAGGGAAAGGCAGGTTAAGTTTTCGTGCGTAATTAGTGATGACTTTACTTTCAACTGTGATGGATAATTACTTAGGTGACTAGATTACTGCTTGTCTCATATTAGTCATAAGTAAGTTCGTATGACGCCGGCGCCTGTTATTTTTCGACCATTTACAGTCACGAAATCGCACACATGGCTGTTTCTGCGTTGATAGACGAATCAGCTGGGGCAATATAGACTTTTAAAGTTACCCCATTCACTCTGATTTGAATTATGGACGTAATATTCAGGCCACAACTTGTGACCTGTGGCCCAATCCGCCGCTGATGATCTGTGTGAACCAGTCCAGCTTTGATTATGTAACAGCCACCACTGATTGTCTGTGAGAACTAGTCCACCGCTGAAAGTCTATTGTGGGATTTTCCACCACTTGATGGTATGTGTGTACCAGTGCACACACATGGTATGTGTATTCCAGTTCACCACTGATGCTATGTGGCCGAGTTCACCACCGATGGAAATGAAAGAAATGGCTTTAACGTCCCACTGTTCTGCTTTGACTGGGCTAATGAGGAAAGGCATACGTCATACAGTGTGCTTTGAGGGCAGCTGTGTCCAGAAAGCAACACTACGACCTACTATTGCATCGAATTCCAACTTCTATGGAATCTTTAAAGTGCATACAACTGTGTACACGCAAAAGCGTTTTTTTTTTTTTTAATTTGATCAATTCGCCTGAATAGTGTATATATCAAATCAGGATAAGCGGGGTAACTTTAAAAGTCCATATTTCCACATCTGGGTGCCTTAACGCAGAAACGGCCTATGTGTCTTTTCTGAACTGCTCTTTAAGGATTTGGCACTTAAATGGTTTCTTAATAGAAGATCGTGAGTTCATCCACAAACTCGTTTGCGAGCGTGCTTCGCCAACGTTATTTGGACTAAATTTTATGACTAAATTTTACTTTCACAGCTGAACGCGTATCAACGCAGAAACAGCTATGTATGTCTTTTTTGATTGCTCTGTAAGATTTTGACACTTCCGTGTCTCTAAATAGCAGAAGGTGGGATAATCGCTTAAGTCCACCCAGAGACCGTTTTGTGGGTCAGCGTCATACTGACTTAATCCAGCTCATTTTTGTGGCCAATATCTGAAACTTTCACTCCTGGATTACAAGAGTTCAAGAATTATAGACCTATATCATTATAAAGTTTACCTGGAAAAGTCTTTGAAAGACTAATTTTCAAAGATATACACAAATTTATATTACAATCGGGATTCAGAATAAACGAGTGTACTATTTATCAATCTATTAACATATATGACTGTATTTCTTCAGCTCTCGTTAACGACAAAGAAATAACAGACCGTGTTTGACATAGGATTTGATCCACAACCTGAGTTCTATTGGTATCCGAGGTAAACTCTTAAATTAAATTATTAATTTTGCGAATAGAAATCAATCAATAATTGTTAATGACGAAATAATTTAAATAATATAACCGCAAATGTTCTCAAAGGATCAGCATTGGGTCCACCTCTTTTCCTTATGAATGATATTACTGAGAATATTAAATCTAATATATGTATATTTGCAGAGGATACGTCGTTGTATCTAACAATTGAAAACCTAGTCGAATGTGAAAATGGTTAAAATTAATTTTGCGAATAGAAATCAATCAATAATTGTTAATGACGAAATAATTTAAATAATATAACCGCAAATGTTCTCAAAGGACCAGCATTGGGTCCACCTCTTTTCCTTATTTATATGAATGATATTACTGAGAATATTAAATCTAATATATGTATATTTGCAGGGGATACGTCGTTGTATCTAACAATTGAAAACCTAGTCGAATGTGAAAATGGTTAAAATTTGGTCGACTACATGCAACGTAAGATTTAACCACCTAAAAACAGTTTCCCTGCATTTAGAAAACAATTCCATACCTCTTTTTAAATTAAATTTTAACAACCACAAACATCTTGATCTTATTTTACAAAGTGGAATAACTTTATTTGCTTAAAATCTAAAGTTAAACGCTTTATTGACTGTCTCTGTGGCAGTCTCGAGAAATTATTTACAACACATCTATTTTAATTTTAACCTTTGGTACAATTGTAACAAATTTGGAATTCCTAAATTTAGAAAATCTCCATTGAGATGCACAAGGCATATACGGCACAAGCTTATTCCTATGTATAAAATGGATAATACCCCCCCCCCTTCTTAAGTATTCGAGTACTACCTAAAATTTCGAAAGTAAACCATTACCCTTTGGAACATACGTCCTAATGATACTCAAAACGCCTCCACTATTCAAACGTTCAGATTTAAAATAAGTGTAAGAGATCATACAAAACCCAATTATTATTATTACTACGGTAAACGTAAATTTCAACATGAAATAATCTCCCACATAAATCCAAACACACTAAAGCGTTTCTTTATGACGATCCCGAGGAAAGTAACCCGTACAACGAAGTCATTTTATTCAAGTTAGTTGGTATTTTAAACTAACTAAACGCTTTAAATAAATATGGTTATTAGTGAGCGATTGTGATTAATGTTATAGGAGGGGGATGATGATGATAAAAAATATGTAAAATATACTTTTTGAAATTTGTACATGTTAGTACTGGACCACTTGTGGCTGGACAATTAAATACGTTTTATCTGGTGATAACCCATTATTAGATTGGTGTTGACACTGGACAAGTCACTGAATTCGATAGTTGCATTGCCGTTGCGTTGACATTTACATGCACCAATATTGCATTGATGACAATTGCGTATACTTTTTTCTGTTCAGTGCTATTTAATAATTTAGTTTCAAATTTCCATACATTACAGATCGTTTTAATGACTGAATTCGTGGATAAACTTAAACCAAATATAAGATACCTCTAAAGGTCAAACAATGCGACCGGTTCTATCAACATAATGTGATCTGTCGTTCCACTATACTCTTGGGGTTAAAACTTTAACGAGATCAAGGGTAAGAAGTAGACTGTTCACTGGCATATTTCGTCTAATAGCATTATCCAGGATTAAAAGTCACATAAGCTCACATAAAACACACAAACTCTTGGAATCCAGGGCACCGCATCTCTTGAATTAAGTCATCAATTAATCAAAGCAATGTTTAAATTTGTTTCCAGGGACGCTAGTTATATCTGAACCCCGTTTTCTTTCTTTATTTTCCACGGGTTAGTCAGTGATTAGTAGGAATTTCCTTTGTCATTGAAAATATATAGTTAAGAATGATGTGATGATTCTTTAATTAATTCTACACTTCTATGTGTTTGATATAGAACAAAAGAAATAACATGGCATAGGCCACAATCAATTGTGTTTTGTGAAATGTTATAGAGCGCTGTCAATGTCCATAGGAAATCGAGAAGATAAATATTTATGTGTAAATGCTAACATATAAGAACGTAATCCCCATTTTGAATTTTATGGATCTTTTATTTTGTATTTACCTTACCCACCACACCAACTTCAAATCAAAATTCTCGATCATTATATCAGTTATTATCCCACAAAATCATACGCAACACAGTAATTTAATATCCGATGAATTATATTTTGTATGATAATTTCGTGACAATTTCCATGTTAAAAATATTGTTTGGAGGTGGACCATTTCAATGATACCATCAATTCGCGTTTGTTTACTTCCTGATCCGTCCTCTTACAAAACATGAATATTCACCAAAAACCTGGCAGCAAATGTAAATTCAAACTCTCTTCTTCGATTGTTGGCCAAAATGTCAACAAGAATTGACATGCAAAAGCGGCGGGAGTGGGAGGTGTGGGTAATTGAGAAATGAGACCAGGCGATGCAATTACTAGTCTTCAAATCTAATTATCACCCCCACCCGTTTGCTGAACACTTTATTGCAGGTCAATAGATAAGGTTTGTGTTTCTGTTGTGTTACATTACGTCAAAAGCACTCACTCTAACCAGGCTTTTGAGCCCACCAACTGTATTTATATTGTTTATTAGTTAAATCTAAGTAAGCTTGGCGGATAATTACATGTAAAATGAAGTGGTTCACGGATTATATGTGAACTGGGTCAAGCTAAACGTTTTGTACGTGAAAGGATAAAGCCCAGCCTTATAGTTGATTTTAAGTCTTCAGTCCTTAGAAGTCGTCTACTTTGAAACTAGAAACAAATTTAGAAATATCTTTTCTGAATAAAATTTTATACGTTCTTGAGTTTAATGCTTAAAAGCAAAATAATTCTTAAGATATAAAGACTACATTCCCATGAGTTTACCAGAAATGCAACACCAGCCGAATGCAGTGTATCAGTCCGTCCAGTCCTCGTTCAATTTAGGGCAACCTAGAACAAATTGCAACATAATCTTTCTTGGTATCGTTGTGTTCTCTGATTTTCGGATCGGGATAAAAGCTCAATTTACATCCATTCAAAATGGCCGCCAAATGTACATTTGGAGTCTCATAACTACTTTAATATTGCGTTTTCGCCGTAAACAATTACTAGATATAAAATGATACCTGTGAATCACAACATTTTGTCAGAAATTTTCATAAATCAACCCCATGGCGTCATCACGTCTTATTTTGACGTTAATGATGTCAGCATACGACTTCAAAAAATTTGCTGGGCTCCTTGGAAGAAGTGAACTGCAATAGAAACTTTTAAAAATGTAAAAAAAATCACATGCGCCCTTAATTACAGTGCCATCCTGAATTGTCCCATTTCTTCTAAAGTCTTAGTATTCATCACATGTCCCAAATGGTATTGATCTGTTTATTTTTTTCAGGTTCTTTTCTTGGCTTAATTCACTGACTATCCACGACTGCACCTGGTGTTACACGGGGTAACCATGATACATTACAACAACTGGAGTCGAGTGGAAGGCGCGGTGAATTGAGCTCAGAAAAATGGGGATAGAGACTTGCGAATGACAAATTAGACACCAAAATAATTGACTCCGTACCAGTTCCAGAGATGATCCTCAAGAGCATCTAATGTGTGTGTTAAGTAGAAGTGTTCGAACATTTCAATCAATTAATTTCTTTCAAGTATCACATGGGATTGATTTATGATGATTTCTGTCTGACTCTGTAGTAATTGTATATGATGACAATATCAATATTAAAGGGATTATTAGGTGCATTTGGTGGCCATTTTGAATTTATGAATTTATTTATGCCCTTTCCTTGCTCCGACAATCAGAGAACTTTGGATGTGTTGTAGAAGATGATACTACAAAGAACACAACCCCCAGTTGCAATTTTTTTCCAAGTCAACTCTTACTTCACTGAAAGTGAGAAGCAATAATAATGAAATTTGCCGTTTCCACACGAGTGAGTCGCGTATTATTTTTAGATATGTATGTAAACTTGTATAAGGACGAATCACAAATGACTATTTATTAACGATGGTGTACATATACATATAATTGCATAACCAATTACAAACATACTGTTATAAGAACTGAAATGAGGTTTAACGTCCTACTTTTCGTATACCTGCTAATGAAGACGGAAATACTGACATTGTGAAATTGTTGTGACCAAGAGCTTTTCACCTTATTAAATTTGCGTTTAACATGATACTATTATTGTCAGTCATTTCGCCATCTAATACTAGCAAAACAATAGCCGGAAGTATAAACTTGTTACTTGACCACAAATCAAGACTGTAGACACTTCAAAAATGGCATGAAGATTCTAGTAAGCCATGAGATTTGGGACAATTACCAATTAATATAATATAACTTCATTTAACAAAATATCATACTTTTAGTGCGTTATTACTATATTACTTACCTAAATTAAAGTAAATAGCATGTTTAAGTAAACAATTATCTGTAAAGTGAGAATGTTGATATCAGAATACAGAGAGAATATATTATGCACCTTATATAGTACATGGAATCACGAGGAACTTCATTATTTATGCAGCAGTCTTCCCCGTGTTGTATTAGATTTATATTTTACTGTCTGCTTGTCACGAAAATTAATCACACGAAAACAGAAGCAAATTACTATAAGTATAATATATGTATAGTGGCATATTTTCCATGGCGAAAAGGTTAATAGATCAAGTGCTTATATTTGCCACGAAACCGACGCCTTAATCTATCAAAGTTCAGTAATATATAGAGATGTTCATATTATATCAAATTATTTTGCTAATAGGTAGTTCATGGGTGGCATTTTCTCATTGATTATATTATGGTTTGAGTTTCCTTTAGATAGTCATACACAAAACCATGATATAGTTACTTTAGATAGTTATACACTTGGCTACTGTCAGAACCGCCATAAAAGTTTTTAACGGATTTCTTAGATTGTGAAGAAATAGTTATTGAAAACTTGCCTATGTGTTTGGAAAAGGAGGGCCTGACAAGGACAGCTGCCTAGTCGTTCGGATGGGACGAAAAACCGAGGTCCCGTGTACACATTGGAGTGCACGTAAAAGATCCATTGGCAGTTGGAATTCGATATAAGAGTAGGCCGTAGCGCCGCTGCCCGGGCAAAATTACCCTCATAGCACACTGTATGGCAAATGCCCGTCTTCCATTAGCCCAGGTTAGGTGCATAAGAGTAGGACGTTAAACTCCATTTCATTTCATTTCATGTGTTTGGAAATACCTCCGTTGTGTTTGGAATTACCTCCCGTTGAATAAAAAATCCATTGCACAAGTCAACGAGCAAAACCATCGTCATATATTAAAGGGGGTAAAGGTAGTCACTAAATTTTGGTACCCATGTGTGTTGCAATCAAAGCAACGCACACGACCTTTTCGAGCATTTGAGTTTGTGGACTGCAAAATAGCAACATTATTTCGGAAAAAATTGATTGTCAGTCTACTAAATTACACAAAAACATCATTACCCCATAATTGTAAATACCCTGTATATCATATGTATTTTTATAAATTATATTACATCCCTTTGGATGATCATATTTAATAACGAGGTTTAATCCTAATGCTCTCTGGTTATTAGTCCATTTTCAATGTTTTATGATTACCACAAAACTATGAAAAAAGGTCACCACTTCTCATTAATTTCTATATTTAATTCACGTTCCGATTGTTCATATCTAATATACTCATGATTAAATTACTTCTATTTGGTTTATTCGACAGATACTGAAATCAAAACATTCTTGATAACATTAGTTTGGGATGTCTAAACATTGTTTATCGTCTTTATATAAATGTATTTAAAACAAAAATTCACTCGTCAAAAGAGGCATCGCAGATTGCGTGTATAATTATTGAGTCATGTGTGTTAATTATGAAGACCGCGGGAAAAACTTGTGCAAGATTCGCGAAAAATTTAACCATTTTCACTGCATTTGTGTAGCATTCAATAACTCTATCCACAAAGTTAAGATGGGGCACATTTTTTACTAGAATTTTCACTGTATGAAAATGTACGTAACGTCCACATATACCAAACATTTACAGATCATTATCTACTCTATTCTCTAGAAAATCTATTTAACCCACCAGTTGCAAAATCAGTTAGTGTGTTTGTATTTCATGCAAGGAATCAAAAAACTTAAAATAGGCAGAGTTACATGTATCTCCACCTTTCCGTATCAAAATTATTATCTAGATTTCTATGAGTCAATATATTTCATTCCATAATATATTTTTTGATTAAAATAGCAATATGCAAGAGCAAAATCTGCTTATAACAGGTCTTTTTTAGGCCTGAAATGTTGTCTAAATAATCAATTAGACATTAATTAACATATCCAGACCATAATAAACTCTTGATGTCAAGGCTAGCCTTCGATGTTGGCGGATTAAAATCCTATATGCCGCTTAATGACCGTTGATAATTAAATCAATCAAGTGGATAATCGAGACTATGCTGTTTATATTAATGATTTGAGTAATGATGACCGAGGCTATGTGAATATTTCAAACGCTTTTTTCTCGGCTAATAGTTAATCAATTTGACTGACATTTTCAGCAAATTACCTTTACACTATCTAGTTTTTAACTATTATAGTGAGAACTGCCATCTCTCTATCTTATCTCCCATAATGTAACTTTAATATAATTATTCTAGCATCCCTATATCGTATTCCATGTAAATACCTATACTAAGTCTTCGCTTTATAATATTTATACTCATGCATCATAATTGCATTGAATGCTGTGCAATTATCAAACCTGTTTGAGGTAAATGTGTATATACATAGTACATACTGTCTGTCCTGTTAGTACTATGTATATACACATTTACCTCAAACAGGTTTGATAATTGCACAGCATTCAATGCAATTATGATGCATGAGTATAAATATTATAAAGCGAAGACTTAGTATAGTACATACTGTCTGTCCTGTTAGGGGGGGTTGGGATGGCCCAGTGGTCTAGAGTGCCGCGCTTCGACCTCTAGCTGGCCGGTCACCTCTGGCTTGCGGCTGTGGTTTCGAGCCCTGGTGTGAGCGTATGTGGCATGGAGATAGGGGCGCCTTCTCAACCTCGTGGGTTTCCTCCGGGCACTCCGGTTTCCTCCCACTGCTAAAGACCCCTACGCGCAAGCGAATTATTGAAATAAAATTAAACCATATGTTAGTCCCGAGGTGACCTAGTTGTGTCGAGTGGACGTTAAACCCCATTTCTCTCTCTCTCTGTCCTGTTAGTAAATGTATATGTAAGTTAGATTGATGTATATTTTATATATTTTATGTATATGTTTATATTGTATGCTGTCCCCAATGGATGTTTCGATACAATAAAATCGTATCTTATTTGCCTTGTGAATTGCAAACCGAAACTGGGATTTTCGGAAATTACTTGAATTGCTGAGACGCGCGATTATAAAACTCTGAACAGTTTTTACGGAACCTTTTCCCCATTTTTTTTTATTGGGCAGAACGCTTTCTACCACAGACGGAACAACATGTGGCGATCTCTTGCTATAATTCAACCTAACCAACCTCTCAACTCGTTTATCCTTCCGCCTCAAAATCATGCATATTCAGTAAAACCTGGCAAACATGTATTTTGAAACCCTTTTCTTCGATTCAACACCAATACGTCAAAAAATATGGCCACTCAAGAGGCATCCTTGGTATTCCCAGTGGTTTCATTCCGTTCTACTCCACTAACACCTCGGTTAATCTATAAAGGGAGAAGACACATTTCTCAATCCCATAAATGGTTAATTGCAAGGGAAGTAACTCTCATCCAACAAGGCTAATAGTTAGCCTAAATGTAAAAAGTCTAAATTATTCTAAATGCGTAATTATTAACAACAAATATAATATTATGGTAATAAAGACCAGACATTTGTTTACCTAGTTTCAAGAGTTTTATTGAGAATCATTCGTTCGTTCCCGGAGTTTTGAGTCCACGTGAAATCGTAGACAAGTTATTTCAGACAGAACGAATAGTAATAATAATAACAAATGTCTAGCATCCAAATATTTGAAATCAACTAAACATACAACATATCCAGATAATACAATTAAACATAAGAAAATTAGAAATATATTATACATCATTTACATATACTATCCGGTAAATGGACATGAATACGGTTTTATCTACCCTTATATAAATGAAGGCAAACGACTGGTTTGTAGACTGTTTTTTGATTGTTTCATAGACCTTATCTACAATAAAGGTGAGGTCAGATAATCTGAAATCGTGGAAACCATATGGATTACCCCATGGTATAGTGGAGTCGAACAGAATGAGTATACTGGGGATACCGAGGATGTGTAAAAGGGGGAGGGAGAGAAAGACTAAGACTATCTTTCTACAACGTACATTCGTGGGTGATGGCGTAGGAATATTTGGTGTGTCAAGCCTTTCTCTTCGAGTCCCTTGTTACAATTGGCACTGAAACGCATTCTTGTAAACGATTCGTGTACCAATGGTAAGCTGTTTATATTGTAGTAGATTGGATATCAAAAGTCCATCAATGTTGATTTAAATTGAAATATAATTCATGTTTTCAGTGTCGAAGCCTTTGGATAAAAAAGACTTTATGTCAACAATTTCATAATAAAATGTTAAATGAATCTTGTTTGCAATACCACCTAAGGTTGAAGCGGGCGTAGTTAGAGAGCCTATATACTAGTTGGAGGTCCGATTTATAGACAGTTATAAGTTGGTTTATTGTTGATTTTGTTTGCTGCTCAAAAGAATCTGTATTCATTTCCAATACTCCAAAGAAGAAAGACCACACATCAAAGAGCTACATTCCCTGAAAGTCGAACAGTGTTATATGGTCAAGGGGGGTCACGGTGGCTAAGAAATCAAAGCATTGCCTCTGACAATACATGCACGCAAACAAATGAAACGGAAATAAGGATGTCACAAATTGTTCTAATGTAACAAGTTGAACTTGCTGGTCTACTTCTCGTCAAATCGTAATAAAGGGGAAAATATTTTCCATTGCTTCGTTCGACAAGAATCTGGTATGTACCCCATTTTCAGAAATCCTCAATCTGATTAAAATACAGATCTATATTTCGTTTCGTTTTTTATACTTTCGATGGTCAACACTACATTAAGATCTGATCGGTTGTTTCCGAAAGTCGCGTCATGGGTATACGAGCGAAATTTGATTAACCAATCAGCATCGATGTTTCTACTGGATTACCCACAGCTCCGCGCAATTTAGGTCAAAAGCTTGTCGTAACAGACCGTTTAATTGGTGAATTCCTCAAATCGTCCAGAAAACGTCAATGATAAAAACTCTTCCAGATCCTAATGTAGTTAAGACAAGTAAAACGAAATTTTGAACTATAAAAAACGAAACGAAATAGGAACTGTGTTTTAATCGGTTGGGAAATTCTGTATTTGCCCCAAAATCCATTGCTTATATTCACATACATAGTGTTTGATTTCCAATTTATTGAGTTTCTTGGTAATGTACAATATAGTAAGATAAAGATACAAATAAGACGTAAGTGCAGTCCCTTTAATCACTTACTGATACACTTCCCAAGATAATGGATTATAAAGACAAATGGTGACGTCTTACCAGTGGTACACCATCCGGTTTGTTCTAAATATACCACGTATTCTATTTTTATTGCTATATCTATAAATTAGGATGGACAGACGTGGGTCAGGAAGCAAATTGGTATTGATTTTTGGATAAGGTATTTTTATATAGTGCTGCAATATTCATTTATTACCAGTTACCTTCCGCCGATTGCAAATGGGATGGGGTTGGGTGGACGAGTTGTCTTATATGCTTGCTGTGATTACCTGATCATGTGCAAGTCAATAAATAAATATCAATGGTATTAACCAATAAAGTATTTAGTTAAAAAGTAAATAATTCATCAATCTGGAGACTTCAACAATAAAGTATTTAGTTAAAAAGTAAATAATTCATCAATCTGGAGACTTCAACAGAATATAAAGTATTTGTCGTTAAATACAGTCACTTGGTTCTCTCCTTGTATCAGTCGGAAGATCATGCTATTTAAAATCTTGGACCAAGGGGGCATTTTATTATTTAACAGAATCATGGAAAGGTATTTTATTTAGTTTACATCTACCGCTTATATTTACACAAATCGAGATGCTAGATATGTTAGTCATTAATATAAATACTGGTACAAGATTACAACATCCCATCCGATGTTATACACCGTCATTAAAGTGTACAAATCACGCCGCAGGTATTTTCCTAATGGGATCAAATTCCTTTTAGTAAGTTTAAGTAGCGAAATAAGAAATCCTATTAAACACAGTATGTACGGATGCTTATGACATTGAGATACCGAAGTAAATATGCAGTGGTGTACACACTGGAATGTGGGAGTTGGTTCCCGTAATTCGCCCTAAAAATGAAACACAGTCAATGGTGAAAAGATTCGATAACTTCACTGACACATTTTCTTCCCACCGCTGTAGAAAGACCAACGATTAAAATATTTCTTGCCGTTCGGAACCAATATGGATATGTTAATTCCGTCTGTAAACTGAAGTAAGCAGCTTTCGCCGTTCCTTAGCATCACAGTATGAAACCAAACATGAGGTTTCTCGCCTTTCCTGTCAAATGATTTTCGTCAAGTAATTTATTAAGATGGTTTAAAAAGCGGGGACGATCAGGTGCATTTAATTTAATTAGGATGAAATCAGGTACCCATATTCTTCATTGGCAATCAATAATAGATAGGATATTAGTTTAACATTAATGTATTTAGACAGTATGCAATTTAATTAGTTCTTCAGCCAAAATGTCTAGCTTGCTTAGAAACATAAACTATACATGTGTGGAAAGCTTATAACACCAGACACACAAATCCGAGTTTCAAGAAAAATGTTTGCAATAACTCGATTTAGAGCATATGTCATAGATATACTAATAATTCTGAAATTAGCATAAAATTAAATATTGGCAAAACACCCGGCGCATTCATCCTTGGAAAAGAGTAGAATATTGGTTAAATTTTGATGTAAACATACATACCCAAACCTTAAATTCCGAGCCTGAACAAGAGTTCAGAGTTACCTCCCTTTTTGTCAAATGTCTGAATTTGTAACAGTATTTCAGGTGCATGGTGACTGTGATGCTGTATGAAGCGCAAGACCATGTGTGAACACACAAGCCCAATGTTTATATCGATAATGGGGTCCTTGGGGCCTACGAGTTTTGACATTGGTTCACAGTGGCGGCGCTACGGTGATTAAATCCCACATCCAGACTCAGTCATAGACTTGAATGTTGAGTGTTTTCTTACCAAGCCCATCCTGCTGTAAACCCACTTGAGAATTGCTTTTTACGATCCTCAAAATTTTTGGGTATAGGTTCGACACGACGAGAATATGCATTCACTTGATACACACACTCCGTTCGTTAGACACCCCCCCCCCCTCGTTTTTCGGATAAGCTAGTGATTTGGCGACGAACAGTATCTGGCCAGTTCTATTCATCTCGACGACCAGTGTCTGAAATGCAGCCTGGTTGCATTTCCGGCAGTCTATTTTACAAGATATAGTGGCGAAAATATTCATTCACTTTGAGTCACTCACTCCGCCCGTTTGACAATTTCCTCTCTGGTCGGATAAACTAGTGATTTTGGCGACAGCGGGACCTGTTAAGCTCTATTTATCTCGACGATCAATGTCTGAAATACTGACAGACTACTTTTCAAATTATTGGAGACTTCGTTGAGGTTCGCCAAAGGAATCATTTCTTGCCACAGGTGACACGCATTTATAAAGATTCAATACTATTTTCAAGTAGAATTCTGCGATTAAAAACATACACCAAATACGTTTAAACTGAAGAGCCATTAAAGACCCGGACATGCGCAAACCGCATGTTTATTTCATCGCTAAATTGTACTTGAAAATGGAGTTGAATTATTATAAATTTGTGTCAAATATAGTGAGACATGATTCCTTTTAATGGAAAATAAAGAATTGTGGTGTCAAAAAGACGGTAAGGGCTCTAAAACAGCCCGAGAACAGAGGTAGGGAATAGCGGTATTTTACCGTATTTTCATATTGCAGCTATATAAGGCCGGATAGGAACTGACAGCTAGTTGATTCGCTAACCTAACGATCCCATGTTCGACTCCGTTGTTGGTGGAGAAATTTCATGGGAATTATACGGTGTGGTACCAAGTGAAGGACATCTGGTGGCAAGGGATAGCATATACTCGTTCGGATAGTATACAAAAGTGTGCACGTAAAAGAACCCTTGTAAGTTGGAGTTGGTATTCGAAATTAGCACGTAGTGCCGCTGTTTGGACAAAACTTTCGTCTTCATTAGCCCAGTCGATGCAGAAACGTTGGACGTTAAACTAGTAAACTCCAAACGAAGCTGTCAAATTCAAAAGAGAAACTAGTAAATTAGATCGAAATTATGGGAGTAAATTGTTGGGAAAACTCAAAATTCAGAACTATTTTACGCCACAGAAAACGCCATCGTGGATGTTACTTTGTCATCATAAAACAGCGCATATCTATGAAATAGAACTTCCTTTATGGGTCACGATTCCATTAGCTAGTGTGATCTAGAAAAGTGGGACGTTAAATCCTATTTCATTTCATTTCCGTTTGTCATTTGATGTGCTGACAGCAACATTTCTGGGATGTTTATATCTATAGGTTACAATTCCCGAGAGATACAGTGGCCTCAGATAAGGTTTACTTTATATACTGTTTTTCACTGCAATAAATTTATATATTCTAAACAATACAACTTCCCTACGGATGTGTTCAATAAAAATATGAGTCTGATCCCTGTTTGGAAAGTTTAATTTTAGAAGGTGTCTTGTGAGCAAGAAAGTGGTAGATATGACAAGAACTTTTTGACTACTTATCGGACAATAGGTCATGCACTAGACATTTTTTCGCACTCTGATTCTCTTTGGTATTGCAGGAAACAATGCCCGGGAAAATTAAAGTTAATTGAACCCAAATCAGATAAATTTGCCGATTAGTTTGTAACGTCATGTTATTATTAGAAAATATACACCAATCATGCGTTAGGTACTATAATATCGCAGCAGGACGCTTTCAATAAATATAATCGACCGATGTTTCTAATGTTAGAATTAGGGCTGCTTGGCATTATAATGTCTCCAGTAAATTGCTTCAAAATTCAAAATATTGTTCTCTAGCACGATCCGAAGAATAAAATGAAAAATAATACATGTATTTAACTTTGTTCTACAAATCAAGCAACGGCGCACTTTGCATCATATGTTCGGAGGTTCTGTGCCCCGTTTGAAGTTTTGAACAGTAAATTTCATGTTCAGATTCTGTTATTCATAACGTCATAATCATATTGCTCAAACATATAACCTGTCTCAGATATGCTACAAATCGACCGTAGCATGTTTTAATAGTTGGTAGGTTCCGATGTGTGAAAATGGATTTGAGCTATTTCCCACGATGTGCCGCCATTCTCGAAAGTCCGAGTTGCGCGATTTCTGTAATGATAATGACAGCACTTCTGGGTCAGGTTTCTAAAGTAGGCAATTGTGTAGCTGAAATAGCCAAAATCGTATATTTGAATCTAAAATTGGTACCGTAAATCAGATAGCAGAAACTATCTACCTGTTCATTTTCCAGTTTTTCTCAAAACGTGTATCGTTTTATGAAAATATCGACCCAAGACGACCTGAATATTAAGATCCGATTCCCCTATAAGTTACAGTGGTTTTCATGTAATTTAAACAACTAATTAATTACAGGCAAGTACTTGGTCATGACAAAAACATGCTCCACTGAAAACGAAGGAAATCATTATTCGGCCTAATAAACAATGGTACACTGATGAAATACGTGATCATAAGGTCCAACGCAGGAAAGCAGAGAAAACATGGAGAAAAACTAATCTTGAAATTCACAGACAAATTTATAATAAGGCCCGAACTACCACTAACAATTTAATTGCATTGGCTAAACGATCCTTCACTAAGGACTGTCTGTTATCCAACAAACATAATCCACGTGAAGTCTACAAAATTACAAACAGTCTGCTAAAACCAAGAGAAGCAAAGGTTCTGCCATCGGTTCAAAATGATGCTAGCCTGTCAGATCAATTTTCTGAATTTTTCCACGACAAAGTCTCCACCATTCGACACGGACTCAGTGTAAATAAACCAACAAACATATTCACTGAGAAAAAGTTTGAAGGTCGCACACTTGACAACTTTTGTCTAGCAACAGAAGATGAGATAAGCGAAACAATTCAGAAATCAGCCTCAAAATCATGTTCCCTCGATCCCCTGCCAACATGGATACTAAAGAAGTCTGAAGTAGAGTTAATTCCAGTGATCACCCAAATCGTGAACACCTCTTTAGTAGGCGCAGAAGTATGTGAAACGCTTAAAACAGCTCATGTGACACCCCTCATTAAAAAATCAACACTTGATCGTAATGTGCTAAAAAATTACCGACCTGTGTCGAATTCATCTTTCATATCGAAAATTATAGAAAAAATTGTCCTTAATCGTTTTAAATATCATTTGTGTGAAAACAATCTCCAAGAAAAATTTCAGTCAGCATACAAAAAACGTGTTCACAATGATATTGTATGTAGCTTGGATCGGAAGAAACCGGTGTCGCTAGTTTTATTGGATTTGAGTGCGGCATTTGATACAATAGATCAATCAATCTTACTCGGGAGACTTGAAACTCGATATGGTATATCAGGAGACGCGCTGAAGTGGTTTGAGTCCTATGTCAATGGAAGACAGCAGAGAATTGTTATCGACGCATCGCAATCAATGCCTAAAGTTCTTGATTTTGGTGTTCCCCAGGGATCCGTATTGGGGCCGGTTTTGTTCACAGCATACACTGCACCAATTGGAGATATCATCCGTGAGATGGGTCTTGATTACCACCTCTGTGCGGATGATACCCAGTTATATGTTGAACTCGATCCTTCACCAGATACCACTACATCAGAACTTGAAGCATGCATTGAACGAATTAGAATCTGGATGCACTGCAATATGTACCTTCTCGTTCCTTACGTTCATCTCATAAAAACCAGCTTGTATGTCCAGTAAAAAAGTCAAAATTTGGTGAGAGAGCTTTTGTGTACGCAGCACCAAAAGAATGGAACAAATTGCCCCTGGAAGTCCAAAACAGTCCAAACTTGGCTGTATTCAAACAACGTCTAAAAACCCTGTTTTTTACCCAAACTTTTGAACAATAATTGAAATGCTTCACTTTTTATCTGTATATTGTAACTTAACTATTCCTTTGTATTATTGTGTTTATTTGTATATACATGTATGTTTTGTTTTGTTTTTTCTTATTTTATAACATATCTACATTGTAAAGCGCCACAGAGCAGTCAGACTGACTGAATGTTCAGCGCTATAGAAAACGATAATTATTATTATTATTATGAGGAACTTCATCTTAAACTGAAGGCCTGATCTTGCATTAACTCCTTGCATCTTATTAAGAGTTTCACGCAATACTTTAATCTAATTTTTCATCATTAATTTGGATTGGTCTAGGCACCAGCTCTAGACTTCTAAAGTGCTATAGAAAATACCATTCTCAATACCATTTCTTGCACCTTTTAACTGATAACCGATCTGCAAAGAAGGTTCGTTCAATGTAAAAGTTGCTGGGACTTTTCACTTCAACCACAGCTGTTTCGCTATGATTATTTTATGAACTACTTAACTTTTCTCATTCTAACACTTTCTAATTAACTTTCTGTTTCATTATACTAGTAAGTTTGCTTTTTTGTGGGTTTTTTAACTTTTAAAAAAAGGTCACAACGGTTGTAAACCTTTCTTTTGCTTTATGTGTTTGTATCACGACCTCTGATTGGATAAGGTAATTGTTGACGTGTCTGTGATTAAGGGGGGTAATGGACCTAAAACACCGGAATTACAGACGAACCTTGCAACATGAGCAGAGTGAACCATAGCTTGTCCGGAACAACATTAAAATATGAAAATTTGAAGTCAAAGTCCATGTTCGGACATTATGGGAGTCTGGCTATGGCGACAACATAAAGCTGATAGTAAAGTGTATCACACACGAGGCATGAGCTGTAACATTTGAACATACCAACTTTAGGTTCCTGATGACGATTATATATGTGATCAGCCAGTCTTGCGCTGAAATTTACGCTCATTTACAAAGGAGACCTATAAGTGACGAATTGACGCATACGTACCTACACGTCGTGTATTTGGGAGAAATTTACAAATGCACTGTTATTAAAGTCTCAGATCGTTATTGTGAAAGTTGAATCTCTGAAAAGATCATCCCAGAATTATTTACAATTGAACATTTGACAACATTCGACATCCTGCTGTGCTGGCGATATAAACGGGATATGGTCAACACAAGCCAGCACAACCTATAATCTTCGTTAAAATCTTTTGACAAGCCTCTTTTAAATCTCATTGAATTGCTCGCTGGGAGATTATCTACCGACACCGTTGATAAATATTTTCTGCTATAATATTTCAAAAATAGATACAGAGAAGTAATTATATTGAAAATTTCAGTCAAATTAGTATTCTGTTGACAAGAAATGGCCGATTGTCAAGTACCATTGCCATGATAAAAAAATGAGGTCTCGATTGTCAGTCACTGTATTGAGCGATATGCATTTTAACGTTAAACGATTATGTGGCGCGGTTGGTCAACTCAATGCCATGTCTAAACAATCCGAAAGCCGAGATAATTTGTTATGGGTTTCAATGTAATTAAATGTCTAAAAATATTTTATATAACATTTGAAGCTCGAACAAGACCATACAATAAGCAGATTTAGTTCTTACATTATGCATCTTTGAAGGATTGAAGCGTCATTTGCATTTTCGAGAATATGTCAAATATCTCACGCCTTAATCCGTGCTAATATACACTCAGACTAATTGAAAAAACAAAATCAAAATACCAATGCTAGATAATCTCCTGACTTGAATTCAATCGGCATAAATTTTGAACTGAATTTGAACCATTGATAGAGATTAAACTTTCACACTATTCTAATTGTGGATTCCTATTGCGCTAAATAACACTTCGAGTCTTCAAATATATTGTAATTTATGCAGTGAAAAATAAGATATTTACCGACGAATACAAATGACAGTTATAAACTTTAAAGCTACAATTTCATATTTTTAAGTTATATTTTTGAAATATATTAAAATAAAGCCTTAAAATAGACATACTCCGCGCAGCGTTTCGTTTGATTATAGGTAATCTCACTACACACTGCTATTATGAGTGGATATTGTTGTGTTAAATTTTGATTGGTCAGTAGTCCGGCTACCAACCAATCACTACCTACCATACACACGCTTTACATTTAAAACGAGTGCCAGTATTGGACCAACTATGTTTACATAACGTTACGTCATGGCTCACGCTTTTATTATGCCTAATTAACCCGTGCATAGGAGAATACTGCAGTAAAACTAATTGTGTGACAAACGAGGCTATCAAGTCGAATGAAATGTAAACATTACTGTTTGGAAACGAACATACTTTTACCTTTTTTTATACCTAAAATCACTGTCCAAAGTTTTAGGTAAGACTCAGATTAAACGAAGGACTGTCATGTTGCTGTACTTAAGTGATAGCTTTCATTGAATGGGGAGAATAGACACACTCCCGCAAAAGTTCAAGAATCAGAAGTCAATCCAGCAATGGCCAGAGAGAGATTTCTCGGGCCATTGCTTCAGGAATATGTAAAATAGATGGTATCTATAAACAATCCTACCTTGTTAAAGAATAATCCTATTTATCCTATAATTCACTCTTGCCAGTTGAGAAAATGGCAAAAATATAATTTTCAACTTCAAATTCAAACGTTTGAAGATAGCTATTGCATGGGTGTAATAGAAAAACCAGGGGGGTAATTGTGTTATTATTTCCGGTGTAAAAGATTTTTAAGTGTGGGAAATAATGCCTATGATCGTATAATAGTGAGTTGACAACCTATTGAGCAATAGACATAGAAATAATTATGTTTTGACTTTCTTAGAAAATATGATAAAGACGAGAGCATCCTCGTCGAAACGTCGCTTAGTATCAAACTCAGTAATTGTGTATCCATAAAATTTTACCTTGTGTTAATGAAATTCTCGCTTTAAGTAGTAATAATACAATTCACACGAGATTATTAAGTTTGCCAATTCCAAGTATAATACTATTTATGTGTCTGATTTATTGGTGATACAGACATATTACCTATAGAAAGTTAATATTGTCTGGATTCATTGAAACAACTTATTAATGTATAACTGGGGTATTGAAGTAAGTTGCGGAAATGGAGTAGTAATGTCCTACTTATTTTGAACTTATTATACCGAGCATATCTTGAGCACTGTGGGCAATATTTTATCGGCCACAGCATTTTCGCAATAGGCTAAGTGAAAGGGGTGTAATGACGAGCTTTGCGTCATGATTTTGAGTTTTTGCGGCCCCTTTCGTTTTTGTACACCACCCAAATAGCAAAAACTAATGCGGTTTCATTCATTGGGTTCATAATCACAATGCTCAAACAATGTCAAACATATACCAGGGGTCAGATATGCTACAAATCGAATCTAAAGCATGTTCTACACAGCCCAATATTACCAGGTGGCACTGGGATGGACTGCCACCCCACCCCTCCCAAGCAGACATATAATCTTGTTCCAGATATATACAAAATCGTCGGTCACCTCGCCCCTGGTTTCCGCCAAATATTAGTAAATGCAATTGAAAAATATATGTAAACATAATATATGCATTTTTGGACCATGAACATTGAAATCATAAATGGCAACATTATTTTTCATATTCAGCTGCATTGAATGTCTCCACAAAAACATCACACCATTCAGATAGACTCAAAATATTTTCTTAATTCATAAAATTATATGCCTATGAATCCGGTGTTGCCTAATTAAATTCACGTGAATGACAGCTGCTATAGTTATAACCGATACTATTCAGTAAGAATACATAAAACCAATTTTTTTAATCTTCATTGGCTGTCTGTTAATTTTAGAATTGATTGTATTATTAAGCAGCCTATCTAGACAACCACGGTCTTTAATATACTGCCTCGTCAACCAAAAGACCCTCCTCCGTTCATACGGCGAACGCTCATTTTCGTTAATGGCGCTTTTATGGAATAAGTTCCTACTTTTATGAGATAAAGTAATAGTGGTCACATTTAAAGAAACATTTATATTTTATCAGCGTTTAATGTGGTTGTTCTCTTGTAAATCATATTGTTACATTATTTATTATTGTGGCTGTTTGTATATCAGAAAACGTTTGGTTGTTTAATACGCTGTTTTAAAAGTGTTAATTGTAAGTGCAGCAGCATAGCCACCGTTTTACGGAACAAAAACAAAGAAGGATAACTCGCATCAACACTCATCGGAATGCTTAAAGAGTGTCTAACCTTGATGATGTATCTAAAAAATGACAGTGTGATTCACGCGCTGTTTTTTGTTTGATTACAAATCAAATACTTAGGAGGAAATACCTTGAAAAATGTTGATCGAAATTATCCGTTACTTAAGTGCGATTTGAGCGATGAAGAAATCCCTTGCGAAATACAATATTGTAAAACCTGAATTTCTAAAAATAATATCAGTCCAAAAATTCCGTTCAGTATTTCAAAGACTTTAATGGGTTGTGTGTTCGTAATAACTGAGAACAAAATTTGTTAAAGCCCCAATAACACTCTTGTAATTGAATAATATGCCCCAATCTAAATTCTGGTCAACAAATTGTGTTATTTTACCATATTCAAATAAATTGATGATACAAATTTCATCGTAACACACCTAATTTAAAAAATTGGAAAAATTCAACTACATGATTTGAAAAGGTCAACGTAAACCTTTTCAAATGTGACTTGGATTTTAAAATATTTTCGAACCCTCTGGACAAGTAAAATAGGATGTAATGGATAATTTACACAACAGGTAGGACACATAAACATCTGATACTTAGAATAAGACTATTATTTATTTTCTAGAGCTGCCAAGCCAGCAAGAGTGTTATTGTCCCTTTAAGCAATAACTCTATTGAATTGAACGCCATTGTTCCCAGGTTCAATATATTGTTCCAATAAACTGAACAAGGTCGGGTAGGGAGGTTGGGATGGCCTAGTGGTCTAGAGTGCCGCGCTTCGACCTCTAGCTGACCGGTCATCTCTGGCTTGCGGCTGTGGTTTCGAGCCCTGGTGTGAGCGTATGTGGCATGGAGATAGGGGCGCCTTCTCAACCTCGTGGGTTTCCTCCGGACACTCCGGTTTCCTCCCACGGCTAAAGACCCCTACGCGCAAGCGAATTATTGAAATAAAATTAAAACCATATGTTAGTCCCGAAATGACCTGTTTGTGTCGAGTGGACGTTAAACCCTATTTCTCTCTATATATATGGTCGGGTATGTTTGGTTTTTGCTCGATAATATTACATATATTTTGTAAGCTTACCAGTCATGTTATAATTTTGCGCATTACGGACAATTGCTGACTGAGGTTAATAGTATTACCGCGCTGCTGACCTAGTAAATGAGATTCTATCCCTAGGCGCGCCTACTATTATAAAGGTTACACGTTGATATTTTATATTATACATTGAATTACAAAATTAACGAGAAGAAATATTATGCCGAATGACCGAAGTCGGTCAATCCGCTGAAAGTGAATAAAAAATACATAATTATGATATGTCTTGTGTGTTAAAAAGCTATTCGGGTAATTTCCACATTGTTATGTTGATGAAATAGAGTGTGTAACCAGTGCCGGACTTGGACCCATTTATATGTCTGCATACTGCCTCGGGACAAGTGGTCTACAAAAAGTCAACAGAGATCTATTTCGTTCCTTCTGCGAAGGCAATCTGTTTCATGATGGAGGTAGTGTGAAAGCCTTCTTTTAACTGGCGCCAGCATAGTGAATAGTCAATAGCCCGGGCTTTTGGCGTTCGGTTGCTGGATCATAGTTTACATCCGAAGGTCGCCTTGGGCATGATATTATGCTTTTATACTATTTAAG
This sequence comes from Patella ulyssiponensis, assembly GCA_963678685.1. Lineage (NCBI taxonomy): Eukaryota > Metazoa > Mollusca > Gastropoda > Patellidae > Patella > Patella ulyssiponensis. Next base: position 79,429,586 of record OY783226.1, on the reverse strand, counting down.
TAATGGGGAGCGGCATTTTGAATTTGAACTCAGTCGTAATGGAGTTTTGTTGATATATTTGAACGTTTTTTTACAATCAATAAGAAATGTGACCTGTAGATGGCCCTGGAGCTATGGTCCGATATGCGCCAATATCGAAGTTAACCGAGATCTATCGGTTATAAACATATAGCGTAGGTTTCATTAAAATCGGATAACAATTTTGACCTCTAGAGTTTCCACAACCTTCGTATAATATACATATATTTGTCCCATTCAGCATCAAATGAAGCTACCATCGACTGCAGTGCTTCCGTGTTAAGGGATTTAACAAAAAATATGAAAATTTCACTTCATTGCTGTGTAATTTTACGCTTATAAAGCGACTCCGACGATCTAGACCCCCGGGAGCTTCCTGGGCCTAGGCGACCCATGGATCCTCATCTGAGGTCCTGGTACGGTAGCCACCCCAATCAAGAATTGCATCCGACAGCGTCTATTTGGAAATAGATTTATCAACTAGGATGTTTTGTTGGCGATGGATTGATCGTCTGTCAGTAGAGTACAGATATACAGCCGACAAAAACTCGGAAGTAATTTGTCGGACCATTTAAATGTCAAAGGACAATACCATTTGTCGATGAGGAAAAATCGTATAATCCTTGGAATATTCCCATCATATATTGAACAATAACCCTACCACTTGCCAATATGTGGATTTAGATTAAGCCTTCTTTCATAAAAGTATTATAACAGTAAGAATCTTCGATAATACTATAAAGACAGGAACTATCCTTGAGAATATTTATTAGGGAAAACATTAAATATCATGTACGATGTACAGCACCGACAAGCAGAATAACTGTTCTGGAAGGGGAGTTGGAAGCAAACTTTTGGTGAATATATTAGTTTGAATATGTTTTTAGTCCAACTATATCATAAAAACACATAGTGTAGTAAATGAGGCGTCAATATTAGCTTTTTATTTTTGCTGCCGATAAATAAAAACTGAAAATAGTATTTAAAAAATATATCGTAATTACTGCAAATGGTAAAACAATTAACAAACGGAAACATAAAATGGACGAGATACTTATATTTACACATATCTATGTAAAACCGATTTAAGACGTTTAATACTATGGCTGCGTTAGTAGGATACGACAGGGGAGCTTTAAAATGTCAGTGGTGAGCTGAAAATTTACACAGATGCATTGCGACTGTCACCCAAGCTTTAAAGATTTATTTTCAAATTTGTCGGATATTTTTGACATCGTAAAGCTGAATCCTTTCGAAATTCAGAGTTGCCCAGTAATGTACTTGGCCCAAAAAGAATTAACACAAACCCTTCCTTTATTTGGGAGTATATTCGTTCCTCCCAATTCTGTGTTTGGAATCATATTTTCATTAGGTTTCTTTCATTTTTATGTTGTACATATACATCTGATGTAGTTTCTTTGGTCATGATGTTCAGATTGACAATTCAAATTGTCTGTATCGGTATCTGAGGCTTCGGATTGTGGTAAGTTATGAAAAATTTGACCCCCGAATATCTGATTTTGCGTTGTTTATGGTTAGAGTATGGCTATTTGCCCGCCTTCAGTAGCACAGTCTGTTCAGAAAAAATAGGACGTTAATAAACTCATTTTCACGATTAGTTGATAAACACAGATGCCGACCCACTTCTAAAAATTAACCCCTGGTAAAATAGAATTTGATATTAGACACAAAACAGAAACTAAAAAAAGATTGATTCTACAACTCTAACTTTTCAACAAGAAAATATCATGTGTGCTGCTACAACAAAAACATCGGCACCATATTGGACTCAAGTCATTCTGCACACAGAGATCAATATCCAAAACTTAGTACAGTGTATATAGTTTTGTAATGCGGTTCTACTCAATTTCACATCTGACATACACACGAAGAGTTAAAAAAAAACCCATTCAATTCGATTAGATGGAAGCAGAATACTTCACAAATTCTCGATTTAGGAATTTTAATGTCGGTCAATTAGCTTAGCGTGTGTTGTCAAGCGGAGCTAGGGTAGACAGACAGCCTAAGTTTAGTATGGCACTCAAATGTCTCACTCTCTGTCCATATTAAATCCGTCTGTTCCTCATCATTTTTCACACTAAACCGAATAAGTAAAATTAAGAAATACCTGACCCGGTAAAGTATTGACGTTCTTGTCCATTTATTCATTCATACCTTTGAAGAAAGGCTACCATAACGCAATACTGTTTGGGCTATCACAACCTTCAACGCGTCCAGAATTCTGCTGCCCGCCTCCTAACAAAATCCAGAAAACAAGCGATCACATAACTTCATTGGCTTCCAGTTACTGAAGGAATGGAATTCAAAATCCCACTCATAACACGTAAAGCTTAAAACGACAAAGAACCAGAACACATAAAAGATCTTCTCATTATGCACAGTCCCACTAGACACGCAAGATCCACGAATAAAAATCTATTGCCGGTCCCAGCTGTCAATCTTAAGGTGGGCCGCCGTTCATTTGCATACCCAGCCCCTTCTCTGTGGAAATCACAACAAGACAGTAGAAAGTTTCAAATCTCAGCTTAAAACTCATCTTTTCAAACAGGCATATGCTTGTCAAGAGTGCGCGAATTTGTTCAAACTTAAAAAGCGTAACAGAAACAGTCATAAATTCAGAATAATTATTATTGTAGATATGGTAGAAATGGTTCAGATAAAAGAATGGTAGGTTTAAACGGCAAGTAAAGATCAGAAGAATAAACGAAACAACATTGTAATTTAATTTAAAAATTGTTTCTGTTATAGGACATTATTTATCTTATACAGACCAAAATCACTTGTCCACGCCATCGGTATTTACTGGATTAGGATTCGCTCTGCTGCTCAGCGCTCATTCAATGATTAAATCAAGAAATGAATTATTGAGACAATGTTTCTTATTGTACCGAAATTAGCAATGATGATCGAGACTATGTCCAATATTCAATCGCTAAATTCTCGGTTCAGAGTGGATCAACTTGAATGAAATCTTTAGCAAATTCCCGTTACATCTAGTTTTTAACTACATGTATTATAGTGAGACATGTCAACTCTTCATCTAATTTCCCATTATGTATCTCAGGGTACCTAGGTCTTACTCGTTAAAAACACGAATTATTTGTCAATTCAAATCACCAATGATGTTGTTATCTTACCTTAAAAAGGTAAGCTTCTGATATCCAATAGTTAAGACAAAATAAACATTTTACCATTGGTAAACGAATCGTTTCAGCATCATTTGCAAGAAGTGACCAGAAAGAACGAGGCAAGACATATTCCACAACTAATGTTAAATGGCGACGCCATAACTTATCTGGAGAGCATGTGCAATAGACTGGAATAACCAGACAATAGAAATTTCTATTCGGTTGGGACTCATGCCGTATTTCCCTGGACATAACTGATTTAAAATTGGAGTCAAAACGGAAACAATTGAATGTAAATCTGTTCATATGTAATCAGATTACATTATTTTATGCGTTGCCACCATGTAGGTCAATTTCCATTAGCGATTAAGCTCCTTTAAGCTTTTAATGCTATAAGCATACAATATGTGTTCTCTGAGAATATATTAACACAGGGTACAATTTTATGGATACACAATTACTGAGTTAAAAACTAAGCGACGTTTCAGCGAGAATACTCTCGTCTTTGATTGATAAAGACGTACGGCAGTATCCCCGTCGAAACGTCGCTTGGTAATAAACTCAGTAATTGTGTATCCGCTAAATGTTACCTTGTGCATACAATCTGGTAAACTTAATATCAAAGGTATTAGCAAAGTCTCTATGATTAAGACATTTGTATTAACGATCACCAACACCAGTTGAAGTGCTTGTATTATTATTACTGTCCAACAGAACAGGCAAGTATCAATATTATAAAACTGTGTATTTAAGGTTGTACTACATAAACATTTGACATATTCTCTTTAAAATCAAATTGTGCCGATACGGCCGCAGTACACCACAGATGTCGCTAGCGGCACAACTGAATAAGACTAAAAATTAATCCTTCGACTCCAAAGGCGACGTTTTTATACAAATCGGATTCCTTTGCAGAATGTGATGTTGGTTTTTGAAGCCAATTGACGGTGTTAAGGATGTTAAAGCTTATTTACAACCGACCTGTGGCTGATAAACGATGTTCGACCCGAATTATGTATTGCAGAGATGTCAACAGATGCCATACGCCCACCCGTTTACTTACAACTTTGACAACAAAGACAATCGGAGCACAGATTAGAAATTTTCTCATTTATGTTAATTTTGGAAAATATTTTGTTTGATAATAATATTGTATACTATTGAATTTATATTCAAGCGCAGTTGTAAAGATTCGACTGAGAGAGATCCAGAGCAAGTAGATACATTTTGAAAACCCGAAAGAATATTAATATTTCTATCAAAATGAGCGACATATAGAAATGAATGAATGAGGTTTAACGTCCTACCGTTCTGCTCCGTCTGGTCTAATGAAGGTGGGAATGAGCGATAAAACTTGTATTCCCAAATGCCTATTCTGTCAGGTACAAGCGTGCGATATGGTTTCTTGTAAGACGTTTGGTTCTCATTTCAAAGACGGACTGAATAAACCCTTGCTTTTATAAAATTATATAAAATTTAACAGTTATTTTCATAGATAAATATAAACATGTGAACTGATGTGAAACCTTCTTCTAGAACTTCTTTGTGGATATGTATGGAAGACCAAACAGCTCTTTATTCGGTGTTTATTTCTTAGTAGTCCTTAATTCTTACTTCTTCATTTGTTGTCGTATTTCGACATTTGTACACTAAAATTTACATTTGTATCTTAAAATCAACATTTGTTTCACAAATCAGACATTTGTCATGTCAGATTTGTAAAATGTATTTTAATATAAGATATTTATTTTTTTTTAGAAAATAAAAAATGAGTCTATATTTACATTTCATCAGAAAAATACAACAAAAAACAAATATCGAACAACAAATTTCAAAATACAAATCTCCAAATACAAATCTTGCAAAACATTTCTCTAAAAACATTTCTCCAAAAACATTTCTCCAAATACATTTACCGTAATTCATCGAACCGGAACATTAGAAATCAACCTGGCATACAATAAGTCACCATACATTAATGGGAATCGAGTATAAGCACATGTACAATAAGAACAATCGCTCGGTGACCGCGGCGCTACTGAAACGATCCCTTGGCAGTTGGAATTCGATATAAGAGTAGGCCGTAGCGCCGCTGCCCGGGCAAAATTTTCCTCATAGCACACTGTACGGCATATGTCCGTATTCATTAGCCCAGTTTAGGAGCAGAACAGTAGGATCTTAAACCCCATTTCATTTCTCTAGTGAAACCACGTGCGTTGAACGTCTAATCGGACCGGGCCTTCGATAACGAAAATAAATTGAAAGTAGTCTATTTTCAGAAATTAGGCTTTGTCTGATAGCGACATATTTCTTTGTTCAAAGAGAGGGAGAAATGGAGTTCAACAACCACTCGACACAACTAGGTCATTTCGGGACTTACACATGGTTCAATTTTATTTCAATAAATTGCTTGTGTGTAGGGGTCTTTAGCAGTGGGAGGAAACCGGAGGCCCCGGAGAAAACCCACGAGATTGGAAAGGCGTCCCTACTCCTCGACACGTACATCGAAACCACGCCAATTGACTCAATGACAGACCTTATGATACAGCGCGTACGTGCTATTCATTAGACCATCCAAATCTCCCTTCTTTGCTCAAACGAAGTGTTTTACATCTTCGAAATCATGTTTTCAGATTTTCCGGCGTTATTTCCTCTTGTCAGTGATGCAGGACCGAGGGCCTAACAAGGACAGCTGTGTAGTCGTTCGGATGGTACGAAAAACCGAGGCCCCGTGTACACATTGGCGTGCACGTAAAATATCCCTTCACGTTTGGAATTCGAGTAGGCCGTAATGTGGCCGCCGAGCAAAATTTCTCTCATAGCCCACTGTATAGCCTATACCCGTCTTCATCGGCCCAGTTCGGAGCAGAATAGTACGACGTTAAACCCCGTTTCCTTTCATTTCATTTATTAGGTGAGGGGAGGTGGCGGGGATTTAAAAAAACGATCTCAATAAGAAATTCTCGATATTTGTTCATACACTACTAGAAAGTATGTTTTTTTGCTTGCTACATAATAGGCAAAAAGAAACAATTGACTGGCACTAACAAATGAGGGGTGGGTAGTATTTAACGTCAAAATACCGGCCATAACACGAAATACAAGATATCGGGTTGCACACCATTAAGAAGGTCCAAATACATTTTAAAAATTGTAAAATATTTTCTGACATATACATGATTTAGAGGAGATAAAGTCCTCTTTCATTGATCCAACGACATATGTCAACTTTCAATTTATTTTATTTAATGCTAGATCACATTAACCAATTGTACGATTTTACTTGTTGTATGCTTCCTCGATTCTTCTTTGTTGTATGGTGACTTATTGTATGCCAGATTGATTTCTAATGTTCCGGTTCGATGAATTTCCATAAATGTTTTTGGAGAAATGTATTTGGAGAAATGTTTTTGGAGAAATGTTTTCGAGGAAATGTCTTTAGAGAAATGTTTTGCAAGATTTGTATTTGGAGATTTGTATTTTGAAATTTGTTGTTGGATATTTGTTTTTCGTTGTATTTTTCTGATGAAATGTAAATATCGGCTATTTTTTTTATTTTCTAAAATAAATAAATATCTTATATTAAAATACATTTTACAAATCTGATATGACAAATGTCTGATTAGAGAAACAAATACTGATTTTTTAAGATACAAATGTTAATTTTAGTGTACAAATGACGAAATATGACAACAAATGAAGAATTAAGGACTGTGAATTTAGAACTAAGAATACTGAATAAAGAGCTATTTGGTCTTCCATAGATATGACGTCACCCTGAACACAAAATGATGTCTTCTCTACGGTCTCTCCTATATAAAAAGTATAGTTCATCAGCGATATCACCTCGGTGGAAGCGGACGTTAAATAAAGCTATTTCACACACAGCTATTAAGGCGAGGCATGTAGCCTTTCTGGGTAAGGGTTTCGTATAGGCACCGCTTAACGTCAATAATATTCTAGTTAATTGTACTAATCCGTCCACGAGGTGACTGGACGACAGTACCTTACTTCCAACAATGGATACTGACATAGCTGTCGGTAACTAAGACTAAGATAGTAGTAAAATAATGCAAGCTACTTCATTACCCTAGTTTTCGTCACACATCATATGGGTAAAGATTTCTATATTAAACAGAACACCTTTCTTAGAACTAAAATAACCTCTATAGTATTACATGTTTCGTGACATAGAATCGTCATGTCGACATTTTGTACTTTCAAGGACATTAATCGCCATTCTTTGACATCCACCCGGGGACTGCCTTCTAGGATTATTTAAAATAGAACATATCAAATGAGCTACATCGCAATTCTTTGACACGTAGAAACGGTCACAAATTTGTCGCAAGCGATAACAGATATACCGTCAATTTTTAGCTCACTGATAATTCCGTTAAATCAACTCTGACTCTTTTATTAATTCTCTTACTAACACATTGTAGGCGACAATTATAGTTTATTATGATTTTTACAATTACTTCTAGTTCCGCCATGTGGATCACGAATCGCAATTTAATATGCACTCTAAATCAGAAATTAGGCCATCTTAATCTATAGTCGCACGCAGAATTGTAATTTGTAATTTACACGACTTAGTATGCCGTTATGAATATGCTTGTTTCGGGTTTTATGCAAATATGTTGCAATCTCCTTATCTTTTAGAGGCATTTAATAACGGTGTGTCCTCACTGTGCCCACTTTTGATTAATCCAATTAAGGTCTAATTAGGATTAGTGTATTAAGCGGATTAGGATTAGGTGTTATAGGTAATTAGATGGAAAAAAACCCAAATATTTTATGTAATTTTTTTTTATTTTTCGATGTTTTATATATATCTAATAAAAATATAATATACATGGATATATCATACATCACATTAGCACTTTATAATTTAATGAAAATATAACAATTTTCGATGTTTTATATATAAAATATTTAATAAAAATATAACAAACATGGATATATCATACATCACATTAGCACTTTATAATTTAATGAAAATATAACAATTTTCGATGTTTTATATATAAAATATGTAATAAAAATATAACATACATGGATATATCATACATCACATTAGCACTTTATAATTTAATGAAAATATAACAATTTTCGATGTTTTATATATCAAATTATGTAATAAAAGTATAACACTGCCACCTTGTGTGGGTTAGCAACATGGTTGTGGTTTCTGGAATATTTGGTAATAAAGCCTTGGTGGGTGTTCAGGGTTGCTGGACAACCTTTTATACAACATCTCCAGTATACTCGTTCTGCCTTCCTATTCTTCACTCGGAATTTGTATTCTTCATGGACTAAGTTTTCTCCACCTTGAGCATTGGGGATGTACTGGATGTTTACTTGAACGTTTGCCATGATGAAATATGACAGACTGACTTCTGTGTGTCCTTATAAAGACCGTGTAATGTGTAGGCTTAATGAACATAATTCATATTATATTCAAGTGTCATTTTTTGAATAAAATTCATCACTTTAACGATTACAGTGAGTTCATCTCACCAATTATAAGACTGAATATTTAGTCACTTTCAATATTTGTGTTTTTCCATCTCATTACCTATAACACCTAATCCTAATCCGCTTAATACACTAATCCTAATTAGACCTTAATTGGATTAATCAAAAGTGGGCACAGTGAGATGCAACCTTAATAACTGGGCTGATTGACTTCGACGATGTTTCAAAGAATATTCCCTGAACGGTTTCAAGCAAATGCAGTAACAAATGATTAGGATTAGTGAAGCCTCTCATGATTGGCATCAATTAACATTGGAGATATTTAACAACTGGTCGTAAATGATTTTAAACAGACAACCAATAATGACAAATCAGAAACCATACATGAGATGGGGGCTAGATGAGGATGCATCAAAGAATAAGTAAAAGTTTGATAATAAAAAGTAACGTAAAAAAAAACAAAAAAAGCGAAATCCTGCATAATATTAAACATCAGAGAATTGGTAATTCCAGATATACCAAATGTGGATTTATTAATTAAACCATAATTAAGAGAAATATAATGGATTTATGGATAATATATGAATATTAAAATACCTACAAAACAGTTCTACCAAAAGGATTCTAAATAAATTTAACCCAACACACTTTCACCAAATTGACACTCACGTTTTACATGCAGGCTTCTAAATAAATGTAATCCAACGCACCAAAAGGCTTCTAAATAAATGTAATCCAACACACTTCCACCCAATTGACTCGAACGTTTTACACCGAATGAATAAAAGAAACCTTAATCGTAACAGCCAACCGGTTCATTAATTGATAATTAAATCATTTGACAATAATTAAGTGAATTATAATGGATGAAATATAAATATTATAATGCATACAGAACAGTCCTACCCACAGAGTCTTATATAAATACATGTATAGTCCTACACCCCCTCACCCAACCATAGGCGTAGGAGCTCAAAGTAATTCAGGGGGGCATAAGAGAAAATTGCCCGAAATCAATATAATATAATTAATACAGTATATATATCGAACTCAATATGATCAATATATAGTATATTATATTGATTATATATAATCAATATAATATAATATAAATCAATATAATTCTAAAAAATTAAACAATATTTTGATATTCAGAGATCATCGTCTCACCAAATTGATCGTACAATTCAGTACTCGGGAACAAATATAAAACATTTTAGAAATATGAGAGGCACGTCCATACGGCAGAATGTTCAAAATTTCGTACAGTTTCTCAAGTTGTCCAATAGTCTTTTTAGAAAAAGTGAGAGGCACAGCCATGACGTCCAGCAAAAATGACGTCCGAAAACGGGTGAATCCACCCTGGCAACTGGCTGTTTCCTAGCAGTTTTCCATTTGGCTCGTTTTCTCTGCCGTTTTCCGGCCCGATGCCCGTTTTTCGGGCAATACCGTTTTTTCGGGCATACCTATCATATCATATTTTCGGGCATGCAGTGGACAAGAAAAAGACGAGAAAATACTTTTCGGGCAGTGTGGATCTCATAGAAATAAGTTAGTTATATTTTTTCTCTAAACATTAAAAGAAAAAAAAGGTCGTCGAATTTTTCATTGCCCGAAAATAAATTTTTTGGGGGGCAAATGCCCCCCCTGCCCCCCCCCCCCCCCCGGCTCCTACGCCTATGCACCCAACTCACGCACACGGTTTGACACGAGTTAAATGAGAGTAACCATATTAATAACAACAAACTGGTTTTATACAAGTTCCACGCCTTTTTGAGTTTAGTTCTACGAATAGATTACACCTATTTCTACAAATTAATACTAGTGATTCACACATAAAATGAGACTTATGCATGCGATGCATGTCTAAGGGCTCCTGGAAGGAATAATCCTGTCTGGTTTGGATCTTTTAATGAGTATAGATTCCATAATTTTCCGTGTCTTTTCGGTATTTTGGTTGAGGGCCAGCGTCTTGGACTAATGGATTTGGTGGCCTGAATTAGACTGAAGGCATTGGGGAGCTCATGATTCTGGGAGGAGTTGCTTGCGGGTGGTCTTTGGGTGTTTGTCGCCCGGAGAAAATGACTTGGATACCCATCGTTGTGAGAAGCCTGCTGATGTGGTACGATAATTTTCATTGAAACGGGATATTTATTCGTATAGGTGGTATGTCTGGCTTTGGCTGCTCAGCAACAATTTTTAGTTGTTTGCATAATGGTATTGATAGCTAAGTGGGGAGGGTATTCGTTGAGCGGATACTCTTCGAAACGTCGAATAAAAAAATCAGTAATAGTTGTCCCATAAGTATGTGTGATTGTGAATATATATTATTCAATATTCATCAGTAAATATGCCCGGCATTACTGTTTTCCCTCGGGACTAGTTCTTCCAGCGATTTGTAATCCATGTGGCGGAGACGGTCTAATGGTATGTCTATATTTTTAGGGCTACGGGAATAAACTACAATTATCGCTGTAAATGTGTAAGTGGAGAATAAATAAAAACAAAGAATTGCGCGGACTTTTTATGATATTTCTCGCGTTCTCTTTTCTCATGACCAACGATTCTTTTTAGGAATTGTTAGATTTGTATAATTATTCTCTCACAGTCTAACGTAATAAATTTTCGTCTTCAACGCTGTAAATCAACCGTATATCTGTTTTGCTCTATACTTATATATATATTATTGGTTGACACCAACTTTGTCCTTTAATTATGCTCAGCCATTTTCGAAATTGGTAGAAAAATTTACGAGTGCTTCTCAGTTTGATAATGGCAATGTGAAAACCGATGGTCCTGTTTTGGGGTTTGTTTCACCCAAACGATTAAAAAACACTTTCCTTCAAAAAATTTATCAACCATTCCCTCGCCATAAAACACAGATCAATTCTTGGACCTGTCTTATTCAATCGGTTTATCAGTGGAAGTGTAAGCGCTTCCAATATGATACAGACGAAAGCATACTAAATACATGTAGCCAACCCGGGGCTCCGGATTGGCGCATCGGCAAAGGTACCAAAAGATAGGAGGTCCTGGGGGGGGGGGGTCTATCATATGTATCATTTAAAAATGAATAGACTAGTAAAAAGGTTGAAAACCTTCATCATTAGGACATGGGTTTACATGTATACCCCAGGGTGTCATTTGTAAACCCTGGTACCCGGGTTCCGGCGCCCATGTAGCCAACCTCCCAAAACTCTGACGAAGACCTCTAATACTGATACAAAAAAAAAATGAAAGACGAAATTATCAAATAAAACAATGACTGATCATTGCAATTCTCAAAAGCATAATACACCGATTACACTTTATTAATGAAAATGAACAACAATCTGAACGACTGTAATCTCCGGGATTTTAAACATACATTACAGAATCTCTTAATTTTAATCATCGCAATATAGATTTTATAATCTTCCCTTCGGGGGCTCTACAGTACTACAAGAATAAGAATATGTATATATTGTGTTTGTCATAAGAAATAAGTTTTTTAAATAGAGCAAAACGTACGTCCAAATGGCAAAACCACTATCAAACATGCCTCGTGTTCCTAAAAGTACAAACCACCACTACACAAAGTTACATCTCTAACACACAGGAAGAATCATAGTTACCGTGTTAGTCTTCATATTTCTCCGAAAGGTGGAAGGCAACACATAATTATGTCTAGGTGATGCCCGTCGACTTCACAAAAGGTGAAATGTTTTTTCTACATACAGGAGATTGTGATAACTTTATTCACTTGTGAATATGGGGTAAAATGAGCTTCATCTGAAAATCACATAAATTCACGTAGGTTGTCATGAGCCATCGTCCATTTAGCGTAAGCAGTTCTGGCCGTGATGTCAGTGTCTTTAAGCTGCTGCATTACCGACATTTTATACAGAAATAAGTCCGAAACAAATCCCAAAATTCTTTGTTCTGTTGATCTGCTTGTGTTATCTGTAATATCTTTCAGCAGTCTTCTTATATAACTGTGTGACGTTTCTTCGTTACCTGGCCTTCTGTCTAAAATTATGCAAATTTGTTCAAACTTACCTCTGATCTGTTTCCTTGGAAGTGAGTTCATATAAGTATAAATCTTGGTCAGTTCTTGACTTACCTAATGTTGGAAACTTATCAGTTTCATAATAGAGTTTTACAACATTTCTTTGGAACTCTATTTTGAAATGAAATGAAACAGGTTTTAACTTTCTGCTTACGAAGACGGGTATACGTCTACAGTGATGCAGGACCTGACAAGGACAGATGTCTAGTCATTCGGATGGGACGAAAAACCGAGGTCCCGTGTACACATTGGCGTACGCGTAAAAGATTCCATGGCAGCTGGAATTCGATATAAGAGTAGGCGTATGCCTGTCTTCATAAGCCCAGTTTAGGAGCAGAACAGTAGGACGTTAAACCCCATTTCATTTCATTTTCTTACTGGCAACTCGTCTGTTTTCGGCCAGCTTATTGTGTGCTAGCCTGACCGAGGGAGCGGTTATTATTTCTTGATCAAATGGCTAGAAGGCAGAAAAATAAGTTGAAAGAAAATAAGAATTTACATAGGCCCCAATATGTCACACTGATCAGCAGTGAATATTCACTAGGCCGCTACAGTGACTGATAAGGATGACATCAAATGAGTCCACCATACTAATTTTTTTCTTCCGAGAAATTATATTCTAAAACATTTTTTTTATGTATAAGAAAAATAAAAAAAGACGTATGAAGTATCTGTAGGTAAAAAATATTTCCTATTAAGTGTAAATGGGTATTAAAATGAGTATAAAGCACCATTTTGCCCGAACCAGTTACGTCTTATGTAAACAATGATTGACGCCACGTAATGTCCCTGTACGTGTTGAAAACAGTCATCTTTTACAGAGATATTAGAAGACATTCGTAATTTTCTGTGAAACAGATTGCCAATATGTATGGTAAATCTACAGTAAGTAATGATAAATACATTCTGAAATATGGGTCCTCCCACAATGAATCAAAGCCATGGGTATTACCGGCGAATACTAAGTTTTGCGAGGGAATTGAACCAAATTTTTGATAGATTGATTAGTTAGAGTGTGTATCTTTAAATAAAATTGTTATACATTTATAATAAATTGTCCATCCAGCAGCGCAAGACTGAACTTTACAATCCACTACAAATGTCATAAATTATCCGTCTTGTTTATATAAAATCCTGACATTTATTTTAATAAAATATATGATGTAAATGATATATAAAATGCACCCGACAATTTATTGTTGGATGTTTCACTAAATGTACTAGACATGCCACTGCCACATGCCATTACATCATCACACACTGTAATAGTGTTGGTTTACAATAATTTAACATATATGCGATAAATCTGGTTAAATAAATACGTTCCAAAATCCAAATACAATACTAACACAGAGATCATACGGTTGATCCGTAACAAAGATTCAGGAAGTGGCGCAAATAAATTAAAGCAGTTGTGGTTACTGAATGAAGTAGATAGTGATAGCAGGTTCACAGACGGTTTTTAGATGACTGATAATTCTTTGAAGACGAGAATTTGTTGTATAGGACAGGAGATGATATCTCTTCTAAAGCAAACATTCATAACAAAAATTACCTGTCATGAGACCAGAGAAAACAAGACAAATTGACAAAGTTCGTGTATTGCATTGTTTTGATAAATTCTTTCCTTACATTTTAAAGGGCTAATCCCGATAATTTTTGGAGAATAAAACTGCTTAATTTTGTGTTAAAACCCTCTACCTAAGGGCAGAGAAACTAACTCAGTATTTGTGATACGTTTTCAAACAACTTAAACCTGTCAGTCTTCATCTGGAAAGGAAACGGTGTCGACGTAAAACCAGGCTTGTTTTGTAAAAATTAATGTGTAGGTGAAATTTACCTCTCGATATCAAGTACAGTACATGGGTCATTCACTATATAGACCTCTCAATAAACAGGAGTGGATTACCAGGTCATCAACGAAAAAATAGACCCGAATTCTTAAAAGGGTTACGTGTCCGGATAAGCATTTTTGACGTCCACGCCCAAACGACTCAATATTTTGAGCTGAAACTTTGAGACAAGGTAAATACACCAGTCTTCGATATTTTGGCGTTTAAATTTCATACGCACTCGGACTTTTATTTTTGAGACCCCGTTTAAAACGGGATAGTCCCTTTAAGTGATAATCGTAGTTTATTTCAGTAGCACTATAAATAAATTTAAGTCATACTATTATGAATTATTTAATAATAATAATTGATTCATATAGTGCCAACAATTCAACTCAGGGAGTATCTCTCGGGCGCTTTACATAAGTACAACTAATATAAAATTACAACAATTACAACACATGAAAAAGACATTTATTACACACGGTAGAAGTCTGACATAAACACCGCTAGAGACGTATATTTGATTAAAAAGTTCGGCTTTGAGATACAACCGTCTCCGACATATGGACTACAAATCACAATACCGCGAGACAGATGGATTTTGTGCTATCACAAAAGACATAAACAGGTACATGTATATTCATAAAGGTAAATCATTATACCACGTAGATTACAATAGCAATTGTATGTTCGACTCTAAAGTGGCCCATTCCCCCTTCAATCCTGTATATAGTATATCCAGATTGGAATGAAATAAAATGAATGGGGTTTCACGTCCTACTGTTCTGCTTCGACTAGCCTAATGAAGACAGAACTACGCCATACAGTATGCTATGAGGGAAATGTTGCCCGGGCAGCGGCACTATGGCCTACACCTCGGGTTTTCCTTGTCCTCGACAGGCCCTCCTTCCTGCACCATTGACAAGAGGGAAACCACGTAGGAATATTGCGATGAACTTTCACGCCCAATGCAGGGATCGAACATCCGACCTCCAGGTTAGCGAGTCAGAGTCTTACCCACTTCGCCAACGTGACCAGATCTGATTTGCACATTTAAAGCTCCTTTATCCATGATGCAATTCTATTTAGTACGACCAATGTAATCCTCATCCGATTCCTAGTAGTTATCGGTAAGATACTCCTACTCTTCCCAAATTACCACATACCACTTTCAGATACCTAACCCTTTTTTTTCTTTTTTAAATATAATTGGAGGTAAATACAGATTGTCTAATTTGCAGTTTCCAAATACCAACTAAAATTACAAGCAGAAGTACAATTAGAAATAACGCGTAGCCAAAGTATTTAGAATTTTGGGTGTACATTCAAGTAAGTTGTCACTCGTTTGTGACACATGCAATACATTGTATTCTTTAGTAGTTCGCAGGGGTGCGCTAGGTTTTGAGAAAATTTTGATCATGTTCAAGATTTTAAGCATGTAACAAAGTAGTGATCTGTAGGCTATGTATACAGTAGAGCATTCGCTGTGTGGACGTTTCGAACGTAAGGCGTCGCTTGCTTCTTCGTCCGCTCTTTTTTCATGTACGCCCAATGCGATTGATGCAAGACTACCAATAGTAACGTAGCGTTTTTCAGTCACATCGTAATCATTCCTGCTCAGCGGGTCATCAGAGATGGAGGATTCCTAGGGAGTCCGGTGTCAATATCAACATGAAAATGACCCAAAACAGCTTGTCGTCGCCCAATACATCAGAGGAAGAAGAATATTGAGAGACGTTGCAGATCGATTTGGATTTGTCGACAGCTTGACTTGTATGACCAAGTGTTCTCCGAGCTCCATAGCAAGTACACCGCCACCCACACACACACACCACCACCACCACCATCAATCCTTCGCATGATAAGATCCGCGAGAGATTCCTCAATAGAATCGCTAAGCTGGACATCTGGATGGACATCGGGGGAGGGGGACAGACTTCCCTCTCTGATGCTCTGGTTTGGGAACTGAGGTGGGGCCTGGAGGTGGTGATCAACGGTGTTGTGATGCAGCTGTGTTTGGCTTGGCTGGATGCTCCTTGGCCAGGCGTATC
This sequence comes from Patella ulyssiponensis, assembly GCA_963678685.1. Lineage (NCBI taxonomy): Eukaryota > Metazoa > Mollusca > Gastropoda > Patellidae > Patella > Patella ulyssiponensis. Next base: position 79,413,004 of record OY783226.1, on the reverse strand, counting down.
TTCCCCTTCTTGCCATCAGGGGGCATGTTGGAACTGGAACACTAGCGGAACAGGTCTCGGTAGCTCGGCTCGGTGACGAAAATCCCTGCCCCAGCCGTCTCTTCCCTCGGTCGAGAAGGCAGGGAGCTTCCTGGACGCACCCGGCGACTAATCAGCTGCCACCATGAAATCCACGGACCTAAAAAGGCCGGTCATCCCATCAGTCTCATGGCCGATGATATTGACAACCAAGCGATAAAACGCGATCCGACACCTCGGCCGACGACGGGAATGAAAATGATTACTCGAACGCACTCCTGTGACCACAATGCTCCAACAGTCCTGGTCCAAACGAAGCGCAAGACGAGCGAGTTGAGGTACGTACATGGCGGTTGGGTGGAGGATAGGATATGCAACTCCCACCTACCCTTCTCGTCAAAGTCGTTGAGCCGCGCGCTGTTTTGAGGGGAAGGGTGGTGCCCGAGCCAAGCCAGGCGGGGAAACACTGCTTAGCTTCGTTATAGAAAAATTATATCATTTTATGTACTATACCAGCCACCGCAAAGACTATATTTGGAATGTGCTTAACCAGTTGTATAACATATTATGAAATTATGAAAAATTGGTGAACATTAACATTATCCTTTAAAGAAACCTGCCTGGATTTTACCGGTGGCGTTCATCATTTATCTGGCGTCATATCCCGTACTAATGAAACATTTTAACAGATAACCAGAAACATTAATTGAATTTTATCTATTAGCCATAAGGGTTTACTGAAATGAAATTAGATTTAGCATCTTACTTCTCTGCACCGGACGATTTACGTAGTGAAGGGAAAAAATACTTCCGACGTTGAAGCTCCTCTGAAATATAAGTAAAACATCCTTCTTGTCCAAAAATCAAATAACGTTATTCTTGTTATCACGAAATTATCTTTAAAGACAAAGAAGGTTGTAGAAATAACCGTTTCGATTATCCACCATACATATGTTTGTCCAAATTTAAACAAATGGAAATCAAAAACACGTTGAGAAAGCCGTATTAGTTCAAGTAAATCTATTTCAAAAAAAATCCTGCTAAATTTTGACTATTCCTTGAAAATAAATCGGATTAGAAACTATTTTTGTTACATTAAATTCTCCATAGTATTTATTGAATGACGGCCAAAACAAAAACAATTACATTAATTTGAAAACAAGTTTTATTTGTTTAAAATGCTAATTATCAATTTTTTGTGATAAGTTCGTCACTTTTGATAAAAATTGGTTATTTTGGTAACAATGACCATTTGCATTTTGATCAATGATCATTTACATCTTTTAATTAACGATTCCCGTAACTTACCTTTTTGTACATAATTTTGAACTTGGCTGTCTTTTAGTGTACTTGTTATCTGAGTTTTGAAGACTTTTTGAACGCAATGATAATTATATTCAAGTGCAGATTAATATAAGATAGGTTTTTTTACCACTATCTATTCCATTACAAGAGAGCTACGTTAACGTATGGTCCTATGCTAAATTGTATATGTTGTGACTAATGTTTATATTCCTGTGAGTATGGACCTTTAATGTCGTTAAAACGGTCCTGTATAACCTGTTTCGTTTCCACAGATGCAGATATCGCTTGACAGCACTCCTTCATTACGTGGCATTCATTAATAGTTAATGCAGGCCTGTAGGAAATGTGCAATGGACAACCAAATTCAAATTTCAATTAAACAGTAAAAGGTCAAACGAATAAACATATAATCAATACTGTACGAGCAAAGAAGGACCGATAGAAAAGGCTATGCATTGATAACCCTTCAGACATTTGACATAACCCGAATAATGTGACACACGAAGGTATGATTAACGATTGGAAATCGAACTAGAAAAAATATAGAAATTAATCTGAGAGTAGCAGAGAGTAGATTGTATTCCTAGGGATACCAATTACTTGCTGAAATATTATACCAACAAATTACACATATAAATGTTGTCAATCAGGAATTCCGACTAAATCATCGTCTTTGTACATCTGTTGCAAAACCTTGACCGCATAAAAAAAACCTATTATCTACGGAAAACCATTAGAGTTATCAAATGAAAAAATGTTATGATTATCTTGTAATTTATCTCGTAATAACAAGATACGGAAAGGCCATTAGGGTCAATCCAGTATCTCGTAATTAATGATAACTTTGGCACTAAAAACTGGTGGAATATAATAAACGCATACACCAAGACACAGACTGCATTTTCAAACGAGCCCCTACCACTAACAGTTGGAAATGATACAATGTTTACGCCCACTGATAAAGCCAATGCCCTAAATAATTACTTCATTCAAAAAACTAAACTGTCAAGTACTAACAAGACTCTTCTACTCCTCCAAATGAATACTAATAGCCTAAACTCGATTGTACCAAGTTAAGGACATAATAAATAGCATAGATGCATCAAAAGTCTCAAGTCCGGATGAAATAAATTCAAACATCTTGAAATAAAAAAAATTATATCGTTAATGAAATTAGTAATCCCTATTCCAAACTTATGGAAATTTGCAAATGTCATGGCTATTTTCAAAAATGGACACCCACCTGACTGCAGCAATTACAGACCCATTTAACTCCTGAGCATTATTATAAAAATATTCGAGAAAATAAACTGTAAACACGTTTTTAACTTCTTCAAGGACAATTCAATATTAACAGCTTTCTTCCGGTTGAGGCAACTATCTTCCAATTAATAGATCTAAATCCCTTCTTTTGTCAAGCCATCGTAACGAAGACAAAGTAAAAGAAATTCGATGCCGTACTGAAATCTTCGCGAAATCATTTATCCCATCCAGTGTAAGAGAGTGGAATAACCCCAGTACCCCTTCGAGGAATTCTAGATCTCTGAAAATTTTCTCCGATCATCTAACCAAATCTGATATCAAAGTTCCCTCGTTTTATTATAACGACCATCCAAAATCTCAAATAATTCATTGTAAGTTATTACTTCGATGCCCTGACCAGCAGGGTCCCACACTCCTACGACATATTACCGACATCCCCGCATGCCTCTGCAGTCATATATTTGAAGATCCCCATCATTACCTTATGCAATGTTCCTTACATTCAAATGCACGAACAGAAACCATAGACAAATTACACAGGCACTTGAAGGGATTAAAATAAATTAAAATAAAACTTCTTACCACTGCTTTGACCTATTTTCGGATTACGTCCGGTCTCGCGAAGTTGATTGTCGATAAATGATAGCGGTTCAAGTTTGATTTGTTATCAATAACAGTGTTAAATGACCAATTTAATTACATCGGAAGGTGAATAATAATCAAATAAAGTCTCGTTAGCAATAAAAATGACATGAAGTGTTAGAGCTAGTGAGTATTGTGAGATGATATCAGACGATTCATGCTAAATCAGTCAAAACAAAGATGGCAACTGAAATACATTCTTGTATTAAGCAGTGGTAAGAAGTTTTATTTTAATTTATTTTAATCCCTTCAAGTGCCTGTGACAAATTACAATACGATTTTAAAAATATAAACTGCTTTTTATTCGACTCTACAACCTACAGTCTTGATATTAATACTAATAGTTTTAACCAGGTCCATAAAGTTTATAGATCTGTCAAACACATTCTAATCTCATCTCGATCAAGTCATATTTTATGTATAATCTTGGTTAGTCTCTCATGTTGCTTATTATTAAATAATTCTAAACTATGCTTGCATATGTATAATTATCAACTACTATATATACTGTACATTTTCACCCAATTTATTTTATTTATATAATATGTATGTGTTTGCCATTTAAACTATGTATATACACCCATTTTGCATTTATAATATATATATATATATATATATATTAAAATAGGTAAAGTACAAGTACTTCTTTGTTTACGGTAGATAATGCATAAAAAAATAGAAAAATACGTCCAGGTAAAAAATCTCCACTTTACTTCATTCTGACATACATTAAATTATATAAGCTAGCTGTCTGCCATCTATAGGCGTCTTCAGATATTAATAATGTATACAAAATATTGCAAATACGATACATATACATTCTTAGAACAATAGATTGCCATGACAATGGATTAATATATATATATATATATATATATACAAATTAGTTAGGGACAGGGGTTTTGCATAGGCTAAGCCTGTTCCCGAATCCCATTCAGACAACCTGAATAAAATATTGTTTAAAAAAATCTCGTAGTTACGACAGAATTATCTCGTACTCACGAGATAATTATCTCCTAATCACAAGATAATTATCTCCTAATCACAAGATAATTAATTTCAAACTGAACCACTTAATACAAAAAATATCCAGGAATGTATTTAATTGAATCGTATAGTAGATACTGAATTTTTGTAAATGCCCCGGTTTTTTGGGGTTTTTTTAGTGAACACATTGCGGTGTTTGTCAATCTGAGACTGTGGACACATTGGCTGACACCATCTGTATTAATCTTTTAATCCGAATACAAAAAATATCCAGGAATGTATTTAATTGAATCGTATAGTAGATACTGAATTTTTGTAAATGCCCCGTTTTTTTGGGTTTTTTTTAGTGAACACATTGCGGTGTTTGTCAATCTGAGACTATGGACACATTGGCTGACACCATCTGTATTAATCTTTTAATCCGAATACAAAAATTCTGATTTGAATAGCTGATACTTCCCAGATTTTAGTTTTAAACCAACCATTCTAATCTTCTCGAAAACTTCACCTAATCGAGACGAATGCTCTTCAATCGTAGCGGAAAATACTACGATATCGTCCAAATAGATTAAATGCCAATGAAGTCCTGATAGCGTAACCCACATGAGCCTCTCGAACATGTACATCAATACGAAAATTAGAATAAATGGGGCAATTATACCATAGCAACATTAAATGTGTCGAATGGTGTTAAACGGGGGGTGGGGGGGGGGCTTTCTCCAATATTGTTTACTATTTGAATTTCTAGTAAGATCCCGTAAAAGTAAAATTGGTTTTTCCATCGGGAATGTGTATGTCGAAGCAATAGCTTAATCTGATGATTTAACTTTTGTAACCCCGAGTAGTGAGTCGCTGGTTAGGCTACTAAATATTGAAAAGGACTACAATGTATAATGTAAAATTCAGCCTTGGTAAGACTAAACTTCTTGTTGATGTAAAAATGATTAAAATGGTGATAATACAATTGTTTGTAAATGTAAAGATGAGTTAATTGAAATCTGCATACGTAATTCTTATTCTAAGTTTAATATCACTCTTAAAATTTGCATACACCTTGATAAGACATAACCTGTTCAAAACGTTTTGTATGCCATTTATATGGGTGTCATATGGACTAATCCCCATAAGTCAATAGTTCCCGGGATTTTGCAGCGTGGTTTCTCCATGTCAGTAATGCAGGACAAAGGGCCTGGCAAAGGGCCTGGCGTGCACATAAAAGAATCCTTCACAGTTAAAATTCGATGAAGAAACGCCACGGTCCATCGAAAATTTCCGTCATACCACTCTGAATAGCGTATGTCTATCTTCAATAGTCCCTGTAGATAATATTAAATCCAACTCCAAGCAAGGACTAAAATTAAACAGCCGAGCAAGAGAGACACGGTCGTCAATTTGAGTAGAAAACGCGAACACTGTCTATAGCCAAGATTATCACATTACAAAAGCCCTAAAAGTCCAGGTTTTTGTGATATACTATTCAAAAAAAGTAGGGGATATTTGATTTTTAAGTGTTATTAAAGTCACCTAATGAAACTGACGAAGAAACAAATGACAAAATGAAATGAAGTTCACATTCATCGATTTATTCCAAATGATCGTTAGACTAAGTAAGGCACAGACTGACCATTATAAGGGTAAAATGATACCCGGGGTCAAACAGCAAAGTTACCACAGCATCACAACAAAGTCAGTAACGGGTAAATCCTCCTCTGTTTGCCAAACAAGCATTGATCCGACGTGGCATACTCCTAATGAGACGTCTAAGGTCATTTTGGTCCAGATTGTCCCATTCCTGTTGCAACGCAGCAGCAAGTTCTTGGACATTGGCAGGACGTTGTTGACGTTGACGTAACCTCTGCCCAATCATGTCCCAGACATGCTCGATGGGGGAGAGGTCGGGACTCAGTGCTGGCCAAGGTAATGTGGTAATGTTCTGTTGTTGGAGGTAACCTGTAACGATCCTGGCCCTGTGACATCTTGCGTTGTCATCCTGGAAGATGAAACGGCGGCCATGACGTCGTGCGAACGGCACAACATGGACTGCCAAGATGTTGTCCCGGTAGTACTGGCCTGTAACACGCCCTGCAACAACATGTAAAGCCGTTCTTTCAGCAACAGTGATGCCTCCCCACACCATAACAGAACCACCCCCAAATCGATCATGTCTGATGACGTTAACGTCTTGGAAGCGCTCGTTTCGACGACGCCACACCCTCCTACGTCTGTCCAAAAAATCAACAGTGAACCTTGACTCATCTGAAAACATCACATTGCTCCAGCGTCGATTATCCCAGTGTTGACGATCCCTACACCAACGACGTCTTGCCTGAATGTGATGATCTCTCAAACAAGGGATCACGCGAGGACGTCGGGCGCGAAGGTGACCCCTATGCAGTCGATTTCGAATCGTCTGGCCACTCACTCTCACACCAGTGTCTGTTTGAAGACGAGCGCTGATCTGATTTGCTGTGATGACACGATTTCTCAAGGCCAAGGTACGGATAAATCGATCCTGGGCTTGAGTTGTCGCCCTTGGTCGACCTGAGCGTGGTCTGTCCTGTACAGATTGTGTATCACGGTATCTGGACAATAGCCTGCTTATGACAGACTGAGAAACATTCATCGTCCGGGCCACAACATGGACTGCCAAGATGTTGTCCCGGTAGTACTGGCCTGTAACACGCCCTGCAACAACATGTAAAGCCGTTCTTTCAGCAACAGTGATGCCTCCCCACACCATAACAGAACCACCCCCAAATCGATCATGTCTGATGACGTTAACGTCTTGGAAGCGCTCGTTTCGACGACGCCACACCCTCCTACGTCTGTCCAAAAAATCAACAGTGAACCTTGACTCATCTGAAAACATCACATTGCTCCAGCGTCGATTATCCCAGTGTTGACGATCCCTACACCAACGACGTCTTGCCTGAATGTGATGATCTCTCAAACAAGGGATCACGCGAGGACGTCGGGCGCGAAGGTGACCCCTATGCAGTCGATTTCGAATCGTCTGGCCACTCACTCTCACACCAGTGTCTGTTTGAAGACGAGCGCTGATCTGATTTGCTGTGATGACACGATTTCTCAAGGCCAAGGTACGGATAAATCGATCCTGGGCTTGAGTTGTCGCCCTTGGTCGACCTGAGCGTGGTCTGTCCTGTACAGATTGTGTATCACGGTATCTGGACAATAGCCTGCTTATGACAGACTGAGAAACATTCATCGTCCGGGCCACAACCGCCTGTGTTGTGCCGATCTGTAGCATGCCAAGGGCACGTAACCTTTCATTTTGGGTAAGCCGACGCATATCAAAATTTGTTTTCTGGTCACTAAAACAATTAAACTGATGTTTCCACCCTGGAATTCAATGCCACAATGACTGTAACATTCAAAGTCAGAGTCGTGCAAATCTTGGGTTGGACCCCCATGATGATCCCAAGCATCACCTGCATTCCATGTGGTAGCTATTGGTGCATTTGGGCGTCACATGTAACTGGAAATGTTTCTTCTGTTAGGTTCTATAGTGACTTTTTTCGTAGTCATTTGCATATTTTAGTATTATGCCCCCAATATCAAATATCCCCTACTTTTTTTGAATAGTATATTTGTTTCGTGCTTGCTGTTCCTAAATCTGATTAAAACACATATCCTATTTAGTTTCGTTTTTTTTACAGTTCAATCTTTCCTTTTACTTGTATCTACTACACTATGATCTGAAGACGTGTTATGTAAGTGTCGTTATTATTGATGTGGGGAATTAGCCAATGAAACGGTCTGTTACGGCAAGCTTTTGTGTGTTTTGCAGGGAACTGTGAGTAATTCACTAGAAACGTCAATGCTGATTGGTTAATCAAATGTCTTAGAGCCAAAAGTCGCTCGCATGACCTCTGATGTGAACTCCCACTATAATTTGTCAGATCTTCATGTAGTGTTTACCATCGAAAGCATGAAAAAAACGAAACGAAATATTAATCGGTATTGTAATCAGATTGGCTCTTCCTATTTTTGAGAACTTGTCCTGTTTATCGAATTCTTTCATCTTGATTAATTTATCTAGACACGAACCCCGATTGACAATAAGAGTTGGGGGACATTCATTATTCACAATGCCAGGTCTATTATCATAGAAATCTTGCTGGCCACTCTACTTTCGGGACACACAGCCTGGACGGAAGTGAGGGGCAAGGGTTGATTTCCAAAATAAACAGGATGCAAGGTGACATAGGGCTACTGTAAGCTATGTAGGGTTATCATAATCATAAGTTTCCGTTATTATCTAATCATATCATTTATCGATGTGCCTGTGACTTGCGAAATCTTATTCATGTTTTAATGGTTTCCTTTCACTTTTTATGTAAATATAAGGGATATATATATATATATCGACATTCTTATTGATTAACGTTTCAAATACAGTTTTCCTCAAAGATACATTATGGAAGATTAGATAAAGAGCTGGCAGTTCTCACTATAATAGTTAAGAACTAAATTATGTTGAGTTAATTTGCTGAAAATTTTAGTCAAATTGATCCACTCTGAACAGAGAAAGTAGGATCGAATTTTCCGGCCTAGCCTCGATCATCATTACTAAAGTACGACTGGGGGGGGGGGGCGAATGGTTAACGTGCGCGCGCTGTATCATACGACCTGCCATTGAGTCAACTGGCGGGGTGTTGAATCCCCGATTGTACGTGGCAAGGAGTAGGGTCGCCTGTCCAACCTCGTGGGTTTTCTCCGGGTACTCCGGTTTTCTCCCACTGCTAAAGACCCTACGCGCAAGCGAATTGTTGAAATAAATTAAACCATGTTAGTCGAATGGACGTAAACCCCATTTCCGTCTCTCTCTCTCGATTATCTATTTCGTGATTAAATCAAGAATTTAAGATGAGCAGCAACTTTGATCTTAATTCAGTAAATATCACAGGCTAGCGTCGACATCGACAGTTGATTATGGCCTTGATATGTTAATAAATGTATAATTATTAATTTATATAACAACTCAGGCCTAAAGAAAGACCCGCAATAAGCTGATATAGCTCTTGCATAATGTATATTTAAATATTAGTTACCGTCTTTGATTTATTTTAGAGTTTTAGTGTAAAAATGTGGGAAATATATGTTAACAATTTTGTAACAGTTTTGTTTATATATTTCGGGGGGGGGGGTGTCTTCACCTTTTAAAGACAGTTAATATAATTTACCTGCGAGTAATGCTCATTGATATGATTATTATATCGATCCATAGTATCAGATTCAAGAGTTTAGTCGGAATTTTAGTCGTAAGTCCAGTGGCGGCGCCCAGGGGGGGCATTGCCCCCCCCCCCAAAAAAAAAATCTTGCCTGCCCTCTGTTTGCCCCCCCAATAATTTTCGGGAAAAAAATGTCTGAAATGCTACCTGGCTGCATTCTATTTTACAAAATATAGTAGCGAAAATATTCATTCACTTTGAGTCACTCTTACTCCGCCTGCTCGACACTTTCTTCTCTGATCGGGTAAACTAGTGATTTGGCGACAGGCGGTATCTGTTAAGCTCTATTCATCTCGACGATCAATGCCTGAAATACTGCCAGACTGCATTTCGGGCCGTCTACTTTTCAAATTTTCGTTAAGGTTCGCAAGTCCGTTTATTTCACAAAATATAGTGGCGAAAATATTCATCCACTTTTAGGCACTCAATCCGCCCGTTTGTCAATTTCTTCTCTGGTCGGATAAACTAGTAATTTGCCGACAGGCGGTATCTTTATCTCGACGATCAATTCCTGAAATACTGCCAGACTACATTTCGGGCAGTCTACTTTTCAAATTATTGGGGACTTCATTGAGTTTCATGTGACACTTTCCTCCCTAGGGTCGGAGAGACTGGTGATCAGGCCAGAGGTGGCATCCGATCAGCTCTTTTTATCTCTACGATCGGTGCCTGAATACTGTCAGGCAGCATTTCCAACAGTCTATTTTTCAAAACCCCCACAAGGAATCGCTACTTTAACGCACACAAAGGTACTTTGTTGATGTTCGCAAGTCCGTTCGTTTGCCATTTTGTTCTCTGATCGTATAAACTAGTGATCAGGCTACGGACAGTATGTAGTCAGATTTATTTATCTCGATGATCGGTGCCTGACTGAATACGCTGTCAGAGAGCATTTCCGAAAGTCTATTTTTCAAAATTTTCTGGGGGAGGTCCCCTATACCCTCCATAAATACTCCGTACATTGGCGCTCGAGAGTGGGATTCGTTGAGTCCGTTCTTTTGACACTTTACCGCAACGGTCATTGCCTGAAATACTGCCAGGCTGTATTTCTGGCAGCATGTTTTTCAAAATTTTCTGGGGGAGACCCCCCCCCCTTAGTTGATACTCGTGCCTTTGCCCCCTTAACCTTGGACTTTGCCCCAGCTTTGCCCCTCCAACCACCGACGGCTGGCGCCGCCACTGCGTAAGTCCTAGTTAAAATACAAGATGTGTAACACTTCTAAAACTAAATTTTAGACAATACTCTTGTGGCCACGAAGCAATAGTACGTAATTATGAGGCTTTAACTGACGCAATGAAGATTTAACCCAATATAGCTTGCCCCTTATCTAAAAAAATTGTTGATAAATCCAGATTGTCTAGTTTTTAGATTCTTAATACCAGTGAAATAATTAATATATAAATAAGGTTTGTAATTTTGTCTATTCTTGAACAATGTATTAAACAATGGAAACCGGTGGCTTCTTCGTGTACGAGAGCTTTCAATCATTATCGAATGAAAGGTCCTAGGTGCTATTATTAGACCGAATGTCAGCCAACTAGACATGAAAGAAATGAGATTGTCATGTCAAGCTTCTAATAGGTTATGCTACGAAAGCCTATGATTATAATTCTTTGAACATTCGTCGATTAAATTATTTTTCTTAGCCTCAAATTTAACCACTTACTACAAAAAAATATACAGAAATGTGTTTAATTGAACCGTATAGTGGACACTAAATTTTGATATAACAAAATGACCTTTTAACACGAACAGTGGAATAATAATTTCCAGTGCCCAAAAGTGCATACAGGGTTCGTTATCGACAGTTCATTATAAAAATCTCGGTGATTTTCATATTTCAGTAAAAGATATGTATAGAATACTCTGTATGCTTAATCCTCATGTACACAATGGTCCACAGTGACTTTTACTACACCGGCGGTTGCAATCACATGCGCGCGTGACATCTGTGTCAAGTGAATTAGAAAGCAATGTTATATTTTTAGACATCTTTCTGTAATTACTCTATGGATTTTAGAGGTTTTTTTTTTTTGCTGAAACTTAAAGCGGTGTTTTCATTAACACCATATTCAATATAAAATAGTATGGTACTATGTAACCCCGAAGGAATAGTTCTTAACTGTGGGGTTTAGCTGACGGAATGAAGATTTAATCTGTCGCTATATCTAAAAGGTTTACCTCTTTTAAAGATACATTATTCAAGAGCTAAATCTGCATAATGCCTTAATGTTATATAAATTATTAATTAAACATTTGTTAACATGCCATTATCACAATCAACTTGATAACATCGGATACTCGAGATTTTAACAAGACTACAATTAATTTAACAAGTACGATCGTAATACTGGCCAGGAACTGACCATATTGTTGAATGATAGTCAAACACGTAAGTCTCCAAATCTATGCACACTTGTTCAAAGAAGATCGGACTTGAACTGGCGGGGCCTTAGGTGTTACCCCAAGGAAGAAGAAGAAGAGTAGCGGTTAGCGGCCAGTTCTTGGTCCAAACAATAGAATAGAGAGTCTAGTCTCGATTATACTAGTACAGTAATCACGATAACATACAATCAATGCACATATCTTGTCAAAACTACAAACATTGATAATTTGACTCGGAATAAAGTAATTTAGATAAAACTTTCAGTGTAATCATTTTGCATTATTTATATTTGAACTATATTATTCAAAACAAGTAGGGGATATTTGATTTTTAAGTGTTATTAAAGTCACCTAATGAAACTGACGAAGAAACAAATGACAAAATGAAATGAAGTTCACATTCATCGATTTATTCCAAATGATCGTTAGACTAAGTAAGGCACAGACTGACCATTATAAGGGTAAAATGATACCCGGGGTCAAACAGCAAAGTTACCACAGCATCACAACAAAGTCAGTAACAGGTAAATCCTCCTCTGTTTGCCAAACAAGCATTGATCCGACGTGGCATACTCCTAATGAGACGCCTAAGGTCATTTTGGTCCAGATTGTCCCATTCCTGTTGCAACGCAGCAGCAAGTTCTTGGACATTGGCAGGACGTTGTCGTAACCTCTGTCCAAGCATGTCCCAGACATGCTCGATGGGGGAGAGGTCGGGACTCAGTGCTGGCCAAGGTAATGTGGTGATGTTCTGTTGTTGGAGGTAACCTGTAACGATCCTGGCCCTGTGACATCTTGCGTTGTCATCCTGGAAGATGAAACGGCGGCCATGACGTCGTGCGAACGGCACAACATGGACTGCCAAGATGTTGTCCCGGTAGTACTGGCCTGTAACACGCCCTGCAACAACATGTAAAGCCGTTCTTCCAGCAACAGTGATGCCTCCCCACACCATAACAGAACCACCCCCAAATCGATCTCGTCTGATCACGTTAACGTCTTGGAAGCGCTCGTTTCGACGACGCCACACCATCCTACGTCTGTCCAAAAAATCAACAGTGAACCTTGACTCATCTGAAAACATCACATTGCTCCAGCGTCGATTATCCCAGTGTTGACGATCCCTACACCAACGACGTCTTGCCTGAATGTGATGATCTCTCAAACAAGGGATCACGCGAGGACGTCGGGCGCGAAGGTGACCCCCATGCAGTCGATTCCGAATCGTCTGGCCACTCCCTCTCACACCAGTGTCTGTTTGAAGACGAGCGCTGATCTGATTTGCTGTGATGACACGATTTCTCAAGGCCAAGGTACGGATAAATCGATCCTGGGCTTGAGTTGTCGCCCTTGGTCGACCTGAGCGTGGTCTGTCCTGTACAGATTGTGTATCACGGTATCTGGACCATAGTCTGTTTATGACAGACTGAGAAACATTCATCGTCCGCGCTACAACCGCCTCTGTTTTGCCGATCTATAGCATGCCAAGGGCACGTAACCTTTCATTTTGGGTAAGCCGACGCATATCAAAATTTGTTTTCTGGTCACTAAAACAATTAAACTGATGTTTCCACCCTGGAATTCAATGCCACAATGACTGTAACATTCAAAGTCAGAGTCGTGCAAATCTTGGGTTGGACCCCCATGATGATCCCAAGCATCACCTGCATTCCATGCGGTAGTTATTGGTGCGTTTGGGCGTCACATGTAACTGGAAATGTTTCTTCTGTTAGGTTCTATAGTGACTTTTTTCGTAGTCATTTGCATATTTTAGTATTATGCCCCCAAAATCAAATATCACCTACTTTTGAATAGTATATTATATCAAGGACGGCCAGCTCTTTATCTAAATCTTACATAGTGTATCTTTAATCTATACTATAGTTGTACATTGTATCAATCACGTGACAATCCCGTGAAGTCAAATACATTACAGTCTTATGAAGTCAAAAGCGTTACAATCTCATGACTTATATTTGCATTATGTAAGATTTAGATAGAGAACTGCCAGATACTGCTATAATAGTTTTAAAATAGAGCAAAGTTATCGATAGTAAACAAAATCAAATTATTAAAAAATTCACGACCATCCCATGTTCTAGAGAGTTTAGTCTGGGCATTTCATTGAATGATAAATACTTTAAATACCATTTGAAGCCAAAAGAATACTCTGCAATTGACAGATTTAGCTCTTACCTAATGTATCTTTAAGTTTGGGCCTGATTATTCAAGGACAGATCTCGAAAAGGGGTGCTCCTCTGATATTGAACTTTCAACAAAAACAATTCTTGGGGAAAATTGTGTATTTCGAGTCGATACCTGGGGAATAATCAAAGAGTGATTAGGATTGCCAACATCCCAATGGGCCCCTGTTTACTACGAAATATACACGATATTACAATTTCAGATAAGTCATAGTGAGGAAAACGCTGCATCGCAGGCCTGTGGGTCTTGGGTTCGCTCCCGGTGTTGGTCGAGAAATTTCCTCAGGACCTCCCAGTATGTTTTCACTATGTAAGTGGTAAGGGACGGGGGGCCTGTTTGGGACGAAAACCCGAGGTTCCGTGTACACATTGGCGTTTATGTAAAAGAATACTTGACACAATTCTATATACGTGCAGGCCGTAGCCAACGTCGGATTAACCATGGTGGGGGCCCTGGGGCCTGGAACATGTGGGGGGCCCTGAGCACCGATCGCGGATCTATAGCCGACGAAGCCGTCCACCGGAAGCGCGGAAGGCCCGAAGCCCCGCACCCCCCTAGGAAATTTTCAGAAATTGGATGCCGGAAACGTGATTTCCTGGCATTTTAGGCACTTGTGTCGGAGCCCTTTAAAATACCTCCCCCAGAAAAAAAATAAAAATCTGCCACAAAATTAGCGCATTCTGGCGTTATTTCAGTGGACCAATCCATGCGAGTGCTATGCAATGAAGGCATTTCTAGAGAAGGGGGCTGGAGCCCATTGAGTCCGATAAATCCGCCTTGTAAGTGAGCAGAGCTACATCAAACCTAAATTTGAAGTCACTCAGTGATAAATAACGGGTCACTTGATTTGGAATCATATTATAATTTATATCCCCCGCGATGATTTGATGAATGGAGGCCGTAACGTTACGACCAAGCCGGACTCGATTTTTGACGAACGTCTAACATTGTAAGTACCAAATGGTAATACGAGATTTAATCAAGATATCTGAATATTTCGTGTGATCATGATGTGCATCTCATCAAATTCAGCTTATACCCACAACAAATATCAACACCAACAACAAAAGCAACTACAGCTTATATACAATCGTACGTCAATCTGAGGCAAAATTCGCGCTACTCTAAATGATGGGGACGAGTAATTTGTTCGATAAGACGATGTTCGGTCCGATAGAAGATCTCACGACAATAAAAGACCATGTGTTACACCCATTACCGGATTACACCGAATTCTCGGATGTCGATCGCGACACACCATGGATTGAGAGGGCCTAGGGACTTCCGATGGAGGGCCCTTGGAGCATCGGAGGGGCCCGTCACTAGGTCATCGGCAGTTGGAGTCCTCGATCCGACCATGCTTGAGGCGTGCAACTGAGATTTTTGTGGGGGGGGGGGGGCTTGGGGCATGTGCCCCATGGTGCCCCGTGGTTAATCCGGCGTTGGCCGTAGCGCCTCTGTCTTGGCAAAATTGCCCTCGTGGCCCCCCACATGGCGTGTACCCATCTACATTAGCCTAGTCAATGCAGTATAGTTGGGCGTTAAACCCATTTCATTTCATTTCACAAATAATTATAAATAATTATGTATTTCAAATTAAACTTATGTATAGCATACTTGTGACAGTGAGCAAAAATACAACCGTTTGCTGGTTATCTGAGCAAACATGACAATATACTTTCAGCGAGAAAGTAACACATTTCTAACATGTTAATTTCTTTACAAAATGAATGCATAATTAAATATACAATCAAAAACTAACAAATTTAATTACCTTTGACTAATGTGTTATTTACAGTATTTATCGGATTACAACCTTAATATCGTTACAATCATTTGACTAGAACGAAATATTATGAATGTAAATTATTCCGATATACTTTAGATTAAATTTGCAGAAATATTTTCCTACCATAATATAATAATTTGATAATGTCTTACCTTGCAGCTCCATTGCTAGGAAACCAATTAATAGTTTGTCTCACAACCTTTGAAGAACATGTTGGGAGAGTAATTTTCCACGACTATTGACTTACTATTATTTGTACTGGGGTTTTCTATAGGATAGTATAGCACATCATTAATTACAATTGTCCATGCGAAATATTCTACGACAGTTTTATCACTGTTATTTGTGTGTTCAAGACTAATAGTAATACTGGTCTCCAGACTGTATAATGTATATTGCACATTACGGAATTGGAATCAACTCGTGAGCGTGGGTTTAGACACGCTTGTAACCATAGGTGGTATCACACGTCAGCCAACCCTTTTATATATACTTTACAACATCATTATATATGATATATCAAATTATTTAACGAATAAGAATTGTAAAAGATAATCATTAGCGGACAGAAGATATCATTTTCATGATGTAATTTTCTTTTTATGTTGGATAAATATTCTGGGTGTAGGTTATATTGTAAAATCTACAAATTTTATAAAAACTTTTACCATCATTGTATGCGGTCGATGTTTCTGAGTTTCGACTTGACCCAATATACAATCCCAGCGACTTTGGGCGAAACAAACTACATGTATCTTCAACAATACGTGTAAATTAAAGGTACAATATGGGAGGTTAGATATCGAGTTGGCACTTCTTACTAGTCTCGATTATCCATTTAATAATTAAATCAAGAAAAAAAGTTATGCAGTAAATCGGGTCATAATCTTCCAAAGATCACAGGCGAGCGATGCGACCGAGAGTTGATTATGGTCTGGATATGTTAATGAATGTCTTATTCATAATTTAGATAACATTTCAGGCCCTAAAGAAAGACATGCAATAAGCAGATTTAGCTCTTGCATAATGTATGTTTAATTGTTTGTTTTCAGTTTAGGTAGAGGCATTTGTGTCACCTTGCCTGTCCGTCCGTCACGAATTGGTTTGTGAACACAATAGTTATTGATGAATTCTTTCCAAATTTAGTGTGCGGCATTGTGGTCATGAAGAACCCTATCGGTATTCAGAGTTCCGTGACTTTCATTTCAGGAATTATGCCCGTCATTCGAAATTCTTGTAAACGCGATAGAGGCTACAATTTTTTTTTCAAATTTCGTGGGAGCCATTGCTAATGTCGAGCCCTATCGATAATCAGCATTCTGGGACTTCTCTTCTAGAGTTACCCCCCTTTGCCGAAAACATAGTGAACTCGATAATGGCTACAGTTTTTTTTTACGGATCTTTTTAAAATTTGGCGTGAAGCATTGGGGTCATAACGGGATGAACACTATTTGCGGGGTTAACTCCAGTTGCGGATGTGATAGAATCTACTGTTTTTGAGATATTTTTTCAAGCTTGTGCACACGATATAGAGCAAATTTCTTGAAGATCTATGATCCTTAGCAAGTTTGGTCAACATCTCATTTTTCCCTTTCTGATAATCTGCCGTCGAGACATAGTCGCTTTGTGGACACATTTCCACGCTTTGTGGGCCTTTTTGGGGAGTCTTTTGAACCCTAAAACAGACGACAATGGGTCACGAGGCTCATTATGGGGCAATATGAATGTGTATCAAATGATTCATATTCAATTTTCGAATTTGTATTGTGGTTTCTGATCAGTTATGTCCATGAACAGTCCAAATTGAATAGCGGTTGTTTACTAATTACTTCCACATTGTCTTGTGGTGCTTTTCTTTGTTAATTACAAATGACACACGTAACCTATATTTTCACGGCCAGATAGCAACATCAATATTAATTGAAATGGAGCAATATTGAAGTTTGAATTACGAATGATATAGAAAAATAGTTAGTTTGAACTTTAGCTCCTTTAATACATGTATATACGTTCAGTTTATTTTTACAATTTAAAGGGCTACTATTCAGCAAATGATAAACAGGGTGTGTCCATTCCCATGCCATATCTCACCACTATTCTATTGGTGTATGCTTTCGCCGCCTTTCGCTATATAATAGGAACACCACTCATGGTAATACTTTTTTACAATATTATCGTTTTATTGTTCAGTGTCTTTAATACCATATAATTTTGAAATATCTACGTATATTTCATGACTTATCCGCCTTTACTACAATCGTAATTCCACACTGTCCACAAATAATTTTTGGCCGTGGAACATGCACAAAAACTACCTTGGTCGATAATTAAACGTTATCATTATAAAAAAAAGATAATTATTATTTTAAGAAAACATTTCAGATTGGCTCCGGTAGACTATTCATTTATAGATTAAAAAGCATCTATATCAAGCAGTCTAATAGTCTGCCGATACAGTACAAAATATATTAGAAAACCAGAGACGGGATAACGGTCACCATATCATTTATTTGTATGTGTTGTGGAATTTTTGTAAGTTAGGCTTCTTGTGTTGAACCATTTTCGGACTCCGCCTTTACCAAGTAGGCCTACTCGAGGACACTTTAATTTTCCGATTTGTGGATACTTGTTCATAATGTTCTATTTTATACCAATCTATTCAGTGCATTATTATTGAGAGCAGTTTTCTGTACTGAACTTTCCCATGTTGGAGTTGAGAAATACAAACAATTTGAAATTAAATGAAATGGAGTTTGAAATCTTCCTTAACAGCTCCAAAGGTTGTAAAGAATATACAGGGACAACTACTGAGCGACGTTTCGACTAGGCTTCTCTAGCCATTTACATGAAATATAACAAGACAATTTATACCTGTAAACAACAAACATTTGGTTAATGCTGGCCAACCATATACACGATTCCAATTACCTTGAAGGAAACCTAACTTAATTAAAGTAATGTAATTATGATAGTGATCACGGTTGATGTAATTAGAAGTGTGTTCCTGGTTGGTCAGCAGTAACGTCGCTCAACAATAAACAGTAATTGTAGGGCCTATTCCATATATTTATGGCCTGTATATTCCAGTTCAACAACTAAATACCATTGGAACAATTTGGACTAATGAAGAAGGAATGAAATGGGGGTTAACGTCCTACTGTTCTGCTCCGGTGAGCTAATGAAGACGGGTTTTGAGGGGAATTTTGCCAGGACAGCGGCGGTACGGTCTATTCTTATTTCAAACTTACGGGGGTATTTTACAAGAGGTTTAATGGTGCTATTTATTTTATATATGGTGCAGTATATTATGATAATAATGCATTATTGGGTTATTATAAAAGATACAAAAACCGAGATAAATTCTACATCTGCAACACACATAGCGGGATATTTCCTTTTAAACAATATAGTGTGATTTGCCGTTCTGGGGCCGGTTGCTCAAAAATAAGTTATTTTAACGATCCGTTAAACTCTAATTATCCATTAGCTAAAGAATTGATTAAAGTTAATCCAGGAGACGACTGTTCATTGGCGGAATTTTAAATTTTTAAATTCAATGTACATGTATAACAACGTATGGAAGTTTGGATTAACAAGAAACTGAAAACAGCGGGTCAACTAACTGTGTAGTCTGTCCACAACACTTGGTTGAAGACAAAAAGATAATTTACTACAGAAACCACTATACAATACTTTATTTTTTCCTTTCAGAATGTTAACATCAATTTGTAGGGAAAATTATAGGATTTGCACCACAGAATATTTGGGGCCATTATTTTCTACAGACGCCCCAAATTCTGCAGAATACTATAGAATTTCATTCCAATAGAAATTGGAATAGCGACCCATCGCACACCCTCTAGAATGTTTTATAGAAAAATAAACTGGAAATCTACATGTATGACTTTATGCTACAGTCCACTAATGCCACCGTTAAACAGATAACGGAGCCCAACACCACCGTTAACTGCATAACGCCAAGTTAACGACACGTCAAAGTTAACGGGGCTCCAACAACAACCGTTTTCCACGTTAACGTAAATGACCTGTTAACTCCATGTTAACGGATCGTTAAAAGTTAATACAGCTTTGATGTGACAAATCTAAAACCTTAATAAACATAATACAACATCATCGAAAATATTTTTTTCTTAAAGTAGATGTGAATGCCACTTCAAAAGGCTCATTGAAATATACTTCTTACGCATAAATAGGGCGAAGCAAACTCCGAACAGTACCACTGTATAAAACAAGAATTCTGCTCCTACAGAAATACCTTTGGAGAAAAGATCTAGACCCAGAGTGGCGACCATATTCAAAAAGTAGAATTAAAATTAGTGATGTGCTTTTTTTATCCGTTTTAGACTAAATAAACATTTTCAATTTTATTAAACGTTTTAATAAATACTCCTCCAAATTCTTCAAGTATATTTAGTGTTTTCGACTAAAATCGTCTATTTTGTAGACCTTCGTATAGCTACTTTGGAAGACCCAAAACTATTCGCAGCCGAATTAAATTATTAAGTTTCAAAATAATTCTTAAAACTTATCTGTGTGAAAGAGCACATAAATGATTAATTAATCTGTCATTTTCTGTGTCCAATCTATAACAACAACTCTTTTTCAATGTCAATCAATATTTTATTTTTAATATTTGTGTTCATTTGACTTCCACGGATTACTTACATCCATGTTTCTTTTCGTCATTTTGTTTAAATTGTAAAGCGCTTTTAAGCACTCTTTGTGGAAATGGCGCTATGTAAAATGTCTCTTTCGGCGCGTAAAGGAATGATATTAAGGTTCACAGCTGGACGGGGGTAATGGTTAAACGTACCATAAAATGATTCATTGTTTCCTTTACAGACTGACAGATAAATAAATCTGAACTTATTTTATACATTTCTATTCTAATACATGTATATCTTAGAAGAAAATCTGAATAGCGGGGGATGTCGATCATACATCATCACGTCAAATTTCTTAATAAGAGCCGCTCATGGGAGAATTTTAATCAGCTGCTACTACTAAAGTCGTTTTGCTGCTTACCAGTTAGCCTTTTTTATTAATTTTCCTATGATCACCGAATATAACGATTGCGAAATGTCACAAGAGGAAGTTGGTCATTTGTTTTTGAAACAAATTTTGCAATCTCTGTGATCATCAAGGAAGTTCCAGCACTGAACATGTTCCTGGTTGCTAATCATAATCGACGATATTTCGAATGAGAAACTCGCAAAGACGGGATTTTTTGATATCGTGTTATTGGGATATTGCTTGAGATATTATAGACAAGGAAGAGTAAAAGTATACTACATCATTTAAACATGTGTTTAATAAGATAATTTACGATTCCTACCCACGTATCTCACTAAGCAATCAATAACTTATAAAAAGTCTTGCAAACGGAACCAACATTAAAACATTGGCCGGGAGCTTATTTTAACGCTTACTGTCAACATTTTTTTTCATTTTGATGCGTTTTTTTTATGTGCGTGTTTTTGTTTTTTTTAACTTTGGTTTTTGTCGGAATAATTTATCTAAAGACTCTTATGCTTCGGAGTGGATATCCGCCATCCATTTTATACAACAAACTTACATGTATAATTCTACTAGATTGTTTGTACTTTATTGAAAATACAGACCCCAGCCCCTTTTAATTCCCGATATCACCATCGTCGGATGCTGACGATAAACACTAATAAAAGGAGAACTGTATCAATCAGCGTTTGTAGCAGTTGTTATTTTCACATTTTTAATGAAAACAAGCCAACAGTGAGGCTGATGTCCCCCGCCGAAATCCCAAAATAAATAGAAGACACATATTAATTAATCGCACATTTATTTTTTTCAAACGTATCGAGCAATCAAACTGTACACGAAGTGTCATCCAAAAGTGTTTAATAAAGAAAAATGCTAAAACCGATGAGAAAAATGAAAATGTACCCTAGTTAGGGGGACCCTAAAGGCAGACAAAAGGGCCCCTCTGGCCAAGGGAAAGGGCCCTCGTGTTCTATACACTGTAACTGTCGAATCCATTACTAAATGAGAATGCAGTCATTGTATTGGCATAAAAATCATCAATCAAGATGAACCTAAGTTATCTTGTCCCAAAGTATCAACCTATCAAAATGCTCATCTTCGAACTCCATCAAGGCATTGACCTAATAAGCATATATACCAAGTTTGAACATTTTAACTCAATTAGAAGGAGAGTTATTGTGTTCCAAAGTCTCGACTACTCTAGACCAATCAAATTGCGTATCGCTCTGCTTACCTTGAGCAGAAAATGCTCATTATCGAACTTAGTCAAGGTATTACTGTAATGAAACTATACACCAAGTTTCATCACTCTCACTTAATTAGAACTAAAGTTATCGTGTCCCAAAGCATCAACCAATCAAATTGCTTATCTCTGCTTACCCTAAGTGGAAAATGCTCATCTTCGAACTCCATCAAGGCATTGACCTTATAAGCATATACACCAAGTTTGAACATTTTAACTCAATTAGAAGAAGAGTTACTGTGTTCCAAAGTCTCGACCAATCAAATTGCGTATCGCTCTGCTTACCCTGAGCAGAAAATGCTCATTATCGAACTTAGTCAAGGTATTTCTGTAATGAAACTATACACCAAGATTCATCACTCTCACTTAATTAGAACTAAAGTTATCGTGTCCCAAAGCATCAACCAATCAAATTGCTTATCTCTGCTTACCCTAAGCGGAAAATGCTCATCTTCAAATCTCCATCAAGGCATTGACCTAATAAGCATATACACCAAGTTTGAACATTTTAACTCAATTCGAAGGAGAGGTATTGTGTTCCAAAGTCTCGACCAATCAAATTGCATATCGCTCTGCTTACCCTGAGCAGAAAATGCTCATTATCGAACTTAGTCAAGGTATTACTGTAATGAAACTATACACCAAGTTTCATCACTCTCACTTAATTAGAACTAAAGTTATCGTGTCCCAAAGCATCAACCAATCAAATTGCTTATCTCTGCTTACCCTAAGCAGAAAATGCTCATCTTCGTACTCCATCAAGGCATTGACCTAATAAGCATATACACCAAGTTTGGGCATTTTAACTCAATTAGAAGGAGAGTTATTGTGTTCCAAAGTCTCGACCAATCAAATTGCGTATCGCTCTGCTTACCCTGAGCAGAAAATGCTCATTATCGAACTTAGTCAAGGTATTACTGTTATGAAACTATACACCAAGTTTCATCACTCTCACTTAATTAGAACTAAAGTTATCGTGTCCCAAAGCATCAACCAATCAAATTGCTTATCTCTGCTTACCCTAAGCGGAAAATGCTCATCTTCAAATCTCCATCAAGGCATTGACCTAATAAGCATATACACCAAGTTTGAACATTTTAACTCAATTAGAAGGAGAGTTATTGTGTTCCAAAGTCTCGACCAATCAAATTGCTCTGCTTACCCTGAGCAGAAAATGCTCATTATCGAACTTAGTCAAGGTATTACTGTAATGAAACTATACACTAAGTTTCATCACTCTCACTTAATTAGAACTAAAGTTATCGTGTCCCAAAGCATCAACCAATCAAATTGCTTATCTCTGCTTACCCTAAGCGGAAAATGCTCATCTTCGAACTCCATCAAGGCATTGACCTAATAAACACATACACCAAGTTTGAGCATTCTAGCTCAATTAGGAAGAGAGTTATTGTGTCCCAAAAAGTGTGACGGACAGACGGACAGACGGACAGACAGACAGACAGACAGACAGACAGACAGACGGACGGACGAACCCATTTTAATAGTCCCCCAACTTTCTTCGAAAGGCGGGGGACAATAAAAGGATGTCTGTTCATTGGAAATGACTTGAAATGATGTTTAACGTCCTACTGTTCTGCCCCTAACCTGGGCTAATTAAGACGGGCATACGCCATACAGTGTGCAATGAGGGAAATTTTGCCCGGGCAGCGGCGCCACGGCCTATTCTTATATCGAATTTCAACAGCAAGGGATCTTTTACGTGCACGCCAATGTGTACACGGGACCTCGATTTTTTGTCCCATCCAAGCGATTAGACAGTTGCTCCTGTCCCCGAACGACTAGACAGCTGTCCTTGTCATGCCCACCGTCATGCATCACTGACAACGGGGAACCACGCCGGAAAATCTGGATCGAACACCCGACCTCCAGTCTAGCGAGCCAGCGTCTTACCCACTTAGCCACGTGATCCCCTCTTCGTTTTTTTGGACGAAGTTGATATAGTTTAAGTACTTGGTATCATTACCCTTCTACCAGACATCGTCAAAAGATAGATAATATCGATTTTAACGAAAACGGATGGCGAATTACTCTCTGTCATTTTCTACACGTGTGTTTTAAAATAGAAGTGAACTTTAGAAAAATGCACTGCAAGTCATTATCCTTTATTTGTATTTTGAAATAAATTAAATGAAATGGGATTTAAAGTCCTTTCTGCTCCGACTGGGTTAATGAAGACGGGCATACACCAGTGTGCTATGAGAGAAATGTTGCCCGGACAACGGTACTATGGCCTACTCTTATATTGAATTCCAACTCCCAATGGGTCTCCTATATGCACGCCAATGTATTTAAGGGAGC
This sequence comes from Patella ulyssiponensis, assembly GCA_963678685.1. Taxonomy (NCBI): domain Eukaryota; kingdom Metazoa; phylum Mollusca; class Gastropoda; family Patellidae; genus Patella; species Patella ulyssiponensis. Next base: position 79,388,555 of record OY783226.1, on the reverse strand, counting down.
TCGCTTTTCGTGTCCTCCAAACGACAAGACAACTGTCTTTGTCGGGCATTCCTTCCTGCACCACTGACAAGGAGAATACTTGTCGGTATATCCCTATGAACTTTCTCGGCCAACACCGAGAGCAAACCCGCGACCTCCAAGATAGCGAGCCAGCGTCTTACCACTTAGCCACCTTGCCCCCCCCCCCATTTTGAAACGATCACCACAGAAATAAGAGAGTGTTGATTTAAAAATCAAAGTTAAAGATCATGACTAGAAACTAATATATCAATTGATCATACTTTTCCACTTAGGAAAAAAAGATCCGCGTCAGAAAGTAAGTGATTAACCTGTTTGAGTTAGATTAAAAGCGACTGCCATACAAGATATCCCCACCACATTTTTCAAGAAAAGGACAGAGAACAAGCTTTACAAAAAAACTTTTCGTTCGTACAATCAGGGATCAAAATCCATTATGTCACGCTCCGATATGCGACACTATCAAAAGGAACCACGATCTTTGGGATATAGATATATATTAAGTTTCATCAAACCGGATAATTATTGTGACCTTGGGAGCGCCCACAAGCTACAAAAAAGCCGATATGTGCGTACAGCTAGTTGAACCAACATCTTTGGAATATAAACATATATTTTAAGTTTCATCAAACCGGATATAAACTATGACCTCGAGAGTCTCCACAGCCTTACACTTTTTGCATACGAGGAGTGAACCTTTTCAAAAATCAAACCGTCATTTTAGGGTGCATTGGTGATATATTTGAACAGTTTTAAATTCAGAAAACTTAAGACTACGAGAGACAAAGAGAAAGAGAGGGGGGGGGGTAACGCCCAATCGATACAAATTAGGTCATTTCAAGACTTACATATGGTTCAATTTCATTTCAATGATTCGCTTGCGCGGAGGAGCCTTTTAGCAGTGGGAGTTTACTTGTCTTTAATACACTCATCTTCAATAGAAGGCTTGATCTCGCCTTAACTACGTACATCTTATCAAGTCCTTCACGTAATACCCTGCATATTTCGCCACTAAGTTCAATTGGGTAACAAGCCAAGCTTGGGAGCCTATCAGATCCGTCGGTCTTCGTGAATACCAAGTCTCGCGCTTATAGCGAAATTGTTTACATGTGACAATCGATTGCAAAGTTAAAAGATCGATCAATGTCAAGGTTACTGGTTTTCCGTGAGTTTCTCAATTTAAAAAAAACTTTAACGGCTGTATACTTGTTTGTTTACAGTGTGTTATGTGCCACGACCTCTGATTTGACAATGCTAATTAGTCACGTGTAAACACAACGGGCGCAAAAGTTCGGGAATTGCTGAGTACTGAAGCAACGGTTAGATAATGTAAAACTCGCGGACGTTGCTTAAGGAACATGTACTACACTAGGATCTGGAAGAGTTATTATATAACCCATGTTCTGAATGATGTGAGGGAATCGGGACCGTATTTGGGTGGTACATTACACCCCCAGGCGCCCCGAGAAATGACGCCCCTATGGGATTACTTACTAGCGACTTTGCTTGCGGCAGTAACTTGGGCATTATATTGGCGCCCACTGCTCTGCTGCACCCCGACTATATACGGCGTGGGGTGCACGGAACTGTGGGTAACCCACTAAAAACATCAACGCCGATTGGTTAATCGAAAGTCTGACGTCAAATTGTCAAAATCCGCTCGAATGGGCTTCTGCACACCCTTCCACTAAAACTGGTCAGATCTTCATGTAGTAGAGGCCATCGACAGTATAAAAGATAGGTTGCCAGGCAACGAAACATACGCCCACAACAGCTAAGTCGTCCGGGCAGTCAACAAGGATTGTTGCATATTGTTTCTTTTGTCAGTAAGGAGAACATTTACAACACGTGGTAATCTTATTACGAGTAATAACCCATTAAGTAATTATCAGAAATGATTAGAATAGTTTTGATGGTTTGTCTAAAGGCCTTCGTCCACAAGATATTTCAAAGTGATCAAGTGCCAGAAATTATCAGATATCACTGAAAAGCAAATAGGATTCTTCGTCTCATGACCCTAAACACTGTGTACAAATTTAAAGTCAATCGGATATTAACTTTAACCTTTAGAGCAGTCACAGGGTTTTTCAAAGTTATCAAGGGTCATAACTCTGGCAGTAATTATAGGATATCGCTGAAAATAAATAGGCTATTTTGTATCATGACCGTAAATAGTGTGTATAAATTTAAAGTCAATCGGATATTAACTTTAGATTTTTCAAAGTGATCAAGGGTCATAACTCTAGAGAGAAAGAGAGAAATGGGGTTTAACGTCCACTCGACACAACTAGGTCATTTCGGGACTACATAACTCTAGCAGTAATTATCGGATATTGCTGAAAATCAATAGGCTTCTTCGTCGCACGACCTTAAACACCGTGTATAAATTTAAAGTCAATCGGATATTAACTTGAGCCTCTAGAGCGTTCACAAGAAATTGTGGACGGACGGACGGACCGACAGACGGACGGACGGGGGCGACGGCAATATACGACCACATTTCAATGTGGGCCTATAAAAACGAAACGAAATATAAATCTGTATTTCAACCTTGTTTCAAACTGAGCTCGATATGTTTACATCTTGAGTAGCTGTTTATTAGGGTCAGCTTAATGTTTTGACCGAGTTCCATGTTAATGAAAAAGTACATTTTTGCTTAGCTTATATAGAGTGCTAAGCAATTTTATATAATTGTTTTTATTATTTAGGGATTGTGTTTTAAGGTCTGCTTCCCCTCCATGGCATCATTATTTGCCCCCTCACCATAGCCGTCTTAACGTATGGGCACACTAAGCTAATCTATATGTTATGTTGTGACTTGTTTAAAGACTATCCACATTTTTTCGTCCCCGTTAGTGCTTGTGTAAATAATTGCCCCAGTGCTATTACGGCCCTGCCTCACACCCGCTTTTGGTACACCAAAAAGAATCCCTTTTACCAGAAAAGCCCAATGCACCCAAAAAACACCATAGCATGCTTAACCTTTCATGAACACCTCACACTACTTGTAATTATCTGTCATTAATTGATTAAGCCGAATTTGTTCACTAAACTAAGCAATGTTATCACTGGGTTACAATCATTTGCAATATGGCTTCTAAACTGTGCTCTGGAAATTGTAAACGTATTCTTCCCCTAGAAATGGTTCCGCCTTACTCCAGTTGCAGTTTAAGTTACAAGTATAGTAACTAATTCTTCCCCCCTTTTTTAGATTCAACAAGGCTTCAAGCTATTTAGCAGCCACAGGGCCTTGTGGAGCTACTTATTATCTGGCATCAGCTTGTTTTTAGAGGAGGCACGCTGGTTTACACAAACACGGTGGATGGACAACACGTTGGGGTGAATCGAAAACAATCCTACTTCCAATATACACTAACAGACATTTCTATGCGCCCATATTTAATGTGGACATATATGGTTGTCACCTCTGTCAAATATTCCACAATTTCTTGTGAAAAACATTAGTCTATATATTTTTAATCACATTTTGATGCAACTTGGTATGTAGATTTACAATACATGCATGAGATCTCAAATTATTTGATATACAAATGCCACTCAATAGTTAACAGCATGATTTTAGACTTATTTTTAAATTATGATAATTTTAATACAGTGATATAATAATATTCTTAACGTAGATTTTAACATGGAGCAAAGCAAGGCATACATTCTCTTATTAGTATCTGAACCAGTCTTAATAAGTCTGCTTTAATGTATGGGCTTCAGTCTGTGCTTTTCCTTGAACTTGGGTCATATCCATCATGTATGCAGAAGTCTTCAGATTTCAACTTAGAACAGAAGACCAATGAAAACAATCACCCATGATTTCTATGTAAATTGGGCAATGGTTAATGACAATGATCAATGTGGGAATCTGAAATTCTAAATTTTTATGAACTATCAGATGAGCATCGTAGGCCTTACTTATTACGCTGCTGGCAGAAATTTTTTTGTCATTTTACAAAATGCCAGGAAAGGTTATTTTAACATGTAGATTCGCTGCTGAATTTCTGGCTAAATTGGGAGGAAAAGACAATCATTCTTGAAAACAACTTCAAGTAGTGACAGTTAGAATCATCTTGGCGTGTGTAAGATTGTCAGTACACCACCAATCCATCAAACATTTATATGTCCACTTGATGGAAACAATATACAAAGAAACATGCCACCAACGCCATAGACTATAACGGTTTCTCGAACATCATTTGGTTGAGTATTTACTTTGTTGGTTTGGATTTTATATTTATTTTTGGTTGATGGGGTTTTAAAAAAAATGTAACAATAACAGTATATTTCTTTAATGTACAAAATAAGTTATAGTGCCTGTTATATTACGAGTATTTCGATCCAACATATTTCTGATACATAGCATAGTCTTTGTCTGTTGGTGGACCAGCACCATATTTTCCTCTCTCTATATATGAATGGTAAATATCTTTAGAATGCCGACTAATTGGTGGAATTTCAACATGGAATGAACTGTCAAGCTTGTAAGCACTAATAGGAAATCTGTAACAAAAGAAGCAGATTCACCAAGTAATAAGACTATACTAAACACTAAACTGATTAGCCAGACAAATTTACAATTTATAGATATACATCCAATTATAACAAAATGAAAACCTGTGGCTCGTTTAATGAGGTGTATAAAATGTACTTGTTTTCTCGGTACTTAATTCTTTACAACAATCTGATTAAAGTACACATCTATATTTCGTTTCGTTTTTTTATACTTTCGATGGTCTACACTACATGAAGATCTGACCAGTTGAAGCGATAGGTTGTGTCAGAGGTCATACAAGTGGCTTTTGACCCTATGACTTCAGTCATTTGATTAACCAATCAATGTTTCTAGTGGATTACCCGTTCTCCACACGCCTAAAGCTCGCCCTAACAGACCGTTTCATAGGCTAATCCTGCACATCATCCAGAACACGTCAATGATAACAACTTTTCCAGATCCTAGACTAGTAAAGACAAGTAAAACAAAATTTTGAACGATAAAAAAAGAAAGGAAATAGGATCTGTGTTTTAATCAGATTGTTCTTTAATGTTTATACTTTCACTTTTAAATTACTAACTCCTCACCAAGGGAAATGTAACATGTCTCCTCGTTCAGTTGTTATTCTAGATATATATTTAATTGACACGTATACCATCTCCCTGGTTATGTCTACTACATCGTCAACATCACATGCATTTTGCATACGGGTAGTACATTCTCATAGTTTGGATGCATACGGGTAGTACATTCTCATAATTTGGATGCAGCTATGGCGGGTGTTACCACTGTTTTGTGTGTCGTGTATTTTGTACAAGGTGAATAGTCCATTTGGCAATTACACTTTTGCCTATAACATTTTTATAGGACTTCAAATTTTGTCTAATGGTTTGGATTGTTTTTGTTTTTTTTATTTATTAAACTTATCAAAACAGAAAAATTATACAACTTACAATTCAATAGATGGTAAAAGTTGAGAACATGGCGTCTGTTCTTTTGTCTCTTCTAATTGGTCATTTACACTTCCTAATTCAACGTACCTTTATAATTACAAATATAGAAATTGGACCAAAAGGACAAAGATGCATTCTATCAAAATAAGATAAAAAGCTGGTCATTCTTGCTATAACAGTTCAAAAATAGATTTCACTCCAATTACTTTATTCTTAGCAATGTTGTGGGTGTTTAAAATTTTGACAATAAATAGCTGATTGTAAAGTACCATTGCCATATTATAAAGCAAAGCCATGAATGTCAGTCTTTTTATTGGGTGATGTTTATTTTAACATTAACCGATTATATGGTGTGTATCTCTAATCAATTCAATATCTCAACTATCTGATGGTCTAGACTCTAGAGCAGTGATTCTCAACCAGTTTGCACCGTGATCTTACTACGTGTGTCGTGAAATTTTGAACGGCACACTAAGAAAATGTGAAAAATAAACCAAGTGTTCCCAATTGAGTATTCACTGGTGTTCATAGCTGTGTTTTTCTTCATTTCGTTTGAGTCATTCTATGTGTCTATGACTAGTGTGCTGCTGACTTACTACATGTATGTTTTTATTTTGCAAAATTCAGATATTTTTCATATATATTTAGCCAGGTGTGCTGCTATTTTTCATATGTTCCAATGTGTTCTGTTGTCAAAAAAAAGGTTGAGAACCACTGGTCTAGAGAGTTGATTAGGAACTTGATTATGTCATGTAAATAATTGTGTAATAATGATTTATATATCACTTTAGAAGCCAGACAAAAAAACCTGCAATAGACAGGTTTAGCTTTCACATAATGCATCTTTAATCTAATCCTAAATTCATAACCAACCCTCATCTGAAAAATGATTATATCTTTCCAGATACTTCACAGGTAGCTGATTTGCATTTTTTAATGTAACCACCATTCTGTAAAAATATTTTAAACAACAAATGGATAGATGTGTTTAGCAGGAAATAGAACCAACAGTGGTTTATCCTGGCCATTAGCAGCATCATATTTTCTGATATAAATCACTTAGTGACTCAAACATATCATCTAATTATGCTTGCAGGAATATACTGAGATTTTAAAATATATTACTGACCTTTCATATAACTTCTGGTTACGTTTGGTAGGTTCAGTAATATCAGTTCTATATACTTGCTTCATTGATGGAAAGAGATCCTATAATCAGTGAAAATTCAAAAAAATATGCATTAATATTTGCCATTTATACACAGTCAAAAACAAGATGAATGTGGTTCTCCACTTTTTAGTTCCTGATTTTGGTAAAGAATAACAATTTAGCTTACTTAATGTAATTCCATGAACCTGATATCATGCAAATATTTGTTCTTTTATACACATTCCACTTAAGACATTTTAAGGGAACATTTGGATAAATGAATATACTACATTGTGGTTGCTCCCCAAGATCATGTATTAACCACAAAATCATTTATGTAACATCAATTAAAATATCAAATTTTCACTGTTTTATCCACACCAATGTCCTCAGATTGATTATTTAACATTTAATTAAGGAAACAAAATCAAAATATCTACAGTAGATAATATCCCATCTAGAATTCAATCAGAATGAAAGCAGGCCTGTCAATAAATTTTCGCGAACAAACAAAATGGTGGCGTGCTTATTACATAGCTTGCAGAGATTGGTGAAATTTCAATTACACATGTCTTTGTAAACAAGCCTGGAAAAAAGGCACCGCCGCACCTATCACTGACAATGTCAGGCACAGATTCAGGCTTTGTCAGGCATAAACCTCTGGTGCCTGTCATTTTGTCAGGCACTGATTTGTCTTTTTTAAGATTATTGTTAATACATGTCCGGCATTAAATTGAAAATGTCAGGTACTATTTTATTAGTACCTGACATTTTGTCAGATACATCTAAAACCATTATTTGCAGGCCTGTTTGTAAAAACTGAACGAAATTGGACCATTTTTCAAGTGACAGTATACAAGGGATTAATATAGCACTAATTCATGCATCAAGGCTTTAATTATAATCCTTATGAATAATAAGTGAATAACATACTGAAAATGATGTGTAGCTTAAATCTATATCACTGTCATCAGAATTAGATGTTTCCGATAAACATACTTCTCCTTCTACATCTGAGTCCTCACTACTACTAGTACTACCTTCTGATCCTACTGATGTTGTCGAATCTTTACCACTCACATTAGGGTTCCTATTATTAGATCTAGAATCAACACTTTTAAAAAAACAAAAACAAAGATCAGTTCCACATAGGATCAGATGTCAAATCCAGGGGTTATAACTTTGTGCATAATTATCAGAAATACTTCTTCAACGTACCTAATATAAATGAAATGAAATGAAATGGAGTTTAACGTCCTACTGTTCTGCTCCTAAACTGGTCAAATGAAGACAGGTATACGCCATACAGTGTACTATGAGGGAAATTTTGCCCGGGTGGCGGTACCATGGCCTACTCTTATATCAAATTCAAACTGCCAAGAGATATTTTAAGTGCACGCCAATGTGTACTCAGGCCCCCCAGTCCTGCCTCAATGACAAGGGGAAACCACACCATAAAATCTAGATGGACTACCTCGGCCAACCAAGGAATTGAACACCCGATCACTAGGCTAGCAAGCCTGCGTCTTACCCACTTAACCATCGTAACCCCCGATCTTAACTAATATCAATCAAATTAAAATGAAACTAAAATTTTGGAATGTTTTAGTGTTAACAGCTAATTAGAAACCAATCCACACACCATTTCAAGTAGCATATAATAAAATAAACCTACTGAATGGATTAATGGATTAGTGCATTGATTATTAAATAACATAAAAAATAAAATCTAGTTATTGATCTGGAGGGATAACATGTGCACTACTAATTAAAAAACATATCAATTTTCTTCTTTATACTGACATTAAGATCTCTTTAATAGTGAAATAAATAATTTACTTTACAGTGTAGAAGTTTGCACCATTAAAACCCAATCCTAATGACTCATTACATAAAAAATATTTCACTAGATGTGATTTTGCTCTACTTTAAAATACTAAATCACATAAAACATAATTTGCTGTAATTCTATCAAACTCACTTTAACCCAGTTGCTTCACTTGTTTGGTTTGAAATTACCCTAACAGAAAATGGACTGATGTCTCTTGCTCCCTTCGGCATGATGTTTCTACAAGAACACAAGCAGACATAAAAGAATTATTAAATTTCTTTCCAAACACATATTGAGAAATCCTTGAAAGTAATCATCTTTTTTTCTACTAAAGCAGTTTTGAAAATGTCTATTTAAATAAGAAAAGATACAAAGACTATAAAATCTAAGATACCAAAAATGATTCACTCCTTCAAGTCTTTACACTTTGGAGATTTCATCCACACTGATGAATTTGTAAGACTTTGTTTCAGTACATGAAGCCTTCCTAATATAATCATAATATCACACAGAAATATTTAAAATTCATTAAAAGTAAAGTTGTGGTAAAAACCAGAAAAGTGCGTCATAATATTTAACATATGCCTCTAATCAAAGTTCAGCAAAAAATTAGTTTGAACGTTACTTCTGGTAAACCATCTTTGAACTAAATACTGTGAAACAGTGTCAAGGTTCATTAGGTACCGGGTTTGGATCAGTTCCTAATGGGGTTATAATGAAACTTCATCAATTATGTATAAAGACGACATATTTTAGAATTGCACAGGTCAAAAATATAAACAGGACCACCACACAAGCTAATTTGTACATGCAGTCTACAAGGGTTGTCAGTGTCACATATATTTATTATATTGCAAGTAATGGATGGGAACATTAACAAGACACTAAAAACTGATCAGGAGTAACAACCCATGAAGTAATCATCAGGACTAATTAAAATTTTAATGGCTTCTATTGTGCCTACACTTATTATACAAATCATATAGCAGTTATTACATAATAACTTAAACTGTCCTATTTATCATTGAAAAATCAATAGAATTCTTCATTTAATGAACAGATAAAAAAATTTAGCCTCTAAAGTGAACGAATGATCTTAAAAATTTATCAAGTGTATTAACTTAAAATTTAAAAATCCCAAAATATAATAAGTCTGAGGGTGCTTATCAGAAATCATTGAAAATCAATAGGATTCATGGTCTTATGTAGTTTAACTCTGTGCATTAAAAAAATCTGAAAATAAATAAATATCGGAAATCAGTGAATTTAAATAGGATCATGTTAATTGTATAATAACTAGAGAGTCTACAAGCAATTGTGGACAACACACATATGAACAGACAGGGCTAATGACAATATATGACCCCATTCTTTCTATTTTTCTAGACAGTTCTCATAGCGTAAACAACTACACAATTATATATCTAGACATGCATTGTTTAGCTAGTTTTTGTCTTCAATATTACTTTATTAAGCTTTAGAATAACATGCCTAATAGAGCTAGAATGTTTATAACATGTTAATTCTTCTAATACTGTAAATGTCCACGGTTTATAATATTCAGCAAATTCATTCAGTCTTTCATCACTGTCAGTACTTTCTACCATTAAAAACAATTCTTCTGTTGTTTTCATTTCTAATAAAAGAGAAAATATTTAGTGATAACACGTTAGTTTATATTAGCATACCAGTTTCATAATAAATTAAATGTCAAGCTTAAAATACAACAATCAATGCTCCTGTGCATTGAGTGTGCATTTAACATATTATTTGTTACTTTGTTCATCGATTTCAACCTTATTTTGTTTATAGGTCACTTGATCAAAACAACATGGAGGCGTTACTTAAATCTACGCATTAAATCTGTAACAAATGTGTTGCTTAAAAACAAGACCTCCAGTATATGCAGCTTTCTATTTTTTCCGAAGTTGTTCTAAGTTGTCTGTTATGAATAGGGAAAAAGAAGATACCCCCAAAGAAATTTTGTTTAACTTTTTAAGCTATTGAATTGAAAATGGTACATTTAGTTAGGAAATGTAATAAACCAGGGAAAACTAAAATTTAAAAAAAGTTGTTGCTAAGGTAACACATTTTTTGGGAAAAAAGTATGAAAAATGTAGGTACCCCACATCTCTAACAAATTAAGATAGCGTCACCAAAATTTCAAGATATACAAACAAATGCCTACCCCAGAATCGGACAGTAAGCAATTTGAATTATCATTAATATCTCAAAAGTTATTTCTTCAAAGACAAAAACTGAGGTGAGGCAAATATTTTAAACACAATTTTCCAAGAAACTATAAAAATTATAGAGAAAAGCATTCCAGAATGAGACATTTATTTTATATAGTGCCAGAGATATGGTGAAACTCCCTTTTTCATACTTTTTTTAAATGTTCGTTTTCCCTTGTTCATTCAATTTCCAAATTACTTGTTACATTTTCAATTTAATAGCATTAAAAATTTTTTTTAAATTTTCAGGTAGCCTCCCACCTTCAATTAAATTAAAAAATTTCCAGAGCCACTTCTAGTGAAATGTCAATACTGATTATTACCTTCTTCACATGATAAAGGAAGATGTTGTATGATACATGTATCCCACCATTGAGAATATCTGCGGAAAAAATATATAACCATCACATGTTTATTGTTAATTAAGGATGTCTGAAAAAAACAGACAGTATCAAAAGAGGAAATTATTTTATCAAAGTTGTAGCATTATGATCTATTCAAACACGATTAAAAGTTCTTTATTCTTCAAACATATAATTCAACATGCCAGTCCAAAGACGTTATTCATGTAAAAGAGAGACAAGCTTCTAATTAATTACCTAGTGCCCTAATAATTAATTACTCTAAACTGTCTGGGGTTACCAAACAATGATCAGCCCCAATTAGCGGCATATGTTCATTAATCACTAAGTTCTGTTAAAGGTTTATATGCCATATCATTTTTTAATTGTATCATTATAAATCAGAGTCAAAACCTCACTCGTAAATAACTATTAATTGTATTCCATAGAGTTGTATTTGTCTTTGTGAAATTTTACATGTTACTTAAAGGAGGCAAGTCTTTCACTCAACATCATCTTCGACATCACAAACACGACTTACTTACTTACACGAATCAAGGTGCCGGAATGCTTGCGAGCACTATTTATAATGAAGCGACTCGATGAACGAGGCTAGACATATCCCGCAAGGGAATACTACTGGTCTAGATGCCAAATACTGTCACTATGATTTTGCGACACATTACTGATTAGAAATTACGGTAAAAACTGAAACGATTGGATGTAAATAAGTTTATATACATTCATATTACATTATTATTATTATATGCATTGCAACACATTTGTGTCCATTTTTAGGTTCCAAAAAAATAACAATTTAGTTCCTTTAAAAGTATATTGTCCTTTAGTTTAGATTTATTAACACCAAAAGTCTTCTGCAACTAGTAAATATTGTGTAATCAGCGCTACGGGGAAAACAACCAATTGTTGATATCAAACTTTAATTGCCAATGAGATTTGATGGTGATGTTTAATTTTCATCAAATGTCTAGATACGTCTGCTGTTAGGGCAGGCCATTACAATTTTTAGGTGCATGGCATGAGATGACTTGACACCAGTAACCTACTTCCAGAAATTGATGGTGGCAGGAACTGCCAGTGAGTTCTCTAAGAAAGTTGAATCTTGCAAAATACCCTACTTAGCCCAGGGCACCTTTCATAAAACTAAAATAACCCCATTAGTATTACTCAAATAAAAGTATGGTCCTGTCTTGCGATAGGAGAAATTATTGATTATTTCAAATGTGTCCCTATAAGTTTACATATTTCATAGTTTTTATCTCGTGTCTTTACAGATATTTTAGACAATATATTATCAACAAAGGTACAAAAACTTACAATTTGTTTGTATTTCGGACAAGTTTTGTACAATTTCTATTGTGTAAATAATAATCAGTAGATAATTCCCAGATGTTCTGTTTATCTTCTTGTGGTGTAAACACACCCAAAAATAGATTCATTGACTGCTGTTTCTCTAAATCTGTTGATTTTAAAAATTATTATTAGAATATACAACCAGTGGCTGCCAGTCAAGATACGTCCACATTTTACAAGAGATGGATAAAGAACAAGCTAAACAAAAAGCGATTTTTCGTAAATCAAGGGCCATAATTCAGGAAGTTACAATCTAATATGCGAGAATATATTGACAGGAACCAAGATCTTTGGATTATAAACATATACACATACTTCAATGTTCATCACAATCAGATCAAAATTGTGGTATCGAGAGAGTTTTTCGCAAAGTGTCATTACAGGGGCCATTATGTCTGGCAGTTTTGGCCCGATTTTCTTGAACTTCAGACTCAAGCATCACTACAGTGTACAGTGATATATTCAAACATCCTTTTAAATCGGATAATAATTATGACCTCTAGAGGGACCACAAGCTAAAAACGAGATCAATTCCACAAGGGATGATCCAATATATGCAAATATCGACAGGAACAACGACCTTTGGGTTATAAACATGCATTTCAAGTTTCATCAAAATCAGATGAAAATTATGACACCTAGAGTGTCCACAAGCTAAAAACATGATTTTTTGTACAATCAGGGGCAATAATCAATGAAGATATGGCAGATATATGCCAATATCGAAATGAACCAAGATCTTTGGGAGATAGACCTACATTTTAAGTTTTGTCAAAATCAAATAAAAATTGTGACCTGTAGAGAGTTTACAAACACATTGTGGACGAAAGGACAGGGATGCCACAATATACGTCAACATTCATTTGATCATGAATGACTCTTTTAATTTTGATTGTGTCAGTAGTGATAAGCCCCCTGTGATCTAAACCTGTGTTTACAACAGCAAGGCTAATAAAACACTTAAAAATGGGTTGCCAGGCAACGAAACATACGCCCACACAGCAGCTAAATCGTCCGGGCAGTCAACAAGAAAATCATTAGAAATTGTTTGGTTTTTATAAAGTTCTGCCCCATGCTAACGTTAAGTATACGAACCATTTAATATTATGGATTTAGCTGTTCAATTATCGATTTTCAAGAAATTCACACTCAACCATCATTAATGTGTAACGGGGATATAGTCACGAAATTTTCACGAAATTCAAACTCAACATCCATAACCATGTAACGGTGATATAATCGAACGTTTTTTTAAATCAGATAACAATTTTGACATCCAGAGGGACCACAAGCTAAAAAGGGCGATTAATCGGACATTCTGGGGACATAATTCAGGAAGTTACGATCTGATGGGCGCAAGGAACCAAAGAACCAAGATCTTTGGGTTATAAACATACATGTCAAGTTTCATCAAAATCGGTTCAAAATTGTGACCTCTACACTGTTCACAAGCTAAAAATGTGATTTTTCGTACAATTAGGAGCCATAACCCATGAAGTTACAGTCCGATACATGCCAATATCAAAAGGAACCGAGATCTTAGGGTGATAAACCTATATTTTAAGTTTCATTGAAATTAGATAAAAATTGTGACCTGTAGACTGTTCACAAACAATCGTGGACGGACGGACGAACAGGGGCGACGACAATATACGTCCACATGAAAATGTGGGCGTATAAAAATTACTGATCAAAATTATATTGATTTGGTAAAAAGAAAATGTATTTCAAACAATAACTGAAACTGACTGAAAATAATAAAATTCTATTTAAAACAATACAATGTACACAACTAAATTAGCATTTTAAAACTGATACTGGTAGCTTTCCAACTTTTCTGATCTTTTAGAGGTATGTAGTAACTGGATAGAGCAGTACACTATAACACATACTTATGGAAGAACAATTATTGATTTATTGAGAGAATACTATTTGAAATAAATCAGTAATTGTTCTTCCATAAAACTCTGGCTATAATACCTATTCATGACTACTTGTGTGGATGCCCATGAAATGCCATTGCCCCTGAGTACTGAGAAACCCTTGCCACACCACTGGTAACCAGTAACAGATTTAGATCTTTAATAAGGAAAATCTTAGTAAAACTAATAATTGGAACAGGTACCTACCTGAAAAAGCATTACTATAATATCTAGACAAGGTCTGCATTATATCTCTGGAATGTTCTGTCCATGGAGCTATTTTACGATAACCTTTAATACGATGTACTAACTGTGATCCTCCATATTGTAGAGCGACTGTATCACCATGATCTTCATATAACATCTCTAGCATTCTGTATTTAAAAAATATTATCCTGTAATTCAATTTCTCAAAAATATTTGAAAACTCCTATTAACGTAACAAAATTGGGCTCATACTCCCTGATAACAAAATTTCACACAAAGTTTGTTAAAGTTTTCTTTGGTAGGCACCACAGTTAGGTAGTCTGGGCAGTCAAAAAGTGTTCGCATATATTTTCTTTCGTCACGAGAACATTTACAAAATCTGATTACGGGTAATAACAAATGAAGTAATTTTCAGAAAATATTAGAATTTGTTTTGATTATTTGTCTCATGACCTTAAAAACAATTTATATCAACTTTAGCCTCAGAGTGAATATACGCACAGGGCGACAACAATATACGATCACATTTCGATGTGGGTGAATTAAAACTCTACACTGTATAAGAAACATAGCACATATGCGGTATATTTGTTAAGGAAAAAAGTAAATTGCATGTACAGAAACACCTTTGTATGTGTTTCAGTTAGTTTGATCCATATATATGTAACAAAACAATGACAACATAAAAGTAACAAAGCAGTTTTAGTGTCAACATTACCACTTCTCATTTTCTTTTTGCAGTAGAAGTGACAAGCAGTAATGTCGTCTGTCCAATCTTGTGGGTTTTCTCTGGGTCCTTCGGTCTCCTTCAATTGCTAAAGACCTGTACATGCAAGCGTATTATTGAAATAAAATTGAACCATATGTTAGTATCGAAATGACCTAGATTGCGTTGAGTGGACATTAAACCCTATTCTCTTTCTCTGTTTTTTTGTAGTCTAATGTATTGAACTTTACCTGACACAATCACTATCAAAATCTAATTCTGGATCTTCCAGAACTCCTAATACATATAACTAAAATAGAAAACATATTAATATTTATAAATGGCAATTTCTTTACATTAAACGTATCTAAATATATTTCTATACAATAAAAGTTATTGGAATTACTTCTATTTATGTTTTTATTTCATATAAATGTGTGTTCACAGACTGATATTTCCTATTAATGATAAACTTGTGATACCTGATATGCTAGAGCACATTTTCCAACAGCAAATTGTGCTGTATTAGTTCTGTCTAAACAATCAACACAATTTGTTCTAACTACACCATTTTGACGACATCCGTTTTTAGACCAGGTTCCATTTATACCTTTCAGCCTAATACAATATCATCAATTTAACAAAATAATTATTGAAGATTCATACAGTGTATAATCAAAGACAATGGAGGAATAATCTCTTTTGATTTACAAAATGTAGATAATTTCTAGTTACAATAATCTGATGAGACGTCTGAAGGAGACGGAACAACATAATAAGCAACTTTGGCATTAACATGGAAATTGTGTTATTTAAAGTCTCACGTTGAGTAGTTATTAAGAAAACCAGAAATATAGACAAATAATCAAAATCAACGAATACAATAAGTTTTTTTAACAGTTTTGCCTTTAATTACATGGAAAAGCAAATGATCAAACTAGATTTGAAAAGTAAAGCTTACATCTTATCATTTTGAATACTACCCTGATGATTGGAGGGTAGTTGAAGATAAAAACCAGTCTGCCTAAGACAATATTTGGCTATTTTTTCCAATCTGACTAAGACATCAGCTGTTTTCCTACAAATAAACATAGACATGGCTTTTGTCAAGCTGTTATACCCCCATCACCTGTGCTCCATCTAAAATCATTTTCAACAAAATATGATGATGAATTATGTACTTGCAAAAACGGAAAAGTGCAATTTGACGATCTGATCGGGTGATTACGTGTTCTTTTCAACTGTGTCAAGCCACAAGAATTGTTTAGAGCTAATTGCAGCATTTAACGAACTTGCAAAAGTGCTTTGAAATCAACTATACTGTCACATTACATATCTACTAAATTCAAACCGATTCGGCAAGTCAAAAAAATGTCTTTGACCTCTATTACAAAATGTTTTGAAATATACCATCAAATTGTTCTTTCAGTAAGGTTTCAATATGCCCCGAAAAACAATTCCACAATTTCTTTTTATATCCATTACAAACTCTAATCTATATCATTTTCACAGGCTTTACCAGCAAAAATGTGAAAGAAAAGCTAACTAGGCAATGTGGTGATAATTCAAAAATTTACCATCAAAACAGTTACTAATCTCACTGAGTTTCAAAACTATAAAAGTAAACTATCGAATAACTTTGTAATTCACAATCGAAAAATTCTAAATTTCAATTGAGTATCTCTTTAGCTCCTAGTTTTCAAACATTCCACGACGAATTTGTCCTGTATCATTTTCACAAGATTTAAAAGTTTTGATATGGTTTTCCTTACTACCAATTCAACAAACTTTGGAAGAAGTGAAAATGAGTTTAATGCCCTACTATTCTGCATCAATAATGAAGACGGTCATACACCATGATGAACCTAGGTGACAACAATATACGTCCTTATTAAATGGGTGTATATAAAAATACATTACGCATGACTTATCACCAAATATGTCTGTATAAATGATTCCAACATACATTTTCCATCAAGATACCATCAAGAATTTAATGTATGATCAAAAATATCTTGATACTTTTAATGAATTTACAGTTAAAATCGAATCTGTGTCTGTATGGAAATTTTTAGTAAAGTGACATTGTATACTACAACATTAACAGATGATTTCATATATATCAACTAACCTTTTACTAACATGAGCCATATCAAATCCTATATATTGTATAACATGCTGTGGGGGGAGAAATTGATTCAGGTATTTTATAGTCTCCATTAACTCTTCTTTCAGGATACTTTCATGTGGTTTTTTCTCTCTTCTCTACAAATAGATATCAAATGACATATCATCATGTTTCTTCTTCTACTTCATATTGGTTTTTTTATTCTAATTTAACTTTTAAATGTAGGTTCAAAGATTTTTTTCTTATTATTCATTTTTTTAAATTTTGATTTCAGTCAGAAGTTGCAGCCAAAACAACTGTGCATGGTGTGAATATTCTGAAATCAATCTATTTGTTAAATATAAATTGGGTCTTTTTTGACAAACAGACAGTGTTTTACGGATGGGACAGAAAATAACCTCAGACTGCCCATATATGATCAACCCGACATCTACTGATAACTAATATCAGAAAGTTCAGTCCAAATGACAGGTTTTCCACTGAAATAGGTACTGGACGTTACTATACTCAATAGTTCATGGTGTAACTTGTTTGTTGATGTACCAAAATATGTCAGTATTACTTTTCACAGTTCTAGTTCATCTTTACTTAATATTTCTAACATTAGCACTATAGAGCTCCCTACCTTACTTTGACAGTGAAGGCTTGACTAGATTTAATACCATTATAGGAGCACACCACTTTACTTTGACTAGATTTAATACTATGTATAATAGGAGCATGCTACTTTAACTTGACTAGATAATACTATTATAGGAGCACACCACTTTACTTTGACTAGATTTAATACTATAATAGGAGCATGCTACTTTAACTTGACTAGATAATACTATAATAGGAGCTAACCACTTTCAGTTGACTAGTTTTAATACTATAATAGGAGCATGCTACTTTAACTTGACTAGATAATACTATAATCGGAGCTCACCACTTTAACTTGACTAGTTTTAACACTCTACTTTTCCTTGACTAGATTTAAAGTTACATTATGGGAGATAATATAAAGAGTTAGCAGTTCTCACTATAATAGTTAAAAACTATATAGTGTAAATGTAATTTGCTGAAAATTTCAGTCAAATTGATCCACTATAGGCCGAGAACGGAGAGTGTGAAATTTCTGAATAGCTTCGGTCATCATTATTAAAATCATTAATAAAAACAGAGTAGTCTCGATTATCCAATGTTGTGATTTAATTACAATGGCCGTTCAGTGGCATATTTGAATCTAATCCAGCTTACATCGAAGGCTAGCCTTGGCAGTGAGAGTTTATTATGGTCTGGATAAGTTAATTAATGTCTAATTAATAATTTAGATAACATTTCAGGCCTAAAGAAAGACACGTAATAGGCAGATTTTGCTCTTGCATAATGCAAGTGTAATACTATTAAAAAAGCATCGCACTTTACCTAGACTAGATTTAATACTATTATAGAAGCACCCCACTTTACCTTAACTAAATTTAATACTATTATTGGAGCACCATATCTTTTTAATATCTGATTAAAATGTAAACCAGCAATATCAGCATAGGGATCTTTCTTGTCCACTGTAAATGTTAAAGTATAATTATCACTTTTGATGGTTTCTAATTAATTATCTCTCATTGTTTTTATTGTTCCATACATTATATCTTCACTATATCATGGTTGTTATTTTTTGCTTGATAAAAGATGAGAGAACCTCATCGAAAGGTCACAAGAAAATAATTCTAAGTAACTTGTATGCCATACAATTAGGTCACCTGTTATATAAATTAATATGTTTGCAATATGGTTGATTTTTAGAGTCATCTATTTTACATTATTCTGAATGGAAATGTGTCTTTAACAAAACAAATATTAGATTACATAAAATGGCTGGTTTAGGAACCATCTTTACAACATCTTGTGACCAGGATAATGGTACAGATCCTCGCAACTGAGTAAATGATGTAATACATCCTCTATCTAAAAATGTTCTAGAACCATCATGTACAATCTGTTCTGTTTCTATTTCATTAGCAGCACAACCCTGTAATAAATGAATAGATTAGATCCAATCTATGATGTTGTTAGGCACATGTTTTTAAAATGAGAAACATCATTAGTGCATCCAGACTATCAGCTCATTAATTCACAAGCCTTAAGGTAGTAATGGGGAGACAAATATCTTAGACATTCAAGGCAAGAAAACAGTAAAAATATCTTTCAATACAATGTGTCCTACAATAAAATTAAAATAGAGAGAGAGGAAAATGGAGTTTAACGCCCATTTGAAACCAAACTAGGTCATTAGGGGAAAACCTACAAGGTTGGACAGGCGACCCTACTCCTTGTCACATACAACCGGGGATCCGAAACCACACCAGTTGACTCAATGACAGGCTTTATGATAGAGCGTGCACGTACTAACAATTTGGCCATCCAACCCCCCAATAAAATCAAAAGATAAATTGTTTTTGCTATGACATTGATTAAATTACATATAATTATGTTGTCTGTATTGTATTTTATTCTTAAAAAATATTATATTTCATTTGAAATATTGTTTACAAAAGTATCACTTAGATATTAAAATACAAGAAATATTTATGATGTACATATTTACAAAGATATATCTTTACCTCACAATTTGATCCTCTCTTTAAGAATCTAGTTCCTGCAAACTGATTTGACCTACGACCTATAAGGGTTATGTAGATTGGTTTTCCATAAACAGACATTTCTGTTTAATTATTAAGAAAGTAAAACATATTATGATAAATGAGTGCTAATAAAACAGTTACAAGAGGACCATAAAATACATGTGTACAGTGTCTTTACAGAACAAGGGGAGTCAACTCTTGAACTTAATGGTCACAGATGGTCTTAGATTAGTAATTCTCTTACCAGTTAATTTTTCCTCAGAATATAGCCAAACTTTTTGTCCAGAAAATTTTTAAAAATTTGATAAAAGCTAAAACTAATTGTAGGCCCAAGGTCTGACTGTTGGAGGACTTAGACTGGTTATTTTGAAACCAGATTTGAAAAATCCTGGTCCCATTTCTTTAATTTTTTCTTTTTTTACCATACATGCTTAGCTTATTTTGAAGATTTATTGATTGACATCATTTTAAAGACTTTGATGAAGTCAAAGGATACTACACTGACCAATAAAACCATGAGTAATAAATAATACCCAATCAGTGTGAACAATATTCCAGAAGCTTTTCAACAAATGTTTATTCCACACAAACTTCCATGATGGCTGACTTCGAACACCAGTTAGTGTATTAGCTGAAAACGAAGTACTGTAAATTTGATGAATAATGTCGTTCACAAAAAATTCAAAAGTATATTTTGGATGGTTGATTTCAAATTTGTGACATTTTGGCCTCTGTTGATTTGACTCCATATATATTTAACCCTAACTTAACCGTTTAACTCCATTTAGCAGCAGTAAGCTAAATTGTTGGTGGCCAAAGTGGCAGTCTACGTTAATTTGTACCCATGAAAAGGTAATATTAAATTAATAGTCATGTTTATATTTTAATATAAATACTAAATACTCATGTTTATATTAAAAAAAATACTAATGTTTATATTCAATAAAGATTAATGATTATATTAAATAAATAGTAATGGTTTTATTACATAAATTAGAAAATAAAGATATTACATAAATTACAATTAATGATTATATTAAATAAATACAAATGATTCCATCAAACAAATATTCATTATTCTATCAAATATGTATTATATAATGATTATATTAAATAAATACTAATGATGATATCAGATAAATACTAATGATTATATTAAATTATTGTCAAAGCAGTTTTTCAGTGCAAAGTAACCATCAAAAAAGAAATATATGTGGGCACGATATTAATGCATTATTAACAATGGCCAGTAACATTAATTTCAATGCACTTTATTTTTCTAACATCACACAAACATACAAGTTAATTAAGGTTTCCTGTAAATTAGTTGCCTTGTCAAATGTAACAAGATGAACAATAGTGGTAGGCTAATCGATGTCAGTGATAATACAACAATAGGATATCATTATCTGACGAATCAGATAACTTATATATTAAGACTATAAGAACTGAAGAAGTCAATCATTTGGACTAGCATTGGATATGAAGGTTCACATTAATTCCAATAGGCATTTATGTCACATCTCTTCTGGTTGCCTTTCTTCATGTCGCATCACATTCTTGTCTTTCGGTAACTTTAACAGGATTGGTCTTACGTTATATTTAGTATTTGGTCATTAGTCTGTATTTTGTTTCATTTTATTTAACTCTACTAATACTATTCTTAAAATTATTTACTACACCATCATACCTGACTTAGATTTTTTCTCCTGTTTCTGCTTATGAGATTGTGTGTTACCATCTTGTTTTTTGATACCAGATTCAGTTTTACCATCTTGTTTTTTGATACCAGATTCAGTGTTACCATCTTGTTTTTTGATACCAGATTCAGTGTTACCATCTTGTTTTTTATTAACAGATTCTGTGTTACCATCTTGTTGCTGATTATGTAATACATTGTCGTCTGTTGATAAAGACTGTGGCGTAAGACTGGGTGCCATATTATACTGCAACATACGAGTCAGGTCATAACTATAACTGTAAAAGACAAAATTAAAACATTCTAAACTCACATGAAAAATAATACATATCTATAATTGGCCTTCATCCCAAGTGCTGAAATTGCAAGAACATAGAAATGAAATACAAAATCACTAGTACGTAAGTAGTGTATCAATACATATAGTTCCAGAACACCCTCTTTAATAACTTTAAGATCACTTTTCCATCACTTTAATACCTCAGAAAACAAAACTCACCTAAAATAGAAATCATTTGAGAGATCCATTGTCTGAAATATCTTCACATAACGACTTTCTAGTGGATGAAAATAGCGAACTGTATCATTAGGTATATACACCATACTGGTATCTTCTATTTTATATATAGCATGTGGTCCAATTAACTGTTTACAACTTCTCTTTGTTATAAGTACTATGTAATAGCCTTCCAGGAACCGTACAAACCCTATTATCACATAAAGTAATACGTATTTACCATTCATAAACTAAATCTTCATTCAACATATGGAACACATTTCATTCTAAAAACAGACCTCAAATAAATTACAGTTATGATAAAGAAGCAATGTTTGGAACTATTTGCGAAATTAATGATTATCTAAAGGCATTATTCCTGATATATTTCCATGACAGCTAAAATGCTAAATTTATATGAACATCATTGAGTAACACATCCAAAGCAAAATCGTTATTTCATTTGAGATACTTAAGGAGAACATATTTGACATATCTACAAATTTTAAAATTGCCACCATTATGAAGTGCACTAGTAAAGACCTTACCAAAAATACCATATGCAGACAAAGTTTGTCGTATTCCAGTTCCTTTAATTTTGGTGCGATTTCCATGATCTAATGTTGTTAATACATTAATTACTTCATCCCGATCATATTCTGCCTAAAGATGAAAAGACACCAGTTGTCAAATAATCCCTGACATTTTTTAAAAATTCAATAAAGCATTCTGTCTTGTATCATTCTTTACAAGCTCTACCAATCAAGTATTAAACAAGTCGTTGCCATGCAAGATATGACCACATTTTACAAGTGATGGATGGAGAAAAGGAAAAATCGAATAGGATCATCCTGTAACTGGCCCAGTGCTTAACACTGAATATGAAAAAAAACCCTTTAGAAACTGTAGTCTCATGATCTTAAACATTGTGTATAACTTTAAAGTCAATCGGATATTTACTTTAGCCTCTAGAGCATCCACAAACATTTGTAGACAACGGACCGACCGACGGGGACGACGACAATATAAGACCACATTTCAACGTGGGCGTATAAAAAAGTGAGGAAATTATAATTTGTTTTATGAGAAATAAAACTTAACATCAAATTAAAGGTCACTTAACCATACAATGACATAATAGTACTGTGCTTAATATCATACTTTATCATCTTGTATAACTAAATCTCGTGGTTCTGTTCGATCAATCTTCAGTACTCTAAATCTTGTTTCTGTTACATTTGATCCCACAATATAGAATCTCTGAAATACATATATTAATAAAATAACATTGCAGTGTAAATAACAACAGAGCTAAATCTGCCTATGTAGGTCTTTCTTCAGGCCTGAAATGTTATCTAAATTATCAATTAACTTATCCAGACCATGATCAACTCTCCATGTCATTGCTAGCCTGCAATATTTACTAGGTTAGGATCTGACCTGCTGCTTAACTTTCATTCATGATTTAATCATGAAATGGATAATCGAGACTATATTTTTTATCGTACCGACTTAGTAATGAGGATCAATGCTATGCCAAAATTTCAATCGCTAAATTCTCAGTTCAGAGTGGATCAATTTGACTAAAATTTTCAGCAAATTGTCTTTAAAATATCTAGTTTTTAACTATTTCAGTGAGAACTGTCAGCTCTTTTTCTAATCTCCCATGATGTATCTTTAAAGGAGCTAAAATCGGTAATATTTGGGACCTAGAAATTGACATATTTGGGACCTAGAAATTGACACAAACGGTCCGCAACGCATATGATAATGTAATATGAATGTATATAAACTGATTTACATTCAGTCATTTCTGTCTTTACTCTAATTTCAAATTAGTTATGTTCAGGGTAATATGCCAGAAGTCTCAATGGAAATCTCTAGCTTGGTTATTGCAATCAACACCGAAAGTATTTATTATGCATACTCTACAAATAAGAATATGGCGTTACTATTTGCCATGACTTGTGGAATATGTCTAGACTCATTCTTTGAGTCTCTTGTTACATGACACTGAAATGCATTATGGTTATCATTATGGTACACGATTCTTGTACCAATGGTAAAATCATGAACCTTATAAGGTCCATCATCCATGGTAAAATGTTTATTTTGTCTTAAAAGTTAAATATTGGATATCAGAAGCCCATCTATTCCTGGAAAGATCACAACATCAATAATTCGTGTTTTCAATGTCTATTATATATATATCAAAATACATGATACACAAACACAGCCCTCTAAAAGGCTATAATATTTACTAAATAGGGCAATAGGCCCACTTCCCTGCTATTTTTAATTTAATTTTTTATTTAAGCATTTTACTTACTGCTTTTGATTCATACAGTATTAACTTCTGCAGCGAAGAAATAACTGGTATTTCCATTGGGCACGGCAAACAGTATTTTGCTCATCAAGAGCACATTATGAATAATTGAGCTTTAATAAAATTACAGAATCACATGACAACACTGACAACCTTTCTTGGCTAAATTAAAACTAGAGACAACCCCATTCCTGGCCATTCTCGTCGGTGAATCCTAAAATAACTACCAATCGACATTGAGATATCATTAAGTCTTGAAGATCTGGACTAACGTGCACTTCCGTTGGTCTCAAATAAGGGGAGGACTTTAGCCACCAGAGCGGTATGATTGACAGCTGTCAGCCTTAACCTTGAAAATATCAAGGGAAATAATTTGAATAGCTGGAGGCAGACCACAAATACACGTTGACAAAATGAAATATCGGAAATGATTTATGCCGAAGGGGCTGGGATCTAAAGATTGGTCCCGTATATGTTATGCGAGGGATTTTATATAGATGCTCCCTCCCCCACCACAGTCCGAGTTTTGTTCAGATCAGCCCGCACGAAGTGATTTTTTATATTAGATTATAGCCACCACAACATCATAAAAGGATGACTTTTATTTAGATTATATATCACTAACAGGAATTGTCGTTAAAGTGTTCATCACAACAAGAATTTTCATTAGATTATCCATGCACAGCAGAGTAGCTATATCACAGCTGAAATTTGTATAGATTGATTGGTCCGAACACTATAACAGCGGGATTTTTCTTTAGATTATAATACATCACAGTATGAATTATGCTAAGATTAGACTTATTCATCTTCATCATCACTGGAGGATTTTTCTTTAGATTATTCATCAGAGCAGGGATTTTCGTTAGATTAATGTTTCAAAGCAGAATTTCCAATTATCGGCATCGCAACATCTGTTTCGAGACAGGGCCGTTTGTAGGATTTTAAAAGAGGGGATGCAGCAGAGTGGTGGAGCGCCAATATAATGCTCGAGTTATAATTACTCAGCACGGGGTACCGACCAGAAAATTTTGATAAATAACACGTTTTTCGACCACTCTGGTGATATCTAAGAGCCGATTTTTTATTTTATATGGTCGTTTTTTTTTGTTTTGTTTTTTTAGGGGCACCATATTTCAAGGGGCGGCAGATTTTTTAGGAGGGGCATTTGCTCCTAGTGCCCCCCCCCCTCGATCTGTGCCAGTGGTGGCGTCCCATAGCCTCAACATAACAATGTTTTGATCAGGACAAACGAACCAGGTAGCCATTTGCGTGTAGGCGCCCTTAAAACCGACCGATTGATAAGTACCTTAAGAGCATCACAATCAAGTGTATTATTATATATTTGAGGATATGATCAATGGTGGGGGGGGGGATTTCTCGTTCGCCTTCTTTTCTGCCTGCACCCCCGTTAGGTACGGTCTAGCTGTTTCCAGGGATATCGTCCATGCAGCTCTAAGTCGGTTCCTTGGTGACATAATGTGCGTATTTCTGTTTTAAAAATGCCCAGCATCCTCGCAATGCTGCCATTTCGCTTCGCATGAGAACGTGTGGGGTGAGTCAAATAGCTTTATTTAACGTCCGCTTCCACCGACGCAGAGGACGTGTGGTTGTTGTTCTTAGCGTTTAACGTCCGCTTCCACCGAATTCATATCGCAGTCTTATTTTTCAGTTTCATCATCTTAGCGCACGCGCAGGGGTCTTTCCTGTGGGAGGAAACCGGAGTGCCCGGAGGAAACCCACGAGGTTGAGAAGGCGCCCCCTATATCTCAATGCCACATACGCTCACACCAGGGATCGAAACCACAGCCGCAAGCCAGAGGTGACCTGCCAGCTTGAGGTCGAAGCGCATCCCAGCCACCCCCCCCCCCCCCCAGAACGTGTGGAGAAAGCATAGAGCTATATATATATATATATATATAATATAACTCTAGTATGGGAGAAAGCAAGCAGCTTTATACCGGGAAAAAGCGACCTTCACCGATCATGTCAAGGCGTGGTTATGTTTCTTAATTCCCGCCACTAAATACGTGAGAATTTTACCTCTGATAGGTACTGCTAGCTCCGCCTCTTTTTGGTATTTTGAAGGATAGAATATAGCACCCATAATTATTATTATATTTTTTTTTTTGGAATGATAGATGCTACGCATTACGCTGCGAATTTGATTGTTGTAAGTATGTATGTTTTGCAAAACATTTGAAGACAATTTATGTAAATTAATGTAACAGGATGATATTACTTTCCAAGAGACAGGCTTTTCTAAGAAATAACGCATAATTCATGAAATTTGTTGAAATGCAAATTATGTTCTTCCGGAAATAGTTTTACTTTTAGATAGCAGCGCGCATCCAGTCATGTTTACCATGTTTGTTGACATGGGTTGGCCAAAAACCAATTCGGCCCAAATATTTTTTTCAAATCGACCAAAACGGACAAACAAAATTAAAAACGGCTTATTAATGAAATATGTTTTTATATATATATATATATTTTTTTTTGTATTCATCAGACATTGTGTGATTGTGACTTAAGTCACACTGGATCGTTTACCAAAACAAATTTCACCCTTTTATTTGCCTAAACTGAAATCACCACTGATCAGTCGATAAAAAAGGCTTACAATACTATTACATTACAACTGCAGCAATACTGCATAGCATAGCGTAATCATCAGGTTAGACTGTAGGCTAGTTAGTAAGGGTTTCATGTAGTTTGTAAATCCGCTGTCTCAGACATGACAAAACTGCTTGAACCCAGACAAAAAACGGGGAAAAACTGTGTTATGCTTTAAATGAGCGTCCAAACCAATGACATACATGGACCAAACTGTCTAAGATAGCCTACGGTCATGGAGCTAAATAAATTATCTAGTTTAGAGGTACAGTACCTGCATAACTTCTCACATGTCCTCCATACAACAATAATATGCCTTCTACTACTTCTAGTTCTAGTTTTTCTTACTTTGGATGCTTTTCATTTCATATTTTGGACATAGTCATTCTCTTTCTCCTCTTTTCACAACTTCATGTTGATTGCACAGCTTAAAGTTGGGTTCCCAGATAAATATTTATCGGGTGGTTATTGCCTATAAAAGTATGACAATTTTGGTATATATGGAAAGTAGAGATATCCAATCTTACTAGAAAAATACTGGATTCCCTGAAAAACACTCATGGAGCGTATACAGGACAAAAATGTAATGGGTTCCCTTAATAGTCAACCCGACGAATAAGGTTACCTGCACGCTTGGCGTTGAAGGCTGCACGCGAACATAAGCGATTTGTGTACATGTTGAAAAACTTTATGAAGAGTTAGACGTACAACAATTTCTCGGATAAAAATCACAGAAAAAGACGCAGGCAGTGGATAATCCGAGAATTTAATTAGGATTCGATATTTGTAGTAAATAGTCAGCGCTTACAGACAACATCGTCTTGTGTATGCAATGCATTCTCCCCTGTCCTCCGCCGCCGTTGCCATTGGTTACGGAGGGGTGTAATCGCATGGTCTCTTTCGAATTCGATAGATTTTTATAGCAGGCTATAGGCCTACTCGTCAATTACAATGTTTTGAGAACGATTTGAAGCAAAATTATGATAAAATAATTAGTTTGAATATATTTTTAGTTCTAATATATCATCAAATCACCCAGTTTGTACCCGGGAATATAACTTTAACCCTTTGATTATCAGCACAATCAGATAATTATTGTGTTACTAACCATATTAACTCATTTGTACTTATTTAAGTACTGGTAAGATAAATAATTTGACCAAATAATGTTCGTTTTTATCAAATTATGCCCCAGTTTTGACCATGAATTGAATTTTGTAGCCTACTTTTTGGGGTTTTTTATCACCATTATAATGACCATCCTGTTTAGACTACTGTGTTCATTTACTGATTATTAATATTAGTGCTTGAAATTATAATTTCACAAGTATAAACTTTGTTTGGAATATTAGGAGGAAATATCATGCAAATTCCTTTAAATTAACAATTCGAAAGATAAATATTATAATCAAGTTTCCTAATAGAATGTCTTCATGATTTATATAAACAGTGAAAAAAGAAAAGTGGAGACAACTCCATGTTTTTAGAGAAGATCCTGTGAAGACTTTCACCAATTTATTCAAAGTATGTATATATACATGTACAACAAAATCTCTGCCTATATTCAATATAAGTCAATTAGAAATATACAAATTCCTTTAAATTAACAATTCAAATATATCTAATTATTTTTCTCATTTCAGAAAACATGTCAAAAGATAAATATAATCTGAAGAAAGATGTATCCATTCATTGGTTTCGACATGGTCTTCGGTTATATGATAACCCTGCTCTATTAGCTGCCCTAGAGAACTGTGAACAGTTCTATGCAATTTTCATATTTGATGGTGAAGTGGCAGGTATGCAACACGTTAGTCTACTTGTGTTGGGTTCTGAATTTCCTGTCAGGATTAATGCCAAGATGCCAATTGGTCTTTGACAGATCATATTTCAAGGTTATAGGTCATTTTAGAGCTGGCAATATTACATATGTATGATCCATGTTCGCAAATATATTGGTTTCGTGCCATATGAATAAATATTGGTCATTTGAAAACATACAGTAAAATATTTAGACAATTAAACAATTAAAAATTTTAATCCATAAAAAATTCACTCTTGAAAAATAGACCTGTTTGCATTATCAGAAGTTTGGATGGGGAACAAAGTTTGAGAGACTCTGACAACTATGTGTTACAACAAAACACATCACGATTCTTTCCATGGCTTGAGTTTGGGCAACATAAATAAGTGAACAGATTTATATTGAAATAAATGATAACCAGTCTACTAAATTGTATTGACAATGAATATATCATTGATTGAGCTGATATTAGTAAAAATGAAGTCATAAAACAAAAACATTTCCATCCGTAAAATATAGCCCAGTTAGTGTTGAGTGGATGTTAAATCCATTATTGGCTCATCAGGTCTATCATAAAGTCAAATGGCATTGTTTCGATTCCCCGCTTGTATGTTACAAGGAGAAGGGTCGCCTGTCCAACCTCATGGATTTTCTCATGGTCTTCCGATTTCCTTCATCTGCTAAACACCCGGGCCTTACACGCAAGTGAATTAATGAAATAAAATATAACCATATGTTAGTCCCAAAATGACCTACTTGTATCGAGTGGACATTAAACCTCATTTCTCTATCTCTCTAAACCCTTACACACACTCTACAATCATGTACATGTATCTCTCTATATATTGTTTAAACAGAAGTGGCAGTCTTTTATTGTATGACTAGAATTTAATGATTTTTTTTTTATTACTTCAGGTACGAAGACAGCTGCATATCCAAGAATGAGTTTTCTAATAGAATGTCTTCATGATTTAAATAAACAGTTAAAAGAAAAGGGGGGACAACTCTATGTTTTTAGAGGAGATCCTGTGGAGATTTTCACTAATTTATTCAAAGTATGTATATGCCACAAAATCTCTGCCTATATTCAATATAAGTCAATTAGAAATTCACCAAAAACTGTTTATTGAATAACGATTACTGGTTTATTAACATGCTTTGTTTTATCTTTATCAAATTCGTTAGCCTCTTTTCTATAAAGTCTTTATCCTGTTTCCTTAATGCATATCGGTATGTACTGTTGAGATTCTCAGTTCTATTGATACGTTTCTTGAAAAACTGTTTAATGTCTGATCGACTTTAAATTTATACACAGGTGTAAGGCAGGGGCGTAAAAATCCACTAGCCCGACGCCCAGGACTACCAAAAATGACCTACGGGCTAGTGACCTATTTAGCCGTAGTAGTCCTGGGCTAGTGCCCTTTCATTGCTCATTTTTTCTGTGATTTAAACTAGATAAATGAGATGTGAAATACTGCACTTTCATTTCTCCAAACCAAAGGAAACTATAGTTTATAACAATAGCTTTTCTGTAGTGAACACGGGAAGGTTGTACCTCTTCTATTTATAGCGGGGCTAAATATAGATCTCAGTCAATACAATCTAAAGTCATGTGATAATCTAGACTACAATGCATGATGGGAGATGTCTACTTTTAGTTTTTAGTTATATCGTAGAAATTCATTAGGACCGGCGTTGTCCGCTATTTATCGGATATATTGTAATGAAAACTAGTTCAAATAACCAAGAACAAAACTTGGAATATTAATCAAATTAGTCCTTCATTTATATCCTGAGGCCACTTTCTGTTGGCGTACGTCGGTCGGCACAGTATTAGATCGGGAACGGTATCCCGTGCGGTAACTTGATATGTGGTGGAGTTGAAAAACAGTCGTCATATGGATTGAGGCCCGGAAAAATTGTATACTCCACATCGATTTATATACTCCGTATAATATGGACTACAGTTCAGTTAGAAAGAATACATTTAATGTGGTCAAATGGGTGACAATCTGCACTGTACATTATTGTCATTATTGACGATTAAAGTTTGTACCTTGTCCAACTACGGACTAGTGGAACTGGATGCCGGGCTAGTGTCTGACAGTAGACTACTAGCCCGGGGCTAGTGGATTAAAAAATATTTTTACGCCCCTGGTGTAAGGTCATAAGTCGAAGCATCCTATTGTTTTTCACCGATTTCCGATAATTACTGCCAGAGTTTTTAATCAGATTTTAGTGTATTATAAATGTTTCCTTACCGCTAAAATTAAAAAATATGCAACAACTCTTGTTGACTGCCCACACGATTAAGCTGCTGTGGGCATATGTTTAGTTGCCTGGCAGCCTATCTTTTTATGTTTTTATCATTTGTGAATCATTCATTTTTGATTACTTCCGCATTGTCTCCTGTAATATGTTTCTGCATTGCAAATGGTGCTTGAAACCACAATGTCCAATGTCCATAGAGTAAACAACACCTGTGCCGATACTGATTTAAAAATGTCAATTGTGCCTTAATTATTACAATCCCATATTTTCACTGTAAGATAACAACACCAATATTTATTCAAATGGACCAATATTGAATTCTAATTCTTGTTTTTGATTTTGAATAATTTGGATAATTAGGAGATAAACACCTCCTGTTTCGCATTTAGAGGGGTGTTATTGTCCAATAGACATGTCCTGAGATCATTAGGACCCAAGACGCGTTAGCGTCGCGGGTTCTAATGTAAAATCTCAGGACATGTCTATTGGACAATAACACCCCTCTAAATGCGAAACAGGAGGTGTTTATCGACATTGTAACATGTTCTTTTTCGGGATTTTAAAAGAACTTATTTTATTGTGTAAACTTCAAAATTCGCAAAACAGCAAATCGGTTTGAATGACGTAAAAATCAAAAAAAATCAATTTTGACGTCAGACAACGTTGTGACGTAACTTGATAACGGACTGCCGTTTTACCGAGGTGTGCCGAATTAGTGGTGGAATCCAAGCGAAGATAAATTCGAGTTTAAAATGCTTGAGTCTTTGGTCTCTG
This sequence comes from Patella ulyssiponensis, assembly GCA_963678685.1. NCBI lineage: Eukaryota > Metazoa > Mollusca > Gastropoda > Patellidae > Patella > Patella ulyssiponensis. The sequence continues at coordinate 79,356,577 of OY783226.1, read as the reverse complement.
GTAAATAAATTATGGAAGAAAATGTTTTTCGAATATTTCAAATAAAATATTTTTAACGTTTGAAGACTTAAAAAGATAAGTAAATTAGCCTTAGTGTGGTCTTTTTGATCGACAGTGCCAGTCGTGAACGAATTAGTTACGGCCTGTTAACCGAGACTACATAGAGGTAACTCTTCTTGGCAACAATGATGGCTTCGTTTTCGCAGTTTGTGATAACATGGGTGAGTTTGTAGCCTTTATTATTTGCAGACTGTCAACACAATTTTATTGCTGGTTCTTGTTCGGAGTAGAGCAGTTCTTACACACCTCCCGCAAAATACCCTATAAAACTATGCGATGCCTAGGATTCACGTGGTTGCTATGTATATCGTTCTGACGTGTTGTCAATCATTGTCAATTTTGGCATAATTTCCCGTTATTCTAGGCCCATTCTCAGCTGTTATTTCACCTTCCCTAGTTACTATATTTCCAAACACTTTCTTTTGACTAATGACTCCTTGTCAGGCGGATCATGTTATTCAGAATTTGAGCAAACTTTGATTTAAAATTTCCACTTTAAAGTAAACACTGCGGAGAACAAAAACAAAATTGTCCACACTGCTTAGTTACGAATAATTTATGTTGCCAGAAAACGGTTTTCATTAATTCATGACTGACTTTCTTCTGTTTTATGTATTTCAGAGATGTGTTTGTATAAAAGATGAAGTTTGAAAATAGTGTGATGGTCATTTGAGCAGAATTTCATGAAGATATTTGCCAATAAAAATTTGAGTTGAGGAAGATGGCTGAGGACAAAATGAAAAAAAAGTACACTGTAATATTTATACGCAGTTATTTGCCTTGCTAAAACAGAGGGGTGTTATTGTCCAATCGACAGTGTCTAATCGACCAATCAAAACGCAAGATTCACCCCTAATCATGTTACAATATTGAAATAGAGGTTTAGCCCCTTTATCTGAAGTTTGCACTTGTCAAGTCAGAGCTTTTAAATATTTAAACCTATTTTTGAAGGAATGGGGTGTAACAAAGTTAACCTTTGAGGTGGATCCGGAGCCTATTTGGTATGAGAGAGACAATAAAGTGAAAGCACTGTGCGAGAAGAAAAATATTAAATGGGAAGAATATCATGGCCATACTTTGTGGAATCCTAATGAGTAAGTTTTTATTATGACTCAAGATTGTATATTTCCTTCCACTTGTAATTAAAGATATATTTCTTCTATAGAATGGTTTATGCTAAATTTTACAACGTATCCTAGATCATAGTATAGGCGATAAGATAGATTATCAAACAGTTAATTAATATCATTATTTACTCTCCCAAATATATAATGGATATTTGTATCACTATAGCCAACTTTATCACTAGTGCGATGAAGTTACACTCATTCCCTGTCAAAAAGGTAACTTATATATATGTGTACCGGGTAACTCAATGAAACATGAGAATATCTGAATTTGAAACACCCACACAAAAAATTTGATTGTCTTAAAATCAATAGCTTACATTTGATGTAAATTGCAGGAAAATCATCTTTTTATTTCCATCATTGAAAACTTTTTTTATACAGGATTATTGAAAACAATGGTGGATCTCCACCTTTGACCTTTAAATTGTTTACTCAGACTAGCGAACTTGTTGGACTGCCACCAAGGCCACGTGCATATCCAGATTTTAGCAAAGTCAAGATGGACGTTTCTAATAATGATAATAACAGATTCTTTATACCTACTTGTGAAGACCTGGGTAAGAATTGTAAACAGAGTACCGGACACAGTTCTTGACTCTTCAGCTTTGAAATTTTCTGTAAATTATCAGTACTATTTATAAGAAAAACATAATTTTGATTATTTTATGAACTAGGGTACAGAATAATCTGGTCAACCTTTACACGTTTCAATAGGTGTGTTTCCAGAAACAGAACATCAGAAAAATCCGTTAAATCATTATATTGGTGGAGAAGTGAGAGGTAGAAAATTATTGGAAACCAGAATGAAAGTTGAAAGTGTGGTATGCAATAAAAAATTAATTTATTAAAGCAAAGACTTTTATTATAACCTTTGTTGAATTGTCTAAATTGAATATCAGAACCATTAACAATTATTGCTATTTTACATGTTCTTTCTTTGAGATTTGAATGAGTCTGGCATGATCATGTTGTTAATTTTGATGAATTTTGTATCTTTAGATTTTTGTATAAATTTCAGGCTTATGAATCTGGCTATTGTATGCCTAACCAGTATAAACCTGATCTGTTGGGTCCACCACTCAGTCTCAGTCCTCATCTTAGATTTGGGTCAATTTCCGTTCGTGAATTTTACTGGCGATTACGTGACACTTATTCTGAGGTAAGTGAGCTCATGTACATCTTGTATATTTACTGCTGTTATATTAATATGACAAGACCTCTTTACCCAAAGGAAAATGGTCACATAATTTGTTTAATGTGTTGATTTGTTTTGTGGGATGGCAGCCTTATGTCTGCAGATATCATTATATAACTGACTTGATGTTCTGTTGGTGAGAGAAGAAACAGGACCATTTTCAGGTCTTCCATTCAATTTTAATTAAATAAATGTCACTGAACAGACCCTATTTTATTTATTAGAATATGTTTATATTTGTAGATGTATCCTGATAAAGACATTCCGGTATCTTTAACAGCAATGTTAATATGGAGGGAATATTTCTACACTATGTCTGTTAATAATATCAAGTTTAATCAGATGGCAGATAATCCTGTCTGTCTTAATATTAAATGGTATAAAAACCAGGAACAACTTGATAAATGGACTAATGTAAGATATACGTATTTTACTATATTATTTCACATGATGATGTTATGCCCACTTTGTGCTTATTACTATACAGTAGACTTCGCATAAGTCAGATCTAAGTGGACTGACCAATTTTAGCCGAGTTACACGAAGATCCGCGTTAGCCGAAGACCTAGTTCAGCTCTGAACATAGGGTCTCATTACTTTAATCCAGTGGGTTCAGGAACCGTCCTATTGAATCCTTATTTTACTGGGCATCTTTTTACTGGTACACTGCCATGTGTCAGTCTCTGTGAATGTCTGAACAATGTAAAGGAACATTTTAGTGTGAAAATAAAACTCGGAGTCAGTATGTCCCCTTTCTGCTAGACGGCTTGGCGGGCGCCCTTTTGCTAGACGCCCTCGAGATCTAAATATGGGGTAACACTCAAATTTACAAAACAAAATTTTTGTAAGCTGGGGTGGGGAAGCATTAGAATCTTTGAAAAGCTGAGAATATTCAGTCATTTCGATCTCAAGGGCGTCCGCCAAGTGGTCTAGCAGAAGGGGACATATTTTTAACAGCATTTTTTTTGTACATTTTTTGTTGGAATGTTTACGTTTTAGAGATCGACTTTTGAAATATTGTAATTTGCAAGGGATAAAAAATCACTCAAAAGACAATTTTATAAAAATAGATATGCGTCAATCAATTTCAGGGACAGACAGGATTTCCATGGATTGATGCTTGTATGAATCAGTTACGTACTGAAGGTTGGGTTCATCATCTAGGACGACATATGGTGGCTTGTTTTCTTACAAGAGGAGATCTGTGGATAAGTTGGGAAGATGGGTTAAAGGTATACATAACATTATGTTTAGTTCAAACAATCTATAATCTTTATACACATTTTTAACTTTCTTTGAATAAAGATTAAAAGTTGTTATGTAAGAAATGTTTTGTTGAATTGATAACTGGTAGATACATTTAAGTTTCTTTAAATTCAGTTAGATCAGGTTTGAGATTTTCCGTAGTGGAGGTGCTAATGTACAGGTGCGACACAAAATATATAAAATCTTAGTAATTATATATACCAGTATATCATACTATGATTGCACAATATTTTATATATATGATAATATATATTATCTAACTGCAGGTATTTGATAAATATTTAATTGATGCTGATTGGTCAGTATGTGCTGGTAATTGGATGTGGGTCAGTAGTTCTGCCTTTGAAAAAATGTTACAATGTCCGAAATGTTTTTCACCTGGTATGTACGGACGTAGAATGGATCCTACAGGAGAATATATCAGGTATTTGGTACAATTCTTTTAATATGCCTACATTTTCATGTGGATGTATATTGTACGAAAAGTTGCGTTTTTAGCTTGTGGTCCCTCTAGAGGTGAAAATTATTATCCAAGTTAAAAAATTGTTCGAATATTTAAATATATCACCATTCCACCATATTGAAGTTTGAGTTTGAATTTTTGGAAAATCAAAACAAAAGTGACCGACAAAATGGCTGCAAATAGTTTAAAAGTATGTAATACCAAGGTTGGGGTCCTCTAGAGGTAACAATTTTAATCCCTTTTGGATGTAACTCAAAATATATGTTTATCATTTATTTTGTTGAGCTTGTTCTCTGTCCATCTCTTGCAAACTGTGGGTTTGTATTGCATGGCAACTGGTTGTTTATATCTGCTAGATTCTGGAGTTTAGATATAGGATGTGTAATGATCTCTATGCAGAGTATGTTTGCAAATGACAAAAAATATTTGTATTTATTGAAGTTTTTTTTACTAGGCGCTATGTACCTGAGTTGAACAAAATGTCACTGAATTATATCTTTGAACCATGGAAAGCTCCACAAGAAGTACAAGAAAAGGCAGGATGTGTGATTGGTAAAGATTATCCACCACCAATGGTTAATCATAGAGAAGCCTCACAAAGAAATCAAAAATTGATGGAGGAGGCCAAGAACCTTCTCATGAATAAAAGTAAGATTTTACATTAAGTTGTTTTATATTTGAAATATTATGGCTATAGATAAGCTCCATGCGGCCCTGGCACTGACTTAAGTGAATGGGAGGCTTCTATCCAGCCTTTCCGCAACAATAGGTTATGTTTATATTGAAATGAAATTATATTATTGATTTATTGATTTATTGATTGATTTGAATACACAATGTTGATAAACAGAACAGTAAAATCTCAAATCACTGAATTTTCAATTAGCAATACAAATCAAATACCAAATTGTTGTTGAGCAAACTTCAATCAAATAAGTTGTTTACATGTTTTTGCTGCACTAAAGCTAAAGAATCAGTGATATCGGAATTATCCATAATGTCCCAATTTCTCAGTAAAGTCACTGTCAGCGTTCAACAATGGCAGATTGAGAATGATGACATTGTGTTGCAGTTGTGTTTTAGCAGAAGTTTCAGCCTGGATGTCCACTCTGAGTCAGTTGTGTCCTTCCACTTGAACCAGTATTTCTTAAACAGTGCTCACATCATCTAGATGGTTGCAATAAACATCTATTGCTTTCTTGAGTGATACTAATTAAGTTTATATAATTTATTAGTTGTTAAAACATTCCTGTATTCTGACTGTCTAAGAGGCACCTAAACCTTGAGGAAGCAGGTACGCTGTATGTACCATGGGTAATCCACCACTGTGTAAAAGGCAAATTGTTCTCTTTGAGATACTGGTCCAATTAAATGATATGAATTTAATTAGAATATTTAATTACTTTTTGATGTAAGGCTAGGTAATAAAGAGGAACCTCAAACATTATACTATATAGTCAGTTTTGTTAACACTTGGACAATATTCTCAAAAACTGAATGAACTGCAATGCATATAAACTATAATGCATTATCATTATTCTCAAATTTTTGTTTTACACATTTTGTATTTTCAGAAAATAGCCATTGTTGTCCATCTGATGAAAAAGAGATTCGAGATTTTGTATGGCTACCTGATCACACTCCAGCTGGATCTGTTTGTTCTGGAGATACATTATGTGGTGGTATAGAAAGCCTTTGAAAGGAAAATACCAAGGATTTCATTCATTTATAGTATAAAAATAGTTTCCACCATGCATAACACTAACTAATAATAGTTTGACCTTTAATTAACAAACTAACACACCATCTGTTGTTCATTTATATACCAGTGATAATAATTATAAACTAACAGTCACTGTTTATACACAAACTATAAACTATAATAAATAACTACTCCCAGTACTCTATAAACAGTTGGTTATCGGTGAATTCACTATAACAACTCCTAGTTCACCGCAGTACAGGTACATGGGTTAATTAATGAAGAAACAAATTTGTACTTAAAGGGACAATAACACTCTTGCTGGCTTGGCAGCTCCAGAAAATAAATAATAGCCTTATTCTAAGTACTAGATGTTTAAGTGACCTACCTGTTGTGTAAATTATCCATTACATCCTATCTTACTTGTCCAGAAGGTTCGAAAATATTTTAAAATCCAAGTCACACTTGAAAAGGTTTATGTTAACCTTTTCAAATCATTTAGTTGAATTTTTCCAATTTTTTAAATTAGGTGTGTTAAGATGAAATTTGTATCATCAATTAATTGGAATATTGTAAAATAGTACAATTTGTTGAAGATTGGGACATTATTCAGTTACAACAAGAGTGGTATTGAGTCTTTAAAGGTGAACATGATTGAAACTATTTTATTACTATATAATGATTGAAATGACTGCAGTTATCAACAACTAAATCAATGCTAAACTGGTGTTGTGTTAATGTTGTGCTAACAAAAGTTTGATATTGTACATGATTGTATTTGGTGACATTATTGTTATTATTACACTACCTGTATAAGGTATAAATACATGGTTGTATAAGATATTTGGTCATCAAATGACAATGTTAAATTTTAGAGTAGTTTAATAGGATAAAAAATAATTGTGCCTTTCTACTTCTAGTAACAATAGACATTATCATGATGTATTGATGATACATAGTCTTCTAACAAGAAGAGTATTATTGCAATTGAAAATAAGTTTTAATGAAAAAATACTGCCAAAGAAGTTTTATTATTATAATCAAAAGTCTTTATTTGATGGTTATCAAATATTTGTTATATCTACTTCAAGGTGCTAGACAGAGACAGACTTTTTTAAAGCAGTCTTCTGGTATCTGTCAGATTCGTTATATCCACTCAATGAAAATTCATCAAATTTTAATCATATTTATAAATATTATAGCCCCATAAAATTTGAGAACTGCATGTCTGGAGTTTGTTTCTATGGGGAAAAATTGTCTTGATATCTTGTATCAATACTGCTACCTCAAATTTGTGAGGGATATATCTCAACATAGACTGCATGTCTCAACCAAAAATAGGGAGAAGGTAGGGCTGTCTTTCATTAGAATATTTTCGAGAGATGATTTCAAAGAGGTTTGGCCTTTTTAAACCCAACACTGCCTTTAAGGTCCTCAAAGAATTTTATATTTTATAATAAAACTAGTAGAATTATTTCATCATGATCTCTGCCAACAGTGAACTCACTTGTAAATAAACAAAAATCATTAATTTTTTCATTATTTTCATAAAGTCACTTTCCTTACTGTTCAGTTAGGTTAACCAGTAGACAAGAATCGAATTAAAAAAATTTAAGATGTCTTTCTAAAACTTTGTGTCACTATTGTCAACAACATAGAATATTATTCTTTAACAATTGTATGATTTTACATTCCTAATAAATAATAGAGCATATTTATTTATATATACTAATGGTATTCAAATGTCAACTAACTTAGTTTGAGTTTATACTTTTTTGTGCATTCATTAGTTGTGTATCACAAGTGGACAACTTGTATATACTGTTCTATAATCTAAATATAAGTTGTCAGCACATGATTATGTTATGTCTTACAAAATGTTTTTATTGATAGTGTTACACCATGTCAGGTTCTGAGTCTGGTAGGGTATTTACAAGTAGTAAAGATTTTTTTAACATATTGGCAGTCTTCAGAGTAAAGGCCTGACATATGGAAGAAGAATCAGCTGTGTGATAAGTATTAACTGGTCTTGCTTTACCAGATTCACAGTTTATAGAGACAGCTAGGATTCTACCCAATTTGTTTATTGTGTAACTAACATGGAGAACTGTGTTCTATGTGATTTTAATGTCACCAGCAGTAGCAAAGCATCCTAATACCTAATTTGTAAAAACAATTGATACCAATAGCTGCAAATTTAAAGTATTCATGAAAATGCCATAATAACTTCCTTATCTCTATCTTGTTCTTTATTGTTATCATAACTGTTTTATTTTCAGATAATATATGTTGTATTTTGTTATTGTATATTGTTTTGATATATTTACAGTATTTACTCTTGATCAGATATATTTACAGGTATATTTTTAATGTCACAAACTTGCATGGATTGACGTCACTAGAGTGATGATTCATGGATAGATTTTTCTTTAAATCAGTTTTAAAAATCCAAATCATTGGATGATTATATACAGTTATTTCTTTTTCGGGGCCACAGTGGCTGAGTGGGTAAGATGCTGGCTCGCCAGCCTTGGGGGTCACATGTTCGAGTCCTGCACTGACCAAGAAAGTTCATAGGGATTTTCCGATGTGGTTTCCCCTTGTCAGTAGTGCAGGACAGAGGATGAAAAAAGAAGACCTGTGTACACATTGGCAAGCACATAAAAGATCCCTTGGCAGTTGGAATTCGATATTAGAGTCAGTTATAGTGCCACCGCCCAAGCAAAATTCCCTTTGTTGCACACTGTATGGTGTATGCCCATCTCCATTATCCCAGAATAGCAGCAGAACAGTAGGCTGTGAAACCCCATTTCATTGTATCTTTAAATGGCATATAGTGAAAGCGATATATTATAATAACAGACAGCTTTATGGATAACATTCACTAGGTTTATTAACTGCAACGTTTCAATGAGGACACTCTCACCATTATCATTGCATTGCACAAAATTATGTCTAGTTTATAACTATATTAGTAAATTGTTATACAGGTAATCCTACATCAACCTGTGATGGGTGACCTGGGGCTTCTGGTGACTATCTGGATCATGTACTTGTTAAAGCTGAGCTCCGATTACAAAACTATAGAAATAATTAAATTTTAAAAAGTTGACACCGAGAACAACAACCATACATGTACTTGTTTACAATTTGTAAAACACACAGGTAGGCCACGCCCACATCCAGTATATGCTGTGTCAAGTAATGTGTCAACATCTGGTTATTAGCTAGTCAACAACCAATTACCACCTGACTAATTGAAATTTTTTCACTATCAGCTCACTTAAAATATTATTGCTACACAATTATTATGTCTGATCAGGTACATGATTTTATGAAATAAGCCAACCACGATGTACTTCTGACTTCTGTTCTAAAAAATAAGAGAAAAACTGTCTTACCCAAAGGGGATCATATGGCTAAATGGGTAAATTATTTACTGTTTCTTCATTGTTGTGCAAAACATTTCATGAAATAAGAAACAAATTGGTTGGTGTTAGTTGCTAGATTTGTTATTGTGTCGGTATGGTAGTTTTTCTGTTAATTTTTTTAACAAAAAGACATTGTGGTTCGCTTACTTCATCTAATCAGTAAAATAATATGTACCTGATCAGATATAATAATATGTAGTTGACTAGCTAACCGGATGTAGACACTTTGCTTGACACGGCATATACTGGATGTGGGCGTAGCCTTCCTGTGTTTTTGTTACTCCTAAGCGATTGCCGTTGTACAAATTGAAACAAGTATGGCAGTTGTTTAGGCCGTTAACTTTGATTGAATATTTCTGTAGTTTTGTAATATTTAGAGTTCAGCTTTAACTATGGCTAAAACAATTTACTTTCATTTGTTTTATTTTCCCACTACATTGTAATATAACCTCGTTACTATAAAAATCAAATGACTTTTACTTTTATACACCATTGGGTTTTGAAAATCCCCATATATAACTGAAACGGAATGCCATATTATGTTGATAGGGACAACATGATTACAGGTAATCACCACTTTCTGGACACGGTCTACAAAGAAAATGTCAACAATATAGAAGGAATTGTGGTTTACATCTGATTTAATCAGAATGGGGTAACTGGCTGTGAACGTTAGAATGTTGTTTCAATTAATATTTATTGTATTGTGATGTATTATTTTGTGATATTGAATAAAATATATATACTTTTATGCTTGCAGTTGCATATTTGTATACGCCCACATGGAAATGTAGACGTATATTGCCCCCGCCGGTCCGTCCGTCTGTCGGTCCATCCATCGTCTACAATTTCTTGTGAACGCACTAGAGGCTAAAGTTAATATCGGATTGACTTTGAATTTATACACAGTGTTTAAGGTCATGAGACGAAGATGCCTATTGATTTTCAGCGATATCTGATAATTTCTGCCAGAGTTATGGCCCTTCATCACTTTTGTGGATACTCTAGAGGCTGAAGTTTCTTTCCGATTGACTTTAATTGATACACAGTGTTTAAGGTCATAAGACGAGGGATCCTAGTCATTTTCAACGATTTCCAATTATGACTGCCAGAGTTATGACCCTTGATCACTTTGAAATATCTTGTGGACGAAGGCTATGAGACAAACAATTCTAACCATTTCTGATAATTATTTCATGGGCTATTACCCGTGTGTTGTAAACGTTCTCTTAATTGACAAAAAAAATATGTGACAACCCATGTTGACTGTCCAGGGGACATAGCTGTTGTGGGCGTATGTTTGGTTGCCTGGCAACCTATCTTATAAATTTAAGACAATTTTTTTATATTGTCTTCAGGTAAGTCTGTCTGGTCCATTCGACACCTTTTTATACGCCCACATTGAAATGTGGTCGTATATTGGCCCTTGATCACTTCAAAAAATCTTGTGGAAGCTCTAGAGGCCAAAGTTAATATCCGATTGGCTTTTAATTTATACACACTGTTTAAGGTCAAAAGACGAAGAAGCCTATTGATTTTCAGCGATTTCCGTTAATTAGTGCCAGAGTTATGGCCCTTGATCACTTCAAAAAATCTTGTGGACGCTCTAAAAGCCAAAGTTAATATCCGATTGACTTTAAATTTATACACAGTGTTAAAGGTCATAAGACGAAGAAGCCTATTGATTTTCAGCGATTTCTGATAATTAGTGCCAGAATTATGGCCCTTGATCACTTCAAAAAATCTTGTGGACGCTCTAAAAGCCAAAGTTAATATCCGTTTGACTTTAAATTTTTACACAGTGTTTAAGGTCATAAGACGAAGAAGCCTATAGATTTTCAGCATTTTTCCGATAATTAGTGCCAGAGTTATGGCCCTTGATCACTTCTAAAAAATCTTGTGAACGCCCTAGAGGCCAAAGTTAATATCCGATTGACTTCAAATTTATACACAGTGTTTAAGGTCATGAGACGAAGAAGCCTATTGATTTTCAGCGTTTTCCGATAATTAGTGCCAGAGTTGTGGCCCTTGATCACTTCAAAAAAATCTTGTGGATGCCCTAGAAGCCAAAGCTGATATCCGATTGACTTCAAATTTATACACAGTGTTTAAGGTCATGAGGCGAAGAAGCCTATTGATTTTCAGCGATTTCTGATAATTAGTGCCAGAGTTGTGGCCCTTGATCACTTCCAAAAATCTTGTGGACTCTCTAAAAGCCAAAGTTAATATCAGATTGACTTTAAATTTATACACAGTGTTTAAGGTCATTTGACGAAGAAGCCTATTGGTTTTCAGAGATTTCCGATAATAACTACCAGAGTTATTGCCCTTGATCACTTCAAAAAATCTTGTAGATGCTCTAGAGGCCAAAGTTACTATCTGATTGACTTTAAATTTATACACAGTGTTTAAGGTCATGAGACGAAGAATTCTATTGATTTTCAGCGATCTCTGATAATTATTGCCAGAGTTATGGCCCTTGATCACATCAAAAAATCCTGTGGACGCTCTAGAGGCCAAAGTTAATATCCGATTGACTTTAAATTTACACACACTGTTTAAGGTCATGAGACGAAGAAGCCTACTGATTTTCAGCGATTTCAAATAATTACTTCCAGAGTTATCTCCCTTGATCACTTCAAAAAACCTTGTGACGCTATAGATGCCAAACTTATCATCCGATTGCTTTCAGATTGATACACAGAGTTTAAGGTGTTGAAACGAACAAGCATTTTGATTTTCAATGAATTTTGATAACTGAACAGCTAAATCCATGATGTTAAATGTTTCCTATACTAATTGTTAGCGTGGGGCAAAACTTTATAAAAAGCAATCAAATTCTAATGATTTTCAGATAATTACATAATGAGTTGTTACTCTTAATCAGATTTTAGTGTATTACAAATGTAAAAATATGCGACAACCCTTGTTGACTGCCCGGACGATTTAGCTGCTGTGGGCATATGTTTCGTTGCCTGGCAACCTATCTTTGTCACATATTATCAGATTTGCTGGGATAATTCATGTGAGCAGGGGGGGTGGGATGGCCTAGTGGTCTAGAGTGCCGCGCTTCGACCTCTAGCTGGCCTGTCACCTCTGGCTTTCGGCTGTGGTTTCGATCCCTGGTGTGAGCGTATGTGGCACTCCAGTTTCCTCCCACTGCTAAAGACCCCAACACACAAGCGAATTATTGAAATAAAATTGAAACCATGTTAGTCCCAAAATGACCTAGTTTGTGTCGTGGATGTGAAACCCCATTTCTCTCTCTGTCTCTTTCATGTGAGCATTGAGAATGTAACCAGGCCCAAGGAGAGACACTGCAATGGGGATAGTTCATTTGATCATCATAGAGCTTCCACTTTCAAAATTTTCATTGCCAGTCATTTTTGATAACGCACGAAAACTAAGTGAAATATATTTAATTTCATCTTTTTTCTTCATGGTAGGGTATTGGGAGTTCAGTTGTCTATATCAATTTATCAGCATGGTCTACACAAAAAATTAATATTAGTAAGTTTTATGATAATTTTTTATAAATGAAAAATCCTATTTGACGACTTAAATAATTGAAATACCTGAAATGGTTGTAGAAAGATCATTCCATGCAATAGCAATAGAATACGTCATACTCGGTCAGATCTTGTTAGTCGTTTTCCATAACCTCGGTATTGACCGGCCTATATGGACAACGCGGAACCAGGCCCAAGGAAATGGGGTTACAATCAGTACATCGTTCGAGGCCCATGAACCCCAAGAAATATCTAATTTTGTTACATCGATGGCCCTGGATAGAACAATGTCACAGATTTATATTCTCATACCACAATCCACACACACACTTGATTTAGCTTATCAATTGCTGTACTGCATCTCCATTAGAACAATATCTTCAGTTAGACCACATTATAGTTTCAAAGTTGCCAGACTACAACCATTTCCACTAGCAAAGACACGTTGAATGAATCACTCCAGTGAGAGTGGGGCTGGTCTATGCTGGAAATAGGGAATGCATTTGTTTCCATGGAAAGGATGATGTAAGTTCATATTAATAAATTTATATAGTTTATTCATACTATACATATATTTATATATAATACTCTCACTTTCTTTTGGAATCTGGTACATTTCTCTCCAAAACATGACCTATTTCAAATCCGTCTATCCCATTTAGTAAATTAAATTTGAACAAATTTTCAGATTTTAATATTCCTAGTGCTGTGTCTATAAAATATATCATTATTTAGATGACATAAAATTCTAGATTATATAATATGTAATTACTATATATTTTTAAGAACTTAGCAAAGGTCTCAACTATTATACCTTAAGATGTTAATTCGGCATTAAAAACATTAATTAATCCAATTAAATTTGAGCAAATTGAACGCCAGACCAGAGCTAAATTCCCAAGTCAATAGTAAAACAATACCTGTTAACCACACAAAGCACAGATCACACATTTTGCTTAAAGATTTCAAAGAATAGATAAGTTGGCAAGACAATAAAACTACTCGATGTCCTGTATTTCCCTTTTTTATATACATGTATTATAAATTCAGGATGAAACAGGCTTGGATTTTTGAGTTATTTTTGTAAAATAAATGGTCTCTTAAATTCAAAGGAAGGAGAAAAAAATAGGTCATACTTCTTTAAATTAGAGTTTACAATTAGAGATTTGATGAGTATTACCAGTATATGACAATAATTAGTTCTTCTATGTATTGTTTCCTCCAAATACATGTAGGTACACTTTATATAACAATCTTACCATAAAACTTAAAATAAGACATAATATAGTTTCAAACTATATAAAGTTACTCTCATCTGAAAAGTTGAAATAGCACTATTTAATATATCAGTATTTATTGTGAACACTATAAGATTGGCAGATAAATAAACATAATATATAAAATCCTAGTTTCAAAAAAGATCCATAACATTCATTTTAAACAAAAAGAACAAATCTTTAACAACCTCTAAAATAATAAAACCATATCAACAGAATACTGAATAAATATTCAAAAACAAAATACATATTCAGTAATTTACAAAAAGTGTTCAATTTGAGAATGACACAAATCCAACCTCCATCAAAGACACAATATATATTGCAAGGTATATTTTCATGTCTTTAATGTAAGTTACAATTCTGTCATGATATAGACTATCGGTAGTTACGTTACTTACTTTGTTCTAAAAATTAGTTAATAACATCTTGACGTAAATGATGCTTTGTTACAAAATTAATATGCGGCCTAGTCCAACAGAGAATGAGTGAACATCCTGACATAGTATTATGCACTCTGATCAGCAGTGGATATTCCCTAGGCAGCTACATTCACTGATAAGGATGATATCGATGTGACTTAATCACCAATATTAACTTTTTTCCTCCGACTTGAAATTCTAAAACATTTTTTTTGATGTATTTGAAAAATAAATAAAGACATTTGAAGTATCTGCAAGTAAAAAATATTTCCTTTCTAGTGTAAATGGGTATTAAAATGTGTAAACGGCATCATTCTGCCCGAAGCAGTTACATCTTTTGAAAAAAATGCATGCGCCATTTGGCCAATGATTAATGCCGTGTGATGTGATTGCACGTGTTGAAGACAGTCGTCTTTTACAGAGATATTAGAAAACTTTCTTAATTTTCTGTGAAACAGATTGACTATCATGATGTAGTCTCAGCAAATCAGTATAGGGCCATTTCTATTTCAGTTTTCCAAATAAGCAATATTTTACTAAGGCAGGACATTGCCTTTAGCACTACATATGCATATATTAAAGCATGCAGTCTATAAGAAGCTTAGAGTGTATACAATCTATTTACAATAATATCTTTTCACATTCAAACATAATCCTTATAATAAATACTATCTATCTAATGAGATGCTGCCATAATAGTGGGATCACAACCTCTCACTTGATAATCAGGTTCAGGATTGGAATAAATTTTATTATATAGTTCTTCTAAAGGTAATTCTCTGTCAGTCTTGGCTACTTCTGTGGCTTCATCTACTTCCTTGCGTACTTCAACATCTATTTTCTGTTATAAAATAAATATTTTCACAATTTTGAAAACCGTAGTTACCGGTATTTTTATTTCTACTGTGATAGCATATTAGAAAGCTTATTTTTTTCTTATCACATGTATGATTGCTATATAATCTAACCACTAACCTTAATCTCTTCAGGTGTTGCTAAATTAGCAGATACAATTCTTTCCTTAAATTTGGAAATAGGATCTCTTCTTTCCCTAACTTCTTGAACTTCTTCTCTTGTGCGGTAGCTGAATTATTAAAGTATACAGCCAACATTAATAGCTATTTCAAATCATAATTAACAATTGAAACGATATTATATGAAATTATATACCATTTCATCTTAATTCATTATATATATTATTATGGAGCTTTAAAAAGTGCAAGATATTTCCTTATTTGGCTCTTGGTTGTTTGGTTTCTAGGTCTTCCTTATTAGTTTTAATGCACCAGAAAGATGTTAGATTTACTATACAGACATGACAACAGTGAACAGACAAATAAACACATGTTTTGGAATTTTCCAGCAAAAATGTGAAATTGTTACCTAACCTAGATTATCCCAGGCTGTGTTTTGGAGGATGGCTCCTCATTTGAGTGTTTTCATTGCATAAACATAATATAATGTATTTGAATAATCAATAAGCTTTCTTGTTTTTATCTTCTCTGAGATTGTGTTGTTAACAGGAATTTCAAGTCAAAAAATGTAATATTTTCAACATCCCACATATTCCCTAAGTTTCCCTGATAATTCATGTCAAGTATTCCAGTATTTTCAGGCATGTATATTAATTGTTACCTTGTGCCAGGATCAGACATACTGTGTCCACTGTATCTATAGGTTGATGCTTCTATTAAAATTGGTCCATTCTTCAGGACAAAATCTTTACAAAATCTTGTACATTCTTTAACAGCTAAAACATCCATACCATCCACCTGCAAAATGTAATAATTGTCATTTCTACCAAATCTGAATATCCCCAAACATCACCGAAGCAGCATAAAAGAACATGCTAAAATGATCATAGCATAAAAATTATATCGCAAAAGTGTGATTATAACAGACAAATAAGACCTGCACCGGCTTCTTCATCTAAAGAAAATAAACACTGTATCATGAACTTTACCGTCGTCTGCATTTAGCATAACATATCGACAGACAGGCCAGATTTGATGACAATATACAACAATGTTTAAATATTGGTACTTACCTGTACTCCAGGTACATAATCTCCTCTACTGAAATACTGTGTACTGGCTGACGATCTATCTAAACTAGTTCCCATAGCATAACCATTATTTTCACACACAAATATACATGGTAGATTCCATAACTTAGCCATATTATATGCTTCAAACAATTGACCTTGATTAGCAGCACCATCCCCATATAAGGTAATACAAATATTGTCTGTTTTTTGATATTTCAAAGCAAAAGCTATACCAGCACCAAGAGGAACCTAGATAAAACGAAATAATTGATTATAATTAACAATAATAATATATTCCATTGCTGCAAATTTTTACCAATAACCACGACCTAATTACCAAAATAATCAGGTAGATAGTTAACAAGATCCTACAAAGTCAACAAGGGCTGAACTCTGGAAACAAGAAATGGAAATTGTTGAAATTTGAAGTTATTGCTGCATATAGCAAATGAAGGATGGACAGTAAGGTATAATATTAGGACATTTCTAAATGAGCGTATAAGAGTGATTATACCTGAGCACCAACAATTCCATTACCACCAAAAAAGTTTTCATTATACATGTGCATGGAGCCTCCCTTTCCTTGGGCACAACCAGATTGTCTACCTATAATCATAAATAAAAAGTGTTAAAAGGACTAAACTCGAGTCATTGTCAATTTACAAATTATAAGTTTTATTTACTTGCCTGTTAATTCCGCCAAGACACCTACTAATGAAACACCACGAATATATGTCCAGCCATGAGCTCTATATGCTGTAATGACTGCATCTTTTTTGTTGATAGATGCTTCCATTCCAACACATATGGCTTCCTGTAAAATACATAAACGTAAAAATTCAGATTATAATTCAATGTTCCACTTTTTTTTCTTTTTTTTTAAAGTGTCTCTTAAATATTTGTACCCCTAAAGTATACTATGTTAGACATTTTGGACCAATTTTATTTGATTACTTTTTTTTTACTATATTTAGTGTGTTTGTATTTTGTTTGCTTTCAATTTTTGTTTGCTCTCAATTTTGTTTGCTTTTAAAAAAAAGCTTCTTTACTAATAACTGTAAACCTCTAATTATTGTACCTGTCCTGAGTACAGATGACAAAATCCTCGAATAATTTTGGATTTGTATAAATTTCCAGCCACGGTTTCCATACGTCGAATCATTTGCATCTGGCGGTAGTAGGTAAGAGCATCATCACGTGTAACAGTAACATTAGTAGATGGACCCTCATCCAATTTGTGTAGTTTATAGGGCTGAAATATGTTATAAGTTTATGGCAAAATGTAATCTATTATTCTTGAAAGCCAATTAATCATTCTCATGATGAAAGTGTTGATTAAGTAATAATTTATATGATTAAAACAAAAAATCTACTTCATGGGCAGACACCACTCATTTTTCGATCATTTTGTGACTAATATGAAGGATGAAGAGTATATTTGCCTTTTTCAAGTTTGTGTACATATTAAATCGAATTACATGTACCGCTATATAGGATAAGCTTAAGCCTGAATGGAACAAAAAGTAATAAGATAAAAGGTAACAAATTACCTGTGTTTCAAAAGAGGCTTCTGTTGATGTTGCATAATTATTAATATGATAGGATTGGTAAATCCCCTGAAATAAAGAGATTTAAGAGAAAACACTAAACCTCTTTTCCTGAAGCAAAGTCAACCTAATGTCCTGTACAACAATATACACAACTGAATGGCTATAGATGGATGATTGGAGATTTTGTGTCATTAACATAGCAAACCAGATAGTAGATGTGACAGATAGTGAGCAAATACCTAAACATTTGTCAGCAAGAAACCTGAGAAATGTAAGTTTCAAAATACAGTTTATTTTGATTGATAAAATATTATTAATTAATACAGTAAGCTTGAACAAATCAACAAATAGTTCATTAACATTTTTGAAAGGCCATCCTTGCATATTGCACAGACCATATGCCATATATATGAGGGGAATTTTTCCCAGACAGCAGCACACAGCCTACTCTTACTTCGAATTCCAATCCAACCCTCAAGATCAAGGGTTCCTTTACGTACAGACCAATGTGTACACGTACCATCCGAACGACAATACAAGTACGTTGAACATTGCCAGGTACTAAATTGGGGGGAAACACACTGGATATTCCTGATGAACTTTCTTGGCCAATGCAGGGATCAAACACAGTACCTGTAGCTAGGTTAGTTAGTGAGCTAATGACAATGTCAGTAAAGTAATGAATGAATTGAATATTAGCCATGCCCATTGGCATTGCACAGTCCTGTATTGTGTATTACCGGTACTTAGAAAGTTACTCAACAAAGACTGTATGCTATTATATTTAAAATGAAAATGACATAATTGGGACCATATTAATAAAACGACGAAATAGAGACATTGATGAAAATCACTCAGATTAAAAAGGTGAAATTGCACGTTTTGTTGCATTTGTCATTTGTTTTTGTTTTTTTGTGTTGACGGTGGAACAAGCAAAATGGCGATCTTTCATGCATGGTATGTGAAGTCTATGATCAATTAATATCACTTACCCTACGGCCCAGCGTCCGTAAGTTTCTGGCACAGACGGAAAGCATCATGAGGGCTTTGTTAAAATATTAATGACCCTTTATTGATGAATCGGCTGTGCATGAATTTTTATTTTACACTACACCACTACGAAATTGACCTTCAAGACAGGGGAGATTACTCTCACGGTGTCAATGTAGAGGGAGACAAATCCAGCCTAGAGGTTGAGGTCCGACATAATAATATTATATGTTTATAATTATAATAAATTGTTTATTATTTTATTTTATTTTTTTTTTTCAAATAATTTCAAAAATGGTTACAGAATTTTATAGGCAACGATTTAAACCAAATAATATTGACGCCTCATTGAAACCGAAATGTATGTAACCCGAATTTTTTTTTCGGGCATTTCGATCAGATGTGACAACCGTACTGCCCCACCCCACCTTAACATTAACACGGTATACATACAATTTGAAAAGTCTTTCCACGCTCTGACACATTTTAATTGAAATGAATACACATTATTCCATATGTAGGCTTTTTACAGGCATAATTTATCCTAAAAGTTTTAAAATAGCTGGGCTGAAAAAAAAAGACTTTCAAGGCACACGCATCTTTCTTATTTAGAAAACCATAAAATAACAACGAAAAAATAAACGGAAAGAGAATTTCGGGAAATAGTTGTATTATGGTATTTTTTAGAGATAGTCCCATTGAAGAAACTGGCAAATTCAATTATAATTTGTCACGTGTTATTTTGAAACCCATGCACCCAACTCACGTACGTACCCACTTTGGTCTGTAATACGTTATTAAAGGAATCCATCAAATATCTGGTAAAAGAGTTAAACTATGGCCATTCTTTAACATTTAAAGTGGCAGCTACAAAAAAGGAATAATTATGCCGAAATTAATTGTTCTTACCCGAGGACAAATTGGTCAAAAATCTATGAACATTTGAAGTTTTAATTCGTCCCTATTCATAATATCACACCGCCATCATTATGCGAAATATGTTAGATTTCTATGGGTATATTAATTTTGACCTACTGTCCTGCTGTCGCTTTAATAATATTTTATACTTGTACGACACTTTATACACGTTATTCAAGTACCACTGGAGGTATAGACCCTGGTTGTATATCAATGCAAATAGAAAATATAACACAGATCTCGACACGCACTTTAGTCTATATTTTGATGTTGTTAGGCAGTTAAGTATTTTTTTATTTTTTAAAAAAAGGTGTTTTAAAGTAGCCAGGTATCTAAGAATCCAGCCGAGGTTATCTCTTTTTTTTTATTTTCTCTTGTGTAACATTTTATAATTGGACAATAGAATTATTATTTTATTTTTTTTCATTATTTTTTTTTTTTTTTTTTTTGATGAATTAATTGGCGGATGGTATATAAAGAATCTCCTACAAGTCTTTTTTTAACGAGTGTTGGTATTTATACAAGCGATATCTACTGTAGAATGTGTTATTGGGTGATAATATATTTCACATGTGTAGACGTGTATATCGGTATAGTTTCTTATATCTTTGTTGTATTCAACGGTATTCTTAAACATTGCATGCTTATTACTTATATATAATTCAGAGTCATATGACAACACATTGTCAATAGGCCACTATACAGGTTTACAGTAGACCTACTTAGATCCACTGAACCAATAACAGACGATTGAACTGATTAACGGTAGGCTATTTCATTGGTGCATATTCCCAAATGTATAGCTTTAGGTTTAATTTGATCACTAAGTTAAAAGGCTTCGTCATTTTATATTTCAGTATATATTTCAGTTTGAAGTAAAGGGCCGATTATTTAATATGTCTCTGTGTACCTGCAATGGATTTCATAATAATAAAGCTTAAACCTTGTCCAGAGAGAGTTCTTACATTTAGCATTCGATTTGTGGTTTATGTAAGTTCATAAACACATAACAGACAATGGAGAGTTGATCGGATTAATCACTTTCATCAAACAGGTTGTGTAATAGGCTTTAACACAGTACGACAATACAGACACATAATACTTTATATTGGCAGAAAAATTCCCCAACAACGGACAATGGATTTATTTTCATACCAAGGACAGTAGTTATATTTGCAACACTACGAGAGACACCCAGACGTTATGTAGCTTCTTATTTACATGAAAATGGGAACTCGGGTTAATCAACAACAAGGAATGTTATACAGGAGTGTTCCACCACGACCACACAGCTATACTTTCCTCGATGATGTGAATTGCCTCCCTCAATCGAGTCGCTCTAAAACGGCACCAACGCAAATAACACCTTCGGATGAACATTCTCAGAAATTTAATTCCAGACAAACAGCTCGGCCTAAAGTAATCGACTTTGATGGAGGAAATGTTAAAAATACCGAGGTTCAGCATTTGAACAAAAATGGATTTTATCCACCCGTGAAGTTAAAACTGATTCGTATGAGCGACGACAGCAATATACAACCACAGCCACAGGTAAGCTCATTGAAGATGCATTCATATTTTTTTTACTTCTCCAATTCCATTTATTTCTTTATTTTAAAGTGACAGGGGTGTGTGACATTTAGCAGGGACGGGGAACTGAGGAGTGGCCCGTTAGTATGGTAGGTCCAGGGGCCACTTAATATATAAAAATTCCTTTTTTGTTTATACATTGTTTAACTTTTCCCTTTTCTCTCGTTAAAGGAACCAGGAATACAGCTGTCAAGACTTAAACTGGCACCGATGTCTAAAAAATCATTAAAAGGTGGAAGAAATAAACACAGATCAGCTTCAAACAGCTCTTCTATCAAAACAGAAATAGAGAGAAACTCTCTTTATAATCTCAACCCACTTCCCACCATGAACACACCTGAATACGATTCTGCAAGAATAAAATCAAAAACGTCCATGTCGGCACCAAATCAATATGAAAAAGAAAAAAGCCGTCTACTTGATAGCATCGACTCCAAAGACTATTCGAACATCATGTCTAACAACGACGAATTTGAAGAAGATCTAAGCAATTTCCCACCACCTGCACCACCCCAAATACTCCCCAGTCGAGAATTGCCCTGGGTTTACAGATTCAAAGTGAAAAGAGGCATGAATGCTGTGTCAAAAATAATGGCAAGCAAACCTCCCAGGCCATTCTTTGAGAGTTGGTGAATACAGGGATACGACTTTCGCCAAAGTAGGCCTAATATATAAAAAAATATTTGCAGACAAAAACACCCAAAGTGATGCTTTATAGCTGTGGATCAGACATGTGACGGTGGTACGAGATCAGCGATCGTGGTTGGTTTTAAGCATTTATATTTTATCAGAAGTAGTACTTATTTCTGAATTGAAGCCTACGTGTTAATTTTGTTTGACTTAAACTTATGTCAATGGAGGGTGTGTCCCATATGTGTACAAATTTATATAGCTTTCACGGTTTTCAAAAAAAAAAACCAACGAATACTAGCGACTCGTACGTTTGGTTTGGTTAACCTTTCTCTTCGAAAATTTATGACATTATCTTTAAGTATTTTAAAAGGTAACAAAGTCGGGTGCTTAAAATTGTAGCAGTTTACCCGTCTTCATACAAACGCTGTCTTATCACAATCATCTCTGCTTGGTAACAGACACGAAATGAAATGGGGTTAAACGTCCTATACTGTTCTGCTCCGAACTGGGCATACAGTGTGCTATGAGGGAAATTTTGCCCGGACATCGGCACTACTCATATATTGAATTCCAACTGTCTAGGGATCTTTTTACGTGCACGCCCTCCGTCCTGCATCACTGACAAAGGGGAACCACGCCGGAAAATCTGGATGAACTTTCTCGGCCAATGCAGGGATGGAACACGCGACCTCCAGGTAACAGACACGAAGCGCCATATTATGGTTCACCTGCATTTTATTTGCTACATCGACGTTTTTAGTCTAACACACTAAGTATACTTGCAGAATTTTGATAAGTATTTATTCCACTTCCGTGTTCGTCCAATTAAGTCGACGCTTACAAGATAATAGTCCGTCATCATTAGCCCGCTCGGAGTAGAACAGTCGGGCGTTAAAACATGGACCTCTTGTTATAGGTCTATGGTTAAACCCCATTTCCCTTTTTTTTTCATTTCACAAGATTCTGGAAGTGAAAAGAAGGAAGAACACAAACCAATCTCATTTTTTGTACTTATCATAGCTTTCACTATATATTTTGAGGCGGTCACCATTGCAACCAAGCCATTGCGCAGGCGCGGATCCAGAGGGGGTTTTAGACCTGTAGTTTTGGAATTTACCTTCCGGAAATACGTCAGAATGCACCAAATTGAATCTAATTTACGCCTAACCCCCCGTTAATTGGTTGAGCGCAATTAGTTAAGAAATTATCATACCTAGACCCCCCCCCCTGCAAAAAATCCTGGATCCGCGCCTGATTGCGGGTATTTCAGGAATATGGACCTTTCCGTGCGTCATGCTGGCTAAGGGATGCATTTGTAAGCAGGCACAATTTCATATGTAGTTGTTGAACAATTATATGTAATGGAATCTAAGACAATTGGTTGTTTTTTATTTAATATAATTAAAGCAATTTGTACACCTTTTCTAGGACTCATTTTTATATCCCACATTTAACATGGACGTATTGTAATATTATGCTCATCTAGTATCACCCGGTCCACAAATTCTTTAAAAAAACAATTATTGAAGGCGGTCTTATACGGAATGGGAATTGGTCATTTGGGTCATAAGCAGTTATTCGGGAATGAGAAAGAACCGCAGCCTAAATTTAGAGTTTCCGGTAAAATTTGGACTTTCAACGGTTTTTGTGCATGCCAGATCTCAAATCTTTTGTTAGATTGATAAGTGTGTTTAAGATACATTATGGGGGATTAGATAAAGAGCCCCCCCCCCTTCGCTGTGTGAAATGAAATGTTGTTTAACAGTGCTCCTAAACTGGGCTAATGAAGACGGGCATGACGCCATACAATGTGCGATGAGGGAAGTGGTGCTTCAGCCCATGCCTACTCTTATATCGAATTCCAACTGTCAATGGATACACGGGACCTCAGATTTTCGTCCCATCCATGTCAGGCCCTCCGTCTTTCGCTGTGTGATCTGATATTGTAACGGCTGATATCAATGAAAATCGGTATGTGACGGGGGGGGGGGGGTTTATCCACTAAGTTGGAAAGGCGACCCCGCCACTTTTTGTACGAACGCGCGGGAAATCGAAACCACGCAATTTGACTCAGTAACAGGCCAAATGACCTAAAGCAGCTACCCCAAATCTCGGAATTTCAAACTGGCGATCCAGAAAGTTACGGTCCGATATGCGCCAATATCGAAAGAAACCAAGATCTTTGTGAGATAACCATATATACTATTCAAAAAAAGTAGGGGATATTTGATTTTGGGGGCATAATACTAAAATTATGCAAATGACTACGAAAAAAGTCACTATAGAACCTAACAGAAGAAACATTTCCATTTACATGTGACGCCCAAACGCACCAATAGCTACCGCATGGAATGCAGGTGTAGTTCAGCTCTGAACGTCGGTCTCATTACACTCACCCTGAACGTTCAGAGACTGTCCCATTCAATCAATGTCGAAAATAATTGGAGCCCCAGTCAATTTTACTGGGCAACTTATCACTGCCAAACGATGGGGTGTCAATACGTGAGGACGCATGTACAATGTAAACGAACATCTTAGTGAGAAAATAAGACCTTGCTTACTTCGCTAGAGTCAGTATGAGCGACACAAAGCGCTGTTAAAAATACGTTCACTCTTATCTAGTTACATTTTTTCTGCCATGACACTCTAACTGTAGGTCAACGTCCACATTCAGGACAGTCGGTCATACAAGACGAAACGAAATGTACAGGCTATACATTGTACAGGCTTTCACACGGATTGACACCCCGTCGTTTAGCAGTGAAAAGTTATCCAGTAAAATTGACTTTTCTCCAATTTTTTTTTTCGACATTGATTAAATGGGGCAGTCCCTGAACGTTCAGGGTGAGTGTAATGAGACCGACGTTCAGAGCTGAACTAATGCAGGTGATGCTTGGGATCATCATGGGGGTCCAACCCAAGATTTGCACGACTCTGACTTTGAATGTTACAGTCATTGTGGCATTGAATTCCAGGGTGGAAACATCAGTTTAATTGTTTTAGTGACCAGAAAACAAATTTTGATATGCGTCGGCTTACCCAAAATGAAAGGTTACGTGCCCTTGGCATGCTACAGATCGGCACAACACAGGCGGTTGTGGCGCGGACGATGAATGTTTCTCAGTCTGTCATAAGCAGGCTATGGTCCAGATACCGTGATACACAATCTGTACAGGACAGACCACGCTCAGGTCGAAAACTCAAGCCCAGGATCGATTTATCCGTACCTTGGCCTTGAGAAATTGTGTCATCACAGCAAATCAGATCAGCGCTCGTCTTCAAACAGACACTGGTGTGAGAGTGAGTGGCCAGACGATTCGGAATCGACTGCATAGGGGTCACCTTCGCGCCCGACGTCCTCCCGTGATCCCTTGTTTGAGAGATCATCACATTCAGGCAAGACGTCGTTGGTGTAGGGATCGTCAACACTGGGATAATCGACGCTGGAGCAATGTGATGTTTTCAGATGAGTCAAGGTTCACTGTTGATTTTTTGGACAGACGTAGGAGGGTGTGGCGTCGTCGAAACGAGCGTTTCCAAGACGTTAACGTCATCAGACATGATCGATTTGGGGGTGGTTCTGTTATGGTGTGGGGAGGCATCACTGTTGCTGGAAGAACGGCTGTACATGTTGTTGCAGGGCGTGTTACAGGCCAGTACTACCGGGACAACATCTTGGCAGTCCATGTTGTGCCGTTCGCATGACGTCATGGCCGTCGTTTCATCTTCCAGGATGACAACGCAAGATGTCACAGGGCCAGGATCGTTACAGGTTACCTCCAACAACAGAACATCACCACATTACCTTGGCCAGCATTGAGTCCCGACCTCTCCCCCATCGAGCATGTCTGGGACATGCTTGGACAGAGGTTACGTCAACGTCAACAACGTCCTGCCAATGTCCAAGAACTTGCTGCTGCGTTGCAACAGGAATGGGACAATCTGGACCAAAATGACCTTAGACGTCTCATTAGGAGTATGCTACGCAGGGGCGTTTTAAGGTTCATCATGGCGGAGGCTATACTATTTTGAGGGCCCTCTTTCGCAGGGGTGTCTTCATTGAGGATTTTCATACCAGTGCAATGCAATGCGTTCTCATTCAGTAGTGGATTCGACAGTAACAGCGTAAGGAAAACGATTGACTCGGACGCCCTTTCCCTTGGAAAGAGGGGCCCTTTTGTCTGCCTTTAGGGCCCTCCCTAACTAGGGTACATTTCATTTTTCTCATCGGTTTTAGCATTTTTCTCCCGTTTTATTTGTTCAACTTTTTTGATTGTTTTCGCGAGGAGGCTGGCGCCTCAGCTATAAAACGCCTTTGATGCTACGTCGGATCAATGCTTGTTTGGCAAACAGATGAGGATTTACCCGTTACTGACTTTGTTGTGATGCTGTGGTAACTTTGCTGTTTGACCCCGGGTATCATTTTACCCTTATAATGGTCAGTCTGTGCCTTACTTAGTCTAACGATCATTTGGAATAAATCGATGAATGTGAACTTCATTTCATTTTGTCATTTGTTTCTTCGTCAGTTTCATTAGGTGACTTTAATAACACTTAAAAATCAAATATCCCCTACTTTTTTTGAATAGTATACTTGTATTTAACTGTAGAGGTTCTACAATTAAAATAAAATCAAGTACGAACACTCCAAATCATTAGACAAAAGGGCGATATAGGGCAAAATAGTGTATACAACATATGGGCTAAGTTCACCGTGTAGCCTACAAATTATACGACAAACAGTGGTAACTGGTGACCAGAAGAGTAAGCTTACTATGCCTGCCGCCACACCCGCCATTGCAGCATTCAACCCATTTGTAAAATTGCGTAATGACCAATGGACTATTCGTATGCAAAATGCACGTGATGAACAGAGTTAACGTGTTTAGTGTAGACATAATCAAGAAGACATAGGCGTCAATAAAATGGCAATTGTCACAATCGAGACGCAGATCCAAGTAGGAATAGTAATTGTCACTGTCCCTACACTTTTCCAAATGAAAGACCACAAAAACAATATCTTTTTAATTTTTATTAATAGATTACTTTTTTTTTACCTTTCTTCTATAAATCTATTTATACATTCTATATTAAACGTTTAAGAAACATGATAGAGTTATGTATAAAGCATAATATATATAATTAGCAAAACTGATGGGTTTTGGGGATGTTTTTTTTTTATATATTACAATGACTGCATTATAATTTCTCCATATGTCCAAAATACTAATTAACCACTAGGTATGAACACCTGATTACTAAACCATTACTGAAATAGCTCTATTCAATAAACCTTACCCTATTCAACTGAAAAGAACCATATTATACTACCACATAGTGGAAACAGTGCAATTAATTATGCAACCACCTAAGTATATAAAATTACTAACTGAAAAAAAGATATTAGTAAAATCATATGCTTGCAGTTAAATGTTGCATACCGAATTGCAATTTGTGAAATGGAATTTTGGAAATGAATGGTTTAACATAAATGATTAATTTTTTAAAAACTATTAAGACATACCAACTCTTATTAGTGAAGAATGAAGATCGTGTAACTAAATCAAATTTTAGGTATTTATGGGACAGGAGATCTAGGTTTCAAAGAGAATCTTTAAAACATTTAATTTATAGACATGACAGTACAAATTAGTACAAAGTACTAAGCAAAATTAGTACTAAGTACTTAAAGCAAAATTAGTACTGAAGAATGAAGATCATGTAACTAAATCAAATTTTAGGTATTTATGGGACAGGACTCAGGAGATCTAGGTTTCAAAGAGAATCTTTAAAACATTTAATTTATAGACATGACAGTACAAATTAGTACAAAGTACTAAGCAAAATTAGTACTAAGTACTTAAAGCAAAATTAGTGCTAAGTACTTAACAGCAAATTTAGTGTATGTATCGAGCCGAAATATGGTCCAAACTGAGCAAAGCATTTCTGAAAATTCTTTGAGGGGATGACTGATTTTCAATAATTATTCCCATTTTGCAATTAGTTAAAAAAAAGGAAAAAAAGATACATGTTACTACGTGAAGGGGTCATGGTTATTGAATTTTATATGGTCATATTTATGGAAATAAAGCATCTCCAAAAAGAAAAATAATTTTTAAGCAAATTGTAATGTACATACTTTCAGAAATTTTGTTAAACTTTTAGTTTAATCTAAATAATTTCATATCCTAAATTCATTAAGAAAATATTGCATAGAATATTTCAAGAGAGATTTAATTGGTAAAAAAATATCAGCTTGCTGTGTCAATGTAATTTAAATACCATCTCATCACATCTCTCTTTAACCATTCTCTGAAAAAAAGATTATTAGTGGACCTGAAACAGAAAAGATTAGGAGTGTCCGATAGAAATGCGAAAACAGCACAGGATCATCACTATATACACATCTATACCCACAAGTCTTTATGGTTTTCATCACAGCACTTTATAATAAGTCTTGATAAGTCAACAAACACTCCTCACAGAAGTACAAGTTCAGTCTAAATTCTTTACAACACACACCATTACACAATATCAGTTTATTCACGCGATATTATTTTAAATTCAGTTCTTAACTGCAAAATTTACTTCTCTATGATTAACAAAATGTTCTTTAAGTATGGTTTCAATTCTTCCCTACGAACAGAAAACTCGGGTACGATACAGGGCGATTTCTTCCTTTGGAAATATGACTTTGCATAACAATCTGGTTCAATCATGAAGGGTTGGGACAGAAAAGGTGGTATCTTCACATCTACTGAAATGGGTGAAATTGTGGACCTCAATAAGCCAAATGTGATTCAGGTGGCCTCTTCTGATAAATTATTTTGACTCCAGTTAGAAAATTGACAGATGATAACTTGAATTGGAGCTTGCTATTTTGTATGTAGACCAATGGATTATCTACAGCTTGTAAATACTGGAACTTAGAAAGCTTAAACTTGGACACCTGGTATTAACTTCTGGTTATACAGAATGAATGAATAATTTATCTCGAGTAAATAAGGACATTCGAATTTAAATTGCTCATGGCATCAGGTTATTACTGGACTAATTCTTACTCTTAGGATTTCATCTAGACATCATGAAGAAAGATAACCAAAATACTCTAGGGTCTGGTATAAGAATAGCAGCTTAAATCTTAGGCTTACTTTGAATGTATGGTTGAAGACAAATCATTGGTTGTCATGATCCAAAAGATTGACTAGAATCAAAATTTCAATCGGCAATGATTGCATCATCATCATCCCAGACAAAAGACTATAATATATGAGAAAACAGACTTCAGCGCCAAGTAGAAAATTGTAGATAGGCTTCACCTCGACGTCAATCAAAATTGGATAGGAACATAATGAAAAAGACAAATGAAACGCAAACTGGAAGACCATCAATAATTACATCGGACTCACTCTAATGATGGAAATAGAAACTGGTTTGGTACAAAAACTTCACTGGATAACTTGCTACTTTTTCATCTGCTTTATCTGATATCTTGCCTCACCTATTTGAGAATACTAACTTACATATTACCATAGTGATTTATAATGGCAAATCTGGTGATTTATAATGGCAAATCTGGTGGTACTCAATAACAGGGTGGACTAATGACAGTATGGTCAACATCTATTACCCTACGTATCCCTTCATCTTCTCCCTTATTTCATCACTCCTCGGACTGGATACTACTGATGCTGACTGGATACTACTGATGCTGGAACACTTACGTTTAATAATGCGCAAAATGAGGATCAAATATACGCTTTGAGATAAACCGTCTTCTTCATCTGTCATCTTTATCAACAATTACTGAACTCACAAGCTTGGTAGAAACGAACACGCAATCTGACATAACCTCTGAACCAGACATCGCAATGACCTTCCCTAAATACTTATCACGCTTTAATACACAAATGCTTGCATTCTATGATGATCGAATTAACTGCTACATCAGAGCGCTTGAATAGCAGCATTGCATGATTTACAGTCTAATTTAGATTTATCAGCATTGAAAGTGGCACCTTTCTCTTGCAGAAACTCAATACATTGGTCCATATCTGAGAATCCTAACTCCCTCTTGACATAATCTAATGATATTAGTGGTCGATACCTACTCAACACAAACAATGCAGCCAGCACAAGTGGAATAAATGAAAAAGAAAATGAAAAATATTAAACATGTATATTATAGAATATCACAAATATCTGTAAGAAATCAAATAACATTTATGTTGATTTGGTAACAAAAAATTCATCATCTCTAAATACTTACCAATAACAGTGTGTGAAATGGGAAAAAAAGTTAATTATATTATTTTCTTAACTTATGAAAACAGTGTAAATAATTTTAACACTGAATACGTACGATTTTACTATTGCTTTAATTGCTGTTTTTCGCACCCGTTCTACAAACCAATCCATTAAATATGCTGACATCTTAGGTGCACTGAGATAGAGTTTAAAGAAATTGTGATAATTGTTACACGCCCAGGAAGATCTAACTTTCAAAGCATGCTTGATACACTGGTCTTCATGATCTGAGGCAGACAACAACGATAATGCTGTTGTCATATCTGAAATAATGCAATTCATTAAATATATTACACTGTTGGCAACTTAATTTTATTACCATATGTAATAATTTAACATAAAATATCAAAAAAACACCTGTACTGAAAATAGTGCTTAAATGTTAAGTGAATCAAAATTAACATTACCCATAAGAAACTTACCTAAAGAATTAGATGTAAATATATAATATAATATTCTATATGCTGTAAACTCTACTTTATTGCCCTGTATTCCTTCTTGATATAATAATTTGAGCTGTGTCTGACATTGGTTAAATTCCTCGTGATCAGCCTGAAAAGAGTGGTGATTCAAATAAATTAGGTTGCATTCTAATTACCTGCATTAAAATAGATCATCTAAATCAGTTACACTACAAAACACAATAAATGTTCAGACAGATGGGGAATGTCAACAGAACAACGATCTGCTCATTAAAACACAACATTTAATTTATCTGTGCTTTGTTCTATTAAATTACAAAATAAGATACTTACTTTCTCCATTGCAATTCTAGCATGCGTTTCATATACTTTAACTGTAAATTCATCTCTTACACCTTGGACCTTTTAAATGAAAACAAAAACCATTTAAAGAAATTATTTTCAACTTTATTAGTGTTGATTAACAGTCATTTATTGCCACATATTAATTCTATTAATACAACATACAAAACATTTGCATTTTATTTGATGTTACATAAATATTCATCAAAGCAATAGACAATTTTAAGTGTATAAAAGATGTCTTTACTATCACTTTCAACTTACTGTTAAATCTTGTCTAATTGATTTAAGTTGTTCACAGGCAAAATGGTAATTATGAGTTTCCTTCCATTTATTTTGAACCATTATTAGGGATTTTCTTAATACTTCTACTGGGCGGATTGTTTTAGAATCAGGTGCCTATAGATATTAAAGCTTAGATTATTATACACATTTCAAATTACAACAATCATACAACTTTTTTGCTTAATTAACAAAAATTATGTGTTCATAAAATTAAATATTATAATAGGCTATATTTTTGTTATAGTAACACATTAGTTTCCATTCTAAATATGGGACTCCTTCAAAAACTTACACTTGTTAATCGTAAATATTGTTTTTCAAGGTCTTGACATGTTCCAACAACATCAAAACTACACAAATCAGCATCATTACTATCCGAATTCTGCAATAAAAAAAGAAAGAAATACAAATTACAAACAAAAATAAAATAGGCATTAAACAACAGTTTCCCCTCACCATTATGTAAAAAACAAAAAGAAATTTGATTTCTGAAAATTTTATGTTTATCTATACAATGTCAACTCAGGTAGGTATTTTAACTCGTCTCGGATTCATAAAGGGTATCTATAATTTTAGTTAAAATTTCAGATTATTGAAAGAAGCCCTAGTCATACTTAATGTGACATGTGTACACTTACAATAAAAGTATTTAAACCCATAGTTATTCTTTGCTTGGGCTTTTTACTGTTATTTTCTAACTGATTTCCAAATCGGGCAGCCCGTTTTTGCATCCTAAAAGCTTTCTCTGGATCATGGAAATTCATTCTGGAAAGAAAAATGTAACAAAGAAAAGATTAAAGATTAATTTAAAAAATGTAATAAATGTGTGCTTGTTCAATTTATATCCTTTTAAACAATACTATCTCATTCACAGGGTTACAGTATAGGGTAGGAAATGGGATTCAATCTCCAGTGAAAGCATTTTTAATGGAATGGTTAGACAGCAACTCATGTTAAGTAACAAGCATGAGATCAAACCACAACACTTAATATCAATGTATAACCCAATGGCTTACCCTTTTATACCACTTTTTACATGCATATTCTTTTTTACATTTCTATCTTGAGGACCAGCCCCACGACCTCTAGCTCCTTTCCCTCCTGTTTGTTTCATAAATCTCTGTTTCTTAGACGACTGGACATCCTTATCACCATCTATACTAGGACTGAAGAACAAAAGTATTTCACTTTATCAAGGGCATAAATTGGCAATCTAAAATCCTGAGTAATATAATGATTCAATATTGTATAGAATAGCAGTTTAAAAACACTCATCAAAGCAAGTTTACATGCATCATTTAAAACGTATGCCATGGTAAATCCTTTTATCAAAATACAAATAACCAAGTCTTTTTTTTTTTTAATACCTTCTGCGTTTATTTAATTTCCTTGGTGATCTCCTCCTGTATGGTGATCTTGATCTCGATCTGGAGCGTGATGAAGAACGTGATCTCGATCTGCTAGAACTGAAGGATCTAGAACGGGAATGTCTGTATGTTGGAACACGATCACCACTGTATATACTTTTATTCATTCCTCTATTGTTGCCCCTTCCATGACCTCTCGTTGGTTTGTTAACAGCTGCTCCTTCACCCCATCTACTCTTTCGCAGAACTTTGTTATTACCAATACTACATAATGAAATTAATATAGTTTTAATACTATTTTTTTCGGGGTGTATTGCATTTAAAGCAGAACAGATGGTAGTTAATCAATAACAGTTATGTTTTCTTTTAACAGCATAATTGTTTATAAGATCTAATTCCATCCACAGCTACGATCTTGGATACATGTAAGGTTATAGGATTTATGAAAATAGAATACAAAATATCAACAAACCTTGGCATTGGCTCATTGGCCCAATCTATTTTCCATACATCACCAGAATTGAATGCTTGAGTCAACCTGTCCTTTAAGATTGATTCTATCTGATCTTTTTGACTTTCATGAGAGAAAGTGGCGAATGCTTTTTGAACATAAAGCCTGCAAATGATTTGAAAATATACATTATTGTTGTATAAAATTTTGTAAGATTTTTACTATTGGATTACATATGATCTATGCATCTTTAACTTTGATTCATTATGAAAAGGCCTCCCATCCACACTAAAAAATGCCTAAAAAAAGTCCTAAATTGGAAATCAATAAACTAGCTTTCTGATCTTATGAAGTCTATGATTGTCATTTTGAATCGCTTACACTCTTTACAGAACTCGGATCTCTAACATGAATATCACTCCAAAAATGTTTCAATTCCCTTCAGTATTCTCTTAATTAAATCTTAAATAATAATTTGAGAACACTGTAGCGTTGATGCAGTTTTGAAAATTTCAATATTGTCCAAAAACTGCAAATGATAATCATCAGCATTAATTGAAATAAAAATATCATACTTTAATGCTGGGGGCCATTCTCCTGCAGCACAGCCAAACATACCACCATCACTGAAATAGAGAGAGAAGAAATGAGGTTTACCGTCCTTACAACATAAACTAGGTTATTTTGGGACTAATGTGCTATGTATAATACAAGAATATAGAATTCTTCCTGGTTTTGAATTTGATAAATTGCCAAATTGCTTTTTCATACAATCTGTACAACAAGGAACTTCTGGTGATTACAAACTAACTAACCTAATTAACCCTATATCCAATCTGTAGGACTATTCTTTATTTGGATACTTACTTAGATTTTGTTTCATTTGAGTTTGCTGCAGCTTGTACAATATCTGTCGAATTTGGTTTGAAAGGCTGGGGTCTACTTTGATAATTAGGGGCTGTAAAATGCTTTTGTTGTCGTCCAATGGGTGCCTGTGCTATAGTATTTACTGGAGCAACTTGGTTCTTTTTAGGTATTTGGAATCTGATACCACCTGTGCCTGGGGCTTCTATAAATCAATCAAATTTAGTTTAATTATTTCAAGTGGGACTTCCAACTGTATTAAAGCAATCAGGCTGATGTCCCCTACCTCAGTCATGAAATAATAGATGACCATCATTAGTTACTAGCTCATTATCTTTTTGTAAAGCATCAAGCAATACAAGTGTGCGTAACCAGAGCATAAAATAATGAAGGTATCGATGTATAGCTACCTGCTTTCTTGAAATGCTTGGGGCCAGACGTATTTGCAAATCATGTCATGTTAAAAATCAACAGACTGCAAGTCAAATATCTTCATTAAAATTTTTTTTTTTCTAAAATCTACAAGGAGCATCTTACGTTTTCTCTGTTGATTGTTATTGAACTGCATATTATTCCCTTGGTTAGGATACCTCTGCATCACTGGAGGACACTGTTGAACTTGAAAGTCATTATTGAAATTGTTCTGAAAAAAGACAGGAATAAGGTTGTGTCAATAGTAAAATTAATAATGCTTGGTTTTTACTTAAAGTGGGAATTTCATATTTTCTAAGAGAGTCAAAACATAATTATTTCTATGTCTTTTGCTCAAAAGGTTGTCAACTCACTATTATACGATCATGGGCAATACTTCACAGGCATAAAAATCCCTGACCCCACGAAAATAATAACACAATTACTTGAATTACCTCCCTTGCTTTCCCATTCCCCTCCATGCAATGGCGATCTTCAAACCTTTGAATTTAAAGTTGAAAATGATATTTTTGCCAATTTCTCAACTGGCAATAGTGAATTATAGGATCAATAGAATTATTCTAAAACAAGGTAGGACTGTTTATAGATACAATCTATTTCAGGGCTTTATTTTAATATATTTTAAAAATATAATTAAAAAATATGAAATTGCCGTTTTAAATTAGAAATAAAACGCAAAAATTTGTTATATATGAAAAACTAATCCAAAAAGTTAAATGTTACTCTTTGCGATTTTGATGATATAACATCCAGCAATCGTACAGTCAGAAGTTCAGCGCAAAAATTGCTAACTTTTTTACTTCTTTCAGTGCATAGCATCTGATTGCAATGAATCCATAACATAAAATATTACTTTGTTACCTCTTGATTGTTCTGTCCATACGGTCCATTTCTAAAACCATTTCCATATCTATAAAAAATAATAGTCTAGAAATTACATATTCCAACCAACCTCGCAAAATTAAAAAAGACAATTTTAAAAATCTACCCTGTTGCAATTCTTATCAAAATCAGTTAAGCCATGTCGAGAAGACATTTACATTTTTGTGCTGATGTGTTTTACCCGACAAAGACATAACTTATGTTTTATAAGATACCTGTACTTACGGATAAGGGTACTGCTGACGGGGTGGAAACATTCTTGGAAAGGGTTGATTGCTGAAAAAATTTGGTGTTCGATTGTCCATTTCTTGAGGAGGGGGCGGAGGAGGTGGTGGATGAGCAATATTGTTGATGGATGCTTTAATTGGATCATCAGGTCTGCTTTTATTACTTTTAATTGGACTAGTATTTGAGGCTCCCATTGCCTCCAAGGCTTTCCTTGCATGTTCCCATTCGGGTCTTTTATTTTCTGAATCACTCGTACGGTTAAATTGTTGTGACCTGTAAAAACACAAAAATTATATTACTGGATATCATAATCATAAAATAAGCGAGGCCGACAATTGACATTGTAATAAAAGATAGGTTGCCAGGCTCCAAAACATACGTCCACAGAATCTTTGCTGCACAGCGTGCGTAAGAGCCAGTGGAGGACACACGCGCTACTGACAATTAACCATCCATGTCGTACTTTTGGTTTTGACCCCTCTGACTTTGTACCGTTGATTACAGATTAAACATCCATAAGTGTACAAATGTGTTGTTATTGATGTGTTCCCATTTGAATATTGTTCACAATAAGAAGCAAAATAGATAAGATGTTTACAGGATCATTTTGTTATACGAAAAACTAAGTGATGCGTTTTCTATGGCACTCAGTATATTACCGGTAGTGATTTAGTAGGGGTTTCAGGTCACGTGACTTCAGCGCGAAATCGGACAGCCAATTATCTGTTTTGATGACTGAAATTTGCTAAATTTCGACTAAATATAGCCTACGGTATGTTTTTTGTGGTATCATCCAGATTATAAATATTTGGCATATTATCATTCAAATTATTACGATTTTAATAAATCTTAGCTGACAATAATGTGCGGATTTCAGTTTTAAAATTGGAACTAGCGATTCTGAAGGGAAAATACCCATTACGACGTCACTCACATATGACTGAAAAGCACTTATTTTGGTGCCATTCCACGCATTGACTGGTATTACATTTGATTACATTTTTGACGTCGATCTTGAATTTTTAAATTCCATAACTTTGTATCTAATTGGAATATTTTTTAATGAAATAAAAAATTTGGACAGCATTTTATGTATATTTGCACAAAATATTTTTTTACAAAATTTTTTCTGTCACTTGAAACTTTGACCTGAACCCCCTAGATTTAGCTCCCTTTTTATGGCTTTAATGAAATATTTATAATACTGGTGTAGGCCTACACTAAAAAAAAAAGGATTAAGCAGATTAATTAAATACTAGAAGTAGAAAGTAGACCGAGATACATTTCTAATTTAACTCTTAAAATAGCTGCATAGGCCTAATTGGTTTTGTTCAACAAACTATTCCATCCAATCAGCCGAACTTTTTTTTCCCCCAAGGTTCTTGACCAACTCACTCAATACCTACCTAGGCTTATTTCAACTCCAAAATCAATAATCACACACGTTGAAACTTGAACTTCACTTTCAAAAGCTACTCCAAAACAATATCAAGATCGCCTCTACTTTCACTGAGAAAATTGGTTTTATAGTAATCTCATAAACTTCATAAATTATTTGTCTATGTGCGGGACAAATCTGTCATTGCTAACGCTATCTTTTTGTTTTGGCGGCCATTTGCATTTTTCCATAGTTTAATTTTGTTTATGCCATGGCAATTATACCTGTTCTTTCAGATTGGTTGTAGAGACAAAGATAATAACTACAGTAAAACGGGCATCTTGGATCCTAAAATTGTGTAACTGCGTAGAAATATTCTTACCATGTGGCTGCTTCGTAAGCAAAAGAAGCCATTTCTCGACTTTTACTGCGACTCACTTCTCTTGGCCTACAACTTCTTTCGCTATGATGATGATTACCCAGAAATCCCTGAGTTTACTCTCCCATAGTCCACTGCGAAAAGTAACCGAGCTTGCGTATTAAAAGCAAGTTAGTACATGGAAGCTAACGTGAAAAGGCTGTTTTAACTCACACACGTGTGTCGTAACAATACACTGTGACTTATAACAGATCTAATGATAAGTTTATGACGTAACACACAATAGAAGATCTAAGGTGTGAATCTAAAAACTTTCAATTAATTAATTAGCCGGCTGTCACTGTGATGGGTGAATCTGAATATGTTTTCATACTCTAACAGTACACAATATAGTGTCCTGGGCTGGAGTCTTAGATCTTTCTAAACACCAGTGAGTGAGTGAAGCACTACTGTCACTTAAAGCTCGGAGATACGACTCTTGAGTCTTACTTCTTCAGTTCTTGAGTCAAGATTATTCTTGTCGCGGCGGATCTAGGAATTTTGAAAAGGGGGGGCACCGCAAAATGAGGGCACTTACTGCGGAGACAGGGCACACCGCTGCGAGGGGGGGGGAAGGCCAAGACTATTATCCGTCATTTCCTTGCATCTGTAGACATTCCAAGAGCTATTTGGCTGATATTTTCGTCCAAGTAAACATTCGGAGAAGACATATTTGGGTCTGAAAAAAGGCACTTTCAGCAGTAAAAAAGGGCACTGTCGAAAATTAGAGGGGGCGCGTGCCCCCCACTGGATCCGCCTCTGTGTCGCCATGTGCTTCCAATTCCATCACATAACGATATCATGGGTTCATGTCTTATATTAACTAAGCTAAAACTGTGTGTCTTCAAAACAAGGATAGACTAAGCTTATTGATTGTCATTCATTTCATTTCCTCAACACCTAACATAATCCTCGGCATGATTTAATATTAATATAGACAGACTGCCAGATGAAAAGTGTCTCACATAATAGTGAAACATGTCACCAAACAAATTTGCCAACAAAACAATAATGCTCACAACGTTTTGTAACTAACCATACATTAAACAAAGGCCTACCTTATGCGAGAGGTAAATCTGCTTATTGCCGATCTTTGCTTAGGCCTGAAATGTTATCTGAATTATTGATTGGAGATTAATTAACTTATCCAGACCATAATCAACCCTTAATGTCATAGCTAGCCTGTGATATTTACTGGATTAGGATCGGATTTGCTGCTCAACTTTCATTCATGATTTAATCATGAAATCGATAATCGAGACTATAATGTTTTTTATCGTACTGACTTAAAGAATAATTATTGAGACTAGGTCAAAATTTCAATCGCTAAATTCTTGGTTCAGAGTGGATCAATTTGACTGAAATTTTCAACAAATTGCCTTTACATTTTTTAGTTTTCTCAGCTCTGTATCTAATGTCCCAGGGAATCACATTGATAAATAAAGTGTGTTTGTATGGTGAAACTGTAGGGCTCCAATCACAGCTAAAAACAAACACATCAGATTTGTCTTTTAAGATACTTTCGGAACGTTCTCATAGCTAGTGGAGCACACATAGCAGATAAAACAGGTAGTAGACTGAGGTGAAACCCAGAGCTCAAATTGTTTGTGTATACAATAAATTATATACATTGTACCTAGATAAAGACCAGATAAGGTGGGAGGGTGGTGCCGGTGGTGGCGTCAGTAATATAGTGTGTGTGGTCTCTGTGGTATGTTTGATTACTAGACCATATACTGAGAATGGGATTGCATTTGATGATATATCGACATGTATTGCATATTTGTTATTTGTTAAATTTTTCTTCATGTTATGAATTAACTCTAGCTTGTTCCACATAGCCTCAAATTTCTCAGTGAGACACACCTCCTGCCCTTCAACTGCCCTCTAACAATATAAATATTTTGCTTTTGTTTCCCGTCTTGGTCTTGTTCCTCAGCTAAAATTAGTTACTGTTTCAATTGCAGTTTATAATGGGAAGACACAAAACATATGGACATCAGAATAATGGACCAAAGAAGATGACTAAAAGAGATAGACATCAGGCTAGACAGAATAAATTTGATGAAGAAAAATTTAGTGAAGACATTTCAACAGTATTAACAAGTAAAACATGAAACATATTGTCATATCAGAGCAACAATAATGGCAATGGTAAAGAAAGCAATAGATTTAAGATTAAATGCCATCAAAATGCCAACTGTAATACTGCATCTAATTATTCTCTTTTATTTAGCATAATTAATTAGTAAAAGCCAGTAAAGAACAAGAGGCGATGAGCTAAATGCTTACTTAAGGATGTTTTACTAATGTGCACAAGAAAAGATGCATCATTTAAGCAGTAAATCTATATATTGCAGGTCTCTCTTTTGGCCTCAAATGTTATAAAATTATTAATTTGACATTTACCTACATGACAAGTCCATAATCAACTTTTCAGACCACCAGATGGTCATGATTTTATATGGATTGAAACACAATTGCCATTTAATAATTTAATTTAGAAATTGATTATCATGACTATTGTTTATTATCGTATCAATGGTACTTGACAAAACTACGCTGTGAAAAATATAAAGACTGATATTATAACTTCGCCCAGAATAAGGTAATTTGACTGAAATTTTCAATACATGTATATTCATTTTTCATTATCTATTCTTATTCCTAAACAATTATGACAAGAATGGTTGACTCTTTATCTAAATCTTACATAATGGATCATTAACCTTGCAGAATCACCTGAAGCTCAGACAACACGTTAGCAGTAGTCTCATATCAAAGTTTCTCCTATATTTTAATATATTATCATTTTAGATGAAGAAAATGGGGAAAATGGAGCAGCTTTTTGGTCCCCAGAAAAGTTCCCATGTCCTCTTGCTATGTGGGACTTCGAACACTGTGATCCCAAAAAATGTACAGGAAGAAAGCTGATCAGATTGGGTTATGTTCGCAACTTAAAAACTAACAAACGGTTTAATGGTTTAATTTTAACACCTGTTGGCACAAAATGTTTATCACCTGAAGATAGGTAAAATCATAAATAAATTTAAAATTTTCTTTACCAGGCATGCTTTAAGATTCAATATTCATGACTGTATGGCTGTTCATTGCATTAAAAAATTTAAATAACAGTACTTAGTTTTGTTTAGCCTTACAATGTAAATTGATAGAATCTGAAAGGTGGTAAACACTACACAAATTGCATTCTTGACAGTTGATAAATTTATGAAATGTTGAATACAACATTAAATAACCATTCACTAAAATTGTTTTGAAATTATTGTTAGAAATGTTTTTAGTAAGGCTAAATGCATTATTTTAGTTTAATTTGTATTTATGTCAACTATATCTTCAGAGAAATCATTGCTGACAGGGGTGTGGCTGTCATTGACTGTTCTTGGGCTAAATTGCAAGAAACCCCTTTAGCAAAAATGAAAGGAACCAATGCCCGCTTGTTACCATATTTAGTCGCAACAAATCCAGTTAATTATGGTAGACCTTGTAAATTATCATGTGTAGAGGCATATGCTGCTGCATTTTATATTACTGGTATATATCATATTATTACACTTGTAATTTTAAATGATTATAGTCGTTCAATCAAACACTCGTACAAAAATGTTTCTCCAAAAAGAATTTCTATGTCCACTAAAAGATTAGTTGACTGGCTAGAGCCTGGAAATTTTATCACTGCTAATATTTGTTTGATAGTCATTTTATAGACTGTAGCTTTTAATCAATGACAGATATCATCCAGCATGGGTTAATGCTAGGGTAGGGTAAATACACTTTTTTCTTCACTACAAGTGTTTCTAGAGGCGAAATTCGACGCTGAATCCGGATCTGTTAAAATTTTCGACCCAATTTAAGTCTTTCGGTCAGTACAGCTGCCATGTTTGAAAATGGCGACCAAAATAAGACTTTTTGGCCGTTAAACTCCTAAAATTATGTGAGATATGGCTTATAATATGTCTTTTCTATGATTTTCTGGGTTGCTGAGTACGATGTCATGCAGTGTTCGACACAAACGTCGGTCCGTAGGCCCGAGGCCGACTGATTTATAATCGGAGGACTCCTGCTTGCCTATTTCACTCGGGTCCGCCGGGCCTTCGTTTTCTTAGCTCGCATAGTTAGTGTCCCCATTCGACAATTCTGGATATGGTAGAACTGTCATAGAAACGCAACCAGAGTCTCCGATAGCTAACGGTTATTGTTTACTTGTCATCGACATGACGGAAGCTGATGTTTTCCAAACAGTGACTCGCGTAACCAGCCTCTTATTTGTGCATCTAGTTCGGTAATCGCGCTTCTTCGACGCTCCATATGAATTCCAGGTATCGGTAGATATTAAACTGATAACTGAATCATACGCTTAATGGTTTCGCTGACCAGTACGTTGTTAGTGAAATTAGTTGAATATAATCCTTTGATAGAACACCAAATACACTGAGAAACAATCATTCATAATAATATATTTTATCCGCCATTGCCAAATCCGCCGATGACACGTGTGACATTGATTGGAATTTCTAGGTCAATAAGCCGGCGATGCTACGTTTGATTTTAAGTTGCATCTACTGTTATGATTTTTTATATACACATGCTGACAGAGGCTTAATTTTAACCATATGTTGAATTTTTGTCGTTACTATTTTTGAAAGGTATCTGGAGTCGTACGGAATTTTATTTTAAAGCAATTTCAATTATGGTTGCCACGTGACCACTGTGCCGTGTGTCTATCATGGACGAATGAATAAAAGCATATTTGAAAGTTACGTGACAGACAAAAATTAAAACTTGTGTTATGAAAAAATACCATTGTGCTGTATGCATCCAATAAACGAAGACAGTAATTTAATCAGGAATATTAGTCTTACTGACATGAATTTCATGAAGCCGAAACGTGTATTAAATTTCCCGAACGGTGTAGTTGTGGGCCTACCTTTTATTAAACGCAATGGAGGCTGATGATTTTAAAAACTTTTCCTACCAACCTCTTTTGACTGGGCTATGGTGCTAACAACAATCTAGGGCAGTTGTTTGGGGTTGTTTTGTAACTATTTGAAGTTTACGTAGGTTATTATGGAAAACCCAATGCAGCCATGAATAGATTTGTTCCATTAAATTGAAATGACACATTAATTTGTGTCTTCTTTTTTTTTCTTTTTTCTTTCGCAGGTTACTAAACCATAGCTTTATACATGGAAACTATAAATAATTATTATTGGTTGGGCCTGCGTGTTACCTGAAGGACCCACGTGATCATGTGTTGCACAGGTCCTGCGGGCCTGTGCTTGGAAAATGTTTGTTTCGGACACTGATGTCATGTTCAAAAATGCAATTAAAAGCGTCATAGTTGAAATATAATCAAGTATCGGTGTAAAAATCTAAAATTTGTCTCGCATTTACGGCCACTGAAGCACAAAAGCAGCAGAGAAGTCTTGACGAAAATCTTGGCTAGAAGTTCATCACCAAATCTTTAAGGAAAAACAAAACCAGTATAATAATGCTATCGCCTATGCCAAAACCCAATTTTTAAAAGAGAAGATTAACAATGCTGCCGGTAGTAAAGTATTATTCAATATCTGCAAAAGTCTCACGAAG
This sequence comes from Patella ulyssiponensis, assembly GCA_963678685.1. Lineage (NCBI taxonomy): Eukaryota > Metazoa > Mollusca > Gastropoda > Patellidae > Patella > Patella ulyssiponensis. Next base: position 79,313,411 of record OY783226.1, on the reverse strand, counting down.
AATTCGTTTTCAGACGCTATGCCATCATGCTATAAAACAAACCAGATACTTTACAGAGAAGATTGAGAAAATAAGACACAGCTTTCAAATTGAAAACGATTTTATTGACCATAATGACCAGAAGGATGATTACATTCCACCGTTTGAGGTAAAAGAGATATCCACAGACTACCTCCCGATGTTAATCAAGAAAGCTCCAACAAATCATGTGAATTGGATGTATTACCTACATGGCTTTTTAAGAAATTTTCCTGTGCAAATAAAACATATTTCCTTGGCCTTATCAATGGTACAATAACAGCTCAGAAATTCCCGAACTATTTAAGACAGCTTATGTGAAACCACTCCTGAAAAAACCGAACCATGACCAAGATATACTGAAAAATTACAGACCAGTTTCAAATCTATCTTTCAATTCTAAAGTTATTGAAAAAATCATTGCGGATCAACTAAAAGACCGCATGAATCAATATAATCTACTAGAAACGTACCCGTCTGCTTACAGAAATCTGCATAGTACAGAGACGGCCTTAACAAGGGTTCACAATGATATTCTCCGAGCGATGGACAAAAAACATGTTTTTCTATTCGTATTATTGGACTTATCAGTCGCATTTGACACCATAGATCGCCAACGTCTCCTGCAGCGCCTAAAGCAAAGAATAAAGCTATCTGATTCGTCATTGGGGCTTATTCAACATGCAGATCGCAATTAGTGTGTATTGGGGGTGCAAAATCACAACCAACAGTACTACAGTACGGGGTTCCCCAAGGATAAGTCCTCGGCCTCTTGGCGATGTTATCAGGGAATGTGATGCAAATTTTCACCTCTTCGCTGATGATACCCAGTTGTATCTCTGAGGCCCACCTTGCGATGTCCCAGAGAAAAAAAAACACCAACTGGAAAACTGCATTGAACAAATCAGTGTGTGGATGCATGAAAATTACTTGAAACTTGTTCAGATCAAACAAAATTTCTTTCGATCTATAGACCGACCATACAAACCTCCACGGCAGATTCCAACAACAGTCAAATATCTATTGGAGAATGTGTAATTCCTGTGGTCGAATAAGTAAAATTCGAAAATATCTTGATGTGGATTCTAAACTCTTGTCAATGCCTCCATAACTTCTTGTCTGGACTACTTTACGGTCTCCTAACAACTTCATTAAATCGTCTACAGAAGATTCAAAACACAGCCAAACCAAACTAAAACCAAACTTTATGAGCATATTTCACCAATCATTAGGGAACTTCATTGGCTACCCTTGAGGAAACGTGTAGAATTTAAGATTTTACTGTTGACATACAAGTGTCTTCATGCCACAGCTCCAAACTATCTCCAGGACCTAATTCAAATAAAATCCAATCAGAGAACAACCAGGTCGTCAAATATACAACAACTTGATATTCCAAGAACAAATCTCGTATCGTGTGGTGATAGGGCCTTCTCTTGAGCAGCACCAGTCCTGTGGAACAAGTTACCCCAACATGTGAAAGAAGAAGGAACTATTGCAGAATTCAATATAAAATCATTTCCCGTGACAGACAACTCAACGCCATTGAGCAGTCTACTGGATAATAGGTGTTATATAAATACATTACTATATTATTATAATAACATACATCCAATTATATGACTTGGAGCTTACATGTGGAACGGAATTCTTCCTCTTCATTGTAGCTAACACATTTAAGTTCATGAACTACAGCATCGCTACGAGTTGTTTTCGCTTTGGTAGTTGATGCCATCATATCATATTATCTCTGGAAGTAAGCTTACACAAATAACAAAAAACTGAAATCCCTGATAAGCTAGAAAACATCAAAAATTACAACCTGGAAGAGAACATTCACAAATCATCTCCGATACTCAAAAATAACATTCATCGAACACTTCCATCACTGTAGATATGATGAAATAGCACAAAACAAACCAATTTTGGGCGTAAAGGTGGACTAAAATCATTACTGATCCATACAATCATATTTTTTAACACGGCATCATACTCAGCGACCCAGAAAAACATAGAAAACATATATTACACACCATATTTCGCATCATTTTAGAGCATAACAGCACAAAAGTCATATTTTGACCACCATTTTGAAAAAATGCGATTGTACTGACCTAGGCACATGTTTTAGGTCAAAAATTTCTTCAGATTTGGATTCAGTGTCGAATTTCGCCTTAAGAAACACTTGTAGTTTCAGTGTTTTGTGAAAAAGTGTTGTATTTACCCTACCCTATTAATGCCGTCTGGTAATTTGTTTTTAATTAGCCTAACACAAGTTTTTGAGGTTCGAAGATGTCAAACTTAAGCAAACACATGACATTAATGTTATGATTGAACATGTCACAGAAATATTGCATTATTTTGATTTGATTAATAACTGGCTTTACATAAGGTAACTTCAATCAATAGTTAAACTAAATATTGGTCATAAAACATAGAAGTACATCTTTTGAAAAACTTGCACAAATCACTCAGCACATGAATTGCAAGATGTGTTATGGATATGACATAAGAATTTGGACTTTAACCTATAAAACCCTGAAAAACCCTGTTTGTATTAGAATTATAACAACTCTATAATTTTTATTGCTTTTAGGGTTTAAAGAGTTAGGTAAAATTTTGCTGAAGAAGTTTAAATGGGGTGGAGAATTTTACAAGTTAAATCGAGAATTGTTAGATATTTATGCTAGTTGTAGTAGTGGTCAAGAAGTTGTGGCAGCTCAACAAATTTATCTTGACAAGTTAGCAGGTGAACAAAAGGAAGATGACAGTTGTAAGTTTATGTTTTTATACATTCATATTTTAAAGTTATCTATATCTGTAGCAACAGCTTTTCCTTTCTACTGGATATTATTATCTTTCTGGGTAGAACTTCTACTGAACCACAAATATTATCCTTTCCATGTAGATCTTCTACTGGAGCCACAATTATTATCTTCCTGAAGAAAACTTTACCAGAGCCACAATTATTATCTTTCCCACTGGAAATCTGCTGAAACAACCATAATTAATCGGCACAATGATTGTTTCCAATACCCACAATGGGTGCCTGTTGCATGTCATATTATAGTGTTGAGGTGATATTGTGTGAAATTTATATATGTTTTTATGATCCTGATTGTCAAATTTAATTGTTGCCAAGGTTGCCAGTAATAGTGGGTTTAACTTTCAAAGTTATTATTTATTATCTATACTTATAATGAATGAATCGCAATGAATTAATGTTAACAATACTAAAATTAAATTTACAGCTATGATGTCTTTAGATCTTGGATTAGAACATTACAACCCCAACAGAAGGGATTTTCCTATATCTAGGTAAGTTTGCATAGCATATAGTTAGTTACTGCATAATTTACAAAATCTATGCACTAGAGATGATGTAATTTTGTAGATAAATCATCAGTACTCAAGTCGGTACGACAAAAATCATAGTATTGATTATCCATTTATCCATGATTGAAAGTTATGCAGTAAATCGGATCATAATCCACTAAAGAGCGCAGGCTGGCGATGCCATCGAGAGTCTGGATAAGTTAATTAATGTCTAATTAATAATTAAGATAACATTTCAGGCCTAAAGTAAGACCTGCAATAGGCAGATTTAGCTCTTGCATAATGTATGTTTAAGATTCTCTTATTTCCTGCAATTGTTAAAGTGCCTTGTGCGAAAGATAAGACATACCATATGATAGTCCAAGTTCAATGCATATTAAACCTATTTCTACCTATTTATCATCTGATTTCAGTTCTTCAGATTCAAGTTCAGATGAAGATAGTGATGATAGTGAAGAGGAGGAGCTACACATTAGGGACAAAAATAAAAAGAGGGATATCTATAATGATGATATTATGGACGAGAAAACAAATGATGAGGAAGATGATGATGAAAGTAAATTAGATCTTGAAGTTAATAATTTATTAAGACAAACTGAAGAGAGTAGTAATAAACTTTCAGAACAGTTACAGTTAAAAACAGATGATGAGGAAGATGCAGATGAAAATATATCAGATCTAGATGTTAATAGTTTATTAAAACAAACTGAAGACAATAATGAGAAACTTTCAGAACAGTTACAGTTGAAAACAGATTTATCTAGTTGTATTAAAGATACAAGCTGAGACAAATATTCGTGTTAGGATTCAAATGATAGAAGATTATTCAGTGCCATGCAGAAATGATGTATAATTGTAAACCAATCAGTCTCTTTTATTAAGAGCGTATCATTGATATTTCTTGTCAATCTGTTTCACAGAGAAATACATATGATTTATCTCTGTCACAGATGACTGTCCTCAACACGGAAATACTTTTTAACTACAAATACTTCAAACGTCTTTACTTATTTTTCTAATACATACAAAAATTGTTTTAGAATTTAATTTGTCGAAAGAAAAAAGTTAATATGGGGGACTATATAAGTCGCGTCGATGTCATCCTTATCAGTGATTGTAGCAGCCTAGCGAATATTCACTGCTGATCAGTGTGATTTCTTGTGTCAAGAAGATTTCTTATTCTATTACTGCTCATCTTGAAGGCACAAGAAATTCAGTCCAACCTTGTAGGGTTTTCTCCTGTTTCCTCACGTTGGTCGAGACCTCTAAGCGCAAGTGAAATATTGAAATAAAATTGAACCATATGTTAGTCCCGAAATGACATGCAGGTAGTTCGTGTCAAGTGGACATTAAACCAAATTTCTCTCTGTCTGTACTACATATGTGACTGGTATATATGTGTGTCAACAATACAGTTATTTTATTGTTTTGGGTCATGTGATGATATTGATCCTGTTTATGCCAAGCTGGAGTGCATATACCCATATACACATCGTGGCAGAGTTTAACAGGTACATTATGAATTAGTTGTATCCATGAATAAACAAATGCCATATTTTGAGCTATGTCTATTTTGTAAATCATTTGCAGTAGCTCCTAATGAATTATTGGGGTTCTATTCATCATATAGTTGAAACATTGAAATCACCCCTCAAATATAAAAACCCAGGCGGATAAATGCATCTGTCAAGCAAATACCCTTAATAAATATCTCAGAGTGCAAATCATATGTTTATATAAATAATAATATGATCTTTATTGATTGTCTGTCATGGTGAGCTTTTAAAAGACCATGAAAATTTATCAAATGCAGAGTTGAAGCATTCATTGGAATTATTGATATAAAATTTAAAAAACATATGTTAGTCCCGAAATGGTCTAGTTTGTGTCATGGATGTTAAACCCCATCTCTCTCATTACTAACTAAATCAGAGTAATGACCCTTGCTCACTTTGAAAAATCTTGTGCATGCTCTAGAGGCTAAAATGAATATCCGATTGACTTTAAAATTCATACAAAGTGTTTAAGGTCATGAGACGAAAAAGCCTATTGATTTTCAGCGGTATCCGACAATTACTGCCAGGGTTATGACCCTTGATCACTTTGAAAAATCTTGTGAACGCTCTAGCGGCTAAAGTTAATATCCGATTGACTTTAAATTGATACAGTGTTTAAGGTCATGAGACAAAGAAGCCCAATAATTTTCAGTGATATCTGATAATTGATAATTACTGTCAGAGTTATGACCGTTGGTCACTTTGAAAAATCTTGTGGACGCTTTAGAGGCTAAAATTAATATCCGATTGACTTTAAATTTATACACAGTGTTTAAGGTGATGAAACGAAGAAACCTATTGATTTTCAGCGATATCTGATAATTACTGCTAGAGTTATGTCCCTTGATCACTTTGAAAAATCTTGTGGACGCTCTAGAGGCCAAAGTTAATATCTGATTGACTTTAAATTTATACACAGTGTTTAAGGTCATGAGACGAAGAAACCTATTGATTTTCAGCGATATCCGATAATTACTGCCAGAGTTATGTCCCTTGATCACTTCAAAAAATCTTGTGGACACTCTAAAGGTCAAAGTTAATGTCTCATTAAGTTTAGATTTATACACAGTGTTTAAGGTCATGAGACGAAGGAGCCTATTGATTTTCAAGGTCATGAGACGAAGAATCCTATTGATTTTCAGCAAATTCTGATAATTATTGCCAGAGTTATCTCCCTTGATAACTTTGAAAAATCATTTGTAACGCTCTAGAAGCCAAACTTATCATCCAATTGACTTCAGATTGATACACAGAGTTTAAGGTCTTGAGACGAACAAGTATATTGATTTTCAATGAATTTTGATAACTGAACATCTAAATCCATGATTTTAAATGTTTCTTATACTAAGTGTTGGCATGTGGTAGAACTTTATAAAAAAACAAACAAATTCTAGTGATGTTCTGATAATTACTTTATGAGTTGTTAATCTTAATCAGACTTAAGAGTATTATAAATGTTTTATTTCCGAAAAAAGTAAGAATATGCGTATGTTTCGTTGCCTGGCAACCTATCTTTTTAGCTTGTGGTCCCGCTAGATATTAATATCCGATTTAAAATATCGTTTGACTGTTACGCCACAATGAAGGTTGAGCTCGAATTTCGTAAGAATCTGACCAAACCTGCCAGACAAAATGGCCACCTCTTGTATGTGAATAGTATAAAAATATGGTATACCAAGGTTGTGGACCCTGCAGAGGTCACAATTTTGATGAAACTTGAAATGTATGTTTATAACCCAAAGATCTTGGTTGCTTTCGATATTCACGCTGATCAGAACATAGCTTCCTCAATAATGGCCCCTGATTGTTCAAAAAATCGCTTCTTGTTTATTGTTTAGCTTGTTCTCTATCCATCTCTTGCAAAATGTGGGTGTATCCTGTCTGTCAAATTAAAGTTTTAAATGGCGAACCATTCTAATCTAGTTAATATCGTGAGTATCCGATGCCATCGAGAATTTACTATGGTCTTGTTTTGTTAATAAATGTGCAATTAATAATGTAAATAGCATTTCAGACTGAAAAAAAAAGACCTGGGATAGGCAGATTTACCTTTTGCAAAATGTAATATTAATCTTGAAGTCAATGAGCAAATAATTGCTAGTCGGAGTCAGTGTATCGATTTTCAGAGTTGCATCCCTTCAATAGATCTACCTTGCAATGGGAATTGCTGTAGAATTTTCAATCTAAGGTGTTTTGTCCTGTTTAATAGGATAGTCACCCAGTGATCATATGATGGCATAATTTAGAAAGCCTGTTCAAGGCCAGTGGTGACATTATAATATTTTACACTTTAAAGATGCATTATGTAAGAATTAGATTGAGCTGGCCGTTCTTGCTACAATAGTTCAAAAATAGATAATGAAAAATGAATTGAAAATAAAATTCATGTAAATAAATAGTTTTTTGCAGCCAAAATAGAAAACCTGTCATAGGCCATATTCCTGAAGCAATGGCCCGAGAAATCTCTCTCTGGCCATTGCTGGATTGACTTCTGATTCTTGAACTTTTGCGAGAGTGTGTCTATTCTCCCCATTCAATGAAAGCTATCACTTAAGTACAGCAACATGACAGTCCTTCGTTTAATCTGAGTCTTCCCTAAAACTTTGGACAGTGATTTAAGGTATTAAAACGGTGAAAATATGTTCGTTTCCAAACAGTATTGTTTACATTTCATTCGACTTGATAGCCTCGTTTGTCACACAATTAGTTTTACTGCAGTATTCTCCTATGCACAGGTTAATTAGGCATAATAAAAGCATGAGCCATGACGTAACGTTATGTAAACATATTTGGTCCAATACTGGCACTCGTTTTAAATGTAAAGCGTTTGTATGGTAGGTAGTGATTGGTTGGTAGTCGGACTACTGACCAATCAAAATTTAACACAATAATATCCACTCATAATAGCAGTGTGTAGTGAGATTACCTATAATCAAACGAAACGCTGCGCGGAGTATGGTCATAGGCAGATATAGCTCTTGCAGTTGCATAATACATCTTTATATATTATGTATATATAAAGCCGATCAAACGTCTCGAGATGCAAATCAATTCTTTTCAAAAGATTTGTTGTAAAACATTGTAATGCTTGGGGCTTTTTAAGGTGGCTACAGACACAAAATACCCTGGGGAGAAAATTCGTGCTTCAAAAAACTGATATACGTATGCAATGGATTTCATTCTTCTTGTGGATCTGAGAAACACTGTGTAAGAGGGTCATTCATCATGTCGGGGGCATTGTACCCATGTAGTCTCATGATTAAATTTGACCTTAGTTCGAAGTCTCGTGTTTTGCATGCAAATGTCTGAAAACAAGCCAACAGTGAGGCTGATGTTCCCCACCGAAATAGCTTAGCTCTGCTTGGCTTAAGCAGAAAACTCTCACCACCAAACTTGTCAAGGTAATGAATCTGTATTCGGAGTTTCAATACTCTCACTTAATTATAACCAAAGTATCGTGCCCCAAAGAATCAACCAATGAGATTACTTATTTCTGCTTACCCTAAGCAGAGAAGGCTCGTCTTCGACCTCCATCATGGCATTGGACTAATGTCAACGGATGCCTTTACCAAGTTTGAACATTCTATTAGGAGGAGAGTTATTGTGTTCCAAAGTCTCGGCCTTTCAATTTGCTTATCTCCCTGCTTACCCAGAGCAGAAAATGCACAATATCGAAGTTAGTAAAGGTATTGGTGTAATTAAACTATACACCAAGTTACACCACTCTCGCTTAATTAGAATTTAAGTTATCGTGACCCAAAGCATCAACCAATCAAATTGCTTAGCCCTGCTTACCCTAAGCAGAAAATGCTCATCTCATCAAAGCATTTACCTATTGAACACCTACACCAAGTTTACAATCTAGCTCAATTAGGGGGAGAGTTATTGTGTTCCAAAGTCATTGCTTACCCCGAGCAGAAAATGCCCATTATCGAAATTAGTCAAGGTATTGATGTAATGAAACTATACACAAAGATTCATCACCCTGGCTTAATTAGAATTAAAGTTATCATGTCCCAAAGCATCATCGAATCAAATTGCTTATCTCAGCACACTCTAAGTAGAAAATGCTCATCTTCGAACTCCACCAAGGCATCGACCTAATAAACACTTACACTAAGTTTAAACATTCTAGCTTAATTAAAAACAGGGTTATTGTGTCCCAAAAAGTGTGACGGACAGACAAGTGGACGGACAGACAGACGGACGAACCCATTTTAATAGTCCCGTGCTTTCGGGGAACAAATACAGCAGTCGATGACCCAAGTGATGCACTATCTACAGGCACTTGAAGGGATTAAAATAAAACTTATAGATAGTTAAAGTGTAGTAAGAAGTTTTATTTCAATCTCTTCAAGTGCGCGTGGTACTACCCGTAGGTTTGCTAGTGAGAAAGGATTCAGATTTAGGTTACAGGCTCCGTCTGACATCGTCGGGGTGTTGAATGGAGCTAATTTGAACCGATCGAGGTCTGTGTATTTCTGGCCCTAGAGTAGGACTATATGAAATCGTAAGGTATTTTTTTTTTCGAACAGCCAGAAGGTTCTTTCTAACATTTTGCGGCTTACGGGAGGAGCTAGGTGGGAATCGTGTTTGTTTTTTAAGCTCACATATTCATGTCGACGTATATATTTTGTTGACAATCTCTACAGGTCACAATTTTGATTAGCCTTTTGTCCGGCATCCACCCCATTGTTAGCCTTGTCATGGAACAATAGTCGACCGAAAACCTATATATTTCAATACATTACACACATTTTTAGGGAACTCAGGGAATTTTATGAGTTGCCCGCCAAAATGAGTCTCCATTTTGAATTTGTCCCCCTAGGGGAATTAGCTGTCACTTTTAGGAGGAATATCCAAGCTCATTAGGATGCAGTGGGTCGAATTCCTACAGAAACCACTTTCAATCAGAGGTCCAAGAGAATCTGTCACGAATCTTGAACAAATATAATCCATCAAAAACATTAGGTGAACTATGTTTTTAGTTTTATCGACCTGCTGCCGGGCTATATCTTATTTTGACGAAACTTGGAATAAAGGTTTATCTCCCAAACATGTCGGTTCCTTTCGATATTGGGATGTATTATCAAAAAGTCCTATTTGTGTAGTTTTGTATCTTCAGTTTGGGAATTGTGTTCCTGCAGTTTTCTGTGGTACTATAGAATTCTATAGATTTTTTTATAATTTTATTTTGGGAAAAAATATAGTTTGCCCGTAACGTATTCCACAATAATAACCTTATTTTTTCTCTGAATTTGAATTATCTTGTTGGTTTACTACCAGTCTGCATCATGACAAGTTTTCTTCGTTGTATACCAGAGACAGATTAAGGTTACGTAAGTGCAATGTTATTGTCATTAGTATACTGTTTTGTAAATTCTACTTAATACAAGAAACACAACCAAGTCTAGGCCTATTTAACCTTCGATACTACAAAATCTTCACTTTATTTACCACGAATGACAATGAAATAAGACATTTAGACTGCTCAGATGTAAGCAAAATCGGATATAAGCAATTTCAATTCGTCACCCGACCTGTTACTTATATCAGGGCTCTACTGTACCAGCAGTTTATTGGGAGGATTTGTTGAACCAATTAAGAGCTAAGGGAAACACAGAGAATGATTACGCGTGGCCCATAAAAGGCGAGTATGACATGCATGGACAGCTGTATAGTCGTTCGGATGGGACGAGAAGCCGAGGTCCTGTGTACATATTGGCGTGCACGCAAAAGATCCCTTGACAGTTAGAATTCGATATAAGAGTGTGCCATAGTGCCGCTGCCCGGGGGCAACAGTTTCTTCATAGCACACTGCATGGCCCAGTCGGAGCAGAACAGAAGGACCTTAAACCTCATTTAATTGCATATTGGGGGGGGGGGGGGGGGTTAACGTCCACTGGACACATACAAGGTCGTTTCGGGTCTAACGTATGGTTTAATTTTATTTCAATAATACGCTTGCGCGTAGAGGTCTTTAGTAGAGGAGGGAAACCGGAGGACCCAGTGAAAACCCACGAGGGTTGTCACGTACAGCCGTTGGGGAGGGGGGGGGGGTGTAAATGGCAATTGAGAAAGAAAGTGGGAAGTAAATTAATTATTGATTATTGTTGACTTTGATTAGTTTAGGATAAGAATAAGAGAACCGGAAATTGTGTGTGTGGTCACCCTTCCGCTAATTACATGCATATCAAATTCAGTTATATTCTTTAGTTTATTTAGTTAAAATGTATTGGACACCTGGGTGTCTTATTCGTGTTATTACCACAGGCGTACGAGGCCGAACTTGTTGGGGGGGGGGGGCAGCATATTTTCCCGACAAATATATTTCTTTAGAGTCCGCGAGCGCCACAGGCGCGAAGCGTCCGACGGAGGGATCTGAAGGGCCTCCCCCTGAAAATTTTGAAAACCAGACGGCCGTAGACGCGATTTCCAGGCATTTCGAATACTTTCTAGTAATTTGGAGTGGGTAGTAAATTATGTCAGTTGCAGCATAAAAACTGGTAAAAAGTCATCTTTAAAATACAAGCTCTATTACTACGAAAACAAGAACAAGTCGAACGATTTTTCATTTTATGAGACTTCACATTTTTTATCCAGATCTCAGATGTATAGAAGACTTGTATATATATTTAACATCTACATCATAGTGGTTTTGGAACTTTTTCCTGGAGAGATTTATAAGTAAAATAAGCGTTGTTGAGCACATTATCTTTGTATAAATCTTGCCAGCTTGCACTTTACATTCACCTATGAATATTTATTTCCAAAGAAAAGGGCTCAATATCGAATTATTTACGGCCTATTGAGCCATCGTACATGTATATTATATGTGACTACAAGGTGCAATATTATTACAAACTTATCAATTATTATTAAATAAAATTTTCAGCTGCTCACTTCTATCACTGGGCTCGTCCGGTGCATGGAGTTGGATGCCAGTATACAGGAACACAGTACTCAAAAACTGAGAAAGGCCATGTGTACGTGCTAGTTCTATTCAGATGGCGTACGTGTTCATCATTGACTGGACTGCTTTCTTTCCGCTTCCATATTTTTAAAAATATTCAAACCCGACATACGGCGCGACGCTTCCCGACAAACTGAGCATTGACCGATCTCACAATTCTGAGCTCTTTTCAGATTTCTATTTTTTTTCATGAAAATATTTGGGGGCCGGTGCCCCCGCCCCCCCCCCCCCGCCTCGTACGCCGATGGTTATTACTCGTGTTTAAATTACGATGTAAATGTAAAAGGCCTATACGAAACTTGTTTATTTATAACCTTTCTTAAACACACAATTATAGGAGATGTTGAACTTCTGACATTTTGAAACTGGAAAAAGATTATTGATCCGCAACGCGTGTGTTTATTAAGTAGCCCACATGCCGTGTCGGATTAACCATAAATAAATAAGGCACCGTGCCTTAGGGTCAGCCAAAATCCAGGGCATAAAAATAAAAAAAAAATTAAAATATTTGAAATATTGGGTTTGTGATCATTTTATCGAAATATTTCAGAAATAAAATAAGATAGACTATTGGGTTTATATTGCGTAACGGTCAATGATATACTAATACTTAATATAATTAGGAGTTACTTATTCCTATTTATGTATATTAAAATGCTCCATTCCTAATCCACTAAATACCATAATCAGGCGCTGATCGCCTTTTATACTATTTTCATATTATTTTGGTGTTACGACCCTTCCTCGGAGTTTATCTACCAATTGTAAAATCCTTATGTGAATTTTAGTTCATGGATCTATGTACGTTTCAATCATACGGCTCCGATTAGTCCGATTGCATTTCGGAACTGCGTGTAGGCCCTATATATATTTTTAAACTGTTGTGTAACAAGTGGTCAGCATGTCACGTCACGACTGTGATAATCTTAAACGATATTTGTATTATTCTAAAGTACATGTGCCCTTTGAACTTGGACCATCCCGCGCACCTGTGAGCACCTGTTTGAAGTTATTATCTCCCCTGTAACTATGGAAGTACCGTTATAATCCAATTGTAATAAATAGACAGCGTCACATGATAGATGTAATGGTCGTTATGTTTATCCAGGTATCCAACGAGTTATATTAGCTTGATAACAACATATTGTCACACCAACAACTATCGAAGAAAGTCTGTTTGCAACAGTACGGTGTTTAATTAACACGTCAATAAAACGTATGTATGAATTTTATGACCTGTGCATAATTAATGTCATAATTTTATTAATTCATTTAGGAATATTTGTATCTGACGCATTTGATGAAAAATTCATTTTGACTTTTTTAAATCATGTAGTTGTACGTAAAAAATATAAGATCTTTTCTTGAATGTAGATTTGACATCTTGGTGAAAAAAAAAATTATCATATGTATATTTCATTTAATCCTAAAGACTGTTATTAGAAAATAGAAAATCATGTAATATTTAATTTAAGCCGTTATTTTGTATTTGAGTTTATTTTTTAATCAAATGGTCTCTTCACAAGTAGCTGCAGGTACTTAAGTGCAAAACCATTAGGCTAATGGCCTAAACATGGCATATGCAAATTTTAGGCTACTTGGGATCTTAACTGTTTTTTTTAAATTGTTTATAATATGAAATGACATTTCTCAAGCATGTACAATATTAAGTAGTCTATCACCAATATTCAGTGCACAACTTCAATAAAAAAAAATGTGCCTCAATCAAATGATTATATAACTTATACCAACTTGATCAAGACTCAGGTAGTTATTCTTATCCTAATTAGGCTTGGTAGATTAGGATAATCTGTACAATTGTAATGATATCTGGATTATCATACCTATATAAGTTATAAGATGTTACATGTTAAACAGTAAGATAATCCCCTGTAAATCACTATAGTCCTACATGTATTGGCATGTTGTGTACCTGTACACTAAAAGTTTTTTTCCACATTACTTGATTCAAAATTGATTTTGGTTTGCTTTTAGTTTCAAGATGGGTGACATACCAGCACGAACAATACCAAGGGGCCCAATAGCTGCCATGTACAACAGCCCTGGGCCACAATATGGTTTACCAGGACTAGTTGGTGTAGAAAAACATGACCCCCGTAGTGTGCATACTAAGAAACCAGCTTATTCTTTTGGTTTAAAGCACGGAAAATACAGGGATGACTGTGGACCAGGACCATCATATTTACTAAGTAACAAAGTATTCAGAGATGGTCAGGTTGGAACTCCTTCATTTTCTCTATATGGTAGACATAAAGACCAATCATCATATAAAACCCCTGGACCAGGAACATATAAACCAAATAGTTTATCAGACGGTTCCAAACCAGCACCTCCTAGTTATTCTTTTGGTTCACGGCACAGAAACCGCCAAACAGATAATTGCCCAGGTAAATAATAATAAAAGACATCGAAGGAGAAATGTACAGCATAACAAAGAGTGAGCAAACAATACAGGAATACTGTGTTGGCTGCATGATTAAGGATCTCCCTTCAAAATTTTGCCACTCAGTGTAGCAGTGTACCCAAGTAAGGTGATAATGTTTCAGGAATTATGAAATTTTTCGCATTTTCTTGATTTTGAAAAACAGTTTACACTTGTTTTTATCTAGAAATCCAGAAATTTAACTTTATTGTTTTTGAGCTCTTTAAAATATTTCACGATGGAATATCAGTTGACTAACAGGTAAAATTTGTTAACCAGTCAATTTCACCAAGAATTGACTTAGATTCTCAAATGTCACAATTTTTTATGTCCAGTACTTGATAGTGTGGGCTGTTTACTTGCTGACCATCTTAGTTTGATAGATTTATAGCTAATCTTGTTATTAACTTCTGAGTCAGAGATATATCTGTGTAGACATCCTTTCATTACATGGGGTGATAACCTAATCAAATTGGCTAATACAAGGGAATAACTTCCTCACACCTATTACAGTCTTTCATTATTGATGATTAATTGAACACCATCGAGATAATAAGATCATTCATTAAAGTATATATTACAGGGTTTGTATCGTACTAGATTTTATACTTAAATTCAGATACATACATGGCTAATAATAAAGCAAAAATGGTTAGCCATTCACAGGATAAAAAAGACTGGCCATGGGTACAAATTAAGCGAAGAAATGGACTCGAACCTAAAATGATGCATGTTTTCATTTCATTTAAAATTTATTTTAGAACCTACACAAATATTTGAACAGTTTTCAAGGTTATTTGAATTGAGTTGTTGGTATTTGTTATTTTTGTCTCCCTATGGAAATTACTGATATTAATTCTATAAAATTAAATCAGTATTCAAAAATAATATGAAAAGAAAATATATTTATTCACCATTTCCAGAAAGCGGACAAAATAATTTGATTGACAAAATTGAAGCAAAGTTAGCATTAGATTTGACTGATATCACATTTGATAAGAGTACAATAATATTTTCAATTATGTTTTTTTTATACTAGGACCAAATGCATACAATCTTCCAACAATGGTAGGACCTATCAAACCAGGAGGAAAATCTGAGGCACCAATGTATTCTTTAACAGGTCGTAGTAAAATAGGTAGTTTTCATGAAGATCTACAAAAGGTAATTATTGTGAATAATATAGTGATTCTATTTTGTTTTTTGGTCTTGGACAGATGTGTATTGTGTAGTATGCTATGTAATGTGTATTGTGTAGTATGCTATATAATTAGATAACAGATAAAATGAAATGGGGTTTAACCTTCTCAGAGACATATAAGCCAGGGGGCAGAGGAAGGGGGTCAGCTGTCCCCCAAACTGTTGGACAATCTGGCTTTTCAGGCAGAAGGGTTAAGTGAAAAAAAAAATTAACATACCATCTGGTTGGCCAAATAAAGAGCCTGAAATCTAGTAAGACGCTAATTTTACTTTTCTTTTTGTATTGAATTGACTATGGGTTAAAACACTTTGGCTGCAACCACCCAACTTTGTGCAACATTTTTCGGGTATTGATTATAACATGTGAATTAAGCTGCAACAGATTGATTGAATGATTGAATTCTGGTCTGCATAAAATTGGATTTCGGTAGCATTACCATTGGACAACTGTGAAGTTGCTTAACTTCTGGGCTAGAATAGCAGAAAAACGCATATGCAGCGGTTAAATTTCTAAATTTTTTGGAGTAGGGCAATACCACAGCTCTGTGGACTAAATGACTGATTGGTTGTTTTGAATTCTGATCAGCCACCCTAAGTAAGTTAGGTTATATTGGACCACAGTGAAGTTGCTGTATGTACATCTCTGTGGATTGTAAACCGTTGGTTGGAATTCAGGTGAGCTACACTCGTTTTTGCAGCCGTCAAATTAAATTTTACAAATTTTCTTGATGAAGCCAGAGGCCTGCACACGTAAGCTAATCTCTGTGCCTTTGTGCCTCCAGCACGTCTGTCTGTAATCGGGAATTTTTTCAGGTTCCCCCCTCCCCCAAATTCATTAGACCTGTATGCCTATGAACATGCTACTACATTATACAGCAGAAAAAACTAATTTGTTATAAAGTGGTAACAACAACTTTCTGTCTCCATTAATTATTAGAGAAAAAAGTCTGAGTTATAGCTTTCTGGTGCAAGATATTGTATTGCTGTAAAAGTCCCAAAAGCCCTATAAAATTTGTGATGTCCAATGTTTTGATAGCAGTTTAATTGTACAGCTATTACGTATAGAGATTAATGGTAGCTGTTCTTAGGGGTGTTTTAAATGTAAAGGGGTCTATTTCAGAAAAGTTTATGCTAAATATATTTATAAAGTCAGCTACTTCTATGTTTGTATGAGAGATAAATTCTATGTGTAGGTCCACAAACCTTTATGAACCTGTGCCATTAAGTAGGCTATATAAACTGAGACATCAAGTCTAGTATAATCATACTAACAAAGTATTGCAATTTCCATTTTTTTGTCATTCCTAAACATACAGATTTTTTTTTAAAATTATGTTTCTGATATATTTTACCTTGAAATTTATATATATTTTTTAATAGTCTGACTATCTCTACGTATTACTATTGATGTTTTAAAATGTACTATAATATGTTATGCAGCCTGAAATGGATGTTGTGATGTGACACAATAAAATATTATCTTTTCCAATCAGGTCACCCATTTCTATAATTTTATTATTTGTAATACTTTACCCTGTTTGTCTTCCACTACTTTTTTTCATGGTGTATTTGGGTTTTTTTAGACACCGGGTCCCAGTCATTACTCAGTGGTTAATACAGGTGTTTATAAAAATAAACCACCAGGTTATAGTATGACGAGTAGAAATACAATGCCAGGTGATTCAACAACTAAACCAGGACCAGGAGTTTACAGTCCAGAAAAAGTAAGTCTTACACCATCTCTTTGTACCTTTCTCCATCTGCAGTTTGCTGTGATGTTTTCCCAGTGTTAAATTCCTGAAATTATTAATAAAATCAGAAAATTATGTACCCAATCACAATTCCTGGAGATTTGTTTTTGCTTACAAATTAAAGAAAAAAGTGCCAAAAATATCAAAAACATGTAATATGATATACATGTAATTAAATAAATCTAAAATGCTAATGCCAGTTGCCAGAAATGCTTAGCAGTTATTTTAGAGAAAATGCATTTGTTCTATGTTTATTGTTTTGCTTTTGTGGGATCACATAGCTAAGTGGGTAAGACGCTGACTCACTAGTCTGGAGTTCGTGTGTTCGATCCCTGCATTGGCTGAGAGAGTTCATCTCGATTTTCCGGCGTGGTTTCCCCTTGTCAGTGAAGCAGAATGGGGGGCTTGACAAGGACAGCTGTCTAGTTGTTCGGATGTGACAAAAAGCCGAGGTTCCGTGTATACATTGGCGTGCACGCAGTTGAAATTTGATATAAGAGCAGACTGTAGAGCCGCTGCCCGGGCAAAATTTCCCTCATAGCACACTGTATGGCGTATGCTGGTCTTCCATTAGCCGAGGTTGGGTGCAGAAGAGTAGGACTTTAAACCCCATTTCATTTCATTGTTTTGCTTTGTTTCAATAATATTTATTTATAGGTAAGATTTTGTTGCGGAGCAAAAGGAACATCATTTGGAATACGTCATTCCCAATATGCAGGCACTTTTTTTGATAGATCAGAAGATTGAGACAGATATTAATTATTAAATCAAATCAGTATGAGGATTTTTAAAAAAGTTATACTTAGATTCTTTAGCAATTCAATAGGTTGCAGACCAGTCATGCTTTAATAATACAATAATAGCATAAAGGAATACCGTTAGAAATTATTCCTTTAATACAATAGCAATAATCATTTCAATTCTACTCCTAAATTATTAGACGTATTAGAAACAGATATCTAAGTACCAACCAATATTTAGTTAAGATAGTGCTTTATAAATTTAACTACATAAGCAGTAACCTTTAAATATTAATGAAAGTGGTTTCCACATTAACTCTGTAATATATATTATAGTTTTACAATTCGAATAAATCAATTGAATGGTTAAAATGTAAAACCGATCAGGTTCACAGTAACTGTTGCTAATTCAAATTAAATAGTGAACTTTTAATTTAGAACTTTTTTTTTCTTTCTTTTTTTTTTTGCTTATTATGAAGAGTAGTGCTAGTTAAACCTTCTTTAAACCATGTATTTCAACTAACAATTCTTAAAAGAAGAATTATTATGTAGGTAATATCTGACGATAGCCTACACTTGGACACTACATACTTTTGGTATATATACTGGTTGGTAAAAGTAAAATTAAAGTGCTAGTCAGATTCCCTTATTCCTCATTATAATCATCTTATCATCTGGATTATATCATCAAACTAGAATAACTTGACCTATTTCTACTTTTAATTTAAATTTATTAGAATTCTTTTATCAACAGTCTGCTACTATGTGGTGGACCAGGCATTTTATTGGTCATCAAAAATTGATTCTGTTCGTCTCAAACTTCTGTATACAAGAAAACCATGTTACCCAGTAGCTATAGGTCATGTCATATTGCTGGCGTGTGAATAAGGAGATATTAACTGAGAAAACATAGCAATAGGTCAAGTTATAACTAATTATTGATAATATGAGCATTATGAGGTAGCTATGACGATAAAGATTCCGGTCTTATGAGGGCTTTGTTTTTTTTAATAAATGATTATAGCTATTCAGATTTTCCAGTGGTAAAATAGGGTTAGTTATATTGATATTAACATTCAAATTTGCATAGATACAGATTTATTTAGCAGGTAGTAATAGGTATTTTTATACCTACTTTAAATTAGATTTGAGGTTGAGCTTTAGTTTTTGTTAGTTTAGATTGGGATTTGGAATGCACATGTATTTTCATTAATAATAAGAAAACTATTTGTTTGTAATCAAGAACCCTTTTTAGTAAAAATACAGATAAATGTTGCTGACATGCTAGGTAAAAGATTTGTCACGGGCATCAATGTTTTCTGAAAACATTCAATGATCATTGTAGAAATAATAAACTATTTCTTTATTTTGACAGATATGGGTCCACAGGAAACAACAACCCAAATTTTCATTTGGTATTCGTCACAGCCCATATACAGCACCACTCATTGTAGATGTACAGGATTGATGAGGATAATTCTTGATAAAACCTTTAATGTATTACTAAACCAATAGTTCATTCTCTTACCTTGATTCCTACGCATTTGTGTCCTTCAGTGTTTCCTCTTCCTTCTGAACTACTCAATATTTGATGATTTTTTTTTTTTTTAACAATTTTCGTTAATTTCTGATCTTGTTATTTTCTTTATTAATTTTCAGATATGTATTTTAATCTTTAAATCTTGTTGAAATGTATAGAAGTGTTAATTTTTATATAAATTTTTTAAATGATTGTGTCTTATATCGAGCTATACCATAACAGCATTATTTTAACATCCACCTTTGTGATACCTGAAAATACTAATATATATAAGTTACATCATTGATGGTTGTTAATGGTACTTACATGCATTATTGTTTTTGTTAATCTAAATGTGATAGTTCATGAATTATTAAAGTCATTGTTTAGGGTTGTTTTTTGGGGGGTGGGGGGTGTCTGCTATGTTGTCATTTGACATATTTTCTTTGAAGCCATTGTCCAGACACTCATTGATCAAATTATCTGTATTGGTATGCAACTTGAGGTTAATTATGGGAGTTTCAACATTTAAACATATGAGAATGGCTTTAAGGTTAAAGTATGATTGGCTGGTGTCAATAGAAATGGCTGTGATAGAAAATATGTTATATTTTAATGTTGTGTTACAAAACATTAAATGAAATGAAATTGTAATATAATTTTAATTAGATTGGAATTGCTTGCTACCTGAATTTTTTTCTCTATTACACAC
This sequence comes from Patella ulyssiponensis, assembly GCA_963678685.1. NCBI lineage: Eukaryota > Metazoa > Mollusca > Gastropoda > Patellidae > Patella > Patella ulyssiponensis. The sequence goes on along the minus strand of OY783226.1, from coordinate 79,293,163 downwards.
TGGAAATAACTATAGGGAATAGGCAAATATATCTTTATGTTTTAATTAACAATTAACTCACTAATTTTGAAAAGGCATAGGTGCAGGGTATATTCAATTATAAAGCATTTGGAAGAAAATTATTTGGATATTTTTTTTTATTTAGATATTATGTAAAGAGTTGTGTGATTAATTTTCAATAGATCTGTTTTTCTGAGTAGAACTGAAACATGACTAAAGTATATGTACATATAGCTTTAATATTTTGTGAATTTAGCAAAATTATGTTGGCATTTGTTAAAAGTAGCTGTAATATTAATCCCATGCATAGATATTGATTATATTTTAGAATATAGTGCTAATTATTTTTTCTGAATAGGTTCAGTTTGTAGGACACACCAACATTGTTGGTTGTTTCACAGACTTGCTATTGTTAATATTTACAGAATTGAAACAAAAATAAGAAAGAAATTTCCACATTTGGAATATTCTGGCAATTGTATTTAGTCCAGAGTAAGTAGAAATACTAACTACAGTGCCAAATTTGTGGAATAGAAGTTTTCAATGACTGAAATATTAGTTTTTATGGTTATTTGTGCTATAAATAAAATAAAAGAAAAATGAGAAAACGAAAATTGAAGAACTAAATCATCACAGTATTTTTTTTTACCTTATCTTTTAAGATCTATACTGCATATTTGAAATAATTATGATTGTCACTCCTGAATAAACAAAATTGATTTCGTGTGGCCTAAGGTATTAGATTGGAATGGAAGTGCATGCCAAAATATCTCTCTTTGGAAACATTAAGTGTCTTCTTTTTTCTATCTAAATGTAAATCACTGCAGCAAATAGCTGTCTCAAATTTTGATATGAAGGGGGTTAGATAGATCAATGATCACCACATTTACATCTATTTAAGCCAAAGAGTATCATTTATACATAGATGCTATTTATGTACATGTATTAAATAAGTGGCATCAGTTATAGGTAATTCTTGATTTATTTAAGATGCAGGGCTTCATTTCTATAACATTGCTATATGTTTTAAAGCTAAAAGATTCTTCAATCAGTATTATTGTACATGTCTTGGCCAAAAAGTAATTATAATTTATATAATATTTGGAAGGCTTATATATAAATATTGTTCAGTAATCCTATATTTTATATCATATCTTGTAGATATATAAATATATAATTTGCTAGAGTATATAGTTATGTGTGAATTAATCTTTGATAAAACTATACAAAATGATACTTTTATTGCTATCATATTATTTTATACATATTGCTCAACTAAAAAAGGTGATTATATCCTAGTGTGTGTCAACAGTATTAAATCATTTCAAAAAATAATTTAGTCTAAATCCTTGGTGTAATGAGGTGAGTTAAAATGAATTAGATATGCAAAGCTGAATGAGTTTTTCTTACCATAAACCATGGACATTATACAAATAATAAGTATGGATGCCAATCCCTTCACTGTCTTTCAAGTATAACAGAAAACACCAAGTGTTCGTTTTGAATGAAGGTTATTATATATAGTATGCCAGATTTTCAGATGGACCTTTAATGGCAAAAATATTTCAAAATTGTCGAAATCTATTGATGCACTTTGGGAACTATGTATTTTAATAGTTGAACCCTAGGATTGCACCATTGAAATACACATAAATTTGAAATCCAAAATGACTACCCATAACCTGCCCTTTTCCTATCTTTGTTCCCGAAAACCACTGCTGTCAAGTTCCAGGTAGGCCTAATTAGTGGTCTGAACGAGTTAAGACTTGCAGACTAATCATAATCCAAACGATTGTACTCCCTTTTCCCTTTTGTAAATGCTGAATTGCCTATACAACGCTGATACATTTCTTAACATGCCATTGCCCTCTATCCCACACTATATATACCTACCGTATCCCAATTTAAAAGTTATCCCTTTAAGTTTCTATTGGTGAGTCAGGCAAATATAATTCTGGCAAATTTACCACTCTAATCAATGGTTACTTAATTTGGGACGTTCTGTTGCATGAATGGGAGTAGCTTAGTTATTCAGGAGTAGGTCTAATCCAGTGATTCTCAACCAGTGTGGTGCAAGATCCTAAGTGTGTCGCGAAATTTTGAACGTCACACTAAACTGACATGATCCTGAAGCTATGGCCCGAGAAATCCCTCTCTGGCCATTGCTGGAATAGCGTCTGTTTCTTGAACTTTACGCGGGAGTGTGTCTATTCTTTCCGTTCAATGAAAGCTATAAGTACAGCAACATGATAGACCTTCGTTTAATCTGGGTCTTCCCTAAAACTTTGGACAGTGATTTAAGGTATTAAAAACGGTGAAAGTATGTTCGTTTCCAAACAGTATTGTTTACATTTCATTCGACTTGATAGCCTCGTCTGTCACGCAATTAGTTTTACTGCAGTATTCTGCATGCACGGGTTAATTAGGCATAATAAAATCGTGAGCCATGACGTAACGTTATGTTAACATATTTGGTCCAATATTGGCACTCGTTTTAAATGTAAAGCTTTTGTAGGGCAGCTAGTGATTGGTTGGTAGACGGACTACTGACCAATCAAAATGTAAAACAACAATATCCACTCATAATAGCAGTGTGTAGTAGGATTACCTCTAATCAAACGAAACGCTGCGCGGAGTATGTTTGACTGATGAAATTCGAAACACTGCAATAAAGTAAGTCCATAGCTGTGTTTTCTTTATTTAGTTTGGGTCTATGACTAGTCTGTGTTTATGTCTTGTTATGTTTTATTTTGCAAAATTCAAATATTTTTCATATATTTAGCCAGGTGTGCCGCTATTTTTTTCATGTGTTCCAAAGTGTGCCGTTGGCAAAAAGGTTAAGAAGCACTGGTCTAATCGAACGGAACACTACGAGGTGTCTTATTTGAGTGTCATTTAGCCAGAAGCGGATCGAGACTGATGGGACCAAGGCATCTCGACCAGCTGGGGCCTTTGCGGAACTGGTTTCAGAAATCACCCCTTCCTCGTCGATCGGATAATCATTATTCTCGCTGATGTTCGTGTTTTCGTCGACTGAGCAGTGACCCTGTCCCTGGCCACCGAAAAAAACCGTTGTGATGTTGGGTGTACTTTTAGCTGCTTTTTTCAGCATTTCACCTTCAGCTTCAAGTTTTTTTTTCTGTTCTCTCTTCTCCCATCCACACGCTTGCCATTGGGCCATATCAACGGCGAATCAGCCTATGTTGAAATGACGCGGCCTTCGTAATGAAAGAGAAAAAAAATCAAAATCGTAAAAACTTTTTTTTATAAATGAAAGCGAATCCGGATACCAATCTTTTTTTTTTTTAAACAATATTTTATTCAGGTTGTCTGAATGGGATTGGGGAACAGGCTTAGCCTATGTAAAACCCCTCTCCCTAAGTAATTTGTATACATATTATTAATGACGAATGGGTGTATATACGTAGTTAAAATGGCAAACACATACATATTATATAAACATAATAAAAAGGGTGAAAATGTACAGTATATATAGTAATTAATAATTATACATATGCAAGCAAAGTGAGGATTATTTGATAATAAACAAAATTAGATAGACTAGCCAAGATTATACATTAAAATATTACTTGATCGAATTGAGTTTAGAATCTGTTTGACATATTAATAAACTTATGGACCTGGTTAAAAATATTAGTATTAATTTCTAGACTGTAGGTTTTGAAGCCGAATAAAAGACAGTTTATATTTTTAAAATCATATTGTAATTTGTCAATGGTTTCTGTTCGTGCATTTGAATGTAAGGAACATCGCAGAAGGTAATGATCGGGATCTTCAAATATGTGACCGCAGAGGCATGCGGGACTGTCGGCAATGTGTCGAAGAAATTTATGACCCTGCAGGTCAGAACATCGAAGTCGTAATTTACAGTGAATTATTTGAGATTTCCGATGGCCATTATAATAAAACGAAGGAACTTTGATATCAGATTTGGATAGACGGTCGGAGAAAATTTTCAGAGATCTAGAATTCCTTGCATCGGTACTGAGTTTATTCCACTCTCTTATACTTGATGGGATGAACGATTTAGCAAAGATTTCAGTACGACATCGAATTTCTTTTAAATTGTCTTCATTACGAAGGAAATATTTGTTTGAGGGTTCTAGATTTATGAGATTTACCAATCTAATGCAAGGCAAGTCTGAAGTCAGTAACCAGTCTCCCAGATGGATTGATCCATCACAATAAGCGCTGCTGCTAAGGTTCATTTACTGCAAGCCTTGACTATGCGGAAGCCGTGATCAATATGTGGCCTTACAAGAAAATTAAGATGTGACCCGAAACTAAGATTATATATTTGTGATCTATTAAAATTATATTTTTACCTCTTTTCTTAGAAATAAATAATTAAAGAAACATTATGTAAGATTTAAATAAAGAGATAGCCATTCTGGCATTCTATTATATGTAGTTAATGCAAAATGAATATGTTGAAAATTTCATTCAAATTACTCTATTCTGAGACAAGTTGTCAAGTCTGTTTGTAATTTTAAAAAAAAACGTGTGCACTATCGTAACCACGGTATACTGGTATATTCGAGCTCTTGCTTATTTCCCTTAAGCAGGCCAGTGCTTTAAATGTAGTTTTTGAATTGAGGATAAGCATTTATTATTCCAAGATATAATTCGCTTTACATGCCCTCTAGTCGTGACTGGTGGGGCATCATGAATAAAGTCGGTGACAAAACCAAACCCAACTTTAGACAGGAGCTCCTGTCTAAAGTTGGGTTTGGTTTTGTCACCGACTTTATTCATGATGCCCCACCAGTCACGACTGTAAATCTTCTTTTGGAGATGCACTTTAAAGGAGGCAAGTCACTAACACAATATCATCCACTTTCTTGGACATTGCAAACACGACTTATTAGTCAGTTTAAATCAACATTGGTGCTCTTATCTTACCGTGTATAAGTCGGCTTCAGATATCCAATATTTAGGACAAAATTAATATTTTAAAATTGGCACACGAATGGCGTGCCATAATGATTCTTTTTAGCTCCATTTGCAATGAAGCGACTCGATGATTGGGGCTTAACATACCCCAAAAGAGAATAGCCAGACGCCAAAGACAGGACTTTTCGCATGTTTCGTCGAACATAACTAATTAGAAATTATAGCAGAAACAGAAACAATTGAATGTAAATCAGTTTGTATACATTCATATTACATTAATATATGTAATATAGATGCCAAAGAATATAGCATTTTATCTTGCACGCCATACAAAAATGAAATGAAATGGGGTTTAACCATGGACCTTATTAATGTCCTACTGTCCTGCTCCTAAACTGGGCTAATGAAGACGGGCATACGTCATACAGTGTGCTATGGGGGAAATTCTGCCCGGGTTGCGGCGCTACGACCAACTCTAATATCGAGTTCCAACTGCCAAGGGATCTTTTACGTGCATGACAATCTGTATACTGGACCTCGATTTTCCCCATCCGAACGACTAGACAGCTGTCCTTGTCAGACCCTCCGTCCTGCATCACCGACAAAGGGAAACCACACCGGAACATCACCCCATATACAGTGTGCTATGAAGAAAATTTTGTCCGAGAAGCGGTGCTATACAGCCTATGTAAGTAAGTCCCATTTCAAATTCAAACTGTCAAGGGTGACGTGTTTGTCAATGTGTACACTAGAGCTCGGGTTTCTGTCCCATCCGAACAACTGGACACTGATATTGAATTACTTATTTCAATTCGTATTGGTTTGCTATGGGCCTATGTGTTGAATGGGGGTGAAAAATCGAAGTCCATGCGGTGATATGTATTATATTAAAACAACTCTAAACCGTTGGGATTCGAAATAAGAATTACCCCCCCCCCCTTCACTTCACTTCACTTCACTTCACATACATATAATGTGTCCGTCTTTATTACAGAGCACTTTTTTTTTGCAAATTTATTGTAGGGCATTTTCCACCAATTACGAACATCAACGTTCCATCGATCAAAGAAGTTGCATGGTATGGTCTCTAACCAACCCAATTTATTTTTCAAAAGCATCAATGAAATGTTTAATAAAATAAAATACCCTATTTGACACAAACCGAGTGATTCGTAGAACTCAGTGTATTGGGAACTAGAATGTGGTATTTTTAATAAATAAGATTGGTATACTGAGTTTGGCTAATTGACATAATCAATGATGAATTAAATCAGTACTATAAAAATGGAAATTAACTGTAACATCTGCTTTAAAACAAGATGATAGAAACATATAATCACGAATCGCAAAAACACTGAAATGAACTGTCAAGCTTATTTTGAATTCGATTCAAATTTCCTAACCTTTTTACTTTCCTAGTTTTTCCGAAAAAAAGGAAGTATCTCAAATTACGACTTATAAATTGTAGCTCTATTTTAAACTATCAGTAAATACCAGTTATTGAAAACCGGCATGTGCAAATCATGTGGAGAAAATGTCGAACTAAACTTTGATGCATAGATAAGGTTACGTGGGCGAAACGAAACTATTGCTTTTGTAAAATGAAGATGGCACGATCCACGATATGCATAATATAGATAACAAGCCAACAGTGAGGCTGATGTCCCCCGCCAAAATCCCAAAATAAATAGACGACACATATTAATAAATCGCACATTTATTTTTTTCAAACGTATCGAGTTATCGTGTCTCAAAGCATCAACCAATCAAATTGCTTATCTCTGCTTACCCAAAGCGGAAAATGCTCATCTTCGAACTCCATCAAGGCATTGACCTAATAAGCATATACACCAAGTTTGAACATTTTAACTCAATTAGAAGGAGAGTTATTGTGTTCCAAAGTCTCGACCACTCAAATTGCGTATCGCTCTGCTTACCCTGAGCAGAAAATGATCATTATCGAACTTAGTCAAGGTATTACTGTAATGAATAAGCATTTACACCAAGTTTGAACATTTTAACTCAATTACATTAGAAGGAGAGTTATTGTGTTCCAAAGTCTCGACCAATGAAATTGCGTATCGTTCTGCTTACCCGGAGCAGAAAATGCTCATTATCGAACTTTGTCAAGGTAATTAGAACTATTTATCGTGTCCCAAAGCATCAACCAATCAAATTGCTTATCTCTGCTTACCCTGAGCGGAAAATGCTCATCTTCGAACTCCATCAAGGCATTGACCTTATAAGCATATACACCAAGTTTGAACATTTTAACTCAATTAGAAGGAGAGTTATTGTGTTCCAAAGTCTCGACCAATCAAATTGCGTATCGCTCTGCTTACCCTGAGCAGAAAATGCTCATTATCGAACTTATTCAAGGTATTACTGTAATGAAACTATACACCAAGTTTCATCACTCTCACTTAATTAGAACTAAAGTTATCGTGTCCCAAAGCATCAACCAATCAAATTGCTTATCTCTGTTTACCCTAAGCGGAAAATGCTCATCTTCGAACTCCATCAAGGCATTGACCTAATAAGCATATACACCAAGTTTGAACATTTCTACTCAATTAGAAGGAGAGTTATTGTGTTCCAAAGTCTCGACCAATCAAATTGTGTATCGCTCTGCTTACCCTAAGCAGAAAATGCTCATTATCGAACTTATTCAAGGTATTACTGTAATGAAACTATACACAAAGTTTCACCACTCTCACTTAATTAGAACTAAAGTTATCGTGTCCCAAAGCATCAACCAATCAAATTGCTTATCTCTGCTTACACTAAGCGGAAAATGCTCATCTTAGAACTCCATCAAGGCATTGACCTAATAAGCATATTCACCAAGTTTGAACATTTTAACTCAATCAGAAGGAGAGTTATTGTGTTCCAAAGTCTCGACCAATCAAATTGCATATCACTCTGCTTACCCTGAGCAGAAAATGCTCATTATCGAACTTAGTCGAGGTATTAATGTAATGAAACTATACACCAAGTTTCATCACTCTCACTTAATTAGAACTAAAGTTATCGTGTCCCAAAGCATCAACCAATCAAATTGCTTATCTCTGCTTACCCTAAGCGGAAAATGCTCATCTTCGAACTCCATCAAGGCATTGACCTAATAAACACATACACCAAGTTTGAAGATTCTAGCTCAATTAGGAAGAGAGTTATTGTGTCCCAAAAAGTGTGACGGACAGACGGACAGACAGACAGACAGACAGACAGACAGACGGACGGACGAACCCATTTTAATAGTCCCCCAACTTTCTTCGAAAGGCGGGGGACAATTACATTGGCATGATAGATAGACGAATTCACAAACGGGCGGAAATGAAATGAAATGGGATTTAACGTCCTACTCTTCTGCACCTAACCTGGGCTAATGGAAGATGGGCATACACCATACAGTGTGCTATGGGGGAAATTTTGCCCGGGCAGCGGCGCTACGGCCTACTCTTATATCGAATTACAACTGCCAAGGGATCTTTTACGTGCACGTCAATGTGTATACGGGACCTCGGTTTTTATCCCATCCTAAAGACTAGACAGCTGTCCTTGTCAGGCCCTCTGTTCTGCATCACTGACATGGAGAAACCACGCCGGAAAATCGAGATGAAGTATCTCGGCCAATAAATGCAGGGATCGAACACCCGACCTCCAGGTTAGCGAGCCAGCGCCTTATCCATTTATCAACGTGATCCCCCACGGACGGACAAACGGACAGATAGAAAGATAGCCTATAGATAGTTTCTATTTTTAGGCCTATAGGCCTACTGTTACTTCTAATGTTCGGAGAAATACGCGAAGAGTCCTAATTCAATGGTAGTCTTGTAGTCTGGTAATTCGATTACCACCGGTAGGCCTATATGTATTCTCCCGTATGTTTAGTCTTGTTTATCGAGTGGCTCCTTTACAAATGGCGCTCGACAACATTCTGGTTCGCTATTAGGATTTTAATTTTGTCATAATTAAAATCAGAAGCCCACCTCTTCAAATGTTGATTTAAACAGCAGACTATGTGTTGGCAATTTCAAAGACTGACATGATTTAGAGAGAGAGATAGAGAGAGAGAGAAATGGGGTTTAACTTCCACTCGACACAAACTAGGTCATTTTGGGACTGACGTATGGTTTCCATTTTATTTCAATAATTCGCTTGCGCGTAGGGGTGTTTAGCAGTGGGAGGAAACCGGAGTGCCCGGAGGAAGGTTGAGAAGGCGCCCCTATCTCCATGCCACATACGCTCCCACCAGGGATCGAAACCACAGCCGCAAGCCAGAGGTGACCGGCCAGCTATAGAGGTCGAAGCGCGGCACTCTAGACCGCATAGGCCATATCCCAAGTCTCGCTTTAATATCGGGAAAAATAAGGTAACAAATAATCGGAAAAAATAAGATAACATGGATACTTATTATCCGATTTAGCATTAGTTTGAATAAACCAATATCTGGGGTTATTTTTAATTTTGATTATGTCTTGTTTAAATTATGCAGGCCTACCGAGAACAGTTGCGTTTTTTTTTGTTTTTTTTTTTAGCTTTATATATCGTATTAAAATTGTACCAATATTTATTTTTCGTTCATTTTATGTCGCCGCGTATAAAAGGTCTTTATTTACAACTTGGAATGTTCGTCGTTTTTACAGGGACTTTCTGTATTTCGTGATTTCTAACCGTGGTTGAAGTGCTATATTTAGATATTATTATTATCGCAGAACGGGTATCGACACGACGAGCTGTCAGTTTCGGAGCACCTTTAAAAATAACAAGAAGTGTATGAATAAAATGAATTTTTAAAAAAAATTGCATCTAGTACCATAGTATATTGATTATTCTAGATTGATTGAGACAATTTTTTTTTATCCGTATTGGCCGAAAATAACCCTTACTGCAGTTTCGGTTACAATGATTACTCCCAGTTTGACGTCAAGCTTTGGTAAATAATCTCATACATTGGCTGGATAAATTATCGCCTTGAAAGAAGATCGGTGCCAAAGTGTGTGGAACGTCAGGAACTAGAAAAGCACCGAAGCAGCTGTTGTTATTTTGTTCAGATTTGTAGATAGACGATACATTATTTAATTGCTTTGTGATGTTTGTTGATGCAAGAGTGTTGGTTGTCAAGCCAATACTGTTGATATTGCCATTAATTTGTTATGGGTTTGAGTTGAAACACCACAATTATGGAGAGATGCAGGCCGTCATCAACGATGTACATAAAAAATGTCCAGAAATCACACGAATATACAACTTAGATCACCAATCAGTCCAGGGCCGAAATTTAACTGTTTTAGAAATAACTGATAATCCAGGGACACACGAACCAGGTAATTTTGTTTTTAAAGCTTTGTTTTTATTTGTTTCTGATCATTTTCTTTTTATTTTAGGGGTATGTATATTGTAGTCTATGCGTGGGAGTGCTAATTATTAATAACACAAAAAGCAATAATGCGTCTTAAATTAGGACAGTATTTTATGCCATGATGGGAATTTTGATTAATTTTTTCTATTATGTTAAAAAAAACAACAGCAAAAAAAATAATATGAAAGGAAAATTTAATAATGGAATTAAGAAATGAAAAATATGTTAACTGAATCCTTTTCCCCCACCTTTTCAAAGATTTAAATACAGATGCACGGTTGTAAAAGGTTTTGTATTATTGAAGCTGTGTATAAAGATGCCTTCCTGCGTACACACCCGTGTGATTACACTTGGACTAAAAACATTCAAAATAATTATCTACCGTACCATAAATCCTCTTTCAACTCTTATAGCTGTTTAATCGCTGTTTAGTCTATTTGACGTTTAATTCTCTCAACGTGCTCACAGTCACAACTGTTACTGTTAGCCATTAATAATAATAATATCTATTTATAAAGTGCTGAATATCCAACCAACTAATTGCTCAAGGGCACTGTCTCCATTAGATATCTTTAAAAAGATGAAAATAACCATGACACGATAAACATTTAAACACTTTGAAGGAATGAACAGAATAAATGTCCGAACTGGTAAAATTACCATAAACAAAATACCGGTAGTTATTTTTGATCAAAACATAAGAAGCGCTCGTTAGGACACACAAGGAGCCTTTTAGGGATACCTTCCTATTTTTGTATTGTTTATGCCTCATGTTTTTTTCAGGGAATCCAGTATTTTTCTAGTATATACTGTACCAAAATTGCCATAATGTTTTAGTCAAACCGTATCAAAGAAAAATTATTTTTTACTTATAGGGGAGCCAGAATTTAAATATGTGGGTAATATGCATGGAAATGAGGTTGTGGGTAGAGAGATACTACTTGCTTTCATGGAAGAATTATGCCGAAGATATAACGAAGAAGATGATAAAATTCGATATCTGATTGACAACACTAGAATCCATATTCTACCATCCATGAATCCAGATGGTTGGGAAATGGCTAACAACAAAATGCAGGTAGGTTAAATGAATTATTTTTGTGATCTTGATCTGGGTGTCATTCGGCAGTTTATAACGATCATAGGTATATGAACAATACCATCGTTTTTTACCATCTAATTAAGTTAATATGTTCAATAGGGTAAAATACAATGTGTCTTAATGGGCCAAAGTTTGTGCACTTTGACACTAATATAATTTATCCACAAATTTTCCACAAAAGCTCTATAAGATTAACTCAATCAAATTAACTGACTTAGGCCTACAATATCACAAATTAACTGTATTTTATGGGCTTTTTTTTAGTCAAATGGAGGTGTGTCTGATTGGCTATCTGGTAGATCAAATGCAAATAACATCGATTTGAATCGTAACTTCCCAAACCTAAACAAGATCATGTATGATCATGAAGCTAAAGGAAAAGGCAAAAACAATCACTTGCAGAAGGTTACTCTAGCTATGAAAGATCCCAACTTTAATGTAAGTATCTTAATTTATGGCTCTAAATGAGGAGTTTTCACAATCAGCTTATTATCAGATTGTTTTTGGTACAATCATTTCAATATAAAAAAGATCCATTTGTGTTTCAGAGAAATTATATACGGAAATTTAAGTACCCATGCAAGAAAATTTTAATATTTTTGGAAAAAGAAAACCCCTATCAATCATAATAGACCTTTGTTCTTCTATAAATAGATGTATAAAATGTGTAATGGTCAATGAACTTACATATGGGATTGAAGAAACACCTGTTGTTCAATACTGCAATTAAGATCATTTGTAACTAAGACTAAAGTTTGTATTTTACAGTTACAACCTGAAACAATTGCTGTGATTCACTGGATTATTCAAAATCCCTTTGTTCTATCAGCTAATCTACATGGTGGGGATCTAGTAGCTAATTATCCCTATGACGCTACTCGCAGCGGCAAACCTCAGGAATATACAGCTTCACCTGATGATGCTACTTTCAAGTAAATGTTACATAAATTAACATTATTAATTGGCACATAAAAGAAGTGTTAAAAATGACTGTCACAAATTTGTATCAGTGTTTTTCTTATATCACACAGAAATAAATCATAGATATTAATGATTAATTTCATTTGAGAAATTGACAAAATGTTCTACTTTCCAGATGTCAACTGAAAGAAGAACTATTTTTTCAATTCTCATTATTTTAATATTGGACTGTTGGGAATAACATTGACATTTCCCATTCATTTATCACCTCTCTTTTGTGCTTGTAACACATTATGGAAATTTCATTTTCGACTTTTTAAAAATAGTAATTTACATCATTCGTATAACGTCAAAGATTTGAATAACGTTATTTTGAGACAAATAAAACAATTTTATCTTAGAATGAATCATCTTTTGTGCGTTTTAATTAATATTCCAAAATTTATAGAATGTTACTATTTACCAATTATCAGGCCTGATGGTTATATTTGTATTTATGTAGATCATTGGCTGCATCCTATGCAGATGCTCATACTGTAATGGCAACAGATCATAAACCATGTGATATGTCTGGAGATGATAATTTTGGTAAACAAGGTGGTATAACAAATGGTGGAGCCTGGTATTCTGTACCTGGAGGTAAAATTTTATAAACAGTTTGATTGGAATGTGCTAAAGTCAAACGGAAAATGTTTGAAACTGGTTTAGCAATATCATAATGATGTATTGAAGATCAAAAACTTTAGAGTGCGGTGCAAGAACTGAAGGGGGCGCAAAGACTCGACATACATGACACAAAGCATTTGTTATCATGTCAGTAATAATAAAGAGCTGTTTTCTTTGACATGTACAAGTAATTTATATTATATATTTTGAATTAACAGGTATGCAGGACTATAATTATTTGGAGAGTAACTGTTTTGAGATTACACTGGAGCTTGGGTGCGACAAATTCCCACCTGCATCTAAACTACCTGATTTCTGGAACCAGAATAAACAAGCTCTCCTCAACTTCTTACTTCAAGTAAGGAATGGCATAATTTATTATAGGTTTCGTCAACACAATGTTTTGAGCTTATAAGACTCACATATATCATGGACCGTATATACACGGTCCATGCATACATGATAACTTTTGTGAAATGTGAAGGAAAGAATTCTCCTAGTAATTATGCCAACTCTTTTTCGAATTCTGACCGAGAAGATATCGGTCAAGTTAGCTACCTATTTGTTCACTGGCAGGCCACTGTTATTACACACACACACACACCACCACCCCCACCCCTCGTGTTATTTTGAAACTGAACAAAGTATATATTTTTCCTATCAATTTAGAATGTTTATGTTGCAAGTATCAACTAATATTGTAAAATATTAACTACTATAAAAGCAATTGAACATGGTGAACCGAATACAAACTTGTTATTAGATAGAAGATATATATTATGATAGATAAAGGTAACATTATTATTGTAAATATTTAAGGTACATACTGGTATCAAGGGTTTTACAAAGAGCACATCTGGTAAAAGTATCAAAGAAGTTGAAATTAAGGTGACCAATCTAACAAGTGGAGAATACATTCAGCATGATGTTCTAAGTGGTAAGTAATTTTATTTTTCCTGTCTCTAATTATATATGTTATTGTAATGTAATCCAAAGATTTTGAGTAGATGTTTTTCTTTTCAATCATACTTGTATGATTTCCTTAGAACTTCAGTAGAAAAAAATTAACTTTTAATTTTGACAAATTCAATTGTATTGCTTACATAATCTGCCACAAATCAGTCAATAAATTCCTCTGAAATAAATGTTTCAATCTAATTTATACAAAACTGGTTACATTGATTTTCTTGTTTAAACTCATAATGCCACTTTTTTTACCATTATCTTTTAATTGTAGATGATGATGGAGATTACTACCGTTTACTTACTGATGGTTATTACCAGGTTACCACAAACAAAACTGGTTACCACCCAGTTACCAAGTGTGTTGTTGTCAGCAATAATCCTTTCCAAGGTGCCCAAAGACTGGACTTCACTCTCATTCCATCTAACAAGAAAGTTGATAGATCAGCAGATGAAACAAACTGTGAAGAGATCAAAAGTAGAGCTGAACAGGCAATAAATGTAAGAAATTATAGTATTCACTTTCAAGGTGTTTGTTGACTATCATATCACCTAGTACTTTCACAGTTTGAGTTGCAACAGATTTACGATTCTGATTTTCAACTTAATCATTTCTTGATAGGAAAGAGGCAAGATGTTCTGTATTGATTCTATTTAGTACGGAAGCGTAATAGGGCCACATATTATTTTTTTTTTATTATATTTTCAATTTTTCAAGTTAGTAACTTGAATTTTCAAGATATTAACTTGAATTTTCAAGATATTAACTTGAATTTTCAAGTTAGTAACTTGAATTTTCAAGTTAGTAACTTGAATTTTCAAGTTAGTAACTTGAATTTTCAAGTTAGTAACTTGAATTTTCAAGATACTAACTTGAATTTTCAAGATACTAACTTGAATTTTCAAGTTAGTAACTTGAATTTTCAAGATACTAACTTGAATTTTCAAGTTACTAACTTGAATTTTCAAGTTACTAACTTGAATTTTCAAGTTACTAACTTGAATTTTCAAGTTACTAACTTGAATTTTCAAGTTACTAACTTGAATTTTCAAGTTAGTAACTTGAATTTTCAAGATACTAACTTGAATTTTCAAGTTACTAACTTGAATTTTCAAGTTACTAACTTGAATTTTCAAGTTACTAACTTGAATTTTCAAGTTACTAACTTGAATTTTCAAGTTACTAACTTGAATTTTCAAGTTACTAACTTGAATTTTCAAGATACTAACTTGAATTTTCAAGATACTAACTTGAATTTTCAAGTTACTAACTTGAATTTTCAAGTTACTAACTTGAATTTTCAAGTTAGTAACTTGAATTTTCAAGTTAGTAACTTGAATTTTCAAGTTAACTAACTTGAATTTTCAAGTTACTGTTATATTATTTAAAAGGCGTTTTGATCTAATGATATAGTATGTCATGCAATGCTTTAGTCAATGGACGGCACGGTTATAGACCTCAATGACAAGGTCCGGGAGTAGCCTATTCGATCACGCAGGTTTCCCCCCTGCAGCGAAATTACTCCCCGCGAATTATGGTGTCGACGTACCATAAAACACCATTTATTCATTCATTCATTCATTTTAACAGTATTGAGCCCTATAGAAAACCTTTTAGAAGTACAAAAAAAAAATAAATGACAAATCAAACGTCCCAGTTTCCAGTTCTAAAAATAGTCTTTAGTGACATAATACACGACATTCTCCCCCCCCACCCCCGCCACATAGATATCTGCCCCCGGATAACCCCCTTCTTTTTAGGACTTTTACTCCCAGGACATTTCCTGCTGAAGACATCTTAACTCCTATTACATCTCCCCCCGGACTTTTACTCACCAGACATCTGCCCCTGGGACATTTACCCCCACCCCCTAGGACATCTACCCCCAGAATTTTACCCCCTCCCCCCGACATTTTTCCTCTGGAACATCTGCGCCCTAGGGCATGTCTGATGAAGACATCTTAAGTCCTAGGACATCTCCCCCCGGACTTTTACTCACCAGATATCTGCCCCTGGGACATTTACCCCCACCCCTTAGGACATCTACCCCCAGAGTTTTACCCCCTCCCTCCGACATTTTTCCTCTGGAACATCTGCGCCCTAGGACATGTCTGCCCCTTCCCCGCCACCCACCCTTTAGAGAGAGAGAGAGAAATGGGGTTTAACGTCCACTGGACACACATTAGGTCATTTCGGGACTAACATATGGTTTTAATTTTATTTCGATAATTCGCTTGCGCGTAGGGGTCTTTAGCAGTGGGAGGAAACCGGAGGTGACCGGAGGAAACCCACGAGGTTGAGAAGGCGCCCCTATCTCCCTCCATGCCACATACGCTCACACCAGGGATCGAAACCACAGCCGCAAGCCAGAGGTGACCGGCCAGCTAAAGGTCGAAGCGCGGCACTCTAGACCACTAGGCCATCCCAACCCCCATCCTTTAGAACTCTGGACGTGTAAAATAATGCACTGTAAAATAATTATACTTATTTTACATTGTTTCTTTGAGTACCTAGTAACACCCTTTAGAACCCTGGACGTTACGAGGTACTCCAAGAAACAATGTAAAATAAATATAATTTTTTTACAGTGCATTATTTTACAGGTCAATAGTACAGAGTTAGATAGTAGAATGCGTCCATCGCCCTATTCCTAGCGTGTCGTAGTAGCCGACTCTTGGGGAGAGGTTCGGGTGGCCGAAAAGTACGCCTTGGTCTGCCATCAATAATGTCGAGGGTTCGAGTCCCAATCTCTGCTGTCTTAGTGACAAGGTGCAGGAGCAGCCTATCCGATCACTTAGGGGTACTCCCAGAACATAAGCAGATTATCGGCGATAACACGTAGATTACAATTATTTAGGGATCGAAACCACAGCCGCAAGCCAGAGCTGACCGGCCATCTAAAGGTCGAAGCGCGGCACTCTAGACTACTAGGCCATCCCAACACCCACCTTTAGAACCCTGGACGTGTAAAATAATGCACTGTAAAAAAATTATACTTATTTTGCATTGTTTCTTTGAGTACCTCGTAACACCCTTTTGAACCCTGGACGTTACGAGGTACTCAAAGAAACAATGTAAAATAAATGTAAATATTTTACAGTGCATTATTTTACAGGTCAATAGTACAGAGTTAGAAAGTAGAACGCGTCCATCGCCCTATTCCTAGCGTGTCGTAGACGCCGACTCTTGCGGAGTGGGTCGGGTGGCCGACAAGCTACGCCTTGGTCTGCCATCAATGGTGCCGAGGGTTCGAGTCCCATTCTCTGCTATCTTAGTGACTGATTTTCAAGTTACTGTTATATTATAAAATAAGCGTTTTGCTTTAGGCAATGGACGGCACGGTTATAGACCGAGACACAACGACATCTACCCTGGGACTTTCACTCCCTGGACATTCCCCCTCCTTAGAACATCGTGTAACGTCCCCCCCCCCCCCCCCCCGAAGTATTAATGAAGTTATAACCGACTGTGATGTATATTTGGTCCAGGCTTTTATCCGTTACATATCCGTTACATTTCTGGTAGCCTATATGTGTGTCAAGGTTGCTGTGTGGGCGTATTATCTTTCTTGTATGCCATTTTACTACCCGGAATTTTCAGGTTATTGACTTACAGGCTTTAAAATTTAGAAGATAATAAATTAATGACCCTATTACGCTTCCGTAGAATTAACTGAGGCGGAAAGCGCATTGCGTTTATACTCAGCTCTGATAAAAAAAAAAACATGTCTTCTCTTCATAAACTGGCAGTATTGACCTAAATAAATGAAAGTTGTTTATAGCACGTCGACACCGTAAATCATGTCAATCTACGTGTTATCGCCGATAATCTGCTTATGTTCTGGGAGTAACCCTAAGTGATCGGATAGACTGCTCCTGCACCTTGTCACTAAGATAGCAGAGAATGGGACTCGAACCCTCGACATCATTGATGGCAGACCAAGGCGTAGTTTATCGGCCACCCGACCTTCTCCCCAAGAGTCGGCTTCTACGACATGCTAGGAATAGGGCGATGGACGCATTCTACTTTCTAACTCTGTACTACTGACCTGTAAAATAATGCACTGTTAAAAAATTTATATTTATTTTACATTGTTTCTTGGAGTACCTCGTAACGTCCAGGATTTTAAAGGATGTTACGAGGTACTCCAAGAAACAATGTAAAATAAGTATCATTTTTTTACAGTGCATTATTTTACACGTGCTGGGTTCTAAAGGATGGGGTGGGGGTGGGATGTCCTAGTGGTCTAGAGTGCCGCGCTTCGACCTCTAGCTGGCCGGTCACCTCTGGCTTGCGGCTGTGGTTTCGATCCCTAAATCATGTCAATCTACGTGTTATCGCCGATAATCTGCTTATGTTCTGGGGACTACCCCTGAGTGATCGGATAGGCTGCTCTTGCACCTTGTCACTAAGATAGCAGAGAATGGGACTCGAACCCTCGACATCATTGATGGCAAACCAAGGCGTAGCTTATCGGCCACCCGAACCTCTCCCCAAGAGTCGGCTTCTATGGACGCATTCTACCTATCTAACTCTGTACTATTGACCTGTAAAATAATGCACTGTAAAAAATTTATATTTATTTTACATTGTTTCATGGAGTACCCTCGTAAGGTCCAGGATTCTAAAGGGTGTTACGAGGCAATCCCAGAAACAATGTAAAATAAGTATAATTTTTTACAGTGCATTATTTTACACGTCCTGGGTTCTAAAGGGGTGGTCTAGAGTGCCGCGCTTCGACCTCTAGCTGGCCGTTCACCTCTGGCTTGCGGCTGTGGTTTTGATCCCTGGTGTGAGCGTATGTGGCATGGAGGGAGATAGGGGCGCTTTCTCAACCTCGTGGGTTTCCTCTGGGCACTCCGGTTTCCTCCCACTGCCAAAGACCCCTACGCGCAAGCGAATTATTGAAATAAAATTAAAACCATATGTTAGTCCCGAAATGACCTGGTGTGTGTCCAGTGGACGTTAAACCCCATTTCTCTCTCTCTCTCTAAAGGGTGGGTGGCGGGGAGGGGGCAGACTTGTCCTAGGGCGCAGATGTTCCAGGAGGAAAATTGTCGGGGGGAGGGGGGTAAAACTCTGGGGGTGGATGGCCAGGGGGGGGGGGAGTAAATGTCCCAGGGGCAGATGTCTGGTGAGTAAAAGTTCCGGGGGGGGGGGGGGGGGGGCGATGTCCTAGGAGTTAAGATGTCTTCAGCAGGAAATGTCCTGGGAGTAAAAGTCCTAAAAAGGAGGGGGGCAGATATCCATGTGGCGGGGGTGGGGGGGGGGAATGTCGTGTATTATGTCACTAAAGACTATTTTTAGAACTGGGACGTTTGATTTGTCATTTAGTTATTTTTTTTGTACTTCAAAAAGGTTTTCTATAGGGCTCAATACTGTTAAAATGAATGAATGAATGAATAAATGGTGTTTTATGGTACGTCGACACCATAATGCGCGGGGAGTAATTTCGCTGCAGGGGGGAAACCTGCGTGATCGAATAGGCTACTCCCGGACCTTGTCATTGAGGTCTATAACCGTGCCGTCCATTGACTAAAGCATTTCATGACATACTATATCATTAGATCAAAACGCCTTTTTATAATATAACAGCAACTTGAAAATTCAAGTTAGTTAACTTGAAAATTCAAGTTAGTTAACTTGAAAATTCAAGTTAGTTAACTTGAAAATTCAAGTTAGTTAACTTGAAAATTCAAGTTAGTATCTTGAAAATTCAAGTTAGTAACTTGAAAATTCAAGTTAGTAACTTGAAAATTCAAGTTAGTAACTTGAAAATTCAAGTTAGTAACTTGAAAATTCAAGTTAGTATCTTGAAAATTCAAGTTAGTATCTTGAAAATTCAAGTTACTAACTTGAAAATTCAAGTTAGTAACTTGAAAATTCAAGTTAGTAACTTGAAAATTCAAGTTAGTAACTTGAAAATTCAAGTTAGTAACTTGAAAATTCAAGTTAGTAACTTGAAAATTCAAGTTAGTATCTTGAAAATTCAAGTTAGTAACTTGAAAATTCAAGTTAATATCTTGAAAATTCAAGTTAGTATCTTGAAAATTCAAGTTAGTAACTTGAAAATTCAAGTTAGTAACTTGAAAATTCAAGTTAGTATCTTGAAAATTCAAGTTACTAACTTGAAAATTCAAGTTAGTATCTTGAAAATTCAAGTTAGTAACTTGAAAATTCAAGTTACTAACTTGAAAAATTGAAAATAGAATAAAAAAAAAATATGTGGCCCTATTACGCTTCCGTAATTTAGGCTTTGATGACTTAATATAAATCATTCAAGTAACTGGATATACAGTATTTTGAAATTCTTTTTACAGGGAGATGAGACTGATGAAGAGATGATGGCCGAATTAAAGGAGCAGCTTAAAACCAATGATTGGCCTGGTTTGATCCAGTTTCTCTATGACTACCAGCAAAAATAAACCTCAATTAACAACATTTACAATATGACTACTTAGTAGCCCTGGTTTTCCTCAGCCAATTGATAGTGTACAGCGACAGATGCAAGGTTTAAACAGTTACTTGTAGGGAATCTACACCTCTTGAAGTCCTTATAAGGCTGATATCCACATGTATCTATACCCTACATCTGCCACTGTCATAGTTATTTTGATTCAATTACAAGCATATATTGTTTTCAATCATTCAATTTCTCATAATTTCATCTCAGTAGAAGTAAAATCAAATATTTATACAGTAGTACTGGGAATTCTCGTATTTAAGCCCTGGGCTTAATTTTTTAATTTGACCATGTCAGTGCTGAACTATTTCTTCGAAAAGTATAATGTACACCAATTCGACTTGCCAACACATGTGGTTTGAAAATTAAAAGGGAGACCACTCTAAAATAAATTTAAAATTCGAAATTTAAACTCTTTATTGAGCCCATGGCTTAGTAACAGCAGGGCTTAAATACGAGAATTCCGAATATATGTAATATTTTTGATAATCTATCATTATTATCGGTTGATAAAATTACAAGTTTTACGAATATTTTATTTTGCAAACAGTACTTAATTACAATGCAACGCAACTATAGCACGTCTTGAGTAATAAGAAAATGCAAATATATGTGAATGATATCACATAAAATAATTGTTATTAATCAGTGATTTAGAAAATGATTAGATTTGTTATGATTTTATTGCATACAGTCATTTTTTTTGTTTCATTACTTTCTATTTCCAAAGTATTACAAAAGACCAATTTTTTTGATAGGCTCACTAATTCAAAACATTCCTGTTTTAAGTATATCTATTCTAAAATCAAACATTGCTCACAATACATACACCTGTTGCTTAACCTAAAGATTATTATTGTTGTTATTATTTATCCTATCATACTTATACCATTTGTGCTGGATGTTGTTTATTATTAATATACTCTTGATATTCCCCCCTCTTTGTTTGTTATACACTTTCGTCTTTCCCCCATTGTCAGTATTAAGAAATAATGATTTATAAAAATAAACATGTTGTTAAAAAGGGACAGTGCAATTAATTTGATAATTAGATATATTAAACATTGAAGTGGCCAAACCTCACCATTTAAGGTCAAAATAAATACTAAATTGGTTTCATCGAACATTTGGATAAGTAAAGCTCTGTTGTCTGTACGATTAAATTTTTTTATAAAAGATTAAGCAGGAGTGGATTTGTTTAATAATGTTAGCTTCATTATTTGCTTTCTGTTTCGACAGAGTTTGAGTGTAACATTCAGGTATATCTCAACAATAGCTTTTTCTATGATGTAAACAAGGGTGGGTTTTCAACCCACAAAACAAATCAAAATATACAATATCAACAACTTTATTTTTGACCTTGATAAAAAAAAAAGGATAGAGATATTTTAATATTTGTACCACAAAAGAGATATAAATTTATACTGTATGTAAATTTTTAACTTACCTGGCCTCATGTATAATACTGTGCATTTACTAATCAAAATAAAATGGGACATCAAAATGTGATAATTATAAATATATGACATCAAAAATTGAATTATGTATTGTACTTAACCTTTTAAGTGAATATTGTATTTTTTTTTTTATGTACCCTGAAATATTTTTAAAAATTGATGTTGTTCACATGATCGATCTTAAAATGGAAACAATTGTAGATAATAATTGGAAGGAATTAACTCATATTTGTGTTATATTTAAAAATTAATTACCGGTGGTAATAGTGTTTATAAAGTAAATCTTATATAGAAATTGTATTTTTTGAACAAATTCTGAAATAATTCAGTATAATTCTAGTCATGTTAAAAAAAAAAAACCAAATCATATAATTCTAGTCAACAAACAAATTAATACTTTTTGAACTTTAATATTTAGTAAATATTGTTGTTTCTTTTGCTGATATAGCTTAATAATCCTCCGTAATAAATGTATATGGCATACCTAGGCATAATAGGCAAGTCTTGGCCCTGGGAATACTAAAGAAGAGAGTAGATAGAAGCTGTGATTAGAATTTGAATCTTATTCTCCTATCACCATTTCATCTCTCAAATGCATATTAATATTTATTATGTTAGGTGTTAAGTTGAAAATGATGTATTTGTTATCAGAAATGCAGAACTTGAGTATTTATGCACTATGGAAGAATCAAGGTAAACAATTAATATTGATATAAGGTTGAGGGATATTTTATTGCTTTTCTAAAAGTAACCAAAATCTCATTTTGTGATAATAAACATTTTGTTTACTTTGACATAACACTTTACCATTTGGAGATATCAAAAATGAGTAGAAAAGGGATCATTAAAAGGACTAGACTATACTATAATGGAGCTTTTACTCCTTTTTTTTCTACCGGTACCTCCCTTGGTCAAGCATATAATCTGGTAGATAAAGTCTAAGATAATGGTTCTTTAAGGGACATTCCATGTTAAGTGGACCAGGTGGCCCCTCAGAATATTGTGAACTTAGTATAAGTTATAGTACATACAAATTTATGTAAAACTTAATTAATATCGACAAAGATATGGCTTTTCATAATATTTGTTCAAAAAATACCGGTTGATACATTATACATGTAATATCTAACATCTTCTAATAGTTGTAAAGTTTCTACACTATCGGAAATATTGATTTCATTTAGCACAAGTACCATATTTTGGGCACTCAAGGCAATCCAGACACAGTTGACAGTACCTGTTCTGTAAAATTTGATGGTGAATCCTTAATCTATATAGCATTCTCTTACAAACCCCAATGAGAAAAGGTACCCTAATTAAAGAATCTTATCTTAGTCAATATTAATGCTATAGTTGTATAACTGGAAGTTTACACGTTTGTATGTTGTATAACTTGTATTTTTTTCATAATTTTCGGAGGGTGTCGGCGTCACCTGACAACTTTCTGAGAATTTAGTCCACTTGACATGGAATGACCCTTCATGAAATAACTGTTTTTGTCTGCTGTATATTATAATTGTGTGAAAGTAGATGCAAATTCTCGATTGATCATATTAGCCATTTAATATTCATAAGTCTTGCACACATGAAAATAAGCTTCTAGAAATTCTAGTCCTCAAAATTTATCTTAGTTCACTTTTATTTATTTATTTGCTCAAGGATCATGAAGTTGTGGTTAGTGATAAAACTATGTGTTCTTCCATGAAATCCATATTCCAAAATGACATGCAGCCCATAATACATTTGTATACAACTCTCTTGAATTCCTCCATAGTAAATTAGTATGTTTGTTGTATTCAAATTTAAGAAATACCTTTTAAACATCAAATTAATATCTTAAAATAAAATTGTAATAGTTATAATTTGTTATTTTTGTGTTCAATGTATATGGTTCCTTGTATTTTTGCACCTATTTTACCTCCCTAAAGTTATATAGGCTATATGGTTCCATGTATTTTTGCATTTAAACTTTTTGAAAGCATTACAAATATCTAAAGATGATCAGTACCATATCTAGAATTTTATCATCTTTGAATCAAGAAATCTGGACACAGAATCAGATCAATAATTTGGTCTACAAACTAAGTACAAGCATCTATTTGGCATATATACCACCAATAACAAAATGAATACTTTTTCACAACCACAGGCCAACAGTACAGTTTTATTGATTCACAACTCTAAAATTGATGTGGTTAATATGTGGAGAAGTGTAAGAGATTGTAACTCTTTAATTTATTATTGATATGGCTAGCTGCAGCATCGGTGTTGCATATATGGCCTGGTGTTCTTGAAATATGTTTTTCAAATTTGTAGATACCTTTCAATGGTTTATTGAGTAAAAAACCCCATCAAAATACTGGGCACATAAACATTTGTTAAAAGACTTGTAAATTGCTGTACATGTAACTCTCTTTTTTAATTTAGGTGTTTTATAGATATTTTGGTGCTATGAACCCATAGCTAGTCAAGTATACAAATTGTGTAAAATTATTCAGCTGTGAGTTACAATCTCTTGCAGACCAAAACATTCATATTGAATAAACTTTTTAGATGTTTTGTTTTGTCAATAAAAAGTCACATGTTGATAAAGCTGCTTTATTTTCTTATTTATGTTACCAGTAATGGAAGAGTTCTGGAGTCACCATTTGAAATCATATAGATAGGTTGCAAGGCAACGAAACATACACAGCCCATAACACTAACAGTTCTCACATTTTATGCTTCACTAAGGAAATGGGATGTGATGAAATAAGTCTGTCAATCAATGTGCAACTGTCCATGGAACAAACATGCCATGTCCATCGGATTTGAATTGGCCAATGTTTAACCTTTTTTCCAAAAAGGGTAGTGAAATGAAATGGGGTTTAACATCCTACCTTTTTGCTCATCAACTGGGCTAATGAAGACGTGCTAACGCTATACAGTGTGCCAGGAGGGAAATTTTGCCCGGCCGGGCAGCAGCACTACAGCCTACTCTTATATCGAATTCCAACTGCCAAGGGATCTTTTACGTGCACGCCCATGTTTACACAAGAACCTCAGGTTTTTGTCCAATCAGAATGACTAGACAGCTCTCCTTGTCAGGCCCTCCGTCCTGTATCTCTGACAAGGGGAAACCACACTGGAAAATCTGGATGAACTTTCTCGGCCAATGCAGGGATCGAACACCCGACCTCCAGGCTAGAGAGCTAGTGTCTTACCCACTTAGCCACATGATCCCTCGTAGAGGGTAGTGTCGCCCAAAGAAGAACAAGAAGATGAGTTGAGCTTGGGGCCCAGTTCCTGTTCCAAAAACACAGCACCAATAACATAAAAATATTTACACAAAAAAAGTTTATAAATATATCTTAAAAGTCTAGTATTCACTATATTCTTTTTCGATGTCTAAAAACAGTTATCTGTTCAGTGTTCACTTCACTTCCCTTCCCATGAATATGTTACATATAAGAAATGCAAACAAATATGTAGCAAAGTCTTCCACGATAGCATTCATATAACCCATTATTTGATTGTATGTAGCTATTAGTTCTGGTTTTATTCCACATAATACCAAGGCACCAGACAAAAGAGATCCTTTAGGTCGTAATATAATTTCCTGAAATGAAACAATACAAATACCTTTATTGTTACTTATACTTAATTTCATTGTTATGCACGATAACAGAAAAGTTTGAAATGAAAAGGGGGTTAATGTCTTAATTTTCTGCTATGAGAAAAATCTTGCCCAGACAGTGGTACTACAACCTTCTCTTATTTCGAATTCCAACTATACACAGGACCTTGATTTTTTGTCCCATTCGAAAAACAAGACAGCTGTTCATATCAGACTCTTCAATCTGCACCACTGACAATGGGAAACCTGAGAGACAGCATCTTTCTCACTTAGCCACAGCAGCTCCTGGTTTAAAATATTTAATTTAATACATTTTAGAATAATTTACAGGTGACTATATTTCCCTATTAAGTTCTAATAATGGGTTAGATTTGGCACTGAAATCGATGTAATATAAACCATTGTATAGGAATTTACATACCTGATTGTTCATATGATGGAAGGTATAGAAAGCTATTTCAGTAATTATGAATGGAACAAACATTGACTGAAAGAAATTGAAAATAAAATGGAAATAAAATACAGTCAAAGTAACTTTTTAACAATTTACCATAATGAATATGAATTTCAAACACAAGAAAAAATTATTGTTGACAGACATAAAACAAAGGATGCATTATGGTCCCATGTTTCAGTTGCCATTCTAACCAGAGAGCGGTAGCTGACTAATCTATACTCAGTATTTAAAAGAATTCTATTCTCTTGATCTGGTTGAATATACATACCTGTAAAAAGATAATCCCAAATCCAAAAGACAAAATCCACCTTACAACTACAGCCAATAACACAACAAGGCCCAATCTCATCACATCTAGCATTCTCTGTATGTCATCTTTATTTAATTGTTCTGTTTTCTGAGTCACTGGAT
The DNA here is from genome assembly GCA_963678685.1 of Patella ulyssiponensis. Classification (NCBI taxonomy): domain Eukaryota; kingdom Metazoa; phylum Mollusca; class Gastropoda; family Patellidae; genus Patella; species Patella ulyssiponensis. The sequence continues at coordinate 79,266,827 of OY783226.1, read as the reverse complement.
GCTCGATACCAGTACCTAATGTCTTTCTGTCTTTGACTACAGTTTTATCAATTTTATCTTTGTGAATGGGCTCACGTGACAAACTCGGACTATCAAATATAGTAGACTCTTTCTTAGATTCTGACAGAACATCAGCTGTGGTGTTATTTATCGATGATTTTAAAGCCTGATTTATATCATTCTGTTCAGAATCAGATGTTTTAGTTGTCTTACTCTTATTCAATGAAAATTCTGAATCGGGTGGTATGTTAGAAGCTTTCTCAATGTCTTTACCTGCTGAAAAAATGAAATAATCCATTAAAGTAATAATATAAATAAACTTGGACTGTGCAAAAAGTTTTTACTGGTGATCATCTAATCCTGTCATGACATTCATCTACACAAAGTTGTAATATTCAACTTCAATTAAAACAAGTGTTACCGTTACAGACTACAGTTACCAGTAACTACTAGTACTACTACTACTACTAGTACTATGTCCCAAAACCTTCTAATTAGTAATTTTGCTAGTTCAGGGATGACGACAATATCACACAGGCTAAGTATGAAATCACATTTAATGGAATTGAATTAATGGTCGACACTAAAAAATATTACGAGCTGGCCTGGAGATTTATATTCGTCGGACTCAAGCCAAGAGACTAGCCTAGAGTTAGGTTAGAGTTCGGTATTGACGGTAATTTTCGAATAAATAAATGCAACCTTGTGTGTGACAATGTGCATTTGATAGCTGTGACAGTGTTGGGAAACCTTTTAGGGCAACGGCACGATGAAATTATTGTTATTTACTTTCACCCAACAGTTTTCGCATCCGATCTTCTGAATTTTGTAGTATTTTACGTCGCCTTTCCTCTCTTTTAGTTTCAGCCGACGCCATTTCTGTTGAAAGTAAGAAAATTCAGAGTAGACATAGTTTCGAATTTGTGGAAATCGGAGTTTATTAAGTTTCTGCTCTAGTGTTTTCATTTTAAATCAAATATCAAATCAAGAACAGAAAAGCCGCCATTCACGTAATTGAATATACAGGCGTAAACAACGATATTAGAGATTTATTATTTACGCAACTGTGTTTTATTAATTCTATATAATTCACTATTTTTTAATTTGCGTTGCGCAAGTCGATATTTCCAGTTAGCGCGCGTGGTATGAACATAGAACTGTACTAGAATACGATCTATGGTATGAAGAAACGGTAAACGTTTTTTACCATCCACCGGAGCCTGGTCTTATGACGTCATATGTGGATTGTGGGTTAGGATAAGGGTTAGGATAAGGGCTGTGGCCTAAAGATTTCGTCACAGTCTCGAGATGTAGACAGGGCTAGCCCTAACCCTAACCCTGGACCAAGCCTAACCCTTATCCTAACCCACAATCCACATATGACGTCATAAGACCAGGCTCCGGTGGATGGTATAAAACGTTTACCAGAATAGTACAATGGTACAAACACAGAGTAAAAATACTCTGTGTAAAGGCGTTTTATAGCTGAGGCGCCGGAGGCTCCAGCCTCCTCGCAAAAAAAGTCAAAGAAATTGAAAAAAGTAAAACGGGGGAAAAATGCTAAAACCGATGAGAAAATGAAAATGTAGGCCTACACTAGTTTAGTAAGTAGGGAGGGTGTGACACTTTGAGTTGGTCCCTGGTGCGTGTTTTCTCCTGGGCACTTGCGCATGTCCGAAACTGATGTTTGCGTTGACAACGGAACTAGGTCTACTTCCTACGGTTTCAGTTGGTTCCTGATCACTGGCCTCTTCAGGAAAAAATATCATTCACTTAATTAGAGTTTTGTCATTAATAAACATACTTGTTATCGTGATCAGCTGTTGTTTTAGTAATTAGTATTACACGATCAACGGATCTAAGTTGATTGGCTTCAAATTGATACTTCTATCGTTCGTGATTTGTTGCCGTTGTTTTGTTGGGTTTTTTTCAGTTGAGTTATTAGCCAAGTCATTATACGATCAGTGCAGAAACCATACACTATACAAATTGATGATTAGCTTGAAATTATCGATTAATTCACCTCCAACGGCAGACTAAGGCCTTTGATATTTTCGTGGCTTCATTTATCACAAATATAAAAGCGGATTCTTTTTCCCCACGGGGCTTGGGGCTGGGATGACCTAGTGGTCTAGAGTGCCGCGCTTTGGCCTCTAGCTGGCCGGTCACCTCCGACTTGCGGTTGTGGTTTCGATCCCCGGTGTGAGCGTACGTGGGCATGGAGATAGGGGCTCCTTCTCAACCTCGTGGGTTTCCTCCCATAGCAAAGACCCCTGCGTGTGCGTTAAGATAATGAAAATGAAAAATAAGACTTGTCTGCGATATCACCTTTGGTGGAAGCGGACGTTACACGCCAAGAACAACAACAACCCTACGGGGCTTGTCTACGATATCACCCTAGGTGGAAGTGGACGTTAAATCCCCAAACGTTTTTTTCTATCCTCACTGATGGCGCCAAACATTAGCCAGCTGGAACTACTGTTTTAACATGTTTTTATTGTGACAAAAAAGGGAGAAGATGACCCGCCCTCTCTTCGCAGGACAGCGGTTTTATAAGTGGATATAAAATTGACTTTTTAATATACATGGACTTTTTATTTTGTGGGTTATTTTTTCTATCCGAACTGGTGGCGCCAATCATCAGTCAGTTGGCCCTACTGTTTTAACACGTTTTTATTGTGACAAAGGAAGAAGATGACCCGCCCTCTCTTCTCACGACAGCTGTTTTATAAGTGTGATATGCAATTGACTTTTTAATATACAAGGACTTTTTAATATACAAGGACTTTTTATTTTGTGTGTTAACCAATTGTATGTTTTTACCAACTTTCAACTCATGAAGTGTAAATAATTTAATTAAACCATAGATCGTATAAAAAAAACAGTTCTATGATTAAACCAACCTGCCCATAATATCATTTGTAATGTATTGGACGTTAAATCTGTAATAAACAACAAATATTTCCTCATTTCCTCTTGACTATCGCATTCGTAGTAGCCAAGTAGTAGTAATAGTAATTGATCGATCACCACCATGGCAGATATTACAAGTGAAACCGATGTAGCTTCAGTCACAAATAAGTAACAGGCGGGTTCACTTAAACAGACATTATGTAGGAGCAAAATCTGCCTATTGTAGGTCTTTCTTTAGGTCTGAAATGTTATAAATACTATTGATTAATCATTAATTAACTTATCCAGACCATAATCAACTCTCGATGTCGAGGCTAGCATGAGATTTTTGTTGGATTGTAGTCGGATTAGCTGCAATGTTTTCCTTCGTGATTTATCGATTAAATGGATAACCGAGACTACTAGTTTTGTCTTACCGGCTTTTGTGATCGAGGCTAGAAGCGGAACTTCCATTCGCTTAGTTCTAAGTTCATAGTGGACCAATTTGACTGAAGTTTTCAGCGAATTGCCTTAACAGTAGCTAGTTTTGTATCATTGTTATTTTAATTTTGTAATTGTTTAGTTGTTATTAAAATGTTTACAACTTCACAATATAGCACGTGTTTTATTACTGAAATTTAAACACTTTCTCATGCAAACCTTATCAAAAACACCGATTCCTTTAAATTAACATAAATATAGATTTATTACACCATCCCATACATACAAACATACATGCAGTCAGCCCAAATACAATTATAAGTGAGAATGTTCGCCCTGTAGACAGGAGTATTATACTGAATAATAATAAAGATCGTCAAATTGCATTTCCACTTTTTTTTTTATCAAAATAAACAAACAATAGAAACCCGAATCCTCTTGTGGTAATACTGTAAATATTGGTAGATAATAGTCTAGAAATTGATTTGACCGTAAGAAAATATTAGGGGAAATCCTATCACGAGGAGTCAATGCACGTACCACGTCTATAACGGTGTGAGATGACTCCTACAATTGCGCATGCGCCAAACGGTAAACACACAGTAGGGACCAACTCACACCGGCGTAATAATAAGAGTACCGGAATCTGCCTAGACTTGCCGAGTGGCCTGTTTTAAGCACAACAGGAAGTAGACGCTATCATTGGGTCCTGCGCTGGAATGTTTATATGTATACATTTTCTTTAAAAATCAAAACACGATAAAAAGAATTAAAAAATCGACACCCAAGTAGGCCCTTATGATTTGTGTGAGGATTATGGTTTTTATTCACGTCAATGAGAAATGATTATTTAAAACACTGGTGACTTGCCATGTCATAATCACTGACCAGTGTCCAAACTCCAAGTCCAATGCCAACTTGAACTCTACCGACTAATGTCAATAATGGACGATTAGTATTACTATTATTATTATTATGGAACCTATGTATCCTATGGCAGGCTATATTGACCGAAGTTTTCATAATCTGTACACTTTAATTCATTCAGTATAAAATTAAATATTGTCATGCACTGTCAATTTTTGTATAACATGTCTGATTTATTACCCTGTGGCCTGTTAGTGTTATGGCACTAGCTCAGATCACCCTTTTCTTCAAATACAAACTATCAATATACCTCTTCGGCGCTTGTGCAATATAACGATATTAAATCAAATAATGATTAGGTTCGATTTTGGCAGAGGCCACTAAATTTCTCTACCAGTATACCGTAATGACACCTACTAAATTATAACTAGACCTCCAAGTTAACAAATTCAATGGGTGCAAAGAAATCTCACCGTATTAGCGTATTAAAGGCTTTTGTTTAGAGAATTTGGTGCTAATAATCTGGTAAAAATTACTGAAATATGCCCTTTAGATTACAATTTGGGATTTTTAACAGCTTTTTTGTTTGCAAGCACTTGAAAGTACAACGTCAACTGGATCTACTTGGGTTTTGTGTGGATACGGCCAATCCCTCCCCACCTATTTGAAATCCTGTAATTATGATACTGTACATTAATTCAATGACCAAATGATTGTAGATGTGAAAAATGTAGTTTATGCCAATGGATAATATTTATATGGATCTGTATGCCTAGGAAGGTAATGATGCGATTTCTTAGTTCACCAAAACAAGATGTTAAAAAAGGCCGATGATAAGAGCCTTAATCAAAGCATGTCCATGCCAAGCTCTGCACCAAATCCAGAAGACAAAAGAAAAACACACAGTTTTAGCAGAAAACAAGTTCTGTTCAAAACATTTATTGCAGGAGGTACAGTATACTTAGTTATTGGTACCATTGTGGTTCAGTGAGTGTGACGCTGGCCCGCTAACCTGGATACCTTGTTTCGATACCTACATTGTCAGAGAAAGATCAGCAGGATTTTCTGGCGTAGTTCTCCCTTGTCCGTGGGGCTGGACAGAGGACCTGGCAAGAAATAATATATAATCGTTCGGATGGCATGAAAAACTGAGGTCTTTGGTACACATTGCCATGCACATAACCTTGGCAGTTCGAATTCGGTATTAAGAGTAGGTCATAGTGCTGCTGACTGGACAAAATTCCCCTCACAGCACACTTTTCATATTGCATATGCCTGTCTACATAAGCCCAGTTGAAGCAGAACAGTAGGACGTTAAATGTTATGATATTTAGAATAGTAAGCATATTGTCACAAAATTGGAAGTTTCATAACAAGATCTGTGAGTATTCCTGTAAGAAACGCATCTTACTTTCATTTCAATTTAGTGACAATATTTTTCATGAATCAAGTTTCCAAATTTGAGTTCATCTCAAAAAAGCAAACTATAGTTATATATGGTTTGTATCTTTAATATCCCAGTTTTAATTTCAAGCACCATAAGCATTTTTATCCTAGATGTTTTATTTCAGGTATAATAAAAAATCACTTTTCATTAATGCATATTTATGTATATTTCATTAAATAGTTTTAATTTCAATTTTTCAGGAATAGCAGGATGTGTGGCAAAAACAACAGTTGCACCTTTAGATCGTGTTAAGATATTACTTCAAGCTCATAATCAACATTACAAAAATCTAGGTATAAATGGTCAAGTATTGAAATAATAAGGCCTTGCTTTACTCTAAAACAAGAAGATATTGAGTCATTATTACATACATGTATAACAAGGGCCTTTCTGTTATGTGTTTGCTATATTGTGTGGTGCTGTAGCAAGGTTCTTCAATTGTACACTGTACAATAATATATACTTTACATTGGACAACTCACTTATTCCCAATACCTTGAATCTTAATATTAAATTTTTGAGAAGCCAAAAACATCAGGTGAAAATTTTTTATGGGAGCATGTTTTGAAATGCCTTTGAACTAAGTAGTCTTGTCCTGGTTCCAAAAATATGATACCTTTGCTGCACCAGAATCGTGATCTGTACTCTGGATAACTTTTGGTTAACAATATTGATTATTACTGATGTAAAAACATCATAAGAATAAGTTGATTTAGAATTTTTCTCTAAATTATTGATCAGATTATATACTTATTTATTATGCCTACAGGTTTGACTCCGTGTATATTTTTGTTTTCAGGAGTTTTTTCGACAATCAGTCAGGTTATTAAAAAAGAAGGTGTGCTTGGTTTATATAAAGGAAATGGTGTTCAGATGTTAAGGATATTTCCATATGCCTCCATACAATTTATGACATATGAACAGTATAAAAATGTAATTTTATGTCACTTTCTCGCCCATTAGGCCTAAGTGCTCCCTGACCAATAACTTTTTACATTTTCAATTTCTTCTCCCAAACCACTTAAAAGATTTCAAATAAATTTGGTTGGTATATGTTGCTTGAGTGGTGGTTATTCCGATTAGATCAAATGAAGTCTTTTGGGTCCCCATCATAAGGGTGGGATAGCGTACTTCACAGTGGCAGATTTGGACATTTACAATATTTCTCCAGAAGCACTTGATAGTATTCAACCAAGAACACGTAAATGTAGATAGTCCGTCAGAAACAGAAAAGCCATTAAAATGTTTATAGCATAACACAATGCACAGCACATTTCTCCATGGACTTCTTGAATCAAAACAACACTCCTGATCTCTCACCAATCAAGCATCTGTCTTGCCAGTATTTCTAGTTAAATCAGTGTTGACTTTTCATTGTTTCTCATTAAATGCTGTTTACATTAGCAAGACAAAGAAAAATGTTGAATTTCCAGAGTTATTACCCTTGATCACTTTATGGAACACCAAAAGTTTCAGTTTATTAATTCTACAGTAATGACCCTGTTCACTTTATAGAATCTTCTGAACTTTATAGCAGCATAATTTATCTTTTGAAATTTTTCTGTATTGTTCAGATCAATAAATTGAAATAATTTTAACACTTATAATCTGATATGCTTGATATTTATATGCATTGAAATAAGGGAATATGTTGAATTATAACAGTTTATGCACCGTAACAATTCCCTTATTACTTCTAGAATTATTAATTGCCCTTGTTAACTAAAGAGTCTTGAGAAAAATTTATCAAAATGTCTTTGTATATTGTTTAATCTTTTTGTAAAACATTTGAATAAGATTCACCTTTTTTCTTTAAGGTGACAAGGAAGTTTATTGGGAATCATCCACATCTGATTAAATTACTAGCAGGCTCCATGGCAGGTACAGGCTATATTGATAATACCATGGCATGTGTAAAATGATCTTAGTAAAACTGTATTATAATATAATTAATCATACTTTTTATCCAATATTTAAGACGATTGAATTTGATTAAAACAAGCAATTAAAATTATATTGGTATCCAAATTAAACAATCTGCAATTTGACCATTTGAATATGTGACTTATTCTTTCCTTTGCAGGACTAACAGCGGTTTTATTTACATATCCTTTAGATGTAGCTCGGGCTAGATTAGCATTCCAAGTTAAGGGAGAACATGTTTATTTAGGTTTTGTGGATGTTTTTAAATCTATGATATATGATGAAGGTGGTCATAAAGCTTTATATAGGGGAATTGTGCCGTCTGTTTTAGGAATGGCACCATATGCAGGTACATAATTCTTTGCACGATTATATGCCTTACTTAAGATTACCTAGTTAATATTTAGTGATAGGAACATAACCGACTAGAATGATTATATGGAAAACAACCATTGGTTGATGGCACATAGGACGGACTGTATATATGTATAGTCAGTGTGTTGCTATTTTTATGTTATTATATGGGGGCGGCGGCAGGGTTGGATGGTTGAATGGTTAGCCTATGCATGTTGTATGGTAAGGTCTGACATTGAGTAAGTTGATGGGCTTTCGATTCACTGGTTGTACGTGGTCATGAGTAGGGTTGCCCGTCCCACCTTGTGACTGGGTCCTCCAGTTTCCTCCAACTGCTAAATACCCCTACACCCAGGCGAATTATTGAAATAAAATTGAAATGTGTTAGTCCAGAAATGACCTAGTTTGTGTCAAGGTATAATCATGATCTTTTCAGGATTTTGGTATAATTTTCTTGCATCATTAATAATCAATTTATTTTGCAGTAAAACTAAAATAATTGTACGATTTCATTTATTAATATTTTGTCATATTTTCTCTTTTGAAGGGCTTTCATTTTATAGTTTTGAAACTTTGAAGAAAATGTGTTTAGATAACTTTCCAGAATTTTGTGGCAAACCTTGTCCCCAGAATACAGGTGGTTTAGTTCTTATTTTACCAGCTAAATTAATTTGTGGCGGGTTAGCAGGGGCTGCAGCACAATCATTTGCGTAAGTTAAGTGAAACATATCAATTTGTGTTGAATATGCAAATTCTGGCACACAAGGTTAGGTTTTGGGATGTGAAAACAAAATCATGATGGATTTGGACATTGGACCTACATAGTTCCAAAGGATCCAATAAATGGCAACCTGCAGATATATGTGCCTTTAATTGTTTACTAATTCACAAGCTTTAATGAGAAAACATGCACGGATCACAGGGCATGGAGATACTGTACTGTACTTATGAAGTATTGGTATATAATCAGTTTGATGATATAAATACCCTCTTTATACCAGGTATCCACTAGATGTAGTAAGACGAAGACTGCAGCTCTCCATTATGTTACCAGATTCACACAAATATGATAGGTATGTGTTTATACCAAAATTTGTTTGAATCAATATGAATAGTGTCACTTCTTGGGGGTATATTAATGTTGCCGAGCAACAGAAAATCTACAGTAGCATAATATCTAGTAGGTTTTTATTTTCATTTTTAAAAGATATATATTGAGGGCTGAGGCATTTATAAGTAAGATGACGTAAAATGTTAATATAGTAATACTAAGGTTTAAATTGTAGGGGATGGTTCAATACATTGATCTTGATCTATAAAGAAGATGGTATTGTGCATGGACTCTATCGTGGACTTAGTGTAAATTATATACGGGTAATGCCAATGGTAGCTGTATCTTTCTCAACTTATGAAGTCACAAAGCAATTGTTTGGTCTTGATACAGGAGTGGATAGGTGATGATATTTGCATATGGAACTGTAGTGAATGTATAAAAAATATATCCCAGTATATCCATTCATTCCTGGAGATCTATGAAATGACAGTGCAAAACCTGCAGGGAATGTTTCGATTGTGATAACATAATAGTCTTTCAAACCAGATGTTTTCTTTTTTCAATATTGGTGTTGGACTTTTCTTAGAATTCATCTATTCGCGAAAAGAACAAAAAATACTTGTCAAGTGTAGATAAATATATTATAATGTTTTAGACCAGTATAACTTAATAGTTAATTTGAAGAAAATAAATACATAACAGTATGTGAACAATTATAAATTAATTGATAGTAGATAGCAAAGGTAGTGGCCATTGAAGGTATGAATACTAATTTCTTACGGTACCAAGTTCTTACCCTTATACCACTTCTAGATTTGGATGATTTTTACACAGCCAGATTTAAATGTGGTCATATATTGTCTTCACCCTTATTCGTCAGTCCTTTAGTCTGTCACAGTTGCTTGTGGATGATTCGCTAAAATTTATTGTCCAATGGACTTAAAATCCATACCAGTGTTTATGTTAGAGTTATGGCTCCTGGCCAATTTGAAAAAAACTTGTAATTATTCAACTGACTTGAAATTTATACACAATGTACCAGTTCATATTACCAAGAAGCCTCTTCATTTCAGATATTTACTGTCAAAGTAATTTTCAATGATTTACGAAACTCAAACACCTAAAGTTAAAGGGTCATGGGCATGCCATCGTTTGGGCATGGGTATACATGTATGTATACCCCAGAAAAGTCAGGGTACCATTTGTATACCCTGTTACGCAGGTTCCAGCGCCCCTGCCCGTGACTGACAAAAAAAGAAATATGCGACAAACCTTGTTGACTGCCCGAGACACTTAGCTTGAGTGGGCGTAAGTTGTGTTGCCTGGCAACCTATCTTTAGAGTCTTGTCAATGCTACCAGAATACATATGCGACAGCCTTTATCGACTGCTCGCATGGTGCATGTTTTGTTGTCTGGCAACCCATCTTTTATATTTTGTATGAAATAGAAACTTTTTTAATTATTCTTTCAGCATTATTATTCTGAGTAAAATCAGATGTGATTTCAATATGTGTTTTTAGTCCATAATATTTTAAAGTTTACCATTATGATGTGTTACACAATAGAATATGTAAACCCTGTAATAATAAACCTCCAAACCACATGTTTCTCCCTTGACTCCTTCATTGATTTAGAATTTTAGAAGTGTAGGCCTATTAATCTTTTTTGTGTGTATTCAGTGGGGGACGCAGATTTTAAAGGAAGAGGTGTCCAAATAGATGAATTTACGATATGACTACCAGTACGTGTTTTGTATAATAAGAAGAACTAGATGTCAATAGAATAATAAATATTTCTGATATGAGTTGTTACAATTGATGTAACATATGTTATAAATGAATAGACCACATGATAAAAATGTACATATTTTAACGTGTTTACAATAAAAAATGTTGTTTGATTATGTTTTGCTTTCTTAGAAATCATTGTGTTTATATTGTGTCACTTACACATGAAATGGAATGGGGTTTAACATCATACAAATTTCTGTGTCACACGACAAGCTAATGAAGATGGACATGCAGCATACTTTGTATATGAACTATTGCTTCTATATCGGGTTTACAAAGTCGTCGTAATGAGGATCATGTTAGAGGATGTGGGCTCGGGATCGAAAGCTTGCGAGCGAAAACGATAGGTTTCGTTCTCTCTTAAACCCTAATTCTTCACACCAATTTTGAAGAAAAAAAATGAATTAAAGTGTATTCTCATTTTTGGACATAATGTTTTTAGAATACTGGAAGGAGGAAACCTGGTTCATCCCTCCATGTCATCAATGCTTCATAGAGTCCCCATCCCCACGATCCCAATTACAAAAAACTTGTGAACCCTTTAAAAGCAATAGTTTATAACAGATTTATATTTCAATTTGGGTGTTAACTACTGTTAACCATTGGTCTGTCAATGAGTCAAATGGTGTTGCTTCGATATACCTCTTGTTCATGACAAACAGCAGGGTCGCCTGTCCAACCCTGTGGGATTTCTCCGGGCTCACCTGTTTCCTCCCACTGCTAAATACCCTTATGAGCAAGGGATATATAATTAAGTAAAATTGAGAAATGTGTTAGTCCCGAAAATACCTAGTTTGTGTGGCAGATCTTGGGTTACCGGCTGAAGCTCGACCACATATCAATGAAGATAGAGACCACGAATTGTTGCTGTGTTAAATCGTAAATCAATTAATTTGATTAAACAAATTAATGTTGTGTTATTATGAATTGATATTTTATAATCAAAGATGAATATTTCGTTTCAATGAACTAATATTTTGTTATTACGAATTAATTATTTCATTTATTATATCGTATAAACGAATCAATTATTTTGTTATTAGGATTTAATTAATTTGTTTAAATGAAATATAATTTCGTTATAACGAAAATATTAAATAATGAAATATTAATTCGTTCAAACAAAATATTCATTTGTTTAAACGTAATATTCATTCATTTAAACAACATAATAAATGAAATAATTCATCCGTAATAAAAAAATAATTAATTTTGTTTATATATAAGAGTGAAATAGTGCAGGAAAAAGATATATATAAGAATAGACTTGTGCTCCATAGAAATGGTGGATATGGGGAAATCATGCTATTATTGGTGTGCAAATACCAAGAATAAACACTGTCTATGTATATTTGGATTGAAGAACAGTTCAGTTATATACAATGTATATGGTTCCAGTATGCCTGCTGAATTACGAAGTTGACCATCAAAATCTATGCCTTGTGTAATTTTCAGGAATGTATTTTATTTTTCCATTCTCTTGTAACTTATATTTTGTGGGATGTGTGAAACACAAGTATTCCTCTCCCCTCCTATTATTATTTCCTATTATTGCAGTTTGCTGCTAATTTATTCAGTCGGTTACAAACAAATACGCACAATTTCAAGTACTAGTTGGCCGAGACTATGAATTTACCGTTATTTGACTTCCTGTTAATCAAGATGCACGAGAAACAAAGTACCGTTTGTCATTTTAATCATCGTTATTAGTCTCAGGTTAGTTGAATTCGATATTGAATAAACATAGTATTTTAATGTATTATAAAACTGTGCGAAAAACCAGTGAAGGGCAGTAACATAATTAAACCACAGTTTATCTCGTATTAGATTTCACCGTAGTAATTCCCAGTTAAATAAACCGATGGCGATATCGATAGATACTAATACTTGAAATACATACATAGTACAATATTTAACTGTGTATTATACAAGATTGTATAAACTCGGGTAAAATCCTCTAAAAAAATGTTCGTAATGAAAGGCAGAATATTGATTGTGAAATTTGCTAGAAATCGTTAAAGATAGAAGTGTACGAAAACGAAATACATCGAGTAACTATTGCTCGCATATATATGCCGCGGATGACTTAGACGGTGGAAGGGCTCAAATAACAGGACATAAAAAACTGTATTTAAATGAAGAAGTAAACAGAATTTTAAGGATGGTATATATATACATATATGACTATGCACAGTATTTTGTGTAAAAAAAGAAATTATTTCAAGGGGTTCTTGGTTAATTGAAAGCCAGGGTTGGTCATAAACTTATCACCAAAAAGGTATAATCTAACTCTTTTACAATAATATATTAAGAACATTTCATGAAACTATAATGATCTAGATTGAAGTGATAGCCTATTTTGATGTGGGGGTCGATCTATAGTTGTATATTCATCATATCATTTATACAATTTATGAATATATTAATTTTGTCCTAAAAATCAATGTTTATTGTATTTCTTAAACTATACAGTCAGAATGTGCTGGTTGTATTTAACATAAATATTAGATTATTGTATAGAATTACCATTATCAATATTTATAAGTGGAGTAATTTGACAATTGAATATTCAGAATAAAGATATAAGAAATATCTGTGTATGATTAGCTACTGGTATCATGGTATATGCAAACTTTTTATTTGGATAACCAAATGATTGTTTTTTTACTGTCTGTTGCAAAGTTTTGTCAAGTATGTGAATTATGGGCTTGAGAAGAACAGAAACCTGTAAATCAGGACATTGACAAATATTTAAAATTATCGTTAAAAGAGGATCGAGTCAGCAAATTATTTATAGGGAATACATTTGTGCTATTAGATAAAATAGTTTTTGCACTCATAGGAATTGTTGTGGGGTTTTGGGGTTGGTTTTTTTTTTTTGCGCTATTACCGTAATTGCATTCTTGGCAAAGAAAGAAATAGGACAGATTTTATTTTCCCAATTTCATTTCAAGTATGCAATATAGTAATGACTAAGTGTTCTGCTAGTATTGTTACAACCAATTTTTATACGCCCACATTGAAATGTGGTCGTATATTGTCGTCGCCCCCGTCCGTCCGTCGGTCCGTCGGTCCGGCGTCCACAATTGCTTGTGGACGCTCTAGAGGCTAAAGTTAATATCCGATTGACTTTAAATTTATACACAGTGTTTGAGGTCATGAGACGAAGAAGCCTATTGTTTTTCAGCGATTTCCGATAATAACTACCAGAGTTATGGCCCTTGATCACTTCAAAAAATCTTGTGGACGCTCTAGAGGCCAAAGTTAATATTCAATTGGCTTTAAATTTATACACGGTGTTTACGGTCATAAGACGAAGAAGCCTATCGATTTTCAGCGATTTCCGATAATTAGTGCCAGAGTTATGGCCCTTGATCACTTCAAAAAATCTTGTGGACGCTCTAAAAGCCAAAGTTAATATCCGATTGACCTTAAATTTATACACAGTGTTTAAGGTCATAAGAAGAAGAAGCCTATTGATTTTCAGCGATTTCCGATAATAACTGCCAGAGTTATGGCCCTTGATCACTTCAAAAAATCTTGTGGACGCTCTAAAAGCCAAAGTTAATATCCGATTGACTTTAAATTTATACACAGTGTTTAAGGTCATAAGACGAAGAAGCCTATTGATTTTCAGCGATTTCCGATAATTAGTGCCAGAGTTATGGCCCTTGATCACTTCAAAAAATCTTTTGGACGCTCTAAAAGCCAAAGTTAATATCCGATTGACTTTAAATTTATACACAGTGTTTAAGGTCATAAGACGAAGAAGCGTATTGATTTTCAGCGATTTCCGATAATTAGTGCCAGAGTTATGGCCCTTGATCACTTCAAAAAATCTTGTGAACGATCTAGAGGCCAAAGTTAATATCCGATTGACTTAAAATTCATACACAGTGTTTAAGGTCATAAGACGAAGAACCCTATTGATTTTCAGCGATTTCCGATAATTTGTGCCAGAGTTATGGCCCTTTATCACATCAAAAAATCCTGTGGACGCTCTAGAGGCCAAAGTTAATATCTGATTGACTTTAAATTTACACACACTGTTTAAGGTCATGAGACGAAGAAGCCTACTGATTTTCATTGATTTCAAATAATTACTTCCAGAGTTATCTCCCTTGATCACTTCAAAAAACCTTGTGACGCTACAGATGCCAAACTTATCATCCGTTTGACTTCAGATTGATACACAGAGTTTAAGGTGTTGAAACGCACAAGTATTTTGATTTTCAATGAATTTTGATAACAGAACAGCTAAATCCATGATGTTAAATGTTTCCTATACTAATTGATAGCGTGGGGCAAAACTTTATAAAAAGCAAACAAATTCTAATGATTTTCAGATAATTACATAATGAGTTGTTTCATTACCAAAAAAAGTAAAAATATGCGACAACCCTTGTTGACTGCCCGGACGATTTAGCTGCTGTGGGCGTATGTTTCGTTGCCTGGCAACCTATCTTTTGTTGAATTTATGCATGGTTTTGATTTTATTTCATAAGCTTTAACTATGTTCAGAATTTATAAATACATTAGTGGCCAATGTACTATGTGTTAGCATGATTGGAAAAGCTGCATTATTAAACTAGTCAGATTTTAGAACAAAGTCTTGTAAAATACATGTATAAAATGAATGAATGAAAACAGAAAATAATTGAAATTCATCATTTTTAATTCAAATCAAATGGATTTCGTTATAATAAACATGTTGTGGATGTTGTATGCATTCAGCAGATTGTTAGTCTTGGCAAACTGAGATTGAGCATAGTGTGATTTAATGAACTTTGGTACAATGCCAAATGGTAACTATCCTAATGAACGTATCATTTATTTGTTTCAAAAATTTATATTTGTACACACCTTGATCTTCACAACAAAGATGGTGGGTGTTTGTTACCTTGTCTTGTAATGCTAGGCCAAAAATGTTATACAATTTAAATATTGCGTTTTATGAGACATAAACCAACACTATAGATATGTGTGTAGCATGGTTACTCACTGTTCATGAATTAGAATAATATAAAAAGAATCACACTTTTTGGGACACAATGACTCTCATTCTAATTGAGCTGGAATGTTCATACTTGATGTCAGTATTTATTAGGTCAGTGCCTTGATGGAGTTGAAGATGAGCATTTTCTGCTTACGGTAAGCCATTTGATTGGTTGATGCTTTGGGACACAATAACTTTAGTTCTATAATTAAGTGTGAGTGATGACACTTGGTGTGTAGTTTCTTTACATTAATACCTTGACTAAGTTCAATCATGAGCATTTTCTGCTTGGTTTAAGCAGATCGATTAAGTAATTTGATCTGTTGAGACTTTTTAACACAATAACTCTCCTTC
Organism: Patella ulyssiponensis; assembly: GCA_963678685.1. Taxonomy (NCBI): domain Eukaryota; kingdom Metazoa; phylum Mollusca; class Gastropoda; family Patellidae; genus Patella; species Patella ulyssiponensis. Next base: position 79,250,708 of record OY783226.1, on the reverse strand, counting down.
TAATTGAGGTAGAATGTTCAAACTATTTGAGTTTGATGATAAACATTGTGTGCTAATGGTATGCAGAGATAAGCAATCTAATTGGTTGATGCTTTGGGAGTGAGAGTGATGAAACCCTGAGTATTATATCATTACCTTGACAAAGCTCCATGATGAGTATTTTCTGCTTAGGCTAAGAAGCAATAAGCAATTTGATTGGTCAAGACTTTGGTACATAACAACTCTTAGGTGAATGTCTTGACTGAGTTCAATGATTAACATTTTGAGCTAAAGCTAAGCAGAGCTAAGCAATTTCATTGGTCGATGCTTTGATTCTATCTGATAGAGAGTGATGAAACTGTGTATACATGTACTTGATAACCAGTTTGATTGCTTGAAACTTTTGATAAATACCGTAGAAATGTGCTATTGGTTAATATATATTTATTTTTGTATTTGGGGGGGGCGAGTGACATCTGCTTCACTGTTGGCTCATTTCTTTTTTATGTAAATCTGGTATGAAAAGGCTAACAAAAACAGCATGGACTTTTCTATTAAAATTGTTTATTTCATAAATTGCTTTCACAGATATTGGTGTGTGTAGCAGATGTTGTTATGTTAAACACTAGTATTATTAACAACGAAAGAGGAACTTGTAAAAAGAAGGTTGTGATTTATTTATTGTAGGACAACATCCTGGTTCAGTTTCTGTGGTCCAGTGTCAAACAAATATTAAACCAGGATATACTTCAAGGATGATTCACAAGTTTACTCTGAATATGCTAAAAGCAGTATTTTATATGTTTTTATGGCTATTAAATATTCATGATTGAATAAGAGATTTTATGACATTTATATTCTGAATTGGGTTAAATATTAACTTTAGAGGGTTTATAATATAAAATGTCATTTAAGAAAGAAAAATTACTTCACGTTGACTTCCATAATATTTTTTCTGGTGAAATATGTGAATAGTTGTTGGCCTCAGGCAGCAGAGATTGATAGAGGAAACTACCGGTAAGTCAGCTGTGACTGTCATGCCATTTACTACAAGACTTGTTTACAAGAAAAGGCACAAAATATTACATCTATTATAATGGTTTGAAATATGTTTTGAGCCATTATTGTGTAATGGAGTTTAGACATGACCTTACAAATAACATCTGAATTTTAGAAAAAAATATAGAAGAATTCTTACTGCATAAATCCAACCATATGAAAAAATGTCTGATTCATTAAAGGGACAATCCCGATTTGAACATGGTTTCAAAAATAAAAGTCCGAATAAGTATGAAATTTAAATGCCAAAATATTTATCTTGTCTCAAAATTTCAGCTGAAAATACTGAGTCGTTTGGACGTGAACACCAAAACTGCTTATCCGGACACGTAACCTTTTTATACGCCCACATTGAAATGTGGTCGTATATTGTCGTCGCCCCCGTCCGTCCGTCGGTCCGGCGTCCACAATTGCTTGTGGACGCTCTAGAGGCTAAAGTTAATATCCGATTGACTTTAAATTTATACACAGTGTTTAAGGTCATGAGACGAAGAAGCCTATTGTTTTTCAGCGATTTCCGATAATAACTACCAGAGTTATGGCCCTTGACGACTTCAAAAAATCTTGTGGACGCTCTAGAGGCCAAAGTTAATATCCGATTGGCTTTAAATTTATACACAGTGTTTAAGGTCATAAGACGAAGAAGCCTATTGATTTTTAGCGATTTCCGATAATTAGTGCCAGAGTTATGGCCCTTGATCACTTCAAAAAATCTTGTGGACGCTCTAAAAGCCAAAGTTAATATCCAATTGACTTTAAATTTACACACAGTCTTTAAGGTCATAAGACGAAGAAGCCTATTGATTTTCAGCGATTTCCAATAATTAATGCCAGAGCTATGGCCCTTGATCACTTCAAAAAATCTTGTGAACGCCCTAAAAGCCAAAGTTAATATCCAATTGACTTTAAATTTATACACAGTGTTTAAGGTCATAAGACGAAGAAGCATATTGATTTTCAGCGATTTCCGATAATTAGTGCCAGAGTTATCTCCCTTGATCACTTCAAAAAATCTTGTGGACGCTCTAAAAGCCAAAGTTAATATCCGATTGACTTTAAATTTATACACAGTGTTTAAGGTCATGAGACGAAGAAGCCTATTGTTTTTCAGCGATTTCCGATAATAACTACCAGAGTTATGGCCCTTGATGACTTCAAAAAATCTTGTGGACGCTCTAGAGGCCAAAGTTGATATCCGATTGGCTTTAAATTTATACACAGTGTTTAAGGTCATAAGACGAAGAAGCCTATTGATTTTTAGCGATTTCCGATAATTAGTGCCAGAGTTATGGCCCTTGATCACTTCAAAAAATCTTGTGGACGCTCTAAAAGCCAAAGTTAATATCCAATTGACTTTAAATTTACACACAGTGTTTAAGGTCATAAGACGAAGAAGCCTATTGATTTTCAGCGATTTCCAATAATTAGTGCCAGAGTTATGGCCCTTGATCACTTCAAAAAATCTTGTGAACGCCCTAGAAGCCAAAGTTAATATCCGATTGACTTTAAATTTATACACAGTGTTTAAGGTCATAAGACGAAGAAGCATATTGATTTTCAGCGATTTCCGATAATTAGTGCCAGAGTTATCTCCCTTGATCACTTCAAAAAATCTTGTGGACGCTCTAAAAGCCAAAGTTAATATCCGATTGACTTTAAATTTATACACAGTGTTTAAGGTCATAAGACGAAGAAGCCTATTGATTTGCATCAATTTCCGATAATTAGTGCCAGAGTTATGGCCCTTGATCACATCAAAAAATCCTGTGGACGCTCTAGCTAGAGGCCAAAGTTAATATCCGATTGACTTTAAATTTACACACACTGTTTAAGGTCCTGAGAGGAAGAAGCCTACTGATTTTCATCAATTTCAAATAATTACTTCCAGAGTTATCTCCCTTGATCACTTCAAAAAACCTTGTGGCGCTGTAGATGCCAAACTTATCATCCGATTGACTTCAGATTGATACACAGAGTTTTTAAAAGGTGTTGAAATGAACAAGTATTTTGATTTTCAATGAATTTTGATAACTGAACAGCTAAATCCATGATATTAAATGTTTCCTATACTAATTGTTAGCATGGGCCAAAACTTATAAAAAGCAAACAAATTCTAATGATTTTCTGATAATTACATAATGAGTTGTTACTCAGATTTTAGTGTATTACAAATGTTTCATTACCAAAAAAAATTAAAAATATGCGACAGCCCTTGTTGACTGCCCGGACGAGTTAGCTGCTGTGGGCGTATGTTTCGTTGCCTGGCAACCTATCTTTAAGATTTCGGGTCAATTTTTTCATTGGGTGACCTAATAATCAAATCACGTTCCTAGGGGTCTATACAATGAATGGCCCATGTGTCGTGCTGGATAACGAAAAGTTAATTTTACCTACACATTATTTTTATAAAATAAAAGCTCGGTTCCATCCAGACACCTCATAATACAGCTTAGGACACCGGTCGTCTTTTCCAGATGAAGACTGGCGGGTTTAAGTTGTTTGAAAACGTATCACATACATTGAGTTAGTTGCCCGGTCCTAAGGTAGCGTATTTTAACACAAAATAAAGCAGTTTTATTCTCCAAAATCTTATCGGGATTGGCCCTTTAACAAGTAACTTGATCACTTTGTAAATGATTAGATATATATAACTGATTTTATAACAAAAATTGGATTTTATAACGGTCATATTAATAAGTATGTTACTTATGAAATTATTAATATATTTCAATTTCGATTTTTAGTTTAGAATACCAAATGGTGTGAAATTTGATTAAGAACAGATAGCTATCTTTGTATGGTGACATTTTCCATTTTGTGCTAATGCCATTGTGCGTGAAATTTTCTGATTAACCCATGAAATATTATCTGCCAATTACAGACAGTTAAAATCAATAAAATGGTTGTATAACTGGAAAAAGTGGGTGCTTAAATGTGGTGAACAGGATGTATTTAATCAGTTATACTGACTTTTGTTGCAGAACACAGAATATTGGAGGATTTTAGAGCATAAGGTTGGGATTAATATGATTTGGATTCAATTGTTTGTTGTTCTAAGGTTCTTATATTATTATGTTTGGTTTTATATTTATCTGTACATGAGTCTTGGTAAATATGATCATATTTGATGTCATTATTTTTAGTCCATCGGGCTTATCTTCTACCCTCAGTCATCTATCGTCCAGTTGTTACATTTTTACCTTCTTCCAAATCACTTGAAGTTTTTCAACCAAATTTAGTTGGCATGGTTTTTGCTTATGTGCTGTTTATTTATGGTAAATATATTATGGGGTAATGTTATGTATACATATCTATTACAGGGACGATTTTACACATCTTCTACTTCTTCTCCTAAATGATTTTGCTTGAGTGGTGTTTATTTAGATATATTAGGAGGGTTGGGCATGTGTACATTAAGGGGCAGGATATTTGGCTCTGACTGTCAACCTGTGTTCAACTAAAATTGTTTTTAACTAATACCAAAAAGAAATGTTTCAGCTGTTTGAACTGTTGACAAAACTAACAGATATCACTGCAAGATTTGTCCAAGCTTTAAAAATAGTCAGCAAATAACCATTGATAAAAGCATGATAATGTGAAAACGTTAAAAGTGAACTGTATGTAATAGGCTATTTTATGATATCTGCATGATTGTATATATATATATAAAGATAAAATCTTCATCTGTCCAATAAAGTTGAAAAATATTGTTTAAAAGTAACCATTAACCCTCATTTGAAAAAGATATGTATCTGAGGTTAAAGATACAGTTTTGTCATGTCACTTTCTTGAAACAATGTCATTAGATATGATGACCCCATTGGTCGTTTGTTTATTTTCCCTTTGAATCTTTTATAACCATAGTTGTTTGCCTATTGTGAAACTGAACTGAATATCAAAGTAAATGGTAAAATCAATACTTGTTTAGTTCTATTACATGTATTTTAATTTAGGTACATTTTGATGTTAGATATCTTGGTCTTTATTGTCTAATTATAAAACCATACAAATATTGGAAAACATTCTTGTTTAGATGATTATTTTCATGTTGTTGTGATCAATGTAATTGCAGAGGTGTATTGTGTGATGATGCCCATAAATACTTTGATATTTAAACATTTGGAATGTTGTACTGGTAAATGTTAAAGTCTATTTTGGAAACGTGGCAAAAGTCAGCTAAAATGAGAATTGACATTTTTAAAAGATCACTTGAAGACAAGTATTATTTCACTCGTACATTGCTGGACTATATTATTATTGGTTAACATTCAAATTAAAAACCAATCTATTACCGCGTAAAAAACTTTAGTTATGAATTTAGTCATCCTAATCAAATCTAATACTGTACTGTATGTTAAAATTTTTAATTTTTATAGCATTTTCTGTGGTGGAAATCAAGCATCAGAAAGATGATTCTTACTACCAGAAGTGCCACACTATTGCTTGTCTTCCAAATACTGCTGCTCTTTGTCTTGACGATTGATACTGCTACTATTGGAGGTCATGATTATTGTATTATTGGGGCAGGGCCCTCAGGTCTACAGTTAGGATACTACATGGAACAAGCCAAAAGGGATTATATCATATTTGAAAGATCTAATACCTCAGGTAAGTAGTCCTATAATTGTTGAGTTGATTTCAAGGTAATATTGAACTAGTGACGAAGAAATAATCAACATTCATACTGGTTACAAGATTTTGTAATGGGCATAAAACAAGCAACGGTCATATTTTGAAGCAAACAACGGTAACTCACAACATCCAGTCGAGATCTGGTGGGGAATCTGAATACCTCCATCCTCCCCCCACCCCCATCAAGTCAAAACAAAACCGTGATATTTTTGCTATTTTGAACATAGTTTTCTCTTCAGAATGTCTCTATTCCTCTTGGAATGAAGGAGAAAAATGGTAAAATTTGCAGTCCTTAACACAGTTTGCTCAGAAACTGTTATCACTGTCAGAGTATCCTGGCATCCCTCTGTTGGAATCCAATTCAACATATTTTGATTATTGCTCTTCTGCAATAAAATTTGATAGATTTAAACCGTGAGATGATTAGAGATATCAAACAAACTTATTAAAACCTTTTCTGTAAATTCAGAAATATGATATTCCAAGTTGATTGTGATTTTGAATAGTAAGTTTATGTCAAAATTTTATTTTTTAGGAAACTTTTATGTGAAGTATCCACGACACCGAAAACTTATCAGCATTAACAAGAGACATACTGGCCAATCAAATAAAGAATTTAATATGCGTCATGACTGGAACTCATTACTCAGTCATGATGATTCTCTTCTATTAAGGCATTATTCCAAAGAAATGTTTCCTCATGCTGATGTTCTGTTAAAATATTTGAAAGATTATAAAGAGAAATTGGGAATACAAGTTCAGTTTAATACAGAAATCAGTAATATACATACAGTGAAGAATGAATCAGCACCTGATGGTCACCTCTTCTATATGAATGATCAAACTGGAAAGCAATACATCTGCAGGTATGTAGTTATAATCTTTGTTCATTCCTGCCTGATTAAAATCAAGGTGATAAACATGTCAAAAAATGAAATGAAATGGGGTTTAACGTCCTACTGTTCTGCTCCAAACTGGGCTCATAAAGTATATGCCATACAGTGTGCTCTGAGTGAAATTTTTCCCCGACAACGTCACTTTTGCGTAAAATTATAACTTCTCATTTTGTTTTTTTTTTAACTTCTTTATTGCCTTTCATTGTGTGTTTTATTTTTGTGCAATATTATATTGCTTAAGAAAACTTCTATAAGTTTACAGAGATTTGAAGGATTATTTTTAATTAAGCCGATTTTTATTTTGCCAAGCAGAAACAAAGTACATGTATTGTCACATCTAAATATATCAATGTGAAAAATAGTGACCAACAACTGGTTTTGTAATGCGCATTTCGTCAGATAATCAAATTTGTAAATGTTATTTAAATTTCAGAACTTTAATAGCTGCTACAGGTATGTGGAAACCTAATATACCTGATGTACCAGGTATAGAATATACCGAAGGTTATGAAGATGTATCCTTGAATGCAGAAGAATTTGAAGGACAAACAGTTTTAGTCCTAGGTATGAACCCAGTACAGAATTAAAGTCCCCTCTTAGTCCTTGATTTGGTGATACAGGGCAGTGGGGGAGGTCAGAGGCTGACCTAATACATCCCTTCCTCTACTAGGAGTGCACCCTCTTTATTAAATTGCTGTATTGAAAACCAACAATGCCATCTTTTAGTTAACGCTTGATTAGATTTTTAATAACACTAATAAATTAACTTGTATATAAACAGTTATGAAAGTACTGCCACAGTTAAAAGTCATTAGAATATAATTGATTGACCCTTAACCGGTCAACGTCATTTTGACTTCATGACCTGAACTGGTCACGCTAAGGAATGTGAAATATTTATATGCCTATGTCAAACATCTACTGCCGGATAATTATAAGTGATAGACTCTTGACACCAATAAAAAAGTTGAAGAGGATAAGTTGATCTATAATTTGCACTATTTGTTTCATCTCATTTCAAAATGCAAATTAAATACAAAACTAAATACTCAAATGTGGCTTATAAAAAGGGTTTTGCTGTGGTCGCAAATATGCGACTGTGACCATTTAGTAGTATAATGTTGTGGTGCAAATACGTGACTAATTAATTCAATTTCATATTATGTTGCTGCAAAAGAATTTTTTGACTTCATCTTTACAATAATTTTTCAGGACGAGGTAATGCAGCTTTTGAAACTGCTGATCATATTATGGGATCAACTAATTTGATACACATGGTTGCCAGATCTAGAGTAAGGTTATCATGGGCTACTCACTATGTTGGAGATTTACGGTAATTAATAATAGTATTTCAAGACTTACAATGACCAAACCAAATTTTATGTGCTTATAGCCAATGGTTACTATATACCGTTTACACTTTACGGTCAAGTTCACACTAATTGGATGGAAATTGTTGTTAAATATTTTATATTTATTATTTTAGAGCTATCAACAATGGATTGTTAGATACTTACCAACTAAAATCATTAGATGGTGTATTAGAAGCTGCTATTAATGAAGTCAAGATTGTTAAACGTAATGGTAAACTGTTTCTAGATTTAAACACAGAAGATGAAGATGAGGAATCACTAGTATATCTAGATAATTTTGCCATGAGAGAACCATATGATAGAATTATACGATGTCTGGGATTTAAGTTTGACATGTCGATATTTGGAAATGAGTAAGTATCTATACTGTGTGTTTTAAAATAGCCAGGTGGGGCCAGCGGCCGCTGAGCTACCGGGATATATTCTTAATATGCAATGATCGATCACACACATTTCATTTGCTATCCAGGCAAACATATTGACTTTCAATTTCAATGAGAGAACAAATAGACAAACATGTTCAAGTCTCATTATATGTAATTTCACATTCAAATTGAACTGTCAACTATGCCAATTATACCAATAATTTTACTGTCTATATGACTACAGTTTTTTGTATTTTTGATTAGACCCCTTCTTTTGCTTTACTAAAACTTCTGTATTTCTTACATTTAGCACTGGTGTGATAAAAAAAGCTTCAGGTTTGAGAATTAGTAAATACCCATCTATAATGCATAACTATGAATCAACATCTACTAAAGGCATGTTTGTGGCTGGTACAGCTAGTCATTCCTTAGATCACCGAAAATCTGCTGGTGGCTTTATACATGGTTTTAGATACACAGGTAGATATTTTGCCCTCCATTACTTTTCTCAGTTTAATGCATATTTTTCAGCATACTTAGAGATAAATCTTGTTCAGAATTTAATTTCATTTTCTCGTAACTGTTCGTTACAGAAATTTTAATTTTCAAATTATTTCTACAGCCCGAGCATTGCACCATATTTTAGAGAGTCGTTATGAGGGTGCAATATGGCCCCATAAAACATACAAGTCGTCAGAATTAGTCAATGTTTTGTTGAAGAGAATGAATGAAGCTTCTGGAACATATCAGATGTTTAGTGTACTTGGTGATGTTGTTGTCTTTAGAGAGTAAGTGTTACGTTTATATCAGATTTTATTGTTAGTTGATATGATATATTACTGGCATCGATCAGTAGGCTTATACTTTTGATGTTCTTTGATCAGGCATGCTCATTTCGCTATGACTAAAACTAGTATTGTACCCAATGGCATTCGAACAAAATGTAGTATGATTTGACCCCAGTGGTCCTGTTAAATATTTTTGAAAAATTGGGTTGTCATGGTGATTTGTGGCACATATCTACATCCAAATATAACATTTAATTTCATTATTTACATCGCCACAACCAACAAAACACTACAAATTTACATGTGCTGTGTCAGGTGGGTTTTTTTTTTCAGCCTATCATATCTCTCTTATGTATAGTCTGAAAGACTTAAACAATTTGTCATCTATATGGCAATATTGAAATTTATGTTTTTAATTACAATTTTTCAATAAATATTTAATTTGATTGTAGTAACCGAGAAAGTTTTGAATATTATGAGGAATTTCCAATAAATCTCCTACACGAGTTTACCAATATAACAGGAGCAGAAACAGGAGAGTTAATAGCAGTGGTTTTACAATATGGTGCCAACTTCTCTGGTCCTGGAAATGATATTTTCCGAACTGACAGAGCCACTGGTGAACCATCAGAGGCTCATAAATCCAACTTTCTTCACCCAGTATTATATTATTATAAAGACATTCCAACAGGTAGGCATCTTTTCAAAGCAGTATTGTGTTAGGACTGTTCCGAGACAAAAAAAACATTTTCCCTTTTTATATGCCCACATTTCAAAATTCTTCCCAAATGGCAAATTAAGCTGTATGCAAAATAACCCATGTTTCAGGAGGCTGATTGCAGAACCTTTGAAAATAAATCTCATATATATATTTTCAGCGATCCAGATGAAGACTAAAAAACGAACTGAGATATTGCCTCGTCCCCATCTGATGCATCATATTGTTGAAGATTTCCTTACTATGTGGGACGCACCAATCAGCCATGTTCTACCTTTAAGGCGATTTATAGAGGATGTTTTACAAGTTGATATCAGACATTATTATATGGATGACTGTTTCCGTCTGTCAATGTTACATTCTACAGTACCAAGGGGTTGTCAGCCATATCTTAATGGACAGGGTTTAAGTGGAACCGGACTTCTGATTGAATCAGCCATAAAACAGGGGTTATTAATGTAAAATATCCTGACTAAAATATATTAATCCTGTTGTATTTTATCATGTGATTATATTTAATTCTATTGAGTAATATTCCACGTCATTTTTAGGGCTCAATCAGATATTGTTTTAGTTTTGTGTTTTTATATTTGTAACAGCTGTTATATTTATATGCTTTTAACAATGAGTTTAAGTCAAAAGTTTATCTCTAATTAGTTTGATTTAAATAATAATATCATTATAAATAAATACCCATATTTTTGTAATCTCAAGGATCAGACAACTTCTTGGAATTAATGGTCAGATGGTATGATCTGTTTAAAAATCAATAGAAGACATTATTTATCTTTTATAAAGACTTTTTACAACATATTTTTAAAACTTTAAATATGCTTCATTGTTCTAGCTTATAGAATTTATTAACCAGTAATATGTAGGTTTAACATAACTTCAAGAGCTATACTATTTTAATTTTTATCCATTAATCTCTTAATAGTACATGTATTTTAGTATATCAAAATTTAATTTATATTATGTGCTATTTTTTTTTTAACTTTTAGATGACCTTAGCTTTAACTATGTAATCCTTTCTTTAGTTATTATAATTTATAGTTTTGTTAGAGGATTGTCAGAGATTGTTAAAATAAACTGTTATAGATATATAGCACATATAACTCCTCATATTATAACAAAAAAAGGTGCTGTGATAAATATATGATTTTAAATCAGGGATGAGTCGGTCGGATAACAATAGTCAATATGTACCAAGGGCAAACAAATGAAAAAAAGTAAGAAAAAAGCAAACCCCAAAATGAAAATAACTTAAAGCTCTAGTAGTTTAATATTATTGTTCATTCTTACCCCAGCCCAGTTCATGGCAAATGTTTCTTGAACTGCTACCATAATTTTTTTATGTATATTATTGCACTATCAAGGGGATCCAGAATAAACTTGGGACCAACTATTTCATAACAATCTGCTGTAGAACTTACTTTCTGAAGCTAATAGAATAATGATTTTGGTCACTACCATATTACAATAGTAATAGCTCTGTAATTACCCAGGGTAGCTACTGATAGCAGAGTGTAAGTGTGTTTGTGAGCGAGGGGAGGGTGTGAACAAGTTGCCCCTAGTATAGCTTTATTATATAGGATAAAATGAATAGGCCTGCATAGGATTGAAGATTGTTTAAAAGGCTATGGTACGGTTTGGTTTTATTTGTGTAAACTTTATTGTACATTATATAGAATAGCATAATTAGTTTGTTTTTATATTATATTATTGTTTGTTTGTTACTAAAATCACATGCTCACAGGGACTTGTCATTAATTGTTACATGTTCAATAAATTAAAAAAATCAAGTGAAATATTATATTTTAATGTTTATACAATGTATATGTACAGGGACAAATCTATAATACGTGCAAGCGAATTATTGAAATAAAATTGAAACCATGTTAGTCCCAAAATGACCTAGTTTGTGTCTAGTGGACCTTAAACCCCATTTCTCTCTCTCTCTATATAAATCTATAAGGGCTAGGAAAGATTGGTATTTGACATGTTAATGTGCCCAGACAGCAGAGTTTTGCTTACTCTTCATTAAATTCCTTTCTTGCAATTGCTAGACTTTCTTTCCTGCACCAATGACAAGGACAAACCATGCTGATATCCAGAACACCTTTCTCTGCCAACATATAGGGATCGAGCCCTGAACCTGTTGTTAGTAAGCCAGCGCCATAGCCACTGATACAGGGCATGTAGTTTGTGGCCTGCATCATTAGTTTACCCCAACATTTTTTGGTGTATTTACTTGCTTTTTCTGTGTGAAGTTAAGTGGTACTTTTGTCTAAGGGGGGTAAGTGGAACATGGCAACCAATGGGGATCTATATAAGCGTAGGTTATGTATGTCCATAAAATGTTTTGTTATCATTATCAGTTATGTTGAATTTAAAAAGCTTTAAAAGATTAAAGCAATAAATCTATCAAAATGTCGGGTTTGTATAGTTATATATAATAACCTATAGGTAGACAGTTTGAGATGATTGGATAATGTGAATCATGAATACTGACTCTTGATAACAGTGTCTAAGTGGTGACACAAAATAGGTTAAAAATAATATTAAGGACACACAGTGGGCCTTCACACAAAAACGGAAATTTTAGCCTATGCAAAATTAAAGAATATTTTAAACTAAAAAAGTTCATGTGCATTATGAAGAACCATTATTTCAAATATCATGGCTAATGATGAAGGGCATATGCCAAGCATTGTGTCAAGAGGGAAATTTAATTTGCTTGGACTCCTGAACCAAGGGTTACTGTTCCAGTTTATAGCGTCCATTATGTCGTCCTGTCCCAATGCCTCCCACAAACAAAAATGTCCCAGTATTTTATCAGTCCAGAGAGAAAACTAATTGTGGGTGTTATTCACTAGAAAATAATAACACAAATCAGATACACTATAGGGCTCATTTGACCTTTAGTAGACACTGTTAGCAGATAGCAGGCCTAGTATAGCTGAGGTCAGTTCAATGTCAATACAATTTTGAATTTAATCTTTATTTTGAGTAGAATACTATTTTTAGTTACTTTATTATTCAGTCTTGAACATATATAAAACATGTCTTCATTAAATGAGATGAGATGAGATGAAATGGGCTTTAATGTCCTACTGTTCTGCTCCTAACCTAGGCTAATGAAGACGGCAGACACCATACAGTGTGTTATGAGGGAAATTTTGCCCGGACAGTCGCTACAGCCTACTCTTATATCGAATTCCAACTGCCATTGGATATTTTTTACGTCCACGCCAATGTGTACACGGGATCTCGGTATTTTGTCCCATCCAAATAATTAGACCGCTGTCCTTATCAGCCCCTCCATCCTTCATCACTGGTAAGGGAAACAATGCCGGAAAATCTGGATGAACTTTCTCGGCCAATGCAGGGATCGAAAAACCGACCTCCAGGCTAGCGAGCCAGCGTCTTACACACTTTTTAAATGAAGTACAGAGCAGAAAAACCCAACCAATGGCAGTAAATGGCAGTAAAAGAATGGCTTTTGATAACAAATGTCCCAGCTTCGCTACTGTGAATAATCGGCCGCTAACAGATACAGGACCTTAATTTGTTTTTTGCCCCATCTGAACAACTAGACTGTCTTTGCCTATTCCTTCGCCTGCAACACAAACCATGCCAGAAATTCCTGAGGAACTTTCCAGGTCAAAACCAGGATCGAGACCTCCAAGTTCGCGATCGAGCCAGTGCTTTACTCACTGAGCCACTGTGGCTATCTCCCTTAAAAGTGGTAAGATCTTCTTGAAAGGGCCAACTTCAAGTCTGGTCAACAAACATCAAAGGTACCAAGGTCACAAGATGTAAACAGGGCTTGCGCTAACCCTAGCTAGCCTAAGTCTGGACTTATATAGCCCTAATTATGCTCTAAATTTAGCTGGCCTTAACAAATAGACTTAGCCCTTAAAAGTGGACATACATATCTTTACTACTACTAGTCAGTCGATCGAGAGAAAGACAGTATACATCTTAACCAAGGGGAAGACCATACCGTAAAGAGTACCGGTAGCCTATAAAAGATTGGAATTAGGTGAAGGAGATTTTGTATTTGAGTTTTAAAAAGAATTCGAGTAAAATGTGTTCCGAATGCAGAAATTAAGTAGCCTAGATCATCAAGAGTCAAAAGTCCGGATGCGACCTGATGGTGTAGACTACATAACAACATGGCTGCTTCTGTGGAGCTTAGAACATGTGAAACTCCGGGTTGTGACGGAAAAGCTAAACTGCAATGCCCCACCTGTATAAAACTGGGAATAACTGGTTCTTACTTTTGTTCACAGGTTAACCATCCCTCCATCACAAATAATTTGCACATGTCTTCAATCTGGTGACTAATTATGAACCGATTTACTTTCATTATTTTATCAAAACTTCGTCTGATGACACTGTTTGTTGAGCATTCATAACCGTTTGATGTGACTACCTTTCTGTGTTATAGGTCCTGACACTACTCCCAACCCTAATAGAAAGTAGGAAGTTCCATGTGGACACAGCACGGACAACTAACCGCAAATTTTTCGGTGTAAAAGTTATAGAAACAGAAAAGGGAGTCTGATCAAACATGATCACCCACTGGTCCAATTCGCATATTCCTGTCCTCTTTGATGGTTAAGAGTTTAGGCAGACTTAAAGAAGCTAAAACTGTAACTAAATATCGTCCAAAGTCTTTGACATTGAAAACAGGAATTATTTGTCAGTCTAAATCAACAATAGTGTAGTGATCTTACAGGGAAAAGATGGACTTCTGTATATCCATTTTATACAATATTTAAAACAACAAAAAACATTTTACCAATTTTACACGAATCGTGTACCATAATGTGATTTAAGGCCATTTGTAACAAGGGACTCGAATACGAGGCGAGACATGTTCCACATTCAATTGAGACTTCTACTGGGGGATGATTCATCATTGTACCGCCTATATCAAATTCCTGCTGTGCTTGTACACTTAAGCAATGACTATGGGTACAGTATGATTATGCATTACCACAAGTCTCTTAGATAATAATTATAATTTAAAGTTTTTGTTTCTTATAATTTCAGGAGTGCTTTAAAGGAATTTGGGGAGAACATAAAAAAGTGCATAAAAAAGCAAGTAAGAATAATTGTTGTTCCATTGGCACTTTAGTAATTTGTCACATGAATTAAAACACAAAACGTTCATGGTGTACAATTACTGAATTTAATAGGAGGAGCGTTTAGACAATGATACTCTTGTCGCTATCAAGCACATGTAATGTTGTGTAATCATCAGTTCATAATGCGCAAGTTTATGAAATGAAACCTTCAGTCCCAAATCCCATCAGAGTGTACTTAAAGCTTTTGCTACATATTATAGAGTGGCCCATGTAAATGACAGTGACATCAAGTCTAATTTGTAATGAATTGCAGGGGTGCATCCATGTTCCTGTAGCAATGACTGCTAGTTTTACAACATTCATCTGAAATTCCCAAATTACTAGGTAGTTATCTCCCATTCTCCACAGACACGCAATACACAAACAGGTAAAGGAATAAATTCGTATACAGCCCTTTAAAGCTTTTTTATTTGAAAAACTCAAGGAAAAGCAACCCTTACTAGCATAATCGAAGAACTAAAAGTAAGTTAGAATGGTTTGGGCTAAGACGCTAAGTGGGTCATAGTCAAAGTGCGGAAAGTTCCAGCAACTTTGACATTTGCCGCAAAAACGTATTTACGAAACAGAAAAAATATTCAACACATGTTTTGTATAATTTTCAATGAGTTACATAGTAAAAGAAGACTGGTTTACAGGGCGTATAGTTTAGTCTCGAATGGCCAGAATTTTCAGCGAAATATTTGAGAAATTGATTGGCGTGTAATATGTAATTAAGCATGGATTTGTATCTGGAGGTATGGTTGATTTATTATTTGATGATAATTAATTATGTTACCTAAATTATGATTTAGCATGGACCCCTCTAACATATAATTTCTTTTTTCAGACTCTTCTGAGGTTAATGGTTTAACTCAAAACTACAATCCATGGCCAGGATTTCGTTTTACTGGGAAACTGAGACCATATCCAGTGGTAAATATTTATAAAGATTTTTTATGAGTAGGGAGACCCAAGAGTTTGATATGATTTCAAATAAAAGTTGAATTTAATTCTGTGAATAATAATAATAACTTTGTTCTATTTGTTATTCCGTTTGAACAGCATGGAGAATAGTTTCAGGATTTGAGTATCATTTGACACTCACTAAGATAGAGGGAGAGTGAAATGGGGTTTACACATTTTGACACAAATTAGGTCATTTTAGGACAAACATATGGCGACTTTTCTTGAGCATATGAAAAAGTGTGATTAGAAAATATTTACGAGACAAAACAAACAGAGCTGTGAATATTTCCAAAGTTATTAAATGGTAGTTTCAGTGCAGAACAAATTAAAAGTCAAACAATTTTTCTTTTATGTTGCTTATTATCTAGAGAAATATATCAGCTCAATTAACTCACAATATTTGTATACATGTCTTGTATTGAAGTGAAGAAAAAATTAATATATTATTATTTGATTGTTTTAGACACCAAAACGAAGTTTACCAGATACTATTCTTAGACCAGATCATGCTGACCATCCTGAAGGTTTGTATCTTAATGAATTTAAAATATACTGTTCATTAATTACTACAAGTACATGAAGAAGTGGTGTTAAAATATGAATGCATAAGTTATGCATTACAGTTTTAATTGAACATATAATATAGCATGTGTATATCAAGATATAATAGTTAGTATGTTATTTTATAGGTGTTCCTATATCTGAACGACAGATGAGGGGAACGACATCAATTAAAGTTCTTAATGATGAAGAAATTGAAGGCATGAGAAAAGCTTGCAGGGTATAACTTGCTTTATTTACATTTTATTGTAGAAAGATTTTATGTATGTGTACAACTGTGTTCTGTTTTGTTTTTGTAAGATTTGTCTCATTTCACAAATTTCAAGTTTCCACTTAATTTAGATTTAACTTACATGTTTTTTTGATGTTTCCAAACATATCCCCCCCCCCTCCTAGAGGATACAGTAGTTAACAGATTTATCTTAAATTTGGTGTGACAAATTGGGGTCAGGAAGGGAGAAGCCTGTTGATATTCTGTTTGATAGTGACGCTCATTGAAAATATAATACATGTAACTATCTTTGTTTGACATTTTTGGGGTTTTTATAAACAGTATTTGTTTCAGTAAATATCTGAATTTGCACCGGGAAACAAACTACCTATTTCTTACCCTCTATTTGTACTCCACTTAATAGTGTGGTTAAAGAAAATGGTTATATGTATATTTATAGTTGGGTAGAGAAGTATTAGATGTGGCAGCTAGAGCTATTGGTATTGGTGTTACTACAGAAGAAATAGACAGACAAGTTCATGAAGTAAGTTCCCAGTTAATGTTACAAGTTTAAATCCATGAATGGCCATAATGAAGTGTTCCAATGCATGCATTAGGGTCACCTCCTTATGCTCATGGTATTACTTCTTGTACTCCACTTTCCTCTCACTTCTAGAGACCCATACAGATAAGTAAATTGTTGAAATGAATTTATGCCATCTTTTTTTGTGAAATTAACTTCTTAGTGTCAAACTGGCAAGAGGACATGAAACCTCATTTCTTTTTTTGAAGATTTCAATAATTTTGTGGAGTTTTGTTTAGCTGGGGATAATGTTCTGTTAAACATAGTGTGCTCTTTTTATACGTCCACATTCATAATGTGAACGTATTATGCCTCGCCCCTGTCTCTGTGTGTGTGTGTGTATGTATGTATGTGTGTCTGTGGGTCGCCTACAGGGCGCAATTCTTCATGGATTTTCTTCAAACTGTGTATACTTATTTCTTATACCCTACGGAAGATCCCTATTGTTTTTGGTGCATGCCCGACCCCCAGGGGCAGAGCCACGCCCATTTCTAGTATTTGTTTGTTTGTTGTGTACAGGCCACATTTCTTAACTTATAACCTTGAAACTTTGCATACATAATCTTTGTCCGAAAGGACCATCCCTATCGTTTGGGGTGCAGCCCAACCCCCAGGGGCAGAGCCTCGCCCATTTTCTTTTTGCGTGTCTTTGTGTCGCCTACAGGGCGCAATTCTTACTGAATTTTCTTCAAACTTTGTATATTTACTTTTTACACCCTAAGGATGATCCCTATCGTTTGGGGTGCATGCCCGACCCCCAGGGGCAGAGCCACGCCCATTTCTAGTATTTGATTGTTTGTCGTCTACAGGTCACATTTCTTAACTTATAACCTTGAAACTTTGCATACATATTCTTTGTACCCAAAGGAGCATCCCTATTGTTTGGGTGCATGCCCAACCCCCAGGGGCAGACCCACGCCCATTTTCTTTTCGCCCATTTTCTTTGCGCGTGTCTTTGTGTCGTCTACAGGGCGCAATTCTTACTGAATTTTCTTCAAACTTTGTATATTTACTCTTTACACCCTAAGGATGATCCCTATCGTTTGGGTGCATGCCCAACTCCCAGGGGCAGAGCCACGCCCATTTTCTTTTTGTGTGTTGCCTACAGGCCACAATTCTTAATCGATCATATTGAAACTTAAAATACTTATTCCTTATACCCTAATGATGATCCCTTTTGTTTTGGGTGCATGCCCGACCCCCTGGGACAGCAACGCGCCCATTTCTTGTATTTGTTTGTCTGTCATCTAGCTGCATTTCTTAACATATCATCTTGAAACTTTGCATAATTATTCTTGATACCTTAAGGAAGATCCCTATTGTTTTTTCGGTGCATGCCCGACCCCCAGGGACAGTGCCACGCCCATTTTCTTTTTGTGTGTCTGTGTGTCACCTACAGGCCACAATTATTAATCGATTGACTTGAAAACTTTTTTATATTTATTCCTTATACCCTAAGGCTGACCACTATTATTTTTGGTGCATGCCGGACCCCCTGGGACTGAGCCACGCCCAATGTGTGTGTTCGCCCACAAGATGCAATTCTTAATAGATCCTTTTAAAACTTTGCGTACCTGTTCCTTATACCCTAAGGATGACCCCAATTGTGTTTGGTGATTTCCTATCCCCCAGGGGCAGAGCCATGTCCATTTTTACTTCGTGTCTGTGTGTGTTGTCGTCTGCAGGCCATGATTCTAAATGGATCGTCTATGAACTTGGGATATGTATTCCTTATAGCCTAAGGACGACAACTGCATGTCCAGACTCCCAGAGGCAAGCGACGCCCAATTTTTGTGTTTGTGGTTTACAGACCGCAATTCTGAATGAATCAGCTTGGTACTTGGCATATGTATTCCTTATAGCCTGAGGGCGTCCACTAATGATTTTGGTGAATGTCCCGATCCCCAGGGGCAGAGCCACGCCCACTTTTTGCCTTTAGCGTCTGAAAGCCACAATTCTGAATGGGTTATCTGGATGTTGAAGCACGACCCTCAACGCTAAACAAACCAAACGCCTAGCCTTCTTGACAAAGTACCATATCAATCAAAGCAGGAATGTGGACGTATATTGTAGCGTTAGCGTTATGTTTTGTTTATGTGTTTACATTTTGGATAATATCTGAATTTTTGTTTATATAATTTAAGGCGTGTGTAGATAGAGACTGTTATCCATCTCCTCTTAATTACTACCAGTTTCCAAAATCTTGCTGCACGTAAGTTCTCCATACTTTCATTACATGTATTTATAACCAAAACACTTTATATAATGAGTATTGTCCATTGAACAGTAATAGTCATGATTTCGTATCTTGAAATATAGATACAATCCAAAAGGAATAAATCTAAGATCAAACCACTAGTACAGTCACAGCAAAATGACTTCAACTGATATCAACATAATAGAAATAAATAAAGGATGATGTATGAAGACGAGGAGTATAAAGTCATTAGTATGGCAAAATTAATAGCACAAAACCTTTATTGGTTAACATTTATTTTTGTGTGTTAGGTCTGTGAATGAAGTTATATGTCATGGTATACCAGATAAACGGCCTTTAGTAGATGGAGATATTGTAAATGGTATGTTAGTATGTTGCTCCACTTCATTCTTAAAAAACGATGATCTTTCACAAATACATTGTGTTCCGAGTTCCATTGGTTTTGCATATGCAATAATAAGACAACAGTATAATGAATAACACAGACACATGTGATATTATTTAATGACTACCCTATTCAATATAATTGTCTTGCTGCACAAAATTGGATAATCAACCAGAGTTGACATATTTGTGTGGGAGAATAAGAATAATACTCTTATTAAATGACAGTGTACAACGAATAGTATAATTCACACAAGGTTTTATATATAGATTTATACATTAAATCAGGCATTATCAGGATCTTGATGTTTTTGTGGCCAATTTGCTGTCTTTTATATATTTGGGTTGTTTTTTTTTTACAGTTGATATATCTGTATATCATAAAGGTTTCCATGGTGATTTAAATGAAACATTTTTTGTTGGTAATGTTGATGAAGAATCAAAAAAATTAGTTCAAACAACGTATGAATGCTTAATGTTAGCTATTAATGAAGGTGAGTTCGCATTTATATTATTAATAACGGTAATAGATAGTAAAATAAAGCTATTTCACAAACACATTTACATCCACTAGTAACCAACATGTGTGTATATTATCTACAAATCATGGGGGGTTGGGATGGCCTAGTGGTCTAGAGTGCCGCGCTTCGACCTCTAGCTGGCCGGTCACCTCGGGCTTGCGGCTGTGGTTTCGATCCCTGGTGTGAGCATATGTGGCATGGAGATAGGGGCGCTTCTCAACCTTGTGTGTTTCCTCCGGGCACTCTGGTTGCCTCCGACTGCTAAAGACCCCTATGCGCATACGAATTATTGAAATAAAATTGAAACCATATGTAAGTCCCAAAATGACCTAGTTTGTGTCGATTGGACATTAAACCCTATTTCTCTCTCTCTACAAATCATGAATGGAATATTTTGTTCGTTAGGTAAAACTTACTCAAGACACTGAAATGCACTTGAGTTATGTTTAAATAATGTAGACTAATTATATTTACAGATAGTAAGTCTAGATATTAGAACGGAATTTTTCAAGATTTAAGAATGGAATAGTTCGAATAATCATTGAGTTATTCATATAAGTATAAGGTTTGATCAATCCACTTATACCATGAAAATTCCTGATTGATAATTATATGGTTTAAGACTGATTTGGGTTAAGGTTATGATCTGTGTTTATTTTTAACAGTGAAACCTGGTGTAAGATATAGAGAATTAGGAAATGTTATTCAGAAACATGCACATGCTAATGGTTTTTCTGTTGTTAGAAGTTACTGTGGTCATGGTATTAACTCGTAAGTATTACAAATCGGTAAACATATTATAAATTGGTACAAGTATTATAGATCAATACTCTGTATGTTCATGAAAATAAAACCAAAATAAGTAAATAAACTCATTTACGTTTGAAATGTCAGTTTGATGATTCCTAATTGAAATAACACATCAGATCAACCAAATTCAACACTTATTCTTTTGTTTTTCAGACTTTTTCATACTGCACCAAGTATTCCACATTACGCAAGTATGTTTTCTATCTTGGTATTTATTGTTACTACAGTGGACTCTGTCACATCCGATCTCTGATAAATCCGGATCTCTGTGACATACGACATGAATTTAATGTCCCGATTTATTTCCTTATTACTTCAGCCAAAAAATCTCTGGTAAATCCGGACTCTGTATGTTCCTGATTACGACATCAATCAGCCGTCCCGTCACATAATTTCCATTGAATCGTCACCGTATAATCCGGCCTTAAATCGGTAGGTGTCAAGCAATTACCAATCAATTGTCCATTAGATTAAAACTTGATGGGTGTGAAGCCACAAAAGATTAACACCAATCAACTGTCGGTAAGATTAAAACTCGCTATCATGTAGGTCTTTGTTGATTACCTTGATAATTTTATAATCTCTTGTAAGACAGTAACTGTGACAAATACTCAAGAATATCTACCAATTTTCCCACGAATTCGGTTGTACAAATATTCCTAGCACAAGTTAGAAACATTCGTTGCGCATACCGATTGAACCAGACTAACGTAAGTTAGTCCATATTGAGAGCTGAAATATGCGGACGTTACGGTTTATGACCTTGACCATCATCGTCAATAGCTGCGGTTAACTAAACACAGTGTTAGCCGCTTATGTGAGCGTATGAAATGTATAACAAACGCCCCGTAGTATTTTAACCATTGACGGCAGCTTTCGCCGATGAGGGCCAAGGTCATAACACGGCTACTGAGAACGTAACGTCCACTCACTTCAGTTCAATGTTTGTTAACCCGGCAGATCTCACCGGACCGTGTGACGACGACCTTGAGATAGAACGACAGATTATCAATGCACACGTGATAGCAAACACAAGTTTGCGATCAACTGAAGACGATGAAGATAAATTAACGTCAGACTTGACTTATTCAAAATGCCTACGCATGTTGAATGAAATAAAAATTGATGTTAGAAAAGTTTATCATTTTTAAAGGGAATAATAATACTTCCGGTTTTGACAAAACTGGGTATTCCGACCCTCTGTGACTTCTGACATATTGTATCGATCCCGTACGATGTCGGATTTGACAGAGTCCACTGTATTATGAAATGAACTGAATCTTGGTATTCGATCTTTCCATCTCCCTACTTCTAAAAACCCCAGTGTGTGAGCTAATTTCATAAGATTTATAACTAATGAACTAATATTCTTCTACCCAGATTGTCAAATTTATAATACTATTTAATATTAATTATTATTTTTTTAAGAAAACAAGGCTATTGGTATTATAAAACCAGGTCATACATTTACAATAGAACCTATGATATCACAAGGTAACCGGTAGTATTTTATATGAATGTTATTAAATGTGTTCATTAATACATTTGTTTTGATCACAGTAAAGTTTCTGTCTATGAATGGCTGAGTTAATAATCTAACACTATCAAAATGGGAAGGACACATTGGTAACTATGCAGAGTTTCATCAAAGTTCATAAAAGATTTAAAAGTTTTCAATCATCCTCTAGTTGCCTCACAGTCCAGGGTCATGAACATTGGTCTATTTTTCCAGGTACATTTAGAGATGAGATTTGGCCAGATAATTGGACTGCTGTAACTCAAGATGGAAAACGATCAGCCCAGTTTGAACACACATTATTAGTAACAGAAGAGGGCTGTGATATTATAACCAAAAGATTGGAAAATGATGGACGGCCACATTTTATGGATCCAAAATAAAAAAAATCAGAATGGTTTTAGTTGGGATGTTATTGACTTTTGAACAGGTTCAACCTGCCCTTCCAACTTACTGATTGGTGATATGTTGAAATATGTGAATTATACCAAATCTGTATATGGCTCTACAGGAACTTTAGTATGTGTTTGGAATGGGTTAAAGGATAAAGTAATGAAGATCTGTCTTTGATAGCTAATGTTTTGAAATAGAATGTAGTCGTTTCTGATACTTATGTGGGGAAGAGCAAATGTTTCTGCAGTGAAGTTCTATCAGGATTAATGATGTTAATTATATCTTATAAAAGAAATTAAATTTTTATTAATAACATGATAGGTTCACAACGATCTTTGTAACAAGATTCAGAACTGTTCCATTATTAAATCGTTTTCCCAATAGACTGGGCTAAATCTGATTCTATTTGTTTACGGCTGCCTGAATGTGCCATTAATAGTGTAAGCTATTTCTATATTACAATTGGTTGATTGTTTTGTTAAGCTTCAATATTCTTAGAGGTATTATATAAAGCATATTCTTATTTAACTCTTATTTCATATCAGATCAGCCCAATATAAAAATAATATACTCAAAACCATTAAAAATGCAATATCAATTCTCGATAATGAACTTTGTTCGTACAAACACAACACTTGTCTTTTTTCGCGATTTTAAGCAGTCCTATGTCACACTCTGGCCCTTTAAATACAGATCAAAATTTCAACATTCGTCACTTCGGTAAAATACCACGCCTTACACAAGAAAACAGGAACGGAGGTATTGGCATGCTGGATCAGGGGGCTTCACAGGAAGCCGATCAACCACAACCTGGAGCGCCACCTGTAACAACCACTACTCAATATTACTACATCCTACAGCACCATCTACGCAACAGGTTCCAGTCAGCTACTGCTACTGCCAGGGGAACTGTTGATACATGGCAATGTCAGATAGCCCCCAAACAGTCCGAAGGTGGTGGCTGTTCTTGGGTTACGCTGCCATCGACCTTACCAAGGTCAAATCATTTTGTATCGTCATTGACTTGCCAGACAGCAATGGGCCGCAAGTCAGAGGTATCTGCACACCATAGCGAAATGTCATCTTCTCGTATGAATCAAGATTCAACCTCGGTTTTCGGATGGACGTCGCCGTATCTACCGACGTCGACATGAACCCCAACGAACACCTTTGGTATGAACTTGGACGACGGGTTCAAACTCAAGCTGTGCCACCACGAACTGTTGCAGAGTTGCCACTGGCACTCCAAAATCATTGACAAACAATGCCACAGCGTGGGACTTCAGGCATGTTGAAGAGAGCTCAGGGTGGACATAACCGATATTGACTTCAGCCGACCCCTGCTTTGTTTCCGTTTTGTGCATTTGTAGTGAATTCTTTCATGACATTATCCGCAGGTGCTTGTTATCTCGATTTTGTCAATAGAGAGAGAGAGAAATGGTGTTTAACATCCACTTGACACAACCTTGGCCATTTCGGGGCTAACATATGGTTTAATTTTATTTCAATAATTAGCTTGTGCATAGGGGTCTTCAGCAGTTGGAGGAAACTGGACATTTGAATTTGGCATTGCGTTTTTAATGGCTTTGAGTGTATTTACATTATAACTTCTCCAATATCAGAGTTCTGGACATATTTTATGGAAGTGATGTTTTTTGTTAATTTCATAATTATCGTACATTGTATAAAATTGTAATAAAATTATTCTGGGTTTATATTGCTGATGGTAATTGTTGACAACTAGAACAATCAGACTCAGAAGTGTGAAACATCATCAGATGATTTTGGTGACAGTTGTGAATTTTCTTCACAAAGTACACAGTACTAAGCTTCAGTTGATGTTGTAATGCAAACATTTTTTATAAGTTTAACAATCATGGTTACTGTCGTTAATAATGGTTTAGATTTAAATTCAGCAGTTAACAATTTAAAAAAAAAATATTCAAATCTTTTTATATTATTTTTATTCAAACAATAAGATACAATACTCAAAAAAATAAATAATTTCATATGGACGGAAGACTTTATATTTCAGTTACATAATATACTAACTTTTAAAACTTACTGCAATTTGAAAACAATCAATATACCGAATACGGTATATATGTTAATCGTCTCTATTCACTAGGGACCGGGTATCATTCAGATTTGATGAAAAAAGGTAAGAAACTGAGCTTACCATCTAGAATCTAATACACATATTCAGTTAATAAATTGCCATCCAGAAAGTGTTAAATACCATCAAGATTCATCAAAAACCGCCCAGTTTGTGCTATCATTTAGTTTAAGAAATACCGTTTAGTTTTGACATCCATCATCTAGTTTATGACCATTTAGCTTAGTTTTGATATTGGTCATCCAGTTTATAACCTTTTAGTTTCATAAACTAGACAAATGATGTCAAACTAAATGGTAGCACAAACTGGGCGTTTTTTGATGAATCTTGATGGTATTTAACACTTTCTGGATGGCAATCTATTAACTGAATATGTGTATTAGATTCTAGATGGTAAGCTCAGTTTCTTACCTTTTTTCATCAAATCTGAATGATACCCGGTCCCTAGTGATTATAGCATGGTATTTTCACAATTGTCAATCTTAACAGTTTGTCTAAAAGTTTAAAGCAATTCACATAAAAATACCCTTGATATTAGTATTAGCTTTACTTTTGTGACATCCTGACAGGTATAGTAACTTGATAATATATATCCCGACAGGTGAAGTTATTTCATGTTATTTGATAATATATATATAAGACTAGGATATTCACTAACTAGATCTGGTAACTGCATGCGACTAGACAAAAACAGTTTTGTTGATACATTTAAAACCTTCGCATATGGTTAAGAAAGGTTAGTTATATATACCAGCTAATGTGGGAGCCCCTCTCAGTTTTCATTCAATATAATACTGTGATAAAGAGCTCCATTAATTTAATGCAAAGAACCAATTTGAACCCTACATATGAGAACCCATTGACCCCCCCCCCCCATATGTTATTGATCTACGATATATAATATATTGTCCACTACATATATTTAATTACGGATGATTTCCATATGTAGAATTTGTTCTGTCAGCTATACGACCTAGACCCTGTACTTTCTGTAGGTAGGGGAGAAGGCAAGGTGTTGTTCAGTTCCGGTTTTATTTATGTTGGTTTAATTTATGAAGCTGTTTTATGTTCTCTGCCCGATGTGAATGTACGAAACTGACCTCTGTCGTCACTACTATAATAGTGTTACAATACACACCAAAATCCAAATCACAATTTTCATGCAATGTAATACACATCAAAATCTGCACCTGGATTTCATGGTTCTAATACACACCAAAATCTGCATCTGGATTTCATGGTTATAGTGCACACCAAAATCCGCACCAGTATTTCATGGATATAATACACACCAAAATCGCACCTCAATTTTAATTAGATATAATAAACGCCAAAATCGGAACCTCAAGTTTCATGTGATATTATATTATATTACACATCAAAATCCACACCTGAATTTCATGCTTATAACACACATCAAAATCCACACCTAGATTTCATGTAATATTATGCACACCAAAATTCACACCTGAAATCTATGGTAATAATACACACCAAAATCTGCACCTGGATTTCATGCGATCAATAGTATATCACATTTAAAACATCATCAACTGTACCTTTCCCTTATATACCTTTACAGCTTAACCATTCCAATACATTACACATAACAAAACTTGTTCATACAATTCAATGGGTGAGGTACGGTTTCAGGCTCATGGTCAAACAGTAAAAATACTATATATTTTGATGTTTTTGCTAGTTGATTATATTACTGTATATATCTGTATTCATGTTATTCGGTCATGCCAAGTCTGGTTTAAGTTAGTGTTCAGTTAAGTAATGTAGGTGTTACTTTGGTGTTCTCAACACACTGTTATATGGTAGAGAGTCGATTTCATCTAAATGTAGTTGAGATGGAGTCAGATCAAGTTAAATGTTGATATAAAACTAATGTGTTTTATTGAAACCCAGTCTTGTGTTTTTGTAGAAGCTAACCTGTGTGTATGTAAATGCAAAATGTCAAACCCTGAGAAACTCAATTTTAGAAGTGTTAGAAATGTACAGCATCAGCATTTATATGTGGAATAACTCAGCAGTTTCTCGACACTAGCTGAACTTGATTCAACCCAAACATAACAAAGTGATGAGAAACATAACCTCACCCAATGCTAATATATAAATATTATAGTAGAAATAACATAAATATTAAGACCACCCATCAGATATCAACTCTTCAACAGGCGGTTTATCTAACAAACTTGACATTAAAAGATAATCCTTCACCTTATTAGCAACTTGTAGCTTGCTAACTTTATCCTTCAATGGTGTCCCAAGATGACTTCTGATTTTATTACGACATATAGTTAACAGGGATCTAGGCATTTTCATTGCATTTTGAAATAATCTACCTAACTCTTGCCTCATGCTAGCGCTATAGTGTACATTCATTTCTGAGGTTGTCTTCAGAATTGTATCTAACAGTTTAAGAACTTTATGTGGCAAATGTTCATAGCTTTGAATCATGATTTTGATCATTTCAATATTTTTGTGTGTCATGGCTAAGAAAAATGGCTCAAGACAAAAATGTGGATGTGGGTCATCATAAACTAAACAACATTTCATCATGTGTTTCATTTTAGTATTATGAGCATCAATATCACAACCAAAATTGAGCAAAATTTTACATATAGCTGGTTTATCTTCTTGAAGAGATGTTTGAAATGGTGATAATCCTTCAAAATTAAGCTGAAACAAAAAAAAATTACATGTACATAATTTTAGAAAATAAAATTTGTTTTAAGTTATTTTGAACAATAATATAATATGTGAAATTAATTATAAGTAACCTACTAAGAGTAAGGTATTTTTCACACGTATGTAAATGGTAAATAAAAACCACTAAAAAAATTGCTACTGCTTGTGAATTAAAGGCTGCCATTGAAAATGTGTGGTTTTGAGCTGTCCACTTAGGAGATAAACCCTTTCTGTTTCACATTTAGAGGGGTGTTGTTGTACAATAGATATGTCCTGAAATCATTTGGATCCAAGATTCACCCTTAAGCATGTTACAATGCATCATCAATGACAAGTGAACACACATAAGCATTAAAGTTGAGAAATACCCTTTCCCTTTCAATCATTACAATGTACTTGTGGAAGGGTTGTTAGAAATTAATCTTCATCTGGGACTTCAAAATTAAATAACCTGCAAGTAGTCAGCGACATACATGTAATGTAGGTAATTTTTGTTAAAATTTATATTTTGAATTGACCAAGTCTGGACTTTAGATTTACATTTTCTGGCAAGTACTGACATCAGTGGTTTTGTATAATATATAAAATATAGCTTACCATATCAATATCATAACCAGCTTCAACTAACATCTCTACAATATGTATAAAACCTTGTTTACACGCTATATGTAATGGTGAAACTAGGGTAGCATTAGCGGGTGTTTTATTTAATGCTGGTTGTTGTAATATATGATGTACCACTTTATTACTACCCTTCTCACAGGCTTTAAACAATGGTGTCTGTCTTTTATCACTCTCCACATTCAAATCACTACCTAAAATAATCGATTCAAAAAGATGCAGTCAATAATTTAAATCTACTGTCAGATTTGTAGTATTTATTATAACGGTAGAGAATAACTGCATATAAAGTAATTCAATTGCAGATGAAAACTAACAATCATCCAAAATTAAAATCCTGCCGTTCATGTATCAGTATTATAAAACTATATGTAAAATATAAAAAAATTAGCAACTTCTTTATAAGAGAGATATTTACTATATATTATTATTCTTTTTGCATAGGTGTGGTTTGTCAGTGGATCTGAACACTAGCAAACCAGTTCTCATCACCAATAAATCTTCTTGTATTATATATATATATATACCTGAATCAATAAGTAAAATAGCAGCTTCTGTATAATGCTGACAAATAGCTTCATGTAATGGTGTATGTTTCTGAGTAGGTTCTGGTAAATTAAGATTAGATCCTGCCTCTATTAATGCCTTTATAATCTACAAACATTACAGTATATATAATTTTAAATACGTGTAAACATTTTGGGTCGGAAAGGAAGAGGAAGAACTTAGGTTAAACAAATTACTGCAGTTATTTCAATTCTATTGAATATACAGCGGAGAATCACCCATAAGACTACCTTGTATTACAATACTATACTATTTCCGTGGTTAGCTAATGTCAGGTATGCACCCATTGGAATACACCCACCAATCATAATGGATAAATTACGTTGGATCTTAATATACTCTAAACATTTTACTTTCAGATGGTGTGTATATATAGGTAAGCTAATACATGACATCCATTTCATATGGGCATGGGGATAATCCAAATCCAATAACATCTAACAAATACAATATCATTAATTACCTCATATTTACTTCTGGTTGAAATAGCAGTATGGAGTGGGTGTTGACCATCTTTATTAACAACATCTACTGGACAACCTGATTAATTACAAATCTAATTTATAAAAAATCACAAAACTTGATGAAGTGAAAGTAAAGTTGGAACAAGTACATGGATATGATTGATGTGTCTATATGTGAATATGAGATTAATTTTTTTACGAACTTCCAAACATAATACATACCAGCTTCAATAAACATTTTAACAATTTCTTCATTATTACCAAATACAGCACCATGTAATAGTGTCTCTCCTTTTAATGTAACGCCATCTATTGGTGCTTGTTTTTCATATAGCAGACGGCATAATTCTGAAGTAAATATCAATTACGAAATATAAATCAATGGTTCTGGACTACTGAAATAACGGCTATCAGTATTTCCAATTTTCGATGTTATGGAATCATAAACAGATAAATTACAATATAACCATCAGGAGCTTTGCGGGCATCTTTCACAATTAATCAAATTCTAATAAAACCTTGAGCAAAAATATTGGAAAATTCTGGCCTTTATGCACTTACATTAGGGTCATTACTTGAATTCTTATAATATGACTGGGTAGGCATTATTAGCCAAACTGTTTGAACTCTTTACAAAGATTAGGAATATCTGATTGCTTTGCAGTTCTCAGCAAGATTTCTCCAAAATATTGAGAGATCAAATCCTGGAAAAAAAATTATTTTGGCAACTTGACAAATGAAAATAAGTTTCACAATCATCTAATTCCAAGCAAATAGATACTCTTAAGATATAAATATTTACCTTTTTCTCCACTAAAACCAGCCTGATATAAAGGTGACCAGCCCTGGTTGTCAAATACATCTAATTTGACATTAGCTTGAATCAATAAGTTGACGAGTTCAACAGGTTTACTTTCATTAGCATCAAAATACTGTGATACTACAACAAAATAAAGTGAATACAATATGACTACAGGTACATCTCAAAAGAAACAAACAAAACACAATTTATATGGAAACAATCACTGGTTTATACACATACGTGTATAGTACAACAAGTATTCTCTTATCATTTTCAGGCACAAATGATAATTAGTAAACTAAAAGGAAAAAGTTATATTAATACATTTAGGAAGTCATAAACCATATGTTAAATTGTTTAGTATATGAACTACAGAGTATTGTATAGAAAAATGAAATGAAATGAGGTTTGTTAAACATTCTACTGTTCTGCTCCGAACTGGGCTAATGAAGATGGACATACACCATACAGTGTGCTATGAGGGAAATGTTGCCTATGGCCTACTCTTATATCGAATTCCAACTATCAAGGGATCTTTAACATGTATGCCTATTTGTACACGGGACCTTGGTTTTTTTGGTACTATCCAAATGACTAAACTGCTGTCCTTGTCAGGCCCTTTGTCCTGCATCATTGACAAGGGGCAACCACGCTCGAAAATCTGGATAAACTTTCTCTGCCAATGCAGGGATTGAACAACCGACCTCCAGTCTATCGAACCAGCATCCTACCCACTTAGCCACTGTGACCCGTATTGTATAGAGAAATACCTTGTTTTAATGCAGCATGTAATGGAGTCTGTTTTAAACGATCAGCTTTATCTATATCACATCCTGCCTCTATCAGTAATCTTACTACTTCGACATGATTATTACGAATTGCACCTAAAATAGATAATTACCCAATTAAATCATAAGGTTAATGTCCCACACCGAAATCCAAAAATAAATACATGACACATATTAATTAATTGAACATTTGTCTTTTTATAAAGCATCAAGCAATCAAACTATTTATCTTTACATGTAAAAGCAAAAATAAAATTGGAGATTTAGGTGGACTATACATTAAGTTGTATCACTCTCCCTCAATTAGAATCAAAGGTATTTGTTCCCAGAGTATCGATCAAATAATGTTAATAAATAAATTCCTTCAAGACATTCACCTAATGAATATTTACACCAAGTTAGAATATTTTATCTGAAATAAAAGTAGAGTTGTTATGTTTCAAAGTCTTAACATATCAAATCACTTTTCGCTACTTAGCCTACGCAGGAATTTCTCATTATCGAACATACTCAATGTATTGATGTGATGAAACTATGCTTGAGTTTCATTGCTCTCTAAGAATCAAACTGATATGTTTAAATTGCTTCTTTTAATCCAAACCATTAAAACCTGAATGTTACATCATACCTAATAATGGAGTATTGCCTTTTACTGTTGATATATTTGTATCTGCTTTAGCTTTGATCAGTTCTTTAATAATATCTCTATAACCATTAACTGCTGCTATATATAATGCTGTTTGCCCTGAACGATCCTGCTTATTTATCAAACAATCTGAAAATAAAAGGTATAAAAATTGAGGTATAACTAAGAAGTTTAATTGGTTGATCTAGGGGGTAATATTGTGATGGAGCAATGACATGAAATGAAATAGGATTTAACATCCTACTCTTCTGCTCCGACTGGTCTAATTCAATGTAATATAACTGAAATTTTGCCCAGATAGCAGCACTATGGCTTGCTCTATATCAAATTCAAATTGCCAAGGGATCTTTTACATGCATGCTGTTTTGTACATTGCCACTTGCCAGGATGTAACCATGTCAGAAAATCCTGATGAACTTTCTCAATCAACGCAAGGATGGATCATTGGACCTCCAGATAAGTAAGCCAACATCCTACCCACTCAGCCACCATGATGGAGCAAGCTTTATACAAATTTAATTTTCATTCAAAAGATTATAGAATGCAGAAATCTGTCTTGTCTACAACAATTGAACAATATCACCCCTGGTGAAAGTGGATGGTGGACATTAACTTCCAGAAACAAACCAACGAAAAGAAGTCTGTTTGATAAGTTATAAACACAAAAGAAGTTATGTAGGACTTTGAATTTTGACTAATGGTTTGGATTGTTCGTACTTGGTTTTATTCTATTTATGTCAACATTTATCTACAAACCTAAAACTTTCAAATGTAGACAGAAACTCGCTTCGCAAAAAAATTATCAATTCAATGGAACTGCTAATTTAAATTTTCACCCAAATCGAAATTACTAATGGCAATTAAGCTAACTTACTTGAACTTAGAAGAACTTTAACAGCTTCTAGACAACAGAGTTCACAGGAAATCATTAAAGGTGTGTAATGACTGTTCGAACCCCAGTTGATATCACATTCTGTTTCAGCCACCAGGACTTTTACAATATCAATATGACCATTTCTACACGCAGAATATAAAGGAGATTCCATTCTATAGTTGCAAATATTTATGTCACATTCAACTGACAATAGAAGCCTGGTGATGGCTGCATTTCCTTCACAAGCACAAATATTAAGAGCAGTATTGCCATCTGAATTTTGAAAATTTGTATTAGCTCGATTTTGTATCAAAAGTGTTGCTATGTTATCATAACCTAATTGGCTAGAAATTATCAACAAACTATTTGCTTCTACATCAGCTGCATTCACATCTGCTCCAGCATTAATTAACAACTGACAAATCTCAAGAAATCCTAATCGGACTGCTAGTTGTAATGATGTATGTCCTCTATACTGAAAATCAACATCAAAATTCTCTACCAGTATTTCCTGTACCAGACGGATATTGTTTACATCAATGGCGTCTTGAAGCCTGCGTATTCTTCTTCTTTTTTCCCTTTTTTCGAAATTCCTCTCACTATTATTATTATTACCACTATTACCATTCCCTTAAAAGAGATAAACATTTCTATAAGCACTAAAAAATATAATACTTACAAACAGAATCACTAGGCCTACTGCTAAATCAACTAAATTTTGGAAATATTTGATATTGCGTAGGCCTGGCCTACTCAAGCAGACTGACCCTCTAAACTTATTTTATTATTTCACACCCCATTCCACCAAGTATTTACAATTTTGCCCCAAAGTTAGTCCCTTGCCTTATGGTTATGATATTATGGTCTAATTTTTCGAAGCTTCGAAAACTAAAGAAACTGTCAGCCTGGAATGTCCCTGACGCTCAGTTACCTATAATAGAGAATCTATTTCAGACAAGTTATTTGCCCTGAATTTGATAATATCATCTACGAACATGGACGCAATAGACAATAGACATAATATTTAGCCACAGTTAAATGTTCTTTTTGAAAGAGATTTTCCATGTTACAGGCACCATTACCGACCTACCCTGACAACAATCTATTAAAATAGACTAACAGTTAAAAATCCAAAAGTTAATCAAAATATTTATGAAAACAAATTAAAAAAAGCTGTTGGCCGAAATATGTAGGCAACCTTTTTCTCTTGTTCCTAAACGAAAATTATCTTCCTTTTACAGTTCTGTCCCACATCCAAAACTGGCCTATATTTATATAAAAGCCCATTTTTCCCCATTACTTTGACTTACGTACTCACGTATTTTCTAATTGTCTTTGGCTGTAGTGTTAGTTAATATACTATTCAAAAAAAGTAGAGGATATTTGATTTTTAAGTGTTATTAAAGTCACCTAATGAAACTGACGAAGAAACAAATGACAAAACGAAATGAAGTTCACATTCATCGATTTATTCCAAATGATCGTTAGACTAAGTACGGCACAGACTGACCATTATAAGGGTAAAATTATACCCGGGGTCAAACAGCAAAGTTACCACAGCATCACAACAAAGTCAGGAACGGGTAAATCCTCCTCTGTTTGCCAAACAAGCATTGATCCGACGTGGCATACTCCTAATGAGACGTCTAAGGTCATTTTGGTCCAGATTGTCCCATTCCTGTTGCAACACAGCAGCAAGTTCTTGGACATTGGCAGGACGTTGTTGACGTTGACGTAACCTCTGTCCAAGCATGTCCCAGACATGCTCGATGGGGGAGAGGTCGGGACTCAGTGTTGGCCAAGGTAATGTGGTGATGTTCTGTTGTTGGAGGTAACCTGTAACGATCCTGGCCCTGTGACATCTTGCGTTGTCATCCTGGAAGATGAAACGGCGGCCATGACGTCGTGCGAACGGCACAACATGGACTGCCAAGATGTTGTCTCGGTAGTACTGGCCTGTAACACGCCCTGCAACAACATGTAAAGCCGTTCTTCCAGCAACAGTGATGCCTCCCCACACCATAACAGAACCACCCCCAAATCGATCATGTCTGATGACGTTAACGTCTTGGAAGCGCTCGTTTCGACGACGCCACACCCTCCTACGTCTGTCCAAAAATTCAACAGTGAACCTTGACTCATTTGAAAACATCACATTGCTCCAGCGTCGATTATCCCAGTGTTGACGATCCCTACACCAACGACGTCTTGCCTGAATGTGATGATCTCTCAAACAAGGGATCATGCGAGGACGTCGGGCACGAAGGTGACCCCTATGCAGTCGATTCCGAATCGTCTGGCCACTCACTCTCACACCAGTTGTTTGAAGACGAGCGCTGATCTGATTTGCTGTGATGACACGATTTCTCAAGGCCAAGGTACGGATAAATCGATCCTGGGCTTGAGTTGTCGCCCTTGGTCGACCTGAGTGTTTTCTGTCCTGTACAGATTGTGTATCACGGTATCTGAACCATAGCCTGCTTATGACAGACTGAGAAACATTCATCGTCCGCGCCACAACCGCCTGTGTTGTGCTGGTCTGTAGCATGCCAAGGGCACGTAACCTTTCATTTTGGGTAAGCCGACGCATATCAAAATTTGTTTTCTGGTCACTAAAACAATTAAACTGATGTTTCCACCCTGGAATTCAATGCCATAATGACTGTAACATTCAAAGTCAGAGTCGTGCAAATCTTGGGTTGGACCCCCATGATGATCCCCAGCATCACCTGCATTCCATGCGGTAGCTATTGGTGCGTTTGGGCGTCACATGTAACTGGAAATGTTTCTTCTGTTAGGTTCTATAGTGACTTTTTTCGTAGTCATTTGCATATTTTAGTATTATGCCCCCAAAATCAAATATCCCCTACTTTTTTTGAATAGTATGTATAGGTAAACACGAAGTTATCTCCAGTTTCATCATGGTCAGCTACTTCACCCAATAGAACAAAAAATCACAAATCTGCATGCTTCAAATAGAAACAGAATGAGGTCCCCTAGTCAAAAAAACCTGGATCCGCCACTATAGCCAGTTATTATACCCTCCGGCTCTGAACAGGAGGCGCCCACTAACTAAGTTCTGGGCCAAGCAGACACTCCGCCAATAAATAGGCCTACATCAAAATAAAGGCAAATATAAAAATCGAAGTGTGCCTTGGCGATATTTCACACTTCTACTTTTAGAACATGAATATTCGATCTTAGATAAACTGCTATGTTCTATTATTACGTATTATTTATTATTTTACCTTTGCTTGCACGGGAGGCAGACATCTTGAATCGAGCAAGGGAGCTATCATTTTATTTTTTTTATTATACACTAAAATCTTCTGAGTTAAAATACGAAGAGAGACTAATAATAATTTAAAATAAATTCTGAACATGCTCAATTGATTTTTATTTGGTTCGTATAAAATCTAATAATACATTTTATAACTTTCGAGTGGGGGCATTAAATTAATTTAGAGAGAAATGAGGTTGAACTCCACTCAATGCAAATTAGGTCATTTTGGGAATAACATCTTAATCATATCAATAATTTGCTGGAAATGAAATGGGATATAACGTCCTACAGTTCTGTTCCCTACTGCGCTAATGAAGACAGGTTTACGCCATACTGTGTTCTATGAGGGAAATTTTGCCCGGGGCAGCGGCAGTATGGCCTACTTTATATCAAATACCATCTGCCATTGGACATATATCGTTTTTTTTTATCCCATCCGAACAACTAGGGGTATAAAAACAATGTTGATAATATTAGTAAGATCTTTAATACTATCTAATGGATTAATAGGCCTTCAATTTAAACCCAGCAAATATTTTGTCCAACTAGTGATTAATTTTTAATGAATAAATCCACATTTTACCAAATATCTTTTGTAGCCTACTCCCACAGTCACATGACTGAGGTTCAGGCCAGTAGAGTGTCCCGTTCATGTTACCACCAATTAGTTATTTAGGTAGGTAGATGTCACAAATGAGGTTGGCATTACAACATCTCTCCCTGGTCGCACTTGTTTCAATTTATTGTAACCCAACATGATGAATCTTTCTACAACTGCATGAAAATAAATTCTAGTTTAGACATTTTGAAACCCATACTGGCTTTGAAACGTCAATGAAATAATTATAGGAAAGAGCTACATGATAACAATTTTCCAAATATATAGTATGCCAGCCATTGAAAGCCTACAACACAAACAACCACAGCAAATATCGCATGATCTATGGTTTGTTCAATATAGGGGTGATGACAAGGGCTAGTTTGACTTCAACCTCTGTCTCCAAAAGACACATTATATCTGATTTATAAAGCTTGATATGAACAAAATATAGTATAAAAAACAAAACCTGATAAAACAAAATATGTTTATTATTAATAAAGTATATAATATAATATAATATCAGTAACATATAGCAGCAGATATTTGGTGTTGGAATGAATAAAATATATTAAAGAAGAATGGTGTCGGAAAACAAACACCTGGCCCCAAGTTCACAAAACATTCTCAGGCTTAAGTTGAGAATTTACTCAAAATTGTTTGCCTTACTTTAACTAAAATATAGTCCTTTATAAAACTTTTGTTGTTTTAATGTATGAAATGCATCATTAATAAACTATGTGCCAAGTTTCTTGTTTCTGGATCAAACATATTTCTCATACCGGGTAAATGTGATTGAAAGTTGAGTAAATTCTTAACTTAAGTCTGAGAATGCTTTCTGAACTCGAGGCCAGATTGTCTTTCAGCAATCTCAAGATAAAAATTGACAACTGGGACTGTCATTGCGCTCCGATCAATGACCAACATATAAAAATTAAAAACTATGTGAGTTTTATTGTCATTGGAATGGGAATAAGTTTGAGGAATTTAATTCTCTAGGAAATGTGACATCAAGGATCAAGGGTGATCTAACCTTGATCTCGGTCATTAACATCAGATACTCAGTTTTAGCCTATATTATGTTATGTTTGATGCAGTGTGAATCCAATAAACATACATTAGAGCATAAATATATGTGACAAACATAATAAACGACATGTAACTGTATTTTTTGTTGAATAAATCAACTAATTATTACCTAAAGAATTTTTTGCATAACTCTCACCTTGGAATTTATCACAAGCTCATTAGTATGCAGACTTAGAGCACTGAACCACTGATAACAATATAAAAACATGTTTTTGTATCTTGTATAAAAAAAAAAACAAATTAAAATAACAATCAGATAACGTGAGCAATTAAAATCATATAGAGTATTTCCCCATTGGTAATTCACATATCAAGCCAAATCCTTATAAACACCTTATCTCTAAAAACAGTTCACAATTAAGTGGTAAACAAAATTACCCACGCCATCCTTTCACCTGTTGTCATTAAATAATAATTTTCATGTTTCCATAACAAACATGTTCTGATGTGATGAAAAGTAATACTGTATTTCATAAATAAATTATTATTAACAAACTTGGTTAGAAAATAGTCAAGAAGTTGTACAAATATTACATATAATATAATAATTATAATATGGATATTTATTTCTTATATACAAATATTCATACATTATATACATGTTAGAAAAAGTTGAATACATGTTAAAAGTCCAGGGGAAGAATGATTTAAGTCACATTTTTGTCTTTTCGCATAAAAGGCAAAATAAACTTTTGGACGAGAATGCTCAAAATGATGTTTAATACGAATGATAATACCAGTACAACAACTGACTTCCACTTTTCAGCCAAATTAAGGTCAAATAAAGGGTACAATGGACGTATTTGTTGGGGAGGGTCATTTCAGAAGGGCCTTGGTTCGATGTGACTCTGATCGTTTTTACCTGAAATTGATTGTTTCGCAGAAAGCTTATACAATTAGCTGCACATGACGCCCTTAACTGGGGTTTGTTAAAAAAGTAACTTAGATCGTTCTTCCCGCATGCTCTGCATATATTATGTATGTACTTCAACTATATATTACACTT
This sequence comes from Patella ulyssiponensis, assembly GCA_963678685.1. Lineage (NCBI taxonomy): Eukaryota > Metazoa > Mollusca > Gastropoda > Patellidae > Patella > Patella ulyssiponensis. The sequence continues at coordinate 79,212,049 of OY783226.1, read as the reverse complement.
TAATACCGACACATAACGGAATTGACATTATGGATGGAAGCACTGTTTATAACTAATATTACCATTGTCAATCATATTGCTTTAATAGGAACACTCCCTATTGTACTGAATTTTGGTTTGCCGCTGGTATCTACTTCATCTTGTAATACTGAAGCCCTCTGTTGTAGAGAATAAACCTGAGATTTCAATGCTTCTATTGTATCTTCTAATTCCTATATATACATAAAACATATTCTATCAAGCATTTCTTGGGTTTTTTACAACACGAAAGGTTTATATATTTGATATACATGTAACACAAAATCATAGACAGTGACTTGTCAGGCAGCAAAGTCATCCATGTTAAATCTACAATTATTGTCAACAAAACCCTCAAAGCAAATGTTAAGAGTTCATCTAAGCTTAAAAGTTAAAATGTTAATGTAAAAATTTCTTCAAGAAATGTTTTCAAAATTTACTATAATAGCATTTTGAAACTCAATAGTGTTCTTCCTTATACCCTAATCAACAAGCCCAATGAGTTTGAAAACTTTGTCCTGTTTACTGTATAGAGTTTGAAAGCATTCCTAAGTTTAAACGTAAATGGGATTTCAGATTGAAAACTTTTGAATTTAAGACAAGATGTTGGAGAAAGACCAGTGAATATTGTTTAATACCACACTGGCAACATAACAATTTGGATACTGCATGTTTAACTATAACAATGTTCTAACCTGTCTAACTTCTGTTGGTATAAGGCCTCTAATCCTTTCTTCATAATTCAACTTTAATCTGGTAACCTAGAAATAAAATTCAAAGGTTTAAATTTGTGATGAGATTTTTAAAGATGTTAAATATTAACAGATATGATCTTCTTTATTCTAATTTATCACTGTTAATTATAATGATAATAAAAAAAAATGACATTTAGATACAATCTGATAATGAACTTTATCAAGATATAAAATTACCTTTTCTTCATGATCTGATTCCTCTTTCTGTAACTGTCTTTCTAAATTCCTCACCTTCTTTCTCTGAACATCTAATTCTTGAGAAATTTTCTGAAATATTTATTTATTGAATATATAAAAGCAAATTATTTTAATTGATTAGTTGAATTCCCAGTTGTTAAATACTTTGAAATACAGGGAAAAAAGATAATTTGGCAGACAATGAAACATGCTTCCACCAGCACCTGGGACATCTGCTTGTTTATAAAGGTTGTCACACAGAATATCTTTTTAAAACTTAACAAAGTATAACTGTTTATTCTCTAATGTTAGCTGTAGTGGTTCAATGAGTAAGGCACCGATACCCACTAACCTGGAGGTACCAGGTTTGATCCAAGTGTGTCCTCTTGTGAGTGATGCAGGATAGAAATTCCTCTTTTGTCAAGTCCAATTAACTGTAATTCAGTTATTATTGAAAGATATGATCTGTAATATTATAATATTTACCTGCATGCTAGTTGAGTACTGTTTTCTTATAGCCTTCTTTTCATCTTCATGTTGACCCTCAATATCTATTACCTTCTTGTCTCCCTTTTCTTTAATTCTATTTCAAATAAATACATAAAAGACAATAGAAAAACCTACTGCAAATAGACCAATAAAACGTTTTACATTGACCAATAGTAAAACCATTTACAGAATTTTACAGTTTAAGTTTTATAAGCAATAAGTTTATTATGGCATAGAATAAAAAATTAACAAATGATTCTACCTTTTGATTTCAGTTCTAAGATGATCAATGGTAGTTTGAAGACTGGATATATTCTGGAATACATCAATAATTTACATCCAATAAGATCAAAGCCAGCATAAAATGTAAACAGTATGTATGTATGATGCTTACTGATATCTTGTAATTATATAGAAATATACTTTCCACAAAACATTTCAGTTCTTGTGGACTGGAGGGGTTATACTGATTTTAACCCTTAACCGTTCGACGTCATTTTGATGTCATGACGTCAAGTGGTCAGGCTAAATAAAAGCTAAAGTAAAATATTTTATATGCCTATTTCAATCGACTACTGTCGGATAATTATAAGTGATAGACTCTTGGCATCAATAAAAAAGTTGAAGGGGATAAGTTGATCTATAATTTGCAAATCATTTTAAATCATTTGCATCAGAAATATCATCTTCAGAACCGGTGTCATCGATATAATCCGAGTTGGAATCATTCATAGGAATTTAAACCACTTTGAGAGTCTTTAACATTCCTGACATCGTTAAATTACGTTTTTTTGTCAAAAAATGTTGAACAAAGACATGTTTTTCTCAATGTTATTGACAAGACAAGTCCCTGCCTGACACGCATGCATGGCGATATCAATTAAATACAAAACTAAATACTCAAATGCGGCTTATAAAAAAGGTTCTTGCGACCGTGACAGCTTAGCAGTATAACGTTGTGGTGCATATATGCAACTATGAGCAGTTAAGCCGGGTTAAAATCATGTGGATGCTGACAGTTGCTAGTTACCTCTGTCGAATTTTTCATCTTTTCATTATTTTCTTTCTCCAGATCTTTTAATCTTTCATTGGTCTGTTACAAGAAAAACATTGAAAATTATAAACTTTGGCTATAATGCTACAGACAAGTACCAAGTGTACCCGTCTATATTCAGAAGAGTACCTGATCGTCTGAAAACTCTGTAATAGAGCTGGGCGATATTTCGGTATTTCGATATAAAACCGCCACGGAAATAAAAATCGTGAAAAATACCGTCTTCAGAAAAATATCGAAAAACCGAACATACCGCGATATATCGTGGTTTTGATTTTTCTGGATGATATTTTACATAAATATTGAACAAAATGTTTTTTTTATTATGTTATTTACGATATTTTATTGCTATTATGAAAAAATACTGCTATAAACTCCCGAGTATTCATTCCACAAAGTTTGCAAATGCCGATGCGGAGCTTTATTTACGTCACATGACTTCTCGTCCACCTTTCCACCGGTTAGAATTATCCCTGTTTCGGCTCAATTTCTATACATCGTGACAAATGGTAAAGACCGATACTTTGATTTTCGAAAGAAATCATTGATTTTAAATTGTATTAAATTTCAATAAAGCAGAAATATAAATAATGCCAATTATGTTGGGAGTTCCGGTAGACAAGACTGATTATCATTCAGTGTCGGACGTGTCATGGCGGTCGTGATCCATGAAATAAATATTTGACGAAAACAATGGACACTTTTTGACATAGTACTTATGTTTTGTAGTTTTATTTAGTACCCTTTAGTGTATAGTGCATTTTCAAGAAGGTATACTCTTGAATGGGAAAGAACGAGTTTGCAAGAGTAAACAAAGTCCAATCGTACCCGTAGCTATAGAAATATGCTCAGCCGAAAGAACACAGACTTTTTTATGTTGTTTGGGCCTCCTTCATTCGAAATATTTTTAATTTTAATAAAATATTATAATTAATATTTTGAATATTAAAATTGTAATAAAAAACTTTAGAAAGTTTTCATGGCTATTGAATTAATGTTTTGTTCATTTGGTACTGTGTATGCTAAAATAATATTGACAAGAAATAATAATATTGAGGGGTATTTCCAATTTTTTATGCATGTTTATTTACATTTAAAAAGTGATAAACTGAAAGTATTGACCTTTTATAAAATATCGCGATATAGTGATTATATCGCGATATTTTCAAAAAATATCGCAATATCTGTTTCTAGGTATATCGCCCAGCTCTACTCTGTAATAGTACCAAACTTCCTGTTACTGACTTTATAGGACTACATTATTTATAGTCTATAAAAGGAAACTTCACAAAAATGAATTGAAATAAATTCTAATGTCTATTAACACTCCACCAAGGTCAAAGGGTTATTTTTCAACTACATGTTCAATTCCTGAGAGCAAACTTTACAAGGATACCAGCAATGGAATTCCAGCTGTCATGGCTTCCTTTTTGGGGTCATACCAAGCATCCATTGCTGAACTGAATGACAAGAACACTTTTTCCTGTCACCCCTCAGGCTACAAATTTGAAATGACTGTAAAATAAAGTAATTTGATACTAAAATCAAAACCCAGAAAGTAAAATAAGTACACAGATTAATAGTTAAATAGAAATACCTTTTGTAACATTTTCTCCATCTCAGAACTATGCGTTTTCTGTAATTCTAATCTTTGCTGCTCACTATCTGTTCTCATTCTAGTTATCTAAAATTACCATATATACAATCACAACATACAGTATTATTATTCATATCAACATCAAATTTTCTGTTGGGATTTCATTGTCCCTAAAAATATCCCTGCAGGTGCATAAAGGCTGCCTTAAAGTACATGATACCCATTAAGGCACTTTTAAGTTGAATATTTTATACACAGTTTATTAATAAATTCATAATCCATGAACTAATGTGGATTAAGCTGAGAAATTAAATTTTTTTCAAAAACTGCAAATAACAATTATCAGCTCAAAGTTGTTTTCATCAATTTTGAATTAACCAGAGAAGAGCTTTGGTTTATAAGGATTAAATAATTACCTCTAACTCATGGTCTCTTTGCATCTTTTGTTTTTCTTCTTCACGTAATAATCCCAGTTCCACGAGTTGTTGTTTACGTAGCTGATTGGATTGTACTAATTCTTCTCTTAATTCTCTAAGTTGTGTTTCTAACTCTCGCATGGTCTATAATCAATGTGAAATATATAATCTAACAACAAAGTTTCTTAAAGAAAATACAGACTTTCTGTAAATGCACATAAAAATGTACTTTTATCAAAAGAAATATTAACCCATAAATTATTACAATCAACCAATGCTCTTAAGATACATGGCTATCTGAAGTTCCCATTAATTTTATAGATTCGAAAACATGATCTTTTCCAGCTACAAAATGTCAGACACTAATGAACTAATACCTGACATTGTGCCAGACATGTTCTATAAATATTTTTTAAAAAGATAGATTGCCAGGCAATGAAAGGCAAGCATGCGCTTCCCCATACACAGTTGTCACTAAAAAAGAATATCATCAGGACTTGGAAAATCAGAAATCACTGGATGAAAGATTACCATACACAACCTAATGACTAAAATACAAATTTCCACTGTTTATTAGGCACTTTCAAAATAAAATTATTTTTTTAGTAATGCTCCATACTAACCTTGTTATCTTTGTCTTGTCTTTCTCGTGATTTCATCTCTAAACAATTTAATTCAGCTTTATGGGCTTCTTTTATATTATCTAAATCTTTCTCATGATCAGATAAAATATAATCTTTCTGGATGTGAAAATCTCTCAGAAGTTGTGTTTTATCATTATCAAAAAATATCTTTATTTCAGCCAACTTGAAAACAAAATAAATTCAAAATTATATGACAATTGGGAAAATTCTATAAGAACGAGAGAGATTAATGAGCACTCATACAAAAACTTGTTTTTTCCAGGACATACATATGGTATAATTCAATGTCATTATTTGCTTGTGCACAGAACAGTTTAGCAATGGGAGACAAAGAAAATAAATTAGCCAAGGAACTCAATTCAAAGGATTGAGATAACGAATTTGTATATGACAGGTCTTATGATTTACAATGCACTTGAACACCACCAGCTCTGCAACCCCATCCCCAAAATAATCTAAAATAATAACCTCTTTATCATGCTGAAACTTTTCTTCTTCTAATTCATGAGCAAATTCTTGAGCCTGTTTCTCTCTACTTAGTTTAGATTTGTGCAGATCTGATTGTACTTTATTCATCTGAAAATATTAAAACAACATAACCTCATAATAATGGTACAGTGTTAAATTCCATACATTAAAATTGACAGTTAAGATTCTAAATAATCATAAACTTGAAAATATGTCTGAACTATCGGGAAATATGTTTCTTTTAAAACACATACTTGAAGTGAAGCTTTTTTGAATGTCAAGATGAAAACCATTTTGAATATTATTACTGATAATAATCAATCACTACCTGTTCTTTCATTTCATCATGCATTCTTGTTTGATTTTTTTCCACTTGTAATTTAAATTCTTCTAGAGCTCTATCAGCTTGAGCCGCTTGTTCATGATTTTGTTCCCTCAGTCGATTTAATTCTTGTTCTTTATCACTAGAAATGAAATTTAAAATTCTTTTAGTGAACAGCAGGGTTAGGGCATGTTACATAATTAGTAAATAGTATCAACATAGAGTTAGATCAGTATTACACATTTAGTAACTAGTATCAATATTGGATTAGGGCATTTTACACATGCCAATTACCTTATGCCTGGATAAACCTGTCTATAACCCTTGGGTAACCGGAGTGACAACTTCCAGCTAAACGTTTTTTTATGTTTACTGTTTGCAAAAGTTTACAAACGGCATTGAATATCAGGAGTCAGGACATTCAATGATACATTGAAGTTCAGACCCATCCTTTAATTGTATAAATAATAGCCAAGTTAGCTTTGTTTGACAAGTTAGCTTGGTTTGATATACTAGTTTGAATCTTGTTTACAGTTTGTATGATGCTGAAATTAAAAACAAAGTTTCACTTACTGAAGTGTGTTTTCTAATCTTTTGATTTTTTTCTCTGACAATTGTTCTGATTGTTCAAATTCCTTTTTGAGACTCCGAATCTGCAAAACCAATACAAAATTTAACATACACTAGAATTTCGTGTTAAATCATTATCATGTTTTGAAATGAAACTTTAAATAAAAGCATTGATCAGTAAAATATATATTTATAGAGCTTATTAATTACAGAACTTTGTTGACATAAAATGTCTTAATATAAACATAGAAAGTTTATATTACCTACCTGCTTATCATGTAGACTCTCTAAATGCATTTTATCTTGTTGATACGTGTGTTCTTGTTCCTAAACAAAATTAAATCAATCAATATATTTCAAAAATAAATTTATACTATCGAAATGTACAAGACTTGGTTATTGTGTTCAAGAGATGTACTATACTTGGTTTTTCAGCATTATTGTCAAATACTGACACTATCACAAAACCCACCCACCTATTTTTTTGATCCCAAATATATACACATCAAAGAAAGACTTTTTTATATTATGTAGTAATCTAGCAAGAGAAAGAAATGAGGTTTAACGTCCACTCAACACAAACTAGGTAATTTCAGGTATAACATATGGTTCAAATTTATTTCAATAATTTCCTTGTGCATAGGGGTCATCAGCAGTGGGAGGAAACCAGGACCTGGAGAAAACCACTCAACTTGACTCAATGACAGACCTTAAGATCTAAGGTGCATGCGTTAACCATTTGACCCCCCCCCACATGAAATTATGGATTAGAATGAAAGCTCTAAGCTAATTTTATCATTAATTTGGTGATGAGCAAATTAAATATTAATAAACTGAACAATTTACAACTTTTATTGGATAAATAATTCAACCGATTTGAGAAATGTCTAATAATATTATCTACCCTTAATTGTCTGTGATTTGATTCTTCGGTATCTTTTAATGTTTTCTTGAGCTGTTCAACATTTTGTTCTAATTCTGATATTGCCTCTGTATTCTAAAATATACCATATTTATATATAATTTAACAGTGATCAGATGTAGTACAATCAACTGATTAATTAATGGAGATTCCTAATGACTAACCAATCTGTAATGTTATTATGAATTATCGGAAAGTGTGTGAAAAAGTCAACAATCTTGTCTTAACAAACATCCTAATACTATGAAATTGCTTACCCAGAAAAATAATACAAGGTTGGATTGAAACACTGCATTACTTAGTGCCTGATAGAAATGATTCATATAGACTTGTGATGTAAAATTGACATTAAAAAAATTTGTGAAAAATTAAACGGAGGGACCTCACACCCCCTATTTTCCTAGTTGTGCTATCACAGGAGATGTGGCTCAATTGTAGCCAATTATGATCGGTTGATTACCTTTGATGATGATAAACTTTGTTCTTGTTTTATATACTGTAAACTAGCTTCCGTTTTACTTTTTAAACTCCTTACTTCTTGTTTGTGTGTGTCTATTAAATGTTTATATTCACTATCTAAATGACGGAATCTGAAATAAGGATGTAACAGAAAGGAGATCAAAGACAAAAGCTAAAGATAGGTTGCCAGGCAACGAAACATACGCCCACAGCAGCTAAATCGTCCGGGCAGTCAACAAGGGTTGTCGCATATTTTTACTTTTTTTTGGTAATGAATCATTTATAATACACTAAAATCTGAGTAACAACTCATTATGTAATTATCTGAAAATCATTAGAATTTGTTTGCTTTTTATAAAGTTTTGCCCCAAGCTAACAATTAGTAAGCTTATAGGAAACATTTAACATCATGGATTTAGCTGTTCAGTTATCAAAATTCACTGAAAATCAAAATACTTGTTCGTTTCAACACCTTAAACTCTGTGTATCAATCTGAAGTCAATCGGATGATAAGTTTGGCATCTACAGTGCCACAAGGTTTTTTGAAGTGATCAAGGGAGATAACTCTGGAAGTTATTTGAAATCAATGAAAATCAGCAGGCTTCTTCGTCTTTTGACCTTAAACACTGTGTATAAATTTAAAGTCAATCGGATATTAACTTAGGCTTTTAGAGCGTCCACAAGATATTTTGAAGTGATCAAAGGAGATAACTCTGGCACTAATTATCGGAAATCGCTGAAAATCAATAGGCTTCTTCGTCTTATGACCTTAAACACTGGGTATAAATTTAAAGTCAATCGGATATTAACTTTGGCTTTAAGAGCGTCCACAAGATTTTTTGAAGTGATCAAGGGCCTTAACTCTGACATTAATTATCGGAAATCGCTGAAAATCAATAGGCTTCTTCGTCTTATGACCTTAAACACTGTGTATAAATTTAAAGTCAATTGGATATTAACTTTGACTTTTAGAGCGTCCACAAGATTTTTTGAAGTGATCAAGGGCCATAACTCTGGCACTAATTATCGGAAATTGCTGAAAATCAATAAGCTTCTTCGTCTTATGACCTTAAACACTGCATATAAATTTAAAGTCAATCGGATATTAACTTTGGCTTTTAGGGCATTCACAAGATTTTTTGAAGTGATCAAGGGCCATAACTCTGGCACTAATTATTGGAAATCGCTGAAAATCAATAGGCTTCTTCGTCTTATGACCTTAAACACTGTGTATAAATTTAAAGTCAATCGGATATTAACTTTGGTCTTTCAGAGCGTCCACAAGATTTTTTGAAGTGATCAAGGGCCATAACTCTGGCACTAATTATCGGAAATCGCTGAAAATCAATAGGCTTCTTTGTCTTATGACCTTAAACACTGTGTATAAATTTAAAGCCAATCGGATATTAACTTTGGCCTCTAGAGCATCCACAAGATTTTTTGAAGTGATCAAGGGCCATAACTCTGGCACTAATTATCGGAAATCGCTGAAAATCAATAGGCTTCTTCGTCTTATGACCTTAAACACTGTGTATAAATTTAAAGCCAATCGGATATTAACTTTAGCCTCTAGAGCGTCCACAAGATTTTTTGAAGTCGTCAAGGGCCATAACTCTGGTAGTTATTATCGGAAATCGCTGAAAAACAATAGGCTTCTTCGTCTCATGACCTTAAACACTGTGTATAAATTTAAAGTCAATCGGATATTAACTTTAGCCTCTAGAGCGTCCACAAGCAATTGTGGACGCCGGACCGACGGACGGACGGACGGACGGACGGACGGACCGACGGACGGACGGGGGCGACGACAATATACGACCACATTTCAATGTGGGCGTATAAAAACAATCATATCCAAAACAAAATTCAAAATTTTCTGAAAAGGAAGATCAGTTTGCATACATTATCTTATCACGCCAACTATCTCTACCAAATTGTTTAGTAAGTTTACAAATTATAATTGTTTTGCCCTTTTAACTGTAAATCCGACTACCTTTATAGTGTTCTGTGTTAAGAAAATGAGAACCAAAGATTATAGGAAAATCAAGTCTGAAATACATATCAAAAGCAAAACATGTTAGAAAATCTCAGATTACCCATTCTGAAAGCTCTTATGTTTTACCTGTCTTTAGAGTCTTCTAAATTTGCTGATAATCTATCAACTTTTATCTGTAATTCATTCTTCTCTTTTTCTATAATTACTCGTTGTTTGACTGTATTATCAACCTCCGTTGTTAACATCTGAACACGATTTTCTAATTCTTTAATAATGTTAGACTGAAAAATATCACTATTTAGAATATAAGTCTTGAAGTAGAACAATTACAGTGATGATGCAGCATTTGCATTTTTGGCTAAAATATCAAATTAGTCATGGCTTAATCCACTCAAATATGCACTCAGATTGATTAATTATTTAACATTTAATCAAGAAAACAAAATCAGAATACCAAAGCTATGTAATCTCCAGGCTAAGATTCAATCACATTTAAATTTTCTGGACACAAAGGTGAACAGCTTATTAATTAGCAGGTAAAAAAGATTGATGAAATTTCAATTTCAAATATCACTGTAAACAATGAACGGAATTGAACTATTTTTGGACTGATATTACTATCAGAGATTACTCCTTCATCATATTGTAGTTTTCAAGTGATTCTTAGTGCCAAAATGATAAAAATTAACAGAAAGGAAAATAAATTACCGTTGAAGTGGTTTGTTGACCATATTCTTTCTCCATTCTTCGCAACTTCACGTCAGTTTCCTCCAAAACCGTTTGTACATTTCTAGAGTGATGATTCTGCATTTCAAACTTTTCTTGTTCAAATTCATGTAACAAATCATGAAGCTATAAGAAATATTGTATTATTATCATACTTGATTTATACACAGCAAAAATTATACATGATAAAACACCATTACCTAATCGTATATAAAACATTATGTAGGTACAGATGGAAATGTACTTGATTCCAGAAAAATGATATATCGTTGTCTGCCTTTGACTTTATTTCCAACAGAAAATGAAACATAAAAATTTATTTAGTCTGCTATATCGCTTTCCTCAGAATCAGAATTCAAGATTTCCGATAAATAAAAGTTCAACTTGTAAAATTGAAGTAGTTGTCCCTAATCTGTGGTTAAATACTTCATAAATCTATATCAATCCACAATTCAGTAAAATTTCCCAGATAATATGTTTACTTTACCTTTTTCTCGTATTGAAGTTTTTTTGATTGCTCAGTGTCTTCCACCATTTTCTTTAATTCTGACACCTGTTTTTCTTTTGATTCTCTCACCACATTGGATTCTTTTACAACAGTTTGTACTATATGTTACAACATAAACGTATGATTATCATTTCTCATATCCCTTGATTTGTCACATTAATTCTATCAAACAATTATTATTGTTTGACAAACTTCAAATAAATGTACGACTAAAGAATAATTCATTTCAGAAAATTTTTAACATGATAAGATGAGTTCTGGTGTTATAAAGAACTGTTGTATTAATCTTTCAGTAAAATTTAACTAAATTAAGAAGATTAAAAGAATACATGTTGTTGTTGTATTTACCTTTTTTATCTAGTTTTGCTACAACATCTTCTAATTCTTTTACTTTTTCGTTATATTCTGATTTAAGATCTTCTACCTCTAAATTTTTCCTATCAATAACCTGAAGAATAATTTGCTTTGTAAATTCATATAAAACAAATACCCTTTTTTCACACCTGACAACTCACGTTTTTCTTCATCCACCAAAGAGCCGTAAGATTTCTTTGCACAAACTACAATAACATCAGGATTATTGTTTAATCAGCTTTAACTATCCTGCTTTGATCGTTGCCATTTCTAATATTTTCCAATAAAAGACTAGTTTGTCGATTGGCACTGTCTTCTATCGGAAGCTTGTCGAACAATGCATGTCAATGGGCAGATTGTGACCTAACATTAAAAATTTTGTAACGAAAATATTTTCTTTGGCATTTGAATATTACAGCATATTCCTTTTTTAAAAAATATATTACCTTTACTGGAAATGATACTTATCAAAGAACCGGAAGCGCAACTAATGTTTTATGTTTCGAGTTGGTTATTTTATTTTTAAAATTTCTGAATCGTAAAACTACAATAACTTCATTAAACTTACCTTCTGAACATAGCTATCATGCTTTTGTTTTAATCTAACTTTTTCTTCGTGGAAATTAGCTTCTAACATCTTAATCCTTGTCTCAATCTATAACACGATAATAAAAGATTATATTTACTTGATAACAAGCAGTATGAAACAATACCTGTCTACCGACCCCTAAAAACTTGGCAATGCATGCCTGTATAAGAGATTAATTGTGCAAATACGTTTCTGTGTATAAATAATCCAAATACATATAAATGAAATAAATTCAAAGTGTAACTAAATTTTTACAAATTGTTCTGTAAACAGAGTACCAATTGAACATCTCAGAGTTCATATAAGTCTACAAAGCCGCATATTTAACTCAATTATTAACGGAATCCCATAAAACATGAACAGAAACTGTAACTTTACCATATACATCAGTGTATCAAATTTCAATCAAATATCTTAAAGATAAATGAAAGCCTTTATTCCTATTTGGTAAACCGATAGGGGAATCAAATAATGATTTATTTGACAAAATATTGAAAACGTGCAGAAAATGAAAAACTTCAGAAAACGCAAAAATTAAAATCTACAATGTTTTCTTACCTCTGATGTATGTAATGAAAATTGTTCATCAGGATAGGGGGTAACTAAAAAAAAAAACAAGTTATAAATATATCATTATTATATTATTTAGAAGGAATCACATAGCTTGTTTTTTCTGTGATATGACGAAGCAAGCTGCTCACCTTTTGGATAAAGTGTAGATGTAACATGACTATGATGACTATATGGTCTTGACCAATCACTATCATTTACCTAAAATAACATATTAAATAATTAACAGACTGTTCAAAGCACATGCATGTAAAAATAGGACGCCAAATATAAAGCATATCAAGATGAATGAGAGGGAAATCTGAAAAATTGGTAAAATTGTTTTGTTTGCAAATCAGAAAATGACAAATCGATCATACTACAGTAGTTGACTTAAACAACTCAGTTCATCAGCAGAACAAGAAGTTTGTTTAACAGCAATCCAGTTGGTGACTGGAAAAACTTAGACTTTTACATTGTATATAGTGAGTTGTAGTGTGTTTTAAATTGAATTTTATACTTGTGTGTCAAAACGACATCTACTAGTTAACCTGCAATGATGTCTGGATCACTCAGAAAATATTTGAATAATGAGTTCACCTGAGGAATATTTCTTCTAGTAGGTGATTTACTTCTTGGTCTAACATCTACAATAAAAAGAAATATAAATGCATATATTTGATTTAATACATCATTAACTGCTGCCCTAAAATAATCCACACTTGCAACTACTGGTATCAAAAGAAACAGAAAATGAAAATTTGTAAAGTCTATTCACAGTTGTCCTTATGAAGTTGCTAATTGTATTGAATGTAACTCACCAAATTTTCGATGCTCTCTATTTGATGGGGAATGCGTTGGTGAAGATTTTGTATCAAGACACAAATCATCCTGTAGAAAGATACAAATACATAATACATTCCACCAATACATAGGCCTACTATTAATTAAGCTACAATTATTTCAAAGAGAAAACAAGATATCTTATTTCAATAATTCACTTGCCCGTCTTTAGACGACAGGAGAATCCAGAGAAAACTCCAAATGTTAGGTAGACAACACTACTCCATGCCACATACAGACGTTTAATTCCCTAGTATTCTATTCATAAACATTTAGGTGACATGTCCGAATGAAGGACTTAAATATTCTAATCATAAACATTTAGGTGACATATCTGAATGAAAGACTTGAATGACACACCCTAATATCTATAGCACATATGTAAGCCACCTAACTGCCTGTCTAAAGAGAAGAAATGAGATTTATTAAACAGGGAAAACTGGTGTAATTGGTATAAAATTAAATGTTAATATCTTACTAGAGCAAATGGCAGAGATTGTTCATCTCTATTTGGTAATGATAAATGGTGATGGCTATCTAATGATGAAACACCAAGACTATTGGTTGATCTGTAATACAATAAGTTTATAGATTATATCAATTAAGGCATTATCAATCAGAAAAAAAATTGAAAAATGATGTTTTTTCTTTTCCCTTTTTTTATGATAATTACTAATGAATGAAGAAATCACTTTACTATGACAATCTGTTTCTTAACAAAATACACTTCATATGTGCGTTCTGATATCTTGATACAAGCATAGGCATGAGTTTCCTAAAATTGTGTGACCTCTATGAGTTCATGCAAGTCTAGAGTCCAAGTACATAAATGTACATTTCATAATTATAAGATATTGAACATGGATCATATAAAGATTTTCAGTTGTGACTGTAAATTTCATTTCAATTTGAACAAAATAATTAAAACAAAACTTTGAACACCATGCACAATCACTGAAATAAACTTCAACTTAGCATGCTAAGTAGAGATTGATTTCCATGCCTTCGCCTAGGAGAGTAGAAAACAGCATAAAACCTTTGTTTGATATCACGACTAGTTAGAAATGTTGAGGTAGCAGTTGGTTCCCAGAACGCTGATTTATGAAATAATGATGATCCAACAGAATGAGTCAGTTCTCCTGATACCCAGTCTGGTGTTTTGTCCTGAAATACAAGATAGCATAAATATTAATCAGTTTTACAGACAAGGAAACCCATAAATGCCAATGGGACTGAAATATTTCTTTTGATTTGACTTTGCAACAGTTGGTTCTGGAAAAGTATTTTAACTAAATTGTGTTCCGTTTGGTACAAATAAAAGTTAGTCAAGCTGTATGCCACTTGTGGCCATGTGCATAGAATTATTACGAGATACAGGCAAAGAACATAACAGAATCAAATCATAAAAAAAGAGTTGATGTCATTAGGATAAAGTTCAGATATGAGACACGAAACATGATCTAAATTCCTTTCTATATTTCAAGAACACATTGAACAAAAAGATAGGTTGCCAGGCAATGAAACTGAAACACACCCACGGCAGCTAGGTCATCTGGCCAGTCAACAAGGGTTGTTGCATATTTTTCTTTTGTCAGTAATGGGAACATTTACAACACATGAAAATCTGACCATTAAATAACCCATCACATTAAGTAATTATCAGATATCCTTAAAAATAAATAGGCTTTTTGATCATATGACCTTTGTATAAATTAAAAGTCAATCTGATATTAATTTCTCCCTCAAAAGCGTCCACAAGATATTTCAAAGTGATCAAGGGCTATAACTCTTGCAGTAATTATCAGAAATCGTCTTATGACCATAAACACTGTGTATAAATTTCAAGTCAATTGGATGTTAACTTTAGCCTCTAGAGCTATACAAGATTTTTGAAAGAGTCATGGGCCAGTAATTATCAGAAATAGTTGAAAGTCAATAGGCTTCTTCATCTCAAGACCTTAAACATTGTATATAAATTTAAAGTCAATCGGATATTAACTTTTGTCTGTAGAACAGCCACAAGATTTTTCAAAGTCATCAAGGACCATAACTCTGACAGTGATAGTAGGAAATCACTGAAAATCAGACAGATTTTCGTCGCATGACCTTTTACACTACCAGTAAGTATAAATTTAATTAAATATCAATCGAATTTTGTCTTTAGCCTCTAAGACTATAGACCGGACACTGGACCAGAGACATTATACAACCACATTTCAAAGTATAAAAATTAATAAAATAAAATCACAACAAACCAAAATATTTTGCAGTGGGGTTTAGCCACATAATGTTAATGATTAAAACAAAAAAAAAGATATGATGAAAAAACTCTATACACAGAAATACATACCTCTTCTAAATTCATAGGATCGTCAAAATATATTGACTGAAAAAAATGTCCAATTGTTAGAGCTTAGAAATGTTAACTCATTAAATTTACTAATCAGCATTACTAATAAGGTCTACTCAAAACTAAAAAAATAAAATGGCACTACTCTAATGAACCCAATGTGTTAGCTAGTAAATAATCACTAGAAAATCCAATTTTCATTTTAAAAAAACTAAGTTATCATCTATAACAATGTCAAGGTATTACAACATAGGTAATAGGTCACTGTCGGATATTACCATCTGAATGCAGCTTGTTAACAAACATGCATAGCTTACTAATTGCACTGCACTTGATGCAAATTAAACCATCAAAGCAAACTAAGACTATCCACCATACTCTTTAATGTTCTCTTAAGTCTGATATATCTTAAAACATATTTTTCTACCAAGTGAATGATTATGTTGACTTATGTAGCTAAGGTTGCAGACATATGTCATAATTCCTTGACAATAAGAAAATGCATCAAAGATTAGAAAGCTGATATTTCAGCAAAGCTAACTGAAACATAAATGACTTTGCTATTCAGGAAACTAGCACTTAAGATTTGCAATACCAGTAATTGATTTTAAATTTACCATATAAGTAGGTAATGTTCGCAAACTTCCTTCTTCAGGTTTTAAATCAAATGGTGACTCTAAAGTTCCTCTTCGAAGCATTCTTAACATCAGTTGTGAATAAAGATTACGATTTTTTCTGAAATATAATAAGCATGATAAAATTTAAGACAAAGTTTAATTTTTGAAAGACATTTTCTTGAATCAGACTTACTGATATTACTCAGTGGAATTAATGACTTTAAAGTTTAAAGTGAGAGTCTTCATCAGTTTGGATCACAAAAGTAAAGAATTATTTAAGACAAAATACCTGCTGGATAATCCAGACGATGGTGGTTCACACAACTTTTTAATCCAGACTGCACATCTTTGGCGATCTAAATATAATTAT
Organism: Patella ulyssiponensis; assembly: GCA_963678685.1. NCBI lineage: Eukaryota > Metazoa > Mollusca > Gastropoda > Patellidae > Patella > Patella ulyssiponensis. The sequence continues at coordinate 79,195,256 of OY783226.1, read as the reverse complement.
GAAAGAGACAATGATTAAATCAGTTCAGCATTTGTAGAAACATGGATTTCAAGGTTCATACCCACTTATATCAATAAATGCCATGTGAAATCTAGGATGTCTCTGTTCATTAGTTAATCTCTTGGTTTAGTTAATCTGTTGGACAAATAAATGATTACCTTGTTGATTGGCATCTGGTCATAAGGTGCAATATTAAGAGTTTTACTTAGACCTATCTTTATTACATGACTGACCATTCAAGATCATTACTGTGTGACTTTAAATGAAATCTGTTTGCGTAAATACAGTGTAAGTTTAAGCTCACAGCTTTAATGAAATAAAATGAAATGGGGATTAACAACCTACTGTTCAACTGGGCTAATGAAGACGGGTATACGCCATACAGTGCGCTAAGCACATTTATGTACATGCCAATGTGTACCCTGGATCTTGTTTTTTCGTGCCATCCAAAAGCCTGATGAACTTTCTGGACCAACACCGGGATAGAGCCTGCACCCTCCAGACTAGCAATCCAGCAGCTTACTCACTTATCCACCATGACTCGCTCACAGCTTAAATATGGCATTCCCATAAAATACGATTAGTAAGCTTACCTTTTTTTTCTGGCAGTTTTAAAACATATGGTTTCATATCTACTAAAATTTTGTCAAACTCAGTGTCAAGCTGTTCACTGGTCATAGTTTGACTTTCCATACTGACTAAATGAATGACTGTTGCAAATTTCAGATAAAATATGAACCTATTGAAAAGAAAAAGTACACGAGTGACAAGGCTAAAATTATGTTGACAGGTCAAGATAAAAAAAAAAAAATTACATGTAAGACAAAAACCTAATACAAAATTATGAGGAATTAACAATAAAAGTTATTCAGATTGAATTGGTAGACTATTTTTGTATTGTCTGACTGCCTTTTTGCTTCATTTAAAATCTTAAGAATTATAAAATTATTAATATATAAATAATTTAATTTAAACAGAAAATATATTGTGCATGTAAGGTAAGAACCAAGATGTATATATCTACATATTGATAATATCCAGACTTGTCACTAATCAGTGTAATCACTAACCTATAATTCTCCTTATCTGTAGCCTAGTATAATTAGTGACATGTGCAGATACAATGGCATTTCATAAACAAAGCAATAAAACATATATCCAGTTTCACTTAGATTCAAAATCATGGTGTTTGTGCTTTATGATGAGCATCTCTCTAGTGATGTAATTACCCTAGCAAGCAAATCAAATAACATTACCAATCATCTACTTATTTTTACAAACCTCAAAAGGCTGAATTGCTTTTGTAAGAATGGGGCAATAGTATGAATAATGATGAGCTGTGATTGACTGATCCAAAGTCCAAATCATAACCCTATTTTAAAGAAAAGAAGCCAAAATTCAATAAGCCATAGTCAATCTAATTAGGTAAAATTAAATTAAACTAATGAATTTACGTTCCGGGTTTTTTTTCAAGTGATAACACTGTATTGTAATCTAACCATTTTTCTACCAAAGGTGTGCAATAATAAATCAACCAATCCCCTACATAGAAATATTGAATTAATAATGTTTCATTTAATCTATTTATTCATCAAGTATCCACTGCTCAATATGTTCTTTGTGGAGGCCTTTAGTTTACTCTTTTATAGGTTTCACTTCCTACAAGTCCTTCTTTACGCAGTTGCTTTTGTAACAAATTGTATCCGCTCTGCTCTCAACTTTGTTTCTGACGCATGCTCTACACAATTAATGTGAAAATAACGCTTTTCCCCCCATCTTGGTTCTATGGCTATTTTTCACCATGATTCTTCTATTTTATAGATTTTATGTAATAATTGTTCATGCATGGTGCATAAAATTTTTTTAGAGGTATCAAATACCAAGTTTTGTCCCTTAAAATGGGCTTAATTGATGTACAGCACAAATTTTCATTTGATAATGGCGGACCAATTCAAATGAATGTTTGTTCATGTTTTTGTATCTACATGAAAACATAATCTTTAAGTGGCATTTAGTGATCGGTAAACACATTAACAGAACACAGTTTTTATGGGTTACAATCACTAGTTTTATTCTAAAAGCACGACGTTTCGACATTGTGCTTGATAACGATAAGAGGATACTTGTCAGAACGTCGTGCTTTTAGAATAAAACTAGTGATTGTAACCCATAAAAACTGTGTTCTGTTACATGAAAACAGTGTTGGATTTTTATGAATTTGTGTTCGATGTGGCAAGAAATGATTCCTTTGGCGATCCAAGAAGAATCATGGTGAAACATAGACAAAAGGATTCCTAATTAGCCTTAGACTTAGAACCGAGATGGGGGTAAAAGCCTTATTTTCACATTAGCTGTGTACAGCTAGTTCAGCTCTGAAGTAGGTCTAATTACACTCGCCCTATACATTCAGGAACTGTCTTATTGAATCCTTGTCGAAAATAAAATCGCTTAACAGTGTACGCCTTTCAGGAACAATGTAACTAAAGATCTTAGTGAGAAAATAAGACCTTCTTTACCTCACTAGAACCAGTATGAGCCACAAAACACGCTGTTAAAAATACGTCCCCGTCTTCTAACCGACTTCATTGAAATCTGAATATATGGTAATGCACAAATTACAAACTTGGCCATATAACATGAAGCAAAATTTAGGTAAGCCTGGGGGAGAAAAATTGAAATCTTTGAAAAATTGAGAATCTTATTTATTGCTTTGCCTAGCCCAATTACAATAATTTACAAATGAAATTTTTCAAAAATCACAATTTTTTCCCTTAGGCTTACAATAATTTACAAATGTGTCAGTAACGAGCTAAAGAGCAGAGCCAATCCATTACAATTCGTATAGTAAAGTAACGTCGGCAATCATGTTTGATACGAATCCTCTTTTCTATATAAGTATTTCCATCACTTTTACACCGAAAAACTAGCGGTTAGCTGTCCATACTGTGCCCAAATGGAACTTGCTACATGTACTTTCTATTAGGGTTAGGGTCAGGCATATATAAATAAGATTAAAACATATAAACTAAAACCTATAACTAGTACTACACAAAATGGGAGTAATGGGAGTCACATCAAACATGAATGCCATAATACTTGATACTTTCAAACAGGAAATTCTAGAAGACATTTCATACTACGTAAATTAAGCCCTAGAATGTCGCAGAATATAAATATAAACGATCAGATATGAATAATAAATTAAACTCAATCACTTAAACAATTGATCTTTCCTGTCACTAATGTCCTACTCTAAACATGTCAAAACAGAACATCAATTTCAACGAGTTCCTGTCTGCAGTAACACTGTACTGTAGTGAGGCTGATTACTGTAATCGAATCAAAGTGTCAATTCTATAAAATCTTTTGTGAAAATATGTAATTAATAAGGTACCTGACTTCTTCACTGATAAAAGTGCATGATGCTTCAATTTGTGAAACAGCTTTCACTTCTTTGAGATAAGTTTGACGTTCCGTTGTTTCAAAACAACCTCCATGCTAGTCCCGGTCACCTAGGTCATGTTCGAACTGTTAGTCTGGATCGGCGAAACAGCTGCGAAGGCTGACCTTAACGCATGCGTATTGTAATTTATGATTTCTGATAGCTTTAATAATAATATGAAGAATATTAAATAATTCATAGACAGGTGGTATAGTACCATACCACATGATGATTAAATCCGAACACTAGCAAACAAACAATGTCCTACCTTTAATTCGAAAGGGTAGAAAATTTTTTGCTCGCCATGCGTTCAGAAATCTTAAACACATTGCACATTAGGCTCGGTTTTCCGGGTGGCATCATCTTTCTCAGTTCAATTGAACTTGAACTTGATCATAAGATAACTTTTTATCTTTGACGGGTTTGATCTAGTTCTATTGTATTTTATGAAATACGCAAGTCACTGTACACGACTTTTCTAAGCAGGTGCAACAAGCGTTAACTATGGCGGAAACGGTTGGAAAGGTAATTATTGGGGCAGAATGGATATATACTAGGGCATAATCATTTTAGCCAGTGTTACTGAGTGTATTTTGACTATTTTTAAATGTTAGACTACCGGTACTAAGACTTTTAAATCTATTGAAAGTATTGTCTCCTGGCATGTCATAAAGTGTAGAGTAGTCCAAAATGTAGAACAGTGTGCGTTCTTCCACGTTATTCACAGCCATCAGGATTTTTCAACTATTTAATGCCAGCTGCCCAGGACCAAAGACCACTCGGACCAAGACCACTCGGAACAAAATGGAGACCACTCGGACTAAACAAAAAGACCACTCGGACCAAACAAAAAGACTACTCGTACCAAGTGTTTTAAAAGATAAATACTCGGATCGCTAATAATTTGTTGTTTTAATAAATTGTTTTTGTTTTAATATGCGACTTCTCGGATCGCAAATAAATTGTTGTTTTAATAAATTGTGTTTGTTTTAATATGAATATAAACTGTTGTTTTAATAAATTGTGTTTGTTTTAATATGAATATTATAAGTGGTATACTTACCCGTGGTATTTAATCATAATGAAGCACATCAAAGAAGATTAATTAACAAAAGAACGATAACTGAGTAGTGATTAATGCATTAGTACATGTGTTGATAATATACTCACCCGTGTATTACATCAAAAACTACAAAAAAAAAATATTTAATAAATTGTTGATGTAATAAATATGAGGGTGCAGGCTGTTTCGTAACCTGGCTGTTTCGTACTTAGTTCTTTCGTACCTCGTTTCGTACCTCAGATTGATTCGTACCTTTTCCTACGTGGTGTTGAAATAAAGTTGAAAGATGATTCGTACCTTTTTCTACGTTGTTGAAATAAAGTTGGAACATGATTCGTACCTCAGGTGGCTGCTTGTTGCGCGAATTGTATAAAAATTGCTGCTGAACCAGAATTAGAACCCCAAATTGCTTTGTACTTTTTTTAAATATGTTGAAAAAAATTTAAAAATATAAGTTGGCAAAAAAAACCAAACACTGCGATCTGCCTTTGTTGTTTATAATCTGGTGTTGATTACTGAACTCATCAGCGAGTGAGTTGTGATTCTTGACGATAATTGATTGGCGATGTTAAAGCGGTTAAAATATGTTAGGGAATATTCAAAATAAAAAAATATATTTTATAGATTGTTGATGTAATAAATATGAATATTGGCTAGATTTTGTATAGATTCTTTTATAGATTTATTTAACTTAGAATTTGTATTTTGTTTCTTTTTTGGGTTGGTCCGAGTGGTCTTCCAAATTAAATTGAATGGTCCGAGAGGCAACAAATATTGTTTTTTGGGGTTGGTCCGAGTGGTCTTTTGGGTTGGTCCGAGTGGTCTTTTGGGTTGGTCCCAGTGGTCTCCGTTTTGGTCTGAGTGGTCTTTTTTTTGGTCCGAGTGAACTTGGTCCGAGTGGTCTTTGGTCCAAGTGGTCCGGATACCGTATATAATAAACAAGTTATACGTGAGCAGTCTGTCAGGGAACATGGCACTGTGGAGGCCTTTACAGAATCTTACAGAATGTCCTGTTGTCCAGGGCAAAGGTATCATAATTGTCAGTTGCCAGGGCACCCAAACTAAGAGAACATAAATTTTTCTTGGATGAGATCATATGTAAGCGAATACCACAGGTAGTTTGGAATTAAAATAAGAGTAGGTAGTAGCCTAGGATGCACTGCCAATGTCCTGGCAAAAATTCTGTTATTACTATATTAGTATTAGGCTTGTTGGTGTATAAGTAAGATATGTTAAACCTGATTTCTTGGTAGTTTTCTGATTGTGTAATGTTTTTAATTGTGGATATTTATAGTAATCAAACTATTTATTGCTGGTCTAAACTATTACACCGGTTATGTTTTCTGGGATTTAATGTCCACTCAACACAAACTATGGACTTACGTACGATTCATTTTTTTTTTCAATAATTCAATTGCACATAGTGGTCTTTAACGGTGGGAGGAAACACAAACTCAAGACTAACGTATGGTTCAATTTAAAGTTCCAATAGCATTTTTTTAAGTTATATTTTTAAAATGTATTAAAATAAAGCCCTAAAATAGATTGAACCTATAAACAGTCCTACCTTGTTAAAGAATAATCCTATTAATCCTATAATTCACTATTGCCAGTTGAGAAATTGGCAAAAATATCATTTTCATCTTCAAATTCAAACGTTTGAAGATGGCCGTCCATGGAGAGGAATGGGAAAACAAGGGAGGTAATTGAGTAACTATTTCCTCAACCAGCCTGTGTCAGCCTTTTTAATGCCCAAAATATTTTGCCCATGATCGTATAATAGTGAGTTGACAACAACCTTTTGAGCAAAAGACATAGAAATAAGTATGTTTTGACTTTCTTAGAAAATATGAAATTGAAACTTTAATTTCAATAATTCACTTGGTCTTTCGCAGTGGGAGGAAACCGGAGGACCCAAAGAAAACCCACAAGGTTGGACGGGCGACTATACTCCTTGTCACCCTCATGTACAACCAGGGAAGCAAAACTACGCCAGTTAACTCAATTACAGACCTTCTGATACAACACAGACGCACAAACCATTCGCCCCTCCCCATTGAAATATGAATGTTCAAGATCTTTCATTTTATTTTATATGTTACAGACAATTACCTGTAAAGCTGCTGTAGCATGGGAGGCAAAGAAACCATTAGTTCTGGAAACAATTGAAGTTGACCCACCAAAAGCTGGTGAAGTTAGAATCAAGATTCTGGCTACAGGTGTTTGTCATACAGATGCATATACTCTAGATGGGTTTGACCCTGAAGGAATTTTTCCAGTTGTATTAGGACACGAAGGTGGTGGTATAGTAGAAAGTATTGGTGAAGGAGTCACATCTGTACAACCAGGTTTGTATTCTTTTCCTTCCAATTGAACATAGGTGCTTTCACCAAGTTTTCCTGATTTTACAGGGTTTCCATTGAGTCCTCAAATCAAATGCCAATGAATCATCTACACATGTTCGCTGAATTAAATAACATATAAGCTTAAGAAGTTTCTCTATTATTAGTTCAACAGGATAATTGGATTGATAACTAGGTTGATATCTTGTTTATTTTGTATATCTTTTAGGTGACCATGTTGTGCCACTGTATATACCTCAATGCTATGACTGCAAATTCTGCAGGAGTCCAAAAACTAATCTTTGCTCAAAAATTAGGTAAGTTATAAAAGGCTGTTAAAATCACAAAGCAACTTTCACAATGTCGAGCACAATTTCTGTACTAAAACAGTAATAGTATTATGATAAATTTGATTTATTAGCATCCAAACTATCTATGTTGTTATACATGTACAACCATATCTTATTACCCCTATCGGTCCATCGTTTGTGAGGTGTTGGATGGCCGATTGGTTAGTATGTGCGAGCTATATCATAAAGCCTGTCAATGAGTCAACTGGTGTGGTTTCGAATCCCAGGTTGTATGTGACAAGGAGTAGGCTCACCTGTCCAACCTCATGGGTTTTCTCCCGATCCTCCCACTGCTAAAGACCATATGTTAGTACCGAAATGACTTAGTTTGTTTCAAGTGGACGTTAAACCCCATTTATCTCTCTCTCTCCATCCTTTGGTCTAGCATTTAACCTCCCCTATTTCATGTGGACGCTCTGTAAGCAGATCTAAAGGGTCAATGACTCTGACAAAAAAATTGGAGGCACCAAGTTTATGTGGAGGGGACAGTATAACCCTATCTATTACTTTTACTTCCTCTACTTATTTTTTTAAGGGCTACACAAGGTAAAGGTGTAATGCCTGATGGGACATCAAGATTTAGATGTAAAGGAAAAGAGTTATTTCATTTTATGGGTACCAGTACATTTAGTGAATATACAGTTGTAGCAGAAGTGTCTGTCAGTAAGGTAAACATTCACCATATAATGTTCCCTGGCTCATGTGCTTATCACTGAATTAAATACATTGATTAACAAGCTGTGAAATGTCTAACTGTGCCATATTACTTGTAGAACTAATTTAAAGGCATTAATCTTATACTTATAGAGTAGTCCTGTGTTTCAGGTCAAATGCTTGTCGGGATCAAATTTTATAAGTGTATTCTTCAATAACTCGAGATGTGTGCTAATATAATCATTATGCTTTTGATAGTGAAATATGTTAAAAATTCACTAGGTATTGAGAAATCTAACTTCTCAGAAATGGTAAGGTACATGTAATTAATTACCCTGAGGTAGATTATAAAAAAGGTAGAATTATGTCAACAGTTTCAGTGTATTGGTTAGGCAACACATATAAAATAAGTTGTTTCTCGGTCACTGCCTGAGAAACAATATATATATTGTACAGTAGACATAAATACATCATAAGGAAAATTGATATAACATATTGCAGGTAGATGTTAATGCTCCATTAGATAAAGTATGTTTACTTGGTTGTGGAATATCTACTGGTTATGGTGCTGCCTTAAATACAGCTGGAGTAAGTATTATAGTTCAAGTACTTATCTAGTTTCTGAATAATGAATCCTCATTTGAAATTATTTGTGCAATTATTTAACATATCATGTATTTTATTCTATTCAATTTTAGTAAATTCAATGGCAACCATTTCTAGCCCTACTAAATCAACTTTTATTGTCCAAAACGTGTTAAAACCATTATTCAGAATTCATAGTACATGTACTTTGATATTTCTACATATAGGTAGAGCCTGGTTCCACATGTGCTGTATGGGGATTAGGAGCTGTAGGGTTAGCTGTTATTATGGGATGCAAGAAAGCTGGTGCAACTAGAATTATTGGTGTTGATATTAATGAAGACAAATTTGCAGTTGGTAAGTGTAAAAACATCACAGACAAATCATCTTATATTCATCCCATTTGCTCTTAAATGCCATGTTTTAGGATTGTCACTTGTTGACCTTTCTCTTGAATTCCATTTGATGACAGAAGTAATAGGAAAGGAAAAGTATTCATATTAGTGCTTATTTTTTCTATAATATTTAAATGTGTAAGGAAATTATAAAGTCTTATGTCTACTGGTATTAATATGATTGTAATCACCTTTTGTTTACAGCTAAAGAATTTGGAGCAACAGAATTTTTAAACCCAAAAGAATTTGAAAAACCAATTCAACAAGTTATTGTTGATAAAACTGATGGTGGATGCGATTATACCTTTGAATGTATTGGAAATGTTGGAACCATGGTAAATATCAAGACTATAAACAATATATGAAAATGCCAATGTATAAGCGAGACACGGGGTTTTAAGTCAGAAATTGTATTGGCATAGGCGTACGAGGCGGGGGGGCCGGGGGGGCACCGGCCCCCCCAAATATTTTCATGAAAAAAAAATAGAAATCTGAAAAGAGCTCAGAATTGTGAGATCGATCATTAGCCGAGGAGTTTTTGAAAATGGGGTGGGGGTAGGGGTATGGCCTTGTCGGGGAAGGCTATGATCTTGTCGGGAATGAATGCTCAGTTTGTCGGGAAGCGTCGCGCCGTCTGTCGGGTTTTGAATATTTCTAATAATATGGAAGAGGAAAGAAAGCAGTCCAGTCAATGATGAACACGTACGCCATCTGAATGGAACTAGCACGTACACATGGCCTTTCTCAGTTCTTGAGTACTGTGTTCCTGTATACTGGCATCCAACTCCGTGCACCGGACGAGCCCAGTGATAGAAGTGGGCAGCTGAAAATTTTCTTTAATAATAATTGATAAGGTTGTAATAATATTGTACCTTGTAGTCACATATAATATACATGTACGATGGCTCACTAGGCCGTAAATAATTCGATATTGAACCCTTTTCTTTGGTAATAAATATTCATAGGTGAATGTAAAGTGCCACTGGCAAGAATTATACAAAGATAATGTGCTCAACAACGCTTATAATATATGGTCATTCATATATTAAAAGTAGATAAAGTATATACAAGTCTTCTATACATCTGAGATCTGGATAAAAAATGTGAAGTCTCCTAAAATGAAAAATGTGGCAAAAGTAAATCGTTCGATTTGTTCTTGTTTTCGAAGTAATAGAGCTTGTATTTTAAAGATGACTTTTTACCAGTTTTTATGCTGCAACTGACATAATTTACTACCCACTCCAAATTACTAAAAAGTATTCGAAATGCCTGGAAATCGCGTCTTCGGCCGTCTGGTTTTCAAAATTTTCTAGGGGGAGGCCCCCAGACCCCCCGTCTTATTTTCGAAGTAATAGAGCTTGTATTTTAAAGATGACTTTTTACCAGTTTTTATGCTGCAACTGACATAATTTACTACCCACTCCAAATTACTAGAAAGTATTCGAAATGCCTGGAAATCGCGTCTTCGGCCGTCTGGTTTTCAAAAGTAATAGAGCTTGTATTTTAAAGATGACTTTTTACCAGTTTTTATGCTGCAACTGACATAATTTACTACCCACTCCAAATTACTAGAAAGTATTCGAAATGCCTGGAAATCGCGTCTTCGGCGGACTCTAAAGAAATATATTTGTCGGGAAAATATGCTGGCCCCCCCAAACAAGTTCGGCCTCGTACGCCTATGTGTATTGGGAATATTACCTAACTCATGATTATTTTTATTTGGATCAGCTCAAGAAGGTCAGCAAAGGCCCAGTTTGTGTCCCAAATCAAATTTATCAAAAGTGAACAACTATTTAAAAACAATGTAAAATATTTTGGCGTCAGTCAGTTATGTGAAAGTTGTGATGGTTAGTAAAATTTCCATACCAATGTGAATTAAAAAAAAGTATTTTTAGACCTGTTCAAATGGACTTTATATTATTTTTGCTACATTAAAATGATAATCTCATCATGCATACCAGACATCTTTTTACAGGTAGGCTACCGGCACAATAATAATAACCATATTATATTTTGTTTGATCTGTAGAGAGCTGCATTAGAAGCATGTCATAAAGGATGGGGTGTATCAGTTATTATTGGTGTAGCTGGTGCAGGACAAGAAATATCGACCAGACCATTTCAGTTAGTCACAGGAAGAGTGTGGAAAGGCTCAGCTTTTGGAGGTATGTAATTAATGTTGATTGGTCAACCTACTATGTATAATATTACCAGTACTTACAAGCATTTCATTATTGGCTGTAATATTTGTTTTAAACAAGTAGATTCTAACAGATAATTCAAAATATTGAAGAAATTTCATCTATAGATTTTAAACTATTTAGTGTTAGTTAAAACTTACCTGTAGATTTTAAAGCAAGTTAGACCTTTTTAATTTAGGTCAAAATAATGAATTGAATTGGGCTAATCTGTTGTAGTCTTTCAAAAAAATTATTATTTATAAATATATATCTTGTCACCCTAGGATGGAAAAGTCGTGAGAGTGTACCAAAATTAGTAGATGAGTATATGAACAAGATATTGAAAGTAGATGAATTTATTAGTTTTACTCTACCACTAGATAAAATCAACGAAGGTTTTGATTTGATGCATAGTGGGAAAAGGTTGGTGTAACTAAATGTTACAATTTCTTATTTTAGGGAATGTGGATTTTTATATGCCCACATTTAACACCTGTACATCCATACTGCAGTGAATACATAATTGCTTGTGAACTACATTTTCCATCCCATGAAACTTTGTATTAGATTTTTATGAGAAAGATTCATCAATTGTTCCTTGTGCTGTCACCCATGACATAGTGATAATAATGACCGAATTTAACGTCCCTCTGCTAACAAAGATAGGCATATGCCAAGCAGTGTGCTTTTAGGGAAATTTTGCACAGACATCAATTGAATTTCCTACCGTCTGGGTTTCTTTAACATACACATTATTGACCCTAAGGTGTACACAGGGTCTCAATTTTTCATGCCATTTTAATGACTAGATCATGTTCTTTGTAAGGCCCTCCGACAAGGGGAAACCATGCTGGAAAATAATGTGGAACTTTCTCAGCACATCCCATGATCAAACCTTGGACTTCCTGGTAAGTGAGCCAGCACCATGGTTACCCATAGTAATGATAAACACATTGTACGCAAATAGTGTAAAAGTATGTACATGTAATACCAAGGTTGTGGAGCGCCAAGAAGTCACAATTTTTAAATGATTTTGATGAAAAAGTATATCTTTATGACCCAAATATCTCAGCCCCTTATGATATTTAGGCATTATGGCCCCTGATTGTACAAAAATTTGCTTTTTTTTTTTAGCTTGCTTGCTATGTGCCTTTTTACATAATTATTGTATGCACTACTAGAGCTGTTAGCTAATATATTTGAAACATGCATAAATATTCCATTTTCCCCATTAAAAATGTGAAAATTCAATTTCTAATGAAATATTTGCTCTTTTTGCAGCATCCGTTCTGTCATCACATTATAAAAAAAGATGAAGAAAAACAGCTTTGGTTTTAGATGCTTTCATTTCTGGTGATTACGCTATTGTTATTGTGATGATTTAAGATAAAATAATCCAGATTATGATTATATAATTATATATCAGAAATATATTATACTGATTTGATATTCTTAAATCATCGTGTTAAATAAAGTCAAGCTTTATAAATATATACATCCAATTATGTTGTTATTATCTGGGCATTATACTATATAGTACTATATTTGTTAAACAATAAATTCTTTCTTAAGTATGTGAGTGTTTGTCTTAATATGTAATCTTTTGTTAAAAAGTTGTAAAATTTCATCAAGAAGTATGTAATCGTTTTCTGTTTGAATCCCAATATCGTGTTAAATAAAGTCAAGCTTTATAAATATATACATCCAATTATGTTGTTATTATCTGGGCATTATACTATATAGTACTATATTTGTTAAACAATAAATTCTTTCTTAAGTATGTGAGTGTTTGTCTTAATATGTAATCTTTTGTTAAAAAGTTGTAAAATTTCATAAAAAAGTATGTAATCGTTTTCTGTTTGAATCCCAATTGGGATTTTTTAAAAAATGTAAAGCTCCCGAGCAGGAAAACCTGAAGCAATTTAAAATTAAGGGTGAATCTGGTGTATACCTGGGGTTCACCTGGTAAGGTGGTAGAGTCCTACTTAGAGGTTTCAAGCATATTGTTTAGTTGTCCAATGCTCTATTAGTGTTGACACTTTAAAGATTTAGGATTTGCAAATATAGGTCACTCTCTTGAGAGTACTCCTTAAATTGGTGTGCTTTAAAAGTAGGTCTATCTCTGTTGTCAAATTTACATTATGTTGATCTCTAATCTATGTATAATATACTGCAAGACAATCTTAAAATGGCGATAAAACGAGGTCAAATAGATATAGGTACAGATAGCTTATCTCTAAAGATAAACTTTCAATGTAATATAATGGATTACATACACTGTTAATACACCTGTAAGCGGTTTAAAGATAGTCAGCAACAAACAGCTGGGAGGAAGCACACATTTTAATTCAGTATTATCTACAATATGGAAGACACGGTAGGAAAGGTAAAAAGCTTCATAAAACTGAAAATGATACCCAATTTCAAAGCCTGTAGCTACAATAAATCCACTGATGTGGCATTAAAGAAGAACTCCAGTCAATGACATTATTTTCATTATCCAATTTTAAAAAAAGTTTAGTAACTGCACAACCGAAATAAAAATCTTTTAAATTTTAATTAGCATATTGAGTGATAATGAAAACACAAATGCCAATGGCTGGACTTCTCTTTTAATTAAGAACAGTATTGAAGCGCACTGAATTGGTCAAAGAAAACCAGTTGATTGAAGCATAAAAACAAGGTTGTAGCCTACATCATTTCGTTCCTTTTCAAGGTAATAACATGTAGGGCTGCTGTAGCATGGAGTGTAAAACAGCCATTAGTTATAGAAACAATAGAAGTCGACCCACCAAAAGCTGGTGAAGTTAGAATTCAGATTCTGGCTACAGGAGTTTGTCGTACAGATGCTTATGCATTGGATAGATATGATCCTACTAAAGCGTATCCTGTTATATTAGGACATGAAGGTGGTGGAATCGTTGAAAGTGTTGGTGAAGGAGTCAAGTCTGTGAAACCAGGTAAGAAATTGTTTATGTCAATCAGATGATTTCACGGATATGCATATTTGCATACGGTATGTAGATTAGCGAGAGAAGCAGCGATTCAAATTTCAGCGATTCAAATTTCTTATAATTGATTCTAGGTGTAGCATGATGTGTCCTCTTGTCTAAGGTTGCGGAAAAGTATCCTTGACGTAGAACTGGAATTCTGCAAAGAAGAAAAGACAAATTTAAGCTGACAGTGACTAACAATTTTAAACAAGGGGGGTCTTGGGGGTTTTTAAAATTGACAACCGCAAACCCATTTTCCAAGCATTTCAGACCAAAGCCTCCTATCTTTTCTTTCCCCTGTCCTGTGTCCCGTCCTCTCCTTCCTTCCTTCTTTCTTTTCTTTCCTCCCTCTCCCCTCCTTTCTTTTTTTTCTTTCTCTTTTTTCTTTTTGCTTTATAGGCTTAGGCCCACTTTTTTTTAATGAGCTCAGTGGGCCCTGTCTGGCACTGTTAGTTACTTAAACAATTATTGCCCTTGGCAATATTTTCAGCAACTTGTAAACATGCTTTAGCAAGATACATTATTATTTCCAGATCTACAATTTGCGTTTTTCCTTCCAACAGAATCTTTAAAATGTTACCTCATCCGGATGAAGAAACATCTAACTGTAACATCCAACTGTAACAATATATCTAATCACTTTTTAGATGTTTTACAGTGCGCTAGAATTTCCCTTTCAGTACATGTATTACCTTATCGGGATGAAGAAACATCTAATTGTAACAGTATCTGATTGATAATTACTTTATGATGTATGTCCCCTGTTTATATATGAAAGAATACACAATTTATGGACGGACTGCTTAGGAGAATTGAAAGCTGCTATGTGTGTGTGTGTGTGTTCGAAGAAACTAAAACTATACAAGATATTTCTTTTTCAGGTGATCATGTTGTCCCGTTATATTATCCACAGTGTTACGAGTGTAAATTTTGCCGAAATCCAAAAACAAACTTTTGTTCCAAGGTCAGGTAGGTCGTCAAAATTGGGATAGTACAGGATGGCCAACCACGATGCATTTAATTTCTAATTTAACTATCTCTATTATTATTGACGTTTTATATTAAATCTGACATTTAAAAGAGAATTAATTTGTTGTTTTGAATAGGTTGGGGCCATATTTGATAACCATGAAATTATCCATGAAACAGAAGTATCTGATTAGTCCTACATGTATCTTCCTACAACAATTTTATATTTGAAGGATACCGATTAGATGAGAGTTAAATTTATATTTTAATCATATTACTTCAAAGTATATGCCATGGCACTTTAGCCTTAATTGTCTTTAAGAGCTACACAGATGAAGGGGGTAATGCCTGATGGGACATCAAGATTTAGATGTAAAGGAAAACAGTTATTTCATTTTATGGGTACCAGTACATTTAGTGAATATACTGTTGTAGCAGAAGTTTCTGTATGTAAGGTTTGTAAATCTAAAGTATATTGCCGCCTTGCTTTAAAATTGTTGAAAAGACAAATTATATTGGCGGGGGGGGGGGGGGGTGGGGGGTGGGGGGTGGGGGTGGAAGGTATAAAATTTTGTATGGATGGCAGAGAGCATGTGTTTTGGTTAGTAAATGTTGTGGCACACGGGAGATTACGATTAAGCAATCCTTTTTTTAATTTAGGTCGATACAAATGCTCCGTTAGAGAAAGTATGTTTATTGGGTTGTAGTATATCTACCGGCTATGGTGCTGTCGTTAACACAGCTCGTGTAAGTTTGTTTTCTTTTATTTATATTTTCTATATTGGTATTATCAATGATTAATGAGCTGATTTGAGTGTATTCTTCATGTATTCTCCGATATTTTTTGGGAAAATAAATGACTTTTTTTCGGTTAGCATTAATGCCAAAAAAACTTGTAATTATAATCAGACAAATTCAGTTCTTGGAAAGTAATTGCATTGATTAAAAAAACCTGTTTCTTCTGTAAAAAAACACAATTCCAAGGGTATATAGTGTGTCTGTTATTCACCATAATTGCAATTTGTGTAATTCCAATATTTGTTCAGCTATTGAATTTCGGCAGTGCCGTGTATTATTGTATTAGTCCGTAAAAATTGCCAAATTGTGATCTTGACAACAAACCTCATGGACGCTGTTTCTCGAAATCTTAACTAAAGATAAATTCCAAATTTTAGTATCAACTTCAATTTTGATTGGCTAAGCACCAATATCAATCTTATATTATCCTAAATTTGGATTTTATCTTAGTTAAAATTTCGTGTAACAGGCCCTTGTTCCTTAATAGTATAGCTGTTGAACAAATAATATTTTGAACCTTTATACTTGTAGGTAGAGCCTGGTTCCACATGTGCTGTATGGGGATTAGGAGCTATAGGGTTAGCTGTTATTATGGGGTGCAAGAAAGCTGGTGCTACTAGAATTATAGGTGTGGATATCAATCCAGACAAATTTACAATAGGTAAGATTGAACAAAAGTACAGGAATAGTTTCTGTTCGCAGTGTTTCACTGGCAAAATCTATAACTGGGTTATCAGACTGGTCCCTGATTATTCCAGACTAACTTAATTGCTTTTAGTATGTAAACTGCGTACAACTGTTGTTTTCATTTTGTGCTTACAGCAAGGGAATTTGGAGCCACCGAATGTATAAACCCAACGGATTATGATAAGCCAATACAAGAAGTTATTGCTGAAGCAACTAGTGGAGGGTGCGATTTTGCTTTTGAGTGTATTGGAAGTGTAGATGCCATGGTTTGTTAATTTTTATGCATCCACATACAATCTTAAAGTAAACATTTGTCCTGTATTCATCCACAATGTCAAAATTGTGCCGGATTTATGTAAATTACATTCCCCCTCATATCTTGTCAATGCGGTCAATGGTATGCTTAGAGTTCGTGCCACCCATGGGCTGTTCTCGCTTATAAATGTGCCCCACATTTTTAAGTCAGACTTTTAAACTCCAGCTAGCAGGTGTATACCTTATTTACAGGGGCGTAGCCGTGAAATATATATTGGGGGGGGGGGGGGTCCGCAACTTCTGAGGGGTGGGGGGTACCCCTATAAATTTTGTTTAAAGTCTCAGTCTTCTGTAAACATTGTTTGGCATAATTTACGGGGTTAAACTAAAATATCACACCAATACAACGTTTATCATGTTTACAGACAGCGGCACCGGTCTTCCCCGAGAGGCGAAGAAGCGTGGCTTACCCCCACCTAAGAAAATTTTGGAATATTGAACGGCTGCAAACACTTTTTCCTGCTATTTCAGCCCATGAACAAAGCAATTTCAAAGTGGTCTAGTATAGGTGACTTGCTGACTCGAATTCCAATCAATCGTTTACACCCACAGCAACTTCAATTTGGTCCAATATAGCCTACCTGGCTGCCCAGAATTCCAAACAAAAAAATCAATCGTCGCGAGCTATGGGAGCCTCACTCTCCCGGAGAAAATTTTGAACATTTAACCACCGTAAATGCGTTTTCTGCTATTCTAGTCTGTGTGAGCAAGTCCAAAAGTATCCAATGGTTCTGTAACCGAAATCCCACTCTGAATTCCATCCAATCACACTATTGCAGTTGCATTCACAAAGTAGAGTGGCCCCAGACAATAATGTTTTAATCAATAGTCAACTCAGTACAAATTCATGGTATGCAATTAAAAGAAAAGTGAAATTAGTGTTTTATTAGGACTCGATGACAGTAAAGGGGAAGCAAAACTAGAAATGCCCGAAGCAGGGTTACCGGCTGCGGCCAGTTTTCTTCGCGGGGCGAAGAAGCGGAGCTGACCTTGTATGGACCCCCCAAGAAAATTTCGGAATATTTGATGGCCGCAAACGCGTTTTACTGCTATTCCAGTCCTAAAATTAGTGTTTTATGAGATTTCGGGCACTTTACTTTGCCAAATTTTAGGGGGGGGGGGGGTCCAAGTATATTCAGACCCCCCCCCAGGAAAACAATTGGGGGGGGGGGCCGACCCCCCGGACCCCCCCATGTGTGACGCCCATGCTTATTTAGGCCACATTTTGATTTCAGAGAGCCTGTATCGAGGCATGTCATAAGGGATGGGGAGTTTCAACATTGCTTGGTATGACAGCACCTGGTGCTGAACTTACTGCTAAACCATATTCCATAGTCACCGGCATTACATGTAATGGATCTGTTTTTGGAGGTAGGCTTAAGAAATTTATTTTAAAACTAATTAATATAATATTGCAAATATTTACACGACAATTTGATCTTGCAGGACACATGTAAATTATAAATGGAGATCAATTAAAAATGCACCACTGATTGACTTTAAGTGCTTGTGGTACAATTCAGCTGACGTGGGATTTC
Organism: Patella ulyssiponensis; assembly: GCA_963678685.1. Classification (NCBI taxonomy): domain Eukaryota; kingdom Metazoa; phylum Mollusca; class Gastropoda; family Patellidae; genus Patella; species Patella ulyssiponensis. The sequence goes on along the minus strand of OY783226.1, from coordinate 79,176,946 downwards.
GGCATGATTGTGTGCTCGACAGAGTTACCGACACAAACAAATCAGCACTATTACATGAACTAGGGCCGAAAGGATTCACCGGTGAACCGGTGTACCGCGATTTTTTCCATGAAAACGATGAACGATATTTTTTTTAAGAATATCGATAATCGCGATTTTTTTTTCAATTTAAGGTTCACGATTATTTTCATACTATATCGCGATATTTGTTCAATAAATGAGACATGTAGGACCCTTAGAAATTACCTATCAGTTCAGTACGTACGTACACAAGGCCTAGATGTAAAGAAACCCTCGGTAGCTATAAATAGCACGCCTCTTCTATAGGCCCGGGCATCCAGACTTCACAATCATTGCAAAACTGACCTACTAATCGCGTGCAAAATACGACTCGGAAACTGGATAAGACAATTTTTTCCATTGGACAAAATACCGGAAGCCATGCATTTTACACCAATGAAATCGCATTTTATTTAAGTCATTTCTTCCTCGCGATGCCGGCATAGAACCGGTGGCTCTTATTCGAATGAATGAAAAGCGTGTTGAAATTTTGGTTAACAGTCTCTCTTAGTCTTTCGACTATTATGTTCACGCCCAGTACTGGTGGTAGCAGTGTTACACTTGGTGAAGTTGAAATAGAAAAGCCATCCGCCTGTTCGATCGAAGCAAACTGATACCGCAGTGAATATTCGCTTGGCCGCTACAATCACTGATGATAAGCATGACATCGACGAGGCTTTAATGAGTTCGGCATATTAACTTTTTTACTCCGACAAATTAAATCCTCAAACATTTTTTTGAGGTAAAAGAAAAATAAATAAAGACGTTTGAAGTATTTGTAGTTAAAATGTGCCAAAAATATTGGTTAAAAGTTAAATATAAATTTTAATTTATCTAATAATATAATAAACAATATAAATTTAAAACATTGTCATTGTGTATTTTTTCTTTATTTCAACTCAAGAAAACTTTTGTCAATTTCACATTAATGGCGTGTGTATCGTGATGCACCCGTATCGTTGGGCTACGACATCATGCTGTATCATATCGTGGCACAGCGTATCGTTTCGGCCCTAACATGAACCCATGTGGACCCCTCACAGCATTATCCACAAGATTGTCCTCACACTAGTTAACAGTAGTGCTGGCAGCTGCCAATATACGAGCCAACGGACGTTGCAGATCGTTATTTTCAACATTTGTATTGTACGAACTTCAACCTATATGGTATTTGCGAAAATCGGACATGTCAGTAGCCTGTGTTTTTACGTTAATAAGAAAAATAATATGTACATTTATATAGCGCTAGTACTCCATGCACAGAGGCATGCTCACAGCGCATACAGTTAATTAATGTAATTAATCATGATTGATAACATTTCTCAAAAAGATGGGTTTTAAATCGTCATTTAAAACAAGTAACAGTTGGAGATGATTTAATGATTTCTGGAAGGTTGTTCTAGTGTTTAAGTGCATTAACTGACAACGATCTGTATCCGAATGATTTTAGCTTCCACCTTGGGCAAAACACAACTGATGAAGTTTGTTTGATCGGAGGTTACGTGAGGGAACATGTATTTGCATAAGGTCGGATAAGTATTTTGAAGCTAAGCCATTTACACACTGATAAGTCAAGGACAGAATTTTGAAGATGATTCTTTCGTTCATTGGCAGTCAATGGAGTGAATTTAGAACAGTAATTATGAGAGTATTTTGAAGCTCTGGTAACAATTCGAGCTGCGGTATTTTGCACAATCTGCCTTTGAGATACACTTAATGTTCCAGCTATCTATCACCTGCTTTGGATTTGGTGGTTTAGAACAGTTCAAAAAGATTTTTTGACCATAAAATGATATGACATTTGATGATCTTTAACAGAGACTGACTTAACTACTGAATCAGATTGTCTAGAAACAACCCAGTCAATGATTATGTTCATTTTTATGGTGGCTGTGTTTACGTGCTGGATAAGCATGAGGACTTAAAAAGACTAAGAATCTTTTTGACATATGGTTGATGCTATTCATCAAAGTGGGGGTCTATAGATGCAAACAGCACGGGTGGATGTTTTGCAATGCTTGATTAATGTCTCAATATACTCAAATGAGGAGTACACCACATGTTTCGTTCAGATTTGCAAGAGTGTATTTTACATATATATTGCCTCAATATATTTTAATATGCCCAACAAAGTGTGTTGTAATTAAATTAATTCACAGATTGACATCTGGATTCCAGTAACTAATATGCTGGGTGTCAAAGTGATGTGAAATGTATTCAAGATTAACTTTTTTTAAGGTTGGAAAAGTCGAGATAGCCTACCAAAGCTAGTAGATGAGTATATGAAAAAAGAAATAAAAGTTGATGAATTTGTTAGTTTTACCCTAACTCTTGATAAAATCAACGAAGGTTTTGATTTAATGAAAAGTGGGAAAAGGTATGTAATTTTAACACAAGAGACAAGGCTGTTCTTATTTTTGAATGTTATGTGAACTGGAAATAAATATGTAGGAAACTACATCCATATTAAAACATGTCTGAATTTTGTTGATGTACCATTGGCAACGCCAACTTGGTCGGTATATATACTAGAACATTTTAGATTCAATATTTATATTATTATTTTCAGCATAAAGTCCGTGGTTATCTTTTGAAAAAACAGTGACTTAGAATATGGGTAGTAACCGTTCCAAGTGTTGTGAGGCCAACAAGGATTCAAATTACGTCTTGAAGATTTAAATAATGGCCAAAATGTTTGTAATTGTAAAAAAAATATAGAATCCATGTTATTCGTGTATGGTTTTTTTTCTCTCGCCTTTAAATTTTGCCCAAAAAGAAGACACTATGGCCATGAAAAGGGTGGGGGGAAAGCAATAGGCCTATCCGTATCTGGATTCTTACAACAAATGGTGCTTACGATATGGTTACAAGAATTTGGGTCGCCTGGTGAATTGTTTTCTTTTTACATAATAGTTTACGGTTATCCCGAATTTTAATTAAGACGAGAAAGGTAATTTCCACAATTGTTTATAGACCAAGAGTTGCTCAAAACTAAGTTATTTTAACGATCCGTCAAACTCTCATGGTTATCTTGCAAACCTGTTTGTTAACGGTCCATTAAATTTCTGTTGCTGGAAAGTCAATTTCATTATCCATTAGTTAACGGATTCATTAAAGTTATCCAAGAGAAGATTGTTCATTGGCTGAATCTTAAATTTAGATACATGTATATACTATTCAAAAAAAGTAGGGGATATTTGATTTTGGGGGCATAATACTAAAATATGCAAATGACTACGAAAAAAGTGACTATAGAATCTAAAAGAAGAAATATTTCCAGTTACATTTGACGCCCAAACGCACCAATAGCTACCGCATGGAATGCAGGTGATGCTTGGGATCATCATGGGGGTCCAACCCAAGACTTGCACGACTCTGACTTTGAATGTTACAGTCATTGTGGCATTGAATTCCAGGGTGGAAACATCAGTTTAATTGTTTTAGTGACCAGAAAACAAATTTTGATATGCGTCGGCTTACCCAAAATGAAAGGTTACGTGCCCTTGGCATGCTACAGATCGGCACAACACAGGCGGTTGTGGCGCGGACGATGAATGTTTCTCAGCCTGTCATAAGCAGGCTATGGTCCAGATACCGTGATACACAATCTGTACAGGACAGACCACGCTCAGGTCAACCAAGGGCGACAACTCAAGCCCAGGATCATTTATCCGTACCTTGGCCTTGAGAAATCGTGTGAGAGTGAGTGGCCAGACGATTCGGAATCGACTGCATAGGGGTCACCTTCGCGCCCGACGTCCTCGCGTGATCCCTTGTTTGAGAGATCATCACATTCAGGCAAGACGTCGTTGGTGTAGGGATCGTCAACACTTGGATAATCGACGCTGGAGCAATGTGATGTTTTCAGATGAGTCAAGGTTCACTGTTGATTTTTTGGACAGACGTATGAGGGTGTGGCGTCGTCGAAACGAGCGCTTCCAAGACGTTAACGTCATCAGACATGATCGATTTGGGGGTGGTTCTGTTATGGTGTGGGGAGGCATCACTGTTGCTGGAAGAACGGCTTTACATTTTGTTGCAGGGCGTGTTACAGGCCAGTACTACCGGGACAACATCTTGGCAGTCCATGTTGTGCCGTTCGCACGACGTCATGGCCGCCGTTTCATCTTCCAGGATGACAACGCAAGATGTCACAGGGCCAGGATCGTTACAGGTTACCTCCAACAACAGAATATCACCACATTACCTTGGCCAGCACTAAGTCCCGACCTCTCCCCCATCGAGCATGTCTGGGACATGCTTGGACAGAGGTTACGTCAACGTCAACAACGTCCTGACAATATCCAAGAACTTGCTGCTGCGTTGCAACAGGAATGGGACAATCCGGACCAAAATAACCTTAGACGTCTCATTAGGAGTATGCCACGTCGGATCAATGCTTGTTTGGCAAACAGAGGAGGATTTACCCGTTACTGACTTTGTTGTGATGCTGTGGTAACTTTGCTGTTTGACCCCGGGTATCATTTTACCCTTATAATGGTCAGTCTGTGTCTTACTTAGTCTAACGATCATTTGGAATAAATCGATGAATGTGAACTTAATTTCATTTTGTCATTTGTTTCTTTGTCAGTTTCATTAGGTGGCTTTAATAACACTTCAAAATCAAATATCCCCTACTTTTTTTGAATAGTATATATAACAACTTCATAGAAGTTGGTATTAACAAGAAACTGAAGACAGTGGGACAACTAGCTGGGCAGTCTGTTCACAAAACTTGATTAAAGACAAAAAGAGAATTTACTACAGAAAAATCTGTAGAATACTTTATTTTTTTCCTTTAGAAATTTTAGCATAAATCTGTATAAAAAATTATGGGATTTTTACTACAGAATATTTGGGGCCATTATTTTCTACAAACCCCCAAAATTCTGGAGAATACTATAGAATTTCATCCTATAGACCAGCGGCTGCCAGGCAGGACACGCCCACATTTTCGAGAGATGGATAGAGAACAAGCTAAAAAGAAATGCACAAATATCAAAAGGAACCAAGATCTTTGGATTATAAACATGCATTTAAAGTTTCATCAAAACCAGATTAAAATTGTATCCTCCACAGGGTCTACAACCTAAAAATATCATATTTTTATAGCATTCGCATACAAGCGGCGGCCATATTGTCCGTCAGTTTTGGTCCGATTTTTACGAAATTCAATCTCAACATTCATTATAGTGTAACGGTGACATAATCAAACGGTTTTTTATACGCCCACATTGAAATGTGGTCGTATATTGTCGTCGCCCCCGTCCGTCGTCCACAATTGCTTGTGGACGCTCTAGAGGGTAAAGTTAATATCCGATTGACTTTAAATTTATACACAGTGTTTAAGGTCATGAAACGAAGAAGCCTATTGTTTTCAGCGATTTCCGATAATAACTACCAGAGTTATGGCCCTTGATCACTGCAAAAAATCTTGTGGATGCTCTAGAGGCCACAGTTGATATCCGATTGACTTCAAATTTATACACAGTGTTTAAGGTCATGAGACGAAGGAGCCTATTGATTTTCAGCGATCTCTGATAATTATTGCCAGAGTTATGGCCCTTGATCACATCAAAAAATCCTGTGGACGCTCTAGAGGCCAAAGTTAATATTCGATTGACTTTAAATTTACACACACTGTTTAAGGCCACGAGACGAAGAAGCCTACTGATTTTCAGCGATTTCAAATAATTACTTCCTGAGTTATCTCCCTTGAGCACTTCAAAAAACCTTGTGACGCTATAGATGCCAAACTTATCATCCGATTGACTTCAGATTAATACACAGAGTTTAAGGTGTTGAAACGAACAAGTATTTTGATTTTCAATGAATTTTGATAACTGAACAGCTAAATCCATTATGTTAAATGTTTCCTATACTAATTGTTAGTGTGGGGCAAAACTTTATAAAAAGCAAACAAATTCTAATGATTTCCAGATAATTACATAATGAGTTGTTACTCTCAATCAGATTTTAGTGTATTACAAATGTTTCATTACCAAAAAAAGTAAAAATATGCGACAACCCTTGTTGACTGCCCGGACGATTTAGCTGCTGTGGGCGTATGTTTCGTTGCCTGGCAACCTATCTTTAATTCGGATAATAATTTTGACTTCCAGAGGAGGGGCCACAAGCTAATAAAGGCGATTTTTCGTACAATCAGGAACCAAATTGAATTAAAATTGTGGCTTCTACAGGTCCACAACCTTGATATACCATATTTTTACACTCTTCGCGTACAGGAGGCGGCCATTTTGTCCGTCAATTTTAGTCCAACTTTCACGAAATTCGAACTCTACCTTCATTACGGTGTAACAGTGATATAATCAAACGTTTTTTTTTTAAATCGGATAATAATTGTGACCTCCAGAGGGGCGACAAGCTAAACAAGACGACTTTTCGGACAATCAGGGGCCATAATTCAGGAAGTTACGATCCGATGGGCGCAAATATCAAAAGGAACCAAGATCTGTGGGTTATAAACATGCATGTCCAGTTTCATAAAAAATCGTTCCAAATTTGAGACCTCTAAGGGCCCACAAGCTTAAAACATGATTTTTCGTACAATCAGGGGCCATAATCCATGAAGTCTCGATCCGATACATGCCAATATCGAAAGCAGTCGAGATCTTAAGGGTCGTCAAAATCGGATAAGAATTGCGACCTGTAAGAGCCCACAAACAAATTGTGGACAGACGAGTGGATAGGGGCGACGGTATAATACGTTTACACGAAAATGTCGGCGTATGAAAATGGAATAGCCCCCCCCCCCCCACAATGTTCTATGGAAAATAACACTATATGTATGACTTCATGCTACAGGCCACTTCATGCTACAGGTCCAATACCTCCGTTAACTATAACGGCAAGTTAACGACACATTAAAGTACAACCGGCCCAAAAAGTCTATTTCGACCGAGAAAGATTTTGTGTTTTAAGCGAAAAGAAATTAAGACAAACTTGAGTGAAGTTGTCAAGACATCATTGACATATCCTCCAATGCTGCCAGTGTACGATCCAACGGATGTTGCGGGTCGTTATTGTCAATATTTCTAATGTGTGAACTTCAACCCATTGTATTTGAGAGAATCTAACTTTGCTTATGAAACCAGGGCCCGATTCCTAGAAAATTCTTAAGCACGTTCTTGTGCTTAGATTTTAAGTAGACTTTGCAATTAAGTAAACTTACCTTATTTTGTGTTCCCAGAAAATTCTTAAGAACGTTCTTGTGCTTCGATTTTAAGTAGACTTCAGTGTAAGCACAAGCACTTTATTATGTGTTCCAAGAAAAAACTTAAGCACAACTTCGTTCTTACAATTGCCAATCTAAGCAAAAGTCCCGAGCAAGGTATAGGGCTTGCTTACCAACCTTAAGCCTGTTTCTGCTTCAAACAATATGGCTGACCGTATAGTTAGTTATTCGACGGCATTTACTACATCTTTTGATACCTAAGAGACATTTGGAAGACGGAAAATCCTTAAGAAATATATTCTCGACAAGAATGCTATAGAATATTTGGCTTCTACACTAAAGATAGGCTGGCACTGCCAGGCAGGATACGCCCACATTTTCGAGAGATGGATAGAGAACAAGCAATACCGAAAGTGATTTTTCCTACATCATTAAGTCCTGTATTTCATACTGTATTGGGAGCAGCCATTTTGTTGGTCAGTTCCAGTCTGATATTCATGAAATTCGAAGCTGACAATGATTATGGTGTGACGTTACACAACCTAGAAATGTGTACAAACGGCGGCCATTTTGTCTGGCAATTATGGTCCGATTTTCTCGAAATTCGAACTCAACCTTTCGTAGGGTGTAACGGTGATAGAGTCAAACGTTTTTTTAAATCGGATAATAACTGTGACCTCCATAGGGACCATAGGCGATTTTTCGGACAATCAGGGGCCATAATTCAGGAAGTTACGATCCGATATGCGCAAATAACGAAAGGAACCAAGATCTTTGGGTTATAACCAGGCATTTCAAGTTTCATCAAAATCGAATTAAAATTGTGACCTATACAGGGTCCACAACCATGATATACCATTTTTTAACAGTATTCGTGTACAAACAGCGGCCATTTTGTATGGCAATTTTGGTCTGATTTTCCCGAAATTCGAACTCAACCTTCCTTACGGTGTAACGGTAATATAATCAAACGTTTTTATAAATCGGATAATAATTGTGACCTCCAGAGGGATCACAAGCTTAAAAGATAGGCTGGCACTGCCAGGCAGGATACGCCCACATTTTCGAGAGATGGATAGAGAACAAGCAATACCGAAAGTGATTTTTCCTATGTGCAAATATCGAAATGAATTAAGATCTTTGGGTTATAAAGGTTCATTTCAGTAGGCTTAAAAAATTCGACTGGGGATCATGTTGCTAAGTGGGTAAGATGCTGGCTCGGTAGCCTTGAGGTTAGGTGTTTGATCCCTGCATTGGGTGACAAAGTTCATCTAGATTTTCTGGCGTGGTTTCCCCTTGTTAGTGATGAAGGATGGATGGCCTGACAAGAACAGCTGTCAATTTTGGTCCGATTTTCACAAAATTCGACCTCAACCTTCATTACGACGTAACGGTGATATAATCAAACGTTTTTTTAAATGGGATAATAATTCTGACCCCAGAGGGGCCAAAAGCTAAAAAAAAGGTCATTTTTCGTACAATCAGGGGCCATAATTCAGGAAGTTACAATAAGATATGCACAAATATCGAAAGGAACCAAGATCTTTGGGTTATAAACATGCATGTCAAGTTTCATCAAAATCGGTTCAAAATTGTGACCTGTATAGGGTCCACAACTTTAATATAACGTATTTTCACACTAATCGCGTACAAACGGCGGCCATTTTGTCTGTCAATTTTGGTCCTATTTTCACAAAATTTTACCTCAATCTTCATTACCATATAACGGTGATATAATCAAACGTTTTTTTAAATCGGATAATAATTTTGACCTCCAGTGGGACCACAAGCTAAAAAGGGTGATTTTTCGTACAATCAGGGGCCATAATTCAGGAAGTTACGAATCAATGAGCGCAAATATGGAAAGGAACCAAGATCTTCGGGTTATAAACATGCATGTCAAGTTTCATCAAAATCGGTTCAAAATTGTGACCTCTATAGGGTCCACAACCTTGATATAACATATTTTCACACTATTCGCGTACAAACGGCGGCCATTTTGTCCGTCAATTTTGGTTTGATTTTCACGAAATTCGAACAGAGCCTTCATTACCATGTAACGGTGATATAATCAAACGGTTTTTTAAATCGGATAATAATTTTGACCTCCAGAGGGACCACAAGCTAAAAAGGGCAATTTTTCGGACAATCAGGGGCCATAATTCAGGAAGTTACGATCCGATGGGTGCAAATATCGAAAGGAACCAAGATCTTTGGGTTATAAACATACATGTCAAGTTTCATCAAAATCGGTTCAAAATTGTGACCTCTATAGGGTCCACAACCTTGATATAACATATTTTCACACTATTCGCGTACAAACGGCGGCCATTTTGTTTGTCAATTTTGGTCCGATTTTCACGAAATTTGAACTCAACCTTCATTACCATGTAACGGTGACATAATCGAACGGTTTTTTAAATCGGATAATAGTTTTGACCTCCAGAGGGACCACAAGCTAAAAAGGGCGATTTTTCGGACAATCAGGGGCCATAATTCAGGAAGTTACGATCCGATGGCCGCAAATATCGAAAGGAACCAAGATTTTGGGGTTATAAAGATGCATGTCAAGTTTCATCACAATCGGTTCAAAATTGTGACCTCTATAGGGTCCACAAGCTAAAAACATGATATTTCGTACAATCAGGGGCCATAATCCATGAAGTTCCAATCCGATACATACCGATATCGAAAGGAACCGAGATCTTATGGGGATAAACCTATATTTCAAGTTTCGTCAAAATCAGATAAGAATTGTGACCTGTAGAGAGTCCACAAACAAATTGTGGACGGACGGACGTCCGGACGGACGGACAGACAGACGTCCGGACGGACGGACGGACGTCCGGACGGACGTCCGGACGGACAGGGGCGACGACATAATACGTCCACATGAAAATGTGGGCGTATAAAAAGGCGATTTTGCGTATAATCAGGGGCCATAATTCAAGAAGTTACGATCCGATATGCGCAAATATCGAAAGGAACCAAGATCTTTGGGTTATAACCATGAATTTCAAGTTTCATCAAAATCGAATTAAAATTGTGACCTCTACAGGGTCCACAACACTGATATACCATTTTTTAACAGTATTCGAGTACAAACGGCGGCCATTTTGTATGGCAATTTTGGTCCGATTTTCCCGAAATTCGAACTCAACCTTCCTTAGGGTGTAACGGTGATATAATCGAACGGTTTTTTAAATCGGATAATAATTGTGACCTCCAGAGGTACCACAAGCTAAAAAAGGTGATTTTTCGGACAATCAGGGGCCATAATTCAGGAAATTACGTTCCGATAGGCGCAAATATCGAAAGGAACCAAGATCTTTGGGTTATAAACATGCATGTCAAGTTTCATCAAAATCGGTTCAAAATTGTGACCTCTATAGGGCCCACAAGCTAGAAACGTGATTTTTCGTACAATCAGGGGCCATAATCCATGAAGTTTTGATCCGATACATGCCAATATCGAAAGCAGCCGAGATCTTATGGGGATAAACATATATTTCAAGTTTCGTCAAAATCGGGTAAGAATTGTGACCTGTAGAGAGTCCACAAACAATTGTGGACGGACGGACGGACGGACGGACGGACGTCCGGACGGACAGGGGCGACGACATAATACGTCCACATGAAAATGTGGGCGTATAAAAACATTTTATTTATTTACAAATTGGTAAACAACACAAACGCAGGCAACTTGAAAGGAGCTAAATCGCTAACATTTGGGACCAAGAAATTGACACAAGTGTGTCGCAACGCATATAATACTCAAATATGAATGTATATAAACTGATTTACATTCAATGGTTTCCGTTTTTACTCCAATTTCAAATCAGTTATGTGCGGCGAAATTTGCCAACAGTGTCGAATGCAAATTTCTAGCGTCTAGTTATTCCAGTCTACATGCGCCGTTTGATTTGGTGCAATGTTTCTAGCCTTGTTCCCCCGAGTCTCTCGCTAGAACTGGGCTGAAACGCATTATGGTACACGATTCGTGTACCAATGGTAAAATATTTATCTTGTCTTAAATATTGGATATCAGAAGCCCATCTTTTTCCGATAAGATCACATCATCAATTTTGATTTAAACTGACAAATAATTCGAGTTTTCAATGTCGAAGATGCTGGATGACATTGAGTTAGAGACTCAGCTACTTTAAAATCAGGCGCTGTCTCAGTCATTCCGTCTGTTTGCATGTGCTTGCGTTTTGGGGTATTTTTTAGCTTATAGACCTATAGGGGCCATGTCAAAAGGATCACGTGGTTAAGTGGGTAAGACGCTAGCCAGGGCCAATTCCTAGAAAAATTCTTAACAGCAAGCACAAAGTTATGCTTCACTTTTGCTTACGTAAGAAACTTTATAAAATACCGTCTCTAGAAAATTCTCAAGACCGTTCTTACGTAAGCACAAGTTAAGTACGAGGTACGAGTCTAAGCACATTGTGACTGGTAAATTGAGAGTACGATGCTCTCTAACGTCAAAAAAACATTTTTGGTATGCAAATTACACCGTAATTGTAAATTCGTCTGCATCACAGAGTTTCTATATATAGCTCTATGGTCTGCATGGAGTTATAAATAGACCAATGCCATTAACCTCCCGGAAAATAGTCGATTTAGATGTATTTTATTATTACTTAACAAATTAAATGAAATGAAATTTAACGTCCTACTATTTTGTTCCTAATCTGGGGTAATGAAGACGTAGATACGTCATACAGTGTGCTATGAGGGAAATTTCGCCCTGGCAGCGGCACTACTCTATCGAATTCCAACTGCCACGGAATCTTTTACGGTACGCCAGTTTGTACACGGGACCTCGTTTTTTCGTCCCATCCGAATGACAAGACAGCTGTCCTCCGTCCTGCATCAATGACAAGGAGAAACAACGTCGGAAAATTTGGATGATCGAACACCCGACCTCCAGGCTAGCGAACCAGCGTCTTACCCACTTAGGCAAGTGATCCTCTGATACCTTTGACGTGTCACCCATAGGCCTACACATATAAAATATACCACAGACTAAACAAAAGAAAACAACCCAAAACGCAAATACATGCAAAACAAACCGAATAATTGTGAGAGCGACTGATCTTTAAGTAGCCCGCGTGTGTGTTATTTACCAATTTGGAAATAAATGAATTGTGTTTAGGGTAGAAGCGAATTTTCCTATAGCATTCTTCTCGAGAATATGTTTCTAAAGGATTTTCTTGACTCTTAGGTATCAAAAGATGTAGCAAATATCGTCGAATAAATCCACGGTCAGCCATATTGTTTGAATCAGAAACAGGCTTAAAGGTTGGTAAGCAAGCCCTATACCTTGCTTGGGATTTGTGCTTAGATTGACAATTTTAAGAACGAAGTTGTGCTTAAGTTTTTTCTTGGAACACATGATAACGTGCTTGTGCTTACACTGAAGTCTACTTAAAATCTAAGCACAAGAACGTTCTTAAGAATTTTCTGTTAACACAAATAAGATAAGTTTACTTATTTGCAAAGTCTACTTAAAATCTACATGTAGGCCTAAGCGCAAGAACGTGTTAAAGAACTGTTTATGAATCGGGCCGAGGTAGGGTGTTCGATCCCTGCATTGGCCGAGAAGGTTCATCCCCTTGTCAGTGATGTAAAAATTGGCGTGCACGTCAAAGATCCCCTGGCCGTTGTAATTCGATATGAGTAACTCAGTAAGCCGTAGCGCCGCTGCCCGGGCAAACTTCCCTCATAGCACACTTTATGGTGTATGCCCGTCTTCATTAGCCCAGCTTAGGAGCAAAACAGTAAGAAGTTAAAACCTATTTCATTTCATGTCATTTGTCAAATACTTCTAAATCGACTATTTGAAGTTAATGTCATTGATTTATTTATAACTCTATATGCAGACGAATTTACGGTGTAATTTGCATACCAAATTTGTTTTTATCATGACGCTAAAGAGCATCTTAGTCTCAATTTACCAGTCACACTGACTCATACTTGGCTTGATCTTACGTAAGAACGGTCTTGAGAAGTTTCTGTAGAGACGGTATTTCATAAAGTTTCTTACGTAAGCAAAAGTGAAGCATAACTTTGTGCTTACTTTTAAGAATTTTCTAGGAACCGGGCCCAACATTGTCACGCGTCTGTACGTTCAGATTTGAAGAGTACAGGGGGGAGGGGACGATCTAAGTCACTTTTTCAACGAATCCAAGTTAATTGCGCCACCTGGTAGCAAATTGTGTAGGCTTTCAGTGGAACAATCGATTTCGAATCAAGGCCATTCTGAAATCCCCCCCCCCCGAACAAATACGTCCATCGTACCCTTTATTTGACCGAAAAGTTAAAGTCAGTTGTACTGGTATAATGATACGTATTAAAAACAGTTTTGAATTTGCAATTAAACCCACTCGTTCTGTCCGCGTCAAGCATTCTCGTCCAAAAGTTTGTTTTGCCTTTCAGGGGCGGATCCAAGATTTTCAGAAAGGGGGGGGGGGCGTGCTGCATTCACTTGGGAGTGCGAAGTCCGGCCCGTGATTTTTGAGTGGAAAAAATGCCCACAGGGACTAATTTCATACTAGTACTGTAAATTACGATTTCCAACCTAAACTATCTTTGTTTTCCTTTCTCACGAGAATATATGGAGCCAAAAATTGTTCGCCACCTCAAAAAATAGAGGGGGCGTGCGCCGGGTGCGCCCCCCTCTGGATCCGCGCCTGCCTTTTATGCGAAAAGACAAAAATGTGACTTAGATCGTTCCTTCCCTATATAGGGTGCCCCACCATATATAAATATCTCCAAATAGCTAAACAATTACACCACAATATTTATATATATAACATGTCTTAAATCTATTTCATACATTTATAGTCACTAAATAAACGGTCATGTTAAACTTAATAAGCTATGACCATTTAAACATCATAAATAATACACTGAAAAATGGTTCGGGGCGTCGTCCATAACATCCAGACACTTTCGAGTAAAAAATAGGCTACGTGCCCTTGTTTTGAAACTAGTCTCACTTCACCAGCCTACCGACCATTCTCCGTCTGATTGACAGGCCGGGATAATCCAGACTACTTTTTACGAAACGTGACTGAAAGCTGGAACAAGAAATCGAATTTATGAATAACACACGGTGGACGACTCAACAATTGTTTTTTTCTAACCTTGTAAAGTAAAACGAAACTGCTTCTGGTATCATGATCCTTGCCCAACCCAAGTTATTCATAGATATTATTTGTACAAAACCATAATATGTCGCTTCTAACGGTCATGCGAAGGATAAAGCAATTTAAAAAATAAAACGAACGTAATTTCTAAAGATGCCGTAATAAACAAAACGATAAATATTACTGCCACTCAGAATCGTCAACAATAGATTTTTTACGACTGTAATATAGTTACTAGTGTGTTTAGAATTTCCACGGGCTGTTGCTATTTATAGACTCAACGAGTGTGCGAGACTGTCAGAAAATTAGTAGTAGTGAACCAAGTAAAGCGTGCATATTCAATGCGTCTAGTACAACTTTTCAGTAGGCACGTGGGGCACCCTACCCTATACCCTTCATTTGCACGAGTATGTCGCACGGTCTCGTCTCAATATATTTTGATTTGTACGCGTGTGGTGATTAGATTTATTCAGATTGACATCTGGATATCAGTAACTATTTTTTTAAAGGTTGGAAATGTCGAGATAGTGTGTGAAATTGCTTTAATTAACGTCCGCTTCCATCGAAGTACTATCGCGACAATGCAGTGGTTGACGACTCCTTTGTCTCGAATTACTGGCGACACCCCAGTACAATTTATGGACTCAGACTAGTAATTATTTGCCCATTGACTTCAATGTTAAAAGCATGTAACATCACAGGCTGTAGTTTTTTTCTCAACATTCCGTTGCTTCCAATCTTTTTAGGCACAATGGGGACCACATTTGGCAATCTCCTCATCATAAATTTGTAGGGGGTTGACCATTTAGATTTTTTGCTACGGGGATTTGAAGTTCGCTGGGGTAAAAATCTCACTTCCGACACAATGATTGCTCCGCAGAAAGACATTTTACACCCCCTATCCCTCCGCTGTAATATCCTCAGTATTACCCAAAACTGCTATGAAATTGAAAATTTGATGCCTTTTCTCCAATTCTAGACCAAAAAGTCAATCCAAAAATGCAGGAAGAGGGGAGAAAAAAAATAAGGGAAAAATTGTCTATTTATAAAACGCACTACATTCGTCCATCATGAAATGAGGGGAAATAATTACTAGTCTTAGTCCTATATACCTCACATGTTGCTGCTATTTGAACAAATCTTTTGTAATCTAATAAACAAACATATATGCAATTCCCTGGCCAAAGATTATGAAAATCCATGCATTTTCAGATGAGCAGTGCTGCATTCTGCAAACACTATAATACATCAGAAAACTGCGGAATTTCAGAGAGAAATTTCAAAGGACATGAATTTTGAATTCCACACAACATTTTTATTGTTGAACATAAATGCATTCTGTAATAAGATGAGATAAATTCAATGTAAATCAAACATGAAAATACTTTAAAACAGCAATCATGATGCAATATTAGACTTTTTAACACTTTCATCAAAAACCACACAGTTTTTCGCAGTTAACGTAGTTTCAAGTGCCAAATTATGGTTAAATCTAAGATGTTGAAACCTGCAGTGCCTATCAATTTTAAAATGTCTCCTATATAGCTGTATTTCCACAGGATAAGTAAGTTGAAATAATCTGATTGTGTAACACTACAACAGCTTTTTCAACCCCACCCCCCAGTATGAAATCGTATAATTTGAAAGCACATGAATTTTGAATTCCACAGAACATTTTTGTTATTGAACATAAATGCATTCTGTAAAAAGATGAGATAAATTCAATATAAATGAAACATGAAAATACTTTAAAACAGTAAACATGATGCAATATTAGACTTTTTGACACTTTCATCAAAAAATCACACAGTTTTCTCTGTTAACACAGCTTCAAGTGCCAAATTGTAGCCAAATCTAAGATGTTGAAACATGAAGTGCCTATGAATATCAAAATATCACCTATATAGCTGTATTTCCACAGGATAAGTTAGTGGAAAAAATCTGATTATGTAACACTGCAACAGTTTTTTTCATCCCCACCCCCCAGTATTGAATCAGATACACTGCTGACCAATCATAGGTCACCCTGTTCACTCTGGTCTGTCAAATGATTTACAATGGTGATGGTGCCTACAACTTTCCTGGCAAAGAGATATGAACAACCGTCAACACACAGGCCATTTATTGGCATTTATGTTATCTTCCAATATGAGAGGTCATGATAAACACAAGGGTGTCCTGTTCAAGCTCGGAAATGAAATCATCATCAAAAAGCAAAGTTTACAGGGGTCCTCGGCTGGAACCCAAACTGATTACGATTTGCCTTCCACTTTCACCACCGGTGTCATAGAGATCAGGGATGAAATTGATATGCATCATCATTCTACTAAAGCCAGTCCAGGAAGTCATCGGGTTTTGAGATGTAGACCTGAAATGTTAAATTTGGACGATAATGAGCATTCTAGGGTGAATACTATCCAGGTAAATGGATCATTGACATCCAGAAAATGGTCAAAATGTGCAATTCTGTCATTCAGTTACATGCCAAGTGGAGAAGAAAACCCCATGCAGTACCAAATTTCCAGCCCTTTAGTCAGCAGAAGTGGGGATCAGGTTGGATGTACTTCGTAAAGTGTATGAAATGCACATTTATCTCACCTGTTTTGCTTCTTTTTTCTTTTTAAAGCTTGTGTTGAGGTCAATCAATCAACTCTATGAATGAAACATTAGCCTTGGCACCTGAAATGATAGAAAGCTGGGGATAAATATGCAATAAAAAACTGTGGGATAATAAGAAAGGAAAAAAAATGGTCTCAATTGGAAATAGAAATAAACCTATTTGTTTCTAGCAAACATCCCGTCACTGGACCTACAACTAGTAACCAGTTCACAGTCAGTAGTCAGTAAAAAAAAGTAAACTTGAGTGTCACATAAGTCTAAGGCAATCTCAAAGGTAGATACCATCTTTTGAAGTTTGGTCTAAATGTCAAGGTCAACTGCAGATTTGGTCAAAAGTCCCACAGGTGTGTATTTTGGA
This sequence comes from Patella ulyssiponensis, assembly GCA_963678685.1. Classification (NCBI taxonomy): domain Eukaryota; kingdom Metazoa; phylum Mollusca; class Gastropoda; family Patellidae; genus Patella; species Patella ulyssiponensis. The sequence goes on along the minus strand of OY783226.1, from coordinate 79,159,560 downwards.
GTGTACCTGTTAACGTGTCATTGTGTGCAGGCAAAACATTTTAGGTCTAAATATTAAGGCCAACTGCAGACTTGGTTCAAGGTCACCTGTAAATTGGGTTGTGGGCGCATGATTTTTGGACAAAATTGTGGGTTAGGGCTAGGGTCAGGACTGGGTTTTGGCTTGGGCCTAGGGCACATGCTTGTTGACGAGATTGTAGGTTAGGGTTAGGGTAAGGGCTGGGTCTTGGGTTAGGGTTAGGGTCAGCTCTGTTTACATCTCGGGACCTTTAGGCCAAATCTGCAGTTGAACAGGCCTTAATGTTGAGACTTAAAACCACGTTTTGACACCATAGCGAACGAAATTTTAACATCTACACCTCAAATTCACCCTCGGCCAACAGATACCCGCCAATAATCGCTAATTTGATATGTAATAGACACAAAACTTACTGCTGAGCAATAAAAAAACAGTATTCTTACCATTTCTGACACTTTCCATTCAAAACTTCAGGAAATAAGTGGCTGAGAAAATATACGTCTTCATTGCATGTTGTGATATCAGGACTCAGACTAGTAATTATTTGCCCATTGACTTCAATGTTAAATGCCTGTAACATCACAGGCTGTAGTTTTTTTCTCAACATTCCGTTGCTTCCAATCTTTTTAGGCACAATGGGGACCACATTTGGCAATCTCCTCATCATAAGTTTGTAGGGGGTTGACCGTTTAGATTTTTTGCTACGGGGATTTTAAGTTGATTGGGGTGAAAATCTCACTTCTGACACAATGATTGCTCCGCAGAAAGACATTTTACACCCCCTATCCCTCCGCTGTAATATCCTCAGTATTACCCAAAACTGCTATGAAATTGAAAATTTGATGCCTTTTCTCCAATTCTAGACCAAAAAGTCAATCCAAAAATGCAGGAAGAGGGGAGAAAAAAAATAAGGAAAAAATTGTCTATTTATAAAACGCACTACATTCGTCCATCATGAAATGAGGGGAAATAATTACTAGTCTTAGTCCAGTCCTATATGAGTGGATTATCTCCCTTCCATCAAGTATTACGGCCACAGTACATCATTCTCGAAGTTTTTATCTTTCAATTCAAGCCCATTAAATATGCGACACAAGAGACCGCTTCCATCGTAATCAGATGTCCAACCATACATAAATGAGAGGAGACATTCCTTCCGATTTAACAAATTCTCGTGTTATCTGCCCGACTTGACATCAAGTTGAGCCTCCTCGGTTCAATCATTACGCAAAGACCAATAGCAGCGGTCATCGTTCAGAGGGTGTAATCAAGGCTAACCCTAATCACAAGGATCAATTCAGCCATTATTAAAAAATAACAATCATCACCGACATATCGTAGGAAACACTGATTGAACTCCTCTACGTAACATCTCACAAGCCCCCGATCGTTGCTTCAGGAACAACCCTCGAGGATTGTAGGCTGCAGACTGCTACTCTTGTCATTGGTAGGGAACCCCTTTTAGTCCAACTTACGCCGCTCATGGGTATGCAACCCATCCCCAAAACATGTAATGTATTTCTGAAATGAACCATTTTTATTAGTTAGACATTGTGAAATGAAAGACCAGCATTTCAACCAAGATTAGTACTGTAATGGTGTTAATACACCCCCATTCGGATACTCCTTATCTTCATTCAAAAGTAAGAATAATTCACCAAGTCAAAATTTAGTAACTAATATATTTTTCAATTACTAATAACAATGACAAAACAAATATTTACATACACTAACACATAGATTATTAAATAGAAACTTTAGTTATTTTTACAACACCCCCATCTCGTGCTTTGTATACTTCGCTCATGAGATTTTTCATATAAATTATTTCGCGTTGCAATTCTTCCACTTTGTCCGATAATGTTTTGTTTTTCAGTTCAAGTTCATCTTCCTCTTTTTTGATTTCATCGGATTCAATTTTCTTTTTTTGGCGATATCGAATGGCTGCATTCTTATTTTGCAATTTTTTCTTTTCTTTCTTGTTAAGGAATTCTATCTCCAACCCATCCTTAGACACAGATTTCACTTTTGATTTTCGAATGGCAGATTGAGTAGATGCAGTTGATTTTACAGACGTCGATTTAGAAAGCGATAAATCACCTGGGGTGGGCTGTGTCATGAGTTTAAAAAGTTCACTTTGACAAAAGGTTGACGAGGGAGAAGTAGGAGGGGAAGATAATAAGCTATCTACATCACTGGCTGATAATGGTGAATGCATGACATCCTCCATATCACTGAGATCAACTGTGGAAGCATTACCTTCACAAAGGGAACTGTCTAATGAACTAATACCACTATCATCTAATGATATGATGGGCAAAACCTGGGACGTTGTTGCCGCCTCTGTAAGAGATGACATGGAACTGCCTTGAAAACCAGTGTCCAACTCAGCAGCTTTTACTACAAGTTGTTCTAGCAGTTCAAATCCATCTAACCCTAGATCAGTAAAGACTGGAACATCTACTTCATCCATATTATGGAGAACTGGGCTAACATTTTCTGTATCCGAAGGAACAGATGCGGGTACAGAACTGTCCATCGCCATTCCAGTCAATTCCTCTAACATTTGTGTCAAACTGGTCTGTTCCATCCAATCTTGAGAAAACGGATCTGCAAACAGAAAAATAATATAAGAAGAACAAGTTCATTGGATAAAAGCAATACAAGAACAAGTTCATTGAATATTATATAAAAGTTCTTAAGGTAAGGCTAAACCAAGGTACTGAATTCAGTGTACAAGTTTGTTTGGTAAATGTTTTAAACAGAATGCTTACCTCCATCACTAACAGGAGATGCAAGGATGTCATTGAAGACATCCGATATACCATTTTCATTTTGTGGTTTAACATCAATCATACTGTACAAATTATTTGCTTGGTCATCGGACTGGGTCATTAAACCAGGCCGAGAATCCCACCCCTCCAATTCCATCATACTCGTAAAATCTTCGTATACCGACATAATCTTTGTTTACTGACTCGATAGTCTTGTAAAAAATTCCACTGGGGATAACATCTTGAGGGTTCCTGGAATTATTAGAATAAAAAAAAAAGTTAAAATCATTAAAATTTATTAATTCTAGGATATATGATAACTTATAGTATCGTAACATCAAAGTCATAGTTTTGATAACTTATATCAGTTAATATAAGGATTTCCGATTTGGCTTCACAATTAATGTGCCACGTGTCCCGACAGCCATCATGTCGACATTCGTCTACATATGGCGTCTAACACCAAGGCCATTCTCAATGTCATTCAATTAATCCATTTAGTGACTAAATTAACACATATTGATAATAACAATAGATATTAAGGTAGAGAAAGTAACATTTTATCAATATTTAACTTCGTCCAACTAAATCGATTTGCGAAATAAAAATCTGACGCCATTGCCATCACTTCGAGTTTGACACGTGGTCCATAGTTTAAGTTCAAATTCATATTTCAGAGGATCTCATAGTGTTTTTTTTTTTTGTTTCAACTAATAATAATAATAAAATACTCACGCCATATTTAAGTTTGTGCTGGTGCACGGTGCCGAAGCCGGTGCTCGTTTTAAACTGCCATATTTTCACACAGCAGATATTAACTTGTTCAATGGTCTGGTTAGAATGTGGTAAAGCGCACGTTCGTTGCTATAAAAAGGTCGGTTTATGTACAAATTAGTACGCGACTTACACAGCATTACCGATTCTCAATATTGATGTATCAAACCAAACGTGTATTAGCTATAATAGATTTTGCAAAAAATAAAACTACATTACGGAATAGTCTTATCAATCTAACTACACAAACATAGACTAAATTGTGAGAACTTCATTATAAGCGCAATCATAAAACGTATGCTATTTGGTTGAAAATTGCATCAGAAAATATTGGCAATTTGCCAACAATGTTTGACGTACATGATGGTTGTCTTGAATAGCCAGATCAGCCTCATTTACATGTGCGAGGAAAAGTACAGCATACTACGTCACAAGTTATATTTGGAACGTGATTTCCAGTCACAATGTTTTGTATCATGAAGGTTAAATTCTAGGACTAGGATTATAATAACACCAATGCCCACCCCTCCCACCAATTGACCCCTTACAAAATTAGAATACATTCATTTTTCTAATCTATATAAAGTTTATATAAAACGCTTGAGTAAAAGAAAAAGGAATATGACTATTTTATAACGCTCATTTTTAATTTGTTTATATAAGCCTATATTATTTTGATTTGAACGTTGTAATTATTGTATCTTGATATAATATAGGCAGGCCTGTAGCCAGGGGGTGGCAAGGGGGGGGGGGCAAAAAAATGTTTTGCCCCCCGAAAGAAAATTTGCAAACCATATCGCTAAAAAACTATACTTTAGACTGTAACGGGTATGCCCCTCCTAAAAACTTCACTGCCCCTCCGAAGCCAGCACCCAAAAAAAATAGTCGATCGCAAAATCAGTGCAGTTGGTCGCAAAATAGGAGTAGTCGGTATCAAACTAAGTACTCACTGTATAATACGTCACGCTACTCGCGCAAGACTTTAGTATGAAAATAGTCGGTCGCAAAATCAGTGCAGTCGGTCGCAAAATAGGAGCAGTCGGTATCAAAATAAGTGCTCACTCATTCTGTTGTGAGTATGTTAGTCTAACAACAGAATTTCACCCAGGAAGAAAAACAGTCGGTCTCAAAATAAGTGCAGTCACTGCAGTCGGTCTCAAACACGATGCCAGAATACATCCCAAATACTATGTGATTTTGTGTGAATCCGTGAACCTAAATTGCATACGTCACTCTCATTCTGTTGTGAGCATTTTGGTCTAACAACAAAATTTCTCCCAGGGAGCAAAATAGTCGGTGACAAAAAGTCGGTCTCAAACACAATGCTAGAAGAGATCCCAAATACTACGTATTTGCGGGAATCCGAGTGCCTAAATTGCATATGTCACACAAAACTATAGGATAAAATAACCATGTCTGCTTGTCACTCTTATTCTGTTGTGAGTATGTTGTTCTATAAAATGTTTTCTACCATGGCAAAAAATAGTCGGTCTCAAAAAAAGTCCTCACCGCACTCGGTCTCCGACTAAATGAATTAATGTAATATAATGAGATAAACAAACAATCACAAAACAGGCGAAATTGACAGATAAGCCTCAAGATTCTGTCCCATATCTTATCCTCTCGTTACTGAGAATTTGGTTCCATTTGCCATGACATTGATTCAAATTTTCAAGCCCAGTCCCAAAAATTTAAAAGCTCTGTTATTCCATTATAACATCATTCTTCCACTCGGTTACATATCTGAAATTTTTTCGCACCTGCGGCGCTCGATTCCATTTTAAAATCAATATTCTACTACTCAGTTGTCTTATACTGTCTCAGTACTATCATTTTCACGATTATAGTGAACTGCCCAGTTTGTAGTACCACTGGTGTATGGGGCGTGGGGCGTCAGATTGTACAGATGTTATGTCAACTCTTGCAAAATAGATCTGGAGATTCTGTCTCATTGACTGACAACTATGGTCTACAGGGACGCTTAATGTTACAGCCAGTATTTTGTTTACTTGCATTGTGGGGATTGTGGATGGCGTTCTAGATTTGAAACCGTTCCTACCCCAACCCCATATTCCCTAGAAAACTCACACGTGGTACTCGACTCCTGATTGCGTCACTCGCAACCGGGGGGGGGGGCATCAGTCGGTCGCATTTTGGCTAAACACCCCCCCCCCCCAAACGAAATTGTTATGTACGCCCCTGCCTATGTGTTTCGCTAACCTGGAGTTTTGGGTTTGATCTCTCAGGATTTTCTGACGTTGTTTCCCATTTTAGTAAAGCAAGGAGCAGCCGGGCCTGGAAAGGACAACGTATCGTCGTTCGGATGGAACGAAAAACCGACGTCCCGCGCGTGTACAACTTGATATACATACGTGTAAAAGGTTCGGTTGATGTCTGCGCGTATACATGTCTGTCTCCATTAACTACATGTGCAGAAAGTAGGACGTTAAACTTCATTTCATTCATTTATTTCAAAGGGACGACACGGTCCATGACAATCTGAATGACAGAATCACCCTACCTTCATTTTAGTTTTGTACATTTCATTGTACAACCATAATTTATAAATAGCAATTGGGCACTTTGCCATGGAAGTTGTGCGCTATAACAATGAATAATTATACACCCAGGACCTCACATTTGACATTTTTGTCCTATACAAATGACTAGACACACACCCCCTCCTGCACCACTGGCAAGGGTGAGGGTAAAACGTTGGGAAATCCCGGTGAACTTTTACATATGACAACGATCATTCCAGTGATTAGTTATTATAAAGTATTTACAGATATGAAATAAAATGCCCTCTAATGAAGACTGACATTTTTCCCCGGTCAGAGTCAAGCTGTGGACTATAAGGCCTACTCTTCTTTCGAAGTCCAACTGTCGATGTTTTTTTTTATGTGTATACGCTAACGTATCATTCCAGTGGTGTGTTATTAAAGATACATTATGGGAGATCTGATAACGAGTTGGCAGAAAATTTTAGTCAAATTGATCCACTAATATAATCTTAGAACTAAGCGATTGAAATTTCCGCTTAGCCTCGGTCATCATTACTAAAGTCGGTAAGACAAAAGCAGTAATCTCGGTTATCCATTTTTAGTGGTAAATATAACGATGGAAAATATTTCCGCGAATCGAACTACAATCCAAGAAAAATCTCATGCTAGCCTCAACATCGAGGGTTTATTATGGTCTGAATAGGTTAATTATAATGTCTAATTAATAGTTTTTATAACATTTCAGTATAAAGAAAGACCTACAATAGGCAGATCTTGCTCTTGCATAATGCATGTTTAAGTATTTTGTTTATTGCAGAAATACCCTTTCCATCACCTGCACCAGTGTGGTTAATGGTGGTACAGTAGGTAAAACCCGCGTTGTTTGGGGGAATAGATTTCTTGATTGAAAACAAGAGAAAGGGTTTTAAATAAGTTTATATGGTCCACAAAGTACACGATACAGTTTTATATTACATTGAAAGATGAATTAAAACGCGTAATAGGGTGCTGGCTAATCTATACCATAGTACCATGTATAACCATAACCATTCCATTAAACAACACTTATGCTGGCATTAGTAAAGGTTTATCCAAGCTACACCAACGAATAACCAACCAGAACAAAGAATCCCAGATCACCTGATAAACAACCTTTTCAGAAAGAGACTGCTTTCAGGACTGAATGATTCCAACGAGTTATTCTTTCAACTCTACCAGAAATATTAAAACGAAACCGTGTAAAACACTAAAACATTTCAACCACTAAAATTAAGCACCATAATCCGGACAATGAAACCCACTACCCAAAACATTTAAAGTAATTTATATTCCCCCAAAACCAAAACTTCATATAATAAAGACACTGGCCAAGACTTAATGTATGTAACCAATATCCATTGACAAATTCCCAAAATACCACCCTTTTACGAAAGACTCGACACTGTTCCTCCCAGCTGCACAACTGGCGAAGGTAGGACGCCGGGGAAATCCCGGTGAACTTTTACATATGACGACGATCATTCCAGTGATCAGTAAATATGAAGTATTTAGAGATATGAAATGAAATATGCTCGCTAACGAAGACAAACATTTCCCCCAGTCAGAGTCGAGATTTGGGCTACTATTATTTCACAGTCCAACTGTCGATGCGGTTTTTTTTATGTGTACGTATACACTGCAAGCCTATGTCGTATTTGTATTTTAGTTTATTTGCGCACTTTGTCATGGAAGTTGTGCGCTATAAAAATGAACAATAGTAATAATAATTCACCCGGGATCTCACATTTGTGTCCTGTACGAAGGACTAGACACTACCCCCCCCCCCTTCTGCACTGACAAGGAGCGAGAACGACGACGATCGTTCAAGTGATTTGTTATTATACAGTATTTTGAGATGGAGTATGCCATTTTATTACCGGGGCATAAGATTTGGTTAAATCTATTATACCCAATTTTAGTTTGCTGGTTACTGTATTTTCGTTTTGGCGATGTCCGGCGGATGGATCTCCATCAGTCTAATTGATTCATGGTTAAACGAAATCTGCAACTCAGGTGGCCGTGGGCATGCAGTAGAGGGATTTCATTTCGGTTGATGTGTCAAGGGAGACAACTCAGTAAAGTTACCGAGTGACCGTGCAAGCGCGAATCAATTTTGAATATACATGTAATTTAATGTGCACACCTTGACATACCTGACCGCATCAGATTAAAGGGCCAATCCCGATAACTTTTGGGGACTAAAACTGCTTAATTTGGTGCTAAAATCCCTTAAAACCTATTACCTAAGGCCGACCAACTAACCCGATATTTGTGATACGCTTGTAAATAACTTTAACCTTACAGTCTTCATCTGGAAATGGAGACCGTTGTATTATACAGTATCTGGATAAAACCAGACTTTTTTCTATAAAAATATTATGTAGGTGAAATTTACCTTTTGTTATCAAGTACTGAACATGGGTCATTCACTGTTTAGACCTCTCAAGAAACGGGAATCGATTATCAGGTCACCCAATGAAAAAATTGACCCGAAATCTTAAAAGGGTTACATGTCCGGATAAGCAGTGTTAACGTTCACGTCCAAACGACTCAATATTTTCAGCTGGAATTTTGAGACAAGGTAAATACACCATGCCTCTATATTTTGGTCCATAAATATCATAAATACTCGGACTTTAATTTTTGAGACTCTGTTCTTATCGGGATAGTCCCTTTAAGTTACATTTGTGTTATGCATTTCAATAGAACTAAAACTTAGCAACCAGTTTAAAAATCTTTTTTCAAAGAATTGGAGCCACCGTATGTATGGTAATATGTAAGACATGAAAATCTTGAGTAACAAGCTACAACTTGAGTCAATGTCACAGTGGCAAAAGAGGCCACAGACGTTACTGTTCTTTTTGCCCCTGTATGTTTTTTTTTGTACTTTTATCTTTCACCATTACATATTGTATGCACCTCAAAAGGGCATTTTGATGCCATAAAATTATATTTTATTCTATGTCATCTTTTGTTTTAATATCTTATTGGTATAAAGAAAATAATCATCACCAATCGATTATTTTAAGATAGGTACAGCCTAGTTTTTGACTATACTAGTATAGATAACAATCAAGTGACTAACTCCTTCCCTGCTTCCACATATATACACTTTGGGTTTATTGTCAAAAGCAATTTTTCTTTTGCACATTTTAGGTATTTTGTAAACTAACATGGATTCGATACGTAATAATCATTTATATTAGTCAAATCTGGTTTTATACTGATAATACAATAAACAAGAATGGCACACTTTAACTAATACACATGGACAATTGGAATTAAAAAACCAACTCGTGAAATATTTAAAATATATAAATATATTGTCAAAGTATAATAATTCACAAATTAATGAACAAAAAACTTAAAAAGAAATAATATCACAGATTATACAATCACAGATTTACAAGGTATAAATAATATAACTTCAATAGATATATATTTAAATAAGTCATTGGTTGTTATTGTCTGATTATTTTATCCCGTCTTCCTCTGCTGTCTACTTCAGTATATAAATAAATATAAGGCACACTTTTTCAACCTTGAAAGTCTACCCCCCCCCCCCCCCCCCACAAAGTCTGAAGCAAAGTAGCTGTGCCATATTTGCAAACGTGAAATAAAATTCTTGTCTTCTTCAATAGCATAATGTACTCTATATGCACTTTAATGAGAATCTCAATATGTCAACAATTTTGTCAATCAAAGGGGTATAAATGATTTATTCCTCTCATTTTATATTTATTACTTCCTACTTAATTACATAATTAATGTAGGATAACATCAATGAAATATTGATGGTTCATATATCTATGTCATACATACAAATTAGATTTATACTATTCGTCATTGAATTAAATAATCAGTCAAATTTAAAGAAAGATGTTCGATTTATATGTTTTTAAGAAGAATGGTCATACAATCTTATTATATTCAATATAATAAACAGAAAACAGCTACGAGCGTATTTAAAGCCAACTTTTCAAGTTTGTTCTCTCAATTTTATCAAGCTAATCACATTTATAACATTGAGAGAACACTCTTCAAAATGTCACCTTAAAATACGTTCATAGCTGTTTTCTATAAGTATGTGTTTTTGTTTTTACTCATTCCAATTTATATTCAGTATGTTTACATGGGTTTGCCTCTTGCCTTTGCCAACCAAGCAGCTCTTTTTTTCTTCTCATCCACTTCTTCATTATTTACCTTCTGATTTTTGTGGCTATTTTTAATCATTGCAACCATTTCTTGCTCTTGTTCATTGGTTCTTAGTTCAAACTTGACATGTGTTCGTAAAGGATTATTATAAGGGCTGACTTTACCTAAGAGAGGAGCACTAAATGAGTTAGGTATCTTCTCTTGATTATCTATTTGTCGGTGTTTTAACTGTTCTAATTTATCTTTAACTTCTTGTGAATACATCAACATGGGAACTATGTTGGTTTCTACGGACTGTGATTTAAAACCCTGTTTTTTAAGACGGCTCGTCTGTGATCCAGGAAGTGCTGGTATTATGGAGGAGGGGATAGCATTCAGAGTGGTTGGCCGTAACTGTACGGGTGCTGTTATTGGTCTTCGATTTGGGGTGCTCATAAATTCAGGAGCAACTGGTATCTTTTGCATGATGGTGGCTGATAAGGGACGTATAACTCTACCTCGAGGTAAGGTGGATTTAATTTGTTTTGGATGAACAGATTGTGTAACTTTGGTTTTTAATGGCGTGGAGATACATTTGACCGAATAGATTTCTTTCTCAGGTAGAGGAGGTGGTCTGAGATGTTCTCGTGACTTCATTGATCTGACCGATTTCAGCTCTGATAATTCTGAAACAACAGTCTCCCCATCTTCTGAGAAAGTTCTCAGATATTCCAGACCAAGTTGTTCAACAGGAACCTTTGTTCTTGGATCAATTTTACCAGGAGATGAGGAAGGTCTGTGGACAGTTGCCATAGTTTGAGTAGGTTCATCTTTTAAGTTTAAATATGTATTGGTATTTGTTTCTGACTGATTCATGGATCGTTGTATTGTGTTCACAGTCAGATAAATAAAATCAGGTGGCACAATATTTTCTGCCTTCATTCGTATTTGAGACCTCAACAGGGCCTTCATTTCAGAAAGAGAAATATCCTTGGCCGAAGGCAATAATGGTTTATCAAAGGCCCACGATACCCTTCTTTCAATATTGATTGGAGGCTTGAATTCTATGTCATCTATTTTCTGAACAGGTGGATCCATGATTTTTACAATGGACGGTTGAGATTTAACTGTAGCGGGTCGACTACATGATCTTGAGTTAGGTACCTTGTTAGAAGTTGTAGAGACAGGAGATCGCTGAGGAGCACTGTTTGGTGGAGATACATTCTGACCTTTAGTTTGCTGCCATGTTACTCCACAAGATTCACTCCTTTTACCTTCAGATTCTCCAGTCCACAGACGACTCTCATATGTACCAGACACAGACTGACTGGACTGAATTCTTCTAGCACTTTCTAAACTTATGGCACTCAGTGATTTGGCGCTATGGAGAATTTGGGGAGCTGGGTAGTCTGATTGTAACCAAGATTTTACATGAGTAGCATCATTGATATTGCCATCATGATTGATTATTTTAGTATTTGTAGCTCCTGCCTTCTTCATTCGCATGGCTCTCACATAAGCATAAGATTGTTGTCTTATTGGTGCATCTGAATAGGAACCATATTGAGCCAGTGGTGGTACAGAGTCTGTTTCTAAAGAATAATCCCACTCTACTTTCTCAAAATTTAAAACAAGGAGATTATGACTTGTATTCAGTGTAATTCTGAAAAACATTAACCAAAATACAAACATGATGAGAAACTTCAAACTGACAATTTTAATGGAGAAAAAGAGCTTACATTCTGCTCAACACAACTAGGTCATTATGAAACTATCATTATGATCATTATTTAATTCATTACTTGAGATCAATATCATAAACTAAAAACTTTAGATGATTATGGCACAGATAATATATACATGTATAGAGAATTTATAAAGATGTAATTACCTATCCCCATTAGTAATGATAGATAGTATTGGATCACTACGACTGTTTCCTCTCATAATACGACAACACTGTCCTGTTACCAAATTCCAAATTCTTAATCGGCCATCAGCTGAACCAGTTATAACACGTAAATACATAAACTCTAAACATAAAACCTCTCTGTAATATAAAAAATGTTTTGTTAAAACTACTCAAATGTATAAAATGTTTATGGTGTGAATGATGAAAATTTTTTAATTGTTACAGATGCATTACATAATAGCTAAATCTACCTATCGTAGGTCTTTATTCTGGCTTAAAATGGTTGATGGAGACATAGTATGAAATAAAAAGTACCATTGCTTTGATAATAAACAATCTACGCCACATCTTGTCAAAACTTCAAACAGTGATAACAACTTCACTCAGAATAAAGTAATTTGAACTTTCAATATTTATTTTGCATTATTTATTTTTGATCTCTTATAGCCAGAATGGCCAGCTCTTTATCTAAGTCTTACATAATGTGGCTTTAATTTGAATAAATTTACAATATTTCAAGAAACAAAATAACACCAATCCCACGACAAATTCTAACATTTTTCTTCTTGGCTCTAAACAGTTGGTTGTCGGGTGGGGTGGGTGGATGGTCGAATGCCATTGAGTCAACTGATGCGGTTTCAAATACCGGTTGCACTTGGCAAGGAATAGGGTTGCCTGTCCAACCTCATGGGTTTCCTCTGGGTACTACGGTTTCCTCCCACTACTAAAGACCCCTACGCGCGAGCAAATTATTGAAATAAAATTAAACCATATGTTAGTCCCAAAATGACCTAGTTTGTGTCGAGTGGACATTAAACCCTATTTCTCTCCCTCTCTCTAAACAGTTAGGGATTATTAATCGAGAAATATTATTTTTTGTCTATAATTGTCTGCCCGTGCTGAAGATTCGAAGATATACAAATTTACTTTGGATGTCGCAATGCTGTTAAACATCTAGAATGATCACCATGTGCACTCCACGCCATTACATAACCGTCTCTACTACCAGATACTATATGCCATCTATCTAACTTAATACCAGTTATAGGTCCAAGATGCCCAGTTAATGTCTGCAAATAAACAACTAAATAATTACAAACAATATTAGCTATGTGACATCCTCAAATGTGAATTAGTATCAGGTGTTCAAATATTTATTGAACATATATTTTATGAATATTGATTAAAATTTACAATTTTGTCAAATAATATAATCAATTGAGTTTCAATTTATTTTCTCTTATAAATCTATTTTTATTTGTAACAGGTGTGTTTGTTTATGGCATAGTTTATATTATATATACTTACTTTGATTAAGTTACCATTATCTAAACTCCATACTCTTATTTTACCCGATTCACAACCAGCTATACACCAATCTTTACAAAGAGATACTATACAAACAGAACTGTTGTGGCGAAATGTCATTTGACATTTACCTGTCTGTAAATCCCACACTGAAATCAATTTATATAATCATTAGTTTAAACTTCAGGGTAATTAAATAGTTGGTGGTATTTCATTGAAGTAAGTTGTTGACTCTATTTAATGTACTCAACCCAATGAGGCTGGCAGTCCATATACTATACAGTGTAAACCTATTATTTTATTGTAGAATAATGTGGAACTTGACCATACTGTTGCTGTTGTTACATTCCAAATTAAATCTTTCAGATTATAAGGGCAGTAAGGGCAGTAACTCCCATAATTAATATCTGTACCATGCACAAACATCCATTTACTGATGCTCTGTACACTAATTGGAATGATGATTTTCACATATACTGTATATTCTAGGTTTCATCTGAATGCTAGTTACCTTGATGCCTGATGTTTACGCTTAAAATGGTTAATAATTTACCTTTACAAGCACCATCTTTTCCACCAGATACCAATACTTCACCTTGTAATAATACAGAATTCACAGTATCTCTGTGACCTCGAAATATTTTTAAACACTGGCCAGTTTCTATGGACCATAATCTAAAAATCAAATAAAATGATATTAAATATTGAAGATTACAGATACATTTATTAAACAATATTTCTATATTGTTAAAAAGTTGATTAGTCAATTTACATAAGGTCAAAAGGAATATATAAACTACAGCTGCAGCAATTTAATTATTCAGTTGCAGGTTTGTAATGTATACACAAATACTATGATTAAGTATTCTCCTTTACTAGTATTTTTTGTCAAACCTGCAGCTAACCACACCCATGTCATCGTACTAAAATCCTTTTTTAAAGCACGCTCTAAGGCATACGCCCATCTACATTGAATTAATTTCAATAACATCCCCAAGCTTAACCATCTTCCTAATAAAAAAAGAAAATTTAATACTCAAAATAAACAAGGGTAAATAGAACCCCTTTTAGTTTTGGTTTAATAGCCAATTGATGCATTGTGCCTCCCCTCACAATGACAAAGACATTTTGTAGTACCTGATACTGGTGTCGTAACTTCCACTGAACACCAATCCTTTTTTCTCACAGATGAATACACATCTTATAGAACCAGCATGGCCTGTTATTAATGGTCCTTTCTCTTTACCAGAAACAGCATCTAAAAATCTTACTTTACGATCTTTAGAACCTGTAGCTATCAATGTTCCACCATCTGTATGAATTACTCGGTTAGTATCAGTTCTATAAAATAACAAAAGTGTTAAAGTCTACAAAAATTAAGTCTATGTGAATACAAATAACTTTTTGTCAAAGATTTGTCTATTTGTAGTTACTTCAAATCGCATATTTCACGGGGGATGTTTGAAAATTGTCTTGGGAAGAAATTGATTTATCTGTGCAGCAATGCTACAAAATGGGTAAAACAAACATGGATTAATATGATTTTCTGGTAAACAGGTACTTCTCGGAGATTACTTACTGATCTTTTAAAACCATTACATTATAAGCACCACAATAAACATTTCTCTCTTCCATAATAACTTTACGTGTTGCTACACCACTATAAGCTGTTTCAAAACTGACATCTTTCTTAAACTGAGTTTTAACTACTGTCTCATCAGTATGGATAACATTACATGTTCCAGGTTGTAAATTAGGAACCAAAACATCCACATCTCTGGCAAAAACAGGATTAGCACATTGAGCAGCAGCACCCTACAAAAAAGGTAAATAATAAATATATCACTATCACACTGACATAAATGTTTAACCAAACTTTTCACTGTCTTTGAGGTTTCTTTTTTTCAAGATGTATTAAGATGATAAAGGACTATACCATTTACCATGCGACATATTGTCTACTTTGAGAATAGGCTTCTAAGTATATTGAGAGCTTGACTTTGGTAAGCAATACCAGTATTAGCATTTAGCAATGTTGATTTATTTCAGAAATCAAGGAATTGGTTAACAGAAAGGGAACTTGCATTTAGAAATCGAATTTCACAGCACAGCAAGTCATATTATGGCAATTTTACACATTTCTTTTTTCCAAATAGTTAAAAAACCAAAATATCGATCAACAGTTGTTTCGTTATCACTCGCTTAACCTTATTTAATAAGACTTAATATTCAAAATCTTACGATTTATTGGTGTAATCATGTATAATATGATATAGAACAGAATTCATCTACAAGCATGTCTCCTCAAAACAGACTTTTCTATTAAAGATACATTATGTAAGATTTAGATAAAGAACTGGCCTTTTTGCTATAATAGTTCAAAAATTATAATAAATATATATATATATATATCTTTATATTGAAATTACTTTATCCTGCACAAAGTTATCACTTTTTGAAGATTTGACAAGATATGGCTTGAATTGTTTATTATCATAACAATGGTAATTCGTATTCAAGACTTAGCCTCATATCACCATTTTTAAATTGAATCATTAAATAATTATAGGTTTGTCATGGGAATAAGTTTTGACAAGATGTGGCATAGATTGTTTGTTATCATGTTATTCGAGACTTAGCCTAAAAATGCCATTTTAAATTAAATCATAATATGGTACTGTCTTTTAATCCAATTAATTTTTTTTGCCATCTGGTAGTCTAGAGAGTTGATTATAGGCTTGCCATGTGAATAAATGTTTAAATAACAGTATATAACATTTGATTTGAAGCCAAAAAAAAAGACCTGCTATAGGCAGATTTAGCTCTTACATAATGCATCTTTAATATTATACTACATAATCAGTAAATCATATGGGTATATAAAATTTGTAAAGCTTTTTAAAACATCATAAAGTCAACAGCAATTTATTTTATAAATATACATTATTACTGTCGATATATAATTAATAATATTCAGCAATTTTGGAAAATGCAGATTTGATATAAAGTCAACTGCAATATATATTCTTACAGTCAGTATATAATTTAATAATATTGGATATTCTGCAAGTCTGGAACATGCAGATTTTATACAGGCTCTGTATTCAAAATCTATAAATCATTATGTTATTGCACAGAGCCTTTATGAATAACTGAATTTATTTTATGTCAAATACATGAATAAAGTATGATTAATGGTGTAGTGTATTACTGTGTGTAAATATGTTAGGTTATGTGGTTGGTATTTACTTTGTCCTGTTAGGTAGCTAAGCAAGAGGTCCAAACGGATTTGCTAAGTTAATCAAGCATACCACATAATACAATAGACAGTCAATCTTTATTCAATAAACAAGTCTTTTTTTACACAATAATCCATAATAGAAGATTATATTGTATTAAACAAAACCTGTCATACTGACATTTTATTCACATATTAATCTTTCACAGACAAAGATTTTAGAAATTGTGATTCATTTCAAAATGAATTCACAGAATATCTAATACCTTATATTCTACCCATAATATTTTGAATACATATTATGTTATTTTGGGACTACAACATTAATTTTGAGAATATTTTATCTTTTTAATCTTTAATGTAATGTTAACCTTTCTTTGCCTGGATATGAATTTATTTCTTTGAGCCCTTGTAAACTGACTAACTTTGAATTTTTATTTTTTAAATCCATTCCCATTCTTATATTTTATCATTGTAAAAGTTTAACAAATTATTATTAAATCATTAATTTGACTTAATTCCCACAAATGATCATAATCAGACAAATGAATATTAATTTAATTTTTGGAAACAGGAGCTTATTACAGCTTTGCTACACTGTATTTAGATATTTAATTGAAATATCAGATCATTAACAAATAAAATTACTTGATTGCAGTTTAAAAAGCCACTAATAATAATATAAGCTTACAAAAGGTACACACTATACAGTTTTGCCACATGAGACCTGATTTATACAATTATGGTACATGCGGTGAAGGGTTATAATAGCAGTTATACTATCTGAGCCTTTAGGATTAACTGCATTATACTTTTCATGAATAATAAACTTTATTATCCTACTTATACAATAAACATATGACAATAAGGTCGATCACTATAGTCCCTCTTAATCTCCCCTAGTCAATTTATCTTGTAGCTTTAGTGTGGAAAGAATAAATTTAATATAAAAGGCAATAACAAATTTCATTACAACTCTGATTTAGCAATTCATGCACTTAGTATCATTATACAGTGTAAATTTTTCTAAAAATTAAAGGAAATAACGACTAAACTAATATCCATAATGTGTTCTGAACTCTTTAAATGTATACTCAAGAATATTCCATGTATAGTAAGACCATAAGTATTTCAGTGATGCTCTACACAACGCTCAACAATCCTCATTAAATCCACATTGATTTATTTATATAGAGAGAGAGAGAAAAGGGGTTTAATGTCCACTTGACACAAACTAGGTCATTTCAGGACTAACAAATGGTTTAATTTTATTTCAGTAATTGGTAGGTGTCTTTGGCAGTGGGAGGAAACCAGAGGACCCGGAGAAAACCAACAAAGCTGGACAGGCGATCCTACTCCTAGTCATGTACAACTGGGGAATCGAAACCACACCAGTTGACTCAATGACAGGCCTTATGATACAGCGAGCACATGCTAACCATTCGGCCATCTATGCCCCCCCCCTCCACATTGAAATGCATTTTCTTCCTAATAATATTCTATACATACCTGCATTAACATAACTTCTTCGATTAAGAGTTGATTAACATGATGTTCTTGGTTAACTTCTTCAGCCAAACTTCTCCAGTTCCGACTCACACCAAGGGCATTGGTCAGACTGCCCCTATCTAAAAAACTTAAAATAAATTTACCCAGGTGGACAGGAAGATTCCGAATAAAATCTTTATATCTTGCTACACCTGAATAAACTTTAGATCCAGTAGGTATGATCATACAAGCTGGATCAATACTTGTCATACTCTCAGCAATACTACCATCACTATTATTTTCTTTAATGTCTATAGTTAGAAGATCTCCTGTAAATGGGTCTATAGTTATTTTACTGTAGTCTGGTCTGGCTTGAGATAATAAATTAAGTTCTGGATGTTCTGCTGATTCTAATGAATATTGACTGCTGTATACAGATGCTGCTTCCGTGTGGTCAGCTTCTAAAAATTAAAACAAACCCAAATTTAAAGGAATGGTATGAATTCAGTGAAATAAACTAATATCCAAAAATAAATGAACAGAAAAAGGAAGTTATATTGATTTGAAATAGAAAGAGAAAGGTTCACAATTAAAGGGACAATAACACTCTTGCTGGCTTGGCAGCTCCAGAAAATAAAAAAATAGCCTTATTCTAAGTACTACAATGTAGATGTTTTAGTGTCCTACCTGAGGTGTAAATTATCCATTAAATCCTATATAACCTGTCCAGAGGGTTCGAAAATATTTTAAAATCCAAGTCACATTTGAAAAGGTTTACGTTAGGCTTTTCAAATCATTTAGTTAAATTTTTCCGATTTTTTAAATTAGTTGTGTTAAGATAAAATTTGTATCATCAATTAATTGAAATATTGTAAAATAATACATTTTGTTGACCAGAATAAAGATTGCCTGACAATTTTGCCCTGTGTTTGCCCCATGGGCATTTTTCGGGTAATCCAGTATTTTTCTAGTAAGATTGGATGTCACTACTTTCCCAAAATATACCAAATTTGCCATACTTTTATTTGAAATACCCACCTGATAAATATTTCGTGACAACATTTAATAGCATTCATATATAATTTAATTAAAATATTTAAGTATTAAAATCAGTAAGCTTATTCAATGTGGCTCCAATAAGAGCACCATCACCTTGTACAGGCAAATTGGCAATGCTATTGCAAATAATATGGTCAATTAAAAAAGGTTTAGCACAGAGAGTGCAATGTATAAAATTTTGTCTTCATATATAGCATACCTGTCTTTGCTGATAAGGCCCGTTCTTCTGATACCAGAAGTGTTTTAGCTTGTGTATACAACATAAACAATAGATTTGCATCACAAAGTTGTAAAATAGCCATAGCAAAGTTTGCTTTTGTCCAATAATTAGCATCTGTAAACCAGTCCCATGTGGAGGTAATATAATATTCTACAGCACAGGTTGGTAGTGCATGATCAGAACTTAGTGTAGCTATGTCTGTGTCTATTCCTGGGTGAGTTCTCATACGAGCATAAGTATAGTCTTTATTAACTAATGGTTGTAATATGTTTACTAACTGGTTTAACAAATCAACACTGTGGATTCTCCTAAGAAGACCCAACATAAATCTTCTTTTGGTGTGATCACCAAGTTTGGAAAACCAACTTTTAACAAGTCTTACTCTACTGCCAAGAGAGCATGTCTCACAAACACCACATTTTTCAGAACTGTTACATTTGAGTTTTATTACTCTTCCAAGGTTATATTCAAAAGTTTCTATGTTGATTGGTGGATGCTTCATGACTTCTTCAATACCACCACTGCCCTCACACAGATAATTACATGTTGCTAACATTTTTTTGACCACCTGCAAGAAAAACATAAATGGTGTAACAAAAACATAAATGGTGTATTCAATTATATACAGTTGAAAATCACTTTTTTCCTTATTAGGGCCAACATATTACCTGTAGGCCTACCTTGGTGCCGGTAATTAATATATTTTAAATCATGTGAACACCCATATTGGTGCACCATTGTGAGCCATTCATTTTTAAATTTGCATCACAAAGTTGTATTATTAATCATAATACATCACAAAAAAGTATTACTTATTACTACTATGGGTTTTTTTGTAGGTGTGCAGAAGAATCAATGGTTTTACTTCAATATTCAAGATGTTTAAAATATGTGACAACATTCACATTATATTCTTCAACATTACCGGTATTTAAAATCTTATAAGAAATAAATATTAATTTAAAAAAGTAAAATGTTATTCTATACAGACTATACTACTGCACTGGGTGTTATAACGTAGCCAAATAAAAATCACAATAATATATATTTTATCTACCTAATTTTATTCTCTGACTAATCCATTGAAAGGTTACTTCTTTCACACATTAGTTGAGATAGTATTTACACTATCTAGTTCATAAATAATTAATCAAATTCTAAGAGTTGTGAAGTTGAAAAATTTCACACCGTCGTGATCATCAATATCATCATGTGACATTTTCACAGCCTAACTGTAAATTCCATGTTTGTTTGTATTTCTCTAAACTGTGATCAACTAAGTCTCATCATTGCCCTGTAAAACTTGTTAATACACGTGATTAATAGATAACAGTAAATCGTATCGATCTAAAACGTCCCCAAGGTGACAATCTTTTGTTTGGGCGTTTAGAAGTGTTTACTATTTTTTGCAATTGGTGTTTCAGAGTTATTCCCCTTGGTTTTAAACCATGTCTTGTGTTTTGAATTATAGTTTTACGCTCTAATTTATGTTTTTTAACAAACAAATTAGCTTTAACATACTATTTAGAAACAAGCATGACTAACAGAGACTATTTAAATAACTGTCACTTCTAGCATTTTATATTATACACATTTTCCAAGGTTAATTTTTCCATGCTGGTATTTCGTCTGCTTCCGGAAGTTAATTTTTCACCGCTAGGTGAAGCAGTCTTAGCAACAAGAAACCCGGATGGTGCTTGGGAAAATGGAGGACAGAGCAACAAAGTTTTTGGTGTTTTTACGTACCGCATGTTTGTAAGCACGTCAAGTGTATCAAATGACGTGAATATTTTCCAAAAGTATTAGAATCCCCAGAAGAAGTAACTAAGAATACATAGCAGTTAAGCCATTAGATAATTAACTGCAAGAAATGGCACTGGAGAGGGCCAAGGTGAGATTTGTTTTTCAATTTTGCCATTTAATTTTTTTTTTTTCTATTTTAGATCTACTGTCTGTTCCAGGTGATACTCCAACTCGAAAAATGCTTACCATGCCTTCATTTTTTAATTAAGATGGCTAAAACTTTGTGACATACCTGGAATTGACGTCCCTTTGATTTCTTTCCTTAGCTTAAATGACTAGATGTCCGATAAAATCCAGTATTCTCTTGTAAATTTCACATATTTAGACATTGTCGCTTTCTCAGAACATCAACATTACGAATGCGCGTGCGTTAAATGGAGCACATGCATTTCTGATTAGGGTAGACAGGTACTTTACAAATTTGGTGCATTCGATTAGAAATGTGACACATGTCTAGTGAAGGAGAATTCGCCCGTCTTTTTCGCGACAATAATACTTGTTAGGGTTTCACACTTTGAAGCTTGTGTGAAACAAAATATTGTTTTTGTTCAGATTGATATGGTTTTTTTTTCTGTTTCCACCTTGCTTATTTCGCACAAAAATTCTCATTGGATAATTTGGAGTGACTTAAACTATTTTGAAAAGTCGGCACATGCCATAACCACGCGAACTCTCGCAAATAACTAAATTGATGTAAAAGGTTAGCCTTATTTAAAATTTGAATAAATATTTCTGGTAAAATGATTCCGAATTTTGTTTTCTGCGACTTTTTAGCTCTGTTTAACTGGACATAATAGTGTAAAATTATCTTATTTTAAGATGTTACGTGCATTAATAAATAAACTGAGTTTGCCACTTGGAACTAAAGGCAGGCATCCAATCGTAGCTAAAAACAAACACATCAGAATATCTCAACGTTTTTAGCTACGCTCTCGTAACTACTTTTGAGTATGTCTTGCAGCCCCCTTCCACAATTTCATTGATAGCGGGTTAAAATTTACATGTAGCTTATAACGATATAAATAAATTACAACATTTAGACGGAGGACGACTAAATATTCAAGTTAGTGGGACAAACAGCCGTGGTCTGGGATTCAGTAAATAGCTCTTTCAAAAGAGTTATATTCTACTGAAACGAAACAACCAACTGCTAATCAAAGTAGGGCGAAGCGACTTAAAGCAAGCCCAGCACCCCTTGTTCAGTTAATCTCGTCCAGATAACAAGGCCAAACATGGCAGATTCAATTAGTAAGATGTAAACAAATAATGATTTTTCATATGAGAAAGGACATAAAGCATGACCTGAACTTCGTTCTCACAAGACAGAAAGCAATGGGATGACCATTCCAGGTATTTCACGAAGTTTTAGCCATTTTAATTAAAATTTGAATAAATGACAAGCGATTTTCGAGTTGAAGTATTACCTGGAACAGACAGTAGTCTAGGCCTAGTCTAAGTAACAATAAAATGGCATGCTTTGACTCTAGTTTTATAAGGAAAGTAAAACTAATGCTACAGTAGAGGTCCTGAGACCTAATTGCAATATGCATTATGATTATGAATATGAATAATCTTGGCTCTTCTTAGTACTCTTACTACTCTTAGTCTTACAATAGTCTTCTTGTGACTTATTCTGATTTTTGAGATTTATCACATGACATGATTCATTAATTCGGTCTTCTAGTTCTATTTTTCTAGTAATTTAAATAAAGAATTTCATTCGTAGGTTGTTGTCATATTGTCAACAGTTATAATTGTATAGCTTATCCCCGGATCGATGTTGTACTACTATTTGTACATCAAGATAACAAACCTCATTCCTCAACCATGGTTCCATGTAGGAAAGCCCAGTGCAAATCACATCAGGTCTCAGAAAGCAAAATAAATTAACAATATTTTTGACCAAAACAACGATTGATTATTGTTATTTCAAATATTTCTGCCACAGCCAACTACAACTAAGCTTATAATCCTCCTACCTGAAATGGGTGTCTTTGTACCAGTATCTAAACTTTGCAAGAACACCATTTTTAAACAGGAGATGTATGATGCTATGAGATGTATGAAGGCAGAGCTAAATATAAGGCTTCTATAACAGCCAATCAAAAAGGCAATCGCAAGTGGAGAAAATGTAAATGAAATGTCAACAAACAAAATGACATCCACAAACAAAATGACATCCACATGTTCTAATCTATCCACGAATCATCTCAGAAAATAAAATTATGATGACGTTAATGTTGAATTTAAACCAAAAGGGGCATGTTGGGTTGGTGCGTGTCTAAAGGGCCAAAATGAATGGACAAAACTATGAATGGACATCGATGGCGGTGCATGTCCAATGAAAACATCGCTTCATTACCAGTAATTTAAACACAAATATTTGGAGTTAGGAGATAGTTGTGTCACTAAATTGGCTTCTGTAAATTTAATTAGTCATAATAGTATAAAATTATCTTATTTTTAAGATGTAAAATGCATTAATAAAGAAAAATCGAGTTTGCCACTTGGAACTAAAGGCATCCAATCGTGGCTAAAATCAAGCACTTCAGTATATCTAAATGTTTTTAGCTATTACATTATGTTTATTGACGATTTGAGATTTATCACTTAATTTCAGTCTTCTACCAGTCCACACATTTCAAATTATACATTAAAAAGCATTTATGCGTCATCATTGTCAAAAGTTATTATTGTATAGCTTACCCTAGGATGGATGTTGTACATCACTTTTGTTGACGAAAAGTTAGAAATTATAATTTACTGTAGGTGTTTGACCTAATCTTTTTTTTGTACATGTACATAATGTCATGACGTAGAAGGTAAATGAGGCTGAGGTTAACTTACGTTGTGTTCAAATTGTTAATGTATTTCTCCAAACTGGATGCAAATAAATTTTATTGAAATTGTCATATCCTTTTCAAAGGTCTTGAAACATACCTCGAAAATTATAAGCATGTTTTCATTTATCGCATGGTCTTTGTCGCAATATGGTTCATGTTCAAACCAGACTTACTATTTTACACCGAATAAGTTTATTGGCTTTTTCAGATGATGACAACTCCTTTACAGAGTTGCAGTAAATCTCGTGGGCTACCAGGATTGCCTGCCTTGCCCTCCACAGTTAAAGAACCATCAGATCTTTATCAGGTAAGTTTACTTTTATTTATTTTCAGGAACTTTGATCATTGTATTGGTGATAAAGAGAATTGGATTAGTTCTTTTAATTTACGGATTGTATTCAATTCTGGATTAAGTTTAAACATGCCATACAATTTGATATAAGTTATTATCATTTTTCAGATTGTTCTGCGTAATAGTCAACATCCACCATTAATGAAAGGCACGTCATGGACTTTAGCTGCACCATTTAAGGAAGAGAAATATCACCGTACACCCAGTGAATCTATAGCCAACAACTATACTCCGTCAGCTAACTCTTTAAAACTCAAAGATCTGCCAAAAGTTTATAAATCAAAATCAAAACGTAAGTTAATTCACAATTGTCTTCAATTACAC
Source organism: Patella ulyssiponensis (assembly GCA_963678685.1). NCBI lineage: Eukaryota > Metazoa > Mollusca > Gastropoda > Patellidae > Patella > Patella ulyssiponensis. Next base: position 79,134,770 of record OY783226.1, on the reverse strand, counting down.
AAATTAAATCTCTATGTGCAGCTTTTCAATATTTTATCCATGATTTTATCTTAATAATTTAATGATTTCATCTGATTTTATTGATTTCAGGGGCCAATTTGCCTGCCTTAGGTAATTAAAAAACTCACCTTACATTTCCCAGTTTTAATGTCAATCTATCCACTCTTGCAAAGCTTTTGTCAGTTATTCATACTGCACTTTCATATCTACTGCACCTTATATATATTATTTTTACTTTCATTATTCACAACACCCTAAAGCACATTATTACTGTGGACAGATTTCTAAATTGAATATAGTCTTTATTTTATGTCTAGTGTTGGCATTTTGCACAAATAATCTTAAGTTTGCTTACATTTTTCCCCCTTAGCAAATGCTTTTACTTTTGGTGACATGTTTTATTATCTACTTTTTTGTGTGTGCAGTTATCCGGTTTGATAATAGAAATAGTGTGTATTTATTATGCACACTTTCCATTTGTGTATGCTCATGGCACAATTATCAGCTCTGCACATACACATTGGAAAAAGTTAAGTTTACACTTGAATATAAGATGCAAGTAACTTGTAATTGAGATAAAGAGTTATCAACACCTCTTGAAAGTTAGATTAGGAAGAAGAAACCTATAGAATTTCCATATTTTGGAACTAAAAAATTTAAGGTTTTGAAAAGTCATTTTTACTTTAACTGAGACAGGGTTCATAGTGGAAATTGTTAAAAGTTGCTCCAAAGAATCTGTTGGTTGGGTGTTATTGTTATGTTTTCTGTCTGTACTAATGCACAAATTAAACAAAATAGACATCTTCCCTTTTTTATTTTGAAAATGAGATCAACTTCAACCCTAAAACTGTCCTAATATTTATCCTCTCAGTTGAATCAAGAAGTCCTAGAGCAGGTGCTGTTAGTCCAAATAAGAAAAGAAAGAAGGACTTATCACCGGACAGACGAAAAGATTTACAGGAGAGTAATGGGTAAGTTAATAGAAAAGTTTTTTTTTAATGAAAAAAGAAAAAAATCAAAACTTGTGAGTTGTTAGAATGAGTGGTCTTTTTGTCTGAGTTATAAGTTTATGTAGAAATTTTCTTTTGTTTTTTCTTTTGGTAATTTTATTTAATGAGATTTTTTGTTTTGTTGACAAGTTGGATTGGTGGCCATACCTCACCGCTTCCAGATATTGATTCCCTACCTCCAAGTCGACCTTTAACCCCAACAGAACAGATGGATATTATGTTGGCTATAGAATCTGAAGAATTACAACAAACAGGCACAGCTTCTGATAGAGACTTGGAGGTGAGCACTTTTTCAAAACAATTTTATTAGGATTGATAAGAAAAAACAATTCACAATTTTTATGGTGGTTTTTATATTTCCTTTTTATCGATTGAAATAAAGGTTGGTTGTCAATTTCATTATTCATGGTCTGCTAATTGTTTTTATTTTAGAGGTACTATTATTACATTGATAGAGGAATACATGATAAAATGTTGGCACCACCACATCCTAGTCAGTTGAAGAACATTAAACACTTAGTACCATCAGCATTATTAAATAATCCTGAACTAGAAGAGTTGGAACAAAATCTAGTAGAAGAAATAAATGAGGATCATAAACAGAGTCTAAGAAAATCCATAGGTAGCATATATTAATTTAATTTTAGAAGTGTGATAAATCATTCTGTATTTGATTTATATTTATAATAATATTAATAGATCTGCTTTTCAATAAATATACAACGCCAAAAATAATTTCTTTAAAACAGAACGTAATCAAACTTTCTATAAATAGTGTTTTTTTCTGATTTATAATGTAATATATTATATCTTTTCAGTTGATTATATTTTGAAAGATCCAGAAGAAAAAGAAAGACTGTTTATATCATGGACACCAAAACCATTTCCACAGAGAATGATCCGAGCTCCTGTACCCTGGCATGATACGTATCAACGTATGAAGGGTTATAGTGAAACATATCTGTTTATAACAAATCCTATCATGCTATCATTACAGAATATCTGGTTTGACAAGTATGTGATCTTAATAGTTAATTTTATTTGGGTTATTAAATATAAAAAAAATGGGTGAAAAAATATTGCAATGCAGGTATATTTATCACAATATATTTACAGTTTCAAAACTATCTATAATATTTCAAATACTATTTTCATTTTTTTCAAATAATTCATTAAATTATTACTTAAAATTTATTTCCAAAGCCTAATCAATGGATAAAACCTATAGATTGGAATTGGATACTGTTTTAATTGGGTTCTTTTTATGTCAGGTTCTGTCATGTTAGATTTATTAACCTGAAAGAACTACTTGCTGCTGATCTACCATTACTTCCTGTTGAGTTTGAATCTTTGGTGAAGAAGCAATGCTGGGAAGCACATGAACTCCTGAAAAAAGAGTATGTTCAGATCTGAGTTATGTTAATTTATTCAAGTACAGTACAATCCTTTTAATATAAAATCAGTATAAGCACAACATATGATTTCTAAAGGCTAGCTTCTATCTACCTTGTAGCCTGGTATTCTGGATGTTTTCCCAAAAATATGTATAAAATAAGAGTAGATTGTAAAATGCTTTAAAAAAAGTGTAAGACTTATGTGCGCTTTGTGTAACAGTACCATGTCCATCACATCACTGATGTCATGATATGCGCATCCCAAAGCTGAACAGAGGTTTTTCTTTATTGTAATATCATTAGGTTGATTAATCCTATGCAGAGTGATGAAATAGCATATTAGATGTTAATCTCTTTAGAGAATATAATAACTTTGATCCTAATCTTGTCCTATTATTTCCTTCAGATGGATTCCCACATGTGCCAAGGTATTTATAGATCAGAAAGATGTATGGGAATATTTGGTACCACCTAATGATACTGATTCTACAGAACTTGTTGCTGAGTTCTTCTCTTGTGTTGCTGCCTTAATGTCTATACAGTTACGTAGTATGGTCATAAACTCACTTGCTGATTTCCTCGCCTTTTTTCAACTGCATGAGGTAGGTCCTTTGAATATATTATTAACCTTTTAAAATCTTGAATTGAATTACAACACAGATATCATTTCTTGCATCGATCAGAGTCAATTATAATATATTTTACCTATTCTTCCTGCGTATCTAAAGATGACTGATTTATTACCAATCATAGTCCAGTATTTGAAACTAACATTAGAAGTTTTCAGAGATTTTAAAGTTTTGATTTGATGCAAAAAATACAGTTATCTTTACTTATATATTGTTGAATTTCAGACTACTGATTTTTTTTTTGCAGACTAATGAAAATATTATCTTACTCTACAAATAGTTACCTATAGTTTCAAACTCTTCGCGTAACCAGTCTTCTTTGAAATAGCAGAGAGTTTTAGGTTCTCGAAACTGGCTATACAACTAAATATCAGCCTTGAATAACAAAACTTGATGTTATTTCAATTGTCATACTTATTTATCTGGAACAAATTTTATGCATGTAATTCATCTAGAAGTAAAATTTTTGTCTATTCTGTATATATTTTAGAAAGGAAATGATTTTGGAGATGATTTTGAAGAATTGCAGTATGTAATGAAACAAGTGATGATCATCAAATTGCGAGTACAAGATCCTAAAATTATATTTGATCCTTTATTCCGTGAAATACGAGATATTATACTCCGATGTTTTACAGAAATCATTGCCTGTGCAGAAGGATTGTCAAGAGTAAGTTGTAACAGATTTAGATTTTTTTTATATATATCACTTGACACATGCAAATTTTTTCAAATGGATGAATACTAATGTGTTAAAATATATATTTTTTTAAATCTTTCTGATAATATACCATATATACATTTTTAATTTACCGGTATCCAAATATATTATGTTTAGGTTGAATGCGAATTATTTCCTGATATGAAAAACCAGAAGTTGCATCTTCGATCAGTGAAGTTAGAAGAAACACTAGTCACAGATTTTATTGATAAAGCTATGGAAATATTTAAAGATAATACTGTGGGGCCACAGAAGTAAGTTGTAAAGAATTTAAAAAATCTTGTTAACCAAAAGTTTGCAATTAAATAGGTACGTGACAACTAGTTATTAGCACAGTGTAGCATGTAGACTATTTCGTTTAACAAGCGTGGAGTAGTATGGTGCTGATTCACTAACTAAAGGAGGTCCAGATTTTCCAAGGGGGTTTTGATTCTTCGGTTGTACGTGTGAAAGAGTGGGTTGCCTGTCCAACCTCGTTGGTTTACTCCCACTGCTAAAGACCCCTATGTGCAAGCGAATCATTGATATAAAATTGAACTATATGTTAGCCCCGAAATAACCTAGTTTGTGTTGAGTGGATGTTAAACACTATTTCTCTCTCTCTCCAGAACTTCCAACCTGGGGTCGCAAGCCTGGACATAAGAATCCTGTTACAGACTTTGTCAGGCATAAATTATCACACAACTTTTTTATTATAACATTTCCTTTCTGAATGTAGTTGAAATGTAAACTTTACTGTTGTCATTGCTTTTAAAAGGTATTTGAACACCTATAAAAAATATTCTGATCTATTGAATAATAAAGCGGATCAAGATGTCACTAGTTTCCTCAAAGAAAGACATTCAATACAAGCTTTTAAACAGGTACAGTATTTATATATTTATAATACTTTATTGTAGATAGGTAAAAGTACATTATGAAATAGATTTTATTATGAAATAGATTTTATTATGAAATAGATTTTATTATGAATCTTTTATTGTCAACCTTTTCAACTTTGTCCTATTATTTGCCAAAATATGTTGTTGTACTGTAGCTGTGCATTGCATGATTACTGAACTAAAGCTGTGTATGAAACCCCACTTGATTATCCTTCCTTTGCATATAGAAAATCAACAGTTTACAAGATCTGAAAGATGAAATAGCAAGTTTAAGAATTACTGTGCCTTTAAGTATGTTTTGTTTGGACTGTGTACAATTAAATCAAGAATTATGTTTGAGAGCTCAAAAACTGAGAGAAAGACTGATCACATTTGAGGTGGATGAAAATCGTGATTTAAACCGGGGGTATGTAAAGAATTTCCGATATTTAAAACTCTGAGCTAAAAAGTATTTAGATTTCGACAATTTATATGGCAATAGGAAACTACAAAGCATGACAGAGATACTTTGGAAAATTTCTTCTAAAAATTTAGATAATCCTTATTGAAAATTATTACAAAGATAATTTGATACTGTTATATTATTGATGGATAAGATAGTACTTTTATATAATGCAAATATTAATGGAAAATGTATTATTTATAAACCTGTAAAATAATATTATATTTGTTATAGAATATGTAAACTCTATGATGAAATGACGGATAAAGTCAGTGAGATGCCTGATACAACTCAAGAAATTGTTGAAACCCAGGAATTTCTCAAAACGGTACGTACAATTGATGTCAAGAATGGTAAATCGAGAAAAATAAATAATTAGGACTTCTTGTTTAAGTTCATTTTGACTAATAAATGAAAACTAGACAACTAAACTGTTGTTTTATGTGGGATTTTCTAAAATTAAAAAGTAATTGCTTACCATGTATTAAAAAAATATTTCAGTCTATGGATGTCACAGTGCACAAATTAAAAGATGAAATAGATGAAGCAGCCAATAGATTAATGTTTCTGTTAGACTATGCGATATTCCCCTGTAAGTATAAAGTAAGATATTTATTGTATCAAGGCGTCCTTTAAGGATAGCATGCATAGATATGCATTTAGACCTGTAGATCCAATTAATATATTACACAGAAAAAAAGAAAAAACGCTAGTGTAGTAATTATGGCTTATACTTTTCATATATAACTTCTTTATTTTATCCTTCCTCTAATATGAATATCATTAAACAAATTTTGTACTGTAAATGTTATTTTCTGCTCTGTTATATTTTTTATATCTGACTTTTCCCCCTATAGTTGAAGATATTAAACTCAACAGTACAGTATTCCATTGGCCGGAACATATTCGTACTGTTTTTGAGTTGAATCAATCAAGAATTATTAACAAGCGAGAGCACATTGAAGAGGAACTAAGAAGAAAAGTTTCTGCCTTTGAAAGTCGTCTGGCAGAATATATGACTAAAGTAGAATCATATAAAAAGAAAGAGGTATGGTTATAGTAATAGTATGTGGAATTATCTATAAACTGACAATATGAATTTAAAGACCCCAAGTCTTGTGCCTTTCAATAAGTCATTACCTAGCTGTAGCCAGATAGGGGTAGTATATTTTGCAAGGTAAAATTTATGTATCTCAATGAATTTGGAGCAAAACATGAATGTGACTAATAAATTTCTTCTCAGGCTTTAGTAAAGAATTGTAACCACTTTGATATTATATTAGAATTACACTGTTACTCATACTTTATTTTTACCAATAAACAAAAGTTTCGGTTTTATTATAAGTCTAAGTGAAATATATTTCAGATAATGAGTGTAGATGAAATGAAGAATAATTGTGAGAATTTAAAACAATTACATGAAAGTTTAGAAACAGCTAGAGAAGAATTAGAAGCGGTTAATGAAGAAGAACGTCTGTTAGAATGGGAACAAAGTTCTTTCCCTGATCTACAGTTAATGTTTACAATGAAAGAACCATATGAAAAGTTGTGGAATACAGCATACACTTTCCATCAAAAACATGAAACCTGGATGAATGGTAAGGACAGATTCTTAATTTTTGAGAAATAAAAAATGTTTTGAATAAGATAAACTGTTAATGATGTAAAGAGATTTTTGACAAAGATAAGAATTTAAGGTTCACGAATATTATTGATAATGTATTTTTTTCTTGTTTTTTTACTAGGAGCATTCCAGGAATTAAATGCTGAAGATATAGAAACTGAAGTTGGTGATATGTGGAGAAGTATGTATAAATTAACTAAAACATTTAGTGATCAAGCAGGTCCTAGACGTATAGCTGATAGTGTTAAAGGAAAGATTGATAAATTTAAACAACATATGCCCATCTTACAGACTATTTGTAATCCTGGTATTAGAGATCGTCATTGGGATATGGTAAGTTCAACAAAGCAGTTATAAAACATTATTTCACTGTATATAAGATTTGGAATGAAGAAGTTGTTTTAAGAATCTAGTCATGTAAAACCAGAGGGGACATAATTGTAGCTATATAACAGTACAAAATAATTATAGATAGGGTCTTTTTTACATCATTTACTTATTGTTCCCTAATTTGACCTCAATTGCAAACTGGTCAGCCTGTATTTTAAACAAATTGCCTGTTCATGAACATTGTCTGAAAGTTCCCCAGTATGTTACTTTATTTTAATTCAAATCTGTTTGTAATTCTTTAAGTGCTCATTTTTAAATATTTTAATAAACAGATAAAATACAAATTCTGCTACAGCTTGACTTGTACTTTAATACGATTATTAAATGATTCAGATGAGTGATACAGTTGGTTTTAATATAAAACCTGAAGGTGATATTTCACTGTCTAAGATGTTAGAATATGGTCTTCACAAACATCTTGCCAAGTAAGTATCCAGATTCTCCTTCTAGAAATTCTGTTTTTACATAAAATTTTAACTTTTGAAGGGGTTGTATAGGTCGTTCTTGAAAATTTGATTTAGATTTTTAGTTATATTTTAGTTACTTTTTTTTTTATGATGATATCAGAATAAGATGAAAAAGCTCAGTGCATAATATATTTAAATCATATCTGATTGTAGACTAGAGGAAATCGGTGCTGCTGCAGCCAAGGAATATTCTCTAGAAAAGGCTTTAGAAAAGATGAAGTTTGAATGGAAGGATTTAATTTTTGAAATGCTTCCATACAGAGATACAGTAAGTTAAAATATATTTACTGTTATATGCGCCATAACGGTTTTATTTAAAGAAAACAAAAAAAAAAAAACTTTAAGACTCTCTAGTTGTTTTAGTGATAAGTGTTTCTAAAAATTTGAATAAATATTAAGTGTTTTAAATTATAATCTGTCATACAGTAAGTTAAAATATATTTACTGGTATATGTGCCATAACGGTTTTAAATAAAGAAAACAAAAAAAAAAAACCTCAAAGACTCTCTAGTTGTTTTAGTGATAAGTGTTTCTAAAAATTTGAATAAATATTATATGTTTTAAATTATAATCTTTCATACAATTCTTTCCCCCTGTGGGTTTTTCTGGAAATAGGTTCTATTTTGATTATGTTTTATTTTATTAGGGAGTTAGTATTTTGTCATCTGTTGATGAAATACAGCTACTACTAGATGACCATATTGTGAAAGCTCAGACTATGAGAGGTTCACCATTTATAAAACCATTTGAAGTTGAAATGAAGGAATGGGAAGAAAAACTTGTATTGATGCAAGATATTATAGATGAATGGCTTAAGGTAAAAACAAACAAATGATAAACTGTGAAATTTGAGATCTTATTGTGTTACACAGGTGAAATAGAAATGAGTTGATTATTGCATATAATAAAGTTAAAATTTCAATAATTGTTTATTGAAATATGTAATAAAATTCTATTTATGTTTTATTTCAGTGTCAAGCTACGTGGTTATATTTAGAACCTATCTTCAGTTCAGAAGATATTATGGCTCAGATGCCGGAAGAAGGGCGTAAGTTTGGTATTGTGGATAGTTATTGGAGAGATATAATGACAGAGTCTATTAAAGATACACACTGTCTAGCAGCTACAGCACAAGCTAATATGTTAGGAAGATTGAGAGAAGCTAATGTTTTGCTGGAAGAGATTCAGAAAGGTTTGAATGCCTACTTAGAAAAGAAACGACTATATTTCCCCAGGTAGGTTCAATTCTTTTAACTTTTTATAGTACAGTAGATTATTCCTTTTTTCGAGTAATTAACATAACTTTTATAGGATTAAATGTTGAGGGAAAATTAGAGATTAGGCAGGTGGCTGTACTTACTACATGTTACATAAAAGTGTTGGAGCAAAAACTTGCCACTTTACTCAGTGTGTGGATTCTTGTGTTGATGTCTGTTATAGATTTCTGAGTTAGCATTTTGTAATTTTGCAGGTTTTTCTTCTTGTCTAATGATGAGTTGTTAGAAATATTGTCTGAAACTAAAGATCCTACACGTGTACAGCCTCATCTGAAGAAATGTTTTGAAGGAATGTATAAACTAGAGTTTACAGAACAACAAGAAATTGTTGGCATGGTTTCATCAGAAAATGAAACTGTACCATTCAGTACCAAGATCTACCCAGCTAAAGCTAAGGTATTTGAACTAAATATTTGTATAGATATGTCAAAATGGTAGATTAAGTCAGAATGGTAGATTAAAGAATATCTTTTTCGGGAACATGTAGGCCTTGATTACATTCAATATATTTACTGGTACCACAATCTCCAGTATTACATTGTCATGTACAACTACAACTACAAGACAAAATATACACACTTTTACAACAACTCTTTTAATTTGAGGATTCAAATAACAAAGCCACTTTGAAATAATTTCCAAACCTTACTTGAATCAAGATTATTGTTTAACAAGACCTATGTTAATATTGTTGTATTATAATATTAAAAGGGTATGGTAGAGAAATGGTTATTACAAGTAGAAGACGTTATGATAAGTAGTATTAGAAAAGTTATTATAGAATCTATGAAAGCATATAAAGAATCACCTCGTAGACGGTGGGTTATTGAATGGCCTGGTCAAGTCACATTAGCTGTTAGTACTATTTATTGGACAGCAGAAGTAACAGAAGCAATGAAAGAACCAAATGGAATGAAAGTAAGAAATTATCTCGTTTTATGTTGTTTTTTTTCATTCTGAAATTTTGTTATGTCATAGTTAGACCAAACCATGTGAGCGATGTTTTTGAAAATATGCAGCTAAGAGCTTTGAGACGAAGAGCAAACTATTGAAGTATCAGTAGATTAAAAAAGAAAAAATATTTTCAAGAAATTATCAAAAATTTTAATAGATTTCCTGAAGATCTAAAATTCAAAATGATATGGCTTTAATAGTTTTGATTATAAAAATGAAATAAGTTCTTTATTCTAATAATCTGTATTAATGGTTTTTTTTCTTTTTAGGAATATTTAGAGAAGAGCAATCGTCAGATTGAAGAAATTGTAGAACTTGTACGGGGTAAACTAGAAGGTGGAGCTAGAACATCTCTTGGTGCTCTAACTGTTATAGATGTCCATGGTAAGAATTCATTGTCTTCTTTCAATTTATGCAGGTTAAATGTTAACAGTTGTAGATCTAAACAGAAACTTTCTTCATTTGCTAAAACTATTTCTAAATAGCAACATAAACCACTTCATGATGAATACAAACTATATTATACAATTTTTATGTATCAAATTCTGTAATAATCTTCACTTCCCATTCTCACAATGGCAGTTCCTATAGAAAATTCAGGTGTTGAAAACACTACTGACTTGATCATGTTGATTGAATATATCATCATTACTTACTTTCAGCTCGAGACGTTGTTGCTTCTATGGCTAAAAACAATTTACGAAGTCCTAATGATTTTGATTGGCTAGCACAGTTACGATATTATTGGGAAGATGATGTTATTGTTAGAATGATAACAACAGATATAAATTATGGTTATGAATATTTAGGAAACACCCCACGTCTTGTTATCACACCACTTACTGATAGATGTTATAGGTAAATACTTTATTCATCCTACATAGACTGATAACTTGGATCCAGTACTCCCTCGTCAAGATTACACCAACCAGATTTAATACATTTAAATCTGAAAATATTTTCTTGAAAGAAAATAAGATCTATATAGTGAAGGATTCTGAACTGGGGGTCTATTAGTAGTATTAGATAAAATTTTATTGTATCCCAATGCCCATTTCTTCAAACTGCATATATTCATTATATATGGTACTGAGAAAACATTTTGGAAATAAATTTTTTAAAAGTTCCTAATTTTGTGTTTACAATTTGTAGAACATTGATGGGAGCTTTAAAACTGAATCTTGGTGGTGCACCAGAAGGTCCTGCTGGAACTGGTAAAACAGAAACATGTAAAGATTTAGCCAAGGCAGTGGCAAAACAGGTAAGTCAACCAACAAGTTATAAGTGAGAATAAGATATTTCTAAAATATGAAATAAGTTTTTATAATGAAGTATAGAAATGAAATCTGTGAAGTGAAATCATCGGTGATGTCTTGGGCCAATGCTTGGATGGTATGCCCAAAATGTTTCAGTGGCTGGTACTCAGAAATGTGAGAAATAATGTAATATGAGTGAAATTGTGTCTCATTTCTGTTTTCTTTTTTCTTTTCAGTGTGTTGTATTCAACTGTTCAGACGGTCTAGATTTTAAGGCCATGGGTAAATTTTTTAAAGGTTTAGCACAAGCTGGTGCCTGGGCTTGTTTTGATGAGTTCAACAGAATAGAACTAGAAGTATTATCTGTAGTGGCTCAACAAATTCACACTATACAACAAGCTATAGCCAATAAAATGAAGAGATTTATATTTGAAGGAACAGAACTATCTTTAAATCCTACATGTACTATGTTTATTACTATGAATCCTGGTTATGCTGGACGACAGGAACTACCAGATAACTTAAAGGTATTGTTTCAACTTTTAAATGTTCATCAAAATCTCATAGTTTAAACTTATAGCAAGAACTGATTTTCTTGAACTGATTTACTTTATTACAGTTAAAGGTTATTTCCTGATGTTGTTTGATTGAATAACAATTTTATTTGACTTTTTAGTTGTCACCTGATGTTTTAGATATTTTATTGTATAAAACCCAGTATTTTGTTTTAAGATATGATGCATTATGATGTTTGTAGGTATTGTTCCGTACAGTAGCTATGATGGTACCAGATTATGGTTTGATTGGTGAAATTGTTCTCTATTCTATGGGATTTGTTGATGCCAGAAGGTAATTCTTGTTTACACGTTTGATCCATTTTTATTGCTTTCTCCAGTGTGCAAAGACAAATAAGGCAGATGTCTTGTCTTCCAATTCAAAGTGTTTAAATTCTTATTCATATCTAGTAGAAAATTCCATAACAATTATATGAATCACAAATTGAAAATAGTTTTAAACAAGACTCTTTGCATACTCTTTCTATTGCATAACATGAACCTCTTGTCTACTACAGAATTCATTTGATATTTATTGTTTGTTGCTAGAAATGTCTTGTGTGGTTTATGCTTCAGTTTTATTTGCAGTCCTCCTACAATAACTATTGAGTAATATATTACCTCAAAATTGAAATATGCTTCATGATTTCTTTATTCTAGTTTATCTAACAAGATTGTAGCCACATATAAATTATGTTCTGAGTTATTGTCGTCACAACATCATTATGATTATGGTATGAGAGCTGTGAAATCTGTACTTACTGCAGCTGGTAATTTAAAACTCAAATATCCAGAACAAGACGAAGCTGTCTTATTACTCAAAGCTATCAGTGATGTCAATTTACCGAAATTTTTGGCGCAGGTAAGAATTGGAAAGTTATGGCCAAATTATCTAACTCATGCATTTTAAATCGGAAGGGTGACTTCAACCCCAAGCTTGTAAGTGACAAAGAATAGTGTCACCTGCCTAACCTTGTTGGTTTTTTCCAGATCATTGATATTTTTCCTACTGCTAAAGACCCCTCCAAGCGCGTAAATGAATTATTAAATAACATTGCACCAATTCTCTTGCTCTCCAATATGAACATAATTGCTGTAATATATTATAAACTGTCTGAGTAATGTGCTGTAAATTAATAATTTTTTTTAGGATGTACCTCTTTTTGAGGGTATTATATCTGATTTATTCCCTGGTGTTGAATTACCTAAACCTGATTACGGAGTGTTCATGGAATCTCTTAAAGAAAATATATTAAAGAGACAACTACAGACTGTTCCATGGTTTATAGATAAAATCATTCAGGTTAGTAGAAGTTCAATATGTTACAACTATTTTCCATGACATCTTCATTATTTTTGTTCTGTTCTGAATGGTTTAAAAGCCCTGATATGTCATTTCAATGTTTTATGTTTACTCTGCCTTATAACTTATAACATTATAACATTGCTTTATAAAAAATAATTGTATGCACACACATATAATGTGGATTTATTTAATATACCCTGTTTGTGCCCACAATTTCTTGTGAGCAATTGTACGATCAGAATTCTTTTGATGGTCGTGAGCAAAATCTGTTGAAATTCAGATTTCTTTTTTTTGTTCCAGTATCACAGGGATATCTTCTTTACTTTGAAACTCATGAAATCTTGTGAAAGCAATATGGGACATAATTTTCTGTATGATGAAATGTGCAACTTAACCTATGTTTATATTTTTTTTCTATAGATTTATGAGATGATATTGGTCCGCCACGGTCTTATGATTGTTGGTGAGCCTCTTGGTGGAAAGACGCAAGCTTACCAGGCTCTAGCTGATACACTAGGTGATCTGTGTGTGGCTGGTCTTTTCAACGAGAATAGAGTACAATATAGAATTATTAACCCAAAAGCTATAACTATGGGACAACTGTATGGTTGTTTTGATCCTGTGTCACATGAATGGTCTGATGGTAAGAAAAACTTTAATACCAATCTATTAGAAGTCTATGGTTTCATCTATAAGAAGTCCATGATTTCATGAAGTCTGTGATATTAACTTCAATTTAATCGTATAATCAATATTTTTAGGGCACTTGTTTGCTACTTGTCGTAGGTTAGAATCCTACGACAAATGAATAAGCTTAGAGACATGTTTTTAAGAAATAGGCTGTTCCTATTTTTACGAGGAAATTGAAATGTGTGAAAATGTAAGAAACTGAAATAGATACTGGTAATTTGAGATCGTATGTTTTTATTATACCAGGTGTTTTAGCCAATACTTTCCGTGAATATGCCAGTAACCCAAATGAAGATCGTAAATGGATTTTATTTGATGGACCTGTTGATGCTGTGTGGATTGAAAACATGAACACAGTACTTGATGATAATAAAAAGGTAAGAGATTAGCTAATTTGTAATAAAACTATTAACACTGACAATAACAGTTGTAACTTTTAAAGGAGCAAAGAATACATAAAATTAAAAGCTATAATTTACATTCTGAATATCTGGTCCAAGCTTTATCCTTAAGCGGCTAGGAGGATTGATGTAGCAATTGATATTCTTAGCAACCAAATTAAATTATTGAACCAGAAATCTGCATATTAAAGGACACAAGCCAATTTTATAGAATAATTTGAAATATTTTTTTTTTTAGTTATGTTTAATGAGTGGAGAGATTATACAGATGAGTAATACAATGAATCTGATATTTGAACCAGCAGATTTAGAGCAAGCTTCCCCAGCTACCGTCAGTAGATGTGGTATGATTTATCTTGAACCCCATCAAATGGGTTGGCAGCCACTCAAAGATTCCTACATGGAGCATGTTCTACCCAAAAATCTTCATGAGGAACAAGTTGAGTTGGTTACTGATCTTTTTGGTTGGTTGATTCAGCCATGTTTAGACTTTATAAAGAAGAACTGTAAAACATTTATCAATACGTCTGAGATGCATTTAGTCCAATCACACATGCGTCTGTATACATGTTTAATGGATGAAATTATAGCAGCCATTAATCATCAAGCAGAAGAAGAGGAAGGTGCGGAATCAAAACAGGAACAACTTACAAATCAACAGGTAAATATGTTCGTCCTACTTAATTTAATATTCTGGAATTGAATTCTCTCAATATCGTAAATAGTGAACATAAAGACAAGGCATGCGATAACTTAATAAAACTGAATCCCCACCAATTATCACCTTGGTAAACACCCTGATCTTGCATTTTATTTGGATTGTGTTGTATCATAAAGCCCGTCATTGAGTCAACTGGGGTGGTTTCGAATCCCCAGAAGTACGTCACAAGGTGTAGGGTCGCCTGTCCAACCTCGTTGTTTACTCTGGGTCCTCTGGTTTCCTCCCACTGCGAAAAAAACCCTACGCGCGAACGAATTATTGAAATAAAATTAAACCATGTGTTAGTCCCAAAATGACCTAGTTTGTGTTGAGTGGACGTTTAACCCATTTCTCTCTCTTTTTATTTGGACTGAAAATGATATAAGAGAACTCAATTTTGTTACCAAAGTTTGCCACTCATGAAACTGCACATCTGCTGTTTCCATTTTGACAATGTCCAAAGTTTTTTCAAGTCATTGTTCATCAAATACACATTTATTTTTTCTTTATATTTACAGATATTCCTGTGGTTACAAGGGTTGTTTATATTTTCATTAATCTGGACAATAGGAGGAACTATAACAGGTGAAGGACGAAAGAAATTTGATGTGTTTTTCAGAAACTTGATTGGTGGAACTGATCAAGATAATCCTAAGCCTAAAAGTATCAAACTTACTAAGGTAAATTATAACATTAATATTTAAAATTCAACCATAAAATATTATATAAATATTTGAAATTCAACGTAAAATATTATCCCATTGGTTAAAATTTCATCTGTAAAATATATGTTTGATATAAAACTTATGATATAATATATGCTTGAAATTCATATAAATTATTGTGATTCATTCACTGTAATATAATAAAATGAATAACTAAACTTTATAATATTTAATAAATAATATTAGTCTGGATGAAAGAAAGGACATTTTCTTTTTGGTCTATCATCTGGCTTTTTTCTTATGCATGTATTTTTGTAATGTTTTCAGAGTAACTCTATTCCTGAAAAAGGCAGTATCTACGACTATTGCTTTGAAAAGAAATCCAGTGGACATTGGATAGATTGGATGGACACTATAGATAAAAGTTTACTAACTATACCACCTACTGCTAAAGTAAGATTTCAATACCGTTTTATTTATCTACATTCCAACAGTTACCAATAAAATTTAGGAAATTAGATTTCCCAATCAAATGTAGGCTCCAGGTACCCTTTGAGATTAGTATATGTCTGAAAAGAAATAAGTACGGTCTGCCTCTTACATGAGAACCACTATAGTTGTAGTAACTAGTTTGAATTTTATTAAGAAGTATATTTTATTATTATGATATATTTTTTAGGTTAGTGATTTGATAATACCTACTATGGAAACATCCAGACAGAGTTATTTTCTACAGACCTATTTATCTCATGAAGTATCAACACTGTTTGTTGGTCCTACTGGTACTGGTAAATCTGCTATTACAAACAGTTACTTGATGAGTTTACCTAAAGACCTGTAAGTTACTTTGTCTGTAGCTTATGTTAGTTATAACTTTCTGCTTTCATCATTTTAAAAAACTTTTATTAAACAATCATTTGATTTTTAAAATTATCACCTTGAGTCTTGAAGATGTTTTAAATGCTTCTCATCAGTGTTTTATCTTAAACTTTGAAAATGTTAAAATCAAAATATATATTTCAATTTGTTAATTTATCATGGAATTTTAAACAGATTATCATTATTGCAGGTATGTTCCGAACTGTATCAACTTCTCTGCCCGTACTTCAGCCAATCAAACACAAGATATAGTCATGTCAAAACTAGACAGGTAATATACTCTTCCATTAGAAAATTTCGGAAAATCATTTCTTTTACGTGCCTGTAAAAACTCTGTTTTAAGCAGTTTATTCATTTGGTAACTGGTTGAGAATAGCAGGGTATCTGTTGACAAAAATTTAAATTGAAGTAAGAGAATCAAAAGGCAAAATGTAAGGAAATAGCAAGGTTAGGTTATATGTAAAGAAATTTATGAGTGACTTGATGATTCCGACTATCACTTTGACTTGGATAAAGATAAAGCTGTGGTTATCCAGGAACTAGCATGGGATTTGGAAACGTTTGGAGATCTTTATCACTAACCATACATGGAAAGTAAACGTTTAAATTTCTTTGAAAAGTATCACAGAGCTTCAATACAGTTAGCTGTACAAGACAAGGCTAAAGGTTTCTTAAAAAATCAGAGAGAATTAATCGGTTTTAATAGTTTTGTTTACTTGAATATATCTGAGTCTGCTTCTTTATTAAAAAGATAAATGATTATTTTGATATAGGAGAAGAAAAGGTGTATATGGACCACCTATGGGTAAAAGATCTGTCGTATTTGTTGATGATCTCAATATGCCAGCTAAAGAGAAGTATGGAGCACAACCACCTATAGAATTATTACGACAGTGGATTGATCATGGACATTGGTACGATAAAAAAGATACATCAAAAGTGTTTTTAACCGATGTTGTAAGTATTGTTTGATTGATTACCATTAGTTTTTAATGCGTTAGTGATGGAGGTCAGCAATGCTTGGAAGTTTTAAAAATCATTAAGATTAAGAATTGATAAATGTGATGGGATATTGTATTTTAAGTACATTTTTGAGAGGGAGTTGGTGACCAGATTTGAAGGCCTGTTATCTATTAAAGTCATGTGTATGATCCATGTGTGTGTCGTCTTTTACCTAATGGTTTTTCTTCAGGTGTCCCATTTCCCTCCCACTCCACTGCTTAAGATCCATGTGCCTAAGCTAATTATTGAAATTATAAAATGACCTTAGCTAATATATTGACTGTTCGTGAACCCCAGTTTAAAAAAAATGTAAATAATTTGAAATGTTTAAAAATGATTTATTGATTGATAGGACATCGGGTCAAATCTTCCATACAAATAACCTGTTAGTTTTGTTATCTTCAAGATAATTTAATATTATATTTTATATATTTAGATTATCTTGTTAAGCTATCAGCTTAATTTATATGTTAATTTCAGTTATTTGTATCAGCTATGGGTCCACCAGGTGGAGGTAGAAATGATATCACTAATAGATTTACTAGACATTTAAATATTATGTCTATTGATGAGTTCGATGATACGACTATGACCAGAATATTTGCTACTATAACAGACTGGCATTTCTCTAAAGGTTTTGATCCGGCTTTTGGTAGAAATGGAAAGGTGAGATCTGTTTTGCTAATCTGTGTAATGACTAACCTTTTGTATTCTATAATAACCATCCTTATTATTATAACAACCATACTTCTGTGTAATTACTAATGTACTTTTCCCTCTGTGTAATAACTTACCTTTTGTATTTTATAACAACCACCCTTTTGTATATTATAACAACCATCCTTCTGTGTAGTTACTAATGTACTTTTCCCTTTGTTTAATAACTTAACTTTTATATTCTATAACAACCATCCTTTTGTATATTATAACAACCATCCTTCTGTGTAGTTACTAATGTACTTTTCCCTCTGTGTAATGACTAACCCTTTGTATATTATAACAGCCATCCTTCTGTGTAATTACTAATAAACTTTTCCCTTTAAACAAACATTCCTGTTTTGTTTTTCTTCTTCCTTGGTTAACTTTTCTTGTAATATTGACATCTCTGCTTATCTCCTCCTCTGTCTTATTTTCTCTTCTAGAAAGATGCAGATGTAAGTTTTACTCATATGTTGTTTTACCGTTTAGCATGCTTTCGTTTTGTTATATTATACAAATTCAGTTTTCAAAATTGTCATTAATTATCTTTGAATTTTGTTCCTTTGTGTTCCTTTATTTGTTTCGTTGTTTAGTGTTGTATATATCCAAATAGTATCAGTTTAAATCAATCAGGAAAGATATTTATGGACCCAAAAAGGGGCACAAAACAGTCTGATGGACAACAAGATTACCGTATTTATTACATATATTAACCTTTCACGCCATACTTATTGCTGTATAGAATTACAGATTATCATTATTATTATTGTACAAATCATATTCTTGTCATATTGTAAAGATAGGACTGTTTATCTCAAATTATTTTTAAAGTTTATTTTATTTATTATTACAGTTGCTGGTTCAAGCTACCATGGCTGTATATAAAGAAGCTGTAGAGAAGTTTTTACCAACTCCCAGTAAAAGTCATTATGTATTTAATCTTCGTGATTTCTCTCGTGTTGTCAGAGGTGTATTACTATTACCTGCTAGTAACATGCAAGAATCAGAGAAATTGATGAGATTATGGGTACATGAAGTATACAGAGTCTTTTATGATCGTCTTATTGATGATGATGATAGGTAAAAATAGGTTCTTATTTCGGTGTTCTCAAATACAGTCTTAAATGTTATACTTTAGGGCTTCAGTAATTTACCATTGAGGTTTGGTCCTTTCTTGGCCTTTTGATGCACTGGACTGTGAGTAAACCACCAGAAACGTCAACGCTGATTGATTAATCAATGTCTAACATCATAGGGTCAAAAGCCGCTTGTTTGACTCCTGACGTGAACTCCCACTACAACTTGTACATTCGACATGAAACTTTGCATGTCGTTTCTTGGACAATAGCACATCAATTAACAGACTATGATATTTGATATAATGTCACAATTGCAAGATGGCTACAATAATGTCATACTCAGTTCCTTGTCCATAGTACGCTGGTACTGGTTAACTAAGCAATTTATTGTCTTCTTTTCAGATTAACATTTTTTAACATGGTAAAAGAGATGTGTCAGACTCATTTTAAGTTAAGCATAGATAAAGTACTCGGTCACTTATCTAAAAGTGGTCATGTTGTAGATGATGATGTAAGAAGTTTATTTTTTGGTGATTATATAAATCCCGAGTCTAAAATCTATGATGAAATAACCGACTTGAAGGAGCTGACGTCTATTATGGAACAGTAAGTAAATTAATACAACCTAGTTTCACCTGCTCTATTGGCTAATAATATTCTTTTCACTAATAGTGGTAATTATAGCAATTTGATATTTGATTACTTCTGAATAACATATTCAGAGAATATTCAAATTTAGATTTCACTTGTTTTTAGAATGCCTCTGCTGACTCTGCTCTCTTTTATTCTGTCGTATGTTAGTTCATCTTTTTCTGCAGAACATCAACACAAATTACTGTCTTATTATAACAAATTATCATTGGGTTTTTCATTGACCAGTTATATACTGAGATTGTAAACCTAAAGTTAACATTTAAATGATTCTTTTTTTATACACAAGATAGAACTATTCTATTATGCACAATAGGCTGTTTGCTGCCAGTAATGCCACTAGGAGCATGGTATATATGTGTTCACTATATATTTATTTCTAGTTATTTGGAAGAATATAATACTATGAGTAAAGCACCTATGCACCTGGTTATGTTCAAGTTTGCCATAGAACATATATCTCGAGTTAGTCGAGTTTTGAAGCAAGATAATGGACACGCCCTACTTGTTGGTAATTACATTTATTCAGTTTCCTAATAAAGCTTATTATATGATGTTATGTCTTACCTTTTATCCAATAATTGATATGATAAAACAAGTATTGATTTGTATTTGAAATAAATGAGCATCGTATTGAAGTCCTCATCATATTTCTATACATTTTTTTAGGTATTGGAGGTAGTGGAAGACAGAGTGCTGCTAAGCTGGCATCATTCATGGCAGATTATGATTTGTTCCAGATTGAAATTACCAAAAATTATTCTACTAATGACTGGAGAGAGGATCTTAAAAGGGTTAGTCAAATATCATTTTTATATGTCAATAGAGCTAAAATTAAAAACTTGGTAGAGTTTTTTTTAATGGTTGAATAACATTTGCTACAAATAAAGTTGTAATATTTGGATAGTCTATGGTTTAGACTGGTTGACAGTCTGAATGCCATTAATAAAATTTGAATTACTGGATAGATAAATTACTCCAGACTTAATGTTTGCCATTTTATTTTCTAGTTGTTATGTAAAGCTGGAACTGAAGGGAAACCAACAGTATTTTTGTTCTCTGATAATCAAATTAAAGATGAATCATTTATGGAAGATATTAGTATGATATTAAATACTGGTGATGTACCTAATATATTCCCATCTGATGAAAAGGCAGAAATCATAGAAAAGATGCAAACAGTGGCTAGAAATGAGGTGAGTGAAACAGATATAAGATTTTGACTTGATTAGAAATATTTTAAAATGGGTGGAAATTTGGAGCTTCTTCACCCTCACAAACGCTTCATTATATCTAGAAATATAAAAATTAGATATTTCATATTTTATTTTGTTTCCTGTTTAATGAAAAGAATTCCATCTATCTGGTAGTAGTATAAGGGGTATTGGGTGGCCGCTTGTATGTGAATCGAGTTAGCTTGCCTGTCTAACCTTGTAGGGTTTTCCAGGTTCTTTGTCTTCCTCTCGCAACTAAAGATCTCTACTTGCAAGTGAATTATTGAAATAAAATTGAACCATTTGGTCTCGAAATGACCTAGTTCAGGTTGAGTGGACATTGAACCCATTTCTCTCCCTCTCTGGTAGTATAAATACTGCATCTTCAGATTTCTGAAATGAAAAGTGAGATTGGAAACAATAACCAAACATTGTACAAAAACTTTGACTTATAAGCTTATTATTTCAGGGAAAGAAAATAGAAGCAACGCCGCTGGCAATGTATAATTACTTCATTGATCGAGTGAAACAGAATCTACATATTGTTTTAGCTATGAGTCCTATTGGTGATGCGTTTAGAAATCGTTTGAGAATGTTTCCTTCCCTTATTAACTGCTGTACTATAGATTGGTTCCAGGTTAGTTCTCTATTTATTATTTTAATATACTAGTACTAGTATGTTTTTCTGTTTTTGGTGTATCTGCAGATCCCACCATTGTAATATATTTATTTACTCTTTTTAAAGTGTTCTGCCCGACTTAAAATCACACCAAGATGAACCAGCAAATATTTTTTTTTATTAAAGGAACGATATGATATTTCTCAAGTCTTAATCGACTCTAATACTCAGATTGATTATCTAACATTTAATTAAGAAAACAAAATCAGAATACCAACACTAGATACTGTTTGGGAACCAGTTTCACAAAATCTTAACTAAGATAAAATCATAATTTTAGTAATTCGATTGGATAATATTAGATTGATTTTAGTGCTTAGCCAATCAAAATTGAAGTATCTACTAAAATTTGGATTTTATCTTTAGTTAAGATTTTGAGAAACAGGGTCCATTAAATTTTGGTGGACAACAAAATGGCGATGGGCTTACTGCATAGAGAACAGCATAGATCAATGATGTTAAATCACTAAATGAAGAAATTAGAAAAATGTTTGTTTTTGTTTATTTTATGTAGGCTTGGCCAGAAGATGCTTTAGAAATGGTAGCCAATAAATTCCTAGAAGATGTAGAATTAGATGATAAAGTGAGAATAGAGACGGTAGTAATGGTGCGATTCTTTCACGAAAGCGTTCGTCAACTATCTGAAAGGTAAGCAGCTTGAAATGAGTCATGCTTAAGTAGTATCTTTGTTTTTTGTTTTCTATTTATGTAAATATCAGATTTAGATTGATAATTTCTTGTATTTCAGTTATATGGAGATGTTAAGAAGACACAACTATGTAACACCCACCTCGTATTTAGAACTGATTATGACATTTAAGAAATTGCTGGGTAAAAAGAGAGATGAGATAATGTTAATGAGGAACAGATATTTAACAGGTTTAGAGAAATTAGATTTTGCTGCATCCCAGGTATCTATCATGCAACAAGAGTTGACTGATCTTCAACCTGAACTTATCCAGACATCTGCTGATACAGAAAAACTGATGATAAAAATAGAACAAGATACAGTAGAAGTAGAAGCCAAGAAAGAGGTACACATATTTTTTTGGGGGGGGGGGTGATGGCCGAATGGTGAGGGTGCTATATCGTGAAGTCTGTCATTGAGTCAACTGGCGTGTTTCTAATCCCCGGTTGTATGTGACAAGGAGTAGGGTCACCTCTCCAACCTCGTGGGTTTTCTCCGGGTTCTTCCGGTTTCCTCCCACTGCTGAAGACCCCTAAGCACAAGCGAATTATTGAAATAAAATTAAACCATATGTTAGTTCCGAAATGACTTAGTTTGTGTCGAGTGGACACTAAACCCCATTTCTGTCTTTCTCTTTTATTGTTTTTGGAGATTTACAAAAAAATAGAGATATGATTACTACATAAGGGTTTCTCTGTAATATTGGTGCTAAACCTCCAGATACACAGATATAAAAATTCAGATGAAAGAATGTTAAATTTTGTATATTTATGATTGTAGGTTGTAGCAGCAGATGAAGCTGTAGCTAATGAAGCAGCAGCAGCAGCTCAAGCTATAAAAGATGAATGTGAAGGTGATTTAGCTGAAGCTATACCAGCTCTAGAAGCAGCTATATCAGCTCTTAACACATTGAAACCCTCAGATATTACTATGGTGAAATCTATGAAGGTAATAATAGACTTTCTGCATAAAATCTGTGCAAAAAAATAACATTTAATAGAATATTCTTCTCTGACTTCCATAAAAAAATTTCGGTTAGCATGATATAGACCTCAAAAATCGTTAGTTAACAATAGCTGTTTGATCTATGGTATTATTATATGTTAATGTTATATTAAATCAAAGGTATATGTATCAATGACATTTCAAAAATATAACTTATCTTTTTGTATTCAGCTTTAAAACATGAATGTTTATGTAATAGTCCCATAATAAAAGAACATGCCACTGTTACAGTAGTTGAGGATTATGTAGTGTCTGATGAATATGTATGTATTCCATATAAGGTTACTTATATACGCGTCATTACACGTGATCACTATTTCAATTGTTGTACCCCTCTATTGTTAGTATAATTAGAGTTGCGTGTATAAGACTAACAGGAATAAAACGTGTTTGATTAGATTCGTATGTGTGTATTTTAATCTGAGTTAAATCCGATGCAATCCTTGAGATATATGACCGGGGAGATATAACAGATTATAATGTTTATTTGTATTATTTTAGAGTCCACCTGCTGCAGTAAAACTTGTCATGGAGTCTATCTGTGTAATGATGGCTATTAAATCAGAACGCAAACCAGATCCAGGTGGATCAGGAAAAATGATTGAAGATTTCTGGGGACCATCTCAGAAATTATTGGGAGACTTGAAGTTCTTGGATCGACTCAAGTCATATGATAAAGACAACATTCCACCCCCTATTATAAAAAGAATTAGAGAAAAGTGAGTAGACAATATTTCACAAGGGTAGATAATTCTGATTGTATTAATGTTACCTCAAAACTAATATATTATTATTATAACAGTTTCAGTTGATAAAAATAATATTTCAATTCTAGGTACTGTTCTAACCCAGAATTCGAGCCAAATCTTATTAAGAATGCATCCACAGCCTGTGAAGGTTTATGTCGGTGGGTTAGAGCTATGGATATTTATGATAATGTAGCTAAAGTTGTTGCGCCTAAAAAAGCTAAATTAGCAGAAGCTGAAGGTGAACTGTCAGTACAAATGGAGAAATTGAATGAAAAGAGGAGTCAACTACAAGCTGTGAGTAGTATAATTTGTTAGGATGTTATTGTCCTCGGTAAAAACCCTACATGATTTTTAATAAGACCAAACTCTATGAATTTCTCTAAGACTCAATCTCAAATGATCATTTACTCATTGTAGTTTCATTTCTTTTTAACAGGATTAAACTATTAAATATGTCTATGGTAACTGGTCTGTTACAATATTTTTTAAAGTTAATCTTTCTAGTTATTTTAAAACTGAAGTAGACTTTTTAAACTTGATTTATTTTTGTCAGGTCACTGATAAATTACAAGCTCTAAATGATGAGTTTGAGGCCATGACACAGAAGAAGAAAGAATTAGAAGATAACATAGATCTGTGTTCTAAGAAGTTAGATCGTGCAGAGAAACTGATTGGTGGATTAGGAGGAGAGAAAGATAGATGGACAGATGCAGCTAAATTATTGGGAGAGAAATATATTAATACTACAGGAGATGTGTTATTATCAGCTGGTGTCGTAGCTTATCTTGGTGCCTTTACAGTGGATTTTAGACAGGTTATTACCTATATTAATCATAAGATTAGAATTTGAATATAGAATGCATGTCATCCAAGCTTTCGCAATGTTTAACATTTTAGTACTTACACCACCCCAAACTGCCTTGTCACATGCACAGTGGTTTCGCCCCCATGAACTAGTAAATATTCCTGTAATATTGAAAGCTATTCATATATCTTGGACTGATTGAAGCAGTATAAAGAGAAGCGGTTTTGATCTTCCAGTTTACCAGTATTAAAATATCACCTTTCCTTAAATTTCTTCAATGAAGTGATGTAGTCAATATATACAAGTCCTAAATGGCTAATATATCTATTATAAAGTTTGAAATATTCTTTTGGGATAACTGCATTATAAATTTTAGAATAAACTGTGTCAGACATTAGTATTGAATCGCAAGATAGAAAGTTATTTTACTTACAGGATTGAGTCAACTGGCGTGGTTTCGAATCCCCAGTTGTACGTGACAAGGAGTATAGAGTCGCCTCTCCAACCTCATAGGTTTTCTGCGGGCCCTCCGGTTCCCTCCCACTGCTAAAGACCCCTATGCGATAGCTA
Organism: Patella ulyssiponensis; assembly: GCA_963678685.1. Classification (NCBI taxonomy): domain Eukaryota; kingdom Metazoa; phylum Mollusca; class Gastropoda; family Patellidae; genus Patella; species Patella ulyssiponensis. The sequence goes on along the minus strand of OY783226.1, from coordinate 79,109,389 downwards.
ATTATTGAAATAAAATAGAACCATATGTTAGTCCCGAATTGACCTAGTTTGTGTCGAGTGGACGTTAAAACTCCATTACAGGATTGACTCGAAAGATATTATAGTTAAAAACTGGATAATGTAAATGCATTTGAATTTTTAACCTAGCCTCGATTATCTTTACTGAAGTCGGCATGATAAAAAACATAGTCTTGATTATCCATTTCATAATTAAATCATGAATGAAAGTTGAGCACTTTATCTTGATTATTTATGGATGTCTTCATATATTATATATAAGGTCATTTAATCTCTACCTTTGAAATTACAGACCTTAAACAATAAGCTAGAGAGTTTTGAATTTTGTACTTCAAATGAATTTTTAATGATTTTGTAATTATTTTTGAACAGCAAATAACTAAGAAATGGCATCTGTTATGTAAAGAGAAAGAGATACCATGTTCACAGACCTTCTCTTTAAATTCTACACTTGGTGAACCTGTTAAAATACGAGCCTGGAATATAGCTGGTTTACCTGTTGATTCATTTAGTGTTGATAATGGTATTATAGTATCAAACTCTAGAAGGTGGCCACTTATGATTGATCCACAAGGTAATACCTACTTTCAACATTCTTTCAATTTATTTAATTTATTTAATTTATTTAAGATTATTAATAGTATAAGCTTAATAGTAAGTTCAGATCATTTTATCTTGGATAAAGGAGCAAATTCTTGTAGTATTTGGACCAAATAGGTGCAGTAATAGCACGAGACATGGTGCGGATCACAGTGCAGTGTGCTATGAGATAGAATTTGCCCGGGCAGTGGCAGTATAGCCTACACATGCACGCCAATGTGTACCTTGGGGTTTTTTTTGGTCCCATTCGAACAATTATACACTGTCCCTTGCCATGCCCCCGGTCACAGATGACCAGGTGCAACCATGCTGCAGAAAAAGCAACAAACTTTCTCAACCAACACCAGGATCGAACAAAGGACCTCAAGGTTAGTTAGCCAATGTCTTACTCACTGAGCCACCGCCGTTCCCAATGTGGATCACAGAACAGTATACCGGTACTGTTGAAGTGTTTTTAACAACAATGCTTAATTCTTGATATTTTAAAGATGTTTTCCAATCAATGGTTATGTATATCAACTTTAAAGTAAGAATATTTTAGTGTTCTGTTGTGTTATAAAGGTCAAGCAAACAAATGGGTGAAGAATATGGAGAAAGAGAATAAACTAGGCATAGTTAAATTATCTGATGCTAGCTATATGAGAACAATGGAGAATGCTATACAGTTTGGTTCACCAGTTTTATTGGAGAATGTAGGAGAAGAACTGGATCCTATATTAGAACCTATTTTACAGAAACAAACATTTAAAGCACAAGGTGTAGAATATATACGACTAGGAGATAGTGTTATTGAATACTCACAAGATTTTAAACTATATATAACCACAAGATTACGTAATCCTCATTATTTACCAGAAATCTCAGTCAAGGTAAGAAATAAGTAATACAAACCAAGAAAAACAATCTTACCTGTTTGGGTGTTGGTACAACTCAATTTGGAACATCTGATGCCATTTGTCACTGTACTTATATTAAGGACTGTGATTCTGTTCTGTTTGATATTAACTTCAAGGGGTCTTGGAATTGGATTTATCAGTGACACTTCTTTAACTGTTATATTTTTTGTGTCAGTTTTTAGTTTTGCAGTTTTCCAGCATGTCTATCAGAGATTAGTAACATAAGCTTACTGTTTATTTTAGCAAGGCTTCTCTTGTTTTTATGAAGCAAATAATGTTTAACCATCACCCATTAATAAATAGTTGTCCATAGAATTGTGTTCTGTATTATTATTATCAAAATATATGGAAGTACTGGTGCCAAAAACCTACTTTGATGACAAATATCGACAAATTATCAATCTCTCACTATAAACCTTGATTACTCATTTAATTTGAATGTTAATCTAAATGAAGTATATATATATATTTATTATAGGTAGCATTGTTAAATTTTATGATAACACCCCTTGGTTTAGAAGATCAGTTATTGGGTATCGTTGCTGCCAAGGAAAAACCAGAGTTAGAGGAAAAGAAGAATCAACTTATCATTGAAAGTGCTGCAAATAAAAAACAATTAAAAGAAATTGAAGATAAAATCTTAGAAGTTTTGTCTTCTTCACAGGTATGTATATTTGATAAATGTTTAATTACTAAATATATGTGATTAAATACAATTTTGTTGATGAAAAATCTGTTTAGTTTTTATAAGTTGCCTATAGCCAAAATTGCTATTCTTGTAAAGTACAGAAAATTGATAAATATATGTTTCAAACATCACAAAAAAATATTTTTCAAAAAATGAAATTGGAATGAGGAAAATATTTAATTTTTTATTTTATTTCCAGGGTAATATTCTTGAAGACGAAACAGCCATCAAAATCTTATCATCTTCTAAAACTCTATCAGAAGAAATCGAAGCTAAACAAGAGATAGCGGCTGCAACAGAAATCGAGATTGATGAAACTAGAAATGGTTATAAACCAGTAGCTGTTCATTCATCTATATTATTCTTCTGTATATCCGATCTAGCTAATATAGAACCTATGTATCAATATTCATTAACATGGTTTATAAACCTCTATCTACAGGTATATATATATTTTCTTAAGTTTAATGAAGTTTAATACCCATGTTTACTGTATCAATATTGTTATTCAAATTTAAGGCCATGGCACAGTTTTCACAGAAGGTATTTTGAGTGTGTGCAATTCTGGTCACTTTTCCTTGTACTGTGTACACAAAAACCTTTTGAGAATTTTAATATTTCTTTCTCATGGTGAAACTGAAACCTGGGGTATTCTAGATGTTAGTCCAGAGTCCTACCCACCATGCAGTAAGATTCATCATATGAAAAATAATCTTTGTTTTTATTTCAGTCCATTGTAAATAGTGTACCATCAGATAATTTAGAAGAAAGAATATTTAATCTTAATGATCATTTTACCAACAGTATCTATCGTAATGTGTGTAGATCATTATTTGAGAAAGATAAACTTCTCTTCTCCTTTGTATTGTGTTATGGAATCATGAAAGGACAGTAAGTACAGTCATTTAGCCAGCATCCATTTTCCTCCCACACACAAGCGAAATATTGAATTGAAATTAAAACATATGTTAGTCCTGAAATGACCTAGTTTGTGTCTTTAGCCTTATTTATAAAAAATTCTGATCTGTCTGGAATCTGTAACAATCAGTATTGCATGTTTGATCTGCATTACTAGTTGTGCGATCCTTGTCTTCAAATTAGAAAACCTCATTGTTTTAATAGTTTAATATTCAAATATTTCTTTGTTTACTCAATACAAATGATTGTAGTAGATTTGTGATATTTCTATATCGGCCTTGTTGTAATATTTAATTGATTATCACTATCTGATTTTTAGGGGTAAAATTGATGAAGAAGTATGGAGATTTCTATTAACTGGTGGAGTGGCTTTAGATAATCCATATCCTAATCCTTGTTCTGACTGGTTGAGTGAAAAGGCATGGTCAGAAATAGTACGAGCTAGTGATATACCAAAACTCAAGGGATACCAACAACGTAAGACATATGTTTTGTCAACTCATTTTAACAAAATGAATTTGAAACATTTTTATTCAATATGACTGTAGAAACATGTAAATATTGCTTTGATTTTTAACCTTATTTTAATCTGTTAATTTTCAGATTTCCAGGAAAATACAAAAACTTGGAGAAAACTTTATGATTCTTCAGCACCACAAGATCATAAATTACCTAGTCCGTTTGATGCTGTTACTGGTATGGGTAAAATGGTCATACTGAGAACATTACGACCAGATAAAATAGTTCCTGCCGTACAAAGTTTTATAGTGGATAACCTCGGACAGTCATTTATTGAACCTCCAACATTTGATCTAGCTGGTTCATTTGCTGACTCTAACTGTTGTGCTCCATTGATCTTTGTTTTGTCCCCCGGTGCTGATCCTATGGCAGCTCTTCTCAAGTTTGGACAAGATATGGGGTACTCTGGTCAGAGAATTCAAACTATTTCACTAGGTCAAGGACAGGTAAGTCATTTAAAAACGATTTAATGATGTGTTCATTTGTGAACATGAATACCGAAAATATTATGGAATACTGCATACATCACCGAATGAATTATTAAAACCTTCAATAGCCTGTTGTGTTTACCTCTGTGATGTTAGTACAAAAAGTTATTCAAGATAGTGAACTGACAGAGATTGGTGACCACCAAAAACATGTCACTTGTATCAATCAACTTTCCAATGTTAATAAAGAACATGCAGGTTTTATGTGTATGTCATTTTACTTTCTGAGGACCATATTTAGGATTGACTAGTTACTTTAAATTTGATGGTGTCAAGGTTACACACACGGATCAGGCACAGACCTTACGTTTATTATGTTGTGTACGAAAACTGAAGTGCTTAAGACCTTTCATTCACTAGCAGTATGTGGACATACTGTATAAATAGAACTAAAATGGAAGCAATATTATTTTGTCTAAAATCCTTCATCAATATGGTTTTTTAAAAGCCTATTTTAAAGTTGCAATAGCATTTTTTTAAGTTATATTTTTAAAATGTATTAAAATAAAGCCCTAAAATAGATTGAACCTATAAACAGTCCTACCTTGTTTAAGAATAATCCTATTAATCCTATAATTCACTATTGCCAGTTGAGAAATTGGCAAAAATATCATTTTCAACTTCAAATTCAAACGTTTGAAGATGGCCGTCCATGGAGAGGAATGGGAAAACAAGGGAGGTAATTGAGTAACTATTTCCTCAATCAACCTGTGTCACCCATTTTAATGCCCCAAAAATTTTGCCCATGATCGTATAATAGTGAGTTGACAACCTTTTGAGCAAAAGACATAGAAATAATTATGTTTTGACTTTCTTAGAAAATATGAAATTGTAACTTTAACTTTTTAAACAGGGTCCTATTGCAGCTAAGATGATAGAAAATGCTATCAAAGATGGCAGCTGGGTTGTTCTACAAAATTGTCATTTAGCAACAAGTTGGATGCCTAAATTAGAAAAGATTTGTGAAGAGGTCATTATACCCGAAAATACAAATAAAGATTTTAGACTGTGGTTAACAAGTTATCCCTCTGATGAATTTCCTGTATCCATATTACAAAATGGTAGGTAACTCTGTTTAGTATTTTATGAGAATTGGTCAGCAAATTACTCTTAAAAGATTAAATATGATTTAAAGTTTAAAACGTAAATTCATTTGAACTGCTCTAACAATTTATTATATTTTTTCAGGTGTTAAGATGACAAATGAACCACCTAAAGGATTAAGAGCTAATTTATTACGATCATATTTAAATGATCCTATATCAGATCCAGCTTTCTTTGGTAGCTGTAATAAAGTAAGTAGTGACATAGACTGTACACAATATCCTAATGTATATTATTAAATCAAGCTTTAGTACAAATAGTTCAAATATAGGTTGCTTGCGTACAGTTTTGCTGAAGAGATAGCAAGTATGCATATCTTGTTTGATAACATAAATTGAAATTTTCACAATACCAATAACCTGAAGTTGAATGAAAATATTTTAATATATGTTTTATTTTTATTTACAGGCCGAGAAATGGCATAAGATGCTCTTTGGTCTCTGTTTCTTCCATGCCATGGTCCAAGAGAGACGAAAATTTGGTCCATTAGGTTGGAATATTCCATATGAATTTAATGAATCTGATTTAAGAATCAGTATGAGACAAGTTTTGGTAAGTAACACAAATGTAAAACAAAATTATTTTAGCTTTGTGACCTCAGATAAATAGATATCTGAAAAGAGGTGTAATACCCTACCTTGAACATGACACCGATCAAATAGATTTTTACTTTGATTTTAAAAGTTGAAAGAAGCCAAAATCACCTACCGAGTTGTTTAAATACAAAAGAAAAACAAAAATTATTGAAATGTGAATTAGTTGCAAATTCCTTGTATTCCACAAGATAAAGTTTTAATTATTATGGATAAATTTCTTTTTTTCCTTTTTTAGATGTTTTTAAATGACTATGATGAGTTACCTCTACCAGCTGTAACATATTTAACAGGAGAATGTAATTATGGAGGTCGTGTAACAGACGACAAAGATAGACGTCTGCTTATGTCACTGCTATCTATATTCTATACAGAAGAAATAGTCACGGATGACAACTACAAGTAAATATATAATCTTCTTGGCATTCGTTTGGTGTCTTTAATTATGTATTCTTGCATTTCAATCATAAGTACAATCCTGCAAAAAAGGTGGACCAGCTTATAAAATGCTTTCAACAGTTCAATAGCTGCCTTAGTTAAAACAATTATACTATTAAGTGGAAGTTGACTTGTTATCGCCTGTAATTTTAGTTTGATATTTGGGTGTCACGGTGGCTAGCCTGGAGGTCAGGTGTTCGATCCCTGGATTGCAGAGAAAGTTTATCCAGATTTTCTCTTGTGCTTCCCCCTTGTCAGTGATGCAGGATGGAGGGCTTATCAAGGATAGCTGTTTAGTCGTTTGGATGGGACAAAAACCCAAGGCCCTGTGTACACATTGGCTTGCGCGTAAAAGATCCTTTGACAGTTGGCATTCGATATAAGAGTACGTACAGTCATAGGACACTGTATGGCGTTTGCCCGTCTTCATTATCACAGATTTCTTTTCATTTCATTTCCAATTTTACCATATTATTTTTACCTAAATCACAGAGATATTGGGTCTTGGTCAGAGAAGCTTTTGCCCTAAATGTGGCCATATAGTAATCATGTTACATAATCTGGTTCTTTACTTCAGGTTCTCTCCAACTGGTTTGTACTTTGCTCCTAAAGAAGGAAATTATAATTCATATATAGACTATATTAGAACATTACCAATGATACAGAACCCAGAGGTGTTTGGTTTACATGAGAATGCTGATATTACTAAAGACAATCAAGAAACACAGACAGTAAGTCGAAAAAAAATATCTATGATATGTATTGGTAGTATTTAAATAGTACATATTGTTTTACATCCACGCTTTACAACTAGCTCAGTTGGGAACTAAAAATTTTTACCAGCATATTGGACTCAATTAGAAATAGGGGTTAAGTAGTCAGCGCTACTGTTTTTCTGGTACACTCTTAGAATTGAACCCTCAATCACATCCAAATCCTCAAATTAGACAAAAGTATAAGTTAAGAAAATAGTCTGACTGTTGAATAAATCGGATTACTACTTGTTTATTATCAGAAATTTATAGTATGTAAGAAGAGCATACAATGCTACCTGTTTTCGCCATAGAAGAAAGATGCTTTTTCACAATATTTGAGCCATAATATGGTTCCTGGTGTTTGTCAAGAAAATTGTTAAGGGTTTTTCAACATGGCTTCTTCTTGTGACTGGTGCATGATGAAGGGGCTTGCAAGGGGCAACATCGAGTTGTTTGGATGGGACATAAAGACAATAAGGTCAAGTGTGTGCATTGTTGTGTACTTAAAAAACACCCTTAGGAGTTAGATAAATATAGGTAGAAAAGTTGCTGTTTAAGCAATGTTTCTCTCATAGCACACTGCATGGCATGTGTAGGCTTGGTCAGTACAAGAAAATAGGACATTAATCCCCATTTATGTTTTTACAATATATTAAATGTTTAAGAAACGTCCATATTTCTGGTATTTCCTTCCGTACAGACGCAGCTGATGACATGTTTTCAGTGGAGATTTTTATGAAGAATAGATAATAAATGTTTTAACTTGTACGTTTCAGCTGTTTGACAGTATCTTGTTAACATTACCCAGACAGTCTGGTGGTGGTGGTAAATCATCAGGAGAAGTTATACAGGATCTTGCTGCTGATATCTTGAGTAAATTACCACAAGATTTTGATGTTCCTTTTGTAAGTTTCCTCTTCTTATAAAGTTCATAATGGATGTGACACTAACTAATGCATTTGAACTCAGGAATAAGAGTTTAAAGGGCAGAGAATACCCAGATTTCAACAAAGTTGTTTAGTCCAGCTTTTTACCATAAATTCAGCATTAATTTTTACTGATGATATAAAATAATTTTAATCAACAAACTTAATAAAATAAGATTTGTAGATTAATAAGACTTGCAGAAATAATCCCAAACAAAAGGTTTGGCCACTTAAACAGGCATTATGTAAGAGCTATGTTATTCTTACTGCAGTTCCTTCTTTAGGCGTAGACATTATTAACATGACAAAAACATAATCTACTCTTGAATGGCTCTGAGTTTAAGTAGATTGATTAGATTGGCTCTACCATTTAATGATTTCATTTAAAAATGGAGAAATGAGGCTAAGGCTCAAATGACCAGTACTGTGGTTACAATTAATGTGCACATCTTGTCACACCTACAACCATTGATAACTTGGCTCAAAATAAACTAATTTGAGTGAAATTTTCATTATATTTATTTTGCATCATCTATTTTTGAAATATTTTAACCAAAACAGCCAGCTATATCTAAATGTTTGGATTAAAAATGAAAGAATTAATAATAATAAACAAAATCTTAAAGCTACCCCACACAAAAAAGACAGAAAATTTAAAAAAATTGTTTTGTATTTTTATTTACAGGTGATGAAGAAATATCCTGTCATGTATAGTGAGTCCATGAATACTGTCTTACGTCAAGAGCTTATTCGATTTAATCGTTTAACTGCTGTAGTAAGATCATCTCTTCAGAATCTACAGAAAGCTATTAAGGGTTTAGTTGTTATGTCATCAGAACTAGAGGAGGTTTTTAATAGTATGTTAATTGGTAAAGTACCAGGAGTATGGGCATCTAAGTCTTACCCTTCATTAAAACCACTGGGTAGTTATGTTACAGATTTGTTACAAAGGTAATGAAAGTATTTGATTAATAACTTGTATAAGTGGGCAAAATATTGTCATTGGCACGTGTTTCTATAGCCCATTCTTTTACAAATCTTATAACGACTCTGTATCAGAGGTTCTTAAAGGTTTTTTTTATTCAAAATAACATGATGGGATTAGCAACTCTATTGTGTTGTGCAACATTTTTATTGCTAGTGGGAATATGTTCTTTTATGGTTTTTTTAACATTATTTTATCAAAATCCAAAGAATTATTCTTGACTCTGTAAGGATTATGTTTCTGAAAGCTATCGATTCTGTAGAATTTAATATTTCCATACCTAACAGTAATCGAACATGATTCGGATTCATTTATTATTTGTAAATAATGGTATTTGTATTCTCATTTTGTAAGACAAGTGTTTTTGGTTATTTGTCTGTTAGGTTGAAGTTCTTCAAAGACTGGATTGAACATGGAATGCCAAGTACATTCTGGCTATCAGGATTTTATTTTACTCAATCTTTCTTAACGGGTATGTATGTTTTAATTTCAATACTCAAATGGATAATATATAAGTCACTATTATATTTCACTTTTCCAACAATATCTCATTTTTCAGGACTCAATCCACTGACACAGATTATTTAAAATTTAATTAAAAATTAATTAGATTGGATTTAAACAGATTTAATCACATTTTTTCGACTAATGTTCCCTTTTAAGATTACTGAGATTCAAAAAAAAATATGTATAAACATTGTTTTATTTTCATAGAAAAAGTAATTTTATATTTCCACTTTTATTTGTTTTCAGGTGTGTCCCAGAATTTTGCCCGTAATACGAAGATTCCCATAGATTTAGTTGGATTTGAATTTGAAATAACAAAAGAGGAAAAAGAAATGACAGAAAAACCGCAAAATGGTGCTTTTGTTTACGTAAGAAACTTTTATATTTATTACCTATTTTTGAAGTCATATTTTAAACTAAAAAGATTTAAGAATTTCCGCCTTTTCATTAGCTAAGAACTAAAATATGTACAAGGAATTTCAACATTGTATAGTGTGCATGCCCATGAATAACCCATGACAATTTTGTATTTTTGCCTGACCCAGTTTAAGTAAATGATTTTATGTAGATTGGTTACTTTTTTAAGGAAAATGAGTGAAATGAAGTAACAGTAGACTTTTTTAATTGAAATGGATTGAATATGGATTTCTTATGCATTGATAATATTATTTTCAGGGTTTGTTCCTGGAAGGTGCTAGGTGGGACAGAGAAAAAATGTGTATTGGAGAATCTCACCCTAAAATGTTATTTGACTCTATACCTGTCGTATCCTTTTACAAATATTTTGAACTTATTACCGTTTTCACAGATTTTAATGTCACATTTCATTTAATAATAAAGCAAACAGTTTCAAAGGGGAGATTATATATGGTAGGCTAAACAAAAAACAACTTTAAGGGTTAGACCTTATCTTTATAGTTGTTTTGCTTGTGGTGATCAATCTTTACAAGTATGCAAGCATACATAAAGGAGAAGTACAGCTGTTCGAGATTCTTTATATTTTACTAATTTGCTAGTCCTAGCCGCCACTTAACCCAAAGTACAAATTGAATCCACTGTAAATAAAGTAGCTTTTTTTGTATATTCCTCAACAGTCGCATGGTAAGAAAATGGGGTTTAACGTCCTACTTTTCTGCTCTGATTGGGCTAATGAAGACGGTGTACTTCTTACAGTGTGCTAGGTGGGAAATTTTGCCCGATCAGTGGCACTATGGCTACTTTTATATTAAATTACAGCTGCCAGGGGGTCTTTTTTGTGCATGCCAATGTATACATGGGACCTCGGTTTTTTATACTGTTTGAACGACTGGACAACTACATGTATACTAGTCAGACCCTCCATTTTGCACTGTTTTGCACCACTGACAAGGACAACCATACCCAAAAATCCCGATGAACATTCTCAGCTGAAGCAGGGATCAAACATGCGACATCCAGACGTCTTGCCCACTTAGCCATGGCTCCACACATACATGTATATAAAAACCATAAAGATTTGGTATTGACAGCAATTGCACATGGCTTTTGTTATAAAAAGTGACAGTTATACCCTGATAACATGACAGTTTGCATCTTAATTTGTTCATTTCTACTTCAGGTTTTGCATTGTGGAAACTATTTTAATAGCAAATAGAGAATAAAATATCTACAATGACTTCTTAAACCATTCTTGATTTGTTGTCTTAAACATTTATTTTATTTCCTTGACATGACTTTAGATATTATTGAAACCTAATAAAACAGATGAATTTAAACCAGTACAAAGTTATACGTGTCCAGTTTACAAGACAAGTGCTAGACGAGGAACATTGTCCACAACAGGTCACTCTACAAACTTTGTTATGATGATCAAGCTTCCATCAGATAAACCGGAGTCTCACTGGATTAACAGAGGTGTTGCTGCACTTTGTCAATTAGACGACTAATTTTAGTCTTAGGTCGTCAAACTTGATGTATTAATATTCTTTTTGCATGCATTTTTTGTCTTTTGAGTTTAAGTGCTGGATGGTCTTTTTTTTGTGAAAATCATAAGTAATTTGTGATTTATAAACTCTATTACATGAAAAGTTATACCATTAAAATGAATCTTTATAATGTTCCATAGTTTTCATATGTACAGCCAAAAATGTTAAATTGCCAGATATTCAATATTTGTATTTGGAACCGCTCTTTTAATTTGATGGTCAATTTAAAAAAAAAGAACAGCATTAATACTTAAAGCATTATACCACAACTTGTATAAAACCAACTTTAATTGTATATAATTTTGCGATTTGTATAATAATGTATTTATTGGGATAAATGTTATCATTAGCTTGTGTTTTTTTCCGTCCAGTCATTTAATATTTAAGCTTATATATATATATATATTTTTTTATGCCAGAATCCCCTTCCTGTGATATTTCCCAAAGCAGTGTCAATCATTTGTGCAATCACAATACAACTTTATTTACTGGTATTCCTCAAGAGGAAATCCAAATTTAAAAGCTGTAATTTCATCCACGAATGGCTTAAATTTAATTTTAATATATATATATTGCATTAAACTGTATATTTGTGAGGCTTTTTTTTAATAAATTGCAAAGCTTCTTGATCTTAATTATTCATTATCAATTGGATAACCAAGAATTGATGTGTGGTAAGATTGACATTCCTGCTGTTTTATAATACTGCTGAACATTAATGCTAGTTTACCAGTTAGCCAATGAAAGTTAAAGAAAAATTCCAATTATAAATAAAAATTGTATATAGAATAATGTATATTGCCATGTTTTTGTTATAGTGAAATATCAAGTATATTTATTCATCCTGATTCCTGACCCTTTATCAGTATCATACAACCCCAGTATTATTTCATACCCTCGACTTTTATATATATTATTTATTTTATAAACTAGTATATGACTTGATGTTAAGTTTTTTTTATAACCTCTATATTTATTCTATCAACACCAATGTGTTATTTTATTAAATCTGTGATATAGATTGTCAATAATAAATGTTTTGATGTGTAATAAACAGACTTTTGTCTGATGATGCAAACATGTCGTCATATTTTTCTTTGGTGCCTTTTCAAATTTCTGCCATGACAGAAGACTCACTCTTACCACAGGAAGAACTAATCATGTCTGTGATAATTTTGTATTGAAGATGTGCATCTCAAAATGAGGGACCACATCCTCAAATTGTCATTTTGGTATGCATGTTGAATTAAGTGACCTCGTCCTCAAATGTAATATGTCATTGCCATTTACTAAGGATCAGGTACATTTGTCATGTCATAACAGAAGACACTGCTGCAACCTTAATTCTTTACCAACTGGTATTAGTGACAAATAGGTTTAAAAGATTACAAAACCATGCTGCTTACATCACCCCAGTCTTAAATTATATTGGCTCCGAGAAAGGATACCTTTTAAAGAAAGGATACCTTTTAAATCGAAGCAGATTTATTAAAGATACATTATGGGATATTAGATAACAAGTTCTCACTATAATAGTTAAAAACTACATAATGTAAAGGCAATTTGTTGAAAATTTCAGTCAAGGAGAGTTTTGAGTGTTAATCTGACTATAATCCAACAAATATCACAGGCTAGCCTTGACATCGAGAGCTGATTATCGTCTGGATAAGTTCAAGGCCTAAAGAAAGACCTACAATAGGCAGATTTTGCTCTTGCAAAATATATGTTTAATAAATTGATAGGTTATCTTCAAAACCTAGTATCATTCCAAATGCTTTCTATGGCAAATTATTATTGGATGTACCTACCTATAAATATCTGATAATGTGTCGGACCTTAAATCCAAAGTGGAAACTTTTATATAGTCATTATCATTAACACTCCACAGTGAGAACATTTTATAGTGTCTAGATCATTCCCTAGTGGACTGAATAGTTGCATGATACAAATATTATTAGTTACCTTTTTGGCACTGATATAAAAGCATAACTTCAGGTATAGTAATGCAAGTAAGACAAAAAATATACTATAAAAATGTCTTTTATATAAAAAAATATTACATATTTTAAAAAGGAATGTACAAACATTTGGAAATGATTCACATGAGCTGCTTTAGTGGGGGGAATATGTCTTTTAAAAATCTCTCATTGAAATATATCACTCGTGTTAAAATTTGGTGTTCAGATTTATACATGATACCTTATATAACTTGCCTATATAGAATCTTCCATTAACTTTTGAATTTTGAAGATCATTTCCAAATAACCAATACAATGCATAGATAAATCAACAGTTCATTCAACATTCACAACCATACAAAAATGATAAAGTTTTAAAATACAAGTTAAATACACATGTCCAATAAGAGGTCCACATTAGGTTTCATTATAATTTACCAGTAGTAACTCCTAATCCATTTTAATATTTCAATAGTTATTTATCTTCACCCACAATTATTTATCATTCAGGGAATATGTGGCTAAATAAGGTGCAGCCAGAGACTGTAAAATGAATATATTATATTTTTGTTGTTAATGGGATTCAAGTTTAATGCAGGCCGATCTTTAATGTTGAGTGCCAAAGATATAAATATAAGTATCTCAAAAATACATGTATAGAATAATTTTCTTTGTACCATGGACGGTATATACGGTCCATGTTTGAACTAAAAACATCCACACAGCACAATCAACCTCATTCATCATTTGTTAATTATAAAGGGAATACATGTATTATTCTAATATTTACAATATTATGTCTGATCATACATAAACTAAATACAACTTCCATTATAGAAAATGATATGTTTTGATATAATGGTGGCGTAAAGCAGATATCAACCTGCACATACAAAAGTTATTACAAAGATATAATTTGCATCAAATGCAAAATATTTATATGTATTTACAAAAGGCAATAAAAATGGCGATATAATGGATCATTAATTATCTTTTTTCAAATCAAAGAGAAAAGTTGTTTATACATCTATGCAAATATATTTGACAGTTAAATAAAGATGCAAAAGCAAACAAATTTGTACAGATTTTCTTTTGTAACCCTTGTCATAAGCCTAAAATACATGGATTTAATTTAGTATAGGACTTGCCTATAATTTACAACTAATTACAAATAAAAAATGTTTAATAAAAATGCATGAAGAGGAATGAATAGCTGTCATTGTGAAATATTTAATTTATAATTTCTGATAAGTAATTGCCACGATGCTACAGAAAACACCTAGGATTATACTGAGGGATAATTTTCCACCTCCATTACAGCCATCTTTATCTTCACAATAACATGTCTCTCTAAAAACACCTGTATAATCCCAGGACCATCTACAACCCCATGCAACACCTGAAAATACAAGTAACACTACGTAAACAGTTTCTGATCTTCAGTCTTTTATTAATACTAGGTTGAACCTGAAAATGGGGTTTAACGTCCACTCAATACAAACTAGGTCGTTTCGGGACTAACATGGTTTAATTTTATTTCCATAATTTCGCTTGCACGTACGGGTCTTTAGCAGTGGGAGGAAACTGGAGGTCCTGGAGTAAACCCACGAGATTGGACGAACCCGAATAATGAAATAGAAATCTTGTTTCAGATGATTTTCATTGTGTAATAAATGTGTAAAATATGACAAAATTCAAAAAAAAACAGAAAGGATGTGCAATATGTAAATAGCCAGACTACTAATCCCAAAGGAGTCGTCAGGCTTTAAGTGAGATAGGTAAAAAAGAAAATGCATAAAATAATAAATATAAACCCCAAACCCACTAAGATTTATATTTTTAATCAGATTGTCTAATGCATATTATATGACAACTGTTTCAAATGGGCTTAGGCATTTTTTTTAACTCACCAAAATCTGTTCTTGATCCACACCGTCTAGTTATTTTCTTCCATCCTCTCCCTAAAATCAGATAATATAAAATGTATTAGAATGATGAATAAACTAAATATACATATTACAAGAAATTATTCACATTTTAGTCCATGTCTCTTATAATCATTCATGCTAGAGTGTAACTCCACTAATATAGGGATTATCATCAACAGGGATTTAATTTTTGCGGCATATTTTATGGTTTAATTAAGCTGCCAAACAAATATTTGATAAAACTTTGACACATATTATAGTATTCTTAGATTTCTTCGCACATAATACAAGCACTTGAAAATTGTTGGGAAGTAGAATCGAAATTTGTATTACTTAACGTAACAATTAATGGTTTGTACGTATATATATGTGTAGATATTTCCTACTTACATCCTGGGCTCTCTTGAATAATTTTCATACAAAATTGACCAGGAACATTGGCCTCAAAACTGTTACAATCAACTAAGGCATTGACATAACTATCAAATGATTCTTCAGCTGGACATGATATATCTTCATTACTATCACACTGAAAACATTGAATACAATAACCTGAAATGAAAAAAAATACATAGTATTATTATAGTTTTCAGAGATTTTTGTGTGAAAGTGCATATTTAATCAATAGTTTGGGCCAAAGAATAAAATCCTTCCTAATCTTTTGGAAGTTCTGAATGCCTATAGGTCTCTCTGATATTAAATATATATTTGAAGTTTCAACTTGGACCCATGAGTATCTCTGATAATGAAAATATTTCAACACGATCTATGTTTCTGTTTTGGGGCAAATTTTCAATCCGAACTCTAACCACCAAAAATATTTCTATGTCATGGGAAAGGTTTATACTAATTGTTAAAAACGTTGGCCTGTGAATGAAATGGACGCACTACTAGAAGAATTATTAATACGTAGGTTTTTTATGATTAAAGTACACACATCCATATTTCTAAATGTTAATTACTGTACATAGTAAATAAGGCAACTGTAGGTTGCGATATACATTATCAATGACTTAAATTGTAAAAAAAATATTTGTATCTGAAATGAATATCGAGCTGTTATTTTGCTTTTGAATACAGTAATTCTCGTCAAGAAAGCTCTGACATCATTTCGAACAAACTCGATATTGTCAATTCAACAATTCTACCTGAAAACGAAAGCGGTTCATATTAATTACATGATAGGTAAAAATCTAAATACCTGTAGAGATCAAAGACAGAAATAATATAGTAACAAACATCATTATGGCTTCGGACGCCATTATGGCGGTCTCTTTTGCTTTTGTCGCTGGTGGTGGCGCTGTCATCAAAGTCACATTCCTTCGATTAGATTACAATTTAAATTTCTTTCACCTGTGCGCGACACAGGTAAATTTTGCTAAACCAAATCGACACGATCTGATTTTAATACCAAAATCAGTCTAATATACTTGTGAGAATAATTTATTATTATAAATCCAATTTAAGGGTGAAACGATGATATTTTGTTAAAAATATTCTTGTTATTAGTCACAAAAAATTGACACGCATGCGTCGCTTAGTGGGGCTCTAACAGGGTTGACCGAAATCCTCATGTCTCATTTTAGAAACATAAAAAAACACCTCTTCTTAAGGCCATAGAATAAATTGATTCTAAGAAAGCAGTAACAATATTAGAAAATATCCAACTGTCAAGTATATTCCGTTCCATGGCTGGAAAGTCTTTATTGTGTACTTATAATTAAGGACGTAAAATTGTATTGATGTATATAAATCTG
Source organism: Patella ulyssiponensis (assembly GCA_963678685.1). NCBI lineage: Eukaryota > Metazoa > Mollusca > Gastropoda > Patellidae > Patella > Patella ulyssiponensis. Next base: position 79,092,347 of record OY783226.1, on the reverse strand, counting down.
GACCGAAATCTGTTCAAATCGATCAATTATAACTAAAAAAAAGCATTATGTAAAAGCTAAATCTTTCTATATATCAGGTTTGTATTTTGGAGATGAATGTGCATAATTATTATTTAGATATATTTCACATGATAGAGGCGGATCCAATGGGGGGCGTAAGCCCCCCCCCCTAATTTTCGACAGTGCCCTTTTTTACTGCTGAAAGTGCCTTTTTCAGACCCAAATATGTCCTGTCCGAACGTTTACTTAGACGAAAATATCAGTCAAATAGCTCTTGGAATGTCTACAGATGCAAGGAAATGACAGATAATTGTCTTGGGGGACACTCCCCCCAACCCCTCGCAGCGGCGTGCCTCGTCCCCGCGGTAAGTACCCCCATTTTGCGCCCCCCCCCCCTTTTCAAAGTTCCTAGATCCGCCCCTGCATGATAAGCTTATAATCAACACCCTAGACCACTGGATTGCGGGCACCTAGCCAGATAAAAATACGATGGACATTTAATCATTTAATTTTCAAAATGGAGAAGGTTGTAATGTTGCTACGTTAATAAACAATGGTGCATCTTTTGAAAACGTCAAACAGTTAGAACTTCAGTCAGAGTAAAGTAATTTGAATGAAATTTTCAATACATTCATTTTTCATTATCTTTTTTGAACTATTATTGCAAATATCTTACACTATACAAGAGCTAAATCTGCCTTTCTCAATGCCTGAAATGTTACCTTAATTAATAATTAGACATTAATTAACTTATCCAAGCCATAATCAATTCTTGATGCCATCGCTAGCCTGTGATATTTACTGGATTATGATCCATTTTGGTGATTTACTCATGAAATGGATAATCAAGACTTCTATGGTTTTTATCGTACCGACTTTAGTAATGATGATCGAGGCTGGACCGAAATTTCTCAGTTCAGAGTGGATCAATGTGACTGAAATTTTCAGCAAATTCCCTTTACATTATCTAGTTTTAACTATTATAATGAGAACTGCCAGTTCTTTATCTATAATCTCCCACAATATATCTATAATCTCCCACAATATATCTTTAAATTATCTGTATGGTTATTTAAGGTCATATTATTAGTTTCTATAGCACTGATTGATTTCACATGATTGATGTGTTCATAGTAGTTCATACCCCAAACCTACAATTCTTTTCTCGGTTTTGGTTTGTATTTATTTATTAATACCTCCTCTGCAATTAGATATAACAAGGAATCCTGCTGAAATTTATGATATTACGACTGTAAATAACTCAAGTTAAACCATGGACCTTATCATAAGGTCCATGGTTAAAGTTCCAATAGCATTTTTTTAAGTTATATTTTTAAAATGTATTAAAACAAAGCCCTAAAATAGATTGAGCCTATAAACAGTCCTACCTTGTTAAAGAATAATCCTATTAATCCTATAATTCACTATTGCCAGTTGAGAAATTGGCAAAAATATCATTTTCAACTTCAAATTCAAACGTTTGAAGATGGCCGTCCATGGAGAGGAATGGGAAAACAAGGGAGGTAATTGAGTAACTATTTCCTCAATCAGCCTGTGTCACCCTTTCTAATGCCCCAAAAATTTTGCCCATGATCGTATATTAGTGAGTTGACAACCTTTTGAGCAAAAGACATAGAAATAATTATGCTTTGACTTTCTTAGAAAATATGAAATTGGAACTTTAAGTCTATAGATTTTCCAATTTGCATATAAATTTTAAATCTTGCCCTTGTGGGAAAAGAAAGATCGGATCGTGCTTCGCGGAATTATTGTTTTGTTCATACATGTATTTTGTAACCTTTTGCTTCGGGCATTTAGGATGAAGTCTGTCGAAATTCAGAAAAAATTGTCTGTTTTCTGATTCTCGTTTACGTTATGATATATAAATCTTGTTCTCATGCTTTTGGGGCATTTGTCCATTGAAGAAAAAGACTATATCGAAATTTCGAGTTATTTTCTCCGTTAACATTGTGACCAACGAGGGGAAAACTGAGCTTATCATTTCCGTCAATAAAATATAATGATTCATTTTGAATAATAGCCCTAGCCTCACCATAAAATGAAACACGGACTGTAGCACCATGGGTCTTTTTGGCAGACGTGGAGAGCGGGCCCTTAAACCGGTCGCCACACCATTCGTATGACCCATGCATCATATCTTCACTACATATTTTAGTAGCCTTGTGATCGTCTATTTGTCCCTGGATGTCTTTGCTTCTCCTTCACGTTGTGTATTACTTCTTACTGTTTTCTTAAGACGTATGTCTTACTAGGAATAACAATGCAGCAGTTCGTTTTTACGTTTTTTATATATCAAGCTAGATACACACAAGCATAGTATAGATTACACTACTGACTAAAGTCATCAAACACAAGCCAGCCAAACTCGTTGCTGATAGAAATTGCTACATCTTTCCCCTTCTGGAATCAAGCTGCTGTCTAACGAATTCTCACAAGTATGACAGTTTTGTAGTTTTTTGGTTTTGGACGTTCAATTATCTCATTAGTCAAATATGATGTTGGCCTAAATAATTAGAGTTATTGGTTAATTAAGTCAAATGACGTCGAAACCCACCCTTATATGGTTAAGTGGAAATTTACTGGAGAATCTTTCCATGAGATATCTGTTATCACGTTGTTGACATATAGAACCAGCTATGTTTTGGTTCTATAACTCTTTCTTATATAACGATATGTCATTCGTTCACTCATTTTGATTTAAGTATTTTAAGTACATATTATGTGAATATGTTTGAACCCCACAACTTGCCAAAACAATAGTTAATATATAATGCCATCATTCATTTCTCGAGCAAAAATTGTACTAAAAGTGTTACAGGACCTATTTAAGATGAGTTGTTTATCTCAGCGATAAATTTAAAGGCTCAATACCACTCTTGTTGTAACTGAATAATATATCCCAATCTTTATTCTGGTCAACAAATTGTAGGCTATTATTTTACAATATCCCAATTAATTGATGATACAAATTTCATCTTAACACACCTAATTTAAAAAATTGGAAAAATTCAACTACACATGTACATGATTTGAAAAGGCTAACGTAAACCTTTTCAATTATGACTTGGATTTTAAATTATTTTCAAACCCCCTGGACAAGTAAAATAGGATGCAGTGGATAATTTTCACAAGTAGGACACTTAAACATCTAGTACTTGGAATAAGGCTATTATTTATTTTCTGGAGCTGCCAAGACCGCAAGAGTGTTATTGTCCCTTTCGGGAGTTCACTCAAATTTGGTAGTCTATACAAAGTTTAGTCTGAAACTGGAAGATGTAATGGTATCATCCACTGATATGTTATCAGAAGCTCGCACGTGCGAGTGTACCGAGAAAGTTCATTGGTAATGTTCTTCTTGTCAGTTGCAGAGCGGAGGGCCTGACAGATAAAGGCGTGTAGTTGTTCTGATGGAACGGAAATTGGGGTTTGCTCGTGTACATGTTGGCGAATGCAGTACAAATTATTTATGAATTGTCAGGCCCGTAACTACCCCAAAAAATGTTTGGTGTAGTGGTGGTGTGGGGGGAAGGACTTCTGGGGGCGCCGATGGGGCTTCTTGGGGCGTCGATGTACCTACACTTGACGGTCCACGGAAATTTCAATTTTGGGGCTGAATTTGCGAATTTTCGTAGTATGATAATTTGATATGAACATTATAAAAATTGAAGGAAGGAATACGACTTAAGCATACCTATAATAATTTAGGAGAAAAGCAAAAAGTTTGGATTCGCGTTAGAGTGCGACTTATTTGAATTTTGAAGATTAGCCTATCACACCTGCAGTGTGTATCACACCAGGTGCGGACTTGAATCAACCCGGGCCCGTAGCCAGCTCATAAAATTTGGTTGGGCTACGGAATTTTTTTGGAGGGGCTGAGTATGTGGCCGCGAACCGCCTGTGCCGCGAGACGGGGGGGGGGGCTTACAGCATTTCAAGTGAATAGGCCCTAGTAGGTATTCTATTGATATTACTCTAGTCATATAATTACAGTATAGGCTGCACAATAGACACCCACCAATTACCTTATGTTAGACACAATAGGCACCTACAATTTAGGCGCCCGTGGGCACCCTACATCGGGTAGTGTACGCAGATGCAAACATTTGAACTGGCGTTCCTGTCCACATGTACCTGTGGCGCCGATAGGACTACGCGAGGCGAGAACGTGATGAGAGGGTACACGTGTTCAGTGACAGTAGACCAACAGTACACGCCCCACACAGCAGTTATGTACAACACACGTGCGGTATCAAGACAAGAGGATCAGGAGGTGATGATGACAGACAGGCCTCGGGGGAACATACTACGAGCTTACGGGTCGCCTACTAATTTGAATACTCCTAAGAAATCATATTTGACATGGACAATTTTTTACCATCTCCAGTTAGCTTCTCTTGTGGTATATTCTTCAGTATGCAGTTGGGCGTCTCATTAATCATGTCATGGGCGCCGAACTAATCTCATTTGGCAATATGTGCGGCCCTACAATCATATTTTGTTGTTATAAGGCGCCCCACAATTCATGTCCTTATGAGCGCCCCTCCGGGACAAGGCACCCCTAGTCTAAAGTATCTACAATTAAATGTGGACAACTGAACCATGTGTTGACAATAATATAGAGCCACATTTCAATGGATTTCCTGTGCAGTTTTTCGACACTGACTTACAGCTTGCGCATATATGTTTTTCACTTTTGCAGTCAACACAATTATAACCTTACAAGGATACACATAGTTAAAGAGTATAAAAATATTTATTTCAAAAATTTAAAATGCTATTTACATTGAATGAATATGCTATTAATATGATTTGATTGCTGAAATGAATAATTTATAATCGCATACATAATATTTTAATAAAGTGATATATATGGGAAAAGGTAAGACTATACAGTTAAAAGAAAGTGATCCTATACAATCTTCATGTAGGATGGATTATAAAAAAGGCAAAATGTATCATCAACAAATGTTATATATACATAAAAATAATAAAATGAAATGAATAAATCCTCAATTTGACAATTTGAAAATGTCCCCATTATTAAAAAGTTAAAAAAGTTGTTGCTTTTAATGGTAAGATCTGGACAGACACATTCACTCATCAAATTCACACACTTTCAAACAAATATATTTTCTAAGAATCACAATTTTGTTAATGCACTATAGGCTGCAGTACTTAAAAAGGTCATTATTAATGGTGTTGCATAGTTAAAACTGTGTGTATTGGCGCTGTTACAGCCATCTTGGTTGTCACAATGGCAATATCTTAATTTCACATTATATGTGCCAACTCGCTCTTTGCAATCACGACCCTCTCTTGGCCCTACGTCTCCCATTTTGGCACACTGTCGAACATATCTTACATCCCATTCACCATCATAGTACACTGAAAATAAAAATAACATACCTCATATTTTAATTTAAAAGTTATAAAATAAAAGACAATATTTATTTCAAAAAGGAATTGGTGTTAGTACAGTCACTATTATTAAATTGTATGATCTCTTACATATGCTTGCTTTTGTCATAAAAAATGTGAAGTGGAAGTGTACATAATGCTATTTAGAATTTAGTCAAGGTAGTTGCTTTCTAACCTTAAATGGTTTTCAATAGGCAATGTGTTAAGAATTGCACTGAATATAATGCATCCATTCCAATAGAACTATTCCATGGATCTTTTTAAGAAATGTTTCCATTCTTGAGTTATATTCCTTGTCATTGTAAAAATTGTGCGCCCAATTTTTTTCTAAAATTTATATATCTACGGTTTATCTTTCTAACAAACAACACCTCCTTTAAGGAGAGAGAGAGAAATGGGGTTTAAGGTCCACTTGTCACAAACTAGGTCATTTCAGGACTCACATATGGTTTAATTTTATTTCAATAATTCGCTTGCGCGTAGAGGTCTTTAGCAGTAGGAGGAAACCGGAGGAAACCCGGAGAAAACCCACAAGGTTTGACAGGCAATCCACGCCAGTTGACTCAATGACAGGCCTTATGATACAGCGCACACTTGGGAACCATTTGGCCATCCAATTCCCCCTCCTCCTTTAAGGAGTTCAAACAGCTAACAAACATTTGTTCTACTGTTGGAGCCATGGTGGTTAAGTGAGTAAGACACTGCCTTGCTAGCCTGAAGGTCACGAATTCACCCCCTATGTTGGTCAAAAAAGTTCATCAGGATATTGCGGTGTGGTTTCCCCCATGTCAGTGGTGAAGGATGGAGGGCTTGACAAGGACAGCTGTCTAGTTGATCGGATGGTATGAAAAACCGAGGTCCGTGTACACATTGGCGTGTATATAAATGATCCCAATTGAGTAGGCCATAACCCCACTGTTCGGGCAAAATATTACCCTCATAGCACTCTGCTCATCTTCATTCGCCCAGTTGGAGCAGAACAGTACAACATTTTGTTCTACTGATGGCTGGTTCTACCCAACAATCTTTGGCTTCTGAAATCTAGATCCATTTAGCCGTGCTTTGGGGCATTCCATGTCAAGTGTACGCCCCTTCAGGGGCATCCCAAAATTGGCCAAATCGAATCTGCCCCTTTATGTCGGTGTGGGTTCAAAGGTCAAGCTCAAGACAATCTGCCTGGATTTTGTTCTGTTGAGTATGTGCTTCTGGTTATTAGAAAGATCTATGTTTTCTGAACATTTTGATACCAATTTCACGTAAGTAAGATAACTAGGGGGGAAGTTATGGATTTTCAAAGTTTGAGGGTCAGCCAAAAAGTCCCAAATTTGGGGATGCCCCTGATGTGGCCCCCACGCTAAAATTTTGTACATCACGTTTTTTCATCATGGTTAATTTGCACACCAAAAATCATCAAAATCTGTGATGGTCATGACAGAACCTTGTGTACACTTGACGTGGAATCCCCCTTCATGTTTCTACAACAGCCAATACATTTTTATTTGAAGAGTTGACATTGACACCACACTTTCGTAGTTGATGTGGCCCTGCTGTTGTAATTAGACATGTATTTCTATTGATAAAATAGTAATAATCAATCAACTGTTGTTGTTCTTGATATTTGTGTGCCTCTTGGTCAATGTGACAATGAATTACCTTCTTGAACAATTTTTCGGCAAAGTGAGTTGGTGTCTGGACATTCTGTTAAATGTTGTGTGACGTTATCAAACCAGTCAGCACAGTCAGCTTGATGATAGGAATTACATACAAAACATTTTATAGCTGATCCTGCAATATAGAAGAAAAATAGAATAAATTTCTGGTAATTCGTACTAGGACTATTAAAATGATTTTATAGTTGTAGTGAGAGCAATGTGCAGGACAGAGTTACAGATTTGGAGGGAATCTTCAGATAAAAAAGTACATGGAGGTTAGATACCATATTTTGTGCACAACTCACACAAGTCATTCTGTGCAGTGTCGATACAGGTTAGGGCGGAGAAAATCTATAACTGTTAGAAATATTTAAATGACCGACAGGTTATAAATTATACAACTAATGGTAGTTGGCCTAGCCATATAATTTGAATAGTGACCCATCTTGGCATCTAGAGTTTATGTAGCTCATTCCGTAATTCTTATAATGACGAAAAAATGTTGTTTTTTAGATTTAGACAATATTTTCTATCTTATAACAGGAACAGCCTTATCGATATATATCGATATATGTATAGGCAGGTGTACAAAAGAATGTGTTGTTAAACTGTTCATCAGTGTTCACAATGAGTAATCCACAATTCAAAACTATTTTCGGTGGCCATGTTGCATACTGTGAGATAAGGAAAGTGAAGTCGCCGCTTCGATCTTTTGTGAACTAATTTTACATCATATACCCAAATTCCAGAAATCGTTGCAATATTTTTAATGAAATAAATATTCAAATATTGATATTTACCTGTATCTAAAACAAATATAATGCTCACAACGGCCACACCAACTGCTATTAGTGACTTCATGCTGTCTCACTGTGTGCTCACCTGAGCAATATCTCAATCTAGGTCAAAGACAATACAGGTAAACTGTCCTCCTTAAATGGGGCTCTTTTCGGGTTGAGGGATGGAAAGTGTGCGCTAATTTTCTGAGTCATCCAAAATGTACATGTATATAAATATATATTACGTAATAAAATTGCAATCGGAGAGAGGTAGTTCTAGCCTGTTCCTACATCCATTTCAGAGAAATATATTGTTAAAGAAAAAAAAATTGAGGTCCTTACGGTGACTGATTTAGGACGCGCAAAAAAAAATGTCTCGAGCTCCCGACGAGATATTAAGTCGAGCGCTCGGGATAGTTAAGTCTAGTGTTCGAGATACTATAAGTCGAGCGCTCGAGATAATACCACCGAACACCCATAAGCTGTTTAACTTTGAGCATTATTTAATGATAAACTTACAGGATAAAGATATTCATTTGTTCGTAATTTTACAGCCCATCCAAAGCTGCAGTGAAGGAGCGGATACAGGGGTAGATTGGGACCGGGAACCGGTCCGGGCTCCCGTGTCGGAGCGGCCCCTTTTACTGACCGCGGAGCCCAGACTCCGCGGGGGGGGGGGGGGAGGGGGTGTCTCTCCCCCTGGAAATGAACCTCAAATTATGACAATTTGATTAATTATTAGTAAATGTGCGGGCGACAGTGTCGGGTGAATCCGATGAAATTTTCGGATGAAATTCGGAATGCAGGATTCTGAATTCTGGCCTACACCAAGCACACCCGGCCAAGAAAGTACATTATACCAGACTCCAGTGATGGAGTGGCTGCCCGTTAAAGCCACCGGCCACATACAAATTGATCATCCTCGCTCCATAGCCGGTCCAATACCCCCTCCCCCATATAATATTCAGCAGAAATAGGTGTTTTTTTAGACGAATTGGACAAAATTATTTTTTTCATTTTTTGTCCGACCGGCCGGTCGGCCGATCGCCCGATGGCCCAATCCGCCCCTGAGCGGATACCCCACCTCCCATCCACAATCAACACCACTCCATCCCATGCTCATCGCCACCACTAAATACTTTCCATTATATTTACCCCTTTTCAAGTGGTTTTTTTTTTTGGGGGGGGGGGGTCGGTTGCATTCGTGTCCTAAATCAGCAACTGTTGATCCGTCAGATGCCAGATGATATGCAAATTGGTCTCCTTATCTTAAATGGCAAACTATCCAAGATACACATTGAATTAATACACTATAATACACATGCTTAGAAATAAGGGTTTAAAAAAACGCTATAAACCCAAAAATTCGAATTGCGTAGGCCTATGTATGCATGTAGACACGTTTATTTCTTTGTGAAAATTTTGGGTCAAATTTGTACAATTCTGTGGTGAACAAAATCGCCTTTATTGGAAAAAATCACCGAGAAGGAAAAATATGTTATCGATGCATATTCTTCACATCCTATCTACTCTGTCTATTTAATTCCTTGTTTGTCTTACAACGAAATAAGATCTGGCTTTATTAACAAGTGGATCATATTTACACAAATCATAGAACTGTATACGATCTATGCACAAATGAAATACTCCGCCCGACAACTACCATTTCATTTCTGCGATATATTCGAAATGTATTTAGTCAACATAGCAGGCGGTTTGAATCAGTAAACAACAGTTAATACTCATATAAAATGAAATGGGGTTTAACTTCCTACTTTTACTGCACCGACTGGACTTGTGAAGACTTGCATACGCCATGCAGTGGGATATGAGCGAAATTTGCCGTGACACCGGCGCTACGGCCTACTATTATCGAATTCCAACTGTTAAGGGTACTTTTATGTGTACGTCAATGTGTTCACGGGACTTCGGTTTCTCGTCCCATTCGAACGACTAGAAAACTGTCCTTGTCAGATTCTCAGTTCTGCATCACTAACAACGGGAAACCCAAGTCAGAAAATCCAGCGGAAATGTCTCGACCAATTACATAGGAAGTGAACCAATACACACATAAAAGCACAGTGGTATATTCTGTAATACACACAACGCGCTAAAGTACACCATCTTAAATGTGTATTGAATTACTGCCAATATACATCCATACATCATGGTTTAACAACGGAGTCCGGTCGTGTATGAGTTATGTTATGAGAGGGTAATAAATGTATAGCCCGTTTTATATATGAAGGATGCTTATATGTTGTGCATTGAAATTAAGTTGTCAATTGTGTATTAAAAATTACCATTTATAATTGTGCATCATATCACTTAGGTGGTTGGCGGAGAAACGATTGTGCCTTCAAGGTAGTAGTGCCTTAGTTTCTCAATGTCTACTTCTACAAAACTGATATCGCATACAAGAGAGAGAGAGAGAAATGGGGTTTAACGTCCACTCGACACAAACTAGGTCATTTTGGGAGGTCGAAGTGCGGCACTCTAGACCACTAGGCCATCCCAACCCCCCCGCATACAAGAACTATATAGGAGAACGGAAGATGCTTCCTGTTTATTAGAACATGTGCCTTCAAAGGGTGGGGGGACAACGTCAAGTTTGGCATTGGGTTGTGGGGGACAACCTGACAAATTTATATATTTTAGAGACAATATTCTTGCTCCTTTAAGTGCGCACATGTACAGGGACACACAACATGGAATGTTGGGAGGTACTGCACCGAAACCAGATAGACAAATAGGTCCATTACTTTGCCGAGTTTGGGCCGTTATTTCAGGGAAAATGGCCCGTTTGCATCCAGTCAAACCAAAAGTTCATATTCTCAAGTAATGGGTGACATTACTCCGTGGTCATGAAGGAACGCCTGCGCACCGTAACTACATTACCCAGTATATTTAAGCAGAAAATGAGAAAATGAACATCTTACATTACAATATGTAACCACTGCCTGCCTTTTTGTGCTTTATTTTGGAAATCCGAATTTTCAGATTATGCGGGAGAATTACGTTTCGAGAGGTAGTCGCGGCATTTTATTGATATGGGGCCCCCGATTTGATTTTCTAATGCTGATGGCGCCCCAGAACTGCCAGCTCTTTATCTAATCTCCCATAATGCATCTTTAATGAGGTCATCTGCTCCATGTCTAACCATATGTTTATCTAAAGTATGATAATTCTAGAAAATGATTTAGAAAATCTAATAATAGACTCAAATTACCCAATAAGCCCAGTACAAATGAAATTTGTTTATTTCTTTATTTATATGAATATTGTTGGATCAAATTAATAAAACGACAATCGTTTGTTAATTCCCACATACAAAAACTGTCCGGAAATCAGTTCAGCAAATTCTGTCTTCAAACGCAAACCAAACCAAATCAATTAGGATGAAATTAATTTCAAACTTTTTATTTCAATTCCATTTATATTCATAGTGGGTTTTGTCCACTTGTTAATTTTCAGCCATTTATTAATTTTGTCTGACCATATATTTTAGTCTCCAGCATTTTGCAGCAGTTTGTCCACCTGACACACACTATGTTCCTAAATGAGGTAGGAAAATCATACTTCGTGTAGATAGTAGATAATCATACGGTAAATGTTTAAGGCAGGACACTACCTAAGAATTTCACATTGATAACAGAAACTTGCCATTTAGTGTAATGTTAGTATATGATGTCCCAAATCAGATTTGATAATTTGAGCGTAAAATATTAATTTGTTACCATGGAAATGGTGGCCATATTGGATTTTTTTATATATTCACGGTGGGTAGCTTAGGAAATCAAAATCTTCACCAATTTTATTGAAACAAACTATTTGTGATTTGGAATAACATATATAGGCATTAAAGAATGCAATAACGTATAAATTTTACCATTTGAATGTGAATAAAGAACATTATGCTCCCCACATAAAACATGTGGGTGTGGCCAAACACACCACTAAAATGATTTTGTACAATAAAATGTCTAAATGTATAACAAAAACCTTGAAAATCATCTTATTGCACACAGTAGCTATAGAACTAACCATATTCCAAAGATGAGACCATTATCTCTCATAGATTTTGAGAATTTGATTTTCTAAGGCCGGATATGGGTAAAAATTGAGTAGGAAAAAAGCATGTAAAAAGTTAAAAATTTGATTTACCTGTGTTAATGACTAAATATTCAACACTATTGTATATAATATAAAGGTGGGACTCGACTTGAAAAATCAACAAATTTTGACTATATTGGGCAATTTTAGCAGATATCAAAATTTGACAGATTAATCTATACAGAGTGTTTTATAGGGTAGTGCCCTGCCTTAATTGAGCTTGATGATGAACATTGTCCTCTTTGGCAAAGCAGAGATAAGCAATTTCATTTGTCAATGCTTTGGGACACAATTAAGTGAGTGATGAAAATTGTTGAATATTTTCATTACATCAATAGGATGACTGAGTTTGACAATGAGCATTTTCTGCTCAAGTTAAGCAGAGTGATAAGCAACCTGATAATATGCAATCAAGTAATTCAGTGTCATTCATTTATTTTGCATTCAAGGCTGGGGACAGCAGCATCACTTTGGCTTGTTTTATATGTGTTTCTGTTGGGGCAATTTAGACTTCTCTTTAACATATAAGATCTGACCAGACACCACATACATACCAATCTTTGACATTTCTATTCGTTTATTACAAATGACAGACATAACATATACCTACTTATATACAAACATGAAAATTACACAGATAATGTAAAAGAGTTTTTCTATGATGAAATGTCTTCCATTTGAGTGATACATGTAAAACAAGGTGTTATGTTGGTTGATAAAATGACATGAATTGGAATAACATATAAAATCATCTCTTTTTAAAACCATATTTTTTCCTTTCATAAAACAAATCTGTTTTTGCACTACCTAAGTTGACAATTTTAGGGCATCCATCTCTCTGAAAAAGAATAATGTAAACATTGTTATAGTATGTTTTGAGTAAAATGTGAAATAAGTTGTTCATCAAAAATGTAGACTACTTAAAGATACTTTCCCAGAAAAGTATTTATCAGGTGGTTATTCTCAATAAAAGTATGTCAAATTTGGTATATATGGACATTAAAGACACCCAATCTTACCAGAAATATACTGGATTACCCGAAAAACGCCCATGGGGCAAGCACTGGGCAAAATTGTCAGGGCATCACTAACTGGCAACCTGACTCTTAGCTGCCAGCTTATTGTGTGCCAGATTAAGCGAGGAAGTGGTTGTTACTTCTTGATCAAATGGTTAGGCGGTTTTGGAAAAAATTGAGGGGTGTCAAAGTCCAAAAGACTCTGCAATTAAACGGTGGAAAAAGAAGTTGACAGAAATAATAAACAATTTACTTAGGCCTCAATATGTATGGTAAATGTACAATCAATGATAAATACATTCTGAAAAATGGACCCTCCCACAATGAAGCTAAGTTGACAGACATTGTGTCTTAAAGATACATTATGGGAGATTTTTACAAGGAGTTAGCCATTCTTGCTATAACAGTTCAAAAATAGATGCTGAAACAAGAATATATTGAAAATTTCAGTCAAATTACTTTATCCTGAACAAAGTTGTTACCACTATAATTTTTTACTAGAAATGGGAGTTAAATTCATCGACACCCTTTTCCCATTATGGCCGATTGTTGATTGACAGGCGTTAACTCCACCTATATAGTCTCGATTATCAAGTAATGTTTACAATGACTAGTACTGATAGCGTATTCGGTTTGAGACAGGACTGCAATTCAATTCGTATACATTTATTTTTTACTATAAATTAGAATTAAGGTTTTTAATATATAGATAAGAAGAGAAAGTCAGCAATAGGATATTAAAGTTTGGAAGGAATGGGCCAAATCAACGAGGCAGTATTGTAAATAAATTATAATAAATAGCTGACTTCTTGCGTTGCCTGCGTGTACTCTTTTGTACTTCAGGTAGGCCTAAGCGACTCCCAAAGCAGACGAATAGAAAACAGTCCGGAAGTATGATGACGTCAACGTCACGGAGAAGCCCCGCCCACGACGCCATAGTGATTAAATCAGTCAACGAAATCCTGTTTTAATCCGAGCCCAATCCAAGCCATCCGTGGGCCTACTGAGTTCATTTTAGGCTTGTTGTTTAAATAAAGATCTAATTTATAATTTCTATGACTTCTGAGGCCCAAAGGAAGACCGACAAAAGTCTGTTTTTGCTCTCCCATAATGTATGTTTAACAGCAGCTTACTTATAGCTATAGGTATCCCAGGCAAATACAAAGTTTTGAGAGAGAATTGAAGCATATTTTTGATAGATTGGTTACTTTGAATATGTTTTCAGTCCAAATATATCATCAAATCATAAAGTTTATACCCAGGATTGGAAGATTAGATAAAAAGCTGGCAGTACTTCTTTTGTCCATGAAGCACTAACAGTTCTAAATCCCAAATGGTCAGCCACAAGTTACACTGAAGCACACTAAACATAATAACTTTTGAAAAAGTTGACCATAAAACTACTAGTATATTATGTAGTCGGATAACCATATAAAATACTCACATCTTTTTCCATAATTGTACATTCTTTACAATAATAGGCATCTGAAACTCCAGGACCTCCACATATTACACATCTTCCTTGATATGAACCATAATTACACTCATCACAAATACGAACAAGAGTACAGGGTCTGACATAGGAATCACATATTACACATTTACCATCACCTGTAATTAAAATATGGTACACTTATATATACAGCAAATAAAAATGAACTGTCTCTACCCGACCAACCCAAACTTGTTCATTGACCAGATCTTGGCATAGTTTTCTACAAAACCGTCCGAATCGGCATTATTTTCCTGAACCTTACTCAATACGTCGGTAGTTAGACAAAGTGACTTATCGTCTGTTGGTTATGGTATGAAGATACGTCACTTCTTCTACCTACCGACGAATAATTAATCTAGAAATGTTAGAAAATAATAAACACTTTACCATCTAAAATGACATGACAAAGGCTATGGGATACCATACTAAATTTGAATAAATAATTTACTATTAGGTCAATCCATTTGATCATGATTTTACTGTAATATTTAGGATATGATTATGTACAACATTTGAGGTTAATCTGTTGGTTCAGCAAATTCTGTCTAGGAAAAATATGCATGGTGTTAATTCTTATCAGCAATATGTAATAAGATTGGAGAACAGCTACCTAATACCAAGGGTACAATATAGCTAACAATTTAACATATAACTAAAAACAAAACCTCAGAAACAGCTTTTCTATTTCTTTTTTCATAAAATCAAAGCTATAAATGCCTGACAGAAGATATAATACATACATAAATAATACTTACATTTTTCACATAATCTTCCAATAGCTGAAAATTTATAAAAACAACTTTTTGTAAATATTTGTGCATTGTATCAACTCCTACGATGTCATTGTTCATTCAGCCAGTGTTTAAAACATATTGTTTTTGCAATATATTATTGGGCTGTTTTGACCAACTTATGTTTGCACTCTGCAGACCAATGTGAATTTTGGCCATCATGGTATTAATCAATCTAATTGAAATTCAGATCTATATTTCATTTCGGTTTTTATAATTTCGATGGCCTACACTACATAAAGATCTAACAAGATATAGCGGAAGGTCATGTTCAGCCAGTTCAGATGTCAAGCACCCGACATTTGACCCTATAACCTCAGTTATTCGATTAACCAATCAGAATCGTTGTTGCTTGGTTTTGATTTCTATCGCTGATAATACCTACCCACAATTCCGCGCAAAAAAGGTTAAACCCTCGATTCGACAGACAATTTGATTGGCTGGCCCCTCATTTCAAGCAGAACACGAATTAAATAACAAGTCTTTCAGATCCTAATGTAGTAAAGACGAGTAAAACAAAATTTTGAACTATAAAAACGAAACGAAATAGGATCTGTATTTTAATTAGATTGGGTATTAATATGACTATAAAATCATTACATAAGTCGTTTTGAACAAATCTTTGGCTACAGTTTATGGCAGTAATGTACATAACCCACAGATGTTACCAGGTTCTTGCCTTTCACAGTGACACTGAAACTATCAGTTCTTAAATCCGCAGAGAACACACAGGATATCAAATCAAAATTTGTCCTGAGCCAACATAGTGCAGTACCACTAGCACCAGTAACACGAACAACACTTAAAGAGGCATTTACAAACTGGTACCGGTAATAGCTTTTTCGCTTCTAAAGCCGAAATTCACTCTGGTTCACTTTGGACATTTTAAAGTAGCCAAGTCTCTAACTCAATATCATCCAAAATCTTTAACAGTGAAAACACGAATTATTTGTCAATATCGATTTTATGTTGTGATCTATTTTATGTTGTGATCTTACCGGGAATAGATGGGCTTCTGATATCCAATATTAAAGACAACATGAACATTTTACCATTGGTAACCTTAATGCGTTTCGGCGCAATTTGTAACAAGGGATTCGAAGAACGAGGCTAGACATATTCCACAAGTTATGTGACACGGTGACCACATATTTGGACAGCATGCGCAATAAAAACTATCGATGTAGACTGGAATAACCAGACGCAAGAGGTTGCCATTGATTGGCGTATTTCGCTGGTCATATAACTGATTTAGGCACAGTACGTTTATCCGTCTGGCTACTCTTTTAGTAGTCTTAGGGTTAGGGTTTGGGTTAGTAAAGTAGCCCAGAAGTAGGCCCGGATTTAGTGATTAGAAGTTATTGTAAAAACAGAAACGGTTGAATGTAAATATTCATATTCCATTATGCGTTGCGCCCATATGTGTCAATTTCTAGGTCCCAAATATTAGCGATTTAGCTCCTTTAACTACTTATTACAGAATTGTAATGCATTATTTCATTCTTGTATAACTTTTTACCAAATTCTGGTAAAGTTTTATTATTATTAAAATAAAACAATGAATAATTCTCACAATGAATGATTACAATCCACTGCCACTGAACCACTGTTGTAAGTTACATAAAATAAAGATCAGGCCAATCAGAAAATGCATAATGGTATAAGAAATCATAGTTTTAAGTCAGATACATATCATAAATACCCACCAACACCTGGTTGTTTTCTACAGAAAATTAAATCGGGATGATGCTTCGCCATTTTTGACCGATATCTAAATTACTAATCGGAAACTGTCCAGAAACGATGTCTGCACCATGAAAGATAGCTGCTAATAATAACGAACTATACACATATATACATACTATTTTATTTTAGCAGCATGAAATATTAAAGTTTATTAGAATCATTCATTTTCGCGAAAATACTCAACATATATTTTTTAAATTAATTTCGTTCCATGCTATTATGCGACATTCTAGAAATTATGTCAACTAACCGGAAATACTAGGTTTGATAAACGTAAAACAACACACGTGCGACGTTTTATTTGAAAGAAAATAAATAAACAATGTCTAATAGTGATTCTGAATCCAACTCTAGTCATTCTGAAGGAGAGGAAGAAGAAGACGAAAAGGTTACCTTTAAAAGTCTTGTAAGTCTTTTTATCATGTTGATGGTTAGATCATTTTAATACTCGATTTTAGTTCTGTTAATTCTAGTCTAAAGTGAAAGTAGGCCTATACATACGATTACATGTCATTTCGGTCCCGCGTCATTTCGGACTTACGACATTTCGGACTCCAAAAAATATGGTCTCGACGTTTCGGACTCGGGTAGGTGACGCTTCGGATTTGGGAATAAGTTGAAAGGAAAGGTTGAATTGAACACAACTGTCAAATCAATATATAATACGTCGTGGCTATTCTTAATAGCCCAACAAAAAATAACATGCAGGTTAAATTATATAATTTACCGCTCACCATCAAGTAGGCCTTCAGCGTGGAGTCGTGCATCACGAACCTACACAACAAAATTTCCAATGTTGAATGTTTACGAAAAGAACGTTTTACTTCTTTTTTATACATGTATCGCTGTACTGATAAATTTATTAGAAATAGAAATAGGCCAATTTAAAACACGAAAGAAAATATTTATTAACATGAAACACATAGTTAGTAAAAGGCTCCACCAAACGACAACACATTAGTTGCACTTACGGTTCTTTGATAATCGTCGTTTCCGGTAAAAGTAATGTATTTGTTTAAATCCAATAATTTGCTGATGAATTTATTTGAAAATGACCTACACTCTTTTTACAAGTCCCTAGAAATTGTTAATGATAATCCGTTTAGCTGCATGTTGACATGCTCAATTCATGGAAGAGTTATTACATCAACAAGAAATTCAAGAATATAATAATTAAAACTTATTGATTGGTGATGGTAGTTGGTAGACCTCAGAAGTACTGATTGGAGGTATCCGTTCTTCACCCTCTGGTTTATTCTATTGTGCGAACTTTCCATGGATCAGTATTCCCTCTTGTGTCCCAAATGCACTCTACGTTGGGATACTCCATGTCCCTGTAGGGTATTAAAAAACAAAAACAAAAATCAACTATTGTGGGGTGAGTGGTCTTCTAAAATTTGTCTGAGTGGTCTTATGTCTTGCCCCACGTATTATAACAAACAACTATGAGGTAAGTGGTCTTCTAAACTTGGGTCGAGTGGTGTTCTATTTTGGGGTGAGTTGTCTTCTGTTGGGATGAGTTGTCTACATCACATGAAGAGACCATATTATAATATAGGCCTACCTAGAATGGCCCTATTCTATGATGCTTCTATTTACCAATCGCACTACTTGCTAGTATTATCGGCCGAACATTGCATTGAAAACCATGCTAATGTGTCTGGCTACTGGAAATGGAAGACAATAAGGTGACCAGAATGTGTGCACATTTCTGCAACTCAAGAAATACCAATTGAATCCGGCGTGAAAATCTCCTTGGAATTAATCCATATGATCTCAGTATTGTCATAGATCCTGATTAGAAAAGATGCTAGGTAAATGTACATGGTATACACATTCTGTCTACATTTTACAGGATTTTGCTATAAGAGTTTATTTTATTTCAAATTTTAGGGTATCGTTGATGTTTTGTGTGATGCATGTGAACAGTTAAAATGGAAAACTCCGACAAAAATTCAAAGGGAAGCTATACCAGTAGCTTTAACAGGTAAATTTGACTTCTGATTATTCATTTCCAAATGGATTTTATTACTCACAGATGTGTACCTACGCCAGTATTGTTATCAATAGAATGAATTTCCATTTTCTCCATAATTGAATCTGTTTTGAAATAAGTATAGGTAATCGTTTAATTTTTTGGTTTGTTTTGACATTCAGTATACATGTACTTCGGTACTTGCTACATGGTTGCCAACACTTGCCAATAGCAATGACTTTTTTTTAAAGAAACACCTAATCTTGTTGATTAATTCATTAGCTTAAAACAACTGCAGATATATTTTCATCTTGATTCAGGTAAAGATATAATTGGTTTAGCAGAAACGGGTTCCGGGAAGACTGGAGCTTTTGCATTACCCATTCTACAAGCTCTATTAGATAGTCCACAGCGTCTGTTTGCTCTTATGTTGACACCAACAAGAGAGTTAGCTTTTCAGATATCAGAACAAGTCTGTGCTTTAGGGACATCAATTGGAGTCAAAACGGGTAAGTAAATTTGCACTAAATGTAAATACTTTGAAACAATAAAATTCCAGTCTATGACGAAATTATTGTCTCAAATGTATTCAACCTATTGTCAATCTAGTGTCTATCATTGAGACAAATATTCTATGAATATTAGTTTGGATGTGTTTAAGAATAACTAGGCTAGATTATCCTGTCTTTTACATTATCATGAACAAAATCTAAGGGAGGTAAATAGCTTTAAAAAAAAGATGTTGAAGCTCATGAAATTAATTTAAGAATTGCCATTTCAGAAAATCCATCTGCATTGCCAGTTCAAAATCCAACATTCTTATTTTTCTTTTTGGAAAATTCCTTTCTTCCTGAATCATATCTAAGTTTTTTTTAAAATCCTAATTCATTGTCACGATTCATGGTTGTTTATAATAATTTAATGCATGAATTATGGGATTTATTTCATTATGGGATTATTTAGGGAAGGGGCGCAACTCTTACTTGACTTGGCAAAATGGAACTTTTTAGCTAATATTGACAACAGATCCATACCCTCCTTATGTTGCAGACTAGGAGATTCTTGGTGACCAAAACTGGTCAATCAGGGTATTTTTAAAAATAGTTAAATAATCAACAGTGATTCATTTTTAAATCAACATTGTAAATAACATAAAAAGATGTAATAGGTTAAGATTTATAAATGATAATAACTTATGCTGTGGTTTGCTGATTTGTTCTGAAACCAAGTGGTTTATATTAGGCAGATATTTGTTTACAAAGTTAACAATTATTAATTGGGATCTTTTTTCAGCTGTGATAGTGGGTGGAATGGATAACATGAGTCAAGCTTTAATGTTAGCAAAGAAACCTCACATTATTGTTGGTAAGATCTAATATTAATATTATAGTCCAGTTCCTTATGTAATTTCGTTCATAATTTTTGGGGATTTGTAAAACTATACATTTTTGGAAACCTCATGACCCACTGAATCCAAAAAACAATGTTTACATTTTTTCCCCATAATCCTTTGGCCGCCATCTTGGATTTCAAAATGGCCGCCATGTAATTCATTGATATTGTAATATCTTGGCTTCTAATAACCTTAGAAACATATTTAAGGTATGGAAACATACATTTTAAAGGTCAACAAATCTAATGTGACATCTGTGATTTGGGCTGCGATCTTGGATTTCAAAATGGCGGCCATATTTTCTTTAAATTGTTAATATCAAGGCTTCTAATCATCACAGACACATGATTTTGGTATCTAAACATACATTTTTTGGCCAAAGATATCAAAATGACACCTTTTAAGAGGCTCGGGACAATACTACAGTAAATATCGATTAAACCAAATATTTTATTGAACACTAAAACCAAAAAATAGGGAGAGATTATCATAATTAGAACTAATATTAATATTATCATAATACAGGTTATTGTAGTACATTATTAGTACCGGTACATGTAATGTCCATAGACGCTGTGTGCCATATTCCTACATTGGAAATAAGCAAATTCAATCCCTCTAAAATTCAAGTAGGCAAAAGAATTTCGGGTGACAGTGCATGCACAAACTAAACTTGATACTATCTCAGCAAATCACTGTAGCTGAAATATTTGATTTTCATCACTATTTTGCCCATTCTATCTCTGTTTGCCAGATTGACAGAACTGTGATGGGACTCAGTTTTGTGTTATTCTATTGTGATTCCATCAATCAAAACGTTCTTGACTGACAATCATTCAAGTACCCGTTTTAGCTCTAATAGTGATTTTACACTTTTTGAAAACTTGTTAGTGTTGTAAAATTAACAAATTTGATATTAAGAATTTATGTATAGGGTAGACTTAAATGATTTGGGTCAATAATAAAATTATTGATTTTTTTTTATATTTATATGTTGATTTGTTTTGTGGGATGATGATCTGCCTTTGTTGAAATGTTGGAGTCTATAATTAAAGCTAGTGTTGACATAACCTTTTTGCATTTCACTTTCAATACATTAAGGGCTAAAACTTCATTTTGTTTGTATTTGTTAAGTTTATTATCTAATGAATATTTTATGTAAAATTTTTCTCAGCCACACCTGGTAGACTTATTGATCATTTAGAAAATACAAAAGGCTTTTCACTTAGTTCTCTGAAATACTTGGTGAGTATTTATCTGTTTTTAATTTAAAAAGAGTAATTTTATATTGGCTTCATGCAGGCATAATCTTTGCTTTGTACATGTATATTAAAAACAAAGTTAGAAAGCAAATTACTAAAAGCCTTTTATTTTTCAACAATTTCTAGTAAAAAAAGTGGGGGTATCATCTGATTATTGGTACCATACATATTTTGTTTGAAGTACTAAAAGCCTAACAAAGTTTAATTATTTCAGATTATTACTTCAGTAACAATTATATTGAATACAACTAATACAAGTTACTTAAAGGTTATTTCTGACGATGTTTTGGCAAGAGTTCTCTCATCTTTAGCAACTTGTATTCCAAATAATTATGTCATGTGATATGCTCATTCAGTTACTGAATGCCACTTAAACAAAATATCATTTCATTAAATGTTGTCCTTCACCAATGCCTGCCATATCTACCAAAAATGCAAATGTGACAAGTAATAGCTTTATGTTCAGACAAATAAACAGCTGTTAGTAGTTGGCTTAGGGTACATCGCTTGAAAAAACAAATGGCTGATGCTTCAAAAAATAAATTTTTATCTTTTAGGTAATGGATGAAGCTGACAGAATATTAAACATGGATTTTGGAAAAGAGGTAAAATTAAGAATATTTTAGTCATCAAAATGTGATTTACGTGCAAACATTTGTGTGAGTTTATGTCTGGCTACGGGTTCGTCTCTTTGCTTGCATACAGTGTGGTTCTCTCGCACTGACTATGGAAATGGTGTCATAAATTTCCTTCGCCACAGTCCCACCGTCATCAACGGTATCTTGTGAAATTGTATGGTAAACTTTATACATGTATATGTTTCTGATAAAAATTCCAGAGAAAACTGGAGGACCTGGAGAAAACCGACATGGTTGGAACGTACGACCGGGCAATCGAAACCATGACAGTTCTTATGATACAGTGCACACATTCTAACCATTGAGCAATCCACATTCCCCCTCCCACCCCTGAATAACAATTACAATAATTTCTGATAATTATTTATGGAGTTTTTGCCCTCATGGCATAGGATCTTTTCAACAACTTTAAAATGTGACAACATTTATAAACTGATAAAATAACTTTGCAAATGTATGTACCCTGGCCATTAGTGCATAAACTGTCATTACTTTTTTCTTCAGATTGATAAAATATTAAAATTAATTCCAAGGCAAAGAAAAACATATTTATATTCTGCTACAATGACACAGAAGGTAAAGTGAAATCCACCAATATTTTATTAGTAATTCTTTATGGCATGAAAGTTTCTGCCTGGGTAATGGAAAATAAAATTTGGTTGAAGTTGATTTGACATTAATTTTACAACATGGTAATTAGAATTTACTGTTGCTGCTCTTTAAAATATTTTCACCATCCTTGCATGATTAGCCAACACAATATTATTAAGAGGTGACAAGTTAGTTTGTTTTATATTGTCATTTATTTTAGGTAAATAAGTTACAGAGAGCATCATTATGTGATCCTGTTAAAGTACAAGTTTCTAGTAAATATCAAACAGTAGATAAACTACAACAGTTCTATATATTTATACCTGTCAGATATAAAGTAGGTATATACAAAATTGTATACATATTTTGATAATAGTTCATAACATCCTTAAAACAAACTATTTTAATTGTCGAAAGCAGATTTCCCAAATAAAACAAGTTTATTAAGTGCTGTATCGAAGGATCAACAGCGACAATTCTACTGATTTTGGTACTGTTCCAGTTGAGTGCAGCATTTGATACTATCGATAAAAATAGTCTATTTCCAGTCAATTAAAACACTATATATAGATAACAATTATTGCTATGGTTTATTGTACTGCAAAGTTTCAACAAGATGTCACAAGAGATTTAAAGAATATATCTTGTTTTTGTAAACCATTCATATATTTTTGACCAATATAATCTGCATGTTTTTATTTTAGGATGTATATCTGGTATCTATATTAAATGAATTAGCTGGAAATAGTTTTATGATATTCTGTAGTACATGTGCTAACACACAGAGAGTTTCTCTTTTACTGCGTAATCTGGGTTTTACAGCTGTTCCACTTAATGGACAGATGAATCAGGTATGTTTATTTAAATAATTTTGGTTATAAAATCTACTGAAGTCATTGAGTCAACTGGTGTGGTTTCGAATCCACAGTTGTACGTGACAAGGAGTAGGGTTGCCTGTTCAACCTCATGGGTTTTCTCTGAGTCCTCCGGTTTCCCCCCCCACTGTTAAAGACCCCTACGCACAAGCAAATAATTGAAATAAAATTAAACCATGTTATTCCCGAAATGACCTAGTTTGTGTCGAGTGGACCTTAAACCCCATTTCTCTCTCTCTCTCTCTCTTTCAAACACAGATTTTGATAGCTTAATTGCCTTATAATTTCATTGATCAGTAAAGATTCAAAGGACCAAATATTAGTCTCCAATCATGGCTTCATCTAGAGGCATATTTATGAGATGTTATTATGTTGTTGTTTAATTTTATTACTAGGTAAAAATAGATCTACTATATTTATAATAGACACCTTAACAACAGGGGCTTGATCTATTATTTATATGTTGACATTAGAGGGCTACTTGACATAAGTAACAACTTGTTTTTCAGTCTAAAAGATTGGGTGCTCTCAACAAATTTAAAAGTAAAAGTAGATCAATTATTTTAGCTACTGATGTGGCCAGCAGGTAAATGAAAATTTATACATTTATTATTGTCTTAGAGTAAATGTGCCAACACATTCCTGATATTTTTTAAACAGTTTTCATGTATAGCACCAACAAATAGGACCAGAATAGTAGACCTGCTCATTTGCCTGATACATGCAAAACGTTAAAACCCCATTTCATTCAATAGTGTGTATGTTCTTATATCTTTCATTCAATAGTGTGTATGTTCTTATATCTTCATAGAGCGGGGTGTGTGGCCGAATGGTTACTGCTTGTGTGTTGGATCGTCAGGTCTGCCTTGAGTCAAGTGGCATGGTTTTGACTCACATGAATTATTAAAATAAAAATTGAACTATGAGTTGGTCCTGAAATGACCTAGTTCTCTCTGTATATATCTACATAGGAATTGTTTGATAATACATGTCAAACATTGTTATGAATCGAAGTGATCTGATTTGAACCAATAATGTATGATTGTAAATCTGGTTTGAGAGATAACATTTTAATCTCGCAAGTCTTAAGGTGACATCATATCGAGACAATAACACTGTGAGAAAGATGTTTTCACACTAAATAAATACACCACAGATCAATTCTCTCTCAAGCATAAAAAAACTGAATTCAAAAGAATCAGAATGTGGAAACCTCCTAGTTCTGTGGAAGGCTCAGTGATATGCGAATCTTGTCACCTGAACACTGAGACAATAAAAATGTGTAATTCAGAACGAGACGAGTTCCAAAATGTAAGACAACCATCCTGGCTGATCGTTTCCAGCAGACAGGACCCACAAAAAATTGGACATGAACTGGACAGCAAAGTCAGCAACACATGCCAAGACCTGCACATAATCTGGCAACATCTACAGGATCGCACTGCCAGATTCCGGTACTTCTGCTACTGATAACGGGTCCACATACATTCCAGACCAAGTCTGTGGCAACCACGTTACTGACTTTTGATTTTTACCCCTTGTGTCTATGTGTCACTGTCTAGACCTGATGTTATGGCCTCTTTGGGTTTGTAAACTTTGTACATGTCTAACCAAAAACTAGCTGCAGTCTGTTTCAATTGTAGTCTCAGTTTTCATAGTGTTGCATTAAATGTGTATCTATTTGCAGAGGTTTAGACATACCCCATGTAGATGTTGTGATAAATTTTGATATACCTACTCATTCTAAAGATTATATACACAGAGTGGGTAGAACAGCCAGGGCAGGTAGATCAGGCAAAGCTATTACATTTGTCACACAGTAAGTATTTAACTAAACCTTTTGGTAACCATGTTTCAGTAAAATTTGTTGATAATCTCATTTATGTGGACTGGCTTAAAATCTAACCTGTGTTTTATGGAATTTAAGATTTATCCTCATTTTACATGTAGGATAAAGTATACAGTTTTTGGAATACAATTTTTGGTACTGTTTATTTCAGAATTTCTCTTCTATGATTCTCTATAAAGCAAATGATTAGTTAGTTACAAATTTTCAATATCATCCCTGATAAGACCTTGTAGGCATACTGGAAAGTTTATGACACAGTTCAAGAAAGATTGCAATAAAATCATTTTTGTGTTATCATGCTAAATTATTGGAAGTAATTCAAAGGAAATAATACAAATAACTATCTGAATATTGATGTGATCAATGATTTGATTATATTTTGAAAATATAAATGAACTTTGGATAATGATACATTTTTTGTTGACAGATATGATGTTGAGTTATATCAGAGAATAGAACATTTAATAGGTAAAAAATTACCACTATATAAAACAGAAGAAGAGGAAGTGATGGTATTAATGGAAAGAGTATCTGAAGCACAAAGATTAGCTAAACTGGTATGTAATCCTGACATGACACCTCACAGTATACATTGAATCAAAGGCTTCTGAAGTGATACTTGACAATTGGGTTGTGTTATTTAAGATTCTTGGAAATGATAGATATTCTATAAAAAGTGCCTCTTAATTTCCTGAAAGTCACATAATATTCTTGTTTTACTGACAACAAACATTATATAAATTCAGTATGTCTAAGTGTTTTTTGTGGGGGGGTAAAATATGTATTATCATTAGATTGATATGAGCATAGCAGTATTGTGTTACATTTCCATTAAGGCACCCATCTCCATTAGACTGCAGTTGGTGCTGAAAAGTGAGATGTTAATCCCAATTTCATTTCATAAGATACTATGGACGACACAATGACTGATTTTTTTTTTACGACTGCCATTTCATCTGCCACTTTCAGGTTTACATCATAGCAATATTTGTAAACTTGGGGTGTTCTCTATAAAACAAACATACTTAATCATGAATGCATTGTTATACAGATTTGTCAACCTCAGTGATTTGTTGACAATAAATTGTCCAGCAACAGTGCAGATATAGAATGCGACACACTCCATTGATTATTCTTGGTCGAAAGAAAATCATAAGACATAAAATCCATGGTCTGTCTAGTTCTAAACTGGTCCAATCAAATTGGTCTTTTAGCCTTATTTGGAGTTGAAAATTGTTTGTTTTGAAATTGAAAAGGTTCTTTGTTTTGAAGTGATCTGTGTTGAGATCTCTAAATGAATGTGTTTATTTTTGTCAAACAAAGTAAGTGTGTAGTGGCTTATCTTAAAATGAAATTTGTTATTGAATGAAATCTGTTAACAAGTAGAGGATGATTTCACTGATCTTTCGCGATTTATTGACATTTGAAATGGGTTGGTTTCAACAGATCACACTCACATAATCTGTGGTTGAGATCTAACTACCAAACAAACTACAATCAGTTGAATGATATCTTCATTTTCAGGATATGGCGGACTTGGGTAAAAAGAGAAAAGGTAATAAAGGAGATATCGATGATACAGAAGACTCTATGGGAGTTCGCAAACAAAACAAAAAAAAGAAGCGAAGATAAAATGATGTTATTTGTTATGTAAATAAATGTGTACATGTTGAATGTTTATCAGGTTATGATTTATCAGTATGCACAACCTTAGTGAACTCATCCTTTCGAGATGTCTTCCCCCATACAAACTGTGTAATTTGATGATATTATCATCGACTATACACAAGGTACAGCGGAAAAATCTCAATAAAGTCTGAAGAGTTCGAATTAGAAAAAATCTAGTCGCTTACAGGGAGAAATCTATGAAGGCTGTTCAACATTCTACAGATATTATTTGGACTAAAAGCAAATTCAAAGAGACCGGCTGCCAGTTTGTGATACACTCTCATTTTGTCAGTGAATCCAGTATTTTTCTAGTAAGATTGAGAGTCTCTACTGTTCATATATAAACCAATATTTAAATAGTTTCGTGAAAATGTATCTTAAACAAACTGTTGATTACATTTCATTTATACTCCCACCCCATCTGTTTTCAGGATGTTAAAACTGTGACAGGAGTTAACTCTGTCACTTTGGAGTTTGAATGTTTGGGGCAAATAACAAGTCTGAAACAGATTCTCTATCACACTCACAATGCTTACAATGAAATTCCCACTTGTTACACACTTGAGTCGAGCATGTTTTTAAGAAACTGTGGGGGTGGGAGTGTATGGCCGAATGGTTAGCCTGTGCGCGCTGTATCAAAAGGTCTGTCATTAGAGTTAACTGTCCTGGTTTCGATTCCCGGGTTGTTTTATAAATAAGGTCACCTGTCCAACCTTGTGAATTTTTGCTGGGTCCTCCGGTTTCCTCCCACGACTAAAAACCCTACGCGAAAGCGAATTATTGAAAAAAAATTATTATTCCCGAAAAGACCTAGTTTGTGTTGAATGGACGTTAAACCCCCTTTCTCTTTGTCTCTCGCTCTTTTAATAAACTGACATTGGAAACAGGTGACGACCACCACTTTAAAAGTAGACTTGTAAAAAAAATCTACACAAACAGTGATATGAAGTATTTTATTTGGTGGGGAGATTAACCAATCAAATTCAAACCAAGTGGGTTATAGGCCACACCTCTTTTACAACGACCATCATGAAGAATCATCAAATTAGTAGCTGTAACAAGACATAAGAAATTCATTATAATATCAATTAAACAATCACGTAAATCAATATTTATATGCACAGCGAATTTGAAGAATGGAACCTTATTCTTCCCAAATTTAAATACTTCATTTTTATACGCCCACATTGAAATGTGGTCTAATATTGTTGTCGCCCCCGTCCGGCGTGCACAATTGCTTGTGGATGCTCTAGAGGCCAAAGTTAATATCTTATTGACTTTAAATTCATACACTGTGTTTGAAGTCATGAGACAAAGAAGCCTATTGACTTGCAGCTATTTCCGATAATTAGGGCCAGAGTTATGGACATCAAAAAATCTTGTGGACGCTCTAGAGGCCAAAGTTAATATCTGATTGACTTTAAATTTATACACATTGTTTAAGGTTATGAGACGAAGAAGCCTATTGATTTTCAGCGATTTCCAATAATTGCTGCCAGAGTTATGTCCCTTGATCACTTCAAAAAGTCTTATGGACGCTCTAGAGGCCAAAGTTAATATCCAATTGACTTTAAATTTACACACAGTGTTTAAGGTTATTGAGACGAAGAAGCCTATTGAATTTCAGCAATTTGAAATAATTACTGCTAGAGTTATCACCCTTGATTACTTTGAAAAATCTTGTGGCACTATAGAGGCCAAACTTTTCATCCGATTGCGTTTGAGGTGTTGAAACGAACAAGTATTTTGATTTTAAATGAATTTTGATAACTGAACAGCTAAATCCATGATATTAAATTTTGCGTATACTAATTGTTAGCATGGGACAGAACTTTATAAAAAGCAAACAAATTCTAATGATTTTCTGATAATTACATAATGAGTTGTTACTCTTAATCTGATTTTAGTGTATTACAAATGTTTCATTTCCGAAAAAAGTAAAAATATGCGACAACCCTTGTTGGCTGCCCGAATGATTTAACTGCTGTGGGCGTATGTTTTGTTGCCTAGCAACCTATCTTTAGACGTATAATGACTTTGTTATAGAGACATACAATGACTTTGTTACACGGAGTTTCATACATTTAAAAACAATCAAACGTTTACCTGTTGTCTGTCCCTTGTTGTTAGCTTTGATACCTTCAATATGGTGGCAAAGATCACATTCATCACGATAATTCTTGTTGTTAGAAGCACAAATCCGATATTGATTATGAGTGTGGGGCTTTCGTTGACATTGTATTAAATTCAGTCCATTTGTCTCGAAAGCTAGATCGCCAACATCAGCTTTATACTGTGTGCAATTAATCTGTCAAAAGAAAATACTTATAAATCTTAAAATAAATATACAGAGTTTTTCTATAATACATACAACATAAGCATCGGTAAGTTTTAAGAACACGAGGGAGGGTTGGGATGGCCTAGTGGTCTAGAGTGCTGCGCTTCGACCTCTAGCTGGTCTGTAACCTCTGTTTTCAAATTGTTCTCCCTTTTGCTCCATGAACAATCTCAACAAGCCAACAGTGAGGCTGATGTCCCCCGCCGAAATCCCAAAATAAATAGATGACACATATTAATTAATCGCACATTTATTTTTTTCAAACATATCGAGCAATCAAACTGTACACGAAGTCTCATCCAAAAGTGTTTTATAAAGAAAAATGCTAAAACCGACGAGAAAAATGAAAATGTAACCTAGTTAGGGGGACCCTAAAGGCAGACAAAAGGGCCCCCTCGCTTGACAAAAGGGCCCCTCTGGCCAAGGGAAAGGGCCCTCGTGTCCAAGTCAATCGTTTCTATACACTGTTACTGTAGAATCCATTACTGAATGAGAATGCAGTCATTGTATTGGCATAAAAATCATCAATCAAGATGAACCTAAGTTATCTTGTCCCAAAGTATCAACCAATCAAATTGCTTATCTCTGCCTACCCTAAGAAGGAAATACTCATCTTCGAACTCCATCAAGGCATTGACCTAATAAGCATACACACAGATTTTGAACATTTTAACTCAATTCGAAGGAGAGTTATTGTGTTCCAAAGTCTCGGCAAATCAAATTGCTTATCGCTCTGCTTACCTTGAGCAGAAAATGCTCATTATCGATCTTAGTCAAGGTATTACTGTAATGAAACTATACACCAAGTTTCATCACTCTCACTTAATTAGAACTAAAGTTATCGTGCCCCAAAGCATCAACCAATCAAATTGCTTATCTCTGCTTACCCTAAGTGGAAAATGCTCATCTTCGAACTCCATCAAGGCATTGACCTAATAAGCATATACACCAAGTTTGAACATTTTAACTCAATTAGAGAGAGAGAGAAATGGGGTTTAACGTCCAATCGACACAAACTAGGTCATTTTGGGACTAACATATGGTTTCATTTTATTTCAATAATTCGCTTGCGCGTAGGGGTCTTTAGCAGTGGGAGGAAACCGGAGTGCCCGGAGGAAACCCACGAGGTTGAGAAGGCGCCCCTATCTCCATGTCACATACGCTCACACCAGGGCTCGAAACCACAGCCGCAAGCCAGGGGTGACCGGCCAGCTAGAGGTCGAAGCGCGGCACTCTAGACCACTAGGCCATCCCAAACCCCCAACTCAATTAGAAGGAGAGTTATTGTGTTCCAAAGTCTCGACCAATCAAATTGCGTATCGCTCTGCTTACCCTGAGCAGAAATTGCTCATTATCGAACTTAGTCAAGGTATTACTGTAATGAAACTATACACCAAGTTTCATCACTCTCACTTAATTAGAACTAAAGTTATCGTGTCCCAAAGCATCAACCAATCAAATTGCTTATCTCTGCTTACCCTAAGCGGAAAATCTCATCTTCGAAC
Organism: Patella ulyssiponensis; assembly: GCA_963678685.1. Classification (NCBI taxonomy): domain Eukaryota; kingdom Metazoa; phylum Mollusca; class Gastropoda; family Patellidae; genus Patella; species Patella ulyssiponensis. Next base: position 79,061,222 of record OY783226.1, on the reverse strand, counting down.
TCCATCAAGGCATTGACCTAATAAGCATATACACCAAGTGTGAACATTTTAACTCAATTAGAAGGAGAGTTACTGTGTTCCAAAGTCTCGACCAATCAAATTGCTTATCTCTGCTTACCCTAAGCGGAAAATGCTCATCTTCGAACTCCATCAAGGCATTGGCCTAATAAACACATACACCAAGTTTGAACATTCTAGCTCAATTAGGAAGAGAGTTATTGTGTCCCAAAAAGTGTGACGGACAGACAGACAGACAGGCGGACAGACAGACACAGACAGGCGGACGAACCCATTTTAATAGTCCCCCAACTTTCTTCGAAAGGCGGGGGACAATAAGTAAGAAATCTACACAGAACTATTTCTCATGTGAGAGAGAGAAATTGGGTGGGTTTAACGTCCACTCCACACAAACTAGGTCATTTTGGGACTAACATGGTTTCAATTCTATTTCAATATTTCGCTTGCGCGTAGGGGTCTTTAGCAGTGGGAGGAAACCGGAGTGCCCGGAGGAAACCCACGAGGTTGAGAAGGCGCCCCTATCAGGGGCGTTTTAAGGTTTATCATGGCGGAGGCTATAATATTTTGAGGGCCCTTTTTCGGGGGGGGGGGCGGAGGTCGAGAAATTTTGCAAAATAGAAATTATTTTAATGCATTCTGCCATATCCCCCGGCGCCGGTTTAATCTGAAGGCCGGGGCCTAATTCGATACCCGTCTGAAGCCTGAATGCGAAACAAATTACTTGTTCGTACCGGGAGTGGGTCTATTGTGCAAGCAGCACGCGTAATCCCGGAAATCTTTTCAGCAAAGAAATGATCACTCCGCCAAGTCAGACCACACTGAGAAGCCAAGTCATCTCTTTCAGGGATAGATAATTAGTAGGTTTTGAGAAAAGGTGATTTCTTGATTGATGATTTTCATGCCAATGCTATGACTGCACTCTCATTCAGTTGTGGATTGACTCGGAATCGGGGGCGGGGGCCCTTTCCCTTGGCCAGAGGGGCCCTTTTGCTTGCCTTTAGGGCCCTCCCTAACTAGGGTACATTTTCATTTTTCAAATCGGTTTTAACATATTACTCCCGTTTTATTTTTTCAACTTCTTTGATTTTTTTCGCGAGGAGGCTGGCGCCTCCAGCGCCTCAGCTATAAAACGCCTCTGGCCCCTATCTCCATGCCACATATGCTCACGCCAGGGATCGAAACCACAGCCGTAAGCCAGAGGTGACCGGCCTCTAGACCATCCCAACCCCCCCCCCCCTATTTCTCATGTATCACGTTCACAAACTTGAAAAAGATAAATTAATACCTTGTTGCAATTTCCATTTAAACAAAACAATTTTTCCAATCTGCATTATAAATTTGTGATCACTCAATTTTGTATTTCAAAGGCTTTATCTTTATGCCGTAATTGTCAGTCTCATCGAGGGTTTTCCCCATACGACACACCTGTGCTTGCCTACTCCATGATCAAACACGATAGCAGATGGCTTCCATCTTGTTTACTGACGGTACTACTTATTTTAAGACAGACTCGGCTTTCCAATTTATAATATCTACGTCATTGGGGATTTCCAATTTATACTCACCGGTTGCTATGACCCGCTATGGCGTTGTCTAGAAACGCGCGTGCTCGCGTTAGTTTAAAATTTTTGCTATACGTTTAACATGGACTATTTGATGTAATTTGCCTGATTTGATTTGGCCCCATTTCCATAAATTTAGGTTGTTTTTTAGAATTTTTTAGCAAATGTTAATCTTAGGTGTTTTTTAATTCTAGCCGAAGTAAATTTTTTTACAATTTATAGCGAGTTAAGTTATCGTCTCTAAGAGGCGGGCGTAGTATTTTAAATGGCGGCCATTTGCCATCATGTGTATTCTTGAAGTAGGTACACATGATGTAATCGTATGGGTTTTCCCCTGACAGATCGAATCGTTCATAATATAGCAGAGGTTCTTCACGGCTTGATAAACAATTTTCGCGCATTTTTTACAAAGTTCATTTATTAGTCATCTACCGCGGTTACAAACTATAAAATTTGAAGTGCAGACAGAAATTTCTCTTTCTTATACTAAAATGAACCTTGGTTTCATGTCCTAATTTTGCACGGACAGTGGAATTTCCGTTTGCGCTTCGCCGAATTCTAACTACCAAGCCTGCTTTTACATCTACATACCAACGTATACACAGGACCTTGATTTTTTTGCTCGCTCAAAGGGGCATACGATCTTACTTGCCAGAACCCCGTCCTGCATCACTGGCAAAAGTAAACACTCGAAAATCCAGAACAATTTTCCTGACAAACACTCGGACAGAAATGAAATGGGGTTTAGCTTAGGCTACTGCTCCGACTGGGCCAATGAAGACCGGAAATGGGATAGAAATTGGAACCTTCTTGTTAGTGAGCCAAGTGTCGAGTACATTCGAAGACTTGCTAAATGTTTTTTGTTTCTGATAGGATGAGGTGTGCCAACCAAAACTGACTTCTTTGATATAAAGGTGTGCCAACCAAAATTGACTTCGTTGCTGTAAAACGACTTTTTTGAATTAGGCCTACTAAATATTAAAAACGATGGTATCATTTGACTACATATGGCAATAACCAAATATCTGCAAATGAAGCCAAATATATAATCATCATTTTCCATTTGCAGGTTGTTTCTGGGTTGCATATCGGAATTATTGATCTGCAAAAGATGTTATGTAGAAAGCATAAAGACACCTGGCCTATATAGTCTGGAGGCTCAGTGCGGGGAGGTGTCCATCAAATGGGCACAAAACCAGACCCAACTTTTCTAGACTAAAATTTTGTGCAGAATACGATGCCGAGTGCTAATCAGTCCGCCGTTGGGGTGTTTTCGAGATATTCGGAGTCAAAGGTCAAATAAGTTCATATGCGCTGAAAGTGAATGCGCGGACATTCTTGTATCATGAAAATATGCTAAAAATAATCACTCTTTCAATAAAAATGTAAACTTGCTAAATTCATCTTTGTTCTTAGTGACGCCGGAGGTCAAAAGGTCAAATTGCCCGTTTTTGCACTAGGAAGATTTAAAGCAATAAAATGTCCGCGTAAAATAAAAAAAAAAATAAAGAGAAACCCGTTTTAATTGATAAAAGGAACATTTAAAACTTATCTTTAGGTACTTTTAGCACCGAACTTTAACTTTGGAACGTCGAAAAAGATCTTGAATAACACATCCAAAACACTTCGAAACCTTTTTTAAAACTACGTAAAAACTACTAAATCTAAATCTTCCCGATTTAATTTTACAACGATTGTTGTACATAATTAAACTAGTTGTCCGAAAAAGAATTGAATAGTTTCATGGTTTAACTCCAGTCTGCAGGCCGCGTTGATTTCCGAGCATCCCAATCTGGGAAAACTGACGTTTCTTTGTGAACGGAAAACACGTATCTGACGACGTGATTAAAAGTTTGAAAATTTTGATGAATTTCGCCGAAGCATGAAAAAAAGATAAAACCGGCGAATGCATTGTACATAATAGCTCACGGGGTATAAATGTCTTACTGGTAAATGCTACCGGGAAAAAGTTTCGAAAGTTTTGACGCGACCTGTAGACTGGAGTTCATCCATGAAACTATTCAGTTGTTTTTTTCAGGCAGCTGGTATCATTATGTATAACATTCGTTGTGAAACTAAATCGGAGAGATTTTTTATTTGAAAGTTTTTCCGCAGTTTTGAAACAGGTTTCCAAGTGTTTTGGATCTGTTATTCAAGGTCTTTTTCGACGTTCCAAAGTTGAAGTTCGGTGCTAAGACCACCTAAAGATAAGTTTTAAATGTTCCTACTAATAATTAAACAGGTTTCGCTTTAGTTTTTATATTTCACGCTGACATTTTATTGCTTTAAATCTTCCTAGGTGAATTTAGCAAGTTTACATTTTTATACGCCCACATTTTCATGTGGACGTATTATGTCGTCGCCCCTGTCCGTCCGGACGTCCGTCCGTCCACAATTTGTTTGTGGACTCTCTACAGGTCACAATTCTTATCTGATTTTGACGAAACTTGAAATATAGGTTTATCCCCATAAGATCTTGGCATGTATCGGATCAAAACTTCATGGATTATGGCCCCTGATTGTACGAAAAATCACGTTTTTAGCTTGTGGACCCTATAGAGGTCACAATTTTGAACCGATTTTGATGAAATAGGACCAAAATTGACAGACAAAATGGCCGCCGTTTGTACGCGAATACTGTTAAAAAATGGTATATCATGGTTGTGGACCCTGTATAGGTCACAATTTCAATTCGATTTTGATGAAACTTGAAATGCATGGTTATAACCCAAAGATCTTGGTTCCTTTCGTTATTTGCGCATATCGGGTCGTAACTTCCAGAATTATGGCCCCTGATTGTCCGAAAAATCGCCTATGGTCCCTCTGGAGGTCACAATTATTATCCGATTTAAAAAAACGTTTGACTCTATCACCGTTACACCCTACCGAAGGTTGAGTTCGAATTTCGACAAAAATCGGACCATAATTGCCAGACAAAATGGCCGCCGTTTGTACGCGAATAGTGTAAGAATATGGTATATCAAAGTTGTGGACACTGTAGAGGTCACAATTTTAATTCGATTTTGATGAAACCTGAAATGCATGTTTATAACCTAAAGATCTTTATTCTTTTCGATATTTGCGCATATCAAATTGTAACTTAATGAATTATGGCCTTTGATTGTAGGAAAAATCACTTTCGGTATTGCTTGTTCTCTATCTATCTCTCGAACAATTATTATCCGATTTAAAAAAAAAAAACTCTGATTATATTACTGTTGCACCGTAAGGAAGGTTGAGTTCGAATTTCGTGAAAATCGTACCAAAATTGCCGGACGAAATGATCGCCGTTTGTACGCGAATAGTGTAAAAAAATATGGTATATCATGGTTGTGGACTCTCTATACAGGTCACAATTCTTATCCGATTTTGACGAAAAGTCACATTTCTAGGTTGTGTACCGTCACACCATAATCATTGTCGGCTTCGAATTTCATGAATATCAGACTGGAACTGACCAACAAAATGGATGCTCCCAACACAGTATGAAGTACGTACAGGACTTAATGATGTAAAAAAAATCACTTTCGGTATTGCTTGTTCTCTATCCATCTCTCGAAAATGTGGGCGTATCCTGCCTGGCAGTGCCAGCCTATTTTATTGAAAGAGTGATTATTTTTGATAATTTTTAGCATATTTTCATGATACAAGAATGTCCGCGCTTTCATTTTCAGTGCATATGAACTCATTTGACCTTTGACCTCGAAAACGCCCCAAGGACAGACTGATTACCACTCGGCATCGTATTCTACGCTAAATTTTAGTCAAGAAAAGTTGGATCTGGTTTTGTGCCCATTTGATGGACACCCCTCCGCACTGAGCCTCCGGTCTAATACTATCTTGTTATAACAAAATTTTGTTGTGTCGATGACGACTGCTGACGGATGTTTGTCGCCTCCTTGAAGTTGTCTGAAACACAGGCCCAAAATACATAGCGATAGGCAGTAATTGGTGTTGTGCACGCGAAAGATGCTATGTTTACATGTTGTAGCACCTTATGACACGTTTTGTTAGAGTAGTTCACATTACCTGGGGCCTGCTTCACGTAATTTTATCTTAGATAAAATCCAAATTTTGGTAATTTGATTGGATAATATTAGATTGATGTTAGTGCTTAGCCCATCAAAATTGAGGTAGGCCTACATGTATCTACTAAACTTGGATTTTATCTTTGGTTAAGATTTCGAGAGACAGTGTCCTGGTATCACGTGTTCTCGTTACTTTTAACGTACCGCTCTAGGCGTAGGACAGCTTGTAGTCGTTGTGGAAATTTCGGCAAGATGTTTACCTTGTGCAGCCAATTGACATTGGGTCCTCTGGAACTGACATTTATTTGCTGAAGAAAAAACAAGAGCCCTACAAATTTACTGTTGCGGTGCATTATGCAGTTTAAATAGATTAGAACCAATGACTTGCGATCAACATGAAAATCAAGAAGACTAGTATTGCTTCCCCTGATCTTATGAAAAACGAATGTAGTTCGGGGGGGGGGGGGTCGAATAGTTAGCGTGTGCGTGCTGTATCATACGGCCTGCCATTGAGTCAACTGGGCAAAAGCAGACATAAATTATTAGAAAAATCACAACAAAAAATTGAGATTGTCAACCACCTTCAGTATTTTTATCGTTATTTTATTGGTATTTTCATGGTTATAAAGATTTAGATCAACGGAATGTTCAATAAAATTATATAGGTCAAAGAATGGCATGGATTTAACAATGGAGTCATCGGAGAGAAGATTAGAGCCAATTTGCCGACTTATGCAGCTTGATTAATTTTCAGAATCCTCACATTATCTTTGTAGTTCTCATTTCGTTCGGAAACGTAACTTGGCCGAGAAGAAGTACAATTGTGGTTTCAGTTGGTTGGACAAGAATAATTGTTTATATTCAACAGTTATGTCCAATATTGTTGCGATCCCGGCTTGAGCGGTGGAGGAAAGTAAGGAACTTTTTAAATTTCTATAGGGACTTTTAAGCCCTGGTCAAAATTACCAGAGTTATCGCCAACGAGGATGTCAAGCAAGTCCTTCAAATTGAGAGAGAGAGGAGAGAGAGAGAGAGAGAGAAATTGGGTTTAACGTCCACTAGACACAAACTAGGTCATTTCGGGACTAACATAGACTATGATCAGTTTTAATTTTATTTCAATAATTCGCTTGCGCGTAGGGGTCTTTAGCAGTGGAAAGAAACCGGAGTGCCCGGAGAAAACCCACGAGGTTGGACGGGCGACAATAATCCTTGCTACGTACAACCGGGGATTTGAAACCACGCCAGTTGACTCAAAGGCCACCTCCCCCTTCAAATTGAAAGAAAAACCCGAGGTCCCGTGTACAAAGTGACAGTTCGATGCAAAAGATTCCTTGCGTCTGCGTGTTGGCACAATATCATTACGTTGGTTTCATTATAACCTGTAGTTCGATAGCATTGCGTCATTACTACCCGGAATACGTACGGGGCTTTCGTTCCAGAGAAAAGGCTTCTCGAATCGTTAAATCATCACAAAAAAGTAGAAATCTTTTATTTCAACTTACTATAAATCTGGTTATCTGAACCACATACCGGATCTAAATCTTCTGCACAGATACGAGTACAGGCGGGAAGCTGATAATGAACGCCCCGATTAGAACATTCTCCACTGTGAATTTCATACAGTATCTTGTTTGATTCGTGGGCCTGGCAAGACGACACTCCAAAGTAACACGGATTTACTGAAATAGTCCGGTGTATTGCACTATTTAATGGTAATCAAACCCCAAACCCTATGCTTGAAGGCAATGATCATTGAAGGATTATAGGATTTGAAAGAAAAAGATTTTGTTTTAAAACTGCCGGCATCACACCCGTAGCCCCCCAACCTCCCCCCGCCTTCGGTTGTATTTGATTTGAAAGAATACGATTTTGTTTTAAACCAGCCACCACCACAAATAACCAGTCGGGGGGGGGGGGGCGGGTGGAATTGGTTTCGTTACGCTAAATTAAGTTTGTTATATGCCAGTAACTTTTTGGTCGTCAAAATAATGACTACAAAACGTACTCAAAGGAAGACCTTCGGACGGTCCACTATTGTGTCCGGAGCAAGACGGAAGACAACAGTAGAGGAACCATTTCTACATCCACACCTGCTATTTCTATTATTATCATTCAATTAGTTGGGATCATGATGGACTAAATATTTTATTTTATTCCCAACTGAAACTCTAAGTGCGCCTTGTTATACATTATAATAGTCAAGATTGCTTACCATATGTGTTACCATCAGATCCGCATATTGGTTGTTGCTCTGCTGTACAATTCTGGCTGCAGTGGTCAACTGCGCACAACGCTCCTTCAATGAAATATTACCATCTCAAATTCGAATTCCACAAAAGATTAATAATAAATATGTTATAATTATTAAGAATTATGTAGTGGGAGTATTCCTTAAAATGTACAAATGGTATCGGTGAATTAACAAAAAACGTTTTGAAATCTTTGATATTAGAAAATATATGCATTTTCCCACATTCTCAGTTGCAGTATAGGCATACATTAGTAAAATAAATATGACCCCTTTACCTGATATCAATAAGAAAAGGGATAGGAATGCCAACATCTTGTTTCTAGTATGTCAGCGTTGTTCTATTTTTTTTCCTTTTTAAACTTAAATGGCTCCTTATCTTTTATTATCTTATCAATAATGACCCTGCTTTATCTCGATTGTCGGAAGTCTGGTAGCAGGCCCTCTTTTCACAATGCATGAAGACACACAATTAGAATCGCGTTCATCAACAACCGGAGAAAACCACAAAAAGATTATTACAGTGTGTTTAAATTGAATTATAAGATAGATAATTTCTTGACCTCGATATTCTCAATAATGAAAATAAATATGACCCCTTTACCTGATATCAATAAGAAAAGGGATAGGAATGCCAACATCTTGTTTCTAGTATGTCAGCGTTGTTCTATTTTTTTTCCTTTTTAAACTTAAATGGCTCCTTATCTTTTATTATCTTATCAATAATGACCCTGCTTTATCTCGATTGTCGGAAGTCTGGTAGCAGGCCCTCTTTTCACAATGCATGAAGACACACAATTAGAATCGCGTTCCTCAACAACCGGAGAAAACCACAAAAAGATTATTACAGTGTGTTTAAATTGAATTATAAGATAGATAATTTCTTGACATCGATATTCTCAATAATGACTTTGCTCGACATTAGGATAAGGAAAAGCAAATTCGTAGTGACCGCCATCCCGGGGCCTCGTATGGCTATGTCCATGCAGGCACGTAGCTAGCCCAAAATTGTAAGGGGCAAAGGTTTCTGGGGGCGCCGAAGGGACTTCTGTGGGCGCCGATGTATCTACATTTGACGGTCCACGGCGAACGGTACCGTGGAATGGTCTATAGGATGTTCTCCATGGGCGTACAGGCTCGATGTTATCGGGGGCATAACCTGAAATGCCCGAACAAATTTCGGGTTGGACCTACAGACGTCTAGGGACGCCCCCCTCCCCCCCAAAAAAAAAAATTGGGAAAATTTGAGACCTAAATGCATTTTCTTGCTATTCCAGTCCCTGAATACAGTAGGTGCCGTGATCTGATATAGCATGTGGGCACCTAACTAATCTCATTAGCATTATATTATGGGTGCCCATGATCTGGGCATTATGGTCGCCCCTCCGGGACGAGGCACCCCACAAACCATGCCGTTTGAATTTAAAAAATTATCACGCCGTTTTGGGCGCCCAATTCATTCGTTGGCGCTTAACCAATCTCACTAGCATTATATTAAGGGCGTCAATGATCTCGGCATAATGGACGCCCCTCTAGAATGATGCACCCCACAAATCACGCCATTTTGGGCGCCCAATTAATCAAGTCTTGGGCGCCCAACCAATCTGATTCGGCATTATGCACTATGTCATTATGGGTGCCTTTCCTGGATAAGGCACCTCACAGATCAAACCGTATTGGGCACCCAACTCATTCGTGGGCACCTAACTAATCTCATTAGCATTATATTATGGGCGCCCATGGTCTGGGCATTATGGGCGCCCCTCCGGGATGAGGCACCCCACAAACCATGCCGTTTGAATTGAAAAAATTATCACGCCGTTTTGGGCACCCAATTCATTCGTTGGCGCCTAACCAATCTCACTAGCATTATACATGTATTAAGGGCGCCCACGATCTCGGCATTATGGGAGCCCCTCTGGGATGAGGCACACTACAAATCATGCCGTTCAAGTCGTGGATGCCAAACCAATCTGATTCGGCATTATGCACTATGTGCGGTTCAACATTATAAGACTCCCCACCAATATCATGTGATTATGGGCGCCTCTCTGGGATAAGGTACCACGATCAAGCCGTTTTGGGCGCCCCATCAGTTGTGTTGTTAATCGTGTGGGTCATTATGAGCCGCCTCACCATTTTGGGGAGCGCCTCATATACAACGACATGATTGGCGAGGCGCCCATAAAACCAAGTGCCATTGGTTGGGCGCCAATCTCGTCGTGGGCGCCCAACCAATGTCACTCGACTTTATGTGACACCCATACTAATATGGAGATGTTGGTCGTTGGCCTCGTATTGTGTCCTTTGATGGCGCCCATTGGGGGAGCCGATTTTTTACCAATGGTCAAAGGGCGCCTTTGGCGCCCTGCTCCGAAATTTTCCGGGTGGGGGGGGGGCGGGCAGGTGCCCCTCTTGAACCCTCCCACCCGCTAGCAGCGGGCCTGCCATGTGTGTATACTCGCCGAACGTTGAAGAATGAAACGGGGTTTAACGTCCTACTGTTATGCTCCTAAACTGGACTAAGGAAGACTGGCATAAGCCGTACCATACAGTGTGTGATGAGAGAAATTTTGCTATTGCAGCGGCGCCATAGTAGGACCTTCTTTTATATTGAATTCCAACAGCCAATGGATCTTTTACGTGCATGCCAATGTGCTCGCGGGACCTTGGTTTTTCGTCCTATCCGAACGACTAGATAGCTGTCCTTGTCAAGCTCTCCGTCCTACATCATTAACAGGGGAAACCACGCCGGAAAATCTGGATGAACTTTCTCTGCCAGCGTATTGCCCACTTAGCCACCGTGATCCCTGTTGAATAACATACTCCGCGCAGCGTTTCGTTTGATTATAGGTAATCTCACTACACACTGCTATTATGAGTGGATATTGTTGTGTTAAATTTTGATTGGTCAGTAGTCCGACTACCAACCAATCACTACCTACCATACAAACGCTTTACATTTAAAACGAGTGCCAGTATTGGACCAAATATGTTTACATAACGTTACGTCATGGCTCACGCTTTTATTATGCCTAATTAACCCGTGCATAGGAGAATACTACAGTAAAACTAATTGTGTGACAAACGAGGCTATCAAGTCGAATGAAATGTAAACAATACTCTTTGGAAACGAACATACTTTCACCGTTTTAATACCTTAAATCACTGTCCAAAGTTTTAGGGAAGGCTCAGATTAAACGAAGGACTGTCATGTTGCTGTACTTAAGTGATAGCTTTCATTGGACGGGGAGAATAGACACACTCCGGCAAAAGTTCAAGAATCAGAAGTCAATCCAGCAATGGCCAGAGAGAGATTTCTCGGGCCATTGCTTCAGGAATATGGTTGAATAAAGGAAATCGTATATTACGAGCTGAAATAGTTGAACGCTTTTCATGACCTCTCAATTTTTTTCTTAATGTCCTCATAAGCCCCCCTCTCTCTCAAGAAGATTCAAGAAAGGTTATATTAACCGATGCTTTGTGAGAAGTAATTAATGTCACTGTAAATCTTGGCTCTGATCAATAGCCTTTTATAAATTATTAAATATTATATAATAGCAGTTGAAAGATTATATCGATGTCTTCATTGTATGCGCAGGGCTGTCATCTTGACTTTCAAATGATTGATAAGACATATTTATATGACCTGTTAAGTACAACAATACATTATCTCATGTCTATGTTTGTTGCATTATTGCCTTGAGGTATGATGTCAAATCTAAGGTGTGTAACTAATAAAACAGTAATCCTTGGTTTAAATATTTTCTGTTTTATACACCAGTGCGTAAAAAAATACAGTACAGACGAATCAAAACGCAAGGGGCTCGTAGACATCGCAGAGGTGGGGGTGAACCCAACTTGCTACACTACCTGGACAATAATCCCAATCCGAAATTTAATTTGTGACCTAATTTACTTTGCGGTCTACAACCCGGTACAGGTAGCCTGTAGGCCTATCTAAAGTTCGTACTTGTGTATTCACTATAATAAATAAGAATCATATTGTTAATTTTGTATATATATATATATATATTTGCAATTGTCTGTGACTATATATCGACTACCTCCCTAATCGGACGTCCTCTTGTCTAACCCACAATAGAAATAAAACAGCGTTGAATATAACAACCACAATATGAAACGGGTGATGTTGGCCATTGTCAATATTAAATCCTCTTAAATGGGGGAGGCGCATTGTGTTTCGTTTCAGTACAATATGTTAATTAATAATTAGTGAACTAAGTGCATGTAAAATATAACATGGCTGCATCTAAACAAATGAGTAGGTGGGTTACACAACAATTGTATGTAAAGTTAACAATGAGATGGGGTTATTTCAATATAGATCACCTTCAACCGACCGCAAGGTCTTTCACGCTCCAGTGGCCTCTGTCACCAGTAAAACTTTCCCGTGGCGATTGAACCATTATATTCTAGGATTATTTCAATTGAAGGGACATTTCCTGAATAACTGTTAGAAATGGAATGAGGTTTTACGTCCCACTTTTTTGCACCAACTAATAAATACGGGCAATAATTTATACGCAACAGCGTGTGTTAAACACAGGATCTGGGTTTTCCGTACCACGTATATATGAACGAGGGGTGGGATGGGGTGCAACAAGTAAGCCATGGATCGAGGCAATAACCTTTACGGAGCTGCAGGCGGAGAAGCCGCCCTGATCAAGCGTCGGGCAGACGAAAATATTCTCAGGTGGTTGGGTGGGTTTGTAATCGAAAATCGAAAAACTACATAAAAACATCTAAAAAAACTGTGGCCATTGCAATGTAAGAATTGTTTTAAATACGTACATAATGCAGGAAAGTTTTCAAAATATGCTGTCAAAATACTAATACATTTTCTTTATTTTATTCGCTGATGGCATCTCCATGCAATAAAGGGGGTGGGGCATATCACTGGTGACTCTGCAGTAAAGTCATTAAAATTTTTTATTGTTACAGACCTAACTTTTAAACAAATCCACTAATGGACGCTTTAATTTCTCACTTAGCATTTGGTTGTATAAATGATTTTGAATTCTAATTTCTCATGTAACCGTGAACAATTCTGTTCATAAAATTATTATTTGTATTATTTATTACTTAGTACTTTGACTATTCTCTTAAATGGGACTGTCACTTTAATATAGGCGAGGTTTTATCTTTCCCGAAACAGACTATAGTTATTTCCTTTTGATAAATTTTACCGCAAGATGTCGCTGTTGAGCGTTATTCGTGAAGGTGACTTCCACTCAGTAACTGTGTAGGTACTAGGTTTGTAGTAAGACGTACGATCTTTCCAGAAATCATGCAGCTTTTACCAACTCTATATTGTGCTGTTTTGTTGCTGGTTGTTTATATCGAATCAGGTAACTATTATTAACTTTTGAAAAAAAAAAGCTTTACCGCATCGGTAGATTACTAGCTTGTTACTTTCTACCACCCCGGTGCATACAGTTCATACAGGGTTTTTTTTGCCGAAATTCGGTCAATGAACTTTTAATAAGCAGGGTAGGGGTAGGCCTACAAAGACACTCGGAATAATACTGTATTTAGGGAATGATTACTTATGACATTTAGGTTGAAAATGGAAGACAAATTTTACGAGGCAAGTTCCAATGCTTAGTGCAGCTTAGGCTAAAAATGTTTTAAGGACAAGTTGATACTTGATTTTTATCGATTTAAGTACTGGGTATTTACAAGTATGGTAAGTAGATAAATCAGACCCCTGATGAGAATTTTTCAAACTTGATTAGCAGAAGTGCTACCATAGTACCTAGTCAAGTTAGATAAATTAAGGCAAATTGATCTGGGTAGACTAGCAATGTCCAGTTTTGATAGCAGTTTGAGGAGTGTAAGAACATAGAATGAATCATATTCCTGAAGCAATGGCCCGAGAAATCTCTCTCTGACCATTGCTGGATTGACTTCTGATTCTTGAACTTTTGCGGGAGTGCGTCTATTCTCCCCGTTCAATGAAAGCTATCACTTAAGTACAGCAACATGACAGTCCTTCGTTTAATCTAAGTCTTCCCTAAAACTTTGGACAGTGATTTAAGGTATTAAAAAAGGTATAAGTATGGTCGTTTCCAAAGAGTATTGTTTACATTTCATTCGACTTGATAGCCTCGTTTGTCACACAATTAGTTTTACTGCAGTATTCTCCTATGCACGGGTTAATTAGGCATAATAAAAGCGTGAGCCATGACGTAACGTTATGTAAACATATTTGGTCCAATACTGGCACTCGTTTTAAATGTAAAGCGTTTGTATGGTAGGTAGTGATAGGTTGGTAGTCGGACTACTGACTAATCAAAATTTAACACAACAATATCCACTCAGAAGAGCAGTGTGTAGTGAGATTACCTATAATCAAACGAAACGCTGCGCGGAGTATGAGAATGAATATGATTGATAGAGTACCAGTATTGTAGTAAAGTCTATATACACGTATATCTGTAGAATTTTACAATATTATGCATTTAGCTTTATTTCAGTCAAAATATTTCAAAATTATTGTTTATAATTATAAGTATTGTATGGTCTCCTTATTGCTGCGTATATCTATACTCTGTCGTGGCATGTTAACCTTTAAGAAATGTAGTACTAGCTAGGTCTTTCCAAAAATTTTGATGACATTTCTGGGGCAGTGGGTTGATTTGTATTTGGACATTCAATAACTTCACAACCATGTGACGCCATGGCCATGTCATTTGTTGACATAACAGTCATTCACTAATCACTACTGTCAGTGCTGATATCAATCAATGAAAATTTTATGTGTTGATGCATGAGGAACTAACAGGATACTTGCAATACATCGATGAGAGATGATATTACTCATATTATTAGTTAGCCTAAAACTTCCCTGTTGGAAATCTCCAAAAGGTTAAGTAAACATGTCATTTACTAGTACCCACATTTAATACTAGTGCCTACCATAATACCTATATCTCATTTTTTGAAGAAAATCAATGAATAATATTTAGTTTATCAAAAAATGTTGTTTAAAAAAAAATCACGGGCATGTAAGTTCGCATAATATAGTGGCCTCTAAAACTTTACTTTTGTTATATTAACGTGAATGGTAATGGCTATTACATACTAGATAATCATGACTAAACAGGCGAAGGAATGTTGAAAAATTGAACACAACTTTTTACACTTCAAAAGGGGACAAAAAATGTCCATGTGAGAAATAAAAGAAACAAAATTTGTGCGAATCAAGTTAGCTTTGTAGCAAATTGCTAAGCAATGAGTAAGATTTTTGATTCGTAAAGTGTGATGCCAACCTGATTATCGAGCCCTCTGTTGGAGTAGTACTTAGTAGACAGCTTAATATACCTTAAAGAATAGACACATCAACTGTGTAGAATCTGAGACACTTTGACTAATACTAATAGTATAAACTACTGACATATCAATTATGGATTATGTTATCCCTGACTATAGATTGCTCAGTGTGGCCAGAAATGATTGATTTGAGATTTCATTGAAGGATGCTGAATTATAAAACATCTATTTAAAAATTATGGTTACCGTAAACAATTACATGCTTTATATACTTGGACAGAAGACACACAGATTCTACTTTTATGATTACTGTGATAATTCAGATCACTTGTAGTCTATTGAAGTCATAAATCTAGTATCTCATGTCAGTCTTGCTCCAGGCCTTTTTGTACTACATACTATAAGCTATTTACACAGCTAAACATAAATTAGAGAAGTATTGGTGTCACACTTCAACTGTAGAATACAGTGAATTTAGAGGTCACCTTTACTTAGAAATATGACATTGTTTTTACCGTTAGAGTTAGTCTATTATTAATTTGAGTTGTGAGTCTGGGTACAGATATTGTTTAATTATAGGGTACTTATATTTGTTTACCCAGAAAATATATATCTAGATAGATGATAGTACCCAGTTGATAGGCTTTTGTGCTTAGAAGATAAAAAATGGGATAGTAATAAATGTGCCTGTACAGTACACCTTCCCAGTATAAAGTCATTTCACTCTCATTTCCTGTGCAAAGTAATGGGGAGTCTTGGTGTGTCAGTACAAGTAAAGCACTTATTTGCTAATCAGGTATTCGGTTTCTCAATGAACTGGAACTGGGTTTACTCATTCCTATAGCATGGAAAACGTTGACAATCAAAATTAAAAGGACCATTGTCAGCTGGAATTCAAAATAAGATTATTTCGTAGTGCTGCTGTTTGCGCAAAGTTCCCCCTCAAAGTGCACACTGCATAGTGTACATGTATATTTGTCTTCATTAGTGCAGAACATGGTATGACTGAGTAACAATATTTATAACTTTTATGATTCCTGGCTCTTAGATGGTTATGTTAACTTGCATTCTAATTTGAATTTCAGGTTTAGCTTTGAAATGCTACGAATGTAACTCATTCACAAATCAAGCTTGTAAAAGCATTGGGGAAGATACAATAGTACCTCTTATTACTTGTCCAACAAATTATACAGGATGCAGAAAAGTGGAACAAAGATGTAAGTCTTTTCTTATTTAATAAATAGTAAATTACATTTTTTTTGCAGAGCTTGATTCTAGAAATTACATTTTTAATGAACAAAGAAAAACATATCCCACAAAACAATTTGGAAGTAGGGTGAATACTACAGCTTTCTGTGAAATCTGTCATACTTTTCATGTCCAGATTAATTTCCTTATTACTTCAACTAAACAAGTTTTGAGTAATTTGGATTAGGAATTATTAACATTGGATAATCCAGTTTTCAATCAGTAGGTGTTAACCTACAGATTGGCCACCAGTAAATTATCTGTACTGAGAGCATAAAACATGTCAGTCTTTGTTGATTAACTTGATGATTTATTATCTCTTGGTATAAGTATTCAATTGGCCGTACGACAGTATCCAACATTTTGCAGCGGAAAGATGAATTTAAAGAGTAGTCGGCATGGACAAAAACAACCTCTCAGTCATTTGCTGGAAGACCTCACTACACACAAACAGAACCGATTAGGACAAATATGTTTTATGAAATTTTCTAAATGTTTATTTATACTATTCTGCTTTTTAGTAACCTATGATGGGGACGAACACATTCGATTTTACCGACAATGTGCTGGATTACCGGAATCTAAAAGATGTATTGAAAGAAGTGGTACCCTTGGTGTGAAGATGTTCTATTGTAATTGTGATGGTGATGGATGCAACTCTGGATCTGCTGTAACTCTTTCTCTCGCTATTTTTGCATCATCCTTTGCCTTTATTCAATTGTTTAAAAATTTATGAACACATTCTTTTTTTTAAAAAAACAAAAATAATGTACATGTATGTTTTGATATAGACGCAGTCCATATTTTATTACGCACCACAATCTCTGTGTTGTGAACATTATATCAAATGCAAACCCAAGCCACATTGAAATTACAAATAGTTTTAGAAATATTGGATTTCATTAATGGAACAAAAAAAAAATTAAAATAAATGTGAGATAGTATGAATGAAAGGTTTCGTATGAACACTGTGTATGCATGTTTGAAATAAATTCCAGAGATGTAGATATTGAATATATAAATTTCTTATATTTTAACAGTTATGTGTATTGAAATGACATTTGTATCGTGTTTGTGCATTTTCTGTTGTAGAAGGCATTCACTTGTATGGTTGTCTATTACATGAACATTAGTAATTTTTTATTTTTAATGAATAGAATAATCTGTAGAACAAAACTACTCAATTGGAAATATTTGAGATTAAAATAGTAAATATAGTTTGTAAGTAGAAACCATTGTGTTCTATAAATTTGTTTTGCAAAAATAAAGAAGTGAAGATCTACATTGTATTACGCTATTGTTTATTGAGCTTACAGTTAAGATCTGCATTATATGGATATGCTTTATTAAACTTTGTTATATAAAAATGAAATTGATAGTAAAGAAGTAATACTTTATAAAACAGCTTACATTTGGTTAAATTAGATATTACATTGTATTATAAATTGTTGAATTTTTATTTTGTGCATTTACTCATAGTATGACTTCAAGGAACGAATGACCTCTTGATTATCTGTAACTAAGTGGTGAGATATGGAATGAATATGAATTTGTCACCCTCTTTATTATTTGTTAAATACCCTTGTTGTATACGTATCATTTAAATTTTTAAAACCATTTTTTTGTATAATGCAGATGATTTTAAAAAATAAACAAAATTCTTATTGAGTATGGTTTGTCATTTATTATAGACCCATGGTGTTTGGAAATCACATTGAACACTTAAATTACTTTCGTGGACATAAATAAGCAATCTTTTTTAAAAACTACATTTCTTTGACCTTGATTGGAGGATATATCAAAATAGCCAGTGAAGATCGTAAATGGAAGAATAGGAGTTTATTCTTTTGTAAATCTCAAATTACAAGCATTACATCTAATCTTTTGACTTCTCACCCCTCGCTTGTGCACAAGTAAACCCTCAACTTTTCAAAAAGCCATTTCTTTTTATTGTGGGCTGGAAATAAGGGAGGTAATCCAATCAAATAGTGTAAAAGCAGGTTGTGAACCAATTTTTAACTGATTTTTTGTTTAAATTTGATTTAGAAATTTGGACAATGACAGAATGTCTATGAACCCTATCGATTTTCCCTGTTCTCCAGATTCACTACTTGTTAATATTTTTGTTGCAAGTATTCTAAAAAAAAATCTCTATTGGTCTGAGGATAGGTCTGCACAGCTCTACCCCAGGGCTTTCAACCCAACAATATAACACCTTTTTATACGCCCACATTGAAATGTGGTCGTATATTGTCGTCATCCCGTCCGTCGGTCCGTCGTCCACAATTGCTTGTGGACGCTCTAGAGGCTAAAGTTAATATCCGATTGACTTTGAATTTATACACAGTGTTTAAGGTCATGAGACGAAGAAGCCTATTGTTTTTCAGCGATTTCCGATATTAACTACCAGAGTTATGGCCCTTGATCACTTCAAAAAATCTTGTGGACGCTCTAGAGGCCAAAGTTAATATCCGATTGACTTTAAATTTATACACAGTGTTTAAGGCCATGAGACGAGGAAGCCTTTTGTTTTTCAGCAATTTCCGACCAGAGTTATGGCCCTTGATTTTATAGCCTATTGATTTTCAGCGATTTCCAATAATTAGTGCCAGAGTTATGGCCCTTGATCACTTCAAAAAAAATCTTGCGGGCGCTCTAGCGGCCAAAGTTAATATCCGATTGACTTTAAATTTATACACAGTGTTTGGGGTCATAAGACGAAGAATTCTATTGATTTTCAGCAATTTCCGATAATTAGTGCCAGAGTTATGGCCCTTGATCACTTCAAAAAATCTTGTGGTGGCTCTAGAGGCCAAAGTTATTTTCCGATTGACTTTAAATTTATACACAGTGTTTAAGGTCATAAGATGAAGAATCCTATTGATTTTCAGCAATTTCCAATAATTAGTGCCAGAGTTATGGCCCTTGATCACTTCAAAAAATCTTGTGGACGCTCTAGAGGCCAAAGTTAATATCCGATTGACTTTAAATTTATTTATGTTTAAGGTCATGAGACGAAGAAGCCTCTTAATTTCAAATAATAACTTCCAGAGTTATCTCCCTTGACCACTTCAAAAAACCTTGTGACACTATAGAGGCCAAACTTATCATTCGATTGACTTCAGATTGATACACAGAGTTTAAGGTGTTGAAACGAATAAGTATTTTGATTTTCAATGAATTTTGATAACTGAACAGCTAAATCCATGATATTAAATGATTCGTATACTAATTGTTAGTGTGGGGCAAAACTTTTTAAAAAGCAAGCAAATTCTAATGATTTTCTGATAATTACCTAATGAGTTGTTACTCGTAATCAGATTTTAGTGTATTACAAACGTTTCATTCCCGAAAGTCTTAAGTAAAATTATGTGACAACCCTTGTTGACTGCCCGGACGATTTAGCTGCTGTGGGCGTATGTTTCATTGCCTGGCAACCTATCTTTGTAAGTTTTGTAAAGGATTGCTTAGCTGTGTTCTACACCAGAGATGCTTTCAACCTAACACGATAATATCGCCATTTTCTTTTGTAAAAGACTGCACAGCTCTACCTCTGGGTTTTCAACCTTTCCTAATAAATAAATCTCTATGTTAATGAAATGGGGTATAATGTCCTACTGTTCTGCGAACTGGCTTACTGAAGACGGACATACACCATACAGTGTAGTATAAGGAAAATTTGCCCAGACAGCGGCACCACAGCCTACTCTAAAATCAAGTTCTTACTGTAAAGGGATCTTTTACATGCACAACAATGTATACACAGGACCTTGGTTTTCCGTCCCATCCGATTTACTAGATAGCTGTCTTCGTCAGACCTTCCATCCTGCATCGGTGACAAGGGAGAATCATGTCAGAAAATCTGGATGAACTTTCTTGGTCAATGCAGGGATCGCACACCTGACCTCCAGACTAGTGAGCCAGCACCTTATCCACTTACCCACTGTGATCTCCCTCAATTAATGTGATATGATCTGTGTAAACAGTTGTTGGTTCAACTGGCTAAGAA
Source organism: Patella ulyssiponensis (assembly GCA_963678685.1). Lineage (NCBI taxonomy): Eukaryota > Metazoa > Mollusca > Gastropoda > Patellidae > Patella > Patella ulyssiponensis. The sequence goes on along the minus strand of OY783226.1, from coordinate 79,040,810 downwards.
TCCCCCCCCCCCCCCAAAAAAAACCCTTGGCCACGTCTATCCAACCTTCTCTGGTCATCCGCCATTACAACACAGGCCATTGAAAGAGTCTGACCCTTCGGACTAGTACAATCAACTAAAACCTTCCTAAAAGATATTGCTGGTGTGGGCATGTTCGTTAATGGCAATGTATCTTTTGTATTATCAATTAAAACCTTACTGAAACATTTTGCTGGTGTGGGCATGTTTCATTTATCTCTATGCTTCAGATAGTTTGATATTATGAATTATCCTACTCTTTCACTGGTCTTTCAATGGACAAAAGTAAGAGCAATTGAACAGAATTCTCCTATTTGTTTGTCATTGTTTTCCAAATCTCCACTTTTCATTTCCTATCTCATTCTTTATTGAAATTTGAATAGTTTACGCTTCCCGCGATATATGGGCTATGGCTGCGGCAGTTGGTTTATTATTTAAACACACAAATTATTTCACAAAAAGATCAAAATCTTTGTTTAAAAAACAAGAAAAGTTGCGGCATACGTGTACCACAAAAATTTGATCGTGAGTGTAAAATGTCTGGTTAATATAAAATCATTGACTTGATATGTTGACAATTAAAGACTGGTCACTAATCAAGAAGAAAATTCAACAGACAATGGTAAGATACAATTAGATATGAATTTTATTTACAATTGAGTACCATGCTAAACAAAGATGATCAAATCATTACCCACTTGATCACTAGTAAAAAAGCTATTATACTGCTCTAAATACAGCCTAGTCACCTGCTTAATCGCATACAATTTATTCCTGATCCTAGGGTTTTTCAAAGTTATTCCATTTGTATCAAAAATATATATTGGTAGAATATCAAGAAACCTTTTTGGGACGTTAGTCGTTATCTTTATAATTAACCACCAAGTCTAAAAGCATAAAAAGACAAAATTATTTATTCTTGTGTTTCTTCTCTTTTCACAACTCTTGCTACAAGTTGTTGTTCTCTTTCTAATTCTTTTTCTCTGCGCTGAATCATATGTTGTTCTTCTTTTTGTTTCTGCTGTTGTAATCTTACAGCCCTTCTCTTTAATTTAGATGTTCTGTCACTCAACATAGTCATGTCTTTTTTGACTGTCATCAATTTATTGTAATACACCCTAGCTTCTAACATTAACGCAACTAAATGTTCCAAGCTATTACAATCGGAAAACTTAGCATTTTCTTGCTGCACTGTTTCGATCAGCACATCTTGATTTTTTAGTGCTTCGTCCAGGGAGACCTTTGCCTTCTCGAGGCTTGGCAAAATGTTATGCACTAGTCCGTCAGTAATTTTGCTTACACTATTGGGATTAATAGAAATATCACACCCTTCATTATACTGAATGTCTGTGTGTCTCGATTGCAATGAACTGCCCGTGTCCATCGAATTTACCTCATCATTGCCATTGCCAGTTAGGTCGTCTGCTTGAGCATCAAGTTCACACCCACTATTTCGGGTTGAAATGGCTGAGGCGGTGGCGTCTCCATCTTCTTCATTTGCATCTTGAATAGTATCAATTTTGTCCATGATTATAACTGATATCATTAACTCTACATAAATGCAAATTAGGATTTTATGAAGGGAAAATCAGAACGAAAATATATGATAACAAAATATTAATGCTATGAACGTGACATTACGGATGTATGAAGCGTCCCCTAGTGTTGATATTATTATTTTGACATGCGCGAATCCATGTAGGAAATGGTGTTGATTCACAAGAATTTCAGTATAACCAAGAATTTTTCCACTTCTTCTTGTAGCCAAATTCTACCAGAATGGAAATAATTATTAAGTGTGTTTATTAGGTATGATGTTAATATTTGTAACAAACTTAGATTGCGTGGACGTCGACAGACGATGTCAGCCCTTAAAGCGGCACAAAAATATCAACAAACTAGACTGTCAAGACCTCTCTTCATCTCACAACAAGTGACTAGGCCTAGATGTGGATTGATTCATTGAAGATAGCAATCTATTATTCTGTGTTTAGCCTTTCTCTTAGACTGGGGAGACAGTGTTAATTAGTTTCATATCCGTTAAATATGATATATTGGAAGCAACAAAGTATATTTTGATCAAGCTGTAGCCTAGGTTTTATTTCAAAGAAATAAAAAGGTTCATGCCAGATAGGCCTACCAGATACATGTAAGGTACCCCATCTCATAGACCCCAACATGATTGATTATTGTTATTTGTTCAGTACCTAACACTGAATTGCAATAAAGCATACAATTATACCTGACAAATGCTGACAAATGTATTCTAAGTCCTTAAAGGAGGATGTGCATATAGTATAGATAGACCGCTATAATTGTTGCTATTGTACTAATAATTAGTACAGTATATAGGAGGCCTAAGTCTGTGGCCGGTGCATGATAAACACTACTAATGTCATTTAATTGATAAGATTTGCAATTATGTGAAAGTTTTATCAGTATATTTGGGCTATGTTTATTTAATTTGTCATAATGATATAAAATCGTATTTTTAATACATAATGTACCATCCAACTAGCGTGTCTAGAGTGGCGATGCTAAATTTGTATTAGCCTGAATAATTTGTTGAAATCAAATGTGCTTGATGTTTTCATTTGTAGCGTTTATATTTGTCTAGCGTGTCGTCTGATTGTAGAATTCATTAGCCAATCAGTATCACTGATGGTGAGAAAGTCACTCATTATTATTCTTGTAAAATGAATAATTAATACAGATTGTTGTGTTTTGACTAGGTAACCGATCTGGCCAAACCTCAACCACAGTTTATAAATCCCTCGATGTATGTTCACATTTGGTTTTTATTTCAACATTTATATCAATGATTTTTATTTTAGAAAGTCGTCAAGATGAGTTTTATGAAAAAACTGATAGGGACCAAGGGTTCCTCAGACCCAAATAAATCAAACACCCCAGATAATTCATTGGGTCTTATGCACTTGAGGAAATTGTTTGCTGAATTCCGGCATCCTTCCGCCAAAGCAACACAAAAAGACCAAGAAGACAAATTGTATAATATGCTGCCATTATTTTGTAAGGTAATGTTATATTGAGTTAGTACATGTAGATTGTTGACAGTTAGATAATTAGAGTTGTGATATGATTCCTGCAACTTTATTTAGGTGTAAGAATAGAGCCATACAAATAAAATTAAATGAACAGAGTTTGAATTTGAATGTACATGTATTTAATCGTTTCACATCTTATTTTCTTTCTTTTTTAGGTTTTTGAAAATGCACCCTCAAGTGATATGACAGAGAAATGGGGGGATATTCTTCAATTTTGTAGTCATGTTTCAAAACTAATGGTTACAGAAATAAGGCGGAGAGCTTCAAATCAGTCAACAGGTAAGTACTTATCGTAAAAACTAATTGATTCAATTAATAATAATAATAATAATAATCTTTATTTCATGTATGAAAGACCAAAGGTCCATAGTACAATTTGTCATCACAATTTTGAGAAAAGATATATACTAGCTGACACATAGATATAATATTCCGAGCCTGAGCTTAATAGTAAATATAAGTTGTAGATAATTAAGTATCTAATATAAATATATCAAAATGAGCAATTATCACAGTATTTAAGGAATATAAATCTATTTTATATTGATCATTGATAGTTATAAGGTAAACGTATGTACAATATACAAAATGGATATAAATAAATTTTTCAATTATAATGCTTAGTTGATTGACGATTTAATACGCTTAAATATACAATAAATACAAATGTACAAGGATATACTTAATATATTGAGGGTTCGTACAGTGATATTAGTTGATACTTATTATTTTTCTTTTTCTGTCATTAAAATACTCCTGTGACAAAAGGAATGGTAGGCGAAATTTGCTAGATTGATAATTGTTTCAGGATTTTTAGAGGACATAAGATTTATAAAGTTTTGGCCTTGGGAGGTGGTATTAACAATATATTGGTTTATATATGAATTGCGAAAATCATTATAAGCAGAACAAACAATCACAAAGTGAAATTCGTCTTCGATGGTATTTGTATTGCATAATTTACAGAGTCTCTGTTCGTATGGGATGTTTTTCCATTTACCCTGCAGAACCATAAGATTGTGGCTACCTATTCTAAGTCTACAAAGAGAATTTACATATTTTTGTTCAATTTTCAAATTAATTAGGTATCTTTCCACCTCTAGGGTTACTTTATAACTTGAATAATAATGCAGCCTGCTGTTATTTGAAATACTATAATGCCATTCTTGTTGTCCAGTATCCCGTATTCTCTGTTTGAACATATATAGAAAGACTTTTAAATTACCAACTGATTGAGACAGCCAAATATACCCAAAACCGTAGCGAAATAACAGATTTTTAATACATGATGCCCAATATTGTCAATTAAAACAACTATGTTAGTCTCAAAATTACTTGTTCATACTAGTTTGATTTCATTGTATACCTTGTATAAGCTTATGTGTCCTACCTGTGAAAGACAGACCTAATTTGTTCACTATATTATATTCAATTTTTAAGTGTCAAAACTATTTGTTTATAATACTACAGTGATCAACAACACCTACAGGAATATCTCAGACCTTTAATACTTCAATTTCATGTAAGACAGACTTTTATTATTGTTGTGATTAAGAAAAATAATAAATGGTTGATCCACTGCCATTTAATCACCCACTGCAAATCACTTAGAACAGTGAAAGTAAATGTTCTTTTTTTTTTCTATTTTCAGAAGCTGCCAGTTGTGCCATTGTAAAATTTCTAGAGATAGAATCTAATAGTCAAACTAGCAATGGCTGGAGTTTGTTGAGTGCCCTTAATCTGCTGTCATTGGGAAGACAAGCGCTTATAGATTGCATGACAGCTGCTTCCTTGCCATCAACTTTAGTCAAATGTTTGTATTTATTCTTTGATTTACCTCCACTAGAGAATCCTGATGACAGATCAGAAGGAAGTGATTTTAGTCATAAAGAGAAACGAGTTTTACTACAGAGAATATTTGTTCAGGTGATATATTATATGGTATTCATGGTTTGTTCGGACTGTATTTTAATTTATGCTAATCAAAGATAATTCTGTTGATAAAAGAAAGAAAATAATGATATAAATAGTTGACAGTATGGGTTATTTTAATCTGCATTCTGGTGAAGCACTAGTATGTTGTCTGTGTGCAAGTAACACCACAATAAACGGACAGTAGCAGTGAAAAATCCTTCCATTTTGTATTCAGTGTGATATAGGGAATTTTTGGAATGGACATGCATGGTTGAATTGGTTGTCTTACTCAACCATCTCAGATGAACATTGTTACGAATTAGAATTCCCTTCTTCATTGGCTTATTTCTGTGTTGTTATTTATTTCTCAAGACAAATAATTGCATATTTGTAATACATAATAAACCTGAATAAGTTAATTTTAGAATATGTTCCTTAACACACATAAATGTCATAAACTGTATCATGTAATGAATTTATTGATTGAAAATCATATGTTGTTTCAGGTTCTAGTGAGGTTGATGAACCATTCCTCACCAGCAGAGGAACTAGCAAGGAAAGATGATTTAAGTTTATTATTTAGTGCTATAACAAGTTGGTGTCCAGCTGATAATGTGATGTGGAGAAAGAGTGCTGGAGAAGTATTAGTTACCTTATCAAGACATGGTCTTACTACTAACGTTGTCAAATATATTCATGGTTAGTACTCATTATAGCGTTAAGCTGAAAAGTCAAAGAAAGCCTTTGGGATTTACTGCCACATGTATGACAGTTGATCTTATGGGTAAATAACTTTTATTTCTCACAAGGCATTAAAAAGATTAAATGCCTGATTATCTTTTGTGTAACAGCTACTTGATTAAATTGTTTAGACGTACGAATTAGACCACATTATTTTTATTGTTAATGTTTTTCAGAAAAAGGTTGTGTGAGACACTGTACAGAAAATATGCAGAGGGTTCAAGAACTGTCTCCTTTGGAGCTAGTTGAAATGTTTGTCACAGTATTCTGCTTCCTGAAGGATTCCAGTGAAGTATCACAAACACTGATAGATGATTTTAAATCATGTCTTGGATATGTTTTCTTATCAGAATTTCTTCTTAAGTAAGTACCATGTATAAACCGTGATGGGAAATTTGTTTTGACTATTTATTTTTTAATTACATGAGAAGACAGATATTTTGTAAGACAAAGCCTCCTTTTTGTTACAGATTAGAACTAAATGAAGAAGAGGAAGCAGAACAAGCATTAAGAAATTTAGTATTATTGGTAGGCTCATTGACAACTTGTGGTTTTGGTGAACTTAAACCTAATGCTAGTAGTACTGGTTCATTATTCCAAATGCCTGGATTTTGCATTCCCCAACCTGCTGGTAAAGGTAAGTATATAAGATGAAATACATACCGGAACTTTGGTGTTACCAGGTTTAATATTATATGTGTATCATTGTTGTGTTTAGGACAGAAAGATTTTACAACCATGACTTTACCAGTTTAACCTTAAAATTAATGATATGCCTGCATGATTTATAAATTGATTTAATCTTAATATTATAGTAACACCTTTCATTATTATAACTGAAATATGAACAAAATTACTACAATACTTCTTACTTGTTGATAAAAATATAATTGGCTTTTACAATGAGAGATTAGTTTAGTTAAACATACATAATGCAAGAGTAAAATATGTCAATTGCAAGTCTTTCTTTAGGCCTGAAATTTTATCTATATATACTGGATTAGAATCGGATCTGCTGCTCAGTGCTCATTGATGATAAAATAAAAAAATGGTTAATTGAGACTTAAGTAAGACGGAGGCTAGGCCTAAAATTCAATCGCTAAATTTTCTGTTTAGAGCGACTTAATCTGAATGAAATTTTCAGCAAATTCCTTTTACATTATCTAGTTTTTAACTATTATAGTGAGAACTGGCTGCTCTTTATCTAATCTCCCATAATGTATCTTTAATGGTATGTGTTGATTACTATTACCATATATCCCAATAGTTAGAGCAGACATTACCAGAATACAAAATCTATTTTGTAAATTATTTTACACAATAGTTGTACAATTATATTATAGTCTGATTTGTATGTGGGGTTATGTTGTAATACTTATTTTGTTTTATTTGTGTCATATTTGAGTTACTTACTGTCACATTATTTATGCATGAATTGATTTTAACGCATATTGACAGATGTTCAAGTATATTCAAGTGGTAGTTACAGTTGAGTACACATATTTTATGTTTTAATATAAAAACAGCCTACTGGGATGTGGTGCTGGATTAGACACTTGAGTAGTGTGGGGTTCTCTTTAACTTAAATTTCAGATCTGAAATACATAAACATATAAACTGCACTTGCACCTGCATCTCTAATTGCTTCTTTTGATATTTGATTTCTCTCTACGAATCCTTTAGCAATTGCTGGGGTTGATAATATTTCTTCCTATCAATTTGTTTTTGAAAGAACAACAATAATTTATACAGTAGTGAGAATGGCTTATATTAATTATCTAGATAAAGTATTTAATTTAATAGCACTCTAATTTTATTCAATTTGTCTTTTTTAACCATAATGTTAATTTACTATTGTATGCATGTACTTGCAAATTAATGGGGTTTTTTTTTTTCAGGGATATTCATTTGGGTTTTTTTTTATCACAAATAAGATTTACCTAGTTAGTGTTCAGAAAGAGTAACTCCTTTCACACTGAATTTCCATGTCTCATAACATGTTTCTTCACCTCTTAAAATTGTGTAAGACTAGATCAAACACTTACATTCGACCAGGAAAACTCAGTTTTCTAATTTCTAGAACTGGTGAAACAAAATTGGCTGTAACTATAAGTTATTATGTTATTGCTGTCCAGAGTTAGAGTGTTCTACACTACATTGCCTTCTTTTCTGTGCATAATAAATATTGCTTGATTTTCAAAAACTAGATATGCGTGCTTAATTTAAAGTTCTGTCTTCTGTATATAATAAAACTAACAAGCATCTCATCTATGCTATATCTGACTTGTTAACTGAATTGAACACAGTATAATACAATATATATCAACAGCACAATGCAATAAATCTCTAGACATGGGTTTTTTTTGGCCATATTCCATATGGAGGAGTATACTGAGATCACCTGTGGGTTTGCTCAAGATTCGTCTATCACTCCTTACTAAAATATACATGTATACCATCTGTTAGTCTCAAAATGACAAAGTTATTGTCAAGTGGACATTAAACCCCATGTGTCTAACTATAACTATGTATTCTTTATTCAGTTATCAGACAAAATGTCTGCCTTTTATGTACACACAAGGAGGTGTCCTCTCACTGCACATGCATTATACAAGTATAATGAATATTCATGAGTCTGACAGTGGTTGTTGCTTCTTTGGCAGAGTAATATCATGTGACATCCTTGCAGCCACCCATCATTAAAGCTGGTAGTTGCATGTATTTACCAGTGTTTTTAATCTGGCTGAAACGGTTACAGTCTATGATGATTGCATAATATTAAAGTACTCTTAGCTTTTAGAGTAGTCACTGTTGTATTAGTGAATCTTCTCCTATATTCAGCTTTATATTGCATGAAAATAATTTTGAAAACATTTTTTGTTTTAATATGAAATGTATTGTTAGAATTTCATAAAGATTAGATATATTCTAATACAGTGTGCTGCATTTTTCTTTGCGTTTTTGGATGAAAACATTCTTTGTCATCCTATATAGGCAGACTTGGCTTGACAGTGTAATGTTATGTTAAGATATCTCCAATTAAAATGATTTCTTATATTTTAGGTGTCAGCGTTAGGAATATTCATGCTTTTCAAGTTCTTCAATCTGTCTTCTTAAAGGTAATTGGAAATACAACACATTTCATTTTACTTGATTTATATTGTTTTACTTTTCAAACTGGGTGATTAGTTTTATACACTTTTCATACAATGGATACTTTTTAAACATAGGTGTTATTGTCAGGTGATCAGCAGAAAAATTAAGACTTTGCTCAGAAATTAATTAAACATATATCACACTTTGAAAAGTTTGATTAGACATTTCTTGTTTATAAAATGTATAACAAATCTATTTAATGAATTATATGTTGACAAATCAAGATGAATGTTTTTATTTGTAGGCTTCTACTAGTCACCTGTGTAGTACTATATTAGATGTTATTAGTAGTATATATCACCAAGACAACGCTAACTATTTTATCTTAGAATCCCAGCATACATTATCAACATTCATAGAAAAAGCTCATTTAAAACCAGCAGATATACAGGTGAATAAAATTCTTATTAAAGCCACTTATCTTCTTTTGAGGGATATTTAATTCCTTGCCAACTACAATGTTTGGAAAATTGAATAGCTAAAAAAGGAATATTGGTCCAAAATCAATTTTTTGCATTTACAAATATTATGATGAATTGAAATAATCATCAATAGTTGGCATCCTTTTCAAGATATTGTATGGTCAATACAACCCAGGGCCACTTATAATCTTCATTTACATCTTGTGAGGCCCTCTTTTTAATCTGACTTTGTCAAACCCAGGAAATTATCTACCATAATTCTTATCGTGTTTTATAAAATGAATACTACAATTTGAGTTGATTTTAGTGTGGAATAAGGTGTGAACAATTTTATATTTCCTGAAATATGCAAATTATGATCAGCAGCTATCAATTATAAATGTTAATTGAAAATAGGTAGTATATAACTACACTAAGACCGAATTATTCATAGTTTTGATACATTTTTCAATATTTTAAGTCATGTTTTTATATATTTTTTTTTTTTCAGAGCAAGTTGTTTGAACTGATAGAATTTATAGTTATTAACTTGAACTTTGTCCCATGTAAAGAATTAATTAGCTTAAGTATTCTTATTAAATCTCAACAGTAAGTCTGTAGTTTTTTCATTATGAGTGTTGTTTATTTAATAAGAGTTTGTACAGCATTTGCTATTAATATTATATGGTTTCGGGGGGGGGGGGGCTGAATGGTCAGCACGTGCACGCACACTGTATCATAAAGCCAGTCATTGAGTCAACTGGTGTGGTTTCGAATCCCTGGTTGAACGTGACAATTAGGAGGGTGGTCTGTCCGACCTTGTGGGTTTTCTCCAGGTCCTCCGGTTTCCTCCCACTGCTAAAGACCCCTATGTGCAAGCAAATTATTGAAATAAAATTAAAAACCATATGTTAGTCCAGTAATGACCTAGTTTGTGTCGAGTGGACAAGTGGACGTTAAACCCCATTTCTCTCTCTCTCTAAATGTTTTCTAATCATCTAATTTATATCTTTACATTAAAGCTAATCCCAGTATTTTGTAACATGCTGTATTTATATATTTTTGTTTCAGTTCCATATCGTGTAGTATATTATGTATGAAGACATTGTTGCATATATTAAGATACCATAGTGTCTATCGTGATGTGTTCCGTGAAGTAGGAATGTTAGAAGTTATGGTAACTTGTATGCATAGATATGCTGCTTTACTGAAAGATCCACAGTCAGAATCAGGTAAATTTCTTCTTCAGTAGTTTATTTTATGAGTGTTCATGTCTGAAAGTACCTGACAATATGTCAAGCTCTAATGAACTAGTACCTGACATATTAAATTTGTTCCAAAAATGTGTTTAAAATATCAATTAAAAAACTGATGAAAAACGACTTCTACAGAACAAAATCACATGATCTTGAGGCTTTACGTGTATTAGTGTCTGGCAAAGTCTGTGACAGGTGCTTTAATTCCAGGCTTGTTTAAAGTATTTCTGAAAAATTTCTTGTTTGTTTTATATTTGTAACAGAAACTGAAAATATTAGTCAAGAACAACAGGAATTAGGTCATTTAGTAATGGAAGCCCTGGCATTGTTATTGAGTGGTAATAGTAGTAATGCAGGTAATGAGATAAATACTGTTTTTTGTACGTTATAAGTGAATAGGTGGCTAAGCTTGGGGGTTGGGTGTTCGATCACTGCATTTGCTGAGAAAGTTCATCCCGATTTTCCGGCATGTTTTCACTTGTCAGTGATGCAGGACGAAGGGCCTGACAGAACAGCTGTCTAGGTATTTGGATGGGACAAAAAACTGAGGTCCCCTGTACATGTAAAAGATCCCTTGTCGGTTGGAATTCGATATAAGAAGAGTATGCAGTAGTGCCATTGTCCCGGCAAAATTTCCCTTATAGTACACAGTATGGCGTATGCTCGTCTTCATTAGCCCAGTTCAGAGCAGAACAGTAGGACGTTAAACCTTATTTTATTTCACTTTCTGATGATATTTGGAATTTACATAACTATCAACTGTAACAGAAGAAATATACTTTCAGCAAAATTATAGCATGTTTATATTACCCACATGATTTGTTTAACTGTACAGATATATACGAACATAAGATTGTTTGATCATTGCCATCAATATTTTATTTTTGTAAATTTGTTTTGATCAGGTGTTTTTCGCGAGTGTGGTGGAGCAAGATGTGCTCATAATATGGTACCATTTGTTGACTGTCGTCAGATGGCATTGAATATAGTACAACAGTTAGTATTATCACCTGGTGGAGATGATGATATGGGAACGTTATTAGGTTTAATGCCAACAGCTACAGTAACAGATCTAGAATTGAAAACACACATTTTAAAGGTCTGTATTTTATACTGCTAGATGCTGGAAATGGAAAATTGGGGAATTGGGTTTACAGCTTAAGCCTAAACTTAATAATAGATGTTAAAATGTTATCTTTCCGGGAATAATACCACATAATTATAAATTGATACAAATACCATCAAAAGAAAGATGTAGCTGATTGATTCCAGAGGTATACTATTTATAATATTTGTATAGTCAAGATCAAAAAGTGACTTCCTTCGCTTTATAGGCTTTATAGGTGAATAAACTAATTATTTGATATTTTGCTTGTTTAATTCCAGTCTCTATTGAATGTATTAAGAGAAAGTCACAGAACCAGAACAGTGTTTCGTAAAGTTGGCGGCTTTGTGTATGTTATGTCAGTTCTTGTTTCTATGGAAGGTTGTCTGGCTGATCCACCTAAAAGTCCTTGGGATAAAGGTAAGTTATTTTTATTCTATTATCCATCAACAATTTCTTAGGAAAGTTCTTTTGATTGCATATCGCAGAGTGAGTTACAATGCTATCTATACATGTCCTAAAAAAAAAAATCTTTGATGGATAGCTTAATAGGGTATAAAATGGAACCCTAACAAATTTCATAATCTCAGATCATACATTTTGAACTCCTTCTGAGCCATTGACTTTTGAAGTTTGTTAACCACAATAGAGCAAAATTCTGCATGGTATTTTTAAACATGTCGTGAGATTGTTCGCTTAATTTTCTGAATAGTTCTTTTTAAAATTATTGAGATAGTTCATTGGGGCATATAGTTTCTGTAGGATTTGTTGACAATGATTTTACAACAACAATTTAAAAGCATCATGTATACATTCATGTAATTGGTTGGTTTATTTCAGTACCAAGAAAGGATATTCTACAAATGTTGAGAACAGTATTTAGTACTTTAACAGTAGCAATGAGATATGAACCAGCTAATGCTAAATTTTTTGCATCAGAGGTAGAAAAAATAATTATATCTGCATGACAATCATAATTTTGCTCCTTTGTTTTCTATAAATTTTGTACAATTTCAATTGTTATCTTTTTCACAGAGAAAATGAATGTAATTGGTTTTGATTAATATTATATTATTGTCAGATTCAGTTTAATTTACTGGCTGGTTCGTTTTGAAATGGATTATGAACCCTGCTCTATAGTCAAATAATTTTTTAACCTCGTCTACCAGTGAACATCTGTAAAGCAGTAATGTTAACCTCTTTAATCTCCAGGAACGAATTTAGTTGTTTTATTTTTTTCACAAATCAGTTTTTATTTGATTTGTCTGTAAACAGGTACGATATGATAGTTTAACAGAAGCTGTAAGGTTATTAGGATGTTTTTCAAGTTCTATTGACATACAGACAGACTCGGAAGCTGCCACACCTAGTGAAAATGTTGATTTATTTCAACAGTTATTCCTACAATCAAAGGAAGACAAGTAAGCCTTTTATTCAATGTTAATACCTTTGAAGGTATTTGAATAGATTGAAAACTTATTATGTTGGATGAATAAGGCATTGTTTGGAAGGGGTGAAAAAGCAATAGATCCGTGTACACATTGACATGCAAATAAAACATGAACATATGTTGATGCCCTATGTTAGTCTTTATGTATGTATTCCAAGTACATATGGTCACTAAGTCATGGAAGTTATGTATTACAAAAATGTACAATTATAATGATAGTAAATAATAATGAAATGAATGAGGGTCATTCCATGTCAAGTGGGTCAATTTTCAGAAATTTGGGAAAATCTAGAAACTGTCCAAAATATGTGGTCTGTAGCATGAAAATTGACTGAGATACGGGCATTTAAGTTTCATGAGTTACCAATAAGTTTTCGAAACAAAATATATATCACTAATTTACTTGAGTTTCAGATATCTTGATTTTACCTTTATAGTAAAGATATACCGCTCAAATTTGGTAGTCTTGGAGAACTTTGTGTGTAGATTATGAATCTGCAATCAGATGACCGGTGAGTTGTAGGGTTCGCATGCTACTTGGTCACGAAAATGACAAAAATTTGGTTCAGTTGTATATTGTCTGGATTTTGAAGTGCTCCAGGTGCTACAAAGTAATAGATATAGACCCAAATATTGGTATATCCAGAGATTGCCAGTAGTACTACATACGAAACGAATGAAAATGCACCAGTCTTGAATAGATTCCCAGAAAATTGACCGCGAAAATGGTTTCTGACACAAATTTTCGAAAATTGTCTCATATTTTCATGCCGATATAACCCGGTAGATGAGCACCTAAAAATCTGATTATAGTTTGTAAATATAGTTTGTGCTTATGTTTTCAACATATGTAAAAGCCATTCTTGTCCCGGGCCATTTTGATATTTTTTCAATGTTTTGAAAATCCGTGATTTGGGTCATTACATGTCAATTATCACCCAACGAGGTAAACAGTACCCGATTCGATTTTGCCGAATTTTATTTTATATTTCTTTTAGGGCTGAAAAAGCTTATATTCCTAATTTTAACTTTGTCCGACTAACAGTTCCTAAGGTACTGTCCACCAAATTTTGGAGATTTTCAGCTAAAATGGGTTTCATCGACATTATTCAAATGACCATAACCCAGTAACCAATAGGTTAAAATTGCTGGAATAAGTGTTTTTGGAATGGGAAAGATAATGACGTGCTGTTTGAATCATAGATATCCTTCTTTAGGAAAGTCTGCTGAAGGTTACTATGTATCCTCAGAGCTTATCCATGAAGACAATCCTGCTTTAAGTGTAAAGACACTGATTTTCAGTCTCGCGTGTGAATATTTAACTTGATTTTACATGCTTATATAAAAGATATTATACCTCCAGTTGTTTAACAGTGCGTAGAAAACATGTTGAGCTAAACTTTTCATCCCAAGGTCACATGGTCTATAAGGTCAAATTCAAATTCAAAAGGTCTTCACTCTTTTAAAACACACCCGGATGTCAAAAATAAGTGTAGATTTAAAATTCTTGTTGAATTCCCATCCCTGGAAGACATATTCCAGCAATTTTGACCAATCAGTTACTGGGTATGGTCATTTGAATAATGGCAGCCACGCCCACTTTTGCCGAAATCCCCCAAATTTGGTGGACCGTATCTCAGGAACTGTTGGTCGGATCAAGCTAAAATTGGGAATATTAGCTTTTTCAGCCCAAATAAATGTCTAAACCAAATTTCAGCAAAATCGAAGGTGATTCGGTTTAAGTCATTGGGTGATAATTGACAAGGAATGGCCCATAACACAGATTTTGAAAAAATCTTAAAAATATTGAGATGACATGGGACAAGAATGGTTTTAACATATATTAGAGACATTAGTACAAACTATAATTTCACCAAGTTTCAGATTTTTAGGTGCCCATCAAACAGGGTTCAATCGGCTCCAAAATACGATTGTTGACATAGATTAACACAAAACACAGATTTTCAAAAAATTGAAAAAATATCAAAATGGCCCGGGACAAGAATGGCTTTTACATATGTTGAAAACATAAGCACAAACTATATTTACAAACTATAATCAGATTTTTAGGTGCTCATCTACCGGGTTATATCGGCTGGAAAATATGAGACAATTTTCGAAAATTTGTGTCTGAAACCATATTCGCTATCAATTTTTGGGGAATCAATTCAAGACTGATGCGTTTCAATGCGTTTCTTATGTAGTACTACTGGCAATCTCTGGATATACCAATATTTGGGTCTATATCTATTACTTTGTAGCACCTGGAGCTCTACAAAATCCAGACAATATACAATTGCACCAAATTTTTGTCAGTTTTCATGGCTAAGTAGCATGCGAACCCTACAACTCACCAGTCATCTGATTGCAGATTCATAATCTACACACAAAGTTCTCCAAGACTACCAAATTTGAGCGGTATATCTTCACTATAAAGGAAAAATCAAGATATCTGAAACTCAAGTAAATTAGTGATACATATTTTGTTTCGAAAACTTATTAGTCACTCATGAAACATAAATGCCCGTATCTCAGTCAATTTTCATGCTACACTCCACATATTTTGCACAGTTTCTAGATTTTAGATGTACAATAACATATATTTTTTCCAGATTTTTTCGAGGGGGTCAATTTCCCACCACTGGCCCACTTGACATGGAATGACCCATGAGGCATAGTGTTGAATTAACTTTAAACCCATTCCTTTCATCTTTTCAGCTGTGATATTGATTTATCTTTTCAGAATTCAAAAACCCATTCCAGTAATTTTGATGTCTGCCTGTCAAATGTTTCGATATCTTTATGATATGGCTCTTGATGCTTTTGACAGGTATGTTTATTATCTGTTTATCGATTTCTCAAAACCATTAATTGTATTATATTTATTTTTAGAATTACATTGCAATCAGTCAGAGATTTTAATATGATATTTCTTTTTTAGGCCCCCGTGTAATTATGCTAAAGTTGACTCTCCACTTTTGAAAAAACATATGTCTGTGATAGAAGAACCTTCAACCAATCAAATAATAGTAAAACCAAAGAGAGGTAGTACAGGAAGTATGGGGATAAATCTAAGTGGTTTATCTGATCCTGTTATTGTCCATGCTGGAGCCATTTTATCCATATTTCATCTATTACCAGCTCTAGAACATGATGTCAAAAAACTGGTAAGTAACTCTCTCTATTATGGTGTTATTATTACTGGTTGTTAAGTTTTATCATTTGTTGTTAGGATTGAATCATTGCAGTGGAAATATAAAGGTACTTAATGACTTTTGGTTCGCTAACCTCAAGGCTCTGTGTTCGATCCCTGCATTGTTTAGGATTTTCCGGCTTGGTTCCCCTTTGTCAGTGGTGCAGAACGGTGGGTGTGGCAAAGAACAGCTTATAGTCGTTCTGATGGGATGAGGTATTGTGTACACCTCAGCATGCACATAAAAAGACCCTTTCACAGTTGAAATTTAATGTAAGAGTAGGACGTAGCACCGATTTCCTGTCAAAAGTTGTCCCATAGAACACAGTGTATAATATATCTCCCATTAATCCAGAGCAGAACAGCAGGACATTAACCCCATTTCATTTCATTCTGACTGCCTACTATTCATTAAAGGTGGGTATGCAAAAAGATATGTTCTAGTTTGCAAGTGAACATAAAAACTCCTGTGTTATTGAATATGGATAAATCTGTTAAATACCGAATACTCTATTATATATGTAATAATAAGAAGCAGATGAGATTACATCATTTCTTATAATTAGACTTTATGGTCACAAATATAGTTTATTTGCTAATAATTGTATTTAATTCTTTATTATTCCAGGAAGCATTAAATTTGAAATATTGTATATCTGATATATTGAGATCTTTACTAAGAATTGAACGCAATCAACAAATAATGTGTGATGCAGGTTTTCCACATGAATTATTGAGTCATGGTAGTGTAGCATTAGCAGATGAATCATTTCCATTACATCCACCATTACAGTTTATGTTTGAAAGACTGGCCTCACAATCACTTACACCACGAGATTTAAGGTAAATATATATTGTATTTAGATGGCTTACTCCTCGACCTTGATATTTTCATATGGTTGTACATTGCCTTCAACCCTTTTTCCACTCATCCCATGTGTTTAGATTGGCCATGTACATCATAATTTTCGAGTTTTTGATAAAAAAAAATAACTGTACATGCATTACTTCAGTTTTATTATATCATAACATTGTATCGTTTGGCGGATGGTATACATATGTTTGTTTACTGGCAACCAACTCATTCCTCTGAGATTTGAGATAAATAGATCATAGTTGAAACACTGTGCTGCAGAATTAATTGGACTTGCACGTTTGATTTCTCCTGAACATTAAAATGGAATTCTAGAATTAATTTTGGTAAATGTATTGTCTTTTGTAGAGATTTTTTAAGGTTGGGTTCACCATTAAGTTGTAGACCTGTAGAAGATTTCCAGGCAGGAGCAGCTCATGGAACTTGGAATGATCCAGATCTTATTTCAACCTCGGTAGGCATTGAAGAAAAAACATCGACTATGGAAATAGAGAAGAAATTGAAGTCTGCTGGAGGAACTGTTCCACTAACAAGAGTAAAGTGTCTTGTATCCATGACAACACCAAGGGATGCTAGAATGCACGGAGCAGCAGTGACACCAGCATTTGTAGAATTTGATATGAGTGCTGAAGGTTTTGCTTGCTTATATTTACCTAGTGTGGCACCTCAAGGTCCCCCTACTCCATCTGTTGTAGGGGGAGTTGTAGGAACATCTGATCCTGTTGTATATGGTGGTGTAGGAACAGGTAACACATTAATTCAAAATCTTAACTATTTAATTACACTATGAAAAGTTGAATATGAATAAAAACACAGCTTGGAAAACTATATAGAAGGGAGGATGTGATGAGATATAATTACTATATGACAATGTCTTGTGTCAATCTAATAATCTAATCTGGGTTGCATGCAGCTGATTCCAATTTCTTTAAAGGTAAAAAAAAATGGAAACAAGTGTGTAAAAGTGGGATAGGCTGAATAAAATGCATGTTAAGTAAATATCATTAGATAAACTCTATTTGGTAATAAAATTAGATTAATTGAAACTTTGTACATGTATATTATCACATAACATGATTGTAATACATGTAATATTGTATATTTTTGTGATTAGGGGAGAGAGTATTTCCACCACCATCTGGTCTCACCTATTCATCATGGTTCTGTGTAGATAAATTCAGTAATGCTGCTTTAGACGCCCACCCTGTTCGTCTACTGACAGTTGTTCGTAATATACAGGGTAGAGACGAGAATCTCATCTGTTTAAGTGTATACCTTACTTCTAAAGACAATGCTCTAATAGTCTCCACTCAGGAAACTTACATGCCAAGCTCAGGTAATTATTGTTTGTGTTTCTTACAAGCATCAAAGTGTGTATTTTAAACATTTTGTTTATCTATTGCTCTATAAGTTTTAAATTTATCCATATTAATGTGGGGGGTTGGATGGCCGAATGGTTAGCATGCGCACGCTGTATCATACGGCCTGCCATTGAGTCAACTGGCTTGGTTTCAAATCCCCGGTTGTACGAGGCAAGGAGTAGGGTCGCCTGTCCAACCTCGTGGGTTTTCTCCGGGTACTCTGGTTTCCTCCCACTGCTAAAGACCCCTACGCCCAAGCAAATTATTGAAATAAAATTAAACTCGAAATGACCTAGTTTGTGTCGAGTGGACGTTTAACCCCATTTCTCTCTCTCTCCCATATTAATGTGGTAGTTATTGTACATGTTAGATGTTAAGTAATGATAAATTCTTCAATAAAACATGCTTATCAAATTTTCAAAGTGTGCTCAAAATCTATACAAATGATATTTTAGATATTTGGAGAAAATTGTCAGTCATATTACAATATATATATTATTCACCCACATGTAATGTTGTTGTAACCAGTGTCCGACTCTCAAGTGTCTGTGCACATTTTATTGAGACTACACTACAGGCTAGAGTACTTGTCAGATTGCATTGTTGTTCCATACATCCACTATGTTTTAGATATCCTTAATTTATTAATACCATGTTTTATATTGGTGAATATTATGCCCTACAGTACCTGTATGATGGATTGTAAGTTGATTTTTTCTTTTACAGTAAGTGGAACTGAACAAGAACAAGAACCGGTGTTAAATGATAATACAGTTCGTTTCTGGTATCCTGAATTAACCCAGGAGGGACAGTGGCATCATCTAGTTATAGTCTTTCATAGAGCTGGTATCATGAAGAACAGTAATGTTAGTTTATTTGTTGACGGAGAACACATCAATACTCAAAAGGTAATCTTATTTCATAGCTCACTATCAATATGTATGAAAACTGATAAGCTCTTGTCTTTGTACAGTTGTTTGAAACAGATCATTGTGAACATGGTAATCTGATTATGCAAACATGTTGATGTGTCTTGAGTTCTATATATCAAATATTAATTATAATAGTGGGAATAATAAATTCACCTATTCCACTTTGAAAATATAGCCCTTGTAATGGGGTCAATAAGTGCACCAAAAAGAGGTTATTTGGATTTATTAACCGTTTAAATATTATTCCTGAATTATCCAATTTCTGACTATGGCAGTCTTAGTAAAGTAATTAATATCCCAATTGTGAAAGTAATATGTTAGTAAGCATAATATTGATTTCTTTTCTGTCTTTTTACTTTATAGTTGCATTATATGTCACCTAATCTTGGTGGTGGAGGAACAGCTAGCCCCACTGCCTTTACCTCAGTATTTTGTTATATTGGTACACCACCACAGTTACGCCGTCAATCACGGGTAACATGGAGACAGGGACCATGTCATTTATTGGAGGATATTGTCTCTACTAATACCATACAGAACATATATAATCTAGGTCCTACATATATAGGAAGCTTCCAAGCTGCTCTCATGGGTTGGTATATTATTGTATGCTTATAAAATATCTGTATAGTATTATTTAGAATGTTTGATTTTTTAGTCTTTAGAAGGTTTTGTCTGAGGTTATCCATCTGTAGTTTTAATACCAATAGAATAGTAGTATAAAATATCTATAGCACACAGAATTGATGGTTTAAATCTGCTGATTATCATGTGAGGGATTGAGTAAACCCTTGCAAATTATAATATTATGCAAGTTGGATCTCAAAAAGCAGTATCAATCCCAAACTGGTTCTGTTCCACTAAATATTTACAATAGCATGATGAATTGATATGAATCAGCCAGCGTCACCAAAAGACTTTTGTGCAATCTTTTGATGGGACTTTTTTTAAAAAATCAGATTGAATCCAAGCATTAAACCCCATTTCATTTCATTGTCGTTAAAGTTAAATTGACTGTTCTTTTGAATCTTCTGTGATCATTTAGTTAATATACACTGTGTTTGTAGCTGTTCATGGCAATTTTTGTATTATTTGATTATCTTACAGAGAGCAATGAAGTCTCAAACCCATTTATTGCTGAAGAGAAAGTGATGTTTGGGGTACATGCTCATGCTCTGTCACAAATGACAGTTGCAAAAATCAGAAAAGTTTACAATAAAGTTGACAGCAAATCCATTGCCAAACAGGTATAATAGTTTTATCTTCCTAAATTTCCTGTTATTTCTATAAAACAAATAGACGCCATAGATGTACATGTATATATATATATATATATCTCTGATTTGGTCCGTGGTCTAATTTGAAATTTGCTGCTATATAACTTTATAGGCAAATCAAAAATTAAAATTTTTGTTTACCAACTGGGTAAGATTTCCAAAATGCTACTGCCTCTTCAATTGTAATTGATAGTCACCTTTATTTTATTATACAGCTTGCCATGTCAGCACACGAAAATGCTACACCAATAAGATTATTACATAATTCAGCTGGTCATCTTGCTGGACCTGCCAGAAGTCTTGGTGCAATATTAATGGGATATTTAGGTAAGATTATATTTACCCACTTATATTTATACTGACACCTGAAAATGTACATAGGTCTGTGAAAATTCACTTATATCTGATAACAACTTGAGAATTATAATATTAAAACACTCATTAATTTGTGTAAAGGCCAGACAAAACATAAGTAGGCCTATTTCTTTTAGCAGCTAAAATTGATTATTAGTCTGTGCAGCACCTAATGTTATTCCCAAAAAGACTGAATAAACGATACTAGTGGCGTTCAATCTCTTTCGCATCATTCTTCCCTTTTTGGCCAAATTATTTATGTTTTATTTTAGGTGTACGTACGTTTTGTCCACGACCTGTTGCTAAAATGTTAGATAATGTTGGAGGTACAGCAGCTGTTTTAGGTTTAATAGCTATGGCTAAAGATGTAGAAGGTTTATATGCTGCTGTAAAAACATTAGTATGTGTTGTTAATAGTAGTCGATCAGCAAGATGGGATATGGATAGAATACGAGGCTATCAGGTAATAAAATTCATTATTCTATTTCCAGACTTGAGCATTGTACTAGAATGTTTTCGTCATTATTCTATCAGCACTTTTACTTTAGCATTATTTATAGAAAAAATGTTTATTAACTTTGTTTTAGTGTTAGTAAATTAGTTTCTGTCTTTGTGATAGTTATCTTAGATATGATGTAGTCATTTACTGATTTATTTGTTTATTTTTCAGATGCTTGCCATGTTATACAAGAAGAAACGTAATTTATTAAACAGTCATATCTTACATTTGACATTCTCATTGGTTGGTACATTAGATAGTGGTAGAGAATCAGCTATGATACCTAATAGAGTAGCATTTGAAGATCTTCTATGTGATTTAGAGGTAAAAAGCTTTTCTGATATGCGTATATGAAAAAATGATGAAATAATTATTTTGCCTAGAATTGCAAAGTACAATGTATTAACTGACAATGTTTATTAAGATGTTTATCTGTCTATTAAAGGTATGGCATGAAGCTCCTGGCGATTTGCAGAAGTCTTTATATGAACATTTCAATGAATTACTCACTGATTCAGCGTAAGTATAATTACATGTATTATGTGGACAGAATAACTCCACTTTTCTAAAAATCATACAATTGGCTAGTCTCTTATCACTTGACTAGCCACATTATGGGGATGCTCAATTGTCAGTCCGGAACCAAATAGGATCTGTGTTTTAATCAGATTGAATTTTAGTGGCCTAAAGAAGATTTGAATTGTATTGAGTATATATTACAACATACCATTATTTCTATTTGATTTATACACATGAATCATATTTTTATGTTTTCAGTGATGCTAAAGCTAACAGTATGATGATGAGAGATATAGGTCTTGTGTCTGGTTTACTTCATGTATTAAAAGATGTTAATTTATCTGTTCACACAACACGTACTATATGTAATGTTATTGGGGAATTACTACTAAGTACACCTGATCATCAGTCCTTACTCCGGTAAGTAGTGTTTAATATAACTTCACTATCCGCTGGATATAGAAATATTTCCTCATTCATGTTTGTTGACCATTCTTTAGGTTGAGGTTGTCAGTAAAATGTTGATGAAAACAAGACAGATAATGTTCTAGTGTAATAAACATGTTAATATGTCTATCAGTCGTCATTATAAATGATAATAACCAATTATTTTTATATCCAGGTTTGGACAGTTTTTAGTATCAACGATTCCACCACTATCAACAAATGAAAAAGATGTAGACTTACATCAAGACAAAACCCCAGACAATGCTGAAGGTAGAAACTTATAAACTTCTTTTCAAATGGTGTTCATAATAATTACTTCAAATTACAACTGTTCTCTTGTCGGTAGTTCTTTTTAAAACCAGGAACTGATTCTATGCACTTGACACTTGGTAATCTTCTAATTCAATTTCTTCATAGAGCAATGCTCTTTAAGATAAAGCCTCAGGTTTTGTAACTTCGAGTACGATTGACATAAAACTTGTCATGCTTGTTCTTTGGACAATTGCACGTCGATTGACAGAATTTGGTTTTTATTATGACATAACAGTTCCAAGATGGCTATGACCTCATGGTTGGTTCTTGGTTAATATAGTAAACTTGTTTTATTCTCTAAATGAATAGTCGATTCCTGTATATTGTTGAATATTGAATTAAGAAATATATTTGTATTGTTTTATAGAAATGAGTATAATACAGAATGTGAAACTAAGAAACACTCTACTAGAAGTGACATTGAGACTTATATTATTACCAGGCTCTAATAATCTGAATCAACAGTAAGTGGTGGATAAGTTTAAACATATAATCTATTTTCAAGGAATAGATCATGTAATAGGACTCAAACTATAGTCAATAACTATCTAAATTTCACGTTTCATTTCCACTCCTGTGTTTGTCTATATAAGAATAGCTCGTATATCAATGATTTTATGCGATAAAACAACTTTACCCTCCAATAAATGTATGGTGATATGAAGGCAGCTTCATTACAGGGTGTAGAAGGCTTTGGTCAACTGTAGTTTGTGTTACTATTTCGCCGTATTATCTTTACATAAACTAGAGCAAGTCCTTGTAATATTGATGTTTATATTGTAGAATGTGTGAAGATATACAGAAAACTCTAGGATTTGATTGGTTGATGTTATTTATGCAAGAGAATTTACATCAGAGTACAGTGGTGTTAGCTTTACGAACCCTAATCACCATGTTCCGTAATGCTAATAATATACAAAGATTCCGTGAAGGAAGTTTCGGGGGAGGATGGTTAGGAGACACTGAAAATGTTTTCAAGAACCAAATGGCAGCCATGCTTGGTTAGTAGTATTATATTTCTGTCATGATTATAGTTTTTTTAAGTACAATTACAAGCTCTACAATAAGAAAATCAAAAGTTTTGTTAATTACTTGAAGTAAGCTGTCCATACAATGGCTAGTTTTTTGCCGAAAGCCATTAATGAGTTTAACTATATTGATTTTGATAAGAGGAAACTATGACCTAGCATTACATGTTGAATCTTTCACTGAAATGCCAGCAATTGAGTTTAATAATGCTTCATTATAGGGTTTAACCTTGGAGCGTCTGCTAAAGGCCATGATAGAGAGGCTAATACAGAAGTAAGCCATATACCTGGATTTCAAGTATTACAATGGACTCTACCGAAACATAATGATATAGCTGCTGTATATTTTCTCTTAATGGCATTATTATTAGGACAGCACGGTAAAGATTTACCTACAGATGTTGAGGTAAGTGTTGAAGGCTATCTTTTCAGATTTTAGTAAATTTTCATGACCCCCTTCTGTCCATCCAAAGATCTGTTTCTGCAATTTATTCAATTGGCTGTGTTATAAATTTGACTTCAGTCAGGTTATACACAGATCAATGGAGGGTGTCGACTCACAATTCGGAATAGTTGTATTTTCATAGCATGTTTAATACTACACAATTAAGAAAACGAAAAATTGAATGTTGTAAAATAAAAATTATATGGAATATAAAATTATAAAACATTGTATTAAAAATCTAATTTTCTCAGAATGGTGATGTTTTAAACTTTAAAACCTTCTCTGTAAATTTTGTATTTTTAGATCTATGTCTGGTATATATAAATGATTTATTTTTATATATTTTAGTTAAGTCTTGATGCTGTATGGACAGTTATATTTGGTGTACCAGCTAGTAAACCTGTATCTCTTTTAGCTAAAGAAAGAGTAGAATTATGTTCAGATGCTGCTATAGTTATATTGTCTATGATCAGAAACGCAGTAAATGAGGTAAATTATTCTTGTATTCTTGTCTTTTGATGATGTATTTGCTATTTGCATATTTTACTAGTTTAAACTTATTTTATTGCATCGACATTTCAATGTACAATACGATGGGGTCAGACAAAAGTTTTAACCGCTGATTAACATGTTGCTGTACTGTTTGGAATTCATTACTTTTTACAGATTGAGTTATTGCTATACAATCATCCCTCATATTGTCATCATTTCACTGTATCTTCTTCAGGATATTAATAATGAAAGATCAAAGGAGTATCCTGTCATACTATTACAATTTCTGCTATTTTTATATCATAACCAAGCTGAATTTCTTACATTATGTACAACATCAGATTTTATCATGGCACTAACAGCAACATTATTTCCTCACCCTGCACCAGATATAGACAGTGATATTACTACACCAATAGAGGAATTTAAGGTACAGTATTAACTTTTACATATATTTTAAATATACTAGAATATTGAATGACTGAATGTGCAACAATACATTCTTATACACCCACATTTTCATGTGGACGTATTATATAATTGCCCTTGTCCGTTCACATTTTTATGCAATTTTGGTGAAACTTTAAATATAGGTTTGTTTCTCAAATATCCCGGTTCCTATCAATATTGGACCGTTGTTTCATGGATTATTGCCCTTGATTATACAAAAAATCGTGTTATAGCTTGTGAACCCACTAAGTTTATAACCCAAAGATCTTGGTCCACAACTTTGGTATTAACTATAATTGTGGTGTAACGGTGATATATTTGAACATGATTTTTCATACAATACAGGGCCATATTCAGGGAAGATGTTTATCAGATATGATTATATGGTGTTGTATCTTTATGGATCATGGCCCTTGTTGTATGAAAAATCTTGTTTTTAGCTTGTTCTCTGTCCATCGCTTGTAAAATGTGGGTGTAGTTTGCATGGTAATCGCTTGTTTTAAAAAAGATTTAATATAGATGTTCAATGTTTCCTTTTATAAATATTCTGTATATGATTATTTATATTTATTTTTAGCCGTTTCCCGATTCAGATGCGATTGTTATGGTGAAGCCACCAGATACACATGTGGACAGTATGTATTTATGTGAAATATACTATAAAATAACAGTAGTAGTTTTAATATCTTCCATGTACTTGATGCTTTTTTGTTGTATATCTGCCAAAGTTGCAGTGAGTCTAAGCAAGTCAGAATATTATTTTGCCACTAAATGTTTATAATACACCACACTTTGGTATTTACCATATTCTCAAATCGCTTACTGTAAACAAAATTTGTTTTTGTTGCCAACTAATTTATGAATAGAGTTTACAAACTTGTAATATTCAGTAATTTTACAGTATAGATGACCATAATATAATATGTTTTCAGTATATGCAAGAGTTTTAACCTGGATGTTTTTCTTCATCAATAAATAATAATATCGATAATATTGAGTTCTGTTTATTATTTTAGGTATTCTGCATGGTCATCCAGCTCGTAAATTCATCATAGATTTCCTGAGAACAATTGTAATCGACAGTTTCTCGACAAAATCTACAACAGTTATTGACTTAATGTTAGATGTAAGTAAAATATTAGTCTCATGTTCCATATATGATTTACTTAATAGGTTTATTTTACCATCCCATTTTGTACACAAGGTTTATACTGATGTTGTAGGATCTTGGTGTTAAATGTATGGATTTAGCTGACAATTTTGATTATTGATACATGTTCTTTTTGAATGATTCTAGGGTTACCCAGAACATGCCAGTAGAGCACAACAAAAACAGTTTCAGACAGAAATGTTAAAGATATTAATGGAACATCTTTTAGCTGCAGATGTATTGCTAGGTGATCAAGCAGCATTACCTATTACTGGGAATAGCTACAGTAATATGGCTAATAATGTCTTCTACTTTGCTAGTAGAGTTGTTGATAAATTGTGGCAAGGTAGGCAAACCGTATTTAACTTCATTTATTCACATACAGTAGAACTTGC
This sequence comes from Patella ulyssiponensis, assembly GCA_963678685.1. Classification (NCBI taxonomy): domain Eukaryota; kingdom Metazoa; phylum Mollusca; class Gastropoda; family Patellidae; genus Patella; species Patella ulyssiponensis. Next base: position 79,013,976 of record OY783226.1, on the reverse strand, counting down.
TCGGGCGTGCACTCCTAATCAGCGAACACTTGCTTCAACGAGCACCAAAAAATCCCCCCGAGCGATTTTTAAGTAATTTAACCTCTACTAAACACGCACCTGTTCAACGCGTGCAACGGGCACCACGATTAATTCCCTCCGTAAAAATTCTATTGTTTCAACGGTCACTCCTCTAACAAAACATCGCCCATTCAACAGCCATTGTCGTTCTTTCTTTGCAACACTCCCGCTAATCCCGTGAGTAGTAGTTAATTAACTGGACCCCCACTGATCAGGTAAAAAGAAATGTAAAAATAACAATCAACCCGGGATTATCTGTTTATTAATCTTTTGTTTTATTGTTTTCACGCGTAACGACACATTATTTGATACTGATTGAATAAAATGAAAGTACCAAGTACCAAGTATCTCTTTTCCATTGCAACTTTGTTGTTAAACAGACGTTTTAGCGCCCCCTATAATATTACATACAGAGTTACACCCCCTGTGTATCGGTGATCAAATAAGCGATGGATTTTTGTTCATGTGCTTTTTTGATAATATAAAATTAATTCATCGATTTGCTTCACAAAAATGGATAAACATCGAATGCATCACAATGGTAGACAATAGTATCGAAGGTTGGTACAAAATGACAAGTTTACAGAAGTTATGTTCGAGATTTGAGTAAAGTATTTTCGTTCGGCGCAAGATTCAGCGATGGTCAAATTTATCGATGCAAGTATTGATGTTCGCTCCCAATGCATCCAAGCGTAATTAATTTATGTCAGCACAAAAAGCACCAAGATTTTATTAAGTGGTCGCGTAATCGCTAAAATAGTTGGGGTGGGAATTACTCAAATTCACAGCATTTTGAAACGCTTTTAGACGCTATGATGAAAGTAAAAGAAATATTGGGGGCCAGAGATCCAGTATTACTAAACAAACATGTATACGCGACTACTTTGAATTTACAACTAGATAAAAAGTACATGTATTGTTATTGTTATACTATGTGAATGAAAAAATATATGCAATCTATATCTTAATTTTTTGTGGTAGGGGTTGGGGCAATATTGGATACCTCTAGTCAAAGGGCACCTCCATTAAGCAAGCATTTTTATACGCCCACATTTTCATGTGGACGTATTATGTCGTCGCCCCTGTCCGTCCGGACGTCCGGACGTCCGTCCGTCCGTCCGTCCGTCCGTCTGTCTGTCTGTCCGTCCGTCCACAATTTGTTTGTGGACTCTCTAGAGGTCACAATTCTTATCCGATTTTGACGAAACTTGAAATATAGGTTTATCCCCATAAGATCTCGGCTGCTTTCGATATTGGCATGTATCGGATGGAAACTTCATGGATTATGGCCCCTGATTGTACGAAATATCATGTTTTTAGCTTGTGGACCCTATAGAGGTCACAATTTTGAACCGATTTTGATGAAACCTGACATGCATGTATATAACCCCAAGATCTTGGTTCCTTTCGATATTTGCGCCCATCGGATCGTAACTTCCTGAATTATGGCCCCTGATTGTCCGAAAAATCGCCCTTTTTAGCTTGTGGTCCGTCTGGAGGTCAAAATTATTATCCGATTTAAAAAACCGTTCGAGTATATCACCGTTACATGGTAATGAAGGATGAGTTCAAATTTCGTGAAAATCGGACCAAAATTGACATACAAAATGGCCGTCGTTTGTACGCGAATAGTGTGAAAATATGTTATTTCAAGGTTGTGGACCCTATAGAGGTCACAATTTTGAACCGATTGTGATGAAACTTGACATGCATGTTTATAACCCCAAGATCTTGGTTCCTTTCGATATTTGCGGCCATCGGATCGTAACTTCCTGAATTATGGCCCCTGATTGTCCGAAAAATCGCCCTTTTTAGCTTGAGGTCCCTCTGCGGTCAGAATTATTATCCGATTTAAAAAAACGTTTGATAATATCACCGTTACATGGTAATGAAGGTTGAGTTCGAATTTCGTGAAAATCGGACCAAAATTGACATACAAAATGGCCGCCGTTTATACGCGAATAGTGTGAAAATATGTTATTTCAAGGTTGTGGACCCTATAGAGGTCACAATTTTGAACCGATTGTGATGAAACTTGCCATGTATGTTTATAAGCAAAAGATCTTGGTTCCTTTCTATATTTGCGGCCATCGGATCGTAACTTCCTGAATTATGGCCCGATTGTCCGAAAAATCGCCCTTTTTAGCTTGAGGTCCCTCTGGAGGTCAAAATTATTATCCGATTTAAAAAACCGTTTGATAATATCACCGTTACATGGTAATGAAGGTTGAGTTCGAATTTCGTGAAAATCGAACCAAAATTGACATACAAAATGGCCGCCGTTTATACGCGAATAGTGTGAAAATATGTTATTTCAAGGTTGTGGACCCTATAGAGGTCACAATTTTGAACCGATTGTGATGAAACTTGCCATGTATGTTTATAAGCTAAAGATCTTGGTTCCTTTCTATATTTGCGGCCATCGGATTGTAACTTCCTGAATTATGGCCCCTGATTGTCCGAAAAATCGCCCTTTTTAGCTTGTGGTCGCTCTGGAGGTCAAAATTATCATCCGATTTACAAATTCGTTTTATTATATCACCGTTACATGGTAATGAAGGTTGAGTTCAAATTTTGTGTAAATCGGACCCAAATGGACAGACAAAATGGCCCCTGTTTGTACGCGATCAGTGTGAAAATATGTTATATCAAGGTTGTGGACCCCATAGAGGTCACAATTTTGAACCGATTTTGATGAAACTTGACATGCATGTTTATAACCCGAAGATCTTGGTTCCTTTCGATATTTGCGCCCATTGGTTCGTAACTTCCTGAATTATGGCCCCTGATTGTACGAAAAATCACCCTTTTTAGCTTGTGGTCCCACTGGAGGTCAAAATTATTATCTGATTTTAAAAAACGTTTGAGTATATCACCGTTACATGGTAATGAAGATTGAGGTAAAATTTTGTGAAAATCGGACCAAAATTGACAGACAAAATGGCCGCCGTTTGAACGCGATTAGTGTGAAAATATGTTATATCAAGATTGTGGACCCTATAGAGGTCACAATTTTGAACCGATTTTGATGAAACTTGACATGCATGGTTATAACCCAAAGATCTTGGTTCCTTTCGATATTTGCGTCCATTGGATCGTAACTTCCTGAATTATGGCCCCTGATTGTCCGAAAAATGACCTTTTTTTTAGCTTGTGGTCCCTCTGCGGTCAGAATTATTATCCCATTTAAAAAAACGTTTGATTGTATCACCGTTACATCGTAATGAAGGTTGAGGTCGAATTTCGTGAAAATCGAACCAAAATTGACAGCTGTTCTTTTCAGGCCATCCATCCTTCATCACTAACAAGGGGAAACCACGCCAGAAAATCTAGATGAACTTTGTCACCCAATGCAGGGATCAAACACCCAACCTCAAGGCTACCGAGCCAGCATCTTACCCACTTAGCAACATGATTCCCAGTCGAATTTGAAGCCTACTGAAATGCACCTTTATAACCCAAAGATCTTAATTCATTTCGATATTTGCACATATCATATTCTAACTTAATGATGTAGGAAAAATCACTTTCGGTATTGCTTGTTCTCTATCCATCTCTCGAAAATGTGGGCGTATCCTGCCTGGCAGTGCCAGCCTATCTTTAAATTTCCCTTGGGTGCTTGCTTAATACAAGTTCTACTGTACATAATTTTATTTGCATACATGATTTAGACCTTAAAGAAACAACGTTACAGAATGACAATAGAAATTTTACGTGAATTCAATAAATAATAAACTAATGTAAAGTTCAAATGGACAGAACTTGGATAGAATGTTTTTAGATAATATTTTTGATCATTGTTGTTTCTTCACTTGTCCCTTTAGAATTGTAATTTCTTAATTTCTTTTAATAACAGGTGTATTTACAAGAGAGGCAAAAGAAGTATTTGATTTTGTCAGTAAATTAATTTCACAGAGTAAAAGAAAATGTAAGTACTCTGAAGACCACAACAATGGTAATAAATAATTGCAAAAAATGTGTTTCTGTGTGTGAGGATGGGGTGCAGGGGCTGTAAATAAATACCCCTCAAAATTGGGATGACATAAAAGTAAATATCTACTATATTGCTTATGAAATATAATCATTGTGGTAAAGATTTTAATCATATTTGTTTTTATTCACAGCATCTGGAGTGTCATTGGATCCTATATATAAGTGTTTAAACAGAACTATATTGTTTCAACTATCGCGACCAATTGATAGTATAGCTAGTCAGACAGGTGTACTTGATTCACTACATAAACTAACCAGTAACAGAAGTCTGGTATTCGGACCAGGAAATTATGATCAGGAATTTCTAGGTTGTTTATGTAACTGTTTACTTCAACTCACAGAGGATCCTGAAAGCAGGTTAATATAAAGATATTTTTATTGGAACCTCATTAATTAATTACTATCTATCAGCAGTGATATTCAGATATTCAGTGACCAGGCTTATTGTGGGCTGAAGATAGAATATGTTAAATAGTAGATAAAATGGCTTTTGTGACCAGTTATCGCTGTTTAGCAGTGGCTAGTTTCGTTCGTATTGAACTCTTCAATGTTAGGAAAAATAATATCAACATTTTCCTTGTCACAAACTGTGTGTTCAGGCCATTGTATGTTGGACGACAAATCTTTAAGGGAGGTGAACTTTTTATTAAATAAGCTATCCAACCATAATCTAACATAAACCTTTCTTAGTAATATTACCACACAATTTTGATCTGTAATACTTAATACATAGGTTAAAAATGATGTTGAATTCTTACATAAGAACATTTGATGCATATGTCATATTAATTGCAATGTCTTTGTTTTAATTCTAATTTTAGCGGAGCCAATTTGAGTGAATCTAAAGCACGGACAACTACATGGCATGTTGATCCTGATATTGATGATCCTTCTACAAATTGTTCTACAGTAAATACACATAATTCAGCTTTAACTGAAGGAATGAAACTAGTAGCTAATGCTGCTAAAAGAGTATGGGAAGAATTGTATGTATGTAAGAAACCTGTAAGTAATAACTTATTTTATCATAATCCTGGCCACAATTTTATGCCATTCAACAAATTTGGGAAAATAGTCCTGTTAGTTATTATTTATGATGGGAATCACGCATTTGGTTCATGAGTATATAAAGATATTTTTAGAAATTGAATAAAACTAGCACACTGGTCATGGTTAGATATTGAAGTTCCTTTCCCAGTGACATCACAGGATGGTAGAATTCTGTGTTCATTGATCACTGATATTCAACCAATTATTGAGAATATTTTTTTTGTGTATAACAACAAGCGCTGTAATATCAGTGTATTGATGCTGTTCTCTGTGTTTTTTATTTGTATGGATTTATCATTTCAGGCTCTTGAAGATATTTTCCGAACTCAGCTCAATAATATCAACAGCTCCACTAAAACATTCTCCACACCTGACTTAAATACTGTCAGGTAATAAATTAAAATCATTTCAATAGATACAAATTAAAATTAATTCAATTAAAAACACATCAAATTCACTTCAATAAATACACATCAAATTCACTTTAATAAATACACATCAAATTCACTTCAATAAATACACATCAAATTCACTTCTATGAAATGTATCGTCAAATTCTTAACCTAAGTCATTGTGCTCAAGAAAGACTTAATCATAAAATTAATTTTATTGATTTTATAGACTATTGATACAGGAAGCAGCATCTAAAATCTGGGTAACATATGCTGAGAATGAAAGAAGATCACCATTTACTAATTCTGATAAATTACAGACACAAATACAATCAGTAAGTTGTTTAACAATAAACATTTATAACATAATATTTTAATTTAATATTTGTCAGAAAACATCATTAGTAACACATGCTTAATGTTTTATTGTTGCAGAAATTACAGAAGGTGGGAAGTGGTGTACTAAGGTTAGCCAGCAGACGGTCAAAGAGAGAAATTCCCACTAAGCAATCTCCAGCTACTACTGTTCATTATAATGTAAGATTTCCCTGAAAATAGTTAAACATGTCCTTTTTAAGATCGCTGTTCAATTTAAATGGCATGTTTTCTTTGCTCAAGCACAATATTGAGTGGAAAGGGAAAGAATGTTTTTTGCTGAAAGACAATCTGCACATTGTTTTTTTTTTAATTGAATACCAACCCCCTTCTATTTCAGTTTTTCCATTCATGGACTGTAAGTCATGTGACATTAGTGAAGGATGTTGTCAACTTTCAACATAAACAGTATCAACAGGTGGGATATTACATTGAAACACTTCTCTGGCATGATATTGCTATATAGGCGTTAGGCCAGTGTTCACTTAATTATTACCATTTCTGTTGTTAACAATTAAGTATGCAGTACTTCAGAGAGCCAATAAATACTTTTCTTTATTTAAACATAACAGAAGTGAGGACTAGGAGGTGATTTTATAATTTAATTAGGCCACATACTTTCAGATGTCAACAGACAATCACTGAGTGAGTCTAATTAAGATGACAGTGTGAAATCAGTAGAAAGTAATGTAAACATAAAATGGCCTTAATTCAAAGTAGGATTGTTTGGCTTTAATGATAATGGACCTGTATGCTTTTTGATGGAACTACTTTTTATTGTGTGTGGTTTGAAAATGTGAACTTGCCATTCATTCGGAATTATTGGGTCTTTAAACTTAGTTCTGCATTAAAACATGAATTTCAAATCAAATAATTTACACTTTTCTGTGAATATTTCAGAGTCAGATACATTTAGAGAAATATTTGGTAGAAGAATGGTCGACAATGGAACATGAGTTATTAAGAGTAAGAGGTTTATGGGGACCACAGTATGGTTGTCGATTAGACAAGTATTTATTAGATATGACAGAGGGTCCGAGTAGAATGAGGAAGAAGATGATATTAAATGATATGTTTTATGTTCACTATCCATATAGACCAGATTTAGAGGACAGTGTAAGTAATTGTAAAAATATACGTACACTTAACATTTGATACAAGAAAGAATGAATTACAACAGAAATAAAAAAAATGGAGTACTTGATTAAACTTTTTTTTAGAATTTAATTGTCTTGATCTGTGATGATCTTTACAATCAAAAAAAAAAGAATTCATTCTGTTTGATGACATCACATTTCTTCTCAGAGTTCATGTGTAATCAGGACTGACAGTACCTGATTGCATATGACTTAAAAGTAATTAAACTGTATGAAAGTCTGTTATTGTCTGATAATTAGTATGTATTGATATGAATAATTCAACAGATGAATGTGGTCTGTTTATATTACAGCCGCTACGTTATAAAGTAGCTATAAGTTTTGATAGTAAAGAGTATTGTGATCAGTATAGACCATGTGGTATATTAGCTGTACAGAGACTACCTATAATACGAGATGATAACGCCGATTTATTAACAGCTGATCCAGAAAACGGAATGGGATCACCAGAAGGTATTTATTTCATTTAATTCTATCATGATAAACGTGAGTAATGTACTATTACTAGAGCTCATTACTGCCCGAGCCAAATTCACCCCTGAAATGCTCAAGTAAGCATAGCAAGTTCTATGCAACGATATTGAGTTAAGTGACAGTTTTCGTTCATATATTTATGAGAAGAAAATTTGTCTACGTTTCAGTTGATATTATGAAAATGCCGAAGTTTATATCTAAATCTGGTGTTGATGATGAGGATCAAGATGATAATACCAACACAGAAGAAGATAAAACAGATGGACAGACAGAAAATCAACATGAAGATCAGGCAACTAAAAGCAAGGGAGATAATCAAGCAATACTAAGATTATTGGGAGAAGGAGAAAAGGTAGGATATATAAATGAGCTATTATAATATTAAAACAGTGTGGTTTATTAAAGGAGCTAAATCACTAATATTTCTGAACTAGAAACTGATCCAAAGGGGTGGCAACGCATATAATGATGTGAACTGATTGTATATGAACTGATTTACATTCAATTGTTTCCATTTTGACTCTAATGTCAAATCAGTTATGTCCAGCGAAATACGACATGAGCCTCAACCCAATAGAAATTTCTAGTGTCTTGTTATTCCAGTCTATTGCGCATGCTCTCTAGATAAGTTATGCTATCGCCGTTTGACTGAATTGTGGAATTTGTCTAGCCTTGTTCATTCTGGTCACTTGTTACAAAGGGCGCTGAAACGCACTATAGTACACGATACCTTTCCAAGGTAAGATAACAACATAAATGTTGATTTGAATTGACAAATAATTCTTGTTTTCAACGTGTAAGGCTTTGGATGATATTGAGTTAAAGACTTAGCTACTTTAAGATATTAGTTTAGCATGCAAGATATTATGGTGTTGTAAGAAGTTATCATCTCTCTATGTTACAGATCAGTCATATGTTCAGATGTGCTAGAATTCAAGGTTTAGATACAGCAGAAGGTCTATTACTGTTTGGTAAAGATCATTTTTATGTAGTTGATGGATTCACGCTTCTAAAAACTAGAGAGATACGAGACATTGACAGTTTACCTGAAGGGTAAGTGAGCAATCTTTAATACAAATTATACTACGAACAGTCTACTTTATAAAAGATTTACTATGGAAATCTTTAAATTTGATAATGGAAGAAATTAATTATTGATATATTGCAGATATCATGATCCCATTATACCGAAATCATCCATGAGTACTGGTGGAGCCTTGAAGAGAATGTAAGTAAATTAAACAATTTATTTTTTCTTTAATATTTGAGATGTTCCATTGTGTAATTAATTGACTGACTGCTAGACATCTGTATTCATTGTTAAAGGGACAATAACATTCTTGCCTTCTTGACGCCTCCAGAAAATAAATAATAGCCTTAGATGTTTAAGTGCCCTACCTGTTGTGTAAATTATCTATTACATCCTATTTTACATGTCCAGAGGGTTCGAAACTATTTTTAAATCCAAGTCACATTTGAAAAGGTTTGCGTTAGGCTTTTCAAATCATTAAGTTGAATTCTTCCAATTTTTTGAATTAGGTGTGCTAAGATGAAATTTGTATCATCAATTCATTGGAATATTGTAAAATAATACAATTTGTTCACTAGAATAAAGATTGGGATATATCATTCAGTTACAACAAAAGTGGTATCGAGCCTTCAAGATTGTACACAGTACACAGAAGGTGGTTGAATTATTTCAAAAGATTGACCAAAAAGATCAAAACAACAGCAAATGTAGAGTATTTAATTTTCTACAATTACAGTTTTACATAATGTTTGTTTAATCTGTAGGTTTAGTAAGTTTGAATATGATGAAGTAGGTGAAGTACATAAAAGAAGATATTTATTACAACCTATTGCTATAGAAGTTTTCTCTACTGATGGTAGAAATTATCTCTTAGCTTTCCCTAGAAAAACAAGAAACAAGGTTTATAGCAAGTAAGTATACTTAAATTGTTCTTTCAGGTTTACATGAAGGTTATGGCCAATAACTAATTGAAGTGATATTGAACATAATTTTTAGGAAAAATTTTAAATTATTGAATTAGATATTAAAAATGCATTATGTAAGATTTAGATAAAGAGCTGAAAGTCCTCAGTATAATAGTTTAGAAATATATAACGAAAAAGGAATATATTGAAAACTTCAGTCAAACTTCATTCTGAGCAAATTTATGATTATTTGTTACAATAATAAACAAAGTTTCAATTATCTCTTTTTATATGAAATTATTAAATGGTGATCCTGTTTCAATCCATTTAAAATCACGGATGGTCTAGAGAGTTGATTATGGGCTTGTCATGTAAATAAATGTCTAATTGATTAATTATATCAAATTTGAGTCCAAAAGAAAGATCTGCAATAAACAGATTTAGCTCTTACATAATGTATCTTCAAGTTTATTATTTGTATATTATTTTAGGTTTATGTCTGTTGGTACAGCTATAACTGATAATGCACAACAATCAGTATCTGGTCAGAAACAAAATGTCAAGGTAGAATCTGGGTATGTACATTTCATTATGTTATATTATATAGTATTGGAATTTGATCAGGTTTATATACTGATTAATAAATAAGAAAATGAATTTATTTCTTTTAAATGGAGGAATTTAATATGATAATGTTTCAAGTTTCAACAATTGAATACCATTTTACCATGTCTTTGTAGTGGAGGGATAATCAGTAGTTTGATTGGTGAGAAATCTGTTACACAGAGATGGGAGGTATGTTATTATGATCATCATTTGCATGTTTCGGACGATATTTAGTTTTTAACATTTGATCTATTACGAAACTGTACCTAAATTGATTTTTCAACATTTATGGAGAAAACAAATTAAAATATTAACTGTAGATAATCTTCTAGATTCAGTCGGATTAAAAGTGTACCCTCAAAAGATTGTAGTGAAGATCATAGACACTGCTGCATGCTTGTTTTGATCATATCTCATTTATGTTTTCTGCAGAAGATTCTGAATTTTAACAAATTTTCAAATTATGACATCTTTATACATTGAATCATTTTTGGGCTGATATTCCTTTCATAGAATCAACAATCACAATTCTGTTCTTAACAAGGATTCAAAATCACTCAAATGATGATAGTGGTTTTAAGGTTTGATTAATCTATCGATATGATAAAGTGTTATAGCACCACCGAGTAGGATATTGATGGTTGAGTTCAGGAGCTCTATAAACTTAATGTTACATAAATTAGTTAATATTTTGATTGAACCCAGATAAAATGGCAATAATTGTATATTATAGAGAGGAGAAATAAACAACTTCCAGTATTTAATGCATCTAAATACTCTTGCTGGTAGATGTTATAATGATTTGATGCAATATCCTGTCTTTCCTTGGATTCTAGCAGATTATGATGCACAGGTAACATTTCTGTTTGATTTACACTCTCTCGAATTAGCAGTTGTATAGCTAGGTATTTCATCACCAAAACAAAGACAGTTCCTTTATATCTCACTGAAAAAAAACGGTGTTTCACACGGGATAATGCAGATTGAGCTAATGAAAATTGGAGAATTTTTTGAACAAGTTGTTTGAAAGATTTATGAAAGATATAGCAATCGGTACATGAGATCTGTATTTTTGTTTTCTAGGAATTGGATCTTAGTAATCCCGCTACATTTCGTGATTTATCTAAACCAATGGGTGCTCAGACCCCAGATAGATTAAAACAGTTTGAGAAACGATACAATGAATGGGATGACCCACAAGGTAAATACCCTAGTGCATATGTTTAGTTTGATTTTATTTATTATAATTCCATCTTAAAGGTACAAGAAGCCAGATTGTTCATATAATATCCTAAAAGTGAAAAATATATACATAAAGACTGTTCTTATGTAATTAAAAATATCCAAATGTATCCAAGTGTAAAGTATACAAAATAGGCTGAGCGGTATTATAGCTGTGTGAAATCTATAGAAAACACATGGTAGAAATAACTGTAGTTCAAGTTAGAATTGATCACTTTGAAAAATGTTTGACAAGAATGTTTATTAAAAAGAGAGAGAAAGGGTGTTTAATGTCCACTTGACATAAACTGGGTCATTTTGATACTAACATGGTTCAATTTTATTTCAATAATTTGTTTGTGTGTTGGTGTCTTTAGTAAGATATGGTCTTAAACTCACTATGTAACATTTATTCTGGCATGCTGATGGTGTCAAGTACCGGATTATACTATGAATATTTATTGGTGGAATAACTTTTATTTTATCAGGTGAAACTCCACCATACCATTATGGAACACATTACTCCTCAGCTATGATAGTAGCTTCTTATCTAGTTAGAATGGAACCATTTACACAACACTTCTTAAAACTACAGGTAAGGCCTCACCAAGTGCTTGATGATTTTCTTAGGTTGGTATATGTCCAGCCTACAATTTTGCCAAAAATCAGTTTCAGCTGGATTATCTCTCAGCAGCACTTTAAATGAAATCAGTGGTGTCTTTTCACCATTTCCTAATATATATAAATACAAGTCAAATTATAACATACATAGATATAGCATTTTAGGGTTTTTGGGATCGAACAATAAGCTTAAAAAAGAACAAGTAACCCCGGCACATAAATTTTATCAAAATATTCATACAAATGCATAACTCTGCATATAATGTTATTCATGTGACATAAATTATTTATTGAATTATTCTGTAATGTTTTTTTCAGGGAGGCCATTTTGATTTAGCTGATCGTATGTTTCATAGTATACGTGAAAACTGGTTATCAGCATCGAAACACAATATGGCAGATGTAAAGGAATTAATTCCTGAATTCTTTTACCTCCCAGACTTTCTTCTAAATTCTAATAGCTTTGATTTAGGTAGGTAGTCTTACTAGTAGTATTCAGTATAATTTATTTGTTACTTTTGTGTTAAAAACCCTTCAAACATGTTTCTCTGCAGTTATCTGGAGTTCTGTGATATATTTGAAAAAAAATATACAAATACCGAGTTGTATTTAGATAGCCCACAAGGTTCCAAACTGCCACTGATTACATGCAAACATAAGGTCATTCATTTCGTGAAGATAATTTCAGAAGATTCTGAATTTAAAGTAAATTGGGTACGAAGTATTTAATATTTTAATCAACTTTCATCAAAGGGTATCCTGTGGCATGTGGAACTGCTGCTTTGAATAAATTCACAATTTATCTTTGTATACTTGTATGATATAAACTATTCATATCTAATATATACTTGTATAATAAAAACTATTTTTACTAACAACAGGTTGTAAACAAAGTGGTGTTCCATTAGGAGATGTTATTCTTCCAACTTGGGCCAAATCTGATCCTAAAGAGTTCATCAGAGTTCACAGAGAGGTATAGTAGTGTTTTAATTACTGGTAGACAGACAAGTTATATTTTATCAAAATATTTAGAAGAATTCATTAAAAATACTATTGTCATTTTCAATAAGTTCTGAGGGCTATTTTATGGTGTTAAAAGTAGTCTAGAACATTTGGGAACTATTGACCCCATCTTTAGAAAGTAATGGTAGAGGGGTCAAAAAGATATGAATATTTTGTTGGGAAGTTCGTTTATAAAACCTGGCATTCCTACTTGGCCAGGTAATTTTAAATGAAATAAACCTGACATGATTTGTATTTTTCTGTAACTTAATTATAAATTATGTGGCTATGTTTTCAATTTATTTGTCATGTGATTTTATTTTTCTAGGCGTTAGAATGTGATTATGTGAGTGCACATCTACATGAATGGATAGATCTAATATTTGGTTATAAACAGAGTGGTACACCAGCAGTAGAAGCTGTTAATGTATTTCATCATCTATTTTATGAAGGAAATGTAGATATTTATTCTATTGATGATCCTCTCAAGAAGAGTGCTACAATAGGTTTTATTAACAACTTCGGTCAAATCGCAAAACAGGTTTGTCACTTATTTGGATCAAGAGTAAAAACGTAAAAATTAATTTTCATTTAAGTTGATCAATGTTTCTACAATGTTTTGAAAATACAATATTAGTAACAAGTTGGTATTAAACTGTTTATCAATCTTGTCTTACATATTTAGCTTTGACCCCTATTTATGTTTATTATTTCAAAATTTCAGCTTTTTAAGAAACCTCATCCCCAGAAGAAATTAAATCTTCGTTTAATAGATCCAGTTAGTGGATCATCTACTACAGATCGTTTATTCTTCCATAATGTTGATAACCTCAAACCTTCCATGCAACCTGTCAAAGGTATGTTCATCTCTTGTAGTATTTTTATATAGTAGACTAGTTTTAAATGTTCTATTGCGTGTCATACTCGATTATTACTTCGTTTTCACCCTTCAAGCACCACTGTTCCGAAGTGATTAGACCTATTCAAATTGCTAGTTAAGAAAAAGAACAAGTTGAATTAGTCTTATTATTCATACAAGCTCTCAAGTAAAGATATTTTTGTGTTCTCTTATTCTATTTGATCAATACTTTTGATTTGTTTAAAATTTACTAGAAATTTCTGATGTGAGATAAGATAGATTGTTTTGTGAACTGAAGTAATTTGTGTTTATTTACAGAGTTAAAGAGTGCTGTAGGGCAGATTATTCACAATGACAATAAAACTGTATTAGCTGTAGAACAGAATAAAGTTCTGATTGCACCCAATTATGGCAGATATTTAGCTTGGGGATTCTCCGATCTTAGTGTAAGGATAGGTAACTACGAATCTGAGAAAGCGTCTGCTATATTTGAATGTCTAGATAATGGTGTCATACTATGTGCAGCTTGTCCTAATACTAAACTATTTATAACTGGTGGAACTAGTTGTGTAAGTATAGATTTCTTCTTACATTTCGGCACATGATCATTTCAGTTTTATTTTCTCTTAAAACCGTTCCAAGTTTCAAGTTAAGACTGTTAGACTAAAATTCTTCTTTTTTTGTCTCCCCCTTTCGAAGAAAGTTGGTGGACTATTAAAATGGGTTTATCCGTCTGTCTGTCTGTCCTTCTGTCTGTCTGTCTGTCTGTCTCTCCGTCTGTCCGTCACACTTTTTGGGACACAATAACTCTCTTCCTAATTGAGCTAGAATGTTCAAACTTGGTGTATGTGTTTATTAGGTCAATGCCTTGATGAAGTTCGAAGATGAGCATTTTCCGCTAAGGGTAAGCAGAGATAAGCAATTTGATTGGTTGATGCTTTGGGACACGATAACTTTAGTTCTAATTAAGTGAGAGTGATGAAACTTGGTGTATAGTTTCGTTACAGTAATACCTTGACTAAGTTCGATAATGAGCATTTTCTGCTCAGGGTAAGCAGAGCGATACGCAATTTGATTGGTCGAGACTTTGGAACACAATAACTCTCCTTCTAATTCAGTTAAGATGTTCAAACTTGGTGTATAGGCTTATTAGGTCAATGCCTTGATGCAGTTCGAAGATGAGCATTTTCCGCTTAGGGTAAGCAGAGATAAGCAATTTGATTGGTTGATGCTTTGGGACAAGATAACTTTAGTTCTAATTAAGTGAGAGTGATGAAACTTGGTGTATAGTTTCATTACAGTAATGCCTTGACTAAGATCGATAATGAGCATTTTCTGCTCAGGGTAAGCAGAGCGATAAGCAATTTGATTTGCCGAGACATTGGAACACAATAACTCACCTTCTAATTGAGTTAAAATGTTCAAAATTGGTGTGTATGCTTATTAGGTCAATGCCTTGATGGAGTTCGAAGATGAGCATTTTCTGCTTAGGGTAGGCAGCGATAAGCAATTTGATTGGTTGATACATTGGGACAAGATAACTTAGGCCCATCTTGATTGATGATTTTTATGCCAATACAATGACTGCATTCTCATTCAGTAATGGATTCGACAGTAACAGTGTATAGAAAGGATTGACTCGGACACGAGGGCCCTTTCCCTTGGCCAGAGGGGCCCTTTTGTCAAGCGTGGGGGCCCTTTTGTCTGCCTTTAGGGTCCCCCTAACTAGGGTACATTTTCATTTTTCTCGTCGGTTTTAGCATTTTTCTTTATAAAACACTTTTTGGATGACACTTCGTGTACAGTTAGATTGCTTGATACGTTTGAAAAAAATAATGTGCGATTAATTGATATGTGTCATCTATTTATTTTGGGATTTCGGCGGGGGACATCAGCCTCACTGTTGGCTTGTTTCGTTATCTTTTTCTCACTATCCTATTCTTTTTCTTATTATCACATTCTCTTTATCTTTTTCTCATTATCCTATTCTCTTTATCTTTTTCTCATTATCCTATTCTCTTCTCTTTCTCTCATTATCCATTTTCTCTCATCTTTTTCTCTTAATCCCTTTTCTCATTATCACTTTCTCATTAACTTTTTCTTATTATCACTTTCTCATTAACTTTTGGGGGGTTGGGATGGCCTAGTGGTCTAGAGTGCCGCGCTTCGACCTCTAGCTGGCCGGTCACCTCTGGCTTGCGGCTGTGGTTTCGAGCCCTGGTGTGAGCGTATGTGGCATGGAGATAGGGGCGCCTTCTCAACCTCGTGGGTTTCCTCCGGGCACTCCGATTTCCTCCCACTGCTAAAGACCCCTACGCGCAAGCGAATTATTGAAATAAAATGAAACCATATGTTGGTCCCAAAATGACCTAGTTTGTGTCGAGTGGACGTTAAACCCCATTTCTCTCTCTCACTCTCATTAACTTTTTCTCATTATCCATCTCATTATCATTATTCATGAATCACTGTTTGAATAAATTACATTAATATTTATCAATACATGTATTTTGTTTTCAGGTTGTAAATGTATGGGAACATATACTAAAAGAAAGGAAAGTAGTATTAAAACAACCATTATATGGCCATACAGAACCTGTAACATGTTTAGCTGCCTCCCAGGCATATCATATAATAGTGAGTGGATCACGAGATAGAACTTGTATAGTATGGGACATGAGTCGTCTGGTGTTTGTCTGCCAACTACGACGTCATATAGCACCTGTGGCAGCTGTCTGTATCAACGAAAAAACTGTAAGTTTTATGTGCAATTATACTATATAAGGTAATGCAACCTTATGTAAAGTTTTGGAAGTCATTTGGTTGATTGAGAAATCCTTTGCACATTACAATATTGTAAAAGTTGAGTCTCTAAAAGAAATATCAGTCTAAACTGGTTCAAGCCTGTCCAATATTTATAAAAATATGATGAATTAAAAATATTGAAAATCGACTATAGTAATAATAGAATAAAACCATGTACGAACAATCCAAACCATTTGACAAAATTGTGTTATCATCAGCAAATGGTACAAAATACAGGACACACGGTGGTAACAGGTGTCCAGAAGAGTAAGCTTACCCCGCCTGCCATAGCTGCATCCAAACCATGTACACAGATCTCCTGTCTAAAACATTATAAATGTAAACAGAGGATTTATTTTCTTTTATTGATAATTTTATTTAAGTGTTTTAGAATTGCTTGATATTGTACTTTAGGGTGATATAGCTACATGCGCTGGTACATATTTACATCTATGGACTGTAAATGGTGAAGAAATAGCATGTGTTAATACATCTACTGGTAGAAACCAACAAATACTCTGTGTTTGTATGTCACAGGTAATCTCACAGATAATATCTGTATTGCTTGATAATTTTTCCATTGATATTCATTGTCCTTAAAGATACAACCCATTGATTAGAAAATATTTTCCATCCACCGAGAAAAATGTTCTTGCTGCCAAAATATTATATCATGAGAGATATTTCAGGTCAAACATATTTTATATAATTGAAATTAATATTAATACAGGTCTATTAGTATTATGAATGACATGTGTATCTTTGTGTAAGATGCTGGGATATGAGAATAGATACTTTGCAATATGCATCTATAGCCTAGCTTACAACCCACCGTACGTGTTTTGACAAGCACGTGCGTAAGGTTTGGTAGCTCGCAGACCAGTCGCAAGAAATCGGGTGAAAATCTTGTATGTGCAGGACCAAAAGTCTCTACAGCCAGTCTGTGATCTTCTACTGTGCTGAACATACACTAGTGACATGCAAGACCAATGCACAAGTTTACTAAAATGTCCCCCCCCCCCCCCCCGTGAACAGCCCATAGTAACATCTCCAGCTGGTTGTGAGCTAGGCTTGAAGCATGCAGTATTATTCAAATTGTGGTTGACTGCATTAATAGTTTATTATGGGCATACTATTAGATAGAAATAAGTTTTGTGAGTGGCTCATTGGCACACAAAGGAAAATGTCTATAATATTTAACAAATGAATTGTTTACATGTGTTATAAAATGTTATGTTATTATCTAGTTAAAAGAATGGGACAGTCAGAATGTTATAATGACAGGAAGTAGTGATGGTGTGGTTAGAGTAAGTATATAGAAACACACCTAAAAATATCATTATTACTATTTTATTCTAATATTTATTTCGATTCAAATAAACTATTCTTTGATTGTTTTTTGATGCATTTTCAGATTTGTTCAAAGTATGAATCTCGATTTAACTGAACTAATATTATCAAATATGGTATTGATATTCAATAACAAATGAAACGTAATTATTTTAAATAACTAGTTAAATGTATTATTTGTATAAGCACTAATATACCATGTCCTTATAATGTATTGTGTATTTGTAGATGTGGAGTATAGAGTTTGTACAGGTACCAGATGAGAGTAAGATTAAACCTAAAGATGAAGTAGATGATAAAGAGAAACAGGACAATAAATTAAATAGAGCTTTAAGTATGAGTCCCCCAGTTGCTATACCTAAGATATCACGTCGAGAATCATGTGACAGTTACAGTGAACTTAGATCAGCAACTGATATGTTGAGAGATTTTAAGGACCCAGATTTTCTGGTCGCTAAAGGTTGTGAATTAGGATCGTCTGCTGAAAGTGAAAGTCATATAGGTCAGAAGTTGAAGTGTAGTAAAGAGACAGGATGTACCCGTGAGGGTATAGGTCACGATTTCTCTAGTTTGGAGAGATTGGAGTCGAACATGAGTACTGCTAGTAGTACCAGTGATTTGTATAAAACTGATGACGCCAGTACAAATGGGGATCTCGACGATTTTCTTTTAAATGGATATAAATCAGAACAAGGCTCGAATTCTCTGGCTGCTCTCGGTGAAGATGCCATGGATAAAAGTTTTGGATCCCAGCCCAGCCAATCAGAACCGTGTCTGGCTGCAGTGGCATCTGGCACTGATGGTGTACAAGAAGTTCGGAGCAAGAGTCATCCAGATTTGAAAACATCAGGAGATTCTGAAACAGATTCAATTAAATCCAGTAGTTCAGGATATGTTGTGATAGAAGAGTCCGAGATAAAAGCTGCCACTAGTAGACTTAATGATCAATATAAAGTCAAACATAAAACCAAGAATTCACTTAGAGAAGGTACATTTAATTACTATGGTTGCCTTTCCTTCTATTGTCCACAATTTCTTGTGAACATTTTACAGACTACATTGATCATTAGATCTTTTTAAAACTTATGTATTTTGTTTACATTAGTGAGATGAAGAATCGTATTGAATTTCCAATATTGCACATGATCACTTTGTAGAGTCTTTTGAACAATCTAATGACAAATGTTGTCACCTATCGGAAATTGATAAGC
This sequence comes from Patella ulyssiponensis, assembly GCA_963678685.1. Classification (NCBI taxonomy): domain Eukaryota; kingdom Metazoa; phylum Mollusca; class Gastropoda; family Patellidae; genus Patella; species Patella ulyssiponensis. The sequence goes on along the minus strand of OY783226.1, from coordinate 78,994,868 downwards.
ATTTTTGAAATTATTGTAATGAAAATTCAGTACTTCTGGGGTTATGGCCTTTTTTTTACTTTGTAGAATTATTAAGACCTTTGCACTATTAAGACCACTTTATGTCAGTCTCGAAATCTTAACTAAAGATAAAATCCAAATTTTAGTAGATACTTCAATTTCATCTTATTTAAAATTTCGTGAAACTCGCCTCTTCTGGTAAAATAGCAGGATTTCACTTATTGTATCGTATTTTTACAGGGTTCAAATGGCAGAGACAGTTAGTATTCCGTAGTAAACTGACAATGCATACAGCATTTGAAAGAAAAGATAATAAAGAACCAGCAGCAGTTACTGCATTAGCTGTATCAAGGTTAGTTTTTATACGCCCACATTGAAATGTGGTCATATATTGTCATCGCCCCCATCCGGCGGTTGCTTGTGGGTGCTCTAGAGGCTAAAGTTTTTAGCCGATGGACTTTAAGGTCATGAGGAGAAGAAGTCTATTGATTTTCAGCGATTTCCAATAATTACAGCCAGAGTTATGGCCCTTGATCACTTTGAAATATGTTGTGACGCTCTAGCGGCCAAACTTGACTTCAGATTGATACAGAGTTTAAGGTCTTAAAAGACGCACAAGTATTTTGATTTTCGATGAATTTTGATAACTGAACAGCTAAATCCATGATATTAAATGTTTCATATACTAAATGTTAGCAAGGGGCAGAATTTTATATAAAAAAAAGGAAACAAATGGTAAAGATTTTCTGATAATTACTTCATGAGTTGTTACTCTTAGTCTTAATCAGATTTTAGCGTACCATATTTTTAATGTTTTATTACCGAAAAAAGTAAAAATATGCGACAACTCTTGTTGACTGCCAGAACGTTTAGCTGCTATGGGTGTATGTCTCGTTGCCTGGCAACCTATCTTTATACTGATGACAATGAATAAAGATGCTTTAAATTATATTTACTGAGATTATGTGTGCTACTATTACACAGATATTTAATGAATTCATGAATGAAGCCTTAGTATATTTGTTTATATTTAGCCATCTTTTTTTTTAATGTTATAGAGATCATAAAACAGTATTTGTTGGTGATGCTAAAGGTAGAATATTTAATTGGACAGTAACTGATCAACCAGGTCGAGTTGTAGCAGATCACTGGATGAAAGATGATGGTGTTGACAGCTGTCTGTCATGTGGTGTCAAGTTCTCGTTCTCTGAACGTAGACATCATTGTCGTAACTGTGGTCAAGTGTTTTGCTCAAGGTAGGTCAAACAAATTTATTAACTCTTTTTAGTACCCAGGGTTGTTTATAGCTGTTTATGATATGTAGTTGTCTACAATAAATACTGAATACAAACTCATGGTGAAAGACAGTAGACAGTTGTGGAGGACTATTTTATTACATTAAAACATGATATTGTACTGTTGTAGGTGCAGGCTGATTATATTGGATATTAATTGATACATAATTATTGTTTTGTAGGTGTAGTAGGTACGAGACAGAAATTAGAAGATTACGTATTGTAAAACCTGTTCGAGTTTGTCAAGCTTGTTTTAATATTGTACGAGCTCAACAAGCAGCGGACGCTTTGACTAATAAAACCTGAGCTGTATATGTAGAGTATATTGGTATAAAATGTGATAACTGTATTACTAGTCATTCTTAGATAGAATATATTTATAATATAACTATCAGCCAAATACATCATACCCCATTGTTTATAGGGACATTTTGCCATGATATAACAGTTTTCGTTAAGTTCTTATTGTAATAGCATGCTTAAAAAAAAAATCTATTCCTGTTTGAGAAAATTCGGACAGATTTCCTATGGTTGTGCCTTTAGTTGTATCTAGGACCTATTTGTACAAAGCGATGCTACATTCAGTAGAATTAAATACACAACAGTAAAAATATGAGCAATTTACTCATACGCTAGTCTTGCATTCGTTTTGTACACTGTGTTCCTTCTTTATGCTACTAGTATGATATATGGCAGATAGATGCATAAAAAAAAAAATATTTGGCAATATGTCTCTTTAAGCAGAAATTGATGTTAGCATAAGTTATTATTGTGTTATTTATAGATTGTATATTTATCTTTATATTAAACGCTAAAGATACAAAGTAAATAATAAATATTTATAATAATATCTAGGCAAAAGAGATACCGCCTTAATAATTGAATCGACATCTATAACCTTAATTCTAAATAATTAGAAATCTACTTCAGGTTCAGATAATTAAGAAAGTTTTCATTTATTTTTATGTTAGTCTGAATACCATTGAAATTGTTATGTTAGTCTGAAACATGAAGAATACCCGTAGTTATTGATATCAGTTCTTGAATCTCAATCAAGAAATAAAGTAATCCATTTCTATTTGAAATCCATTATTTGTATTAAGTATAAATGTTTGTATATGGTTTTTATCCTATGTATATATTAGTATAATAAACAGCATATATCATAATAGTATGTATTGTGTATATTGCACTGTGTATATATATATATGATAGTATTTATATGTAAAATAGCTCCTTCAATGTTTTGATTGCCAAATGTTTTTTTTTAGGTAGAAGTAATGAAATAGGATTAGATTAGTGTAACAGTAGTTTTAGTTAGTGGGGAAAATAAATAAATACTGACATAATATCTACACATATTAGTATGAAAGGTATATATATAATATATTAAATGTGTGCTTGTTTTTGTTAGTTTATATACAGATGTAATTGTTTTTTTTTAGTTGCTTGCTTTTATAATGAAGTAAATAAATTATGATAGGTGTCTAATAATAATATATAAAAAGTCACAAGATATACAAATAAATTGTTAATTTATATTCCAAGAATCAAATTAATTAATATTATTTTATTATTATTATTATGTAAGTTTATATCAAATGCAGTGTTTATAATGTAATATCTGATTTCCCTCTTTTCCACTTGTCTGATTGCCATTCCATTGTCGTTTTCCTTATGTATACTTGCTTGAGTTATGAAGTGCAGTAAAACCCCCCAAATAATAGTAAGTGCTATTAGGTTAATGAATAAACACCACCTAGCTTGAACAGTTCGGGAAAAAAAGTTGATAGGAAATAGTTTTAAATAATCAGATTCCTTCTAGCTATGTTGATTTCAGGGACCAAGTTCACTTCTTACTATGACTGCCATCAAAGTTCTGACTTTCCCAACAGAAAAATGCAAAGTTATGAACTTTAGTCAAGTGGAATGAAACTTTTGAAAAAAGTGTTAAAGGTGTAGGAAGTGGATTTTCCTGGTACAACAGTATTTTTATTTTCTTTAGCTCAGTGCCTATTAATATTACATTCCATTTGGTGATAAAATACTTAACAACATGTTAATTAAATCATTTTTCAGATAAATTTCCTTACTGCCATCATACTATTTTAGTTACAAAGTTCCTATGAAAGTAGTGCATGTTGACAATATTTTTGATTCAGTTACTGTACTAATTTTTTGAAGCAATAGATCTATTGCTCAACATATCAGAATGTAACATAACTTTGGTTTATATCAGGGACAACATTTCGTGTATTTTCGCATCTAACTAATAGTTGTTAGATAAATAGTTGTTCTTGAAGAAAATTTAACTGATAATGTTAATGTATGTAGTGACAAGATGAAGTTTGTCTTTAACATGATAATTTCAATATTTCGTTATAAAATCAAGAACCGAGTCAGGGTATATATTTGTATTGTTTACTTTGCTCAATAACATATACTGTTTCCTTCATTAATATTATTTATCACCCAATAATGCATTCTACAGTAGATATCGCTTGTGTGATAATTTTCATATTCTACTGAATTTTATTGGTCATTTAAAAAGGATGGAAAGGGATGGTTGATAAATAAAATCTTCTACTCATATTTTTTGATATCCAAAAATACCAACACTTTTCGATTCGTTCTTTTTTACATTATTGACTTATGTTCATATTTTTTTATATCAAAAAAGACGAGTAGGAGATTCTCTATATAACAATAATACTCATATTATATCATTCTTTATTAAAACAGTATTCTATAACAATGATAATATACAGTTACATTTCTGACCTTCTCATGTCAGTGTTGGACAGTAATATAAAAACAAGTCCAGATAATTGACACTAAATTTAATGAAATTGAGTATACTGAGTATGTTTCTTTCTAGTTGAATTTCGAACATGCATCTTAAACTGGGTTTAAAGTACCCAGGTAGTATGAATTGGGAGCATTGGGGCAGAAGTATAACTCTGCAATTTTTTTTATTTTTTTAGTATTAATTTCAATAAGAGTGAACTGTAATTACAACTTATCCACTAGAAACCCTCTTATAAAATGTGCTGAATAAAAACAAAACCCAGTTCCTTATAATGATATTTTACACCTTGACAGGGATTATGGACAAAATATTGTTTATAAAACCCCACAGCATTTTAATTGTGCAATATGTATGTGTCTTTGATTTGTTAATATCATTTTGTTATTTTGTATTATTTTTTTGTATATGGAATAAATTCACTAATTTCCACAGTGTTAAGAATTTAAGCACTGTATACAAGTTGTTATTTCTGTTTTCTGTTCACAAAATTATCTTTAGAGTTTGTTCCGAATTACTGAAACAGCTTTTTATCAAAACTTGTTTAAACCTAAATTGCTTGGTGTACACAAGGTATTAGGGTAAATGACCAGCTTACCTGTACATAGTGCTTTTTATAGTGTATATCTTGAAAACTATTTTTAAACTGCTTTAAAACAAAGACAGTTGTTTGGAGACAGATTTGAATGTATTTGTACTGTTGAAGAAAATAGTGAATTTGTGATGTTTGTTATTTTAATGGACCATTTTCTATAAATATTTATGATTTCAGGCTTATTAACTTGCATTGACGGACACATAGATATGTCATAATATATTTATATCATGCTAATCACACCATTCCTATCTTTGGACTACTGTACTTATTAATGATTGATTGTTATTACTAATTAAAAGTTCAAATAATTAAGCCAATTTATTTAAATACAAGTTATTTAAACATATTCATCCTAAAATCATTGCTATTATCTGTGCATTGCTGGTGTAGTGATGTTGTAGTATGTTGTTATTTAGTTTAAAGAACAAATATTGCCACAAAACCAAATAGTTAATGAATAAAATAGACAACACCATTCTGTAATGTAATTATTTATTTATTAATGTACTGTCACTATGCATAATATTAGCTTGTTAATAAAGTCGTTTCACAGATAATTCAAGGCATCAGTGTTATCCTTTTATCAATTCAGCAAACAGTGGACAGTTGTTTCATGATATAAGAATAAAATGTTTATTGAATGATGAAAGTGGCAGCAGAACAGGAGGCATATTGAGGCAGGGCTAATCAATTCCTTCAGAATTGAACAAAATAACCAAATACAATTTCTTATGCAATTGTAAAAGTTTGTTGATGTTGGGAACAATGCAGAAGAAAAGGATGTTTTTAATGTCTGTATCATTTTCCCTGATGGAAACAGGGCGCGGAAAAAGAATGGAGTTTAAAAATCCTGAGAAATTGAATTTTATATTCAGGTCCAGTTTTGCTCGAAAAATCACTCATAATAGTTATTCTCCACAAATCACTATTAGTACCCTCCCTTTTTATTTCTAAATTTTCTTGGAGACGTTTCCCCAGTTATTAAAAATAGTTCGTCCACAACTGGGCAGAGGATCCTACTTGTCACCTACAGTGTGCCATGATGGAAAGGCAAATGAGTAGTGGGCTGTGCACAATGGATTTTTAACTGGAAAACAGTCCTGCTCTTTCATTTCCTATTTGTTTTCTCTCCTTACATATGAATTATCACTTTCAACAAGAAAATATTATGCATAAATTGTATAGAGTAGGGGATCGTACGGTTGGAGGGACGGCTCAAACATACAACTATCTCAAAGGGTTATCATGTATTCTTTCTTATATATGAATATTTTAAGGAAACATATAATCAAGATGTTTCCTTAATTCTTCAACAAATTCCAGAATGATTTCTTCAACAAATTTCAGAATGATTTATGGTATGGGGTAGGTTTTAGGACAAATAGGGCCTAGATGCCATATCATGTATAAATTATCCAATCCCAAATGATATGGAAAGAACTTGGCTTAACAGCTGCTCGCATACAGCTATTTTATAACCTTATGTAATCCCAACACTCCTGATAACCACACCAGAATATATCTAACACAAGTTACAATTTTATGGATACACAATTACTGAGTTTATTACTAAGTGATGTTTCGACGAGTATACTCTCGTCTGTATCAAGCAAATGATAAAGATGAGAGTATCCTCATCAAAATGCAAAACATCGCTTAGTATTAAACTCAGTAATTGTGTATCCATAAAGTTGTACCTTGTGTTAATATGTTCAATTACTAAATGCCAATCAAAAAAAAATACATCTATAGGATTACATCGGTCAGTTTATAATATGATATTCGATGTTATCAACCATAAATAACTGAACAATGTATAATTGAACAAAATATTTTATTAGTTAAACAGCATAACTAAAAGCTGACAATATGAAGATACAAATTTTAACAAAATAATTAAAAATATTTATGCAAAATATATTGAGTAAAGAGTATTATAAATGAGATTATTGTTATTCGGAACATGTGGATGACAACATTGTTGATCTTTTACTGTGCATAATTCAGTACATACACATTGCTGGTTTCTTATTTGGACCCTTGTCTCACAGACACCAATACATACATGTACAGGTAATTTCTTTACACAACATGTGATTTATTACTGGGGCCACAGCAGATTAATTAAATTCAATTTAAGGAATGCAGTAAGTCAGTAAATTTGATAATCTCGTGGTATCTAAATCTAATCCATAACCAATGGAAAACTATATCTCCTGCTGTATAAAAGATCTGTTTTAAAATCAGACTGGATTTCTACATCTTGGCAATATTCTAATAAATTACAGAAACCATATTCCATATTTTGCTATGCTTTGTATTGCTATAATTGGTTAATAGTACATTAAGGAAAAACAACATATGTGAAAGGCAGGATATTATTCTAAGTGCCTACATTTACACACAAAGTGAGGTATATGTTAAGGAAGAAAAATGAAGCAACATTATTATAAACACTAATGATTGAGAATAATGACTAGTATTTTGAAAAACCTATGGAATATTTTTTACTTACAACAAAACTACAATTACTAATATTAAAGGACAATATTGGTGTCAGTCATTATGATATATGTGATAGAACTGGTTAAACACTTTCCAAATACAATTTGAACACAGAGATCATTGCTACGATAGATGAATAATAGAGGTTTCAACAACGATAGATGAATAATAGAGGTTTCAACAATCGGAAGTGACGAACGCGAAAGGAAAACACAAGTTATCCCTCCATATAACTGACTAAGTAACGAGTGATAACAGATAATGACTGACACCAATATTGTCCTTTAAGTCAACAGACAATAAATTCACTAACTTTAATTGCTAAGAAATGCGGAAGTTTTGCAAATAATTTTGTGGAAATCACAGCTTACAATAGTAAAAAAACCACACCATTTTCTACAATAAAGCTGTATTCCAATCCATACCCTTACCAGTAATGTAATTGTTATCATACAATAAACAAGTGACAAATTCTTTTTTCATATAAGAATAAACTAGTTTGCTTTTCATATAACTCACAGAAAATCAGATTATTACTTTATTGTTGTTCCGTAAATATAGGAATACAGCTTTAGGACATAACACATATTTATATAGACAATACAAAACAACAAATTCATATCACACAACATCACAACAAACTAACTGTCAATACTTATAATAATATAACCATATATATATAACTAGAGTTTCACAAAATGTTTTTTTAGAACCATCAAATATTATGCAACTATCTATTATAACTACAAACGAACCATATTTCGATGCTCAGTTTCTTCACTGAAAATAAACATAAGCACAATTTCTGTACATACGCTATCTTTACCATACCTACCAGAAATTATACAAGATAAATAACAGAAAAACTCAAATTAAATAGTGTAAAAACATTTAGCACTTTTATTTTACTAATATTGAAAGAGATAAAGTCAAATTTTTTAAAACTGAAGATGGTGGAATATCAATAATTTGACTATAAAACCTGTTTTAAACAGAGATAATTGAAGATAGCGGGATATCAATAGTTGGACTATAAAACCTGTTTTTAAACTGACACGCCCCAAGGTACTCATCAGAAGCATGTGTCTTTTTTTACAGAAACAGTTTTGGCAATAAGTAAGAGATACGTTTAATTACGTTCAGTATCTATTAAATTTTGAAATGAACACATCATATTTTACTATGATGTTAAGTTTAGTGGTGGAAGGAAATTTGAAAACACTAACAAGGTTAGTGAGGCGATCCGATTCAGGATTGGATGAAAACCACCAACACTTGGTACCCCCATAAAATTTACAAAAACTGACCTTATCTCTTTTATATAAATAAGGAATGTACATGTCCCTACTTAATATCAAAAAGCCAAAAATAAAATGTGTGAACACAGAAATTATAAACAATAAATAATCAAGATGTAATAATAACAAAAAATACAAAAGCAGTAAAATATATTCAGAAAATACTGTCTAAAAGTTGCAGTCATGTACGTAGCACCAAAAATAAATTCAAAATAAATAAAAACCTTTGGCCATCAAATGAAAAATATTACTAATATAATCATTTTGTCTTGTTTAATCTGAACATCTTCTCTTTTTCTTATTTCAAGAAGAAAAAAAGGAAGTTACATGATCTAAACATCAACAATAAAATACTAACAAAAATAGCGAAGACTGGGAAACTGCACAATGTGTAAAGATTGTGAATAATGGTATTGGCTTTCAAGCAAAATGAAACATTAAATCTAACAAAACCTCACTAGGCAGATCCTGGGTGTGGAGTTGGTGTACAACCAGTAGTTCTATCTACCTAGATACTATATCAGAATTAAATGAGCTTTAACGTCCTACTCTGACTGGAATAACTTACTACATCATAAATTATTCAAACCTTCACCTGTGTAAAATCTTTTCTATGTGTGTATATGAAATCCCATGCCCTTTTCAAAATTCCAGTATCCACATTCAACACATATGTACATGTATAATGCATTAAGCAACTGACCAGTTCTCTTTAAACAAACAAAACAAACACATATATCAAGCATGATGAAATATTATGCATAAGACCTTATAATTATTTCTAATTTGCATAATTACAAGTTTTATATAGCAAGTGAAATGTTGTTTGACATTGATGCCAAACATACGGGTAGAATCGTAGATTGATTTACTAAATCTAACATACTAAATACAATTATATATGACTGGCTTCCATATAGTCCTTAAGTATCTGCCATTTCTTTGGAATCTCAGAATGCTAATCCTATACCAAAAGTCTGTAATTCTGTCCACATGATGTTTATTTTTGTCACACCAATATTCGAACAGAAAGATTAAATTTTAGACAGAGAATTTACTTTTCTAAATAAATCTATCAGTAAGATCAATGTTATTTCCTCCCCTATTATAAATGTAATCTACTACATGTATATGGAAACCCTGCTATCTATTATTGGTTTATAGACTGATTATTTTAACTCGTTAGCACCTGGTATATTATAGCAGATTACCAACACAATATATATCATTATTATATTATATATCTAAACATGCTTTATAGTACACATGTATATTTATACCATTTAATAATGGTCATTTTAAATATCAAATTTCATAATCAGATTATTTTCAAAAACATCATTTGAATAATACATGCAGATTATTTTATTTTTATTCATCTAAAATTTAATAGCCCATGTCTACTTTTTGATCTTGTTATATGCATACAGGTATTAAATGAATCCAGATTGTTTATATCAGTTTTAACACTAGATGTGATACATGTTAATAAAACTGTGCAAGCTATTAAATCTGTGCATTAAGCCAGTATAGTGTAGAAAATGTAATCAATTGTCAATCAAGTTCTCATATTCTCCACACGATACCAAACTCTTAGTTCTACAACCTTCCGTAAAAAGAAATAAGCAATCAGTATTCCTATAATCTGTAAATAAATAAATATAAATAATATAATTCATCAACCATAATTTAACAATACAAAAAGTTTTGACAGGTAGATAACTTTTACATTATCAGATATTACTATAATCTGTAAAGGTGACTTGAGGAACCAATTTCAGGCTTTAAAGATCCCTTGTTTTAGAAATTTCTGAGTTTGCCTGGTCCAGGTTTTAGTGATAGCTATTTTACAATCTTTTATCTAACTTTACAGTGTAATTAATCAAATTATATTAAATGTACATGTAACTATTAGTTTACTTCAAACTGTGGAAGTGATAAAAATCTGCCATTTCAATAACACAAGTCATCCTAGAAACTGTAGAAGGATGATCAATGCAATATTTTAGGCTCATATAAAAAATCAGTCTGGCTTTCGGATACCTCTTCATCGCTTTAAAAGTGTTGCATGACCATTCTTTCCACAATCTAATTAAAATATAGATCTATATTTCGTTTTGCTTTTTATACTTTCGATGGCCTACACTCATGTAGATCTAACTAGTTATAGTGGAAGCTCACGTTCTATGACGTCAGGTATCAAGCACGGGACATTTGACCCGATAACGTCAGTCATTCGATTAACCAATTAGCGACCGCCATGCTTTTCAAAATCCACTTTTGTTTTGTTATGATTTCTATCCGCTGGTGTTTATAGTATAGACGTCATTGGCTGGTAATATCTACCCCCAGTTCCAAGCATGAAAAGGTCAAACGGTCGATTCGACAGATCATTTGATTGGCTGACCCCTCATTCCAGCCAGAACACGAATTAAATAACAAGTCCTCCAGATCCAAGAGTAGTAAAGACAAGTAAAAATGAAATTTTGAACTATAAAAAACGAAACGAAATTGGATCTGTGTTTTAATCAGATTGTTCTTTCCATTGAATTTGGAAGTGTCCAATAGACTCAATTATAAAGTACACAACCCTTGTAAAGAATACTTTCGTCTTAAATGGCACAAGACAATCATAAATTGACTCATTTTTATTATCAAGAAATGTTGACCATTGGTTTGTCTATTTAATTTTTAAACAATCTTAATAAAGTCCTCTCTTTCGTGGATGATAATTAATGTGTAGACTACATCTAGTCATGTGATAGAAATGGCTTAAATTATACTAAATGTAGATCAGTTACTGCTAGTAAATAAACTTGTATTCAGCATAAAATTTGAAGGATTATCTAAGAACCAGAATGTTTTTTTTTTGTATTGCCTAACATTTTTTATCTAAACAGCAAAAATATTTATAGTTACCTGTGGAATGGCAAAACCTAAAGCAGACGCGCCAACATGATCAAGATTAGCAGCCAACCAAGTGAGAAACATATTTGTACAACCATCCATAAATACTTTCTCACTAATCTATAAGAAATATATTTCATACACATAAATACATGGTATTTCAAGGAAGGTTACAAAAAAGAGACTTTTCTATTTGTATACACAAATAAATTGAAATTCCATTAATATACATTTGTACTTTAAGGAAGGAAATCCTTGTGCCATACAGTTTAGGGATCAGACAAATGATTAACAGTTAAAACCCCATTTGTGTTAAACTCAAAGTCTTCCCTACACTATAAGTCAGAGATAACCCTATGAGGTGTATAGTTATACTTACAGTTCCGTTACCTATAATACCATATCCACAGTTCTCAGCTGGTTCCCTTTTCTACAAGAAATAATCTCATTATTAATATCATCATCATTTGGATACATAAACTTCTGTTTGTCTAAGATAAAAGGGAACTTTCATTATGTTCTCCTACTAATTAACTGGTTATAAATCATAATATACAAACGTCGTTATAATATACTATATACATTGCAATAAACAGGTCATAATATACTATAAGTTAAAGTGGTTATAATATACTAAACGTTAAAGTGGTCATACTAAAATTGATTACCATATACTAAAATTAAAAGTGGTTATATCATACTATAAGTTAAAGTGGTTATAATACATGTATACTATAAGTTAAGTTAGTTATAATATACTTTAAATTAAAATGGTTATAATATACTATAAGTTAAAAATGGTTATAATATACTATATGTTAAAACAAATGATATTTACCAGGCCTTCTATACAACATGAACTCGGTACACCACATGACTGGGGTTTCTCCGATACACAATTAAAATCATCATTATACAAACTATAGTCTAAATAGCTCTTGAAACCACAACAATGGAACTGTGAAGAAAACAGTTAATAATTCAAAATTATAACTAAGTCCATTAACTAGTTTAGCATTTCAAACAATAAACGATTCTGATTTCAGAAGGCCAATTAAATTTGAGTTGATCTTTAAATTTCTTTAGAAATAAATTTACTGTGTTTCAAAGAAACATGGAATGAGTTTGCAGTTGACTTTATTGTTTAATTTGATAAAGACTGTTTTTTTGTTTCCAAGACTCGACAAATCCAACTGCAGTAGGTGTATTAAAATAAGACATTGACATTTAACTGTGACATATCACATAAGATAAGTGAAAGTGATGATAATGGAGATATATTTCAAATAAGAAGTAAATTTATTATGTCTTACACATTAAAGTAATCAGTATGTCAACTAGATATGCACCAATCAGAAAGCAATAGACTAATCAAATATGCACAGTTGGTGTTATTGATGTTTCAAACTTAGAACAGTAACTGTCTAGTCTGCAATATGACGGTATATTTCAGTTCTGAACAAAAAGTATACATTTGATGTAATATAATTTATTTCTAAGAATCAAACAATTAAAGTGTTATGGGCCAATAACCTATATATATATGCATGGATAGTATTGACGTTTGTCTGCAATATCGGCCTACTAGGTGGAAGCAGACCATAATAATAGGTTTGTTTACTAAGATAAACTGTTATATAAGAATACCTTTTTCTGTATTGAATCCATGGCTAGTCTTATTCCACTGTTGTTAGTATATTCTTCCACACCAAACATCAGATGAGAATTGAGAATCCCAGGAACCTACAAAATTCATAGAATGAAAAACTCCCCTATTAACCTTATTAATTATAAAACTATTTGGTTTATTGAATCTTCATAAAGCAATCTCCTTCAAAATTCATTGATCAGATGAAATGGGTTCACTGCCGTTCACTGAACTTGACTCTGGCCAGTTCAACCACTCTTCATTATTCACTATCTTATTATCTAATTTTGGTTCACTTTTTGTTTCTATAAATCAACTGTTTTGTCCTGACCATGGACAAGTTGAAGAGTAACACAATTTTTTTGAATTCATATTTTAAAAAAATTTCTTGTTTTTGTGTGGAGCTTCCATGGTATTATATTGAACTTACAGAAACTTCTCTAACGTCTTTAGTATGGTACCCATTTTATACAATTTACTTCATGCTTCTGTGGGGGGTTGGGATGGCCTAGTGGTCTAGAGTGCCGCGCTTCGACCTCTAGCTGGTCGGTCACCTCTGGCTTGCGGCTGTGGTTTCGAGCCCCGGTGTGAGCGTATGTGGCATGGAGATAGGGGCGCCTTCTCAACCTCGTGGGTTTCCTCTGGGCACTCCGGTTTCCTCCCACGGCTAAAGACCCCTACGCGCATGTGAATTATTGAAATAAAATTGAAACCATATGTTAGTCCCGAAATGAACTGGTTGTGTTGAGTGGACGTTAAACCCCATTTCTCTCTCTCTCTCTCTTTCATGCTTCTGTGATTTAACCAATGAACGTCTCATAAGAAAATTATATAAGAAACATTATTTGACTGTTGTTCAATTAAAGATACATGTATGTTAACACAGGCTAGTTCGTTTATCTTCTGGTCGACATTTTAACCTAATTTCTATCAGAAATTTTTATATTTTGACTGACCAGGACAAATTAAAATTTTTGACTTAAATTGTCTAAGTAACGCACAATGAATAAAATAATCTCATTATTATAGTGTTTAATGGTGGATCTTGTGTGTGTATTAACCACAGAGTTTTTCAACTAATTACATTGAAAGCATAATAATGGCAACCACTTTAAAATTCACAGATTGTCCAAAGTTTCCATATTGGATTAATTGCAAAAATATAATGTATGGATACGTTTTTCAAATGATGCTTGTATATTTAAATTCAAGCTAATAATCTACAAAATACTGAAACTACATTTTCTCAGAAAAGGGTTGGGGAGGAAAAGACTATGTCACTACACTAACTCTATCTACACTGTGTATTAAAACACACTATTTCATATGGAACAACAAAGACAACTTGATATAGTAGCAGATTTCATGATTAGTTATTAAATAGTCAGACGCCACAGAAATTGAATGTCAGTGTTATGACAAAGAGGGTCATGACATGTCACCTAGTTAATTGATCTCTTTATCCTATGTAATAAACTGGGGTTAATCTGGTCAACTTTTACAATAGACCTATTCATAATGATTCATGCATATTAACACTGTATCAATAGCATTGGGGGAAATGGTAATAATCTTCTTCTATATCTTCTCTTATACAGCTAATCAAAGACTTTATACAGACGTTCCAATATTGGGATCTAAATGCTACCAGCGCACTTCAGGATTGAACGTTATTAGCTCTTTGTGACCAACACTGAGAGTATTGGTAGAATTACCAAAGTTAGATTTCTGAGGGAAACAGTTGCAAGCTCCACCATTAGACCATAAAATGTAGTATATTGAGAAAAGTTAACTACAGATAGTGAGAGATTAAATTCATAGACTGAGCCATATCTTAGCTAAATCCCAGCAATCTGTTTCTCAGAGAATTACTTATGAATTATCTCTGTAACAGATAAGTGTCCATAGCACGTGCGTTGACTGCTCACCGCGCCAGTCATTGGCTCAACTGCTCGTGCAATGTTTACTTAACACCTAACTGCTTCGGGCAAAATGATGCATTTTACTCATTTTAATACCCATTTACACTAAATAGGAAATATTTTTTAACTTCAAATACTTCAAACGTCTTTATTTATTTTTCTTTTATCTCAAAAAAATGTTTGAGAATTTAATTTGTCGGAGTAAAAAAGTTAATATGCCGTACTTATTAAGCCTCGTCGATGTCATGCTTATCAGTGATTGTAGCGGCCAAGCGAATATTCACTGCTGGATCAGTTTGAAATCCCAGCTAAGCTACTGGTGTGGATGTTACTGGATATAACAGAAATATCCACTGAAAAGGAAATCAATGAAGTTTAACATCTTGTCAACATGATACTTTGATCACATAAACAATACTAGAGATCAGAATATTTCTCTTGAAACTCAACTACAAGTACAACAGCCCCCAAATTATCAAATAGTATTTTTGATCAAAATACACATTGTTCCATCAAATCATCATTAATTGTACTTTTCAGCCTATCTGGGATTCATTCAAATCAAAATATTGTATTAATATTGAAAGACATTTGTAAAAATAGAATTGTATGCATAGAGAGAGTAAAATTGTGATTACATGTTTACAGTACATGTAGAATAAGGTGCAAGTATTGGAAATCAATAGATATTGGCACAATGTACTACGTCATAGTGTTATTTATAGTAACATCCTTCTCTATATATTATACAATATAAACAACACACAATATCATTTCTACTCCTGATTATTTCAACACACTCATTTTTCCATTAGAATATTGCTTTGCTATTACTTTTTGAAGATATTTAATTACTGTAATCACATCTGTCTACTGAATAAATATACCACTCAATTTACAAATGTAACATCTTCTATCTAAGTTTCTATATGGAACTAACCCATTTAAGTTTATCATTTTGAAATATTTACTCTTCCCTGAGCAGGTCCGGATCCAGGATTTTGTTGAGGGGGGCGGGGCATAAATTGGAACAAAGTATATATGAACTACAACAGTAACAAAGCAAACGAAAATGAAAATAAACTATGTCACTGGGGCTGAGGGGCACATCCCACATCCCCCTGGGGCCCCTGGATCCGTACCTGCTGAGGAGTTTGATGGTTGACAGCCAGTTAGTCCTTTCAGACAATATATTTGTAAAATGAAAATTCTCTGGAATATACATGTATATTACCAAACATTAGGCAAATATGGAAGAATTTATGTCTTTTTGATAAAATTTTTACTTTTTTTTCGTACAAATAGGGTAAGATATGTTTAAATCTTGAATTAATCTTAGTCCAACTACAAAGTTCAGGATAAGGACCTCAATTGGCCCACTAAGATAAAACACCATATATATACATGTCATTATTGATAAAAAAATTTTCTTGTAATGACCGCTTGATATCTAAGCAGATCAAAAAATCTGAATTTCTTTCTTATCAATATTACATGAATTGTTGAAAACTGATATGACATAATATCATATAGTTGATCAATAATACATGAAGATAAACTATAAAATAGTCTGCTTAAATTGTTTCATTCCATTGTTTTGTTTTTAGTGTTCTTGGGAATTTAGTTTACTTTTAAACATTTCTTTTGTCATTCAATTGTAATATGATGTCCACCTCTCAAATTATATCCTTCTTCTAACATATATTAAAATAAATTATATATTCCATTTCCTGTAATTGTTATTTGACATTTAAAGTAAAGAGATATAATTTAGTACTCTTATAATCATCTTTTATCAGTTCAGATTTCCGGTTTAGATCCTGTCAGCAAAGGCATTTTGACTATACCAAATCCACAAATAACGTTTTGCTTTTTAAAATTAAGGAACACTTTACAGTTTTTCCAATGTATAAGTAGTCTAATTAAAAGTTGACCAACCATGCATCCAACTTGGAACCCCCAAAAGATCTAATTCTAATTTGATTGACATGTAGCCTGTGATTCATTTCATGATTTAAACAAAATACAATTTTATGAGAAACCTTTGGTTTTTAGCTCGGGGTAAATTTGACTTGAAATGGTCAGTCAAGTGTTGATAATGTCTTGTAGTAGTTTCAATGTTTCAATAAGAAAACATGGCTAGATGTTAGTGTAAAAATATTGATTTATATAAAGTGATAAGTTAGAGAGAGGTGGAGTGGGATTAGATTACTGGTCCTAATATCCTATCACGCTTAATGTTACTATACGATTTTATATAGAATCAATAATACATCTCACTTCTAACAACTCTTACTACAAGATCACCATAACACAAAACAAAATAACCATTTTAACAATGTCTCGTATATCTAAAGAATGTAATTCATAACATCAACTTGTACAAAGGTACTATAAAAATTCTTAGCTATGTAAATTACCAAAGAAAATCAGAGAGAGAGAGAGAGAGAGAGAGAAATGGGGTGTAACATCCACTCGACGCAAACTAGATCATTTTGGGACTAACATATGGTTTAATTTTATATTAATAATTACTGGCACGTAGGGGTCTTTAGCACTGGCAGAAACCCGAGGACCTGGAGAAAACCCAAAAGGTTGGACAGGCGACCCTTCTCCTTGTACAAACCACAGCAGTTGACTCAATGTCAGGCCTTATGATACAGCACGCTTGACTCAATGAATGGTTTTATGATACAAAACGCATGTAATAAACAGAAAACTTAATGGATAACATTCACTAGGTTTATTAACTGCAACGTTTCAATGAGGATACTCTCTCCGTTATTAAGCAATGATAACGGTGAGAGTATCCTCATTGAAACGTTGCAGTTAATAAACCTAGTGAATGTTATCCATTAAGTTTTCTGTTTATTATATATCGCATTCACTATATGCCTTTCAAAGACACAAAACGCATGTGCTAACCATTCGCCCCCCCCCCCCAAAAGCAAATGAGAAGTCATCCTTGCAATTAAGCAAAATAAAAGACACAACACAATTTATATAGGACAAAAACAAGTGCTTTTTTTTAAAAATCAGGTGTTTCAGAATCAAGCACACATATAATCTATCTATCTTACATGATTGTAACACGTCTACTTAATCAAAGTTATGTCTAGATGGACCTTAATCATGCTCTCAGTAAAATTAGATTAAGTCTGTTACACGCAATAAAAATGAATATAACCGTGAACTTTAATACAGTTAAGTATGTTATACCTCCTGATAACATTTTATAGATAAATAAAATTGATTTGTCTAATGCTCAACAGATACTACCAGATGCAGTAGACTAGACAATATATTATGTAGACCTGCAGTACATAGACTAGCCTTGAGCACAATCTCAAACAACAGTTATGCATGCATAACCTTATAATGTTCATAAATTGATTTTGTTGTCTGTCTTTCATCAACAACAAATCATAATTTGGAACAAAAATTACAGTCTAATCAAAAAAATGTAAACTTGTTAAGTTCACTGTGTACAGATAAACACACAGGAAAAATACTGGTACCTTGGCTTATATTATAGGAGATCACTTTCATACCGTGGTCAATTTCTAAAATTCCAATAATATCATTATATAGGTATGTTGACAATGTATTAGTATTATTATATAAAATAAACTCCAAGGTAGCGACGAAAAAAACCTTTCACTGTAAAAGGTCAGTTGTAAAAGGGCAGAAGAATCTAGAGATGAGTGCTTGGATCACTGTGATACGATCAGGGAGGATTATATATCAAGGTACCAGACAAGCTATGGTATGTCTACAACCACTTAAATTCAATATTAATACCATAGCTCACAAAATCAATAGGAAGTACACAGTTCATCATGCATTCCAAAAGGTGTAATATGAAATAGAGCATGTTTTATTGGAATAAAACAAGTTGAATAAATCCATAAGCATTCCATCACCTGCTTTTTGATGGGATTTATATCTTTAAAATATTGCCTACATTCTTAATTTTGTCCAGGTATATATTGGGCAGCCCATTGCACAGTGACATTTTGGACATGTACAGTGAAGATGCTACTGAAATACAATCAACTATATTTACCTGTTCTCTGTAAACAAAAGCCACAATACCAATTGTTACTTGTATCAGGAATGCCAATATTGTAATACCCAAAAACTGTAAGGAAAATTTAATCATCTTAATACAAGATCCCAAGTGATTAAGTTCTATTTATATTTTTACAATATGGTTAAAATCTCATCAAGTGCTTTAGGAACAAAAAGGCAACCCTTTTAAAGGTGCCTCTGTCATGCCCCTACCCTTTCTGCCATCTTTATATTAATAAATATGACTAAGTACTACTCAGTCCATACACCTGTAACTTTTAGACGATATCAAGTAAAAGATCTTGTTTATCACAGAATTAAGGCATAGGAACAAATATTTCCAGCTTATTAAGAATTGTATTTTATGTTTAGCTAGATACTTACCACTTTAAGCAGAGTTGGGTTTTCTGTAATGGTACCAACCAATCCACATATAGCATTTATAGTTATAATAAGACCAACTAATATTAGTAGAGCTACTGGTAATGCAAGGTTTTTGTTCAACGCATGATAATCTTGACGACTAATTTCTACCAGTATACCAGTACCCAGTAGAAACAACCCAACAAACTGAAAATATTAAATAACACATAGAATGAATTCATATTCAAACCTTAAAAATCTAAATAATTTCAGAAACTACCTAACGCTAAGAGTTTACAAATTACAGGGCCTACCTCAACCCATACTTTTTATTTTTCAAATTAATGGGTTTTTTTTTAAAAATAAAGGGTTTCAGTATATCAACATTGTGGGTTAAATTGTATCCTTTACTTAAAGATGCAGTATTTAAGAGCTAGATCTGCCTATTGCAGATCTTTATTTTGACTTCAAACTCTTATTTAGAAATTTATTCATGTGACAATTCTCTAGACAATTAGATGGTTGATCAAGATTTACAAAATTAACAAAAAAATGGAAAATTAAAACTTAAGACTTGACTGTCAAGTAACGTACTGTTGCCATGATAATGAAAATTCAAAGCTAGATCTTGTCAACCTTCTATCATTTATAACTTTGAATGAAATTTTCAATGTATTCATTTTTCATTATCTATTTTGAACTACTATAGCAAGAATGGCCAGCTCTATAAATCTTACATAATGCATCTTTAATATAATAGAATAATGATTGGACTTCCAAAATTTTAACCCACATGATTATACCTTGAAATAATATGTCACCTTATTGTGTCCAACTATGAAAGGCTTCTTGACCCCACTTCATGGTACAGAGAGTGCATATCAAAAAGGATTTCCACAAGAAATAATAGATGGACCAAGAGACGATGACAAGATAAGATAACATACATGTAACCAATTCAGATTAGTTTACATGTGTATGTTCTACACCATTTATTATGGTCAATGCTTGCCACTTAGGAATTAGGAAATTAACATTCTATTATTGTGTTATCGCAAAATTTTATCTTGTATTTCATTTGCCCTTCAGTATTGAGCACTGATTCAATTATATCCTGATGCCTTACAATAAGCGAAAAAGGGGTTATAGACAAAAATAGAAGAATTATAGTAAGAAATGAGACATCAGCTACCTTGGGACATCATGGTGATATTATATGCCCACATTTTAGAGTGGCCATATATTCACAAATATTTTAACCAGTTATTCAGCTCATTAAATGTTTTTGAATGATTTCAACATTTACTCCCAGAGTTATTCATCATGATTTACAAAACGTCGTTAACACTCAATGGATTACAATTATCTCTGAATCTTTTTAAAGGGATTTCACATGTTTTACCATTTTGTGTTATTGTTGTTGTGAGTGGTGAGCTCGATTGTATTAGATTCTTCTATAATATTATTTACTTTATAATTCAATGCTAATATAATTAGCCTGTATGTATACACTATACAGACAGAAAATTCTATCTAAGTCTCTCAAAAATGAACACAAAACAAGGCAGCTCTTTATCAATTAAGCCAGTCAATTCCAGAATAAAAGATTTCCGTGACATCAGAAACAATGCCCACACAATCTTAAGTCTAATATTAATAGAAAGAAAAAAAAATACAGTGCGATATCCGCAACTTTGGAGTTTTATGTAGAGTATCCAGACATTTCATTAAATTAAACCACATTGATACCACCTAGGTATTGATTCTAGCAGCCAACTTTACATATACTTTTAACATGCTATGTAGATCTAGACACAGTAACAAACAGATTGTGAGCATATATCAATTATATAGTTGGTCTTACACCTACAGACTGCTACCTCCTTTTTGTTAAAATCAACATTGATATTCGTGTTAAATAACCTATATCTTACACTTAATGGTTTAATTATTAATAATATTACAGGAATATATAATTATGATACTGTGAATGTCTGATTTTTAGAGCTCTGTAAATTCCTTATGTAATGAAGTTTAACCATATGTCAAAACACTTACATTACTGTGTCTTACATTAATCATACTTGGCTTAAAGTAGCTAAGTCTCCAACTCAATATTATCCAAAGTCTTTGACTTTGAAAACACAAATTATTTGTATACTTGTATCAACATTGATGTTGTGATCTTACGAGGAAAAGATAGGCTTCTGATATACAATAACTAAGACAAAATATAAACATTTTACCATTAGTAGACGAATCATGTACCATAATGCATTTCGGCGCCATTTGCAACAAGGGACTCGAAGAACGAGGCTAGTCATATTCTACAAAACATGTCAAATGGTGATGCCATATTCTTATCTGGAGTACGATTGAATGTAAATCAGTTTATAAACATTCATATTACATTACTATACGCATGGTGATTTCTAGGTCCAAAATATTAGCGATTTAGCTTCTTCAAGATATATGTATGTCTTATTTACTATGGTTATTTACATGTAAATTTTAAGTAGGCAGATTAGATAGCAAGATTTTAACTTACTCTTAATGCAAACAGAAACTAGGAAGTTGAACAAGTCAATAGTCTGATGGTTTAATGCTTGTGCAGTAGACTGTACTCTCTGTCATGACATGTCATGTGATGAACGTAAACAACATAAAATAGATGGGGGGGGGGATAAAGATTGACAAAGACAAAATCCAACCAAAAACAATTACATAGGAGAATTAGATTGAAACAATTCATCACCAGGCTACTAAATTACTATGAATATATCACTGATTGAGTGGATATCAGAGAAACAAAAACGTTTCTATTTGCAAAACTAATATTACAGTAAAAATAAAGATCATGACAGAACTGATGGAGTGTATTTCACACTTGCTTTCGTTCTTAGCTTTTTCATACAAAATATGGATTTGTCATAAAAGTTCTACAACCTTTTTTGATAGATATGGCAAGGTGTCAACCTTTTGTACAAGATGATCTATACCAGTGAGTGACGCAACCGGCAATTACATGTAGGTTCCATTTTGGTATGTCCCAATTGGCAATTCTATAATTTTTCCATGAGAAATCTACTGACACTACTGTTATTTTGGGCATGGAATATCTAATTATACAAAAGATTTTATTTTCCAGAGGTGACTTATAGTGTTTCAGAACCATAGTACCGTATAAAATATTTATTAGAAATAATTTACTTTCTATGGCCTTCCCTGGCCCAAATTTATATAATAGATTTGAATAATAATAGAGTACTGGTAATTAGTTTCACAAATCATATTGCTAGAATGAGACAACAGATCCAATAATTTGATATAAAAAACGGTCATCAAAACTAATATTTTGCTAAAGCATCAAAATCTACAGATGTTATCAATCTGACATCTCTGATATGATGAAAGAATGTTTACTGTTGTTGAATTGCAAAATTGCACTCAAAAATAGGGTCGGATTATTATAAATTTGTGTCAGATGGGGCTAATGAAATGAAATATTCTGCACTGACTGGGCTAATGGAGACTGACATTTCAGTTTGCTACATAGCCTACATGTATGAGAAGGAATTTTGCCTGGACAACAGCACTACAGCCTACTTTGATTTCAAATTCCAACTAAATGTCAAGGGTTCTTTTACTTGCACATCAATGTGTAAACAGGACCTCAGTTTCAAATTCCAACTAAATGTCAAGGGTTCTTTTACTTGCACGTCAATGTGTAAACCGGACCTCAGTTTTCCATGCCACCTGAATGACTAAGCCACTGTTTCTTGTCAGGCCCTCCATCCTGAACCACTGAAAAAGGGAAACCATGCAGGAAAATCCTGAGTAACTTTCTTGGCCTACACCCAGAGCAAGCCCGATACCTCCTGGTAAGCAATAAAACATATAATAACCCACTGAGCCACCGCAGTTCCCGATTCCTTTTAAAACGGCAATTTCATATTTTTTAGTTATATTTTTAAAATATATTAAAATAAAGCCCTAAAATAGATTGTATCTATAAATAGTCCTACCTTGTTGAAGAATAATCCTATTAATCCTATAATTCACTATTGCCAGTTGTGAAATTGACAAAAATATCATTTTCAACTTCAAATTCAAACGTTTGAAGATCGCCATTGCATGGAGGGGAATGGGAAAACAAGGGAGGTAATTCAAGTAATTGTGTTATCATTTTCGGTGTCAGGAATTTTTATGCCTGTGAAATATTGCCCATGATCGTATAATAGTGAGTTGACAACCTTTTGAGCAAAAGACATAGAAATAATTATGTTTTGACTTTCTTAGAAAATATGAAATTCCCGCTTTAATTAAGAAGTCAAAAATAAAATGTAGCCATAGAACCGAATGACAGAGTGGAACAATCAGAGGAATCTATCCATTCCGAATTTTTTTTACTAATATTCACGCATTTCAATGAATATGATATAAATGCTCAATTAACGATCAAAAGGCCTATCTCTATATCATGGTGTTGGTGTAGGCCTACTATAGTACATATAATAATATAATAATAAAACTAATATGTTTTGAAAAATGATAAACTTGATTGAAGGTAGTGTGTTTAAAGACTAATTCAATTGGATAACATGTAGTTTGAATGGTTGGATCCTTATTATAGTTAGCAGCTTGAGTTGACAGTTTCAGTTTGATATTCAGATTGAGTATTTTTATTAGCATGCCACATCCAGTTATGACTCAACTCACCAAAAATATCAAGGTATACAGAAACAGCAGGAGCTTAAATATACTGTAACTGCTACAAGAACACATAGAACGCCTTGGTGCTTTACGTGGCGGGTGAACTTCTGGTAACATCTTCTGCATGCCTTCTGTATCGGCCGCCATGATGCTGATTTACATCAGAAATGTCAGGGTCAATAGATCACATGACAGTCACGTGAGATAATAAATGCTACTTTCACTTGACGTGTGATGACTGCGTGAAAGTGAAAATCCCAAACATGTCGATATTTTATGAACATATTATATATAGGGTCAATATCTTATGCACTATATGTAATGTTTTCTTGTTCAACTTGTTCTAGTTTTCACATTTGTCTGTTCTACAAATGGAGTTTTGAGAAAGACGACCGCGATAAGATAAGAGTTATTATTAAATGCTGGATACACGAAATATACATAATCATTATTATCTACATACGTGATTGAAATGAATAGAAAATTATCACGATTTTTACTACCTTATGTTCAAATTGCGATTTTTTGTTCTGTATCCTATTCTAGAATTACTACAGGGAAGTTTCAATCGTTTAGATGTTGGCCAGGGATATAAGCCACAGTACGTTGATCAGGCTACTCTTAGGGTTAGGGTTAGGGTTTGGGTTAGTAAAGTAGCCCGA
Source organism: Patella ulyssiponensis (assembly GCA_963678685.1). NCBI lineage: Eukaryota > Metazoa > Mollusca > Gastropoda > Patellidae > Patella > Patella ulyssiponensis. Next base: position 78,970,080 of record OY783226.1, on the reverse strand, counting down.
AAGTAGCTGGGTTAACATACTAGACCATATATAATTAATTAATTGATGCTAAAATATATAATTTTCAGATGGCAGTAAGCCAAGAGGTCCATTTTTTGTGTGTGCACCATACCAAACCATTAATTTATGGTGAACATATACTATTCAAAAAAAGTAGTGTTATTAAAGTCACCTAATGAAACTGACGAAGAAACAAATGACAAAATGAAATGAAGTTCACATTCATCGATTTATTCCAAATGATCGTTAGACTAAGTAAGGCACAGACTGACCATTATAAGGGTAAAATGATACCCGGGGTCAAACAGCAAAGTTACCACAGCATCACAACAAAGTCAGTAACGGGTAAATCCTCCTCTGTTTGCCAAACAAGCATTGATCCGACGTGGCATACTCCTAATGAGACGTCTAAGGTCATTTTGGTCCAGATTGTCCCATATATTCCTGTTGCAACGCAGCAGCAAGTTCTTGGACCTTGGCAGGACGTTGTTGACGTTGACATAACCTCTGTCCAAGCATGTCCCAGACATGCTCGAAGGGGGAGAGGTTGGGACTCAGTGCTATCCAAGGTAATGTGGTGATGTTCTATTGTTGGAGGTAACCTGTAACGATCCTGGCCCTGTGACATCTTGCGTTGTCATCCTGGAAGATGAAACGGCGGCCATGACGTCGTGCGAACGGCACAACATGGACTGCCAAGATGTTGTCCCGGTAGTACTGGCCTGTAACACGCCCTGCAACAACATGTAAAGCCGTTCTTCCAGCAACAGTGATGCCTCCCCACACCATAACAGAACCACCCCCAAATCGATCATGTCTGATGACGTTAACGTCTTGGAAGCGCTCGTTTCGACGACGCCACACCCTTCTACGTCTGTCCAAAAAATCAACAGTGAACCTTGACTCATCTGAAAACATCACATTGCTTCAGCGTCGATTATCCCAGTGTTGACGATCCCTACACCAACGACGTCTTGCCTGACTGTGATGATCTCTCAAACAAGGGATCACGCGAGGACGTCGGGCGCGAAGGTGACCCCTATGCAGTCGATTCCGAATCGTCTGGCCACTCACTCTCACACCAGTGTCTGTTTGAAGACGAGTGCTGATCTGATTTGCTGTGATGACACGATTTCTCAAGGCCAAGGTACGGATAAATCAATCCTGGGCTTGAGTTGTCGCCCGTGGTCGACCTTAGCGTATTCTGTCCTGTACAGATTGTGTATCATGTTATCTGGACCATAGCCTGCTTAAGACAGACTGAGAAACATTCATCGTCTGCGCCACAACCGCCTGTGTTGTGCCGATCTGTAGCATGCCAAGGGCACGTAACCTTTCATTTTGGGTAAGCCGACGCATATCAAAATTTGTTTTCTGGTCACTAAAACAATTTAACTGATGTTTCCACCCTGGAATTCAATGCCACAATGACTGTAACATTCAAAGTCAGAGTCGTGCAAATCTTGGGTTGGACCCCCATGATGATCCCATGATGATCACCTGAATTCCATGCGGTAGCTATTGGTGCGTTTAGGCGTCACATGTAACTGGAAATGTTTCTTCTGTTAGGTTCTATAGTGACTTTTTTCGTAGTCATTTGCATATTTTAGTATTATGCCCTCAAAATCAAATATCCCCTACTTTTTTTGAATAGTATATATATATCCAAACTATATATATATCCAAACTACATCGAATGCACCTAATTGGCATGTCCATGTTATCAAGGAATGAATAACCGCATGTATGTCAACCAATTCTCTTTTGACTTGGGGTTACCTTGAAGACAAATTCAGATAAAAATCAACTGATTGTGCTATGCTTATATAACTAACCCTGTTAACTTGTATATGTATAACCTACCCTGTTAGCTTGGTTTTTATACATAGCTAACCCTATATCTGTTTGCTTGATATGTATACAACTAACCCTGGCTGTTAGCTTGACATGTATTAACTAACCCTAGCTGTTAGCTTGGAATTTCCTGTTAGTCCTAACCCTAAATTAGCTGGGTTATATATTCGGAGTGAACCTACTACTAACCATGCATTCAGAACTTAAGTAAATTGGGGTTCATCTGAAAAATATTTGTGACCGCAAATTCCATTTTTGATGTAACATATCCTTGTTTCACGTAAATAGCTTTTATCACTACATTATCTATTTCAGATAGCGACAATATCTTACCAAATAATAAATATAAAGATCACAGATAACATGGAACTGATTCACTTCACGATCGAGCTAGAAAATGATCATGTGGTCGATAAAGGTTATCTATATGGGATGAAAGTCCATATTTATAACTCGCCCCATTTTTTCACTTTGATGAGTTTACCTGGCAGGGAAGACAGTACCAGGAATCATGTTGAAGTTAGCATGTATTATAGCCATTGCGGCATTAGTTTCAGGTATGCGTATGAACAAGTTGAACTAAAACTTGTATTACTACTGACTATTATGGTTCTAAGCTGGACCTAGTTTCATTTTTGCTTCAAGAATATTGCCAAACCTATTATGTGAGTTTCTTTTTATAAACTCACATTTAAAGTCGATATAGTCACCTGTATCTAGTTGTCCATTCAAATATCATATGAACATTCTACAGGCTGGCGTTATTTATAGTTCTCTAATATTGCCCTGTGTTTGTCATATTATCTGTTCGTCCAAACACATTTTGGGGTAAATGTTGAAATTATTTTGCAAAATTAGTTCATGAATTATTGCACTGAACTGATATTATTGTTGGTCAAACTATGTTAGTTACTCAAATCTTTTATAAAATTTTGGTGAATATTGATGGTGATCTCTTAGTTATTGATTCTAAGAAATTTTACAAACATTAGTCTTTTTAATTGGAATTATTGCCCCTGTTAATTTAAATCATCAGTTCCTAACAGACACTGATGGATATACATTCATTGTCTGGAAAAATTATATGTTTGAGAAAGTAGTTTCAGTGGTATTGAAATGAAATGGGGTATAGCGTCCTCCTGTTCTGCATCGACTGGGCTAATGAAGATGAGCATATGAGGAAATTTTGTACGGACAGTGGCACTACGGCCTACTCTTATTTTTAATTCCAACTGAGAAGTGTTCTTTTATGTACATGCCAATGTGTGCACAGGCAGCACAGGACCATGCTTTTCCATCCGTCCAAATGACTATACGTTGACCCTTGCCAGGCCTTCTGTCCCGTACCACTGACGCCGTAAAATCTTGATGAAGATTCTGGGCCAACACTCCAGGTTAGCTAGCCAGCATTTCGCTCATTGAGCCACCATAGCACAACCAGAGTTATTTTAAAAGTATACATGTATAATTTCAACAAACATTCATGGAATGACCTTCCTATATCTCATCAAAAACATTGCAAACATTTTACTGGACTGAATTTTCTACTGAATACTATGAAGCATACTTCCAATTATGCATATTTTAAAAATGAATAGAAATTTATGAAAATAACAGATAAAGTTACAGATGAATAAAATATGTGAAGCATAACTATGTAAATAAAAGGAAAGATGTGTGTATGCCCATCCTGCTTCGTCGCCGCTCTCCAGCCATTATATGGTACCAAATAAACAAGCATGACCCTGTGAATGTTTTAGGCCATTAAATTGAGTCCATGATGGATTTGTTGTGTCGAATTTTGGTCATGTTCGAATTGGACCCAGACGAATTTGGGCCCCAGGTGAATCGCAGTATTATGTTAGTATTGCAGTGTGTACAGAGTTCTTGTTTTACTAAATGATGTGATCAGTCTAATGAGTTAATATGTAGTAAATTGTTCTAAATTTTTCAGGTTCCCCAATTTCTACCATTGAGAAAGCTGAAAATGAAATAACATGTAGTATTTGTACACATTTAATAACCAACATACATGATGCTTTAACTGACAAACAACATCAGGTAACTTTAAAATTTAGTTTTTCTATTTATGTCACTGCTGGGAACCGTGGTGATTAATTGAAACAAGCATTATGCATGTGCTAAATCTGCATTTTTTATCCCTGAAATGTTATCTAAATTATTAGTTAGACATTAATTAACTTACCAAGACTATAATCAACTCTCGTATAGTTCTAGATGCAGTTACGGTATAACTGATAATCGTAACAACGGTATTAATGACAATCGAGGCTAGCCAATAATTTTTTCACCTTGGCACAGAGTGAAGTAATTTGACTGATTTACCTAATGCCGCTTTAACTAATAGCACCTTGCATGGTATATGTCCATCTGCTGTAGCCGGGTTGATTCAGAAAAACAGTGGGACGTTAAACCACATTTTCATTAATTCAATTGTTGAAGTAGGGCCAAGTGAAATGAAAAAGAGTTTAACGTCCTACTGTTCTGACCTGACTGTACAGATGAGGACAGGTAGTAAAATTGGCGGAGAAAATTATAAAGTGATGTAGGGAAGTTGGATTGCTAAGAATTCAGATCGAGATTCTGTTTCCAGATTCAAGTTACCAACAAACAAAACTCTGTTGTAAACTTGTAAATGGACTTAGAGATTCATGTTTCAAAATTTTGAATTTTAAATCTTTAGCAAACAAACAATCATTGGGTGATAAACTTATCAATTTTAGGTTATAGTAAAATTCTTGATCTCAATAAATCATATCAGTCCAATTTTATCTTTGACCAATGACCTCTAATAGATAAAACCCAAAATAATGTTATGCATTGGTTCAAGGAGAATTAAACGTACAAATCAAATGACAAAATGTAAAGAAATAACCCATTTACTCCACCTGAATATTTTCTCCATTAACATTGCTTGTAATATATTTTAGAGTCGAATAACTGAGCGTTTACTGTCCTTGTGTAACAATTTAAACACAGAAGAAAAAGAAGAATGTGAACTTATTATACATAGTGCTGGTGATGATGCCATGGGTAGTATGGCAGACGAAATGGTAAGACTTTGTAAAATAAGATTATTGAGCGTAGTTCTATGTTTCAGACAATTTTATAAAATTTATATTTCGTCTTTATGGTTTCTACACTACATATATAAGATGTAACAATATACTTTATTGCAGTAATTTGTTTCTTCTTTTACAGTTAGATAAATGTAACAAATAGAAAATGTTATTTTTTAAAAAAGAAATAGCTCTTTATATATACTTCTGATATTTTTAATGCTGCAGTATAGAATACTACCAATAAACTATTAATATTATAATTAATATAGAGACCTGAAGAATTTTGTGGTAAGTTAGGTTTCTGTCAGGCAGAACCCCAGCAGATGAAACCAGTAGTAAAACAGCCAGTTACAGAAACTCCTGAAGAGGTATTTATGAAGGTTTTCATACAGAGGAAATGAAATGAAATGGGGTTTAACATCCTACTGTTCTGCTCTGAACTAGACTAATGAAGACGGGCATACACCATACAGTGTGCTTTGAGGGGAATTTTAAACGGACAGCAGCACTGCAGCCTACTCTTATATCAAATTCCAATGGAACTTCAGCTTTTCATCCCATTCGAACGACTATACAGCTGTCCTTCTTAGTCCTCCGTCCTGCAACACTGACAAGGGGCAACCAAGATGGAAAATGTTAATGAACATTTTCGGACATTGCAATGATTGAACACCAGCGTCTTATCAACTTAGACGCTGTGACCCCTTTTCATACAACAAAGAACATAATAACAGAACACAGTTTTTATGGGTTACAATCACTAGTTTTTGTTTAATTGCCACATCCCCATATTGACGTTGAACATACTTTGAAAAGCTGTATTTATCACATCGCTAGGTGGTAATGTTATAATGTATGTCATAACTCTGTTGTTTCTCAATGATTAATGTTTCTATGTTTACCTCGTGATACGGGACCCCCAATTACTTCAAGGTACATGCACTATTGTTAGGTTGATTCTAGGATTAAATCTGGTAAATTATTATTAACTTTACTAAAGAAATTTTGATTATATTTCATAAATATCTTTTTAGAATTTGAATGTAAAATAAATTTATAACTTTGTCTAAGTATATTAAAAGAGGGATATGTGTATTTGATTTAAGTTTCAGGGAGCAGCAGGATGTGAATTATGTGAGTTTGTGGTTCAACTTATTGATGGATTCGTTCAACAAAATTCTTCTGAAGCAGCCATTAATGCTACAATTTATAAAGTCTGTAACTCATTACCTGATCCAATTAAATCAACAGTAAGTTATTATATTATAGATTTGTTGATTCAAACTGTCTATCACCATTCTTACATGTTGAATTTTCTTTTCAGTGTTTGGGCTTTGCTCCTGAATTGGTGAAAGTTTTGTCAGCTGGATTTGACCCAAAAGAAGCCTGCACTAAAATAAAACTCTGTGATGGTTTGTACAATTATCCTTATGTAGATATCACACAATTCAATTAATTTGTGTATTGAATAAAACTTGAGTGGAATTTCTGCTTTCACTGATTCTCACTTATCATTTAAGGAACCAGTCCAGATAAATTTGGTTTAATTCTGTGTTGAAGACTCTGTGACTACCTGTTTTCATTAAGATATGAACTGACAAATCTCATATCCAGGACTCTAGTAAAAGAAATATTCATTTTTAGAAATTGATAGCGATTGGATTAACATTACGGGGAAAGTAGCAACGAATTGTGTATTAAATAAAGGATTTTCTGAACCAGACAGTAGTACCATTAAATTTTCTGTGTCAAGGGGACAATTTAATGTGTCAAGGGAGATAATTTGATGTGTCAAGGGAGATAATCTGAACAGTTCAATTTAGAAATGATACTTTTATTGTAGGATTCAGAGAACCTATGATGAATTCTGCTTTGTGTGAGTTATGCCAGTCTCTAGTTGATATGAATGTATTTGGAGATGTAAGTATTCTTTATCTATCCAACACAAATATTATTGCATATCTTAAAACTTGTTGTTTATATCATTGAATTGATTGTAGATATGTATAATTAGACTACATGTAGACTATTAATTGATATTTGTCTCCAACTCAATCTAATGCATGGAATAAAATTCAAGGAGCCTTTTGTATGGAGGTACCAGTAACCAGTTTTATTTTAACCAATTTTATTCACTGAAATAAAAATGGGATTACGGCTTTAACATACACTAATGAATACTGACTGCTATATTGGTGTGTATATTGAATGTTTTACAGGTAACAAATGGATTTTGTTTTAAACTAAAATCTTGTCAATATGCCAATAAATCTGTAAAACAACGTCAACAACCTACAGATGTAAGTTACATTTGTCAAGTTTTTTTTGGTTTTTTTGGGGGGGGGGGAAAAGGAGAAGATTGGTTTGACTTTATATTTTTTATAAAAAATTTTTTTGGGGGGGGGGGGGGGGGTAAGAATCATGTATTGTGTGTAAACTGTAAAGCTTGTATGATTTCTAATGTGTGATATTTATTATTATATTTTCATATAACATAAGATGTTGTATTGCGAATTTTCCAAATTTTAAATATTCGCAATGGTATCTATTCTATCTTAGTACAGTATGCATTAAAGAATCTCTTGTCTGGTTAAGGGAATCCTTTATTCAATACACAGTTCATTCCTACTTTCCCTGTGATGTTAATACCATTGCTATCACTTTCTAAAAATGCATATTTTTTTTTATTAGAGTCCTGGATGTGAGATTTGTCAGTTTGTGGTACAGATCGTGGATTCATATCTTACTGAAAATAAAACTGATGCAGCTGTAAATTCAACTTTGTATAAAGTGTGTAATTCTTTACCTGATCCAATCAAATCCACAGTAAGTCAAATATATTTTATTATCACTAACTTGTTCTGTGAAATGAGACATCACATTCTTTATCATATTCATTTTATTATTATTATTCATTTACTTGTAGTCACAAACATTTACATGATTATTATTGTAAACAAGCCAGCTTCCTCTTAATCTTGTAAAACAAAAAGTTAGTCGTAAAAATCTTGCCTCTTTTAAATAATGTATCGTTTTAACCAAAGTCAGTACTTTATTTTGATCTTAATCAAGTGTTGATTAAAATTAATTAATGTGCAATGCTGTTAAAACAAAAGAGCAGAATTTTGCCATGATTATTTTTGTTTTTAAATTTATTTCAGTGCTTAACTTTTGCTCCAAATTTGGTGAAGGTTTTAACTGAAGGATTTGATCCTGAAAGAGCTTGCACAGATATTAAATTATGTCAAGGTAGGTCAGTAACATACTCTATAGATATAAAATGTCCCCAGTATCAGTTGATAATCCATGAATATTAAAGTAACGCCATTGGCATTTGTGCACAAAATTTCAAAAATCATTTAGCATTTATTTAAAAAACAAAATCAAAATACCAACACTAGATAAGATGTCGAGTAGGATCCAATCGGATTTAAAACAGGCCTATCATTGAATTTATGGAACCAGCTTAATGCATAGCATGTAGCATATCTTTGTAAAAACTGAACAGAATTGAAACATGTTTGGAGTGATATTCCTATTAGAGATTCGCCTTTCACAATCGTTTTCAAGTAATTTGCATTGCTTAAAAGTCATTTGTGAAGGTTTTTTTTCTTGTTTTGTAAAATCAAAACCCGACAATTTCATTTTTGTTTTAAAAAGATTAAAAGTACCCACGACCTTTAGGAAAATGTTAAAGAAATTTAATAAAACATAGACATTTGTTGTTGTTTTAGCTGGTGCTGTCTTAAAAAGTAAATTTGAAGACTGTGATTTGTGTCGTGACTCTATCAACTTGATAGCCGACTCACAGGTGAGGAATAAATTTCAACACAGTTCTCTGTCAGAATAAATATTCATGTAGTGAAGCGCTATATAAATCTTACAATAATAATCACACACTTGTTCATATTTTACATTTTTCTGGAGTGAATGGAGCTTTCCTTTCAAACTAATTATGTCTATTTCATTTTTTTTTCTTAAAGGAATCTGAAAGAATTTGTGAATCTGCCAACATCTGCCCTAAACAAGAAAAAACTAATGTTCAGGTAATTATATTTTTGGGTCACTTCAAAAAGGCGAAGAGTCATTTAGTGTCCATTTGTATGATATATATGATAATGAAATTTAATGATAATGAAATAATAGATAAATAATATTTAACCAGGAAATGATATAACCAGGTGTATGATAATAAACTTTAAAATTCTCTTCATACTGTGATTGTGATATCAAATAAAAGTTAACTGCACCAAATATTGTCATTTTGAGATTATCAGATGTTTTCATTACATATCTATTTCACAGGCTAAACTTTGGCAAAGAAAAAGTTAATATTGATTATTTTGCAATCTTTTACTATAATATGATGTTTTCATTACATTTTTATGCCACTGGCTTATAACTTTACAAAAAACCGAATTAATATTTATGAGTTTAAAATTGTCAGAAATACTCACAAGTTATATAGAATTGTAATTTTATGTTTTCAGGGACCAGGATGTGAATTATGTGAATTTGTGATTCAACTTATTGATGGATTCGTTCAACAAAATGCTTCTGAAGCAGCCATTAATGCTACAATTTATAAAGTCTGCAACTCATTACCTGATCCAATTAAATCAACAGTAAGCTATTTATACCATACATTAATCCATTACAATCTACAGTAAATTATTACATTAATCCTTAACAATCTACAGTATGTTATTTTATTACAATCTACAGCAAGTTATTACATTAATCCATGACAATGTACAGCAAGTTATTACATTAAACCATTACAATCTTCAGTAAGTTATTACATTAAACCATTACAATCTTCAGTAAGTTATTACAAGTTATCTAAATTTACCATTACATGACCCAATTAAATCTACAATAAGTTATGATATTATACAATAACCCATTACAATCTACACATAGTTATTGCATTATACAGTAATCCATTACATTCTACAGTAATCCATTACATTCTACAGTGAGTTATTACATTATACAATAATCCATTACAATCCACAGTAAGGTATTATGTTATACAATAATCTACTGCAATCTACAGTAAGTTATTACATTATACAATAATCCATTACAATCTACAATAATCCATTACAATCTACAATAAGTTATTACATTATACAATAAGTTGTTACAATCTACAATAGTCCATTACAACCTACTTCATCTCATTAGAATCTACAACAGGTCACTTCAACATACAGTAAGAAGTTATTACCATCTACATTAAGAAATTTTTGAACTTACCTATCGAACTTTTCTCTTTTTTCAGTGTTTGGGCTTTGCTCCTGAATTGGTGAAAGTTTTGTCAGCTGGATTTGACCCAAAAGAAGCCTGCACTAAAATAAAACTCTGTGATGGTTTGCATAATTATTATTAAATAGATAACACTGTTCATTTAATATGTGTAAATTAAATCTTGAGATTAATTTAGTATCTGGAGTGTTGAGTGGGGGTGGGTGGTCTAATTCTTGTCCTTAAGATCATAAGATATGTCATCAATAACTGTGTCATGGCTTCAATGCCATGTGACAATCAGTCTGGTTGCTTGCCTAACTTGTTTAAAAGCGAATTATCAAGCATAAATAGGTTATTTTATCTGAAGGTGTCATATTTCTAATGATCAGGAATAATGACTATGAGTTTCAATTTTAAAATTTGATATTTTTTCCAAAGTGTAACCTTTTTCCTAACCTGAACATATTAATGGACTGGGGCTACCTCTTTCACTGACACAAACTCTAACACTAACACTCATATTTTGTTTTTTGATCCAAACAAATGTCTTAGGATTAACGTGATGTCTCAGTCATGATGAAAACTGTGCATTATTTAAAAATGCATTAGGTTAAATATTTCACAAGATTGAATGTTTTTGACATTCGCTGGCGAACAATTTTTAGCTCCATACATTCTGGCGGGAAAGGAGAACAAAAACAGTTTAGGTTGGAAATCGTTATTTACAGTACTAGTATGAAATTTGTCCTTGTGGGCATTTTAGTCCACTCAAAAATCATGTGCCGGGATTCACACTCCCAAGTGGGTGCAGCACGCCCCCCCCTTTCTTAAAATTCTGGATCCGCCCCTGGTCTCAGTCATAATGGCTACTGTGGATTATTTAAAAATGCATTTAGCTTTAAGTATCTCCCAAGATAGAATGTTTTTGGCAACAAATATATCTTTCGCTGTAGTTTGAATATATCTTTCAATAAATGGAAATAAGGAATGAGGATAATGTGGACAATGGGGTTTAAAGTGCTATTCTCTACAAGAACAAGAGTAATGGGCATACGGCATACGCCATGCTGTGTGCTATAAAGTAATTTTTTGTCTGAACAACAGCATTTCCATCAATCAAGGGTTCTTTTATTGTTCGCAAATGTTCTACACACTGGCAAGGGGAAGGAACTCTGGAAAATCACCAGCAGTCTCTAAGCCAACACTAGGTTCCCCCCCCCCCACTGATCAATGAGCCATGATCTTACTAACTAAGCAACCATCAGTCCTAATTCATCTAGAATAAATATTTATATTTTATCTTATTTTAGGACAAACTAAAGAAAGTATTAAAGATATGTTAACTTGTGATGGATGTAAAATAACAGCTGGTATATTGTTGGGTGAGGTATGAACGAATAATCATACATATTCATATTCATCATAAAGTTGTTAACAGGAATATTTTTAATGATACAAGTACTGTCTTTACCTCCAGATATTGACGCCACATACATTTATGTTTTATTTTGCTATTTTGTTATCAAATAGGAAAAAGTAAATATTTGCGAAAAGACAGAAGCTTGTAAAAATAAAGAAGATTCAATTCCGGTTCAAACTAAAGATAATATAGATGTTGAGGTAAATAATAGTATCTTCTGGAGTAATTTGGAGTAACTTGTATTCCGATTTTTTTTTTAGGTATTTTTTTCAAACCTTCATGGAATGTTTGGTTCGTCATAAGCAGGAACTTTATTGCCCCTATCACTGAAACTTTGTAGACCTTCAGAGTTTTTGATATGTTTTTGAGATATTTATTTTCAAACCTTCTGGGGTCATTTGGCTAGTTATTAGGAAGAATCTTATTGGAAATTGTTGTCCCTGTCACAGAAACCTGTTAGAGCATATGATATTTCAATTTTCAAACTCACTGGCTTGTCATGAAGAGTAACTTTATGGAAAATTGGAATATTTTAAGGGAGCAGCAGGATGTGAATTATGTGAATTTGTGGTTCAACTTATTGATGGATTCGTTCAACAAAATTCTTCTGAAGCAGCCATTAATGCTACAATTTATAAAGTCTGTAATTCATTACCCGATCCAATTAAATCTACAGTAAGTTATTAAATTATACAATAATCCTATACAGTCTACAGTAAGTTATTATATTAATCCATTACAATCTACTGTATTTTTTTCTATTCCAATCTACAGCAAGTTATTACATTAATCCATTAGCGTCTACAAGATATTAAGTTTTTATGATCTACCATGATTATGTTACATGTATCATAATCTACATTAAGAAGTTATATCAATCCACATTAAGAAGTTATACCATTCCACATTAAGAAGTTATATCAATCTACATTAAGAAGTTATATCAATCCACATTAATAAGTTATACCATTCCACATTAAGAAGTTATATCAATCTACATTAAGAAGTTATATCATTCCACATTACGAAGTTATGTCAATCCACATTAAGAAGTTATGTCAATGCACATTCATAAGTTACATGTATATCAATCCACATTAAGAAGTTATTTCAATCCACATTAAAAAGTTATATGAATCCACATTAAGAAGTTATTATATCATCCCACATTAAGAAGCTATATCATTCCACCATAAGAAGTTATATCAATCCACATTAAGAAGTTTTATCAATCCACATAAGAACTAAGAAATTATATTAATCCACATTAAGAAGTTATATCAAGCTCATATACAAATGATAATTTGTGTTGGGAGCAGAGGACAGATAGTTAACTTTTATTTTGCTTTAAGATGTCAGTCGTCCTTACATTTTGAGTGTTTTTCAGTGTATGGGTTTTGCCCCTGAATTGGTGAAAGTTTTGTCAGCTGGATTTGACCCGAAAGAAGCTTGCACTAAAATAAAACTCTGTGATGGTTTGTATAATTATCATTATGTATAGATAATTGCAATAGCTTGTTTTTATTGTCTTTTAACATATATCATTGATGGGGAGTCAAAGGGTTGTACCAGCCATTTGCTATGAATAAAATTTACCTTTTTGATTCTTCAGAATAAGATTTTTGTTGCACATCTTTTCATATTATACCTGTTGTATTTCTAAGACGAGATAAGTCTCTGCAATATAAAATAGCAAATTACTAACTTTCATTCCTTACATCTGCACAAGATGTTTAGCCTGATATGTGTGGATAGCTACATGTTGTTTAAATGGCTACAAGTGTACCAGAAATATTTTAAAAATTCTTTAGAAATATATCATTCTACATACAACTTTTTGACGAGATGTTTCTATACAACATTTTGATTCCTAACCTCTATGCAATTTTGGACTCTACTCGACAACTTCTCAAAACTTAGATACAACCTTTTGACTCCCCACAGACTATATACTGTATTTGACAACATAGATATATAGATAATTGCCTGTATAGCATGGTTTGTAGTTTTTTAGTACTATATATATATATTTTGTAAAGTAAGTTGCAATAAATGATATATTTTGTAATAATATTTTAGGACAAACTAAAGAAAAAACTCCTGTCCAAACAAAAGATAATATAGATGTAAAGGTAAATACCAGTAAATTTATAGAAAATAGTAATTTTATACACCCACATGTGGGAGTATATTGTCTTCCCTTTGGTCCTTTGGTCTGTTTGAGATTTTGATTTAAAACTTTCTGAGATTGGTTAGCTAATCAGAAGGTATAGAAAATCTGAGCCATGCATTGATTTAATTTCTTGTGTTACCAAGAATTTGCTGGGATAGTCTGTTTCCCACAGCGATGATTCACAGACACAAATCATTCTATATTTATTTTCCAATCTGATTTGGTTGTTTGGATCATCATAAGCAGGAACTTTATTGAAAATTATTCCTCCTTTGTAAATGTTTTTAAGTTCAGAGTTATTCATATTTTATTTTTCAAACACACTGACCAGTTATAAAGAGTAATCCTATTAATAACTTTTTCAAAGAAACAGTTAATATTGATAATTTTGAAGTCTTCAGTTTTTCTTTAGAGAATAACTAAAAAATATGCAATTTGGTTAATCTGGAAAATAAATTAGAACTTTATGTTTTCAGGGACCAGGATGCGAATTATGTGAGTTTGTGGTTCAACTTATTGATGGATTTGTTGAAAAAAATTCTTCTGAAGCAGCCATTAATGCTACAATTTATAAAGTCTGTAACTCATTACCTGATCCAATTAAAACTACAGTAAGTTATTATATTATTAAACTATAACACATACTTATGGAAGAACAATTACTGATTTATTTAGGCGACGTTTCGAAGAGTATTCTCTCAACGTTTTCAAGCAAGTGCAGTAACAAATGTGTATGGCAATTATATATAGACAAGCAATAACAACAATTCATAAATCAATAGTTATACCCTATTTAATCCTGGTCATGTACATAATTATCATTTAGTAACTGGTCAACTGTTTTCTTTTATTTTACCTGTGCAACTGTGTCGGTGTCAATCAGATGGAAGAGGGTGGGACCATAAAGAAGGGTTGTGCGGGTTGTCCTGTTTTGTGTGTATTCAATTTTCTTAATTATATTAACCTAATTATGGTCCAAATATTTAATCCCCATTTAATTTATCTGGAGTTACTAGTCCTCCGATGTTCTAATGTATGGTTTCCCTTTTGTTTGTTGTTTATGTTGTTATTATTACTCATTATCAATCGGCTACTATCCCTTTGATGTAACCTAGTTCATGTATAGTTTCGGATTTGTCATGATTGGTTGTCCAAGTTGAAAATTTATCCCTACTATTACTTATTAATATCCCTCTAATGTTAATTAATGCCAATTATCAGTGGCCTCACTAATCCTTTATATGCACCTTGCCTTTGATCATGTTGTTATATGCCTTTGATATTGTTGTTGTCATGCATGGTTTCAGAATTGTTGTTATTGCTTGTCTATATATAATTGCCATACACATTTGTTACTGCACTTGCTTGAAAACGTTGAGAGAATACTCTTCGAAACGTCGCCTAAATAAATCAGTAATTGTTCTTCCATAAGTATGTGTTATAGTTTAATGCTCTTTCCAGTTACTAAATGCCTCTAAAAGATTATTATATTATAGAATAATCCATTATAGTCTACAATAATCTATTACAATGTACAATAAGTTGTTATATTATACAACAAGTTAGTTAGTTACAGGGGCGGATCCAGGGGGGGAGTGACTAGGGTTACTAGTCATCCCCCTCCCCACCGGTGTATAGGAATCCAGGGTCCTACAACCTTCCACCGGGATATGCACACGCATGGTCGTATATATATTATATACCACATGGTGCGCATCTTATCAGACACACAATCAGCATCTATGTTACTAGCGGCAGAATAAGCTCCGTAAACCGCAGTTGATCTCTTAAGTTTTAGGGTTTTAGCACGGACCAATCACGAGACAAAAAAATAAGTCAGATTACACCATCTTGGCGGATGAAATAGATCCTGAACAGTTTTAGCACATTAAATTCGAAATGTTCTACAGCTATGGTTATCAGCTAGAACTACCTTATAATTGTATAAAAATGTCATTTGAGACCGATTTCAGGAAATTACGACCGGAATTGATTTGAAAAATGATGTGCGGAATGATTTCGCCACAAAGTTTCTGAACCGCGTAGTTTGGAATTCGTTCTTAATTTCATTGACTAAATTCATACATTGGAAGAAATTTACCGTGCGAAAGTTATCTTTCCCTACACCAAATAAAAGGATATATAATATACGTGCATCCGTTATTACTGAACCGTACAATTCAAAACGCTATAACTCTCAAAATCATCGCTCGAAGTCCATGAATTGTCACCCCCCTCAAAAAAATCCTGGATCCGCCACTGAGTTATCAAATTACATGTATACAATAAATTAATGAATTATACACTAAATCATTACCTAAATCATAACAATCTACAGCAATCCACCACATTAAAATCTATTAAGTGAATACTGACTTCAAGGATTTAAAACACAAAAGCTTATACTCAGATACAAAGTGATCATTTTTGTTTGATATATCAACCTTCATTTTTCAGTGTTTGGGCTTTGCTCCTGAATTAGTGAAAGTTTTGTCAGGTGGATTGGATCCAAAGGAAGCCTGCACTAAAATAAAACTCTGTGATGGTTTGTACAATTATCATTACATATAAGATAGTTATTAGTATAGCATGGTTTTGTCAAATTTTTAGCAATATCATGATATATTTGACGTTATTGACAGTTGTTTAAAAGTGTAGGATATTCATATCTTGTGTGTAAGTGTAAGAGTATATCTTCATTTAAAATCTCTGATAGTATACTGATGATTTGAATTGAGTGAACTAAGTGAATTTAACTTGAAAGCTTCTTGACCTTATTCAAATTATTGATTTTCACAACTTTCAAAAAATGATATATTCCGTTCATGTATTTCCTGAGATAAATATTGTAATAATATTATATATTTTGTAATAATATTTTAGGACAAACTAAAGAGAAAATTCCTGTTCTAACAAAAGATAATATAGATGTAAAGGTATATAGTAATTTTATACACTGAGACTCTGGTCTTACTGAGATTGTTTGGCTAATCATAAAGTGGTGCTGACACATACATTGATTTTGTTTACCATGTTACAGAAATCTTATTAACACTCTACCAGGTAGAGTTTCTGCTTGATTTTATTTTTGAAATATGCCGAGATGTTCAGCTCTCCATAGGGGTGACTCATAAATTAATTTATACAGAATTATTGCCTCTGTCATTGAAATCTTGCAAACTCTCAAAGGATGGAGATTTATTTTTAATAATTCACAGTTGCACATCAATTTTAGATCACATATATTTAGACCTTTGTTTTCAAAACTAATGGGATTGTTTGGTTCCTCATAAGCAGGAAATTTATTGAACTTGTTCCTCCTTTTCAAACGTTTTAAAGGGAAGAGTTTTTGATATTTTTTGGAACTCATTGGCTAGTTATATGATGAGTGATCCAATAAATAACCTTTTCAAAGAAACAGTTAATATTGATGATTTTGAAGTCTTCAGTATTACTTTACAGAATAACTAAAACATGTGAAATTTGGTTGATTATCTAGAAAATAAATTGGAATCTTTTAAGGGAGCAGCAGGATGTGAATTATGCGAGTTTGTGGTTCAACTTATTGATGGATTCGTTCAACAAAATTCTTCTGAAGCAGCCATTAATGCTACAATTTATAAAGTCTGTAACTCATTACCTGATCCAATTAAATCTACAGTAAGTTATTTTATTATACAAAATCCATTACAGTCTACAGTAAGTTATTATATTATACAATAAACTATTAAAATAGTTACAATTTTAAGTGATATCAATATACCCAATGAAATTATATCAATCCACTGACATCAAACTTTGTGCAACTACTAGATACAAATGATGATTTGTGTTGGGATGCATGGGGCAGAGAGTCTGCCTTTTTTGGTTTTAAAAAGTCAGCCATCATTTTTCAGTGTTTGGGCTTTGCTCCAGAATTGGTGAAAGTTTTGTCAGCTGGATTTGACCCAAAAGAAGCTTGCACTAAAATAAAACTCTGTGATGGTTTGTATAATCAGTAGATATTTTATAATGTTATATATATAGTACTGGTATATATTTTGTTATAATATTTTATATTTTGTAATATATTTTTGTAATAATATTATATATTTTTGTAATAATGTTATAAATTTGAGTAATGTTATTATATATTTTGTAATGTTATTATATATTTTGTAATAATATTATATATTTTGTAGTAATATTATATATTTTGTAATAATGATATATATTTTGTAAAGTAGTTCGTATTAATATTATATTTTCTGTAATAATATTTTAGGACAAACTAAGGAGAAAACTCCTGTCCAAACAAAAGATGATACAAATATAAAGGTAAATACCAGTACATTTTTGTTTATTTTGAAATTGTTGGGATTGTTTAGCTAATATATAGAGTGGGGCAGTATTGAAATTCTGAGTTGTGCATTGACTTTTTTCCATGCTACCAACATCTATTAACACTAGATACAAGTCCTAGTTTCTAATCATTTTTGTCAAATTTCCAGGGATGATAAGCTACCCAAAGGTAGGATTCAGAGTTTCAAATCAATTTATACAGAGTTATTGCCCACTGATATCTTGCAAACTCTCGGATTTTGAGATTATTTTCATACATACTGAGATGCTTGGCATTATAAAAGGAGTAACCCTATCTAAATTTTAGATGATATATCTTTCTAAATTTGATTTCCAATCCAATGGGGTTGTTTAGCTCGTCATAAGCAGTAACTTTATTGAAACTTATTGCTCCTTTGTAAATGCTTTAAAGGTCACAGTTTTTCATAATTTTTTTTTCAAACACACTGGCAGTTATAAAGAGTAATTCTGTAAATAACCTTTTCAAAGAAACAGATAATATTGATAGTTTTGCTGTTGTTGGAATTACTCAAGAGAATGACTGAAAAATATGAAATTTGGTTAATTATCTGGAAAATAAATTGGAATATTATGTTTTCAGGGACCAGGATGTGAATTATGTGAGTTTGTGATTCAGCTTATTGATGGATTCGTTGAAAAAAATTCTTCTGAAGCAGCCATTAATGCTACAATTTATAAAGTCTGTAACTCATTACCTGATCCAATTAAATCTACAGTAAGTTATTACGCGTTTACTGTACAATAATCCATTAGAATCTACAGTAAGTTATTATATTATACATTATAACAATCTACTGCACATAATTACATTCTACAGCACATCATTAAACTCTATGGCAAGTTATTACAATCCACAGCACAGTCTACAGTAAGTATTACAGTAAGTATTAAAATCTACAGCACATCATTACAATCTACAGCACATCATTACAATATACAGTAAGTATTACAATCCACAACACATCATTACAATCTACATTTAGTTATTACAATCCACAGCTTATCATTATAATCTACAGCACATTATTACAATCTACGGTAAGGTATTACAATCCACAGCACATCATCATAATCTACAGCACACCAGTACAGTCTACAGTAAGTATTACAATCAACAACACAACATTACAATCTACAGCACATCATTACAATATACAACAAGTATTACAATCCTCAACATATCATCACAATCTACAGTTTGTTATTACAATCCACAACACATCATTATAATCTACATTACATCATTATAATCTACAGCACTTCATTATCATCTTCAGCACATCATTATAATCCACAGCACATCATTACAATCTACAGTAAATATTACAATCCACAACACATCATTATAATCTAAATCACATCATTACAGTCTACAGCACATCATTACAATCTATAGCACATTATTACAATCATTACAATCTACAGCACATAATTACAGTATACAGTATTAAAATCTTCATTAACCCTTTAGCAGTTGGTGCATATAAATATTACAATCTACAGTAAGCTACCATAATCTAATTAGAATAATTTATTGCAGATTATAGAAATCCATTACAAATTAGTTACTACAGTCTGTATTAACTTATAACAATTTGCAATCTACTATGAAGTTGAAACTCATATTTTAAGTTTCGTAATAAAAAAAACTGGATGTTACACTTTTAAGTAAAGCTTTTTAATAAGTTCATTTTCTTTCAGTGTTTGGGCTTTGCTCCTGAATTGGTAAAAGTTATATCCTCCGGTTTAGATCCAAAAGAAGCCTGCACTAAGATTAAACTTTGTGATGGTGAGTAGAATTTAATTTGATCTGTAAGGGGAGGTAATTGGTGTGTCAAGGGAGATAATTTGATCTATTTTGGTTAATATTTTTGATACAGCTTCCACAACTTTGTTCAAATAATCTGATGAAAATGCAGTTCTGTTTGATTTTGTTATTGAACGGTTCTGATTGAAATACTATGACAAGAGACACCATGCATATCACAATTATGTAATCAGTCCTATTAGGTGTCTTGAATCCCAAATTTTACCACAGATTACCAATATCATTAAAACATTATCTCATGTTTCTTTTATTTCAGGTCAAACAAAAATACATAATGTACAAAAAAAGGTAAAGTATGTACAAATTATATAAAAAACTTTTCTCATCATGGGTTAATGATTGAGATGCCTATACAGCTGTGTATTTGTATATCTATAGAATTACAAGATCTCTAGGCTGTTGAAATTCATAATCATCTACAAATCTACTGTTCATTGCCAATAGTTATAAGATATTGTGATAGATAATAAACCCCATTAATTTTCTTTTACATTGTATATAAACATCAAATGTTTATAGATCCCAAAGGGGCAAAATCAGATATGTTTTAATTGATTAAACTGTTTATTTCCATTTTTATCCTAGTTCTATGCAACTATCTGAAGCTACATACTTTCAGTTTTTTAACTAGTTCATTTATTATAGGTACCTGGATTTGAGCCTTATATTTCAGATTGGAAATGCTGGTTGCGAATTCTGTGAGTTATTAGTGAAACAAGTTGACCAATTTTTACAAAGTAACACATCAGTACCAGCTATCAACGCTACCTTAGATAAAATCTGCAATTCTTTACCTTCTACTTTTAAAGCTCTGGTAAGTTCCTTTATGTTTTCTATTTGAAGTCAATACTATATTTGGACCAATGCATTGTAGTATATACATATATTGACAAGTTTATGTATGACCATCATTAAATTTATAACCGGTATTGAAATAAACTTGTATGATATATTAGTCCCAAAATGACATAGTTTGTGTCGAGTGGATGTTACACTACTTTTCTACTTTCTTTTCCCCCTATAGTAAGTCAATATCTAACATTTTTCAACCAAATTCAACACTTCATCAGACCATTTGGTGCTATGTAGATTAGTGATTGGTCTGCAAATAGGTCACAGCACTCAAGAATTAACCAGTTCTAAATCTTAACAAAAATTAACACCTCCTGCTGTCTGTGTTAACGCATTTGTCTGCATGATGTCCAAGGTATAAATTCCAAACATAGGAAAGCTGATTGACTGGACCATCGACATAGCTCAGATATTTAAAAAAAATTTAAATCTCTCATTGTTTTTACAGACAGTATGAATTAATAAAATTATTTTATTTCACAATTTATTTTAGTGTAAAAGCTATGCCCCAGCTTTAGCAAAAGCATTAGAGAATGGTTTTGACCCTGTTAAAGCTTGTTCGGATGTTCGTTTATGTCTTGATGGTATGTATTATAGTTAACATGTTATAAAAATACGGAATATAATACTTGTATAAAAAAAATAGAATCCATAAACCGACACTTATCCGGAAATTTTACTTCCTAGTATGCAATTACTAAGGACAAAGGATAAGGTAGCTCTGATCTATTTATTTCAAGATTCTGAAAAGAAAGAAAATGGATGGAAGTATGCTGCCTGTGATGTCTGCCATTCTGAAATGAAAATTATATTCCCTGAGGTATTGTATCCTTTATCTAGGCATAAACTATATAATAAAGACCTGTTACTATACATAAACAGTCAGATTACCATATTCCATAAATTACTGTTATTCAAAGCTAGAGATTAGTTAATGAATTTAAAATTTAAATAAAAGTCGTACCATTATCAGATATGTTGTGATTCTGCAAGTTTATTTTTATTGTAGATCGGCTAGCTATGTGTGAGGAATTATACATATTATTCATGTTTTATGTTAAAGGATTATAAGAAATGGTGCCTACCTGCATGTGATGTTCTAAAGAATAATAATACACCTATAAAAATTGTGTCACATGTTGCTGACAAGGCAGTTCGAAGAGTTGAGGTAGACTTCAAGAATATTTGAAATTTAATAAAGTCTGTACTATATATAGTTTAGATATTGAGTTAATTTGTTACGTTCATCATCAGCTCAAGACATTAATATAATAATGTCTGACAACAGAATAAACTACTTCTTTGAATCGATTTCAATTTTTTATGTTAAGCTATTGTAATAAAACAGGAGCAGATTACCTGTGTGGCAGGTCGTTCAACAACATTACTTTCCATTGATATTACAAACTCATCTTTAATCTTACTGATAACCTGAAAGATAATTCATTTTTATCCATGAACATCATGATCAAGATGGTATCTTATAAACAATTTAAATAATGATATTATTCGCCATCAGTTGCTTTGAGACTTTTAACATGGGTCTCTGGATATAATCCATCCCTTAACCCTCTTGCACTTGGACCTCACTGGTATTTTTTTTGATTCTTGTTCTCATGCCTTAAATTTTTATTTTTTTTGAAGGAAAAAGGTTTTGGTTGTGAATTGTGTAAATTGATCGTTCAGGAAGTTGATACCTATTTAGAACAAAACCGTTCTGAGGCTGCTGTTAATGCTACTTTATATAAAGTGTGCGATAGTCTACCTGCTACTTTCAAAACTCTGGTTTGTATTTAGAATAAAAGACCAAGACTGCATTTTCTATATGCCCACAAATTTATATTGCTGTCAGCTCAAACTGTCTGTCTGTCCATACATCTCATTGTGATCGCTTTAGAGGTGAGAGTATTTGAGATTCCTTTTCATGTTTGCTTGACTTATTCAACAATTCATAGACAAGAACTCTTATTAAAAGTCATAATGGGCATTAACTACTTGTAGAATTATAGTGTTTGTTGTCTTATTGTTCTTGAAACTTGTATCGTTAACTTTGGGGAATTTTTGACAAGTCATTAGGATATAATTCAGAGTTGCCCAACAGTTGTTTTTTGATTTGTAATCAGTCAGTATTTTAGAAATTTGGTTCTTTTAAACCTGCTTGGGTTACTTAGAAACTAGAAATGCTTTTGAAAACTTCAAGAAATTAAAATGTGACAACCTTTATATTTCGAATGACAAAACCGCTGACTATCACTCTTTTTAAATTCTTAAATATTAATTGTAATAGTTTTGACCATAGTCTACATTGTAACTTAAAATCTACAAATTTAGCTCAGGACCTCTGTTTTATTTATTGAATATAAAATATAATGAAACTATAAAACGCTTGTTTAAATCTATCAATATTATATTGTTTTATTTCTAGTGTTTGGGATATATACCTACTTTAGAAAAAGCTTTACGCAATGGTTTTGATCCTCTTCAAGCATGTACAGAAATTCACGCCTGTACAAACAGTCAGTAATTTGATAATTTATATATACATGTACCGAGACGCAATAAAAACGCACCACTGATTTCAATGGAAGAGCGGGTTAGATTTTTGGCAACCAATGACAACTTTACACTGAAAACTAGCCACAGATGGTAAAAAAAGTCAGTAATGTGTTTGGCCACTTGATCCTCGTGAAAAAATTAGTCTAATGTGATATTGTTATGATTTGATGTTGTTATTAATTATAGTGGTATGCTTTCATTGCATCTCAGTACACTTTGATGATGAATAATTTATTCAGTTATAAAGTGTATGAAGATTATATTATACCATGTAAGTACTGTTCTGTCAGTAATTACACAATATCAGGGCTGTTCTATTGTTGATTATACCATATAAGATTACACCATTTAATTCTATCAGTGATATGCTATTTTCAGTCACCTCATACATTTACCATTCATTCATATGCTTAGTAATGGCCACAATAGCACGGGTGCATTGATTGTAATCTGATAGCAGTAGAGATCTTTCTCAAATTCAACTACACAAACCTATCAATGGATATCACTTCCATAATAGCGGGGCCAGATGACAAAGGTTCCAGAAAGAGTAAGCCAACCTGTTTCATACATGACATCCATCGTTATGGAAGCAATAGTGTCCCATTTAATAATTTGAATAAATTGCAGGTACAAAGAGTCGAGTAGTGAGGAGTACAGAAGGATTTTCTTTTGGTGAAGTCAAATGTGATTTATGTAGAGACATCATGAAATCATTAGATACCGATGTATTTAAAGATGAGGTATAGGGATATATATTATTTTTTATATTTACAGTATCTTCTTAATAATATTTCCTAACTGAAACTGGAATTTAAAGTTTAAGTACCAGTGCTTCTCAATGAGTTTTCATCAAATTGATCACTCGAAGTCAAAGACAATCATAAATTTTATTTTGAATATCAAATTTCTCCTAATCATGTAGGCATTCAAAATGTTCATCCAACAAACCTATCTTAAGCGACTTATTCTTCAGATGACAGTAAAAAAAGATATTGATAATATATGTGATCGTTTACCACAACCAGCTAAGGATCAGGTCAGTGATGAATTTTTCCAAAATTTTTAGTTTGACCGGTTATAAAAACGTTTCATCATAGAAATATATCCTGTGAATATATATTTCTATGGGTTAATGGCAGGCATTGTCTAATCTGCTCAATAATCAATATTCAAATGTAGATTGTTGACGATTGCGGGCTTGTTATGTGAATAAATGTCTAAATAAATATATCCATATATAACATTTAAAGCTAGATCAACATGAACCCCTGTTACCATCACATAGTTTTGCTCATGTCATCAATCAATATTGCTAAATTCATCCATTGAGATTTGTATTTTGTTCGGTCATTAGACTCGATTGTGCTTAATTTTTATTTCAGTGAATATTTCATGTGTATTATTGACATACAATCATGTTTCCCCCCCCCCCCCCTTTGTGAAAAAAATGTTCACCATAAAAACAATAGATATACATTGACGGTCAATTTTACAGCACCCCTGAGAACCCTTCCCCACCCCACCCCACCCCTGTTGCTCTGAGCTAGTTTCTTCCCTGGTATCACAGTTTCTTGATATCATATGTCAAAATCTCAACTATTACTCCATAAGGCTCTAAGGCTGGACAGATATGGATACTCTTTCTAGAGGACCTAATACCACTCATTTTTTTTTTTTCTTTTTTAGTGTCGAAATGAAGTGGATCCAAACTGGAAAAAATTCTGGAATAATCTTGTAAAAGTTGTGGCATCCCCTGACCATGTGTGTGATCTTCTTACTTTGTGCAAAAAATCATAATTCATAATAACATAAAACATTTATTAATATTACCTTGTGTATTAGCTAGACTATAATACTAAAATCACTAACAGTGTTTAGTACAATAATGAATATATTCCTGGATTGAGCTTATAATAATATTATTAAGTAAATTCTATGTTGAATGATGCTTGTTTATTATTTCAACCAATAAAAAATTACATTCATGATCTGATTTAGTTTACTCAATTGATTACACAAATATTCAACAATAAAAACACCCCAAATGAAAATATTTATAAAATGTTGCTGTGTTATGATGGAATAAATAGAAGGCACATGTGTCTGTATATTATTGTCTTCTCCCCCTGGCCGTCCAGGCGTCCATCTACAATTTGTTTGTAGACAATTGTGACTTCTAGACATAGGCGTAGGAGCTCAAAGTAATTCAGGGGGGCATAAGAGAAAATTGCCCGAAATCAATATAATATAATCAATATAGTATATATATCGAAATCAATATGCTCAATATATAGTATATTATATTGATTATATATAATCAATATAATATAATTTTTCGGGCATACCCATCATAAAAGAGCTTCGGGCATATTTTCGGACATGCAGTGGACAAGAAAAAGACGAGAAAATACTTTTCGGGCAGTGTGGATCTCATAGAAATAAGTTAGTTATATTTTTTCTCTAAATGTTAATAGAAAAAAAAAGGTTGTCGAATTCTTCATTGCCCCCCCCCCCCCGGCTCCTACGCCTATGCTTCTAGAGGGCCCACATTGAGACTTCAAGGGGGAATAATCCATTCACAAACTAAAGACACAATATAAACATATATTTCACGTTTCATCAAAAACTGATAATAAATTGTGACCTGTACAGTGTCCACAAATACGATGTGAGCATATAAAAATTAAATGTTTGATTAAGTATAAAATGTCAAGTTTGAGCAAAACTCAACTAGGATGCGAGTCACAAAGTTTGTTTTGTCAGAAACTGTTGATTCTAAATGTCATAAATTTAGTAATATATAATTATACAGTAGGCATAGAAGAGTTATGTCCCTTTTTTATTTGGTTTAATTTTCCTGGCATGCAACATTTATAATATGTGTACAGCATTTAGAGTTATCTTTCTTAAGTCTAGAAAAAAAGTACAATGGCTGATAGATATTAAAGAAGTTTGTGTTATATAAGGGCCAAACGTATCTGTAAGCATATATTTTTGTTCTTTTGTCTTCTTTCATGTAAACTGTATGTACCAAGATCTATTTTTTCTAAAGCTAAATATAGTACATATGTAGTAGTAATTATTTAAGGGTATCTCGAATCAAGACCGCATGGTGTATTACATTCTGCATGTCATGTTTGTCATGATCATTCTTTCTTATATTATTATAAGTGGTAAACATTAGGTTTATTTATATTTTTCAGAAATCAAACAGCTCAAGAATTATTAATGTTATTGTTGTTATTCTCATCAAATACGTAGGCTACAGTGATATTTATGTCCAAGAACTAATAAATGTGCTTTTAGTACGGTAATTAATGGTCAAGACGTGTAGTGTATTTATTTGTGACAATTCTCAATAACAAGTCAAGTTGTTTTTTCGTGGGTGTTTGCATTTAGACTCAAACCCTTGTACACAGTCATCTGGCTGTTACAATAATTTAGATACGGTCAAGAACTACTGCTATAAATTTTGACGGAAATTTAATCATTCAAGAAACTGTTATTATGGATGAAGATAGCGCCCGTGTAGAGATAGCGGTAAAGGATTTAACAAGAAGGAGAAATGATTTGAGAAGATTGATTTCAAGTGAAATTAGTAGTATTGATAACAATTTTAAAGTAGAAATAAATACAATGATGTGTAAAATGGAAGAATCGTGGGACAGGTATCAGTTCATCCACACCCAAGTTCTCAGAAACGTACGAGATGACGTTGAAATTGAAGAAGAATATGTTAGATATGATGAACAGAAACAGCTAACCACCAATTTAAGAAAACGATTAGCTCAGTGGATGAAGGAAGATATACATCTCAAGACACAGTACACTGAATTTGAAGTATCGTCAGAGAATTCATGTCAAGATAGTGTATCAGGCCTACAAACCAGATCAAAGGCGAGTTGCTCGGATGGTGATAATTCAGAACTTTCTACAACTCTTACAAATGAAAGGTTAGAAAAAGCTAGAGCCTTAAAGGAAGAAGTTGAAAATAAAATAAAGATTTTAGAAAATAAACAAAGAAAGGCTAAAGAGAGAAAGTCTTCACGTAGAGAAACGGTAAATACATGTATTCAGCCAGACCCTCCACTAAATGACGACGTTAACATAGGTAAATGTGAACATAGTCCGGCTGCCGTACCGCTACCAAGTAATACACTCCAAGATATACTGTCAAGTCAGATGAAGTGTATGGAGAAAATGATGGAAGGACAAATGCAGAGTACTTTACTGTTAACACTTCCTAAGCCTGAAATGCCTGTATTTAGCGGTAATCCAGTTGAATTTCACGCCTTCATGAAAGCCTTCGAGAATTTAATAGCAGATAAAACCGACAACTGTAGTACCAAGTTATATTTTCTTATACAGTATACCAGAGGTGAAGTCCAAGACCTAATGAAAAGTTGTCTTTCTAAACACCCGAATGATGGATATGCAGAAGCCATTCTGTTGTTGAAAAAACGATTCGGTCAAAACTACAAAATCGCCACAGCCTACGTTGATAAAGTGACAAGCTGGCCAACAATAAAAACAGAAGACGGCATAAATCTACAGCGTTTTGCAGATCTCCTTACTAGTTGCACTAACACTTTAAATGAAATAGGCTACATAAGTAAACTAGATAACACTGACTGTTTGAAAAGAATAATTTCCAAGTTGCCTTACGACATAAGAAAAAAGTGGAGAAATAAAGCCGACTACATAACTGAATTTCAAGACAGGGAAATCACTATCATAGATGTTACAGAGTTTGTGTCAAGAGAGGCGAGAATAGTTACACATCCAGTTTTCGGAAACGTGCAAAATACTGTTACCCCACCCGATTCAGATAAGCATAAAACACGATTCAGGGGAGGTAACTTCTCAAGAACTAATTTTCTGACTAAACTGGAAGAAGAGAAAACGGATAAGACAGAGCAAGATACACGTTCGAGATCATTCCCAAAGTGTCCCTCTTGTAAAGGCGATCATACGTTAGTCGAATGCGATAAATTTAAGAAAATGAATATTGACGATAAACGACGTTTTGTTCAGGAAAGTAGACTCTGTTTTAATTGTTTAACTTATGGACATCGTGCTGGTTTTTGTAGAAAACGCATAAATTGTGATATATGTAAGGGACATCACGCTACTATACTTCATCAGCAGAATCCAATTCCTCAAGCTACAAGTTGTTTCACAAATGGAGGTAAATTGAAATCGTCAAAGATAGGCCAACCCTTTATTTTTGGTAAAATTAGAAATGGCGGAAAACTGTTACCAGCGATCGGGTTATATGACAGTGGTTCAAACGGCACATTTGTTACGAGTACAGCTTTAAGTAAAGTTGGTATAACCGGCAAATCGACAGAGCTAGGATTAACTACACTTTGTAAGGAAAACGATTCCGTAAACAGTTTGGTCACAGACGTGGAATTCCTCAGTCAGGATGAAGAACACCTTGCTGTATTGAATTCGGTATATTCTCTCCCGTCCTTGCCTATATCGACTGCAGATATCCCAACACAAGAAGATATCGACTCTTGGCCACATTTAAAGGGTATTACTGTACCCAAGTTAGTACCAGGACAAGAAGTTGATTTATTGATCGGCAATGACAATAGTGTTATTTTCGAACCGTTAGAAATCAGGCACAGTCAGAATAACGGCCCCTTTGCTGTCAGAACAAAATTTGGTTGGTTAATTAATGGACCTTTTGGGAAGAATGTTTCACAGCAGAGGACATGTAATTTTATGAGGAAAGATGTTGAACTTAACCAGCAGTTTGAGCAGTTTTGTAACTATGAATTTAATGATTCCATTGACGATACCCTAGTCACCATGTCTCGCGAAGATAGTAGAGCATTATCTGTATTTGAACAGTCTATAAATCTGGTTGATGGTCACTATGAAGTATCGCTGCCTTGGAAACATGATCAACTACAGCTACCAAATCCAAGAATAATGGCAGAACACAGGTTAATGTTATTGAAACGAAGATTCCTGAAAGATGCTGCTTTATTTGAAAAGTATTCAGAGATAATTAACGAACTTCTCTCCAAGAAATACGCAGAGGTAGTCCCTCCTGGCCATATAGATAGGGCTGACGATAGAGTATGGTATCTGCCACACCACCCGGTGGTAAACACAAAGAAGCCAGGAAAACTTAGGGTCGTTTTTGACTGCGCAGCAAAGTTTAAGGGAGTAGCTTTGAACGACGTTCTTCTTAAGGGCCCAGATTTGACCAGTTCCCTTGTTGGAGTGTTACTGAGGTTTCGCCAAGGATACTATGCATTAATGGGCGACGTAGAATCTATGTTTCATCAAGTGAATGTGCCTCAAGATGAAAGAGACGTGTTTCGTTTCCTATGGTGGCAGTCAAATGATGTTAATGGTGAACTCATTGAGCTACGTATGCGCGTCCATTTGTTTGGGGCAACTTCATCGCCCAGCGTTTGTAACTTTACCCTACGTAGAACCGCAGAAGACAACTGCGAAGCTTTTGACAGCGAAGTTGTTGAAACAGTACAGAAAAACTTCTATGTTGATGACTGTTTGAAGTCTTTGGACGATGAAAATGAAGCCATAAGTCTTGTAGACAACCTGAGGAAACTATTACTCAAAGGAGGATTTAATTTAACGAAATGGGTTTCAAACTCAAGAAACATTATTAAATCTATATCGGAGACTGAGAGAGCTAAAACTGTGAAGAACCTGGATTTCGACGGATTACCAATCGAACGTGCTCTAGGTGTTTTGTGGGATACAGAGTCGGATTGCTTCACCTTTAATGTAGTCCTGAAGGAAAAACCAATAAGTAGGCGTGGCATATTGTCGATCCTGTCATCGGTGTATGATCCTTTAGGATTCGTAGCTCCTTTCGTTTTGAATGCTAAGTTGATACTTCAAGAACTTTGTCGCTTGAAACTTGGATGGGACAGTAAGATACCAGATGAGTATGAGAAATTGTGGCTTTCCTGGATGGAAGATCTTCCTCTGCTATCTAAATTACAAGTCAGTAGGTGTCTTAAACCACCACCATCGTGTGCTAGAGTTGTGTCGGTACAGTTACATTGTTTTTCGGATGCCTCACAACAAGGTTATGGTGCTGTCAGTTACTTACGTTTTATTGATGATGCTGGAAATGTATGCTGCTCGTTTGTGACTGGTAAATCTCGAGTTTCACCATTAAAGAGCATAAGCATTCCCAGACTAGAATTATCAGCAGCAGTAGTTTCGGTTAGATTAAACAAAATCATTACAAGAGAACTACAGATGAAGATAGACAATAGTTTTTATTGGACAGATAGTACTTCGGTACTAAAGTATGTCAACAATCAAGATAAGCGGTTTCATACTTTTGTAGGCAATCGAATTTCGACTATTTTAGATGGATCTCAGCCTTCGCAGTGGAAGTACGTGGAATCGGCAAGAAATCCCGCTGATGAAGCTTCAAGGGGCGTTGCCGCCAAGACTATTTTGGGAGGTTCCAAGTGGATATCGGGGCCGGATTTTCTTTGGAAGGATGAGTTAGAATGGCCCAGTCAGCCCCATGAATATGTAATTCAAGACACAGATCCCGAGGTTAGAATTGAAAAACATTCACGGTTTGTTGTAAAGGGAGATAACTCCCTTCTTGATCAGCTCGTCAAAAGATTTTCTTCGTGGTACAAGTTAAAAAGGTGTGTGGCATGGATCTTAAGGTACCGGGAAATTCTTACAGCTAGATGTCAAGGAAACCAGGCTGGTCGGGTTGTTAAGCAATTACAGGAACCCTCTAGACTAACAGTTGTAGAGTTAACGGCTGCAGAGACAGAAATTTTGAAGCTCGTGCATAAAACTAGTTTTCCGGAAGAGTATGCTGTTTTGTCAAAGAAAGATGAAAATGGTCATGTCAGCAGAAAGAGTCCTATATTTAAGTTGGATCCAGTACTGATCGGAGGTCTAATTAGAGTAGGTGGTCGCCTGAGAAGACACAATGGACTATTCGACACAAAGCATCAGATCATTTTACCCAAGCGGAATCCTGTGACTGAATTAGTTATTCGCCATTATCATGAGATGTTAGCTCATTCTGGTAGAGAATATTGTTTATCAAGTATTAGAAGGAGATTTTGGCCTATAAATGGTAACTCTGCGGTACGTCGAGTTTTAAGTGATTGTTATAATTGTCGCAGAAGGAATGCACCAGTTTGTAATCAACGAATGGCTGATCTACCAAAGGAACGAGTCACTCCAGATCTTCCACCATTTTCCTACATAGGAATAGACTGTTTCGGACCCTTCTTTGTGAAGAGAGCAAGAAGTCAGCTCAAACGATATGGGTGCATTTTTACCTGTCTGTCCTGTCGTGCCGTTCATCTCGAGGTTCTGCATTCAATGGACACAGATTCTTTTCTAAACGCCTTTCGTCGGTTCATATGTAGGCGAGGATCACCACTGAAGATTAGAAGTGACAACGGTGGTAATTTTGTTGCTGGTAGTAAAGAGATTAAAGGGTCAATAGAAGAATGGAATCGGAAGCAGGTTGATGATTTCATGCTACAGAGGGAAATAGAATGGTGTTTTAATCCACCAGCGGGGTCACATTTTGGTGGCATCTGGGAAAGGTGTATCCGCTCAGTTCGTAAAATTTTAGATTCACTGCTGAATGAACAAGTATTGTGCGACGAAAGCCTAAACACTTTGTTTTGTGAAGTGGAAATGATTATTAATGGACGTCCGTTAACCAAGGTATCTGATGATCCCAAGGATCAAGAAGCTTTAACCCCAAATCATTTGATGTTGCTCCGTGCCTCAGGTAGTTATCCACCTGGTTTATTCGTAGAAAGGGACCTGTACGTCAGGAACCGATGGAGGCAAGTCCAGTACCTTGCTAACGTTTTTTGGCGTCGATGGACACGTGAATATCTTCCGCTCCTACAGGTGCGACAGAAGTGGAATGAGAAACAAAGGAACTTAGTCATTGGTGATGTCATTTTACTTGCTGATAAGGATCAACCGAGAGGATCGTGGCCTTTGGGACGTGTGGTTGAAGTTTATCCGGATGACCAGGGAACAGTGCGTGTTGTAAAATTACTGACTAAGGATTGTAAAACTTTCTGTAGACCTGTAGATAAGTGTGTATTGCTAGAAAATGCATCTGATTAGAATATTGTGCTTCGTGGTATATGATATGTAATTAATTGCTATGGTTAAGACAGTATTATTTAGAATCATTAATGTTACTTTTATTAAACGTTTCACTAGTTAAGTTCCACGTTTAACGGGGCCGGTATGTTGATTCTAAATGTCATAAATTTAGTAATATATAATTATACAGTAGGCATAGAAGAGTTATGTCCCTTTTTTATTTGGTTTAATTTTCCTGGCATGCAACATTTATAATATGTGTACAGCATTTAGAGTTATCTTTCTTAAGTCTAGAAAAAAAGTACAATGGCTGATAGATATTAAAGAAGTTTGTGTTATATAAGGGCCAAACGTATCTGTAAGCATATATTTTTGTTCTTTTGTCTTCTTTCATGTAAACTGTATGTACCAAGATCTATTTTTTCTAAAGCTAAATATAGTACATATGTAGTAGTAATTATTTAAGGGTATCTCGAATCAAGACCGCATGGTGTATTACATTCTGCATGTCATGTTTGTCATGATCATTCTTTCTTATATTATTATAAGTGGTAAACATTAGGTTTATTTATATTTTTCAGAAATCAAACAGCTCAAGAATTATTAATGTTATTGTTGTTATTCTCATCAAATACGTAGGCTACAGTGATATTTATGTCCAAGAACTAATAAATGTGCTTTTAGTACGGTAATTAATGGTCAAGACGTGTAGTGTATTTATTTGTGACAATTCTCAATAACAAGTCAAGTTGTTTTTTCGTGGGTGTTTGCATTTAGACTCAAACCCTTGTACACAGTCATCTGGCTGTTACAGAAACAAGTTCTATTGCTAACGACACCACCAAGACATCTACTGAAAGTGTAAGTATGAACTTGGTGATAATACAAATGCAAGCCACAATACAATGTGTAAAATAATACAATATTTTAAAGATAAAAGTTATATTAATACAAATTATCCAAAGATAGGTTGTCAGGCAACGAAACATACGCCCACAGCAGCTAAATCGTCCGGGCAGTCAACAAGAGTTGTCGCATATTCTTACTTTTTTCGGTAATGAAACATTTATAATACTCTGAAATCTGATTAAGATTAACAATTCATAAAGTAATTATCAGAAAATTATTAGAATTAGTTTGGTTTTTATAAATTTCTGCCCCATGCTAACGCTTAGTATACGAAACATTTAAAATCATGGATTGAGCTGATCAGTTATCAAAATTCATTGAAAATCAATATACTTGTTCATCTCAAGACCTTAAACTCTGTGTATCAATCTGAAGTCAATTGGGTGATAAGTTTGGCCTGTTACTGTTAGAGCGTTACAAAAGATTTTCAAAGTGATCAAGGGAGATAACTCTGGCAGTAATTATCGGAAATCGCTGAAAATCAATAGGCTTCTTCGTCTCATGACCTTAAACACTGTGTATAAATTTAAAGTAAATCGGATATTAACTTTAGCCTCTAGAATGTGATCAAGGGCCATAACTCTGGCAGTAATTAATGGAAATCGCTGAAAATCAATAGGCTTCTTTGTTTCATGAGCTTAAACACTGTGTATAAATTTTAACTCAATCGGATATTAACTTTGGCCTCTAGAGCGTCCACAAGATTTTATGAAGTGATCAAGGGCCATAACTTTGGCAATTATTATCAGATTTCGCTGAAAAACAATAGGCATCTTTGTCTCATGACCTTAAACACTGTGTATAAATTTAAAGTCAATCAGATATTAACTTTAGCCTCTAGAGCGTCCACAAGCAATTGTGGACGCTGGACCGACGCACGAACGGACGGACGGGGGCGACGACAATATACGACCACATTTCAATGTGGGCGTATAAAAGTTGAGCTCTATGAAAATAATGGGTACATTTCCAATATAATACATCTTTACAGAACAATACCCAGTACTATTAAGAATTTCAGTATAAAGGTATCAATACTACATTTTGTTAATAGGAATGTTTTATTGTACACATATCTCTAAAAATATTCCTGATGTGATCAGATGATAAGTTAAACTTAAATAAATAGGATTTTTCAAATTGTCATGTCCTGAACTTTTTACACTTTGAAGTGTGAATATATTTCAAGTCAATTGGTTAATAACTGTAACCTCTACATGATCCACACTTTATAAAAAAAATGATCAAAGGTGATAACTCCAATAGTAATTTTCAGATAACTTTAACTTATTGGGTTACCAGAAATTATTGAAAAACAACAGGATTCTTCCTCTCGTGAATTTTAACTCTGTGAACACCTTTCAAGTCAATGAGATAATAATCTCTGTAGAGTGTCAGTCAGTACCTACAAGATTTCCAAATGGACATGTGACCTATATTCATATCAAGTTCAGGATCTAGTAGGCCTAATTTTGAATCCATTCTTTTAAAGTAATTTCAGATCTTTTGTAAGACTAGAATAAATACAAGGTACCACCACCTTATCATCATAATTTTTATTCATTGAACTCAAACTCTTGAAGTCAAAAGCAATTCTTCTACTTGTATTAGTCAGGTAGTGAACAAATGGTTTATTAACAGCGTATTTATTAAATTCAGCACACAGACTTTGAATAAACCATGAGCCTCTAGCCGTGGAGTATGACACATGACCTGTAAAATAAATTCAAAAGTTTGTTAAAGAATACCATAATGTATTCCAGCCATTTAATGATGAAACAAATTAAAATGTATATGAAAACAGTTGTCACAATCTCAGAATGTCAGTTAATAGTAAAATCATACTACACAAACAACTTGTCAAGCTCCCCTTTAAAGCCCCAATAACACTCTTGTTGTAACTGAATAATATATCCCAATCTTCATTCTGGACAACAAATTGTATTATTTTACAATATTCCAATTAATTGATGATACAAATTTCATCTTAACACACCTAATTAAAAAAATTGGAAAAATTCAACTAATTGATTTGAAAAGTCTAACGTAAACCTTTTCAAATGTGACTTTGATTTAATTTATTTTCGAACCCTCTGAACAAGTAAAATAGGTCATAATGGATAATTTACACAACAGGTAGGACACTTAAACATCTAGTACTTAGAATAAGGCTATTATTTATTTTCTGGAGCTGCCAAGCCAGGAAGAGTGTTATTGTCCCTTTAAATGCCCATCAACAGCAACCTCAAACCCTCTTGCATTAATAAACTAAAAAATATTAATGGTAGGAAATATTTCTGTTATTTTGGATTGAGTTATTTACAAATGTGACAGGGTTTTTAGTATTTTTTACTGAGCTTATTTATCAACTGCAAAGTTGGCAGATAATGGAAAAGTTTACAGTTAATTGATAGCTGGTGTAAATTGGTAGGGCTGTGTGGTCTGTGTAATGTTGAGTATAGCTATTGGCTACAGATAGCAAACACTGAAATATTACTTTTATTACCAGAATTTTTATTTGAAATAGGATTTCCCATTTATAACTCATCAGATTTATAAATAGATATAGTTCCACTGTAGTTTGGATATAAATTATGAAGTTCCTTTCACCCGTAACTTAATGATAGGGTTGGGATAAAGTATAGGTAAAATTCACTAATTGGACAAGGTTTATTTTATTCCAGGATGTATTTTAGGTGCTAGCCCTTAATCAACACTAAACGGAAATAAAATAAACAATCGTAACAGTAATTTTCATACTCAACCTGGTGGGGATGAAAACATAATTAATGAATCTGTATAACAAGGACTAGGCATAATAATTAGTTGATTATCCATGTCTTCAGGCACAGGTCCAGTTCCAGTTGTTCTTCCTTGTCCCCCATTCTCTTCTCCTACTACTGGTAATACATGCTGACTACCAGAAGAAATGCTTGTTTCCTGATCATTAATGGCTTCAAAAGATGTGCCTGGTACAGCATCTACTTGTGTTTCCTATTAATACAAAGCGCCTTGATTGTAAGATCTGTTAAAACAGAAGTTGTCAAGGGAGATAACTGCATAAATATTTCAATTTTCTGCAAATTATTGAATATTCGTTGCAGTTATTATACTGATGTGCTGCTATTTGACAATATAAGGCAGTTATTTGATAATATTGGGTAGTAGCTGATAAGTATTCAGTAGTATTGGGTTATTATTTGCATGTTTTGGGTGATATATGGGGGTGGGAATGGAACATTAATATCCAATATTCGTTACAATTATACTCATGTGCTCCTAGTTGACGATATTAGTTTTGTATTTTAAGTATTTGGTAGTATTGGGTGATTATTTGCTTGATTTTTGTAATATAGCGAGGCAAATGGAACAGCCAGACACCGTAATCACATTTGAAGTATATTTCCCATGATATATCTCAGTATATTTGAAAAAAAATCTAACAGTATTCTCATATTGTATCAATATACAGTAGTATTGGGTAGTATGTGGTGATATTTGGGTGGTATTGGGTAAATCGTCCCACTGGCTTTAGTCTTTAGAATGTCCATAAAGAAATGTGAGCATATAAAAATATGAAAATACCTCTTTTATAATTTCCCTTTGACTTGTATTTTTTCCAAGTAGTTGAATATTTTCTCCAACATCACTGTCTTTACCACGACATGCCTATATATTAAGAATATACATCATATACAATCTATTTAAATTGTGGTGGACAAGTGGGTTCGGTCCTTGCCCCTAACATAAGTTAAACATAGATAACCACTTGCCAGGCAATAAATCATAAGACCGCCATACGCCAGTAGCTATATCATCAGTTATTAGTTAAACACTGCATGCTAATTTTAGAAAGATTGGATCATAATTTTCTCTGATAACTACTACTAGAATAACTTTGAACATCAATAAAATTGTTTCTTTCAATAAGATAGATATTCAAAATAAATCTCAGAAAGATAGACTGATAATTTAACTATTAGATTAGTACTACAACTAAAAAAAAGTGCTAACAAGATTTTGTGACAAAGGGTCATAACACTGGATGTTGAAAATAAATAGATTTCTTTATTTCATTTCGATAGAAAAACCATACCAATTACAAAAAGGTAAGTGGTTTAATAGCTTCTATTCTATTGTACAAACAAGAACATGCGGATGATTATCATCACAACAATATATAACAACGTTAATTATATCCAACCTCTGGTCCCCAAAAATCGTTGTTTTACATGAAGAACAGACAAAGAAATCAAATGAAATGAACTGGGGTTTAACATTCTATTGTTCTGCTCAAACTTTGGCTAATGAGGTAGGGCATATGCCATACAGTGCGCTATGTGGGAAATTTTGGCCGGGCAGTAACACTATGGCCTACTCTTAGATCAAATTCAAACTTCTAAGGGATCTTTTACATGCATGCCAATGTATACATGGGCCTCATTTTTCCGTCCCATCTTAATGAATAGACAGCTGTCCTTGTCAGGACCTCAGTTTTTCGTCTTATTCGAACCTAGACAGCGTCCTTGTCAGGCCCTCTGTCCTGCACCACTAAGAAGGGGAAACCACTCTGGAAAATTCAGGGGCCTATTTCACGAAATTTCAAATACAAAAGATAGGCTGGCACTGCCAGGCAGGATACGCCCACATTTTTGAGAGATGGATAGAGAACAAGCAATACCAAAAGTGATTTTTCCTACATCATTAAGTCCTGTATTTCATACTGTATTGGGAGCAGCCATTTTGTTGGTCAGTTCCAATCTGATATTCATGAAATTCGAAGCCGACAATGATTATGGTGTGACGGTACACAACCTAGAAATGTGACTTTTCGTCAAAATCGGATAAGAATTGTGACCTGTAGAGAGTCCACAACCATGATATACCATATTTTTACACTATTCGCGTACAAACGGCGACCATTTCGTCCGGCAATTTTGGTACGTTTTTCATGAAATTGGAACTCAACCTTCCTTACGGTGCAACAGTAATATAATCAGAGTTTTTTTTTAAATCGGATAATAATTGTTCGAGAGATAGAGAACAAGCAATAGGGAAAGTGATTTTTCCTACAATCAAAGGCCATAATTCATTAAGTTACAATTTGATATGTGCAAATATCCAAAAGAATAAAGATCTTTAGGTTATAAACATCCATTTCAGGTTTCATCAAAATCGAATTAAAATTGTGACCTCTACAGGGTCCACAACTTTGATATACCATATTTTTACACTATTCGCGTACAAACGGCGGCCATTTTGTCTGGCAATTATGGTCTGATTTTCTCGAAACTCGAACTCAAACCTTCCGTAGAGTGTAACGGTTATAGAGTCAAACGTTTTTTAAATCAGATAATAATTGTGACCTCCAGGCGATTTTTCGGACAATCAGGGGCCATAATTCAGGAAGTTACGATCCAATATGCGCAAATAACGAAAGGAACCAAGATCTTTGGGTTATAACCATGCATTTCAAGTTTCATCAAAATCGAATTAAAATTGTGACCTATACAGGGACCACAACCATGATATACCATTTTTTAACAGTATTCGCGTACAAACGGCGGACATTTTGTCTGTCAATTTTGGTCCGATTTTCCCAAAATTCGAACTCAAACCTTCCTTAAGGTGTAACGGTGATATAATGAAACGTTTTTTTAAATCGGAAAATAATTGTGACCTCCAGAGGGACCACAAGCTAAAAAAGATAGGCTGGCACTGCCAGGCAGGATACGCCCACATTTTCGAGAGATGGATAGAGAACAAGCAATACCGAAAGTGATTTTTCCTACATCATTAAGTTAGAATATGATATGTGCAAATATCGAAATGAATTAAGATCTTTGGGTTATAAAGGTGCATTTCAGTAGGCTTCAAATTCGACTGGGAATCATGTTGCTAAGTGGGTAAGATGCTGGCTCGGCAGCCTTGAGGTTGGGTGTTTGATCCCTGCATTGGGTGACAAAGTTCATCTAGATTTTCTGGCATGGTTTCCCCTTGTTAGTGATGAAGGATGGATGGCCTGACAAGACAGCTGTCAATTTTGGTTCAATTTTCACAAAATTTGAACTCAATCTGCATTACCATGTAACGGTGATATAATCAAATGTTTTTTTAAATCGGATAATAATTTTGACCTCCGAGGGACCACAAGCTAAAAAGGGAGATTTTTCGTACAATCAGGGGCCATAATTCAGGAAGTTACGAACCAATGGGTGCAAATATCGAAAGGAACCAAGATCTTCGGGTTATAAACATGCATGTCAAGTTTCATCAAAATCAGTTCAAAATTATGACCTCTATAGGGTCCACAACCTTGATATAACATATTTTCACACTGATCGCGTACAAACAGGGGCCATTTTGTCTGTCCATTTGGGTCCGATTTTCACAAAATTTGAACTCAACCTTCATTACCATGTAACGGTGATATAATCAAACGGTTTTTTAAATCGGATGATAATTTTGACCTCCAGAGCCACCACAAGCTAAAAAGGGCGATTTTTCGGACAATCAGGGGCCGTAATTCAGGAAGCTACGATCCGATGGCCGCAAATATAAAAAGGAACCAAGATCTTTAGCTTATAAACATACATGTCAAGTTTCATCACAATCGGTTCAAAATTGTGACCTCTATAGGGTCCACAACCTTGAAATAACATATTTTCACACTATTCGCGTATAAACGGCGGCCATTTTGTATGTCAATTTGGGTCCGATTTTCACGAAATTCGAACTCAACCTTCATTACCATGTAACGGTGATATTATCAAACGTTTTTTTAAATTGGATAATAATTTTGACCTCCAGAGGGACCTCAAAGCTAAAAAGGGATATTTTTCGGACAATCAGGGGCCACAATTCAGGAAGTTATGATCCGATGGGCGCAAATATCAAAAGGAACCAAGATCATGGGGTTATAAACATGCATGTCAAGTTTCATCAAAATCGGTTCAAAATTGTGACCTCTATAGACACTTTTTTTCAGTTGTCGCCCCTAGTACCTCAAGTCGCCACTAGGGCGGCGATATTGTTTGGGCGCCATGTTTGTGTTGAAACCAAATCGTTGCCAAACGTAAACATTGAAAATTCTCTGTTCTTCGATAAATTTTATTAACGGTGTAATGGATTCAAATAGTAATAATTCAAAACCTGCCGATTTAGATAAAATTGCTGCTTGGGTTGACGACATGAGATACTGGCCTAATGTGATGTACGGAGATATCTATAATTATCTAATTTCATCTAAAACAGTCGATGGACAAGAAATGAAAAACTTCAAAAGTTTACAAAGTTATAACTTTTTTCAATGATTTATTTTCATGTGTGGAAACTGATAAATAATATTTTGTGCATTGAAATGGTTTTTGCTTTTTTTAATATCTGTGAATTTTCTTAGTATCAGATGGGCTTGTTATGTTAATAATAAATATCAAATAATGTCTTTACATGTACATGTATTAACATTTGAGGCCAAAAGAAAGAGTTGTAGACAGACCGGGCGAAAAATGACAGGCGAAAGCGATGCAGTTTGCAATGGGGGAAAATTGACCAAACAGTTGCGTTACCACCTACTCTTATTTCAATTTCCAACTGTCAAGGGTTCTTTGTGTACAAAGGGGCCTCTTTTTATCCCATGCCAGACCCTCCATCCCACACCATTGACAAGAGGGAACCACGACGGACAATCCTGATGAACTTTCTCAAGCAGAGAATTAGGGATTGGGGACTTCTCTGTTTGTTAGAGTGCCAACATCTTATTCACCGGATCACTGTGGCTCCCAGGTACATGTACATGTAGGTAGCAAACCTAGTACTAGTAGTTTTATGCAAAAATTAGTCAAATAAAGCAATTTCATTAAATATTTTAATTTAGCAACAATTATATACACATTCAGGTACACTAATCTGTCTCATTGATGGCCGTTTCTCTGATTAAATCACCTCTTAGATTGACAAGGGCTGAACAAACAAGCAACATGTCATCAAAAAGTTTTAATGACGATACAGCTACAATGCTGCTTAAAATCTTAAACACTTTAAGCCGTCTTATAGCACGTTCTACATGAATACGGACACGTGCTATCCGTCTAGTTGATGTCAAATCCCTTGCACTTAGCTGTGGCTTACACTTAGTAAAGGCTGGAATATTCAGTTTAACTCTTAACGGGAATAATAGGTCATCAATGGTAAAGCCTCTGTCTGCCATAATTTCGTCCCCTGGTAGAAGATAATTTAGAAATCCACTTTTTTCCACAATAAATTTGTCGCTTGCTCTTCCACCAAAAGCTTTGGAAATGAACATGATTTGCCTGTGTGGAGATATACAGACAAGATATTTTGCGGTGTTGTGAGACTTGTAATTACTAAAAGTCTCACACCTGCTCTTTAAATTTGTAGGTCTCTGAATAAATGTTTCTGCACAGTCTATAATACAAGTCGTCTTGTGATAATTTTCCTTAAAAGATTCCGGGCAACATGCTCGTATTGTTTCTCTGGGTAGCCAAGCTACAAGTCCCTTCAATTTGTCAGCAAGAACCGGAATTCATGTGTTGAAAATTTTACAGGCTAAACTTGTCGATATTCCAAATCTGCGGGATAAGTCGTCAAATATCAAGTGCAGTTTAAGTCTCATTAAAACAAGCATAATTTGATCAGAAAGCTTCATTTTGAAACTAAATGTGTTAAATTCTGCCATTGTTTCCACAAGAGTGAAAAATACCTGCTTATTTACACCTGTATAGAGCAGTGAGTCACTGTCTGTCAATATATTAGCATTTGCTGACATTGTCCCTCCTTCAATCGTTATTTGTACACCCTTTTCTGCTGTCATTGTTTCATTAGTCTGCGTATAACTTGATTTAATATCTGCCCAGGGCTGTGCATATGAATGATCATTGTGGACAACAAGGTCGTTTTCATCATACTGAGTGGAAGTAGAAGTTTTGGGAGTATTTTCAGCAAAAACAGTGATACTAACTTCTGGGCAGTTTTCGATATCATCATGAGATATTGTACTTAAATTGCTGCTATCCATAACATCAAACTCCGATAGTTC
This sequence comes from Patella ulyssiponensis, assembly GCA_963678685.1. Classification (NCBI taxonomy): domain Eukaryota; kingdom Metazoa; phylum Mollusca; class Gastropoda; family Patellidae; genus Patella; species Patella ulyssiponensis. The sequence continues at coordinate 78,927,618 of OY783226.1, read as the reverse complement.
GTCTGCTTCGTGTAACCTTCGCCTTTTCACATTGTTGAAGTCAGTACGTTTTTGCAGAATACGTCGACATGGTGTATGTTTCGTTTCGTAACCCATTTTCACTTTTGGATACGGATTTCTGTCTGTTGGTGCCCCGTCTATAAAATGATCAGAACAAACGAAAACTCTTTTAGGTAATGACTGTCTGTTAATAGCTTTTATCCACTCCAGTTTTTTGGCGTTGTCAGACGGCATGACGTGAAACTTGAATGGAAGTAAACACGCACAATCGTTGTGTAATTTCTGGTGCATTTCACAAACAGATTCTTTCCATATATTTAACTTGCGCCGATTATTCGTACACCCATTTACAGCACAAGAAGATCCTCCGCCTCGTCTATACTTTGGTTCACTTTCCATAATAATTAAATGTAAAATATTAATGAAGACAAAAAAGTAGCAAGTAAACAAAACTTCGGAAAAATGGTATATATGTATCACACATGCGCGGCGTGATAAGAATTTTCACCACTGGCATGGAGAATTGATCACGTGATCAACAATGGCAGCGCCCATGGAATCTGGGTCAAGTGCCGATAAAAGGGTCTATAGGGTCCACAACCTTGAAATAACATATTTTCACACTATTCGCGTACAAACGGCGGCCATTTTGTATGTCAATTTTGGTCCGATTTTCACGAAATTCGAACTCAACCTTCATTACCATGTAACGGTGATATAATCGAACGGTTTTTTAAATCGGATAATAATTTTGACCTCCAGACGGACCACAAGCTAAAAAGGGCGATTTTTCGGACAATCAGGGGCCATAATTCAGGAAGTTACGATCCGAAGGGCGCAAATATCGAAAGGAACCAAGATCTTGGGGTTATAAACATGCATGTCAAGTTTCATCAAAATCAGTTCAAAATTGTGACCTCTATAGGGTCCACAAGCTAAAAACATGATATTTCGTGCAATCAGGGGCCATAATCCATGAAGTTTCCATCCGATACATGCCAATATCGAAAGCAGCCGAGATCTTATGGGGATAAACCTATATTTCAAGTTTCGTCAAAATCGGATAAGAATTGTGACGTGTAGAGAGTCCACAAACAAATTGTGGACGGACGTCCGGACGGACAGGGGCGACGACATAATACGTCCACATGAAAATGTGGGCGTATAAAAAGGCAATTTTGCGTACAATCAGTGGCCATAATTCAGGAAGTTACGATCCAATATGCGCAAATATCGAAAGGAACCAAGACCTTTGGGTTATAACCATGCATTTCAAGTTTCATCAAAATCGAATTAAAATTGTGACCTATACAGGGTCCACAATCATGATATACCATTTTTTAACAGTATTCTCGTACAAACGGCGGCCATTTTGTATGGAAATTTTGGTCTGATTTTCCCGAAATTCGAACTCAACCTTCTTTAAGGTGTAACGGTGATATAATCAAACGTTTTTTTAAATCTGATAATAATTGTGACCTCCAGAGGGACCACAAGCTAAAAAAAAAAGGCGATTTTGCGTATAATCAGGGGCCATAATTCAGGAAGTTACGATCCGATATGCGCAAATATCGAAAGGAACCAAGATCTTTGGGTTATAACCATGAATTTCAAGTTTCATCAAAATCGAATTAAAATTGTGACCTCTACAGGGTCCACAACCTTGATATACCATTTTTTAACAGATTTCGCGTACAAACTGGCGGCCATTTTGTATGGCAATTTTGGTCCGATTTTTCCGAAATTCGAACTCAACCTTCCTTAGGGTGTAACGGTGATATAATCGAACGTTTTTTTAAATCGGATAATAATTGTGACCTCCAGAGGGACCATAAGCTAAAAAAGGTGATTTTTCGGACAATCAGGGGCCATAATTCAGGAAATTACGTTCCGATAGTTGCAAATATCGAAAGGAACCAAGATCTTTGGATTATAAACATGCATGTCAAGTTTCGTCAAAATCGGTTCAAAATTGTGACCTCTATAGGGTCCACAAGCTAAAAACGTGATTTTCGTACAATCAGGGGCCATAATCCATGAAGTTTTGATCCGATACATGCCAATATCGAAAGCAGCCGAGATCTTATGGGGTTAAACCTATATTTCAAGTTTCGTCAAAATCAGATAAGAATTGTGACCTGTAGAGAGTCCACAAACAAATTGTGGACGGACGGACGGACGGACGGACGGACATCCGGACGGACAGGGGCGACGACAATATACGTCCACATAAAAATGTGGGCGTATAAAAATCCAATAGTTAGTACTTTGATTGGATAATAATAGATTGATTTAAGTGCTTAGCCAATCAAAATTGAAGTATTTACTAAAATTCAGATTTTATCTTTGTTTGAGATTTCGAGAAAACAAGGTCCTGATGAACTTCCTTGGCCAACAGGTAATGAACTTTTAAATTTAAAATCAAACTGATGAACTGATTTAAATTTTTTACTCTTACCTGTATAAAGAAAAGCCGAGGTTTACCTTGCAAAGCAGGACAACTCCGACTATCAAAATAATTCATGATACGTTCCACTGATATTCTACCTTCATCAACACCATATATCATATTTTTTCTTTCCCTAGCACTTGTATAAAATTCATCTCCATGACTTAAAATAACGCAAGCAAAACAATCAGCCTCTCCATGTTTAAAGTCCTCGCTTGCTAAAACGTAAATAATACAATTTACTAGTAGTAAGACAACACTACACACAAAACAAAACCATCAAGACAAACCTATGTACAACACAATCTACATTCACATTATCATTATTATTTTACTTTACCCAAGTAACATCTGCTTTAATATATTGTACATGTAGTTAATCATTTACCTTCTTTAAGCTTTTTTGCAATTTGTACGGCTTTAAGATTGTTTAAACATTTAACCCTAAAACCAAGTTTATTAAATGTTTCTTTCAGAGCCTTGGTATCAGCTTTACACCCGATACGATTAACCATTTTTGGAAATATCTCATTCTGTATAACTAACATTAATCTCTTTCCACCTTTATTTTGATATTCATCTTTAGAATTGGGGCCATAGAAGTCATCCAAATTCACATGAGTATTTGGGTTACCAGCACTACAAAACAACATATGATTAATCAGCAATCAGCATGTAGGAAAAATATCAGGTTCATTATCGTCAGTTATCAATCTGGCCTTAATAGCACATAGGTTATTAGCAAGTGCGTTTTGAGGGTTTCGTTCATTGACAATATGAATGCCAACAAAATAAAATATTTTCTTGACGAATTCAGTTATTTTAAAACAGCATAATATGCTCTGAACAAATCTCGGTTGAAACGTTTAAAATGTTGAAACATGTCAGAAATATGCATCTACATCAGCAGAAGCTGTGATTTATTCATTCAAGTTTTTAAGAAACTTTAAGCCAACATACAACAGAACTTAATGGGCATTAGGTAAGATTAGATAAAGATCTATATTAGTTAAAATATAGATAATGAAAACAGAATATACACGGTACTAAAAACATGCTTCACTCTGAACTGCGATATTAGTGATTCAATTTTAGGCTAGCCTCGGTCGTCATTTCTAACATAGGTACGATAAAAAACAAAGTCTTGTTTATCCATTTTTACCATAAATTATCCATCACAAAATGTATTCATATTTACTAAATATTGCAGACTAACACTGGCATCGTGAGTTGATTATGGTCTGGATAAGTTAATGTCTAATTAATAATTTAGAAAACATTTCAGGCCTAAAGAGAGACCCTCAATAGGCAGATCTAGCTCTTGTATAATGCACGTTTAATACCTACCTTTGTTTCAAAGGTAATTTCTCCAATAAGTTCTTGACTTTCTGGTTAAGTTTCTGTGTAACTGTTTGTACATTGCCATCAGTTGCTGTAGATAAAAATAAACAAAATATTTACATTAGTTTAAAGGAGCAGGGTCGTATGTAGGATTTTAAAAGTGTAGGTGCAGCAGAGTGCTGGGTTGGGGCACCAATATAATGCCCTAGTTACTGAGCGGCGACACTCAGACATTGTATTTTTTATGGACAATTTTTTTTTACAGGGGATGCAGATTGCCTTGGCCCACAGAACCTGCGTCTGTGGTGGCGCCCCAAAGACTCCACATAGATGATACAAGAGTGTGGGCGCCCTTAAAACTTAAAACTGGCCGATTGATCAGTGCCTTAAGAGCATCACTCAATGTCATCCAAAGTCTTATACATTGAAAACACAAATTATTTGTCAATTCAAATAAACATTGATGTTGTGACCTTACCAGGAAAAGGTAGCTATCTAGGCTTCTGATATCTAATATTTAAGACAGAATAAACATTTCACTGCAATAGACTGGATTAACATGACACTAGAATTTGCTGTTCGGTTGAGACTCGTGTCGTATTTAGCTGGACATAACTGATTTGAATTAGAGTCAAAATGGAAACAATAGAATATAAATCAGTTAATATACAATCCTATTCCATTATTCTATAACTACATGCAAATACAAGCAAATATCATTGAATACAGCCATTGAATACAGCCATTGAATAACCTATGGTTGTATTCAATGGCTTGAAAGCGTACTTCTTTTGCCCAGAATGACGTCACTTTCATAATTACGTCAAACCGTAATGACGTCACCACTAGCAACGACAATTTTTGTAGAAAGGAAAGAAAAAAGAGCGGAACCTGTGATGAATTTTAACGTTATTGATGATTTTTTTGATAATCTGAATAGTACAGTGTATTTTGAGATTTGCATTTAGTTATAGAATAAAAACAGAACTCAATGACCATTGAATACCGCTCGGGTTATTCAATGGTTCACTCGAGTGTATCCCTGCCGCATTCCACTCGCTATCGCTCGTGGAATACTTGCGCAGGGATACACTCGAGTGAACCATTGAATAACCCGAGCGGTATTCAATGGTCATTGAGTTCTATCTATTTATTATATGCATTGCGGCCCATTAGGGTCAAAATCTAGGTCCCAAATATTAGAGATTTAGCTCCTTTAAACTGAATTTATATAAACTGATATACATGTACATTCAATTTTTAGAATAGGATACTCTGAAACTGTATAGGTAGGGCTACTAGGTCTAGCTGTTAGACTATGGACCTTATAATTATAAGGTCCATGGTTAGAAGCTAATGTATAGGCCTACCGTACTGCACCTATCCTATATACTTACCATGTTGACAGACACCTTCATTTAATTTGATGTCAACGTCGTCCTCAATATCATCTTCATCATCAGATACATTCCAGTCAGTTTTTTCTAAACTTTCGCTGATATCAGTACTCATTTTCTTTTCTCTGATAATGTGATATGCCTACACCTGACTTTGCTGAAATAAATGCAGCCTCTACCAGCACTATTGTAATCTCTACAGACTCAAAGTCAGAAAAATAACAATGTTGAATGTAGACTATAATATAATGGTATAAACAGACCGGTTGAATATTTTCATGAAGCGTAATTATGGAGAATTTTAAAGCAAATAATGTTCTTCCGCTGGTAAATCGGGTCATACGTTATTTGCCCAACCCGATTTGCCGTAAAAATTTGCGGTGTATGTCAAATAAACCAAACTAAACCTTTCGCGCGCTTTTTGAAAACGATACTGTACGTGCCTAATTGAATGTCGTAGGGAATCAATAATGTGGGCAGTTTACGAATAAGGCGTGTTATCAAGACCATTCCACATTACTTAATTCCCAACGCAAGAATGTTTTCGATGTGATCATTTAAACTGCTGGCCATATATCATATCATAATTATATCTTCGGAGATAGGTCATTTGACCTGTGTCTGAGGGTCAACAGGTCAACAGAAGTACGTGGCAAATTTTCGTGTAGTTCTATAATTTCGATTTATTTTAAATTGCCTTAGTCTTGTATTTTTATTGGCTGCAATACATCATGTAACTTATACATTATAAGGTCCATGAATACACCACCCATATTTACTCCCGCCTTCATGTCGTTTATGGCCATAAATTATATATAGTTTCTATATATAGCTCTATATGTTTATAGCCTAATGTCTGGGCGACCTTCGGATGTAGACTATGGTTCAGACTACAGTCTGAACTATCCCGACCGTGCACTATCGTATGATTCGTATCACGACCACAGGTTGAACTATAGTGAGAAAATCTGTGTAACCGAAGGTCGCCCCGGCAAAACCAACTTTTAAGTATCCATAGGCATAACCATGGACCTTATAACACATTATTATAAGGTCCATGGCTTAACTTAACAACTGTTATTTTTAGAATGGGCGTTGGTAAAAATAGGGGTGTCACAATAAGACATTTTTTTTGCAAATCATTTTTAGACCACCAATTTCCAGAGGCGAAATTGCTAGCTGAACACGAATATTGAAAAAAAATTATCTATGACGTCATTTTCGGCTGGGATTTGTCTCATTTACCAAAATGGCCGCCAAATTTTGACGAAAAATGACTTTCCAGATAGGATGGGTGATTATCACGCAAGGTATGGCTTGTAATATATCAAACGTGTGTTTTTTTTTGTAATTGAACTGAAATATAATCTCTAAAGGAAAAAAGTTTCCAAAATCCAAGATGGCCGAAATTCAAAATGGCGACCAAAATTTATCTAAAATGGCCTATTTGTCAGCTGAAAGTCATTTCACTGTTTGATATGGTTTGTAATATGTTATTTTGGGTGTTTTCAATGTCATTGAACTTAACATCAATCTAAAAAAAAAGATTTTCGAAAATCCAAGATGGCGGAAATTCAAAATGGCGGCCAGAATTTCCTTAAAATGATAATTTTTCAAGATATCCTCGATTGGTTTATAATTGCAAAGTGTAATAGTTTTTTAGGCCACTGAAATTGACCTGACTCTGGAATCTACCTGTTAGTCAATTAACCACGCGCAGAACTTTTAAACCAGCAAGCTAATTAAAATTTCAAAGAAATTAAACTCAAGACACAATAAATGTAGTTTAATTGTTTTTATGCATAAAAACATATGATGCTAATGATAATGTTAAGAGTTGACACATTCTTTGGAGAAAATACCTGGTTAATCCGACCCTCTCTCTGTGTCCAGTAACTTGTGGTATAGTCTAGATGTGGTCATGTTCCTTAAGCAAAGTCCGTGAGTTTTACAAGATTTACGTAGTTAAGGCGAGATCAAGCCTTCTATTGAAAATGAGATGTGGTATACACATACCCATAGGCGTACGAGCCAGGGGGGGGGGGCAGCTGCCCCCCCCTATCTTCAATAGAAGGCTTGATCTCGCCTTAACTACATAATCTTATCAAGCCCTTCACGTAATACCCTGTATATTTCGCCACTAAGTTCGATTGTCACAAGCCCAGCTTGGGAACCTATCAGATTCATCGGTCGTCGTGAATACCAAGTCTCGTGCTTTATAGCTAAAATGCCTACACGTGACAATCGAGTTGCAAAGTTCAAAGATCGATCAACGTCACGGTTGCTGTTTTCCCACGAGTTTCTCAATTTAAAAAACCCTGTTTGTTTACAGTGTGTTTGGTGCCACGAACTATAATTGGACAATGCTAATTAGTCACTTGTAAAAACAACTAGCGCAAAGTTCGGGGAATTGCTGAGTATTCAAGCAACGGAGAGATGTTGTATAACTCGGGAACGTTGCTTAAGGAACATGCTGCCCCCCTAACTTTCGGGCAAGCTGACTTTTCGGGCAGATGGGTAAAGTGAGAAAAAAAATATTTCATCTACTTGGCAAAATAAAGTGCCCGAAATCTAATAAAACACTAATTTTACGGGCTGGAATAGCCGTCAAATATTCCAAAATTTTCTTGGGGGTCTATACAAGGTCAGCTCCGCTTCTTCGCCTCTCGAACCTAAACCTGAAATTTTTCGGGCATTTCTAGTTTTACTTCCCTAACTGTCACTGAGCCGTAATAAAACACTAATTTTACTTTTTGTACTGACTTTAGATTAAAACATTTTGTCTGAAGCCAATCTACTTTGTGCGATATTTTTCGGGCATCGATTAGTATTTGTGAATGTAGCTGCAACAGTTTGATTGGATGCTTGGAATTCGGAGTGGGATTTCGGTTACAAAACCATTGGATACTTTTGGGGTTGCTTACGCATTTGCGGTGGTTAAATTTTCAAAAGTTGTCTCCGGGAGGGTGAGGCGCCCATACCCCGCAAAGATTGATTGTTTGTTTGGAATTCGGGTCAGCAGGTAGGCTGTTTTGGACCAAATTGAAGTTACTGTATTTACAGACTGGAAGACGCGTTTGTGGCTTTAGACCACTTTGAAGTTGAAATACCAGGAAAATGTGTTTGCACCCGTCAAATATTCCAAAATTTTCTTGAGGAGGGCGGGGGGGGGGGGGGGGGGGGGGGGGCAGGCGCTGTGTGTAGGCCCGAAAATTTTTCGGGCAATTCGGGTTCTGCCCCCCTAGCTGTAATCGAGTCCGTACGCCTATGCACATATATACCATTTTCGTCAGTGACGTATTTCATAACAAGTTATTCATGCAAGAATAATAACACATTATAAAAGAGGAAATCGTGATGATTATTTTAAAACTTAGAACTTGGTGTGCAATACATTACAGACAAAAATGATCTGTGGATACCATATTTAGACTATACCACAAAAGTTGCCGGACACAGAGACTTCGATGATTTTTTTTGCACATTTCACCACAAACTGTTTCCAGACGTAAGTCTTCTGAACCAGAAATGATGCAATGGGGTTTAATGTCCTACTACTCTGTTCTAACAAAGTTAATGAATATTGCTAAACGTCAAGCATTGCCCTATAACGAAAATTGGCACAGACAGTGGTACTCTAGTGTACTCTTATTTCGAATTCAAACTGTCTAGGGATCTTTTATGCTCACGTCAACGCGTACATATAAACCCGGTTTCTTGAGAAGCCCCTATGCTGCAGGGAGAAACCACACTGGAAAATCCCGAGGTACTTTCTCAACAAATATAGGGATCGAACCCAGTACCTCGTTCTGAGCGAGTCTTACTCACTAAACCACTGACTTCCAGAGGGACCACAAACTAATAAAGGCGATTTTTCGTATACAATCAGGGGCCATAATTCAGGAAGTTATGATAAGATATGCCCAAATATCGAAAGGAACCAAGATCTTTAGGTTATAAACATGTATTTCAAGTTCCATCAAAATTGTGACCGCTACAGGTTCCACAACCTATATACCATATTTTTTACACTTTTCGGGTACAAGCGGCGGCCATTTTGTCCGTCAATTTAGGTCCGATTTTCACAAAATTTGAACTCAATCTTTATTACCATGTAACGGTGATATAATCATACGGTTTTTTAAATCAGATAATAATTTTGACCTCCAGAGGGATCACAAGCTAAAAAGGGCGATTTTTCGGACAATCAGGGGCCATAAATCAAGAAGTTACGATCCGATGGGTGCAAATATCCAGAGGAACCAAGATCTTTGGGTTATAAACATGCATGTCAAGTTTCATCAAAATCGGTTCAAAATTGAGACAGGGTCCACAACCTTGATATAACATATTTTTACACTATTCGCGTACAAACGGTGGCCATTTTGTGTGTCAATTTTGGTCCGATTTTCACGAAATTTGAACTCAATCTTCATTACCATGTAACGGTGATATAATCAAACGGTTTTTTAAATCGGATAATAATTTTGACCTCCAGTGGGACAACAAGCTAAAAAGGGTGATTTTTTGTACAATCAGGGGCCATAATTCAGAAAGTTACGAATCAATGGGCGCAAATATCGAAAGGAACCAAGATGTTTGGGTTATAAACATACATGTCAAGTTTCATCAAAATCGGTTCAAAACTGTGACCTCTATAGGGTCCACAACCTTGATATAACATATTTTCACACTAATCGGATATCGCGTACAAACGGCGGCCATTTCGTCTGTCAATTTTGGTCTGATTTTCACGAAATTTGAACTCAATCTTCATTACCATGTAACGGTGATATAATCAAACGTTTTTTTAAATCGGATAATCATTTTGACCTCCAGTGGGACAACAAGCTAAAAAGGGTGATTTTTTGTACAATCAGAGGCCATAATTCAGAAAGTTACGAATCAATGGGCGCAAATATCGAAAGGAACCAAGATGTTTGGGTTATAAACATGCATGTCAAGTTTCATCAAAATCGGTTCAAAATTGTGACCTCTATAGGGTCCACAACCTTAATATAACATATTTTCACACTAATCGGATCGCGTACAAACGGCGCCATTTTGTCTGTCAATTTTGGTCTGATTTTCACGAAATTTGAACTCAATCTTCATTACCATGTAACGGGGATATAATCAAACGTTTTTTTAAATCGGATAATCATTTTGACCTCCAGTGGGACAACAAGCTAAAAAGGGTGATTTTTTTGTACAATCAGAGGCCATAATTCAGAAAGTTACGAATCAATGGGCGCAAATATCGAAAGGAACCAAGATGTTTGGGTTATAAACATGCATGTCAAGTTTCATCAAAATCGGTTCAAAATTGTGACCTCTATAGGGTCCACAACCTTAATATAACATATTTTCACACTAATCGGATCGCGTACAAACGGCGCCATTTTGTCTGTCAATTTTGGTCCGATGGGTGCAAATATCGAAAGGAACCAAGATCCTTGGGTTATAAAAATACTTGTCAAGTTTCATCAAAATCGGTTCAAAATTGTGACCTCTGTAGGGTCCGATACATGCCAATATCGAAATCAGCCGAGATCTTATGGGGATAAACCTATATTTGAAGTTTCGTCAAAATCGGATAAGAATTGTGACCTGTAGAGAGTCCCCAAATAAATTGTGGACGTCCGGACGGACAGGGGCGACGACAATATACGTCCACATTGCATTGTTGTTCCTGGTAAGACAAACGTCTTAAGAAAATAGTAAGAAAAAATACACAACGTGAAGGAGAAGCAAAGACGATCAGAGATAAATTCTAGACGATCACAAGGCTACAAAAATATGTAGTAGTATAAAAGATGCATGGGTCATACGCAGGATGTGGCGACTGATTTGATGAGGTCCGCTCTCCACGTCAGACAGAATTAAGGCCCATGGTATTACACAGTCCCAAAAAGTGTGACAGACAGACAGACAACCCCATTTTAATAGTCCCCCACTTTCTTTGAAGGGCGGGGGACAAAAAGTATGCAATTTGCAACCATTTATGGTAAAAATTCCCCATTTACCTGAGTATTAAAATTGTCAGGGGCAGTCTGGTCGTTAACTTTGGACCAACTGGTTAATTCATTATTCCTGCACTCACAGATCTATTTTCTCCTTGGATTGAGGCCATGGCAAACTATGGTTTTCCAGTTCGCCATGAAAACTGATGAGTAGTAACTGTACTTGTTTATGATTAGAACAACTTGTCCTGGACTGAAAAATGTCCTGAGTTTATCACAAGTTTCTGGAGAAAAAACATAGGCTGATATTTTATTTTGGGTTCCAAGCCATTTCCACTGATGGCTTTCAGATTGGATTCCACAGTCTGATTCAAGGAGGAAATTATCAAAAATCATTGGTAATCACTATAAGAATAGGTTGCCAGGCAACGAAACATACGCCCACAGCAGCTAAATCGTCCGGCCATCAACAAGGGTTGTCGCATATTTTTACTTTTTTCGGTAATGAAACATTTGTAATACACTAAATTCTGATTAAGAGTAACAACTCATTATGTAATTATCAGAAAATCATTAGAATTTGTTTGCTTTTTATAAAGTTTTTTCCCACGCTAACAATTAGTATACGAAACATTTATTATCATGGATTTAGCTGTTCAGTTATCAAAATTCATTGAAAATCAAAATACTTATTCGTTTCAACTCCTTAAACTCTGTGTATCAATCTGAAGTCAATCGGATGATGGTATGGTATATCCGATTTTGACGAAAAGTCACATTTCTAGGTTGTGAACCGTCACACCATAATCATTGTCGGCTTCAAATTTTTATGAATATCAGACAAAATGGCTGCTCTCAATACAGTATGAAATACAGGACTTAATGATGTAGGAAAAATCACTTTTGGTATTGCTTGTTCTCTATCCATCTCTCGAAAATGTGGGCGTATCCTGCCTGGCAGTGCCAGCCTACCTTTTGAAGTGATCAAGGGCCACAACTCTGGCACCAATTATCAGAAATTGCTGAAAATCAAGAGGCTTCTTCGCCTCTTGACCTTAAACACTGTGTATAAATTTAAAGTCAATCGGATATTAACTTTGGCCCCTAGAGCGTCCACAAGATATTTTGAAGTGAATAAGGGCCACAACTCTGGCACTAATTATCAGAAATCGCTGAAAATCAATAGGCTTCTTTGTCTCATGACCTAAAACACTGCGTATAAATTTAAAGCCAATCGGATATTAACTTTGACCTCTAGAGCGTCCACAAGATTTTTTGAAGTGATCAAGGGCCACAACTCTGCCACTAATTATCAGAAATTGCTGAAAAACAATAGGCTTCTTCGTCTCATGACCTTAAACACTGTGTATAAATTTGAAGTCAATCGGATATTAACTTTAGCCTCTAGAGCGTCCACAAGCAATTGTGGACGCCGGACGGACGGGGGCGACGACAATATAAACCACATTTCAATGTGGGCGTATAAAGAGTGTTCTTTTTAAAATCTTTATTGCGTAATTAATTCAATAGGGTTTTTTTTTTAAAAAAAGTTAACTTGTTATACAAATTAAGAACAAATTAATAATTAATAATGACAATACATATTTTGATATGCATGTAATTTAAAAATGGAGAAGTGAGGCTGAGCTCTGAACAACTAGTATGGTGGTTACATCTTATGCACACATCTTGTCAAACATTCAAAGGTTAAAATCTTTGCTCAGAAAAGAGTAATTTGAATGAAATGTTGAATATCTTCATTTTGCACCATCTATGTTTGAACTATAATAGCAAGAATGGACAGCTCGTTTATCTAAATCTTATATAGTGTATCTTTATTTAATGAAGACAGGCATTTGCCATGCAGTGTGACATTAGGAAAATTTCCCCTGAAACAGCATATCCACCAACACTTCATCGAATTACAGCTTTTCTCTATGCTAATGTTTAGTATGCAAAACATATAGTATCATGAATTTAGTTGTTCAAGTTATCGAAAATTGTGGAAAATCAATAGATTTCGTCATCTCATAATCTTAACCCATTTAACCCTGAGCCAATTAAAAGATTAGCTACCCTAACCCTAAGCTCATTGAACCAGCAGGGCCCATCTTCCTAAGCCAATTACAGGATTATTGTTAATCCTAATACCCTCTACAAAATTGCAAATAATAAAAAAGATAGGTTGCCAGGCAACGAAACATACGCCCACAGCAGCTAAATCGTCTGGGCAGTCAACAAGGGTTGTCGCATATTTTTACATTTTTTTGGTAATAAAAATACACTCAAATCTGAGTAACAACTAATTATGTAATTATCTGAAAATCATTAGAATTTGTTTGCTTTTTATAAAGTTTTGCCCCAAGCTAACAATTAGTATACGAAACATTTAATATCATGGATTTAGCTGTTCAGTTATCAAAATTCATTGAAAATCAAAATACTTATTCGTTTCAACACCTTAAACTCTGTGTATCAATCTGAAGTCAATCGGATGATTTATAAGTTTGGCATCTACAGCGCCACAAGGTTTTTCGAAGTGATCAAGGGAGATAACTCTGGAAGTAATTATTTGAAATCAATGAAAATCAGTAGGCTTCTTCGTCTCAGGACCTTAAACAGTGTGTGTAAATTTAAAGTCAATCAGATATTAACTTTGGCCTCTAGAGCATCCACGGGATTTTTTGATGTGATAGAGGGCCATAACTCTGGCATTAATTATTGGAAATAGGCTTCTTCGTCTTATGACCTTAAACAATGTGTATAAATTTAAAGTCAAGCGGATATTAACTTTGGCTTTTAAAACGTCCACAAGATTTTTTGAAGTGATCAAGGGAGATAACTTTGGCACAAATTATCGGAAATCTTATGACCTTAAACACTGTGTATAAATTTAAAGTCAATCGGATATTAACTTTGGCTTTTAGAGCGTCCACAAGATTTTTGGAAGTGGTCAAGGGCCATAACTCTGGCACTAATTATCGGAAATTGCTGAAAATCAATAAGCTTCTTCGTCTTATGACCTTAAACACTGTGTATAAATTTAAAGCCAATCGGATATTAACTTTGGCCTCTAGAGAGTCCACAAGATTTATTGAAGTGATCAAGGGCCATAACTCTGGCACTAATTATTGGAAATCGCTGAAAATCAATAGGCCTCTTCGTCTTATGACCTTAAACACTGTGTATAAATTTAAAGTCAATCGGATATTAACTTTGGCTTTTAGAGCGTCCACAAGATTTTTTGAAGTGATCAAGGGCCATAACTCTGGCACTAATTATCGGAAATTGCTGAAAATCAATAGGCTTCTTCGTCTTATGACCTTAAATACTGTGTATAAATTTAAAGCCAATCGGATATTAACTTTGGCCTCTAGAGAGTCCACAAGACTTTTTGAAGTCGTCAAGGGCCATAACTCTGGTAGTTATTATCGGAAATCGCTGAAAAACAATAGGTTTCTTCGTCTCATGACTTTTCTCTATCATATTGGCAAAATAATGTGAAAAAGTATCCCTTACGATTTTTTTTAAAAAAATAAAACAAAAATATAATCCCTCGTGTTGGCAGCAGTGTTCTAAGTAAGTATAAATATAACTTTTAAAAAGAAATATCACCCCAAATAACGGTCACTTCATCGCCTACGGCATATAACATTTCTGCCTTTCTTTGGATATATGACGGGAATTGTCGTTTTCTTTGCTTCATTGCGTCGAAAATAAAAATATATATTTGAAATCTTCGACAATGTAATATTCCCCTATTTAGCTTGTATTAAATCCTAAAAGTTTTGATTCAATTTAGCTTTCCAAAGTCTAGAATTATTAGCCGTATGTTTCCTGTTGTCATCTGTTTGAGCGAGCGAATCCAAAATGTCGGCGACACGCTTGATCTCGGCTCGAGTATACGCATTCTTCGCATCATAACGTCAAAAAAAATAATGAATAGTTGATTTCTTCGACATTATCATATTCCACAATATACCTGGCAGTAAATCATAAAATTTGATTCTATTTCACTCTCAATATATTATTATTACCGTCATCAATATGGAGATGTGGCAGTTTCCTCTATTAATGTAAGCAACAGATTGGAGGGTAAATATGTAAAAACTAAGAGTAATTTGACTTTTCTGATGCGATGTAGAGACAACAACATTATCCCCAAAGGCTTACGTATTATTATATGCCTTTGATATTGTTGTTGTCATGCATGGTTTCAGAATTGTTGTTATTGCTTGTCTATATATAATTGCCATACACATTTGTTACTGCACTTGCTCGAAACGTCGCCTAAATAAATCAGTAATTGTTCTTCCATAAGTATGTGTTATAGTTTAATATATTATAATTATTAGCCGTAAGTGACAGCGTGAAAATATTGGAATAGTGCCAAGTTGAACGACACGGTATGAATTTTCACCTCTGACCTGTTACGTAAATACTGAAAGATCCGGTGTTGAAACATATATTTTTTATTGGATGATTAGCGAATTAAACATTCCTTTTCATCGCGGGTTTTACTTTTATTACCCAATCACCATTAATTAATGACATAGAAACAATAGAAGTAAGTTGATTGATTTCTCGCTTGGGTTCGCTAATGCCGTTGCCAAGTATGAAGGGTCCGCGAGTTGAGTCGCTACCGTGAGCCACGTGCCGCGATTTGTTTCGCTACCGTAAAAAATGGGTTAAACGCTTTGTCGTCTCATGGCCATTATACATTGTGTATCAAGGGCCATAACTTTAACAATAATTATCGGAAATCGTTGAAAATCAATTGGCTTCTTTGCCTCATGACCTTAACCACTCTCCATAAAATTGAAGTCAATCAGATATTAATTAGAGCTTCTAGAACCGCCACAAGCAATTGTGGTCGGATGGACGAACGGACGGACAGGCGTGGGTATATAAAAAGCAGAAATACACTGTCTCTAATATAATTCACCCTACAAAAATATTTATAATTCTGTTAAGCATCTCCCTTTAAAGCAAGTAATGATTAAATTCAACATTAAATCGTGTATTGCAACAATTATATTATAATTTGTTTAAAATTATATAATTATGCAATTTACTCCAACATACAATAATCTTTAAAAATGCATATTATAACACCCTTTGAACAAGATAATAAAGGTAAGTTAAATAAGTAATGACTATATTCAATATTAAACTGTATAGTAAAAAAATGTTAATTTTGTTAAAAATATTCATCTTTTGATCAAAGTACTAAAAGTAAATTAAATAAGTAATGAGTAAATTCAATATTGAACTGTGTAGTAAAACAATGTTAATTTGTTACAAATACTAAACTCCTTTTAAACAATGTAATCAAGGTAAATAAGTAATTAGTAAATTCAATATTGAACTGCGTTTTAATACAGATAATTTATTCAAAATTATGCGACTGCTCATTAAATAGAAGACATCCAACAATCTCTTAACTCTGAATATTACATAATTATAACATGTAAACAAAATATATTAAATTTCATAACAGAACAAAGTTAATAAATTTTTTTTAAAAAAAGTTTATAAATATTTAATGTTTATAAAAGTACCTCAAATTAATCTAATTAAAGTCCATTAATCATTAACAGGATTCAAGTTATTAAAATAAAAGTGAGGCTGTTGTCCCCCGCCGAAATCCCCAAATATCAATTAATAGCACATTTATTTTTTCAAAAGTATTGAGCAAGCAAACTGATTATTGATACTTAGTCTAACCTAAAATGTTCACAATCTAACTCAGTCAAGGCGTTGAAGTATCTGGTAATGAAACTATCCATCAATTAGAAACAAAGTTATCTTGTCTCAAAGCATCAATCAATGAAATTAATTTGCTCTGCTTAGCTTCAGCTGGAAATGGTCATCACTGATGACTGAACTCAGTCAAGACATTCACCTTATGAACATCCACATCACGTTTAAGCATTCTACCTCAATTAAAAGAAGAGTTGTTATGTTCCAAAGTCTTGACTAATCAAATCGCTAATCACTACTTGGCAGAAGTAGAAAATCCTCATCATCGAACTTAGTTAAGGTAATAATATAATGTATCTATACTCAGAGTTTCACCTCTCTTGTCCAATTAGAACCAATGTTCCATGGTCTCAACCAATCAAATTATTTACCGGTATCTCTGCTTAGCCTAAGCAGAAAATGTGGATGATCTACCTCTGTCAAGGAATTCACCTAATAGACATCTACATCAAGTTTGAACATTCTAGCTCACTTAAAAGGAGAGTTATTGTGTCACACAAAGTGTGATGGACAGACAGATGCACCCATTTTTAGGCAGAACAAATAGAATACAATAAATATTTGTTATACCATGAGCATAAATCTACATATCTGTCATATAATATCACAATTGTTTTGATTTTGACTTCACAGATGTGGTGACCACTGATTTAGCATGAGGACCAAGATCCTTTTCCTACGGCCCTGAGAAATGTGGGCTGTATAGCATATCTGAGACACAATCATGTTTGACGCTGATTGATGAGCATAATGATTATGACAATAGCACTGAGAACCATCATCTTCACTTTGCCTTATGACAGACTTGGGGCATTACATTGTAAATTCCTTTAATTGTTGTGAATCAAAGATTTTGTTGAGTCTGACTTTGTTGGTACTTCATTTAAAACAAATAAAGTATCTTGGTAATGTCAGTAAAAGGTTATTTTATACAGTTAGAAAGTAACAGTTAATGGTAAATAATTACTCTCAGTGTAATGGGTAATGGTGATTTATTACGTAGATAAAAATGAGAAAGTAATGTTATAAATGATAATATTATGTATTACCACCAGGCGGCAGGCCTGAATGAAAGCCTGAGTATTCTGGGAACGGTGAGCTAAATTAATGGGAAATGTCTAGCCCGGTCATCAACTTTTTGGGGTAAATATGATATCTCTAGTTAACATAGATATAATACAAGGTACTACTTTACAACCATCTATCTCTTTCTTTTTCTTATTTTCAGATTGATAGTTCATTGCCATATAATATGATACATGTGTCAGCAGCTTCATGAAATCAATGGATTGATTTGATTGTTTTAAAACAGTGGCTAAAGATTTCAAAAACCATGATCCATTCTGTCTACGAAAAGCAAAATATCCTGAAATAAGAAAACATATTAAAATTTTATTTTTATTTATAATAAGATATCACAAATACAACTTACATAAACTCAAAATCTTTTTCAGGTAAATAAAGATATCAAAAAAGAAGAGTTGGAGATTGTATTTGTCACAAATAATTATATATAACTCTTTGGAATAGATTTAATTTTACTGAACCTGATTACATTATGGCATAGTAATACATCATTTTTTGACAGCAAATCCTATATATTGACCCAGTGTTTCCTTGATGAATAAACAAACTAATCAGTGTTACTGTCTATAATTCTTGAATGCTTATGGAGAGTATTGTAATTGTTTACGGTTATTGAGAACTTTTCTCCAACACTATCATTAGATCCACAAAGTAGTCCTTTTTTAATAAATAAAAAGTATTTCCTTTCAATTGACCAATCAAATTCATGTAGAGTATGAAAGTGGTAGGTAGCATAATAAATATCAAGTGCGGACACCTTTATAAATTAAGAGTAGAGATTTCACTCATTGGGTTGTGACGATGTGCCCACCTTTATGGTCTACAAAAATAGGTTTGAAGCAACAAATGCATCTTTCTAGCAGTTTGAATATCAACTTCAATCAGTTGTTACATATTTTACTGTTTGACTGACTCGGAAATATTTCTTAATAATTACCTGGAGGTGAAGCAAACATCACCATAGAATCTTTATAACAGGGACTAGGACAAGTAATTAATTTATCGAAACCTTTCATATAATGATCTATTTCATCTTCCTCGTCTTCCGATTCTGATTCTGATGTTGATTGAGCGGGTGGATTAAGATCTAGTGATTTCAATGACTTTTCAACTGGTGTCTCTTCTACTGATGCTGGTCTTGCATCTGGTTCATCCTATGGAATAAATAGTCTAATCGTTAACAAATGCATTTATACAGATCAGGTTTTTTTTTACTCAAGTGGAGTACAAAATAAAGACCTTGTGAAATGATTAAGTATATTCTTTATCTACACTGATTAGATCTCCTGCTAAATATACTGGAGAAAGCTACAACTAGTTTAATATTCTTAAAGGTGCATTATGTAAGATTTAGGTAAAGAGCTGGCTGTCCTTGCTATAATAATTCAAAAAAAGATAATGCAAATTGAGTATATTGAAAATTTCAGTCAAATTATTTTATTCAGTGTGAAGTTATCACGGTTTAAAGTTTTGACCAGATGTGGCATAGATTGTTATTTATGGTAACAACGGTTCTTGTTATTCAAGACTTTGATTGGCCATTTTTAAATTCAATTATTAAATGGCGAACGTGTTTTAATCCTTTTAAAATCTCCTCCATCTGAGAGTTAATTATTGGCTTGACATGTGAATAAATGTTTAAATACTAGTTTATAAAACATTTGAAGCTAAAATAAATAGGCTGATTTAGCTCTTACATAACGAAATGAAATGAAATGGGGTTTAAAGTCCTACTGTTCTGTTCCTAACCTGGGCTAATGAAGACTGGCAAATGCAATATAGTGTGCTATGAGGGAAATTTTGCTCGAGCAGCAGCGCTACAGCCTACTCTTATATCGAATTCCAACTGCCAAGGGATCTTTTACGTGCAAGCCGATGTGTACTTGGAACCTCATTTTTTTTGTCCCATCCGAACGATTATACTGCTGTCCTTGCGGGGCACTCCGTCCTGCATCAGCGGCAAGCGAAACCACACTGGAAAATCTGGATGAACTTTCTCGGCCAATGCAGGAATAGAACACCCAACCTCCAGGGCTAGCAAGCCAGCGTCTTACCCACTTAGCTCTTACATTACACATCTTTAATGATTTTAGTACTTACATCTACACCATCTGTTTTATCTTTGCTGCTCTGTTTGTCACCAGATCCACGATTTTTGACAGAAGATTTAACAAGTTTTATATCTACACCTTTTTCTGTTTTTTGTCCTCTACACGCCTTCAAAATAATATAAAAATAACATTATTATTTGTGCATTTTACACAGAATAAGTGTATCACTTCATAAAAGTAAAATACTGAGTCACTAACGTAATGGTACACACTAATAAAAATACTTTTGTTGAAGCAGATATACATAATTTTTAAACAATAGAAGATAGGTTACCAGGTAATAAAACACTGGCCCACCAAAGTTATCTGAACTTTATACAATGGTTATTAATTGAAAGAATGCCTTTAATTAAGAATCTTTATACAGATTTGGGACAAGGATATTGACTGGATGCACAACCCCAGCAAGTTAAAAATTAAGGCTGACAGGGAAAGAAATCTTTCAGCTTGCTACATCTTCCTAGCTCATTAAAAAGATTTTAAAAAGAATTTCTCAAGATTTATTGGGTGTTTGGAAATCTTTTGTTACCGTGATTATAATGTTTTGATTGGTGCTTTTGAAATATGACAGAATTCATTGTTTATAAAGGTGGATGCATGTCTGACGTGGCAAAGCCCAGGCAAAGCTGCCAAAGCAAACGATAATTTGTCAAGCAATACTTCACTTTTTAAAAAATTATTCACATTATTATCTACTTTTATCTTACATCACGTATTTCATGCGAATGTGTTTATAGTGTTACCTGAATAAAAAATAACCGTGGCTTGCCCATTAAACCAGGGCATTCATCATCAGAGAAAAGGTTCATTGCATAGGCAACTGAAACACCTATTCCATCAGTACCAAATACCACATCTTTTCTTTCTTGACGATGATTTATATCTTCATCACCATGTGATAATAAAATACAAACAAAACAATCTGCCTTTTCATGTTCATATTTTTGAGCAACTGGAGAGTAAAAAAGAATTGATTTACAAATATAATTAATAAATAAATAAAGAATCCATTGCTAAAGTTCTTAAGTGTGAATCCATTTTGATTTAGATTCATTCCAATATTATCCAATTGGTGAAATATCATTTATGTCTCAGTTGGGATCAGTTGTGAAAAGCCCAATCATTTGTATCGTAACAATTCTACTTGCATGTCCTGCGAGATGAAAAGGTTCTATGATTTTCTTTTAAAAATAAGAGCAACACTACCACTGCAATATATATACATCCACATTCTTGTTTTGATTGATATGGTATTTTTTTAAAATGAAGAGAATGAATTATGAAATGGCTGCAACAACTGTAATATGACAAGGAGCAAAAAAGGCTTGAGTGTTTTACCAAAATTTAAAGAGATAGAGAAGTGGAGCTTCAGGTCCACTCAACACAAACTAGATCATATCGGGACTTACAAATTATTCAATCTTATTGAAATAATTCACTTATGCATAGGGGTCTTTAGTAGTGGGATGCAACATGAAGACAGCCGACCTTACTCCTTGTCACATACAACTACAATCGGGGAATTGAAACCACGGCAGTATATTGACAGACCTTGTGATACAACATGCACAAGCTAACCAATTGGTATAATGCTTTCCCAACTGCAGATTTCGGTAAAGGGTGAACTTTTCCCAATTGAGTTGTTTCGGTAAAGGGTGAACTTTTCCATAGAGGTGATTTTTGACTGTGGATTTGGTTTCTCGTTTGAGGTGACTCGAGTTATAAAATTCCTAGCAGGTAAAGTTACTCCAAAGGGCAGATTATCCGGAGAAATCTATCCGAGTCGTTTCGGTAATGGGTGAGCTTTTTTCTTAGGTGATGTTTGACTCTGGGTTCAGTTTCTCATTTGAGGTGACCAGAGTTAGGAAATTCCTAGCAGTAACAGGTAAAGTTACTCCACAGTGAGTGAAATTAAACTAGAACGAAACTAGTAGCTTAATGAAAGAAATCTTGGACTGCTATATTCACCACTTATAGATTTCTATTTCTAATATACATGTAATTGATGTTGAGTATTTGAAATACACAATTTCCTCTTTTGCACTACACTTTAAAATAGCAAATACTTATTATGATGTTTTACTACCTTTGTTTTTTGAAAAACTTCCATTTTATTACGTTTCTCAACCCTAAAAAATTAGTTTCAGAGCCAAAATAATTTGCATTATCAGATGTGCAATGAAAATAACATCAATTTCTTACCTTTTCTCAGTTTTTTGTCCATATTTGGACCTGTTAGATTATTGTAGATTTTTACACTAAATCTTAATTTCTGGAACTCTGCCTTTAAATTATAAACATCACTTATTGAACCTGGCCGTGGTGGCATATTGGTAAATGTATCATTATTAATTATCAAGCAACATCCTCTCTTTTCAAAATTAAAATTGTACACATCAGGAGTTTTAGACACATCCTCTAGTTTATACTTTGTAGAGGGTTCTTCTAATTTTTGTCTAGAAACAAAAGAAGAAATAAGATCTATAAGTCTATGTGTGACTGATTCTGGCTAAAATATAGAATGGGTGACAAAATCAACACAATGAAACACAAATTTTAATTCTGTATGTGTTGCAACATATGCATTTATGTTAGCAGTCCGTGCAATATGCCTTGTCATAATACAAGTTTTCTGAAAGTTTTAGAAATATCTTATAAAACCTGTAACCCCCAGAGTGCTGATAAGAAAGTGTGGACAAATGGAAAGGGTGATTACAATCTTCATGTTGGCATAAATGGATGAGGTGTTTTCATTTTAAGATTAATACCATAACAATAATTTTCAGAAGAAAGAAATTAAAATTTAGTCAAACAAACAAAGCAAGACTCCATATACATATATATAATAACCATTTATTAACAGCAAAATTTGTGCATTCCTAACCAGTTTTTGTCTCCAGGAATTGAGGAAATAAAAATGAGATCATTTTCAAAGGCAAATATTATGTGATAAACACATAAATTAAGGGATGTGTCTAAATTAACCAGAGCCAGTCACAAAAAAGTTATTTAATACTAATTGAAGTTTAAAGGCCGGTGGGCTTAATTGACCAATCTATTTATATCTATAATAGTAGAAGTCTTGATAAGTCTATCCCAATTTGTTGACAGAATCTGATGTTCCAAAAATCACTGTTGTTTAGCATTTAAAACATCAAATAACTTTTCCAGTCTCATATTAATGAGACAGAGAGAGAGAGAAAATGGGGTTTACATCCACTAGACACAAACCAGGTCATTTCGGGACTAACATACGGTTCAATTTTATGTCAACAATTCACTTGGGCAAGGGGTCTTTAGCAGTGGAAGGAAACCAGAGGACCAAAAGAAAACCCTTGAGGTTGGACCGCAGACTCCTTGACACCTACAACCAAGGAATCTAAACCCTGCCAGTTGACTCAATGAGAGGTTTTATGATACAGTGTGCACGTGCTAAGCATTCGGCCATCCAACCCCCCTCATATTAATGAGTACCAGTTTCTATTCCTAAGAATAGTATATTCTTGTATTTATTAACGTTAATAATACCTTATTCTTTTAGCAAACTTCAGAATTTTTCTCTTGGCTCTTTGTATTGGACCACCATCACATTCTAAAAAAATTAAGAATCACTTGTTAAATGATAAAGTCAAGTGACTATCTACTAATTTGTACCTCTTAAACTTAAAGATGAATTATGTAAGATTTAGATAACATTTCAGTCTAATTAAAGCATTCTGAGCTTACATTACATAATATATTTAAAATGAGCAATTCAACAACCTACCATCTACTTCAAAATCTGATCCTGAACTATCTGTTTCTTCCAAATTGTTTTCTTCTTCTGTTTCCCTTCTCTTATCCATTCTTTCCATTTTATTTCAGGCTTTATGTCAACAAGTAAGTTATCTTCTGTACATCATATCTTCAATAATAAGTACTGGTAAGTTTATATTATTTATAATCTAATTGTGAGTTCACTGTAAATTTGGGTATTTTGATGATTTATAAAAAGTTTAGCTATATTTGAGGTAAAATACATAATGTCCGAGTAA
Source organism: Patella ulyssiponensis (assembly GCA_963678685.1). Taxonomy (NCBI): domain Eukaryota; kingdom Metazoa; phylum Mollusca; class Gastropoda; family Patellidae; genus Patella; species Patella ulyssiponensis. Next base: position 78,903,474 of record OY783226.1, on the reverse strand, counting down.
AACATAATTTGGGATAGTCACTGAATTGCAATGGGTGCACTTTTAATGTATAAAAGTCCTATGTACATAGTGCCGCTGTCCGGGCCAGATTTAACTCATGGCACACCGCATGGCGCAAGTTCGTCTTCATTAACAAGTGAAATTATCCCAGTTGCTAAAGGTTGTTACACACCATTTCATTTCATTTTCCCCGTAGACCAAGCGAAACTGGGGATCACAGTGGCTAAGTGAGTAAAACAAAATATCTTCCCTAGGCCTACCGGAGCCACGGTGGCTAAGTGAGTAAGACGCTGGCGTAAGACGATCCATGCATTGGCTGAGAAAGTTCATAGGGATTTTCCAAAGTGGTTTCCACTTGTCATTGTTGCAGAATGGTCCTGATAAGGGCATGTTTAGTTCTTCAGATGGGACGAAAAACAAGATCCCATGTACATAGTGTGTACTAACTGGGGATCACAGTGGCTAAGTGGGTTAAATTAGACGCTGACTTGCTAGCCTTGAGGGCCTGACAAGGACAGCTGTCTAGTGGTTTGGTTGGGATGGAACATCAGGCCTAGTGACATTTGATTAGCCCAGTCGGCAGGGGCGTAGCCGTGAAATATATATTGGGGGGGTCCGCAACTTCTGGGGGGCGGGGGTACCCCCATAAATTTTGTTTAATGTCTCAGTCTTCTGTAAACATTGTTTGGCATAATTTACAGGGTTACACTAAAATATCACACCAATACAACGTTTATCATGTTTACAGACAGCGGCACCGGTCTTCCCCGAGAGGCGAAGAAGCGTGGCTTACCCCCACCTAAGAAAATTTTGGAATATTGAACGGCTGCAAACACCTTTTCCTGCTATTTCAGTCCATGAACAAAGCAATTTCAAAGTGGTCCAATATAGCCTAATTAAGGTGACTTGCTGACTCGAATTCCAATCAATTGTTTACACCCACAGCAACTTCAATTTGGTCCAATATAGCCTACCTGGCTGCCCAGAATTCCAAACAACCAATCAATCGTCGCGGGCTATGGAAGCCTCACCCTACCGGAGATAATTTTGAAAATTTAACCACCGTAAATGCGTTTTCTGCTATTCTAGCCTGTGTGAGCAAGTCCAAAAGTATCCAATGGTTCTGTAACCGAAATCCCACTCTGACTGTTGCAGTTGCATTCACAAAGTACAGTGGCCCCAAGACAAAATGTTTTAATCAATAGTCAACTCAGTACAAATTCGTGGTATTCAATTAAAAGAAAAGTGAAATTAGTGTTTTATTAGGACTCGATGACAGTTAGGGAAGCAAAACTAGAAATGCCCGAAGCAGGTTTACGGGCTGCGGCCAGTTTTCTTCGCGGGGCGAAGAAGCGGAGCTGACCTTGTATGGACCCCCCAAGAAAATTTTGGAATATTTGATGGACGCAAACGCATTTTACTGCTATTCCAGTCCTAAAATTAGTGTTTTATGAGATTTCGGGCACTTTACATTGCCAAATTTTAGGGGGGGTCCAAGTATATTCAGACCCCCCCAGGAAAACAATTGGGGGGGTCCGACCCCCCCGGACCCCCCCATGTGTGACGCCCATGCCAGTCGGAGTTGTTCGTTACAACCCAACAGAACAGACGAGCTTAACATTTCGATCTTAAAAAAGTTAACATAAAAAAAACCCCACAAAACACGTCACACTCAAATATTAAAAGTTAGGCCTAGTGAAGTGTTGAGAGTTGTCTTTTGCTACTAAAAATAAGCTAATAATAGTTTGTATTCTCTTCAATAAATCCAGAAAGTGTAAAATTCTACTCACTCTAGCTAACTCTGTTCATTCAGAATGACAAGTATATAACGATAAATCTGTTTAGGCCTAAATTGGATCTATTTAATTTTACAGTTTCAGTAGGGATCATTCTAGTCCTCGATTTCTATTCAGTTTACTAACTTACCTCGGAGTTCCGGGCTACAAAATTCCCACTCGGCACACTTCGGTTATTTCTTTCCTTTTGCATCAATTGGGGTGTCAACGGAGGCAGACCACAAGTTCGTTTATTTATAGCAATTCTAGCTGTCTGTTTTCTGCCCTTTGGCATGCCCAATATTGTTACATGGTTCTTCAAGTTTGTGTATCTCAAAATTTTAGTGCTAAGACATGACCATTTGTTCTTCTGTCTGTAGTGAAAAGCATTCAGCCCAAAGAAAATTTTGGGAAAAGTTGGAGGTCGGCAAAGAGGCCAGAATTTTGAAGTTATTAGGGAAATTACAATAGGTACTTCTTAAAATTCCTTCAAGTTCAAGCGATCCAGAAGAGATTCTGCGGCACGATGACGTACGAAGTGCCACCATATGGAGCGACACCGGATCCATTCCAAACATGTTAAACATGTCTATTTTATTTGTAATGGATTACGCATACAGACCAAAATCCCCATTCGAAGTTCAGTAGTTGTGAGATGAAATGCGGAAAAAGCGGGAAATTTGCAACCATCCCTGGATTTGGCGTCCATTTTGTTTTATTTGACTGAATGCTTGACAGTAGAACCAGAATTGTTCCATAGACCTTCAATGAACGCCCCTCCCCCACACACTAGCTTAAAGACTAAACACTGATGAGCTAAGACAACTTAACTTTAACCCTTTAATGCCCACACCATGAACCGAGTTTAGGAAAATTATGATAGTTTGGATTGTTGAAGGTTTTTCATGCAGTGCCAAATACGTAGTGGATATTTTACCGAATTCGGCAAAGTATCTACTTTCGCTGTTTTACCGTACATCGTTTCTGATTGGTTTAATATCCACTTCCGTTCGACATGCGCAGTTGTGCGATTCTTGATATTTTCCACCATTTTGATTACTCTGTCTTTCAAGTTTAGCGCAAAGCACGATTTTACTGGAAAAACATAAACACCACTGACAGTCTTAGTACTTAAATTAAAAACTAAAATCCGCAGAAATGCGCCCTCGACCAAAATAGAGTAATATTCTAAATGTTTTTCTACAATTTACATTTATTATCTTATTTTCTTTTAAAAATAATTGTATCAAATTCTACCATAGAAATTCAAGTAGGCTATTTCGTCCCTTTATAAGAAAAGGAGAAAGACGGTATGTTAGATACAGGACCAATAGAACTATTCGGTGAGGGGTTTTGGTGAGAGTTAGATTTTGGGTTAGGGTTAGGGTTTGTGTTATAGATTAATGTCAGACGGCAAAATAGCCGGCATCATTGCTAAGTCCAGGAATCAGAGAACTGCTCATGTCAAACGGAAGGTACGGCAAAATAGCGAATCAGTGTAAAGTGCCGAATTCGGTAAAATATCCACTGCCTAAAAAATATCCCTGTGAAAAATTTAGGATCGGACGACCTTGACCTTGATTTTCAATGTGTATCATATATGATACAGTGGGCTAATCGCAACAAAACAAATTCTAAACCCATATTCAAAATCGTATCAAAACAATGTTAATTTGCATTAATAATCAATATGTTAAATTGTATTTCATTCCATTTCAATATTTGATCATTTTGAAACAAAATGCGTAACAAAAAAAGGAAAATCCCAATTTCAAAAAAAACACCCCAAAAAGTCAAATTTTTACAAGAATCCGTTTTCAGTATAATACACACATATAATTAATTGATGTAATACAAAATACACAAATGACCGAGTTTCAAGACTTTTCTGACACTCTTTTAACACATAATATGAACACTGCATTAAATTCTATGTATCAATAAAGTATTGCTCAGACCCATTGTATCATATATGATACACTGAATTTTGACATTGAATTTCAGAAAAAGTATTGTTTATTTTTAAATTTGAATTGCACCTATAAAAATATATGTGTTCCGGCAACAAATAGCTTATAAATAAAAATAGATTTACTTAATGTTTATTTTTTGAAATTGAAATCATTCCAGAGCTTTTATTGACATTTAAGAAAGTGTAGAGTTGGTCCCAGACACTTGGGGCCACGGTCCTTGGAGGTATTTAACTCAACCCAGTGACCGATTTTTATTTGATGGGGAATAAGTGATAATTCATATTATAACAGTAAATAATAAAAATATTCCAAAGGGATTATAATAATATGTATATCATCTCGGTGTGCATATGATACGCTGGGATATTAAAGGGTTAAGGGAAAATTTGATTACCATTTACCTTTAACTTACAGGAAATTACATAGTAATGTACATGTAGTAGTAAAGTGACTTTTATTACATTATATACTCGCGACCTTCTATAAATAGGTATTGTATACAGGCTATCTATACAAACAAAATAATCTAAACATGTTTTGCAGACAGTCTGTTTCAAAGGAGAATATATTGGTATCAGCTATTATCACATATGTGATAGAAGTGGTTCAATTTTAACACAGATCATGTCTACGAAGGTTTAAAAAAAACAGAAGTGGCGAAAGCAAAAGGAAAACACAAGTTATGCTTCTATATAACTGAAGGAAGTGACGAGTGATAATAGATCTGGCGAATTTCTGCTCACTAATAATTCCGTCGAAGACCAAAATTTGTTACATGATACTGTGGCCGAATGTCTGACAGTTCATTAAACCAGCGTCTGCCAGACAGGATACGCCCACAGAGAACAAGCTAAAAAGGCGATTTTTCATACAGGGGCCATAATTCAAGAGGTTACGATCCGATATGCGCAATTATCGAAAGAAACCAAGATCTTTTGGTTATAAACATGCATTTGAAGTTTCACCAAAATCGGATCAAAATTGTTACCTCTACAGCGTTCACAGCCTTGATATACCATATCTTTTACACTATTCGCGTACAAGCGGGGGCCATTTTGTTCGGTAGTTTTGGTTTGATTTTCAAGAAATTCGAGATCAAAATTGTGAGCACAAGCTAAAAAAAGGGCGATTTTTCGTACAATCATTGGTCATAATTCAGGAAGTTACGATATGATTAAACAAAGGCACCAAGATCTCTGAGTTATAAACATGCATTTCAAGTATCATCAAAATCGGCTCACGTTACAGTCTGATACATGCCAATATCGAAAGGAACCGATATCTTAGGGGGATAAACCTACATAAAAATTGTGACCCGTAGAGTGTTCGCAAACAATTGTGGACGGACGGACGGACAGGGGCGACGACAATATACGTCCATATGAAAATGTGGGGTATAAAAATAATTGACTGTCACTAGATAAGAGAAGATGAAAAAAAAAGAGAAAAAGTCCGCGCTTTACCATAATGTTATCATTGTAAAGAATGAATAAAAACAAAGGGGTGCACGATCTATTTCTAGTTTTCTCTGATCTAGTGACATTCAATTACTTTTTTGAATTGTTAGATATCATCTCACAGTGTCATATAACAACTTTTAGTCCTCGAAAGAATTATTTGTGAGCAGAAATTCGCCAGTGTTTTTGTTATCCCTAGCCACTTCAGTCAGTTATATAGAAGGATAACTCGTGTTTTCCTTTCGTCACTTCCGTTTTTTGAAACCTTTATTGCGCATCTGTCGTGGCAATGATCTTTATATTAAAATATTTGGAAAGTGTTTAACCAGTTCTGTCACATATGTGATAATGACTGACATTAATATTGTCCTTCTGTATTAGCTCACACCTCCACCCCTATTAACAGTTTAAAATAATACGTTATTATTCGGGTTATATGGACTGAGCAGTAAATTGGAGATAGTTGATGAAATTGTATGTTATATTTGGGTCAAGATATAATGTGCAACATATTGGTCTATAAATATTTAGCGCTTTTTCGTTCTTGTTTATATAGGCTTGTTTAAACAAATCTAATTTCAGACGTTGTTTACAGTATTTAAATGGTTGAGCCATTCTTTATTGTCATTGACTTTTTCATTAATTGAACCACACCCATTAATGTACAGGTCACAATTTTATGAATATACTGCTTATAACTGAATGACGTTTCGGGTAGGCTTCTCTATCAAGAAATGATAAAATAGGAATGGGTAAGATTAACAAGAATTTCAGTATTATTTAGTATAGCATTTTTCCGGTTCATTGTTTATTTTTGTATTCTGATTCTCGTTGAATAATAATTTCAACATTCAAAAGATAATAAGTTTAAACAAACGGTATATTATCGGTGAATTTAGAATTCTATTTAAAGTATTATTATAATAAGTAGATAGCGATTACCACCAGACAATCTAAAGTTCAGTTTATAATTGGAGATTACAGTACTATACATATATAGGTAAGTATAGGTATTATCTGATAAGTTGTTCAATCAACACAGGTATGACCATCTCTATAATAGCCACACAGTTTATGTCAATAATACGCTATTATGTTGTGAGATCATACCTGTGTGAACGTGGTTTATTTTACGTTCGCGTCCACCGAGGTGATATCGTAGAGAAAATAGTTAGCACACAGACACACAACTTCCATATCAAATTTACTGGAATATGAGATGAATAAATGCTGAACCGTTGTGCTCTACTTTTAACACATATAGGTGTATAAGGAGCAAGAGGAGTATACCGCTCACTGGATATAGTTTAATATATTATAGTATTTAGCTTAGGAGGTAGGTAACTTTAATTTTTTACTTTAAAGGGACAATAACACTCTTGCTGGCTTAGCAGCTCTAGAAAATAAATAATAGTCTTATTCTAAGTACCAGATGTTTATGTGTCCTACCTGTTGTGTAAATTATCCATTACATCATATTTTACTTGTCCAGAGGATTCGAAAATTCTTTAAATTAGGTGTGTTAAGATGAAATTTGTATCATCAATTAATTTGAATATTGTAAAATAATACAATTTGTTGGCCAGAATAAAGATTGGGACATATTATTCAATTACAAAAAGAGTGTTATTGGGGCTTTAATGTTATTGGGGCTTCAACCATCTTTGAAAATGAATGGCATTTTAAAAATTCATGTGGCTACACTGAACCAAAGTTTTGTGCATGTATGTAGTTACCTGTCTAGCTATACTCTATGATCACAATGGGAACCAGAAAGATGTTTAAAACCCATTATATCAGACCCCAAATTCTCATTAATTATTTATCGTTTATCATTCAAAAGCTAACCAATAATTATTATTATCTAACAAACTTTTAAAATATTGGTTAAAATATTCCACGATCACGTAGACAGTGAAACGAAAAATATCAGATATTATTAAAACTTAATATGATTATTTTTTTAATTTAGATATCCGTTTATAAGAAAATTAATAAAATACAGTTCAACATTCTACGTATGTCCAAAGACAGTAGAATAAAAGCTGGACCTAACTGTAAGCAGGGGTGTAACAATGACACGTATTGTTTTCATCATGGTAAGCGAGGAAAAGCTCTCATTTTCAACCAAAGCGTATTTGACGATCTTCCGAGTAGACACGGAGCTAAACATGACAGAGAAAAAATGGAAAGCTGCTTCCGATATCTGAATTTTGATGTGGTAGTTTATAAAGAATGTTCAGCAGAAGAAATATGCCTATATCTGGATCAAGGTAAAATGGAAAAATCGCAAAATAGAAATGTAATATAATAGCCTACATGTGCGAATAATTAATGACTGATTATGAATATAAAGCTCATACCAAGTTTCATTAAAGATCGAAAAATGTATACTCGCGTTCACAAGTTAGTATGAACGGACCAGAATGCGGACAACAACAATATACGTTCACATTAAACCAGGATGCATAAAAACATAATGGCTTTTTTATTTGCAGAATCTGAAAGAGATCATGGTGATGAAGATTGTCTAGTTTGTATATTTATGAGTCATGGGTCAGATGGTCAAATTAACGCACGTGACAATTCTATACAAATTTCAACCATCATGAACTATTTTAACAGTCGATCCTGTCCTTCACTTGAAGGCAAGCCGAAATTATTGTTTGTAAACGTAAGTAGAATCCATCGTACTAAACCCCTTGAACTAAATGAGTTTCCAATACAATAAACCCCATAACGAAGACGTCACAGGATTACGTCTATACGTACCAAAACAAACACCGATCAAAGATTCAAGTGTGTCAATTGATACTCGCTCGTAATACCATATCTCGGACTAATGTTAAAAGAAATAACTACGGGTTTTGATGAATTATGTCTTGTGAGCTTATTTTTAATTGTTGGTCATATTTTTAGGCATGTCGTGGTGATAGATTAGATACGGGTGTTGATGTTGTTGATGCTACAAGTGTTGAAGATATTGTTGAAGCTGTTCAGATGGTGATACCTACAGAGGAAGATTTTCTGCTAGCTTGCTCTGTTGTTTCAGGTTCTTGTTGTTGATTTAATATAAGTACTCTTTTCCCCCACATTTTGATATGGTGAAATCTCAAAATGAAAATTTCACAAAATCACCTCTCTTTATCATCTAAATTTGTAGTGTCAATTGGTGTTTGAGATAGGGAAGTTAGACAATGTGTTACCAAATTCATCGTCTGGAATGAAATACTAGTAATGTACGAGCAGAAAATGATTTAATGATTTCCTGTTTTCACCCCAGCCAGTATTTGTTATAGTTGATGTGTCCTTGTTTTCAGGTTACAATAGTCGCGGTGCCTCAGGCTCAGTGAGATTGACACGGACCCGCTAAAGGATAGTGTCTTGTTGTTCGGGTGGGACGCAAACCGAGGTCCCGTGTACATCTTGACATGCACGTAATATATACCTGGCACCTGAAAAAACCTAGCTGTAGCGCCGCTGCCCAGGCAAACTTCCCCTGTATGGTATACGCTTGTCTTTGTTAGTCAGCCATTTAACCCCATTTCATTTTGTTTTCAGGCTACGCTTCAGCTCGAGACTTCAGAAAAGGGTCTTGTTTTGTGTCAGCTCTGGGAGAAGCATTGCAAAAACATGGTAAATCAATGGACTTGATAAAATTGTTAACAATAGTCAATGCTAAAGTGGCTTTAGAATTTGAAAGAAAGGGAGGGACGAAGCAAATGCCATGTGTTTATAGTACTCTCACTAAAGACGTATTTTTATGAAACAACCATGGGAAAGTGTAATCGCATGTGGGTTTACGTTGAGGGGTAATCGCATATGAGTTCAGTGAATGTTAATCCAACACGAAGTGTAATTAACATGTATTGTAATAATACAGGGCAATTCATCATACGTATCATATAATCGATAATACTATTCAAAAAAAGTAGGGGATATTTGATTTTGGGGACAAAAAGTCACTATAGAACCTAACAGAAGAAACATTTCCAGTTACATGTGACGCCCAAACGCACCAATAGCTACCGCATGGAATGCAGGTGATGCTTGGGATCATCATGGGGGTCCAACCCAAGATTTGCACGACTCTGACTTTGAATGTTACAGTCATTGTGGCATTGAATTCCAGGGTGGAAACATCAGTTTAATTGTTTTAGTGACCAGAAAACAAATTTTGATATGCGTCGGCTTACCCAAAATGAAAGGTTACGTGCCCTTGGCATGCTACAGATCGGCACAACACAGGCGGTTGTGGCGCGGACGATGAATGTTTCTCAGTCTGTCATAAGCAGGCTATGGTCCAGATACCGTGATACACAATCTGCACAGGACAGACCACGCTCAGGTCGACCAAGGGCGACAACTCAAGCCCAGGATCGATTTATCCGTACCTTGGCCTTGAGAAATCGTGTCATCACAGCAAATCAGATCAGCGCTCGTCTTCAAACAGACACTGGTGTGAGAGTGAGTGGCCAGACGATTCGGAATCGACTGCATAGGGTTCACATTCGCGCCCGATGTCCTCGCGTGATCCCTTGTTTGAGAGATCATCACATTCAGGCAAGACGTCGTTGGTGTAGGGATCGTCAACACTGGGATAATCGACGCTGGAGCAATGTGATGTTTTCAGATGAGTCAAGGTTCACTGTTGATTTTTTGGACAGACGTAGGAGGGTGTGGCGTCGTCGAAACGAGCGCTTCCAAGACGTTAACGTCATCAGACATGATCGATTTGGGGGTGGTTCTGTTATGGTGTGGGGAGGCATCACTGCTGCTGGAAGAACGGCTTTACATGTTGTTGCAGGGCGTGTTACAGGCCAGTACTACCGGGACAACATCTTGGCAGTCCATGTTGTGCCGTTCGCACGACGTCATGGCCGCCGTTTCATCTTCCAGGATGACAACGCAAGATGTCACAGGGCCAGGATCGTTACAGGTTACCTCCAACAACAGAACATCACCACATTACCTTGGCCAGCACTGAGTCCCGACCTCTCTCCCATCGAGCATGTCTGGGACATGCTTGGACAGATGTTACGTCAACGTCAACAACGTCCTGCCTATGTCCAAGAACTTGCTGCTGCGTTGCAACAGGAATGGGATAATCTGGACCAAAATGACCTTAGACGTCTCATTAGGAGTATGTCACGTCGGATCAATGCTTGTTTGGCAAACAGAGGAGGATTTACCCGTTACTGACTTTGTTGTGATGCTGTGGTAACTTTGCTGTTTGACCCCGGGTATCATTTTACCCTTATAATGGTCAGTCTGTGCCTTACTTAGTCTAACGATCATTTGGAATAAATCGATGAATGTGAACTTCATTTCATTTTGTCATTTGTTTCTTCGTCAGTTTCATTAGGTGACTTTAATAACACTTAAAAATCAAATATCCCCTACTTTTTTTGAATAGTATATAATGTCATCATGAAGGGTAATATACATTTGTTCATAATAAAGGGTAATTGCATCATCAATATCTTCATCAACACAATGTGATACTAACATAGCTTCCTGGATAATTTATTGCCCGGGCTAAACATGTTAGATTTAGTCATTTAATTAAAACCAGGTTTTCTAGTGCTATACATGTATACCAAAGATAACTTCGACCTCCCTATGTGTGTAGCTTTTAGTTAAACGGCTTTGGCGTTGTTTATATAAAAGAATCTTTTTTCTGCAAGGGTCTACAGTCGCACAGCTTGGGATCAGTCATCAAGATTGATGAGGAATAAGTAAAAGCAAATAACCACCGCACCCAGTTTGGTGTCCCCCCTCTCCCCCATCATCATATATTATATCACACACAAACAAGTGCTGCTAGGTTTGCATCAACATTTTTGATTTAACAAATGTCTTTTTAGTTATATGACAATGTGCAATTTTATCATAGTGATGTTTTAGTCAATAATAAAGGTGTACTATTTCTAGTTTTTCTGAGGTACAACACTATAACCTGAAAATGTACACCTAAGTATTATAAAATGATTTTGCCGGACTCTGGTCGTGGACAATAAAAATGAAATGAAATAGGGTTTAACGTCCTACTGTCGTGGAGAGTAGAACCAGAGAAGTGAAATGAGGTTTAACGTTCTACTTTTATGCACTGACTTGGATAATGAAGAAAATTTTGCCCGGACAGCGGCAACTTTCGAGGGTTCTTTAGGCTACGCGCAATGTGTACACTGCAGGACCTCGGTTTTACCTACAATCCGAATGACTAGAAAGAGGCAGTGTCTTAAGTCTTATATTTTCACATGGGAAGAGACGGTTACTAACTCAAGAATTATTCAACCCAACGGCTGAAAATGCAATGTTTCAGAACTTCAAAAAGACAGTTGTCACAATCACCGATTATCGATTGTTTACAGATTCACGATCCGTCCAATACCTCGATCAGACAAATCTACAAATGATAAATTGATATTATTGGGAGAAGTAAGAATACGTACGAGATCAGAATCAATTTACAGGATTACTCACAGTATTCAGTACTTCTACTGCTTTGACGTAGTAGTTTGCAGACAGCCCTTTACAGGTGTCTTCTCGTCGTGGTCGTATACATATGTACGTAGCAATTCCAAAGTTTGCAATGCTACACATGATCTTGAAGATCCAAAACTGACAGGACGAATAATCCTCGAATCGGGATAATCCGACGCTGTGACAATCTACAACGTACAGTAATCCTAAACTTAGATTAAGGAAATTTCTCTCAAAACAGCACAATGTAAAACAGAGATAACTTATCTCAGAAAGCACAATAAATGCAACAACACAATAAATTCAACAGCACTAAATGGCTAAATGGAAACTTTTTTTAGAACCCTCCAAAACCTCCCAATTATTTTTAAACACTGTTTCCATGGTGTCTAGAAATTTCACAAGCGGTTGCCGTGGTTGCCATAAGATACGTTTTGCAAGAGATGGAAACGAACGAGCTATTTTTTACTGTAATTCTTTATTTTTCGCCATAAGGAATTATTTCTCGCCACATGTACACAAATTCATAATAATTTTACACTAGAGTGTCCACAATTAAAAAAGTGATTTTTCGTTCTATCTGGGGCCATAATCATTGAAGTTACGGGCAAATATCGAAATCTGATAAAATTTGTGACCCGAAGAGCATTCACTAACAAAATGTGGACAGACACACAGGGGTGACGACAACGAAACCAAGCTGATTGGGACCATGGCTGATTGGGACAAAAGTCAAAGCTGATTGGGACCACATTCTTGGCTGATTGGGACCACATTCCAGGCTGATTGGGACCACCACTAGGCTGATTCGGACAACACGATTAAAAAATACTAGAAACTTAGGTTTTGATATTGAATTAAGTTTAATATAAATTAAAGGAGTTTTATATCTATAGCGTCACTATAATTATGTGCTTTTTTATGTAGGCCTGCGTTATTTATGTTTATACTCCATTTTTTTATGTCACAGTTACACTATATTATATTAACAGAGATTATCTTATTAATCTTATGTAAATTATTATACGTCTAATGCAATTTAAACAGACCATTTTTTATTTTATTTTTATAAACTTCATAGCTTGTTTTGGAATCCATTATAGCCTATACATTGTGTGTAATTATATGTTAGAAATACTGTTTAAACCAATTTATGCTAATTGCAATTAAGTCATACAAATTTGACAACTAATACCGGTACTAGCCCTTAGCAATACAGTTGCATAACGGAAATCCGAAACCATTACACATGTACATATATTGTGTGTAATTATGTTATAGAAATAATGTTTAAACCATACAAATTTAAAAACTAATACCAGCAATACAGTAGCAACGGAAATCGGTTATTTCAAATATGATGTACATAAAGGCAGTCAAAATGTATATCCTACCTTGTACAGAAAATAAACATAATAGATTTATAGACTCAATTTTAACACAAGTAAACAGGTAAGTGATATCTAGGAAAGTGTACTATATTACTACATGAAAATTACTCAGATCTTACTGACAGCCACAACAGGGAATTTGTGTGATTGGATCTGATTGTTTATTGGATTATTAGGTTGGTCATTAATTTACAATAAAAGGTGTGATTAGGGTTTTGTATATTGCTACCTGAGTTTTATACTATAAATAAAGTGTGATTTAATTAGTCTACAAGGGGGGTTGGGATGGCCTAGTGGTCTAGACTGCCGCGCTTCGACCTCTAGCTGGCCGGTCACCTCTGGCTTGCGGCTGTGGTTTCGAGCCCTGGTGTGAGCGTATGTGGCATGGAGATAGGGGCTCCTTCTCAACCTCGTGGGTTTCCTCCGGGCACCCCGGTTTCCTCCCACAGCAAAGACCCCTGCGCGTGCGCCTTCGGTAACAACATTAGTCTACAAGGGGGGTTGGGATGGCCTAGTGGTCTAGAGTGCCGCGCTTCGACCTCTAGCTGGCCGGTCACCTCTGGCTTGCGGCTGTGGTTTCGAGCCTGGCGTGGGCGTATGTGGCATGGAGATAGGGGCTCCTTCTCAACCTCGTGGGTTTCCTCCGGGCACTCCGGTTTCCTCCCACAGCAAAGACGTGTGCGCTAAGATAATGAAAATAATAAGACTTGTCTGCGATATCACCTTCGGTGGAAGCGGACGTTAAACACCAAGAACAACAACATTAGTCTACGATATCACCTCTGGTGGAAGTGGACGTTAAACTCCCAGTAACGAACGAACTTTGTTTAATGCATATTTGTGTATATTGCTAAGAAAATGTTACACATTTGTCAACCAATTTAGTGTATTGCATTCAACACTTGTCTAGATCAGGCTACTATCATATCAGTCTCTGTCTCGGCTACTACTTGGTTAGATTATATAAATATGATGGAAAATATGCTCACATCATTGCTCCTTGAAACTTGTATCAAGATGCTTCATTCATTACAAAATATTGCATTCATTGCAGTCATTATACTGATATGAGGCTATTTGATATTGGGTTACAATTTGATAATACTGGGTGGTATTTATTGTCATGCAAACATATTTAAAACACTCTTATCATTGGTCTGATCATGATCCCAATCAGCCAAGAATCTGGTCCCAATCAGCCAAGAATGTGAAGCATATTCTCTATGATTTAGCTCATTTGTATTGAAGCCGTCAATCACTAATTACACTATTATTTGTGACTAATTACACTATTTATTGCCATAGTTGTCTTATTGTCAAAAATATGCAAACATACTTTAAATACTCGCGGCATTTAAGTAATGGTCCGAATAAGCCTTGTCATGGTCCCAATCAGCCATAAGTCTGGTCCCAGTCAGCCAAGAATCTGGTCCCAATCAGCCACAAATCTGGTCCCAATCAGCCAGGTCCCAATCAGCCATGGTCCCAATCAGCCAATTACCACGACAACATACGTCCACATGAAAATGTGTGCGTATAAAAATGATGATTCAAGAAAGTGCGATACTGTCGACGATATCACCCTTTGGTGGTAGTGGACGTTAAGCTCCAGAAACGAACGAAAGAAAGTGCGATCGCCTAAAATGGTATTAAACGACAGATTTCGATGAATTATTATGACCACATCACAACTTTGAATGTAATTCCTTTGGAAACGGTTTATGAACGGACGACAGGGTTTGAAGTTCTAACAAGCCGGCGTTCTGGGCTACACTCTTAGACAAATGGCTAATCTGTATGTAAAAGGTTATTCAATGATTCTGTACATCTCTAAATTAAGATACTTGAAACAATATCGACACACTGCTTGATTTAATATAACACCAATACTTTTGAGTAAATTTTGATAAATTTATTCTGGTAAATATCCCATAGAAAAGAATTCATTCAAACAATTTGATATTACCATTTGACAAAACCATATCCCAAAGAATATGGGGTATATTAAGGTAACAGGACTCCTCCAATCTTCTATGGGAATAAACTGACAAAACATACAATATCACACAGGTATTTCTAAAATAATTATCAATGAAACTAAAACAGAATAAACCGGAAGCTCAAATTATTATCAGCAGATGTAAGTCCAGTGTTCACTAAGGATTATTTGTCAGCCATATTCCAACAAATGCAACTCTATGCAATGTTAATGAATTGTCAGTGTGAGCACTCAAGACAGATAACACTTACAATTTTAATAAAGAGCACGGGGACTTAAGTACTTTCATAGTTATGTCAACTCTTTCTGCCTGTATCATTTTATGATCCAGTAGATACACCAATTTAATTGGGTTGTCCAAGATCCTTGACTCCTTTCCTTGACTCCCTCAAGGGAGTGTTGCCAATCACAACTGTATCCCCAAATCATGGTCAAGTTACTTTAATAAAAGTGCTTGTATGTTTGATATCCTAACATCTTCAGAATAGTATTATGATAAACCCTTATATTGCAACATAACGTTACTGGGCCACAACATATTATTTCTGACATAATTAACCAATACGAAATCAGTGATGAAGAACTGTTGTTGTAAAGGCCGATTATCAACAATTAGCAATATTAGTGACAAATAATCCTTGCCTTGCACTGGCTTCCATGATTATTACTTTCAAGTGCTTTCCCAACTGAATACAGAAAATAATTTCATCAGAAGCTAAACCCCTTTGATTTAGGTAACCGAAATAAAATGCTGAATTGTGTTTTGGAATTTCTATCAGTGATGGAACATACTATACAATTACCAGTATACTTTCTTTTAGTCAAGAATTTACTAAATGAAGTTCTGTTTGTGACTGTTGATCTTTGACAACAAAATCAGTTAATGATATATCAAAGTTGGGTGGTGTACCTAAATAAAAGAGGTTGTGTTAATTTAAATTGAGACAAAACTTCAGTAAGTATTAATGATTTTTTGGTTTTAATTCATTAATGTCAAAATTAATAAATAAATTCCCTGTCTAGAAAATGGTGATGACATATTAACATATATAAAGACATTTGAGCATGAAAAAAACGTTTTCATCTTCAACATCTGTAATTATTAAGAATTATGTCTATTGAAAATAATGTTAACTTTTAAAAATAGAAAAGCTATTATATCTCCATGGAACGTGCTTTACAAACATTAATTATCTTCCTTTCCAGATTAAATTTGTTAAAAAATTATTTTGTGATACATGTTCCATATTGATAGCTGAATAAATGTCAATATCTAATACCAAATATCAACATTCTATAAAGAGCACAATTTAATGAATAAAATGACACCTTAATACAGATTCATATGTTAATTTTCCCTTGCTAAAGACATCACAGAGGATGTAATTCAGTAGGCATATTGGTAAACATAGAAGCAAATCTATTTTCTTTCATGTGAATATGTTGTTTTTGAAGAGGGAGTAATCAGGAAACCCTCAGTGATGTGCATGGGATAGAGTATACATGCTTAATTATAAAATTGAATACAGTACAAACAGATTTCAGAGATTAGTAATATTATCCAAATGATTAATACTAATTTTTATGTACATGCTTAAGTATATTTCTTTGGTGTTGAACACTCTATCGCTGATTAAATAAAGAGTACTCATATGGAAGGTTTGATACTGGAATGTACATCTAATTATTATAATAAAGCATACAGTATCCAAATAAATCATTTGTCTAAAATGGTAGGTTATTTTATTACAACAGCAGTCTATACTTATTCAACAGAAATCAACTGTTTCAGATAGTAACTAACACTTTTAGGGAAACAAAAATCTTTGGGATGTCTGTATGCGGCATGGGTTACATGTCGGCTGTATATGCCGATCAAGACTGAGGGCTACTGAAACTAGATCTGACGAATCGGTCCTTTTGGATGCCTGAAAAAAGGCATATTTTTCAAAACCCAATTTGGGAACATCGCTATGATTCTATGATCGACTCTGCTATGTAACTATAAAATTCTGCAGGCTGTACAGAATAATGCACACATATAGAAGCCATATAATCTCATAATTTCAGTTTCAAATTCAGAAGAATTCAGGAAATAATTGTTCTCAATACCATTAATCATTGAAATAGAACTGAAAAATTGAAATTCACTAAATTTAGTCTTCCTTCAGCCCATGCATTATGTGGCATACTTAATTTCTGTCTTCCTTCTTAATTTGAAACCCTTTATCTCATCTCAAGTGACATTTTTAATCCAAAATAAGAAATTTCTGTAAATAATGGTTCCAATACTGACATTAACAATATGGTTGTACTGTTGGCAATAAGATTAAGATAATGTTTTAGGTCCAATCTGTTAATTGATGTCCATTTTGACAAAGCAAAAATACAAAAAATAAATGGCAATCAAAACAAAGTAGTAATTGATGAATATAAAAGACTATATACAATCATGTCACATTATATAACTTGTATTATAATAATATATTATATATACAAAATACATATTAATAGCACATTATGCCACTTCATAACAAAAACAAAATTATACAAAACATATCAAATATTGCAATAATAACAATTAGTTACTTTAGCCAATACATAACCAGCTATGTTTTACAATCATCAAAATTCTGGAGGATAATACAGTAATATCTATAGATAGTTCTTTTGTTAACAATTTCCTGAATATCGTAAAATAACACTGGGTCTAAATGATTTTTGTACTATAATAAATGCAGAGAAAAATATTGCATTTGTCTTCTATCAGATCACAAACAGAAACATGTCATCATGCATGTGCTAGAATTTCACAACCTTATCTCTGGATAATATATATTCCAATATATTAAGATTAAAATAGAATAGTCTATATCTCTTACAGTAATATCACAAATACAAATTGTATAGTCAAATTACTCCATGTCTTTGTCTTTGATATAGTAATATCACAAATACAATATTGTTAGTCAAATTTACACTAGCTGAAAACAATTTTTCATATTACAAATACAACTGACATAATTTGAACAATTCATAAATGATCATATGTTTTCAAATTTCTACAAGATTTTAAGGCATAGTACCATGATTTCCTTTAGTTATAAAATATTAATTAATACTAATTATGATATGTTTAATAATTAATAAGAGCTAAGTAGTAAAACATTATGATTGTAAACACATGCACAAATGAATGTAAACACATGCACTTAAATCTTTTGAGCTTTAATAATAAGAGCAAAACAAATCTATGCATTGACATCAGACTTGTGACTTTTCACATGTATACAAAGGGAGGTAACTATTGAAGACATAATCCAAGCAAACACACCAATTGCTTCAATACTGAACACTACACTTAAAATATAATGGAAGTTCTGCAGCATTCTATGAGAGATAAATGAAATGTATTAAGGGTAGATTCATCAAAACATTTTACATCCTTCATCTTGGGAGGGGGAAATCTAATCTGTACTCAAATAATTCTCATGGATTACAATATTAAAACTTTTACCCAACAGAACTGTTTTGCAGAGAATTGTTTAAGTCTAAATATAGGTTAACTATGTTGTTTGATTTAATACTTGGTTTGGATTAGTTCCATGACCATATCTATTAGTTTCGTCCTTTTCACAAGGTAGCTGTTTTCTGTCAGTCAAGAACATTTTTATGATGTTGCTTCATTGTTTTTTATTGCCTTCATATAATTCCCACCTTGAGACACAGGGTACCAAACCAAACAGTACCAACCATCTAATATGCCTATCACAGCAAAGACTAACTTTATCTTTCCCCAGACACATTCACAAGTGATACATGTACACAAACAGTCAAACAGTGAGTAGAAATTGAAACTCTTTCTGTAACAACAGTATTGCACTTATTAATATTCAAAGCCCATTTCCTGCTCGATCATTTAAAAAAGTCAAGATGATATAAATAGTCAAAATCATTATCTGATGTTAATCTAGTCTGTCAATTAATGATTCATTTAAATACACAAGGGGCAACGCAGTTGGACATTTTGTAATTCTGAAGACCTTCACCCGCCCAATTACTCAAGAATTCTGTTTTAAAAAGGACATCATTCCAACGTGTTGATTTGTTTTATCATCTAATTTGTTTAGATTTTATGTAATCCTGGGATATATTTGTGTGTAATATTAAACCAGATATGATCCTTAAGCTAACATATTTTATAATATAATGTGACTAAGACAATCCATATTTCGTTTTAAGTTTTCAGATTTCAAAAGCAAAGAACACCACCCAAATGGTAATCTTTTTAGATAACAGCAAATATTGGGCCTGGAAGATTACACCTAAATTCACTACTTTCCTTTAATGAATTATTGAGCACAATAAACTATTAAGATAAGTTATAACACAGTC
This sequence comes from Patella ulyssiponensis, assembly GCA_963678685.1. Classification (NCBI taxonomy): domain Eukaryota; kingdom Metazoa; phylum Mollusca; class Gastropoda; family Patellidae; genus Patella; species Patella ulyssiponensis. Next base: position 78,883,998 of record OY783226.1, on the reverse strand, counting down.
TTATATTAATTATGATTTCCTTACAAGTACAGTATAATTGCACTAAATATTTACTATGCTGTTTTCTGTCGACTAATTCGATGAAGCATGATATCTTTTGCTTTACTATACCTAGAAAATAGAAATAACAGTCATATACATAGTAAGCAGAAAAAAACCCATTTTAATTGTATAATTAAATTGCACTGTGGTATATCAGTTCCAGAATATCCAATGATGACTATAAGGAATTTAATTAAGGCACTGATTGCTTCTGAAATGATTTTACTGACTTACAATAGTAAGAAAACAAGTTGAAAGTTTAATCTAGTCATTAAATAACTTACTTTTGTTTTATTCTATAAATATCTTTCTCTTCATCTTTTTCAAACTTAACTAAAATTCCTTTAAGAGCTGCCTCTGGTAATATTAATAGTTGTTCAACCTATATGTAATAATATCAGACAGTGATTTTGTTGGTCCTGTTTCTATATAACTGTGTAGGTTATAATATACATGTATTTAAAGAGATACTAAACACAACAAGTTCTTATGGTTTTCATCTCTCTACCACCTCTTTTAAACATGACAGTTTGACATGAGATCAAATGTATGGAGAGTGAAAGTGTAGCAGCCCTTGGATAAACCATTAAGTAAATTAAGCATGGGCTAAATGCACAAAAGAAAGTGTCCAATGAAAGCTTAACTTATATAGACGCATTGTTACGTGTAACTAACTGTCTGACTTATTTAATTTGATCTGCCAAATTGACAAATTTTATGCTTGGATTGATGGATTTCAATAACTTTTGGTTACAATCATAAAGATAGGTTGCCAGGCAACGAAACATACGCCCACAGCAGCTAAATCGTCCGGGCAGTCAACAAGGGTTGTCGCATATTTTTACTTTTTTCGGTAATGAAACAGTTGTAATACACTAAAATCTGATTAAGAGTAACAACTCATTATGTAATTATCAGAAAATCATTAGAATTTGTTTGCTTTTTTTAAAGTTTTGCCCCACGCTAACAATTAGTATACGAAACATTTAATATCATGGATTTAGCTGTTCAGTTATCAAAATTCATTGAAAATCAAAATACTTATTCGTTTCAACACCTTAAACTCTATATATCAATCTGAAGTCAATCGGATGATAAGTTTGGCCTCTATAGTGTCACAAGGTTTTTTGAAGTGATCAAGGGAGATAACTCTGGAAGTAATTATTTGAAATCGCTGAAAATTAATAGGCTTCTTCGTCTCATGACCTTAAACACTGTGTATCAATTTAAAGTCAATCGGATATTAACTTTGGCCTCTAAAGCGTCCACCAGATTTTTTGAAGTGATCAATGCCCATAACTATGGCACTAATTTTCGGAAATTGCTGAAAATCAATAGGCTTCTTCGTCTTATGACCTTAAACACTGTGTATAAATCTAAAGTCAATCGGATATTAACTTTGGCCTCTAGAGCGTCCACAAGATTTTTTGAAGTGATCAAGGGCCATAACTCTGGCACCAATTATCGGAAATCGCTGAAAAACAATAGGCTTCTTTGCCTTACGACCTTAAATACTGTGTATAAATTTAAAGTCAATCTGATATTAACTTTGGCCTCTAGAGCGTCCACAAGATTTTTTGAAGTGATCAAGGGCCATAACTCTGGTAGTTATTATCGGAAATCGCTGAAAAACTATAGGCTTCTTCGTCTCATGACCTTAAACACTGTGTATAAATTTAAAGTCAATCGGATATTAACTTTAGCCTCTAGAGCGTCCACAAGCAATTGTGGACGCCGGACCGACAGACGGACGGATGGACGGGGGCGACGACAATATACGACCACATTTCAATGTGGGCGTATAAAAATTATAAGGTTCTTCTCAACGAAAGATTATTCCACATCAACTTATTTATTATAGGTACTGTACTAAACAGAAGTAATAATACGAAATGTATTTTCTGCTGAACATTTTTTTAAACACTAAATTCTATTACCTCTTCTGGTAAGTTCTCACTTTCTTCCGTTTCTATTATTGGCATGTCAACTACTGTTCCTTTTGGCATATGACCAACTTCTTTTATAAAAATCTTGGCCTGGTTTTCATCGGGACCAAAGTTTAATCGGTGTAATAATGGGCAATCTGTGTCTTTTAATAATTTTTCCTCTACAATATAAATTATATTAATCATAAAAACTTAAAAAAAAAATCACTTCAATTTAACTTAGAAATGCATTATCAACTTTAATAAAATAAATAAATATAATCAAAATTCTATTTCATTTATATAGACCCACTGCAGCTAAGTTGTCCATACAGACCACAAAGATGGTTGTATATTCATTATTTTGTAGGTAAAGGGGGCATTTAAAAACCAATAACCCTAGTCAATACTCAAGTGTACTGGTAACAATCCATTAAGAAACTCAGACATGACAAAAAAATCTAATATAAACACCATCTGTAGTGATGTGCAATAGACCATGGACCCTCTCAAATACCTTTTCCCAATCCCACATCTTGAAATAATTACATGTTAGTTATAACAATTGTTATACAGATATAGTCATAAGGAACTAATGTAATAATTATTGATCATACCTCCTGTATCTGAGACAACTGTTAATACATATTCATCGGGTTGATTTTCTACCTGTTTTAAAAAAATATAAACTTTTTATACAATTTTTAAAAATTGGAATCAAAATGATGAAATTCTTTGAAACCTGTTGGTGTTATAATAAACAGATGTATAGATACCAAGTCATTTTATATATCAAATATACCAAAAAAGCTGTGAAAGATTTTTACTTGATCTAGTGGAAATAGGTGTAAGTGTTATCTCCTCATAAATATAGTTGGAGATATAGTTTAATATCAAAAAGCTGTTAGCTTTACTCTAGTTGATAATATGAACAATCTTTAAATGAGACTTCAGTAAAAAACTAAAGATGTATCAAAGTAGAAATTTCAAGATGTTTTGGTACATCAACCTACCTTAAATTTTTCTAGCAGTGTTCTAACGACATCCGGTGTCCTCATATTATTTGATACCATGACACTTGTACAGCTACCTAATACAGGTGTAAATACACTTGTCTGTAATTATATACATATATATATTGACCAATTATAAACCATGAAAATCAGCATTAAAATATCTCTCATCCGCAAGGTGATTATTATTGTATGAATTGTATCGTACATTGGTCGCCAGTGAAAGATATTGTCCATTGGTTCTATGGTGGCTGCTGAATAGTATAATACATTGGTTCTATGATTGCCAATGAAAAGTATCCCACATTGGTTCTATGGTTGCCAATGAATTGTATTGTTGATTAGTTCTATGATTGCAGATGACAAGTATTGTCCATTGGTTTTACAGTTGCTAATGAATGGTCTAGTTCTAGTAGAAGAATCAAATTACTGTTATGAGAAAAGCGTACGTTAATTGTACAATTTTTTTTCAAGTCTTAAAAGAACCATGAATAATCTGCCAGAAGGTATTTCTGATTGTTAAAAACATGCTGGATTCATGTTCTAATTTTTGGTCATATTTGTAAAGAAAGTGAGTGAATCAACCTACATCATAATTATATATATGACCATTAATTGATGCTCTTTTCCACTTGTTTGGTCTGTCACCTCTATATGCTACTGTATTAAACTTTCGAATTCTCCGAACCACGACATCAGAACTCGAAGATAGAAAATTGTCATCCATGGTACTTGGAGTGGGTGATTTGGGTGGTGGGGACTGAGGAGTGGGAGATAGCTACAAAATAAAATGTTAATTCTACACACCATATATCCATTACCGTATAAAATAAATCAGGGAAGGCTTGAAATAGTTAAATAATTTAGTTACATCTTCCTTTGGATTGTATTTTCATTAAATTTATAGGCTTAACATGAAAAACAAACATGAAAATTGTCTTTTCATTATCTTTTTTTCCAAAGTAAGGTGCTTTTTCTCATGACATTGATTTTTAACATAAAACGATCCGAAGCTTTTCACTTCATAACAGCAACCAAAAGCCAAAGTGATCAATAGTGATAACCACTCACAAAGCATGTATGTACTCACCGGTCGAATTGGCTTGTCAATTTTAACTGAATCTTTAGAGTAGTATAAACTGTGTCTCCAAGAAGCCACTGGAGTGGCAGGCAGATCATCACACTGTTTTAATCGAATGGGGTTCCCGACACCCCAGTAAATTCTTAATGGACCATTTATAACCAACTCTCCCTCTTCCTATAAATATTAAATAATAATACATTCCTCAATTAAATCAATATTTTTAGTATTTCCAATTTTTAATGCAACCAATAATTCACATGCTGGAACAATTATTCAACATCACGTGAAAATTGAAATTATGCAAATTAAAGTCTGCCCCATAACAGAAAGACAGATACAGTGTAAGTTGTAATACGTTATACTGCTAGATGAGCATTAGACTTTAAATAGAACAGATTAGACCTTGCCCTCTAATCTACACCCTTATCTCGCTTGTCAATTTATATTTTTTGTTGAGACACAAACATTTAACCAACACTCAATTGCTGACTTATTTTACACCATTTTTATTTGTGGAGTTTACCTAGCAAAGACACTTGAAGGGCAGTTATGTAATTAACCAACACAATCTGATTAAAACACAGATCCAATTTCGTTTCGTTTTTTATAGTTCAAAATTTCGTTTTTACTTGTCTTCACTACTCTTGGATCTGGAGGACTTGTTATTTAACTGGCGTTCTGCCTGAAATGAGGGGTCAGCCAATCAAATGATCTGTCGAATCGACCGTTTGACCTTTTCATGCGTGGAACTGTGGGTAGATATTACCAGCCAACGACGTCTATACTAACACCAGCGGATAGAAATCATAACAAAACACAAGTGGATTTTGAAAAGCATGGCGATCGCTAATTGGTTAATCGAATGACTGACGTTATCGGGTCAAATGTCCCGTGCTTGATACCTGACGTCATAGAACGTGAGCGTCCACTATAACTAGTTAGATCTACATGAGTGTAGGCCATCGAAAGTATAAAAAACGAAACGAAATATAGATCTATATTTTAATTAGATTGTTAACCAACACTGACAGTACATACTCTTTTTGTCCAGATCATACTTTCAAATACAGTTTTATGGGAATGCTAATTTCGACTCACTTCTTGAAATTCCATATATACGCCACTCCCTAGCACAAAATAGTAATTGACTATATATAAGAAATAGCAAGGAAGGAACAGCCACATACTTTCTATGCTACATGTATTTTCTATTCACATATCAAATTAGGTAACATCATATTCACAGTCACACTTCAACATGTAAACTTCATTAAAATTATAGTTCTGTAATGGTCAGTCTACATATATTTGATTATAAACATATGATCATTTTAGCTATTTCTAAAATATTATCATGTAATGGAGAATATGGTTAGCAGATGGTAGTTAGGCCCCAGGACAATTGCCAAAAATAATACCATAAGATAGCATTATCTATTCACATATTTATGGTTAAGTGGAATGGGAGAACTGAGGATGTAAGTGGTCGGCTTACAGCTACCATCTGTATATAAATACCAGTATTTATGGAATATAGTAATATATTTATTCTTTAGGTAAAAATTTTAAAAAGTTAATTATTATGAACTGTCAACCAATGTTTGACCATTTGCTTGTTCATCACATTCATTGCAAGTGCAATTTTCTACTTGTGGCCTACTGTAACACTCTCAGTCTTCTTCCCCCTAAAAATTATGATTTTAAATTGCCATACCAGCTTTTTTCTTCTAAAATTGTCAGCTAAAATGTATGTAATGTGAAACAAAAAAGGAAAAGATACACATGCCCATCAGCATCTGAGTTGGTCTTTCTATTTATCAGGTTTGTTGTTAAGTTAAATAACATTTCATTCAATTCTGCATTAATGCAAAACTCAATGGTTTTATAGGATTTATTGTAATTCATCTAAAATTATCTAACAACTCTACAAAGAAGAACAGCTGCCAGTTTTCTTTTCTGATTCTTTTGTTATTAAAATGAGGTCAAACTAACTTTTTGTGATATCTAAGATAAGACCTACAGTTATATATCCTGTTATATAGTTTACCATAGTTACTAATGCCAGTACTACACATTATCAATTCAATGGAAAGTATAAACCTAAATAACTCATAAATACTCATTACTTCTGTCACCTAATATATTGTGATATACTTTAGTGAATGTAGTTTACCTTATGTCCATGTTAATACCACACAGATACCAATAAAATAAAACAAACAATATATATAGTAAAGAACTCACCACTTCTGTTGTCACCTGATGTCGTACTTTTCCTTTATAATATTTATTATATTCTTCTACTTTATCCTGCATTTCTTTTCTATAATAAAACAATCTGTGTTTACTTCTAACAGGCTAAATGTACATACAACATATGTATATGTACATGCATGTATCTGTCAAATATACATGTACTCATCAATTACAAGTTAATGATAAGTATCTATAACATATCCTGGTCCTAGTAAAATTAAATCATAACACATTTTAATATCATAAGGAAGTAGTTTTACATGTATCGATAAGCCTTGAAATATCTGTCTCAAGTGGGCTACTCCAGGGCTGATTCTTAAATGTGTTTTTAAACACCTGTCAAAATTTGGGTCAACTTTACTTTAACATTTGAAGCATATAACTAACCTGTTACTGTCCAACAACACTAAGTTTTAAAATGGCACGTTATTCATAGACACATATTTACTTGTACTGGTGTCACTAATGTCTTAGTACAGTATTCATTTTAAAACACCCATTCATTAATAATACTAATTTATCGTTTTGAAATACATTCTAAACACGCTTTCAAATCAATCAACCTGAATTTGAATGTGAGATCCAAGATATAAAATTTTCTTTGGTTCAATGTACAAAAAAAACAAGACAAAAATGTAATGTATTGATCTTTTAAAGCAATTCAAAACGTAATATCAAAGCTTTATAAATAAACTCATTTCTTCTTTATTTTATTTATCATGTGCCAATTGGACAGTCATCTTTCAATCTCATGATAGTGACAAATGGCACCATGCCACACCCCATGAAATTATTTGGCAAGTGGACAATTAAGATAAAAAAATTTATTGCATAGTTTAGAAAAAGTAGTCTACTAATAATACTATCGTCTGTATTCAATACCAGAATAATATATTATATTGTTTACCCTTATGGTCAAATAGAATGGAATACAATTTAATGCATTGCTACGCCCTTTCGGGGCACCTACAATATGTCTTGGTGAAAAATATAAGTCTGAGAATTATGCACAGGTACAAATTCACAGTCAGACAATACAAAGCATACACAAGATACATATATAAAAAAAAACAACCAATATATAAAAAGATAGGTTGCCAGGCAACGAAACATACGCCCACAGCAGCTAAATCGTCCGGGCAGTCAACAAGGGTTGTCGCATATTTTTACTTTTTTTTGGTAATGAAACATTTGTAATACACTAAAATCTGAGTAACAACTGAAAATCATTAGAATTTGTTTGCTTTTTATAAAGTTTTGCCCCAAGCTAACAATTAGTATAGGAAACATTTAACATCATGGATTTAGCTGTTCAGTTATCAAAATTCATTGAAAATCAAAATACTTGTTCGTTTCAACACCTTAAACTCTGTGTATCAATCTGAAGTCAATCAGATGATAAGTTTATCATCTACAGCACCACAAGGTTTTTTGAAGTGATCAAGGGAGATTACTCTGGAAGTAATTATTTGAAATCGATGAAAATCAGTAGGCTTCTTCGTTTTATGACCTTAAACTGCCTTAAACACTGTGTATAAATTTAAAGTCAATCGGATATTAACTTTGGCATTTAGAGCGTCCACAAGATTTTTTGAGGTGATCAAGGGCCATAACTCTGGCACTAATTATCGGAAATCGCTGAAAATCAATAGGCTTCTTCGTCTTATGACCTTAAACACTGTGTATAAATTTAAAGTCAATCGGATATTAACTTTGGCTTTTAGAGCGTCCACAAGATTTTTTGAGGTGATCAAGGGCCATAACTCTGGCACTAATTATCGGAAATCGCTGAAAATCAATAGGCTTCTTCGTCTTATGACCTTAAACACTGTGTATAAATTCAAAGCCAAACTGATATTAACTTTGGCCTCTAGAGCGTCCACAAGATTTTTTGAGGTGATCAAGGGCCATAACTCTGGCACTAATTATCAGAAATCGCTGAAAATCAATAGGCTTCTTCGTCTTATGACCTTAAAAACGGTGTATAAATTTAAAGCCAATCGGATATTAACTTTGGCCTCTAGAGCGTCCACAAGATTTTTTGAAGTGATCAAGGGCCATAACTCTGGCACTAATTATCGGAAATCGCTGAAAATCAATAGGCTTCTTCGTCTTATGACCTTAAACACTGTGTATAAATTTAAAGCCAATTGGATATTAACTTTAGCCTCTAGAGCGTCCACAAGATTTTTTGAAGTCGTCAAGGGCCATAACTCTGGTAGTTGTTATCGGAAATCGCTGAAAAACAATAGGCTTCTTCGTCTCATGACCTTAAACCCTGTGTATAAATTTAAAGTCAATCGGATATTAACTTTAGCCTCTAGAGCGTCCACAAGCAATTGTGGACGCCGGATCGACGGACGGACCGACGGACGGAAGGACGGACGGGGGCGACGACAATATACGACCACATTTCAATGTGGGCGTATAAAAATAAAATGAAAACATATGAATCAATTATCTCAATTATAGCAGGATACATTTATCACCACAAGACGATTCCTTATATCCATTCAGCCAGTACTTTATTCAGATTTCTGCTAATTCACTCAATTAAAATAATTTTGTAATTCAGATGAGGTGGGTAGAACCATTTATATTTCCAGAATTATGAACAAACAGAACTTTGAGTGCAAAGTAAATGACTAGTGGCTAGATAGTAATGAGTTCGAAATATTCCACGATAGTAGGCCTACATCACAAACTTTTTACTCATTTTACCACAAAAGGACTGGACAAAATCCAGATAATTTTTAAAATATTCCCTGTGGTATTTTAGCCCTATGCTGAATTAATCCAAATAAATAGTTACGTGTAATACCAAGAATAATTACATCGCGCTGCGCAGAATCTTTTAATCACAAATTTGTTGAATATAAAGTAGCAGAGATCAATTCAATTCGATCCTGATAAAGTAACAAAACACAATGGCCTGGGGGACTGGAATGTTTTCATACAGTACTCTATTACTAGACCAAGACGCCAATATACAATAGCCATATAGAAATGAAAAGAACTAACTTTATATCAATTACTGACATAGTATATCATATTTCACAGTTTCTATACACATTAACTAACCTGTATTCATCTGTTCCTTTATATCTTAACATATAATTACTTAGACTTGAAACAACTTGAGACTGACGCATTGCTTTACCATTATTATTCATTTTCATAGATTTTCTTTGGAATAAACCCCCAGATGAATGTCTTAATTTAATATCCTGAACTAAACTAACAAATAAAATTCTAGATCAAATTATTATCAATTACACAGACTGGTAGCTTGATGTCAGGAAATGACCGAAGTTCCTTCCTTTGACTAAGTGAAAGCTTTAAGTAACGTCATATGAGACCATACATTTATTAGACAATTAGAACTAGAAGTCAACAGCATGTATGGTCACAGTGTAAGTAGTACCATAACTAATCTAACAATTGAAATGAACTGAAATGGGGTTTAACGTCCTTCTATTTTGTGTCGACTGGGCTATTGAAGACCGGGGGGTTGGGATGGCCTAGTGGTCTAGAGTTCCGCGCTTCAACCTCTAGCGGGCCGGTCACCTCTGGCTTGCGGCTGTGGTTTTGATCCCTGGTGTGAGCTTATGTGGCATGGAGATAGGAGCGCTTTCTCAACCTCGTGGGTTTCCTCCGGGCTCTCCAGTTTCCTCCCACTGCAAAAGACTCCTACGTGCAAGCGAATTATTGAAATAAAATTAAACCATATGTTAGTCCCGAAATGACCTAGTTTGTGTCGAGTGGACGTTAAACCCCATTTCTCTCTCTCTCTCTATTGAAGACGGAAATGGAATATCTTTATAACATCCTTGAGACTACTTCTATACCTTTTCAGTTCCTGGAAGACACGAGTTTTAGATCACACATAGAAGTTATAAGAGGGGTTATGCTGCCAATGTGCTGACAGTAGGACCCTGATCTCAATAATCATGGAGGTGACTGTATTTAGGAGGTACATGTAGAATGACGGGTCTAGAAAATGTTTATCATCATAAAATCTTTTATTCCATAATTTCAGAGTGACAATAAATGAAAGTGATATAAATATTAACTGACTACCTCTATCACTTCTTCTTGTAGCAATTTGTCATTTAGTGTCAAACAAATCACTGGCCAGTCTCGCAATTTTTTCTTTTAAAATTCAACAATTTATGTCCTGCACATATCCATTAGTATCTAATACAGATACATGTAGTCACAATTGATTGCTATCATATTATTCAATGTTCAATTATTTTTTTATTTTACCAATACCACTTACTTATATCATTTTATGCTGATAAACATTTTGAGACTGAAAAAAGGGTTTGAGACATCCAAAGTCTCATTAGGGCATAGAATTCTTGTCATTTTACTCATTTATACTCTGGGATTGGTCGTGCAGTAATAATCGTTTTCTTAACATTGTACATGTATGTTAGCATTGTTTAACACATACATGTACATGGAAAATATTTTTCATTTACTTTTACAAAGAGAGGATTTATTCATCTAATATCCCGGTAACCACTTCTATACTTAAAGACTTACCATACCAGTTTTGGATAATTTTTGTGTCTAGTTCATTTTATTTCTAAGCTTAAACTTAAAACATGTTTTATGGATATAGGCTCGGCCTATGGCGACCCTACAAGTGGTAAAATCTTCAATATGTGTATTTTAAGAGTATTTGCAAATTATCAATTTGTAAACACTCCAGCATAGATTTTGATATGGTAAGGCAAGCTACACAAACAGAATACCGTACTGCAACAGCCTACAATATCATTTTTCAATCGGGACTGACAAAACATATTAAACTATTAAAGGCCAAAATGGCAGAGAGCCATCTTAATCCTCTATGGGTACTAGATATATTCTACAGCAGGTTATTATACATATTAAAACATTGTGTCAAATATTCATAACCAACATGCCTGGCACTGATAATATGCCACTATATAGAGAGAGATAAAGTGAGTGGAATTTTTCTCCATTATGCTGGTGTTTTCAGAATATCTACAGAAATCTATATACTGCCAACAAAATAAAGGTGTCCTTACCCAGTCATAAACACAGAAACCAAGGCAGTCACATCACTTTACTAAACATAAATAGGTAAACATGTGATTTTTGTTATGTTATCATCTGTAGTCCCCCCAGACCAACCTAGTGCCATCTGGTGAATGGGAAATATACCTTTATTCAAGGGAAACAACTCCATATTGACCTGCTGGTTAAAGAGATCTTGCAGAAAGTGTTCCTGAAAAGGTCTTTTTGTAATGAATACTAGCAACAAAACTATCAGTGTCGAATTTTATAATTAAGGAGCTTTCTAACTCAATATTTTCCATATTATTCGAAATCAGAAACACAAATTAGAATTCAATATTGGTCCATTGTAATCCATATTGATGTTATGTTGCCGTGAAAATGTATGATCCTAATAGCCAATATTTAAGACACATTGAACAATTAAAATCTGCACACGAGTCATGTTCCCTTCGTTTTGGGAACAAAAGGAATGAACAAAGAAAAACATATCCTAAATTAGGTTACAATGGGGCAGTATTTAGTAATGGCTGGTTCACAAATAATTAAATGTGGTGAAGAATAAGCTAATTAGGTGTAAACGATTGTCGTTCAGGTATGACTGTTCATTTATTTCACCAAACATAAATGACTAGAAATCAGATTTTTTTTTAAAATTGAATATAAATCAATTTAGTATGTGCTTTTAGACCCATTAATTTTTCCAAACAATGGAGCCATACTCTCTTTAAGGCAGGACACTACCTTATAAAACACTCTGTATAGATTAATCTGTCAAATTTTGATATCGGCTAAAATTGCCCAATATAGTCAAAATTTGTTGATTTTTCAAGTCGAGTCCCACCTTTATATTATATAATGTTGAGTGTTGAATATTTAGTCATTTACACAGGTAAATCAAATTTTTAACTTTTTACATGCTTTTTTCCGTACTCAATTTTTTACCCATATCCGGCCTTAGAAAATCAAATTCTCAAAATCTATGAGAGATAATGGTCTCATCTTTGGAATACGGTTAGTTCTATAGCTACTGTGTGCAATAAGATGATTTTCAAGGTGTTTGTTATACATTTAGACATTTTATTGTACAAAATCATTTTAGTGGTGTGTTCGGCCACACCCACATGTTTTATGTGGGGAGCATAATGTTCTTTATTCACATTCAAATGGTAAAATTTATGCCTTATTGCATTCTTTAATGATGTTATTCCAAATCACAAATAGTTTGTTTCAATAAAATTGGTGAAGATTTTGATTTCCTAAGCTACCCACCGTGAATATATAAGAAAATCCAATATGGCCACCATTTCCATGGTAACAAATTAATATTTTACGCTCAAATTATCAAATCTGATTTGGGACATCATATACTAATATTACACTAAATGGCAAGTTTCTGTTATCAATGTGAAATTCTTAGGTAGTGTCCAGCCTTAAAAGCATAATACCTGGTAAATAACACCAGCTGTTCTAGCATGTACAAACATACTCTGCCTTAATCTTGGCCGTATGTAGGATTTTAAAAGTGGGGGTGCAGCAGAGTGGTGGGGTGCCATAACCCCCACATAAATGAAATAAGAAAGTTTGAATCAGGGCAAATGAACCCTTAAAACCGACCGACTGATCAGTGCCTGTGTACTGTTTTATAATTGAAAGATTGTCAAATTATTTGGGGGATGTGGGGGGAATTTCTGGGTGCAATATACCCCATGCACCCCTGTTAGGTACGGCCCTGGCCATTATAATATATATAACACTTTACTTAATTATAACTATGTTTTGTGCTTGGATTTTAGGATTCAGGGTTGACATAATTTAGGCTAAACCAATTTAATTTTTAGTTGGGTTCTAAAGGGTTTTGATATATAAATTGCTTAAAATGTCAAAACTTACAACTAAGTAGTTTTTGTTTTAATTTATTCATTTTTCAATAGAATGGCTCAATGAGTAAGGTGCTGGCTCACTCACTAACCAGAGGGTACCAGGTTCAATCCTATGTTTGGTTGAAAAAAGTCCTGAGGATTGACAGTCTTGCAGAACCAAGGATCTGCAAAAGCAAAATTCTAGTCGTTCGAATGGGATGAAATTCTGAGGTCCTTAAATACGTTGACGTGCACATAATAAGAAACCTTGACAGTTAGAATTTGATGAAATATAGGCGGAAATGCTGTTGTACGAGCAAATTTACCTGTATGGCATATGCCCATCTTCAAATGAAATCGGCAGAAAATTTTAATTTTAATTTAAATTAGTGTGGTTTTCTTAAGGTCAAGGATCTCAATTGTGTGACCATACTCCAGGCCTGGAAATACGATGCCCAATTCATTAAGCTACAAAGTCATGCACAAACTCAAGCAATGTTAGGGATAATTCTTCTGGCATCACATTGTTATTTTTTTTAAGGATGTCCAGCATAAGTTCAATATATAAGGTATACTTTCAACAGTGCCAGACATTTTATTTCCAGGGATGATCAACGCAGTTTCCAATTGAAATAAAATGTATAAGTAGCAGCTGAAATAGTAAAAATAAACTAAACTTGGATAGTGAAAAAAACTTGTAAGATGAATTCGGCAGTTGATATATAATTACTGAAACTATTAGACAGCAAGTTCACACTTTGTAAATAGGACAGACACAAAATGCTAACAAGGGCGTATTATCTCTTCAAGCCATTGTATGTGTTAATTATGCTCAAATAGATGTATACATTACTTACACATAGGCATCCATCAGAGGTTTCTTTTCAGGTTTTTTCTCATCTTGACTTGAACAGGCCTCAGAATGAGATAGCGACCGTTTAGTTCTAATTGTAGCAAAATCAAATATTTCTCTTGTAGGAATACTGTCTTCTCTTTCTGGTGGTGAATGTATGGGTGAGGAATGTCTTTCAAGTTTTGAACTTGCAACTTTTGAATGTACTGTTGTTCCGTTTGGTTTTGTTGATGTAAAACTAAATATTTCGGTTTTTAACATGTCCAAATCATCTGATATTGTTACACCATTTCTATTTCTTTGAACATTTGCAGGAGATGATATATTGGAACCGTATCCCACAAGCTTTGGACCATACAGAGCCATGTAACATGGATTATGACAGTATGGTAGACCTTTATGCTGAAATTTAAGAAAAAACAATAAGGTGAATTATGATCCAAATTGGGGTTTAAATGTAAAAATTTTACTGGCATACATCTTGCTATATCTAAATCTGAACGATCCAAATGAATTTGTAATGAACATAATAGAGGACAAGAGGACAATAGAGTGAACACTCTCTTTCAGTCCAGAATTTGTGGTCATTGTTACTCAGAATTCTTCCTGAAGTTTTTGACTCATAATATGAACCAAGACAGAAATATGTATGTGACTTTCATACTAACTCAACTGATTCCAAATTTGATTTGAATACGATCGGAAAGCTAAATGGTAAATATATTTCAAAACTGGCTATAATAATTGAACAAACTAAGTTTGCAAAATACAGAAAAATATTTGGTCACTCTGTGGCAAAGAAAGATAAACCTGAAATATCCAACCAACAGTGTTTTGAAGTTTGACACCAGGTTTAAAATTTCTTTTTGATGTCTACCTCGAGCTACTAATGAACTATAATGAACTTGACAGTCTTGACTTCAATAACAAGCTAAGTTTGGATCGCATACTAATGTAGCACCTAATATATGTATAGAATACATATAACCCAAGCAATAAGATCTTCAGCTGTTTATAGTTGAAAAGGTGATTTAATATATTTGAGAGACTATTTGGTACTTCCATTTTAAAAGATAGAATAATCTAACCCATTAAAGTTATGTATTAGTTTGGAATTTATATTTCTTCAGCCTAGCGAATGCAATCAACATCATTAGAACTATGTGACAGATAATCATTGTTACTAATATATTTACGGTTATACAGAAATTGCGCAGAGCAGATGGGCAGGCAGGCAGGCCCAGACAAGTAAAATACATGACAATATAATGGTTTGAAGATGAGACCATTTAAAGTGAATTGAAATTCATATTTATTGTAATACATACATTGAATTTCTTACATTTTGTCTTATCAACCTATTGTTTTAGCAACATAGATTTTTTGATAACCTATTTCAAGTTTTACTTCTGCCATGATTTGATATCTGCCACATATGAAAGATAGTGGTACATTAATATTTACTATATGTGACAAGTTACTGGAGTGAATGTTGTCGGTGACACATAAGTAAAATAAAGAAATGATTTATATATGTATTAGATTCTAACATACAATACACAAGAGCTATAACATCTATGGTCATGATTTATTTATACAGAGAAAATATTTCTGATGTCTAAGTTAAGATTGTACACACAATGTGACCTATAATTGTAAATTGACTATTCTGTGTGCTGTGAAAGTACATGTATTGATTTCTTCCTTAGTACAGGCAGCCTGAAGACACCAATAAGCACTGCATAATAATGGATAAGAACTAAATTTTTTATCATCACCACATTAAAAAGACTGTGGATTAAGTTAAATTATAAGCCTGCAGACATAAAGAAAACACACATCTAACCACATTTATTTGATAGCCATGTATACATGTTCAAGGGAACCGTCTGCTACTGATTCAAATCAATTGATTTCATATATATTTAAATAATGAATATAATGGAAGTGTGTTTAACATCCCGTGGAGATTGTAATATCAGTTTCTATCTGTTTATTTGTTATATGTAGGACTGGAATTTTCCCAGGAGAGCATTTTCCTACTCTTCTTGAATTATAACCTCATGGAATCTTTCGTGTGCACTGAGTAAGTAAACGAAAGAGAATGAATATTACTTAATACCTTGACATTAATTAGACTGTCATATTTCAGTCAAATTAAAATAGGATTTTTTTTTTCATTTCATTTTGTGTTACTACTGTAGATACTACATGTACATACTGTCTAACAACATCTCTAAGTTCAATTGACCTGAACTAACCAAATCTTTGAAGCAATAAAGAGATGCTTTAGTTGGTTTGCAAGAGTAGGCCACAAGTATATAAGGGTCATCAAACTTAATATTTAAAATCAGGATGAAATAAATATCTATTAGAAGAAGGTTAATCAAATTAGTCAAATTTATCTAATTGTACTGTGGAAATGAGTTGAAACATAAGCACAGAATTTATATATTTTTTTTTACACAGAATGAACAAGGTTATTTTGGTGAATTGACCCCAAAAAGCCAAACAGACAGACAGTCTGTGACCAAGAAGTATACATGTAGAGTATAAGTAACATGTAGATGAAATAATGACCTGTATATATGGTACATGTTTTTATATATGTTGAGTTGATTATAGCCAGTAAAGGTTAAACCATGAGATGATAAATATCACATAACTTGTCCATTTAGGCTGGGGGGTGAAAATAGAGTAATTGGATGATTGGATAGCATATTCCTTCTGGTTACCTCTATGTTATAACTAGCACACAATCTAGGATGGAACACTTCCCACAGTAGGCTTACTGTCCAGTGTCCAAACAAATTGTCTATATATCAGGCATTTCTGACTTATAAATGGAAATTTTAATCTGCCATAATTTACTTCCCTACCATGCACTCATCGCTAACACATGATTCATTTTTGGATCAAGAACTGGTCTCCAAAAGCTACTCATCTTGTTGTTGTTGTTCATGATTAAACAATGACAACAAGATTAATATATAGACTTTTAATATGAATTAAGCTCTTTATTTTTGTGACAAAAATTCATTTTTTTTAGAAAAGCAGGGCACTGGGCAGCTACAGGTTACCATAAATTACCCTGCATGTATCAATATTTAAGTAACATTCTTATAACAAAACCTTACCACAAATTCAATGTTTGCTACAACCTAGTACAAATACTACCAATTGGTAAAGATAACATGCTTGGTCAAAGATGTTTGTATTTCGGGACTTAAAGACATGATGAAAATGAAAGGTGAGAGTAGGGTTACTAGATGTATTAGTGGACAGGCATCGAGTGGGCTTAAATTAAACAGGTAGCCTAGCTACTATACTGGCTGGTAGTGAATAAAAGTTAAATGCTGTGGTTCAAATTAAGAGTAAATCTTATTAAAATCTGAGAAAGTTAACTAAAATGTTTTTCGATATGCTTATTATTTCTTATATTCTGTATTTAATATTAGTTTTTTAAGTTTTATCGGTGTGACACATTTTGTCTGATTACTGTATACATACAACCAAAGAAAATGTCAACTGATCCAAAAAGATTTTAGACTTGTTCAGTGTGGCATATCTATCGTCATTTATAATGTGATTTAACATCCTTTCAACACAACCAGATCATATGGTAAATCCTTATCCTGATTCTGTGGATAGCTTTCACAAAAGTTATCTTCAGTGGTAGCACTGGGAACACGTACCTACTGGCATGCACAATTGAACCCACCCCACTGATTTAAATTACAACACTTGACCACAAATCCTGTGCTCCCGAAGATTTTCAAATACATATTAAGCTGAAGGAATATTACCTCAGCATGTTTACCAGGAGTTAAAACTCTTTTACACTCTTCACATCGTAAACAGGTTGGATGCCAGTGGACACCTAAGGATGTTTTTCTCTCGGCTGAAAAAAGAAAATTTTTTTTAAAAATATTTTGTCAAAATCTTCTAAATGTTAATACTGTGAAACAAGAAATCAATGTTTTAAAAGCACTAGATACATGAATTTCGATATGTATGTTTTTCCTCTTGAAACACTTCATTTTTTTATAGATTCTCTAATACAGATGCACATTCATGGATTCATCAGCTGATCGGACTCGGGGGCAACCTGTTCAACTAAGTTAAAAGTGATAATTCTAAATTCCAAAAAATTGATATTAAGTCCGATTTTTGTTTGGTTGAGCCCCTCGAAATGGATGCTTAAGGCTGTCACCTCCTCTGCCTTCCTTTCCTTAACACCACTGTGACACATTTATAGGGAATCATCTTTTCTGTGATGGTTTTGGTTTGTTACGGCCACACAGTTTTCAGATGCTTAAAGGACAATTTCACCATTCACGGTTATTACATATGTGGTTAAAGAGATTTCAAATATAATTTTAATGTAAAGATTTTGGTTTTCGTTCGATCCATAATCCTGACCCACAAATTCAAGATATGACATGTCAATATAAAATCATTAACTGAAGCTGTGACAGCAAGATTTATGATTTTTGACCTTAAGTATGGATAAGTGGAATTAATTATCTCCACCAGATAACAAAAACAAAAATGTTACTTTTGTCTGGTTACTTTAATCTACTACTCATTAAGAGCACCAACTGTTTTCTCACTTTAACTTTGTGATCTGTGTCTTCGCACATTGTCATAGATTTATTTACCACTTCAATCAGAAATGTTTTCTGCTCGATCTTCTACACATCCAGCATGGGGAATTTACTGGTCAAGGTCATGGATCAACAATATTTAAGATTAGAATTCTAAAATTATATACTCAAGATGTGTTTGACATGTTCTATCACATATGCAATATTTTCATCTTGAAGGTTATGTCATGCTCAGATAAAGACTGTCAACTAGTCATAGTAATTAGATTTCAGTCGGGTCTGACTCACAGATCTTCATTTGATGTTATGTGTCAGACTAAACCAGTAAATAATCAATGATTTCTACGTTAAAACAGGTTTATTTTACAACTGGGAACATTAAATAAAATATATATTGATTGACAGCTCCTGTTTGTTATTATCTAACATTTAACTGGGGAATATACACATACCACATGTACTCAGTAAATATATATTTGTTGCTGAAATACATATGTTACATGTCTTACTAGATACATCCAGGTAAAGGTCCTTGCACACACAATGGATTAATTGTTGCCAACAGCCCAATTTCTTATTGGGAAAAAACTGTCAGCAAAATCATGAAGTGCACATCACATAGATTTTCCGTCAAAGATTGCACGGTAATTACCTATCGTTGTCATTGTTGTGACAATGTTTAAGTGTTCACTGTTCACCCATATTACAGACAGTTCTATACTTAATTTTGTTTTATAGACTTCCAATGACCTCCACCACTTGAGGATCTGACAGGCTCTCGTGGAAGTCTGTCATTCGATTAATCAATTTGCGTTGGTGTTTCACATGGGTATTCGCAAATAGAACATTTTCTTCCTTTGTTTTATATCGGTACAAATGCCTACCCACAGTGACTCCATGCACCATATGTGCAGAACAGACCATTTGATTGGCTAATCACCCAGAACATGGGTTTATTTAACAACTCTTCCAGATCCTAGTATAGTGAAGACAAGTAAAAGAGAATTTTGAACTATAAAAAAAGAAACAGAATAGGATCTGTGTTTTGTTTAAATTGCCCATACTAAAATCTGCTATCAAAGTGGGAATTTGAAAAGATATTTGGCAACCCAGATGATTTGAAAGTAAGGGATTGTCTATCAGTAGTGCATACATGTAAACTGGAGATGAAACAGTGTGGGCAACCTGTCAGGTTGTAATATTTAACGGAGACCAGAGAAAAACATTGAAACAATGCACATATAGCTGCCAGGATGAATGATGTGTCATCACCATTGTTGTCTTCAGACATGCGAATGCTTTTAGCAGGTTTCCAATAAGGCCCAAGGACTCACTTACTAAAGTCACTTTTCCAATATCAAAGACATAGATTCTATTGATGCATGTCTCACTGAGTTTCTTTTAAGAGCAAAGACACAATGCATATTATTATCTTATATGTCAGTACAACTACAAGATAAGTATAGCGCTTGGGCTCCAGTTCCGGATTCAAAAATGGCTCATTTGAGAGCATACCCGTGTTACTTATGGCAGTTTATTTTTTAACATAAAAAAACCTAACAATTAAACACATTTTTTGTTTGAGGTGAATCTAAAATTTGTCTTGAGTGTAAACATTTCTTTTAAGTAAATATTTGTATTTGTTTGAAACAATCTACACAATGATTACTTTAAAACTACATGTATACAGAGCTGCAGCACAAACAGGTTTTAAATCTATTGACATTAATTAGTCTGTATTTGTTTCTTTTAAACAATCTTCAAGTCATGTTAATCTTATTTTTAAACATTACAGTTTTATCGGCTTGACGGAGAAATCTGAAAACGGGTGTCACTTTTCATTGCAAAGCTGATTATATGAGAAATGGGTGTAAATGTTTTTAACGGATCAATAGAAGAAGTTGTAAAGTGCAAATATTTTAATTTGTAAAATTGCTTGTAAAAACTTATGCCATTTACCCGGTATCTCAAAAATTTGAAAAACATTTAAAGATGGGTTCCCAAAAAAGTATTTATTTCATGCTATAAAAGTATGACATTTTTGGTATATATGGAAAGTAGAGATATCGAATCTTACTAGAAAAATACTGGATTCCCTGAAAAACACTCATTGAGCGTATACAAGACAAAAATGTAAGGGTTCCCTTAATAGACAGCCCCTAATTAGGAATATCTCGCGCGTGACGTCAAAGGCTGCACGCGAACTTGAGCGCTTTGTGTACATGTTGATAAACTTTATGAAGAGCTAGACATACAACACTTTCTGGTATAAAAATCACGAAAAAAGACGCGGACAGTGGACAATCTGAGAATTTAATTAGGATTCGATATTTGTAATAATTAGTCAGTGATTACAGACAACATCGTCTTGTGTATGCAATGATATCTCCCCTGCCGTTGCTATAGGTATGGAGAGGGGTTATCTCCCGACGCATACATGACCTCTTTTGATCAATTTTTATAGCAGGGTCTACTTGGCAATTACAATGTTTTTAAAAGAATTTGAAGCAAAATTATGATAAATTAATTATCTTGAATATGTTTTTAGTCCAGTTTGTACAAGGGAACACATTTTTTCATCCCATTCAAACGACCGGACTCTGTTGCTTGTCAGGCCTTCTATTTTGCATCACTGTCACTGACACTTTAGCGACACTGGCAAATCACCACACAAAATCATGAGGACCATTCTCATTAACACCAGGATTGAACCCCTGGGCATTCCTGTGCCTTATTCACTTAGCTACGGCTGCTCCCATGTACAAAAGAATATGAAGTTATAAAATATCATCATGTAGTGGGGGGGTCAATACTTATTGGTTTGATGTGTCATGAGCTGATGCTTATTAGTTTGATGTGCATTTGTTCATTCATTGCTTTTTAGTTATTTTATAAAATTTGATATACTAAATGTTCTGAATAGCTCTTTTGCTACTTCAGTTTTGACAATTTGTCAGAGTGACTGTCCCTTTAATTTATATTTTATAGCGCGTTAACTATTGTCTGCTAACTTAGTTTTTTAGCCAATCAGAACATTTTCATGTCATACGTCATTTTGTGTCATAGTCGCCATTGTGAATGCATTCTTTCTTGAAGTCGAACGTCTTAATTATGTCTACTTATTTGAGCCTCAATCATTTTGGGACGGGATGATCACTAATTCCAGGTAGCATTTTATCTTTGTCATACATTGTCATGTTGTTTTACCGCTGCCAGAGTCTATTTATGCATAATATTGACAATATTGTCCACATGTTCTGGAAGTCTCTCGCACGAGCATTTCACGAAGATTGCCAGTTTTGTCATACGGTGTACGATATTATATCTAGCTATCATTTGTCATTATTTGTATTCAGTCCCTATATTTTATACTCATTTCCCAGTGAGTTCAGCCAATGTTCTCATTGGAAATCTACGGTTCGTTTGCGCTGTGCTTAGTCAATTGTTCGACCTGTACTAGCCTGTAGGAATTTTGTCATTGCTTGTATACTAATAGTACAGGTTACCTCCCTTAGTCATTTTAGTCCTTCAAGTCTAAGCCTATATATTGTCTAAACGATCATTATTGTCATTATCTTATGATTGTAATTTTTGTCTTACAGAATAAAGCTATATGTATGAACGACTTTCAATATATATGGTGTATTTAAGGAGGTCCTCATCCACTGCCACATAGTCCCTCCCAATGGTGCATCTGATTCACTCCACTAAATGTAAGTTTATAATCATTTCTAAGATAACCTAGATACTCTTACAATTCATTAATGAAGCGCCTCACTATGGAACAACAAGCATCAAACAAATAACACAGGACCAATAAACGTCAGATTGATTATTAGAGTCGTCAGATTGATTAAAGTTTGACCAAGGAGGGAATTTCATATAGAGGAGATTTGTATCAAAAACATATGAGGTGAGTTTTATATAAATGTACCCAGATACTGTAATCTCTCAAAATAGATCCATATCTGTACAATCTTTTATATCATATATCAGTTTACATATTTAATTTCATCTTATTTAATCATCTTACATAAGCTATAGTCATATATACCATACATATTGAAGCAATCAGGCAATAAAAAAGTCATATTTGAAATGGTTCAACTTCAATTAATCACTATTATATACCTGCAATAAAAATTGTTGTCAAGTTGTTAACCCAATTGGTTCTTTTGGTCCCATTTAAAAGAACATGACCTACGGTACATGTGCGTAGTGGATTTCAAACGAAATGAAATGGGGTCCACTAAACTAATAAAGATGGGCCTATTTAATATGTATTTTAATTAAAATTTATTCTTGTCTCAATTATTGCTTTCAAAGTTTAGCCATTGCTGAAATATTATGCATGTCGGTTTATACAATAAACAGTTACAAGCTTCCATTACATGTAACTTACTAAAATGGTTGGTAGTTAGCCATTAAACCAAATATCTCAAGTTAATTCAATGCTTTATTTTGACCTAAATCATTCAGGTTCTGATCCTAAATTTTATCTGTTGCATCTAAACGTCACGATTTGTCTTCCACAGCAATCCAGCCGATGTTTGTAAAGGAATGGAATGTAACTTCTTCTCAACACAATACTTTGTCATTTTGTCACTTACATACATACTGTAAAGTTTGTCTATTGTCACATGATAATTTTACCCAGACAACTTCTCTCATTCTTCACTAAATTCCAATTGTCAGGGGATCTTCACTATTTACACCAACATGTACGCATATTAACACCAACATGTATGCAAGTTAACGTTTAACGTCCAGTCCAAAAGACAAGACAACCCAGAGCCAACTAAAATCAAAAAAAAATCTGATATCCTAATTTAAATATCTTGAGATCCATAAGAAGTACATGTTGTGAGAATCTAATTCAGTAATGTTAATACAGAATTATAACAATGTCAAAATTAATTTATTAAGATAAATATGATCTAGATTCAGGGGTTTGGGGTTTGGGATTTGGACATTATTATGTTGTAATCATAGATCTTGTCTAAATAATTAACATATACATGTAAATAATTTATAATATAGATATTTTTGTCACCTAATGGAAACAGTTGGCAGTAATGTTTTCACTCAATAAACTCTACTATCTAGGACTATTCACCAAGTGGTAAGTATTGATTGATGAAGAAAATTTAGCATGTACCTGACCAAGACCTGGGGTGCTTTCCTTCGTGTCTTGACTTGCTGTACAATATCAAAAATAAAGCTTTTTTTGCAAGTTGTTATGGAGTCATGGAGAAGAATACAAAATCAATGACTATAGTTTTAATTTAATAATATCACTTTGATATTAGCTAAATTACATTCATCATGTATTTACATTGGTATGGTTCTGAATTTGCTCATGTTACAGTTATATATACTGCTTTATGTTTATTTTCTCAAGAACTTGCTAAATTCTAAAGTTGATATTTTTATTATCCCAATAGAATGAATAAATGGAATGGGGTTTAATATCTATCTTTTTACACCAAATGAGCCATTGAAAACAGCCATGGGCAATGCAGTGTGCAATGATGGAAATTTTGCCCTGGTGCTATGACCTAAGGCGTTTTTACGAGAAACCGATTATGGCTAATCGATTTGCAAATCCTTTTAAAACGCATTTACGGCAAAAATTAGCCTAATCGGTTTCACCTAATTTTCGTATTTACCACGACGATTTGCCAAATCGATTATGCAAATCTTCCAACTTGCTCGCCTGGCGAATTGGCGATTCGATTTCCAAGATGGCGTTCACCACAAGCGACACAACGTGCCTGACGTTAGTTCATTTTTTTCCAAATTTCACGTTTAAATATGTATATCACGGACATTTCTAATACCAATTTGTGGAAACTGGGAACAGTCAACTGGTACATTTATCGTTTTTATTTTTGGGTGTTTTCCCAAAGACCAGAATAAAGAAAATTGATTTTTTAAAACATTTTTCCCAATTCTTCTGTCTTCAGCCATCTTGCGAGGCAACTCGTCGCGTTTATGAGAACCGATTCGAATACCAAACCCGAGACCTACGTCATGTACAAACCCAGATAGGTAATTGAAACCGATTTGTTTTCTCGTAAAAACGCCTCTACTTCTAATTTGATTTGATTTATTTTGGAGTCACGGTGGCTCATTGAGTAAGATGTTGGGTCATTAACCCGAAGGTCCTGTCTTCAATCCCTATTTTGATTGAGAAATGGCCTGGCAAGGGACAACATATAGTTTTTTTGGATGGGACGAAAAACCAAGGTTTGGTGAGCATGTCCAGAAAAATTTTAGCTTAGGGCACACTGTATGATGCATGCTGGTATTCATAAATCCAGTCAGTGCAGAACAATAGGATCTTTAATCCCATTGCAATGTTGTTTTTTACTAAACGAACAACTAGGCACTTTTCCTAGCCAGGGTCAGGTCTTTTGTTATGCACCACGGACAAAGGGAACCGGGCTGGGGAAACATGAGGAACTTGACCAGTTCTAGGATGAAACCTCAGGACGTCCTCACGTTGTATTTGATATGATGTAGGACTAGTTCCTTTAGGAACTGTCTTTGAGCATACTTTGTCCACTGACAGTTCCTATCCGGCCTTATAGCTGCAATATGAAAATACGGCTCTTCCCCACCTCTGTTCTAAGGCTATTTTGGAATCCTTACCTACTATTTTTCACCTTGATTTTACTTGAATCGCCAAGGGAATCATTTGTGGCCACAGCTGACACACATTTATAATGATTTTACGCTATTTTCAAGTGGAATTCTGCGATTAAAAACATACACAAAAAATGTTTGAACTGAGAAGCCAGGTATATTTCATTGCTAAATTCTACTTGAAAATGGTGTTGAATTATTATAAATTTGTGTCATATATAGCGAGAAGTGATTCCTTTTGGCGGAAAATAAAGAATCGTGGTGAAAAATAGAAGGTTAGGGTTATAAAACAGTCTGAGAACAGAGGTTGGGAAGAACGCTATTATACTGTATTTTCATATTGCAGCTATATAAGGCCGGATAGGAACTGTCAGTGGACATCTTCCACTCAAAGACAGTTCCAAAAGGAAGTAGTGTAGGACTAAGAATATTTTCTACTGCTTTCATCAGAAATAATAAAATTGCATTTTGCAGCAATCAGTTAGAGTAGGTTGACAATGTTACTGAATAAGTAAACAATGATGAATCAGACCTGTATTACCTATTATTATTTGATAAGAAAGTACAAATCAATTTTACAACAGAATTGAATTCATAAATAACCAACAGCTGTAAAGACAGACTAAAACATGTAGATAATTATAGACCAGTTATTCTTATATAGGTTAATGACTAATAAAGTTTGAACATAAAAAATAATTCAAGTATTCAAATCAATATTTTAACATAGCTAATGGCAACTACATATATATTAAAGTTTATTTAGTAAAATGATGAATAACACTTTCCAGTCCAATTGTTTAGAGGCTCAAAAATTATATCTATTGTCTTCAATGAGGAATGGGTGGGATCAAAATTTTGGCTTAACTAGTTACATGTAACTAATCAGAAATTAACAAGTTAACAGGTTAAAAAAAAGTTAAAAAGTCAAAAAAGAACAAAAACACATAGCAAATACATCTATAATTGAAAGATTTTCATGTTTATCCAACATGACACTACAAAATTGTTCAATATTTTTATCATCTTTACTGTTTTCATGCAAGACAATGATTGCAGATATCATTTCTTTACATAAACTCACTCATCTCTGTTCATATACGAAGTGGGGGGGGGCTGAATGGTTAGTGTATGTCCGTTGTATTATTAGGTCTGTCATTGAGTCAATGGTTGTATGTGACAAGGAGAAGGGTCACCTGTCCAACTGCATGGGTTTTCTCCCAGTATTCTGGTTTCCCCCACTACTACAAACCCCTACGCACAAGCGAATTACTGAAATAAAATTAAACCATGTGACCTGGTTTGTGTCAAGTGGACGTAAAACCCCATTTCTCTCTCTCTGTTCATATACATGTCCATAAGTTGAATTTAATCAAATTTTTATTAAACTAGTTACATTTTTTGAACTAGTTATAACCAGTTGGTAGTTAACTTGGACCCGCCCTCTTTTTCAATTATCATAATGCCAGGTGGTTTTAGTGGTATTATGCAGTTTTCCGGTAAAGAATTGTTAAACTGTTATCTTAAAACACTGAAGGAGGCAAAGTTACAACATTTGTGGGTACTTTCCACAAATATTACCTACATGTAACTATACACTAACAAATCCCATATACAAACAGTCAGGCCAGTTATATATTGACTTAATAGGTAACAAGGGTTTAATAAGTGTACTCAACCACTAATATGTAACACTATGTTCACACATACTACAAATGAATGAAGGTGTGGTTCTATAAAGGGCATTAAAACAGCTACCTTAATAAAAACAAATAGGTCAATGTCAGTGTTTAAAAGCCAGATTTTTTTCCAGAATTTTTATAACATGGCAATGTCCTTCAATGAATGCAGGAATCCCAATTTCTTTGCCAGAAATTTCTAATTCTTAAGAATTAACTTAGAAGAATGAATGAATTAATGAAAGAATAAAGTCCTACCTTTCTGCACCAAACAGGCTAATGAAGACAGAAACCTAACAGAGGAGTAAGCCCAATTATATTCTCTACAGCATGCACAAGAGTATTACAAAGACAATTCATCAGTTTGTGATACAGGCAGCAGTATTAATTTCTATATACCCATATTAAGATGTGGTTGTATATTGCTATATATATCCCCAGTATATCGTTCGTTCACATTTTCTTGTGAACATTCTACACAGCCTACATATATTATGGGTCCTTTTAACTTTATATTATTATGTCGATGACAATATTGAGATGAAGAATCCTATTGATTTTCAACAATATTGGTTAATTATTTCTTTTATAATGGCCCATGTTTCATATTGTTGATTCAATTGCTGTATTATTCAACAACTTCCTATTATTCAACAGTTTTGGTCTTTGTTCATTTTAAAGTCATCATCTGGTCTACTTTATGTTTTTTGCTTGGATTATTGCAAGGAATAACAATTACAACAATTTCTGATAATTACCTCTAAAGTTATTGCCCATGATTATGTCATATAATCTTGTGAATGCTATGGTTAATGTTATTATATACAGTACCTTGCATAATGATTTTGTTTTTTATTTACTTAAAGATTCACTACGTAACCACCTTTATGGTCCACTTGGATGACTTAGCAGCTGTGGGCATACTTAATGTTGCCTGGTAACCCATCTTTCATCTCTATTGTGATGATTTTTAGTATAAATTATAAAACAACTGTATCTATGACTTAACTGAAATAGACCAACCCCATTCAGTACTTTTAATAAAAGTCCTGTTCATTTCATTTATAAATTCATGCTTCACCTGATATATTTATCACCCACTATCTATACTAGAAACCTAAAGCTCATTTTTTTCACTGTTGACTGATTTCTCAGTTAAGTAACCTATTCATGTATTTAAACAGCTCTTCAATGCAACAGAAGAAAATGATTTCATCGAAGCTCAAGGACAAACAAACCACTGTACGTCCAGTGATAGAACATACCAAGTTAAACATCAAGTTACGACAAATTAGCACAATTTCGCACATTTTCAGTGTCTATTTATCTAATTTCCATATCAACATTATGTAATTGCAGGCGAATTTATGAGGTTAGACCTTGTATAATCATGTTAAAAACTGCCCCAGGAAACACATTCATTTCCTAGTCTTACTTTGGTGAATGCTGTTCACTTTGGTGTATGAAAGTCTAAAAATCGAAAGCTGTATCCAAATTTGAATAGGCGGAGCTAATCTTCCAAGTTATTACACTGGTTTTCTTTGTTGATCAGTTCATGTTGGTGTATCAAGACATGGTGCTTTTTAAAATCTTATTTTCAGCAGTGGATTTAGTCAGAATACATGTAAATATGTACACTATACTGTTACAACATTTATTTGATACAATTATTAAATATATTTCATTTTATTGCCTTTTCTTCCTTTATTGAGCAGTTTAATAAAAATTTAGTCAAATAGACCAAACATCATGACTCCCTGTGGACGTGTGGGGAGGGACTAAAAGAGTCTTAGCTCCGGGGATGTAGAAGTCTTGTTTTGACACGGAGTAGTGCAGTTTTGTGCAAGTTAAGTTGATCCAAAACATATACATATGTGCACGATTCTTTCCAACGGTATAACTGAGAATCATCGCAGAACAATGATTCAGTCAACAAATTCTTGCAGATTGTTTGTTTGCAAACATTTTGAACATAATTTTTGAGGTAAAGGTAATCACTCTGTGGATAATTGTTCAAATTTGTACATATTTAATAGGGCACATCTTTATGATGTAATAAAATAACCTGGCAAGTTAATCATAGTTCATATACGTCATTAATGTTATGTAGTTGGTTGTCTTAAAATATGCATATCCTATTCATATTGAAAATCCAAATATATTATTGAATCTATTATTAAACATACATTATGGGAGAGCAAAACAGACTTTTGTCGGTCTTTCTCTTGGCCTCAGAAGTCATAGAAATTATAAATTAGATCTTTATTTAAACATACATTATGGGAGAGCAAAAACTGACTTTTGTCGGTCTTCCTTTGAGCTTCAGATGTCATAGAAATTATAAATTAGATCTTTATTTAAACAACAAGCCCAAAATGAACACTGTAGACCCACGGATGGCTTGGATTGGGCTCGATTTAAAACAGGATTTCGTCGACTGATTTAATCACTATGGCGTTGTGTTTGGGGTTTCTGCGTGACGTTGACGTCATCATACTTCCGGAAATTATTCATAAAAGACAGTGATGACCGAGGCTATACACAAGCTTCAGTAGATACCGTTTAAACATTACTTGATGATCGAGACTATGTAGGTGGAGTTAGCGCCTGTCAATCAACAATCGGCCATAGTGGGAAAAGGGTGTCGATGATTTTAACCCCCATATCTAGTAAAAAATTATAATGGTAACAACTTTGTTCAGGATAAAGTTATTTGACTGAAATTTTCAATATATTCTTGTTTCAACATCTATTTTTGAACTTTTATAGCAAGAATGGCTAACTCCTTGTCAAAATCTCCCATAATGTATCTTTAAACAACAAGCCTAAAATGAACTCTGTAGACCCACGGATGGCTTGGATTGGGCTCGGATTAAAACAGGATTTCGTTGACTGATTTAATCACTATGGCGTCGTGGGCGGGGCTTCTCCGTGACGTTGACGTCATCATACTTCCGGACTGTTTTCTATTCGTCTGCTTAGGGAGTCGCTTAGGCCTACCTGAAGTACAAAAGAGTACACGCAGGCAACGCAAGAAGTCGGCTATTTATTATAATTTATTTACAATACCGCCTCGTTGATTTGGCCTATTCCTTTCAAACTTTAATATCCTATCGCAGACTTTCTCTTCTTATCTATATATTAAAATCTTAATTCTAATTTATAGTAAAAAATAAATGTATACGAATTGAATTGCAGTTTTGCAGTACTAGTCATTGTAAACATTACTTGATAATCGAGACTATATAGGTGGAGTTAACGCCTGTTAATCAACAATCGGCCATAATGGGAAAAGGGTGTCGATGAATTTAACTCCCATTTCTAGTAAAAAATTATAGTGGTAACAACTTTGTTCAGGATAAAGTAATTTGACTGAAATTTTCAATATATTCTTGTTTCAGCATCTGTTTTTGAACTGTTATAGCAAGAATGGCTAACTCCTTGTAAAAATCTCCCATAATGTATCTTTAAGCTTATGCTTTCTACAATGTATGTGTATTCAGGTCCTGGCCTAGGGGCGTTAATATTATTTATCAGTATATCACTTTATAAATTTCTCAACACAAAGATGAAAGGTTTTTTATTGTCTTTTCTTAGTTATAAAAATGGAGCTATCCAACACTTTGGATTGATATAAGTAGGATTAAGTATGCAAATCCAAAGCCAAAATGTAAAGAAATAACCTATTTCCATGTCTGATAGCTTTATCTGCATTTATTGATCAATTCAGAAATCATATAGCAAAAACAATAATCAAAATTCCAATATTTTTTATATGCTGGCAACATATTCTCACAGTGAATTTCTAATTCATGAATATAACAATTTTAGGAATTTTCCAACAGGGACCACTATACCAGACACATTATTAGCAACGTACATAAAGAAACAGTGTCTTTAGATTCACCAGTATATCATATAGTTTCAAAACAATGAATCTTGTTGATTGGAATCACAAATCCTTCAGAGAATGCTGAATTTGAGCTTCAGTCTTGACTGGCTCTCATGTTGAAGCAAAATCAATGAAAACCTATACCACAAAAAACAAACATGTTTGCAAGATAGGACACATTTGAAAGTGAAAATCAGGTGTGATTGGTAGTGTTTTACCAGAGACACAAAAATAACTTGTACAAATTAATTTCATAAATTGTTTTCATGCACTTCCTTTTGGAAATTCTTATTGACTGTAATATCCATGCACATATCTTTGTTATCTGATGTCAACTTACTGGATAATCATGAGCAATACGTATAGTGGGGCTGATATGTTACATTTTTTGGCTTAGTTGTGCACTTCCGGAAAGAAGCATGAAAATTTGGCCTAAGGGGGTTTTGGGTATGCTGATTTCAAAAATGGCGGGAGCCACGACGTCACTCCAGCCGTTACTGCTAAAAATTGAGAAATTCAAAATGGCCACCATAAAATCACGTTCTCGTCCATAAAATTTCTGTAAGTGCCCTGATTTCAATGATCTTACTGATTTAAAAAAATGGCGGGAACCACGACGTCACTCCAGCCATTCCTTGCCAAAAATTGAGAAATTCAAAATGGCCACCATAAAACACGTCCTCGTCGATAAAGTTTCTGTAAGTGCCCCGATTTCAATGATCTTGATGTCTGTACCTACGTTTTTAAGGTCAAGGAATCCAGTAAAACACATACGAAGACTATAATGTTCTCCTTCATAGTGTTTTCTAAACATGGTCATAATTCTAATCAAACGGGTGACTTATTTACATCTTCTCCTTTGCTAAACGGATATCAAGAATCTATTATGTTCCATTTCAGTGGAAACTAGCTATTACGCATTAAACGCAATCAGTCCACGTTTGATTTCAATCATCACCATGTTATATATGCACACGATTGTGTTATGAAAATATTCAATAAACGTCTGAACTTTCTATACAAATCCGATATATTCGGTGAAAATACATTTAACCAGATGTCAGAATCATTCAATTTTTCAGAAACAAGTCATGTTCATCTAGTCAATCACCTACCATGTCCAAAGGATTTAAACTTGCTCCTTGGGCATGTCCTACAGCCACATCTGTTCAACCGACCAACTGGGACATTTGTGCCCCGTGTCAAGCACATGGTGGAACACTCATAAATCCATCAGCAACAGGTTACTCGTCTCTGGCCACTAATTTACCAGCCTTTCATGAATTGACCAAAGTGTCCTTACTAGATGATGGTGATAGCATGGAATAAACGATGGTAAAGCAGAAATCTAGATGGAATAAAAGTTGTTACACCCTGTGTAATGCAATAAAAGTGGAGAGAGCCAGGAAGCTGCAAGAAAAAGCTTGTATGAACACAACCCAATCGCCGCATAAAAACACCTTTGTAGTTCAACCACTTCTGCATGTCCCGTGGATACAGTCGAGCCACATTAGTCAGCTTGTCCTTTTGATGATGGAACCATGCGAGATTTTCACAAAGCAGAAACAATGTCCTTTGATACCCATGTTGTGACACCACATAATCTTTGTAGTCTTTCACTATACAATGTCGTGAGATCAGCGAGTTTGAAAATATGACCCTGGTTCCCACCTAGGGCATTTTCCGCAATATATGAAACCACCTCAGCAAATGCAAGTGTGTCTGCATTAATTTGGTGACACTTCCCAGTCGAATACCTTTGTTGAGATTTATGTTTGTTATAAAATGATGTCAAGCACTTGCATTCATACACAGCATCACAATTGCTTTGTGAAAATCTCCCGTGGTTCCATCACAGAAAGGACAAGCTGGCTAATGTGGCTCGACTGTATCCACGGGACATGCTGAAGTGGGTGAACTACGAAGGTGTTTTTATGCGGCGATTGGGTTGTGTTCATACAAGCTTTTTCTTGCAGCTTCCTGGCTCTCTCCACTTTTATTGCATTACACAGGGTGTAACAACTTTTATTCCATCTAGATTTCTGCTTTACCATCGTTTATTCCATGCTATTACCATCATCTAGTCAGGACACTTTGGTCAATTCATGAAAGGCTGATAAATTAGTGGCCAGAGACGAGTAACCTGTTGCTGATGGATTTATGAGTGTTCCACCATGTGCTTGACAAGGAGCACAAATGTCCCAGTTGGTCAGTTGGTCGGTTGAACAGATGTAGTTGTAGCACATGCCCAAGGAGCAAGTTTAAATCTTTTTGGACACGGTAGGTGATTGACTAGATGACCATCACTTGTTTCTGAAAAAATGAATGATACTGATGCCTTTTTAAATGTATTTTCACCGAATATATCGGATTTATGAAGAAAGTTTAGACGTTTATTGAATATCTTTATAACACTATCGTGTTATATATAACATGGTGATTGAAATCAAATGTGGACTGTTTGTGTTTGATGAGTAATAGCTAGTTTCCACTGAAATGGAACATAATGCATTCTTGATATCCCTACAGCAAAGGAGAAGATGTAAATAATTCATCCGTTTGATTAGAATTATGACCATGTTTAGAAAACACTATGAAGGAGAACACTATGAGTCTTCGTATGTGCTTTACTGGATTCCTTGACCGTAAAAACATAGGTATAGACATCAAGATCATTGAAATCGGGGCACTTACAGAAACTTTATCGACGAGGATGTGTTTTATGGTGGCCATTTTGAATTTCTCAATTTTTGGCGGGAACGACTGGAGTGACATCGTGGTTGCCGCCATTTTTGAAATCAGCAACATCATTGAAATCCGGGCATTTACAGAAATTTTATGGGCCAGAACCTGTTTTACGGCGGCCATTTTGAAATTCTCAATTTTTGGCCGGAACGGCTGGAGTGACGTCGTGGCTCCCGCCATTTTTGAAATCAGCATACCCAAAAACCCCTTAGGCCAAATTTTGGTGCTTCTTTCCGGAAGTGCACGCCCATTTCACATATCAGCCCCACTAGTATAATTATTTATATTAGAGGAGTTGTCTTGGGAAATATCGATGAGGAGTATAATTTAGTTAAAGCATTCATAATAGGAATTTAAAATAATGTTTATTATACACAGTATAAATATGTCATTAATTAGTCATAGCAAATTATCAGGAATAGGTCTGAATTGCACAGTAGACTTATAAGATTTATATTGGTACATTTATAACCATACAAACAGATATTTTTTACCAATAAATATTCCATACATGATTTATATATTAGAAAAAACACCTATATTCCACAGAATACAAATCAGAAATATGATTTATATAAATTAATTTTCATAAATAGACATAAAAGCAACATTGATTTGATTGGAATTGATATTGAGATATAATGCAGCCAGAATGTAATTTTTGGCAAAAATGTAGGGGACACAAGAAAATCTGCATTCCAGTCCACTCTTTTCAAATTCCAACTGCCAATGTTTATGCCAAGAGCTGGCTTTTGTTGAGATTCAACTTTCACAATACTGTACATTGGAAGAGATTAAAAATCTCTTAAATAACATTCAGAGACTTTTAACTCAAAAACATAAATGGTTTCACTCTAAATTAATGAACTTTTCTCATTCATGTTCAGAGGCTGATTACCCTATAGGCAGCATAGGCAGCTGCCTAGGGCCCAGAAAAATTTTGACAACTTTTTTAAATTTGATGTTTTACATTATTTAGTTCACTGGACTACGCTTCCGACGAATCTCACTCGGTTGTGTTGGCCGTTCACCATGAGCGATGAAGGCCCACACGGTCAGTGACTCCCTAGCGCTCAGGATGAGCTTTACTTACAGTGATCGATTACACCAGTTGGGAGACTGGTCACTCGCTCACCTAGCATTGAATTGGTGAAGGCCGTGTCATTTCAACGTAGGTCGGTTCGTCATTGATATGACCCAAAATTAAAGGTGTGGATGGGAGTAGAGAGAAATGAAAAAACATTAAGCTGAAATGTTGAAAAAAGCGGCCAAAACTATGCCCAAAATGACGATGTTTTTCAGGCATCAAGGGCATTGAGAATAATGAGTCGCCAACTGACCAGGAGGGAGCGATTTCTGAAAAGCTGCCTAGGGCCCACCAGACTCTTGATCCGCCTCTGTTTATGTTGATACACAAGCCTTTACGATTTTTTCTAAGATTTTTTTTTTTAACAGCTGTGTGTACTTTTTATTACCACAAAGAATTTACATTATTAGTTTATGCACTTATGCTCCAGTACATATTGAAATTTAAACCAATGTTGTATTGTTTGAATAATAGTAAACGTGAGTTATTTTTTTGTCAGTGGTCTGGTCTGTTATATAAAATTACCCCATTTTTGTGTGCATATTATATATAATTATTACCATATGTATAGTAATTCAATATACACATTTATAACCATAGAATTAATGTAATTTTAGACTTTTATTGCTAAAGATTAAAAACTAGATAAGACACATATGAATTTTACTAAAAGATCAATATACAGGCACAAGTTATAATTACATGTAGATAGTACAAGTTTATTAGTAATGACTAATGATTTGACACAAGCTAAAAAATATGGAAAACAGGTTTGAGGTTTCACTCCCTTTCAAACCTGTAATCCATGACCTTATTTGAAGTCATATAATGCACACCCACAGATTATAGAGAGAGAGAGAGAGAGAGAGAGGGAGGCTTAATGTCCACTTGACACAAACTGAGTTATTTTGGGACTAACATATGGTTTTTGAATTTTATTTCAATAATTTATTTGTGCGTAGGGGTCTTTAGTAGTAAAAGGAAACCAAAGGACCTGTAAAAAGAGGCGACACTACGACTTGCCAGATACAACCGGCAACCGGGTATTCAAAACCATGCTAGTTGACTCAATGACAGGCTTTATGACACAGCGCGCACATGCTAACTCAGCCAACTCCCCCCCCCCCCGTTCCCTTATTCCCAAGTTCTCATACTATAGATCTCGACTCAAACCGGTAAGGTAGCAACAGCGGTGTACGTACGATCCAGTGTATGTTGAAGTAAAAGAAATAATAAATAAATTGTTTAAGATAAATACACATTCAACATCTCCATAGGCGTAGGAGCTCAAAGTAATTCAGGGGGGCATAAGAGAAAATTGCCCGAAATCAATATAATATAATTAATATATACTATTCAAAAAAAGTAGGGGATATTTGATTTGGGGGGCATAATACTAAAATATGCAAATGACTACGAAAAAAGTCACTATAGAACCTAACAGAAGAAACATTTTCAGTTACATGTGACGCCCAAACGCACCAATAGCGACCGAATGGAATGCAGCTGATGCTTGGGATCATCATGGGGGTCCAACCCAAGATTTGTACGACTCTGACTTTGAATGTTACAGTCATTGTGGCATTGAATTCCAGGGTAGAAACATCAGTTTAATTGTTTTAGTGACCAGAAAACAAATTTTGATATGCGTCGGCTTACCCAAAATGAAAGGTTACGTGCCCTTGGCATGCTACAGATCGGCACAACACAGGCGGTTGTGGCGCGGACGATGAATGTTTCTCAGTCTGTCATAAGCAGGCTATGGTCCAGATACCGTGATACACAATCTGTACAGGACAGACCACGCTCAGGTCGACCAAGGGCGACAACTCAAGCCCAGGATCGATGTATCCGTACCTTGGCCTTGAGAAATCGTGTCATCACAGCAAATCAGATCAGCGCTCGTCTTCAAACAGACACTGGTGTGAGAGTGAGTGGCCAGACGATTCGGAATCGACTGCATAGGGGTCACCGTCGCGCCCGACGTCCTCGCGTGATCCCTTGTTTGAGAGATCATCACATTCAGGCAAGACGTCGTTGGTGTAGGGATCGTCAACACTGGGATAATCGACGCTGGAGCAATGTGATGTTTTCAGATGAGTCAAGGTTCACTGTTGATTTTTTGGACAGACGTAGGAGGGTGTGGCGTCGCCGAAACGGGCGCTTCCAAGACGTTAACGTCATCAGACATGATCGATTTGGGGGTGGTTCTGTTATGGTGTGGGGAGGCATCACTGTTGCTGGAAGAACGGCTTTACATGTTGTTGCAGGGTTGTGTTACAGGCCAGTACTACCGGGACAACATCTTGGCAGTCCATGTTGTGCCGTTCGCACGACGTCATGGCCGCCGTTTCATCTTCCGAAAACGGGTGAATCCACCCTGGCAATTGGCTATTTCCTAGCAGTTTTCCATTTGGCTCGTTTCCTCTGCCGTTTTCCGGCCCGATGCCCGTTTTTCGGGCGATACCGTTTTTTTCGGGCATACCTATCATAAGAGAGCTTTGGGCATATTTTCGGGCATGCAGTGGACAAGAAAAAGACGAGAAAATACTTTTCAGGCAGTGTGGATCTCATAGAAATAAGTTAGTTATATTTTTTCTCTAAACATTAATAGAAAAAAAAGGTCGTCGAATTTTTCATTGCCCGAAAATAAATTTTCCGGCCCGATGCCCGTTTTTCGGGCAATACCGTTTTTTTCGGGCATACCTATCATAAGAGAGCTTCGGGCATATTTTCGGGCATGCAGTGGAAAAGAAAAAGACGAGAAAATACTTTTCGGGCAGTGTGGATCTCATAGAAATAAGTTAGTTATATTTTTTCTCTAAACATTAATAGAAAAAAAAGGTCGTCGAATTTTTCATTGCCCGAAAATAAATTTTTTGGGGGGCAAATGCCCCCCCTGCCCCCCCGGCTCCTACGCCTATGAACATCTCCCCACCAGTATACATATAGCAATTATTTTAATTAAGAGTCATTATCACTCTATAAGAATGTAATGTAAATGTATATTTTTTAATACGATAAAATAAGATATCTATATAAAAAATCCAAGCACAGATCTCGACCTATTTGGAATATGGTACTTTTCACAAGCAGTCAATAAACTCCTTGAAAAACCCTAAACATATGTATCACACCAATGATTTGGTAGATTTGACATTCTTGAAGCTATAGTTATACCTGTCCTTAAGTACCACAGCCATATCTTCTTACATGTAAGTCACTAATTGGTAGATTTAAAATTAATTTAATAAACTCTGATATGTGTCTACTTATTTAATCTGGGTAATTACATTCATGAACTATAGGAAGTAAATATAGCATATAGCCAGGTTTAATATTTAAGTTATAACACTTTATGAATATGGGCTAATATTACTATTTTTCAGATATTAAAAATAAAAATCATTTAACTCACCAAAATATACAGGTTTCCCGCATTTAGCACAGTTATTGATGTTCATCGTGTTCACTTGGTGAGAAAATATTTTTGGGGTGAAATGATTGCTATAACGTGTATCCTGTATTTAACCATATTTCATCAGGTCCTCTTTCACTGTATAATGCATTCCACAGCACATCACTTCAGACGACCTGTCCATCCCTTATACTTATCATAGTTACTTATATTCAATATTGTAAAAGTCTAATCGTTGGTCTGTCCATGTACATCTTATGCTATTATGTCCAATGACCGAACAAATAGCCGATTTATAACATTTGAGACAAAATACACCGATGTTAATGACATTTGTAAGCGACTGCTTACCCCTCACAACCACTATCAAGAACGATTCGGTTGACTCGCGTCAACATCAATACAGCGACGGCACATTCCATTCGATAAAGACAATTGGTACTGTAGGTTACTGTAGTCCATTTGGGTTGGGCGAACCCATTATTATGTCAAAACCCAATTGTCATTTGCTACTAAAATGAAAGTTACCGTTGAGATGTTGGTCAAAACTAGCACACAAAATCAGAAATCCGTGAAAAAAATGCACTCACAACGCCAAACAGAGTTCACATATGGGTTAGATTGTAGTTCACTGTCAATATAGACAATGCGGTTAAAATCTCGATAAAATTGAACCAATAGAGAACCTATAATAAATAACTTATCTAATAAAAAAAATATACCGATAAAAGAATATACTAACATATAAAAATAGTACCCTTTCATGGTGGGTTAAAATGTGTTGAATCCACTAGACTAACATTATTATTGAATATACTTGATAAAAATATAATGACCTAAATTATTTATGCAAACATCTGTCAGATCAGGTCTTAGTGTTTTTCTATAATAAAAATGTATTAATGCATGCTTTTTAACAAACAATTAAGAATATTTAAGATTTTTGTTTTATTTAATTGACTTAGGCCAGCAAATTATGTAAGGTTCTGTTTGTTTTTTGAAGGTGCCATTGATTAGGAAATAATTGTCTCATAATATTCATAACTCAATACCCAGCTTCACCGGTGGGGGGGGGGGGGAAATTGAAGCAAATCATGGTCTAAAACATTCAAGGTGCCATGCTAGTTGGGTGGGGATTGCACCAATGAAGTGTGATGGGCAAATATTTATAAACATATACATAAA
Source organism: Patella ulyssiponensis (assembly GCA_963678685.1). Lineage (NCBI taxonomy): Eukaryota > Metazoa > Mollusca > Gastropoda > Patellidae > Patella > Patella ulyssiponensis. The sequence goes on along the minus strand of OY783226.1, from coordinate 78,844,650 downwards.
CACAGAAATGTCTGTGATTTTATTTATATTGTTGAGGAAATAGTTAATGTAGATTCATTTCATTACCAGGCTTCATCACCTGTCAACATAAATGGAAGGGCAACAGAAAACTCACGAGAAATCTTTAGAAAGTATTTGATTATCAAGACATTGACTGTCAAGATCAAAGGTATTTATTGTTATGCTGTTGTCACTTTGCCTTTAGATGTTAATGGAAATGAAATGAAATTGGGTTTAACGTCCTACTCTTATGCACCTAACCTGGGCTAATGGAAGACGGGCATACGCCATACAGTGTGCTATGAGGGTAATTTTGCCCGGGCAGCTGCGCTACGGCCTACTCTTATATCGAATTCCAACTGCCAAGGGATCTTTTACGTGCACTCCAATGTGTACACGGGACCTTGGTTTTTCGTCCCATCCAAACGACTAGGCAGCTGTCCTTGTCAGGCCCTCTTTCTGTATCAGATGTTAATGGAGTGGACCAACAATACACGCATATTACTATATATGTATTTGTCATTACAAATTTCTCAGATAAAAATATTTGACGAAATACACATGTTTAACTATGTGAAATTCCTAAATAAAAAAGAAGTGGTACCAGGAGTTTTGTGCTCAATAAAGCTGTATAGTAAAATTTCATTGATTTGTATGCTAGTCAGACTTATGTGCAGTTTTTACAAGAACTAACTTATACAATCCAAGGTAGATTGAAATGTTTATTATCGTACGTCTTTCTCTCCAACTATGTGCAATAGCCCAGGTTGCTTTCAAACATTTTGATTCTTTTTTGGGCTACAATGTTAGATATTTTGCCATACTTTCAAATATTTGGTATGTATATTCTGGTATGTATATGCTGTGAAGTAATAATCTTCAGAGAGATATGTGTATCATGAATGACTAAGTACTAAAAAAAAATATCTTAATTCTTTACATTATAAACTCTGTACATTAAAGGGAGATAACTTCCTTACCTTGTTAATTTACCGAACAATTAGTAAAGAAAATAACATATATTTCTATAAACAACATCTTTATTAGAATCAGTTACATTAATATTACAAATACACAACCACAAATATAGTAAATTCAAAAATACAACCAAAATGATTTAAATTAGAATTAAAATGAGACAATTATATTGTTCTTTTATGTAATCTGTTTTCAATATGTAAGGCAGAAATTTAAATATAACAGCCCATTCAGACTGCACACATAGGAGAGTGTATGACATCGCTGCCGTGTGAAAATGAACGACCGTACATTATGAAACAAATTCTAAATTAGAACGACGACACTCTTCTGACGAAAATGTATCTCGAATCGTTTGGACTGCACACGATGTGGTAGATTGTATTAAAATCGCTGTCGTGAGTAAACAGAACGACCGTACATAATGAAACAGATTCTAAATTCGAACAATAAACTTCTGACGAAAATGTATCTCGAATCGTTTAGACTGTACACGATGGTAGAGTGTATTAAAATCGCTGCCGTGAGAAAACAGAACGACCGTACATTATGAAACAAATTCTAAATTGGATCTTGAATTAAATTGAATTATAAAACAAATTATTCCGTAGTCAATTGTTTTATTTAATTAGGGGGATTAAGGAATCAGTCAGGCGTTAATGAATACACAGCCGGCTGTATATAGGTAATTAAGGAATAAACATTCCGAATATGCATTCGGTCACTGTGACGTCACTGGCGTCTGAGGGGATTAAGAGTGTTTTCAATAATTGGCAAAGTCGTTTTTACGGGAGGTCTATTTTTACGACTTTGAATGAAGATAGCTGATTTAATTTTAGTGGGATTGATGTGAATTTGCCGTAAAGTGGATAAAATAACCATGGACTGCTCACATAGAGAAGTTTTCAGGCACATTTTATGTGCACTTTAAACACCAAGACCACCAAAAGCCGACCTTTCTCGTCTTGGGTTGTAATAGATTATATATTTGTGACTAGAATATTACCGAGTGTATTTCAAGATGCCATATTACCGTTGTGTTATTGAGAGTTGTGGAAATCCCAGCAAGGGAAAGGGGAATAATGTACCGGCGTTTCATAAATTTCCCAACGATGAAATCATACGGAAAAATTGGAATGCGTTTGTAAACAATTCAAATCCTTATTGGCAACCTACAGTCACAACAGTGATATGCAGTGAACATTTCTTACGAACGATTGCTTAATTACCTATACACACCCGGCGTGTGTATTTATTAACGCCTGACTGATTCCTTAATCCCCCTAATTAAATAAAACAATTGACTACGGAATAATTTGTTTTGTAATACATTTTAATTCAAGATCCATTTTAAAATTTGTTTCATTATGTACGGCCGTTCTGTTTTCTCACGGCAGCGATTTTAATACAATCTACCATCGTGTGCAGTCCAAACGATTCGAGATACATTTTCGTCAGTATTGTGGTTCTAATTTAGAAGGGTAATTATCATTTTTTGTTACGCCGGCCAGATCAATTTGTAATAATGAATATCAAATACACTTGAACAAATGTGGAGTTCCTGGTGCCGTTTGGTGAGTGATTAAACTGTCAATTTAATTGTAAAATACTTGTATTCTTTATAAAAAAGTTAAATGATGTTAGACATTATAACCTTATCTTATCACAAACGTATATCCATCGAAGGATTTATATTTAGACGTTGTTTAAACACAAATAATACGAGGCTACGTTATTACAAAAACATCGGTGAGCAAAGAAAAAGATAATCACCTAATCAACATTCTCAATTACTTTATGACCCAATCACTGTTAAAATTTAGTCTGATTGATTAATGACAGGTATTAACGACACTACACTTGCGATACACATAGATGATCCTTCTCAATCTGTTAATTCCAACGTAGATTGAGATATTTCTTCGTATTTCATTTTTACGGTTTATTTCAGAGTAATAAAGTCAAATTCGCAAGCAGAAATAAAGGCGCCGTACGTCGATAACGGATCGTCATTTACAAATCATGTTTGAAATTTATGATATATTTTGCGTGACCACATCTTTTTACTCCTATGCTCTTTTACTCGGGGAAATTCGAACGACAATACTCTTCTGACGAAAATGTATCTCGAATAGATGGGACTCTATTAAAATCGCTGCCGTGAGTAAACAGAACGACCGTACATAATGAAACAGATTCTAAATTCGAACAATAAACTTCTGACGAAAATGTATCTCGAATCGTTTAGACTGTACACGATGGTAGAGTGTATTAAAATCGCTGCCGTGAGAAAACAGAACGACCGTACATTATGAAACAAATTCTAAATTGGATCTTGAATTAAATTGAATTATAAAACACATTATTCCGTAGTCAATTGTTTTATTTAATTAGGGGGATTAAGGAATCAGTCAGGCGTTAATGAATACACACGCCGGCTGTATATGGGTAATTAAGGAATAAACATTCCGAATATGCATTCGGTCACTGTGACGTCACTGGCGTCTGAGGGGATTAAGAGTGTTTTCAATAATTGGCAAAGTCGTTTTTACGGAAGGTCTATTTTTACGACTTTGAATGAAGATAGCTGATTTAATTTTAGTCGGATTGATGTGAATTTGCCGTAAAGTGGATAAAATAACCATGGACTGCTCACATAGAGAAGTTTTTAGGGACATTTTATGTGCACTTTAAGTTGAACTGGGTTAAAAATCAAGAGGATCATTAAACCAATTTAACCTTTGCTGTCTGAAAGCAAATGTGGGGTAAATAAACCAGTTTAAAAAAACAACCTTGGCCCTGGATCTTTCTTCAAGAATGCTTTTTATTTTAAACTGGTTCATCTTAATCCTCTGAATGGGTTGGCTTAAAAACCCCAGCTCCAGCATGCTTTGAGCATGCACAGTTTGCAGTAGGTTATATGCATGGGAAAATGTCTGGCTCAGGCAGTGCCAGTGTTATCAAAAAATATGAAGCTACCCATGCTTAGTTAACTTTAACCTCCGACCAAAGACGTCAGAACAGTTTGCCGTATAGTACTTAGAAACACAACACACTCCTATTTTAATAACCCTGGCGATTTTGAACGGTATATAACAGTAGATTGTGATTCTAAAACAGTTTGATTAACTCCGTCATATACAGTCATATTTATCCTTTGTGTACATGGAGTTACTGTGTTGGTACAGTACATCCAAAATAATACTATTATGTTAGGTTAATAAAAATAACATTAATATGCTTTTTAAATTAGTGAACATATATTTAAAAATAAAGATAAAATATATAAAATACAGCATAAGAGTAAAATTACAACCCATCTAAAATAGATTCATAAATTCAACAATTGCATAGATTCTAGAGATTTATAATAATGGAAAATTCATAAAAGTTTGATATGATTATGATAAACTATGTGAGCGTTTATATGAATACAGTCTATATTAACCTGAACAACTAATGTTGGCAAGATCTCTATAAAGAGGCTTATAGTTTTATTAAACAGACATTAGCACTTTTGAAGTCTTTCATTTTGACAGTTGTATAGTAAGTGTTCAAATTAGATTGCATGCCTTGCCATTTTTTTTTTTTTATATATATAACTCTGTCAATTTAAGAGTCAGATCAGAATTTTTTCTGGTACTTTTTAAGTAGTTAAATAAAAGCACAATATAACTTGGTAAGAGTGACCAGAGCATAAAATAAAGAGCATAAAATTGTGCAGTATCACCAAATGAAAACATTGATTTAAAAGGTGTTAATAATAATAATCTAACAAAAAACAATAAAAAAAACCACAAACAAAACAATTGTTACATCTGAATGTGGTATAAATGTATAATATAAACAAATTCTTACACATATGTAACACTAATACATAAATTAAACAGCAAACATCAACTAATAAAATCTGCAATGTTAAATATGTCTGCATATGTAACCATAAATTCATAAGCCTATGGCATTGTATAGTAAATAAAAATTTAAAAACAAAAGAAACAGAAAAGTATACAATGAAGAATTATTGATAACAAATAGATTAAACAATCAATGGCACGATAAATAAATTAAAAATATGACACTTAGAATCAATTTTTGTATGTTTTAAAATTACATTTCTATGTCACTATAATATTTGCTTGTAGTTTGAAAGACCAGTGCTTATGAACATTAAATTTCTCAACATTTAATGAAAACTGCCTACTATACAGAAGTGAATGAAACAATGTCATAAGACAAAATAGAAAATTTAAAATAATGCTGCCAATTACATAGAAAAATAATTCTTGAAAATGCTTTGAACTTTATTCCAAAGCCTTGTTATTTTACTTTTATAGCACATGTACCACCTTGTTTCCGTTTATCATAAAGGCAAATTAGGTAGTTTTTCTCAATCTCCCTAACAGAGTTGTCTTCCCTTGCAAAACTTGTGTGGAGAATGAGTTTTTCTATCACACATCTCAAAAATTGTCTTCAGTTTTGTAATTTGTTCTAATTCGAGAAAACAAACATTAATTAGCGTTATTAATCTCAGTAAACATTATATGGTGGCAATTAAGAAAGACAGAAATTATTTTATATTTATGAATGGAATAGTACATTCATGTAGAAACCATTCAATCTCATGCCAAGTGAATATCTTTAACAAGCATTGAGTATATGCATGGTGTTTGTTTCTTTTTATCATATGTAGGATCTGCTGAAGATGATTCAAATTTATGTCCAACAGCTTTTGTTACCCAGCGTAGAAGTTTACATAAGTTTGACCTATCACTGCTTGCTTGACTCAAGATTTGACAAAGATGTATCACAAACCATGAACCCTGTTGGGGCCGTCTAAACGCAAAAAATCCTGAAGAAAAAAGAGAAAATACTAAAATAATCACTTACATGTCAGGACTTGCATATTACCTTAGCCAACAAGGATTGAGATGACACAAAGTTATATTTAGGAACTGATATCCGTTCAACCATAGTAGAATAAATGATAAAAAGAGCAAAAGATAGGTTGCCAGGCAACGAAACATACGCCCACAGCAGCTAAATCGTCCGGGCAGTCAACAAGGGCTGTCGCATACTTTTACTTTTTTCGGTAATGAAACATTTGTAATACACTGAAAACTGATTAAGAGTAACAACTCATTGTGTAATTATCAGAAAATCATTAGAATTTGATTACTTTTTATAAAGTTTTACCCAACGCTAACAATTAGTATATACATGAAACATTTAATATCATGGATTTAGCTGTTCAGTTATCATCAAAATTCATTGAAAATCAAAATACTTGTTCATTTCAACACCTTAAACTCTGTGTATCAATCTGAAGTCAATCGGATGATAAGTTTGGCCTCTATAGCGTCACAAGATTTTTTGGAAGTTATCAAGGGAGATAACTCTGGCAGTAATTATTTGAAATCACCGAAAATCAATAGGCTTCTTTGACTCATGACCTTAAACACTGTGTGTAAATTTAAAGTCGATCGGATATTAACTTTGGCCTCCAGAGCTTCCACAGGATTTTTTGAAGTGATCAAGGGCAATAACTCTGGCAGTAATTATTGAAAATCACTGAAAATCAATTATGACTGTAAACACTATGTATAAATTTGAAGTCAATCGGATATTAAAGGGACTATCCCGATAAGAACAGAGTCTCAAAAATTAAAGTCCGAGTATTTATGAAATTTATGGACCAAAATATAGAGGCATGGTGTATTTAGTATATTTACTTGTCTCAAAATTTCAGCTGAAAATATTGAGTCGTTTGGACGTGAACGTTAACACTGCTTATCCGGACACGTAACCCTTTTAATATTTCAGGTCAATTTTTTCATTGGTGGACCTGATAATCGATTCCCGTTTCTTGAGAGGTCTAAACAGTGAATGACCCATGTTCTGTACTTGATAACAAAAGGTAAATTTCACCTACATATTATTTTTATAGAAAAAAGTCTGGTTTTATCCAGATACTGTATAGTACAACGGTCTCTATTTCCAGATGAAGACTGTAAGGTTAAAGTTATTTACAAGCGTATCACAAATATCGGGTTAGTTGGTCGGCCTTAGGTAATGGGTTTTAGGGGATTTTAACACCAAATTAAGCAGTTTTAGTCCCCCAAAAGTTATCGGGATTGGCCCTTTAACTTTGTCCTCTAGAGCATCGACAAGACTTTTTGAAGTGATCACGGGCCATAACTCTGGCAGTAATTGTTGGAAATCGCTGAAAATCAATAGGATTCTTCGTCTCATGACCTTAGACACTGTGTATAAATTTAAAGTCAATCGGATATTAAATTTGGCCTCTAGATCATCCACAAGATTTTTTGAAGTGATCAAGGGCCATAACTCTGGTAGTAATTATCGGAAATCGCTGAATATCAATAGGATTCTTCGTCTCATGACTTTAAACACTGTGTATAAATTTAAAGTCAAACAGATATTAACTTTGGCCTCTAGAGCGTATACAGGATTTTTTTAAGTGATCACGGGTCATAACTCTGGCACTAATTATCGGATATTGCTGAAAATCAATAGGCGTCTTCGTCTCATGACCTTAACACTGTGTATAAATTTGAAGTCAATCGGATATTAACTTTGGCCTCTAGAGTGTCCACAAGATTTTTTGAAGTGATCAAGGGCCATAACTATGGCACTAATTATCGGAAATTGCTGAAAATCAATAGGCTTCTTCGTCTTATGACCTTAAACACTGTGTATAAATTTAAAGTCAATCGGATATTAACTTTCGCTTTTACAGTGTCCACAAGATTTTTTGAAGTGATCAAGGGCCATAACTCTGGCACTGATTATCGGAAATCGCTGAAAATCAATAGGCTTCTTCGTCTTATGACCTTAAACACTGTGTATAAATTTAAAGTCAATCGGATATTAACTTTGGCCAAAATAAATAGATGACACATATTAATTAATCGCACATTTATTTTTTTCAAACGTATCGAGCAATCAAACTGTACACGAAGTGTCATCCAAAAGCGTTTTATAAAGAAAAATGCTAAAACCGACGAGAAAAATGAAAATGTACCCAAGTTAGGGAGACCCTAAAGGCAGACAAAAGGGCCCCCATGCTTGACAAAATTGCCCCTCTGGCCAAGGGAAAGGGCCCTTGTGTCCGAGTCAATCATTTCTATACACTTTTACTGTCGAATCCATTACTGAATGAGAATGCAGTCATTGTATTGGCATAAAAATCATCAATCAAGATGAACCTAAGTTATCTTGTCCCAAAGTATCAACCAATCAAATTGCTTATCTCTGCCTACCCTAAGCAGAAAATGCTCATCTTCGAACTCCATCAAGGCATACACACCAATTTTGAACCCTTTAACTCAATTAGAAGGAGAGTTATTGTGTTCCTAAGTCTCGGCAAATCAAATTGCTTATCGCTCTGCTTACCCTGAGCAGAAAATGCTCACTACCGATCTTAGTCAAGGCATTACTGTAATGAAACTATACACCAAGTTTCATCACTCTCACTTAATTAAAACTAAATTCTGAACTTGAGTCTGAGAATGCTTTGTGAACTCAGGGCTAGGCCTCTCATGATCCCAATCATTCACACCAAATTGTTACAAATCCACTAAAAACTGTATTCTATTATAGCTTCCACTACTTCCAGAACAAATGGTTGCAGAATGCTGATCATTGATATGATTTGTTCTCTCAGACTACAGCATCAAGCACTAAAATTACTTGTCATTGCATCCAGAGCACAAAACGCTCATTAATGAACTTATTGATGTAATGAAACCAGGGCTCGAAACGAAAGACGCGCGAAAGCACTCGCACACCTACCGCGCACCTAAAGTGGAACCCAGGTACATATTTTTAGACGCTCCTCGTACCGAAGGCTTGATTGATGATTTTCACGCCAATGCAATGACTGCATTCTCATTCAGTAGTAGATTCGACAGAAAACGATTGACTCGGACTTGGGGGCCCTTTCCCTTGACCAGACGGGCCCATTTGTCAGACGTGGGGCCATTCTGTCTGGGGGGCAGACAGTTAGGGCCCCCTAACTAGGATACATTTTCATTTTTCTCATTGCTTTTAGCATTTTTCTCCCGTTTTTATTTTTCAACTTCTTTAATTTTTTCGCGAGGAGGCTGGCGCCTCCAGCGCCTCAGCTATAAAACGCCTTTGTATACGAAGGATTAAGTCACTGAAAACATTGAGTCGACTCCTCTACGCACGCACGAAGAATGCATTATTTTTTGTAAAAGTAATAAATATATTGAACGGGTTGTGATAGTCAGGCCTATAAGTATAACAACCGTTTGACTGACGAAAAAAGATGTAAAATAATAACATAATATTACATATTTGGGCACTCTCCTAGAATATCTCAGGGTGCAGGTTTTTAGGAGAGCGATTTTCTGAATTTGTAATTTTAGGTGCAGCCTTTAGAGCTCACCATGATTTTATTCCATTCAACCCCTGTGAAACTATACAGACAGACGGATGAACATGTTTTAATATTTTGATCAAACTTCAAATAATGAAACACTGACCTGGAGGTGTGGCATACATCACTAAGAAATCTTTCCTGCATGGAAGCCTTGTGATGACTTCTTTATCGTAATAACCATCAATTTCATCATAATTTTCTTTTACCACAGAAATTTCGGTTCCTGGATCTAACTTATCTCCTCGACAAGCCTTAAAATGAAATTTTAAAAAAAAATGCCTGGAAAATAAGCTACAAATTGTATAAAACAATGCAAGGGAAGTCTTAAAGTATTTTGAGAATGTAGTCAAAATTTTGCTGACTGTCTAAAATCACTGCAAGCAAAAATTGGAACAAATGCTATAGGACGTTCACAACAGAAAGATTGTAATTGAGTGATAATGATTTTTATGATGCATATTTTTTCTTTTGTCAGTAAATTACAACACATTAATATCTGGGTATGGGTAACAATACATTAAGCAATTATCAGAAATCATAAGAATTGGCTTGGCTTCTAGTTCTGCCCAACACAAATGTTTTAGTGTTCAAAACATTTAATATCAATGGCACAAACTCTGGAAGTAATTATCGGAAATTGTTGAAAATGAAAGAATTAAAAAAGAAAAGTTTATTGCTACTTTTCGATGCTAATAATTACCTTCTTGTTCTATGAATTAATCATGTTCAAAAATATGTCCCAAAACATTTTATGACTAGAAATGAAGACCCTCAAATTATGTCTGTACTGTCTGTACCATAAACTAGCAAAAACTTTCAATTAAACTTACCTGCAGAAAGAATAACCTTGGTTTCCCCTCTAATCCCTTGCAATTTTCATCAGAAAAAACATCAAGTATATCAGCTGTACGAATATAACCATCTGTAGCATGTACTATATCTTCCTCTATTACTTTACTCTCATGCGTATCGTTATAACTTATTTTATCACCATGGGTACTCATAGCAAAGGCAAAACAATCAAAGTCTGTGTTACGACACATTTCTCGGCTGACTGTAATTAAAACAAATTACATATATATAATCATTTCTCTATAAAAATAATTTAAGATGCATTATGCAAAACCTAAATCTGTCTACTGCAGGGTTTTTTTTCTGGCTTTTAATGTTACATAAATTATTATTTAGACATTCATTAACATGGATGGCTCCGATTTCAAGTGGATTAGAACACTGTGATCATTGAAAGAGGCATTACACAAGGGGTAAACCTGCTTTGCAGGTCTTATGGGTGGCCTGAAATGTTATATATAGACTATTAATTAGACATTTTATTAACATGACATGACTAGAATATAATCAACTCTAGATGCCATCGGATGGCTCCGATTTTAGACAATCTATTTTTGAACTATGAACTATTATTAGTGTATTATAGCAATAACGGCCAGCTCTTTATCTAAATCTTAGATAATGTATCTTGACGTGCTTAAAGATAAAATAGATAATTGAGACATATTCAATAAGCTTATATTCATTATCTATTTATTTTTACTATAATTCTTACATAATGCATCTTCTAATGTATAGAGTTGATAACATTTTATTTCAATTTCTCTCTGTAGTCTGTACTAACCTCCTTGAAGCACTTTCATCGTATCAGATCCACTTAAGTTCGTGAAGACTCTAACATCAAACTTAAGTGACTTGAAACATTCCGCCAACATGTCTCTGTCTAGTTCAGCACCAGAGCGTTTACTGTGACCATGGAAAGATTCATTAACAACGACAACAGCTATACCCCTTCTGCTGTGTCTAAAATTATATTCTATTTCATTATCTCCAGCTTGATCAACTTCCATTTTTGATGTTTCATCTTTTCCCGTTCTGTAAGAAAAAAACCCAATAAAAATATCATTGCCAGGCATCCAAAAATATTCTCACCACCAGCTTTGTTTATTAAGGGCTGGGGGGAGCAACTGAGACTTATCATTACAATATCGCTGAGCTTCTCATCACAAAAGCAAAAATTTATAACATTTCAAAATCTCTTGTATTTAGAGTGTTTTGCAAGAAGGGTTTGATTAGTGGCAGGGGCAATCACTGTGTGGAAAACACACATATTATTTCAAACTTTAATATAATTTCTCATAACTAGCCAAACAAGTTTTAATGATAAGTTGCTAGGCGAAACATACGCCCACAGCAGCTAAATCGTCCGGGCAGTCAACAAGGGTTGTCGCATATTTTTATTTTTTCGATAATGAAACATTTGTAATACACTAAAATCTGATTAGAATTTGTTTGCTTTTTATAAAGTTTTGCCCCACGCTAACAATTGGTATACGAAACATTTAATATCATGGATTTAGCTGTTCAGTTGTCAAAATTCATTGAAAATCAAAATACTTGTTCGTTTCAACACCTTAAACTTTGTGTATCAATCTGAAATCAATTGATTTTTTGAAGTGATCAAGGGCCATAACTCTGGCAGTAATTATTGGAAATCTCTGAAAATCAATAGACGTCTTCGTCTCAGGACTGTAAACACTGTGTATAAATTTAAAGTCAATCGGATATTAACTTGGCCTCTAGAGCATCCACAAGATTTTTTGAAGTGATCAAGGGCCATAGTAATCATCAGAAATCGCTGAAAATCAATAGGCTTCTTCGTCTCATGACCTTAAACACTGTGTATAAATTTAAAGTCAATCGGATATTAACTTTGGCCGCTAGAGCGTCCACAAGATTTTTTGAAGTGATCAAGGGCCATAACTCTGGTAGTTATTATGGGAAATCGCTGAAAAACAATAGGCTTCTTCGTCTCCTGACTGTAAACACTGTGTATAAATTTAAAGTCTGGAAGAAAAGGGCGATCTTCTAGTTATCCCTGGTTTTTTGAGTTACTAGTTTCGTTCTAATTGAACTCTTCAGACTGGTTAGACTCCAAAGGCGGAGGTCTATTTATACTATTCCGAGAATTGGCGGGGTTGGCGGGGTCAGTTTACCTAGGGTTTGGTAAATTTTGGCAGGGTTGGCGGGGTCAATTTACCGGGGTTTGGTAAATTTTGGCGGGGTTGTTTATACAGGTGTTTGGTATAATTTGGCGGGGTTGGTATACCGGGGTTTGATATTTTGGTGGGGTTCATGAATATGCCAGGCACCGGGGTTCGGTGTTAATAGTCCCCGTAAATATAATTTACAGGGTTGAGTGTTAGGCGGGGTCGCCGAGGTCACTTGATTATATTGCCAGAATGTGGTCTTGTGGCGAGGTTCATGAGTATTCGAATACCGTAATTCGGTATTGAGGCTCAATTCAGGATTAACCTAAAGTAAGATTTAGGTAAGGTGCAGGGTAGACGTGTCTATACTTCTGCCGGGGTTTCGGGCAAAAAGCGGTGAACTAGTTTCGTTCGTATTGAACTCTTCAGACCGAGTAGATGGGAAAATAAGGCAGGCCCAGGGCGGGTGTGAGGCCCGGAGGCTATAGTAAGGTAAGGGAAGAAAGAAGAAAGAAAACGTGAGAGGTTAGATGGAATGGTTTATTAAACCGGAAATCAAGCTGGAATTAGTGAGATCAGTAAAAGAAAGTTGCCAAGTGAGAGTAGGATCACGTTCCATTTCAAGAGTGCCGGATGGCTGGTTCTCGATTCTGAAATGTTGGTCAAGGGACCTATCCCGGTTGTTCCAAATATCACTCCGGCTGGATTGGATAGTAGTCCATGTTTCCGCCTCCACTTGGCTGGGGGAGATGCTTGAGTCCCAGTTGCGGAAACATGGAAACGGAGCCCCTAGTGTAGTAAAGTGGCGGCCATTTTGCTGGCTGGTAGAGGCTGCTGAGGTCGGCGTAGCGGCACGTATAGTTTCAGTTGAAGAGCTAACCGCCGGGGTATTTCCATGGAGTTCGCCTATGGTGGCTGTGATGGCTTCTAGGAGTTGGTCAGGTGCTGCTGTGGCGCCCTTACAGTTGTGCTTTTTGATGTACTCCATTCTTCTGTAGAGTTTTCCGCAAGAGTCACAGTTAAACTTAGGTGCTGAGTGAGTCTCTCTAAGATGGCATAAAAGATGACACTTTTTTGAGAATACTTTGCCACACTGGTGACAGGCGTCCATCTTGAAAGGAGAGTTGCTATGACGTCGGGTGAGCTATTATGACGTAAAGTGGTGATGGCTATACATGGAATAATATAAAAGAACTGTGGCTCGGTGGCACCTAACGGAGGGTAGGGAGGCAAAACTGATCTAGAGTTGGGACACCCAGTGAGGGGGGTTGTAGAACAAAGAAAAATAGGTGGGGTGCCCAAGTTCAGATTTTGTCGTTGATACCGTGTGGTTGAAAAGTTTTTAATCTGATAATCCAATGTAATTCAATGGTGCGTCTGTAGGTTGTGGAAGTGTATAACTCAGGGTCTGAGCCCAGTTGTTTAATTATTTGGTAGTCAAGGTCTCGACTAGAATGTCTCGGTAAATTGAAGTGAGAGGCGACTGGGGTGTCTCTCTTGTGGGTAATATCAGCAAAGTGTTCTTTGAGCCTAACGCGGAACAATCTTTTCGTTTCACCTGTGTACTGCTTATGGCAGAGCCTACATGTGAGAAGGTAGATGACATTCTTACTGTGGCAAGTCCACTGGTCGTGGCATTTGTACGTTTTGCCGGTTTGAGTCGATCGGAAGGCAGTTTTGAGTTGGAGTGTATGGCAATATACACAGTTAGGTGAGTTACATATAGAGTCTAAATATGCAAAGCTTTTCCCACTAACTTGAGGTTTAAGTATGGGATTTTTGATAGTTGCTGAAGTTAATAGATCTTTTAGCGAGGGATTGCGTCTAAATGCGGTGAGGCAAGGTAAGGGGAATGCTTTGAGGCAGTCCTGGGAGCTATGGAGAATGTGCCAGTTGTCCTTAATGATTTTGCTGATATGTACCGAAGTGGGGTTGAAATTCGTAATAAACACTGGACGTTTCTGAGTGTTGGCAGTGGTTTTGTTTCTGAGGAGGTTTATCCTCTGGATTGAATCGGCTTTGTTTCTATTGGTTATAATAATATCTCTAGGGTAACCCCGTTGGAGATAGTAATATTCAAGTTTGTCAGCATGTTTGATATAATCAGAGTTATTTGTGCAGATACGTTTGATTCTTAGAAATTGCCTGTACGGTCCCTTGCGTTTGATGTGTGGCGGATGACAAGAGGTGTAGGATAGGTAAGAGTGTGTCTCTGTAGGTTTACAGTATAGGTCAAAGGAAAGTTTCTTAGTTTCACCGTTAAAGCTTACCATAGTGTCTAGGAAAGGCACTTTAAGAGTGGAGTATTCAGCTGTGAACTTGATAGTTTTGTGAAAGGTGTTCATTAATTGGAGGAAATCCATTAATTTAGAGTTTCCATGTGTCCAGATAAGAAAGATATCATCTATGTATCGGACGAAGACTAGAGGTTTTAGAGGTACTTTATCTAACATAATTTGTTCTAATTCGCTAAGGAACACGCAAGCAAAACTAGGGGCTACTTTCGTCCCCATGCTAGTACCGCCTATCTGGAGGTAATGTTTGTTATTAAAAACGAAGTTGTTTTTAGTCAGTACAAGTTTGAGGAGTGCGATTAAATAGGTGGGATCAATTCTCCACTTAGGTTTGTTTTTGAGGATGCTTTTACTTTAGCGACTGCTCGTAAGCCTTCATTTGTGGGGATGTTGGTGTAAAGAGAAGTGACGTCCATAGTGACAAGAATGACATCTGAATGTGGAGAGAGGTCGATGTCTTCCAATTTTTGGATAAAGTGGGTGGTGTCTCTTATATAACTAGGGTAAAGAGGGACGAAATGTTTGATATGTTCATCTATGAAACTACTGATGAATTCCGTGGGGGTTCCGTTCCCGCTGACAATGGGTCTGCCTGGGACTTTACCGGGTTCACTGGATTTGTGTATCTTGGGTAAGAGGTAGAAGCGACCTGGTCTGGGGTCGTCTACAATGAGGCCTTTAAGGAGTTTTTCCGTAATGTGTCCCGATTGGTACATTTTGGTTAGGAAAAGTGTGATTTCAGCATTGAATTCGAGGGCGGGGTCCTCATCTAGAGGCAGGTAAAAGGAAATGTTAGAAAGCTGTCTTTCGGCTTCAAGGATATAGTCGGATTTGTTGAGGATTACAACAGCTGAGCCCTTATCGGCTTTTTTAATGATAATATCGGGGTTTGTTTTAAGTTGGCCAATCGCTTCCCTTTCTAGTCTAGAGAGGTTATTTCTTTTGAATTTAATTGATTCCGTATTGAGTAATTGGTGTTTAATAACTCTAAAGAAAATCTCTAGATTGAGATTTGCTCCTGGGTTCGGTGTCCAGGTTCTCTTTGGCGCGAACTTTTGATCCAGTTTGGAAAGAAAGGTGGGAGGCGTGACGGGTGTCTTTGCAAAGTGATAGGTGATTCTCATTTTGCGAATTAGATTTCTAAGATCTAGAAGTATTTTGCTAAGATCAGTCCCAATGGGTGTGGGGCTGAAAGTAAGTCCTTTGTTTAGGACGGAGTGTTGTGGTTTAGTGAGCGCCACCTTAGATAAATTGACAACAAACGACTTAGTGTAAGTTTCAGAAGTTTTATGTAGACATGTGTTACTATTTTGGTTAAAATTAAGGTGTTTAGCAATTTCCTGAACCATGTGGTCGATCTTACTCTGGTTTAGATCGGTGATGGGAATTCTTCTTCTCGAGGAAAAACGTGATCGGTATCTTTTGTTGTTCTGGTTGAAACGTGAGGCTCGTACCGTGGGTTTACGGGGTTGGTTGAACATATGACCTTTGCCGAGGAAGTGTTTTCCTTGGAAGGGGTCATCCTTTTTGGATTCGAAATTCAGTCTATCGAATCTAGGTTGAAGTCTAGCTTTTCCCGTTGAAGTTTCTCTTTGGATCACGGCCGTAATGGCTTGTTCTGCTTCTTTGAGTTGACCTGGATCACAAAGGTTGAGTAGCTTGGATTTAGCTTCAAGCAGATCTTTGTTGATCAGTTGGCATGTGTGCTCCAAATGTTGTATGTGTATTTTGATCATCGTGAGGCAGTATTCCTGTGTGGCACGGGCTCTGAATTCTGAGACTTCTGTAAGGTAGATAGTATTGCCAGTGTATATTCTTGGTCTAAATGAAGTTGGAATTAGTTTGGCCGAATGGCATGATTCCAGAAAGTCGCCTTGTACTTGCAGACGGGCGAGTTTGCTTCGTAGATTCCTGACTAATTTGTAGGTAGGTAGAATGTTCTCTGGTAGATTAACTCCTTTGGCAATAGATGACTGGTCAGTTGTAGTGAAGTTGACTCGTCTCTTGGCCGATGGGACTTCTTCCATTAGAGTGGTAATGGATTCCGAGGTAAATAAGGAATCACAACTGCCCGCAGGGGTCATAAAGTTTGCCATAACTAGGATAGATGGCGAGATGAGTAAAAAAAAGTAGGAAGAAAAGGGCGATCTTCTAGTTATCCCTGGTTTTTTGAGTTACTAGTTTCGTTCTAATTGAACTCTTCAGACTGGTTAGACTCCAAAGGCGGAGGTCTATTTATACTATTCCGAGAATTGGCGGGGTTGGCGGGGTCAGTTTACCGGGGTTTGGTAAATTTTGGCAGGGTTGGCGGGGTCAATTTACCGAGGTTTGGTAAATTTTGGCGGGGTTGTTTATACAGGTGTTTGGTATAATTTGGCGGGGTTGGTATACCGGGGTTTGATATTTTGGCGGGATTCATGAATATGCCAGGCACCGGGGTTCGGTGTTAATAGTCCCCATAAATATAATTTACAGGGGTGAGTGTTAGGCGGGGTCGCCGAGGTCACTTGATTTACATTGGATTATCAGATTAAAAACTTTTCAACCACACGGTATCAACGACAAAATCTGAACTTGGGCACCCCACCTATTTTTCTTTGTTCTAAATTTAAAGTCTATCGGATATTAACTTTGGCCTCTAGAGCGTCCACAAGCAATTGTGGACGCCGGAACGCCGGACGGGGGCGACGACAATATACGACCACATTTCAATGTTGGCGTATGCAAATGGACAAAAAAATTGAATGGTACCCTACAGACTGAAGTATGTCACCTTGCATCCAAGGTGTCACCTTGCATGTGTAACATGAAACCCTGTCAATGAATAATACTGTCGCAATAGCACTAGTAACATCAATGCTTTACGATAAATACAATTTGAAATCTCTTACCCTTTGACAAATTCTTTCATCTGATTAAAGCAACTTGTAAATACAGAACCATCTGTGTCTATATTAAATAAAAGAACAAGCAGTCATTAATATCATTAAATGGGAGATTTTCTAAAAATTTATATGTTGCCAGGCAACAAAATGCACCTGCCGACCAGCTGCTTTATTTATGCAGTGGTATGTGTTGTAAATCAACGGAGCAACACCGGGTAATTCCATCTTAAAACATAGCTTGCCAAGTAAAGTACATGTAACACATTTATTTATGATCACAATAAAAGTTAGTCATTAACAAATGATAAATTCAAAGATACTTTATGGGAGATAAGATAACGAGTTGTCAGTAAGGCAATTTGCTAAAAATTTCAGTCAAATTGATCCACTATGAACTGAAAGTTGATTATGGTCTGGATAAGTTAATTAATGTCTAATTAATAGTTTTTATAACATTTTATGCCTAAAGAAAGACCATCACTAGGCAGATTTTGCTCTTGAATAATGTATGTTTAAGTCACTGTGTGAAATGAAATGAAATTGGGTTTAACTTTCTACTGTCTTTAAAAGTTCTGCACTGACTGGGATAGTAAACAGTGTTCTATGAGGGAAACTTTGCCCTCACTACTTACTGCCTACTCTTACATCAAATCCATGGGCTCTTTTATGTTCATGTCAATGTGTACACAGGACCTGTAGTTTTTGTCCCATCCAAAAGACTGCATTGTCCTTTGCCAGACCCTCAATCTAGCACCACTGGGGCAAACCACACTGAAAAATTCTGATGTACTTTCTCCGTCAAGGGAATCAAACACATATTTCTTTTATTGACTATATGCATGTACATAGACTCCCTTAATTTAAATCAAAATTAAAATCGTCCATTTCACAAGACAGCTGATTTGTTTGAGAACCTATTAGGTGTTCAAATTTCGAAACAGAACATTAAAAAGAAATGCAAATTCCTAATCTTTCGAAACAAACAAATTATAAGCTTGTCCTCCACTAAGCAAAAACAGTAGGCTACATCATGAACATGATCAAAATAATTCAATTTTGCCGAAATCAAAGAGGCTTGGCAACTTATTTATTCAATTTTAATTATTGCCTCATTTGTTTTGGGTTTCACTCCATTCACACATCACCTCTGGCTTGCGGCTGTGGTTTCGAGCCCTGGTGTGAGCGTATGTGGCATGGGGATAGGGGCGCCTTCTCAACCTAACCTCCGGTTTCCTCCCACTGCTAAAGACCCCTACGCGTAAGCAAATTATTGAAATAAAATTAAAAACCATGTGTTAGTCCAGAAATGACCTAGTTGTGTCGAGTGGACGTTAAACCCCATTTCTCTCGCTCTCTCTCCATTCACACAACTGATGATTGAATCATTCATTACAACACATTGCAGTCTTTTCTTTATTTTAGCTTGTCCTTGAATCAATTAATAATTAGAAAAGAAACCTCAATCATGATAATCATCTCTCGTACTATAAATGTTGTTATCAATAAGCCTAACCTAACCCACACCCAACCTAACCTTAGCTCTAATAATAGATATCTGTGGATTAATAAACCCTAACCCTAATAATAGATAGCTGTGGACTAATGAACCTGTAGACTAGTGCCGTGAGCATTCTGCCATTTCTCAACTTAAAGTACCGTAGCTAAGTCTATTACTCAATATCATCCAAAATCTTCAACTCTGAAAACACAAATTATTTGTCAATTTAAATCAACATTGATGCTGTGATCTTACCGGAAAAAGATGGGCTGCCGATATCCAATATTTAAGACAAAATAAACATTTTACCCTTGGTACACGAATCGTGTACCATAATGCGTGTCAGCCCCAGTTCTAGCAAGAGACTCAGGGAACAAGGCTATAGACACATCGCACCAAATCAAACGGTGTATGTAGACTGGAATAACCAGACGTTAGAAATTTGCATACGCTAGAAATTTGCATTCGATTGACACTGCTAGCTTATTTCGCGGAACATAACTGATTTGAAATTAGAGTAAAAACGGATCAGTTTATATACATTCATATTACAGTATTATATGCGTTGCGACCCACTTCTGTCATTTCTAGGTCCCAAATGTTAGCGATTTATAGCTCCTTTAACAACGGTTCTAGTACTACCGGCCCTGGTGTGATCACCTGACTAAATCTCAAAACAATCAACTTTTTCGTCAATAATTCATCAACTTATCAGATCTTACTTTTGTTTTATTCTTGAAAATGCACCTGCATTGTTTTTTTTTGTTGTTGTTTTTTTTTTTGCCAAACATCGCATATTGTTTTATTATGATGTCCTTAGTGTAGATGTTTCGATACAATAAAAATCGGGGAGGGGGATTGGTGGAGCCTGTCATTGAGTCGACTGGTTTTGAATCCCTGGTTGTACATGACAAGGGGTAAGCTCGCCTGTCCAACCTCGTGGGTTTTCTCCGGGTTCCTCCCACTGCTAAAGACCCAAACGCGCAAGTGAATTATTGAAATAAAATCAAAACCATGTGTTAGTCGCGAAATGACCTAGATTTCTCTCTCTACTCTCTCTATCTCACCACAATAAAAATATTAAAAATCTTATCTATCAGTATATAACGAACCTCCGTTACAGTTCCGTAGCCTATAATATAGCCTAATCTCAACATTTTTAGCTACTTTCTCGTAGCTTCTACATAATGTTAACATTCTATCTGACGGTACTTACCATCTGAGGTAGCCATGCTTCAAACTTCATCTAATAAAATATTTACTATTTTTAACGTTCACTTCCTGAAATCATCTTTCATTTCGGCTTTGTGACCTAGTGTCTATTTTTAGAATTTTTTTTTATTATTGTAGCTGCCGTCATCCAGTCGGGCGATGATATAAACCTAACCCGATGGCGATATCCCAAATTGTTCCCTGACTACGATTCTCAGTCTGGTGATTTTCTCTTGTATTATTGCAGGTGTTATTGATTATTTTGAATTAGGCATTAAGACACTAATATACAGAAATCTTTTCTTCTCTTGGTTTTAATAGGCCCAGAGCCTTATATATAGATAAGGCTCTGAATAGGCCTAGTATTTTGTCGCGAATTGACCTCTTGTAGAGGTACGAAATGATCCCGGAAATTGTTCAGGCACAACGAATTATCTAACAGCTCACTTCCTGTTTAGGACCTGATAAACAAGATCACACACATGATATACAAAGTTATTAACGAAACACAGAACACGTATTCATGAAAATCGTCATAATTCTTGAATAGAATAACTATTATATCAATCGAAAATCACAACAGTCAAACTTGGTTGACTGGTGTGTTTCAAATACCAACTTCTCTGAAGAAAGGAAGGCTTCGGTAATCATGTAAATTCAGTTTCTCACCTGTGATTCCAGTTTGAGTTAGGCCTATTTTAGTATTTATGCTATTAGTATTAGGCCAATTAATATGCTGTTAGGCCTATTATTCTGTTAGACCTATTAAATATTATTAACCTATTGATGTCAAATATGAGTCATTTTTGCTATGTGTACGATATTTTATTTATATCTACTCAATATTTTAGATATCTACATGAGATTTTCAAGAAGTACTTGTGGCCATGGATTAGTTATTGATGACAGTCATTCCTTACCATTTTTTTTGTCACAGATTTCTGGTCACCCAAGTTTTGTCGATGGATCGTGCAGGAGAACTCATCAATGCTAGTTCGTTTTGGAACTGTCTTTGAGCGGACGATGTCCGTGCTGACAGTTCCTATTCGGCTGCAATAATATGAAAATACAGTGAAAAATACCGCTCTTCACTACGTCTGTTCTCGGGCGGTTTTAAAACTCTAACCTTCTATTTTTCACCAGGATTTTTTATTTTCCGCCAAAAGGAATTATTTTTCACTATATTTGACACAAATTTTAAAAAATTCAACACCATTTTCAAGTAGAATTTAGCGATGAATTAAACATGCAGTTCTTGCATGTTCAAGTCTCGCAGTGGCTCATCAGTTCAAACATGTTTTGTCTATGTTTTTAATCACAGAATTCAACTTGGAAATAGTGTTCAACCATTATAAATGATTCCTTTGTTAAATAAAGTAGAATCAATATGAAAAATCATAGGTACGGATTCCAAAAGAGCCTTAGAACAGAGGTAGGGAAGAGCGGTATTTTCATATTGCAACTGTATAACTCTTAGTGGACATCATCCGCTCAAAGACAGTTTCCTAAAGGAACTACATCAGTGCCTGCATGGTGTTGTTTACATAGGTTCATCTTCAAATTACAATAATAGTTTGATTTAGAACTAGTCACAGTGGTCTCCACCATGAATGACTTAAACAGATAATCTCTTGTAAAAGTTTTCAAGAAGAATTACATTTATCAACTCCAGGCGTAGTCAGTGAAAAATGGGATTGTCTGCAAGTAGTGTACAGTGGACACTGTCAAATCCGACATCGTACGGGATCGTTACAATATGTCGGAAGTCACAGAGCGCGGAATACCCAGTTTTGTCAAAACCGGAAATATTGTAACTTTGAAAACCGGAAGTATTATTATAATAATGTTGCTTCGAACCACCAGAACGTTATTCCCTTTAAAAATGATAAACTTTTCTGTACATTCAAAATTTTGTAACATTAATTTTTATTTCATTCAACATGCATAGGCATTTTGAATAGGTCAAATCTGACGTTAATTTATCTTCTTCGTCGTCTTCAGTTGACCGCACGCTTGTGTTTGCTATCACGTGTTCATTGATAATCTGTCGTCCTATCCTATGTCAAGGTCGTCGTCACACGATTTGACGAGATCCGTAGGGTGAACAAACATTCAGCTGAAGTGAGCGGACATTACGTTCTCAGCGGCCGTTTTATGACCTTGACCCTCATCGGCGAAAGCTGCGTTCAATGGTAAAATACTACGGGGGGGGCGGGGGGGGGGGGGGGCGGAGTTGTTATACATTTCATCCACTCACATAAACGGCTAAACACTGTGTTTAGTTAACCGCAGCTATTGACGATGAGGGTGAAGGTTATAAACCGTAACGTGCGCTCATTTCAGCTCAACGTGGGCAAACACAGGCTACGTTATTCGAGTTCAATCGGCATGCGCAACAAATGTTTTTAACAGGTGCTAGGAATATTTGTGCGACCGAATTCGTGGGAAAATTCGTAGATATTCTTGAGTATTTGTCATAATTACTGTCTTACAAGAGATTATAAAATCATCAAGGTACCGGTAATCAACAAAGACCTACCTGATAGCGAGTTTTAATCTTACCGATAATTGATTGGTGATTGCTTGTTAATCTTTTGTGGCATCACACCCATCAAATTTTAATCTAAGGGACAATTGATTGGTAATTGCTTGACACCTACCGATTTTGTTTTTTATTTTTAGACTTAATACGTCCTTACATAAAAGTTAAAAAATGCAAAACAGTGATGACATAAAGGGTGGTAAAAAGATGAAAGATAAAATTGATTTTGTTATAAAACTACGTGATAGACAACCACGATTAGTGACAGAATGGAATAAAGTGTTCAGTAGTGATATTAAAGATGGCAGCATAGAGGTATTTTATGGTTCTGTGTGAACTGATGAAACAAATTTGTACACTTTTGTTCAGTTTATTTTTGCACTAAATATGTAATCTACTGTCTATCACAACCATTTATCAACCATCCATACTATAAATCTGAATCCTTCTTATACATTTTGGTTATAGGATTACCATAATCAGAGTAGTTTTGTACATCGCAATGCCCTCATACTATAAATTTTATTTTTGGCAAAGCTAAAATTTTAACATTTTGATACCGTACTACGTATATGTACACACTTAGAGCTTTATCTCCTTTATGGCTAGACTATTATTTTCGTATTTTATAATTTATAGTTTAGTTTCAATGAATTTTATGTACTTAAGCTGTCGAACAACAATCACATAAGTTATTTCAGAAATAATGATGTTTTATAAATATAGATTATCATGTGTCAGGACAGTATTTCTCAGGTTTTACAGCTGTTGTTATATAGATATATTGGATCTATATATTTTACAGGTTTCTCATGGTGATATATTTAGAGATGCTCCTTCTGCTGATGCAATAGTAAGTTTATGTAGCCTAGCCATTAAAACTGAATCTATGATAATTATTAGTGGTTACAAATATCCTAAAATTCCTAATTTTTTGTATTTCAAGCTTTTGGCTCCTATCCAGATGTCCAAATTTCCTTGCACAGATGACACAATGATGTTTTAGCACCAATCAGTTATTTGAGATTGCTACTATTTATTTAAGGGAAATTATTACTTGCTTGTATAATATGCACACTGATATTAACAGTGATTTTAACTGAATATCAGCTATGATAATGTATTATCATTATATACATGTATATTGTGACTGTTTTAGGTCTCCCCAGCAAATAGTTTTGGTTTTATGGACGGTGGTATAGATATGGCATATAGTCTTCATTTTGGATGGCAAATGTAAGTATGGAAATGAAGTACTTTTAGTATGTGATATACTGCTGTCGAACATAACATGATTATCGACCAGAACTGCATTTTGCTTAGTAAATAGTTATATTCAAAAGATTAAATTAGGAAACATAGGTACCTTTTCTTGGTTTCCTTTTGATAAAAGTAGTACAAAAAAAATACACAAACTGAAATGTGAGAAATTTCCTTGTGAAATCACCTCTGTTATGTCTTACTTTGTAATTAGCATGTTACCTTGCAGAATATACCTGACTTACAAATTTATTAAAAAATCTTTTCAATGTTTGATTTATGATTTTGCAAAATTTTAAGGCAACATCGACTTCAAAAGAATATTAGAGAGAAATATGATGGAGAACTTTTAGTGGTAAGTATGCTAATATTATCTAATAGACAACACAGCATTATTTCCCAGTGACATAAAACAGTATACTAAATATAGCACCAACAATCATAAATGGTAAAGTGCTTTAACAATCAAACAATTGCAATGTAACAAATAAAAATGAGAAGGGGTCTGAGTGACTACTGCAACTAAAATCACTGTAGCAAATTGATGGATTGGCAGATGTACTAGTAACACATCTGATGTATTGATGTAGCAGTGTAGATTTGTCAAACAAACAACTGCAAGGAGTATAATCTTTGATGGGATTTGGATATTCGGAATAAATAATATGAATATTTATGATAATAGGACGTGTGGGGGAGGGAGGGGTTAAATTCTTTGACATGCTTTAAGTTATCTTTAGTGAACCGTATGAGGTGTTTAATATTTGAGGTCAACTTAGATATTATGATTATTTACTTTATCTTAATTTATATATAATTTCAGGTACATGTATGTACATTTCAATAGATCAGTAGTCAGTATATTGAGCTCCGATCATAATCCTTCAATTTCAGGTACATTTCAATAAAGCAGCCATCTGTCTTCTGCCCTCAATAGATCGATCAGATGTCTGTCTACTGAGTTTTCAGTACATTTCAATACAGGAGTAGTCGCCTATGATGCTCAATAGATCAGTTGTCAGTCTATGAGTTTTGATCATAATTCGTCTTTTTCAAATACAATGCAATACAGCAGTATTCAGTCTACTAAACTTAGATCAATCATTATCGTATCTCATCATATGTGTGAGCGATCATGCTCTCTGCATTACAACAATAATCAGTCTCATTAAGAGTGTAAGCGATCTGGCTCACTGCCAAATCAATCAGACACTTGAAATAATTTCAGATAGTCTGTATAATAGTTTGTATTCGTTTCAAACTTGTCATGGTATTTGTATCGTAAATTCAAATACAGTCTTTTTGTGTTTGATTGTGGTAAAATTGTGATTGACGATTGTTTCAATGAAAGTATTATTTAAGTTAAAATGAATTTAATGCAGATGTATGTAATCCATAATCCCCTGGTGTTTAATTTTAGAATAATTATATTTGATAGGGTCAGGCAGCAATAATTCCCACATTTGATGGGGGTGCTAAAGAGGACTCGATGAATTGGTCAACTTGGAATGAAGGAAAACCAATCAAGTACCTGATATCAGCACCAACAATGAGAGTACCATTGTTTGTAGATGATAGTGTTAATTCTTATTTAGCTTTCCGTGCCGTCATATTGGCAGGTAAGAAGATCATTAAAATACTGCAGAGATTAAAATTGTAGTCCTTTTGTATAAGAATCTCAATAACAAAAATCATGGGCGCTTTTAATAAAACTATACTCTGTTAAACATGCCAAAGATAAAGTGACAATTGATTGAAAAGGTGGATTTCAGGCTACATCTGCATAAGAAAATTATTCAACCAACCGTGATAGCTGAAATATATTCATTGCGTTTAATTACCTCACGATTCTACTCACTCAACCTCAAGTGTTGGGACTGACAGAAATGTGACATGATTTAATTCTGCTTCACTCAATTGCTATTCTGTCTATTCGGAATGTTCTGGACCACCATCAAGCACCCCTTAAAACATGTTTCAATATAAAATATGGTATGTATTTTTAAACAATCACATTTCATGTGATATAAGCAACAGTTTTTAACATATTGGCTTCTAAACGGGATAGAGGCTACAGTTTTTAACAGATTCGTTTCAAATTTGGTGTAAAGCATCATGGTCATGAGAGGACATTCTGCTGGGTTCTGTTTCAGAGTTATCCCCCTTTGTCAAAAACCTTGGGGATGCTCGATTCACAGTCCAGAACGTCCCGAATTGACAGAATTACAATCGAGTGACACGGAATTCAGTCCTGTCACAGTTCTGCCAGTCACGACAGCTGAGGTGGAGTGAGTAGAATCGTGACGTATTCCTAGGTAAAAAATATGTTTCAACTGTCATGATTGGTTGAGATATTTTTTATACAGTCGACGCATGCGTTGTACTCCGAAATTCTCCTTTTCACTCGATTGACACCAGTTTTGGAATTTAATTCCGGAACTGTGAATCGAGCATCCCCTATGTGAACTTGTTAGAGGCTACATTGTTTGACAGATTCTTTTCAAATGTGGTGTGAAGCATTGTGGTCATGAAAGGACAAAAAGGGGTGATATCTCTCAGTTTACATTCAAATTGATGAACTCAATTTGATGGAATTGATAAAGACTTGGAGAGATTAATTATTACACATAAGAAAGATTCCTGTCAAATTTTGGATTGTAAATTTTGAGTTACCTTCCCATTCACATTTTCATGTGGACATATTTTGTTTTCGCCCTGGAAGTCCCTCCACAATTTGTTTGTGTACGCTCTACGGTTGACAATTTTTATCTGATTTTGACAAAATTTAAAATGTATGTTTATATCCAAAAGAACTTGTTTCCTTTCAGTATTCACTCATATCAGATCGTAACTTCCTGTATTATGGCCCCTGATTGTATGATTGATCATATGTTTAGCTTGTGGATCCTCTAGTGTTTAAAATTTTTATATTATATCACTGTTGCATCGTAATTACAGTTGATTTCGAATGTTGTGAAAATCAGACTCAAACTTTCTGTCAAAATGGCAGCGAACCCTCTACAGGTCACAATTTTTGTCCGATGTTGATGTAACTTAAAATGTATCCCAAAGATCTCGGTTCCTATTGATATTGATGCATGTCAGACCGTAACATCCAGGATTATGGTCCTGTATCGCTTTTTTAGCTTGTTTTCTGTCCATCTCTATCGATGTAGGCGTATCTTGCTTGGCAACTTCTTGTTACTTTTAAAGTTTGTGAACTTGATACTGGACTAAGTCTTTGATGTAAGAGATTGCGCTTTCTATTTTCAGTAAAAAAGTTTAATACTGGAAATCCAACAGATCCCATTAAATCAGTTCTGTGTCCGGGCTTAGGAACAGCAGTAGGAAGAATGCCATTTGATAGATGTGCTTTTCAGGTAGTGACATATTGCTTCTTAAATTAATGTCAGGTAGGCTCAAATTACATTATTCACAGACTGAAAATATAAATCCTACTTTTACCCTTTACGATGGCCACAAAATGTTATATTCCTGAAACAATGGTTAATGAACATTATGAACGCATTATAGAGCAAACAAAACTGTTGATGCTACTAGTATGTCTGTTATACATCATTCATGTATGTTTACTTTCTGATCCTTCTGCCTCAAAATCTTGAATATTCTCAAAAGTTTGGGAGAAAATGTCAATTTAAACCACCTCCATCCTAGGCCTAAAATTTCACAAAACAAATATGGATTCAATAGATGAATTGCATTTGTGTATCATGGGAAACAATTGCTTGTCTTAGTCCACCATAGTCTACCGTGTAGAAATGTTTAATTATAATGCTTGTACTTATGCCATTGCATCAGGAATCGGCTTCTTTAACTAATGTAACAGCTGCTCATATTGTTTGTTTATTTTCTTATTGTAGATGAAGAATGCTTTTGATACATTTTTACTTGATAAATGTCCTCGAAGAATAAACCCAACAAGATTAGAACACATGTCTTTTGATACAGAAGTTATGCAGAGAGTAAGTATTAGTTTAAATTGATTTCTACCTGTCGTGGAATTTTGAGGTCACTCGAAAAATAAGTTGTTTTATTTTGTAAGAATCCTTGTCATGGAAATATAGCTATAATTTATATGGATGCATGTATTTTAATGTATATAGTGTGAAATATAGCTTTAATTTATATGGATGCATGTATTTTAAAGTATTTAAATATGTTGTAGTATCATGTAAAGTGTGAAATATAGCTTTAATGTATATAGATGCATGTATTTTAAAGTATTTAAATATGTTGCAGTATCATGTAAAGTGTGAAGATGATGATGATGATGAGGAAGAAGATGATGATGATTGTGGTGATTGTAAAGAAATCATTGATAATGATAGCGAAGATAACTCTGATACAGCTTCAAGTAATTTACCTGTTTGAATTGAATGGACAATGTCTTTTAATTAGTTGTTATCAGGGAGTTTACATTTTTATGTACTGAAATTCATTGTCGTCACCCTTGCGTATCAATTTGCAGTTATGTTTTGGTTGTCTAACATTTTAAGAGGAAGAAATCCCAGAATTACTTACCTTTATTAGGCCAAAAAAAAAAAATGTTATGTTTCCGGTAACCCGACCGACCCATTACAAAACCTGCCGACTCAAATTTTTTTTAGTGTCAAGAGAAATAAAAAAAAATTTTGTTCACCAAGCGACCGTTCAGAATACTCTAAACCTACCGGATTCGTGAAAATATATATATTATTTGTTGCTATAAATGAATATTAATGTCATCGTTCTTTGAATCGGCATTTACCGATCGGAATAAGCGGGTACAGCGAACGTTTATTAAGATCTGCCATACTTTTGACGCGAGATTGCTAACTGACGTGCAAAACGAGTCTATAGGTTTCGTATAGATAATGCACATTCCGAAAAGCTATGAAGCTCACAACTTTTGTTCTAATTATTAACGGACAAAAACAAGTGAACCTATATTTCAAACAGGTGGATAGGATCTGTTCAATTGGTATTTAAAAGAAAACAAATAAATTTATTACGGACCGATTTCGTGCAACGGAAATAAGTTTTCAGCGCGAGTTATTTCCCATGAACAAAATGGCCTCCCTACGCTATTGTTTTTATCATCATTTAACGATTAAAAGTTCTTTTGCCATCAAAGATAATATTTAAATCGTAATCGAGTCTCTGATACATTTTAAACAATTATCCATGAATACCACAAATCTATTCGTACTTTATGTTCACGGCGCCGACTCAACCCAACATAAAATTGAAGATTTTCGCACAGAATATTATACGGCATACGACGGACAGTTTTGATTACATTTTTGACGTCGATCTCAGATTTTAAAATTCCATGAATTTGGATCTAATTGGAATATTTTGATGAAATAAAAAAATTGAGTAGACTTTTATGTATGTTTTCAAAAAATATT
The DNA here is from genome assembly GCA_963678685.1 of Patella ulyssiponensis. Classification (NCBI taxonomy): domain Eukaryota; kingdom Metazoa; phylum Mollusca; class Gastropoda; family Patellidae; genus Patella; species Patella ulyssiponensis. The sequence continues at coordinate 78,815,140 of OY783226.1, read as the reverse complement.
TTTAAAAAAATTGTTTCTGTCATTTGAAACTTTGACCTGAACCCCCGGTGGTAGGATAGATAGAACTCAATGACCATTGAATACCGCTCGGGTTATTCAATGGTTCAAAAAAAAAAAAAAAAAAAAAAAAAAAACCCTACCTACCGACCCTACCCTATTTTCCATCCGTTACAGGAAACAGAACTCTTTTTTTTTTTGGCCTTACAAAACCTTATCAGCACCCTAGAGGTCACATTTATGATCCAAACTTGTTTTTTAAAAAAAAATTAATTATGAGTTGTTAGGTCGTAACTGCTTGGATGGAGTAGTTGCTGGTTCAATTATGTTTCCCTGTCTGATAAACTTTAGTTAAATAAGGCTTGGTTTAGCAGATTTAGAATAATAGAGTTAATTGCAAGTTAATAACGTTTGTGTGGAGTTTATAAATTTATAAATGTTAAGTTACCCCTTTAACTAAGTCTTCCATTGTGAATATTTCCACTAAAATAAGGTTGTGTTGGTATCAGAAAACATGGTATTGAGTGATCATAAAAAATATTTTAGAAAACAAAGGACCATGTGCATATAGAATATATAATTTACTTTTAGGTGTTCATTTTAAAGTCTATACTTGCTGGTTTTGATATACCACTGTCTCAGGTTATCTGTATATTTATTTCTTTATCAACCACATCTATTTTTATTCTATATTATATTTGTATACATAGTTAAGAATATTTAATTAAACGTCCCATTTTCAGTTTGTTTGCATTAAGAATTTTAGAATGTTACGGCCAGTATGTTCTGGTTGGTTGTTAAATCATTTGTTAGTTTATTTAAATATTAAGATAGGTCAAATTTTAATATTTATTGGGTCCCTCCATAAGTCTCACATTTTTCTGATTTGATTACAAGAAACTGAATCAAATAATGAATCTTTTTAGGTAAGCCGGCAGTGAGCATTGTAAATGCGATTTTTAGTGACTCACAGTGACAGACAATAGGTAGTGTTACATAAATAATGCTTGTTAATATGAGTTTGATAACAGACAAAAGCAAGTTGTATTTGAATTGGGAATGATTTTTTGTGCCATTGAATCAAAAATGTGACTTAACAAATCAAAATTGTTGTAAATAGAATTGTGTAGGAGCAGGCTTTAAGATTGTTAATTGGACTTACTGTGAACCACTTTGCATAATCCTGTGACTATGTGATATTTTAAAAAAATGTTCATATTTTTTGCAATAATCCCTCATTTACTATCTTTTATTTCTTCAACATTTAAAAGTTGACTTAAGAATAAAATACACAACAGTTTTATGGTGCATTCTTTTACTCTATTTGAAGCTTTCTTGGTGGTGCACTGTTTTTCTCTAGAATGACATTGTATGAAAGTTGAAGTTCACTTGGGTACCTTTACATTTTAAATCTATTTTAAACATTTGTATAGGATAGAATTAGATGCCATATTGCCTTGTTATTTTTTTAATTTATTTATTTATACAAGAAATATTTATTAGAATGTCTCTTTTCTATTTCAATGGATTTTATCTTTTATACCATTTTTATGAAATAAATGAAACAAGTTTAACTTGCTCTTACTTCTTAGTAAACTTAATGTTTGTTCTTAGTTTCAAAGGCAATGTTGAATATTGGTATCGGCCCCCTAGGAATGTAGCCCACCAACTTCATCAATCCTGTTGGTAGGATGTTAAGCCTCATTTCCATCATTTATTATTTGCTTACATCAAGTTTGAACATTCTAACTCATTTAGAAGCAGAGTTATGGTGTTCCAAAAAGTGTAAAGTGTGACACCCAAATGACTAGACAGTTCTTGCCGGGTCCTCCACCTTGCACCATTGACAAGAAGAAACCACACTGGAAAATCACCCGGGACTTTCTCTATCAACACTGGAAGCAAACCCAAGACATCTTGGTTAGCTGGCCACGCCTTACTCACTGGCTCCCTTAAACAAAATTAAAATCTACACAACCTGTTTTAATGTGGTCATCAATGACTTCAATTTTTTTCTAATCACTGACCAATGATATTTTTCCAATAACCAGCAAAAAAAGAAAGAAAGAAATGAATTCATTCATTTTAAAAATTTCAACTTTTAATGTAAAAATCAAATATTCTAAGACATAATTTAAACAAAAACCAAATAAAATATTATAATCATTAAAGCTGTTGATGAGAATAGAATTTCAAAAAACGTTAAACTTACATCAGTACCTGGTACTACAAAACGAATAAACACATACACAATTTATTTAATACAATAATACAATCGACAACATGGAAAAATTGAATCAAGCGTGGTTTTCAGAGGGCTGGTACTTATACTTAAATTATACATTAACAAATCATGTTCATTAACAAATCATGTTTATTAACAAATTATTTAATTCAAACTGGTGTGATATATAGTACCAAAGGATATTATTATAAAGCTGGTTGGGGTCAGACCTATAGCCAGAGTCTGGATCTAAGAAAGAGAGGGGAACCCTTCATTTACACTGGTTCTGATTATTACCGCTATATTGATGGTTAGCAAGATACCCAGATTCGTGCTGGGCACGATTTCACCTAGTGTGCCCTCTGTCATTCGCCCAAATTAAACATGTTTGATATATTAGGCCATATGAAAATAAAATTCCCCTTTGACAAAGCATTCGCCCAATTGTAGAATTAATTAGCCAATCATCACTCGCATCTAGAAGTCATGTGATTGTTTGAAGACATGATTGTGCCTTGTTTAATCATGTGACATGAAAAGTGATGCCATTGACCGGAGAATTGGGCGAAGGATTTGCCTAGTATTCCCACACATTTGGCCAGATCTTGTTTGGTTGCTATTCGGTCGTATCATTTAATTAGTTTGATACCCCATATGTAGGGGTGGCGAGTGGCGACTAAGAGTGATGGGGCAAACAAAAATACATACATAGATACTTATTTAAATAATTAAAAATTTATATTTGCTTTGGATTTATTCATCAAGCACTCTGTGTTTAGCTTATGCACACTATTTGGATTATAACATATACTTATTTATATAGATACTAAACAAAATATTCTTTAGATTAAATTTATTAAAATATAATGTACAAAATTGGTATCATCATAGACATCTTATGTACAAGAAAGGAAACAATAATGACAATTACTTTGAAGACTTGTCTGTTTAATTATCAAATCACTACTGTAAGTGTAAAACTGGAAATCAATGCAATCAACAACATAATGATATTCCTCTCATTTTGTTCTGAATTAAAGCACAGAGTAGTTATCTGGTAAATAGTGACTAGATACATGCTAAAATTACATGAAGCCACTTTTTATAATATAAGACAGAGGATAAGAGCAGTTGCATAAATATTGATTCCCTTCATATTGCATTAATTTCATGAAACATTAATTTTTCATACAGTAATCATAATTGGTTGTATAAAATTATAATTCCACACTTCTCACTTATAATATTATTGCTATTACAGTACTATAATATTGCCATTTTATGTTATGACAATCAATTTGTGACCCACTGGGATTTCTTTAATACTACAATATGCAGATCGGCTGTGGGTAATCCATAATGTTTGTGACCTTATCTGTAGAATTTATATTTCTATATCAAGAAACCAACAGAAACAAACATTAGCTACCAAACCAGAACATCAACTAGATAACTATCCTATAATTCAATACAGCAATGTATGCTCTTAATAAACAGATTTGTATTCTTATATAACAACATATCCAGTATCACTTTCTAACATATAAATACATCATTTATGGTTTTCTGCCAACAGATTTACAAATAAGTCCATCATGTATTCACATACAATGCAAGACAAAACTCTTGTGATTTATGCCCCAAGTAACTTTTTCTATGGTTGGAAGTATACACAATACTTTCTTGGTCAATAATAAGTACTCGATGTGCAATTAACATCAAAAGCACAGCAAAAGTTGCAGTTTGTAAGAGACAGTACCATCAAGGGGAATAATAATATAGTGTGCCGCAGATACTGGTAACCATGAAAATAAGACAAATGAAGCACCATAAGAACACCAGCACCACATACATGAGCAACAGTAACAACTGTTTTACAGACAACAACATATCCACCTGACATGTAATTATTAGAAGTTATAAAAAGTATTTATCTTGTATAAATATTGAGGTAGACCTATATGTCGTTAGTAGATTAGTAATAAAAGTATAAACAGGTAGGGTATGCTTATCTTATAGTTATTGAAAAAACTGATTATACTTCATCATGGGTATACCAGTTACTGTGTCATGCTAAACCTGGCAAAATATACAAACTATGGCATCTCTTTGTATTTATGGACACTATATTTCATATTTTGAATCAATGGTACTATATTTCATTTTTAGAATCAACGATAATCTTTGATTTTCAGAAGCAATGAGAATATATTTCATTGTTAGAATGATTGATGATACTATTATTTATTTTTAGAATCATTTATAGTACAATATTGCATTTTATCTGTAATGGTAGTAGAAATGGACCCACGTGAAAACTAGTGCAAAGAATATGATTTTAGTTCTCTTTTTCAACATATCTGTTTGAATAATTAAAATTGCCCTGATACAGACAAAAAGCTGATGTATACAATGAAATAAAATCAAATTATTGAAAGAAACATTAATTGTAAGTACAGCAGAGCAATATTGCACACAACTAACAAAAAATAAACAAAAGATTGAAAAAAAAAAGAATTTGTAAATAAAATTTGAAAAAAATATAATTCCGATACAAAATCTTAACATAAATTGATAAAGAACTTTTTACAAACAACTATCAAGATAGAGCTAGATAGATAGTAAACTTAAACATAACTAAAATGAAAATAGCCATTTGAATTACCTTCTTATAAATACAAATAGCCAAAAGTTGATTAAATGTGTTGTTACTGATTAAAAATTACATATTGTGAGTTTTGCAGGATAAATTGTAGCAAATCTTAATGCAAAAGAATCTAAATATTTCATTAATATTAATTAAGCAAAGTAATTAGTAACTTAAATAAAATATTTGGTTGGCCTTCTCACAAGCTCTTTATCTTAGCTTTTTATTTATGGAACTTAAAAATAAAACTGATGAGCGGATGTTTATGTTATCATCATCTGCAAGAACTAATTTCTAAAACTAGAATGGGTTTGGTCTTATTACCTTCATATTTAATAAATTGTGTTTTTTACATTGATTCACCTTACTTAATAATCATATTTGATTAAATTATACCATAAATTTATCATTATGAATTAAACAGTAGTACAAAATACAACAGATATATAATAACACTAATACAAAAATATTTAAATTAAGGATTATACACTGTAAGTAAGAAGCACGCTGTAAGTAAGAAGTAGATCCTGTAAGTATGAAACGTATTATATGTAAAGTAAAATGCAGATTCTGTAAGAAGTTGAGACATATTATAAGTATAATCTTATTATTATGCGTAAACATTTTAATGTTGAACACAATTCACTTGGCATGAAACAATAACACTAAATGTACAACATTTATGGCAATACATACACAAAAATATACAATTTTTAAAAATAAAAGAACTCAATTAGGTATCAACTTCTTACAATATAATAATGACAAGAAAATAACAAATTAAAATCCATGTACATGTGTATACAATATACTCCACATATTAAACAATACAATCAATACCATATAAATATTTAACAAACTGATGAATTTTATCAACTGAGATAAAATCACAAGAATCAAACAGGCTTGACAATCATTTACCCTACACTTGCTGATAAACAAATTCTTTCTATGGCAACCAAACAATTCTAATTATTCATCTAAACTACTTCTTTTAAAACCAACCTGACTTAACAAAAACAGTTTTGTTATAATAAAGAATGTCATTTTAACTGATGTTTTTAACTTTTGAAATAAACGTCATTTGCACACTAAGAACGTTGTGCACTACTAACTTATGACCAAACACCTAACAAGCACGGGTGCCACAGTTAGACACATCCGGCATCTGAACACCTTTCTGCAAGAAACACCAATTTATTGTTTAGCGAATACAAATCACTGACATGGCAGAGCACTTAACATTTTATAGAGATAAAGTCTTACACAACGTGAAAGTCTAACAGTGATTTCTGACAGAAATAATGAAATTTTCTAAATTATGTTTTATGCCACTTGGTATATTTCAACAGTGATGATTTTTCACTAAGAGTAATCTGACATCCATAGAATTGATATGCTAAAACTTTTCTGCTTTTCATAGATATAAAAGAAATAACTAACTACATACATTACTTTTGTCTGAAATATGTCAGCTAAAAGCTTTAGACAATAACTGAAAGAATCCAAAATTGGTATATTTGTAATACAAATTTCTTTTTGTTATTTCAGGTTGGTTTTAAATTTCTATTAATAAATAATGTCATCACGTCATAACCCTCTTCCAAACATTCATTATGTGATTAAATAAATTAATGATCCACATCAAACCATGATATTTTTATTACTAATAATATAAATAGTTGAGAATTATTTTATCCAGTTTTAATAAAAAAAAAAGGGGGTTTAGTGTAAGTTAACAATTTGCTTGGAGAGCATTTGTCTAGAGGAAATTAGAAAACCAATGTCTACTGACATTATAAGTAGATGTTTTTAAATGTATTCCAATCAAACCAAGATTTTGTTTCACTAATTTCATTGACATTGCAGAGCTTTTGCTCTAACTTCTCTCTGTCTTATTCTTTAATAGTGACCAAAGAACAGACAATTTCAATTTAAAGTGACATAACCAGTTTTTTTGTGGCCAGGCTTACAACACTTCCCAGATTAGTTTACTCACAACTGTTACAATTACATTTTTGCATTCTCTTTCAAGTAAACCATCTGGGACACCTTTACAAAATATTGCCACCCTTCCTGTGACCATCCCACACCACCACTGGTGATAATGTCAATAAGAATATTATATTAAGTGAAACTGAATACTTTTAAACAGGACTATAAAAATAAAATGATTCTTGTAAAATGATTGTCTATACATATAAGTGCTATACTTTTAAGCAGTAGATGAATCACCATTATCTGGTACTAGTTGAGCTATTGGTATGAAATTAGACTTTTCAAGACTGGTTAATGAATCTAAAACATCTTCAGGCATGTGATCAAAGACCATTTTATGACTGATAATAATTTCGTTGAAGTCATCAGGATGAGCCCACACTGCTGAAAATGTAGGTTTCCCACAACACCCACTGAAAAATAACATCAACGAATGAAAAATATTAGTCATTTCTTAACAAAGTTCTTTACCTTTTTCTAAACTGTCAGGCTAATAGACCGGTAAAAAATATTAGATACAGGTACTACGAAATCGCAACAATATTGTTATTGCTTAAATTGGTTTAAGTAACGTTTATTTACAATAGATCAGTAATATATTCAGCTTAAATTGTAAGAATGTTTAAAATTCAAATGCATATTAAAGATACATTATGGGAGATTTTTACAAAGAGTTGGCCATTCTTACTATAACAGTTCAAAAATAGATGATGAAAGAAGAATATATTGAAAATTTCAGTCAAATTACTTTATTCTGAACATAGTTATTACCACTGTAATTTTGACTTGAAATGGGAGTTAATTGTATGTTCACCTTTTACGGGAATGGACGATAGTTTGATTGATAGGCGTTAACTCCACCTACATAATCTCGATTATCAAGTAATGTTTTCAGTGGCTGTCGTGTCGTTAGCTTATTCGGTTTGAGATGGGGTTGCAATTCAATTTGTATTACATTTACTTTTTACTACAAATTAAAAATAAGACTTTTGATATATAGATAAGAAGAGAAAGTCTGTAATAGGATTTTAAAGTTTGAAAGGAATGGACCAAATCAATGAAGAAGCATTAATTATACATAATTATAGCCGACTTCTTGTTATCTTGTGTGCACTCATTTACTGTAACTGGTAGGCCTACGTGACTCTCGAAGCAGACTAGGAAACAGTGATCCTATGGGGCTGCAATTCAATTGGGGTGATGTTAGATGCGATGTTTATCAATTTCAATAATTTTACCCTAAACGAATAAACGCAAGTGACAAAAGAGCGTATAATACCGACATACAAACTCCCAATTTAACCAACAACTAAACATAATATCAAGGCCGTATTGATATTATTGAGACAGAAGACCTGTCTGTCTGTTTTAGTCATCACACAGTCTCCAGGAATTGTATAATTCATCATTATCTGTGTTTGGTTTATGCACTTTAATAGTTTAGTTGTCATTTGTTCAGGCCTCGGCCTCACTCAACAGTGGCCTCGCTTCGTACGATCTATCATTTAGCCTCGATCTAAAACGTAACGGTTAATCTCCGCTCACGACGCCATTATAATTAAATCAGTCAATGAAATCCTGTTTAAATCCAAGCCGAATCCAAGCCATTAGTGGGTCTACAGAGCTGATTTTTTGCTTGTTGTGTAAATAAAGATCTAATTTATAATTTCTATGACATCTGAAGCCTAAATAAAGACTTGCAATAATCAGAATTAGCTCTTGCAAAATATATGAATAACAGCTGACCACTGACAATAAATTTTAGTCTGCTTTGAAAAATTTCTCTTGAACTCAAATTCATATTTACATGTTTGAAAGTTATTGAATATAAATTACACACTGGACCCTTTGTTCTGACTCGGGTGTTCAAGTTACTGATCAACCTGTATTGTGTTGTTTTAGCACGTACACAGGTGATCATTTGAGGAAAAGTGGGTGTTCATATAACACCCCAACATATAAATGAACACCCCAACATACTAACCCGGTGATTGTCAAAACAGACAATTGCGCATTTTCGTGCGTGCACTGTGTATTAGCAATAACAAGAAACCCCGTGTTAATTTTAAAAAGATAAATTACATGTACATGTAGTTAAAACAATAGATAAATGTTTTTTTCACAGTAGATTGTGAAATAATATCATTAGCTAGAAAACGCAACCAACTGCATAAGAAACAAATACACAAAACCTAGCGAATTGGGGTAAATTTCTGTTTGAACATTTTTTTTTTAGATAATTGTCATCTTGTAAAATACCAATCCTACATCATCACACATGATATTTTTTTTTTCGCACATAGATAGTTTGTTCTGTGGCTGACAATTCGCGAATGCAAAACGTACTCCAGCCAATGCAGCATACTCCATTCGCACCAAATAAATATTACATTATTCATTGGCCTGTCGTGGATTTTAAAGATAGATTGCCAGGCAACGAAACATACGTCTACAGCAGCTAAGTAGTCCGGCAAGTCAATAAGGGGTGTCGCATATTTTTTCTTTAGTCGGTAAGGAGAGAGAGTATTGGGATTTAACGTTAACTCGACGTAGGGGTTTTTAGCAGCCGGAGGAAACTGGAGGCCCTACACCTTGTCACGTACAACCGAGGAATCGAAACCACGCCAGTTGACTGAATGGCAGACCTTATGACACAACGCGCACACGCTAACCCATCGGACATTTATCCATATACCAATTCCAACTTACTTAAAATTGTTTTTCAAAAACCTGACATTTGAATAATCTGATTTGTATGGATCGTAAATAAACCGGTGTACACATATTCAGTTATTTACCCACTCCCCAATTTTCTGAGTAAACAACAATATATGACCTGCAAAATAATGCATATTGGTACCTGGTATAGACGAATTGGTAAAACAATTTGGTATGATAAAGGGTCTGTGATAAACATGCGCCTCTCTCGTCCATTTTCATTCACTCGTTCAACTTCTTACACAAAGCATCCAGAGTGTAAGTCAGTTATCGACCTTGACCTTGGGGTCAAGTTAGATAAACACCCGCGCCCGTGCATTGAAGACTTCGAACGCTGCGCGTTCTCAGTGTACAACTCTGCACGAGCTCGGGTGTTCATCTAACTTGAACCCCTCTGTCTCAGTCGATAACCCTTACCTATAACTCACCTTTCTTCTTCCTCTTCTATAATATGTAAAATCTGACCTGGTGGATGCATTGGCCATTCTACATCATTTACTATATTATTGGTATTTACAAAAGCAGTTTTTAGCGATTCCTGGCAATAACAAAATTATATACATACAAAATAACATTTCAAGATCTTACATCACCATCAACCATTTACATGATTTAAACAACATAGCAAACCAAAGCTGAAAGGATAACTCCTGCCAATATCATTTCTACATGTTATTCATTATCTAATAATAAAATAGCTTCAAAAGTGCAAATCATTTTTGCTTATGAATTTTTGAAACTAATTATTTCGACTTTCATTTGCAATTCAAGATGCTTAAAGTTATCTTATGAAGGATTTTAGACTTTAGATTCAAAATAAAGTCATAATGACATTTTTGTTTAATGTGAATTATGTATGATTTATTTAACAATAGATCAAATAAGTTGTTTTGATTGTTATCTATATGATAGTTATTATCTATTATTAATTTATTATAACGTTCTTTAATTAATATTTTTAAGATAGCTGATGTGTATCAAATAATGTATTGACTTTATTAAAACCTTATACCACAATAATGAGATTCAATCTTAATAATATATCATTTTCAATTTACTAGGTTAAAAATCAATAACTGTCAATTATTAAATTGACATATATATAACCTGTTGTGTGTTAATAGTTAGAAAATAATGTGGGTATGAATGTGATGATAACACATGTTATTTTTAATTCCATCTTCCCCAAAATTACTAACATTATTTATCATAGCTACAATTAAAATTTGTTATTAATTTGTGTACTTGTATGATTATTGCCAACCAAATAGATCTTTTAATACATCGGATTATCAACTAGATCTACAAAGGATGAGTAGGAAAGACATGACAGAATAGAATTGCAAAGGAATGGGGTTTAATGTCTTACACTTTGGTCAATTGGAACCAAGAACATGCTGAAAATGCATTTTACTGCTGTTCCAGCTTGTGAATACAGCAACTAATGAAGGGTCCAACAACATTCCATGATGGTCTATCCTGAATTCCAGAATGTTTCAGCTGCATTCACTGGACAGTGTCAAATAAAAGAAAATAAGCAGACCCACATCTCAGACAGGTATTAATATTCAGGCAACAAACGCGAAAAAATTGCTCATGTTCAACATTTTGTACCTTTTTTTGGTGGTGCAGATCACACTTTCTTATTTGCAAATGAGCTAATCCGATTACTTTTGAATTTGCCAGTTAAAAAAATACTTTGGGGCTGCCTCCTATGCCTATGTAAATTAAACGAATCAACATTGGTATCACAGAACTTCAGATACCTGCTTTGGACAAGGATAAATAAGGCCTTCCACACTGAAAAATATCTGACATTTTTCTTTTCATAACTTTTGTTCAGAACATATGAATTATGTAAATATTAATTAAGTATTGCCTTACATATTCCAATGTTACAAAAAAAAACCTCACTCATTTTGGACAAAAAGGGTAAGACTACATTAATTCAACAGTCAGTTATGTTGACCCCCCGTCAGGTAGCATTAATTTCAGAATGCATAAAAAGTCTTCTACCATACTCGCTTATAACCCATCAGAAATCCTTCATATGATTTGAACTGATCTGCACAGTATCCATGGAGATGATATCAAAATACTTTCACAAGTCAATCATGTAGGTATGTAATTGTAGCCCATTGGCTGATAAAACTCCAAATTCTAGAGCACCAATATCAATTACAACTTTTCCATTCCTAAGCCACCTAATTCATGCTTTGGTGCTTAAATTGTTCACATAGGTTCATTCATATTGTGTCATGCATAGCTTTATTCCATTATACATACAAGAACACAAAGGGCTGTACATAACTAAATAATGACTGACCAAAGCACCATAAACTGTTGCACATGCATTATACAAGAGCTAAAGCTGCCTATTGCAGATCTTTCTTTAGGCCTGCAATGTTATATAAACTATTAATTAGACAATTATTAAAATGACAAGACCATTATCAAATCTCTATGCCATTGGACGCCATTAGAGCCAAAGTCATTGTGTTTCAAAGTCTTAACGAATCAAATTGCTTATCTCTGCTTAGCCTTAGTGGAAAATGCACGGGATCCAACTCTGTCAAGGCATTCACATAAAGACCAATCTGTTTCACAGAGAATTACGAAAGTCTTCTTATATCTCTGTAAAAGACGACTGTCTTCAACACGTGCAATCACATCATTGTTCACATAAGCGTCAATCATTGTTTACATAAGACGTTACTGGTTCGGGCAGAATGGTTCCATTTACTAGTTTTAATACACATTTACACTAAATAGGAAATAATTTTTACATACAAATACTTTAAACTTCTTTTTTTATTTTTTTAATACACAAAAAAATGTTTTAGAATTTAATATGTAGGAGGAAAAAAATTAATATTTGTGGCTCATTAAGTCGCATCGATGTCTTCCTTATCATAGACTGTAGCAGCCAAGCAATTATTCACTGCTGCTCACTGTGCTAATAGACACCTACACCAATTTTGAACATTCTAGGAAAGTTATTGTGTCCCAGAGTTTTTTTTACCAAAATCTCTGCTTTGCATAAGCAGAGTATGCTCAGCATCAGTTTGTTAAGGTTTGATGTCATGAAACTATACACTAAGTTTCACTACTATCACTCAATTAGAATCAAAGTTGTCAAGCTCCAAAGTCTCGATCAATCATAGTAGGATGATCACAAAACCCCATTTCATTTTATTTCTAGATCAATCAAATTGCTTTTGCTTACCCTTAAAATTAGAGTTGGAACATTCTGAGGTATATTCAAACTTCGATCAAGGTATAAATTCTAACCAGTCCTTTTTTAAGACAGTGACTAATATATGAATGACTTCACATTTCTTTACAAACAGCAGTATTATAAACATACAAGTGTCTACCAGAAGAGCTCAAGACAAAGTCAAAATTAACCACAGAGCCCTTTTTAGTGTAAACCAGGCCCCATCGAATGCAAGACTGTAGTTAAAATGCCCCCCGCCCCATTATAGACCGAATGAGGTCACAAAGAATGACCTTCATTTTCAAACCTAAGTGAGAACCCCATAGTCATCTTTGATATCGAATGGTCTGAAACTCTACATGTAAAACTTTTTGGGCTTCATGAAAAAGTATCCAAGTATCCAAATATTAGTAGCATATATCATTGGAATTTCCACAAAATAGAAATACAGACAAAACAGATAATAATGTGGCCATACAAATAATATAGATGGAAATTCATACACTCAAATATCTTAGACAATTTAATGGATATATTCACGGCTAAAACACAGTATTTGTAACAAAAGCATCTCATCAGGGTAAAAAAATAAACTGCCTTGCAATGCAATTCTAATTCATCTGATTAAAAGACAGATCCGATTGTGTTTCGTTTTTCATAGTTCAAAATTTTGTTTTACTTTTCTTCACAACACTAGGATCTGGAAGATATGTTATACAGCAGGCCTTCTGGTTGATGTGAGGAATTACCCAATGAAACGGTCTGTTGCAGCAAGTTCTTGTTGTGCTGTGCATGGAACTGTGGGTAAACCACTAGAAAGGTCAACGCTGACTGATAAATCAATGTCTGGTCAGATCTTCATCTAGAAGAGGCCATTGAAAGTATGATATACATCTGTATTTCATTGAATGCTAAGTATCAATAATAGTTCAAATTTGTACTTTTTAGCTTCAGCAGCTGGTACAAATACACTTTAGCGAAGCTCTGTAAGAATGGGTCACTGGGTGCTCACATTATGGGTAGTGTAAGTAACCTTTAAAGATAGGTTGTCAGGCCACGAAATATATGCCCACAGCAGCTAAATTGTCCGATCGGTTGACAAAGGGTCGTAGCATATTTTTTCTATTGATGGTAATTGGGGACATTTACAAGACAATTTCATACAGATCAGATTACAATTTTCGGCGTTTGAGGGTTCACAAGGTTCTACAAACTGAAACAAGGGTCTTCTTTATGAAAGTAATATAAAGAAATTGTTAAAATTTGACAGGATTTTTGTTTTACCAATTTAAAAAATGCATATAAATTTCATACAGATCGAATGACAACATTTGTGGGTCGAGCATTGACAAGGTTGTTCAAAGTGAACTCAGGGTAATAACTCTAGACTTAATCAAAGGAACTTGCTGAAATTCAATAGGCGTTAGAGCCTTGACAAGGTTCAACAAAGTGAAACAAGGCCCATGATTCTAGACGTCATGAACGCAAATTGCCTATAAATTCAATAAGCTTCTTGTCACTGATTTAAATAATGCATATAAATTTCACAAAGATCAGCTGATAACTTTTGGCGTTAGAGCTTTCCAAGGTTCAACAAAGTGAAACAAGGGCCATACCTCTAAAAGCAGTTAACTCAAATTGCGGAAACTCAAGAGGATTCTTCTTTTTACTAATTTAAATGAGGCATATTAATTTCAAACAGATCAATGCTTGATGTTACAGTGTTCACAAAAAGCAGCAAAGTGACAGAAGGGACATAACTCTAGAAGTAATTAACAGAAATTATTGAAAATAAAGGCTTCTTCATCTCACTAATATAAACAATATATATCAGTTTTAAAACATTGTATGATAACTTTGGACATTAGAGCGTTCACAAAATATTGTGGACGACGGACACACAGGGGCGACAGCAATATACATCCACATATCCATGTGCGCATATAAAAAGTGAATAATATTAAATGAATAAAACATATTTTAGATTATAGAAATTGCACATTAAAAAGTATAATAATATTGTAAATTTTCAGTGTTTTTCATGAACATGTCCAGAAACACGTGTTTTTGTAATTTAGTCATAACCCCCTTCATACACTTTCTATTTGTATACCGGTAATTCAGTTTCCGAACTGTATATAACATCAAAAAATCGAAAACTGGACAAATACTGTGTTTTAACTGTTCGTATCACATACACTCTTAGGTTTGCTGTAGGTTAGGGAACATGCCATATGCATAAATTTAAAGCAAAGACATTTGGTTAGAAATTGTGAAGCAAATGAAAAATGTTTTTTACCTTGAACTTTTCAATCAAAAGCTGAATCAAACACAAGCAATAAACAGGAAAAAAATAAAATGTGGAGGTGGTGCTTATTTTACGAAAAGGTCTTTAAGGAATATAAACAACCAGTGCAAAAAAAAAAAGGACAATCTAAATTCTGTATTTTAACAATGTCTATTCTATGTCTAATCACAAAGTGTAGCTCTGTTGGGTGTCTAAGTTGGTAATTACTACAGATCTATGGTACATTATACGGGGTTTCAAGTAAATATATATCTTACATTATGAAACTTGAACCATAGCAGATTTTTTTTTATATAATTTGGAGGTTGAAATGGTTTATGAAAAGCTTACTCATAATAATGGGACAGGATCCTTTTTTCAGAGAAAGCACAGATATGTTATAATATATATTGATTAAGAGTGAATAAGCCGCTTGAGAGTTTATAAATTTTCCAGTGATTTCATTTAAATTAGTTAAACATTTACAGTATCCTCTGTCACAGACAAATTGAGAAACGAAACTTAAGTTTCAAATTAAAAGTAATGGAATCAATTATCATTAAAGTGTGGTTTAATAATGCTTCCGGGAAATAAATGCAGATTTGTGATTACTACAACATATACCATACATACAAAATTGTATCAAATAACTAGCTTATATAAATAGATGGACTTACCCCTGTTGTTTCTACATCATAAGATTTACTAGAGTGGTTAGAATGAAGTTGGTCTTTCATTAAACAATCACAAAATACACGGAAACATCCTCCAGCTAGTATTCTATACTACAAAATACATAATTCAAATTTATTCAAAACCTCCTTTTTTAAATAACCATTGTTGAGACACTATATTTATTGCTGAAAACAGCATATCTGAAGAGTTATGATTTGGAAATCTATTTTAAATTTCAAAAGGCTTAACTGTTCGTTCACTATATACCATCCCATTGATAGCTAAAGGCAGGGGAAATTAATGTATCGGTACTACATTATAAAATTAGCATGTCAATGTTATATAAATCTACATTTTTTAAAAATATTTAAAGACCTGAAACACACATTTCATATAGCTTCACACATTGCCTAATCTCATATATATAGCTTTTTAATTTCTCAAGAAAAGAGAAATAACGATTGATCATTTCACCTACCTTTGGATGACGACATTCAGCAAGTGCTTTCAAAATCTGACATTTAAGTTTATTCATGGTTGGCATACCAAGACGTGGAATGACATCTTTGCCCAGTATAACTGAACAAATATAGTCTTGGGCATGTTGACTAGCATTAGGACTGGAATAGATAATAACCTGTCAGACATATTTAACTTGCAACATATTTAACTTTACTTGCATTAAAATATGATATTGTATCGTTGCCATTTCAAGCAAACAAAATAAAATCATATTTTTTTCCATATCCATAAATAAACCTTGTGGACTTATTTTTTGCCAGGGCAGTGGCATAACCAATAATGTATGCCATCAGTATCTATGGATGGTTTCACTCATTTATCCACTACAGGATAAATAAAGAATACTCCTGGCACAGCTTAAGAAAAATGGTTTTCCTGACCGCTGCTGCAAAAATAAATGATGTCTGTAATGTGAAGATAGTAATCTTACCTAAGCAATCCTCCTGGTGGTGAGAAAGCATAACAAATCAGATCTGGATAATCAGGTCGTAATTTCATTGCTAAGATGGCTGCTGCTCCAGCACCTAAACTGTGACCAGTGATAACTAAACCGGTAGCCTCCTGACAAATAAATATTTAAATTTTCACACTTTTTCAGAAACCATTGAAGAATACAATTAACAAAATTAAAGAGGTGGCTTAAAGTCTATAAGTGATTTAAAGCTATAGAATCCCTAGAAAACTACAGATAAATTTGAGATAAATTTGTATATTTCTTTATTCAAACAAATTGATATTTGATAAATCTTATAAATATTAACATAAACACTTATTGTCTAATATAACAAGACAAAATAAACTTTATATAGACTTTTAAAGTAACACTCTTATCAATTTGCAAAAATAATCTTGTTTTTGCAGAGTTAAAACATATTTTGGTATCCTTTCGTATCCTTTAAACTCAAATATTTTTAAGACTTAAATTATTATGGCAACCAAAATAACATTTACTTTTTTACAGTAAGTAATGTTATCTTGAAATAAATAGGTATTATCAATGTACACAAGCCTAAACTGTTACAATTTTTGAATTAATATGCATATTAGATTAAAGGGGTGTGCTTTGCATTTTATCAAATTTATTACCGCTTAATCCCAACTAACAAGTAGCCAGATTGATTATAAAACATTTAATTAATAAAACAAAATTAAATGTCAATGCTACATAATCTCCTGACTTGGATTTAAAACAAGTCAATCAATTTGATTCAAAGCATTTAAAAATGGTGGCCACATTGCATAGTTACACAGGGAGCAGCATATCAATGGAATTTTCACATTTGTCATATCTCTGTAAATACTGAACGGGGTGAGAGAGAGAAATGGGGTTTAACGTCCACTTGACACAAACTAGGTCATTTCGGGACTAACATATGGTTTAATTTTATTTCAATAATTCGCTTGCACATTGGGGATTTGAAACCACGCCATTTGACTCAATGGCAGCCCATATGATACAGCGCGTGCATGCTAACCATTCGGCCACCCAACCTCCCAAATACTGAACGGAATGGAACCATTTTGGAACTGATATTTGTATTAGAGATTCAACTGGCACAATATTGTAGTTTGTAAGTGATTCTTTAGTGCTAAAATCTCACAAAAAAGTACTTAAATTATTAGTAGGATTACAGGCTGATTAATTACGAAAAAATTACTTTGGCTTGGAGAGAGTTTTTAGATTTGCCAAAAAAAATTTGTGAACATAAATTATCAAAAATAGTACTTACTGGTAATGCATCAAATGCTTTTTGAATCAAATGTAACTCTTTTAATTGTGATTCTATATATAGGGCACATTTTAACATACCACAATGAACATAACAATCTATTACACCTTCCACATGAACATTAACACCAACAGCAGATAAATCTGTTAAAGCATCCTGACAAATTATAGACATAAATAATCAATCTTATTATAAATTAAAATGAGTATTGGCATTGGACATTTACACGGGTATAACTTTAAACATACATGGTAGCAATCTAGTAGAAAAAACTAATCAGACTTATTCACAAAAATTTCAATATTTTCATTGGCTTAGCCTAAGAGCTAAAATTTGTACCATAGTCTATTTCAAATGTTCCAGAAAAAATAAAGTTACAAGTTTTCAATTTCTATTCAATATGTTCTTTGAAATGTGCATGCATGAGTAACTTACTCAACCATTTTAAAAAGTTCTATATGTTGACTTCATGGGTTGATTATATAGTTTACCTAATTACGGTTCATGTACAACATAATTATAACTAACCTCTAAAGACATTGTCCCTCTAATAGCTATTACCACCTTATTCTCTTTTCTATCAACAGCAACAAAAAATGGAATTTCTGCAACCTAGAAACAGAATGCAGTATACATGTAATTAGTCAAGGTAAGTTTAGCATAAACATAGAGAATGTCAAGAGCTTCCTTTTGGTAGGCTATATGTATATTATCATATGCATATGAAATTCAGTTTTTTTGCTTCATCACAATATAAATTCCCTTATTAATGAGTTACTAATTATAGTTCTATCTTTATAGTTACTGTATGGTTTTGTGATGTTACAAAGGTTTATTTTTGTCTTTTTGGGGGCATTAGCATGTTTAATAGGGAGTAATTAAATCAATATGTTGTTAAATATGAGTAGTGACCCAAGATCTGTGCGAGTACTGGGTATTTACATTTGACAAGATGACTACACTACTATATAGATTGGATTGACACGAACTGAGTAGGGTCAACTCCAGTTAGTTTGGGTAGATTGTTTCTTTTATTTTCAAAGCCAATATAAAGAAATACTATTGATAAGAGTATTATTTGGAAATTATTACCTTATTATGATAGCTGACATATATCAAATCTTTTCTGTCTAGACCAGTTTGCATTAAAATACCAGCTGTATTACAACTACATGCATTATCACTGACTACATGGTCTTCTTTTCTTATACAACTACAACATCTACAAATATAAACACATTATAACTGATCATAATATGGTCTTCTCTTCTTAAATAACTACATCATCTATAAATAAACATACATTTTGAGTTTCATCAAATTCGGATAAAAATTGTGATCTCTAGAGTGTCCAGAAAGTAAAAACATGACTTTTCGTACAATGAGGGGTCATTACCCATGAAGATAGGCCGTATACATACCAATACAAACCTATATTTCAAGTTTCGTCAAAATCAGATAAAAATGTGATCAGCAACAGACGGACAGGAGCGACGACGATATACATCCACACGCAAATGTGATAGTATAAAAAGTTTGTTTGTCTGTTGAAATGTTGACAATATTTATAAACATAGGGATGGACGTGACAACAATTACATAGCACTTAAATCTCAAGTGGTTGTCTTCTGGTACTTCCTTTATCTAAGATAACATAAGATAAGATTTATTGAATCATAACTCCTATGTACATTATATATAGAGTTTAAAAAACACAAAATATAGTAGATAATAGAATGAAAAAGACAGGACACCATACAGAATATAATGAAGATAATTCTGAACTTCACCATGTATTCATTTGGTTGTGACATTTCTGACTATGTCTAAAGTGCATCATTAATAAACAAAATTTGGATTAAAAAATAGTTGACCGATCTGCACATGGGATTTTAGCAAAAACACAAATTTTAGATTTTTCAAGCTCCTGACAAGCGTGTTATATTTCACAGTATAAATTTTACTAAAGATGTATTTGCAAGAAAAGTAATCATAGGATAGTTATTTCCAATAAAAGTAAGGCAGATTTGGTATATGGGAAGCAGAGGTGTGCACATGACAAAAATGTAAGGGATCACTAACTATCAAACTGTCTGTTGTCACTTGAATAACACATATATCCAGGGACACTTAGTTTTGTTGACTAAACGGCTAGCTGAGACTGCAGACTTTGCCAAATTAAATTGCAGCAAAAGAAATTCAAAGAAGATAAACCAATACATCACTTTAGGCTTTGATATTATGGTAAATGAACAGTGAGTAACAATAAATTGTACAAGAAGATAATGGACAACTTCCCTCAATCAAGTCATGTGACAAAGAGAGAGAGAGAGAAATGGGGTTTAACGTCCACTCGACACAAACCAGGTCATTTTGGGACTAACATATGGTTTCAATTTTATTTCAATAATTCGCTTGCGCGTAGGGGTCTTTAGCAGTGGGAGGAAACCAGAGTGCCCGGAGGAAACCCACGAGGTTGAGAAGGCGCCCCTATCTCCATGCCACATACATTCACACCAGGGATCGAAACCACAGCCGCAAGCCAGAGGTGACAGGCCAGTTAGAGGTCGAAGCGCGGCACTCTAGACCACTAGGCCATCCCAACCCCCCTAAGTCATGTGACAAGCAAGGCTGCTTAAATAGGATTTTAAAGCATGGACTAGTTTTCTGCTGATCAAAATGCTTTGACCACTAGGCCATCCCAACCCCCCTAAGTCATGTGACAAGCAAGGCTGCTTAAATAGGATTTTAAAGCATGGACTAGTTTTCTGCTGATCAAAATGCTTTGAGAAAGATTTGAAGCACACTTTTGATAGATAATTTAGTTTGAAGATTTTCTTAGTCCAAATCCAATATATCATCAAATCACATAGTTTTTATGTGGACTGGGAAGGTATCTTTCTCTTATTCTGTTAGGTCTGTAGACTATGAGTATTTGAAATAACATCCTACAAGACAAACAAGCTACTGGTCTCATTATCACGTTCAAAGGAAAACATGAGTAATGAACTCGTTCATAATGTTATTCATTTCAAACGTCAATCACCTCCTGTCGTGAATATGGTCAATACTCTCCTAGTTCAAATTAACCAGAAAATGCTGGTTGAACAAGTCAATATTCTGGCATGAAACAAAATCTGGGATCTTATAGACGTGACTTGGAACAGAATCACATGTAACTCATAGAAGTCTTGAAATAGAAAAGGGAAGATATTACAACATTCTAGCAGACAAAAGATTATGTACTTAATTGGAAACAAATTCCACTTCATCACATGGATTGTAACATCTATGACGAATTAAGATTAAAGCATATTCAAACTCCATTTCAGAATTACAAATGCTATTCCATTGGGCAACCCTTTTGTCAAAATAAATTTAATGCTATTTCATAAACAATGCTTTTTCTAAACGAACAATACACATAGAAATATGTCAACATGATGAATGCTAAACAATCACTTTTTGTGCCTTTTATTATTTTTACTTCGTCTTTGTCTGTATTGTTATGTACTTATGTTCTCTAATGTGTCTCTTATTGTATCGTTAATACAATAAAACATCTTATATTCTTATCCTATATCACCATCAGGCAAATACCCTTCAAAAATATTATGTAGTTTTTTTTTTCTATCTATGAAGTATCTAAACGTATACAAAAATATTTAATAATAATCTAAATGTGATGATGAGGATGCATTTGTATAGCACTTAATTTCCATAGAGGAATGCTCATTGGCACAAAATTGTTCTATCAATCCTAGATAATAGAAGTCATGAGGGAATAAGAAATGACTTTAGATTGGATTTGAATGATGACACAGAGTTTGCTACTTTGTTTGACATTGATAGTTTATTCGAGAGGAAAGGAGCACAAACCGAGAAAGTCCTGTAACCAAAACAGAAATATCTAAAACTGAAATGGGAAAACAATATTTTTCCGTTCATGTTTAGCCTTGCAGTTATCAAATATTCTTTTCATACAGGACTCTCCACCTTATTAATGTTAAAATATGCATTAACACAGCTATCTTTTAGATACCGATTCCCTACTCAAATGGTGCCAAATTAACCTTATGCTTATAAATGAACAAAAAACTAAATGTATGGTAATTACGACTAAACGGAAAAGAAAACATATTCAGTCTAACCTTTCTATAATTATCAATAACTCAATTATAGAAAATGTCTCCAACTTCAAACTATTAGGCGTAATGATTGATAACCATCTTC
This sequence comes from Patella ulyssiponensis, assembly GCA_963678685.1. Lineage (NCBI taxonomy): Eukaryota > Metazoa > Mollusca > Gastropoda > Patellidae > Patella > Patella ulyssiponensis. Next base: position 78,792,892 of record OY783226.1, on the reverse strand, counting down.
AGTGGAATGACCATGCTAAATATGTTTCAAAAATTATTAACCAAAAATTATTTCAACTTCGCAAATTAAAACAACTTCTACCTATTAAATTCCGATCTATGTTCTACAAATCAAATATTCAACCCTATTTTGATTACTGTTCACCTATATGGGACAGCTCTGATAAACATTTTTCAGACTTACTTCAACACCAACAAAATTCAGCTCTTAAACTTATTCTTGATGTTCGACACACTGTCGAAATTTCGGATGCAGCCATTGACAACAATATCAATGTTTTGAATGTAGAAAACAGGCAACTATTAAATAAATACATGCTCTTGCACAAAATTATAAACAATCAATGCCCAAACTACCTCGCTGAAACACTGTCATATAATTCCACCCCTTACTGTAACATTAATAAACGACTGATTGTATTAAGACCAAATCTTAGTGTAGTCAAAAATAGTATTAAATTCAGTGGATCACGCCTATGGAATAGATTACCAAGTTTTCTCAAACATTTGAAATCCAGCAACACCTTCCGCGCCAATGTAGTTAAATATTTAAATGAAAATTAATTACTGTCTTTTACCCGATTTGATTAACCTTATATATAACCTATATATTCATTGTTACATGTATTAATTATGAGCTTGTCACAGTCATTCCTCTTCAATGCCATGTTTCACCTCTTATATGCCTAAAATGTAAATACATGATCTAATGGTTTGTTGTTTTTCTCTATTTGTTTATATTATATTTATAATATATATATGTATATATCTTTTAATGTATAAATTTCAATCTCTTTTCTATCTATTAATGTACATATGTTCTCATTGTTTGAAGGGCAAAATGTAAGAAAGGCCATTGGCCTAATTTTCAACCCTTTTGAAATAAAGTAATTATTATTATTATTATTATTATTATTTATCTTTATTTTAACTACCGGTATGCATTTTGATGGAATGACAGATTTTTGCCCCGGAAATATGTGCACATGAAAATGACTGGGACTATCTATACATGTATAACTAACGAATGCTTTACCTGGATCTTTTCAAAATTCTACATAACCCAGTCCCTAAATTATTATAAACATAATATGGCCATCCATAACTTCCTGCTGCAAATGTCATATAATGCCTCATTAATCTGATGGTCATCCAAGGTTTGGGGGGTTGTATGCGCCTGGAGGTGTTTTGCGTTTGTAAATTACTGGTACTTGAACTAGGACTGTCAATAACAACCGATATTAGCTGACTTGCTGACCGGGCTTGTTGTTTTTTTACCAGTATTAAACCAGCTGCTATATCAGTGGGTACAAGATCTACATCCTGAAACATGAATAACACTTCAATATGACAAATATTTAATAATAAATTTTTAGCGTTTTTATTTACAATATTACATTGCCTACATTACTACATGTAAACTTATCATAAATCCATCAAAGCTGTTTCAGAGTTCAATAGTTAGTGTCCCTAAATAAATTTCGATTTTTCAATATCAGAGTCGGAAATAAATACACTTCCTACAACCAAATCTAGAATAATTGAGAATCCAAAAACTTTTAAAGATATTTAAAATATAATCTAGGTAGAGACTTTGAGAATTCTTTTAAAACATACCACAAAAAAATCTGCAACAAGTTTTGATATTTCAATAAAAGCATCTCTGTTTTCTTGGTTATTAGCTACACAACAACATATCACTTTAATTCTGAAATAAAACAAAACAACAGAAATTGTCACCCATGCATATAAAACTTTTTACCTGAAAGTAAGAGGAAAATGATTGTTTTGTGTTCTTACCATTAATTTGACTTGTAGTGTTGTAGAATGTATACCAATATTGCATTAGTAGCCTAGTATTATTAACCCAAAAAACGTAAACAAAATATGAGTAGATAGGGCAATAGATACGGGTAAATCATATATAGCTGACATTAATTGCATGTTAATAATAACCTTTAAATAAGTTATTCCTTTACACATGACTTGGAACAGAATCACATGTAACTCATAAAAGTCTTGAAATAGAATAGGGAAAATATTACAACATTCTAGCAGACAAAAGATTATGTACTTAATTGGAAACAAATTCCACTTCATCACATGGATTGTAACATCTATGACGAATTAAGATTAAAGCATATTCAAACTCCATTTCAGAATTACAAATGCTATTCCATTGGGAAACACTTTCTTCAAAATAAAGTTAATGCTATTTCATAAACCATGCTTTTTCTAAACGAAGCTTTAAATTAATCAATGTGTAATATGTGACTAGCAAGTGCCATAGCAATATTTATACGACCACATTTTCAGATGGATACGTATATTGTCGTCGCTCCTGTTTGGGCGTTCACATTTTATTTGTGGACACTTTACAGATCACAGCTTTTTTTCTGATTCTGACAAAACTTGAAATTCCGTAACATCCTGGATTAAGGCCCCTTATAGTATGAAAATCTCTTTTTAGCTTGTTCTCTGTCCAAAATGAGTGCATATCTTGTTTAATTGATGTCACAATTTCGATGAAACTGTCTTAAAACATATGTTTATATCCTAAAGATCTTGTATCCTTTAAATTTTTGCAAATATCCATCTTAAAACTACTGTTTGTACGAAAAATCAAATCTTGTGTATTTAGCACTAATTTCTATCACTTTCAATTACTATCAAATCTTTGGAAAATTTGGAAAAAACGTTTAAAATCACCAAAAATCATCTAATTTGTACTTGTGTCGAGTTTAAAGCTGACCACACAAATTTTGATAATGATGAGTGTCTGCTTTGCGATCGAGGTTGACTGCCCTCCCTTGCCTAATTACCCTCATATTCCTGAAGCAATGGCGCAAGAAATCCCTCTCTGGCCATCACTGGATTGGCTTCCGACACTTGAGCCATTGAGGGTGTGTCTATTCTTCCCGTTCAATCAAATCTGTCCCAAGTACAACAACATGACAGCCCTTCGTTTAATTTGGGGGTCTTCCCTAAAACTTTGGACAGTGATTTCAGGTATTACAAATGGTAAAACATGTGTTTTGTATTGTTTACATTGTATTCATTTTGATAGCCTCGTTTGTCACGCAATTAGTTTTTCTGCAATATTCTGCTATACGCTGGTTAATTGGGCATAATAAACTGTGAGTCACGACGCAACGTGAATGTAAACATATTTGGTCCAATTTCAAGCGCTGTTTAAAGTGTAAAGATATTGTTATGCAATTAGCTATTGTTTGTTAATTTGACAATTGACCAGTCATTATTTGGAATAGAAATTTGCTTCCATTAAAGCAGTGTTACTTACTTGATCCACATTTTTTCAAAAAACTAGTAGCTCATTAAGAATTAGTGTTGGTGAGATAAATGTGAAGAAATTGTGGGATTTTTGCTAAAATTATGGAATTTTGCCCTCATAATGCTGAACATCCTGATCATATTAGGAGTTAGAACCCTCAGACATCTGTACCTGTGGCATGTATGAGGATATTCAGGCATACTAATAATTCAATAAAATTTACAACCGAACACGGAAATGATTAGCAAGTCAAGTTCTATATACCTGTGCTAAATTTAATGCTTTTAACACAAATCTCACAGTTCCCACATACAGTGTACCTGACATGCTATATTAAGGCATATTGGACAACTAGGGAGTCCTAGTATGATAACAGAATGGACAAAGAAATGTATAATCTTTCTAGGACAATGGGGAGAGGGTCTTTAATAATTATAAGCAGAGGAAATGAATGGCTTAACTTGTTCTTAAAAGATTTTATTCCTGAGGTGGTTTAAATTGTGTATGTCACAAACAAACAATACACACTCATTATGAAACAATGATTACCCAAGAGAATATAGCAATGTATAACCTTTCATCTAACAGGAACATTATTTTTATAAATGCTGGCTGTATAAATCATTAAAACAGAATTAAAACATGGGCAAATCCATTATATTGAACTAAATAGATACAGAATACAAGAATTGTGTTGCATTTTGAGTCAAAACTCTGTAAATTAGTTATTTATTAGTATATTAATATGCAATTGCAACATGATAGATACTATATGTATATGAAAAATTTTCCCTCAAACAAAAAAATCCAGAATGTAAAGCCTAGTTTGAATTTGAAATATATGTTGACAAAGATATTGATCAACAAAAGTATGTATGACTGACAGATTCAGATGTAATTTGAACAACCTTGTGTATGCTCTACTAAGGGCTAAAGTTATTTTCCGATTAATTACCCGTGCATGCTTTGAAGAAGTAGAAGCCATTCCAATTTGGTTACTTATTGCTGATTATTGCTAATGCTCTCATTACCAATGGGCATGTTTCATTGACTGGAAACCTATCTTTATCAATGTGATAACCCCACAGAGAGTATTATTAAAATAAAATATGAGCAATATCCTGTTTAACATTAAGTAAGATTTTAACTGCGATTTAATTTTGATAATTGCTGGTTAATTTAAAAGATATGATCTACCAAATGTATTTATTGCATTCGGGTAGTTATTTCCAATAAAAGTATGGTGGTCATTTTTAGTTTTATATATATTTGAAAGACGAGAGAGCCAATCTGATCTACTGAATTGCCTGACAAACACCAATATGGCATAAACAAGACAAAAGATAGGTTGCCAGGCAACGAAACATACGCCCACAACAGCTAAGTCATCCGGGCAGTCAACAAGGATTGTTGCATATTGTTTCTTTTGTCAGTAAGGAGAACATTTACAACACATGATAATCTTATTACGAGTAATAACCCATTAACTAATTATCAGAAATGATTAGAATAGTTTTGATGGTTTGTCTAAAGGCCTTCGTCCACAAGATATTTCAAAGTGATCAAGTGCCAGAAATTATCAGATATCACTGAAAATCAAATAGGATTCTTCGTCTCATGACCCTAAACACTGTGTATAAGTTTAAAGTCAATCGGATATTAACTTTAACCTTTAGAGCATTCACAGGGTTTTTCAAAGTGATCATGGGTCATAACTCTGGCAGTAATTATCGGATATCGCTGAAAATAAATAAGCTATTTTGTATCATGGCCGTAAATAGTGTGTATAAATTTAAAGTCAATCGGATATTAACTTTAGATTTTTCAAAGTGATCAAGGGTCATAACTCTAGCAGTAATTATTGGATATTGCTGAAAATCAATAGGATTATTTGTATCATGACTTTAAACACCGTGTATAAATTTAAAGTCAATCGGATATTAACTTTAGCCTCTAGAGCGTTCACAAGATTTATCAAAGTGATCAAGGGTCATAACTTGGGCGGGAATTATCGGATATTGCTGAAAATCAACAAGCTTCTTCGTATCATGATCTTAAACACTGTGTATAAATTTAAAGTCAATCGGATATTAACTTTAGCCTCTAGAGCATTCACAAGATTTTTCAAAGTGATCAAGGGTCATAACTCTGGTAGTAATTATCGGATATCACCGAAAATCAATAGACTTCTTCATCTCATGCCCTTAAACACCGTGTATAAATTTAAAGTCAATCGGATGTTAACTTTAGCCTCTAAAGCGTTCACAAGATTTTTCAAAGTGATCAAGGGTCATAACTCTGGCAGTAATTATCGGATATCACCGAAAATCAATAGGCTTCTTCGTCTCATGACCTTAAACACTGTGTATAAATTTAAAGTCAATCGGATGTTAACTTTAGCCTCTAGAGCGTTCACAAGATTTTTCAAAGTGATCAAGGGTCATAACTCTGGTAGTAATTATCGGATATCGCTGAAAATCAATAGGCTTCTTTGTCTCACGACCTTAAACACCGTGTATAAATTTAAAGTCAATCGGATATTAACTATAGCCTCTAGAGCGTTCACAAGATTTTTCAAAGTGATCAAGGGTCATAACTCTGGTAGTAATTATCGGATATTGCTGAAAATCAATAGGCTTCTTCGTCTCACGACCTTAAACACCGTGTATGAATTTAAAGTCAATCGGATATTAACTTTAGCCTGTAGAGCGTTCACAAGAAATTGTGGACAATGGACGGACGGACGGGGGCGACGGCAATATACGACCACATTTCAATGTGGGCGTATAAAAAGTAAGGCTATCCCTAAAAGGCAGTCTGTCTGCTTGAATGAAATGGATGTGAAGCATACATGTACTTTTGATAGATAGATTAGTTTACATGTTTTTATTTCAAACATGTATCAGAAATCATACAGTTTGTAGTAGGAAGTCATTTTTAAGGTTGTACTCAAATTCAAACAGCAGTTGTATGTGACAAAAGGGAATCTCAATAAGTCGAGTCCAGATTAAGAACATTTTGTATTGACAGAATTATCATGGAGTCACACAGAATGGGTTCCGTGAAACTTGACAACTGACATAGTAAAACAACAATAAAATAAACACTGTAATATCCGTATGATCAAGGAATCAGTGTTAAGATAAATCATATTTCCATTTCGAACTAAAATTTAGGGTTTGCAAATATTTCAAGTTCAGCCTTGTTTCTTACATGTAAGCCACAAAATGTTCGGTAGACATGTTTTACCTTCACATTTTAATTTGGAAATTAAATATTTTGTGAGAAGAATTACATGATTAATCAATTCTAATTGTGGTCTGACATCAAATTTGTTAATATCATCATGTAAATTGTAATATCCAAGGGATACATGTAGATTACTGTATATTTTATTTCTAATCAAGATGTCATTAAGAGTATTCCACAAGCTTCCACATAATCGCAGACAAGACCTAAGAGAAGCCAAAGCTTCTTCCTGTATTTTAGAATATGATTTTCAAATCATTCCATTAACGACATTCCATTAGTTTAGTGAGAATTTCTTCCATTCAATCCCTTTATTATTTAGTGGATTTAGTGTTTAGATGGCAGGTTGTCTGATCGTAACCTACCCTTACTTCACTAACCTACTGGTACATGTCATAGTCACCTGTAACCATGGAAAATATTTAAAAAATAATATTAAGTTTTAAAAGTATAATGTCTAAAGTCTGTTACGTCCATGTTCGTAACTGGTCTGATTCCAATTTCTTACTCGGTGGCAAATAACTAGTACAAATAAATGTACATGTAATAATACCAAGGTGAGAAATAGGTTGGAATTAAATAATTGGGATCAAAGTTCACAACCCTAAATTCCGTCAATCAGTGGCAATATTCAGTAAATTTTGATAAGTAGACAATTGAGTTTACAATGAATTGATAAAATTGTCCATGCCCCTTTTAGAAAGTCTTGTATAAATATTAAATTTCTACTCAAATGTCACTGGTTGTTTTCTTTTTTCAAATTTTTATATATGTTACTTGGTTTGATATTGGAACCCTATCTCCGATTTTTAAATTGTATAGTATAATAGTTGGTGAAGCATTGTTCATGAAATGAAAGATAAATTTGGCATGCTTACGGTAATAATTAGGCTATTTTCAGATAAAAGTAAAGGATTATATGGTGAAATGCAGAATGAAAATATTTTAAACCATGGACTAGTCTTTCAAAACTATCCCACCAATTACAGAAACTTTATATTCCTGATTATGTTACTCATGCTAACAAATTAAACAAACTTTAATACAATTTTCTGTGGGAGGAACAAGATCAAATTAAAATTGAGTACTTCTCTCTTGGCGGTTTAAAGATGATCTATATTCACAACTCCTTATTTTATTAATCCCAAACAAGGAGTTGTGAATATAGATCATCTTTAAACCGCCAAGAGAGAAGTACTCAATTTTAATTTGATCTTGTTCCTCCCACAGAAAATTGTACTAAAGTTTGTTTAATTTGTCAGTAATATAATCAGGAATATAAAGTTTCTGTAATTGGTGGGATAGTTTTGAAAGACAAAATGTTTTTATTATAACTATTCTATCCATCAGTGTCAATTTTCGTAATTTCAAACTATTTAATATATCTTTTAATTCATTAAGTTTATTTTCAAAGTTCAAACAATTATAGAATTTAATTGAGGAGGTACATAATGACAGTGTAGAGTATATTATATTATTTAACTCTGTCATTTATTGGAATTGTATTATATAATTGTTTACACATGGGTTTTTGCAATTTGATTTGATGTATTATTAAGCCAATAAAATTTTTTAAAAAGTTTTGAATTAAAATTTGACTTCCAGTAAAACATTTTCTTATTCACTAACTGTATAATCTGTCACCTTCTCTAGTCCTTGTTTTCAAGATGGAGAGAATTGATCATTAAATAAAGTATGGTATCTCCCCAAAGATTTGATGGCTTAATTTCTTTACACTATGTATAATACATACACATAATGGTTGCTTTTCTGCTTTTCAGAAATCCATAAGCATTACTTTGCAATACAAAGAAAACACATTAGCCAGAGGTGTTCATCTGACTGGAATTTTTCGATTCAGTTGTCACAAACAAATCAAGACAATATTACTCTTTATTAAACAACCTTTTATTCTGTAAAGTTCACCTCCTATCTTGTATCAGGTCAGGCTGAAGCATGACCAAATGAATCATATATTCCTGAAGTGATTTCAATAGCACTGAGCTTAAGCACTGCAATCAACATTTCAATTCAATGCTAAAATAAATGCTAAAGGGCATTGGCTACATCTAGTCGGAGAATAGTGGAAAATAAAACTGATATATGCCACAATGAGATTTGCTCATAAACTTCCTCTTTCATCTGTTTCAAAAATAAAATCGTTGACATCACTGGGTTTTATATGTTGATTTTTATGGTGGGGACAATTGTTGAAAATTTACCTTCATACATGTAAATAAAGCTAATGTTAAGATATAACCAACTGTAGTTAAAAAAAAGATTGAAGACAAACCAACTTCAACTTAATCTTTCAAAATAAATATTAAATCATATACATATATAATGTAAAAGTTACAAATACTGATCGATCTACAATTCAATATTTCATTTTCATGTAAATCAAATCTGCTTCTAGTTCTATTTAAGATATTGAGCTTACTTACCTTCGTTCCCAAGCTTTTTTAGCAGCATCACTCTGATATTCTAAAGCACCTTCTGGTGTTCGTTTAGCGAGTCTATTTTTCTGATGATATTCTCCCATCGGATCAAATATAATAAATATCACTACTAAAACAATAAATCCCACAATCCATGAACAGATAACAGCTCCTTTTACCATCCAAACTAGAATTTCTGGACAAGCATATGTGTATCCATATGCCCAATAGGTACCCAGAACCACCCACACACATTCTGGTACCAACACTCCCAATTTGATATATAGTAACAGTGCCATTTTGGAACGTGGTTCAGAAACAGCAATTGTTCCTTTCATGCTCACAACCATTATTGTGGTTGCCACAATAATATTTAATATCTGTATTACTAGGAGACCAATATAATATATCTTCAACAAATTAGCATCTTTGCAGGTAAAATTATCGTGATTTATATAGAAGACCACAGATATTGCTATCAACCTGAAAAAGAAAATATGTTTGAATTCTTTATTTCTCAATTGGCTTTTGCATCACAGACCATTCTTTGTGCATATATAATGATTGAATGTGCTTAATTAACCTGTTAACCAATATGCTTTAAAATATGTGTTGATGTTAAACCAATATCCTTTACAATGTGTTGATGTTCAACCAATGTGTTTTAAAACATGTGTTGATGTTCAACCAATGTCTTTTACAATGTGTTGATGTTCAACCAATGTGTTTTAAAACATGTGTTAATGTTCAACCAATGTCTTTTACAATGTATTGATGTTCAACTAACGTGCTTTAGAATGTGCTGATGTTCATCAAGCAATGTGCTTTACAATGAATGCGTTGGTATGTTAAACCAATGTGCTTTACCATAATGGCATGAATGAATGTGTTGGCATGTTCAACCAATGTGCTTGAGAGACACAACCAGTGTATAATTAACATGCACATATGATCTGGTAGGGTATTCCCTAAACAAGATTACATTCACTATGATTGGTCCCAAACAGAAATGGGGTTTAACGTCCACTCGACACAAACTAGGTAATTTCGGGACTAACATATGGTTAAATTTTATTTCAATAATTCGCTTGCGCGTAGGAGTCCTTAGCAGTGGGAGGAAACCGGAGTACCCGGAGAAAACCCACGAGGTTGGACAGGCGACCCTACTCCTTGCCAAGTACATCCGGCCCGGGGATTTGAAACCACACCAGTTGACTCAATGACAGGCTTTATGATACAGCGCGCACATGCTAACCATTCGGCCATCCACCCCATCCCCCCAGATAGCATGAAGGCTATTTTATTTGACCATGATTGTCATATTCAGTTCAATCTTCAATCTAAATCCAACAAACTGAAATTCCTAGCATTTAAAATTAATTAGTTTGTGAGATAGTGTACATGTATTTGGATGTAAGGAGATTATTGCAAAACAGAAAACAATAATTCCTCCCAAAGAGGACAGTATGTGAATTACTATAAATGATACTGTATGTGTATTTCAAAATGCTTAAATATTCTTCTTTAAAGAAATTTTCCTTCCTATTACTTTCTTTCTAAAAAAAAAATTGGTAGCGCATATATTCAACAATAATATTAAAAACATCTTAACTCTCTGTTACAAGAGCAGTCCCAGATCTCACAGGGTATTCAATGAAAAAAGGAAGTTGAAGCGTTAATAATGAAAAGTAGCTTGTTTACTTTTTCTAAAATTTTCCTTATTGTCTTAAAATATTAAACATACATTATGCACAGGCCTGTATCTAGACACCATTAAGCTGGGGGGCATAACCTTTCGGTAGGGGGGCGAACATTTTGAGGAAATTTTCGGAAAGGTCATTCTAACATACTGCTGTAATCATCATGCTATGTAGTTACCTAGGCGTCTAATAAGCATAATAAAATAAGTATTCAAACAATTAAAATTTAGCTTTTTTAGGTTAATATAAGGAAATGTGTATACTTTAATGATTGTTAGCAATTTCTGAGCTAAATCTGCCTATTACAGGTTTTTCTTTAGGCCTGAAATGTTATCTAAATTATTAATTAGACATTGATTAACTTATCCGAACCATTATCAATTCTCGATGGCATCGCTAGCCTGCAATCTTTAGTGGATTATGATCCGATTTACTGAATAACTTTTCTTCATGATTTAATGATTAAATGGATAATTGAGACTATGATTTTTGTCGTACCGACTTAAGTAATGATGATCGAGGATAGGCGAAAATTTTCAATCGCTTAATCCTCGGTTCATAGTGGATCAATTTGAGTGAAATTTTCAGCAAATTGCCTTTACATTATCTAGTTTTTTAAAAAAATTAAAAGCTGTCTGGAAATGATTATCAGAATTGCTTAACAAGATATGGTAACTATGTATGGTACTGTTTACTTGTAATGATGTTATGGAAGGCATACAAGCAAGATTGTGCCCACTCAAAGGTCAAATATATAGGTCTAATATAGATGCATTTATGTAATATGTAAGAGATAAATCAGCCAATTCAAGGTCTTTTCTGGCTTTAATAACTTAAATTTTTTGTAAATTATTATTCAGGCATTTATTTACATGACAACAGCTAAAACACTGTATTTGTCCAGTTTTTAATTTTTTGATGTTATATACAGACCATTTCTTATATTCAACATTTTTTCTTAATGACCACCAAGTTTCAAGTCAATAAATATCTTCATTGTTGAGTTACGGCAATGAAAGTGTCTGACAAATAGCGATTTTTTTGCGTTATGCTGTCTCACTTCAGTAAATTCCATTTTGAGATTCAAATTAATATATTTTCTGTGACATAGCCTACAAAAGTGTTTCTGTCAAATTTTCAGAATCATAGTAGATATGTGCTTGAAAAACTATATAATGCTTATGGACACAAATTGTGGACAGACAGGTGCGACGACAATATACGTCCACATGAAAATATGTTTTTCAATAAAAGTGTGTTTCATTGGGTAAATTCAGTTATATAATATCAGTTATAACAATGTACAATTGTCTGTCAACTATATGAGTGAGTGTTCTCGTTCTGTATTCTAAATAATGTAAACAAATGGAAGGAAAACGTGCAATATTCCCTTAACTCAAAACCTCAACTGTACATATACATATATTACAATAAGATTTGGAATACAATATGCCTTTGTGAGCATTTTTTTTTTTTTATCTTAAACAGCTAAATAATTCATAATTAATATGGCTATATAGAGTACATGTAGTTATCTAATGTCAAAAATGTGTCAATTTACATTGTGTTTGTGGATAAAATATTCCAATTTATACTCTAGCCCGAGCCATTTTGAGATACATGTACATACATGTAGTATTACATTACTGTATAATTATACCTTTGTTAGCTAATGGGCATTTCGAATAAAGGCCTTCTTAAAATGCTGCTTACTATATTTTACAATAATGTCAATATATATTCATATTTAAAATTGCCAATTCTAATTCTTTCACTACACACCATGAATATTCAATCATTGAGAAATATTGAGCTTTGGACTACTGTTTAAAGGGGAGCTTATTTAGTTGATAATTTCATTATGATTTCAAATACATGTATAATAATTTTTATAATTGTTTGAAAAATACAAGCTATTTGTAGACATTTTTCTCAAGGGTATAACCAAATCTGCATTTTGATTTATCACATAAAACTACCATAATGAAGTCAGTCATCATTGATTGGTGTTCTAACCTGTAGTAGTCAACATGGCTACCCTAGGACATCAATATTACTATACAACCGACAATGTACACAATAAACTCTTAACACCTAAATTCTTAACACTGGCTACACAGGACAAATATTTTGTGATGAATAAGTGATGAATAAGTGAGCAATCACCAAGTGTTGCTTGGCAAAGACATGCATACTCACAGTCAGAGTTACCAGGTACCAAGCATGACGCCATCAGATCCATCATAGAATTGTGATGTCATTATCAATAATCAAAGTCTGTGAATCGACGCACAAATGTCCAAGGAAAAGGCATCAGCATTGTTACTTTAATAGGCGCATAGTCTTTATTAGACCTTTTTTTTAAGAGGAAGAATGTCGCCCCAAAGAACAAACGACCAAATGAGTAGCACTTGGGGACCAGTTCATGGACTAACAATAGTAATCCCCTGATTCAGATCTCTCCCCACCCCCCTACTGATTTAAATGTGTCAAGTTATTTCTCAGAGTATATCATGCAAAATTGAAATACATTGTACCATACATGTTAGTTCCACAATGATGAGGTTTATGTCAAGTGGACATTGAACCCCATTTTCTGAGCATGTATGCCAAGCTCTCTGTTTAGGCATGTCAGGCCTACCTCCTTCAGGCCCCAAGTAAAAGGACTTTCTTTAAATGTGGTACTGTCTGTAACAATAAACTGTAGGACTACACTAGAGATCAAAGTCTATGGACTGGCATCATTTACTAATTCATTTTTGAAATAACATAAAATGAATAGGCCTACTTTGATTTTCATTTTTGGTATTATTTTATGTAAAAAAGCTATATAAGTCCCTAACTTAATATAATCCAAAGTCTTCGACATTGAAAATACAAATTATTTAAATTATCATAATTCTGGTGATCTTACCGAGAAAAGATGGGTTTGATATCCAATATTTCAGACAAAATAAAAATTTACCATTGATACAAGAATCATGTGCCATAATGCGTTTCAACGCCATTAATTGTAACAAGGGACTCAAAGAACTAAGATAGACATATTTCACAAGTCATGTCAAACGACGACGACATATTCTTATCTACAACAAATACAATAGGTGAAGACTGGAATAATTGGATGCTAGAGACTGCCATTCGATTGAGACTTCTGGTGTATCTCAGAGAGAGAGAGAGAGAGATGGGGTTTAACGTCCACTTGACACAAACCAGGCCATTTTGAGACTAACATATGGTTTCAATTTTATTTCCATAATTCTCTTGCGCGTAGGGGTCTTTAGCAGTGGGAGGAAACCAGAGTGCCCGGATAAAACCCACGAGGTTGAGAAGGCGCCCCTATCTCCATGCCACATACGCTCACACCAGGGATCGAAACCACAGCCGCAAGCCAGAGGTGACCGGCCAGCTAGAGGTCGAAGCGCGGCACTCTAGACCACTAGGCCATCCCAACCCCCCTGGTGTATTTCAGTGTATTTCATCGAACGTAATTATCAGATTTCAAATTAAAGTAAAAAACGGAAACGATTGAATGTAAATCAGTACGGTACAACATAATTCATATCACTGCAAGTGTAAATTACTAATAGTAATACTATGCATTGTCACCCATTTGTGTTCATTTCTAGGTCCCAAATATTTGCAATTTAGTTCTTTTAATCATCTCGAATTATATCCAAAAATTATCATCAATTTTTTTGACACACTTAAAAGTATTTTTTATTTTTTTGGTTACTATGGTAACTTTACGGTTGGTAATTTTTATCTTATAATATTAATTTATCACTTATATTTTGTATGGAATAAGTTCTTTATCTTTAAAGATTTCTTAATCATTGAGAATCGATCCGATATCCGTAGTTATTTGTGTACCACAAACACATTCATGTAGGCTACGTTTGAATGTCGAAATCTCTACTTATAAGCGTTGCCTAATATTACTATTCGACAGTTTTAGATTTAGAATGTACTTACCAGGCCAGTCGAAGTATAATTTCCAGCAAATTTGGATACACAAAATCGTCACTTCCAACTGACCATCGCCTTCTAAACATGACTAACCCCGGCATCTTGCCGGCCAAGCTTTAGGAAAGCTCTATAATCACAACATTTGAGATAATTTTCTAGAATTAATAGGAATAGGCTATCGCCAATAACACCCGAACTCATATGAGCCCGACTTAACCAATCTGGTGGTAAAGCCGATCATCTTCGTTATCCAGTATTTATATACAGAAAAAAAAACATGATAAAACGCACCCAAACAGTAGGCTAATCACTGAGAGTCCACTCGATTCACTAGGTAATTTTAAACACAATATCAAATCCAGTACAGGGCAAACCATGCATGGTGGCCACATGTATGGATCTTAATTACAAGGGCCATGCCCATGGTTTATCAAAAATCAAATTGGGCTTTTTGATTTGTTTGCACCATCCAACTAAATCCACACAATAAAAGATATAAGGTAATATTTTAATTTTATATTCATTTTCGAGAAACCGCCAGATTGGGTAAAATATTGATTGATAAGTTGGACCATGGACCTTATAACACATTTAAGGTCCATGGTTGGACTATGGGTTGATTACACTATTTCGCCTATACCGTTTTAAGGACTTCGAATTTTGTCTAATGATTTGAATTGTTCGTACTTAGTTTTATTTTATTCTTATTAATTATATCATCCAATGGGAATTATGGTTATTATATAATAATATATATCGATGACTGATCGACTCTCCGCTTTATATAAAAAATTGGATAACGAAGATGATTGGCGTTATCGGCTGGTGACGTCGATTTGACCTTGCTATTTTAGTTCACTCGCGTACAACATAAGGATATTCCGACTTTAGCCAAACTCTAAATGAGACGAAGCTTGATTGGTTTAAATATATCGCACTAGCTAATCAACTAACATCACATTGTCGAAGGAAGTGAGATGATGAACTAGAAATAGTTCTCGGTTGTCAAACATACTACACTTCAATAAAGAGGCTCTAGATCTTTGTCTGGATAATCAAGCTATAATTTATTCACATTGGCTTGGAATTCCCGGTCAAACGTCAAACACGTGTGGTTGTTTGTTTTCGGATTGGGGAAATTCGAACTGAGTTTAATGGTAATTGAAAGAATGAATTAATAAGTTTGGATATTTTGATGAATCCATGTGGCTTCTCAGATAGTAACTTTTTATTGTAACTTTCAAAGTTACAATGTATAATAAGTAGCCTACAATTCAGTTGCCCCCTCCCCTTGCCAACCCCTACAATTAGTACTAAAGTAAGTGCAGGGCCTACTAAAACTTAAGAATGTGTGTAAACGACCGGATACGGTTACCGGCAAAAATTTACTACGAAACCGGTTATCGTCTCTGATTTGCCAATTTTATCACGTGGTTATCGTCTCTGATTGGCCAATTTTATCACATGGTTATTAGCGGTCTTTTCCTCTACACAGGCATCCTTGTTGGTGCGGAATTTACGTCCCTTTTTTAATTCGCTTTTGAGGCATGAACCTTATAATACATTATTATAAGGTCCATGATTGCGTGGGTAGAAATGGTTCCACTACTGATACTGTATGTCTTCCATCTTGCTCCCAGTAGGCCTTTTTTGTTTGAGTGAGTTTTGTAGTCATTTGACTACAACAAGTTACTGGCCAATGACACTGACCCCAAATTGTACTGCACAGAGCTACGTTCTGAACGTAGCTAAAAACATTGCGCTTTATACTGATGTGCTTGTATTTGGCTACGATTGGGTGCCTTTAATTTCACCTGGCAAACTTTATTTCTTTATTAATGCATGTAACTTTTTAAAGATAAGTTAATTTTATACTATTAGAATGTTACCGGGGTCGTGGATTATCAAGGATGATCCTGACTTTAGACAGGGTGAGGGTACAGCAGGAGTGACGTTTCAGCCTGTGGGGGAAAGAAACAAACAGATGACATTAGATTTGGCATTTTATTGAGCTGGCTGGCTGGATGACAACCGTAATGCATCCTCGTAACAATTCTCAATTACAATAACATTTATAACATGAACAATCATATCAATAATCTATGCTAGGCTTAAGGCCTAGACGTCAAACACTAATTAGCACATTGTCAATATGTAATGTTGGAAAATGAATAGTATGAATATGATCTATTGGGCTAATTAAATCATACTAGTAATAGTACTGAACTATGACAGCTACATGACATTAATTACTTATAATATTAGTTATGTTGTATGGCTAGGCTTAATATTGGCAAGATGGCTGCCATGACAAAAACCATGTGCTTTTGAGATTTCTAAGTATTTCAACTAAGACTGCTCATTACTTAAAATATTGACAATAGCAATATCATTAAGAATTACCATGAACACCTATTAGCTCCTTTAATACAAGTTATGGTGATGGTAAACTAAATAATTACCTGTGGGGGAAAGAAACAAACAGATGACATTAGATTTGGCATTTTATTGAGCTGGCTGGCTGGATGACAAACGTAATGCATCCTGGGACAGAATTATCTCCCCTTACTATACCTCGCAAAACTGTAGTTGTCTCCCTTCTACCACTAGCCTAACTCAAAAATAATACCCCCCTATCCTCACTCTGTCACACTCTCCCCCACAAAACTAAATGTCGTCCCGACATTTCAATTATTAAAACAAAACTGGGCAACGTTAGATAAATCAATCAACAGTCGAAGTTATGATAACATCAAGATATTTCTAGGTACCTTTAAATACCGTAATGATAAAGTATCACAGGTGATCAGCCTGTTTACTCTATACTTAAATAACATTTAAGATCAATATCATGTTAACATCTATAATCTATATATATTATGTCTCCGAAAGCTATTGATTTAACATCGAATATAGAACACAAAACTTATGTTACAAAGTGAACTCATTTAACTAAACAAAGTCATACAGTGGTAATCAAACTTACAGTATTCATTATTTGGATACTCTAACCAAGGACGGTTCTCCGAACGAATCGTAAGTCAAACGATGTGGCGGACGCACCAACCGTCGTTGACGATTTACTGGTTCGGGGTCTTCAAATTCCACTGAAGTATGGTAAGTTTCAGAGTCATTAGACTGTTCATTACTGATGTCTTCAATTACAGCTGGGTTTATTTGTTCATCCAGCGAAGGACATGGTACTACAGGGATAAATGGCTCAGCCTCCGGGTTTAGACACGATTCTGGTGGTTCTAGAAGAACAATACACATTTCGTTACTTTCATCAGTGTCAGATCCTGTAGGTTCATCGTCAACTTTAGAGTCATTCCCATCACTTTTCTTGACAGACTTTTTCTTGATAACTATTTTCTTAAGTGTTTTCGGTGGATCAATCGGTAGGTCGTTGCATTGGAGTAAGAGATTTCGATGTAACCGCCGAATTTTCCCTTTGTAGTTTTCGGGCCGTACTTCGTATACCGGCGAATTACCGTCCATTCGCTTGACTACAAGATGGATTTCTTTCTCCCAATAGTTTCTCAACTTGCCTGGTCCACCACGTTCACTTAAATTTCTCACCAAGACTCTATCTCCTGTAACTAACACAGCACTTTGTGGTTTAGCGTCACGTCTAAACTTTGCACGAGAGCCTGCCTTACGGGCATTATTTGCTGCTTTCTCGTAGGCTTCTCGCATACACTCAGTCCATCTGGCTACATAATCCTTGTAGCTGGTTTGCCCTTCAGGTTCGTCTAGGTTGAACATGGCATCAATAGGTAGTCGAGGTTGTCTACCAAATAATAAAAAGTGTGGAGAGTAACCAGTCGATTCATTTCTAGTGCAGTTGTATGCATGAGTCATTTTAGACACATGACTTTTCCAATCTGACTTGAAATCTTCAGGAAGAGTCTTCAACATAGACAGTAATGTCCTGTTCAGACGTTCTACTTGACCGTTACCCTCTGGATGGTATGGTGTGGTTCGAGAATGCTGAATTCCACAATACTTCTGCATTCTGGTAAAGAAGTCATTTTCGAACTCCCTTCCTTGGTCATGATGGAGTTTCTCTGGAAATCCGAATTTGAGGACGTAATCGTTAAATACTCTGTCTGCAGCCGTACGTCCAGACTTATTGGTAGTAGGGTAGGCGACAGCATAACGAGTGAAATGATCCACAACCAGCAGAATGTATTGGTAACCTCCCTTGCATGTCTCCAAATGTAGGAAGTCAATTGAAACCATCTGGAATGGATGAGTAGTCTCTATAGGCTTTAGTGGTGCATAGGTTTTACGATGAGGAACTTTGGATTTGATGCATGAACACAATCGACTTATATAATGTTCGACATCGGAGGCCATTTTTGGCCAAAAGAAACGTTGTTGGACCAATGACAAGACTTTATCTACACCCTGATGACCCATTTCATTATGAAGCTGATGTAGTACCAATTCTCTATACTTCCTCGGGAGTACCAGTTGACGAATCGGGTTGGTGTTGTTGAAGAACCTTAATCGTCTAAGCAAACCATGCTGATCAATCTCGAGTACTGACCACTCTCTAAGCAACCTTCCAGCTTCTTCTGGACATGATTTCCTATCAGCTGATGTAGGTTTAAGTCGATTTTTCACGAGATTCTTAACAAAAGATATTGATTCATCTTGGTCTTGGTTAAAACATATATCTTCCTTACTTAAGGTACCGAGGTTGTCACAGCTGGATTGGTCTTTGACTTCAGCGAGACTTGAACACCAAACAAAACTTTTCTCATCTTGGATACTTATGGATTTAGTCAGTGTCGAGAAAATGTCAGTCTTAGTAGATTCTGTACAATGTAACTTAAATTTCTCGAAGTCCAGTGGCATTCGACTCAACCCATCCGCATCATTATTCAATCTCCCTGGCTTGTATTTTATGGTAAAGTTAAAATCTGATAACTCAGCAACCCATCTTAATCTAGCTGCGTCCAACCGCGGTGTATGCATCAAATAACTCAGCGGACTGTTGTCACTGAAAATAGTAAAGTGAGGACAGTAATAAAGGTAATCTCTAAAACGATCAACCACAGCCCACTTAAGAGCAAGGAATTCTAATTTTCCGGAATGTAAATGGTAGTTTTGTTCTGCTGGAGTCAAGGTACGTGAGGCATAAGCTACTACCCGGGGTCTTCCATCGTCATCATCTTGGTAAAGAATAGCCCCTAAGCCATCTGCACATGCATCGACATGAAGAGAAAAGGTTTGGTCAAAACGTGGGTACGCCATGATGGGTGGAGTTATCAAAAATTCAACCAACTCATCAACAATATTCTGG
The DNA here is from genome assembly GCA_963678685.1 of Patella ulyssiponensis. Lineage (NCBI taxonomy): Eukaryota > Metazoa > Mollusca > Gastropoda > Patellidae > Patella > Patella ulyssiponensis. The sequence continues at coordinate 78,772,934 of OY783226.1, read as the reverse complement.
TGTGCAGTATTCCAAACGATCCTCGCACTGGATGAGGCCTGTCCCCCCTTTGCCTTCTTCATATTACTTCCTGGTTTTAAAGTTAACAAATTGTACAATGGTTTAGCACGCCGCGCAAAATCAGGAATATACCGGCGGTAATAGCTAAGGAACCCTAATAGTTTCCTGAGGTCACCAACATTTTTGGGTACTTTCTCTCTTAATTCTGTCACAGATTTCTTATCATCGGGATCTACTGTATATCCGTCTGCTGTGACAAGATGTCCAAGATAACGAACCTGTTGACGGAACATTAGACACTTCTGTGGTTTGAGTTTAACGCCTTTCGATTTCAGTCTTTCAAATACAAGACTCAAATGTTTGATGTGCTCTGAAAAAGTCTTGCTATACACTAAAATATCATCCAAGTAAGGTAGACAGCATTTATCTCGGAGTCCTTCTAGGCATTCATTCATAAAGGATTGGAAGGCGGCTGGGGCACCAGAAAGCCCAAATGGAATCCGTTCCCATGAATAGTGTCCCCATGGTGTGACGAAGGCAGTGTATGGTTTACTTCTCTCACTCATTATTCCTTGGTGATACGCTTTACCTTGATCCAACAGAGAAAAGTAGCGACTGCCCCCTAAACTATCCAGGGCATCTTGGATTCTTGGTAATGGACTGCTGTCAATGACGGACTTCTGATTTATTTTACGATAGTCAATGCATAGTCTAAGTTCACCATTCTTTTTCCTTACACAAACCAATGGGCTAGAGTACGGTGATTTTGATTTACAAATATAGCCTTTGGCGATCAGATTGTTTATGTAATCTTTAACTTCATCATATAGTGGTGCTGGAATAGATATGTAAGCTTGCTTCACTGGCATTTTGTCTTTTAACTGTATATCCAACACCAAGTCTGGGATAAAACCAATATCATCATCAGACTTAGAAAACACATCTGCGTGTCTGCTTAAAAGTGTCTGAACAAGTGACTTTTCGGATTCTTTTAAATTACTTTCACTAAAGTCGACCGAGGGAGTGTTAGCAAATGAAATGTTACAAGTTTTTACTGAAGTTGGTTCACTGTTATCTTGAGTAAAAGCTGGTGTTATGGAGTTGATAATCTGCAACGTACCTATAAATGATTTACGATGTAAAAGAACATTAGAACAACTTGAATTAGTTACAAGAAGATTAATATGGTTCTGTTTTCCAACTGTCACTAACAACTCTTGTAATTCCAAAACTTGATTTCCTGAAAATTCTTAAGTTGGTACAAACAAACAATTTACAATTGAATTATCACTCTTAGCACCCGTCCGTATACCTACGCGAATGACTTTAGAACCTTTGGCGGGAATTACAATGTTTCGATGACCACTGTTTACATTACATATTGGTTTATCTGATTTCAATAATTTCAAAAGCTTATTCATACCATGCACATTTAAAGTTGGAATACAATTATACAAAGTTCCATCAAATTGTTGACAATAGTATTTTATAAGATTGTAACCAATTATTGGACAATTCATATTATTATACTGAGTAACTAAAAATGGAACATTGATTTCAGAATTTGAATTTAATTGAAACGTAAGCTCAGTCCAACCCTCAAAGGGTATGTCAGACCCATTTGCGGCACTAACACTAAGGCCATTGCTAACCCATTCATGCACATCTTTGATAACAGAATCAGGAAAATGTTTATTTAACCAATCTTTACTCACTAAACATATTTGGGAACCAGTGTCCCACAAGACTTTAAATGATTTACCATTAAGAAGACAATTTACATTACAGACTTCTCCTACTAACTTAATCATTTTATTCTTATCACTCGGTGATATATTCATAACATGTCCCTTTAAATCAGGTGAAATATTATTACTATTAATACTATTAACTGATAATTCTTTGATTTTGTTACAAATAACCTTATGGGCATTGTAATGTGATTTTTGACAATTTTCAGAACAATAATACGAAACATTACATGCAGAACATAATTTCAAATTTTTATTTACACCACACTTTGAACAACAAGGGGAGTCGCCATTTTGAGTCACAAGACCCCCTTTCCCAGTGACTCCATCTAGTTTTCCGACTGGGTAGTTTGTTTCGGAGACTTATGGAAATTCTTAAAATGCTCTGAACTTCCACATGTCCAACAATGTCGACAAAGGTGACTTTTGCTATTTTCTATACAGGATGCACAACCCATCTTACGCTGACGAAACCCCCTAGGCCTATTAGACTGGAAAGCTTGGGTTAAAGCAGCTACTTCTGCTCTGAGACTATTAAGTTCCGTGGACAATTTATTCTGTGCTTGACTTTTCGAAGTATCATTATTATTCATATCATTTTCATTACAGTCGATTTTATTTACAGCTTTGAATTTATGTTTACTAATGTTACTACATTTATTTAATTTATGTTCTCTTTCTTGCACTTTCTGTGATATGACTGTTAATTCTGTCAGAAGAACTTCATCTGTTTCTTCTCTGTCAATGAAAGGTTTAAGATCAGTTCTTATAACTTCTGAGATGAAACCAGTAGATAGAGTTCTGCGAAACATAGAATTTACTAATTTAGAGTCATAAGGCACACTTCCCGATTCTTTCGATGCAAAGATTATCTTCTGTCTGAGATCCATACATTTTATTAAGAATTCTTGTGGGTCTTCTTTTTCTGATTGTGTAGCAGAGCTTAATTCTTGAAAGAGTTCAGTGCCTGATTTTTCATGGTAGTGGGCTCTGAGGATAGCTCTCAGATCATTGAGGCTAAGAGATGGTCTTCCCTCTAAGTAATTACGAATATAAGAGCCAGGTAACATTGCCTTTAGAACTGCCTCAACGATTTCATGATCTGGGTAATCTTTTTGGCCTGCTGAATCAATTTGTCGAATCACACTCATAAATGAAATTCCCTTATTTTCATTAATTTGACCCTGAATTTTAAATTCTCTCTTCCACACTTCAACTTTTGAAGACGCAAAACTTGAACTGGAAGTAACTGGATCTGAGATGTCATTATTTTTATCAGGTTGTGTTGGTATCTTGTCCGTCTCAGTAGAAACAGTTTCAGTAGCTATACCCGTCGGACATGGTTTTACAGGTAAAATCTTCTGTAGCCGATCTAAGTTTTCTGCCAGCTCATCAGTGTCATTAAAAAGTGTGTCGATTTGTTTGATGGCATCAGAACGACTTTTGACATCTTTTGTCTTAAGTTTTAGTTGTTTTAAGGTGGTAACAAGCTCTGGTAATGACAGCTGATACAGATCTCTTCTAATGTCAAACAATGTTTCTTCCATGTTGAAAAATTGGTGAATTCCGTTCTTCTCCTGGTGTAGGTGCTGTCTATCCCGGACAAAGCCCCCAAATGTTACCGGGGTCGTGGATTATCAAGGATGATCCTGACTTTAGACAGGGTGAGGGTACAGCAGGAGTGACGTTTCAGCCTGTGGGGGAAAGAAACAAACAGATGACATTAGATTTGGCATTTTATTGAGCTGGCTGGCTGGATGACAACCGTAATGCATCCTCGTAACAATTCTCAATTACAATAACATTTATAACATGAACAATCATATCAATAATCTATGCTAGGCTTAAGGCCTAGACGTCAAACACTAATTAGCACATTGTCAATATGTAATGTTGGAAAATGAATAGTATGAATATGATCTATTGGGCTAATTAAATCATACTAGTAATAGTACTGAACTATGACAGCTACATGACATTAATTACTTATAATATTAGTTATGTTGTATGGCTAGGCTTAATATTGGCAAGATGGCTGCCATGACAAAAACCATGTGCTTTTGAGATTTCTAAGTATTTCAACTAAGACTGCTCATTACTTAAAATATTGACAATAGCAATATCATTAAGAATTACCATGAACACCTATTAGCTCCTTTAATACAAGTTATGGTGATGGTAAACTAAATAATTACCTGTGGGGGAAAGAAACAAACAGATGACATTAGATTTGGCATTTTATTGAGCTGGCTGGCTGGATGACAAACGTAACGCATCCTGGGACAGAATTATCTCCCCTTACTATACCTTGCAAAACTGTAGTTGTCTCCCTTCTACCACTAGCCTAACTCAAAAATAATACCCCCCTATCCTCACTCTGTCACAAGAACTAATTAGACATACGCAGCCCAACTGAAGCAACTTTCATTTGGCAGCAAATATTGACAATAAGTTGAGCATTGTTTTTTATACGCCCACATTGAAATGTGGTCGTATATTGTCGTCGCTCCCATCGGTCCGTCGGTCAGTTGGTCTGGCGTCCACAATTGCAATTGTGGATGCTCTAGAGGCTAAAGTTAATATCTGATTGACTTTAAATTTATACACAGTGTTTAAGGGCATGAGGCGAATAAGCCTATTGTTTTTCAGTGATTTCCAATAATAACTACCAGAGTTATGACCCTTGATCACTTCAAAAAATCTTGTGGATGCTCTAGAGGCCAAAGTTAATATCCGATTGAATTTAAATTTATACGCAGTGTTTAAGGTCATGAGACGAAGAAGTCTATTGATTTTCAGCGATTTCTGATAACTACTGTCAGAGTTATGGCACTTGATCACTTCAAAAAATCTTGTGGATGCCTTAAAGGTCAAAGTTAATATCCGATTGACTTCAAATTGATACACCGTGTTTACAGTCATAAGACAAAGACGTCTATTGATTTTCTGTGATTTTCAATAATTACTGCCAGAGTTATGGCCCTTGATCACTTCAAAAAATCCTGTGGACGCTCTAGAGGCCAAAGTTAATATCCGATTGACTTTAAATTTACACGGTCATGAGACGAAGAAGCCTATTGATTTCAGCGATTTTAAAAAATTACTGTCAGAGTTATCTCCCTTGATAACTTAAAAAAAATCTTAGGGCGCTATAGAGGCCAAGCTTATCATCCGATTGACTTTAGATTGATACACAGAGTTTAAGGTGTTGAAAGGAACAAGTATTTTGATTTTCAATGAACAGCTAAATCAATGATATTAAATGTTTCGTATACTAATTGTTAGCGTGGGACAAAACTTTATAAAAAGCAAACCAATTCTAATGATTTTCTGATAATTACATAATGAGTTGTTACTCTTAATCAGATTTTAGTGTATTACAAATGTTTCATTACCGAAAAAAGTAAAAATATGCGACAACCCTTGTTGACTGCCCGGACGATTTAGCTGCTGTGGGAGTATGTTTCGTTGCCTGGCAACCTATCTTTATCAAAATTGAAGCAGACATTCTTATAATTATGGTGTATTACTCCTTTGCAACTCTGATCAGGTTAGTACTTTGATTGGCTATTGTACACGAGGCACCGCCTTTTTGTGTTAAAGACGTAAATTTAAAATGTCGGAGAAAGCAATCTATTATTTCATTAATTTGAAATAAAATATTGTTTACAAAAAAAAACCAAGAGTAGATTTCAAGTCACCTCAAAAATATAATTTGTAACATAATTACTTATTTCCATGCAAACAGTGATATATGGTAAACCAGTATTTTTTTCGTAAGAGTAGTTCTGTCTACTTTCATGTATCGAAATTGACATACTTTCATTGAGAATAACTAACCAATAATTACTTTTCGTGAGAATGTATCTTTAATTGCAACACATCCATACATGTATGCAAGTAATAATCATTTTCTAGAGAGCTGACTAGTTTTATGATAGGCTACACTATAAGCAGCATGCAGATATGCTAATATTAAAAATAAACATATTGTCCTTTCATCAGTCTTATTATCAGTTGTCAAGAATAGTATCAGATTCAAGTTATCAGCACATTTAAGGAATTCTCTGACTTTGTCCCTTATTATGTTAAACTATATCATTGACTTATTAACCAAATCCTTTTTAATGAAAATATTTGTCACTACGATAAATCATACAAATGCAAGTGATCATTACATTGTTTGGTATGTATAGAAATTGGTTGGAAATTATAAAGTAGTCATCAATTAACTAGCTGTAAAAGATGGTATCTCTAGTGCATAAGGATAATATCCATCACCGTTGAATACACAAACCTTACCTACTGTGGTGTATATCATTCAATCTTCATGGTTTTCTCACTGCCTTGACATAACACATACTTACATACTTAATGACTACTGCCTGGTTTCTAAAAATTTAAACATACTGAATGATAAACATTATGTACCGGTATGCTTATAAAATATATATTGATTTTCATTTGGAAAAGTCATTATTATTCATAAGTAAACGATATGAACTTTCCAGTGTGATCTGCTATTTTTACTCACCCACATTTCATTGTGTTATGTATTATGCTGTCATTTATGTCTGTCCATCAATACAAAATTTGCCTGTTAAGGTACAGTTTTTTATTAGAATTTGTATAAAATTTGTTGTGAAGCATTGGGGTCACAAGAAGATGAATCCTATTGATCTTTTGTTTCTAAGTTATCCCCCTTTTGTGGTTTATAACAGATTTTTTTTCAAATTTGATTTTGTGAGTTGGGGTCAAGAATCAAAAAGGATAAACCCTGTTCATTTTCAGTTTCAGAGATATATTAATATTATGTGTCCAGTACAGCTTTTATATTTCTTGAAGGATCATATCCTTATTAGATTTGGTAAACATCGAAGTTTTCCTTTCTGGTAAGCTGCTGTAGACCAGGAGCCCAGGGGACAACCTAGCTGAAAAGTGTATCAATTTTCTTGTATATGTTATCAATGCATATATGTCTGGTATCATCAAAATGTAAGTCTACCAGGTTTCTGGCAGTGGGTGTGGTATTCCACACCCAAAATGCGTTGCCCCTCAACTAGTCTAGATTAGCTCAAAAGTGTACCACATGAAATTCGCACATCAGGTATCACAAAAACACTCTGACAGACATTTCTAGTGGTTGGGTACCCCTGACAAACTTTAAGGTCATGAGACGAAAAAGCGTATTGATTTTCAGCAAATTTCGATAATTACTGCTAAAGATATCTCCCTTGACTTCAGATTGATACACAGAGTTTAAGGTCTCGAGACGAATTTTGATAACTGATGAGCTAAATCTATGATATTAAATGTTTTGTATACTAAACGTGGCAGAACTTTATAAAAACCAAATAAATTTTAATGTTTTTCTGATAATTACTTAATGAGTTGTTACTCTTAATCAGATTTTAGTGTATTACAAATGTTTCATTACTGAAAAAAAGTAAAAATATGAGACAACAATTGTTGACTGCTCAGACAATTTATCTGCTGTGGGCGTATGTTTCGTTGCCTGAATTGGTTATGTTTTAGTATCATTGTCACAAATTTATGATAGTCTGTTCTTCATCCTGACTAAGCTGCATAATAGACGTCATTCATAAAACATGAACCCTCATGAACCAAAAATGTTGCAATGGAGAGTCTAAATCTCACCGATTGTCTCATGAACCAGCTGTATTTCTGTTGCATCTATTTCCAACCTTTGGTTTGTTTTGAGCCTCCAAATACATTCCCACCTCTCCCATAGCATAGGCATTTACCCCATTCCCTTCTATTCTGTTTCCTTGCTGTGGACCTTTCTTATACATTATAATACTTGCAGACATAATTTTCTTTCAGTACCGGTATGTGTTTATTCCTTGAGAGGAAAAACATCTTCGGACTGGCCCAGGGTGACAGTTATTACATACAGCTTGAACTATTAGAAGGAAGACTACAAATATTTATGAAGAATGGCTTCAACAAATTTGCATCAAGCAATGAAACAAATTTTGGTTGCACATGGATTTTGGTTGGAAAAGTCTTGCCTTCATGGTCAGAAGAATATTTCTAAAATGAATTATGGTACTCCAGGGACACTATTAAGAAGAAATATTAAAAAAGAATGGTAATTGTTAACTGTCATAAGTTAATAGATTTGAAAATTTACCTATGGCCACATGGGACCCTGTTGCCTCAATATAACAAAGTTTGTTTTCAGTGACATTAGGAAAGTGATATTAACATTTGATCAAAGGCCAGCATAGATGGCCAAAGTTGTACAATTTCAGTCAAAAGTTGGACCAGGGGCCTGTTTCACGAAATTTTGACTAAAATAAAATCCTAATTTTAGTAATTTGATTGGATAATATTAGATAGATTATAGTGCTTAGCCAATCAAAATTAAAGTATCTATTAAAATTAGGATTTTAGCTTTAGTTAAGATTTCGAGAAACAGGACCCAGTGTTGTAGTTTACTGAATTAAATAATATTAATACTGCGCAGATTAGCGTAACATATTTACCATTATAAGGTCAATTTAAAGTTTAAAACAAAAAATTCTGGAGACAGGTGATTTAAGAAATATATAAAACATTATGAAATAGAAATAAATGGGATGTAATTAATTATAAGGTGGATTAAGAATTAGGATCCATTAAAATATAATTTACTGAATTGAATAATATTATGCGGATTAGCACAATGTATTAAACATTTACTACTCATATAATTCACCCTACTAGACTATTTGAATCAAATGTGTACTTCATGGAACAAAGTCTTTTTGATCAAATGTGGACTTTTCAACGACTTCATTCTAAGATAAATGATCTTTAGGCAAAAGTGAACTCTTCTACTATTATTTTACAGGTATGACAATGTCATTGGTAGTGATAGTAATGTATTCCCAGTAGAAAATAATATTATAAGTGATCTTTCTGAAGAATCAAGTATAGATAAAAGAAAATTTAAACTATCTTGGTAAGTTCATGTTCGTTTATGGGGATAATCCAACGTCTGGAGGTTGGGTGTTCGATCCCTGCATTGGCCAAGAAAGTTCATCTACATTTCCGGTGTCATTTCCCCTTTTCTGTGATTCTGGGCAGAGGGTCTGACAAGGACAGCTGTCTAGTCATTTGGATGAGACAAAAAAAATGAGGTTGCGTGTTCATAATGGTGTGCACTTAAAAGATCCCTTGACAGTTGGAATTCAATATAAGAGTAGGCTGCAGTGCCACTGTCCAGGTAATATTTCCCTCATAGCACACTGTATGCGTTATGCCCATCATCATTCCCATAATTCGGAGCAAAACAGTAGGACATTAAAAAAAACCATTTCATTTCATGTGTACATGGTGACTACAATATACCACTATAATTAACTCTGAAATAAAGTATAGATTACAATCAGTACTTTGGATTGCCATGTTAAATGGATTAACCTGTAGCAGAACTGGTGGCGACCAATTAATGGTTTGTTTAAACTGATGATACCGATGTTTGCTTTTGTTTTAAATATATCACTTATCTTGTAGTGTAAATAATGAAGAAATGAAGCATTGGTTCTTGAGAAGAAATTTTACAGATGGTTTGTACTAGATTCCTAAAGTTAAATCATCTATAAATTGCATTTGAGCTATAAATAGTCAAACCAATTTAAGTATTCAGCTCTGTAGAAAGTATTTGAATTTCTTAGAGAAATTCCTAAATATGTTCCTTGTTTTCAGAAAAACTTTTGATATCAGATTTTAAAATAAAACATTCGATCATGCGCCTAACAAAATTAGGAAGGGATATTGATATGAGCTCTGTCCGCCCTCTGTTGCGACTTCGTTTCCATAGCATGTCTCATCATCTGTCTTTATGAATTTTCGTAGATTCTACCCATGTCAACCTATTGAAGTAGATGTGCGTTTACTAATAAGACATTTCTAAGATTTAAAAAAAATTGTGTTTTTATGAAAACAAATTTGTTCGATGATAAAAATTTCCAAGTCAAGATAAGCAATTTAATTGGTCAAGACTTTGGAAAATAACAACTATTGTCTCATTTGTCTGTCCCATGGTAAATAATAAACGGATTTCTTCGATTATGAAGAAACTACTTAACTTTGGTTATTATAAACTTACGTATGTGTTTAAAATAAACTCCGGTTAAATAAAATCCATGGCACAATTAAATATCCAAACGAATAAAAAAGGGCAATACCAAAATGGAGGCTTATTACGTCACTCTTCGGGAGATATCATTTCTTATAAAGGGGTGATAGCATGCTGCATCGAAACATTCTACGGTACATTCACGACACATTTACGACAATTCATGGTGCCTCGGCTCGGTATTGAGTTTAGGTGTTCGGCACATATCTCTTTATTTCATTACCACCTTTTTAAATTCTAGTAAAATCACTGCAAAGTTTATACATTTTCTTTTGAAATAATATGAATACACAACTCGTGAAGTGATTATAAATTGTTCCTTATGTCTTGTCTTAAATATTAGAGAGTTGGGCCGCATATTTTCACGTCAAGATAACAACATGAATATTGATTGAAATGGATCAATTGTGAAATATTATTCGCGTTTTTAATTTTAAAATTTTATGGAAAAGTTAATCGCCTCCAATAGTAACACAAAACTGGTAATATAAAGCATAATTGTACTTACATATTGGCCTTTTCTACACAGACTGTGGATAGTTTCCCTAATTACGCTGCGATCAAAACTGTCCAACTTTGAAGTAAAGGTACGCTTCTTGCGAGGTTTTATAGGTTTTTTGGCATTATAAACCAACAAAACTCCTGCAACGCTCTTGTATATGTTGCTAAAACGGTTATCGTTTCCTTTAAAAAATGATAATAAAATTTACTATGCACTGGGAAACTTTGGTTGTGAGCTTCATGTTGTTTGTTAATTACTTCATGTTTTTACTTAATTATTTATAATATAAAGTAGATAGGGAATGTTTAGTTTAAATACGACTTTATTTTTACGAGTATCCGTGCAATCATTGATATTTTCATTGTGAATAAAATTTGGTAGACTGGCTGGTCATCAATGGTTTCAATATAAATCTTCTATGTAATTGCATTTAGTTAATATTTTTCGTCGCCCAAACTCAAACGATCAAAACACGTGGTCATCAAACACGTGGTAGAAAATATAAGTAAACACGTCAAATTTTTCAAGAGAGAACTTTTTTATTCGTTTGGATATTTAATTGTTCCATGGATTTTATTTAACCGAAGTTTATTTCAAACACACAGGTAAGTTTATAATAACCAAAGTTAAGTAGTTTCTTCATAATCGAAGAAATCCGTTTATTATTTACCATGGGACAGACAGTAATTAATGAGTGCTATTTAATTATTTTGGGATTGAAGTGGGGAACATTGGTTGCTTTGTATTTCAGTTGTATGTACTATTTTTATTGTAATACCTATTTTACAGATATGTTGGAACATTATATACCCTCATTAAATTTTGTGAATGGCCGTCTACCATTTACCTTAGTTCAAATTGGAACAATATATGATGAGGATCCTCACGAAAATCCTGATGCTCTGTGGAACCGGTAATTACTTTTATTGTCACTAGAATATATGATTCTAGTTTTGATTAATCCTGATTTCTTTTGAGTGCTGTGTTTGATATGACTCGTTCTTGGCAATGTAAAGAACACTTTGTTCCATCATGTCTAGACTGTATATATATAGAACTATCTACTGCAGCTCTTTGGACACTGGTCAACAATGAACAAATCAAACAGAAATCTCTTGTAAGATTTTTTGTAAAGATATTTACATAGATGGTTTTATTTAATGACTAGCGAGTAGAAAGAATTATATTTAATGATTAGTGAGCATAGAAAACATTATATGTGATGAGTGAAATGAAATGAAATGAAATGGAGTTTAACGTCCTACTGTTCTACTCCGAACTGAGCTAATGAAGACTGGCTAGGAAGGAAATTTTGCCCAGACAGTAGCACTATGGCCTACGCTTATATAAAATTCCAACTGTCAAGGGTGCACCTCAATGTGTACAAGTCAGGCTCTCTGTCCTGTATCACTGACAAAGGGGAATCACGCCGGAAAATCTGGATGAACTTTCTCGACCAGTGCAGGGATCAAACACCCGAACACCAGGCTAGCAAGTCAGTGTCTTACCTTACCCACTTAGCGACCATGATCGCCATATGTGATGAGTACAAAGAACATTGTCTTTAATGATTATTGAGTAGAAAGAATATTATATTAAATGTTTAGTGAGTAGAGATAACATTATATTCAATGTTTAGAGACTACATTATATTCAATGTTTAGTGAGTAGAGGCAATATTATATTTAGTGTTTAGTGAGTAGAGACAATGTTTGGTGAGAAGCTGAGACAACATTATTTTTACTTGTTAGTGAATAGAAAAAAAATTATATATTTAATGTTTAGAGAGTAGAGACAACATTATATTCAATGTTTAGAGATAAAATTATATTCAATGTTTAGAGACAAAATTATATTCAATGTTTAGAGACAACATTACACTTAATGTTTATGAGTAGAGACAACATTATATTCAGTGTTTAGTGAGTAAAAAAACATTTATTGATTAGTAAGTAGATACAGAATGAGATGAAGAAGACATAAATGGTGGATAATATACACATATTGGTATGAAGTACATGTTTGTAATTGAACCTCAGGAAGTCTTGGATAGTGTTGTTCTTGTTGTGCAGAAAAGGTCAATTAGTGATAAAAAAAATTAAAGGGACATTTTTTATGTAGGATTATAGAAGAGACAATTATGGCTGTACAGCATTATACAACACCAAGTAACATGTTTCAAACACTGGATCAGTGGATTGTTAATAGACTACGATGGTGGAAAAAGGTAAAAATATTATTCTAGAATTTTTATTTCTAGTGTTTATTGGTATAGGATTTGAAATTACCTATATTTTTTTAATGTTAATGGGTCAGTTCAAGATGAATTATGTAAGATTTTGATAAAGAGCTGGTCGCTTTTGCCATGATCAAAAATATATAATTCAAATCTCATATAGTGAACATTATCGTAGCCGTGTTACTTATTAATTCGAGACTCGGCCTCACTTCTCCATTTTTATACGCCCACATTGAAATGTGGTCGTATATTGTCGTCGCCCCCGTCCGTCCGTCCGTCCGTCGGTCCGTCGGTCCGTCCGTCCGTCCGTCCGTCGGTCCGGCGTCCACAATTGCTTGTGGACGCTCTAGAGGCTAAAGTTAATATCCGATTGACTTTAAATTTATACACAGTGTTTAAGGTCATGAGACGAAGAAGCCTATTGTTTTTCAGCGATTTCCGATAATAACTACCAGAGTTATGGCCCTTGACGACTTCATAAAATCTTGTGGACGCTCTAGAGGCCAAAGTTAATATCCGATTGGCTTTAAATTTATACACAGTGTTTAAGGTCATAAGACGAAGAAGCCTATTGATTTTCAGCGATTTCCGATAATTAGTGCCAGAGTTATGGCCCTTGATCACTTCAAAAAATCTTGTGGACGCTCTAAAAGCCAAAGTTAATATCCGATTGACTTTAGATTTATACACAGTGTTTAAGGTCATAAGACGAAGAAGCCTATTGATTTTCAGCAATTTCCGATAATTAGTGCCAGAGTTATGGCCCTTGATCACTTCAAAAAATCTTGTGAACGCCCTAAAAGCCAAAGTTAATATCCGATTGACTTTAAATTTATACACAGTGTTTAAGGTCATAAGACGAAGAAGCCTATCGATTTTCAGCGATTTCCGATAATTAGTGCCAGAGTTATGGCCCTTGATCACTTCAAAAAATCTTGTGGACGCTCTAAAAGCCAAAGTTAATATCCGATTGACTTTAGATTTATACACAGTGTTTAAGGTCATAAGACGAAGAAGCCTATTGATTTTCAGCAATTTCCGATAATTAGTGCCAGAGTTATGGCCCTTGATCACTTCAAAAAATCTTGTGAACGCCCTAAAAGCCAAAGTTAATATCCGATTGACTTTAAATTTATACACAGTGTTTAAGGTCATAAGACGAAGAAGCCTATCGATTTTCAGCGATTTCCGATAATTAGTGCCAAAGTTATCCCCCTTGATCACTTCAAAAAATCTTGTGGACGCACTAAAAGCCAAAGTTAATATCCGATTGACTTTAAATTTGTACACATTGTTTAAGGTCATAAGACGAAGACGCCTATTGATTTGCATCAATTTCCGATAATTAGTGCCAGAGTTATGGCCCTTGATCAGATCAAAAAATCCTGTGGATGCTCTAGAGGCCAAAGTTAATATCTGATTGACTTTAAATTTACACACACTGTTTAAGGTCCTGAGACGAAAAAGCCTACTGATTTTCATCGATTTCAAATAATTACTTCCAGAGTTATCTCCCTTGATCACTTCGAAAAACCTTGTGGCGCTGTAGATGCCAAACTTATAAATCATCCGATTGACTTCAGATTGATACACAGAGTTTAAGGTGTTGAAACGAACAAGTATTTTGATTTTCAATGAATTTTGATAACTGAACAGCTAAATCCATGATGTTAAATGTTTCCTATACTAATTGTTAGCTTGGGGCAAAACTTTATAAAAAGCAAACAAATTCTAATGATTCTCAGATAATTACATAATGAGTTGTTACTCAGATTTTAGTGTATTACAAATGTTTTATTACCAAAAAAAAGTAAAAATATGCGACAACCCTTGTTGACTGCCCGGACGATTTAGCTGCTGTGGGCGTATGTTTCGTTGCCTGGCAACCTATCTTTAATTAAATCATTAAATGGCGATTGTATATCAATCCATTTAAATCTTTACCATCCGATGCCTTAGAAGGTTGATTACAGTCTTTTCATATGAATAATAATTTATGTAACATTTGAAGCCAAAACAAAAACCTGCAATAGACAGATTTAGCTGTTACATAATGTATATTTAATTTTGAGTTGATGAAGTCTGATAATCCAAGAGGTAGCTCAGTTAGTAAGTTAGCCTACTGGCTCACTAACCGGGAAGTACCAGATTCGATCCTAGTGTTGGCAGAGAAAGTTTCTTGGATTTTCGAAGTTGTCTCCCCTCCTCAGTGGGTGCAGGGTGGATGTGACGTAAAAATAGGCCCCATGAACACCTTGGCGGGCTTGTAAAGTAAACCTTAACAGTTGGAATTCCAAAGAAGAATAGTATGCTGTTAACCCCTGTCCAAACAAAATTTTCTTCATAACACACTGCATTTCCCTTTATTTCCAAACAAATAAGTTCAGAGCAGGCATGTTCAGTTCTCATTTTACCTTCGACATCTGGCCCCAAGTTTACAAAGGATTCTAAGATTTAAGTTGAGAATTTGCTCAACTTTCAATCACTGTTTAAGAGAAATATCTTTAATCCAGAAACACAAAACTTTACACATAGTTTCTTATTGATGTATTTAATACATTAAAACAACAAAGGTTTTTTAAAGGGTCATATATTAGTTAAAATAAGGCGAACAATTTTGAGTAAATTCTCAACTTAAGTTGAGAATGCTTTGTGAACTCGGGGCCAAAATTTACTTCAAATAGTGCTTCAAGAGAGGTTACAACAGTATCATTAAATATTTTTCCTAATTTAGAAAATACAATTTTGATATTATGTGGTAAACTATTATGCCAAGCTACATGTAACTGTTACAAAGACTTAATGCTGAGTAATCAAACTTTTATATGTTATTTAAGATCTGTTTGGTGTAATAGTCAAGTAATTTATTTAGTTAATTTTAACTTGGACTCAGAATTAATCCTTTACAATTTGCTTATCTAATTCTAGGGTAAGCACGATGGATTACTCTCTCATGTCAAAGTCTGAAAATGTTCATTATCTTAGGCCAATTGTAAACTATATTTATGTTTTTCTGAGTTTTTCTAACATTCAAATTGAGTGTTACACTTTTAAGCTACCGTAGATAGGGACTATTAAAGATGACTCTCAAGTTGAGAATCTGTACAGTATCCATCTGCCCAGATGTATAAATTTCTATGTACTTAAATATTCTAGTTTTTAAGTAACCCAGGAGAGCTCTCTACAGTTGAAGTAAAATCAGAAAGTAGTGATATAACCATGACAAAAATACAGTATAAATGTCCATGGGGATTAGAAACAATTGAAACTGTATGCAATATGCAAGATCAACTTTTACAAAACTTAGAAACGAAAAAAGGTATTAGTTGTAAGGTAATTAATTTTTTTTTTCTTCAGATATTTAAAATGGCAGTACACCTCATTCTCAATTTATATTTTTATACGTCCACATTCATAATGTGGACGTATTATGCCGTCACCCCTGTCTGTGTGTGGGTGTGTGTGTGTGTGTATGTATGTATGTATGGGTGTATGTGTGTGTGTCTGTGGTTCACCTACAGGGCGCAATTCTTCATGGATTTTCTTCAAACTTTGTATACTTATTCCTTATACCCTAAGGAAGATCCCTATTGTTTTTGGTGCATGCCCGACCACCAGGAGCAGAGCCACGCCCATTTCTAGTATTTGTTTGTTTGTCGTCTGCAGGCCACATTTCTTAACTTATAATCTTGAAACTTTGCATACATATTCTTTGTACCCCAAAGAACATCCCTATTGTTTAGGGTGCATGCCCAACCCCCAGGGGCAGAGCCACGCCCATTTTCTTTTTGTGTGTCTTTGTGTCGCCTACAGGGTGCAATTCTTACTGGATTTTCTTAAAACTTTGTATACTTACTCTTTATACCTTAAGGATGATCCCTGTCATTTAGGGTGCATGCCCAACCCCCAGGGGCAGAGCCACGCCCATTTTCGTTTTGTGTGTCTGTGTGTCGCCTACAGGGTGCAATTCTTACTGGATTTTGTTAAAACTTTGTATACTTACTCTTTACACCCTATGGATGATCTGTATTGTGTTTTGGTGCATGCCCGACCCCCAGGGGTAGAGCCACTCCCATTCCTTGTATTTATTTGTTTGTCGTCTACAAGCCACATTTCTTAACGTATCATCTTGAAACTTTGAATACTTATTATTTGTACCCTTAGGAACATCCCTATCATTTGGGGTGCATGCCCAACCCCCAGGGACAGAGCCACGCCCATTTTCATTTTGTGTGTCGCCTACAGACCACAATTCTTAATCAATCATCTTGAAACTTAAAATACGTATTCCTTATACCCTAAGGATGATACCTTTTTGTTTTGGGTGCATGCCCGACCCCCTGGGACAGCAACGCCCATTTCTTGTATTTGTTTGTCGACTTCAGGCTGCATTTCTTAAAGTATCATCTTGAAACTTTGCGTACTTATTCTTGTTACCTTAAGGAAGATCCCTATTGTTTTTGGTGCATGCCCGACCCCCAGGGACAGTGCCACGCCCATTTTCTTTTGGTGTGTCTGTGTGTCACCCACAGGCCACAATTCTAAATCGATCATCTTGAAATTTCCTTATACTTATTCCTTATACCCCAAGGCTGACCACTATATTTTTGGTGCATGCCGGCCCCCCTGGGACAGAGCCACGCCCAATGTTTTGTGTTTCTTGTGTTCGCCTTCAGGGTGGAATTCTTAACAGATCCTTTTAAAAGTTTGCATACCTATTCCTTATACCCTAAGGATGACCCCTATTGTTTTTGGTGATTTCCTAACCCCCAGGGGCAGAGCCATGCCCATTTTTACTTTGTGGCTGTGTGTGTTGCCTACAGGCCCCGATTCTAATGGATCGTCTTTAAACTTGAGATATGTATTCCTTATAGCCTAAGGACGACAACTGCATGTCCCCACTCCCAGAGGCAAACCACGCCCAATTTTTGTGTTTGTCGATTACAGGCCGTAATTCTGAATGAATCAGCTTGGTACTTGGCATATGTATACCTTATAGCCGGAGGGCGTCCACTATTGATTTTGGTGAATGTCTCGACCCCAGGGGGAGAGCCACGCCCACTTTGTGCCTTTAGCGTCTGAAAGCCACAATTCTGAATGGATTATCTTGGTATAATTATTCCTTCTAAGGACGGCAACTATTGATGTTGAGGCACGACCCTCAACGCTAAACAAACCAAATGCCTAGCCTCCTTGACAAAGTACCATATCAATCAAAGCAGGAATGTGGACATATATTGTAGCGTTAGCGTTATGTTTTTTGTATGTTATCCATTTTGAATCTTGCTTGACTTTATCAGCTTGTCACATAACACTATAAAATTTAGTCGTATAGTAAATAAACTCTTTAGATTATTAAAATATATTTGTCTGTCTGTCGCATTTTTTGTTTGTCACACTGCTTCTACAGACAGAATATTCAAATTTGATGTGGATGGTCATGTATAAGTGAATGTCTTGACAGAGTTAGATGATGAACATTTTCTACTTAGGCTAAGCAGAGCTAAGTAATTTCATTGGAACACGAATCTATAAATTTGATTCAAATTAAATTAGAGCAATGAAACTTGGTGTATAGTTTCAATATATCAATACTTGAGTTTGATAACAAGACTTTTTACGCAGGTTAAGCAGAGTGATGTGCAGCTTGATTGGTCAAGCATGATAACTTTGATTCTGATTGAGCGAGGATTGTGAAACTTGGTGTATAGTTTCTTTACGGCAGTACTTTCTCTTAGTTCTACGATGAGCTTAAAGGGACAATAACACTCTTGCTGGCTTGACAGCCCCAGAAAATAAATAATAGCCTTATTCTAAGTACTAGATGTTTAAGTGTCCTACCTGTTGTGTAAATTATCCATTACGACCTATTTTACTTGTCCAGAGGGTGCGAAAATATTTTAAATCAAAGTCACATTTGAAAAGGTTTACGTTAGACTTTTCAAATCAATTAGTTGAATTTTTCCAATTTTTTAAATTAGGTGTGTTAAGATGAAATTTATATCATCAATTAATTGGAATATTGTAAAATAATATAATTTGTTGACCAGAATGAAGATTGGGACATATTATTTAGTTACAACAAGAGTGTTATTGGGTAAGCTAAGTAGAGACTTAAATTTGATTGATTGAGAGTCTCTTTCTAATTGAGTCAGGATGTTCAAACTTGATGTAGGTTTTTTAGGTGTATGCTTGAATGGAGTGTCGTGATGAACATTCTCCATGTACTGAGCAGAGATAAACAATTGGTTGATTCTTTGGAACATTATAACATGAACTCTGAGAATAGTTGCTTTACATCAATTTGACTAAGTCAGATAATGAGAATTGTGTGCTGAGGATAAGTAGTGATCTGATTGGTCAAGTATTGTAAAAACAATAACTCTTTTAATTGATGTAGACTCATCTTACGAGATGTGCCGACAATCTGGTTACAGTTAGCGATTAGCCAATCAATTGGTCTGATGAGTTAAATTCTTATCGTCTGGCACTGTGCGGGACAAAAATCACTTGAAGTTGTATTTACGCATATCCAGTTGAATCACCGACACTGATTAGTTAATCAAATGACTGACTTCATAGGTTCATATGGTCAAAAGCCACTCCTATAACCCCTGATCTGATCTCTCCACTACAACCGGTAAAATCTTTATGTAAGTAAAGGCCTTGTTAGTTGAAAAGTATAAAAAAAACAAAATGAAATATAGATCTCTATTTTGTGAAGGGGGGTTGGGGTGGTCTAGAGTGCCGCTCTTCGACCTCTAGCTGGCTGGTCACTAGGGCTGGCAATCGATCCTGTTTCAAGTATCGATTATCGCCGACCATCCGCCGATCAATTATCGATAATATTGGCAAATTATTTTGAATTAAAATTGGTTTGAAAAAAACAATAATGATTTGTAAACGAATAACGAATTATATGCGAGTGTATGTTGTGATATCATTCTGCATACCGTATATGTAGAATATTTTTCATTTATTTGACAATAAAATAATAGCATTCCATAGCAAAACCAAGGTGTGGAAAGACACTCGATCAACTTCGTTAAGAAGACAGAACCGCCACCCTCGTATCATTGTCGCTTACAAGTAAAATGTAGTCATTTCCGTTTGATCACATCAAACGAATTCTTCATCCAGTTCGACGTAACAGTTTATTTCCTGCAGTGATTTTTCATGCTTACAGAACACCCCAGGTCACTGTGAGATACATATAATTGCAATATTCCAGAAATGAATAGTTAAAATATGGGGCACAACTCAATGTTACGTGAAACCATTGGCTCTCATCATGACATAAGCGGCCAACATTTCTCACGGGTGGCGTCTCACGTGGCGTGAAAATACAAAACGCGTGTCGTATGTTTTATTATGACTATTCTGTTTAATTACAGTTCTAGGCCCAAGCACGAGTTGCAAAGAATACCGTGATAAGGATTATTGTTATTGACTTCTTCTTACAAGTGAAGTACCTATAATTGCGCGATAATCGATATTTGAAAACCGTATCGATAATCGATTTTCAAACCGCTTTCCGACGATTATCGGCAATATCGATATTTTCCGCCAGCCCTACTGGTCACCTCTGGCTTGCGGCTGTGGTTTCGATCCCTGGTGTGAGCGTATGTGGCATGGAGATAGGGGCACCTTCTCAACCTCGTGGGTTTCCTCCGGGCAATCCGGTTTCCTCCCACCGCTAAAGACCCCTACGCACAAGCGAATAATTGAAATAAAATTGAAACCATGTTAGTCCCAAAATGACCTAGTTTGTGTCGAGTGGACGTTAAACCCCATTTCCCTTCCCTCTATTTTGTGAATTGGAGATCTGTCCACCTTGAAGAACATAGATGTACAGAAATAGAGCAAATATTGAGATACAAGATACAGGTGTAGCTCCTTTAATCCAAACTTTTCTAAAATACACAGGGGGATTGGATGGCTGAATGTTTAGCACATACGTACTGTATAATAAAGTGTGTCATTGAGTCAACTGGTGCGGTTTCGAGCCCCCGGTTGTACGTGATAAGGAGTAGGATCGCCTGTCCAACCTCGTGGATTTTCTCCGGGTCCTCCAGTTTCCTCCCACTGCGAAAGACCCCTTCGCGTAAGTGAATTATTGAAATAAAATTAAACCATATGTTAGTCCCAAAATGACCTAGTGTGTGTCAAGTGGACGTTAAACCCCATTTCTCTCTCTTTCTCTAGAATACACATCTATACTTCATTTGCCTTTATAACGATTGCTGTTATTTATGAATAACAACAGATGTGTTTTATACAATCAAACTAAAGTAAAATCATGTCTTATTATCTACATGTTCATTATACTATACACCAGCTGTGTCATATTGCAAATTCAGTTTTATTGATTCCTATTCTTCATACATAAAATTCAATTATTATTTTTGTTTAAGTATTTTAAACATGTACAGTGTATATAAATGTATTGACCAGGTGTTTACATATCTACAATAATATATTAGTTTATAAATATTACTATGAAATTAAATTTATATCAATTCACTGTTGTATAAAGAAATTTCATGGGATACTCGATCTAGTAATGGCATTTTGCACATATATTCTTGGCATGTCCGATGCTATTTTCCAAACATCTGAAATTGTCCAATCGGACATCAAGATATGGTGAATAATATTCAAAATTCCCAAATTAATATAGTGTACAAAGTGTATAACTACAATACAACCTGATTATCAATGATAATAGGCTGGATTGATTAGGTAATTAAGTGATCAATGTAATGATCGTGTTATACTGTCTATACCCTGATTAGCTAGTTAATCTGCCATGATTGACTGACTTAATTAAATTCCAATCAAATCTATAATATTGGAATGCACTGAAAACATCACAGACTGCGAACTAAAATGTGTCAAGATCTCACTTAAAGGCAGGAAATGCTTATATATGCCCAAAGGAACTAAAAAAGACTTACAAGAACTTAACTCTGTAAGCAATAAAATAACATCTTAAAACAAGCAAGTGATACTATGTGGAGACTTTAACTGTCCGGATATAAACTGGAATTCCCTATCTGTAAACACTGAAAAGGTACAAGACCCTGCGGTTCAAAAAAAACATAGATTTAACGAATGCTGCCGGTTTAACACACGATTCACGACCAACCAACCCGCATGGGTAACATTTTGGACTTAATATGTACATCAAATCCGTCGCTCACCAAATCGTCAGTATACCAGGTATTTCCAACCATGATATTGTCCTCAAGAAAGCACGAAACTGGCATATATTTCCCTCCTTCGCTCTACCCTTGAATATGAGTCATTCATCAGGGATCCATATTACACCAAAGACATCAATGCCCTTGAAAAAATCCAACACCATGCACTCTCGCTTTGTACTGAAAGACTACTCTTCTCTAAAGAAGATCGATGTGCCTCTGCCAATGTTAAAGACGAAGCCAGTCTTCCTGTTTATAGTAGCTAAGTCTCTAACTCAATATCACCCAAAATCTTCAACTTTGAAAACGCGAATTATTTGTCAATTTAAATCAACTTTGATGCTGTGATCTTACCAGAAAAAGATGGGCTTCTGATATCCAATATTTAAGACAAAATAAACATTTTACCATTGGTACACGAATCGTGTACCATAATGCGTTTCAGCCCCAGTTCTAGCAAGATACTCAGGGAACGAGGCTAGTCACATTGCACCAAATCAAACGCCGTATGTAGACTGGAATAACCAGACGCTAGAAATTTGCATTGGATTGACACTGCTGGCTTATTTCGCGGAACATAACTGACTTGAAATTATAATAAACACGGAAACCATTGAATGTAAATCAGTTTATATACATTCATATTACAGTATTATATGCGTCGTGACCTACTTCTGTCAATTTCTAGGTCCCAAATATTAGCGATTTAATTCCTTTAAATTTGTCATGGGTATGGTGTCGGCAATTAACAAAACAAGCTACCGGTACTTAACACCTGTTAATGCATGAAGAACAATAAAAGCAAAAAAAAATACAAGGACTCATTTCAATCAAATACAGTACCAACCACTCGTAATGAAGAGTGTATATACCCCAAATTATAAAAACCTGTTTTTTCATTAAAATAATGCATGACTGGAACACCCTTAGTGAAATTATCTTGTGAAGCCCTTCAAAAACGCCAATAAGAGTGATCCCACTTTCAGCATGTTATACAGAATTGGCTTTACATATAGATACAGACTTAATCCTTCATTGGACAATTCATCAATCTAATCTTAAACAGAAATCAATGCTTCCCAGCCTTTGTCTTATCAAAACGGTTAATACATGAAAACAGTTGCAATACCAGTAATAACAAGTTCTGGACGTATATCTTGTTGTTTATGTAATTATACTTTTGATCGATTGGTCCTGTCTGATTGTTTATTTCAAATTCTTCAACATATCATCAGGTTAACATGTTAGATCAGTCAAAGACACTAAGGGATAATATGATATATTTGTTCCACTTTTCATCAATGTAATTTTCTTTTCATTTCAGGGCAAATGGATGAGGAAGACAGTTTTGCCTCATGTTCTGCAATTGCAGACATCTTTAGAAAAAAGCATGATGGCTATTTTGGTTGATAGTTTTAAAGAAAAAGAGATATTTTCCACTAAATCGGACAAAAAACAAGATCCTAGATATGTAAGCCATTTTGATGTGTTGGAATCATTAAATAATGTGTAGAAGATGCAGAAAATTCTATGTAACTGGTTCTGATACCAATTAGGGGATACTTACAGGAACATTCTCTAGTACAAAACTGAGATATTTCCCCCCTTAACATTGCTAAAGAAAAGGTTAAAGGCATAAACCACTTACTACACATGTGTATGTACTATTTTAATGTCAAGACTTTTTATGTAATGTGATTAAATTAACGATACATCATATTTTTGCCAAATATCAAATTTCAAGGGATTTTTATGTTGATTATTTGTGGTATGGTAACCTGTCTTTGCTGTAAATTTTATGCCTATAGATAAAACTTCTGCAAAAATGTCTTACTCTTTGTACAGCTTGCTCCATCACTAATGGAAATAACACATTAAATCAACACTGTTCATTACTTATATTGTACAAATTGAAACCTAAAGAGCTCCAAGTTTAAAAAATGGGGAAAAAAGAGGATTAGTAATATTAGAACAACTTAGGTTTATAGTTATTTAGAAAGAGACATTCTTATTGGTAGACATGTCAAATGTTTATATTGCTAGGTACTACAGTTACATACTCATCTAGCTCCATTTAAAGTGGCTTTAGCAACTAGTGGTAATAAAACCAAAGAGATAAGACATTTGGCAGATCACTTTCTGAAAGAACTCAGGCAAAATGGAATGATGGTTTTAGATGTATCAGATTCCAATGGCCAAACCAGCCAGTTCAAAAGGTCAGATACAAGTCCACACACTATAATACCAAACTGTTTCAATGGCATTTAGTAATTGAACTAGAGTATACAGGTCACAATTCTATGGTTTCGACTAGGCTTCTCTAGTCGTTATCAAGCATAGAATTGTGACCTGTATACACTACATACCAGTATTCTACTGTACAAGGTTTAAGAAATTAGTAGTATCATTAAATGTGATTAAACTATACAATAGTATTTATTACACTGTAAAACCTTGTTGTCAAAATATTTGTGTTTGTAGTCAGTTGGAAAATTATTCTGAAGTATTTCTTTTCAGATATGATGAGCTGGGAATTCCATATACTGTTGTTATGAATGATCAAACATTAGATACAGGTGTTGTTGGATTAAGAAATCGTGATACAAATCTTCGGGTAAATAAACATTAACAGTTTAAATGTTAAAAAATGTGGAAGTAGTTACAAAGGGAGAGTTTCAATTATATAATGTTAATTGCCCTAGTTAATTTATCTGATTTCAATTCTTTGTAACAACTATACTAAAACTGCACTGCATATAACAAGCAACTAGAAACCCAGAAGCTAACCATTGTAAGTCATTAGTGCAGAAAAATAGGATGTATGATCCAATTTCATTTATATAGACTTTATATAACTATAAGGGTAAATCACTTTGATATTTGGGGTATATTTTATGCCTGGAAAAACTTGCAGTCTACGTGGAAATTTCGAGTTATTCTTCTGAAAGTTTTTCTTTAAATCTGTAATGGGCTATTCTTCCGTAGTAGGTTTTTTCTCCATAAGAAAACATGATATAAGGGTTTTTCTTACAGGAATTCTGAGATAAAGTTATCAACTTCGTTGCCCAATGGGTCATCTATTGCTGTGCATGAGTCATGGCATGGTGTAAATACTTCTATTATTGTCAAAGGTTGCTTTGATTGATCTTACAACTCGACATGGATCAAAAAAATCTTGGGAAGATGAAGGGTATTTGAAATCAAAGTTAAAATCTTGCCATAAAGATCCTAGCATGTGATAACAGAGATGATGTATTTTCGCCAAAAACTATGTTGAAAATATTACGGCAGAACTTGACTGATTTTCTTTTGTGACTGAATTACATTTTTCTAAATGCTCGTTTACTGAATAAAATATTGCTTTCACATAAAAATGGGATCTCCTAACTACATTCTTGAAGATCGCAAAATGATATATTTTAGAACCACTTCAATAAAATGTCAGACAAATTTGACATGCTTTTGACTAATTGCTACATGAAAGAATTTTATCAACATTAATCTGCATTTAGTGACAAACATTTTCTGGAATTGTTATGTAGATTAAAAGGATGAAAATTGGGGATGAAATGGTCCTAAATAAAATTTTGAATATCGGTGCAAAGTAAATGAAACACAGACTAATTTGAGAATGTCCTGCACATTGAAATGTTCATATTAAATTCAGTAATTGTACTTTTTTTTAAAGAGTTGTGATTTATTATTGTGACCAATTTACTAAATTTCCATTCTTCATTGTAAACAAGGTTGATATTGGTCGTATTCAGGTTAGTGGTTTTACTTATTCCATTGTCTTTTCTTTACAGGAACAGCTTCATGTTAGCAACATTAGTGATAAACTTATCAAATATCTGAGACCGATATGAGGGGCTGTTTACTCTATTTCCTGGAGAATCTTCACAGAAGTGAAACCTCGCACCTTTGGGTAATGCAGTCCCAATAGACAAAAACTGACCAGAGCACAGGTGAACCAGCTGCGCAGAAATCTTGGTGATATTTTCAGACATATTTGTATCGTGCAAAAATAAACTAAAAATATCAGTTTTATTTGATAAATGATGAAAACAGTTCTTTGTGATAATATATTTGTATGCATTTTATTGTTTTCAAGAGATATATTTTACAAATAAACATGATTTGGGGGATTTAAACGAATCATTTTTTTCCCAAATTGTCATGCAAGACAAGAAAGAACAAACAAAGACATGCATGCAATTCAAATTAAATAATTTTCATGGATATGAGATAGTGTTTACAGAAATATGACGGTGATTTGAAAGATACTTTCATGTATTTTTAATACTTGAAATATATTTTTATTGTATTGTAAATATAGATTAATAACAGTTCACCTCAATGCTGTAAATAAATTATATACATAAATGAAATAAAGGGATCTGTCTCTCTGATATTCATTTTGAAAAAAATATACAATTTTAAAGATGGTCAAAGGTACACAAAAGTAAAAATTCATATACAATTTTGTTGAATTCCTATAAAGTTCACGTTGTATATTGTTAGATACTAATCTTCCTAGGTTTCTTTTAAATAAAGAGATTTACAAACATAAAAACATACTTTAATAACAGACTAGTCAGTCAACTCTCTGGATCGATACCAATACCCTGCGGCCATCATGATATTTTGACAGACAAATGATCTTGTCGAATATCGCTTCATGTATTTAACCTCACAGTTGGTCAACATGGAAAATCCCTGATCAGCATAAGACCAGACTGAGTTTCTATACAAGCAGAATTTTTTGTGTCTCAACCCTACTGCTTAAAATCTAAAATAACTTTAACGATATAAAAAAATAACAGAAATTTAACAGTAGTATGTAAATTATAATTTTACAGCTGCAGTTTATTTTCCCAAATTTTCAGTGTGATAACTAACATGCACAACTTTCATCTTTAAAATCATCAAATGAATAAAATTGAACAGTTATACCCAAAAATAATCTGTAACATCCAAAATTGAATGGCTTGAAAACAAGAAATACGTTTTAAAACAAAAAACAATTTTGGTATACAGTAGGCACTTAAGCTTAAGACTAGCTATTTAGAAGTTAAAATTTCTTATGTAAACACTTGGATCTGCATGTAAACACTTGGATCTATCAACATAGCTAGTCAATACACCGGTGTTTAAAAAAAGTATATTTTTGACCACTGATCTTGGAGACAAATTTAATGGAAACAAAACGGTTAATAACTTTATTATTTTATGCTTTAAAATAATCTCATTTTGATCCAATCAATATTTCTTTCCACATTAACCCCGAAAAATAAAATTAAAGATATGTACATGGTTAACATTTCTATGAATAAAAATTTATTTCACTCTTAGAAATAACATGAGATGATGACACAGCTCAGATACAAAACTGCATTTATACAATATGTTGAATATTTTGACACAAAACTTTGACCTATAGGTCAATTGATCATAAACAGTCACAGTTATCCATTCCATTCATCAGTGTTATCCCTCATAAACAAAAGACTTTACATATGTTCATTTTCCTACTCTTTAAACATGAAGAAGTCCCACATTTAGGCCGGTAGACTGAGTTTCTTTCCCTTCAACACTGGAAGAAAAAAAAAAGTAAAATAACAACTTGTTTTTATTTGAAACTGTCAAGTGAAGAGATAATTTCTACAATTTTATCAAATACATGTACATCATGATTAATAGCTGCTTTGACAATTCTAATCTAGTGACTGGTGTGGCTATATGGATCACCAGGCTACCGTCTCTCAATCATATTTGTCATATAAAAAAAGCTCTTAATTGTACTGTAATCAAATGTAACAGAACATGCAAGTGCATAAAATTGCTAAATGAATTACATGTATATTAATTGGTTAAAAGTTAGCCCATAAAACTGACCACCATGCAAAATCATTTACCAGATTGATTATCTGGGAACCATATTTTCTAAAGAAAGGGATGACTGGTGAAAAAATAGGAATGCTAGATTTTCACACACCTATGGCATAACCATAAAATAGTCTGATTTACATAAAAAATAAAATTGAAAGAATAATTTAAATCATATGTAGTTTTGTTTCTCACCCTCATACTTTCAAGGGCTTACACTAGTTAAAACACTCAAAGAGTATTATATTACATGTATAAAGACAAATTCTTTCCCTTATGCATCACTATTTACAGTATGAAACTTTTTGGATTATAATTCTACAGATTTACCTATACATTTTGGAGTTTTTTACATGCGATAAAGAATCAAATTTTAAACCAGTTTGGGGTTATTGATAAACTTTTGGTTCAAAAATAGCCAAAACTGTTATTTTTCTTTAATTGGAAAAGTAACTGAAAAGGAATTGTTATAACCTGAGAAATTTGAGGTAGGCCTTACCACAAAAAAATTCCTAGTTCACCCAAAATGAGAATTTATTTTTTATATAATCAAATAATTATGTTATAAAACAAACAAAAAAAAAGACACCACAAAGCATGTACTTCAAAAATGCTACAAACACAAGTGACAAAACAAAGTTTAAGCTACAATAAACATCATGGCATCCCATGTACTACAGTACCCAGTTCATTAATCCACTATTTTATTCAAATTAAATAAGATCTTGCCAATGACCAAAACGATATTAACTTTTCGTTAAACCATGACGTAAACCTAAACTTGAAACAAATCAACTCTGCTTAAATCCTTTGTTGAGTCACTAGCATACCCCCACAGCCAAAATCTGACATAATATTTTACTAAATTAAACACATACACAGGGATACTGGAAACAACCATGGTATGTTTAATTTAATAGTGGTATTTAATTGCAGGCTCTTGGGCAGGAAGATAAGTAAACTACGATATGCTAGTTATATTTACTTTGTCAACCTATATATTATTATAAGTACCTGACTTCCATTAGAGCAATGTCTTTGTATTTACCTGAAATCAATAACCAAGTTTTTCTGAATATAATCTAAAGTTCAAATTTGGTGGTGGCTGTTGGGGTATGCCAAACGTCTCTCGCATGTTCAAGGGAAATAACTCCATTTTACAATTTATCATAACATAAACACAAATAAACCTTATGCTAGATCTTGCGTGTTATAAAGTTTGGGAAAACCATGGAAATACTGGATAAATGATCCCCTGTTTACAGTGTTATTTCTCTACTAATTCAATCCTCACATGTTTGATACAAATCATGCAGCACATTCAAGAAATGTAACCAATTTAAATCCGTCTGCTACAGAATGAATATTTACAATGTCAGCAATTATGAAAGATAAAATGTATTTTTTATTGAAATATCTCCGAAATATGAAACACTTACCTTTCGTAATGTATAAATAGAAGAAATCACAATACAAAATGGTTTGTACGCAACCAGCTACAACGGCTATCAAATCAAAAAAGCCCTCAAAATAATATCTATATACCCAGTTGAATATATATAGCAATCTGTAGGAGCCTAGAGCAAATAGATAATGACTGGTTATAGTTTCAGCTTCACCAGTTTTGCTAACCATAAACAATTGGGGTAAAATGGCTACAGATTCTAAGTAGATAGAAAATGTCCATAAAATCTGTAAAGAGAAAATTACGATAAAATATATTAAAATGAATCTTACAATAAAAGATTCTCATTAATTATGTCAATGAACAAATGAAATTTGTACTCTTGCACTGTACTTAAAATCAACAGTTCAAGCTTTGTCGGACAACTGCTGTAGGAAAAGTTTTTTCCTTATTATAAATAATAGAATATGTCCTGCAGAAAGTCAAATTGTTAATATGATAAATATTCATCATTTGCATACATTCACATTCTTTTTTATTTAAATGGAAAGCACCTAACATAAACTGTTAATATTCCACTCTGCTGATTTAATTGAGTTGTAGCATACCAATCAACATAATTCAGCGCAACTGTCATTAACTACATACATGTATTTAAAACTAAGGTCAGTCAGATTCTTGCTCAAAGCAATTGATTATACCATAGTTGTACTAGGTGTGACACATAAATTTTGACACATAATGTGACAGAAGTTTCAGACAGGCCTGCATATACACACAATAAAAGCTTAAATATAAATTACAAACCTCAAGAGGCAAAAATTCATGGTTAACTAAGAAAGCCAAACCACCCACAGGAACAACCAGGAACTCCATACGGAAAGAATCGTGGTTACTGTCATATGTGGCTCGGAATTTAGAATACATCAAGAAAACTGTGAAATAACTTGAGGTGATGAAGAAAAGCTTCATAGTTGTATTGTACAGAGAGATAAAACTTGTAAATAAATCCAGATATCTTGTTGTAAAAACTAATGCAAACAGAATTTGTGTTTTCCCTGAGATACCTGAAAAAGAAAGAGGGGTTTCAATTTAATAAAACAACCTTTGTAGAATTATGTATCGTATGTTTAAATAATTAAAGACGCATAATGTTAGAACAAATGAATTGATGAAACATTATCACAACTTGATAATTTAATTCATAAATGGATAATCAAGACATTGTTGATTAAAACGTAAACTATCAA
Organism: Patella ulyssiponensis; assembly: GCA_963678685.1. Lineage (NCBI taxonomy): Eukaryota > Metazoa > Mollusca > Gastropoda > Patellidae > Patella > Patella ulyssiponensis. The sequence goes on along the minus strand of OY783226.1, from coordinate 78,742,552 downwards.
AACTGTATAATATTGTGAAACCCTTTAAAACTAACAACTTTGCTCAGGATATATCATAATTATGTGTTAATCTAAAGACACTTTGTTCAACAGGACACATCATCATCATCCTGTAGCATGTTATTGTTTTACCAAATTTATGTATAAATTTGTAGAGAAAACGTAAGTGAAGTGCAAAACTGTTGGAAGACAAAATATTCAATCGTACATAGACTAATCTTTCGAAGTATTATGAAACTTGATTTGAAACTGGACCCAAAGGCTAAATTAGACTTTTATTATTAAGTTTTATGTGTTTATGTTTAATAAGTATTTCAAAATGAATTGAAACTTTGTTTTAGATCCTTGACAAAACAGAAATAAACTTAATAAAGGAGCTGAGGTGGTAGCCCTACAATCCATTAGGATAACAGTAACAACATTTATAAACAAATCTAGACCTCGGATTAATAGACAAGACACGTCATCTTTTTGAGCAGCCGATATTTTGTTTGACCAGCAAAGAAAATAGATCTGCACACGACAGTTCATTCCATATCTTTTCACGTTGCATATTATCATTAGTTCTATTGGCTTTTCATATTTAGCAGTATTCGGTTTTACTATAATTTATAGGCCTACATAGTACATTTAATAAAGTAAGACTATTTCAATCAATGCGATTGAAAATGTGTCGGCGAAAACTTGTGTTGACAAGTGATTTGGACTTCACCGTCTCTCATCATTCATCAATAAATATCATCTTATAATACAATACCTGCACATGATCGTGTTTTCCACATCTTTAGCAAAAGAATTATTATTGCTAAAAGATGGGACATGTCCCCGATAAGCCGAAAGATATTCATGTTGATGCGTCTGCTTCTTCTCTCTCACGTTTCAGTTTAATGGCGGCTGCGGACGTGGCGCGCTGCGGATTGTGGGGAGGAAATAATATTAAAGGGAAACCACTCGTTAGAAATTACGGTTTAAAGGTACAACCATAGAATATCCGATGTCTTTATAGGATACAATAGGCGTTTTTACGAGAAAACAAATCGGTTTCGATTACCTATCTCGGTTTGTACATGACGTAGGTCTCGGATTTGGTATTCAAATCGGTTCTCATAAACGCGACGAATTGCCTCGCAAGATGGCTGAAGACAGAAGAATTGGGAAAAATGTTTTGAAAAATCAATTTTCTTTATTCTGGTCTTTGGGAAAACACCCAAAAATAAAAACGATAAAATGTACCAGTTGACTGTTCCCAATTGCCACAAATTCGTATTAGAAATGTCAATGATATACATATTTTAACGTGAAATTCGGAAGAAAATGAACTAACGTCAGGTACGTCGTGCCGCTTGTTGTGGACGCCATCTTGGAAATCGAATCGCCAATCCGCCAGGCGAGCAAGTTGGAAGATTTGCATAATCGATTTGGCAAATCGTCGTGGTAAATACGAAACTTAGGTGAAACCGATTAGGCTAATTTTTGCCGTAAATGCGTTTTAAAAGGATTTGCAAATCGATTAGCCATAATCGGTTTCTCGTAAAAACGCCTCTTGAGTTAACTTGAGTGGAAGAGTGTAGTAATATTTAATATTATATATTTATCTCCACTATGGGTTTAAACCAGAGCCTTAAAGATATAAATATATGGCTCATTAGTTTTCTCCCGTGTACTTGTATAGTTTTGGTAAAAACTAGCATTGGTGGAGAAAGCTAAAAAAAAATCTCTTTAATAAAAAAGCTTCAGTGTGCAAGCTAAATATCATGAAGCGGGGACGATTTTGCTAAATTCTATAAAGCGAGTATAATTTAAGCCCCGCCCTTTTGTTGTTTAGGCCCTTCCCACTTTTTTGAAGGTTAAGGTTGCAAGGGGCCGTTTATTATTATTATCTTATGATGAACATAAAACTTATTCTCCCTGAAGTTGAGACTACTATCGTTGGATCTTTCTCTGAGGCAGTACGATTTCCAATACCACCTAATATGTCTACAGAAGTATTTCAATCTGATGAAAATTTTAATAAGTTTGTTGAAAATTTTGAAGTTAATTCCAATAATGGGCAACCGTTATTTTGTCAATATCTAGGATATAATAATAATAATAATACTCCACAATCCTTTAAACATAAGAAAAGAACTCGCTATAAAACTAGACCGATTGGGTTCCATGTATGGTATAAGGCAACGATTTTCTCTATTTCCAGAATTTATAGGGTAATATTCCTGAATTATATAATAAAATCAAGCTAATATCGCTTTTTGAATGGAAATTAATTGAAAGAATACTCCAACATCTTTTTAACATAAGAAAAAGACTCACTATAAAGCGAGGACGATTGGGTTCAAAGTGTGATAAGGCAACGATTTTCTCTATATCTAGGATATATAGGATAATTTTCTTAATTTATATAATCAAATCACCTTAATATAGATTTTATTTAAATAGAAATTAATTGAAAAAAATACTCCAAAATCTTTTAAACATAAGTAAAAAGACTAACTATAAAGCGAGGACGATTGGGTTCAATGTGTGATATATTTATAAGGCAACGATTTTCTCTATATCTAGGATATATAGGATAATATTCTTAATTTATATAATCAAATCGCCCTAATGTCATTTTTTGAATGGAAATTAATTGAAACGAATACTCCAACATCTTTTAATCATTAGAAAAAGACTCACTATAAAGCGAGGACGATTGGGCTCTATATGTGGTAAAGGGCAACCATTATTTTGTCAATATTTAGGATATATAGGATAATATTCTTAATTTATATATTCAAATCACCCTAATATAGTTTTTTTATGGAAATTAATTGAAGAAATACTCCACAATCCTTTAAACATAAGAAAAGAACTCGCTATAAAGCGAGACCGATTGGGTTCCATGTATGGTATAAGGCAACGATTTTCTCTATTTCCAGAATTTATAGGGTAATATTCCTCATTCATATAATAAATAAAGCTTATATCGTTTTTTGAATGGAAATTAATTGAAAAAATACTCCAACATCTTTTTAACTTAAGAAAAAGAGTCACTATAAAGCGAGGAAGATCGGGTTGAATGTGTGTTATAAGGCAACGATTTTCTCTATATCTATGATATATAGGAAAATATTCTTGATTTATATAATCAAATCACCCTCATATAGTTTTTGAATGGGAATTAAATGAAAAAAATACTCCAACATCTTTTGAACATCAGAAAAAGACTCACTATAAAGCGAGGGCGATTGGGTTCTATATGTGGTAAATGGCAACCATTTTATCTATATCTAGGATATATAGGATAATATTCTTAATTTAGATATTCAAATCACCCTAATATAGTTTTTTTTATGGAAATCAATTGAAAAAATACTCCACAATGCTTTAAACATAAGAAAAGAACTCGCTATAAAGCGAGTCCGATTGGGTTCCATGTATGGTATAAGGCAACGATTTCTCTATTTCCAGGATTTATAGGGTAATATTTCTCATTTATAAAATAAAATCAAGCTAATATCGTTTTTGAATGGAAATTAATGGAAAAAATACTCCAACATCTTTTTAACATAAGAAAAAGAGTCACTATAAAGCGAGGAAGATCGGGTTGAATGTGTGTTATAAGGCAACGATTTTCTCTATATCTATGATATACAGTATAGGAAAATATTCTTGATTTATATAATCAAATCACCCTCATATAGTTTTTGAATGGGAATTAAATGAAAAAAATACTCCAACATCTTTTGAACATCAGAAAAAGACTCACTATAAAGCCTAGACGACTGGGTTCTATATTTAGTAAATGGCAACCATTTTGTCTATATCTAGGATAATATTCTTAATTTAGATATTCAAATCACCCTAATATGGTGTTTTTTTATGGAAATCAATCGAAAAAATGCTCCACAATCCTTTAAACATAAGAAAAGAACTCGCTATAAAGCGAGTCCGATTGGGTTCCATGTATGGTATAAGGCAACGATTTCTCTATTTCCAGGATTTATAGGGTAATATTCCTCATTTATAAAATAAAATCAAGCTAATATCGTTTTTGAATGGAAATTAATGGAAAAAAATACTCCAACATCTTTTTAACATAAGAAAAAGAGTCACTATAAAGCGAGGAAGATCGGGTTGAATGTGTGTTATAAGGCAACGATTTTCTCTATATCTATGATATATAGGAAAATATTCTTGATTTATATAATCAAATCACCCTCATATAGTTTTTGAATGGGAATTAATTGAAAAAAATACTCCGACATCTTTGAAACATAAGAAAAAGACTCACTATAAAATATTCTTGATTTATATAATCAAATCACCCTCATATAGTTTTTGAATGGGAATTAATTGAAAAAAATACTCCGACACCTTTGAAACATAAGAAAAAGACTCACTATAAAGCGAGGACCATTGGGTTCAATGTGTGGTATAAGGCAGCGATTTTCTCTATATCTAGGATATATAGGATAATATTCTTAATTTATATAATCTAATCACCCTAATATAGTTTTTTTTATGGAAATCAATTGAAAAAATGCTCCACAGTCCTTTAAACATAAGAAAAGAACTCGCTATAAAGCGAGTCCGATTGGGTTCCATGTATGGTATAAGGCAACGATTTCTCTATTTCCAGGATTTATAGGGTAATATTCCTCATTTATAAAATAAAATCAAGCTAATATCGTTTTTGAATGGAAATTAATGGAAAAAAAATACTCCAACATCTTTTTAACATAAGAAAAAGAGTCACTATAAAGCGAGGAAGATCGGGTTGAATGTGTGTTATAAGGCAACGATTTTCTCTATATCTATGATATATAGGAAAATATTCTTGATTTATATAATCAAATCACCCTCATATAGTTTTTGAATGGGAATTAATTGAAAAAAATACTCCAACATCTTTTGAACATCAGAAAAAGACTCACTATAAAGCGAGGACGATTGGGTTCTATATTTAGTAAATGACAACCATTTTGTCTATATCTAGGATATATAGGATAATATTCTTAATTTAGATATTCAAATCACCCTAATATAGTTTTTTTTTTTTATGGAAATCAATTGAAAAAATGCTCCACAATCCTTTAAACATGAGAAAAGAACTCGCTATAAAGCGAGTCCGATTGGGTTCCATGTATGGTATAAGGCAACGATTTCTCTATTTCCAGGATTTATAGGGTAATATTCCTCATTTATAAAATAAAATCAAGCTAATATCGTTTTTGAATGGAAATTAATGGAAAAAAAATACTCCAACATCTTTTTAACATAAGAAAAAGAGTCACTATAAAGCGAGGAAGATGGGGTTGAATGTGTGTTATAAGGCAACGATTTTCTCTATATCTATGATATATAGGAAAATATTCTTGATTTATATAATCAAATCACCCTCATATAGTTTTTGAATGGGAATTAATTGAAAAAAATACTCCGACATCTTTGAAACATAAGAAAAAGACTCACAATAAAGCGAGGACCATTGGGTTCAATGTGTGGTATAAGGCAGCGATTTTCTCTATATCTAGGATATATAGGATAATATTCTTAATTTATATAATCTAATCACCTTAATATCAATTTTATTTTAATAGCAATTAATTGAAAAAAATACTCCAAAATCTTTTAAACGTAAGAAAAAGACTAACTATAAAGCGAGGACGAATGTGGTACTAAGGCAACCATTTTCTCTATATCTAGGATATAGAGAATAATATTCTTAATTTATATACATGTATTCAAATTACCCTAATATCGTTTTTATTATGGAAATTAATTGCAAAAAATACTCCACAATAAAATCCCTTTAATATCTTTATTTTATGGAAATTAATTGAAAGAAATACTCCAAATTTCTTTCAAATATAAGATAAAGCGAAACCGATGGGTTCTAATTCTATGTGTGGTATAATGCGATGATTTTCTCTATTTCTAGGACATTTAGGATAATATTCTTAATTTAAAATAATAAAATCACTCAAATTTCGTGTTTTTTATGGAAATTATTTTAAAAGGTATTCCAAAATCTTTTAATTTAAACAGACGCAGTTACAGTGAGGCCAAACAAATTAATATTTACAAGTAGATCCAACATCTGATTTTAGCCTCTACTATACATAATGTCAAGGCCGTACATTGAACTGTCAATCAAATTGACTGACATGTTCCTCGCTCTATATCTTACTCGCTTTATATGATTTAGCATTTTCCGTGCACGTATGCCTAGTAATTTGACGACGATGATGGCATCATGCATTGTCAGCTGTCAAATAGGCCTCTATACATAGACATAATGCATTTATGTCATTGCATCAAAGGAAAGGGCGCGACATACCGTACCTAATATATAGATGTCTATTTAAACAACAGATCTATATTTCGTTTCAATTTTTTTATAGGCCTACTTTCGATGGCCTGCACTACATGAATATCTGACAAGTTATAATGACAGTTCACGTCAGGGGTCAAACGAGTGGCTTTTGACCCAATGATGCCAGACATTGATTAATCAATGAACTTTGACGTTTTTAGTGGTTTACCAAGATCCGTGCTGTTTTAATCGGATATTGGTATAGCTAGGTCTATTTTTCCCAAGGAAATGTCTTGCGAGATTTGGCGTTGAACCCATGATAATATAATACCAGAAAAACGAGGGAGAAATTGGTTTAACGTCCACACGACACAAACTTGGCCATTTCGGGACTAACACATGGTTCATTCTTTATTAACAATTCGGTTGCGCCTACGAGTCTTTAGCAGTGGAAGGAAACTGGATGACCCGGACAAAACCCACGAGGTGTCACGTACAACCGGGATATGCCCCCCCCCCCTCCCCGAAAAAAAAATGGTTTGCAAAAATAAACCCTTTGCAGTAGCCTTATAGTGCTGAAAGCGTTAAATACTCCATGTCACGTGCGGTCGGGGTATCGTGCCCCCCCCCCCCCCACACACACACACACCCCGGAAAAAGGGGGTTTGCAAGAATACATTTTTTGCAATAACAGAACTGAAAGCGTTTAATACAGTTTTGATTCTGAAAAACAATCCAAATGCCGTCTTTTGAAGCATATTAAGTCGGAAACACAAATTATCAACGTGATTGTGATAAAAAAAAATATATATATATTTTGAGTCCACAAAATGATGATATTGATGACACAAATCATCAATAGGGCCTAGCGGGTAAACCCGTCACGTAACCGGGTGGTCCTTCGCCCCCTCCCTCCAGCAGGTCGTCTTATCTGCTCAATGGGCAACGACAAAGAGCTTATGCCAACACTTGATATCAACAGGTTATTAAAAGTTATTTCATATAAGTGATTGTAATGGATAAGTCAGTCTTTTAGGTCGGTAATCCGTGGTCCTGTATAATTGTTATTATAAGTTTCAATTTTCCAGTATTAAATATTGGAGAACCATTTAAGACTATTGTAATATCAGAAGTACCACCTGGGCCGTACATGAGAGCAACGAGGAGACTGGAAGTGTTCTCAGGGGTGGGGTAAAATTGACGGACAATGTATATTTAAGGGAGGAGTTCGGGGGGGGGGGGGCTCTCCTCCGGCTCCGAGGACGATCACGCAGACGAACCCTCATTTGAAGAAAATTTGACGAGATAACCTCACAATACCCCTCATTTGAAGATCTGAAAAAGATGAAAATCCGTATAAGTGAAAACATTTAGAATCAATAGGGGGCGATTTTTTTATGGTCGACAGAGGGGTGGGGCTGAGTAGGCCACAATTAGTGAAGTACCATTTCAACCTCTGGTTATAATCTGAAGGACCACCCAGTCAAAATATGGCCAAACAGCCATTGCTATAACCCTATTCTTATTATAATCAGATTGTCTTTTAAACAATTATGTGCACACTGTAGCGTTGATCATGTCTTGAAGATTTAGATATTGTCCGAAAAATAGAATTGATTATCAAAAATCAATATATTGAAATTCATAGGTCAGTATCATAGTTCAATACCTATAATACCGAGCTTAAATATAAACACCATGCAGCATGCATACAGTTACCTATTTCATATCCTAAATAGTGTGAAGCAAGGGTGTGTTCTTACCCCACCTCATTTAATATCTATCTTAATGACCTACAAACTTTTTAAAATACAAATAATTTCAATTTGGACAGCACAGGTCTTGACTCGTTTGAAATTATCTCATATCCTTTTTGCAAATGAGCTTGTTTTGTCATCAACGTCATCTGTTGGAAACTTACTATCAATCCCCAAAAAACGAAAGTAATGCTTTCCTATAAAATGAAAATAAATCTGAAATACAAATCCCATGTAAAATTCTGTTTTTAACAATTTTAACCATCTTATACAAACTACTGATGCATATGTAAGCCTATACTTGGGAGTCTATCTAACGAATAACGCACCCTTCAAAGTAGTTCAGCTCTGAACGTCGGTCTCATTACACTCACCCTGAACGTTCAGAGACTGCCCCATTCAATCAATGTCGAAAATAATTGGAGCCCCAGTCAATTTTACTGGGCAACTTTTCACTGCCAAACGATGGGGTGTCAATCCGTGAGGACGCCTGTACAATGTAAACGAACATCTTAGTGAGAAAATAAGACCTTGCTTACCTCGCTAGAGTCAGTATGAACGACACAACTCGCTGTTAAAAATACATCCCCTCTTATCAAGTTACATTTCGCCGCCATTATACTCTAACTGTAGGTCAACGTCCACATTCAGGAATGTCGGTCATACAAGACGAAACGAAATGTACAGGCTTTACATTGTACAGGCTTTCACACGGATTGACACCCCGTCGTTTAGCAGTGAAAAGTTGTCCAGTAAAATTGACTTTTCACCAATTTTTTTTCGACATTGATTAAATGGGGCAGTCCCTGAACGTTCAGGGTGAGTGTAATGAGACCGACGTTCAGAGCCGAACTACCTTCAAAGGTGACTCCGCCAGAAAGTGCCCATCAATGATCACCTGCCAACCGATGTACTTTTAAGATTACATTTGTATATATGAATCAGTTAGTCAAGCCATAGAACTAGTATTCTAGTTCTATGGTCAATTGCAAGCAAATAGATCTTTATGCCTGTGATGTACGAGGAACTCAAATTGTTCATAGCTGAAATGCGAATTTACACAGATGGAATTATGCGGAGCATAATAAAATAACAATTAAAACTTTAAAATCTATTTTACGCCAACCCAAAAAATCTTGAAATATAAGGTCATTGGCCGAAATAGGTATTTTCCCAATTCAAATGTTATTCTATAAAAAATTAAACACGCCCGACATAAAATGTACAAATCAGTCGACTCTTTCCCGCCGCATGTAGAAGATTTTTCAAAATAGTCAAATCTAATCCCTAACTATCATTGTGAGCAGCAATAACTCTTTCATCGACTAGTTCAATGTTAACTCCCTTGCAACTGTCAAAATCTAACATACAGGCATAAGACCCCAATTCAGTACTAATAAAACCGAATATATTTCTGGAAACTCAAAACTTAGAACTTATGTGCACTATAAACTATAAAACCTACTATAATAGATTATGCAGCTAGTTATCTGCTTCATGCATACGCAATAAAACCTCCAGATCCGCTATTAGCTCAATGTACCTCGTACCTTATAAAAACATGGTATGCATGGACTTTTAATCTGTTTTTCTTTCGCGTTCTCTTATCTCGTGACAGTCAATTCTTTTTATGAATTGTCAGATATCCTCCCACAGTCTCACACAACAACTTTTGGTCTTCGAAGGAATGGTCAGGTACAAAACTCGGAAAATATTTTCCGACTTTTCTCCTCTCCGAGTTTTATGATTTGACTCGATTGAAAATACAAAACTGGGAAAAAATTGTCCGACTTTTTTGTTTGAATAGAAAACTCGGAAAATATTTTCCGACTTTTCAGTTTGAAACAAAAAGTCGGACAATTTTTTCCGAGTTTTCCGAGTTTTGTGTTTTCAATCGAGTCAAATCATAAAACTCGGAAAAAGAAAAGTTGGAAAACTATCAAAAATATTATTTTTCTTAAATTGGCGAAAGTAGTTGTAGTAATATATCTATTTAATAAGTTGGACATAATCTGTAACTTTTCAGTTATATTTTAACCAAAATAATGCAATATGGCAGTTATAATCGAATATCCGAGTTTTCCGAGTTTTGTATTTTGGCCTATACGAAAATATAAAACTCGGAAAACTCGGAAAGTGGCAAAAAGATATCAAAATAAACTAGTTTTCATTGGATAATTATAATTATGACAGTAACACATCTATTTAATAAGTTGGACATCATCTATAGCCTTTTCAGTTAGATTTTAACCAAAATAATGCAATATAGCAGTTATGATTAAATTTCCGAGTTTTCCGAGTTTTGTATTTTCGCTTATACGAAAATACAAAACTCGGAAAACTCGGAAAGTGGCAAAAAGATATCAAAATAAACTATTTTGCATTGGATAATTATGATTATGACAGTAACACATCTATTTAATAAGTTGGACATGATCTATAACGAAGTTTCGAAGAAATTCGACCATTTTTAAAAAAAAATTCTTCTTTAGGCCTTTTTAGCTGGATTTTCCTTCGCGCATGCGTAGTGCCGGAACCAAAGGCACGATGCCTACCAAATTCCGGCCAGCAACTTGTCTCCCTGGTACCCAGGTACCCTGAAAATTTCAAGGCTCTACCTGCATTCCTTCTAGGCGTTTGTTCTTGGCACCCCACTTTTTCGCCGAAAATATTCCAAGTTTTTTACGCATTCCGTAAGGGGAAAAAAGTCGTTTATGCCCGCGAAAGCGGCCCAAATTGTCCGAGGAACCTGAAATTTAGACACAACACGTACATTTACACTAGCCACACCTGGGCACCACTCCAATTTCGATCCAATGAAAATATGGCAGTTATAATTAAATTTCCGAGTTTTCCGAGTTTTGTATTTTGGCCTACGAAAATATAAAACTCGGAAAACTCGGAAAGTGGCAAAAAGATATCAAAATAAACTAGTTTTCATTGGATAATTATAATTATGACTGTAACACATCTATTTAATAAGTTGGACATGATCTATAACCTTTTCAGTTAGATTTTAACCAAAATAATGCAATATAGCAGTTTTGATTAAATTTCCGAGTTTTCCGAGTTTTGTATTTTCGCACGATGCCTACCAAATTTCGGCCAGCAACTTGTCTCCCAGGTACCCAGGTACCCTGAAAATTTCAAGGCTCTACCTGCATTCCTTCTAGGCGTTTGTTCTTGGTACCCCACTTTTTCGCCGAAAATATTCAGTTTTTAACTGACTCCATAAGTGGAAAAAAGTCGTTTATGCCCGCGAAAGCGGCCCAAATTGTCCGATGAAAACAAAAAATATTTTTGCCAAAAAATGTACGTGTTGTGTCTAAATTTCAGGTTACTCGGACAATTTGGGCCGCTTTCGCGGACATAAACGACTTTTTTCCTCTTACGGAGTGCGTAAAAAACTTGGAATATTTTCGGCGAAAAAGTGGGGTGCCAAGAACAAACGCCTAGAAGGAATGCAGGTAGAGCCTTGAAATTTTCAGGGTACCTGCGGTACCAGGGAGACAAGTTGCTGGCCGAAATTTGGTAGGCATATCGTGCCTTTGGTTCCGGCGCTACGCATGCTCGAAGGAAAATCCAGCTAAAAAGGCCTAAAGAAGAATTTTTTTTTAAAAATGGTCGAATTTCTTCGAAACTTCGTTATAGATCATGTCCAACTTATTAAATAGATGTGTTACTGTCATAATCATAATTATCCAATGCAAAATAGTTTATTTTGATATCTTTTTGCCACTTTCCGAGTTTTCCGAGTTTTGTATTTTCGTATAGGAAATTTAATTATAACTGCCATATTTTCATCGGATCGAAATCGGAGTGGTACCCAGGTGTGGCTAGTGTAAATGTACGTGTTGTGTCTAAATTTCAGGTTCCTCGGACAATTTGGGCCGCTTTCGCGGGCATAAACGACTTTTTTCCCCTTACGACTTTTTTCCCCTTATGGAGTGCGTAAAAAACTGAATATTTTCGGCGAAAAAGTGAGGTGCCAAGAACAAACGCCTAGAAGGAATGCAGGTAGAGCCTTGAAATTTTCAGGGTACCTGGGTACTAGGGAGACAAATTGCTGGCCGAAATTTTAGTAGGCATCGTGCCTTTGGTTCCGGCGCTACGCATGCGCGAAGGAAAATCCAGCTAAAAAGGCCATAAAAAGAATTTTTTTTAAAAAATGGTCGAATTTCTTCGAAACTTCGTTATAGATCATGTCCAACTTATTAAATAGATGTGTTACTGTCATAATCATAATTATCCAATGCAAAATACTTTATTTTGATATCTTTTTGCCACTTTCCGAGTTTTCCGAGTTTTGTATTTTCGTATAGGCGAAAATACAAAACTCGGAAAACTCGGATATTTAATTATAACTGCCATATTTTCATCGGATCGAAATCGGAGTGGTACCCAGGTGTGGCTAGTGTAAATGTACCTGTTGTGTCTAAATTTCAGGTCCCTCGGACAATTTGGGCCGCTTTCGCGGGCATAAACGACTTTTTTCCCCTTATGGAGTGCGTAAAAAACTGAATATTTTCGGCGAAAAAGTGGGGTGCCAAGAACAAACGCCTAGAAGGAATGCAGGTAGAGCCTTGAAATTTTCGGGGTACCTGGGTACCAGGGAGACAAGTTGCTGGCCGAAATTTGGTAGGCATCGTGCCTTTGGTTCCGGCGCTACGCATGCGCGAAAGAAATCCAGCTAAAAAGGCCTAAGAAGATTTTTTTTTTAAAAATGGTCGTATTTCTTCGAAACTTCGTTATAGATCATGTCCAACTTATTAAATAGATGTGTTACTGTCATAATCATAATTATCCAATGCAAAATAGTTTATTTTGATATCTCTTTGACACTTTCCGAGTTTTCCGAGTTTTGTATTTTCGTATAGGCGAAAATACAAAACTCGGAAATTTAATTATAACTGCTATATTGCATTATTTTGGTTAAAATCTAACTGAAAAGGTTATAGATCATGTCCAACTTATTAAATAGATGTGTTACTGTCATAATTATAATTATCCAATGAAAACTCGGATATTCGATTATAACTGCCATATTGCATTATTTTGGTTAAAATATAACTTTCGCCAATTTAAAAAAAATAATATTTTTGATAGTTTTCCAACTTTTTCTTTTTCCGAGTTTTATGATTTGACTCGATTGAAAACACAAAACTCGGAAAACTCGGAAAAATTGTCAGATTTTTTGTTTCAAACTGAAAAGTCGGAAAATATTTTCCGAGTTTTCTATTCAAACAAAAAAGTCGGACAATTTTTTCCGAGTTTTCCGAGTTTTGTATTTTCAATCCAGTCAAATCATAAAACTCGGAGAGGACAAAAGTCGGAAAATATTTTCCGAGTTTTCCGAGATTTCCGAGTTTTGTACCTGACCCGAGGGGATTATTACTTTGCAGAAAATCGCCCATGTATCTGTTATCACTCGTCACTTCAGTCAGTTATGTAGTGGGATTACTCGTATTTTCCTTTGGCGTTCGTCACTTCCGATTCATGAAACCTTTATTACTCACCTATCGTAGCAATGATCTCTGTGTTAAAATTATATTTTGAAAGTGTTTAACCAGTTCTATCACACATGTGATAATGACTGACACCAATATTGTCCTTTAAGTCCCCATAGAGACGCCGGTAAATGAACGTACCACCTGAGTTAAGACTATATGCACCATATTCCCTTTTTAAAGCAGAACCTGAATTTCATTTTCAGTGATAACAATCTGGCCATTACGGTTAAAAATATATCTCCCACCCATCAGTTTCTATTATTGTGGGTCAGTATGTATGTATAGGCATTGCAGCTTACGCACAAGCTTGCTTAGAAACACAATTCTGCTACAAGGTCCTCGAAGCTAAACAAACTACCTTTTAGGAAAGCTCATAACACCAAACACAAATCCCGAGAGTTTATTAAAATCATCACAATTGTCGAGTAAATAATCGTGAAGGTGGCATAAAAATAAATATTGGCGAAAAAGAATAGTGTATTAGTAAAATTTTGATTTCAATAAAAAAATAATATCCAAAACATAAATGCCGAGATTGAACAAGGAATTTGGAAATCCATTAACGGTAAAAAAAAAAAAAAAGAAAAAAAAAGGAACAAGTAAGATTGTACTAAAGACCATGCTCCCCGGATAAGAATATTGCGTCATCGTCTGCCATGACTTGTGGAATATATCTACCTCCGTTCTTCGTTGCAATTGTATCCATGGTAAAATGTTTATTTGGAGTCCATTTTGTCAAGGTAAGATCCAACATCAGTGTTGAATTAAATGGACAAATAATTCCTGTTTTCAATGTCGAAGACTTTGGGTGATATTGAGTAAGAGGCTATTTAGCTACCAGACTCGTAGCTAGCCCAAAATTATTAGGGGGGCAAAGGCTTCTGGGGGCGCCGTTGACGGCGGTCTTTGCGGCGAATGGTACCGTGGAAGGGTCTATAAGGTGCTCTCCATAGGCGTACGGGCTCGATGAATGTTAGCGGGGGCAGAACTTGAAATGCCCGAACAAATTTCGGGTTATGCCTGCAGACATCTAGCCCCCTCCCCCGTCCCAAAAAATTTTGAAAATTTAACGACCTCAAACGCGTTTTCTTGCTATTTCAGTCCCTGAAAACGGTAGATGGTCTGATATAGCGTAACTTAGGTGGCTGAGTCGAATTCCAAGCAATCGTTTATATTCCACGGAGACGGGCCCGTCGGCAGCAAATTTTGACAGCCGCAAACGTGTTTTCCTGCCATTCCAGCCCGTAAATACAGCAACTTTAATGTGGTCCAATATAGTCTACCTTAGGCGGCGTACCATACTCCTCGCAGAGTTTCGTTTGATATAGCTAATCCCACTTAACACTGTTGTAATAGAAGCAACTTTCTGTTCCAAATTATGATTGGCCAATAGTCCGATTAACAACCAGTAGCTAACTGCGTAATAATATCATTACGCTTTAAACAGAGCTCCAAATTGAACCAAATAATTATGTCTATATAACGTTACATCATGGATCACGATTTTTTATACTTAATTAACCAGTACATAGCAAAATGTTGCAGAAAAAGAAATTGCGGGACAAACGAGGCTATCTAAACGGATACAATATCTCAAATCAATGTCCAAAGTTTTAGGGAAGATTCCAGATTAAACGAAGGGCTGTCAATGACCAGAGAGGGATTTCTTAAGCCATTGCTTCAGGAATATGGTGGCTTATCTGAATCCCAAACAACCGCCGCGTATGCGTTTTTTTTGTTTTGTTTTTTGTTTTTGCTGTTCTAACCAAAGGGTAAGGCAACTTTCCAATCGTTTTGTAACCGAAATCCCACTCTATGTCGACCTGAATTTCAATTTTGGAGCTGGATTTGCGATATTGGCGTATTATGAGATTTTGATATGAACATTTTAAACATTTGAAGGAAAGAATACGACTTTAACGTATTTATATTAATTTATGAAAAAAATGAAAAGTTCGGAATAGGGTTAGAGTGCGACTTATTTGAATTTTGAAGACTATCACGCCGTTTTGGGCGCCCAATTCATTCGTGGGCGCCTAACCAATCTCACTAGCATTAGGCCTATATTATGGGATGAGGCACCCCACAAATCATGCCGTTGGAATTTTGAAGATCATCACATCTCACTAGCATTATATTATGGGCGCTCATGATCTCGACATTATGGGCGCACCTCTGGGATGACGCACCTCACAAATCATGCCGTTTAAATTTTGAAGGTATATAAAAAAAAGTCACAGTTTTTAAAAATCACTGTCTCAAAATTGAAATTACCTTTGTTTTCATAGTTTCTCTCCTCATTTTCTGAGGGAGACAACCCTAGACCCTTCTCCGAAGTGAGGCGCGTCAAGTGTAAGTAACCTACATCCGCGCCCCCAGAAGCCCTTGCATCCTCCAACATTTTTGGGCGAGATAGGGGCCTTCACTGTGAACACTTTCTGCGTCCCGAACATTAACAACCAACGTATTTTTATAGCGCTAACATGAACGATGTCTTAATTGTAACGTTGTGTGAACTACTGTCTGAAACATCGTAAATTTCAAATGGATTTCTTCGATTTTACTTAACGGGAGTTGATTTCAAACACACAGACCTAAGTTTATGATAACCAAAGTTAAGTAGTTTGTTCATGGAAGAAATCCGTTTTAAATTTACGATGGTTCAGACAGTAATCAACCAATGCAAAATATTAAACCTAATAATATATTCTTCATTTGCTTTGTTCCGTCTACGAATATCATCAAATCAATTTCTGATAAAAAAAAATATAATAATTTCTCATATATTTTGTTTATTCAGAAATATTATGTGATATTCCGACAAGCATTGTAAAGCGAACCCGAAAAAAAAAAATACGCACTACTACTAGGCAGAGTGCTTCCCCTTTAATTTATATTAACGGAGTGGCGCTTAATTGCATCGTGTCAGAGAAACATGGCTGCCGACGAAGAAAACGTGACTGGAAGAGGCGACAATATTGCTGATCAAACCGACTCAGAAGTTCCAGTTACACAATCCTTTTCTATTGAAGGTTTCATATTTTTACAATATATCACATCATCATATTATATTGTTACACTCTTATAATATATTTCATTGCACGCTTAAAATTTATGATATTTTGGTTTCCAAATCCAATATATAACAGTTTAACAAGCAAAATTTTGTGGAACCAAATGCTACATACTTGTTTATATTAGTCAAATATCAGTTACAGAAATTGAAACTGGATTCTCATTTATTAGCGGGAAAAGCAGACTTCATTAATTTAAGTCACTAGTAGTAATGTAAGTATGCACTCACGGTTCCGAACCTGTGACAGTGTGACTGTAGTTTATCATTGTTATTGGTTGGATACCATATGTCATGATAACATGGAAATAAAACCATCTTTGTTTGATGGAATTGGAATTATCTCAAGGAATCTTTTATCGTTAAATGAATGGGCGCTGGGCTTATCGGAAATAAAGCGTTATGTTTATTTTGTCCCTTATGTTATTGATATAAAGTGTCACTATTCTCATTTGTTATTCATGTAAGATGTCCTTCATTTACTTTCAGTTGACTTAATTACCCCTTTTCTTTTTGATTTAGTGTTACAGTTAATCAAAGAGGCTCAACAACAACATGGTTTACGTCATGGAGATCATCAACGTTACAGGTATGCATGGAAGCCAGAACTACTAGAACTAACAGCACTAAAAATTAGTAATGCCTGCGATGGCTAGTTACTGGATTACGTGTCATTTGGGACTCACGTCATTTGGGACCCCAAAAAATATGACCACTTTATTTTGGACTCGGGTATACGACGTTTGGGACTTAGGTATACGACGTTTGGGACTCTGGTATACAAGTCAATACGATGTTTGGAACATTGATAATCAGTCTACCGATTCATATTTCTGTATGAAATATACTTTAATCAGAAAATCAACGATTCTTTTGAAAAATGAAGAAGGAAACAGGGACATTCTAACAGTACCACCGGTCATGTGGATAAGTCACGTGGTGTTAAAAGCTATATCACGGTATTTGCAAAAAAATTGGCCTATCCGCGGACGGAATACGAAATACCAGCTGTCCAACAAAATGATTTACCTGTCTCGGGCGTCGGTCGATGGAAATTGTGCACTGCTGTATATTGTAACAAATATGGTTTATATTGAGTCCCAAATGTCGTTTATATTGAGTCCTAAATGCTGTTTGTGTTGAGTCCCAAATGACACCAATCGAGTCACAAACGTCGTCAACTGAGTCCCAAATGTCGTTTATGTTGAGTCCCAAATGACGTGAGTCCCAAATGATGTGATACCAGTTACTGCTGTTGATATAGTTATGTGCAGGTTAGCTTTGGCCAGGGCATATATGGTTTGCATTACCTAATAGAAAACAGTTATTCAGTTATTGCACAGTTCCACATCACAGTAATTAGTTGTGACATGTAAACAAACATTGATGGATTGATATCTGAAATTGTGTCAACTAGGCCCTATAATAAATTGCTTACACATGCTTTTTTTCTGTAACAGGTCTTATTGTTCAAGGAAAATCAGAAGACTGCGGAAATCATTACATTTTGCACAGGGTACCAAGCACAAAGTGGCTCCAAAGAAAATCACCCTTGAGATGTTGAGTGATGAAAAGTAATTGCAATATTTTATTTGTTTCTTTTGTCTAATTAATAAATATTCATATTAATATTTAGTTGTACTATAATATATTCTTCTAAAAAATAATATCTTAAAGATATTTTATGTAAGATTTAGATAAAGAGCTGGCCTATCTTACTATAATAGTTTGAAAATAGATAATGCAAAATGAATTTATTCAAATTGCTCCATTGAGAAAAACCTGCAATAGACAGATTTAGCTCTTGCATAATGTATGTTTAATATTTCAAAAAATGCTGGGGACAATTCAATTCGTCTGCCTGTCACACAATTACTCTGCTTCTAATTGTGATAAAATTTTCGAGCTTGATGTAGATTTAATTTAGGTGACAACACGCAAACTCTGCTTCTCAGTGAGCTAGAATATTCAAACTTGGTTTAGATATTCATTAAGTGATTATCTCCACAGAGTTCAAAGATGGGCTTTTTTTTACTCAGGCTAGACAGAGATAAAAAATTTCATTGGCCAAGACTACATAACACAATGACTCTGCTTCCATTTAAGAGGGAGTAATGAATCTTAGTGTACAGGTTCATTACATTCATGCCTTGGATTGATATTAGGTTAAGCAGAGAAACAAACAATTTGATTGCTATATAAAGATAAATTTGCAAGTAATTAATGGATGTCATCTACTTTTTGGGGATACGTGTGGGGCGTGAAGCTCACTGTTGGCCTCTATCTTTTTCTATAGACAAATTTGTCTGCTTTCCCACCAGTACCTTGACTTATTAAAAATTTAATTTATTGATATACATTTTTGAATTTTCAACAGGTATATACATCTCCCTTTATTTGAAGCAGAAAGAGCATGGGGTTTTGCTATGCAGCTTAAATCTGAGTCCAACACAGAACCTAGAAAGAAGTTTCATATGATAGCAAGATTAAGGAAAGCTTTACAACATGCTAATGAATTAGTTAAATTATGTGAAAGTCCAAAATGTGATGCACGTACAAAATTAGAGTCCCAGGTATAGTCATATTTTACATATTGTGATTATTTGTTTTTATTTGTTAGCTTATCTCTGACATATTTCTATAGTATTCTGTAATTTATTTATTTATTATTCTTTTCAGGCGTACAATGCATGGATTCAAGGCAGTTTACATTTTGAAACTGATAACTGGCAGAATGCAATAGATTCATTTAGTAATGCTAAGTAAGTAGTCGTATTACTTGTCTTTACTACACTAGGGTCTGGAAAAGTTGTCATATCACCCATGTCATGGTTGATGTGAGGGATTAGCCAATAAAACGGTCTTTTGCAGTGAATTCTTGGCATGTGGTAGAAACATCATAGCTGATTGGTTAATCAAATGTCTGACATCATAGGGTATGGCTTCTGGTTAATCAAATGTCTGACATCACAGGGTCAAAAGCCCCCTGTATGACTCCTGGCATGACCTCCCACCACGACCAGTCAGATCTTCATGTTGTGGAGGTGGTCAAATTTTAAAAAAAAAAAAAAAACGAAAAAAATGTGTGTCTGTATTTTAATCAGATTGAAGGCATTGAAAATCAGCTTTTTCTCAGGATTAAAGTTGGAGATGTGGCACACTTTTTTGGTCATCTAGGTTAAGATATTCTATCTTTTCAATTTGCTCTTTCTTTTTTATATGCCCATATTTTATATGAGAGTATATTATCCTCTGTAGAAAAAGACGTTGAATGTTTCATTTCATATTGTTGTCTTCACACTTCTGTCTGTCCACACTTCTTTTGAGACAAGTTTTACAAACTTGCTGATTGTGCAATATAATTTTACTGTGCCTATGACCACTAAATTCATCTGCATGTTGGTTAGTACTAAGGAGAAACCAAAAAGAAATTAAGAAATGAAATGGTGTTGATGATAGAAATTGAGAGTTATGTATCAATATTTTAAAGTGATCCTGTTTCATTGAAATTCAGGGTTTTGCATTAATATTATAAAGAGTTATTGCCCCTTTCACCAAAGTTCCACATTCTGTGTTTGTTAGTCAGTCCACTCGTTAAGTATTTACTGGTGGCTATATAACACTGTAATAGTTAAATGGTGTTGGTATTTTTTAGCTGTATTGTTGTATTTTAATAGATTTACCAAACGTTTAATACCATTTGTTTTGCAGGACAATATATGAAAAACTTGCTACTGCGTTTACAGAAGATATACAAGTTCTCTACCAACAGAGAGTAGAAGAAATATCGCCCAATATTAGATATTGTGCTTATAAAATAGGAGATGAATCAGCTTTGAAAGATTTACAAAATATGAGACTCAAATCTGGTGAAGATCAGTTGATATCAAAACTAGATGTAAGTAGATATGTTAATCAGTTGTTGATGTAATTACTTATAATAAATGTATTTTCTTCCATTTGTAAATCAGTTATACCAACACTGAAGAAGATTGGGGATCCTGTGTAACACCATAACTGTAGGTCTGCTTCTCAAGAACAGACATCAAATTATTTATGAATCCATCTATATTATATATCCTTAACAGAGGCCAAGGTGGCTTGGGGCATTAAATGGTTTTCCATCATGATTCCTTCTTGTCAGTGGTGCCGGACTGAGGACCTGGCAGAGGAGGTGAAAAACTTAGGTGCTGTGTACACATTAATGTGCACATAAAAGATATCTTGACATAGTCTGTAGTCCCGCTGTCCATGCAAAATGTCCTTCATAGCACACTGTATGGTACATAGTCCGTTTTTATTAGGCCAGTTGGAGCAGAACATTAGGTAGTTAAACCCCATTACATTTCATTCCATATATCCTAACCTTACTTCAATCTGATAAGCAAATGTTTGTGTATGTTGAATTCAATGCAATCTATGTAAAAATATAAGTCAATGATTATGGTTGAGTGATTAATCATAACCAGACAGTTTTTCTATCAATAGATCAAATGATTTTGCTAAAAAAAATATAATGATTTGTTTTTTTCAGGATTTACTTCTTCAAACAAGAGAGAAGCAAGCTTCTACACTGTCCGAGGTAGCATGGCGTGGCCGTACTATTCCAGTTAAAATGGAAGGAGTTAGAAACTTCCTTTTAAATCTTCAAGACAGTACAACAGAGTTGAATTCAGCTGAAGGTTCTGACAGTAAACTTTCTATATATGAGTCATTATTTAAACAGTGTATTGATGCTCAACAATTATTACGTGACGCTTTACAAGAAGATCCAGTAAGTGCAATTTTATGAGATCAGATTATCAAAACCAGTTTGCTCAATAGTGATCTTGGTAAATTGAACACAGGTACTCTACTAATGGACTACCCACCGAGTCACTCCCACTAATTTGTGACACTACTAAAATGCCTATTTTACAAACTATTTCACAAATAGCATAGTTTGGGTGACATACCATTTACATAATAATGGTGTTAAAGTTTTGTACCTTGTCGAATGATTTTAAATGGATCTGCACATTCTCCCTCCCATTCTTGATATATGACTAAGCTCCAAAGATGCATAGAGGTTATGAAAGTTATACAGAACAAAGCTCTTAATGAAAATTTTGAAAACATTCTGGTATTGTTCATTTGGACCGGAGGATTAACCTAATCCAATTTTAGAATTTTTCAATTTCAAATTAGATCATAAATTGTAATACTTTGAACATATTTTGTGGAGTTACTGCTCTGATTTAAATTTCAACTGTTTTGCGAACGAAAGAAGACTATAGTTCTGAAATAGATTTATTAAAATTTCATAGGATTTTAAATGGGGACATTTGGAGTCTGTTTTGACAATGATAGATCTTTAAGATTGCATTAAAATTTCAATTTAATATTTTTACTTGTAGATCTTTAAAGCTGCTATTCGAGGGCAACCTATTGATGGAAAAATCAGCAATCAACACTATCTTCATACTTATCTTACTTACATCAAATTAACAAAAACTATAGAAAGAAATTTAATCTTGATAGAATGTGCAAAAGAAAATTTACCAGGTGTACAAGTAGATGAATCAAAAAAGATCACCAAACCCCAAGACATGGTTAGGTTGTATGATATAATTATTCAGGTAAGCTTGGTATTTTCAACGGCATATGTATGTATATCTCAATATTCAATTACTTTGATGTCATTATTTCCATGGAAAGTTGTACCAGTATGGTAACACAATATAATTAATTTTCATATATTCTAAATTATTTATGTCTAATTAATCTAGAAACACAAAAACAGATTGAAATATATAATATGTAGACATCACAGAACATGTATGCACATGATGCATTATAGCCCTCATTATAAATATTAACTAGGACTTCACAAAGTAGTGTGTGTGTTAAATTTCTTACTATATTAGGAACTTGTTTATCATCTATATTGGCGTTATTTATTGCACTCATTGACATTAATTTGTTATATATTCGTGTATGTAAATAATTTAAAATGTTCTTACTTATTTACCCTTTATTTCTGAAAATGATCTATTACTATATTTATTATTATAGAATTTAAGTGATATACCTAATTTACCTGGGTTAGAGGATGATTCAGCTTTAGAAGAGGAAGTGAATACTAGAGTTTTAGGCTACAAGGCATTTAGGTAAGAGAATAATTGGTTAAATGATTAATGATGATCTTTATTTGTTGTATAATGTTATGTAATGTTAGGTATTAACAGTCATAAATTATAGTCTTGTCAATAAGATAGATGTAGATATTTGTAACATTGGTTGACAGAAAATGGAAAACACCATGCTAATACTAGTTTGATGCAAAATGAAATAATGGTGATTGCGATTTGTAACTACATTCTTTTTTTATATGCTCACATTTTTACGTGGATGAATATTATTGTCGCCCCTATCCTTCCACAATATGTTTGTGGACATTCTACAGGTCACATTTTTATCTGATTTTGAGGAAACTTGAAATATAGGTCTATGACAAATGGTATTTGGTTTTTTTCAGAACATTTTATATAGGAAAATCATATGCTAATGGCATGAAGTGGACAGAGGCAATAGCATTATATCAAAAATCTCTAGATTATACTAAACAGGCTTTACAAGGATATAAAAAACTAAAAGGACAAGAAATTTTTAGGGTAAGTTGCAATAACTTTGGGCAATAAGTATTGTTCTTTAATTTCTGAAAAAAAGGTTGGTAGTAAAACCAATTTTATTTAAGCACATCAGAATATGAAAAATCTGCTGCGTTGTATCCAATAGATAGCAGAGTAAAATCATTAGAAACAAATTTAAACTTTACGTAGCCGTAACTTAGGTTAAAATTGATCGATTTCCATAATTCTTGACCATGAATTATTTTACTAAAAGCACTTTTGATTGAGTATGGCATTAAAATCTTATTTTCATTTTAAATTGTTTATCATATTTTATTTTTCCAGACCGAAGAAAGTAAATTAAATGAGTTAGTTAAGGAAGTAAATGGGGTAGTATTTTCATGTCATGCTTCTAGTATTCTTAACGTAGCTGGTGATTTAACAGAACAACCTGTTAATACACCTAGCTTACAGAATGTGGTGAGTTGCAATATTTCAGTATTTATGTACATTTTTACAGTATAATGAAGAAAAAATCATTGATTATACCATATGTTAAAATATGGTTTCAAAATATCTTTTTTAAAAAGTTCTTTATTGAATAATTAATACACTAATGCATTATTTTCAGGAAAAGTGGAAAAAAACATATTTTTATGCATTGCTAGTTATCTTTTTGTATGATGTTAATTTTCAGTCTTTAAGTGATCGACTTGACCAATACAGTGAAGATAAATCAATTGCAGGGAAGAAACCAAATCTTACCAAATTTCCTCCAGACTTTCAACCTATTCCTACTAGACCATTATTTTTTGATTTAGCATTAAACCATTTAGATCTACCATCTATAGAAGACAAACTGGACCAGAAAAAGACAGCTGCTGGAGGAACTGGAATCACTGGCTTTGTTAAAGGCTGGTTATGGGGTGGTGGTAAAAAATAAGTTCACTTTTAGTACCATAACAAATTTTATGAATTAAAGTCATGTGAGCAACAATTTCAACACAAAATGCGTGTTTAAAATTGTGTGTAAAGCTACGGTATGTAGAAATGTGTTTGTATATAAAATGTCAGAAATACAGCTGGGCTCTCGTTTTGGTCACATTTGCCCATCTTGACTAATTGGCAAGGAAATTTGTGAGTCAGTTTGCATGTCATAAGATACAGAATTTTAAATTATTTATCAATAAAACGTGATAAATAAAATAATTTTAATTTTGGTGTTTTGATGTAAAATCAAAGTGAAAAAATTGATGTAGGTCTTGGAGGATAATATTTTAAGTCTTTGTTTGTGGCATTTGCCAAAATCCGTTTTCTCAATATATATTCTTCATAAACTTGAGGAATTTCTGTAACTACAGATTAAAGATAGAATTCCTGGATTAGTGTCTGAATGCTCTTTCGTCAGGGCAGAGATAGTTACTTTTAGGATAATTGTTGTACATGATTTGATTAATAAGAAAATGACAAATGGAATTTATAAATTATGGTTGTACAAGTAATATGTATTGTTACCTTTTGTCACCAAGACATCACTATTTATTGGAAATAAATCTTAAACTATTTTATTGTTAGATACAAGGTGTATTTGTTATGTTATTATTGTTGATCTACAAATTTTTTTCATCTATACCATTTATTCATTTACTAGTAATTGTTTTAGGAAGAATTAAATGAATGTATTCTTTAACAAACGCTATGATTTTGTGCAGATTGTCTCCTGTCATTTTATTTGACTAGTCATAATTAAAGACTGTTCAATTAAAGACTCTCTTTAACAATAAGTTATTGTTACATTACTGTTTGTAAAATAGCCTTTTAATGGTTTTATTAAAGAATTATCAACATGCCAAGGCAGTGGACAAATGTGTTTTCGTTGATCTTGATACTATGCTGAAACGATAATGACTATTGATTTGCAACTCCAATTATTTTTCTATGAGACAAACTTAATTTACAAACATGACTATCTTTCAAATCAAAGTTCTGTGTTTTAACCAGTCCTTCAGAGTTTAGGTTTATGTTTAGTATACATTACACCTGCTTTAATATTTTCATGGTTCCAGTAATACATTTTAGACAATTATTACATGGTTGAATATCCTAGTTTTTATTTTCTATTTCACTAATGTTTCCCCCTCTTTCATTAACTAGATACATGTTTTAATTGATTTTAATATCAGTGTGATATATGCTGAATGTATTCAAGATAAGTCCTCAAGATAGGGAATATTTGTAAATAAAATACCTAGTTCTGATGAAATTAT
Organism: Patella ulyssiponensis; assembly: GCA_963678685.1. Lineage (NCBI taxonomy): Eukaryota > Metazoa > Mollusca > Gastropoda > Patellidae > Patella > Patella ulyssiponensis. Next base: position 78,717,036 of record OY783226.1, on the reverse strand, counting down.
ATTTTACAATAATGAAGTTCATTTTATGAAATAATTCTTTGGTTCTGGTCTATCCTATTATTTCTTTTTCAGTGTTACAATAAACACATAAGTTATAATGATAAAAGAAATTTACTTGTTTTTGTTATGTTTTGTGTCATTTGATTTCTTTGTTATACTTACTAGCATAATTGTCAAATAGCATTGGAATTGACATTAGCTATTATTTCTCAAGATGGACTCGCTCTTGTTCCACATAGAGTAATAAATAGAAATCATGTCATGTCCAGTTCCAAGAAAACTTTCCAAGTCCTGTTAGGTGCTTATTAAGTCGAACCCATTTGAAAACCATTTCACATAAAACTTCCAATTTTGGGCTCAGAGATAAATGGATATATAAACTTGAATCTTGATTCAGTTATTGTTGGGCTGCCTGAAATAATACAGAACAAATCTTCATTGCTGTGAATTTGATATCTGAAGCAATAGAAGGGGTAACAATTATGTTTTTGTCCCCCACCTTTCGAAGAAAGTTGGGGGACTATTAAAATGTGTTCGTCCGTCTGTCTGTCTGTCCGTCACACTTTTTGGGACACAATAACTCTCTTCCTAATTGAGCTAGAATGTTCAAACTTGGTGTATATGTTTATTAGGTCGATGCCTTGATGGAGTTCGAAGATGAGCATTTTCCGCTTAGGGTAAGCAGAGATAAGCAATTTGATTGGTTGATGCTTTGGGACACGATAACTTTAGTTCTAATTAAGTGAGAGTGATGAAACTTGGTGTATAGTTTCATTACAGTAATACCTTGACTAAGTTTGATAATGAGCATTTTCTGCTCAGGATAAGCAGAGCGATACGCAATTTGATTGGTCGAGACTTTGGAACACAATAACCCTCCTTCTAATGGAGTTAAAATGTTCAAACTTGGTGTATATGCTTATTAGGTCAATGCCTTGACGGAGTTCGAAGATGAGCATTTTCCGCTTATGGTAAGCAGAGATAAGCTTGATGCTTTGGGACACGATAACTTTAGTTCTAATTAAGTGAGAGTGGTGAAACTTGGTGTATAGTTTCATTACAGTAATGCCTTAACTAAGATCGATAATGAGCATTTTCTGCTGAGGGTAAGCAGAGCGATAAGCAATTTGATTGGCCGAGACTTTGGAACACAATAACTCTCCTAATTGAGTTAAAATGTTCAAACTTGGTGTATATGCTTATTAGGTCAATGCCTTGATGGAGTTCGGAGATGAGCATTTTCTGCTTAGGGTAGGCAGAGATAAGCAATTTGATTGGTTGATACTTTGGGACAAGATAACTTAGGTTCATCTTGATTGATGATTTTTATGCCAATGCAATGACTGCATTCTCATTCAGTAATGGATTCGACAGTAACAGTGTATAGAAACGATTGACTCGGACACAAGGGCCCTTTCCCTTGGCCAGAGGGGCCCTTTTGTCAAGTGTGGGGGCCCTTTTGTCTGCCTTTAGGGTCCCCCTAAGTAGGGTACATTTTCATTTTTCTCGTAGGTTTTAGCATTTTTCTCCCGTTTTATTTTTCCAACTTCTCTAGCGCCTTGGGTATAAAACGCTTTTTGATGACACTTTGTGTACAGTTTGATTGCTCGATACGTTTGAAAAAAATAAATGTGCGATTAATTAATATGTGTCTTCTATTTATTTTGGGATTTCAGCGGGGGACATCAGCCTCACTGTTGGCTTGTTCTTCTAGGCATTTAGTAATTTGATTTGTTGATGGACTAAGAGATGGTATATTAAAAGTATTTAACAATTTGGCGATGGCTGCGGTCCAAGAGAGTTCAGGGTTAATTGCTCCTAGAATTGGGTTATTTATTCTGAGTTGTGGGTTGGATAGACGTTTAAAATATGACAGCATTCTCCGATATACATCAGCTTGTAGCGGGAATATTTGAGCTTCGGCTAAGCAGCCAATATGGACTTCCTAATTTTTATAGTAATTTTATTTATGTCTAATTTTATGTGTAACCCCATTTCTAAGTACCCGGTATCTGCAGTTGCATTATTGTTAAAATATTATGAATCAAGCTGAGTTCCAGTCAGTACTGTAACTTGATATTCATTAGGATTAGCAGTGAAGTAAATTTCGCACCTTTGATTACAAAAAGAGGATTTAGAAGAGGTGTGTGGAATGGTTCCCCCCCCCCCCTCAATGGTGCAGCATTGTGTATTTCCAATTCAGATACTAAATGCCACTGAAATAATAAGTTATTTGGAAGGGAACAGGGTATATAAAGTATCGTTTTAATGTCACCATATCCATATTCCTAATCCGTTGTATTTCATTTAATAATTTTTATTGTAGTGATTAACTGGAGTTATTTCCCGTGTTAACAATCGGGCACACCTCGGCTATTTCCGCGACTTCACTTGTCTCACTTGATTGAATTACTCATTGATATTGGTATTTATATGGTTTTGTTCAATCCCTGCCCAGGCTATGCTTGACCCCTAGATATTTTAAAAATATATTTTTAAAAAAATTATTTGTTATTTTGAACCAAGTTTTGTTACCAAACCGTTCAATAAACTCCAAGCCAAGTGCAACGTTGCTGGTTTAAGTACGGGTTGTTATCTCACCATTTTGAGTAAGCTAGACATACTAATCAAGTACCACCACACATCGTATTGATAAAAAATGGAGCCCACCAGAGAAAGAGACCAACTTTTAGCCCTAAAAGTCATGCGACTGACCAAACCGACATTGATGCCATTTAATCTGATACTAGCAGATGATCAAGATCTATGTGGAACTGAAATATTAGCCCAAAACAAGAATGATTTATCGAAACCGCGAGGCTTGAATTATTTTCCGCTGGGAGATCTGCTTACACTCCCACAAAATTTTGGAAACATTGTTTTAGGGGAAACTTTCTCAAGTTATATTAGTGTACACAATGACAGTAACCAGGTGTGTAAGGAAATAACGTTGAAAGCTGATTTACAAACTAGCTCTCAAAGGCTGTCACTTTCCAGTCGTAATTCTCAACCAGTGCCAGAACTATTACCAGACCACAGTATTGATGATGTCATACATCATGAAGTCAAAGAACTTGGCACACATATACTGGTCTGTGTTGTTAGTTATGTAACCAATACTGGAGAAAATCTGGCATTCCGTAAATTCTTCAAGTTCCAAGTTTTGAAACCATTGGATGTAAAGACTAAATTCTACAATGCGGAATCAGACGAAGTTTATCTTGAGGCTCAGATACAGAATATAACACCATTTCCTATTTACATGGAGAATGTAAGCCTAGAACCATCGCCTCAGTATAAAGTGAAACAGCTGAACTCTGCTAGTGATGGCAAAAAAGATACTGCGGATGAAGTATTTTGCCGAATAAATTACCTAAGCCCAACAGATACTCGACAGTATTTGTATTGTCTGAAACCAAAGCCAGAACTGTACCCAGAAATAAAGCAAAGAAAGGGTTTGAATAATATCGGTAAACTGGACATTGTATGGAAAACAAATATGGGTGAGAAAGGAAGACTACAAACAAGTCAGCTTCAACGTGTAGCACCAGGATATGGGGATATAAAACTAACAGTAGAAAGTCTTCCTGATACTGTTTCGTTAGAATGTATATTTGATGTAACTTGTCGTATAACTAACTGTTGTGAGAGAACAATGGACCTAACACTTGTCTTACAAAATCCTAACTCGTCAAATTCAACTGGGTTAATGTGGTGTGGAATATCAGGCAAACAATTGGGTAAATTACCCCAAAATGAAAGCATAGACATTCAATTGACCTTATTAGCTGTGTCACCAGGTTTACAGTCTATCAGTGGTTTAAGACTTACTGACAATTTCTTAAAAAGAACTTATGAACATGATGACATTGCACAGATATTTGTGATAGATGAACAAACATAGTTAAAGATAAAAAAAACCCCACAAGGTATCAGCAGTATTCATGGTCCGAATAAAACCTAAATGTAAAATTTCACAGAAGAATAGCACAAAGCTGTAACGTGTGTAGAGCTTTTCGTGTATTTAATTATGTACCCCCATGTCTTTATGACCGTCGTCAACCTTGCATAAAGTAATACTCGCTAATAACATATACATTTATATATAAATTACACAGTGTTTCGTGTCTTATTATTGTAAACTTCTCGATCAAATTAATCCAGTTTTCATTGGAATCTTTCAGAATCTGGTCAGTAGTTTTTCCTAACAGCTAAAGTAAACCCTATTTACCCTTATCATTTTATTTGCTACATGTGCAATACAGTGTAAGGTGGGTGGTGGATAGATGCTGGTAAAAGAAACCCTAAACAACAGTGAATGTATTAGCTGACGTTGCCGTGAATGCAATCTAAATGTATTATTTTAATTGGTGAGCTTATTGGTCATGAATCAATCTTGCATCCCAAAGCATTGATAGATTTAATTCTGAATAAGTTAATGATATTGGACTACAAGATCCACATATTTGAAAATTAATCATATTGTATAGGATATTGTTATTTATTGTTATATTACTTATTACTCCTCTACATGTATTTTTATGTTATAGTGTACTATATCCATTGACAATAAAATAACTACTGATAAGAGAATAAACTGTCAGCTTTTTGCATGGACTTTAGATCATCAAGGGCAAGTTGTTTGATTCTATACTTGATTCTTGTTTAATGCTGAGAGATTGGATGGCTGAATGGCAGCGGATGTGTTCTGTATCATAAGGTCTTTCATTGGGTCAATTAGCGGGGTTTTGATTCCCTTGTTACTTGTTGTACGTGACAAGGAACAGGGCACCTGTCAAACTTCCTGTGGTTTGTCTGGGTCCAGAATATGTTTGTCCCGAAATGGCCTAGTTTGTGTCAAGTGGAGGTTAAACCCCATTCCTCTCTCTCTCTCTTTTGTTGACACCTGTCATACCTCATGGCTTTTCTCTGGGTCTTCCAGTTTCCTCCCACTGCTAAAGACTTGAAGGAAATTATTGAAATAAAACTGAACCATGTTAGTCCCCAAATGACCTAGTTTGTGTCAGTGGACACTAATCTATCTCTCTCTCTCTCTCTCTCTCTCTCTCTCGTATATCACATATTTACAAATAGTATCATTGAATTACATACTTTTACACTATTTGCGTAGGAGGAGCGGCAATTTTGTCCTGCAGTATGGTCTGATTTTCAGGAAATGGTGATCTATTCAAACGTTTCTTTATAAATCGGGATAAAAATAATTGTGACCACTAAAGGGTTGGGGGGGGGGGGAGGTCACAAGCTAAAATGCGATTTTTCGAATATCTAAAGGAACCAAGATCGTTGGGATTCAAAGTTTAATCAAAAACAGATCAAAACTTTGACCTCCTGAGGAGAACATCTTTTATACTATTTGCGTACGAGAACTGCTGCCATTTTGTCCGGCAGTTTTAGTCCGATTTTCACATAGCTTGAATGTAATCGCCATTAGGGTGTAACAGTGATATATTTGAACGTTGGGTTTTTTTTAAAAATCAGATAAATATTGTGACCCAGAGGAGTACAGGGATCACAAGCTAAAACACTATGTTTCTTACAATCAAGGTCCATAATCCAGAAAGTAACGGTCAGACATGCGCAAATATCGAAATGAAATGAAATGGCGTTTAACGTCCTACTGTTCTGTTCCTAAACTGGGCTAATGAAATGAGTATGCAGTGTGCTATGAGGGAAATTTTGCCCGGGCAGTGGCGCTACAAGCTAAAAACACTATTTTTGGTACAATCAGGGGCCATACATGCCAATTTTGAAAGGAACTGAGATCTTTGGGAGATAAACCTATATTTCAAGTTTCGTCAAAATCGGATTAAAATTGTGACCATTAGAGTGTCTACAAACGAATTGTAAAAATGACGCGACGACAATACAAATGTTATGTTTAGAAATGAAACAAATCTTACAGTAAGATTTATTTGAAGCATCAGCATAACATTGCAAAAAAAGAAATGTGATAGGATCTTTTAGAATAGATTGAGAATGCACGGACGACTCTAAATTTATTGGGCCAAATCCACGACTGCTTTCAAATATATTATCTTCACAGCTATAGAACCATTATATTGCTCAGCTATATTGACTGTAAAATGAACATCAAAGAATATCTTAAGTCAATTATCGATAAACTGTTTAGAACATCTATTATAATAAAATCACAAAAGAGACTACGGGCGGTTAACACAATCTATGAAAAGGCTCATCAATAATTACATACTTGTATGGTCTGGTCTATCCAACATAGACAAGATCAAATTATTATTACAGTTACTAACGTCAACTTTTTTTTTCAAAAGAACATAATCTTGATCAGCAATTATTAATTTTCTAACGTCCCGCGCACATCGATAGGCCTACCCTAACTGGGTTGACACTATAAAAAATGCGGAAGTGAATAAGGGTTTAACTAGGGGGTGGTGTTATTTTACAAATGTTGATGTTCAAATTCGGGGCCCCCTTCAAAGGTTATAGTTACCCCATTCATGTATGAACATGTTTTTTTTTTTATTATTTCTTTCTGACCCCCGTAACCCCCATGTGCATACTCCCTGAAGATAGTGGGGGTTAAACTGAGGGTGAAAATTTAGATTTTATGTAAAATCTTCATTATTTCCCCCATGTAACCCCATCTTATCTCTGTATTTCACTTTTTGGGGTCGCTGAGTTCATTGGTTATGTTAAATTTAAGATTTGAAATCCAAAATGGCTGGAATCCAAGATGGCGGTAATATTTCCACATATTCCATGCGTGTTGATATTTTGTCAGTGTTAACGACCTGTCTAACATTTTACTGTATACTTATCTATATCATACTCACCTGTGTGTACTTATTGTGTGCTTGCAGACTAAAGTAATACCGTAATTACCTCGCCAAAACCTAAAGCAACCCGCTCTTTGGCGCGTAAACAGTTAGGGGAGGAATTTTATATAGAAACAAATGGATTTGCCAGTGGACTCCTACTTTTTAAAAAGATATTATATCTAATATGATGTATCTGATGCGAACAACTAGGGCTGGTTAAAGTGGACGTTCTAAAAATACTGCAGTTCTAGTTTTGGCATGAAAAATATAAAGAGAATGTTCAACTATTTAACACTGAATATTCTCAACTGTTTTGATATTTTATTGCGACAATACAGAGGTCAGAAAGCACTTAGTTTTCATGGTGTGGAAATGATCTTAAGGCATTAGAGAAGCGTGCTGACGAGCAGAAAAAGAAGTAACTTCTCTATTTCGAAATTATGGGTAGTTTGGTCCCTTAGCTCTCTCAGTATTTCGTTCTAATACAACCATTTCGATGCTTTTTTTACCAGTCACACGCCTGTTTGAACGTTATTACCGACTAAACTTCCCATGATTTCGAAATAGAGAAGCTACGTCTTCTTCTGCTTTCTATCACGCTTCTCTAATGCCTCAATGTCTCCACATTTTTCATTCACTGTTCATCAATGAAGTTTTCACTTACCATTTTCCTTCACTTGGTTATCTTCCAAGAAATCAAATTCGACTAAGGTCATTTTCACACCACGAAAACTAAGCGCTTTCCAACCTCTGTATTGTCACAAGAGATATCAAACAGTTGAGAATATTCAGTGTTAAACAGTTTAGCATTCCCTTTATATTTTTGTCAGTTCCCCTTGCCTGGCACGTTTGGATGAGATTTTGGAATCTTGTGTAGAGAGTACGTATATTCGTTTTGATAATGTTTGGTAGTGATAGTATATACTTAGTTCAGCCCTGAACGTCGGTCTCATTACACTCACAATGAACGTTCAGAGACTGACCCATTGAATCAGTGTCGAAAAAAAATGGACACTGTGTTGTGTCGCTCATATTGACTCTAGCGAGGTAAGCAAGGTCTTATTTTCTCACTAAGACACCAAGATGTTCCTTTACATTGTACAGGCGTTCACATGGATTGACACCCCATCGCTTAGCAGTGAAAAGTTGCCCAGTAAAATTGACTGGGGCTCCATTTTTTCGACACTAATTCAATGGGGCAGCTCCTGAACGTTCAAGGTGAGTATAATGAGACCGACGTTCAGAGCTGAACTAGTATATACTATACGTTGCAAAATAACCAGTGGTCTGTAAGCACATATAATGCCAAAACTATATATAGAGCTGCATTATTTTTAGAACGTCCCCTTTGACCAGCTCTAGTTGGTCTCATCAAATACATCATATTAGTTATGATATCTTTTTTAAAAGGTAGGAGTCCACTGGTAAATCCAGCTGTTTCTATATACAGCACCCCCCCCCCCGAACTGTTTTCGCACCAAAGAGCGGGTACGTTACTTTGCAAGTACACTGTAAGCACATATATGTGAGAATATAGACAAATATAGTCTAAATAGGTGAGAATATAGACAAATATAGGTGAGTATGTATATAAGTAGGCCTACACATAAAATGATTTATAGAAAAGGATATGTAACGGTAAATGTTAGACAGGTCGCTAACAACTGAAAAAATATCAACGCGTACGGAATTTGTGGAAATATTGCCGCCATCTTGGATTTACGCTATTTTGGATTTGAAATCTTAAATTTAAGATCACCAATGAACTCGGCGATCCCGAAAACACTATATAGAGTCAAGATGAGGTTTATACAGGACAATAATGAAGATTTTTAATGAAATCCAAATTATCACCTTCAGTTTAACCCCCACCATCTTCAGGGGGGATTTTCGTTAAAAATATGTTCAAACATGGGTAGGGTTACCACAACTTTTGGAGGGGGCCCCGAAAAAAAATCATATTTAACACCACCCCCTTGTTTAACGTTCTTGCACCAACCGGCCTGAAAGAGAGAATACTCTAGTAAGTGCCATGGATAAACGAAATCCATGGACGAACCCACGGACAGAACACGCACACCATAGACATTTCAAGTAATACATAACCTACACGTCCAATCATTTGAATTGACCTGGGTTCAAGCCCTAAGAAATTACAAGGTCTTTGAATGGAGATACAATATTGACGTGACTCATGCGGGGCTTCCCACTGCTGCCTTTTCTCGATCTTGTAATTACGCTAAACATGTAGACAAATTCTATGTTTTAAATAAGTATTTAGGAAACAAGGTGTTTGATCCATAACTTGAAAATACTTTAATACGACAGCAGATATACTTCAGATGAAACTTCTAATCAGTAAAAGGTATTCTGCAAAATCGTTAAAGATGGAGTCCTTGATTTTTCAGGAAACCGAAAATAAAACTGGATTTAAGTACATAAATCAATCGTGACAATCACTTGTCACCAAACAAAACTACATAAAAAATATTGTAAAACACAATAAATTGAATCACAATGCACATGTGATCCTATATTAATTCATTATGGAAATTGACATCAAAATTTAATGCGGTGTTGGATTTCTCTCCTTAAAAAGCCCAATTTCCTCAACAGGAGCCCGGCAACCCTCCCCCTGCAAAAATTCCTGGATCCACCACTGACATACCAGAAATAGACATGGGTATCACCAACCAGTCAAATGGGTAGAATCTGAGTTCTTAAATAACCAGTTCTACATGCAAAACAGAAATTACCAGGTTTTCAAGAGTCTTTCACCCGGATTTTACTATTTATGTCACTAGAATATGTTTGGGGCTATTTTTCAGGATGGCGGTCAATTCAATTTTCGTATTAATACCATACATCATAAAATAATTTAATAATTACAAAAATAATGGTGCATATCTTTTGTTTAGGCCGGTTGCATAAAGCTATGGTGTAGGTCGTTGTAGTAATGAAAAATGAGAACTAATTAAAAGAGTTTTGTATGTGATATAGACAATGTACCAATTAAAACAATCCAATGATCTTTAATTATTTACAATCCACCTGCGTTATGGATTGAAATCATTCCATTATATATGTAGCTTCGATTCAAAATAATCAATTTTCTCATGTAGGGTTTCTCATTATTCTGCGATAGATACCTTACATAAAGATACATTATGTAAGATTTAGATAGAGAACTACCCATTCTTGCTATATAATTGTTCGAAAGCAGATAATGTAAAATGAATAATTTGAACATTTCATTCAAATTACTCTTTTGCAAGCGAAGATATTAGCCTTTGAAGGTTTGACAGACGTGTGCACTAATTTCAACCACGGTACTGGTTGATCAAAGCTAAGTCTCGGTCCTCCATATTTGGTTAAATCAAAGGATCGCTGAACCATTCTAATCTGTTTAATATCGGAGAAATCTGATGCCATCGAGAGATGATTAAGGACTGGATCAGTTAATTAATGTCTAATTAATACTTTAGAAAACTTTTCAGGCCTAAAGAAAGACCTGCAATAGGCCTGCAGATTTAACTTTGGCATAATGCATGTTTAATATTTCATCCAAGTTTTATAAACAATCTCTGAAACGGTTTTGAATTTTGGATTTCCCTTTTTCTGATGTTTTTGTTTACAAAATGACGTGTTTGTACGTGTTATGTATAAATTTGGATTTTCTAGAAAAACAAAATATTACACTAAGTTTTCTAATATAAATGACTAATCTTGGTCTTTATGTTATATAAGGAGACATGAAAAAAAATCCCGAAGAAATCAATTAAAGGCATTATTTTTTAAATATCCATGTACATCCCCATTTCCTACACACATGAATTATGAATGTACGTATAGATTGTTATGGTTGTTAGGCAATGCTCTAGTTCACATCACCACAAACAAACTAAGATCTGTCCTCAAGGACCGTGCGCTGATTTGGGACATTTGGGACATTTGATTAAGGAATATTGTCAACAATAGTGTGGGGGAATTTTTTTTTTTTGGGGGGGGGGGGAGTCACGTCACCTTATTGGACAGCCGGAAACTATTGGGACCATCTTCGTACCCCATGCAAGCTGCAGACAGACCTTGTTTTTTCGCCCCATGGTCATTTCGGAAAACTATAAGTGCCAGTATGAATAGCAATTTATTCGGAATTAATAATGTCCTTACTGTATAATATCGCATATCTTTACTCAATCCTCTCTCACATTGCGTTAATGAGTTTTAAACGAGTTGCAGCAGGTATTGATCTATGCAAATATATTTGTTGGGAGACTATTGTCTGGAGTATAATATGATTACAGGTATGCATAATCGGATTGTGTTCTAGTGTAACGACAATCATTGTCTGTTATTGACGTCCAGGATATTTGGCAACGCTTGTTTATTTTCACGAAATGACATATTAGCACTGTATGGTAATTGAACTCGCAAATCCAGGACCAGATTAAGATCTTTAGTGGCTCTAAGAACTGAAAAGATTATGGCACTCCACACCCACTTGAAATTCAATTCAAAATAAAGCAAATATTAACCCTTAAAATAAATTTTATTTTTTGAAATGAAACAAAGTTACAGTAAAATCTCCAATACAACAATTCTTTCAATAGTGTTAATTTATTATTACTAAGGTTTTGGATTGTCGATCTGGAACTGGAAAACATACCTGTGGGCGCTTGGGACCCCTCTTCCTCTAAAGCCGTAGGCTTTTCCAGTAAATTTCAAAATACTAGTTCTACAAAAGAAACATTGCCGTGTCCATTACTCACAATCAGTTCTTAAGAATGGACAGGTTTTTTTTTTTGCTACAAATACGTGTGTTAAATACACAAATGTTTTCCCATTTACACCTCTGGTCGAAAGATTTCAATAATGTATTGATAGAAATAAGTTAATAACATACAGTAACTCCTATTATTATATATGTAGTATATTATATATTATACTTATTGAAGCGGCAGTATAAGTTCAATCTAGGGTCATTTTCTTATAATCTGTTTACACCCCGTAACACGTTACTAATATCTTATTCGTATATATTATTGCTTCCAAAATATTTATATTATAATTTTGTATTATAATTTGTGTATTGCCGGTATAACAATCGGGTATAAATCTTTCATATCACATTGGATTATTAAAGGAACGTGGGGCGATTTTTAGCTACAGTTCAATGCTCACGGTACCAAAGACAAATTAAATTTAAATGAATAAATTTTCGAAATTCCCGCTCTGAAATGTTACTTGGAAATAAGGCTAAAAAGTAAATATCTGCTCGCGTTCGTTGGTCTCCCGTCTGTAGGTGTGTATAGGCATTAGATAATTACTCGCAGTTTTTCATTCATAATGACTATTTTTCGACGTACAAGGCGAATGACGATACCTAGTTACTTTGCAACTGTCCTTTAGCGAACGATAGCCTCCTCGATTCGCTGACAGTTGCTGGGTATCCCTATTACGAAGTAGTATGAAAATAACGCTTTTTCACATCTCGGTTCTAAGGCTATTTTAGAATCCTTACCGTCTATTTTTCACGGAGATTCCTCTTTCATCACCAAAAGGAATCATTTCCTGTCACATCTGACACAAATTTATAATAATCCAACACTATTTTCATGTAGAATTGTGCTCTAAAAAAAAGTACACAACTTTCATTCAAAACCAGGCGCCATTTTTAACTGACGTCTGCGCAGACCGGTTCATAGCTGCTGTCAGCCAGTATTCCAAATTTAGGAATGGAATTTTTACCGTAAACGAAAATTCGTGCTGTTTTCATCAGTACCCTTTATTATCATGCTTTTGGGTCAAGGTTAGAACATAGTTGGTAATTATAATTGGTCTTTTTTGGTGATAAAGATGTATTTAATCCCTGTAAATAACCAAAAATGGCATATCTTAGCAACAAAACTCACAGTGTTAGCTTCAAAGTGTGCATGAAGTAATTCTATTAAACTTTTCAACATTTTCCCTTTTCATTATCTATTTAGTAACTATTATAGCAAGAACTGTCAGCTCATAGCTTCTGATATAGGTGGTGTAGGAGTGTAGAATGTACATAATACATGATTAATCTATTACAGGTAATACCTATGTATAGCTTTTTAATTTATTTTGTTAGTTCTTCTATTTATTTTCATTTTGTGAAAAAATTATTTAAATGTACATACAGTTTGAATCAATAAACGTATGTATAGCATCATTAGTGTTGTACAGAATGTCTGGCATGGCAAGTTATATATACCGTATGCAAAAACAATTTCTACGGCATCGTTTCATTCCTAAATTGTGGTACATTTTTATTTTACATGATAAATATCATATCATTACCTTGTATTACTTTATTAAATTTAAAAAAAAAACATTTTCAATACTTTTTCATTCCTCTCTTATTTATTTACTGTATTTTTAAAATTTTTGGGTTTTTTTTATATTTTTATTGACATCATTTTATTTATTTATTGAATATTTGAGATACATTTTTGATAAAATGCGTTTTTTCCGTTTGATAGGTTTTATGTAATAATTAGTGGTATCAGATCGCTAGTTTAGTCCGTCGTTAATTGGTGTACAGCACGAATTTTCGTTTACGGTAAAAATTCCATTCCTAAATTTGGAATACTGGCTGACAGCAGCTATGAACCGGTCTGCGCAGACGTCAGTTAAAAATGGCGCCTGGTTTTGAATGAAAGTTGTGTACTTTTTTTTAGAGCACAATTCTACATGAAAATAGTGTTGGATTATTATAAATTTGTGTCAGATGTGACAGGAAATGATTCCTTTTGGTGATGAAAGAGGAATCTCCGTGAAAAATAGACGGTAAGGATTCTAAAATAGCCTTAGAACCGAGATGTGAAAAAGCGTTATTTTCATACTACTTCGTAATAGGGATACCCAGCAACTGTCAGCGAATCGAGGAGGCTATCGTTCGCTAAAGGACAGTTGCAAAGTAACTAGACGATACCCAAAATAGCTTTGAAGACTTCGCCGGAATCGGAATCGCAAGATATGTTGATAGTTACTGTATGTTGTCAAAGTCAGTACAATGATTATAAAAATTATTATTCTTAACTCGTTACCCAACTTTTTTTTCAAATAGGCGTATTCATAAACCATTGCTGTTTCCGGTAACAATTATCATGCTCCACTGTCATCGATTAACATAGTTGGATTGTCGACTCATTAAAACCAGTGGTTGATAAGAACTAACTTGTGTGTGTGTGTGTGGGGGGGGGGGGGGGCTAATGATTAGCGCGTGTGCGCTGTATCATATAAGGTCTATCATTGAGTCAACTGGCGTTGTTTCGATTCCTGGGCTCTCCAGCCTAGTGGGGTTTCTCTGGGTCCTCCGGTTTTCCCCCACTGTTAAAGAACCCTACACGCACGCAAGTTATTGAAATAAAATTGGACCAGATGTTAGTACCGAAATGACCTAGTGGACATTAAACCCCGTCTCTCTGTCTTCTCTCCGTCTCTGTCAATAGTCGACATGTTAAAGGAGCTAAATCGCTAAAATTTGGGACCAATAAATTGACACAAGTGGGTCGCAACGCATATAATACTGTATAATAATATGAATGTATATAAACTGATTTACATTCAATGGTTTCCGTTTTTACTCTAATTTCAATCAGTTATGTTCGGCGAAATAAGCCATCAGTCTCAATCGAATGCAAATTTAAAGTTGATTTAATTGACAAATAATTTGTGTTTTCAATGGTGAAGATTTTGGGTGATATTGAGACTTAGCTACTTTAAACTTGGCAGACAAATGAAATCAATCGATCAACAGTTGAAGCAAAATCATATTCAAAATCATAATCCAAAACCGTTCACAAAATTATAGTATTGTTTTTAATTTCAGAGTGTACAATTGTAGATCAATCTGATTAAAATACTTCGTTTCGTTTTTTTCCTTGTACATGTCTTTACTACATGTAGTGAGGGCCATCGAAAGTATAAAAAACGAAACGAAATACCCTAACCCTAACCCCCTAACCCAACCCTAGATTGGTTGTAGATAAAACTGGTGCCCCCCCCCCCCCATGTTAAAACCAGTGATAAGAAATCAGTGTAAAGGTATCTGAAACCTCATGATGCATTTAAGCACATTGTGGGGAATAATATATATATAAGAAAAATGTCTTAGATCATTACCACAAATGACATGCACTGCATCAACCTGTTTCACAGAGAATTACTAACGAATTATCCCTGTAACGGATGGCTGTCCAAAACACGTGCGTTGACTTGCACGCCTCGTAGTCATTGGCTCAACGGCTCGTGCATTGTTTACTTAACACCTAACTGCTTCGGGCAAAATGATGCATTTTACTCATTTTAATACCCATTTACACTAAATAGGAAATATTTTTTAACTACAAATACTTCAAACGCCTTTATTTATTTTTCTTTTACCTCAAAAAAATGTTTGAGAATTTAATTTGTCGGAGTAAAAAAGTTAATATGCCGTACTCATTAAGCCTCGTCGATGTCATGCTTATCAGTGATTGTAGCGGCCAAGCGAATATTCACTGCGGGATCAGTTTGGCACTGCATGTATATTGGTACACAATTTATTCACAGTTATAAATCCCGTTTATATACGGTGACCTGTTAGTGCCATGCTTGATTTATACCTTCTTGTAATTTACCTCATATAAAAAAGATTCACTCTGCAATACAATGCATGGTAGTTTCGCAATGGAAACTATGATAAATCAAAAATCCATAAAAAGACCTTTTCTCCGCGGTATTAAGTTTTCTCCGTGGTATAAAATTTTCTCCACTGCATAAACTTTTGTTCCACGGTAGAAAGTTTTCCGAGAGGTAAACATTTTTATCCCCGGTTTAAACATTTTTCTCAGAGATGGATAATCCGCGGTGTAAAACTTTTCTCCGCGTTAAAAAGTTTTTCCCGCGGTGGAAACCGTTTCTCCGCAGTGAAAACCCTAACTCCGCAGTGTAACACTATCTTAGTGATGACAGAGGTCAGTTTCGTAAATATATGGTTTATTTATATAGGAACAGAATAATCATCGGGAACTATAGACTACGACAGGAACACATATAACAATATTAAATCCACCATTCCGCTCCTCTGCCAAAGCAGCAGCTGAACTCGGGTAAGTCGATACGCCGGTCTCTCCGTCACTCTCTGCTCAGTTTAATCGTCTGCCTAACTGTCAGCAAACTCCTCGTTATACACCTTTGGACAATAGATACGGCACATGGCCATACATGCAAAAGGTTTCCACCGCGGAGAAAAGTTTTTTTCTTAAAATTTATAATAGTATTTATTGCGAAACAATCGTTCATTGTATTGCAGAGTGAACCTTTCTCATATTTAGAAGGCAAATTTCATAAAAGGTATATATATATCAACGCATGGCACTAACTATAGCTACACGAATTTCACTAAAAACGTTGAAATATACTGATGGGCTTGAGAGATGAGGTTTGTTATCTAGGCACTAACAGGCCACCGTACGTTTAAGATTATTTCATACCATTACTTTTGCATAGTACGTTTGGGTCATGAATGACGTGATAGAATATAATATATCTGATACCACCGCGTATTTAGTTACATGGAATCGATGTCCAAGCATATCTTCTCGTGAGACTCATATGATTGCTTCCCATCAAAAACATGTTTCACAGCAAGCCATCACTGCTCTACCAGGAAATGTTATTACTCAAATATATCAACTTATCACGTTCGGTATAACATTGGACACACCCATCTGACCGTATGGTATTATTATAGCAGTAGACGTATCTGAGTCATATATTATACAAATCTTATTGAGCGTCAATTTACACAATAAGTAGTCTTAGTTCCCTAAATTCTGATATATATTACAATATATATCTACTTGACCCTTAGTTCAAATATGCTATAATGCGAATATGTTGCGATACAATTAACATCTATTAATTTTCAGAATTTATTATAGGGATCACGTGATTGTTTCACAGGGCAACCCGACTAAACACATCCAAATTCTTGGTTGTTTACATTGGTGACGCGCGCGTCTCAACTTTACTTATTCAGTATTTCAGGACTGGGATCGACTGAAAGTGAGTTAACTTTGACTGCACATATCTGAGCTAACGCTAAAGAACAACTGTAAGTAAAAAAACCATTATCACTAATACTACCACTGTTTACTTCAGACTTGACTGTCATTCATTATAAAATAATATAACAGCTTATTTCTAACGGGGTAGATTAGTCTAAATTATATATGGCGCTTGTCAGTCGGCAATTCCAGTCTTTATTGAAATCTTGTTCGAAACGGAAGAATTTGGCTCTATCAGTGCTGGGCATTCTGTAATTTCCAAACAAGTTTTCAAACGGTGCTTACTTTATCATTCGTTTTTACAGGTTCTGTATGGAGATTTATAACAAGTTGCTGGCCTAAATATAGTGTCCATTATTAATTTAGGTCATTGCATATTAACATAATTTATTTCAATGCCTGGTGAAGTCATGATAACAATTTGACGATGTGTGAAATATAGACTTCAAAAGTAGGCTGATCTGATAGGCTCCGTATGAAACACGGATTGCAAATACAGATATACAGAGTGGTGGTGGTGGTGGGGGGCGAAAACAGCCCGTGTAGCTTATAGCGTTTTATCTATTGATAAGATATACTAAATTAATATATATGAAGCTCTGCAGTAAGTTTCGATAACGTGTTTAAACGTGACTATATAGCTAATAGAAAGCAAACTATTGATTCGACTTGAGTTGTATGTAAACTACACTTCACGCCTTCCAGTATAAAAATGTATAAATATATCAATCGAACTATATACGCGACGGAGACAAAAGGGGATAACTCAACGGTCAATAATCATGATCTGAAACAATCAGCATCCTCCGGCACTATATTATTTTACAAATAAACACGTTCACTACCACAATTTGCACAAAAGCAGGATTCCTTTAGTTTGCGAAGATGAGGTAGGGGCGCTGCAGACGTGCGACATTGCGCGTATCGATCTGTTTTAGCATTGATCTGTTTCTATATAAATAACAATCGACTAATGTGTAAAATAATCGATTTTCTGTTTTCTAAAGACTGCGAAAAGTAAACGAAAATCATGGGCAACAGTGAAATATTTATTTATAATAAGATTGATATTATTGTTAGTAACGAAAAATGAACGTTGACGATCAATATCCATTTCTCCGATGAGTTCATCTGACCTGGCCATCATCCAATTCTCTTTAGAGGAATCAATTGGGATATTTGTAGGCTTATCAAAGCCAAATTACTGTATAATTTTATCTGGCATTCATTATGAAACAACGTTACAGAATGGTGTTCTCATTTATGATATATTATTAATTAAATTATTACATATTAGTACTGAGAGAAGTAATAATATCTTAGGATCTTTTCATGCAGCTTTATCAGTTGAACTGTAGTATTACGATATTGCTAGCTAGTAATTTAACCAGATCAGCAGTGCCCCACCCGCCCCATTTTGATCCACACATTTGTGTTTCAATTTTCGTTGAATATTTACTTGTAAAATACCTATAGATATTGAATAACTCAATTTATTATTTGATGAAATAAAATATTGTTGATCAGCGAACTTGAGTTATTTGAAATATACACCATGTTGAAATATGGAACCACTGGGTGGGGTGTGGAAACGAATGTTGATATGTCTGTAGATAGCTACTATAAACAAATATATAGGGGAGGATATATACACCTCACCAGTTATTTTGATAGACTTATATGTTTTAGTATACCACTTGACCTAACACAAGAATTATTTAAGGTGCGATTTATAAAGTTCAAAGTTCATGACATTTCTGGCTTTATTAAATCCGTTTTATTGACATAACAGCGAAGAGGTTTAAGACATGTTTTAGGTATATTGGTTGGCAGCAGTGTAAATTGCTGATGTAGTGAGACTGGTTGTTATATCTAAGGTATGGTAGGTTTGATCACGTTAATTAAAGTTAAAGGTTGATGCATGATGACGATGATATTTCAGAAAATCCGCTTATTGTAGATCCTTTATGTGGCTTAAAATCTTACATGAAATTATTATTTAGACATTTTTTCACATACCAACTATCTCTTCTATCGGATGGCCAAGATTTAAATGGAATTAAACACCCACGAGAGTAATGCATGTAACGATAATTAAATTGGATAATCGAGACTTAGTCTCGGTTGTCAAGTACCGTTGTTACGATTATAAATGATCTTTGCAAGATCTTCAGGCATAACCTTCCCCAGAATAAAGTGATTTGAATGAAATTTTGAATGTATTCATTTTACATTATCTAATATACCTTTAATCATCCTATAACCACTATTTGTTCTAGATATTAATTTAGACGCAACTTTTCACTAAAATACTACTACGATACTGTAAATAAACGCGATTTTGCTATTTCCATTTAAATTATCAAATTTGGTATTAAAACGTTGACTTTGTATTCAAGTTGTAGATGAATATAGTACATGTATTTGCGTCAGAAATTAACACCAAGCCTCGGTGGCCCGGCCAGTACGCTGGTTCGATCCAGGTGATTTTCACTTGTCAGTGTTGCTGTTCATTTCAAGGAGCAGCGTTTAGTGATTTGGATTGGACTTTATAAACTGAGGTCCGCGAACAGTACAGGAATTCGGAAAAAGGGTATTATATATAGCGTCGCTGTTCGGACAAATTAACCCTAATAAAATGGCATGTAATTTATGTCGTTCATAAGTCCGGTTGGTGCATAACAGTGTAGTGATGAAGACCCACTTCATTTCATCCTAAGAATTAAAAACAAAATTGCTTCTTAACATTCACTTCGTGACCCATTCGTCATTTTCTTCAATCCCTAAAACACACTAACCAAAACCTCCCCAAAACATTGAATAATGTGAAATATAAAAAGATCAATAGTAGGCTATTATAGACTTTTTGTGAATTGCATTCACAAACTATATTAAGGTTAACTATATACGCTTTAGAAAGTTTAGTTCTATAGACCTACATTTTTTTTATTCAAAAGATCATACCCCTACTCACTCTTGTGTAAATAACAAAACGTAATTGACGACGTACTACTAGATCTACAATCGTATCGTTGTTTACTCAAACACGCCCTTTATCTAACGACTTCACGCTTAAAACTTGTCCCCGCTTGCATATCCGTATATAGTTTTACATAGGAAGACTTTAAATAAGTTGAAGGTTACGGATAAACATTACGACTCGCTCACTGTACGTGTCATAGACCCCAAATATATCCTTATATAACTCACTAAACCTGTACAGTTCAAGTTTTGCTACCATATTGGGTAAGCGTTGGGCAAAATAAAACCTCATTTAATGAGACATACTTTTATACTTCTTAGTCTCATTAGACTAAACAATTGTTACTTATAGTGTTTACAATAAAACTATTCATATATATATGCAGATTTCTTGCTCAAACAATCGAATTGATGTTAGACCTTTATTTTTAACCGGTTTTAAAATATGTGGAATTTTCCTTAACGTATAGTCTGGCCTCTGTTGTATCCCATTGGCTAGTTGAGAGGTCACGTCAATTAAATAAAAACTGATATCGAGAAAGAGTATACTCATTATACTTTATTTATTAATTTCTAATGTTTTTCGAAATTCTATCCGGATTACTGCCCTCATTATTATTAATTTTTGTTTTGACATTCCAATTCATGTCGTCAACTGGCAACAATCACCATCGAGAGACGCCATTCCGGAGACGACCACCATCTAGACCATCGCATGATTACGTTTTTTCTTGTAAATATTTGTCATGCACTTACTTGATTGGATATATTTTGCGTGTATCCCGGTCTCTCTGTAGACAACTTACTAATATACTTGATATATATTATTTCTTCAGAATTCAAGATGGCGACAGCAGGACCAGTTACAGACGATGAACGTGATATGCTTGCTAAATATTTTGAAGAGTGCGTGATTAGTGCATCTGGTGGTAAAAAATTAACAGCTGATGAGAAGAAAAATGCTACCGGAAAAGCAGTTATGAAGATGATTGAACCCGTGATGGGCAAATCCGATGCTACTTTTTGTGAGGGAGGCGTGGTCACCAAATTATCCGATAAAAAAACGTAAGAACACCATTGTCGCCTATTAATCAGAGTATCATTAAAAGTGAAATCAAGATATAACGTTTCTTTAATTCTGTCTTTGTCTTCATTGCAGACAATGAACCACATCTTCAATAGAAGGCTTAATCTCGCTTTAATTCCGTAGGCTACATCTTGTGAAACCCTTCATGTAATATTCTACATTTTTCGTCACTTATTTCGATTGGTTCCTGAACAATCTAGGGACCTCTCAGATTCAGGGATAGAGAATAACATCGCGAATACATAGTCGTGGGCTTTTCAACTGAAATGTCTAGCTGTGATAATCGAGTTGCAAAGTTCGTGGTTCGTTCAATGTCACGGGTTCTGAAACTTTTCGGCTACGATTAGGCTATGGCCAATTCATATTTTAGTCCAAACCTTTGTAATTTAATTTTTGTTGTTCCATTTAGCCACTTAATTTGCCTTTCTTTGATCTTCAGCGGGTTTTTACCAAAAAAAGCTTCGTGTATATGTACCAATGTTTGTGATAAAGGATTTAGGAATTTCAGAACCAGGGATATGAAATATGTTCAAAATATAAAATATCTCTTATCATTATCAAATCTGATTAAAATACAGATCTTATTTCGTTTTGTTTATATAATTCAAAATTTCGTTTGTCTTAACTACAGTAGGATCTGGAATAAGAGTTGTCATTTAACTCGTGTTCTGTTTGAAGTGGGGGATTAGCCAAGGCGTGTTTTCAAGGAACTGTGGGTAAACCAATATAGAGACGTCAACGCTGATTGATTAGTCAATGTCTGACGTCATAGGGTCAAAAGCCGCCCGTTTGCCCCCTGACGCGAAGGCCCCGTGTAGTCTAGGCCATCGAAAGTATAAAAAAAACGAAACGAAATATTGATCTGTATTTTAATCAGATTGGTCATTGTTTCAGGTTTTTTGATTCCGTTAGCAATGTCCACAATAAAACAAAACGAACGTAACCAAACTGATTTAATTGATAAAACAATCGACATTTAAGATGCATTTAGAAAGCTATATCTGCAGATAGCAGGTCTTTTTTCTAGCTTCAAATATTATATAAATTATAATTTAAACATTTCTTCACGTGACCACCCCATAATCAACTCTCTAGATAATCGAATGACGAGATATTGAATATCAAGTCAACGCTAAAATAGATAATAGAGACTTTGTTTATTGTCGAAACTTTGTTTAATATTAGTACTATTTACACTCTATCTTGTCAAAACTTCAAATATGAATAAATTTTCTTGGAATAAGGTAACTGGATTGAAATTTCATTTTTCATTATCTATTTTTGAACTAGTATCACAGCCTCTTCATCTAAATCTTACATAATGCATCTTGAATTCCATGTGGCTTTTAATAAAATCATTTGGGAATGAAAGTGCACCTCTAGAGAGTCAGGTTACATTATGAAAAGTTATTTACAGTAATAAGATCTTTAAACATGCAATATGTAAAATTATTAATTATGAATTCATTAACAAAACAAGACCATAATCAACTCTCGATGTCATCGGTTACTCGAGATTAAAACTAGATTATAACGGTGCGCCATTTAAAAATTTAATTTAAAGAGGGGGAAAGCGAAGCGAGGCTAATGCTAAGTCTCAAATATACTAGTGCCCTGTTTACCTCAATGCACACATCTTGTCAAACCATACAGTGATAAGGTGGTTCATGTAATTTGAATGAAATTTTAAATATTTTCAATTTAAATTATCTATTTTTGAGGTATTTTAGCAGGGATGGTCAGCTCTTTATCTAAATTGTCTTTAATATACCTTTTGAGTTCACAATTCGTGTTGACAAGAGAGAAGTAACTTTGTATTTATGAATTTGGAACTTGAATGCCCTGGTATAGCCTACAATGTTTCATCCTTTCACATATTATTACAGAAAGAAAATGCATTTAGATGTCTTCACTGGTGATTTTTTCCCTGAATTAGCCAAATATGCAGCTACCAACATCCCTGCTCACAAGAAAAAGGGCACAACACCAGAAGCTCTTAAACAAACATACTTAGAAAAAGTCAGAAAAGAAGTGAATAAAGAGAAAAAAGGTGTAAGTTTTCATTGCTTGTTTTGTTCATTTATATAAATGTTCACTTCACTTACCTATTAGAAAGGTGAAAAGTAATTTCTAATAATACCCTCATCTCATTTTACCAGGATCTGAACATTTCAATGTTAAACAACCACCGTTTTGTAATAACCTTTGCTGTAATCAAAATCTTGCTCACTTCTAGCGTTTGAATGATTTGTTTATATTTGAAGGCTTCAAGCGCTGCCGTGGTTGATAGACTGACAGATACAACTAAATATACTGGAGCACATAAAGAGAGGTTCGGTGCCGACGGTAAAGGTAAAGGCGCCTGCGGACGAAAGGATGAAGTCCACAATACTGGTTATGTCGGTAACTACAAGGGAGAAGGCACATTCGAAAAAAAATAAACCCAAACATCTCTTATCATTACTCCATAAATTACATCTGTTTTAATCAACCACCAAAGAGCGAATTATTGGAACCGATTATGTTATTGTAGGAATCACAGTGTGTCATTTCCAGTCTAGAATTCTTGTTATGCCTGATAGACACACGTATCGTCAACGAGGTCTATTAAAATACAAAAGAAACGATAAAATGTCTGAGGCAACCGTTAAGGTTTTAGATTGTTAACTAAACTAGTATTTGCAATATTTTCTGTACTGCTGAATGTAAATTGAATTGTGTATTTTTTTTTCTCTCTACTGGGATGAATTTTATTTAATTTGCTCTGAACCCTTTTTTGAAGATCTTAATTTTGTGTAGATTGTAATTATGATGGGGTGCCTGGAAATTGCCTTTATTTTATATACAATTTTACTTATGTGTTTTTAAACTTTTTATTTGATGCCTTATAAGTCCCATACGTATTTGTTGATTAGCCTTAGTTAAAGTTTGAAGGTAGGTTCCTTTCATTAAAGCAGGTGGATGGGATATTTATTAAGAAAACGCGCCTAGTGCTTACCCAAGTATTTATTTATATACCAGACATGCTTAAAATCGTAGACCCACGACCTGTCTCAGATATGATAGTATATCTCTAAATTACAAAACTATTTCATGAACAACTATTTTGACATTCCTTGATTCAGTGCGTCAACATAATTACTTTATATATATATATATCTTTCTTTTCTCTTTCAGTTTATATAACATTTATTTTACACGATTTTAATAAATGTATACTTTCTTTCCCAGTGTACGAGTATATCCTAAAATATGTTAGATCATTATTGTGTTATAATAAATAAAATTTATTGTTTATCCAACCACTTTTTAGTTGTTATTCAGAAAAGTTGCGCTGTTTCGATCATCAATAAAGGGAGACAATAGTCAATTCTCTATGGAAGGGTATCGCTGCTAATATAAATGCGCTACGACAATGTCGTTTCCATTGATTATATGTAAAAAGTACAATGTACAAAGTCCTAATACCGATAATGATAAGTCAAAATACCTCTAGGCAAGAATTAAATGTAAAAGTCAAATGACAAATGTTTTGTTAGAAAATGCTTTTATTGATGTGTCTACATTTTACATTTCACGCTTTCTACATAGCATCTTTAGCACAGTATCAAGTTCATCACGTGACTTATGAGCATATACGGAAACCTGGCACACTATAAACCAAAAAAATCTATAAGGATATTCACCACACGATAACAGGAAATCAAGCTGGCACATAGGCGTACGAGGCGGGGGGGCGGGGGAAGGCTATGGTCTTGTCGGGAATGAATGCTCAGTTTGTCGGGAAGCGCCGCGCCGTCTGTCGGGTTTGGAATATTTTTAATAATATGGAAGCGGAAAGAAAGCAGTCCAGTCAATGATGAACACGTTAACCATCTGAATAGAACTAGCACGTACACATGGCCTTTCTCAGTTCTTGAGTACGGTACTGTGTAAGTAATAATCGTTTGACTTGTTCTTCTTTTGGTTCAATATAGTGCACTAGATGTAAATAAACTTGAACTAAAATGGTCATTCATATATTAAAAGTATATAAATTTTACAAGTTCAAAAAGTCTTCTATCTTGATTCTAGATCTATCTATCTTAGATATGGATAAAAAATGTGAACTGTCATATAATGAAAAACGTGGCAAAAGTAAATCGCAATACGGAATATATAGATTGTAAATTTGAACTTTTATAAAATGGTCATTCATATATTAAAAGTAGATAAAGTATATACAAGTCTTCTATACATCTGAGATCTGGATAAAAAAATGTGAAGTCTCATAAAATGAAAAATGTGGCAAAAGTAAATCGTTCGACTTGTTCTTGTTTTCGTAGTAATAGAGCTTATTTTAAAGATGACTTTTTACCAGTTTTTATGCTGCAACTGACATAATTTACTACCCACTCCAAATTACTAGAAAGTATTCGAAATGCCTGGAAATCGCGTCTACGGCCGTTTGGTTTTCAAAATTTTCTGGGGGAGGCCCCTCATACCCCCTGTCGGGGGTTCTCATGTGAAGTCTCATAAAATGAAAAATGTGGCAAAAGTAAATCGTTCGACTTGTTCTTGTTTTCGTAGTAATACAGCTTGTTTTAAAGATGACTTTTTACCAGTTTTTATGCTGCAACTGACATAATTTACTACCCACTCCAAATTACTAGAAAGTATTCGAAATGCCTGGAAATCGCGTCTACGGCCGTT
Source organism: Patella ulyssiponensis (assembly GCA_963678685.1). Lineage (NCBI taxonomy): Eukaryota > Metazoa > Mollusca > Gastropoda > Patellidae > Patella > Patella ulyssiponensis. Next base: position 78,691,375 of record OY783226.1, on the reverse strand, counting down.
TGGTTTTCAAAATTTTCTGGGGGAGGCCCCCAATAAGAACCGTCGGACGCTTCGCGCCTACGGCGCTCGCGGGCGGACGGCTTCGCCGCCCGCCGCTCCGCGGATTCTACAGAAATATATTTGTCGGGAAAATATGCTGGCCCCCCCAAACAAGTTCGGCCTCGTACGCCTATGAGCTGGCACACTATAAGAAACTATCTGGATGACAGTGCGTAAACATGAATGTGCCAGGAAATAATTGATAGTTTCAAAGAGCCAAAGCAACTTACTTTCCGGTTATTTACAACACAATTGCTGGAATATTGTATTAATATCAGTATTTTGACGTTTTAAACAACCCCCCACTCTTTCCCGTCTCCCTCTATAAAGAGCTGAGTACAGCCTAATTAATTTTTGATCCATTAAAAAAACCCTAACCAAATCTAAGCATTGCGCACAACAAATAAATAATACATTTGAAAGTAGGTTGCCAGGCAACGAAACATACGCCCACAGGAGCTAAATCGTCCGGGCAGTCAACAAGTGTTGTCGCATATTAAGTAATTATCAAAAATCATTAGAATTTGTTTTTTTTTATAAAGTTCTGCCCCATGCTAACGTTTAGTATACGAAACATTTAATATTATGGATTTAGCTGTACAATTATCACAATTCATTGAAAATCAATATACTTGTTTGTCTCAAGACCTTAAACTCTGTTACAAGTTTCATCAAAATCGAATTAAAATTGTGACCTCTACAGGGTCCACAACCTTGGCATAACATATTTTTACACTATTCGCGTACAAACGACGGCCATTTTGTCCGTCAATTTTGGTCCGATTTTCACGAAATTCGAACTAACCTTCATTACGGTGTAACAGTGATATAATCAAATGGTGTTTTAAATAGGATAATAATTTTGACCTCCAGAGGGAACAGAAACTAAAAAGGGCGATTTTTCGGACAGTCAGGGGCCATAATTTAGGACGTTATGATCCGATGGGCGCAAATATCGAAAGGATCCAAGATCATTGATTTATAAACATGCATTTCAAGTTTCATCAAAATCGGTTCAAAATTGTGACCTCTACAGTGTTCACAAGCTAAAAACGTGATTTTTCGTACAATCAGGGGGCATAATCCATGAAGTTACAGTCCAATACATGTCAATATCGAAAGGAACCGAGATCTTTAGGTGATGAACCTATATTTCAAGTTTCATTGAAATCGGATAAAAATTGTGACCTGTAGACTGTTCACAAACAATTGTGGACGGACGTCCGGACAGACGGACAGGGGCGACGACAATATACGTCCACATGAAAATGTGGGCGTATAAAAATGAAATGCCAATACATTTTTTTTGTCCCCCGCCTTTCGGTTCAAAATTGTGACCTCTACAGTGTTCACAAGCTAAAAACGTGATTTTTCGTACAATCAGGGGGCATAATCCATGAAGTTACAGTCCAATACATGTCAATATCGAAAGGAACCGAGATCTTTAGGTGATGAACCTATATTTCAAGTTTCATTGAAATCGGATAAAAATTGTGACCTGTAGACTGTTCACAAACAATTGTGGACGGACGTCCGGACAGACGGACAGGGGCGACGACAATATACGTCCACATGAAAATGTGGGCGTATAAAAATGAAATGCCAATACATTTTTTTGTCCCCCGCCTTTCGAAGAAAGCAGGGAACTATTAAAATGGGTTCGTCCGTCTGTCTGTCCGTCCATCGGTCTGTCCGTCACACTTTTTGGAACACAATAACTCTCTTTCTAATTGAGTTAGAATGTTCAAACTTGGTATAGGTGTTTATTAGGTCAATGCCTTCATGGAGTTCGAAGATGAGCATTTTCCGCTGAGGGTAAGCAGAGATAAGCAATTTGATTGGTTGATGCTTTGGGACACGATAACTTTAGTTCTAATTAAGCGAGAGTGATGAAACTTGGTGTATAGTTTCATTACATCAATACCTTGACTAAGTTCGATAATGAGCATTTTCTGCTCAGGGTAAGCAGAGCGATAAGCAATTTGATTGGCTGAGACTTTGGAACACAATTACTCTCCTTCTAATTGAGTTAAAATATTGACACTCGTGGTGTATGTGTTTAATAGGTCAATGTCTTGATGGAGTTCGAAGATGAGCATTTTCTGTTTAGGGTAAGCAGAGATAAGCAATTTGATTGGTTGATGCTTTGGGACACGATAACTTTAGTTCTAATTAAGCGAGAGTGATGAAACTCTGTGTATAGTTTCATTACATCAATACCATGATTAAGTTCGATAATGAACATTTTCTGCTCAGGGTAAGCAATTTGATTGGCCGAGACTTTGGAACACAATAACTCTCCTTCTAAGCAATCTGATCGGTTGATCCTTTTGGGCACAATAACTTTGGTTATAATGAAGTGACAGCGATGAAACTCAGAATATAGATTCATTATATCATTACCTTGACTAAGTTCGATAGTTAGGATGTTCTACTCAGACTAAGGAGTGATAAGCAATTTGATTGGTCAAGACTTTGGAACATAACAACTCTTGATTACATCTGATACAGAATGAAGAAACTTAGTGTATAGTTTGATTGCTTCATACTTTAGAACAAAAAAAATGTGCGATTAATTCATATGTGTCGTCTATTTACTTTGGCATTTCGGCGGGGGACATCAACCTCACTGTTGGCTTGTTAGTACGGACGGATATAGAGAATTTTAGTCCAGTTTACCCCCCCCCCCCTTTACAACTTTAATCTTATTATGTAAAGTTACGCAAATATTTGATGTACCAGAATATTATTTGCATATTTGAAAAGAGTAATCAGTGATACGTAACTTGGAATCTCGAATTTCGTATTCAGACCAGTTTTTTTTACTTGAATACCATTTCATCGTTTACATTTTGGATTTTTTCGGTATCAAATGTGGGAAATAATGTCTAGGATGGTAGAATAGTGAGTTGACAACCTATTGAGCAAAAGACATAGACCTAATTATGTTTGACTTTTTTTTTTATAAAATATGAAATTGTCGCTTTAACATTGAATACCCCCCCCCATACCCTCATTTAAAATGCATTATTTAAGAGCTAAATCTGCCTATTGCAGGTCTTTCTTCAGGTCTTAAACATACATTATGCAAGAGCTAAATCTGATTATTGCAAGTCTTTATTTAGGCTTCAGATGTCATTGAAATTATAAATTAGATCTTTATTTAAACAACAAGCATAAAATCAACTCTGTAGACCGACGGATGGCTTCGATTGAGCTTGGATTCAAACAGGATTTCATTGATTAATTAATTATAAATGGCGTCGTGAGAGGAGATTAACAGTTACGTTGACGCCATACTCCTAGATCGAGGCTATTAAGAGAAACCAAGTTGATTGGGACCATGGCTGGATTGGGACCACATTCCAGGCTTAATCGGACCACCACTAGGCTGATTCGAACCACCACTAGTAGTTGTCTTTCATGGTGACAATGTATGTTTTCTGGGAGGTACATGTAGATTCGATTTCTGTCATATACAACTGCGTAAAATGGTCGTATATTCACCAAGTTAGCATATTTCCATGAAGGTGGAACGTTTTCTAAAGACATTATTATCATTTATTTATCATCGATTTTCCTGGGAAAGCAAAGCCTATTTCCGACATGAAGGCAAAGAGATCGAGCATAGCGCTTACTACAAGATCTTACTTACTACGCTAGTAACGCTTCTGCCCAATCTGATTAAAACACAGATCCAATTTCGTTTCGTTTTTTATAGTTCAAAATTTCGTTTTTACTTGTCTTCACTACTCTTGGATCTGGAGGACTTGTTATTTAACTGGTGTTCTGCCTGAAATGAGGGGTCAGCCAATCAAATGGTCTGTCGAATCGACCGTTTGACCTTTTCATGCGTGGAACTGTGGGTAGATATTACCAGCCAACGACGTCTATACTAACACCAGCGGATAGAAATCATAACAAAACACAAGTGGATTTTGAAAAGCATGGCGATCGCTAATTGGTTAATCGAATGACTGACGTTATCGGGTCAAATGTCCCGTGCTTGATACCTGACGTCATAGAACGTGAGCGTCCACTATAACTAGTTAGATCTACATGAGTGTAGGCCATCGAAAGTATAAAAAACGAAACGAAATATAGATCTATATTTTAATTAGATTGGCTTCTGCCACGACCACACCGAGCGCTTACTACAAGATCTTACTACGCCGTTGCCAGGCTGTGGCTGCGCGAAAAGTGTCCCCATCATGATCTCACAGTTATCAGTCAGACCGGGATACTTTCTCATCACACTCCTCATTAACTTGAATGTAGAACGAGTATGTGGAATGTTATTGTATGCCACCACTTACTTTGACATCACTGCCATCAGTGCTTTCAGTGGAGATGGCAGAGATGTCATAAATGACGGGTCACGGCGTCGTTTAAGTGGTGATTTAGTTTGTTTTTCCAACGCAACAGCAATCCTCTGAACGACTCCTTCCACACACATCTAGGGGTCAGTTGATAATATGACCTATGCCATAAAGTTTTCTTGTAGCAAGTATTACTTTATTAATTACCTTTTCAAAAATTGTTACATAAACTCAAAAGTCTCAATGGCGCTACCAAGTCAGAAATTCAGACTGGAGTTCAACTATTGCGATGCGATCGACCAAGTAAATGTGCTATTGTCCTGCAAAATCGATATTAGCTCAGTGGTCAACTCGGATGAGCTATTTTCATTGTTGGATAATATACCTAATGGGTAAACCCGACACGGGCTTCCAGGAACATGCTACAAGCTTATACATAGCAGAATTGGATTCAGAAACCTTTACAGTAATGTATTTAGAAAACGTCCTGCGCCCCCGAAAAACAAATATTGACACGAAAACGCGACTTAGTAATCAAAATCAACACATCGTCCCATTTTCCCGCCCCACATGAAAGCCATATTAGAAATATGCTAAATATGTGAACATGTGATAATTTTACACATATGTAAACGCAACGCCGGATTAACCATGGTGGGGGCCCTGGGGCCTGGAACATGTGGGGGGCCCCTGATCACTGACCGCGAGCGCCGAAGGCGCGAAGCCCCGCATAAGGTGGTCTGGGGGTTTTCTCCCCCCTCCCCCCCCCCCCCCCCCAAGAAATTTTCAGATTTTGGAGGCCAGAAACGTGATTTCCTGGCATTTCAGGCACTTGTGTTGGAGCCATTTAGAAGTACTTCCCCCAGAAAAAAATAAAATTCTGCCACCAAATTAGCGCATTCTGGCGTTATTTCAGTGGACCAATCCATGCGAGTGCTATGAAATGATGACGTCCACTCGACACAAGCTAGGTCATTTCGGGACGAACATATGGTTTAATTTTATTTCAATAATTCGCTTGCGCGTAGGGGTCTTTAGCAGTGGGAGGAATCCGGAGTGTCCGGAGGAAACCCACGAGGTTGAGAAGGCGCCCCTATCTCCATGCCACATACGCTCACACCAGGGATCGAAACCATGGCACAGACATCAAAATCTGCACCGTCTCATTTTCCCGCCACAAGTGGCAGCAATATTGGAAATATGCAAAAATTTGAACATGTGATCATTTTACAAGGTTGTAAATGTCAGGAATGGAATCTGTGACCCCGAAAACATATACATTGACACCGAATACTACCAATTAATCAAAAACTGCACATCGTCTCATTTCCCGCCAAAAATGCCTGCCATCTTGGTAATATGCTAAGTATATGAACATGCGATCATTTTACAAGGTTGTAAATGTCAGGAATGGAATCTGTGACCTCGAAAACATATATATTGACACAAAACACTACTACTTAATCGAAATAAGCGCATCGTCCGATTTTCCCGCCCAAAATGGTCGCAATCTTGGAAATATCATCATGAACTGATGGAAAATAGTCTGAAATATAGTCACGAACTCGGCCAATATTAATACATTGCCAAATCACAGTTGATATGTCGATAACATAATAAATAAGGTGAACATAAAAAAATAAGTTGGACTATTATCGCAAAATGGCTACCCTCAAATTATGATCCCCTATACTATGAAGACCTACTCAGAAAAAATGTCAACATTGTTTTTTTGTAATGAAACATCATAACCTACATAGTAAAGCTTATTCCACGATTTCTACCCGAAAAGCCGACGGATGGGAATTATGTAACAAACCGCATCGGACTATACAGTAAAATTATGGAAATTGATTAACATCGCAGTTAACATCAACCAGCTGAATTGCAGCCTCATCGGATCTCTTTTTTTGTTCGCCTGCTTCGGGAGTTACGTAGAAGAAGAAGTCGGCTATAGTATAATTATTTACAATACTGCCTCATTAATTTGGTCCATTCCTTTCAAACTTTAAAATTCTGTTGCCGACTTTCTTATCTATACATTAGAAGTCTTAATTCTAATTTGTAGTAGAAATTAAATGTAATACGAGTTGAATTTACGGTGAAAAATAAACATTCACGGTGAAAAATAGAAGGTAAGGGTGTCAAAATAGCCCGAGAACAGATCTCGAGTTGTGGAAGAGCGGTATTTCACCGTATTTTCATATTGCAGCTATGCTGGGCCAATCTGTTTCACAGAGAATTACTTACGAATTATCTCTGTCACAGATGACTGTCTTCAACACGTGCACTGACTTCACACGGCGTCAGTCATTGGCTCAATGGCTCGTGTATTGTTTACATAACATGTAACTGCTTCGGGCAAAATGATGCGCCTTTTACTAATTTTAATATCCATTTACACAAAATAGGAAATATTTTTTAACTACAGATACTTCAAACGTCTTTATTTATTTTCATTATACTTCAAAAAAATGTTTTAGAATTTATTTTGTCGGAGGAAAAAGGTTAATATCGGGGACTCATTAAGTTGCGTCGATGTCATCCTTATCAGTGATTGTAGCGGCCTAGCGAATATTCATTGCTGATCAGTGTGCTATAGGGCTGATAGGAACTGTCAGCGACCTCGTCCGATCAGAGACAGTCTAAGGAACTACGTGTACTGTAACGTGACTCCTATATGGGGTTGTAATTCAACAAGGGTGATGTTAGCTGCGATGTTTATTAATTTCCATAATTTTACCCTAAACGAGTAAACGCAAGTGACAAAAGACAAGAGCGTATATAATACTGACATCCAAACTCTCAATTTAACCAACAACTCAACATAATATTATTGATACAGAAGACCTGTCCGTCTGTTTAAGTCATCACACGGTCTTCAGGAATTGTATAATTTGTCATTATCTGTGTTTGGTTTATTGCACTTTAAAATAGTTTAGATGTCATTTGTTCAAGCCTCGCTCAACAGCGCCCACGATCGCTTCGTATACACGCTATCATTTAGCCTCGATCTAAAATTTCCGGGAGTACGACGTCAATGTAACGGTTAATCTCCGCTCACGCTCACGACGCCATTTAAAATTAAATCAAACAATGAAATCCTGTTTAAATCCAAGCCGAATCAAAAGCCATCTGTGGGTCTACAGAGTTGATTTTGTGCTTGTTGTGTAAATAAAGCTCTAATTTATAATTTCTATGACATCTCAAGCCTAAATAAAGACTTGCAATAATCAAATTTAGCTCTTGCATAATGTATGCCTAACTCATCCAGACCATAATCAATTCTCGATGGCATAGAATTTCTCTGATATTAAATAGATTAGAACAGTTCATACATATTTTGATTTAAGTAAAATTTAGGGGCGAGACTTAACTTTGAACGGCCCCAAGTTCACAAAGCATTCTCAGACTTAATTTGATAATTTACTCAATTTTCAATCACTGTTTATGAGAAGTATATTTGATCCAGAAACACAAAACTTTGTGCACAGTTTCTTATTGATGTATTTGATACACTAAAACAATAAAAGTTTTACAAAAGATTATATCTTAGTTAAAATAAGGTAAACTATTTTGAGCAAATTCTTAACTTAAGTCTGAGAACGCTTTGTGAACTCCGGGCCAGGACAGTGGTTAAAATTATTGCACACGTCTTGTCAAACCTTCAAAGCTAATATATTTGCTCGTAATATTGTCATTTGAATGAAATTTTCAAATTTTTCATCATCTATTTTCGAACTATATTATAGCAGGAATGGCTAGCTCTTTGTCTAAATCTCCCATAATAAATCTTTAAGCTAAAAGTCAATGAAATTAACAGTTTCACCTTTGGCCGAAATCAAGGAGCTTCAACCATTTTAATAAAATATGAAAATAAAACACAAACTAGTCATGAACAACATTGCACACTACTTTATTATTATTTTTCATCAAGAAAAGTCTTAAAGATTGGACGGAATCGATAAGAAAAGTTTCAGCACTTCAAGGCCAAACGGTTGACAATAAAAAAACACAGAGTTTAACACAGAACACGAGCTAAACAAAATTAGTTACAACATTATATGGAATGTATATATATTTGTACTCATATTGAATACCAGCAGATTGAACCACACATTTGGGGATAATACCATTCACATAATATCTATATACTGTATATAAGTTACTATATCAATAACAATATTCTCAATATAAATCCCGAGAGTAAAATTATGATATTGGTAAAACCATCTATTTGTATTAAACGTTATTGGTAATCCCATATAAAAAAATAAATAATAATTATACTTTCAGAGACTATCCAAAAATGGGAGCAACAATAATAGAAGGTATTTCACAGCGTAACAATATTTGCAAAATCTTTGGAAAATAAATGTCTTTTATGTTGATATCACATTTTACATGGGTAAATTTCGACCTTTTTCTTTTAAAAATATAATTTTTTTCTAGTGGATTTTAATATTTTCTCTGGATATAATAAGCAAGTCGAATTAAGGGAAATACCCCTGTCGTTATCACAATATGCATACTTCACAACAAAGTTATTATTTACTCTAATTAACAAGATTCTACAAAATAATATCATTGTCGTCATAAAACTTGAACAAATATTATTTAGTTAGTGAGGTAAAATTTCAAATTTGTAGGAACTCTTTAATATCTTTAACAGTTTCCATTTAACAGTAACAGAAAAGCAGTAAGATTTATTAACAGACAATGTTTTTATTAAAAAAATATGTTTTTCTCTATTTTTTTTGAAGTCCTTGCATAAGTCTAGCTTAGTTCGGGTCCTTTCAAAATTTGAGACCACCCGGTATTTTATTTTCATACAGCAGTTATATTTTGGGACGGAAAAGGTAACTGAATCGTATATTTGAATGATAAAGTTTTTTGTACCAGATGTGTTAATCTTAGCTAATGCTAGCACATAAAGACACAAATATAGATACCAATAATCACTAACTAATATACTGCTTAGTTCTGAATCTCTGTAAGCCCATCATTATCTTGTGAACTATTACCCCTGAACATGCTCTTCATGTTAGATTTGTTTTGGGCGGCCTCCTTCTGGTTCATTCGACGAGCAATACCATTTTCGTCCATGTAGATGTTTGAAATAGAATTCAGTAGCTTGTCGATTCTATCAGGGAAATGGGTAACATTATCTTGTGGTCCATTGTACGGTCTCCCCTTTACATCAGTCATCAAGTCGGATGGCTGGAGAGTGTTAGCAGGTGCAGATCCAATTCCAGTCCAGCGCTTGAAGCGACCCACCATGAAATCGACAATCTCATAGTCGTTATTGACCTTGTTCATGTCCTCTCTGACGGCTCCGAATGTTTCATTAAGAATTGACAAGAACATATTTACAAGAATAAAAGTGATGGTTACCACGAAGCCGAAGACAAACAACTGAAAAGAAAAGGAAAAGATCAATGACGGAGGTTTGGTTTAATGTCTAACACTGTCCATCTTCGAGTTAAATTAACAAACATATTTTCTGCTACGACAAAATGCATTGAGTAAATAAAGTAAATTCATCTGATGAGGCGACTCATTTTAATATTTTGGCTAAGTTCTATAGTTTTTACACAAAAAAATATAAATATTATATTTATGGTTGATGTGTTTTCAAGTTAAGTTTTTAAAAAGCATCTATTTTATTGAGTCACAATAGTTGTTGTATTAGGTCAAAAAATGTAATTTCAAAAAAGTTTAAGTCTTTTGTTTCGACCTACCTGGGTTAGGAATGGTTCAACCATCAACATACTGTAAATATCAAATTTACCCATCATCATCAATACACCAGATTCCATGGAGGTTACAAAGGTCGAGAAGGTTGTACTCAGGTTCATAAAGGTCAAGTAGAACAACTGCATGAAAGCCATGTAGACAATGAGGAAAATGATACCAAAGTGGATAAGACTGTTTGAGCCATTTTTTAATGTAGCTGCAACTAGTGCCATTCGTTTGTTAAATCGAAGTAACTTCAAGAATTTAAGAGTTCCAAAGAATACCAACCAACCAATCATGTATGTGAAAATTTCATTCCAGTATCCAGCATATTGAAATTTCATATACTCATTGCCATGGGAACGGGCAAAGATGGCTGTCAACTCGTTGGTGACGATAAGACGGTAGAAATAAACAATGACTGCCCCTAATGATACAGCAATAATACCAAGTTCAATGATGTTCCAGAAAACAAAAAAGTATTTCATCTTCTCTTTGAAGATATTCTTTACTGCCTTAATAATAAACCAGGCTGTAAACAGAAGGTAAATTACTTCACAAGCTATCTGAAACAACATAACAGATGACATATACGGAAGAAGCATGGCTGGTTCAAAACGATATGACGTCGTAACCCCACCGCTGGCATCAAATTCAGCAACAATTGTGGCTATGGCAAAGAGGTTTACTTGCGGATTGTAGACTGTGAATTCAACAAAAACTACTCGTGTGTATCGGTCAATCCAGCCCTGGTTTTCAAGAGTTTTGAAAGTCTGATTAATAACTTCCTTAGATCCTTGAAGTCTTTGAACATACCCTCCTCCACCATATACTTCGTGTACTCCCCAATAAGGATAACCATTCAATACATCGGCCTTGGAAAATACCCATGGTAACCCTGTATCATTTTCAGTCTGCGTGCTATTTAATTTTTTCCACTCCGGCATGTAAGTTTCCTCGTCTTCATTAGACAATGAATATGGTTCGTTACATTCATGAATGACGTTCTTCATGACACCTCTAATGTCACATAAACCTGGCAATAATTAGAAATATTAAAACATTGAAACACAAGAAATTTTTAAGCTAAGTGAGCCTTATGATGGCCTTTGAAAACAACGTTCTTTGTAAGCACAGACTTTAGATATTAACTTATAACATGCGGTGATAGTGACTTCAGATATTAATCTCAACTTGTTGACATTGACTACAGGTATAAACTCAACCTGAGTACAGATATTACTTGAGTATAGATTTGAAGTTTGAGATTGCGACATAACATTAAGATCAAGGGCAGATCCAGACACTATAGATATGGGCCCCAATGGGGGTGGGGGACATGGGTGACAAAGGCGCACGCAAAGTGCACAATGTGGTCGTCAAGATGTGTCCCCCTGGAAAGATGGATTCACCTGCAGATACACTGTTGTTCGATTCAAGATGTCAGGTATAGAAATGAACTCAGATTTTATTTCTACAACCCAGACATTTTGGATTTTTTTTAAAGAAAAAGTTAAATATTACCTGGTCGAACTCGTAACTGTCTCATTGTAGCATAACCCATTATACGGGATACTTTATCATTTACAAAACCTCTCAAAAGTAAAGGAGGGTCAGAGTTGTAGTAGTTGCTTGCACGTATTCCATTTAATAAACCACTCCTAGCCCATTTCCAGTATTCTGCTGTATTTCGAACCTAAAGTCATATAACAATAATATAATGTCTACATTAGTTCCTTTCTAAAATTCCCATTACAATTGAGCAGTTTAGTCTGATTTTAGTATGATTATGAAATACATATATAATAATTAGCAGTATAAAATGGGGCCTACATTTCCCCATGACCGATATAGTTAATTGACAATCATTGACAAATACTTTAATAAACTGGGATGTTTGTGTCAAAATATTTTCACGATTTTTTTAGCTACGTTCCCCCGTGTTATTGGTCCCGTGAGAAGGACTTGGCAAGGAAATTGTATCTAGTCGAACGGACAAAAAACAAATGTCCTGTGTAAACTTTTGTGTGCTCTAAAGAATATATAGGTGGAAACAACACTGCTCGGGCAAGATTTCCCTCTTAGCAATCTGCATGTTGTCTTAATAAACCTGACTGTTGCAATGAAGTCAGATAATAAACCCCTATTTCATTTTTTAATTGAATAAAGCCTGAGCTCACCCCAAGGTCATAAATGGTGTATATATGGGTATGGACAACCATATATGTCTCTAAAGTAAACTATCTTATTTATAAAATAAAAATGAAAATAATATGAAACCCACCTTAGAAAACCAGTGATTTGTCTCAGGGTTCTCAATAAATGTTTTCTGCAGACTATCTTTATAGAAGTATGCATCAGGACTTCTGTTTCTGTAACTGATGACCATGAGAATCCATAAGAAGAAAGCATAGAATACTATTTCCCGTACTATCTCCCACATCTTAATCTCATTAAGTCTTTGAATCCTGGCCTTTTCGAGTTCTGCTGGATCTGGGGGTTTGTAACCAATCTTCCTTGGTCTTGTAGCACCATATCCTGAAAAAACAAATCCACATACTGTATGCATGCATTAGCTATGCAATTGCATTATGAAAATCAAATGGGTTCTATCAGATTATTTTGGATAGGGAGCTTGCGATTCCTGAGCAGGTCTGCAGGTTTGGATACTGACTATTGCAGGGACACATTAAACCATTAGGAATACCGATATTTATAAAGTTTAAAATCTTACTTAGTGAACATATGTTAAATGGATGACAAGTGGAACCTAAAACACCATTTCATTTCATTTAATATGGACGACAAAATTCCTGAAAGTTTCAACATAATAAAGGCTGCCATGAATATAAGGAACCGTTAGAGAATAATTTACCCACCGTCTTCAAAGTGCAAATATTCCTCATCTGCACCAAGTTTATGAGCTTCCTCGTCTTCTACTTCGTCGTCCTCCTCCTCCCCCGGGTTCTTCACAACAAGCGAGAAGAAGATGGCTGTTAAGAACACCTTCACAGGTTGTGTGATGAATACGGACGTGAAGAAGGATGTCAGCATGGAGGTGATCCATTTTTTGCATTTCTCATCTTGGAATGTTATACCATAGAATGTAACAAAGGCAACAGACACACCAACACCTAACCAGAGAAGAATCCAACCCAAAATACTACACCACCAGGGAAACTCAAACTTCTTTTTCTTCTTTTTCTTTTCAATTCGAAGGGCTTCGTAATTTCTCTCTCCCATTCTGGACACAGACGAGAATGATGTTTCCGGTCTCATGGATGCTGAAGTACCAGCCCGATTCTCTGCCATCATGGTTGGAGAGCGACTCATCCAAACTCCTCCCATATCGGATTTCACTTCTCCCTCTGCATTTGACGCTGGAGAAAGTCCACCTCGTTTCAAAGCTTCGTCAATTCTTGATGGTTTCATTTTCCTGGCACGTGATTTACGGAACAGAGTCATGACAAAGAAGTTGATTGGAAAGATTATGAGATTAACAGCAATACCAATAAATATCTACAATACAAATTTAGTGTTTGTTTAATGGATAAAATGAAAGAATAATATGACTCAACAAGCGGTTGCCATGCAAGATATGCCCACATTTTGCAAGAAATGGACAGAGAACAAGCTAAAAAAAAGAAGCGATTTTTCGTACAACCAAAGGCCATAATTTAGGAAGTTACGATCCAATATATCTAAATATTGAAAGAAAACAAGATCGTCGGATTTTAGACATGTATTTCAAGTTTAATTGATATTGGATCAAAATTGTGTCCTCTCGAGGTTCCACAACCTTGATAAACTACATATTTACAATATTTGTGTACGAGGGACAGCCATTTTGTCCAGCAGTTTTGGTCAGATTTGTACAAAATTTGAACTCAACCGTAAATTAGGGTGTAACAGTGGTATATTTAAACGTTCTTTTGTATAGAACAGAAATTCTCTAAAAGGACCACAAGCTAAATACGCAACTTTTCATACAATCAAGGGGCCATAAATAGGAAGTTACAATCTGATATGCGCGAATATCAAAAGGAAACAAAATCTTTGGGTTATAAACCTGTACAGGTTATAAACCTGTGCTTCATGCTTCATCAAAATTGATTAAAATTATGGCCTCTAGAGGGTCTACAACCTTGATATACCATATATTTATACTATTTGCGAACGAGGGGCGGCTATTTCGTCTGGCAGTTTTGGTCCGATTTTCAAGAAATTCGAACACTATCATCAATATGGTGTAATAGTGATATATTATGGTGTAACGTTTCTTTTTTAAATCGGATAAAAATTGTTACCTCTAGAGGGACCATAGGCTAAATATGTGACTTTTCGTACAATTCAAGAAGTTACAATCCTATATGCGCAAATATCGGAAGGAACCAAGATCTTTGAGTTAGAAATGAAATGAAATGGGGTTTAATGTCCTACTGTTCTGCTCCTAAACTGGAATAATGAAGACAAGCATAAACATGACTTTCAAGTTTCATCAAAATCAGATGAAAATTGTGACCTTTAGAGTGTCCACAAGCTAAAAATCGGGTACATGCCAATATCAAAAGGAACCGAGATCTTTTGGAGATAAACCTATATTTCAAATTTCGTCCAAATCAGATAAGAATTGTGACCTGTTGTGTGTCAACAAACAGATTGTGGAAGGACAGACAGACGGACGGACGGGGGTGACGACAATATATGTCCACATGAAAATGTGAACGTATCAAAACAGTAGAATTTAACACAATCCAAAATATTCTGTGATCTACAATATGTGCACTGTTTGTTTGGCTGATCCTAGTGTTTCCAATTTAATGTGCTCTATTTTATTCAAACACAAATGTAAGGGCTGTTGCACATGACGCAAGATATGCTTAAACTTGTACCATGCTCCTCAAAACTTGATACTGACATAACGTTTAATTTTATTGGCATTGGATACTGTCAATAGAAAAAGTATGTTGTTGGCATGTGTTACTTACCTGTTCAGGAGACAAAGCAAATGGTCCAAATGTATAAGTTGTTGAACTGCTGGTGGCAGTACCATAAAACATGGCATTACCCAACATAGATACAAACAGAAGTAATAAGCAACAAGACACACGCTGTACTCGAGTAAATCTACTTTGTGCTGGTCTGGCTACCACAGAAAACCAAAGATGGCCATCAATAAGACTCTTTTTGGACTTTTCAGCAAATAGGTGTCCAAATTCTGTCATCTGAGCTTTACCAGCAACAGGAATAACTCGATCAACCTGTAACGACAATTAGGGAAAAACTAGAAATTTGGTGTTTGATTTTAAACATGTTTGTCATTTATATAACAGGCTATAATTATTAGGTTATAAATTAAAAACAAAAAAATATTTAAATACTGGGGTAACGTACCTGTCCATCGTCTTCCTCTACAGCAAACCATTTATTACAAATAAAAACGCTTCTTTGGTTAGTCTGTATGTCTCTTACCATTAGATATTTCAAATACCAGGATGCCATTTTACCTTTACCAGAATTATCATGCCACACACGAGCATAGTTCAGGGTACCGAGAGGTCTAAAACAATAAAAAAACAGATAAAAAAACTGTTAGAAAAACACATGCTACAACTTTAGAAATATATGTCTAACAAAATTTAAGTTTAGTATACTTTGTATATAAAGTAAGTGGCTGATGAAGCTCCTAGTGGTTTTTGGCTGGAAGTTATCATCTAACCAGTACGATCATACTGCACTGGGAATTATTACATTGCAGATCAACAGTAATATATCAAAGGAAATATTCTAGGGGTCCCCATTCGTTTGCTATCTTTAATTAAGAACAAATAGAGATCTTTCAATACGGCACCCCAAGTTTGAAAATGGCTATATTTTAAATAAGACCAATGAATTAGCTATGTTTCTACTCTTTCCAATTGACAATTAATAGTTCTATTTGGGCCAGCAAGCTCAATCTTTAACTCAATACATCGGTAAAGTGTTTAAAAATAGGTGGCATAGGTAGACAATCTGCTTTAAGAGTAATTTAGAAAATATTGATTTCTTGTTCATTTTTCTAGCATCTCAAAACACACATTTTTCACCTTGATCTGCAGATATACACTATCTATTTACCTTGGAACTGCAACAAGGAAAGAATCAACTGCTCCACGGCGGAAAATCTTCCTTTTATCATCGGTAAACATTCTGACATCGGTTTCATCATGTTCACCAGACATGATAAAACATACCTATAACATACAAAATAATATTTGAGCTAGAACATCTCATATATATACAATACATTTGAGTATCTCCGAACATCTTATATATATAGAACACATTCGAGCATCCTATAACATCTTATATATAGAACACGGATAGGTCCGTAGCCAGCTCATAAAAGCTTGGGCTAAGTACATGTTTGTCGAAAGTCTGTTACATACATGTTTGTAAGCGAATTTATCAAATAACTGATCACTCGGGTGGCAAATAAATTGTCTGAAACCGATTGTCTTTCATCAGCACATATAATAATACCAAGGTGAGAAACGGGTTGAAATTAAATAATTGGGATCAGAGTTCACTACTCTTGATTCCGTCAACCAGTGGCAATACTCACTAAATGTTGCTAGTTAGACAATCAAGTCTACAATGATTTTTAAAAATTGTCCATGTGACTTTAAATAGCAAGTGGAGATAGAATTAATACCTAGAATACAAGAAGATAATAACTCTTCTGGGATAACACCTGCTCAAGAGCCCCATAATAACACTATTGCCCTTGTTGATAAAAATACTGAACACCTTGTTGATAAAAATACTGAACACCTTGGATGTTTGCACAAGCATCTAAACAGCGTCATGGAAGATTTGAATGGGTACGTACATTAACGATTGGTTAATATTTTCAGTAATGAACAGAACCACAATCTAAAACACAACCCACCAACTCATGGGTTTTCTGATATTTTGTATGCTAAAACTTACCTTCGAATCAGTGCCAGCATTTCTTCTCATTCCAGTAATAACAACAACTTCATAGTAATATTTATCTCTAGGATCATTATCTTTTAACGGGGTTACACCAATCTACAACAAACAATTTACACAAAATTACAGGTATTCACTTTTTTTGCACACGCAATCTATTTGATGGAATCTTAATGTAATTTAATATCATTTTTTTCATTTGGAATCTATGTTGAGGATTTGAGAATTTCCATTCAAATGAATCAATTAGAAAGATATAATAATGGAGAATTTTCAAAAATAAATAAATCAAAAAGAAAAGATCTTATCATAATTGAGAATTTCTAATATAAAAAAAATCAAAAAGAAAATACTGCGTAATAATTGAGAATTTCAATCATGAACCATAAAAAACAAAATATCTTATAATAATTGAATCTTATGATTCATATATCTTACCCTTTCTAAATCTTTCTTATCTTCTCGTCTTGCCCAAATAACAGCAAATAAATAGAGAACAGCGATAACAATTTCGGTAATATATAGTGTAGGATTCTTGGCGAAGTCAGCATTAGAAAATATAAAGTTCCAATCAATAGTATTTGGTACTACTACCCAGCCACCAGCAAATGTTGTTAAATGGTTACAGAAACAATGCGTTACACCTTCATCTGTTTCTGGACCGACCTGTTCTCAAACAAAATCAAAGAAAATGAATGAAAAAGAATCAAATTCCATATAATGTCAGAATAAAAGTTAAATTGTAGCACTATATATGATCTTTAATTTCCACGCTGTGTTCTCTTCTGAGACTAAGTTACAACTACAGTTCAGGGCCCTGTTTCACGAATTTTAACTAAAGGTAAAATCCAAATTTTAGCAGATACTTCAATTTTGATTGGCTAAGAACTAAAACCAATCAAATAACTGAAATTCAGATCTTATCTTAGTATTTGTGAAATAGACCCCAGGTTCTTTTCCTAAATATTTTATTTGAATTATTACTGGAAGCGTTAATCACAATTCTTCTTACCGGGTAGTCTTAAATAAGTATATAGCTGTTTCAAGTGTCTATAAACAAGGTCATAATATTTTAGGTTATTAAATTAAAATCATTAATTTGTAAAGATAACAATATTGTTTCAGCCATTGTCATTGAAAACAATGTCACAACGACAATATTGTTACAAAATATAGAGTTTTGTACTTCATTTTAAATAAAACTTTTGGTTTGAAAATTATTCAAATCCATAAATTGTAACATAAGTTCAAGTTTTGGATTTTCCACCTTAAAGTAATAATAATCGTACCTTAAAGTAATAATAATCGTACTGACTTTGAGATCCTAATTAACAATTAAACATATTTGCCTTTAAGATTTACACACACCAATTCCGAATGCTGTTGTTAACAACTAAGGGCACATATACAGCCTGAGTTACAAATTATTGCATCTTTTGACCTAACTATTTTTTACATTCTCTTGATTCTGATATATCATAAATAAATTTAATAGCCTTGTGTATTCCTCAAACGACATTATTATAATGTCATTAAGGTATCAGATACACTTTAATGTATTACATAATGTGATCTTGTGTCTTTTTATACTACGAGATCTGTTCGACTAGTCCCAATAATTTAAGAAATGCACTTACATAGAGCTTGAACTCTATGCAAGACCATTTTGGCTATATATACTAAAATTTCAATGTGAACAATGACAAAAAATATGAACATAAAAATAATCACCCAGCATCCATCTGTTGACCAATCGTTGAGGGTTTTGTTGAAGAAGTAACACCCAGTGGAGAATACTCTGAAATTGTATTTGTCTTCTGGTTTACCCGAACCTTTCTTATATTTGGGAATATCATTACATGTCTTGTAATCAGATGGATTCTCTTCGGGTTCAAGAATTTCACGTACTCCAATATAGGCACTACCAATAAAATCACTAACGTTTCTGTTATCTAAGAAGTAAGTGTAACGATATTTTGGTGGCACTGAAATAAGAAAAAAAAGGTCAATGGTAAATAATGCTGATAGATAATTTACGAAGACTGCATAACAAAAATAAATGTGGTACGTGTGACGATTTATAAAGAGTGGCGGATCACTGTGGCTAAGTGGGTAAGACACTGGCTCTCTAGCCTAGAGGTCGGGTATTTGATCCATGCATTAGTGTGGTTTCTCCTTGTCAGTGATTCAGGAAGGAGGGCCTAGTCATTCGGATGGGACAAAAAACGAGGCCCTGTGTACACATTAGCGTGCACATAAAAGATCCCTTGGCAGTTGGAATTCGATATCAGAGTAGGCCGTAGTGCTGATGCCCGGGCAAATTTACCCTCATAGCTAGCACACTGTATGGCATATGCCTGTCTTCATTAGCCCAGTTTAGGAGCGGAACAGTAGGACGTTAAACCCCATTTCATTTCATTTCATTTATAAAGAGTGGAACTGAGTTGAAAGTCTCGTCAACACAACATTTCAGTCATTTTCAGACTAACATATTATGTCAAATGTCAAGGGTTCTGTTAACTGTACATTAAACATTAGTTGACCATGGTTTTCGTCCCATCCCAAGACACCCTTTCCTTGTCAGCTCCTCAGACATGACACTAGACAAGTGAGAACTAATGAAGAATCACTAATAATGTTCTAAAGAGAAAGAAGAAATCCATAAAACTAAAACTAAAATGACTAATCAAATAATTCTGACAAAAGTTTGAACAAAGAGATCTCCAAAACATGACCAGTATAGAGCATTTACAAGAATTGCAGACAGATTGACCAATGGAGTGACAAATGTGATAACAATATACCCACTCCCACATGAAATATGCATATAAAAAATGTGGGCTTTGCTTTTTGTCAAGTGCATCTAATCGGTTAGACACACTGTCTTTGTCAGCACCCCCAGACAAGTGAAAACTATAGGCAGTATTATTGAGTAAAGAAGAATAACAATTATATTTAATATCTTTATGGAATTGTATTTCAGTAACCGTTTTACCGTCTGGCCAGAAGAATATAATCTATACTTACTGTTGTCATCGGGAATAACACCAACATAATCACAAGTATTTGTTTCAATATCTGGAAATTCGCCGAATTTAACAACTACTAGAAACTTGGTGGTACTATTGGAAATGTCGAACTGGACATGTAAAGATGCACCCTTGTTACTTATGTTCACCTTATGGTAATAAAAGTAGTCCCAATCCCCAACAAATGGGTCGGCTTCTTTGTATTCAGGTATAGGTGCATTTACATCTCGAGGTATCTTAAACTCGATAGGATTTACTAAATTCTTGATAACTCGAACATTTCCATTATCATCAAATATATCAATTACCAGACCATTTGAATCTGCTGCCAAATCTTTGGAGCCTTTTGAGTATTGGTAAGGAACACTGGTTGTTTGAAGTAACTTTTGAAAAAGAAGAAAGAAAAATCTTATTTATTTATGTAAACCATTAAAAGCAATCATGAATCATGATATTTACTTGTCATTAAGATATCGTAGTTTATCATCAATCAACAACATTGGATTAAGCATGTATCACTGTGTTAATTTATTTTGAAGGGTTTTCTAGCTTATTCTTTTTAACTGCTTATTAATTTGTTATGAAAGTCTTATAGCATAATCAAATTTCTTCTCACCGTACTTCTTACCATGTAATTCATTATAAAGAGTTATAGATAATTAATTTGTTAATTCATTATTCATATAAAAAAAATACTGACTGAGATGCAATGAAAATGCACCACATGAATGATTGTCTATCATATTTAAGTATGCACTTTAGTCATACAATTCTGAATGCACCAAAATCAGATCATGACTATAACATGTGAGAATAACGTTTTCATAATTAAGTAAGTAAATGCATCACAGATCAATTATCTCAGTATATATAGCAGGTTAATTATTAGAGTACCTGTAATACGAATGAGTCATTCTCTGTTTTGTTTTCTCCAGGGAACAAAGAATCAATGTCATTTGGTAATAGTAAGCTAGCATTTGAGTTAGCAATTGAAACTTCATTCCCTAGCAGAGCTTTGGCATCTTGATTAGTAACAACACCCTGTAGTCTGTTTGTTGTAAACGGAATTTCTTCACCAGGTACCGAGTTTGTAGAGAAACCTTGAGCTAAAAGTAACATGGTTTCTGTTGCTTTATCGATGAATCCAGCAGACTAGAAATAAAGAAAACAATGTACATGTACATTAAAATGGTTTGAGTGAATTATTAAA
This sequence comes from Patella ulyssiponensis, assembly GCA_963678685.1. NCBI lineage: Eukaryota > Metazoa > Mollusca > Gastropoda > Patellidae > Patella > Patella ulyssiponensis. The sequence goes on along the minus strand of OY783226.1, from coordinate 78,670,067 downwards.
TTGGTGACCTACAATGTAATTTAGTTTGATGTGATGGAGGTATTGCCGGTGTTAGTCTAAATTTACAGAATAATCAACCCTTACAGGGTATTTGGGGTCTGGAGAAAAAAAATCATTTTGATTTCAAGTGATCTGGTTTCATAGTTAAACTGTATATTGAATTTGATACAAAAATTAGCAAACCATTTCTGTAATATAAACATTCTAACTTTCGATTTGTGAGTCATACAAATTCTCAAGAAGATTAGGTTATATTTTTCACTGTATATTATTCAAAATTAACAATATTTATTTTCTTGGTCAGAATGATCACCTCCCTTTAAGAATTCTGCATCCTAAAACACAGATCATCATGAATATAGTTTGCTTTTGATGATTGACAGATTACATGTAAGTAACATTGATTAAAGATGCATTATGTAAGAACTATAGATAAATAGCTAGTTGTTCTTATTATAATACTTCAAAAATAGATACGGATAGTGCCTATTGGGAGTGTTTGAAGTTTTGACAAAATGTAGTGTAGATTGTTAATTATCATAGCAACAGCACTTGATATTCAAGACAAAGTCTGGTTGTTTTATTTTATCGTTAAATTCTTTAAATGGTTGAGTCATTTTTATCAACTTAAAATCGGAACCAGAGAGTTGATTATACACTTGTCATGTTAATAAATGTTTAAATAATAATTGATAAAACATATATAAAGATAGAAGAAAGACTGATTTAAATCTTACATAATGCATCTTTAATAACATTTGACTAATTATGATACATACTTGTGTTCCAGCATAGTTTTTATGGGTATGTTTACCATGTTCTCCCAAAGCTTGTTCAAAATTACCAGCTACTATACCTGCAAACAAAATAATATACATGTGTAATTATTGTAGAAGTAGCAAGTGGTTTTATATCTAGATCATCACCTCGTTTTAAATTGACAGTGAACTGCATTTGATAATTAGTATAGCAGCAAAATAGGAAACCAGCTCCTGATTCACGCTAATATTGACTCTAGTAAAAATGTAACGCTACTAATACTTAAATCAATGTACTATGCTTTTTCAGTTGAATTTTTGTCATTTTTTATTCTCCACCAAACTGATGCTATTAACAACCCAGAAATGTCAGAACAACTAGGGTTTTGTCAACTAGGAGCAACTGGCTTCAATTGACTTCAATTGAAAATGGTTGACCCAAGTGCCTATCTTACAAGTCAATTTATTACAACTAGCACGTTATGGGTACAAATGTCTATCAGTTCCAAGTCACCATAAGCACTCTGAATTCAGTTGCTCTCAATTGCCTTTTGATGCTGATTTGATCCACATAATTGAAAAGAGTTACTCCTAGTGGAAAAGTCGACAGAAACCCAGCTTTACTGGGCCTAACTGAGTATTGTCATTTCCTTGTATAGCAAGAAATTCTGTTAAATAATGATAGTTTAAAGATTATTAAGTTCCTTGGAGTTTGAAATTAAACTGAGATGAAGTAAGACTAATATATATCAGTCTGTAGCCAATAAATCCGGCTATAGTTAGTTAGTCCACTTACCTCCATCACTGTTTTCCCAGTCTGTGTCATATATTTTAAATGCAGGCAGATCTTGAGCTTCATCGAGTTCAGTTAATGATGGGTTATCGCCATTAAATCCAATTGCCTGAAAAATATATCCTTCTTTCAGCAAGACAGTATGTGGTATTAGTCAATATATCTTATAAATATATCAATATCCACAACATATAAACGTAATAAAGGGTCTTGTTTAATAAGTGGTAGATTATTATTTGCTGTGAGTTAAAAAGCGTGACCAATTATCTAACTAAAAAGAAGATCAAAAGATATTGTAAACCACATCTTCTGAGGTTGAGCAATATAAGTCTATCTATTTTGTCCCAAAACTCCAATCTGAACTATTAAATTGTTTGAATTCCTTATTGATTGAGAATGTGCATCTACATGTTTATAGAATTCGAAGGAGATATTTTTCAAGATGTACGTAATTTGAGGCTTTCCTATGATTAATTGAAATATTTTTCTGTTTCTTGAGTTAATTCAATGAGCGTACTTGAGGAGCTGTTGACTTGAATATTATAGATCTACTTTACTTGCACTGCTGTTTCTGATTTCTCTCAACTATTATATATATGCTATCATCTAATAGAAGTAGCGGGTGTCGCATTACTTTTTTCAAAAACACCTGGCCCCGAGTTCACAAAGCATTCTCAGACTTAATTTGAGAATTTGCTCAACTTTCAATCACTGTTCATAAGAAATTTCTTTGATCCAGAAACACATAACTTTGCATATATTTTCTTATTAATGTATTTGATACATTAAAGTTCCAATAGCATTTTTTTAAGTTATATTTTTAAAATGTATTAAAATAAAGCCCTAAAATAGATTGAACCTATATATAAACAGTCCTACCTTGTTAAAGAATAATCCTATTAATCCTATAATTCACTATTGCCAGTTGAGAAATTGGCAAAAATATAATTGTCAACTTCAAATTCAAACGTTTGAAGATGGCCGTCCATGGAGAGGAATGGGAAAACAAGGGAGGTAATTGAGTAACTATTTCCTCAATCAGCCTGTGTCAGCCTTTCTAATGCCCAAAAATTTTTGCCCATTATCGTATAATAGTGAGTTGACAACCTTTTGAGCTAAAGACATAGAAATAATTATGTTTTGACTTTCTTATAAAATATGAAATTGGAACTTTAAAACAACAAAAGTGTTATAAAGCAGGCCCGTAGCCAGGGGGTGGCAAGACTGAAAAAATGTTTTGCCCCCCCCCCCCTTGAAAGAAAATTTGCCAACCATAACTCTAAAATAACTACTGTAGACTGTAACGAGTGTGCCCCTCCTAAAAACTTCACTGCCCCTCCGAAGCCAGCAAGCTGGCTACAGGCCTGTTATAAAGGGATATATTTTAGTAAAAATTCGACAAACTATTTTGAGTAAATTCTCAAGTCTGAGAAAGCTTTGTGAATTCGGGGCCTGATAAGCACTTATTTAATTGTCAAAGGAATACCAAGTACTTCGGCAGTTCCACTAGCAAATTTCATTCCCATTTGCAACTTTGAGCTTAAATGGATGGTATTATAGTTTAGTTGTGTAAATCATCAATTTGTATTAAATTTAAACTAGTATACTCGATATTTACATCTAAAGCACCGCCCAGTGTAGCAGCCATATAAATGAAGGTAGACTTCCGATCTTCATATGAAACATCCTTCAAATCTGCCATATATTTAGCCATTTCAAGTGTTTTGTTGATGGCCAAGGTCTGTAAAAAAACAAAATGGTCATTAAATTCTTAGGAATATTTCCTATTAAATTTTTGTAGTGTAGACGCTATGCGGACAACTGTTCTCAGTACAGATTACCATGCATGCGCCAAATGAACCTTGACTTTTTTTCCCTGCGAACTTTGACAGTTCTGTCAAAATGTCTGCCCAAACTGAATCAACCACCACCATTGTTTTCATTGGGATAATTAAAATAGGGACTGAAATCAACTTTTCTCTGAAAAGTTCCACATTTTGCATGCCTTGCACAGTTCCGAGACTGGTTATTTACAGTAATGTAAAAGGGTGAATTTCCTGAAATTTATCATGGCCTGATAGCAAATACCGCTAATAACTATCTTGAAAAAAACACGTTTAGTAAACGAAGCATTTTTACCAAGCTTCGTTCTGAACAAAATACCCGGTTCCATAAACAGGGTAATTTAAAAAACCTCGTTTTGGAACACCAGACGAGGCATTTTTTTTTTACCTTGTTTGGACAGAAATGCCGAACGAGATATTCTAAGGTTTATAGTGGTAATAAGAAGTTTTAATTGCCTATGCAAGTGATAACATACATAGATTAGCACAGGACGCCTACGCTTGTGGGGCCAGCAGCAATTGACCAGCATGCCTGTGCATTGATTTTGTGTGACAGGCATCCCTGATGTTTTGAGAATTTAAATGTCTCAAATGTCAAAATCTGCCTTACAGCAGTTATATAGACTTTGATGTCATATCGTCACATGACAAACATTAATGGAAGCGCTGATTCCCCCCCCCCCTAAAAAAACCATTCATTTTATTTCCTTAATTTCTCAAATTTTTGCAATGTTTAAAAATAATTTCTTTTACTCCCCATTCATTAGATATCCCCATCAATAACCTGTGATTGTGATATGACACTTACGGCTGATTTAAGTGTAACTTCTTCTGGATAATGAACGAATTCTGACAGACTGCTTGATATCTGTTTAACAGCTGTTACACTACCTGTTGTTACTTTTGATAGAGCTTCTACAGCTTGTTGTTTCAACTGAAATAAAAAACGATTGCGATGCTAGATACGCCCACATTTTGCATGAGATGGGCAGAAAACTAGCTAAATAAAGGTGCTATTTCATACCTTTGGGAGACATAATGCAGGAAGTCATGGTCTGATCCACAAGGAATTGAAATCTCTGGGAAATAAACAAATGTCTTAAGTTTCATCAAATTCAGATAATAATTCTGGCCTCTAGAGGATCCACAACCTTGGCATAACATACTTTTACACTATTTGTGCACAAGGAGCAGCTGTCTTATTCGACAGTTTCATTTTGTCTAACAATTCTGGTCGTTTTTTAATGAAATTTGAACTCAACCACAACAGTGATATATTTAAACGTTTTTTAAAATTGAATACAAATTGTTACATCTAGATCGAGGTTTCACAATCCATGAAGTTACATGATGATATGCATGAATATCAAGAGGGACTGAGAAATTTGAGATATAAACATAAATTTTAAGTTTTATCAAAATCAGATAAAACCTTGGTATTACATATTTTAATGCCATTTGCATTTTGGGAGCAGCCATTTTGTCGGGCAGTTTCAGTCCAATTTTTAAATTGTACAAAAATTGTCACATTTTCAGGGACCACAAGCTAGAATCATGACTTTTTATACAATCAGGGGTCATATTTCAGGAAATTACAGTTTGATATGCACAAATATTGAAAGGAACTGCCGTTGGGTTTCAAACCTACATTTCAAGTTTCATCAAAATCGGATAAAAATTGTGACCTCTTAGAGTTTCCACAAACTAAAATCATGATTCTTTGTACAATCAGGGGCCATAATCCATTGAGTTTCGAAAGGAACTTATATCTTTGGGTGATACACCTATTCAGATAAAGATTGTCACATGTAGTGTGTCCACAAACAAAATGTAAATAGACAGACAAGGGCGATGAAAATGTAAGCATATAAAAATTGTCTATCTAATTACGAGAAAGTTTCATAATGTATATAGTTTAATGAATTGTGGATTCATTATTTATCATATGGGAGAGGGAGAGAGAGAAATGGGGTTTAACAACTACTTGACACAAACTATAGGTCATTTTTGGCCTAACATCTGTTTCAATCATTCGCTTGTGTGTACAAGAATTTTTTAGCAGTGGGTGGAAACTGGAAGACAGGGAGAAGACAAGGTTGATTAACAGGGAATGGAGCAAATTGAATTTTATTTACTTATGCCCAAATACAACAATCAAGAAGAGGCCATATTTTTGTAATTTAATAGCTATTTATTGTAATAACTTATTTTTGTTAATGCTTTGTCAATTTACACAATTACCTAAATTGATAAAGAATGAACAAGTGTGTTCTATTTTTAATAATGTTAAGAGAGAGAGAGAGAGAAAGAGACAGACAGGTGGGGTTTAATGTCCTCTCGACACAACCTAGCTTATTCCAAGACTAACATATGGTTCAATTTTTATTTCAATAATTCGCATGCGCATAGAGGTCTTTAGCAGTGGGGGGAAACTGGAGGGCCCAGAGAGTTGGATAGGTAACCCTACTCCTTGTCACGTACAACTGTGGAATCTAAACACGCCAGTTGACTCAATGACAAATCTTATGATACAATGCGCACACGCTAACCATTCAGCCATCCAACCCCCTATATTTTAAAGACACATACCTGTGATCGGAGGTCTTTCTCCTCTTCATATTTCTTATTTAAAACTGGATTACTGGAACTGTCACTCTATAACCAAAAGGATGTTACATTTGATAAAATCTATTTGAATTTTTTTTACCACTAAAAACATGTTTAAACTATAATTGCAACACAAATTTGAAATTTTAGTGGGCTACAAATAGAGCTATAATGTCCAATTTAGAGGTGTCATTGTGCAAGTTCCGTTTCAAAAGTTAAGTGAGTGTTTTGTAATAAGCATCAGTGAGTCTTACCGTAATATAGGCACCGTCCCTATCAGCATCAGATGGACCAAAACCTGTATTCGTTGTACTACTGGCTACACCAACTCCAGCATATTCTATAATCATCATAATAAGCATAAGCATCATAGTCATTGTCATCTATACACATAATAATGACTATTTTAACTTTGTATTAAATAATTAAAGTGACATCAGATGTTCTTTTTTCTTTCTTTGCTGAATTTTGGATTACAATAAATTACCATGATTTGTTTTTATTTGTATATTATTTGAATAGAAAAGTAATAATATTTATTTAATTTTGTTAGTAGAGTGGGAATTCGTGTGAGTGTTAAGTTGTTGCTATGTTTGTTAGTAGTATCACACATAGACTATTGTTAGTAAGTTTACTTGCACATGAAAATGCTTTTTGCATTGTTACCACTGTTAATATTGCTATAAATGTTACATGCCTAATAACACCATTAACATGCAAGTGGTTGTTAGTATTGTTAGTATTTTTGACATACAAGTGCTTGTTATGTTGTTAGTAATATTGACATATACAAGTGCTTATTAAGTTGTTAGTATTTTTGACATACATGTGCTTATTATTTCTGTTAGTATTTTTAGCATGCAAGTAATTGTTAGTATCCATATCTATAATGGTTTCATGCTTGCAGAACTGACATCTATTTCCCTCCCAACACCAACAATTGTGCAACATAACACCTAACCTGCTTTCTTTTGAATGAGGAGCTAATGTATGCAGATTAATGTATTCATTCATGAGTCTTGGAGGAGAAATTAAACAAGTATGATTATATCCTTAAAACAATTATATAAAAAAAATTAACTCCCAGCATCTGGGGTATTTTTTATCTTGAAAAATAATATTTATATTTTTTGTTCTGTTGTTTTGATCTTCTGTTTATTCTATCTGAAATAAATCTTATCAATCGGTTTAAATCATCATCATCATCATCAAAATATTATAGTTTTATAAACAATCCTGATTATATTTAGATCGTATATCGTGCTACCATACAACAAAGCCAAGCAAAGCATGCTAATAACCTGATTGAGCCTTCTTACTGTCACTGTTGAGTATAGCTACCAAATTGGATGTTATGGCAGCCACTGTATTTGTATCTCCTTCAGCATAAATCTTATCAAACGGATCAAATTTATCATTGAGGAACTGTGAAACCAGAGCTTGTGATTCAGCAGCAGAAAGTGGACGGACCTGAATATCAGAAAGAAGAGTGTTTTTTAAACTTAAATGATTTCTTATTTATTTTTGCACATTTTCAAAAATAAGATTAGACCCAATGCCTTTCTAATTAGGGTTCCAGCCAATATCAATGTAACTGATTACACTGGCTTTCAGCCTTGAAATATTCAGAAAAAATTTTAGGTTGAAAAAACACTGGCTAAAAAAACATGCCAAAATGGGAAATTTCAAATAATGGTTCAAATTTGTTCAGACCAATAATATGCTAGATTAAAAATAACATGTCAGTTTTGACATCCCAGATTTTGAAGTTCTTTTTCCAAAGTTTTGACATCCGTTTTTCACTCTATTATTATCTGCTAGGTGCTGAAATTAGAATGTCTTAATGAGATCAGAAATCTAATAGTTTTTTTTTTGTGGTATAAAACAAACATTAAAAGCTAATTATATCAAAAACATGTCGCACTTTTGCAAGTTCAGTGAGTGAGTTTCGATCATACAGATGCTTAAAATACAGATCTATACTTTGTTTTGTTTTCTTTTTATACTTTTACAGCCTCCACTTCACTCAGATCTGATATGATGTAGTAGTACTTCAAGTTAGGGGTCATGGGTGTGACGTTTGACCCTATGACATCAAACATTTGGTTTACCAATCAGTGTTGATGTGGGTTAATAATAACTCTAGATCTTTTAGATCCAAATGTTGTGAAGGCAAGGAAAACAAAATTTTGAACTGTAAAAAACCAAACGAAATAGAATCTGTGTTTTACTCATATTCCAACAAGACTACTTACGATTACTTCACTAACAAGGACCTCTCTAACAGAACCTAAGTTATCTTTTATCCGAACCAAGAGATCTTCTTTATAGTCGTTGTACTTTGCTCCCATGGGCAGATCTAAACACAGTGGTCCATCAAACTTAGTAACGGCCATAACCTCACGGAAAACATCATCATTCTTTAGTCGAACTGAAGAAAAGTAGATATAAAATAATAAATCTGTGTTCTAATTAAACTAATACACTCCTTAAATACCTATTGATATCCAGTTTCATTTCTTTACTCAACTTGGTCTAAAGGCTTTTCTTTATATAGTACATTCAGTAAAGCACAGATTGTGATTAGTTGTCTCCAGATCTACCTACCAATCAAAACCCAGCTTCAATTTTTAACAATCTATTCAACAACTTGTGAGCATTTTCATTTTGCTTTACATCATTTGTAAATAAAGATATATGAACTGAAAATTTGTTAAAATTTGTCATCCACTGCACATCATATAGCCAACACAAGTCAAATCATTGGATGGGCTTAATTCTTTCTAGTCCAATTTAATCCAAGCCCAGGTTTACCAACTGTTGATATTTTGATTTTATTTGTGACAAGCATAAACTTACCAATGATCTGATATTCTGCGATTCCCTGTTCATCATACCAGTCTTGACACATAATACAAAAAGATTTCTGAGTACTGACAATTCCGTCTGTCTTATCTACACTACAAGTTCCATTATTTGGTTTGCTGTTGATCATGAAGTTCATATATGCCTTTCCAACCTCACTGTGACCTGCTATGTTAGCAGTACATCCTGCACGGAATCGTGTGACATCAGGGTAGTCTTCAAATAGTTTTCTGTTGATGGCCAACTCCTTTGAATCAATACCTAGTAAAACAAGATGACATTACCCTGATTCAAATTGTTATTATTATTATTATACAGAAACGGCGCCAGGTTTCCAGAGATCCATGGAATGGTACATAAAATTTATTTCTACCTATAGTGCACACCGTAATTCAGAAATTTGTGGCATGCAAGAGATGGGGTATGTTTTTTAATTCTTAGAAAAAGCATTTACCACTCTCTGTGTCTGTGTCATATGTTTAATATTATGATGTAACACATGTCACTCGTTTTCGTATAACAGATTTATCCTACATTGCTCAAAATCTGCGCATAGAGCACAAGCAGTGAACTTTTATATCTCTGGTAGTTCGTCTAGAGCTACCATTTCACATACTCCGCGCAGCGTTTCGTTTGATTATAGGTAATCTCACTACACACTGCTATTATGAGTGGATATTGTTGTGTTAAATTTTGATTGGTCAGTAGTCCGACTACCAACCGATCACTACCTACCATACAAACGCTTTACATTTAAAACGAGTGCCAGTATTGGACCAAATATGTTTACATAACGTTACGTCATGGCTCACGCTTTTATTATGCCTAATTAACCCGTGCATAGGAGAATACTGCAGTAAAACTAATTGTGTGACAAACAAGGCTATCAAGTCGAATGAAATGTAAACAATACTGTTTGGAAACGAACATACTTTCACCGTTTTAAAACCTTAAATCACTGTCCAAAGTTTTAGGGAAGACTCAGATTAAACGAAGGACTGTCATGTTGCTGTACTTAAGTGATAGCTTTCATTGAACGGGGAGAATAGACACACGGCAAAAGTTCAAGAATCAGAAGTCAATCCAGCAATGGCCAGAGAGACATTTCTCGGGCCATTGCTTCAGGAATATGCCATTTCACAGCTTATTCGGTAGTGTTCCCAGCTTATAGTTGTTGCAATGGTGATTATAATGCAGATTGTGAAAGTAAGTAATAAGTAAGTCATAGAAACAGAGAAAAAGAGGTGTAATTAAATAGAACCTATATTTACTTACACAGCGGAAAGATCTCTTATTTTTATAAATAAAAACTACCGGGGTGGGGGGAAGTATATCTGTTAATCAAATTGAACCTGTAGGTATGCTTCCGTCTTAAAGACCTCTGATTTTTGTAATAGGTAAAAACTTGATTTTTACTTAACAGCCACAATTCTAAATACATATCCATTGATACTCATGGTATTCAAACAACTGGGGTTAATATGTCTGTTATCAATGTGATATATAAACTTATTTTGTAGTCTACTGATATAACGTAACGCCTACTATATATATATTGGACAAGACAATGACGACAAGAAAGCAAAAATCTGTATAGCGGCTGACAATCTTCATTCAATAAGTCATATAATTAAATTTTTCTGTCTTTGTTTGTGATCTGTGTTTGACTGTAATGGTAGTTAGTTAATAAATCATACTTTCAAAATTATTTGTGGGTACAGATGGATAACTTAATTATTCCCAAAGAAATAATTAAATGCGGAAATTGAAACATAAATTGAATATTTCGTTTAAAATGCTGATTTTAAGGTTAGAGATGAATCGGGTCAATTCTCTTAAATATTTCCAAAGTTATGATGAATTGAAAATATGTCAACATTTGACACTATCTGCACACAATGGAATATGATCAGAACAAGCCAATACCACCTGTAATATTTTCTAAACGCTTTCTTGGGTTTCTCTTTCATCGGATTAAATTCAAGCCCAGAGATTATCTACCTTTGATATTTTGATTTTGTTTTCTGTATTAAGTTTATATAATCAATTTGAGCACATTTACATTTAATTGTGGATTACACTGTGAAAAACTGGACATTGTCAAAAAGAAAATGAATAGAATCTATGGGGAATGAGTATTGCAATTACCCATATTCATGAATTATTGTAACTTCTTTTATATATGTAATCTAAAACATACATTATGCAAGTGCTAAATCTGCCTATTATAGTTATTAATCAGATATTAAGCAACTTATCCAGACCATAATAAACTCTCAATGGCATCACTCGCCTGCGATATTTTCTGGATTAGAACCCGTCTGGATAAACGAGACAAGGTTTTTTATTGTACTGATGATCTGCGGCTAGGCCTAATATTCGATCGCTAAATACTTGGTTCAGGGTGGATCAATTTGACTGACATTTTCAGCAAATTCCCATAACATTATTTAGTTTTTAACCATTATAGTCAGAAATACCAGCTCTTTATCTAATCTCCCATAAAGTTTTCTTAAGAGAAATATTCTGTTGAAAAGAAAAAGAACAAAGTTGAAAAAGAGAGATTGAGAGAGTGGAGAGAATAAGTCAGTTTCTGTCACAATGCACTTTTCATAATCTTGCTACTTTGAAGATGTTCTACCAAATACCAGAAAAAATTTTTCTTGATAATCTGTATGCCTATAGTTATTAGGCAGTGCATGAGGATAAAACTGGCATGGGTATTTTATGGGGAAACATTAATATAATGCTTAAGCTGTGATGCTTACCGTTTATTCCTGTAGGCGCAACGCAGCAGTGATTAGTAATGTAGTTGCAGTTGCAATTGCAGATGCAGTGACAGCAAATGTCAGCCGCGCACACATAAAAGACATGATCAAGTGTTAGTAAATGAACTACTTTCAAACTAACAAAAACGAAAAGGTTATCACCATCGAATCATGGCAAATTAATTCATTGGTGGTTAGAATCGTTTGTGCATATTTTTTATCCAAACAGTATATTCTCTGTTTCAAGTTTTATTGTTAATATTTTCTATTAATTTTCAAAAAAATCTTTTGAGGTTTGGAAACTAATACTTCCTTGATAAAAATTCTCCCCCAAACAGGATAAATAAACCTTTTCGTTTTTGTATCACACAAAAATTGTTGTTAGTAGACAATGAAACAAAATAATATCTATTTCTTACTACAGATTATAAAAACACATGTAAAGTGTCTTAAAATAAATAGTTACTAATATTGTAGTCATATAAAGTTATATTTCAGCTTCTATGTTAATGCCTTTCAATATCATGTTACAAAACGAATAATGTTATTTAAATATCAAGGAGAAATAGTAGTATTGAATAACACTTAAAAGTTGGATATTGAGAGAGATACATCAATTTATACTACAACAAATATGGGTTGATGAATTAAAGGTCAGATAGTGAATGGTGGGTATGGATGGGGTGGGTGGGGAGAAATATATGTTCGAATATTTAGTTCGAGGAAGAGGGAATTTCATTGATTTAATGCTTAACGTTTTATAACATGCTATGTTGACTGACAATATATAACAAAACTAATGACACCATTACTTTAAGCAGAAAACATATAGTAATTAAAGTAATAAAGTAATTATAAATTTATGAAGGATTAAGAAATAGATTACATAAAAGTAAAACGACACTGTCATATAGTAACAGCAGGAAAGATCATTCATGATTTTTTTGTAATCTGCTATTAAGAGTAAAAAATGCAATGCAAAATTTTCAAACAAAATTTGACTGCTACACGCAAGCGCAACTTAAAAACAAACTTTTTAAGTCAAAATAAGTGCATAAGTACAAGTCTTTACATCAAGCAGTGCTCTGTTATCATTATGAATATGAGTGGTACATTTTTTGATTATCTGCCTGACTTATTTGTATCAAAATAAAACTGTTACACCAAGATGTGTATAGTAACAAATGGTAAGGATACCACAAAGACTCTACCCAGACTTTACAAAAACACAAAATGGTTAAAAACAGAGAGTAAGAAAGAAAAAATATACCACACATACCAACAGCATAGTTTTTTATGTCTCTGATATCCTTCCATGGCCAACGATAGTCATACACATAGAATATCCAGCTATATTCCAGTTGTAAATTGGCACATGATGAAGATGTACATTCACACTTGACTCCCAGACGACCAGAAGGTGGTATTAACTGGCCATCAGCTAACTGATTACAAACTGAACTAGCAGTACATCTATAATAAAAAAAAACACATGAATCCGATGGGGGTCGGATGACCGAATGGTTAGCATGTGAGTGCTATATTATCATAAAGCCTGTCATTGTGTCGACTGGCATGGTTTCAAATCCCTGGTTGTATGTGACAAGGACTACGCGCAAGTGAATCATTGAAATAAAATCAAACCATATGTTAGTCCCGAAATGACCTAGTTTGTATGTCGAGTGGAAGTTAAACCCTGTTTCTCTCACATAAATCCAATTGATTATTAATTAAATGTGCTAAATTAGATATTACTTTAAATATATATTGCCCCGAAAGTATTTATTTCAAATAAAAGTATGAGAAATTTGTATATATGGAAAGTATAGACACCCAATCTAGAAAAATACTGGATTACTTGAAAAACATCAATGAGGCAAACACTGGGAAAAAATATCAGGGTATCACGAACTGGCAATCCGACTGCTGTCTGCCAGTTTATTGTATGCTAGCTGGAATGTGGGTGCGGTTGTTATTTTTTGATTACAGGATTAGGTGGTTTTAGGAATATTAAGGGGTGTCAATGTACAAAAGGCTCTGCAATTAAAAGGTGGAAAAAGGAGTTGACAGAAAATAATTCAGAGTTTATTCAGGCCAAAAGTATCTTTAAAAATTTGTAAATAAGACTTACTCAAGATAAACATCCGGAGGAGTTCCAGGCACTAACTGAACAACCAAACAAGCAGTGGTGGCTCTGGTACCTTTCTTTATAATCACACAGAATTGAAAATCAGCATTGACAACCGCCTGTGCTAAGTCAATTATCACTGGACTGCCCACAGTTGGAGTTGGAACCAGGTCATTACAAAGTGCATCAGTGGCATTGGAATTGGCTGGTGTGCAGTTCCATGTATAAGAGTCAAATGTCTGGAATCAAATGAAATGGTTTTAATATTTTCAGCAAGAAACCAGGTATTGAAGCATATATATAATCCATGCAGTATGCAAGAAATTTTGTCCAGATTTCAGAAGATTTTTTATGTACCACCAATGGCATTCATGGGAACTCTTATTTTGTGTTCCATACAAATGACATGGGGTTTCCCTTGCCAGACTCTCCATCATGTATCACTGCTAAGGAACTTATTTAATTAAAGTTAAGATCAAACCTGGTACTTCCTGGGTACTGAGCCAGTACCATACTCACCGACTGAAAATTATACAGAATTAATCTCAAATAATACTATTTATTTTAAAAATTGTTTACCGTAGTTTTATTTATAGAAGAAAGACGAATTGCTAAGGAAACGCCCACCAACATGCAACTCATCCATGTTATAGCTACGATTAAGGCCAGGGCAGATAATTTTAAAATTGTGGAAACTCAATTAGACTGGAGTAGAAAGGAATAAGAACACCTGGGTTACTGAGGATGAGTAACTCTGTGCCTGCTGTCAAGAGTCTTACCTGAGAACCAATCGGTGTTGTATCATCTGGATCAAATGACCATTTGTGTGGTTCTAAAGTAATAGATTGAAGTCCTCGGACTATTTCACTGATACCACCTTGTTGTATTATACCAACTATATCTGATTCATCTACACGGAAATATGAATAAGATGAGGTTACAAATCGCCCTCCATCAAAATCAGCACCAGACATTTCCATGGTGTAAGTAGCTTTGTACAGACCATAATCTAATGATCTAGCAGGAATGTGTAATTCAGCATTTGTTCTTGTTGAATATGTGGATAAATCAATTACACCAGTAACTTCTCCACTATTAGCATCCACGGTTTCAATTGACCAGGTCTTTATATTTTCCAGAGTAGTTGCACAAAGGATGTCTGATTGACCAACGATTGAGAATTGCTTGCCTTTCTTTACAATCACTGGATTATAAAACTGAAAGCTCTGGTCCTGGATGGTTACTGTAGGATCTTTACAAACTGCTCTGGAAACAGGTACGCTGATTGAATTAGTCGAGTTTGAAAAGCCGTTATAAGCAGTGGCTACAACGGTGTAATAGCCGTTGGAATTGTAGGTGTGTTCGATTTCTGTCACGTTAGTTAAAGCTCCTATGTGTTTAGCTGTAGATGAAGTTGGTGCGATACAGTAGTTCGGGTCATCTGATAATAACTGCTGAATACCATCTCCAAAATCAACAGACAAACAAGTTTGGTCTCCTTGGATATCAAATTGAATACCGATTTTCTTCTTGACACCAGATCCTACATTTGGTACAAGATCTGTGATGTTGGTGCCAACAACTCTATCCATGATGGTAACATCAGACGTAATGGTGTTGCTATACAGGGGATTTTTAGCAGTAATTTGCACCTCAAATACACCACTCTATGAAATAAAGATAGGTTAATTAAATTATTTTATACACTAAGTGTGAGTGTAGGGAGGGGTGTGGGAGGAGAGAGAGAGGCTTTACTTCAACTAAAATTGTCTACTCAACCAAAACTAGGTTATTTCTTCAATACCTCATAACAGAAAATCAAGAAAGCCAGGTAGATCGGATAGCCGGGATAGGTGACTGCATTCTTTGTCATATTCAAACATGGAATTGACATCACAACGTAATAAAATTCGTAAACTACTACAATGGCTTAAAATCTGTTTTGTAGTGATTTTCAGCAAGGTGTTTTGAATTAAGTGATAAAATACTTACCCCTGGAAAGTCTATTTGAAAGGGACTTTTTGTTTTACTACAGGTAAAGGTTGGGCCACCAGTCTTTAGAGAATAACTTATGTCATAACTTTCAATTGTTCCTAGAACACCAAATGATGTTATTAAAGGCCAAAATTATAATTGGTAAAAAAAGTTTGTTGTTCTGATCTGACTGGGCTAATAAAGTCAGCCATATGCCATGCACTGTCCTATGAGGGAAACTGTGCCCAGACAGCAGTACTAACAGCCTATTCTGAAAAAGGTTATTTCACATGCACGCCAATGTGTACACAGGGCTTTGGTTTATTGGCCCATTCAAATGACTATATGTTGTTCCTTGCAGTGGTGCATGACAAATGTCCGGACAGTGACACCATGGCCAACTCTATTTCGAATTCCAACTGTCAAGGCTTCTTTGACGTGCATGCCAAGTTGGTTGTCAAGGTCATACGTCTTAAAAATAACAGCCTCATTCAACAGCACACAATATTTCAATCATTTTCCATGTCAATGAAAGAAAGTATCCACTAAGAAATAAAATATGCTGTACATACAAAGAGAAGCTCTTTAGAGAATGCAAATAAATATTTGTATATTTAGTCAAAATGCAAGACTGTGACAAAAAATCAGATATTTTGAATAACATGGATGTACATGTATAATCATGTATCAAAAAAGGATATATCATAAAATGAAATTTTACCAGATGTATGGGTCATGGTGAATATGATAGGCCTATCTCTCGGGAATTTCCCAACTTGATTTTGCAGACCATTCTCCTCTGGTGCATCTAGTGGCAAGGCAGGTTTGTAAGTAACAGCTGCAGATGAATCTGCGATAGCTATGTAAGAACCAACCTATGAAAAAGATAAGTTCACAATAATTTTTGTCTTCCGTTAAAAGCAAACAGTAGTTCTTTAACTGAACTATAACTTTCAGATCACTGATCACTTATAAACAACGGCAGGTGATATCTGTGAAAGAAAGGTTCAGTATAACTCTGCCGAGATATAACTCATGAAATGCAGACAGAATACAATCTAGTTTTAATTTAAAAATTTGAATACATATTTTGTTCCAGTTTAATATTTATTGGCTACACTACAGTCGATCTAACAACATAAAATATTTGTTCTCTTGCCACTGTGTTCAAAGCATTCTTTCCCTATCCAAAGTAGTGGTGTAGACATAGGGATACTTGAGAATAAGTGGTCAAAGTGAGCACAGCTTTTGAAAATTTGTGAATGAAGGTAGGGCGCTTGCTCCCAAAGTATATTTTGGATCTGATACCTGATTTTTGGTCTTAAGTCTCACTTCTTGTTTTTATGAGAGTTACAACAATAGGTTCAATGGGCTATTTTAAAGAGAGGAAAAAAACATTCAAATTAAACATCTTTACAATTTTTTGCTGGCCAAATATTTTTATGTAGCCATGTGTCTGTCTTTTAGTTGACAATTATTTCTTCAATTTTTCCCTATGTAATATAGCTTTAATATTTCTACAGTCCAGCGTTAGTATAAAAATATTGAAATACTTACATGGAAAGTTGTGGTTTCTGATGAGGCTAAGTTGTAGATAGTCACCGTGGCATTAAACGTACCATCCTTCGTGAAACTATGTGACAAAGACGCAGTACCAGGAACAGTTGTAAATAGGGTGTCAAAAGATCCATTTATGAAATTACCATCACCCATATCAATTGAATAGCTTGCATCAGTAGGCCTTACCACTCCTGTATATCCAATCGTTATGGTTGCCGGGCCTAGTAACAAAGGAAAGAATATCAGACATACAAATCAATATACAACAAATTTTGAGAATACAGGGAAATGGTTGATATTCTCTGAAAATCAACACCTTATGAACCATCTTGGCTACCAGTTGCCGCTTAGCTCATTGGTGATCAGAATGATGTCATTTTCCTACCCTATGTAGAAGGACTGTATTTTAATTTAATGAAATTTGGCAAATGAAATTCATACACTCTCTGTATAATTGTTCTACTAATCTATAATACAAATGAAATGGAGTTTAACGTCCTACTGTTCTGTTCCTAAACTGGGCTTATGAAGAGGGCCATACGCCATACAGTATGCTATGAGGGCAATTTTTCAGCAGATACAGCCTACTCTTACATTAAATTCCAACTGCCAAGAGACCTTTTACATAAACGCCAACGTGTGCACGGGACCCCAGTTTTGTCCCAGCCGAATGACTAGACAGCTGTCCTTGTCAGGCCCTCCGTCCTGACTTCACTGAATCCGGGTGAATGCGGGGATCGAACAGCGTCTTACCCACTCAGCCACTGTGAGCCCCCAATCTATAACACAGCAATGGCAGGTGCAAAGTAAAGTAAGGGCAAAGTAAGCTTACACCTCATGAAGTAAAAATGAAGTAAAAAGGTTACAATTAAACAACAGTAGGATTTTCAGGTGATAAAATCCCATTTTATTTCATTTCATTGACCATCTTACCTTTAAAGGAAGATTTCTAACCCCTTAAAGTAATTAATTATTTAGCTTCTGAAATCTGGACCATTAATTTTTTTATTTACAACTAGTTATAAACATATATGTTGTCATGTTATTCAAAAATATCTAAAATAAATTACCTGGATGTGTAAATTCTCCATTTGCGTCTGGTCCTGCAGTTACCGTGAAACCAGAGTCTACTGGATCCTGCACTTCAATATCTCGTGTCTGTGTGAGACTCTCTAAGGGAGATGTGACTGTAACGGTGATGGTCTTAGTACCAAGCGTCGTATATGTAACATCTGGCAAAGTGTCTTTGCCATTTTGACCAGATCCTGTGTTTAAATTATAGAAATGCCGGCAAGAAAATAACAAAGATGTCTATTTAGGAGATAAACACTTCCTGTTTTGCATTTAAAGGGGTGTTATTGTCCAATAAAAATGTCCTTAGATCATTAGGGTTCTAATGTAAAATCCAGGACATGTCTATTGGACAATAACACCCCTCTAAATGTTTTTAATTGAAAGTATGATACATCAAATTATATACTGAAACTAGTTAGTAAATTCCCAATAACGTGGATATAAACTGCAAGTTTGGCAGACAAATGTTCTTCTTTTTAGACTAAAGACAGTAGTGAATGAAGGATATTTGGTTAGCAAGGGAGGTAGGTTTGGCATCTTGAGTTTTGGATTCAAATATGCTTCTATTTCAGTACTAGCAAAAATGTCAAGGAGAAGATCTCATAATTTATAACTTAAATAAAGTAAGGTTATGTGCCAAATCTCAATTCAGTTAAATATGACAGTGACACTAACCTGTACGTGGTCTATTAATGACATCAGGGATACCTCCGCCATAGTTAACAGTGATAAGACAGTCGTTACCAGTAGGTGCTCTGTACAAGATAACATCCAGGGCAATTGGCTTATTTATAGCGGCATGAGGTGGATTTGTGGCTATCTGAAGTTGCTGTAAGACTTCAACAATGGTTATATTCCTGGCGAATTCTTTAGCACTTACATTATTAGAAATATCAGCTTTAACAGAAAATGGACCTGTATCTCTGAATTCATGGTCATAGTTATAATCCATCTGCAGGTCCAACCTTTCTGTTTGGCCGTCACCAAAATCAAAGAAGACCAGGGCTTCGTTTGGTGCAGAACCTGTGACAGAAAAATTAAAATGCGGGTAAGCAGGAGGTGTAAACCTGTAATACTCTTCATTGTGCATTTCCACTTGATTTACACTTTGGATGGCCAATATTTCATGAACAAACTCCTTTGATGAAGCAGCATTCCATGCTGTAATTTTGACAGTATAAAGTCTACCATCGTTAAAACTGTAGGTCTCTGTATGTAGACGAGGATTTCTTGTGGCCCAGTCACCAGGATTTGTACCATTGACAAAGTTACCATTATCCCAGTTAAAAACATAATTAACATTTGACCCTTCTGTCATGTCCAGTGTGAAGGTTATTAGTTCTGCTGTAGGAACAGTAGTTTTAGACACTGTGCTGACAACATCTTTCATGGCTGCCTCGACAGTAAATGAAATATTCTCTGATTCGGTATTGAACTGGTTTTGGACAGAAAGCTGAAGATCATAAAATCCTACAGGCAAGCCTGATATCTCGGTAGTTTCCCAGCTTTTAGCAGTAAGTTCTGTAAACCCATTTGTAGTGGCATCTTTGATGTAGTTGACCCCGTTAAAGAACAGACTAACTACTGGAGATGAACCGTGTTGAATGGTCCACTTGATCTTAAAAGCAGTATTTTTATCAGCCCCTATGGTAATTAGGTTGAGATCTGTAATAGGGTATTCAACGTTCTGTACCAGAAGTGCAGTCTCTTTATTGATGTTGTTATAACATGTGACGTTAACGTCAAAATTACCATCTGTTGTATACATATGTTGGACAACTGTTGCAGCTCCTCCAGATGGTGTATCTGTATCAATTTTGTTTACAGTAGCAGAACCATCACCATAGTCCCATATACATGTAAAGTTAGAGCCTGTTGTCATGACAAAGCTAAAATCTGTAAGGGTGTTGGCAGCAGACGCGCTTGAAGTTACACTCAGACCTGTAATTCTATACTCAACCATGACTTCTGTAAAGTTGCTTTTTCTACTCATTGGGTTGAAAGCTTCACAAGTAACATTGAAACTTCCTCCATATGTAAATGTATGCTGATAGGGTAAAGTTGTTGTATTTTCTTCGCCATCTCCAAAATTCCAAGTATATACTATGTCTGAACCTGAAAAATATACAGAACTCCCAGGCGTTAATCAGTAGGATGAGAGCTGTGGATGGTGATCTACAAACATTCTTATGACCTTAAGTAAACCTTAGACAAATTCCTGTGTAGATCCAAGGTTAGTTTCGAACACAAGAGAACAGTTAATAGACAGATTGTAGACATTAATTCAACTCTAAGTGATTTTAGCATGATGCAACTTCTAATAAGAATATAAGTCCAAAAATGGTTCTATTCGATGGACCATTTTGATTGACCAGGAGAGTGCCTAGCATTGGCATTGTAACTTTGTTTTCGTAAATAAATGTTGAATAATCAATCTGTGTACATATAACCTTGGATTAAGCTGTGAGCAATTTGATATTTTCTGAAAAAATGCAAATCATGCATCATAAGTACCAATAAATGCAACATGCTGTACAAAAAGCTTGAATATAATATCCTACTTACCTGTATGTGGTTGAAGATTAAAGCTAGTCGCTTCATTTGCTGCTGCGTATATTGGTGCTATTATATCTGTAATGTTGATACCTTCAATAACCATTACTTGTGTAGAATTGGTTTTTGAACCATACGTGTTTTGAACAGAGACGTCAATGGTATATGATTTGGCTAGTGGCAACTCGTAGTGTAGTAGCGCCATCGATGGAGAAGACATGATGGCGTTGAATAACATTCTTTTTGGGAGAGCCGCTAAACCCCCAGATGTAAATGTTGTTGGGCTTGATCCTATATGAAAATCACCACTTCCGACTGTCTTGGACACAGCTACTACACCATTTCCAGTAGTTTGCTCAAATCCTAAAATATCACCTGGAGATACTGGTATATCTGTTGATAATGAATAATAATTAAAGCCCACACTGATAGTCACACTTTCCTTCTGTTTTAACTTGTAATCAAATGTGCCTACTGGACGTACAGCCACAGGACATGATGAGGTGCAGGTTTTACTACTTGGACAAAATATGCCGGCTGAACAATCCATGGTTTGATATCCCAAACAAGATGCGAGACAGGTATTACTTTCTGGACAGTAATTGTTACCTGCGCAATCAGGCTCTAAAATCTAAAATGGAAGAAAGAAAGTATGTATTATATTGACATTTTAAAGGTAATTTCCCAGGTGGTTATTTCCAATAAAAGTATGGCAATTTTGGTATGGAAAGTAGACACCCAATCTAACTAGAAAAACATAATGGATTCCTTTTAAAAATGCCCAGGACAAAAATGAGAGGGTGTCACTAATCAGCAGTTTGACTATAAAGGGCAGTCGACTCGAGTGACGACAAAGGTTGCATGCTTAGATTGTTGAGATCTTGGCACTACTGATGTATAAGTTGACAAACTCGATGGTGAGCACACATGGAAAAATTGAGAAACTTAAACATACAACCGTTTCGAAGATAAACACCACAATACAAAAGATATTTATGACAAATGGACAGCAATTAAGGACAACAAGGGCATAACCAAACTGATCCCGCAGTGAATATTCGCTTGGCCGCTACAATCACAGATAAGCATGACATCGACGAGACTTAATGAGTTCGGCATATTAACTTTTTTACTCCGACAAATTAAATTCTCAAAAATTTTTTTTGAAGTGTAAGAAAAATAAATAAAGACGTTAGAAGTGTTTGTAGTTAAAAAATATTTCTTTGTAAATGGGTATTAAAATGAGTAAAATGCATCATTTTGCCTGAAGCAGTTGGGTGTTATGTAAACAATGCACGAGCCTTTGAGCCAATGACTGACACCATGTGAAGTCAATGCACGTGTTGTGGACAGTCATCTGTGACAGAGATAATTCATAAGTAATTCTCTGTGAAACAGATTGGGGCATAACCTGAAACACCTTGTGTTGTCCTTTTCATTTATATTTCGATCGCCAAAACAAACTAATGAAAATATATGTTCACCCATTCTAGAACACCTTATACCACCTTCCATTGGACAAATTTCACATTATTCACAACAATCCTTAATTAAAGAGGCATTAGGTAAGATTAGATTTTGAGATGGTACATGTAGTTCTCGATAAAATAGTTAAAAAATAGATAATTTCAATCAAATTGCTTTAATCTGAACCGAGATACTACCCAATGACACTTAGGCTAGTCTCAGTCGTCATCACTGACGTTGGTATGATAACAAAGAAAGTCTTGATTATCTATTTTTACGTCCAATTGATAATTTAGATAACATTTCAGGCCCCAAAAAAGTCCTGCAAGAGGGATTTAGCTCTTGCATGTTTAAGTTTACAGAGTATTCATGAATATCATTATACATACCAATACAGATATCGTGCCTGCTGTTTCACCAAAAATTTGGAGTCCCAAAACTTTTCCTTCCATTCTGAATTCGGAAGCTTTGAGGATATAAGAACCATCTCCATTGGTATTGGAATCATATGGTCCCACTGATTGGATGGCAAATCCAACTGTATCATAAACAGGATCTGAAGAGAAATAAGTAAAGTTGATTACTTCTTACAGGACAAGGAATATTAAAGGCACAATATTCTGGATAAAAGTCAAATAGCCTTTCTCTTTATAAACACCGGTATCACATAAGTTTCATCTACAGAATTGACTTACGGTAATTAAAACTTTTCAAAGGTGTATTGCATATTTTTCGGTGGTTTTGATTAAAGAGCCCCACGTGCATGCGAATAATTAAAAAAAAATCACTGAACCATCTATTATTGCTGAAATGACTTAGTTTGTGTCGAATGGACGTTAAACCCCATTTCTCTCGCCCCTAGGACATTTTTGAATATTTCTCTTGAAATATGTCATATCTACCAAATAACAAATTTATTGATATTACACTGTATTAGGGGAATATAAAAATTCTATGAAGGTAATGACATTTCATTTCTATTTGAAAACTGAATGAAGAATAAAAAATGATTTATTTACAACTACTACTAGCTCTCTTTTGAAAATGACTTTAAGTATTTACACAAGCCTTATCAAAATGATGTTCATATTCCCTACCAGGGGTTAGTGTTGAAATGATAATTTTAACACCTAGGGATTAAAGTGTTAAGAGCTACTTATAAAGCAAAATTTGTAGGCCTACACATTTTTTGGCCATAACCGTGACAGGACCTCATTTACTAAGCTCGCTGTCTTGAACTACTGACAAGGGAAACAATGCTTGAAAATTCTAGGGAACTTTCCAAACCAAGACCGGGTCGAACCTCAGGCCACTAAGTTAATTAGGTAGTGCTTTACTGTCTTAGCCACGGCAGCTCTTGATTCTAACAATTAAATTAAAAGTAATTATCTTTCAAAGACTAATTCTAACCCTAACCTCAAGGGGTTAACACAAGTATTCATTTCAAGTCAAGTGTGAATCCTCAGAGACCCATCCATTCATCCGAATGCTTTTAAGTTTTGTCTGAACTAATATGTTAACTAATAATGTTCACTCTGATATCAAAAATAAGAAAACGAGTGGGAATTTATAACTCTGTGTAATATTTTATTTATAAATAATTATTGATATTTTCCTGTATTAATAATTATTTTTATCGCATTGAATGTAGATCAAGTTAGATACCCTACACTTGTTTCAACTTCATTCAAAGATATCTGAACTTTATCTTTTATAATGAGCAGTTGCCATGCAAGATACGCCCACATTTTACAAGAGATAGACAGAAAACGAGCTAAAAAAAATAATGTTATTTTTTGTACAATCAAGGGCCATAATCCAGGAAGATATGGTCCGATATGTGCGAATATTGACAGGAACTGAGATCTTTGGGTTATGAACATACATTTCTAGTTTCTTTCAAATCGGATAAAAATAGTGACCTCCAGAGGGTCAACAACCTTCATATACCATATTTTTACACTATTTACCCTATTCATGAAATTCAAACTCAGTCAACATTACGGTCTAACGGTGATACATTCGAACATTTTTTTAAATCAGATAATAATTGTGATCTCTAGAGAGACCACAAGCTAAATAATGATTTCTCATACAATTAGGGACCATAATTCAGCAATTTACAATCCAATATGAGCAAATATTGAAAGGAAACAAGATCTTTGGGTTATAAAAATGCATTTCAAGTTTCATTAAAATCGGGTGAAAATTGTGACATCTAGAGTTTTCACAAGCTAAAAACATGATTTTTCAAACAATCAGGGGCCATAATCCATGAAGTTATGCCCTGATACATGCCAATATTGAAAGGAACTGAGATCTTGGGGAGATAGACCTACATTTCAAGTTTCTTCAAAATCGGATAAAAATTGTGGACGAATGGACGGACAAAAGGGGCAACGGCATAATACGTCAAAATAAAAAAGTGGCCGCATAAAAATAGTACAGAAAATGTAAAATTACTTTAATATTTATCCATATTTTATTTACTCTCTTTATAAATCTAACATTATCAATCATTTTAAATACTATTTTCAGTTTGAATATCTATCATATTAATTTAATATTTAGTTTAAGCAACTAGTGGCGACAATTTGATGATCTTTTATTGTGTTACTAGTTGAAGGGTGTCTTGATAAAGGGGGCAGAAGAGGGGGAGGGAGGAGAGACATGGTCATAACATCTGTTATAGAACCAATCGCCAAGAAAAAAATGACCTTGTTTATGTTGGGTAAATTTTTATTCTATCAATGCATCTCCTCCTCCCCCAACCCCCTCTCTGTCTTCTTGATCTATTACATGATAGTAACATTACCTGCTATTTTGAAAGGTGTTTGTGCGACACCATCCACAGTATCAGTTAATTCCATCTCACTACCCTGATATGTCTTCGCTTCACACAAACAGTATTCATAGGTAGCACACATAGCAGGACAATCTACATACACAGGTCCAACTTCATCTTTCACAGCTACTGTGGTTACAGCTTGACCTTCCTGTAACAAATAAAAAAAACAATATTGCCTTTATAAAAGCAACACAGGCATTCTACCAACATCCATCTATTGTAGTTAGCTATGTGAATTGAAAAGTGGTATCAGTTGTTCTAGAATGGGTAAGCATACCCAGCTTGGAACACAACACTGCTACCACCATTTGCTAAATTTCAGAAGAAATTAAGATCATCTTTGTACTGAACACATACCAGATTTACCTATGGCTTGGCAGGTCCATGGCTTGGCAGGTCCAAAGCCTAGCGTGTGAAGATCTAGCAGGCCTCCAGCCAAGGTGTTTAAAGTATTTTGGACACTGTCATAACCCTTTGATGCTGTCGTCTTAAACATCTGTCATCATCCTCTAGTCATAATATGGCTGATTGGGAGGGGCCTCATATATGCAATAGACTAGGGCCTCTCTTTATCTAAAATCAGCGTGCAGTTGTTGTTGGTTTTTTTAACAAATTTAATGTCCAATGCATTATCATATCATACTATAGACAGGTTGATTAAATGAAGTTATTTAAATCAAGGCCCAGCATAATATACAAAAAGGAGAAAATGGTTAAAACCTAAAAATAACAACTTCTATATCAGAACCCCCAAAAAGTATAGTTATAAAGTCACAACAAAATGAAGGTTTTTTTATACTTAAGATGTGTTTAATTACATAATAACGCCAACATATATTTTGACCAGAGCCTCAGTTATTAAGAAGTTGGTTCGCTAACATGGAAGTCCTGTGTTAGATCCCTGTGTCGGCCCAGAAAGGGATTTTACAGAACGGTTGCCCCTTTTCAGTGGTGCACAGCCTGGCAAGAAACAAAGTATAGTTGTTGGAATGGGTCAAAAATCCAAGGTCCTGTGTACACATTGGCATGCATGTTAAAGAACCCTTGGCAGTTGAAATTTGATATAAGAGTAGGCTAGAGCAGAACAGTAGGACAAAGACACCATTTAATTTTATTTGGATTATTTGTATGCGTTGTAAAATATGAAGACGCCTAGCTTGTTCTCTCTTTAATAGATCATAAATAATAATCAAACTTACCGGAATGGTGTCATTCAAATCAGAACCGTAGACCTTGACGCTATATACACCAGGTACATTAAAGCTATGTGTATACATTCCAGTTTCATTCTTGGGTGTTCTATCTGCCCCGTCATCATAACTAAACTGATAATAAGCCCCCAAAGCACTAACAACACTAACATCAAAGGTTACTGGGTCACCTGTCTTAACGAATCCAGCTAGAGGTGGGTTCGGTTCAACTTTAAGACCAACAACTGGCTGTGAAGATTGGTAAACGCTCACATGATCTAAGTCTCCACATTTTTCTGCAGCATTACCCGTACATGGCATGGTACATTCACTTGGTTTAAGTTGTCCGGATGGTGGTTCCTGATTTGCACAGAAACAGAAATTCCCACCTGTGACACCAGCATACGCGTAGCCAAAAAGACCACATTTAGAGGCACATAAACCTGGTGTGAGGTTATTAGGATCAAAGTCTCCTGGGTTTACATTCATTGTTCGACGTCTCTTGTTTTCTTCGTAGCATCCTTTAAATTCAGCTGAAATGATTTAAGATAAACTCATATATTGTGTGAGTTATGATTCATTTGCCAAAAGGTAGTAGTTATCTGTGAGGGTTGAGTTATTTGTTAGCCCCTTTTGCCCTTACCAATGTACTAAAGAACACAGGTACAATTGGTTGACACTTTATTTTAATTGAATACCTAAAGTATAGTTTTAATGGTAAACCAAAGATATAGGGAAGCACAAAATAACTACAGTTAAGCATAATTTTTGACACATAATTATAGTATTTTTAGTTGTGGACACAGGATATGAGGTAAAGAAGATGGGGGGGGGGGTCAACTCCTAGACATTTGTTAATAAAAATGGTAGTGTCTGTAGTGATTGGTGGCTGATATCTGGACCTGAATAATGAACATAACATTCAATCCCCTCTCCCACATCATCCTAACCAACGAGAAGATAAAATTTGCACGTTTTATAGAGAAACAAATAAATAAATAAATTATTTATACTGTTATTTGGGGTGGAGGACAGACCCTTAAGGATTTCGGAAGAAACCTAAATTCTATAACTTTTATTCATAGTACCCACACATATTGTTAGCCACTGGGTATAAATGTTTTGACACCAAATCAGTTTTCATTTCCTAATTTTGAATTAAAGCCATCTTTGTAGAAATGACAAGCAGTATAACACAGCATTTACCACTTGCCCAATTAGTGCCAGGATAATGACTTCTATTCCAAGACCAATCACAACTAATATAATCATATTGTTGCTTTGATCAGATAAAAGCACGATTCGACGTTGGAAAGTAGTGGCTGATCCAGTTCCATTTGGAACTAAGGCTGATCTAGAACCATGACCATTCTATATTCTTCTTAGAATTTGCCAAATCAAAATAATGACATTTAACAGATTATTTTATTATGAATCAGTCAGACACAAACAATAATCAGTCAGGCACCAGGCATAATAATCAGTCTGGCACAATGATGTGTAAAGAAAGTTTCATTTAAGGTGTAATGATTAAATGTTAACCAGTGCAAAACTAGGCATGATTAAGAAGAAGTGTTCTGGGTCCATGAAGAAAGCACATTAATGTTCTTGATTAAAATCTTGAATATAAGACAGCCAACAAAATGTCCCCAAAATATATGTCTTTCAAAAGATTGACCAGTATTTTCTGTATTAGAGGATTTGATTTGTCGGTTTCTTTGCAATTAACAAATCACAATCTGATTATAACTGAAATGTCTTAAGATGTAATGGATTAAACAATCTAACAATAGAACACCAAGAAATATTGCATTTGGTATAATTTTAATTTGACTTCCTTTATACCATATAGTTTCCAAATAATGATGTCGATCACAATCTGTGGTAGTGTACGTTTTTCACCAAGAAAGGTTCTGTTTGTATATATGATAAACAAATATTATTTGGAATCTATGGCGCTTTTGATTAAAAAATTTAAATATACGTGGTTTCTGAACAATTATCGTCAACTGATTGTTTGATTTACTGAAAGCTCCGCGCATACTTTGTTAAGGTGTTGATTGTCAATATACATGAATAATACAAAAGTAAAACATTGAAACAATAGATCAGGTGTTACACGATATAAACGTATATTGATTGTGTTCTGGTCGTAGAAACTTCCCGGATCTTTTCTAGAGATTAAAAAGGTTTTCCATTGATTTCTAAAATCAGCTTGGAGAAAATCATGAAGAAATATTTACACGATAAGCGAACTTGTTTAGATCCGGACATCAGGGGCTTTTAAAAAGATTGAATAGCGCTTTCTTCCATTGATTGCATGTATTCACAATTCGTGCCATTGTTTACCTCGTTTCTATGGTACCAACAGGTAAAAAACCCCGCTTACATCAATAACAAATTTACGATCGAATCTGAACAAGTAAATCCCCTTTGTTTAAAACCAGTCTATTTGTGTACCGTGTAACTTGGTCCACTGTAGTTAAGAGAAGGATTAATTGACGTTTAATAAAATTGATTACACAAGTCAGAGGCAATTATCTTAATATTATCATTCCCTCATTATGGTTTTGTGTGCTATCCAGAAGTGCTATTAAATATGAACGGCGCCGTATGAATGAAAACATTATTTTCAAATATTTGTTATAACGGTATGATTTCTATAGCAATGTATCGGGTGGTGTTATGTTATAATTAAAAGCAATGTTTTATCCTTTATCAAAAGCAGGGAATCATTTGGAATTCCATTTAATGATTTTCAGATAAAATCTACTAAATCACATACTCCGCCTACATGTACTTCCTGGTATAAGGTATTATATAAGCCGTTTTACTTCCACACCAACGTGTACAAAGACATTATTTGTTTTTCGTTCCATCTCAACGACTAGACATTGTTCCTTACTAGGCCCTCCGTTTTCACATACTGAAAAGTAAAGGGGGAACCATGCTGCAGTTCGAGGTACTTTCTCGGCCAACACAGGCGTCGAACCCGGCCCCTCTAGGTTAATAAGCCAGCGTTGGGACACTGTCGCTCCTTCGATAAGTTGTAAAAATAATACTGATGGAGAAGAATAAGACAAGGTAGACTGTATAATACGTTTTGTTATTTGGGAAGTTTCAGTAGTAGTGGTGGCATCACTAAAGAAACCAACATCAGAATCGGGAAAGCAAGAATTATTAGCTATGAAATCCACAAAAGCAACGTAAGACCAGCACGACTGTATACGCCATAATATAAATGGAATGGAATGATATGGGTTTTAACGTCCTACAGTTTTGTACCGACTGCCGATTGACTAATGAAGACACCTCACTCACTGAGCCAATGTTATTCCCGTATACGACAGAGACTAGCAAAAAGCAACACAGAGATGGAAAGTAGGACGAAAATGTTTGAACGTATAGATGTTTCAGAAGGATACTATGCAGGCGCGGATACAGAGGGGGGGGGGGGCGCACCCGGCACACGCCCCCGCTATTTTAGGAAAACAAAAATAGTTTAGGTTGGAAATCGTAATTTACAGTACTAGTATGAAATTAGTCCTTGTGGGCATTTTAGTCCACTCAAAAATCACGGGCCGGGCTTCGCACTCCCAAGTGGGTGCAGCACGCCCCCACTTTCTGAAAATCCCGGATGTGTGAGATGGACAGGTCGTGTTAGTAACGTACACATGTCAGTCTGAACTGGGTGGAGATCAGGGGCACCAGAATGGCGTGAGGGCCTGGGTACCAGCCTCAAGAAAATTTTGAAATTTGTCGATTCCGAGCACGCTGTTTAGAGCGCCTCTAGCGTTCCAACTTCTTACATAAAACGGACGATAATGAGAGTGTGAGAGCCGGTTTGCGACCGAGCAGAGAACAATTTACATATTATTTGAAAATGAACAGGTTCAAAACTTTCATCATTAGGACATGGATATACATGTATACCCCAGAATAGGGCTGGGTACCATTTGTATACCCTGATACCCGGGTTCCGGCGCTCCTGGTGGAGATGTTAGACATGTTTTTGGACCAGATGAAAGTAACATCACGAGGACTCTACCCGGTAATCTGAAAGCTGGCAGACCAAATGGGTATAGGAATGACAGCTAATGGGATGAAAGGCACCTGGAATAGACTAAGTCATGCAGATTATAAAGAATATGATTTTATTAGCAAAAACTGACCATCAAAAACGAATTTCAGCCACAAAGGGGTTCAGTTCCATTCAGTATTGACAGCGATCTGATGGATTGAAAACCAACAAGGGCGTTGTTTAGATACTTGTAGAATGTGTACCTCTGTAACACAGTTTTCAATGTGAGTTACATTTTGCAATACAATAGAAGCTATTGACATTAGACCAGTCAGAGACGTTTAAGACGTTAAACCCCATTTCATTTCACGCTATTGGCACAAAAAACTGACCTTTGTCAGTAGTTGTCGTAATTAGTAGGACAAAAGTATTTGCATAGGATCTGAAGTTAATGATTTCGCCAATGTGCAATTACATATAGAATTTATAATCATAAAAGCATCTATAGAAAAAATCCGTTGGTACTTTGTTTAATTGTTAAATCTGTGAGAAATTTGAGAAAAAATGACGCATTGTTATATTAAACAAGTGATATATATTTTATTTACAGAACTCCTTAAATTCCAGATTTTCAAGAAATCCACCCATCCCTCCCAAGCCAACCCTAAACAACCGAACACAGCCTAAATAGACTTCCTTCTATAGAAAAATACAAAGGTATTCTATTGGGGTTGTTTGTTAAATGCTAGTCTGTGCTATATTGTTACCGCATTTTATACAAATGATCGTACAAGTATTCCACTAACTTAAATATTTTATGTTTCGTGATGTTTTTAGCTAATCAATAAAATTCAATGATACTAAAAAGAAAAAATAATAATTTAACAAAGCGGTTGAAATACTCTCAGCCGAAAGCAACAAGACTGTGCTCGTGAGGGGGCGGGTCTTGGTGTGTTTTACATAATGATTTATTTTATGCTTCGACAATGCATTAATTGTTATTATAAAGTTAATATAATTATTATAACGTCCCGTTGTTCCCATAAAACCTTTGCCATTCTCGATTTTTTAAAGACGTCTACGACTCTACGCGGCACCCCTCCATAAGCTGCTCCGTAAATGACATACGTTGGCCTTCTACTTTTTTTCATTGTCATTAAACTAGTTCTTAGTGAGGCGACAAAATAAAATCCTAAATTAAAAAAATAATTTGGATATCTGGATTGAAGGTGTTTCGACAACTTTGATATACTTTATTGAATTTTTAAAAATCTGGCCCAGCTTCTGGCCTGTAACAAAGTTATCAAACAAAACTTCAACAGATACAACCAAATTTTAATGAATCACTTGTAGGGGTGGCTCCAACAATGGGATCATACGCCTAATGATGTCATCGGTTCGCAGCGGAGTACCTCGAATTCTGTTACGAAAATGTTGGACAGAAATGTGCATCCCATACCCGATTGATCCGCGCATTTCTACTTAAAATCAGTAACTTTCTGTCCCCAGTAAGCAGCCGTTTTGAAAGGGTTAAAAAATATCGTCATTCTCAATCCTATGGGCTGTCGCTGAAATTCCAAATGGGTGGCTGCTGGACGTTGCTATCCCTCAGGTTCCCTCCCATGTTACAACTTAGGAGATAAACACTTCCTGTTTCACATTTAGAGGGGTGTTATTGTCCAATAGACAGTGTCTAATTGACCAATCAAACGCAGGATTTACCCTTAAGCATGTTACAATATATAATATTGCGGGCCCCCACACATTTATGGCACAAATGGATTGTTTAACAAAACATCGTATTTAGTTTTACGGTAGTTGATCAATATTTCTAAATTACGTTGACAAACTTGAGACCAATGTTATATCCAGCTTCTTCGAATAAGAATAATAGAAGTTAACTTGTTTTTGAACTAACGTTCAGTACATAGGCGTACGGACTCGATGACAGTTAGGGGGGCAGAACCCGAAATGCCCGAAAAAATTTCGGGTTAACAGAGAGCGGCGCCGGTCTTCCTCGGAACTTACCTTGTATGCCCCCCCCCCCCCCCAGGAAAATTTTGGAATGGAATTTTCCTGCTATTTCAGCCCGTGGTCAAAGTGGTCTAATACAGCCTAATTAAGGTGTATTGACACCCCCCCCCCCCCAAAAAAAAGAAAATTTCTGAGTATTTGACGGCTCGAATTCCAATCAATCGTTTACAGCCCACGAAGAAGGGACCGTTGGGAGAAAGTTTTGAAAATTTAACTGCCGCAAAGGCGTTTTCCTGCGATTCCATCCTGTAAATACAGCAACTTCAATGTGGTCCAATATAGTCTACCTCATGGCTGACCCGAATTCCAAACAACCAATCAATCGTCGCTAGGTTTGGGGGTCCTACCCTCCCGGAGAAAATTTTGAAAATGTAACCACCGCAAATACGTTTTCGGCTATTCTAGCTCGTGTACGAAACTTCAAAAGTATCCAATTGTTGTGTAACCGAAATCCCACTCTGAAT
Source organism: Patella ulyssiponensis (assembly GCA_963678685.1). Taxonomy (NCBI): domain Eukaryota; kingdom Metazoa; phylum Mollusca; class Gastropoda; family Patellidae; genus Patella; species Patella ulyssiponensis. Next base: position 78,637,119 of record OY783226.1, on the reverse strand, counting down.
TCCAATCACAAATAATAATCAATGCCCGAAAAATGTCGCACAAAGTAGAGTGGCTCCAGACAAAAAAAATTTAATCCATATATTAGGGTTCGATGACGGTTAGGGAAGCAAAACTAGAAATGCCCGAAAAAAAATTAGGGTTTACAGACAGCGGCGCCGGTTTTCTCCGAGAGGCGAAGAAGCGGAACTGACCTTGTATGGAATCGCAAGAAAATTTTGGAATATTTGACGGCCGCAAACGCGTTTTCCTGCTATTCCAGCCCGTAAAATCAGTGTTTCATTAGATTTCGGGCACATTATTTTGCCAAATAGATGAAATATTTTTTTTTTTTTCACTTTACCCGTCTGCCCGAAAAGTCCGCTTGCCCGAAAGTTAAGGAGGGCAGCTGCCCCCCCCCCCCCTGCCCCCCTGGCTCGTACGCCTATGGTTCAGTACCAATTTTTGACATTAAAATTCTTTTGATGTTGCAGATGACAGGATGAGAACTAATGATTTCGTACGTCTTCAGTAACGTCAACATGATCACTATGTGTGTGTGTGTATCGAATGGATAAGACGTTTCACACATGCAGGTTTTAATATTTATTTAGCTAGAATTATACGGAATTCAAGATTTCTGAAATAGTGATGGTGTGATCTTGCTGGGAAAAGATATGCTTATGATATCCAATATTTCAGATAAATTGTGTATCATAATGCGTTTCAGCACCATTTGTAACAAGGGACTTGAAGACATATTCGACAAGTAGTGAAAAACGGTTGCCGACATATTCTTATCTGCCTGGAGAGCATGCGAAAAAATAATATCACTGTAGACTGGAATAACCAGACGCCGGAGATTGCCGTTCGATTGGGACTTCTGGCGTATTTCGCCGAACATATAACAGATTAGAAATTAGAGTAAAAACGGGAACCATTGAATGTAAATCAGTTTATATACATTCATATTACATTCTTGTATGCCTTGCGCCCCTTTGTGTCAATTTCTAGGTCCCAAGTATTAGCGATTTCGCTCCTTTAATGACGGTATTCCATCGATTTGTATTCAGTTGCTATTATACAAATATAGAAAAGCTAATATACATCAATGAATATACAAAGCGGAGCAGTAGGACGTTAAACCACATTTCATTTCATTTCAATTAATATTTAATGATCAGCTATAAAACTCAGCTATTAAAAGTAAAGGGACACTTAACAATTTCTTCCTGCGTAGTACAGTTTGTGTGATTTGTTGATATATTTTTATAAATTATTAAGAACAAAATAAAGGAGTTGGAAGTATATCTAAATAAAAATATTTCTTATTCAGTGTCTATGGGCACATAAAATAGTACCCGAAGACGTAAAATGAGTAAAAGGCTCAACTTCTGCACGAATTAATTTGTCGTTTACTATTGGTAGCCAGAATTACGAACCAGAGAGTGAGATTTTAATTTTATCAGTGGTACAAGACGGATGGGGGTCTAGTCGTTCGGATGGGATGCTAAACGCATTCCTCTCTTTGCTATTGGTAGTACATTAACGACAGAGACAAGTAAAATCTTAATCCCTATTTAGTTGTCTTATGTTCTTAACTTTAAAATAATTCAGCAGGAAGGATTTATTTAGGCTTACAATAAATTGTAAATGAACCAAATCAATCTGAATAGCCGATAGCGCCAATTGTTTAACTCCGGCCGGTTAGAATAAATTAAATACGTTTGGTGCAAAAACTATTCAAATTGATCAGTTCTAACAAGGCTATTTAAAGTTGGCATCAATTTCTAAGATTTCGCCTCTCAATTTCTGTTTCTCAGAGAAATAAAATAATAATAATTTTGTTGTACACTCCTGCTTCTCGAACATAAGTCTAAACAAACATTAGAAATTTTACATATTGATTTTACTATATACTGTGTACGAGCTGTTAATCGTGTCTGTAAATTGTCAATGCATGGTGGTTCTATGGAGTAAAACTGTATAGTTTTCTTGCTATGTCCATTAACCCAAATTATCTTCCAAATTATATAAGATGGACTAGTCTTACCTGATTTTACAACGGTTAAAATGGCTACCTGTAAAGAGAACAGAAAAGAAATATAGATTTTATGTTTTATTCAGATTGAACTCAGAGAGCCATGATATATAATTAATAATGCATTCAGTAAATGTATAAGCCAGGAATTTTTGTTTTCAAAAAAATAAGATACGATTAAATAATAAAATGTCAACAGTGATTTCTTTATTTCTATTTTGTTTGGACTATAAATTCTATGTATAATATTTCTTCTCAGGTTCAATCTCCATAATAAAATGATAATTAAACTTTATTTTGCAATTCTACAAGCTTTGATTGGCTAAAAGCTATTACATGTACCTTTTTGTGTTCAAATCTCCATAATAAAAAGATAATTAAACTTTTTTTTGCAATTCTACATGGTTTGATTGGCTAACAGCTATTAATATTGGCATTTCTTTTCGTTTGATAGTAATTAATATTGGCATTTCTTTTCTTTGGATAAGTCTGTGTCTACTGGCATTTGAAGAGCATACCAGAACTAAAAATAACCGTGTTAACTACATCCCATTGAAGTAATTATCATTACGCTTTCAAAGTTTAATCTATTTTTCATGTAATATGTATTCTTATTCGCGAATTTAGATTGTATTATCTTGGTCTACATATATTTTTATACTTATATACATGTACAGATTGAAATCATATAGTGTTCATAATTCAAGGAGATCATGTTGCTTTCAAATTCTTAACGAATGATTCTGCAAATTAGTTGAAAAGGCATCTCATGTTTCACAATGATTATTGCATATTTCTATATACAACTGGTACAATCAGAGAAAACGCACCTCATATGTTTCCCCAAGACTATTGCATATTTCAATAAACAACCGATAAGATTAGAGAAAACATTGTGAAAGTCACCGCGGCTTAGAAACTTATTTTTAAACCAAAGAAGTTAAAGATATAAGATAAATATACTTTTATAAACTAGGATAATAAATACTTACTAATAGTAGAAATACCGGTTGAAATATATTAAAATCCATCAGTGCATTATCTAGGTTGTATCTTCCACAGTCTCGGCACTGACTTCTGTTTCACTGAAATTACCAATTCCATGGGGGTCTGGTGCTGTTTACAAAGTTACCGCTGATTGGATGAGTCCCGTGTCCCATGGCAATGTAAAGTTGACGCATGACGATCTAAACTATTGTTTAAGACCGCGCTTTACCTTTTGTTTAACATATTGATATAATTTCTCACCGATATTCTTCATCGGACCATAACATTAATGTCCAACGATTTTATCGAACACAAAGAGCGTTTTATTATTTATAAAATATTACTTAACATAAAAGTGAAGAACTTTTCATTGATTTAGACCTCTACAAATATTTGTGTCTTTAAACTGTATTTAAAGGCGAGATGGGATCAATCATTCCTTCGTTTTATTTAGAATTATTAAGGTCTTTTATAAACAGGAATAATATCATATTTCAATACTCATTTCTTATTGAAGGGAATCACCTAGGTAATATTGGCCTGGTTTTACTTTCTGAATACAGATTTCCGCCGCTTTCTTGTTATGTTTCAGAACTGAATAGGCTTTATCAATACTTTTGTCATAAAAGACCCTAGACCGATAAAAGCATTAAAGAAACATTATATATAATAGGACTATAAAGAATCGATCTCTAAAAAAATAATTAATATTATTTAACACGAATTGTTCTCAATCAATGATTTCTACATTACTTTGGATTTTAATCACATGTGTATTTATTGTTCACGGAAACTTCTTTAGGTATGTTTTTATGTTCTAATAATATATGTACTGAAATATCATTAGGTATATTACATTAATTATTACAGAGCAGATCTTTTCACAACAAAGATGGCTATAGGCCCCTTGATTTCTTTGAACTTACAAAGTGGAATACATAGGCCTGTGTGAAATCATCAATACATCGAATTTGGTGTTGCTATTCAATAGTTAAACTTGTCCAAATTCATTTATACAACGTGACTTTTTTTAAGAGTGTAAGACTCCCCTTATCGAATTTTTTTTTTAATAATTGGGGGAATAAAAAGAGAATAAAAATTTTTTTTTTTAAAAAAAGATTAAAATTTCGAATCTCTACACGGCTACACTTTGCCTATAATTCATTATTTAGGTCGTTTTGTGGCGTTTCTTTTTTTTATCAATTAAGTTTTTTCCCCTTAATTAATAAATAACAACCTTTGGAAGTAATTTAACGCCCCCCCCCCCAAAAAAAAAAAACCCCAAACAAAAACAAACTGTTAACGGTCGACAGATGTCTGTTTTGTGTCCTGTCCGTAGTTTTGTCGTAATTGTTTATGTGTGGTGCGGCCCCTTTGAACTTACTGCTGTAATATACTCTGTACAAAATCAAAATACTAGAAACACACGATCGAATGTTGGATATGATTCTGATAAAAAAAATTTATAAATTTATTCCGCCGCATTTGCTGCTTAGACGACATGGCAAAAAATGAGAACAATATTGCTATGTCTTAAAAACCTCTTTTATCTTTTTGTGTCTTATTGTTAAACGAATGTTTGATTAGGTCTCAAGGAAATCCTGTTAATATAAAATATATTGAATAGAATTTTGTAGGCACGTCTCATATTTCCATATCCATTTTCAGAGGTGGTGATAGACTGATAAAATAAAAACTCACAACCATTGTATTATTAATAAATTGTTTATTGTATCGTTGTAATCCTAATGCAAAAATATTGATTGCTTAAAACAATTAACAACACATTGATTTTTACAAAGACACAAAATAAGTACGACAGTGTGATTGCCCCGAGTATTAAACTTGAAATTTTTTGTTGTTTAAGTAGATCTACTTAATAAAACTACATAAAAATATTTTCTAAGGGGAATTTACAAAAAAAGCAACAATTGTATTTGATTTAAATAGGAATTAGTTCTGGGTTGAATTCATCTGGAGTGTTATTGTCATTAGTGATAACAGAGAGAGAGAGAGAGAGAGAGAGAGAGAGAGAGAGAGAGAGAGAGAGAGAGGTTTAACGTCCATTCGACACAAACTGGGACATTTCAGGACTACATATCGTTTTTTTTTCAAAGGGTTCTTTATCAGTGGGAGGAAACCGGGGGACCCGGAGAAAACCCACGAGGTTAGACAGGCGACCCTTCTCCTTGTCACGTACAACCGGGGATCCGAAACCACGCCAGTTGACTCAATGACAGGCTTTATGGTAATAACACAAACTCTGTATAATTGAATTTTACCCCGATCTGCCGACCTAAAATATACCTAAATCACAGCTCTTATTTATTTATCTTTCTAACACAACTCTTTACATTTCAGTAATGAAATTGAACGCAAGACGAAAACTATACATCCATAACTCCAACTGCCTTAATTTAGCGAGAATTTTAGTATATAATATTTGTTAGCTTTGAAGTTTATTTATGATTTTTTAAAGCCGAAATTGCATTAAAATAAAATTTATACCTTTAAGAAATATCGCAATATGGTTGTTTATTACAAAACAGGGTATAATCATAATGCTGAATCGCAATAATATCTTAATTAGCAGTTATATTTGCGTTTAATTATACTGCCACCGTGTACTTATAACAAACGGTTTAATTGGCATATATTCTGTGGATATTTAAATACAAGCCATTAATCATTGTACTTGCGTGCCAAACTGTTTTGTCAAGGTGCGAAAAGATAAATATTTCGCGCTGTAATTAGCTCTACTTATTTTTTTATCTGTTGCCAGCGGCTAAAAGGGGTTGTTATGATTACCTGGTCTTACCTTAGTTTAATATCGGTCTATCAAGATTAGAAATAATAGATGACAGTGTTTGTTGTCAAACTAATCCGCTTTATATATGACCGAGGAGAGAGAAAATATCAGATTGACGCAGTAAATGTGAAGTTGTTATTCTTATAACGTTTCATCTAATCATCGATTTGTTCTGTTGTTCCACTGACGATTTCCTTTATTCCAAGTTAACCTGGCGTCACACAATAAAACCCGATTGCCTGCTATAACAGACTTTGTCATTGCAATCAATACTAGGGTATTGTCTTGACAATTGACTTCGGGGGGAATCTATAGTCAGGCATATTGCAATGAAGCAGTTACCTGTGTAGTTATGGTTTAACTAATAGGAAATGTATAAATAGTCGATAATGTATATGTTGTCAGAATTCTCAGACAAGGTGAAAAATCCAAACGCGCTGTTTTAAAGGAGCTGAAGCCCTGAAGTATTGAATTGGCTTGATTCGATGTACTATTTGGATTGGTGATGTGACAAGATCCACACGATTCGAAATATTAAACGAAAATAGTTTTGTTTTGGCTTGAACAGTCGACTGGTGAACATAAACTCCGTTGTTATGAGGGGGGGGGGGATCTGACTCAAAAGTCAATGCTATGTCGTTAGTGCTATTACATGTCCAATGTTGCAAATGTTTAATGTTAGGTGTAAATTTGACAAAGTCACGAGTAAAAAATCCTGTAATACTGGCAAATACATCGTGATATCTTGCGTTAGGAAAAAATAATTTTCCATCATGGAATCGGCCATTTTTCATTCTTCTCCTTTTATTTGTTGAGCTATCATGTGATTAAAATGTACGGGCCGTACGTGTGAACTAATTTGCATACTGGCTGATTTCATTACTTGTTCTGTGTTGCGATGTAAAAGTGAAATGTTGAAGGTTACAATACATAGTGCGCGTGTCATATGAGAAGATGTAAGAGTTGAAAGTTTAAAGTTCTGGGTAGATGGAGTTAAGCGTGTTGTGAAATGTCTAATGTGAAATGTTTAATGACAAAAAGTAGATGTCAATTTACACGATGTATTTGTCAGTATTACAGGATTTTTTACTCGTGACTTAGTTCAATTTACACCTAACATTAAACATTTGCAACATTGGACATGTAATAGCACTAACAACATAGCATTGACTTTTGAGTCAAATCCCCCCTCATACGCTATGTCTCAATATTCCATTTAAACCGTATAACTAACCAGCGGTTAATGCCGCCTTGCCCGAGTGGAGATCTGAACCGGAAGCGGTATTGTTACACCACCAGACCTATGTCACACCACAGCTTGCCGAATGTCCACGGCTCGAGCACAGCTTACATTGCGCGCTATACATGTGAATGCAATCTGTTTCACAGAGATATTGCATATGACTTCTTCTTAAAACTCTGTGATATGATAAAGTTCATATGTGCATTCTACGTTTGACGTCATGTCACCTGGCGTCGATCATTGTCTCGATAGCGCGTTCAATGCTTACATAACGTGAACTGGTCCGGACAGAATGGTGCCTGTCGTTCATTTTATTTACCCATTAAAACTCTATGGGAATTTTTTTTTTGTCCCGATGTACTTCAAACACATTATTTATTTTCTAATACTTCCAAAAAATGTTCAAGAATTTAATTTGTAGAAGGAAAAAAGTTAATATTGTGAGTTAATTAACCTGCACTGATGGCAACCCTGCAAGTGATATTAGCTGCCTAGCGAATATACACTGCTGGTCAATGTGCTGTGACTGATGTATTAAGCTACCCAACATCACCTTCATCGAAATAACGCCGAAAAAGTAAACGCAAGAAGTATTAGAGACTTTTGGCAAGAGGCATTTTCGCTATCCGTATGACGTATCCGTATCGTATACGTGACACGTTGCGTCAGAGTAGTTTTAGAGTTTTGGCAGATTCTTGCTTCGCGTACGTATGCGTCACTGAGCTAAGCTTAGTTCTGTACAGCATGGTGGCAGTTATCTACCAAGATCACCATCAGTACTAGTCAAGTGCCTTGCCTACAATTTCTCAGACTGCGTGAAGTCACTCGACAGTCGCTGAGCTATTAAAAAAAATAATGTCGCATCTTATTAAAAAAAAAAATCTTTGACTTTGACTCGACAGCAACTTCTGGTTTCACTAATTTATCATTTACACCCCTTTACCATAGAATCACATCATTTACAGATTTGCAAGGTCCCACATCTACCTAAATCTAGCGCGTAGATCAACTAGCGTGCAGACAAGACAGACAGGAAAAGTATGAAAATTCCGAGAAAAACCCATCAAAAATAATCATTAAATTCCAGTCTTTATTATGATTAAATTCACATCAAATATACACCTCCGTGTTCTAAGATGCACATAGATTGATTAAAAACGCTATGATACAACATTTCAGTGTCCAAAAAGACGACAATGTTATACGGGCCTTCTCAGTATGAAACCTGTTCGATACGGGCTGTCGTATCCGTGTGTCGTATTACGTATGAGAAATACACACACACATTGATGATGTCACACACAAAATCCATACGGATACGCGATACGCACTTGGAATTTACGCTTGCCAAAAGTCCCTATTGACGATGGTTGGCCATACTCGATTTTAATCCAGTAACATGTTTGCCTCTGGACCTAAATGGGCAGAAATATTGTCTCAGGGCTTATCGTTATATAAAATCATCGGGTAGTCCCCCAGACCCCATATCAGACCTGCCCCCCCCCCCCGGGCTTACAGCTGCCTAAAATCCTGGTCACGGCGCTTGAATTCTACCAGTTTACAACCGTGAAGCGTTCAAGACATGGTTATTCACTTAAATATGTCCTGCTCATCATGCTGATTTCTCCAATAAACCCGTAAAACAATGTCGACCTGATTAAATCTCGCGAATTCTCAGTATCCACGTTATCATAAAACTTTGAAATCATAGATAGTTTGTCAGTAAATCATGTACCCAGATTCGGGTGTTATTTACCGTCCCTTTGTGAGAACCCGTTTTCCACCACAATATCGGACCGCGTGTAGTTGAAAACCATGTATGAGGTTTACCACAAACTGGAAGTGGCCCTACATTGAACCATGACCAACCTCCTAAGACTTTTCATCAGGTTCCCTTTTTATACGAAACTTTTAGTCAATTTCAATGTTAATAGATTGCCACGAACCAAGAAGTCGTTATAAAATGAGTTCGGTCTGGTATGGCAATTTGACATTAGTGCACAAAATGTGTAAAAATTCGTCTCATACTATGCATAATTTTGAACAGAATATAAAACCATACGTAAAGCGACTGAGAACTAACTAGAATGAAAATGAAGTAACTACTCAATTGAAGTAATAATAATACAGTTTATTTTCTATTATTACATCTGTTTATCGTAAATTTGCAGTTACCATAATTCCCTCTATGGCACACACAACAAATATTATTAAGACCATAAAACCAACGAGGGTTCATCTCTGTCCATTTCAAGGTCAACCAGACTCCTCCCGACGGGTAAAAAGCCAAATTGCACTAAAACTCTTTACCCAGGATTCTCATCAAGAAACTGCCACCAGATTATTCTGTTTTAGCAGTCTCTATCATACAATCTGGTAACCATAGAAACTTCTGAGCGTACTCTATATTGATCTATATGTATCTTTAAACATACCTGAAGAGGCACCATAAAGGAATAACAATTACCACAAAGAAACTTAACACAATGTTTCAAGCTATCGTATCTAATATATTATTTCAATGGTATTTTTTTCAATTCTGTTCTGCTGCCACTTCCTTTTCTTTTCCATTTTTCTAGAGGGTGACGCTTTCATCTTCAGCATATTCTCTATATCTGACTTTAGATCTAAAGGATTGGTGTCTGGGTCATAACGTTTCATTGCCTTGCCTTGTCTATTGACAAGGAATGTTTCATAGTTCCAGTTGACGTCACCAACACGTAATGGAGCATAGTGCAGATCAGATTGGAAGGTATTGGATGTCTGTGGACAGTATTTCTAAAAAAATATACAAATGGTTAGTAGATTTAAAAGTTACATTCCCGGGTACAAACTAGGTGATTTGATGATATACTAGGACTAAAAACATATTCAAACTAATTAATTTATCATAAGTTTGCTTCGAATCCTTCTCAAACCATTCTAATTGCCAGGTATACCCTGCTATAAAAATCGAACAAAAGAGGCCATGTTTGCGTCAGAGGATTGCCCATCTCCGTACCAATAGCAACGGCGGCGACGACAGGAGAGAATTAATTGCATATCAAAGACGATGTTGTCTGTAATCGCCGACTCTTTATTACAAATGTCGAATCCTAATTAAATTCTCGGATTATCCGTTGCACGCGTCTTTTTCCGTGATTTTTTATCCCAGAAAGTGCTGTACGTCTAACTGTTCATAAAGTTTATCAACATGTACTCAAAGCGCTCAAGTTCGCGTGTAGCCGTCGACGTCACGCGTGCGGATAGTCTTAATCGTCGGACTGACTATTAACGAACCCTTACATTTCTGTCCTGTATACCGTCCATGGGTGTTTTTCAGGGAATCCAGTATTTTTCTAGTAAGGATAGGAAAACTTTATGTGGTGTATAAGGAGGAGCCGAAAGTTAAGGTTTCCATGTCTCTTCGCTATGGAGTCGGCTTACTTCATTTGAATAAACCCGAATACGCACTACCCAGAGCACATAAATACCAAATTTCATTAAAGCCTAAAATGTCTAAAGTTGCTCCCAAATGAACTGGACAGCTTCATTTGACGGTCAACTTCGTTTGAATAGAACTAAAGAAGCACCACCCACTCACTGTAAATCCCGTCTGAGTGTAAGCGTCGTCCAAAATTAGAAATGACACCCAACGTTTTGAAAAGAATACGGATATTACCCAATTCAATACACACATTTGATTTTATTTAAAATCAGTTGTGTTGAATTTTTATTCAGAAGGTCACAGATATATATTTAATATTGGTGTTTTAGACTATGCAAGTAAAATTATCTACCTTAAGATAAGTATATAATGGTTCTTCGTTGGCACCATTAACTTCTATCTTTGTAAACATCTGAAAATTTGGAACAAAACCTCCCCCTGGTCGTACATATTTTATTCCATTTAAGATCTCAGTGCCGTTATTTCCTGGTTCTAACTGGATATAAAAACAAAAATAAGCTCAGTAATAACAGTATTTTTGGATGTCACGGGAATAGATGAAAACTAAAGTGTTGATTTGTGTGCATTTGATTAGTGACAAGATCATAAGCCTTGGCTTCATGAAGTAAACTCTCCACCCCACAAACTAAATCACAAAATAATCAGATATGATGCAATTGGAGCTTTAGGATTTTAGCTAACTTATAGAGGTTTCGAAAGAAACAAAAATTTCTAATGCTTTATTTCTAGTGATTCGGGTCTATGTGTTCAAATATTCTACATTAAGCAAATCACTTGAACTTCTTAGGCTATTTTGGTGGTGCTTCCAAGAATTGGATAAATAATAACAGTATGGTAGAATTCTGCCATTAGGCATATTCGAATGATAATTTGGATTAGTTATGAAAACGTACTTACCAAATCAAACTGGTTGCAAGGAAATCCCAAAACACTGAACCCCTGGGCCCCGTACATGGTCTGTAGTGCATTCAGACCAAAGTAATGGGGGTTCAAACCTCAGTAGGTAGCCACGTTGACTACCAAGACCACCCTACCACTGTAGTCGGACAGGCTGATATTCTTGGTATTCATAATATCTGGTAGCGTATATGAGTATATATTCTCACTCGACGTGGTAGGCTGGTTACAATTAAATGAAGCACCTCTGCCTCCCTGTAGGCCAACAACGGCCAACAGGAGAGCGGACACGACCGTATTCATCTTAACCGCAGTTGTGTTACTGTAGAAGAGAGAACCCCTGCCTTCTTTTATATGTTGCCTTCAAGTATCACGAGTATGTATAAAGATGTTGTTTATATTTACGAGTCTCGTGGTTTGGGTTTATTTAGTCCAATGTTTGTTACTGGTGTAATTAATCTGTGATAAACGTATCGATTTGTTTACTTATTGATATTATAAATCCCTTATCACATGATACTCAATTATGCCATGTCATCCACTTTTCAAAGTGGCCAAGGAGACATTTTTAAAAAAGTATAACCCAATTAACAGCACCCCAATTTGCTGAATAAATTACACAAAAATGTGATGGCCCTGTTAGCGCAAAATGAAAACTGAACTTTCCCCGTGTGATATCAATGGTAAATCGATGTGGAAACACTAACTCTGCCAGTTTAGAGCAATGCTGTGTGGAGATGCAAATAAGACTTCTCCCAAGGCCGTGTGAAGATGTAAAAATTAACTCTCTCGGTTGAGGGCAATGGCCTTGGGAGATGCACATTAACCCTATCAATGCCTTGTGGGGATGCAAACAGTAATTCTCCCCGTTGCGAGCAATGCCATGGGGAGATGCAAATATTAACGATCCCGGTTGTGAATAATGCTGGGTGGAGATGCAAAATAAGCCTGTCTCAGTTGATGCCTGAAGGATAACTTATTTGAGGCCGAAATGACATATTATTTAGGGGTTTTATGCCAATCACCACTACATAAAAATTTGTGACTTTCAAGAAGACATTTAATATGTTGAACAGACCAACACGTTGCAGAATACTAAAGCATTATGACATCAAGAAACTATACGATATAACAATAAACAGCTTTCTCATCCATACTCGTCATCCAACCTCGTGGGTTTTCTCCGGGTCCTCCGGTTTCCTCTCACTGCTAAAGGCCCCTATACACGCAAGCGAATTATTGAAATAAAATTAAACCATGTTAGTCCCGAAATGACCTAGTTTGTGTCGAGTGGACGTTAAACCCCATTTCTCCCTCTTGACACAGACAACAGCTCTACACAATATTGGCAATATTCCAAATGTCAATGCCAAATTGGATGCTCCGATCAACATCGATTATAGAAGCTGTTGTTCACATTATAGGCAGTATCCACGACAAAAATGCATGGAGGAACTGACCAGGATTTCGCAGTCAGGATTGAAAATGTTATTGTTCACTATATTACAACCAGAATTTAGAAACAACACAACATTTATCGGGGAAATAAACAAGAATGTAATTCTGTATCAATCCATTGTTTGGTAAAAGCAAATTACAGATATTCATCAATATTTCTTGTTTCAGAATAAGTGGCCGGACCGCATCGCAAACCAGAAACTGCGGGGAAGAACTAACCAGAAATCCTTGGTAATCTGGCTAAGTGGGTAAGACACTGGCTCGCTGGTCTGGAGGTCGAGTGTTTGATCTCTGCATTGGCCGAGAAAGATCATCCAGATTTTCCTGCATGGTTTTCCCCTGTCAGTGATGCAGGACGGAGGGCCTGACGAGGAGAGCTGTTGAGTCGATTAGATGGGACTGGAAACCGAGGCCACGTGTACACATTGGCGTGCACGTAAAAGATCCCTTGGCAGTTGGAATTTCATATAAGAATAGGCTGTTGTGCCGCTGCCTGGGCAAAATATCCCTCATAGCACACTGAATGGCTATGTCCGTCTTCAGTAGCGCAGTTTAGGGCAGAACAATAGGACGTTAAACTCCATTTCATTTCATTTCTTTGTAGACGCCAATGTGTACACGAGACCTCGGTATGTTGTCCCATGCGAATGAGCAGACACTCTTCCTTTCCATATCTTCCTTCCAGCACCACCGTCAAATAAAAACCACATTTGGAAATCCCGCGGACTTGTAGCGGCCCACATTAGGGTCTAACTCCAGATGTGGTAAGTGAGCCAGCACCTTACTAACCGTCGTCTTCATTAGACCAGTGGTTGCAGAATAACAGGACGTTAAACCTTGTTGCATTTCCTTTCATTTCTTTACTAAACGAGCCACCGTGGAACAAGAGAAAGCTAAACCGTAATGCTACGGCCCAGAGGAGAAGGCTAGATCAAGTCATCTATGAAGGTTATACGTTCCACTGAGAACGGAAATGGGTAAAGACGGAGAACAATATAAAAATCAATCAGTCATTTCATCCATTTGTCGCTGAGTAGTTGGACCCGGTGTTTATTTTTCTGTTCATCAATCTCCAAGGTTTAAACCGTTCGCTCCACCGTTCTCTGTAAAAAAAAAAACGCGTTTTCGCCTAAACCGTGGAACAATTTAGGCTTTTATTGAAATCGTTTGTATGTGAAACATTAATACATGACATTAGGAATCGATTGTTGCCGAAACGTCATGCATTCAAATATGTCTACTCCCTTTAAAACTTTACAACTGCATTTAAATTATAAAAATAAAAAGTTTGATGATAATTATGGTTTCTGGAGTGTTCAAGGTAGGTGCAGAATTATTGTTCCTTAAACCCCAAAGTTAATAAGTTGAAATGTCATGTTAAGGTAAAATGTCAACATACATTGATGTCTTTATGTCTGATTTTTAATACATTTTTCCTCCAATGTGTTTCATTAATAATATTAATTAGATTAATTGGCATGCGAAGAACTTTGCCCATTCTCTTCCAGGTGTTTTGTTTACGTCGAGAAACTTCCATGTCAGGTGACTTTATTTAAGAAGGTTGTAATTATAAATATCTAGAATGTTACCAGATATGAGAGACAAATAATACAATAGATACAACTACAAGGTTGAAATTTTATAATACTTAGGTCAAATTCCAAGATACTGCGTTGACACTTCAAGTTATTAAGCTCAATTTTCAAGATAGTAAGTTGAAATATTAATGTCTCAACATTTGCATTGCATACAATCTAACTTGAACAGGCACGCTATCAACCCAACTAATTTTTACCTGTTTGGAGGCATACTCGCTCTTATGCTCCTGAAGGGGTATGATGAGTGCACCTGTGTCCAACCAGTATTATAGTCTCCATTCGTCATTCGTATTCTCATATCATGAACACACAGGGGGGCTTTTTGTGTTTTAAGACTGTAAATCTCCTAACCGTACTACCACCTGTACATTCGGCTAATCCAGTAGTTGCATATAGATTGGGCTAGTTGTTAATTTCGTCGATCATAACGTAGAAAGGGGTGGGACTAATGACTGATTACAATGCCATTTTTTTTAAATGTTTGCTCTCCACGAATGAATTGCCAATACTCATCTGTATTCGCTTATCGCTAAGGAAACTCCCAATCAACCTCTGGCCCCGAGTTCACAAAGCATTCAATATTGTTTGCCTAATTTTAAAACTAAGATATAGTTCTTTATAAATATTTTGTTGTTTTTATGTATCAAATTCATCAATCAGAAACTATGCGCAAATTGTGTTTCTGGATCAATGATATATTTATTTCTCATTAACAGTGACTGAAAGTTTAGTAAATTCTTAACTTAAGCCTGACAATGCTTTGTGAAGTCGGTCCCTGGCCATTATTCGATTCGATCTAAGTGGAAGAGCAAACCATCAAACCATACTAAATAAAAGGTCCAGATCAGGTCAGCAAAGACGGTACATAAACGGTTCCCATGTAGCGGTGCCTGTGCATGGCGTGCAGAAGGTTGAGTAAGTTGCACATCGTTGGATGCCTTTTCCTACACCCGCTTTGAATCGTAGTGTATTATTTACCATCGTTTCTCGGGTTTTGTGCCGTGTGGATCTCATCGGTCCGTATGACTCCCTTTTGTTCTCTCTTTTCCCTACTTTCGGTAGTGGGACGATGTTATAGTTGAGCCGTGTTTTTGTGCATATCTGGTTATCCATGGATGTATTGAAGAAGTTTAGACGTAACACTTTGGAATATTCTGGGAGATGTTTTGACATGAAGTACTCTACTTTGTCCTGACTATCCTCATCAAGAAAAAAATTACCTTAATCAGCCCTTCCCCTGGGAAGAGTATAAGCTGATTGGTTGGGCTTCTTCATTAGACTCAATTACTAGCGAAGAGTGCTGCAAGTAAAATATTTCTTTGTATACACGCTGGAGATTTATTCTTATCTCTGCTAGCAATCAAATCAAAACACAGATCCTATTTCGTTTCGTTTTTTATAATTCAAAATTTAGTCTTCACTGCACTAGAGTTGTTATATTATCGGGGTTCTGGTTGAATTGAGGGATTAGCCAATGAAACGGTGGGTTGTCGCGACGAAACGTCAACGCTGATTGATTAATCAATGGTAAACGTCATTGGGTCAAAAGCCGCCCGTCCGACCTCTGGCACGACCTTCCAGTACAACCGGTCAGATCTTAATGTAGTGTAAGATATCGAAAGTATAAAAGATAGGCTGGCACTGCCAGACAGGATACGCCCACATTTTCGAGAGATGGATAGAGAACAAGCAATACCGAAAGTGATTTTTCCTACATCATTAAGTCCTGTATTTCAGACTGTATTGGGAGCAGCCATTTTGTTGGTCAGTTCCAGTCTGATATTCCTGAAATTCGAAGCTGACAATGATTATGGTGTGACGGTACACAACCTAGAAATGTGTACAAACGGCGGCCATTTTGCCTGGCAATTGTGGTCCGATTTTCTCGAAATTCGAACTCAACCTTCCGTAGGGTGTAACGGTGATAGAGTCAAACGTTTTTTTTTAAATCGGATAATAACTCTGACCTCCAGAGGGACCATAGGCGATTTTTCGGACAATCAGGGGCCATAATTCAGGAAATTACGATCCGATATGCGCAAATAACGAAAGGAACCAAGATCTTTGGGTTATAACCATGCATTTCAAGTTTCATCAAAATCGAATTAAAATTGTGACCTATACAGGGTCCACAACCATGATATACCAATTTTTAACAGTATTCGCGTACAAACGGAGGCCATTTTGTATGGCAATTTTGGTCCAATTTTCCCGAAATTCGAACTCAACCTTCCTTACGGTGTAACGGTAATATAATCAAACGTTTTTTTAAATCGGATAACAATTGTGACCTCCAGAGGGACCACAAGCTAAAAAAGGCGATTTTGTGTATAATCAGGGGCCATAATTCAGGAAGTTACGATCCGATATGCGCAAATATCGAAAGGAACCAAGATCTTTGGGTTATAACAATGAATTTCAAGTTTCATCAAAATCAAATTAAAATTGTGACCTCTACACTGTTTTCCGTCCACAATATATTCTTAACATTTAGAATTATATAATAGTTTTAGAAGGTTGCTATTTGATTATTCTGACGAAAACGCACAAGGATAAATAAATTTTATTAACACTACTATGGCTCCAGCTATTATTCCAATTTTCTGTTCGACATATTTAAAGGGAGAATCCGGTATTGAATTTTGAAAAAGGGGCCACTGTTATCTTTGGATCGACCTGGAATTTTAATAAATGACTTAAACATCGACCCGTAACCAACACATTGCAATAAAACATTTTATTTTTGTCCAAATACATTTGTGTGCAAAAAGATTGCAGTTTCCATAATTTCTTTTGAAGTGCCACAAGAAATAGTTTTAAGATAACAAAATCAACGAGGGTTCATCTCCGTCTATTTCAAGATCACCCAGACTCCTCCCAACAGATAAAAAGCCAAATGCACTAAAACTTTTTATCCAGGATTTTCATCAAGAAACTGCCACCAGATTATTCTGTTTTAGCAGTCTCTATCATACTATCTGGTAACCATAGAAATTTCTGAGCGCACCCTATATTGATTTATATGTATCTTTAAACATACCTGAAGAGGCACCATAAAGGAATTATAATTACCGCAAAGAAACTTCACACAATTTCTTCTATCTTTAATAAATTATTTCAAGGGTATATTGTTTTCAGTTCTGTTCTGTTGCGACCTCCTTTTCTTTTCCAATTTTCTGGACGTTGCCGCTTTCATCTTCAACATATTCTCTATATCTGACTTTAGATCTAAAGGATTCGTATCTGAACTGTAACGTTTCATGACCACGCCTTGTCTATTTGCAAGAAATATTTCATAGTTCCACAGAACGTCACCAACACGTATTGGGGCATAATGTAGTAAATCAGCCTGAAAGGTGTTGGATGTCTGTGGACAGTATTTCTAAAAGATAAAAATACACATTCTTAGTTACGTACTATTTTTTATAAACAATACAGTCTGTATTGTAGAACAATACTTTGTAAGGAAATATGTAGGTCACAAGCGAACAACAAAGACTGTTAGCTACTTCAAATACCCCATGGACATGAAGATAGACATCAGGTATTCAAGAACGAGTCCATATCCTGATATTCAGAACGGTGAGTTGAACTTTAGAAACTCATGTCTGGCTTGGCACCGGGTTGAATAGGTTCCCGATGCATGCGCAGACATGGGCAGAACATGAGAGTCAAGTGAAATCCCATCGGATTCAAGTTAGTGGGCTTTCCCGTTTTAGTATTGTAAAAAATATTCAACAGCTGAGAATTAACTTGTTCGTTATATACTGAGCGCCATAGAAAACGCATCACTTAGTTTTTCGTTTGGTTTTGACCCCTTTGACTTTGTACCGTTGATTACAGATTAAACATCCATAAGTGTACAAATGTGTTGTTATTGATGTGTTCCCATTTGAATATTGCTCACAATAAGAAGCATAATCAATAAGATATGTTTACAGGATCATTTTGTTATACGAAAAACTAAGTGATGCATTTTCTATGGCGCTCAGTATTTAAACCACTGCTAAAGTAGCACTTGGACAATGACGTTAAACCATGTAACAAAGCCTAACTAATCTGTGAAAGATAGTTACTGAATTTTTAATTGGAGCGTCTATTCAACAACAATTCTCTTGTCGTTATCAAGCACAATCAACGGCCCGGTGATAAAAATCAGCTATTGTAGAACATTAAGTGCAACATCTATAAATATTCGTATTCTTTATTACATGTCTCTGCTAAGTTCTATTTCTTATAGCGAGATCGAGCACCTGATGTGTTATAAATTAGAAACATATGCTCAAGTGGGATTTATTGATCAAGCTGGATTAAGCTATCTCTATATTAAAAATTTCGTGTAACTAAGAGCTACCATTCCGATAGTCTCTAAATTTCTCATCAAACGTACCTGTGGGGCTGATCAAATTTATTGGAATAATTCTGGATAAGTCTCTATTAACCCGAGCAACTATATTTAAACAAATCAGAATAAGCACTATCCAAGCAGTATCTTAATCAAGCAGCTTAAGTGAAAAACTTGTCGATAACTAATATGATCCTATAATTTGGTTTAGAGGAAAGAGTCAAAAATGCTGAAGTTGAACACTTTGAGGACCCATGGGGTCTCAACTAGCTCCCCTCAATCAATATACCTTCTAAGTTTGTTTGAAATTGACGATGTATTTTGGAAATGCCTGTTGCATTGGCCACGTTAAATTAAGATACCCCACCCATTCCTGGTCGATCAACATCATTTGAAAGTAGGACCACCTCTCTTAGGGACGAACGACGTACTGGGAGTATGAAATAAGACGACTAGGTCGTTGGTTGGGAGAGCTCATAATATCTACCTTGAGATAAGTATATAATGGTTCTTCGTTGGCACCATTTACTTCTATCTTTGTAAACATCTGAAAATTAGGAACAAAACCTCCCCCTGGTCGTACATATTTTACTCCATTTAAGATCTCAGTGCCGTTATTTCCTGGTTCTTGCTGAAAAAACAAATCTGAGAGGTGAAGGTATTCTTTGACTATACAGTAACTCTCACTTATTGTGTAAAACAGACTTTGGGAATTAATGCTTTGGGGGTTTAATTTCTTTGTTGGTCACTCTTTTGAATACCTTGTCGGTGATTATTTGGGCTTAATTAAAATATCAGAGAAACTTTTAATACGACATATTCAGACAAAAAGGGGACTGGGTTGTTCATGAAAATTAACTTACCAAGTTAAACTGATTACAAGGGAATCCCAAAACCGAGAGTCCCCGGGCCCCGTACATGGTCTGTAGTGCATTTAGACCGTAGTAATGGGGGTTCAAACCTCAGTAGGTAGCCACATTGACTACCAAGACCACTCTACCACTGTAGTCGGACAGGCTGATGTTCTTGGTGTCCATGATATCTGGAATAGTGTACTGGTATACATTCTCTCCGGAATGAGCAGGCTGATTACAATTAAATGAAGCACCTCTGCTTCCCTGAAGGCCAACAACGGCCAACAGGAGAGCGGACACGATCGTGTTCATCTTAACCACAGTCGTATTGCTGCAGTAAAAAAAGATATCTTCTTCTACAATGCCCGTATTGTCACGAGTGTGAATAGGAATTGTTGCATATATTTAAGAGTCTCGTGGTTTGGGTTCAAGGCTATTTGGTTCAATTAAGGTTCGCTATTGTTGTTATTAATCTGTGATAAGGATAGACCTATATCTCTACTTATTGATAACACAACATATCAATAGACCAAGTAATCTACAATATTATTTATTTCTTTATTCATTAAAAATTAACCACGTTGTGAAATTGAGAACACTCAATATATTTTATAGAAGTAGTTTAAAAGCAGCAAACAACCGTAATCTGGTTCCTCGAGAGAGAGAGAGAGAAATGGGGTTTAACGTCCACTCGACACAACTAGGTCATTTCGGGACTAACATATGGTTTTTAATTTTATTTCAATAATTCGCTTGCGCGTAGGGGTCTTTAGCAGTGGGAGGAAACCGGAGTGCCCGGAGGAAACCCACGAGGTTGAGAAGGCGCCCCTATCTCCATGCCACATACGCTCACACCAGGGCTCGAAACCACAGCCGCAAGCCAGAGGTGACCGGCCAGCTAGAGGTCGACGCGCGGCACTCTAGACCACTAGGCCATCCCAACCCCCCGGTTCCTCGAGTATTCAGCTATGGTCATAGTTGAAGGGAATTGAAATGGGGTTTAAAGTCCTACTATTCTGCACCAACTGGGCTGCAGAAGACGGGCATACGATGACATTGTGATTCAATTTCATTGATGCAAAGCATTGTTTGTGATATCACGTATCATTATCTCAAGCTTTGAGTGCCCATCCAGTCCCACCATCTGACGATAAAGGATAAAGCACACAGCCGAGTCGCGGCATTTTTCTCATTAAAAAGTGTTATTTTACAAATTTTTATGTAGCTGCGCAGGGAGGGGCGGGGGCAAACTTTTTAACTCATATTTTCATCTTAAAACCAGAGCCTCAATCAGAGTGTTATAACACTGTCAAGTTCCTATGACAGTGAAATGCATTGGATTGAGCTCTGGCATCTGAAAGATGTACCATAGTGTTTCTACCATTGTCAGTCATGACAAAATATGTTCCCATAACCTAGCCATATTACAAGATGTTTACTTCTTTAAAAGAGACAAGTGTTTATTCTAAATTGTATACAATCTGATTATATTTTGTTTACATTTTAAATATTTAAATACACAAATCTGTGATATTTGATTTATTTATGTAAATAAATGTATTTTTGTGATTATATTTAGTATTGTTGCCCAATACAGTTTTATTTATTTTACACACTATAAACCTCAGAATGCCTCGTTCGGCATTTCTGTCCAAACGAGGTAAAGAAAATGCCTCGTTGTCTGCAGTTCCGAAACGAGGTTTTTTAAATTGCCCTTTTTTTGGGAACGAGGTATTTTGTTCAGAACGAGGCTTGGTAAAATGCCTCGTTTACTAAACGTGGTTTTTTCAAGATAGTTATTAGCGGTATATCGGCCAATTTGTAAAAATTAAAATTTATGTTATTTAATACGAAAATAAAACCAGTTCAAACTATATTATTATCAGAGAAATTGACAAGACAAGAATACACGCCATCAGTGGAGGTGTAAAACAATTGCAGACACACAGCTATACCTTGATTAATTGATTGCCCCCAATAAAATGTCACAACACCACAGTTGTTTCTTAACACCTATACTGATTGGGGCAATAAATCAATCAAGGTAGTTATGTGTCTGCAATAGTTTTACACCTCCACCGATGGCGTGTATTCTTGTCTTGTCAATTTCTCTGATAATAATATAGTTTAAACTGGTTTTATTTTCGTATTAAATAACATAAATTTTAATTTTTACAAATTGGCCGATATACCTCTAATAACTAATTTGAAAAAACCACGTTTAGTAAACGAGGCATTTTACCAAGCCTCGTTCTGAACAAAATACCTCGTTCCAAAAGAAGGGCAATTTAAAAAACCTCGTGTTGGAACTGCAGGCAACGAGGCATTTTTTTTACCTCGTTTGGACAGAAATGCCGAACGAGGCATTCTGAGGTTTATAGTGACAGTTTATTGTCTGAATATTTTTGATGAATGATTCCCCCCCCCCCCCTTTGGAATGTTAGTTTGAAAACGGAATGAATATATAATAGATGTATCATAGTTCCAACAGTACACCTTGGAACACACGAAAAAATAGCGGCATACCTGGCTAAATATATGGGAAAAATATTTGAATTTTGCAAAATAAAAACATGGCAAGTCACAGATGGCAAGACGCAGACTAGTCATAGACACATCGAATGACACAAACTAAATAAAGAAAAACACAGCTATGAACTTAGAAGTAGATACCAGTGAATACTCAATTACGATCATGTGGTTTTTCACATTTTCTTAATGTGCTGTTCAAAATTTCGCTGCACACTTAGGAAGATTTTGCGACACACCGGTTGAGAAACACTGTCATAATATAACAATATAAACATTTTGTTCAAAATCTTAAACAAAGAAAATAGGTTGCCAGGCAACGAAACATACGCCCACACAGCAGCCAAATCGTCCGGGCAGTTGCATTTTAAGTAATCATCAGAAAATCATAATTCAAACTCACCCATAACTACAGTGTAACTGTGATATAATCAAACGTTTTTTTAAATCAGATAATAATTGTGACCTCCAGAGGGACCACAAGCTAAAAAGGGTGATTTTTCGTACAATCAGGGGCCATAATTCAGGAAGTTACGATCCGATATGGGCAAATATGCAATGGAACCAAAATCATTAGGTTATAAACATGTATTTCGAATTTCATCAAAATCAGTTCAAAATTGTGACCTCTATAGGGTCCACAACCTTGATATAACATATTTTTACACAATTCGCGTACAGACGGCGGCCATTTTATCCGTCAACTCTGGTCCGATTTTCACGAAATTCATATTCTCTCTTCATTACCATGAAACCGTGATATAATCAAACAGTTTTTTAAATCGGATAGTAATTTTGACCTCCATAGGGACCACAAGCTAACAAAAGCGATTTTTCGGACAATCAGGGGACATAATTCAGGAAGTTATGATCCGATGGGCGCAAATATCGAAAGGAACCAAGATCTTTGGGTTATAAACATACATGTCAAGTTTCATCAAAATCAGTTCAAAATTGTGACCTCTATAGGGTCCACAACCTTGATATAACATATTTTCACACTATTCGTGTACAAACGGCGGCCATTTTGTCTGTCAATTCTAGTCCAATTTTCCCGAAATTCACACTCTCCGTTCATCACCATGTAACGGTGATATAATCAAACATTTTTTTAAATTGGTTAATAATTTTGACCTCCAGAGGGACCAAAAGCTAATAAAAGCGATTTTTCGGACAACCCGGGGAAATAATTCAGGAAGTAATGATTCGATGGGCGCAAATATCGAAAGGAACCAAGATCTTTGGGTTATAAACATACATGTCAAGTTTCATCAAAATCAGTTCAAAATTGTGACTTCTTTCAGGTCCACAACCTTGATATAACATATTTTCACACTATTCGCGTACAAACGGCGGCCATTTTGTCCGTCAATTTTGGTCCTATTTTAACGAAATTCGAACTCAACCTTCCTATCCATGGAACGGTGATATAATCAAACGTTTTGTTAAATCGGATAACAATTTTGACCTCCAGAGGGACCACAAGCTAAAAAGGGCGATTTTTCGGGCAATCGGGCCATAATTCAGGAAGTTACAATCCGATGGGCGCAAATATCAAAAGGGACCAAGATCTTTGGGTTATGAACATACATGTCAAGTTTCATCAAAATCGGTTCAAAATTGTGACCTCTATAAGGTCCACAACCTTGATATAACATATTTTCACACTTTTCGCGTGCAAACGGCGGCCATTTTGTCCGTTAATTTTGGTCCGATTTTCACGAAATTCGAACCCATGGGACGGTGATATAATCAAACGGTTTTTTTAAATCGGATAACAATTTTGACCTCCAGAGGGACCACAAGCTAAAAAGGGCGATTTTTCGGACAATCAGGGGCCATAATTCAGGAAGTTACGATCCGATTGGCGCAAATATCGAAAGGAACCAAGATCTTTGAGTTATAAACATGCATTTCAAGTTTCATCCAAATCGGTTCCAAATTGTGACCTCTACACTGTTCACAAGCTAAAAAACGTGATTTTTCGTACAATCAGGGGCCATAACCCATGAAGTTACGGTCTGATACTGAGATCTTAGGGTGATAAACCTATATTTTAAGGTTCATTGAAATCGGATAAAAATTGTGACCTGTAGACTGTTCACAAACAATTGTGGATGGACGGACGGACGGACGAACAGGGGCGACGACAATATACGTCCACATGAAAATGTGGGCGTATAAAAATTTGATCACAGGTGTATTCCAGTATTTTTCTTTTTGATACATGTGCATGGTAGTCATATTAGTAAATGTGAGTTAAGGTTAATCCCAAAGTCTACATCAATTCAATGTTTTTTCTGGGAAAGACGTGTTGTCCAAGGTACATCCAAGTCATAGCTTAGTATCCAATCCATCTGTTATAATAGGACAATGTAGATATTCTATACAATATTTTTTCATTATTGGATGGTTAACTGTCCATGGTATACAGTGTATTCCACGCTTGTTCCATTGTAGAAATACTTCCCTGTAAATAGAGATAAAAAGAATGAAATTCCCTCAAATTAATTGATTCACCCACAGACTGAGGGTGTGTGAAATGTTTGGAAATAGACCTAATTTACTGAGGCAACTAAGAAATGTTTTTAAAAAACTGACAATAACTTTCAACTATGACCTTTGAACCCAAACTGATCCCCGCAGTGAATATTCGCTTGGCCGCTACAATCACTGATAAGCATGACATCGACGAGGCCTAATGAGTTCGGCATATTAACTTTTTTACTCCGAAAAATTAAATTCTCAAACATTTTTTTGAGGTAAAAGAAAAATAAATAAAGATGTTTGAAGTATTTGTAGTTAAAAAATATTTCCTATTTAGTGTAAATGGGTATTAAAATGAGTAAAATGCATCATTTTGCCCGAAGCAGTTAGGTCTTATGTAAACATTGCACGAGCCGTTGAGCCAATGACTGACGCCACGTGCAGTCAACGCACTTGTTGTGGAGAGTCATCTGTTACAGAGATAATTCGTAAGTAGTTTTCTCTGTGAAACAGATTGCTTTGAACCATTGAGGCAGTAACATCTGAGATATAAAACCAATACATATATATCTATATATAAACGATTCATCAGAGTTTGAAACATGAACAAAAGCATGTCAGACACAAGCCCCTAAATATACCAACTAGAATCTGTGTCATCCTTGCTAGCTCTAAAATTATTGTAACTAACCCTGCGGGGCAAGTTTAAACACTATGAAAAGACAACTCCACAAAACCTGAAATTTACAATACAGAACTTTTGAAAATCACTGGGTTTCTTTGCATACTTTACAATTCTGTAGAAATCTACAACCAACCCTGACCTCAGTTATCCCCATTCACAAGATTTCATAAATCTGATTATAAAAATTCTGAATTTCAATATGGCTCACCGATCAACCTTATGCCTAATAACCAATACTTGTAAAATTGTTTATAATTTGTAAAGAATTTGATTAAAAAACCTTGGATATGTCTGATGACAATAACATATATCCACATTAAATGCAGGTATAAAAACAATTTGAGATCATGCGATTGAAAAAGTGTTTGGAACAGAATGCATCTTCATCTGATGTTCATTTGGGGATTGGGATTGAAGTAGCTTACTTGATATCCACAAAAACAAAAATGATGAATCTGAATTGTGCCAGATTGGACAAAATTATTTAAGGTTCCAATCCAATCCCTTCCAAACTGACATTTGTAAGCGTCTTTTAACAATTGTCATTAATCTATTTTGATTGTATGCTTTGATCTCTGGTTTGAACTGGATACTATTTAATGCATATTCCTGGGGTCACTTGCACCCATGGGACTATTTTCACGATAAAATTATATTTTACCTGGAGAGCATGTCCATGTTGAGGAGGTAAAATGTGTTACCAAAGAAATACCATAAAAAATAAGAATGAGCAAATCTTAGAACGCTGTTTGCTACTTCTACTACAGATTGTGTTAATCCCATAAATCTTGGAGTTCCATCCCCCAAGTGACTTAACCAATGGGTTCTAAATGTTAAAGCAGTCATGATTGATGCATCTTTACTTCTTACCTACAAAAGGAAAAAAAAACATGATCACTTACTTTAAGTTGAAGTATGCTGAAATGCACTCCATCTGGGTTATATTGCAGAAAAAAATATGGACCCCACAGTACCTTATTTCTTTAACCCTTTGAACACTGACTATACATGGGGTGTTGCACGTCCCTCCCTGGATTTACAGGACGTCATATTAATTATGACGTCAACGTAATTGGAGCATGACACGCCCCAAGCCGCAAAACCGACATTTCAGGGATATGCGATACAACGTCAAGCCGGTTTTGTGGCATTTCGGGTTCTAAGGGTTAACATCCGCTTCCAAAAAACTAATATTGCAGACAAGACAAGGGAGAGCCAAAGCTTCTTACTATATATTAGAATATGATTCTGCCATCTTTCCCTTTGTGGCCCACTGGCCATGAATTGGTTTAGTGGGAAGTGGGTTCCTGTGCCATTCAACATAAGACACCAAGCTTCTACCTTTTCCTTACGGGCCAGTACCCATTAGCAAATAACAAAATAAATTCTTAGCAATGTAGATGGTGATAAATATAAAACTTACAGCATAAATAATCTGAGGAAAGAAGGAACAAACAACAGCTGTTTTATATAATTCAGGTTTTTCTTGAAATAGTCGGCACACTAAATCTGCTGTCTGAAAACATAATAATCATACAATTGCTTAGTAGGTCATAAATTTGGTTAAATATGGGTTGCCAGTCAACAAAGTCTGTCCAAAGGAGCTAAATCATCCAACAGTCCATACTTTTTCTGGTTAATCTGACCAGGGCATATAAATTTCATGTAGGTTATCTAATATCTCTAGAATCAATTGACCAAAGTGACCAAGGGTAACCACTTTGAAAATCAATACCAGAAATTACATAAATTTTATCTGTTTGTAATAACTTATATATGTACCCCTTGTGTTCGCTAACAACTGGATAATGGATGGACGGACAAACAATAGTGGTCCAATCAAATGCTATTCAAATAAGATATACCTTTTTAGCATTTCCTTTACAGTCTAAAAATGCCAGTAAATTCAATTTCAAACATAAATCCACACCTTCTTCTAATGTAGGTATTTTACAATGTCCTAATTCCTTACTGAAAAACACATGATAAAAGACTGGGATACTGTTAACTATTCATATTTAAGATAGATCAAATTGAATTCCATACATACGAGCAGGCGCGGATCCAGGATTTTTTGCAGGGGGGGGGGTCTAGGTTTGATAACGCCCAGCGCCGAAGGCGCTCATCCAATTAAGGGGTGGGGGTGGGGGCCCTCCCCTAAAAAAATTTGGTAAATTAGATTCAATTTGGTGCATTCTGATGTATTTCCGGAAGGTAAATACCAAAATTACAGGTCTAAAAATCGCCAATAAAATCGCATAAAATTTTTCAAGTTTGAGCAGGGGGGGGACCGGACCGCCTGGACCCCCCCTCTGGATCCGCGCCTGACGAGGGCTGGCTTAAAAGTTCCAAGCCTGAAAAGGATAGATCAATTGGGTTGAAACAAACTTTTGCCACCAACAAGTACAATCATGGAATGAATGAATCATAGACATAAGAACTGCAACTGTAGTGTTATTATTGTGTTCTTCATATCAGACCATCTTCTGAACCTACCCATTGAAATCACCAGAAATGGACAAAACTGGCTTGGGGCAGTCAGCAAGTACCTGCAATTAAAAGGACTAACCCCAACACAGATACACGTCGACATGGTATCCACTTTAGGGGTTGATACCCCTTCCTGCGGATTTATGCGTTGCAGAGAGAGCCTTGATGATGAACAACTTTTTTAGGGTGGTTGAAGAAAATTTCTTCCTGACCGGCATCTAGGCCTAGCAACATAGAGGTAAAAGTGTTTAGGTAGACCTTGAAGCAGACTATGTAGAAAAATAAATGGAAACAATCAACTGTGTACAGGTCTTTCGTAGATAGGCTTAGAACTTTTCAGCCAGCGGGGGGACAGAATTCTCTTCAACAATGTTTGCATACAGATAATATGTCTTTCTTCAATTGGTCCACCCCTACGCCCTTATAAAATAATACTTGGAGTATGGCATCAACAACAAATTAAAACTTTTACAATTATATCATATTCGATAATTAAATAATGTGCTACCATTTTTTGTGTTTTGCAGCTGCATTTAATTGTTGTACTTGAGATAATGTAAAGTTTTCAAGATTACCAGTTCCATCGGTTGTTCTATCTACAGTATCATCATGTAATAATATTCCGACACCATCTTTAGTAAAACTTATATCTATTTCTACACCACAACATCCACTCGCTTTAGCCTACAATACAAAATTTAAATAAATCCTAAAATCCAGTCTGTAAAGCTTTTATAAGGTTTCCATCAAACATGAATTGATTTTTTAAAAAATCATCAAAAAAACTGTAGCTGGGTACAGTGCAATACAGTGCGAAAAGGGATCTGAAATGGCTCATGAAAGATGCTTCATCCAAGAGAGAGAGAGAAATGGGGTTCAACCTCCACTCGACACAAACCAGGTCATTTCGTGACTAACATATGGTTTAATTTTATTTCAATAATTCACTTTCGTGTAGGGATCTTTAGCAACGGGATAAAACCGGAGGACTCAGAAAAAACCTACGAGGTTGGACAGGCGACATATTAGCACAAGGTACAATTTTATGGATACACAATTACTTAGTTTAATACTAAATGACCTTTTGACGAGGATATTAATGGGACATTCACATTTGGTACAGTAATCAGTGGACGTTTTCATGCAGTCAAATCTATCTCATCAGTACCAGTAGCTTCTGCGGCTGTTTTAAAGGTAAGATCAATTGCATGAGAATTTTGAACCCAGGATATCCTTTTTAATGTGTTTGTACCTTAATAATGGAGCCTCTATGACTCCCTATATCACTACCGCTGTAATTGTGTAATATTATTTCAACTTTGGCAAAGAATTAAACTAACGTGCATGGTGTCCAATGCTTTGAAAAGTTTCATAGTCGTTATTAGTAGTCTGTAATCTGAAAAATCTCCATTTGGCTAAGATAATGAATATTATTTGAGGTAGCAGTAATGTACAGATAAGTTTAATTTATTGATATATGTATATGACAATGATAGGTTGCCAGGCAACGAAACATACGCCCACAGCAGCTAAATCGTCCGGGCAGTCAACAAGAGTTGTCGCATATTTTTACTTTTTTCGATAATGAAACATTTATATTACACTCAAATCTGATGAAGAGTAACAACTCAGAAAATCATTAGAATTTGTTTGGTTTTTATAAAGTTCTGGCCCATGCTAACATTTAGTATGGTATACAAAACATTTAATATCATGGATTTAGCTGTTCAGTTATCAAAATTCATTGAAAATTAATATACTTGTTCAATTCGAGGCCTTAAACTCTGTGTATTACTTTGAAGTCAATCAGATAATAAGTTTGGCCCCTAAAGCATCACAAGATTTTTCAAAGTGATCAAGGGAGATAACTCTGACATTAATTATGGGAAATCGTTGAAAATCAATAGGCTTCTCTGCCTCATGACCTTTAACACTGTGTATCAATTTTAAGTCAATCGGATATCAACTTTGGACTCTTAGAGTGTCCACAAGATTTTTTGAAGTGATCAAGGGCCATAACTCTGGCAGTAATTATCGGAAATCTCTCAAAATCAATAGGATTCTTCACCTCAAGACCTTAAACACTTTGTAAACATTTAAAGTCAATCGGATATTAACTTTGGCCTCTAGACCATCCACAAGATTTTTCAAAGTGATCAAGGGCCATAACTCTGGCAGTAATTATCGCAAATCTCAGAAAATCAAAAGGATTCTACGTCTTATGACCTTAAACACTGTGTATAAATTTAAAGTCAATCGGATATTAACTTTGGCCTCTACACCACCCACAAGATTTTTCAAAAAGATCAAGGGCCATAACTCTGGCAGTAATTATAGGAAATCACCGAAAATCATTGGGCTTCTTCGTCGTATGACCTAAAACACTGTGTATAAATTTAAAATCAATCAGCTAATAACTTTGGCCTCTACAGCGTCCACACGATTTTTTGAAGTGATCAAGGGCCATAACTCTGGCAGTAATTATCGGAAATCGCTGAAAATCAATAGACGTCTTCGACTCATGACATTAAACACTGTGTATAAATTTAAAGTCAAACGGATATTAACTTTAGTCTCTACAGCGTTCACAAGATTTTTCAAAGTGATCAAGGGTCATAACTCTGGCAATAATTATCGGATATCGCTGAAAATCAATAGGCTTCTTCTTCTCCTGAACTTAACCAATGTGTATAAATTTAAAGTCAATCGGATATCAACTTTAGCCTCTAGGGCATTCACAAGAAATTGTGGACGATGGACGGACGGACCGACAGACGGACGGACGGGGGCGACGGCAATATACGTCCACATTTCCATGTGGGCGTATAAAAAGGAGTTTGCCACTATTCATTAAATGGCTGTTCAATTAAAACCTACACATCCTATAGACTACCATTTTATCTGCAAAGGTTTTACCTGTATATTATACAATAAGATATATATATATTCAATTACATTGTGTAGTAGGGTAGATATGATAGATAGATAAGATGTTTATTTATTGCATCCAAATGTCCATTAAGGCCAGCATGCATACCACAAATGTCACAGTCCTTGTCTATTTATCATTTTTGCAGAGAGCCAACTGATATGTGAAATATGCATGATATTTTATTATCTTTTGTGTGCACAGTTTTTGTATTTTCATATACATTGTATATAATATGTACCATATAGTGGATTATATACTGTCTTGTTATGTGATTTTATTCTTTGTAAATTTTGTTTGGTATTTTCATATGTACATGTACAATGTATGCAGGTTTTATACTGTCTATTTATTTAAGTGCTCTGAATTTAAGTCTGTCCATAGGCCTATTTTTATACCCATCACAATGCTAGATCCTCAAGAGAGAGAGAGAAATGGGGTTTAACGTCCACTCGACACAAACTAGGTCATTTTGGGACGAACATATGGTTTCAATTTTATTTCAATAATTCGCTTGCGCGTAGGGGTCTTTAGCAGTGGGAGGAAACCGGAGTGCCCGGAGGAAACCCACGAGGTTGAGAAGGCGCCCCTATCTCCATGCCACATACGCTCACACCTGGGATCGAAACCACAGCCGCAAGCCAGAGGTGACCGGCCAGGTAGAGGTCGAGGCGCGGCACTCTAGACCACTAGGCCATCCCAACCCCCCGCTAGATCCTCAAAGTAGGACATTTCGATGCAATAAAATTCTTTTCTTTTCTAAATATATTTACTCTTAGACATAATATATATTACGTACATAACACTGATTATATCTCAGTATTATATTATCATTATTATTATAGCCTAATCAGCAGACTATAATGATAATTATAGCCTAGTCAGCAGGCTATAATGTTAAAATTTCAGATTCGAAATCCTGTGGTTTATTACTGTGTAGGCCTACTCTTGGCCTACTGTTAGTTAGTTGGGTTAGGTGTTGCACCTGGATCGTAATTATACCTGTTTAATTGCTTCTAGTGTATTTTCTGGTGCATCCACATTACCACCCCTGTGTAATATAACACCAGGATTTTTAATATCTTTATTCCATACCAACTTCATAAAGTCCTCCACAGTTTGTTTAGGTAATTGTTTAAATCTATACTGTTTTACTATAACATATAGAACGGCTGGTACAGCTAATAATAATAAACCCATCATGATGCACGCTACTCTAAACTACGAAGCTTGCAACAAATAATGAGATAAAAACAAACAGGTTTCAAATTCCGGTAAAAGGTGTTTCTTTAAGTTTAAGTTCCGGGTATGTATACGGTTAAAATCCATTGACTTGGCGGGGACATTCGAGCGTGACAGTCTCAACAGAACTGTGACGTTCACTTCTTGTTGCAAGTTATTAGTGTAAGGGAAATAACTTTCCTTAAATTTGCAAAAACCGTTACATGGACACAGATCACAGGTTAATTCTCTTCTCTTAGATCGGCACGAACTTTTTCCCAAATATTCGTTGGGTAGAATATTATGGGCTATAATTTTCATATCTATTAATTTACTAATGATACTGAGATGAATTTCATTTTTTTAAAATTATCCTTTTCACGAATTTCGCAATCAATCAATATGTGTATATGAAAACCCAATAAATTCTAATCAATGCAAGTATACACACCTACTACTAAAAGACGGAACTACTGCAAAATATAACATCTGACCTGTATTAAATAAGGAAAAAAAAGACAGGAGCACCAAATCCCGCGGGCCCATAGCCATGGGGCGGTGCGGGGGCTTAGCCCCCCCCCCCAATATTTTGCCAACAATAATGATTTTTTAGGGGCCACATCCTCAGCCCCTCCAAAATATTCTGTAGCTCCCCCCCCCCCCCCAATTTTATGAGCTGGCTACGACCCGACCAAATCTGCTGTTACTCCATAATTTAATCCTGTAAAAGGTACATAGTGCCTTTATTGCCATTTTTATATTTATATTCTCAGTTCGGTTTCATGTTTGTGTTGTATTTATTTATCAACCACGTGTATTTATTTAAAGTCACCCTCAACCCAATCGCCCTAATTTTTTAATATGCATATTTAGGGGTTTTCCCTAGTGTGATTGTCTTTTATTCTTTCGCTAGCTACATGAGTTTGGACCAGGTTTATGACTTCCAGATGGGTTCCCATCTGAGAAATGATTAAGATTCTAATAAAGTAACAGAGCTTTAATATATGTAGAAAGAGGTCCCTTCTAGCAGTTTCAAAGTACATAATACATAATGGTGGCTGCAGTAAATAAAATTTGGATTGCCAACAAGTGTCTTAAAAGATATAATGTTTTTAACAGATATATATTTCTTGGTAGTTTGGATGTTTTGAAACAAATGGTTATGTATTAATTATAAGTATCATGAATGTCAACTTGTCATGGATACATATACTGCCGTGCAAAGGAAGAAGGCAGTATCTACACTTTTGGCCAAAATACGTTTTTGGTGTCATTGTGATCGGCAGTATCAGCTCTATCACATGTAAAAATTTCATTGCTATATTTCAATTGGGTAAGGAGATTTACAGTGTCGATTTGGGCAGTAAATGTAAATTGCCCTGGTATAACTAAGGATGAAAGCAGTAAGTGTAGATACTGTCGTTCTCCGTGATACATCTATTACAACCTAGAGCGAAATTTTGGCAGTAAATGCAAATTTCTCTTATATAACTAAGGAGAAAAGCAGTAAGTGTAGATACTGCCGTTCTCCTTGGGACATGTATGTACCTTAAGATAAGGTGCTGGCAGTAAATGTAAAGTGACCTGGAATAACTAAGGTAAAAAACAGTATATAATGTCAAGGATTTGGACTCTACTGAATGGGGAAATGCCTAGAACAATGTTTATGCATAAATATGCAGTTTGTAAACTGTCTGTTTATCACAGAAACAATTAGAGAGCATGTGTAGATGCTGCTTTGTACCTTGGTTTTACAATGGGCACAGGAAAAGGTCCCAAGCCATAAAGGGGCAGTATCTGCATTATCTCAGTCCCTCAAAGAAATATACGAAAATCGACAAGTTATATCGAAAGAGAACCAAAATATTTCCTTACGTTGAAGAAATCACATTATTCTATACAAAACTATGAGTACAGGAAAGTGACAAACTTTAAAGTCGATTTTCTCAAAATGACTATTTAGCAGATACTGCCTTTCTCTTTTGTGGGGCAGTATAGCATTAATCCCCAAAGAATCTGACTTCATAAGCGGCCCACTTGCAATTGTGTGTGCACACACCATGAAGTATCAAATCCTGCTGATTTTATTGGTTTACCCATTCATTTTACATTTTAAGTAACACAAATTACTGAGTATGTAACATTTATTATATTTTTAAATATTGTAAGTTTAAACAGATTAAATATAATAAATCTATAATAATAAAAAATGAAAACAATATATTAAATGTTATAACTAGTATCAAAGCAATTCAATTTTCAAAAACAAAAACTGTTAAAAAGTAAGATATCTTCCCTTTGATTTGTTCTTTTACAGATCTTAGACTTCATCCTCCATGACTAATGACCTAGCTGGCAGCTAGTAATGCATCAGCATCATTCCATACATGAGACCGATTATATTGTTTAACATCACAGAAATTTATATGGCACTTTATATATATCAAGATGTGGTTAACCAAGTGCTTATACTCCCCCCCCCCCACCAAAAAAAAATCAAACCAAAAAAACAAAACAAAAGATAAACCATCATGACTGGATACTGAAGTGTATTAAAAATAAAGTTTTACAATTTTTTTTCAAACAAAAGATGCAAATATCATTTTATCATTAATGTTGTGACCTTAATGTTCTAAACAGATGTGATGGTATACAAAACGAAATAATACAAATTGTACAAAACAAAACAAATTATACAGAACAATACAAACCGATATATGATATAGTAAAACATATTACATAATATACAATAGTGCATAGCATTATTCCATTATAGCATGATCATAAATAACTATTACCACATTTTTATAAATCATGGTTCCACATAGACTTTAATTTACATTTACGTATATAAATTATATTGATTAGGTTTGACTTAAATAGAACAAAATTGAATATCACAGTCCGTCTTGTAAGCAAATACACTGAAATCAGCTAGTATAGTAACAGTGTTTTGTTCAAAATAATACTTAATTCAAACATAACGCTAACGCTACAATATACGTCCACATTCCTGCTTTGATTGATATGGTACTTTGTCAAGAAGGCTAGGCGTTTGGTTTGTTTAGCGTTGAGGGTCGTGCCTCAACATCAATAGTTGCCGTCCTTAGAGTATAAGGAATGAGTATACCAAGATAATCCATTCAGAATTGTGCCTTCCTAACGCTAAAGGCAAAAAGTGGGCGTGGCCCTGCCCCTGGGGGTCGGGACATTCATCAAAATCAATAGTGGACGCCCTCAGGCTATAAGGAATACAAGTACCAAGCTGCTTCATTCAGAATTGCGGCCTGTAAACGACAAACACAAAAATTGGGCGTGTCTTGCCTGTGGGAGTCGGGACATGCAGTTGACGTCCTTAGGCTATAAGGAATACATATCCCAAGTATAAAGACGATCCATTAAGAATCGTGGCCTGTAGACAACACACACAGACACGAAGTAAAAATGGGCATGGTTCTGCCCCTGGGGGTTAGGAAATCACCCAAAACAATACGGATCATCTTTAGGGTATAAGGAATAGGTATGTAAAGTTTTAAAAGGATCTGTTAAGAATTGCATCCTGTAGGCGAACACACGACACAAAAGCATTGGGCGTGGCTCTGTCCCAGGGGGTCTGGCATGCATCAAAAATAATAGTGGTCAGCCTTAGGGTATAAGGAATAAGTATAAAAAAAGTTTTCAAGACGATCGATTAAGAATTGTGGCCTGTAGCTGACACACAGACAGACAAAAAGAAAATGGGCGTGGCACTGTCTCTGGGGGTCGGGCATGCACCAAAAACAATAGAGATCTCCCTTAAGGTACCAAGAATGAGCATTCAAAGTTTCAAGATGATACATTAAGAAATGCAGCCTGTAGACGACAGACAAACAAATACAAGAAATGGGTGTTGCTGTCCCACGGGGGTCGGGCATGCACCCAAAACAAAAGGGATCATCCTTAGGGTATAAGGAATAAGTATTTTAAGTTTCAAGATGACCAATTAAGAATTGTGGCCTGTAGGCGACACACAAAAAGAAAATGGGCGTGACTCTGCCCCTGGGGGTTGGGCATGCACCCCAGTTGATAGGAATGTTCCTTAGGGTACAAAGAATAAGCATTCAAAGTTTCAAGATGATACGTTAAGAAATGTGGCTTGTAGACGACAAACAAATAAATACAAGGAATGGGCGTGGCTCTGCCATTGGGGGTCGGACATGCACCAAAAAATAATAGGGATCATCCTTAGGATGTAAAGAGTAAGTATACAAAGTTTTAAGAAAATCCAGTTAGAATTGCGGCCTGTAGGCGACAGACACACAAAAAGAAAATAGGCGTGGCTCTGTCCCTGGGAGTTGGGCACGCACCCCAAATGATAGGGATCATCATTAGAGTATAAAGAGTAAGTATACAAAGTTTGAAGAAAATCCAGTACGAATTGCGCCCTGTAGGCGACACACAAAAAGAAAATGGGGGTGGCTCTGCCCCTGGGGGTTGAGCATGCACCCCAAATGATAGGAATGTTCCTTAGGGTACAAAGAATAAGCATTCAAAGTTTCAAGATGATACGTTAACAAATGTGGCTTGTAGACGGCAAACAAATAAATACAAGGAATGGGCGTGGCTCTGTCCATTGGGGGTCGGGCATGCACCAAAAAACAATAGGGATCATCCTTAGGGTGTAAAGAGTAAGTATACAAAGTTTTAAGAAAATCCAGTTAGAATTGCGGCCTGTAGGCGACACACAGACACACAAAAAAAAATGGGCGTGGCTCTGCCCCTGGGGGTTGGGCATGCACCCCAAACGATAGGGATCATCCTTAGAGTATAAAGAGTAAGTATACCAAGTTTGAAGAAAATACAGTAAGAATTGCGCCCTGTAGGCGACAGAAAGACACACGAAAAGAAAATGGGCGTGGATCTGCCCCTGGGGGTTGGGCATGCACCCCAAACAATAGGGATGTTCCTTAGGGTACAAAGAATGTGTATGCAAAGTTTCAAGATTATAAGTTACGAAATGTGGCCTGTAGACGACAAACAAACAAATACTAGAAATGGGCGTGGCTATGCCCCATGGGGGTCGGGCATGCACCAAAAACAATAGGGATCTTCCTTGGGGTATAAGGAATAAGTATACCAAGTATAAGGAATAAGTATACCAAGTTTGAAGAAAATCCAGTAAGAATTGCGCCCTGTAGGCGACACAAAGACACAAGAAAAGAAAATGGGCGTGGCTCTGCCCCTGGGGGTTGGGCATGCACCCCAAACGATAGGGATGTTTCTTAGGGTACAAAGAATGTGTGCAAAGTTTCAAGATTATACGTAAACAAATGTGGCTTGTAGACGACAAACAAACAAATACTAGAAATGGGCGTGGCTCGGCCCCTGGGGGTCGGGCATGCACCAAAAACAATAGGGATCTTCCTTGGGGTATAAGGAATAAGTATACCAAGTATAAGGAATAAGTATACCAAATTTGAAGAAAATCCAGTAAGAATTGCGCCCTGTAGGCGACACAAAGACACAAGAAAAGAAAATGGGCGTGGCTCTGCCCCTGGGGGTCGGGCATGCACCCCAAATGATAGGGATGCCCCTTAGGGTACAAAGAATGTGTATGCAAAGTTTCAAGATTATAAGTTAAGAAATGTGGCCTGTAGACGACAAACAAACAAATACTAGAAATGGGCGTGGCTCGGCCCCTGGGGGTCGGGCATGCCCCCAAAACAATAGGGATCTTCCTTAGGGTATAAGGAATAAGTATACCTAGTTTGAAGAAAATCCATGAAGAATTGCGCCCTGTAGGCGAACCACAGACACACACACACACACACACCCACACATACACACACACACACACACACACACACACACACACACAGACAGGGGCGACGGCATAATACGTTCACATTATGAATGTGGACGTATAATAAAATAGGTCGATAAATTTAACCAACATGAAATAATTTGAAAATTGGAGAAGATTTGCTTTAAAAAAATATAGTTTTTGACATGTAGAAGATATCTACTTAAAGTCTGGTTTATTGAGGATCTATACATGCTGGTGTGATCAGGAAAAGGATACTTAAATCAAACATATCCTGGACCCACAGAGACCTTATTCACAAAAAATTAAACTAGATCATTTTAAGGATACATACTTTTCATTAAGAAAGGAATTATATAGTGTGCAACCAAGCCATGATATAAGTATAGATTTTATACAACAAATATTATATGACAGATTAAGTGGACTCAACTTAAAGAGTGCACAAAATCAACAATACTATATACC
Source organism: Patella ulyssiponensis (assembly GCA_963678685.1). NCBI lineage: Eukaryota > Metazoa > Mollusca > Gastropoda > Patellidae > Patella > Patella ulyssiponensis. Next base: position 78,598,850 of record OY783226.1, on the reverse strand, counting down.
ACAAAAATGGAAAACAACCGGAAAACTACCAGAAAACACCATTTTATACTGAATACCGGAAATCACCAAAAAAACGCTAAGTACCGGAAAACACAATACATACAGGAAAACACCCTAAAGGTTAGGGTTAGGTTAGTTTCCAGTATAGCCCTGCCCCTGGGTTACCTATTTAGGGTGCTTTCTGGTATAAAGTGTGTTTTCCACTGTTTTCCATGACCACTAGGAGAAAGAGAGAAAGAGAGAGACCACGATTGGATTTAATGTCCACTGGGTTATTTTGGGACTAACATATTGTAAATTCCATTTCAATAATTTGCTTGCATTTCGGGGTGTTTAGTAATGGAGAAAACCAGAGAATCCAAAGAAAACGAATAAGGTTGGGCAGGTGACTCTACTCCTTGTCACATACAAGATTAGCAACTGTGCCACTGGACTCCATCGCAGACCTTATGATCTAAAGCACACATGCTAGTCCACACCGACAAACCAACTGCCCTCTTCAACAGTGGCAACTAGAATTTTTCTAAAAGTTGATCTGAGTAGGTTTCATCAATATAGAAACAAACGGATTATTCCTTTAATCTTGTTGAATGCCACAAAGTAATGATGTTAGTTCATTTACTCTATGTCTATTTGCAACCATATAACACTGTGTTTCCCACATCATATTAATCAATGTTTTATTATCATGACAATCTAGACCCACATTCTCGGATAATTGTGGACTAAATCTATAAAATGGTACGTTGATCATACTACACCATGCTCGGGCCCTGTCTACTGGTCGACCTTCAGATACTGTCGCCTACAAAAAATAAAGAAATATTTCCATAATTTATAATCAAATATTGAAACACTTTGTAGAATGGTTTTCTTCTAAAAGCAGCTATATTAATATAATTTAACTAAAATAATACTGGATTTGCACTACATACAACCTGACATTGGCCAAATCAAAATGGTTCAGAATTTGAACGAAAGTCTGGTGATTATTTTGAGATCTTCACAGTCCTATTTAGGGACATGTTCAGAAATTTGCTTATTCGAGCCTCCATACGTAACATTAAAGTGGACTCGTGGACTCCAGTGGAGTGAGGCTAAAATTGCGGCAATGCTTTGCTGTTTGTTCAATTGTAACCGGTAGCCGTAGCTATCTTATTTGTATTTCGTTTTCCGGAAAAGCGCTCCATAGTTCTATATTTAGAATATGGGTGTAAGTTTTGGGTAACTACCGCTGCTCTAGTAAAATCTATTGTTTTCTCGGCACAGTCATTGCCTATGAAATATTTTGATAGTTTTGTATTGTGTAAGAGTATATAATTCTAATTACGTATGCTGCCTATGTTTTTATTATTGTTAACTGTGTCTGCCGACTGTATTTTCATGCCAGAACGTTACTATGTATTTATATGTACTTTCACTTAGTTTGTTGTAATATTTAGTGGGCAGAATATATAAGTCAATAGTTTTGATAGAAAATTATTTGTATCTGGTAGATAAATTATCTAGCTATCCGTGCCTATCATTGGTTTTGTGGTGCCTACTCTGTGTCAAAAGTTCTGCATATATTTTAGATGGTACCCCTGTCTGGATTTTAGATTCAGGGAGATAATATTAGCTTCTTGTTTATCAAAGATTTATTAATTAGAAGGCATGATTAATTTAAGATTTATTTAGTATATTTTAACATTTCAAATTATTGTTTATGCATGTGGTAAGCCATGTGTTATGTTGGTTTAGTCGAGGCATGGGTTCTTTCATTTATTTTGTGTCTGTTAGTTTAAGATTTCACCTCGCCTTCTGTGACTAGGTGGGTTAATAAATTGAGTCTCATTGCCTCCATGCATTTTTTTTTTCTAGTCTACGATATCACCTCTGGTGGAAGTGGACGTTAAACTCCCAGTAACTCCCAACACTCCATGTATTAGCCTTTGTGTCGTGTAGACTGGATATATTATCCTGGCTCAGGAAGTGTTTTAGATAGCGATAATCGATAATCGGCGTTTGAACATAGTGTTTTATTTATTTAGTCTTTACGTCTGGTAGTAGAAAGTGTTTTTAGCAGTGTTTTGTAAGTGAGTAATAATAATACATTGTTAGAGACGACCACAAATCGTCCTGAATTCACGTAATTCCGGATACCCGAATTCTACCTTGCTATCTCCAACCGAAAATTATATGTATCATATATGTTTCTTTCATTTCTATTAAAAACTTTTTAAGTTCCTGTTGTTTTAGTGTCGATTAATTCATTAGACTAACAGTGTGTGGGTAACACAATGTTAATTCAATTAATGTAAGAGAAAAAAAAAAGCTCTTTGTGAGATGGATGTGTTTGAATCCCTTGAGCCTGCTATTTCAGTAGATGCACATTGCTTATTATATTCTTAGTTTTTGAATGTAAAACTGTTGGCATTGCATCCCTTTTTTATGCTGATCTTCAGCCTTCAGGCATTCTTTTATATTTACTTTTTATGATCATCATTAAGTATTTAGTTAATGTAGATTGCTCAAAGTGAGTGTAAATACTGACCTGGTCAACAATAAGATTACCCAAAGCTGATAATCCTAATACAGATCTAGCAGCATCAAATAAACCTTCTGGTCTAAATACATCAACATTTTTAACTTCTGTTTCTGGTAATCTACCAGTACCAACAGATATAACACAACCAAGTGGTCGGATCTGATCATCTAAATTCTGAAATCAACAATGTAATTTCATGCAAAAATTGATCGAAAATTAATGAAACAGAGAAAGTTTGGCTCCAATGCACCCAAAACCATTTATGGCCTTTCAGAGTCTGGGAAATGATGCAATGCTTGAAACCAAAAATGCTTGAAATTGGAAGAAAAATAATAATCACACGTTCCTGTTTTATAATAAGGAGCATAGGCGTAGGAGCCGGGGGGGCAGGGGGGGCATTTGCCCCCCCCAAAATTTATTTTCGGGCAATGAAAAATTCGACGACCTTTTTTTTCTATTAATGTTTAGAAAAAAAATATAACTAACTTATTTCTATGAGATCCACACTGCCCGAAAAGTATTTTCTCATCTTTTTCTTGTCCACTGCATGCCCGAAAATATGCCCGAAGCTCTCTTATGATAGGTATGCCCGAAAAAACGGTATTGCCCGAAAAACGGGCATCGGGCCGGAAAATTTATTTTCGGGCAATGAAAAATTCGACGACCTTTATTTTCTATTAATGTTTAGAGAAAAAATATAACTAACTTATTTCTATGAGATCCACACTGCCCGAAAAGTATTTTCTCGTCTTTTTCTTGTCTACTGCATGCCCGAAAATATGCCCGAAGCTCTCTTATGATAGGTATGCCCGAAAAAACGGTATTGCCCGAAAAACGGGCATCGGGCCGGAAAACGGCAGAGGAAACGAGCCAAATGGAAAACTGCTAGGAAACAGCCAATTGCCAGGGTGGATTCACCCGTTTTCGGACGTCATTTTTGCTCGAGGTCATGGCCGTGCCTTTACTTTTGTTCCCGAGTCCTGATTTGTACGATCAATTTGGTGAGACGATGATCTCTGAATATCAAAATATTGTTTAATTTTTTAGAATTATATTGATTTATATTATATTATATTGATTATATATAATCAATATAATATACTATATATTGATCATATTGATTTCGATATATATACTACTATTCAAAAAAAGTAGGGGATATTTGATTTTTGAGTGTTATTAAAGTCACCTAATGAAACTGACGAAGAAACAAATGACAAAATGAAATGAAGTTCACATTCATCGATTTATTCCAAATGATCGTTAGACTAAGTAAGGCACAGACTGACCATTATAAGGGTAAAATGATACCCGGTGTCAAACAGCAAAGTTACCACAGCATCACAACAAAGTCAGTAACGGGTAAACCCTCCCCTGTTTGCCAAACAAGCATTGATCCGACGTGGCATACTCCTAATGAGACGTCTAAGGTCATTTTGGTCCAGATTGCCCCATTCCTGTTGCAACGCAGCAGCAAGTTCTTGGACATTGGCAGGACGTTGTTGACGTTGACGTAACCTCTGTACAAGCATGTCCCAGACATGCTCGATGGGGGAGAGGTCGGGACTCAGTGCTGGCCAAGGTAATGTGGTGATGTTCTGTTGTTGGAGGTAACCTGTAACGATCCTGGCCCTGTGACATCTTGCGTTGTCATCCTGGAAGATGAAACGGCGGCCATGACGTCGTGCGAACGGCACAACATGGACTGCCAAGATGTTGTCCCGGTAGTACTGGCCTATAACACGCCCTGCAACAACATGTAAAGCCGTTCTTCCAGCAACAGTGATGCCTCCCCACACCATAACAGAACCACCCCCAAATCGATCATGTCTGATGACGTTAACGTCTTGGAAGCGCTCGTTTCGACGACGCCACACCCTCCTACGTCTGTCCAAAAAATCAACAGTAAACCATGACTCATCTGAAAACATCACATTGCTCCAGCGTCGATTATCCCAGTGTTGACGATCCCTACACCAACGACGTCTTGCCTGAATGTGATGATCTCTCAAACAAGGGATCACGCGAGGACGTCAGGCGCGAAGGTGACCCCTATGCAGTCGATTCCGAATCGTCTGGCCACTCACTCTCACACCAGTGTCTGTTTGAAGACGAGCGCTGATCTGATTTGCTGTGATGACACGATTTCTCAAGGCCAAGGTACGGATAAATCGATCCTGGGCTTGAGTTGTCGCCCTTGGTCGACCTGAGCGTGGTCTGTCCTGTACAGATTGTGTATCACGGTATCTGGACCATAGCCTGCTTATGACAGACTGAGAAACATTCATCGTCCGCGCCACAACCGCCTGTGTTGTGCCGATCTGTAGCATGCCAAGGGCACGTAACCTTTCATTTTGGGTAAGCCGACGCATATCAAAATTTGTTTTCTGGTCACTAAAACAATTAAACTGATGTTTCCACCCTGGAATTCAATGCCACAATGACTGTAACATTCATAGTCAGAGTCGTGCAAATCTTGGGTTGGACCCCCAAGATGATCCCAAGCATCACCTGCATTCCATGCGGTCGCTGTTGGTGCGTTTGGGCGTCACATGTAACTGGAAATGTTTCTTCTGTTAGGTTCTATAGTGACTTTTTTCGTAGTCATTTGCATATTTTAGTATTATGCCCCCAAAATCAAATATCCCCTACTTTTTTGAATAGTATATATTAATTATATTATATTGATTTCGGGCAATTTTCTCTTATGCCCCCCTGAATTACTTTGAGCTCCTACGCCTATGATAAGGAGCCTAACTGTCTAACATATGTGTCTAATTTAGCTACAGCCAGTCATACATAATATAACACAACATACAATTTCAGCAATTTGAAAGAAGATATTCAGACCCTTTCTATGATAAAAATAATACTCACGTCCATCTGGAGTCCTTTATTGAACTCATTTATTTCTGTTAATATATCTAAGGTCGGATTATTGGCCATTAAACCACCATCCATAAAGTGACCATGACAGCGAAAATAAGTAGGGGCAGCACCACTGGCCCGTGCAGCTTTCCATACCAGTTGATCTATGAATATAATCACAACTCTAACATCAGATAAATTTCAGTTTTTTTTACATGATTCCATCTATTAGTATTGCCTATTTTGCTCATTTTTGAATGGATTCAGATTTAATGTTTGATTGACTATTTATATTTGTCATTTTGGGGGCTGGGTGGCCAAATGGTTAACATGTGCATGTTTCATCATGATGTCTGTCATTGAGTCAAGTTGCATGGTTTTGAATTCCCGCTTGTACGTGACAAGGAGTAGGGTCGCCTGTCTAACTTCTTGGGCTTTTACCAGGCTCTCCTGTTTCCTCCCACGTCTAAACACCCATATGTGCGAATTATTGAAATAAAATGAAACCATATCTTCGTCCAAAAATGACCTAGTTGTGTTGACGATAAATCCCATTTCTCTCTAAGCATTTAGTTTTCTTTACTATGGTTACCTGTCAATACCTACTCTTCGTCAAATTGCAATTACCGGTGTCGAGGTTTTTTTTTTACCCAATCAATGTATATGCAGGTGGAACTCAGATTTTGTAACATGCCAGAAATCAGATCTTGGACGTTTAAGATTAAAGTTCACTTCCCTAACCTGCTGCAGTCCATTCCTGGATATTTGAGGTATATAATCTATATGTTTATATAATATACACTTGTCAAGAGGCGGTATATAATCTACATGTAAATATAAAATATAACCTGCTGCAGTTTCTTCGTGTATAATTGAAGTATATAATCTATTAATATGTATATACAATATATACTTGCCAAGAGGAGATAATCTACATGTACATACAATATATACTTACCATGAGGAAGTATATCATCATCATTTACTTTAGATTTACCAGTATGAGGCATTTTAAACGGGTTGATATAATTACGGAATAAATGAAACTGAGCTGGAAATGTATCAGCTTTAACACCTGTTACCATAACTCTATTAAACAGAAATAAATCACTAAAAACAAATAAATACCATAAGCAAAATATTTACTGTTTAGATACCATTGTAGGTCATATAGGGTGTAATTGAGTCACGCCGGGTGGTTTCAATCCAATGCTTGTTTGTGACAAGGAACAGGAATGCCTACGGGCAGTGTTGAATCACCATGTTTGTGTAAAGTGGAAGCCTCTATATCTCACTAAAATATTCCTTTCTGATCCCACATGTCCCTGCAAGTCAAATGAGGAAAGTGACTTTGTAAAATAACATTATGTTAACAAAAATTAGACAAGGGAGCTAGAGTATATTACTTTGCATGTTTCAGATCAGACATGACAGTGTCATTGCCAAATTCTCGTTTCAACATTTCTTCAAAAGGTTCAGAAGAATATGGTCTCATCCCTCTAAATACTTCATCCTTCATCCGAAAATATAAACCCTTCATATACTGTAGGGAAACACCTAAAATAGATAACACAAAATACAGTACAAATCATAAACCACTTAATCCAAAATATGTATTAGTAAATCTTCTAAAACAGTGGCATTCATATTTTCAACTCCTACTTCCATTACAATCAAAAGAAGAAACTACTCTAAACAGAATTTTAGTATTAAATTGGATTACCGAAGAAAGTTAAAATAAACTGATTTTTACTAAAAAAAAAAATTTGGTTTCTAATGTAGTCTATATAAAATGTTTAAACCAATTTTCAGTGTACCTGTCTACATATGACTTTATCAATTTATGTGACTGTGATTGCTTTTATTTACCTTTAGCAATACCAAGAGCTAGAATAGCCCCTGTACTCGTTCCTCCAATCCAATCAAAACATTCACGTATAGGTTTGCCCATAGCATGCTCTATCTCCATTAGTACTTGTATTAATATTAACCCTCTAATGCCTCCACCATCTAAACTTAAAATCTACAAAATATTTATATTTCATTTTGTTTAATAACAGATTGTGCAGATGCTAATGAAGGACTTTTATGGTTATAATTTGTCAATGTAAATCTATCAACTTCAATGTTTAGCTCAAAACAGTAAGTAATTCCAGAGATATTTAAGGTTGTTTTCTTTTTACAGTCATTTGAGTGCTTGAAGAAATTATGATATTAATGTACATATAGATGGGAATTAAAATGTGGGTTGGAAAGGTTCAAATTAAAGTCTAAATTTAAAGATACCAGACTTACTCTATCTCCAGCATTAGTTGGTGCATTTACCATGTCCAATACAGAACCCTGTCCATGTTCCATTTTGGCTTCACACGTTACACGAGCAGATAATAAATCATCAAATAATGCTACAACAAATATAAAATTAACTTTCTCAAGATGTGTGAAGTATGGAAAATACTGATCATACTTAAAGTTAATAAAGTAATTTTCAGACTGTTTTTTCGTGTGTTTATATGTTAAATGTTAAAACTTTCCTAAGATTGCAGTATCTATCTCTACTCCTATGTATTTTAACTTTTTAAGGGATATTTTACACACACTACATTGGACATTTGTAAATTGGTCAGAAATGTGGCAAGTAAAAAATTCTTTGGGGTTTCATCTTAAGATATGTACCCTGGGTATTGTGACTATACAATGTTTATCACAAAACTAATGTTGTAATACAATTCAATGTTCAATCTGTATCACAATACATGGTCGCAATAGTCAGGTCATCACAAATTGAACAACAAAACATAACTTAAATACTGAATGGGCTTTAACGTCCACTCGACACAAACTAGGTCATTTTGGGACTAACATATGGTTCAATTTTATTTCAATAATTTCCTTGCGCGTAAGGGTCTTTAGCAGTGGGAGGAAAGCGGAGGACCTGGAGAAAACCCACAAGGCTGGACAGACGACCCTACTCCTTGTCATGTACAACCGGGAAATCCAAACCACACTAGTTGACTCTGTGACAGGCCTTATGATGCAAGGCACACAAGCAAGCTAACCATTCTGCCATCCAACCCCCAAGCCAGTAAGCAAGTGAATGAAGTTTTCAGTGCAATGTCAGTAGTTCCAGAAATATTTTTAATTTAGGAAGTAAGCGCATGTTGCCATTTTTGAGGTTAATGCATCAAATTAACAATACATACCAGTAATAGTACTTAAAACTATTAATTTACTCACCTACACTATCTAATTTAAGTAATGTTTTCATTGAAGGATTAGGTACACCATTATGATTTCCTTCTGCTACACATCCTTGTAAACAACCCTTTATATCAATACCACATCTTTTAGCTCCAGCAATATGTAATAAATATAAAATCAATTCTCTATAAAAGATAAAAAAAAAGCAATTTTAAAAAAAAACTTGGGCCATTTATTTTTATGCAAAATGAATGTTCTTTTATAAGATAATAATTGAATTTTTTACTCAAGGAAGGTATTACACAATCATAAATTCATACTAAACCTTTTCAGCAATTCCAGAGATTTCATACAATTTTGTTTATCTTTATGACCCACCAAAACTGATTGCCAAGGCAGTGGCATGATATATGTTCTTGGCTTTTGATAAGAGAGAGAATTCAAATTCAGTGGGAATTAGTTGAATTTCATTAAATCTATAATCGTGTCCTATCAATGTATTACTTGTATGTACATGTGTCTGTTTTCTGTGTAATGTATGTGATTCTGTTTAAATGTACTTTTACTTGTATGCATACTGTACTTAATGGACGTTTTGATACAATAAACAACTGATCTTTTTTTGATCTTACCTATTTTTGCCCTTTGAGGTAGATGCAATATGACGAGGGGAATGTTGATTTTTGTTTTTCTGATTAACATCAGCACCAAATACAACAAAAGTTCTAACATATTCAATATCATCATTCTGTTTTTGAAAAAAAAAAGGGATTTACTCCAAATGTTACATCAATCAAAAATAAATTCAAAATGATAGTAAGTGAGAAAATCATAATTCCAAATATTTGTGTTTTATGTACGATATGCTTGATTTATCTCTTTTAGGGTTTGGGAAATATGTCACAAAATATAATAGCATCTTGGGCCCATACAAAGAAATCTAAAGGTTTGAGACTGTGAGTGGTACCACATAATAACACTTTGTTCAACCCAACACTGTACCCCCCCCCCTTCCTTCTCTAAATCTACTATCAATTCCCTTTACTGATGTATTTAATCATTTTCTATTAATATTGATACTATGGATAAGCGGAGAATCTAGATAGATCACCTACGACCCCCGCCCCCTTACAACTCCGCCAGACCAAATATATGAAAACCATTCCTGTTCCCCTTAATTATCCTAATATAAATAATCTAGCACGGTCCTTGTAGAACTGTGAATGGAATATCTGAAAGAAGTCTGTTGAGATTGCTGGTGGTTGTTGCCCCCCTATTAGCCCAAGACACTGTTGTTAATGGTAGAGTATTCTTTCTAGAACACCAAATATCACATTTCAGCTATTCATGAAAGCGGCTCAAATAGTCCCCAAAAAATGACATTTTATAAACACTATGTAAAAATGAATCAGTCTAGACAAATGATCTCAGAAGATTTTCTTCTACTAAGATATTTATAGATATGCAACAATACAATAAATTTACCTGTACTGCCCAATGTAATGGTGTTTCTTCATTACTATCTAGTATATTACAATCTGTACCATAACACAATAATGACATTACACAATCTATTAACTTCTTCTTCATCACAACATGAAGAGCTGTATCACCATGTGAACTAACAGCATTCATATTGCAACCAAATCTAGCTAATATCTCTACAGCCTGATAATAAACACATACTCAGCACTGTCATTGTAAGTAATAACTTAAATAATTTTAAATACCACAATGTCGAAATATGCTATTCCACCACTTAGGACAAATAAAAGTGAATTTTAGTTCTTCGGTATTCTGATTAAAGCCACATCAGTTACATTTTATTTCTAATATTTCAAAACTTGAAATTTAGGGCTAAGATATATAGATGTTTAATTTAGACTTGTTTAGATGATTAATTTAAATAATGAGTGATAAAAATCTAAGGGAATAAATTCACAATGGATTTTAGTGATTCTTACTTCTTTTGATTTAACCCAATGCAAAGGAGTGGCACCGTATTTATGATCTACTGCTGATAACTGATCAGGATGATCTCTTAGAATCAATTCAGCAGATCTGTAAAGAGAGAGAGAAATGGGGTTTAATGTCCATTCGACACAAACTAGATCATTTTGGGACTAGCATACGGTTCAATTTTATTTGTATAATTCGCTTGAGAGTAATGGAGGAAACCAGAGGACCCAGAGAAAACCCATGAGGTTGGAAGATCTGTAAAAGAATAAATATCTTATAGAGAGATAATCACCCCAAGTTTGATTATCATTTGGGCGCGGTTTAAAATTTTATATATTTTATTGCACATGTGGAAACCAAGAGATTGTTTTTACCAATTTGAAGATTTTAAATATTAATAAGTGGTGTTAGCTGTTCTATAAAAATAATAACTTGTCCACTAATACACTTAAAAAGTTCCCAGTATACTAACTGTAGATTATTTTCTTGTATAGCTATATGTATTGGAAGCGCATCTGTAGCGGATATACTAGGATCAGCTCCAGCATGTAATAACATCTCTGTAGCATCAGGAAGATTCATCTTACAAGCCGTATATATGGCAGTTTCTCCTTGTCGATTAGTCCATTGTACTACACCACTATGATCATATCTCATTAATATCTGAAATATAACAAAGTAGTCCACTGTACTACCACATAGTGATCATGTTTCATTAATATCTGAAATAACATGAATTAGTCCATTGTACTACACCAGTATGATCATATCACCTTAATATCTGAAATATAACAAAGTAGCCCACTAGTATCTTCAATAATAGTCCATTGTACTACATCACTGTTATCATATCTCATTATTAATGTCTGAATTTAAAGTGCACTGTACAACAAGTTACAACATTACATATAAAGGAGCCGTCACAAGTGAATATCTTAATAAATAAACCTTGTTGCTTGTCAAAAATTATCATGGTAAATTTTAATTGCGATTATCAAGTCACTCATACAGCTGAAGGATGAGATACTTTAAGCTAAATGTGTTACGTAACCCCATAAAACAAATTAGCAATCATTTCTGAATGGCTCAAAATATTTTGATTTAAAATTGTTTGACAAAATTATAGGTATTAATTAAATCCACATAAATCCACATATATTTACTGTTTCCAGTGAAATCAGCAACTTCCCCATTAATTTTTTTAGAGACAGTCAAGTTCTAATGTCATAATGTGCCAGTCTGGTATTGACGAATATCATCGGTGAATAAAAGATAAGAAAATTGAACTTACTGGAATAACTGTAGGTAATAATTTAACAGCCTGGTGATAAGCTGTATTACCATGAGTGTCTGCTATTTCTAAACTAGCATCACATTTTAATAATTCTTGTACACACTGTATTTGTTGACCAGATATAGCAGCATGTATAGGTCCTATACCAGTTACACTACATCCCGTGCTTAAAAACCTATAACAAGATAATCAAAGGTATATGGTACATCAAGGGACTAGTTAACATTGCATTGGCAGAGCATTGCAACTCTGAATTCGTTTACAATTCTATCTCAGACTTTAAGAATAAGCATCAATTTGGGGTCTTAGAGCAAAGAGCCCGAACAAGATTAGTAATTTGTATTCCTTTTGATCTGAATATTGGTTTTATTCTGTATGCCATTGTCACCCCTCAACAATTCTTAAAATTCTTTACAAATTCTATCACTAGATGTAAGCAGAAGCACCCTATGGGGTCTTAGGAGTGACTCTGATGACGAAATTTTTCACTTATAAGTGCATTTTGCTCTTATTATTGCTTAAATTCCATTTCCCATTGATAACTCACATTTTGTGCCTATGTTACTCTTATTAAACCCCCACAAGGAACCAAATACCGTGTATAAATTTAAAGTTAGTCAAATAAGAAAAAACTTATGTCTAGAGCCTGTACAAGGTTTTCAATGAGAACAACGGTTATAATGCAACATGAATTATCGGAAAATCAATAAGGTTCTTCATCTCATGAACATAAACACTGTATAGAAATTTGAAATCAATCATATACATGTAACTTTAGCCTGTTAGAGATGGTTGTGATGACAATACATGATGCAACCACATTTCTATGAGAATAAACACATTTAATTGTTTAAATTATTCAGTTAATAAACAGTATATAATCTAATGCATAAGAGGAATGGAATTCATGTGAAAATTATGAAAAAGCTCTAAGTGTTTCGAAGGTAATGAAAAAACAGGGTCACCACTATAGCTTGACCAAAAACCCAGGGCATGAGTCAAATTGTCTACACAAAAGCTACTCATTAGTTAGTGGTCAAAGGAAGGTTTCTTACTTGTTCACTAATGGATGTCTGAAAGCTTCAAACAAGCCAACAAAAGCTGCTACATGGGCTACATTCCATGTAGGATGTTCTCGAATATTATCACAGATCCTTTGTAGATTGTCTTCTTGGTATACAGAACTACTGCTGACAAGTAATGGTAGTAAGATTGCACATAGATTACCAAAGAGTGCGTTTGCATCTCCTTCACTTGTAAGTCGAAACAAACTTCAAAAGTAAAAAGAAAACAGAAACCTAACAATGACATATAATTGTACCATTTTAAAAATATATCTGTATTAGTTTTGTAATCAAGGTGAAGTTAACATAAAATTAATACCAGTAAAATTTAGTAAGGATCGAATGATATATAATGCTGACATGGTTTCACACTCAAAAACTATTATCTTCTCTTTAATATTTCATTCTAATGATAACCATGTATTATGCAATGTTCCAAAAGTTTTCTTCCTAAAATCAATAGGTTTCTTCAAACGGATCCAACACTAATTGTCAGTCATCGGCAGATTTACCATTTACTGTACTTATACAATGCAAGAATGAAATTCCTTTAATGGTCTGTGTAACTCTGGTAAGTCAATCATTTTCAACTGTCTCAGATACAGTAAATAAGCTTTATTCCCACTTGATTTACATTACATGTATATGTACATGTACTTAATAAAACTTTTATTTGACACATGAAATCTGGGACTGTCGTTTTTTAATACCTGTACTAAATGGAATGAGAATCTTGTTTTGTTAATGTTAAAGTTTAAACATTATCTGTCATCCTTGAAAGAAGTCATCTTTGAAACATTGATGATCAACTATTATAGAAACTGCCTGGTATTCATTCATTCATAACACAAATAAAATGTGTACATACCTATACCATTTACTGTTAACACCAACTGTACTAATTAAAACACATTCTACACATCCTGGTCTTTTATACATATATAAACAATCATCTCGAGTAATAATACTCAAACTACAAAATTAACAACAATCTTTTAAAGGGCCAATCTCGATTACTGATTATACTTTGGAGAATATAACTACTTAATTTTAGGTTAAATGCCCTTAAAATCCTCTACTATGGGGCTGAGCAACTAACTTAATACGTTTTCAAACAACTAAAAACCATCTGCCTGGCAATTAAGATTGGTGTCCCAAGCTGTGTTACACAGTGTCTGGATAAAACCAGACTTTTATTTTATAAAAATAAAGTGTCGGCAAAATTGACGTGGGTCACACACTGTATAGACCTCTAAATGAACGACAATAGATTATCAGGTCACCAAAAAATTAAAATTGACCCGAAATCTTAAAAGGTTTACGTGTCAAAATGACTCAATATTTTCAGCTGAAATTTTGCCAAAGTAAATATGCCATTTCTCCATATTTGGCGCTTAAATTTCATATGTTCACAGTTCACAGCCTTTTTTTTCTGAGACTGTGTAAAAATTGGGATGGTCTCTTTATATAGAGATAGAGAAACGTTATTTAACGTCCACGACAGAAACTAGTTCATTTCGGGACTAACATATGGTTCAATCTTATTTCAATAATTTGCTTGTGCATAGATGTGGAAGGATCCAGAGTAAAAACAAACAAGGTTGACCCCTTTAAATAAAGTCAAGCGTCAGGTTGCTATCATATGCTACGTTCATTTTATCAAAAATAGAAAATTGTATACAAGTGGGTTGAATTTTCTACAGATGGCCATTCCTATTTTTTATTTTATACAATTTGAGTAAACCATGAAACTGGTATGCTCAAATTAAGTCAAATCAAATTTTATGCCAAATGTGAGACCAATCAGCCAGTCCATAAAGCCTGTATATTTCTTAGCGAACTCTTGATTTTAGTGAATTTCTGAAAATTATCCATATAATTGGTCCATATAAGCCTACTTACTCTTTAAAGCTCTCAGGATTAGCGATCTGTATTTTATATGGATTGATATTAGCAGCTGCAGCATTAAATATACCACCAACTATTGACTTCAAATATCCAGCCATTGTTTGGTAATTTTTCTTCTCACAAATAAGTATGTTCTTGTTCTATCATACTAGTATACTAGAGAAATGATCAAACCTGCATATAAAATGTAAGTAATTTACATTCAAGATCATTGGAATTATTATATTATACACCAATCACCAAATGATTAATAAAAGCAATACAATCACAGCACCTTAGTCTTGTGCAGCTCCATTTATTCTAGACTTAAGCTAGTTCAAAATTTCTTACTCATTCCCTAAGTCTCTTTAAATGATATTTTGAAAATTGACTATATGGTGAGAGTCAGGAATACAGAAAAAGAGTAATCCCTGTCAAATCTTAAAGAATAGTGGACCACTTGCAGTCATAAACCACCCATAATTTTTGGTTCTAGAATGAATAAAAGATCTGTTGATCTGCATCAGATTGTTCCACTGCAGCTGAACAGACAGGAGCAATAACAACACCATCAGTTACAGTGCATTTTACAGAAACCATTGGCAAATCTTTACTATATCATACACAGTCTTGACATTGCAAACACGATTTATTGGTCAATTCATTTTAAACAACACTGATGTTGTTATCTTAACACAAAATGAAAGCTTTAAAATTGGCGTATGAGTAGTTCATTTTGGAACTGTCTTTGAGTGAAAAATATTCGCTGACAGTTCTTATCCAGCCTTATATAGCTGCAATATGAAAATATGGTAAAATATCGCTATTCCCCACCTCTGTTCTCAGGCTGTTTTGGAACCCTTACCGTTTATTTGTCACCAGAATTCTTTATTTTCCACCAAAAGGAATCATTTCGCACTATATTTGACACAAATTTATAATAATTCAACTCAATTTTCAAGTAATATTTAGCGATGAAATAAACATGCAGTTTGCACATGTCCGGATCTCGTAATGGCTCTTCAGTTTAAACGTATTTGGTGTATGTTTTTAACCGCAGAATTCTACTTGAAAATAGTGTTGAATCTTTCTAAATGTGTGTCACCTGTGGCAAGAAATGATTCCTTTGGCGAATAAAGTTGAAAGTAGAATCAGGGTGAAAATAGTAAGTAAGGATTCCAAAATAGTCTTAGAACAGAAGTGGGGAAGAACGGTACTTTCATACTGCAGCTACATAACTATAAGGCAGTTGCTAAAGGAACTAGCGTATGAGGTGCACAAAAGAATGCTTTCTCAACTTCAAGTGCCATTTGAAATGAAGCGAATCGATGAACGACACTGAGGCTAAACATATCGCACAGGAGACTATAGCACCAGTGCAAATGGAATAACCAGACTCATTTTGTACTTTTTGTAAATTTCCCTGAAATAACTGAAATTATAGTAAAAACAGAAACGATTGAATGTAAATCAGTTTATATACCGGGTACCGTACATTATTATGCGTCCAACCCATTTGTGTCCATTTCTAACGAGGTGCCAAAGAATAGAGATTTAGTTCTGTTAAAGTTTCAAGTAACCATGTGAATGTGCATTCTCGTGTAATAATATAATAAAGTCATACACACGGTAGCCACTCAAATGTCTCAAGATTTACACAGATTCCAAAAGGGCCCCAGTCGGACGCTTTTGACAGTTTTCACAAGATAAGGTCTTACTTTCAGAATTGTCATTGATAACAAAATATAAGAAGATGTTTAAAGGATAATATTCTTCTTTTCTCATACTCATGTGACTCGCCCTTGAAAAAAAATGTTTACAATTATTATGTAGAGTTAGTTCCCCTGCGAGACATGAAAACTATGGAAGCTTGTAGCGGACAATTTGTAACTCTTTATAAAAATCTCCCATAATGTATCTTAAAGAAAGTATTGAAATTTGTACTATTTTTTCTTTGGATCTTCCAAACTTCTGTAAGCTAATGTTTAATATTATTCTTCATATGTTTAATAAACAAAAATACGGTACTAAAAACGGGGCAATTTTCTTTTACGAAATAAACTGTAGCCTACATCGTTTTCTTGATCCCAAGATAATCCTTATAAATCCTCACCTCTTATCTGTTTTCTTCGTGTGAAACGTTCGCGGGTGAGGCCGCAATACAATAAAACGGCCATGGCCGCTTGAAACCACGGGGCTGTTCTTAGACCACTTTTTGTTCATCAGATTATAAAATAATGACAGGGGCCTAGATGGTTGATTGTTGTTGCTGCTGCATGAAGCTGATAGGCTACATTTGATAAGGGAAGTTAGGGAACAGATGTGTTAATTTGCCAGAACAGCTAACATGCAGAGTTAAAGGGTTTAGTTTTTGGCTTCGCGACAGATCTTGTTCTGACCCGGTACTTTTTTCTGTTATCAGGTCAATTTTGTATGCGTGCATTTTACGCCAGCAAACGGGTGCAGATCGAATGTGTATTCCTAATGTTAGCTCGCTTGATAAACAATGTTTTAGTCTATATACCCGTTGCCTGTGCCCACCGATATTATAATTGTCACCAGGAACATTCCAATAAAGAAATGTGATAATAAATAATTACTTTGGGTTGGTATATTGGTAGATATTTTTGTGTTTTGAGAACAATTGCGCTGTTGGCCGATAGTATAGTTAATCTATATTTTAGCATCTTCCACACAAGCCCAAGCCGGGAAGTCGCGAGGCGACTGCCGATGAGCGCGAGAAAGGAGAGACTTTTAAACATATTTTTTTTTCGGACTGCTGTAAAATACTGAAATTTCAGTGTTGGAAGTTGTCTGCAGAAATTAACAAGACCTTTTCATAGGGAGGTGAAAAGGACGAAAAAATAGGATCGGCGATTGTGCCCAACACCCCTTCTCTCTCTCTCTCTCCCCCCCCCTCTCTCTCTCTCTCTCTCTCTCTCTCTCTCTCTCTCTGTGATTATACAATAAACTGATATGATCACTGTTGACTGTTTAGATAGTTTTGATCGGGATAATGTTTATCTCATATCACGTGAACTCAGTCTGAATGATCAACAAAGCAAACAAACGGCACAAATATTTACCTCGTTTCCCGACCAAAAAAAGCCCAGATTATTTACATTAACTGTGAATTTAAATCAATTGCTAGTGTGTAATGGAGTTAATACAGTGTCTTCTTTTCTATTTTAAAGAAATAATTACTATTTAGTGTACCAATAACCTGCTTAGTATGTCCAAACGTAATGTTAGAGAACCCCAGAACATGAAAGATCTGTTTTAGGTCTAAGAAAGGCGTATTTGGAATCTACACCAGGGATGCTGTTTCGCATGTGTATGTCGGACATGTTCTGTGCGCATTTCTGATTAAATACGTCGTAAGAAATATGCACAGCGCGGAATATTTTAAGGGGTATATATTTTGAGGATGGGCATCTGCATATTGTATATTGTAATGGGTAATATCTATTGTATATTGTAATGGGTATGATAAATAGATATTGTAACACTAAGTTTAATGACTGTTGATACAGATCATATAAGTACTGGTGGATGCCGTGCCGTGTTGGGACAGGGTATGCTCATCCTAACTAGAACACGCCGTACCAGATTCCCTTTGCTAACGAATTTTTGTTGTATGCTTTCGTATAATATATTTGGAATCTACACCAGGGATGCTGTTTCGCATGTGTATGTCGGACATGTTCTGTGCGCATTTCTGATTAAATACGTCGCAAGAAATGTGCACAGCGCGGAATATTTTAAGGGGTATAAATTTTGAGGATGGGCAGCTGCATATCCACCATTTAGTCGAATCATTTGTTTTGATGAAATTCGGTTATATTTCTTTGGCAGTAGGATCAAATCCATATAACGGCAAGTTTGGGTTCAGAAACCTTTTTAAAAATTGAATTTGTAAGAAAAGAATTCAACAAGAAAATAAATGTAATTAATAGTCTATAGATGATATTCAGAATACTTGCCTCGTTATAGATTATGTTTTTTAGATCTATAATTTGAACTTAAAACGCCTGATAATATCTCAACAATGAGTTGACACGTTTATCTCGAAAGTAACTATGTCCACTTGAACGGTACACAGCTGAATCCAATCAAGTATCGTTAAAAGTAAAAAAAAAACACTAGTATTTTTAAGTTCCTACCTATTGTAGCTTTTAAAAAATGCAAATATTAGCAAGCGAAACTACTTTATACTGAAAGTTTGGTATTATTTAATTGAAGGATCAATCTGTTTATAAAGTAAACAGACTAAAGTGTTATTTCTTAACAAATTACCCTACTCAATGGTTTAACAACATTGGTTAATTAGGAATGTGAACTACGCAAATGAGAATTAGTGTAAACAATACCTGAAAACCAGTTATAGTCTGGCTCATAGGAACGGTGTTTAAAGTAATCATGCTATAATATTTCTCGGGTGAACGATGTGCGAATTTCATTTTAGAAAATTCGATTTCTCTAGGCATAAGCTAGTCGAGGCGCCGTTCAGTAAAAACATTAGTTCTATTCTACACAATTGTTACCAGTAAATAAGTGACTCTTTGATTCGGGTCTCAATCGTTGTGGAAAATTCCGCCGAAAATTTTATTTCTTCTCCCTCGGTCCTGTTTATCATTAATATGAATGATATAAAAACCCGATCAGTTTGATAAAAACCTGTCAGTTCCGTGCAATATCGTGACATAAACTATAGTATATAGCCAGGAGTCCAAACGATGACCTTCCAGGGATGGGCGGACAAAGAGCCTGTGAATATGGTATACTCGGGTTCGTGTATTCAACTTATACGTCATATTTGTTACAAAAACAGATATATTTTAAGTTCGGTTAGAAGATGGAAACGTGATTCGGGGACAATTTTCGAGCTACATACCTATATAGTTAACATAAATACGAGAAATTTCGAAATCAGCTTTACTAGAACAAGAACAGATCTAGATTGGCATATTAAAATGTACAAGTTGGGATGAGACCATGCGCTAACACAAAATAATCTTTGTGTCAATACTTAACTTTTGACCGTCAAGTGTTGACATAGTTTAGATTTAAGATCTCAACATGTTTGTATACTGGAGCACCAGTTACAATTCTATTTAATCTGATTTTTGACTATTGACTCCATGCCTGGTCATTCAGTCAATCAATAAATCTCTAACATGTTTCATCTGTTTGTGTTTAACCTGGATGCTGTATAATTTTCAACGGGTATCTTGAACAAACGGGATATTACTACCACTGCTTGATTGGGTTTAACGTCCGCTTCCATAGCGCCTAAAGTATAACATCACAGACAATCCGCCCATTCCTCCCCCACCCATCCACGAAATTAGGGGGAAAAAAAGAAAACTAGTAGAAAATGGCAATAATATGTTCGTTGTATTGAGCGAAATGGTCTTAATCACCCACTCTAATAATCAAATGATATGCCGGTAAAGTTTGGAGGCCCCATGCGTGTTAAAAACTTACATCAGAAGCTGTAATGTGTTTAAAATCTGCCCAATTCCGACGCCGTTTGGAATTATGTCAGAGTTTGTAATGCATTTTAACAAAAAGATCACATCTGATACCAGAAAAGTCAAACCGAGAGTCATCAATATATTATTCTAGATTCTATAGATGTCTGGGCATTTTTCAAATTTGAATTCAACAACAATACATAAGTATAACATTATATATAAAAAAAACAAAACTTTTTTGTATATTATAATGGCTATGTGTATTATGACTTTATGTTTATATTTGAAAATAAACACCTTTATTATCGGATATTGTACTGTTATGTGAATAATAGATTGACTGACAGTAACATACTGTCGATTATATATTGAAATAATATATATAATCTATTGTATATTGTAATGTATATTATCTATTGTATATTGTAATGGGTAATATCTATTGTATATTGTAATGGGTATTATAAATAGATATTGTAACACTAATGTTAATGACTGTTGATGCAGTTCATATAAGTACTGGTGGGTGCCGCTCATCCTAACTATAACACGCCGTACCAGATTTCACATTGCTAACGAATTTTTGTTGTATACTTTCGTATAATATATAATCATTAATTCATTATCATTTAATATAACGCTATTACGGTATTGAACGATTTTTAGAATATCACTTATTCGTCATCTAAAAAACAGCATTTTGTAATTTTTGGAGAATTGCTGTCTTACTGACTAAAGGTTATGGAAAGCGATTTATCTACGGGGACTGTAATTGAATTCTATTGACGTGAACATTTAATTTACTCACATGCTGCTTCCTTCGGCGTTAAATTTGCAAGATGTCATAACTTTGCAGAATCGATACCATTATAAAAATACAATTAAACCCAAGACAACATATGTAATATATTTTATAAAGATTTTATCATTAAATATTTGTTCAAGGTCAGTTCCTACAACTTGTATCGATTATTGCCTTTGATGAATCAGATTAGTTTTTGATAACTATCGCACGTGCATGACATTATTAACAATATACAACAGCTGTGTGCACTCCGGAACAGAAGCTATTTACATTTCTGAAAGCAGATTAATGGACGCGTGGACCCCGCACATCTCGGGCATCGATATGTATTGATTTCATATCAAACAGAAATAAAGAATAGACAAAAGAATAGCATTATTTCATACAGTTCATATGTCTTTCAGTATACGTATTGCTTAAGGGGCTATGGTTAGTTTGACCGGTCAGGTAACCTGTCTGTGTGTGTAGAAGGTCACACCATTGTTGAATACAACTGAATTATAATATATCCGTTTACTGACAAACATTGAGTGGACAAGAGATTGTTGAGAATATTAAACACATATACGAAAAATATAAAAGGGGGTAAATGCTATTCTTGCGAATTCCCACAAGCGAATGATTATTTTCCACTCATATCAACAGATAAATGAACAATACAATTTAATGATAGCATGTGTTTTGTTTTCGGCGTTATTTTTAATTTGTAAATTGTATCATCTGCGATTGGTAAGGATTAGAAAAGCGTGTCTACGCGTTGCCCAGAAATAGTTGTATTACACAGGATTGTGAACTGTATCATCTGCTGGTTCAATAAATAAATGTCATAAATACAGTTTAATTTATAAACCTTAAGATATATCACCAACTTGATATAACAGAACAGAAGACAAAGAAAATAGTTTAAGCGAGTAATGGTGAATGAATCTGTGGAGTAGAATGAATGGTTATATTTTCTTCAAAACTGCATAAATCACTCGTGTATAGGGCTAGAACAAATAGTAAACAATGGCCCTAACAATGTCGATATGTTTAATGAAAAATGTCACGGCCGCACGATGAAATTGGTTTACTTAATACCCATAGTATTTTTATGCACAAGAAAGTGAAGGGACGAATCAGATAAAGTTACCATTAATTAGAGTCTAATGTTTAACTCAAATATAAAAAATTACAAAGGAACAGAACGTGCGGATCTGGCAGGATAAGTCAAATTTTCCATCTTGAGGAAATTGTTCGATTCAAACGGTGGACCGATTTAGATATACACTTGGATATTCACCAATTCCTACTTCAACCACAATTATTGTCCACAATACAATAGATGAATGAGCTGGCTTATATCAATGAGTGCATATTTTAATCATTCGCTTTGGTTTGGGGTGATTTATAATGCACTTCTTGGGCTCTGTTGTAATACACACATATTTGGGTCTATAAAATTGTATACTTACCCACGAAATTGTATTCAGTGGAAAATTTACATATAATTTGCGTAAATGGTTAAGATTTGAGAGCGTATTTATGGTACTTTAACGGCCCCCTCTGGCAATAAATACATTAGGCTACAATAATAAGACATTGTCCTTGGTATCTGTCTGGATGAAATTAATTGTCTGTTTAGGCTGGACTTGAAGCATCTTTACTGTCTGGCATACTAGAAATACGCTGCCATGTGATAAGACTTGAAACAAACAGATAAAAGACGTGAAAGGGTGATTAACGGGTATTGTTTTCTATTCCTGAAGGTCACTGACTATCACAAGAGGGCACCACGAATGGCCTACAGCCGTCTTAAATAAAAATGTTGCTCTAAATCCATGCATAGCTTTATTTGTTTTATGTGCAAGTACCAACAACGTGACTTTCTCTCATCTGTTGGGAATCTTTATCAACTCAAGGAATGTGTATATAATTGTACTGTAGCGTTTGTTGTACATTTGCACAGATATTATTTTTTGCAAGGAAAGTATTGACAACACATTATCTAGATCATTTGCATACTATAACGATTTTTATTTTGTGGTTATAATACGTATACAATATGAGGAGAATTTTCTCGTTTCTTCGAGTACACCTCTGAGATAAATATTATAAATCTATGTAAAAACAACCATGACAACTTGTCGGGTAACCAATGCAGATTGCATTCGTCTAGTTTTTTAATACAATTGTATCTGCTAATTCATAAATTATTGGTCATGCATGATATTATTGTTGCGGGGATAAATTTACAAAGTGTACATGCTATATTTAACTGGTCAAATTATTGTCAATGTTGTACGGAATTTCCATGCCCGTTTCACTCTTGGGTAACATGGTTCGAGTGGGACGCAAAGTTGTGGTCCCGCGTATAAAGTAATAATTTAGGAAGTGTAAGGCGGACGGAGTCACCACTGCCAGGGCAATTTTATTTTTTAAAGTTGCAATAGCATTTTTATAAGTTATATTTTTAAAATGTATTAAAATAAAGCCCTAAAATAGATTGAACCTATAAACAGTCCTACCTTGTTTAAGAATAATCTTATTAATCCTAAAATTCACTATTGCCAGTTGAGAAATTGGCAAAAATATCATTTTCAACTTCAAATTCAAACGTTTGAAGATGGCCGTCCATGGAGAGGAATGGGAAAACAAGGGAGGTAATTGAGTAACTATTTCCTCAATCAACCTGTGTCACCCATTTTAATGCCCCAAAATTTTTTCCCATGATCGTATAATAGTGAGTTGACAACCTTTTGAGCAAAAGACAGAAATAATTATGTTTTGACTTTCTTAGAAAATATGAAATTGTAACTTTAAGTAACTGTTAATTTGTGTCTTAGTAACCGATTCGTATTATTAACATCTCCGCGGTACGGTTGTTTAGGATTGTTGTGGAGATTACAACGTCCTAATAATTAATCAGTATAGTTCGGTTTCAGTTGATAACCTAGAAATAAAAGGTTGATAATTCTGTAATCCGATAGGGGATTTAATAAGTAAATAAATGACTGACTGAGAATGTGTAATTAATTATCGATAATGATGCTAATTAATGGGTTGTACACCATATTAACATTCTTTATCTATCAATAAACAATATTTAAATGGGGCAACGCTTTTTTTTTAAAGCAAGTTCAAAGAAGCCATTATCCATATAGGTGTTGAAATAACTTTAATCTGCTTTCATTCAATCTATGACATGTAGGCTGTTAAGAACGGGTAGATGTCGGTATAGTTGAATGGAAAAATGAATAATCGGGAACACGGATTACATTAAGATTTTGCAACCGAGACAGGCCGTGGTTGTTGCGTATTCGTTTTATGCTGTCCACCGACAAGAACCGACAAGAGCGGGGGTTTTTTGGTCCAAAACACCCAAAGTATTGTAAAAAGTGATCGACTGGGATATATATGTTGTAATCAAAGATATGCATATTCCACATAATATCATATCCAAATTTAAAATGATTTTATGAAAGGGAGTATGTATCATGTAAAATCGAACTAGTAACCCAGGTCTTCACAAGTTTGACTTTCTTATAGATCCATGTTTATATACGGAGTTTATTTATGTACGTGTTGTACACTTGTTTATCTTCTTGTACCAGTGTATCTTATGAACTGAAGGCAAAGACTACAGAAATACTTTAAACACATTTTAACAGATTTCAGCGTTGCCTTTTACACCCTAAAACTACGTACAAACATTGCCATGCTACACACAATTAATGATAACAGTGCATAAATTTGTCGAGTATATTGATTTAATTGAAACTCGTGTATATAAACAGTTAAATCATACTTTAACAATGTATAGATTGCGCTGTATATTTGAAACTTTGAACGTTAAATGTATGGAATAAATTGAGTTAACGTCTCACAAAAACACAATATTATTTCAACAATTATCGCTAATTTGGAGTGGAAATTTTGTCTATTACAAGTACTACATGAATTTGTAAACTGGATCCCCGTTTAACGTCCCATACAAATGACTACACACGTGCTACATTTGCCTTGTCATCTCAGCGGGCGTTTCCGTTTGAGGATTATTGATATTGATAAACACATCAAATTTATACAGAGGATAATTCATAATTTGTTAAAGTGTTTGAAGGATTTATTTGAAAATGATGTTGTTTTTTTTTTTAAACAGGCTTGTGTTTTAAGTGTAGACTATCTGTGTAGGCCCTAACTGGTGCTAATTTTGATGTCTCCCCGATTTGGTCAGTCAGATTTACTCCGTTAAACTGATTTATTATTGTCTTACACATTTATAAAGGTAGGTAAGTAACGTCATCTTGGCCCTGGGCTATATAGTTTGTTACAGTCATTGCAGTGTCATTACTAAATATTATATCAGCCATCGGTAATATGGAAACAGTAAGTCACAACTTCGAAGATCGCGAACAATATTTGCTCGTATATCCTTTAAAATATATGCAAGAAAACAAACAATCTAGAACCGGCAATATAATTGTTAATCGTAAAACTTATATCAGTTGTCTCTTGTATATGGCTGAACAAAACATAGTCCTGAAGTTCAACAATTGTCAGTAATGGGGGCGGAGGGCCTGGTAAGGAACGGCGTCTATAGTCATTCCAATGGGAAGAAAAACCGAGGTCTCGCGAATATATAATTGTAAAGTATTTAAAAGTATATTATAGGCTGTTAGTGCCGCTGTCCAGACAACCTTTCCTGATATAAACTGCATGACGTATGCCCGTCTTCATTAGGCCTAATGGAGTACAAAAATATGACGCCCTAAACCCCATTTCATTTGTAAAACAAAAAATACTTGGCGTAAAAGCTTTGTATATACACACGACCACCACAGCATACCCAAAATATGTTTGACAAGATTATTAATTTGAGTTAAGTCTTCAAAAGTTAATAGGAATGTAAGGAATAATTGTAATTTGCAGGTCGTGAGAACACCTAAGATTTATTGAATCTGTGTTACATGCTACAAAAATGTGTTTGACAACATCATTTTACACTTTACGTTATGTCGACAAGGTGTTAAAAAGACTAGACCTTTAAATTTACCTAAGTCCATGCCTATAACAACTTTCTAAAAACAGTTTTGTGTGAGCTGTGTTTTTAAAAACGTTGAGGTCAGTGGGTTTTTTTTTTACAATAAAATCAATACAAAATGTTTGTGGTTTTACATTTAAAATATTGAGCTGTTTCCTGAATTGTGCGCAAAAATTAAACTGATGGGTAACGGAGGAGTGTAACCCAGCTATTTCAAAAATAAAATTTCAGAACCGTTTGATATACTAATTATATATTTCCGATATAATTTGATTCTCGTAGTCTCTCCTTTCAATTCAGCCTTTATGTCGTTTTATATTTTTTAAGAGAGGGTAAGCTATACACATGTGTAAGGCAGGATATCTGATCGTGATCATTATATAATTTGGCTATGATGAAAAGCATGCAGACTGACATGATGGACCATATCCTACAATCTGTAATTATTAAATGGGATAGTCATATAAAATATTGATAATAGCGAAGGATTCCCCTTGATTAATGTCCTGATTCAACACGTCACACAACAGGTATTTTCTTTTCGGCATTTCACCTTTTTGATCAACCCTCTTACCTGGCAATGACTCAGCTGTAATCCAATCAAATTGGATTCTACCTGTCATGTGACCACCTGCATTCGAACACAAAGCATGGGCAAGTTTATGGACTGAATTGAACCGATATTTTGACATAATTACATATATGGAGTACTTATATTGTAACAAGTAATTCAAGTATATAAAATACGCAGGAAGAATATAATAAGTAATATCGGGAAGTATTGTTTTATATGTATCTGTAAAGCTTGTGATTGGGCTTGTGAATATTTGTGTTACTACACTTTTAGTTTTAGAGCCGTGTAACAGGTTAGTCCAATGAAAACAACAATCATGGCGTCGACACCCGACATAAACTTTTGACATCAATTTTACAGTGATGCAGAGAACCACTTCACCACCAGAAGCATTTAGGATTATAATAATGTGTTAGTTAATTGGAATAATGTATTGGTATTCAACGGATAAATGATGAATATTGAAAATGAAAACAATTTCCCGTAATTGAATACTGTTTGAAAATTTCTAGTGATTGATTGATTACTGCACTGCAGAAGATCAAAGCCTTGGAGGTGTCAGGTGTGAAATTTGCGCATTACATCTGAAATTTGTAGTAAATCATCCAAGATGTATAGAAAGAAAATGATAGTTGTTTCCAAAATGTCACCAATCAGTGCTTCTACCGTCATATTTTATTTACTGTTATATTTATTTACCTGTGTTGTTCTGTCTCAAGGTGAGTTATTTTATTATTTTAAAAGATTTTTTAGATTTCAAAATGATAGTTTACTGATTTTTATGAAACATGTTCATATACATTCATTATGATGCAGTGTTTAAAAAATATAATTTGTAACACAATTGTTATGAATGAGCCCATATAATAATTGAAGGGAATTTCCATTCTAAAATACACTGAAGTTGTTACTGGCAGGATATAAATATGCCGCGACAATAGATTTAGTTATAATCTGACCTCAGATCAATCATATTGCATCTACAGGGATCAAATAATGTAAGCAAAATTAGTAGACAGATTCTATAATCACTCCAAATTTACAGTAAAATAAAAAGTAAAAACCAATAAATTTATATTATTAAACTATTCTTGATGGAAAGAAATATTCAATGCTACCCATTACATAATTTAAAGTTTTTGGAATAGGAATTAGTTTTGTATTTTAATCTCATATTCATTCATTCATTTGTATTATTATTTCAGGGATCGACCATTATCCACCTCGTGTATTTAGAGAAGAACCAGCAGAAGGAATACCTAAGCCAGAAGGGGGTAGTAAACAGTTAACATGTAGTGTATTAAGTAGTTATCCCCCGGCAGTATATAGTTGGACAAAAGATGGTGTTTTAGTCTCACAAAATTCTTCTGGATCTGTGTTCACAATATATAATTTAAGTCGTAGCCATGAAGGTTATTATAGATGTCTGGCCAGTAATGATAAAGGTGCTCTGTTGAGTAAAGCTGTTAAAATAGACATTTCGTGTAAGTATTTTATATAGTTTATACATTTGTAAGATGGAGTAAGTTTTTATTCCTTGTAGACTTACACAACACATGGAAGTCAGACAATTTATTTTTCAGTAACTCAATTTGTTTCACGATCTTCTGATTGAAAACTTCTGTTTCTGAAGATTATGATTTCTTCGATTAAAAATTGACTTGTGTGTTTTAGCATATAAAAAACACTATTTCTCTGGAGCTTTCAGAATCAGAGGTGACTTCATATTGGAGTATTGCATATATGACAAGATTATAAACTCTGAATCTGAGTACCATTGTAAATGCTGCTTTTACTCGAGAAATCTGTTTCATCCTGTTTTACAGTCTCTCAAATAGTATATGTTGAAATAAAATCATGAAATGTTTATCAAGAAAAAATTACATAATTGGTTTTGGATAATTGAACATTGAATGACATAATATTGCCATCGTGCATTTACTGCATACATGAAATTATTTCGTGTTAAAAATTTAGGATGTTAAAAGATTAAATTTTTCGCACAAACTGCTGCATGCAAATACCTGTATTGAGTAAGACAATTAATATTTATATCCTGTATTGAGGAAGATAAAAATGAAATTTTCTTTTGATGAACATTTTCTTGAAGTGATTTAAAGATAAATACCATTTAGAGGTCCACAAAATTCAACACAACGGTCTTTAACAAAAACAGAACATTTGAGAAGGATTTTGAAAGGGATTCTACTCCCTTCATTCCCCCAGATACTCACCAGCTTAGCTTTTAGCATGGACCTTGTATTATAATAAAGGTCCATGCTTTTAGTAATTAAAGTAAACACTAAGAAAGAATTTTAACAGGGTTCAATAACTTTAACCTAATTTGTATTCATGTGCATCAACTCCTGTTCCTGTGTGTATTTAACTGAAGTGATGTATTTCAACAGATTAAATGTATTAAACGAACCACTTTAACCTGTATGACCATTCACAGCATTCTGATCTAAATAGACATGAGACTTTCATTAAGATCTTTTTTCATTTTTCAACTACCGTAAATGTGGTGTATTACTATTGAAGAACATACCCACTCATTTGGAAGATATAAAAAAAAGTATAGTCCTATTATAATTGTGCATATAATTCATGTTACAGGCATTTTAGACCCCCTTTGTACCAGGAGAAAGTGCCACTGCCTTGACAAATGTCTTCACATGTTAGTAATTGATTGGTTGTTAAATGAGATTTAGTTTGTTTAGTTTAGTTTATGGTACATAAAGATGATTGAATTGAATTAGAATTGTCGGGTTAGTTTTGTTTCTAATTTGATTTAGTTGAACTTAAAGGAGCTAAATCGCTAACATTTGGGACCTAGAAATTAACAGAAGTGGGTTGCAATGCATATTATACTATAAAATGAATGTATATAAACTGATTTACATTCAATGGTTTCCGTTTTTACTCTAATTTCAAATCAGTTATGTTCCGTAAAATAAGCCAGTAGTCTCAATCCAATGCAGATTTCTAGCGTCTGGTTATTCAAGCCTACATGCGCCGTTTGATTTGGTGCAATGTGTCTAGCCTCGTTCCCTGAGGTTAGAACTAAGGTTGAAATGCATTATGGTACGATTTATGTACCAATGGTAAAATGTTTATTTTGTCTCAGAAGTCCAACTTTTTCCAGTAAGATCACAGCATCAAAGTTGATTTAAATTGACCAATAATTTGTGTTTTCAAAGTTGAAGATTTGGGATGATATTGAGTTAGAGACTTAGCTACTTTAATGTGAAGTCAATTCATTTCATATGCATACAATGTATAGACGATTAACATCCATATAATAAGGTAATGCAAATTTGGAGAATTGCATGTGTTACTGATATAAAAATTATTGATTTTACTCGCATTTTCCAGACAAAGTTTTTGGCTGGGAATTAGATTCTGTTAGTCACTCACCTTACCCATTTTGTACAGACAAGTTAGGTAGAAACTTTTAAAAATTGGTGGACAGATTCTAATATTGATTCAAAGAAAGATCAGAAAAAGATTTCTGAGAACAAATTCAGAAATAAGAAAAAATATATATTATTTACACATGCATTACTTAATTAAGATAGAAAAGGGTATTTAATAATGTTGACTTGAGCATGATTAGGTCACCTACATTGTGTTCGACTCAAAATTTTGTTTTCTTATATATAGGAAATGTATCGTTAAAACTTGTTAAAAGATAAGTCTAGGTGGGGGTACCTTGTTGAGTACCCTATTTTTAGACAATAGGGACATTGAGTGGTCTTTGAGTACTGATAATCCAGGCAGTTGCGCAGTCTCAAGTAGGTATGACTGATTTAAAGATATTATAAATAATACTCTTACACATGTTGAAGGTTGATGAACATAAAAATGCTGAGGTCCTACAACTTGTATATTATTTATTAACATATATTGATATATTACTAAAGATGATTAATATATAATTATCAATAATTAACTATCTTAATTACATAGAGATGCCTCATCATATATATAGAAAGAGACCTTTGATCTACTTTGTTCCACATGACTAATATTTTACTTCGGGCTACATAGACACAATATAAAAAACACTAGAATAAAATATATATTTTTACTGAAATATCCTTTGGGAACAGCCTACACGATTTGATTGTACAGGTTTTACCTTGCAAAAGTGTTGAATAGTTTTGACCTACTTGGGGTAGACTAAGTTTATCGTTGATGTCACCTAGGTCATCAGTTAATTTATACCTGATTTACACAGTATTTTTTACATGTTTATTGATGTTTTGTACTAAACTAGATAATATACTTGTAGATCTTTCTGTCTAAATCAGCTTATTAAGTAGTAAGCGATGTACGGTGTATAACACTTTTATTTATTAATGATTCATTGTGGAGAAGAGGCCGATATGAAATAGAGCGTTGTCATGAATCAATGATGATGTCTGATCACATGAACTGAACCTAGACAGTTTAACATTTATAAGCTGTGGAATATTTACTTGTATACATAAGACATTGGAATCTTTAAATATTTGGTTTCCTCCCACTGCTAAAGACCCCTACGCGCACGTGAATTGTTGAAATAAAATTAAACCATATGTTAGTCCCGAAATGACCTAGTTTGTGTTGAGTGTTAGTGTTAGTCTCTCTCTTTAAATTTTTCATTACTAATATATTGGAAGCTTGGAAGACATATATTCAATCCTGGCAATAAAGTAATGATGCAATGTGGTATTTGTTGCTAAAATATCCAATTTCTTTCACCTTGATACATACATTTGTACTAATATGTACTCAAATTGAATATTTAACATTTGATTAAGAAAACAAAATCAAAATACAAATGCTACATGTAGGTAATGCGTCATATTCCTGAAGCAATGGCCCGAGAAATCTCTCTCTGGCCATTGCTGGATTGACTTCTGATTCTTGAACTTTTGCCGGAGTGTGTCTATTCTCCCCGTTCAATGAAAGCTATCACTTAAGTACAGCAACATGACAGTCCTTCGTTTAATCTGAGTCTTCCCTAAAACTTTGGACAGTGATTTAAGGTATTAAAACGGTGAAAGTATGTTCGTTTCCAAAGAGTATTGTTTACATTTCATTCGACTTGATAGCCTCGTTTGTCACACAATTAGTTTTACTGTAGTATTCTCCTATGCACGGGTTAATTAGGCATAATAAAAGCGTGAGCCATGACGTAACGTTATGTAAACATATTTGGTCCAATACTGGCACTCGTTTTAAATGTAAAGCGTTTGTATGGTAGGTAGTGATTGGTTGGTAGTCGGACTACTGACCAATCAAAATTTAACACAACAATATCCACTCATAATAGCAGTGTGTAGTGAGATTACCTATAATCAAACGAAACGCTGCGCGGAGTATGGTAATGCGTACATGTACATGTAGATTCAATCAGATTTAAAACAGGCCTATCATTAAATTTTTGTGGACAACAAAATGGCAGCAGACTTGCTGCACAGCAGGCAGTGTAAATAAATGGAATTTCAATTCTACATATAAATATTGAACGGAATTGAAACGCTATTAGACTGATATTCACATTACAGATTTATCTTTCACAATATTTCAGTTCGCAAGTGATTCCTTTTGCTTAAACCTGTGCATTGTGAATTTAACTTCAGCTGTTTAATTTAATTTGCCAGAGCATTCACAAGATTTCTGTAAAGTATGTGCAGGCATAAACACTGTCTGGACAAAGCTTCATTTGTAGCACAATGTATGACAAGTTTGCTGTTTAACACATTTAATTTTTCAATGTGGACATGAAAGTGGAAGCATTATAGTTTAAAAATTTAATCTGCTAACTTTGAAATATTTGAATATGAGCTTCAACTGAGAAGATCATACAATGGGGGAAACCAAGAATTTCTTACACTTAAAATTTTTCTATTGCGCTAAACTATTTTGAATTTGTCTGAGTATGTATGTATCCTAAAGAAAATTAAGGCAATAATAATGAGCCTAAACCCATATAACAGTTGTGAGTAGTTGTGACATGCTGATGCACACCCTTTTATTACTTGATTGATAATTTTCAGCTCTATTACACACTGCCATGGACCTTATAATATGACATTACTATCCAGCCTCATGAAGATGATAAATGATTATTTGTTTTTATAATGTCAGTTACACAATAAACACTAACATGACAAAGTAAAGCATAGGTCAAGTAGAGATACTAGAAAAATACTTTAAATGCCAATGCCATGGTCTGTATTTCCCTCAGGGAAGGAAACTTTAAGTATCTTTGACCTATGATACAAATATAAAATATGTTTCATATATTTATTGGATGTCAGTAAATTCTTAAGTTAGAAAAAACTTTTGAAACAAATACATTTATTGCTCAGAATAAAAATATATGATAAAACAAATGAAATATATGTTATTAGTGTGATACTTGTGCGGTTTTATAATGTCACCTGTCCTTTCTTTATGCATTTTTGGAGAGAGAGACAGAGAGAAGTAGGGATTAACCTCCACTCACACAAACTAGGTCATTTCAGGACTAAATGTTTTCGGAGATAAAAGTGTAGTGCAATGAATGAAAAACCAAAGTTGCTAGTGAAGTCGACATAATTGTACCAAAACTGAACTGTTTTGTACACTGAAATTACATAAGTCGCTTTTCCTCTGTAGTTTCCAATTTGATCAGCTGGAATTATCAAAGAATTACAAAAAAAAGCATTGAAATGTTGATATGAATAATGAATGTAATCAAAG
Source organism: Patella ulyssiponensis (assembly GCA_963678685.1). NCBI lineage: Eukaryota > Metazoa > Mollusca > Gastropoda > Patellidae > Patella > Patella ulyssiponensis. Next base: position 78,565,436 of record OY783226.1, on the reverse strand, counting down.
AATTAAAACATGTAATGGTTTTCATGTTACATGTGCATTAAGCAGGCTATGTGTACAAAAACATATTGATTGACAAAAGCAACTGTTTATTAGTGAAAACCTCTATTGTCAACATTTTGCAGGTTGTAATATAAATGGTTATTGTAACAAAAGGGCAAAAGGGTTTATCTTATTGTCATTATATAACGCATAGTAAAGTAGGCCAGATCTATGTGTAAAAAATTTATTGAAATGTTTTTATATTATGTTGCCTTACCAGTTGGTGCAGAACATTAAACGCCATTTTATATCATTTTCATGTGGACATTATTATGTATATTGTCGTTGCCCCTCTGTCTTTTGTTTGTGGAAACTCTACAGGTCACAATTTTTATCGGATTTTAATGAATCTTGAATTATAGGTTTATAACCAAGGATCTCGGTTCCTTGCAATATTGGTATGGATTATGTCCCCTGTTTGTACGAAAAATCACATTTGTAGCTTGTGGACAGTCTAGAGGTCACAATTTTTATCCAATTTTGATGAAACATATAATAATGTTTCTTTATACCCAAAGATCTTGGTTCCTTTTGATATCCGCACATATCAGACACTAACTTTCTGGATTATGGCGCCTGATTGTACAAAAAATCACTTTTTTTTAGTGTGATCTCTGTCCATCTCCTGCTAAATGTTGGCATTTCTTGCAAGGCAACCGCTTGTTATATAAACAGTGGCAAATATTCCAATCTATAGTTTCAATCTGTTTGTGATTTTTCTCTGGGTTATTAACACCTCATGATTTCAAGGTAACCTTCAGGCCTGGAAATAACGAGTTTAGATGTACCTGACAAAATGTCAGGCACTAATGAAAAAGTACTTGACATTTTCAACTTAGTGCAGGCAATATGTATTAATAATCATTAAAAAAGACAAATCAGTGCCAAACAAGATGACGGGCACCAGAGGTGTAGGTGTCTGACATTGTCAGTGACAGGTGCCTTGTTTCCAAGCTTGTTAAGCATGTTATTGTATAATAATTTTATGTCACTAATTCTTTTATTCATGAATATTTCATCCAAATTATTTTAATTGTTTTGTTGATGTATTTTTTTAGATATGGATCAGTTACAAGGTAGTGCTGTAGAAGTGAAACAAGTTGGTCAAGGCAATGCTGTGATTTTAAATAAACCTAATATAAATAGTGTTCCCGATCCGAGGATAGAATGGCTTGAAAATGAAAGAACCATGTCTAAAGAAGATATGTATCATCAAATATCATTAAATCAAGATTTTATTTTATTGGCTGTAAAAATGACGAGTAACAATAAACAATATAAAGCTATTGCTTATAATGTGGCCACAAGTGAAAGGCTTGAAAAATTCTACAATTTGACAGTTACAGGTATTTCATTTTCACTCTATCTTGTAAATTTCAGTGATATTTATGATTCTATGGTTGCATTAAGCCTGATAAAGCTAAAAAATGAGACTGTGCACCTTATTTGTATCCATTTAAAATACTTCAAAAAGCTCCCAACCATCATGGTCATTATCTAATTATCTAGCATCAGGGATTGAATCAGTGCTACATGTATCTGTGGTATTTTACTCTTTTATAAAATAACAGATAGATGGTTTGTTATAAATAATTGTGTAATATATGGTGGCTGATTGGTATCATGTCGTATTGTCGTGATGTCGCCCTTCATAACGCGACAACCCGACATCACGACATTTCTACCCGACAACCCGACATCACGACATTTCTACCCGACATCACGACATTTTTACCCGACATTACGACACTAAAAATGTCGTGATGTCGGGTAAAAATGTCGTGATGTCGGGTAAAAATGTCGGGTTGTCAGGTTGTCGTGATGTCGGGTTGTCGTGATGTCGGGTTGTCGGGTTGTCGCGTTATGGAACAAAAAACTGGCAATAAAGAAAATGGTTGATCAAGTGGAAGTAGATTCACACTCACATTGCAGTTTGAGTTGCATTCGTATCCATTTGTATACGTCCACATTCATAATGTGAACCATCTTCATTAGCTCAGTCGGATCAGAACAGTAGGACGTTAAACCCCATTTCAGTTCATAATGTGAACATATTATGCCGCCGCCCATTTTATTTCATATTGTAATTGTTATGAGATTTTAATCAGATTTGGCATGATCAAGACAGGATGGTAAACACCCTACAAGCTGCAAATTTTATACATTGAAAAGAGTAGGGTCGTCTGTCTAACCTCGTGGGTTTTCTCCGGGTGCATGCCCTACCCCGCGGGGTGGTGCCAATCCCGCTTTTTTGTTATTATTTTGTCTGTAAATATTCTACAGGTTGCAATTATTAACAGATTTTGTTCAAATTGTGGACTCTCTGGGGCCTAAAGTTATCATCGGATTGATTTTAAATTTATATACAATGTTTATGGCCATGAGACGTAGAAGCCCATTGATTTTCACTGCCAGATAATTACTGCCAGAGTTTCATGAACATAAACACTTGGTATAAATTTCAAATCAATCGGATAATAACTTTAGTCACAAGGACTGGCATGAGCATTATTTTCAAAGTTATGGCCCATGATCACGTTTCACTTTTTAAAATCTTGTGGACGCTCTAGAGGCTAACGTTGTCATCCGATTCGCTGAAATTGATGCACAGTGTGTAAGTTCATGCGACGAAGACGCCTAATGATTTTCAGCGATGTCCAATAATTACTACCAGAGTTATGGCCCTTGATATATTTTAATGTGGGCGTATAAAATTTGCAGCCTGTAGGGTGTTTACCATCCTGTCTTGATCATGCCAAATCTGATTAAAATCTCATAACAATTACAGTCTGAAAGGTGTTTACAGACAAAATATTCACGAAAAGTGGGCGTGACAACGCCCCTATGGGTCGGGCATGCATTTACATCAGTAGGTGCCATTGTTTCTTTAAAAATAATGCTCATGCCAAATTTGAAGAAAATCCATTAAGAATCGCGGCCTGTAGAGTGTTTACAGACTAAATATTAATATAGGTACCATCCTGTTATTGAAATGATTGATCATGCCGAATTTGAACAAAATCTGTTAATAATTGCAATCTGTAGAATATTTACAGACAAAATAATAACAAAAAAGCGGGATTGGCACCACCCTCCGGGGTAGGGCATGCACCCGGAGAAAACCCACGAGGTTAGACAGATGACCCTACTCTTTGTCATGGACAAGCTTGGGCTGGAAACCACACCACTTGACTCAATGACAGACACACAGACAAGGGCGGCGGCATAATATGTTCACATTATGAAATAAAATGGGCTGCGGCATAATATGTTCACATTATGAACTGAAATGGGGTTTAACGTCCTACTGTTCTGATCCGACTGAGCTAATGAAGACGGTTCACATTATGAATGTGGACGTATACAAATGGATACGAATGCAACTCAAACTGCAATGTGAGTGTGAATCTACTTCCACTTGATCAACCATTTTCTTTATTGCCAGTTTTTTGTTCCATAACGCGACAACCCGACAACCCGACATCAAGACAACCCGACAACCCGACATCACGACAACCCGACAATACGACATTTTTACCCGACATCACGACATTTTTACCCGACATCACAACATTTTTAGTGTCGTAATGTCGGGTAAAAATGTCGTGATGTCGGGTAGAAATGTCGTGATGTCGGGTTGTCAGGTTGTCGGGTTGTCGTGTTGTCGGGTAGAAATGTCGTGTTGTCGGGTTGTCGCGTTATGAAAGGCGACATCACGACAATACGACATGATACCAATCAGCCACCATAGTAATAAGACACCAGTTATATCATATAGTTATAGACAACATTGACTAGTCTTTCATCCCATTAATCACCATGATTATATTATTTTTTGAACAGGTATTAAATTTGACATTACATTTAATATATAAACACTTAAGATAACCAGGCAGTATTTTATTATATCACAGTGAACAAAGTTAAGGTTGTGAAAATAGGCTCTGTTGTCTCTCCTGATTTTGTTTACATACGATTTGCTATAGATGTCTTTTCTTGTTGAATAACAAGAACACATAGATTGTCCATCCCTGTACCTTTAAAAACATGTCCAATGGTGCAGGATATTGATCGCTGAGTTTTCTTCTTGTTTGCATCTTGGAGAAAAAGGATTATGTGACTGTCGATAAATGTAGGTCTCATTTACACCAATTGATTAAATGTTTTAGATTACTGGTAATGTGATTTATTTAATGAAATGGGTCATTAAGTGTTTTTCCAATCCACTTACATTTATCGTGCACATTTATAGTTTGTTCTTGTTTTTCTACAGCTTCAGGTGATCCCAGTTCCCATATTTCACCACAGTTTGTAGTTCAACCTCAAAATACCTTTGCTACAATAGGTGATAAACAAGTTCAACTAGAATGTGTTGTTAATGCAAGGTGAGGTATTCTTAATTTAATTTATTGAAAATAAATTTGGTTTATCCGTTTGTAAATGATTTTGATTAAATAAAAATAATTCAAACTTTGAAAATTGCACTGATGTATTTGATTGGATTTGATTTGAATAAATGTAGTTTAGATATGTGCAACTCAATACCTGACACATACAATATAAATGTATAAAATTCAGATTTATTAATGCCTCTCATTTTCATATTATGTGTGCAATGGGAGGGAGAATAATTTTACCTGGGCAGTGACAAGTGTTCCTGTCAATTTTGTACATGTATTTTATATAATTTAAGTGAAAAATGTTATTTTATGAATTTCAAATAGACCTATCAACAGTTTGAGAATCGATTGGTATGTGTATAGAGGAGCAACTAGAACACAAATACAACAGAATAATAGATATATCATCAGCGCCTTTAAACGTCAACTATTCATACAGAATCCAATAAAGAGTGATGAAGGAATGTATGAATGTGAGGCAAGATTAGATATTGTTGGTGGACCAACTTACGCTCCTATAACAGCTGAAGCTAATATCACTATTAGAGGTAAAATAATTTACAAGTGTTAATTTGACAGACATTTTGTATTCATGGTTATTATTCCTAGCTACAATGAATCTCCATAAAAAGAGACCAAAAATTTAGTTCCAAAGAAGAGGTATTAAAAGAGTCCAGTTCCAAAATTTATTTGATGAACACCGTACCCCATTTTCTGCTAATTAAGGCATTTTAATTATGTATCAACTATATTAAACAAATATTTTATTTGTGCACTTCTGTATAGATACTCTTTCTCTTATTCAAAGAATATAAAATGTTTTTGTAAAGGGGATAGTTCATATGTCGACATTTATAGATCGCTTTAGTTCAGCCATTGATATGGAATTTAAAGATGGATTATTTAAGAACTAACTCTTCCTATTACAGGTCTTTACTTTTGCATCAAATCTTATATAAAGTAGTATTTAGACATTTTTGCACAATCTGCTCTCTAGACTATCGGATGACTGAGATTTAAATGGATTTAAACACCAGCGAGATTTAGAAATTTAACAATAAAATGGATAATTAATGATCTATGCGATAATAAATGATCTATGCTAAATCTGCAATAATAACATAGCCCAGAATAAAGTAATTTGAATGAAATCTTTAATATACATACATTTTTCAGTATCTATTTTTAACTAGTCTAGCAAGACTGATCAGTTCTTTATCTAAATCTTATATAATGTATGTTTAAACTTTCATCCTATAACAAACAAAAGTGTGGATATACATTATTAATAGAGCAATGACCTCCTTATTTCTACTCAATATTTTTAAGTTACTTAAAATTGTTGGTAGTGCAGAGACTCAAAATTGAATTTGTGACATTTTTGAAAACATTTTGTTGATTTTGTATTAGAATATCATTGACATACTGCAGTCATACAATATTGTTATTGTGTGAGCAGGTTTAACGTGCTTGTCACAATAAGGTTATGTTTTTAATCTGTTTTAGAAAACATGCTATTTAAATGAATAAAAGGTAATATTATATTATTGAAGTAGACTTGAAAATCAAAGATTACAGAGGAGTATGACATGCCGATTTTGAGTAGCTAGATATTATCTTGTAGAATCAATAGTCATCTGATGCGTCAATAGCATTACTTAAATATCAAGAGAAGAGATTGCAAGACATAAGTTTCGGTCAAGGAAGGGTGGCCAATTGAGGGGTCCAACACATGCATGAGTTTGTTCCCATGTTTGTGCATGTTCTGGAGTAGTGAAGACTGTCTAACCTTGAAGGTTTTTCCCAGGTACTCCAGTTCCCTAACAAAACAAGTGAATTATAGTTGTCTCAAAATGAACTGTTGAAAGGATGTTAAAGTCCATTTCTCACCAGTTTTTGTCCACTATACATATTGAGGCATGATTCATTTCCATTTAAGATTTGTTGAAATGGTTATTTGCTAGATATTTCATTCACAATGATTGAGACTATTTCAAATTTCCTTATGATATTTCAACATTTGTTTTCGTACCAGCTGTACCACAGATAGTTACACAATTAGATGGTATAATGGAGAAAGATTTCAGTGAAACAGCTATATTAACATGTCAAGCAATAGGAACACCCGAACCAACCTTACACTGGTATTTTAATGGTCGTGCTGTGGAGACTCTTACAACTGGAAGGTAAACTTCGTGTAAATTCCATTGTAGTTTTTTGATAATGTATAGTCAATTGGATTGGACATAAAGGCAGGGTGCAGTGTACACGGTGGTGTGCATGTAAAAGAATCCTTGACAGTTTGAATTCAATATAAGAGTAGGCCATAGCGCCGCTGTCCTGGCCAAATTTCCCTATAGCACACTGTCTCGCATGTGCCTGTCTTCATTATCCCAGTCGGTGCGGAACAGAAGGATGTTAAACTCTATTTAATTTATAGCATTTAAATGATTTAAATAGAATTAAACATTTGAAGCAATGTCGATCCTCAATCCTTTTTGCCTCTCCTTGCATTATACATGTATGTCACATAGTAATAATTATACTATATGTGACATCCTTTAATGCAAGGTTGTATGTGTGAGAGAGTGAACTCCAGTGTAAGAGGTCAGTAAACTTGTGGTTGTCAGTGTGAATAACTGGAATAATCTGTTTAGAACTTATGTTCTGTGTGTCATCCAAATTACACAAATAGGCCAGAATCCTACTTAATATTAGTCTCATTAGCGAAGTGTCCATTCCATTCCAAAAGGTTGTAATATTTAGTTGAATAAAGATTCAAATACTGTCTTTTCATTTTAATCTCCCTTTTCAAACATCATCGAATCACCTACTACAGCTTTTTAAAAACATTTCTCTCCGGGAATACAATGAAATAATATTATTATCAGATCGCTTTTTGTTTCACAGACATTTTGGTTTTGAAAATGGAACATTAAAGATAGTAAATGTAGACTTACCAGATGCTGGAATATATCAGTGTTTTGCTCGTAATGATGTTGGCGAGGACTCGGGATCAACGTGGCTACAAGTCAATAGTATGTATATTTAGTTTTTATAATTTCTGCTGAGACACCAGTCATGTGATTAATATTTTTGTAATTGTAAACTACTGCAATTTGTATCTGTGGCCTAAACATTAGAAATCCAGTCTGTTATTGAACCACCATGATAATCCAGTGTATATTTTGCATCAGTATTTGACATTACATGTCAGTATATCAGTTATTGGATATGGGTCCATATATAGATTAATGTATATTTGGTTGATTTTGAGTACACAGTGCTGTGTATTGTGTATCATATTATTGTCTATTGGGTCATTGTGTATTGAACCATATGTATATCGAATTAGTGTATATTTGGTTATTGTATATTGAACAGTATGTAACTTTATCAAATAAGTGTATATTTGTTTATTGTGTATTACACGGTATGTATATCAAATTACTGTATATTTGCTTCTAGTGTATATTAGAATGTGTTATATTATATATATTATTCCTGTAGACAAAAGAAATGATAATCTTTTCTAAATTGTAGGTTCTCCTCCTAGACTGACCAGATCACCCAGTAATTTAACAATAGTAGAAGGACGTGAAGCAAGATTTCCTTGTGAAGCCTCAGGAGCACCACAGCCTATTATATCATGGGTTAAAGGTAAGTTTTATAGAAGAATACATAAATTATTAAAAGGAAATGAATATTTACTATTTATATTTCCAGTTTAAATTACTTATCTTCATCTGCTGCTCTATTTTATCAATTTGATCCAGTGAATTCTTTGAGATTGATTATCTATTTACATGTATATTATATACTTTGATTTTTAGTAACAAATGCTGGTGATCAACCTATTGTTAGTGGTGGTAGCATTCAGGTATTAGAAAGAGCATTGTTGATAACAACTGCCCAGAAATCAGATACAGCTATATATAGATGTATTGCGACTAATTTAAAGGGAGAAGCAACAGATGAAGCTCAATTACAAGTTATAAGTAAGTTCAGGTTCAAGTATAAGACCTCTGGGGAAAAAACGTTATTTTTTGAAAATATTAATATATTTTGAAATGATGGTTCTGATAGTTTATATATTGGTTATGTAAATCCTTTAGAGTGTCCAATGACGGCCTAATTTTCATTTAGTGACTTGATAAAAGTAACTTTTTGATACTGTTGGTAATCTTCCCGAGAAGTCAATTAAAATGTAGCAATAACAGACAGATTCTGTTACAGTACTTGGTGATTCTCAGGCAAGTAGCTTGTCTGCAACTCCAATGGGCAATTGTTCACTGCTATGTCTTTAAAAGCATATCACAGATATTCAGATGGTTACTTGAGACTGAATTAACCAATTTATATCAGATAACATGGCAACATTTTAATGGACCCCATTTTTATTTAGGACTGGAATTTTATCATTTGGCTTTTAAATAAACATGGTTTCTGCATTCTATACCATCAAGCATTTCTTGACTGCCAGCTGAATAGAAAGACAAATTGATTTTAAAAGTTTGTTCATGTGGCAAATTCATGCAATCTACATTTTCGACAGAGATGAAATATTTTCTTGTGTTTTAGATCAAATCTTATGTGTAGAAATGAAATCTAAAATAACAATCAACAACTTTGTGTGTTGCAAGTGCCCAGTTTACCACGTTTACCACGTTTTGTTTACAGATTAAAGGTATTTTGGCAAATAAACAAACATAGGCCAGTCTTTATTTACTTCATTGAAAAAAAACCAATCAACAATATTGTTGTTATTCCAGAGTTGACCGAGCTCCAGGTTTATTGATTGGTATTGAATAAAATATGATTTTGTTTATTTTCAGCAAAAACTCAAATTGTTCGCCCCCCACAAAATACAACAGCGATATTAAGTACATCAGTAACATTAGAATGTGGGGTTAAGAATGATGATTTGATCACACCACAGTGGCAGTGGTATTTCTATAAAAGATCAACACAAGAAGAAGAGACGATTGTTAGTTCGGGTCATAGATTAATAACCAATGATGGTAGTCTAATTATTAGCGGTGTATCTGGTATTGATATAGGGAAATATAAATGTTTTGTTATGTCGGAGGGTGGTAACGACAGTCGTATTGCAACATTAATGGTTGTCGGTAAGTAATTTTTTCATTATTGATTTTTCTGTCAGTTTTTTGCTCTTATAAACTTATTTTTAGAAGATTTGGTACAGCAGAAATTAATTTGGGATTTTTTGTTGGATGGTTGAATGATTAACATCATCAGAGTTTATGTCAGTATAACAAAGATGTACAGACAAGATTTTCATCAATTCTGTTCTGCATCTGCTAATAAGAAAGCCGACAAATGATTGATCCTACTGGTCACTGTCTTGTTTGTTTTCGTTGATAGAATTGATGTCATGGACTGTACTCATTGGATAAAAATACATAGATTTCATGTGCTATATGTATATTTTTCCTTGTTTTACAGAGTTACCAAGTGCTCCAGTAATATCTACAGTGGTACTACACAGTACACAATCAAACAGTGTTATTGTTAATTGGAGTCCTACATTTGATGGTAACAGTCCTATAAGGCGATATGTTATTAGTTATATAGTCAATGATCAAGGTAAACTAATATATAAGTCAAACAATATTTGGTTCTCTTCTAAACATTATTTTGAAGAATTGGAATTAATTTCACGTAATAGATTTCATTTATGAATTTCGACTGCCTATCTTAAAGATCATTTGTAGTTCTAGAACTTGGATTTCATCCTATCTGCACCAGAAACAGTGCTTATAAAATTCCTAAGATTCTTTTGGACCAGCCACAGGAATCATGTCTTATTGAAGAGTAATTGTTAAGATTTATAATAAAATTACTACATATTTTGATTTTATAGATAGTATATGCATGTCAGATCTATTATCCATATATTTCAGCTGGTGCTACACCTGAGAATGCAAGATGGGATCCATATCCAGCTATTATACCACCTAATGTTACTACATATGTTGTATCTAATCTACGTGCCTCACGTTATTATACATTCCGTGTTAGTGCTATAAATGCTGTAGGTGAAGGTCAACCAAGTGTCGGTAAACCCAATCCCCCTATTCAGCTACCTCCACAACGTAAGTCAAAATACATAAATCTGATGGCATTAACGTTTTAATTTTGTTTCTTGTAAGATAACTTTTTGGGTTCATTTTGTAATGAATTATAAGAATTTTAAAACCAAAGTCTTTTAATCCATATTCAAAAAAAAAACTTCACTGAATATTAATAATGACCTTGTTTTTCACAGCTCCAAATGCTCCTCCTAAAAACTTCTACTGCAGTCCACGACCAAATAAAGAAATATTAGTACAATGGCAACCACCAGAAGAAGATACGTGGAATGGTGATTTAACAGGATATCAGATACGTTATAAAGTGGATGGTCTCCCCGATTCCGCAGAAAATAGACAGGATGTTACCAGCTGGTCCACCACGAATTTTGTTTTACGAAGTCTTGTATTTCACAAAGAATATCATGTGAAAATAGCTGCTATGAATATCAAAGGTGTTGGAGTATTCAGTAATGTATTTAAAGTTTGGACCTTGGAAGGGAGGCCAACATCTCCGCCAAGAAATGTTTCCTTTGAGGCTATTAATTCAACAACAATACGAGCAAGTTGGTTGTCTCCAGATCCTCTTGAAATTAACGGAGTAAACCAGGGATATACCATAGAATTACGTCGTCAATCAGTACCTCAAATGGAAAGAGCTATTTTTGTGCCTTCTAATGCAGATAATCCACTAGGTCCCATGTCTAGTGAAATTTTTGGTTTATTAAAATATACAGACTACGTTATACGGATAACTTGTCGTACAACTCAAGGTTCAGGACCAGCTAGTGAGGAACAAACAATTCGTACACAAGAAGATGGTTAGTATAATCCAAAACATTTTCCACATCATTTTTCTTTCTCTCTAAAGACGGTGACAATGATACTTTTTGTCCAGATTCCTATTTATTATGGTAGTCTTGCTTAGTATCACAGAAATGAGGTTTAATTAATGTTTACTCATTTCAGCATTAACATAATATACTACCCTTTCGGCCATTTGGGATTCACTGACAATACTAGCTTTATGCTTGAAATTTCATTAATTCTTTTGTTCAGGGGAATATTTTGACTTGATTAATATTTGTTAATAATCTACATTTATTTTTTATAGTTCCTGGTGCAGTAGGTGATCTCAAATTCGATCAGATATTGGATAGTTCTGTGCGAGTGAACTGGTCGGTTCCTGCTGAAGTAAATGGTATATTAGAAGGTGAAATTAATTATTACATTTGCCTTATTGATATAAATTAGATACTATATTATCTTTATGATAAACTAGTTATAGGTTAAGATTATTAGTTTTGAGAACATCTTATCAAAGCATAGTGAAATGACCTGGAGGTCAAATAATATACATAAACACACTTTCAGAAATGATAAATTGATAAAAGATATCTGTTTTGAGCAAATAATTAATTTTACAGAATATCATTTTAAAAACAAATATAGAAATCGATTGACTGACTTTATTTCAGCAATAAAATGTGCAAGGCTTGTGGCTTGAAAATTGGAACATTTAGTTCCCGATTTTTCTGAATTTGTGCCCATAATCTAAATTTGAACAAATAAAGATAGGTGAGAGGTATTCTTAATTCCATGCATCATTAGTCTTATTTTAATTACAGGTTATACATTATTATATGAGAAAAAGAATCAGTCTGACACCCGACAACAAATAGATCTACCTCCATCTTTAACAACGTATACTATTAGACGATTAATACCGGTAACAAATTATACTATATATGTATATGCCAGTACAAAGAAAGGACCTGGACCATCAAAATCAGCTGATATAGAATCTAATGTTCCACCAGGTAAATTTAGACTATTCAATATTATTTTTTCATCACTAAAATGCTGTAGAAAGAGAAATCTAATTTCATAATGACTAAACTCAGTCAAGTCAATTCAGCACTTCATTTGATTAATTTAGAAGTGGGCTGAATCCAAAAAAGCTGGTGGTATGGATGAAGCAGACGACCCTAATCATAGCCTCAAAACTGAATACTGTATTGTCTGAATTGGTTGTAAAAATTTCACAGAAATGTTTATTCTGATATTTTGTATTTGTAGAGAAACCTGGTCCTCCACGCAATCTTGGTATAACTAACATAGAATCGACTTCTGTACTTATACAGTTCGGACAAGGTTATAATGGTAAAACCTCTATTACACAGTGGATTGTTGAGGCTCTTGTGGGGTCAGGTACAACTTGGCAAGAGATATATACTATATCTGATCCTACAGCAAGTCAAATAATTGTCCTTAACTTGACCCCTTTCACACGCTACAGTTTCCGTATTATTGCTGTAAATATTGTGGGTAGAAGTAACGCTAGTCAACCTACAAGATTTGTTCAAACCAAAATGGCTGCACCAGGTATTCCACCTGGGAATGTGACTGTTAGAGCTCTCAATTCAACAGCTCTTAGAATCAGTTGGACGGTAAGTAGTTTTTATTGTAATATTTACTGAGACACAATGAAACACACCATTGATTTGACTGAGGGCTAGCAACACATATTGCAGTAGAAACGTGATTTTTGAAATGATTGTAGGTTGGATATTTATCAACACTAAAAAGTAATCCATGGACGGAGGCTGTAACAGCTTTAAAGTGAAAAGTTTGCACAAGAGTTAAAATGCAAAGTCAATAACATGTGTCTCCACCTCTAACATCCACACACATCATACAATGTCACAGTATGTAGGAGATAAACCTCTGAATGGCTGCTTATTGGATCCTTTTCTGCTCTCGTTTGGCAAACCAAGAAGAAAAACATCCAATGTTGTCCCTTGGATGCTCAATTGGTGTTATATTGGGAGATAGTGATGGCCTTTTAAGCATTGCCACCATTGATTGAAAGGTGCCGATATAATGCCATCTGAAAAGTAGCACGACTTAACATGTCAAAACATTTTCCGTGTAGTAATGAACATGTCAAAACATTTTCCGTGTAGTAATGGGCATTCATTCTGCCCCTACACAATATGCATTTCTGTCTTAGCCACATCCTTCCATCAGTTTCAGCATGTTGAGATGTCATCTAAACCTTCAGACCATGTTTCTGGTACTCATGCCCTTCTTCTTAGCCCTATTGGTGCAGAAGTGTAGACTGCTAAACCCCTATTCAATTGTATGATTTATTTTTTCAGCCAGTACCTCGACATGAATGGCATTCTGAAGACATTGGTTATAATCTAGATTATCGTATGACACCTAATAATAGTACTATAACCGATTCTACGTTTACTACACATAAAATAGTTAATGGTATGAATGTAGAGAGTTATATATTGACTAAATTACAAGAATGGATAGAATATGATGTAAGAATGTCATCGTATAATACGGTTGGCACCAGTTTGTCTGGTCCTGTCACTACAGAACGTACAAGAGAATCAGGTGAGATATATACAGCGATTTCTACATTCATTCTAACACTAAATAAATAATCATGTTTTTTTTTATAAGCAATATTTTATTCAGATTTTTATGTGAATAGGGATTTGGGAACAGGCATATTAAACCCCTCTTAATAATCATATTAACTGCTAAAAAAAGAAACTTTAAAAACTTTTTCAATTACAAAGTTGAACATAGTGTTACTGAAATAATGTTACGAAAACTAGCAATTGTCTTTTGGAAGAGTGGAAACAAAACTAAAAGTTGATCACAAGTATTACCATTTTCAGATTGAAAGATCTGGTTGTGAAACTGACATCATTGATGTTTTCTTTTGATTAAAAGTAGCACTCGGAACAGGGAGATCAAAGTTGTTATCATTTTCTACATTTCTTTAAGTATAGAAACTGATTAACCATGTAGAAGTTTTATGGTGTAGAATATGTATATATCTTCTTGGATATATTTTTAAAGCAAAATGTTAAAAGTAGATTATTTTATTTTTTAAGTACCTAGTGCAAGTCCTAGTAATGTAGAAGCATTACCGTCATCTTCTACTAGTATTAATATAACCTGGGGTCCAGTACCTTTTTTACAACAGAATGGTATGATACAAGGCTATAAGGTAAGAAACTTTGCATTTATCATTTTATTTGCAATAAATAAATGCACAGTTGATATAAAAATATTGTATCGGTCATTAGATGTCAACATTGATTCACACACAAATGGCTGTATGTCATGTTAAGTGGATTGAATTGTAATTATAATATAGCCTTTGTTGTTCCATGAGACTGATTTTTGTTCAGGAAAATGACAATCGTATTGAAATTAAAAGAACTTAGTATGTTTTCCTATGTTTATAATATAAGCTTTTTATTGATGTATGTTTATTTATTCATTATGGTAGGCACTTTGCAAAATAATTACTGCAGTATTTACCATGTCAAGATTGTATGCAAATCTACCCGGTAGTTGTATTAGCAATTAAAGTCAACACATAAAAGGCCAAATGTTTTCTATTAAATGTATGAGACTGTTTAATTTTATTTTGTAAGTTTGTTATAAATAAATATTTCTGTAGGTTGAATATCAGTCTGAAGCAGAAGGAATACCAGCTAAATATGAAGATGTAGAAGGCAATGCATCTATGGGATTAGTATTAACAGGTTTAAGAAAATTTGTAACATATCAGATAAAACTACAGGCTTATACTAGAATGGGAGATGGTGTACTTAGTCAACCAGCCGTAGCACAAACAGAAGAGGACTGTAAGCATACATTATATACTTGTAAATTATTTTTGGATAATTGGAAATATAAATTTGTTCATTTAATTTGGATGTAGCGTGACTCCTGAAATGTATTTAACCAAACATCGTATTTTAAAAGAGGAGAATGATTGAACATAGAATAGCCAAGCTTTGTTTCTATTGTCAAGAAGTTTAAATATTCGGAAAAATAGCTAACAAATTCTAAGCATTACGTACATCCCTGCTTACTATACATGTTTGTATTATGTGACTACAAAAATAGACCCAACATTTGTTAACTTTGTGAACTCTTCAAATGAGAAGTAGTATCAGGAGTAAGCATACCTCACCTCATGCAAAACACCCAGCAGTTGATGATGGTGGGTTTCTTCCTGATACCTGCTTCTTCATATAGGCCTACCATATGTTAGTTCAAAAACATTATCACTTCTCTCTCTCTTTCTGTCTCTCTTTCCTTTTCGATATCTCTGGGTAATAATTGTCAGTCAGTCACTACTTGGCTAGCAATAATTATCAATTAAATAAAAATCCAAATGTTTTCTATATTTTCAGTACCTGGTCCCCCAATTATAATATATTTTCCGATGGTTAACTATAGTGCTGCCCAGATAGTATGGAATCCTCCAAGTGAACGCAATGGTATTATTACGGGATATAAAGTGTCATATAGAAAGAAATCTGATAATATAGATATTAGTTCTGTAGAGTTGGGTCATTCTACATTAGATCATACAGTAGCTAATCTAACTAGAGAAACCTACTATATATTTACTGTAGTAGCTAGAACAAGATTAGGATGGGGTGAGAGAGCTGATGTTGAAGTCTATACAATGGTTGATAGAGGTATGTATTATTTATAATCATTGAAATAGATATAGCAATATGAATTAAATGAAATGAGATTCAACATCCATCAGTTCTATATTGACATGGTTAATAAAGACAGACTGATATACAAGTATATTGCATTTTGATTTTGAGTTACAACTTAATCTGAAAGTCTACAACTGTTAAGAAATAATTATTATCGTTTGTTGATGTGGAGCCCCAAGAGCTAATTGAGTTTTTGGTTGAATGGCACCAGAATTGAATAATGCCAGTAACAAAACTCTTTTTATAGCATATAGTCAGATCTATGTTAATGCTAGATCACAGTAGTGATCATATTGTTACTGGTCACCTTTATATTATTAGCATGAAATCTTCAAATTATTTTATGGTTTAACAAACCAGGAAACTACTAACAGCATTGTCTTTTTCTATTAATAGCTAGACCAGATAGTCCATCTAAACCACAGATTGGTAGTTCTCAGGTTTATTCTCGAAATGTTACAATAAGTTGGAGTCCGGGTAATTTTAACTATGGACCACTGCGAAACTATACAATACAGTATAAACCACGTAATGGTGAATGGATTACCTATCCCAAGAAGACTCCACCACATGAATCATCTCACACAGTTACAGAGTAAGAATTTCATTTCTTTTCCTTATATGTAAATTATGAAATTAGACATATTATTTCCATTTAAAATCATAACATTCCATAAAACATAAGATAAGATAAGATATTTATTGTATGGAAACATCCAATGATGTCCTTACAGCAAGGTTTATTCCAACAAAGAATCTTTCATTTAATATAAATGTTTTATTCAGTTGAATCTAAAAATTTGTCTTTAAAAATATCCTTTTCATCACTTATGTTTAGTTCTTGGATATTTTGAATGCAGTTAATGTGGGAACTTTAATCCCAATATGGAGTTGCTGTGGTTAATTAGGTCTGCTTTATGATACACATTAATGCACAACATTTACCACTGTGTTTGACCAATTTCATTTTCCTTTCAGTTTACGACCTAATACATGGTATCAATTCAGAGTGGCAGCAACTAATGATATTGGAACGAGTGATTTCAGTTTAGCTTCAGCAGATGTACAGACACTACCTGATAGTGAGTTATTTTATAACATTGTGTAATGATTTGTGCTAACAACATATTTATAGTTATGTAAGACAAAATGTCATAATCTGAACTGTTATGAAGACTAGGGGGGTTGGGATGGCCTAGTGGTCTACAGTGCCACGCTTCGACCTCTAGCTGACCGTCATCTCTGGCTTGCGCCTGTGGTTTCAATCCCTGGTGTGAGCGTATGTGGCATGGAGATAGGGACGCCTTCTCAACCTCATGGGTTTCCTCCGGGCACTCCGGTTTCCTCCCACTCCTAAAGACCCCTACGCGCAAATGAATTATTGAAATAAAATTGAAACCATATGTTAGTCCCAAAATGACATAGTTTGTGTCGAGTTGACGTTAAACCCCATTTCTCTCTCTCGCTGTTATGAAGACTAAAAAGCTACTTTTTTGTATTTAACAGAACCTGAAGGTGCACCTTTAAATGTCAGAGTATTTGCGGTTACTATGACATCTATAAATGCAACATGGGAGGTAAGATAATTCATTATTTACATGTTTTCAAGTTTTTTGGATTTTTAAAAAATTCAAACCCATTTAATATGCATGGCAGGCCAAAGCACATAGACAATACATATTTTTAAGAGAAAAACCCAAACAGTGTACTAAGTGCCAAAACATACTGGAATGTCAAATTGATTCTGAAGACTTTAAAGTAAACTCTGTTTGGATGAGATGTTTTGATAAACGACTATGGGAAAAATTCATACCAAGTGATGTTTGACCATTGTATTTATGTAACTTGTATATGTAATTTTTTTTATCAAACTTTTAATTTTTTTTTTACAAGCAACCACCCCTTAATATGTGGAATAGTGACAATATATTAGGTTACAGACTTCGATATAAGAAAGAATATTCACTTCAGTGGAGATTTAATATTAATGATTGTGTCTGTCCAATAACAGTCACTGAATTGGATACCTCACTAACCTATATTGTCAATATTCAAGCATATAATTTGTGGGGAAGTGGCCCTTGGAGTGAGACACTATTTGTCACTTTGTCAGTTGGTAAATAAAGAAACATTCCTATTCGATATTGTAATATCTTCTCTTTTTTAGTGTTGCTTTGTAGACTTTTTGTTGGGTTATGTTTATGATTTTTAGTTACACTTATTAATGTGTTTATATACATGCAGAATTCAACTAAATGCGCACATATTTCATAGGATACAAATTCTAAATTGATGAAGTAAATTATCAGATTTGCTTCTTTACATTAAGTCTTTAAACAATGTTTTGAGTGGCAAGCTGTGCAAGTTTGGATGTGCAAGCTGTAGATCATAAGGGCTGTTATTTAGGGCTTGATACTTGGGTTTTCTTTATTGAAATAAAGATATGCAATATGTTAGTCCCAAAATGACCTAGTTCTTAAACACTTATTTTACTTTCGAATCAAGTTTTGAGCGTATTATGCTGAAAATAGTGAGATATATTAGTTAAATACTGCATGTGATAAAACTTATTATTTTTTCTTCTCACCTTCAATTTTATATGGTCAAAGGTGTACCTTGTTTTTATGTTGTATTTTCTTTAGTAGGATATTTTTATTTTCTTTGGTTGTTTCTCCTTATTTTATTTAGCCTCCTCAATCTTCTACGTGGAATGGTGCCATCCAGGCTTATATTATTCAATACAGACAACTTTCAATGTTAGACTACGCTGAAGAAGTAGTTCCATATAATCGCTATTCAACCATTATATCAAAACTTGTTAAGTCAGTATATTATGAAGTGCGGGTTTTGGCCAGAAATAATGTTGGTCGGGGGCCACCTAGTAAACCTACTACAATATTTGTTGGAGAAGCTGGTAAGACTATAATTTGTTAACAAATCTGCGATATTTTGACAGGAAAATGCTTTCATTCAAATTTTGCATGGTTGAATTTCAAATATCCATCTGTGTACATTGTTTTTATTTACTTCTTCTGTTTTCCTCATACTTTTTTCCATAAATCACAATGCAAACATTAAGGGGATGCAGACAATATTTTAATAGAATATTTGAATTTCAAATATCCATCTGTGTACATTGTTTTTATTTACTTCTGGTATTTTCTCAGTATTTTTTTCATAGATCACAAAGCAGACATTGAGAGAGTGTGAAATATTTTAATAGAATATTTGTAGATTTGTGATATTTTTAACAATAAATAAATATATGATAATCCTACCATGACTTATTTGAGTAAAATTAATTGATATTCATGATTTGTACATTGAAATGAATAGAATGATTAATACACAGTTATTGTGTATCTGTACTACTTACTAGATGGTTTAGAATTTTAGATGTATGTAGATGTTTATTTTTTTATTTGTTTCCCATCAGCTCCAACCGCTCCTCCAACACAAGTTCAAATGGAAACCATTAGTTCATCAGAAATTAAAGTATCCTGGCAACCACCTCCTCCAGATACACAAAATGGTGGACTTTCTGGTTACAAGGTAAGAAGTCCATGCTATATGTAGTACAACAATTTCATAATTAATATACTCTTCAGTTTACTCATTAAGACCACTAATTCCTCACTTGATCTGTAGTTACTACTCCACCAATTTAATAATCAATGTTTAGTGCGTCCTACTTATAATGGTATAATAATCGGCAGTGGATCATATGCTACATCAATATCAATCTATCAGTTTTTCAATTCATTATTACATACATCAATTCATCCATATTATCGAACAATAATACAAGGTACATCAATTTGACAAACCCTTTCTTGGTCTACCCAGTACATCAATTCAAATGTTTATTCTTTAACAAACTAATACACAGGACACAGTTATATGAAATACTGTCTTCATATTAGCCCAGTTCGGAGCAGAACTGTCGAACGATAAACCCTCTACAATTTTGACTGATCGATCGTTCATTTATTGTTTTATAATTTAAGGTGTTGTATTGGAGTAATACTACTGACGATGAAGGGAAGATAACTCCAGTGATAGTAGTTAATACATATGTTATATTAGAGAAACTGGAGATATATACATATTATTATGCTACAGTACAAGCTTATAATCTTGCTGGTGAAGGACCTAAAAGTTCTATTCAATCAGCTAGTACTGATGAAGCAGGTACGTGTTACCAAATTGTGTATTCTTTGTTTTCTTGCTGAACATATGTAGCCGGCCCTAAGTGAATAATAAAAGCTTATAAGAATTACGCTATGAATATTGCCGAATTTCTAATAATATAAAAGGTTACCCATATATTTGTGATAAGTTGAAGGATAAATATTGTTCAAAAAATGCAAATATCTGTATATTCTAGATGAGTATTATGTATTTCAGTGCCTGGTGTAACTGGACCACTAGTATTTACAAATATAACATTAGAAAGTTTAATGGTATCATGGTTACCACCAGAAGAATCTAATGGCATTATAATCAAATATGAACTGGTCTACTTTTTAAACAAACCTGATGATGGTAAGTTGATCAGAACAATAATATGTCACAAATTCTCAGAATACGAAAAAGGAAATGAATAAACGTGGGAACTTCGATTATAATGTCAGATTAATAGTAATTTTAAACACTATAAATGTGTTCGACTATCTTTCTTCACATTCCAATTATCAAGAGTTCTTCTATGTGTATATCTAATTTTTTTTTGGGGGGGGGGGAGCTGAATTGTTAACTTATATATATGTGTTTGATCATAAGGTTTGTCATTGACTAAGTGGAGTGGTTTTCAATTCCCCTCTTGTACATGACAAGGGATAGGGTCACCTGCCTAACCTTGTGGGTTCTCGCCAGGTTTTGTCCCACTGCTAAAGACCCCTACATGCAAGCGAATTATTGAAATAAAATTGAACCTTGTTCTCTCTCTCTGTGACCTCATTTTCCACCCGCTATCTTCATTAGCCCAATCCTAGCAGAACAGTAAGATGTTCTACCCCATTTCATTTCAATTTATTTCATTTGGGTTTCCATCTCATCCAAACAAGTACAAAGAATCATAGAGTTGGAAACATGCAAGATGTTTTGGGTATACGTAATTATAACTAGAATTTCCCAGTATCATTACATTATAACTATTTAATTTTACAGTTGAAACTAAACTAGTAAAATTAACACTTAATGGTAGTCAGCACCGTATTAGTGTAGAGAATCTAGAAGAATATGGTAATTATACATTCCAAGTTAGTGCTAGAACATCAAAAGGTTTAGGTCAAGAGAGGTCATCTAGTATTAAAACTGGACCACAACCAGGTAAGATCCTTCAATTTGAATCTCTCTGAACAGATTGAATTTTCACACCTCATATATTTGTTAATATTAATTGAACAATTTTGCAAATTTAGTTAATATCTATGTTCAGTATATATAAAACATAGAGTTATTGTGTATGCCAAAATTTATATTGAAATATTGAGATATATTGAACTGTCAATATGTTAAAACCTATATATATATTCTCAAATATAACATTTTTAGGATCACCTGGTAGGCCCTTAGATGTGAGATTAGTAACTACTGAAAAATCTGTCACATTAAATTGGAAGAAGGGTAGTGATGGCCTTGCACCTATATATGGTCATATGGTACAAGTTTATGGTCAAGGTAAATAATCTCCACATATTAAAGTTATCTCTTTAAAGTTGGATTACACACCAGAAGTTTTACTGCTTATTAATTAATTTAAAAATCTCAAATTTTCATAGATTATTATCTGATAGCTGTGGATTGATCATGTATTTTGGATGTAAAAATAAAACATATACATAGACATTGTTACTATCTGTCATCACCCATAGATACACATGAAGCAGGGTATGCTGGTATACCTAAATTGCTTCTACTTTATAACTCTCTAGGAATGTATGACTTTAATCTGTTGTAACCAACTACCGGTAGTTAGAGATTAGGAATAACTCTTGTTTTATAGCGCATCAATTTATAACGCTATTATTTATCCTCAACAGAAAATAATAAATGGAAGACAGTTTTACAGAAGAATTCCCCAGAAACATCTGTTGTCCTTAGTTACCAGAGTTTAATACCAAACAGTCAGTATAAATTACGTGTTATGGCTATCAACTCGTATGGTATCAGTGAACCTACACCTTCATCAGAATCATTTAAAACACCAGGACCAGGTAAAAACACTGAATGGATCTTCATTAATTTGCAGGAGAAAAAATTTATGTTTACAATACTTGATTAAATTTGTTTGTTTCTCTGCCAGAATTCTACACATTTAAGTAACAATCCTCAAACAGATTTTACTGTATATTTATGCCCCAAAAGTGTTTCAAAAGCTTTGTGTGGTGCTTGTTTTTTTTAAAAAATAATTTACTATATCAACTCAACTTGCTGTTAAGCTTGGCGCAGACGGTCAACTTTTCGTCGCTTGTTGCTGCAATAGGCAACTCCGAGCAATTGGCAACTCAAGGTCTCCTGTCTGCGCTGACTGGTAACGAGAAGCAATTTTTCCCCGGATGTATTTGGAATGCCGATATCACGTGATCATTCAAAATGGTGCCATACATACAACAACAGTTGTTGACGCCGCCATCTTGAAGTATCACATGACAGTAGAGCGCTCGCTGATTGGACAGTGAACTTGTTGCCTGTTGTCGCCTACCGCCGCAGACAAGCAATTTTGAAGCAACAGATGAACAATTTCTTGGCGACGAGCGATTTTCTGTTGTCAAATATCAAACATGTTTAATATTTGGCAACGAGAAGCAACTCGGAGCAACAGCAGGCAACTATTGTTGCCCGTTGGCGCAGATGAGCAATTTTTTTTTCAACGACCAGCGATTTCACTTTTGCCTGAAAGTTGCTCGAAAAAGTTGCCCGTCTGCGCCTGGCTTTATGGACACATTCTGTGGATCTTATCTGGTTGAAATTTGAAAATTAAATCGCAACTGTACAAGCTTCAGGGATTATCCAAGGTGTATTTTGGGTCCATTGTATTGTGAAATAGGTTGTTAATCAAACTGATTGTGGGTTAATTTTCTTTTACAGCTGTAGCTGCAGTGGCCAAACCCTTCCATACTGAATGGTGGTTTTTAGTTATAGTGGCATTAGCAGGAGTTATAATAATATTAATTATCATCTCATTGTTATGTCTAATTGGCCGTAAACGACGATTTCAACAAAGTAAGTTTTTATTTAATAACCATATTTATCCACACTGTGCTCTAATAACAAGATATAATGGACGTATCTTAATTTGACAGACAAATAGAGGGGGGTGCACTTTTTGCAACTGCCTAAAATTATTTGTTTCACTTTGATCGGGGGAGGGGGACGGTAGGTTAATTATTCAATATCTGTATGAGAGCATTGAACATGCATTATGTAAGAGCTTAATTCGCTTAGTGCAGGTCTTTCTTTTGGCCTTAAATGTTATTATTACTTAAACATTTATTAACAAAACAATACCATAATGATTTCTTGATGCCATTGGATACTCAAGATTTTAATTAGATTGAAACGGTTTGGCTAAGCCTTATGATAATACACAATCAATACACATATCTTGTCAAAACTACAAATAGCAATAACTTGGCTCCAAATGTAGTAATTTGTATGAAATTTTCAAAATATTTACTTTGCATTATCTATTTTTTTAACTATTATAGCAAGAATGGCCACTCATTATCTAAATCTTACATAATGTATCTTTAACTAAATCTTACATAATGTATCTTTGAGAAATGTTTTTGCTTGTGGAAATAGTAGAATCAAACTGTTACTATTGAAATTGCAATATTTTCTGAATTCCATAATTGCACATTTAGAATGATAAAATGAAAACATTGTATTATTAGTAAAGCAATAAAACAAGTAGTAGGATTTTAGTTGACGTGATTAAATGAAGTCAGTTATTCCCTACACTTGAAATAACATTTTATTTTAAGTTTATTATTATACTCTTTTCTAGAAGAAATGAAGAGATCTCATACAAATACGACTGTCATGTCTGAATCACCAGAAGCAGATGATGATGGTTTTACAAACATAGAGATGTATCGACAATCACAAGCACAACGGCGTACTTTACCTAGAAATGGTCACAATAAAAATATATATGCCAGGTAAGTGTTTTCATACACCTTCATTGAAACTTTGTTCATATATTGTGGTCATCCTAGCTGTCATAATTGTTTGTAGATGCTCTCGAGGCGTAAGTTATTATCTGATTGACTTGAAATTGATACATATTAATTCGGATAATTTACTTTCTGGGTAAATGCTTCAAAGAAGCATATTTAATGATTTGCAATAATTCAAAAATTTTGCCAGTACATGTTTTGTTTAATTATTTCTGTTAATTACTTAACAAGTTGCTGGGATGATTTGTGGGCATTGTTTCATTTCATGACAATGTATCTATTGTTTTTTACGTACGACTATATCAAATTATAACTAGTCATAAAAATACTTATTTACTTTAATTTACTTTATTTGGTGTGTTTATAGTAGTAGATCTCCACCCAGACCAAGTCCAGCCAGTGTTACATATTCTGGTGAAGATTTGGCTACAGGAACATCTAAATCTCATTTACCAGATGATAATAGCAGTAGTATTACAGATAAACCTTCCGAGTTAGATGATGATTACACAGAGGTATGATATTTAACAAATTTATGAATAAATCCTGCTTTTCAGAAACAAATTGATTATAATCATCATTTTCTTATTTTTATAGAATGAATTTTCATTTTCTATTTCTATAACCGTTATTAATCTTGTTATACCCACATTTCATGTTGGAGTATGTTTCTTTTTTTAATTTCAAACCAACTTGATTTCGTCAGCTTGTCTTCAGGAGGAATCCTATCAAAATTCAATTACACATTGATTTTTGCAGAGTTACTGCTCTTGTCACCAAAATCAGGTTTTGCAGAGTTACTGCCCTTGTCACCAAAATCAGGGCAGAGTTGAATTGTTATTGCTCCTTGAAACATGAAATTATCGAGGATGGACAAGAATTATTTTATTTTTCTTTATTCACTTATAATTAAATAATGTTTATTATATTTTCAGCCAAGTGATGATGAAAGTGATGATATAAGTATAACAAAAGTACCAGCTTCCCCACCCCCACCACCGTTTCCAGGTCATTATTCCAATAATTATGATGTAAGACAGTCTGTACGCTTGAACCAAGGTTATAATGCTTACGCTTATACAGACAGTGAAGCAGACAGCAGCCATTATGCCATGGGTTTAAATAATGGAAATATTGTGTTTAATCAATCACGTTCACGGACACCATTAGCTGGGTTTTCATCTTTTGTGTGACGGCTGATTTGTGTGTTCAATAAATTTTGTCTGTGTTAATACATGGGAACTAACTCCTTTCCATGAAAGTGGCACCGTTTACAAAATCAAATACTTTTAGCTGTCAATTATGTTGATCTGGAAGGTGCTTAAAGAAAAAAATCGAAAAAAGACAATGCAGTGTTGAATATGCCCAGGGATAACGTGATAAAGTATTTTTTTTAAAATCAAGCATTCCAGTCCCATCTACGACTTGCAATATAGAATGTATGAAAGATTTAATGTAATGATTATTCATTTATTGTAATTATAATTTGTATACTATATTTATATTATTACATACAATACATCCCCCTGTGTGCTACCATTGTCACTATATTAACAGTGCATATATATAGCAAGTATTTGTACATGTGTGTTAAGTGTAACTTTGAGTCTAACTTAATTGATTTCCAGAATTTGTACACCAAATACAATATATATTTTATTTGTGATTTCTATGTTTAATTGAGATACTGTTTTTGATTACTAGATGCCATACCACCACTCTCATTGTCTAGATCTCATTGTGAATCATGTAAATATAGCCATCCCATTACATATTTTTCTATGTACATATGTATATATTTTTTTTTGGTTTGCACATTTTGCCTCAGTTTATATAGTAATGGCAGATCTTTATATTTATAGTCAAAATTTATTGGCAAAAGAATGAATTTTTGATACTCAATTCACTTTTGATTATTTTCTGTAGTTTGAATTTCTATTGAATAGAAATTTGTAACAGTGCCTTTTTATTTTATTTTAAATTATCAAAATAGTTTTTTTTTTATTTATATTGCTAAATAAATAAATGTACATGTAAATTATATTTTAATATAATTATGCTGTGTTTGTCTACCAGTGTGAGCTATTTGTGCTTCTCTAATTCCGTTCAATAATCTTCCCCTGTAGCATTACAAATAGTAAGTATACTGCTAAAAATATATTATTTTAATGAGTTTATTTACCTATGTAATTTAAACATTAATATCACCACCTACTACTGTCACTTCTTGTACAAATTCCTTAATATAAATAGTATATATTTAATATGCTCTGAACTATTTTTGTGATGCCATATTGCATTAATATTTCTCATAGAAATTCTTTAAAATAACTTTTCTCCACCCAATTCACCGAGCTCATGTATTTTATAGCACTGAAGATTATTTGGTACTGTTCGTGAATCACTCAATGATCATTTTAATATATTACTGTCTCTTGTCAGCCCAAATCAATTACAGTTATGCAACATAGCATTGATTAAATCTGTGTCTCATTTATATCTTCTAATTTTAATTTTGTCCTATTTAAAATTGATTTATCATTATTTATGTTTTATTTCTATTAATTGAACGAAGATCTGTGCTGAATACATATCAAGAAATGTTTGCTCCACAAAATAACTTTTTGTGTTGAATACACTTAACCCTTGTCGGTGCACGTGGGGTCTCCGTGAACCCCATGCACTTGTTTTATAGTATTTTGAAATAACTACTGGGCACTGCTTTCTGAAATTTAGTGACTTTGTCTCCTATATATTTTTAAACGTAGCGAATAGATCGGTATTCATCTGCTTCCCACATGAAGAGTTCTGTTACATGCCAAACAGGCCCAGCTTGAAGGGAACAAGGGGTCAAATCGGACCCCAAACTTGCAACTCACAGTAGGAATTTTGCTAATGTGTTTGCTGCCTGATACCATATTGCGTATGCCAGACTATTCTCTCTTTAAACATCTGCATGTTACAAATAACAAAAATAAAATGATGAAGTCCGAAAATTCTATGGTTTTTGTATCAAGTGTGAATCGCCATTTAACCTCGTTATCACATAGTACACAAAGTAGCAATTTTGTGAGTATTGTTAAATCTGTTCAAAATGTCACTAAAATGTTTTTGTATAATAATTTAGTTGTTTTTCAGTTGTCAAATATAAATTCAAATAAAAACTTAACCGTTGCTTTTAAATTCAAATGCATCTGTACGTAAAAACTTTGAATTATAATTGGGGTCCATACGGACCCCTTGATACCTGCAATGTGATTCTCACCACGAGCACCCACAAGGGTTAAAGATAATGTTTGCTCCATGTTATACTCAACTAAAGTTGTTTTGTTCTGTGTTGAATACACAGCAAGAAATGTTTGCTCCATGTTATACGCAATTAAATATTGTTTGATGTTGAATACACATTAAGAAATGTTTTTTCCATGTTATATGCAGTTAAAATTGTTTTGTTCCATGTTGAATACACATTGAGAATGATTTTGTTCCTGTTGAATACAGTTTAATATAATTGTTTCATATATTCATTCCTATATTCATGTTGTTTGTAAAGAAATTAAGCCTCTATATGATGTTGAAACCAGATACATATATATTTCTCCATTTGATATTATTATATTTTTCTGGACTTAATTGTATTTAGAATGAAATGACTTTAAAATACAATAATTTATTATATAACGATTCTAAATCATTCATACAATGTGTCATATCTCTATATTAATTATATACATTGTTCCATTAGATATAAATATATTTAAAGTGAAAGTAGTATTTATTAGAGTTTTGATAAATAATTTTTCTATAATCACGTTTGTCTTGTAAATTATTTTTCTAACGCATGGTTTTCTCATTTGCAATGGTCCAATTTTTTTCAAGTAATTAAATAATCATAAAATGTACAGTTTATACCAAAAAATGCAAATTAACATTAAAAAAAATTTAAAATGATGATCTGAGTTTTGAGTTTTATTAATACAAAATAATAATAGAATTATTCTTGCCTATTTTTAAAAGCATTTCAGTAAATATAGTTTTTTTTATTCGGCTGTGTGTGTATTATGGGACGTGGTGGTCCATAATTGTGGCTGGATCAGTCTATACCCTGGTATGATCAATAGATGACAGAGAAAAAAACATTTTGGCTGACAAAGTACTTTTCCAAACACTAAACACCAACAGATTGATTATACTTTAGCTTTCCACAAATTGTGCCTTTTGCTGCTGGGGTTTTGCCACAAAAACTATGTCATGACATCAAAACCTTATATTCATCATTCCAAATATTGCAATGGAGATTTTCTTCTGTGACTGAGCAACATTCATTGATATGCTTTGTTTTCCTTTACATGGATGGATGGTGGGTTCCAGACAATACTATCTTTCAAATAAGCTACCCGTGGAAAGCCACAATTGTTTCTTTTTGTGTATGTATTATCTGAGAATAAGGTAATGATTCATGTAGGTTTTTCTGACAATAGGTAAAATCAATATATTATAAATATATATGAACCAAGTTATTATATATATATAATAAACCAGACACACTCCATTGATTAGTTTAATCAGATCATACAATACTGATTGTTTATATACGGTATTTTAGGTATTTGTGTTATAACAGTTTTTATAAAAGTTATTTGAGGGGATAGCTTGTCGAGTTTTCTTTTGTTAGATTTTGTTTTTCTCGGCTGCTCGCTCACGTCAGACCGAAATTTATATAAAGGGTATTATCATTGTGGACAGTATTTGAACAATGAACACACATTTGAAAATTATTGAGAGAGAAATGGGGTTTAAAGTCCACTCGACACAAACTAGGTATAAGGTATGGTTTAATTTTATTTCAATAATTCGCTTGCGCATATGTGCCTTTAGCCGTGGGAGGACCCGGAGAAAACCCCTGAGGTTGGACTGGCGATTCTACTCCTTGTCACGTACAACCGGGGATTCGAAACCATGCCAGTTGACCAAAAAAAAAAGTACAATTTACCAACAATAGTTTTAAAAAAGGATACTACCAGAACATTGTAAGTGAATGAAGATATTTCGACTTTCATTTGAATCACATAATTTCAATTTCCATGAGCCCGGTGCAATATTTAAAATTTGCATAGGAATTCAAAATATTATGGCATCTTAAGTAGTTCGTGAAAATGAATATGACGGGCATCGAAGATGTATTAATAATCGACCTCGGCAAAATGTCGCTTTATCAAAGAGCTTTTTCAACGGCTAAGAACAGAAATAGCCTAACGGTATCAGAATTATTGTGCAAATCAATAAATTATAAATAAAATCTTTCAATAAATCTTATTGTTTGTATAATTGATAACTATTTATATCCTGACATACTTCATTAAAACTATCAGTATATAAAAATAAATTTAACAGAGTGAATATAATGTCTACTGAATTATTGACAATATGTCTATAAGGATTCTCAAGTTAGTAAGAGGCATCAAATTTCAAATGTTGAATCTCTGCGATGTATATTATGTGCGTTGAATTCGGATAGTCTGCTGACCGAATATTTCATAAGCAATGTGGTCAGGAGTATATTCAACTACTTAACCTTGTCATTTCTGATTATATATCTTCTCATTTGTCCGGTTACTAATACTATGATGACAGCCTATGTTCACGAAAACAAATTTGCCCAGTAACAGCCACCATACCATAGTATCCTGCGCATGGTTTTACTTTACGCGTTAATATTCGTTATCGGTGAGGATTTTCCATTGTGCTTAGATGTGCACAAAGCATCGTTAGTGTATTAATATTGGTAGAACTTTTGCTCTGATAATTAATGGTGGCATAAGTAGATTCACGTCTTCTTAAACCAAGTTCGCGAATGATTGACAGATGGTTAAATAAAAAAGAGTTATAATTTGGTAAACATTCCATTCTAGGTTGATAACAGATATCCCATGGGAAGTTTCGACGTCATTTGACTCAATTAACCAATCACTCTAATTATTTGCATCATATTTGACCAATTTATTAATTGAAACCCAAAGCTACAAAACTATCATACATGTACTTAATATGAGAATTCGTTTGACAGCAGACAG
This sequence comes from Patella ulyssiponensis, assembly GCA_963678685.1. Classification (NCBI taxonomy): domain Eukaryota; kingdom Metazoa; phylum Mollusca; class Gastropoda; family Patellidae; genus Patella; species Patella ulyssiponensis. Next base: position 78,535,087 of record OY783226.1, on the reverse strand, counting down.
ATTCTGGGCGGGAAAAGATGCAAAAGTTTCCATCAGCAGGCGCGCCCAGCGAGTCAGGCTGGTTAGGGTTTGATAATGACTTTAGCATTGTCATTTATACTATTGTTGCATTGATATTCCTGGAAAGACAACCGTCTTAATAAAAAAAAGAAGATAGAAGTAAATACACAACGTGAAGGAGAAGTGAAGACAGCTATAGACAAATTCTAGACGATCACAAGGGTACCAAGATATGTAGTAAGAAAAGATGCATGGGTCATACGTAGGATGTGGCGACCGGTTTGACAATGGCCTGCTCTCCACGTCTGACAGAAAAGCCCATGGTGCTACATTGGCCAGGGGTGGTGGGGGCATCTTTCCTGATAATTCAAAAAGCTTGTTAAAAAAATGACTGATCAGGTAACATGTAATATTTTACTACTCCTAAACGTTTTGTTCTGAGTATGTATGCCGGAATGCCTGTGTAGACAGTTTCTGGGACCAAGTAAGGGGACCCATAACATAGGGCTTTATTTGTCCTATATCCAACACGGTTCGTTACCATTGCTTTAATGTCTCTTTATACAAACACCTTAAAATGCACAAATTAATTATAAACCATAAATCTAAAATGATTTGAAATATAAATATAAATTTCTGGTTCTATTTTTATTGGTTCTGTGTTTGAAAATGATTTATATAATGTAAATACAGATTACTGGTTTCTATTCTTTTCGTGGCCTGTTTTTGGCATTTGTTTATTAAAAACTTCAGGCTTGTATGGGTTTTCAGAACGTCATAAATGGTTTTTCTTCGCTTTATTTATTACTGAAATGATAGAAAGTGACAAAACCATGATTTACACCACAGAGAAGCCCGTCGTTATAGTTACTGATATTCAACACTATGAAAGAAGCCCACGTGTCGTAGCTATTGATATTCGACAGTACAGTTTGGTAATCAAGACACAATAACGGAAATTGAAACACGCAAATTGAATACATAACTGTCAGACGTGAACCTGCCAAATAGGACCTCTCTCTCTCTCTCTCAGAAAAATGTACTTGGACATATACTTGGAACCCCCCCCCCCCCCCCCAACAAAAAAAATGTGGCAAAATAAAGCGTCCGAAATCTAATAGAACACTAATTTTAGGACTGGAAGAGCAGTAAAGCGTCTTTGCGGCCGTCAAATATTCCAAAATTTTCTTGGGGGTCCATACCAGGTCAGCTCCTCTTCTTCGCCCCCCCCCCCCCGAAGAATAGCCTACTGACGCCGCTGTCTGTAAACCCGCTTCGGGCATTTCTAGTTTTGCTTCCCTAATCCCTAACTGTCATCGAGCCCTAATAAAACACTAATTTCACTTTTCTTTTAATTGAATACCACGAATTTGTACTGAGTTGACTATTGATTAAAACATTTTGTCTGGAGCCACTCTACTTTGCGACATTTTTCGGGCATCGATTTTTACCTGTGAATGCAACTGCAACAGAGTGATTGGATGGGTGGGATTTCGGTTACAAAACCATTGGATACTTTTGGAGTTGCTTACACAGGCTATAATAGCAGAAAACGCATTCGCGGTGATTAAATTTTCTACGGGAGGGTGAGGTTCCCGTAGCCCGCGGCGATTGATTGGTTGTTTGGAATTCTGGGTCGCCAGGTATGCTATGTTGGGCCAAATTGAAGTTGCTGTATTCACAGGCTGGAATAGCAGGAAAACGCGTTTGTGGCAGTTAAATTTTCAAAATTTTCTCCCACTGGTCCCGTCTTCGTGGATGTAAACGATTGATTGGAATTCGAGTCAGCCACCTTAATTAGGCTGTTTTAGACCACTTCGAAGTTGCTGTGTTCATGGGCTGAAATAGAAGCAAAAAGTGTTTGCAGCCGTCAAATATTCCAAAATTTTCTTAGGCGGGGGTGGGGATGGGGGATGGCCGGCGCCGTTGTCTGTTGACATGATAAACATTGTATTGGTGTGATGTTTTAGTTTAACCCCGGAAACTATGCCAAACAGTGTTTACATATTTATGGGGGTGACCCTCCCACACTCTCCCAATTACGCTACATCGACCTCACAGATTGTCAACATTTCATATAATTTCGTTTGCGGACCTCACCAATATATATTTCACCACTACGCCTCTGCTTGTCAGTGGTGCAGGCAGTGACGGCGCCAAGCCCCCTCCCCGACCCCATAAACCTGGTCTGCTCCCAGCCCCCTCCCATTTCCAATAATTTAAAAGATCCAAAAAAAATATTTGTGATATGTTTCGGTAATCAATACGTTCTACGGTAATTAAATCCCACATTGCCACTTATACATGTTGTAGAGCTAGGCTGATTTCTTACCGATACCATCCTGATATAAACCTGTTATAAACAATAACACTTGAACCACTTGAAAATTTCTTTTTACCATTCTCAAAGTTGGCCATAGTTTCAAGGCGGCAAAATATGCATTCACTCATTCTTGTCATTTGACACCTCCTTCTGTGTCCGTTTAAGTATCTGGTCAGCTCTATTTATCTCGACGACTTGTGTCTGAAAAACTGCCAGACTGCACTTCCGACAGTCTATTTCTCAAAATATCGTGGCGAAAATATTCAATTGACACTTTCCTTGAAAATATTCGTTTGACATTTTATTTTTCTCTCTGGTCGGATAAACTAATGAACGGGCGACAGGCGGTACCTGGTCAGTCCTATTTATCTCGACAATCTATTCCGTCAGACTGCATTCTCAAGTCCGTTCGTTCAACACTATTCAGTCTGGTCGGAGGATAAGCTAGTGGTGAAGCGACGGGTGCTATCTATTTACCTCGACGATCAGTGCCCGAAATACTGCCAGACTGCATTTCCGGCAATCTGTTTTCCAAAAATGTCTGGGAGAGGCCCCTAGTTGTACGCCCAGTTAAAGCTAACGGCTTTGCCCCTTCAACCTTGGACTTTGTTCCAGCTTTGGCCCTCCAATCACCCGAATCTGGTACCGCCACTGGGTGCAGGACTGGTAAGTCCTGGCTCCTGAATATGAGTAGGATTCAATGCGACTGCAGTTTAAACGGTTTAATGATACAGCACACACCCTTTCGCCATTCTAATTTTACATTCCATGTACGTAATTATCTGTCTGGACTATAAGCTAATCCCTATTTAGATTTGGAGAGGAGCAGACTTAGCGGTCACAGACCTTTGGCTCACCATTCGCTGTGTTTTTGTATAATAGAGATCAATAAGATTGGATAGGTATCAGACGTATTTAATAACCACCGGGTTCAAACCCATTTCCGGATCTTACAAATTTATTACCCGTAAAATCTTCGGTGATTAATCTAATTTCACCCACCGATGTGTAAATTATTAGTTGATTTATAAACATTTTCAAAAAACCCCATCAATATCGATCATTGAACTTTGTTTAATGGTTTTTGATATCAATATAAGGGTCTCCGAATAAATTGAACATTGTGACATGAGATAGACTTATATCGAGTTTTAGTCGTAAATTGAAGACAACACTCATGTCTTTTAAAAAGCCAGCTTTGGATTTTTAAAATTTTAACTTTACTAGTCTGGTATTTTCCAAACTTAGTTAATCCGCAGTTCCCGTTTGACTGAGTTCCTTAAAAAAATGCCACGACTTGACAGTTGGGATAATCCAAGTATTGTGTTAAGACTGTTAAGGTTGTGTTTAACCTAAGCTATATCTGAGTTAAACTAGGGTTAGAGCGGTGTCTTAGTAAAAATTATCAATAACACCGATGTCACACAGAAACTTGTTCCTAAAGTATTTAACACGACCCTAATAGACCTTCCAGATTCAAAACAGAGAATGGGTCTGAGGTTGAGCTAGTATGGTGTTTCATCAGAGCCACACCATGCTGTTCACTAAGCTTCCTAGACTTGTTTTTAAGGAAAATACTAGGTCTGTTTTATACACAGTACCTTAAACAGTAGGTCTATAGTATGGATGTAAAAATAAAAAAATATATATAGATAAATATCATACTAAATCGGTACAAAATAAATTATATATAACAAATACCAGTACCATACCACATAAGTACAAAGTAAAATATATAAATAAATAACAAATACCACACCAAATCAAAGATGTGTACTGGAAGTAAACATGTTGGAATGCTGAAAATCATGGATTTACATGAAGCCAATCAATAAACTAAAAAATCAAGCAACTCGGTAATCAATTCGCGGCCATCAGAAAATGGGAGACATATGAAAAGGGGAAAGCAAATAGATACGTAAGCACTCAACGGATATAAGGATCCAAGCCAAATTCGTTACTAAGGTAAACTGCGATGCCGGCTGATAAAACACATTAAACGTCTAACTTGCAGGTCACCTAAACGTTTTCTTACAATTATTCACCCTTCTTCGCCTCTGCTCCCCACTGTTCTTGACATTACAAGAATGTCTTGAAGCCCAGGTGGTCAAAAAAAACAAGACCCTGTGTACACACTGGCAATGGCTTCCGCCCCTCCCCACCAAATCGCCTTCCATTGCACACGTAACAAGGTTTAAAAAATAACAATATTAGTCTCAAAATTACCAAAGTATTCCGACGAGATTTTGAAATCCCATTCGATTTTATTCTCTGACAACAGACAAGTCACCACTTAATTGGTTCAGACATATTCATGAACATGAAATGAACACTGTCATTTTTATAATACTCATGCATGGACAGATAAAACACAATATACCATTGATATGTAGACAATTTTAACATCCTTTCACATAGTATTTGTGTATTTGTTTATATAACATTTTGATTTGTTTATCAGACATATTGACACTTGATATCCGACGTCTGTTGACAATATCACACGCGCTGGCTTTTTTACTGTTCCAGAACGAGAAGCCTGGATGACTAATATGCTTAATACCTGCAGCTTGGGCTAATACTCCCGTAATGTAAACATCTTCTAAATGCAGATAAGGCGATGCATGATCGACAAACTTTAACAGTTTTATTAAAGTTTTTGTCCTGAACAAATAAGCTCCCCCTGCTAGATAAGGTGGAAAAGTTTTATTGGGAAATGTTTTCGAAGGTACGGACCACACATCACGGGGATCTCTGATCACTGTGGCATTAATACACAAGGCACCCATTATACGAGACTCACTCAGGAACCCTCGGTTATTTGTTATTTCTTCCTGAACATAAGGCACATTAATGAATGCATCATCGTCCGTTTTAAGCACGTATTGAGTGGAAGAAAAATCGTTAATAATTACGTTAAGTCCAGCAATCATTTTACGTGTCAGATTTCGGTAATCTTCGACGGTATTGACTTGAATGAGATCTTGATGAAGCACGTTTTCCCTGTCTACTACAGACCTCCACGCCCCTTTCTTGTCTCTCCCAACTACAAACATGACGCCTACCTCCTCAGACAAATTGTAACCCCATGTGTTTCGAATTGTTAAACGATGCTGCACGTGAGACGGATGGGAACAAACAACAATGAGTAGAACTGGCGCCAAGAACTTCTTGAAATGAACGTCAGAGGGAGCTGAGATTGTTGACCTGCTATTGATTTCTGGTTTCAGCTTGTTGATTCCTGAAGTTTGTAGCCGAGAATAATGATATCCCCTCACATTAACCCTGCTATTGATTTTGACGTCATCGATAACACCACCATTTGGAAGTCTGTAATAATTTTTGGTGAATTGAAGTAGGAAGACGAATATATTTAAAATGAATCCAATTTTCACAACTGAAAGACACACTTTACGTCGACATTTAACCATAGTTATCAAACTTTGCTGGTCAGACTTCGTTCAGAAATACTTTAAAGGGCCTTTTAACTTCTTCATATCACATTATCGACTGGGACGAAGTTGGCACTAAACTTTATATCTCCATAATTTATGATCTATCGACATTTATCACCGAATAAAAGTCTACAAATCCAAAACCTTCCATCTATGAACGTTTTCGTCAAAAATTATGTCTTTTCGGAAGTTATCTGCTTGAGTGTTTCTTAGCGCCATTTTATGCTGACGCTATTTTATAATGTCACTCAATTAATACGCCACAAATGTCTGCGTGCTTAGGATAATTATTCCCTAATGGTCGCTAATCGTATTACAAACCCAGGACATGATTAGAACATATGATCTTATCAGGAGAAATATTATGAAAGTTATGTCTCGCGCCTAATGTCTAACAATACTCTGTAGACCCATAGTCGCACCACCGATCGATATTAATATATTTCTTATAGATAAAATCCTCGATGAAGTTTTCATTATCATGAATGTATATATACACCTCATGGGTATAACAGTTTCCAACGTTTGAAAAGACCAGCACTCAATAGATACATATAAATAATACACACATTTTAACAGTTATCCACACAACGATTCTATTCTCTTGAGACATCCACGAATTCATGAAAATACTTCCACTTTGCCCGAATGATATGGCAGTAGCTCTTAGTTGGTTTTGTCTAATATATAATTTAAATACATTCGAGATCTTATGAATTATTCTAAATCCTTATAATGTATTTGATATTTTTATCTTTCTGTGTATGGACACTGTAGTTTATGGGTACATGTACATCCATTACGATATAGATAAATACACATCACTTTCACTACTTCAGATTAACATCTTCGTTTGTTTCACAAATTTGGTTCATATTTACATCCCGCGTCGTGGTCATATTACGTCTATATAACGATAAACCATTTCAATATAAATTGAAATTTTACCAATCTGGATCCTCGCCAACACTTCTACCACAAAATATCAACAAAAAAACAAATTACATGCAACACCGACTTTTTCTTGATATTTCCAGAAATGTAACTGATTTTTGTTGTCTATTTTCCAATACCGAACTGAGTTGGAATCGGTTGGTTGAACTTGGGGAAAGTTATCGGTTTTTTGATCTGTATAGTATTTCTGTACAGTAAAACGTTCAGAGCTTCGATGATCACTTATGACTTGTAAATGGTGGTCTCAGCCCAGTAGACAGAAAACCGTTACAAATGTTATGGTAATTTGATGGTAGTGGCCGTTGTACCATCTAAGAATCAATAGGCAACTTGTCTAGTAATAAAAGCATGTCAAATAGGACCAACTGTTTAATTGGCCAATATTTCATGTTAGCTTTAAAGCAAAGTTTATTGCTATCTATCGTCCTATAAACAAATCAATACCACAAGCAAGTATTAAACTCCACATATATACCTTTTGTTTCTATAAACACATTCTTATAACAGGGTGAGCAATTTAAACTTCCAAAAGCCTTTGGTGAATAATGGCTGTCATTATAGTGTCTTTATTTATTAATGGTTTCTAACAGGAATGACATCGTTTTGAAGACAGGATAGATGGTTCACTGAGACAACAACTGTCACAATTCATCCCTTTTGGGAATAATCATCCCCCACCTCATTCCCCAATTTATTTTCAAGTTGAACATTTAAAACATCAATTCAGTAATCTTTAAAATAACACAACCTCTTTTATTTAGAAAAACATATTGTAGATTTCATTAGATGTATGAGTTTATTTGGTTAGCAGGATGACAACTTGTCTTCATTGAAAATTTTGCATCTAAAGACATTGTTTTAACGAAATAACCAGTGTCCCTTCCGCTGTCGACACAGTATAAACAGAAACAACATTAAACTAAAATGGGTAAAAGTGTCCTTTTATATTTCGACATGTACTTTGCTTATTAAAGGAGCTTAATCGCTAAAATTTAGGAAATAGAAATTGACACAAATCGGTTGCAACGCATATATATATTAATGTAATATGAATGTACTGATTTACATTCAATCGTTTCCCTTTTTACTCTAATTTCAAATCATTTATGTTCGACGTATACGCCAGAAGTCTTAATCGAAAGCCAGTCTCTGGCGTCTGGTTATTGCAGTCTATACCGATAGTATTTATTGCGCATGCTTTACAGATAATAATATGGGGACACCGTTTGACACATCTTCGCTAGCCAAGGGAAAAGGCGAATTGTAATCCATGGCTAGCGGAGATGCGTTGAGTCTCTTGTAACAAATGGCGCTTCGCGCTGAAACGCATTTTGGTACATGAAGGTAAAATTGTTATTTTGTCTTAAATGTTAATAAATTAATAAAGAGTGGACAGTCGCAATTAATACTTGATCTTTATTTGATCCCATTATAATTTTTGGTTGACTTACACTACATGAAAGTCTGATTACTTCATTACCATTTCCCCGTTCCCGTTAAACTCTAATTTTAGTCATTGCGACTACGTTAAAATCATTCCTGTCAGGGCCAAAACTACTGCCTGTTGGCCATGAAAGACCAGGTCAAGCCAATTTAGCACACATTTTTTGTTAAACCTTATTTTTGTAGAAGTCGAAAAAGAAACGAAATACGGTCTAGTTTTAATCTTAGCGGAAGAGTTTTGAGGTGAGGGGGTATTGTTTATTAATAAGTATTAGTGAATAACTATACATATATAGAAAGCGTGCATGTTTCGCGAATGTGGAGTAAAGTTAATCTTAGGCTTACAATTCGTTATCCAACCTTATGACCTTTAAATAATATTCAAATTCGAGGTCCACAAATCAATGTAATATTGTCGGAACTTTGTGATGTAACTGACCTATATATCCAATACACATTTTCTACCATATTATTATAATTGTAGATATCTAATTCTTGAAATAAAGGATAGATTCTGTTCGCGATATAATGTGCGCTTCGATATTGCGTATTGAGTAACGAAAACAGAAATCCTCAAATTCCCCTTTATCGATCAAATATAACGGAATTAGAAATCAAACAAACACCCAATATAAGCCGTTTCTCTATCTCTTTCTCCTTAACATCCACATTAATCGCATACCACGGAGAGCCAATTATACGCCGAGTTTTTTCTCTTGAAAAGTTTGTTATTAACGAAATGCATGAGATTTCCATCGATTTCCTCTTGGGCTTCGACCAAAATATTCAGCTGCAGTTGATACAAGTAGATTGATAGACAGATCACAGATCATATCATTGCTCTTTTTCCACTAGAAAACCTAATTGATAGGTTACAACAAACGTTCCTCGTCGTAGATCGATCGTCCAAAAACAGAGCTCGTAATAAACAGTTGGTGTATTTATTTATATCCTGCTTGGAGCCGCGGTAGTCGAGCGTTATGGGCACCGAATTCGAATCGAGCCCGTTTTTCTCTTGTCATGCATAGCGTCGGGACTGAATAAAGAAAATGTTGGCTTGTTGTCCGGATGTGACTAACAACCGCCGTCCACAATTAATGGATGTAAATTCACCTTTGACATTTCCGCAGAAACATCACAGAACATTGTTAACTGTTTGTTAGCCTCAAAATAACCGAAATATTGTGTTGTATGAAACTATAAAAATAATATTCTTTTAGCACAAAGGGTCAATCCCGATAATATTTTGGAGAATAAAACATGCTTAATTTTGTGTTAAAATACCTGTTAAGTCCTCTATAATTAGTCCCGAGCAACTTACCCAACATAATGTGATACATTTTCAAACAACTTAAACCTGCATTATGCGGTATTTGGATAAAACCAGACTCATGTTTTATAAAAATAATGTGTAGGTGAAATTTACCTTTCCTTATCAAGTACAGCACATGGATTTTGCATTGTGTCGACTTCTATAGGAACGGGAATCGATTATCACGTCACCTAACGAAAAAAATTGACCCACAATCTTAAAAGGGGTTATGTTCGGATAAGCAAGGAGTGGCAAGGAGTAGGGTCGCCTGTCCAACCTCGTGGGTTTTCTCCGGGTACTCTGGTTTCCCCCCACTGCTAAAGACCCCTACGCGCAAGCGAATTATTGAAATAAAATTTAACCATTATGTTAGTCCCGAAATGACCTAGTTTGTGTCGAGTGGACGTTAAACCCCATTTCTCTCTCTCACACATATACACAACCAACTGTTTACATTATTATCAATCTGAACAACAGATCCCCGCCCTTCTAACTTGATTAGAACTGCTATTTTACTGGTTCTGACATTTCGTTAGAACACCAATGTGCCAGTTCATCGATTTGAGGAAGATGAACTCCACTTAACCCGAATACTCTCAATCAAATGAAACGTGAGATGTAAACTGGCGTGTTGATCAGTAAAATAAAAATTATACCCGTCTCAAATCTCATTTAGGGTTATTTATGCTTCTTCCTGTCCAATTATTGTAAGTTTTTTGTCATGTTAAATTCTATTTACTTAGACTGTTGTTGGTTATTCTCCAAAGTCTTTGCAAGACTCAGAATCAGTGAAGATGTGTCAAACGCCTTCTAACAAATAGTGATGGCACATGGGAATAATACCGTAAATCTTCCTGGCACCATCTCCGCGGGAAGACAAATTGCCTTCCTTCTTTAACCTTCTTTTACCACAAACCCTGCTCTGCAACATTCCTTGGCAATGGTTTTAGATCTAGCACGGACGACTTTGCTGCTCGTGATATTATCGAGGATCTGCCAATAATCTCAAATTTTGTTTCTTATCTTTAAGAATGTAGCCATTACCCAAACGATATTTGCATAATTTTGATTGAGTATTTTTTTTTCTGAACTTCAAAAGAATGTTGGAAATGAAATAGGGATAATTACGACGGGCATACACCATCTATGAAATTCATTTTGGTCGGACTGCACCTGCCAATATGTACACGGGACCTCGTTTTTTCGTTCCATCCGAACGACTAAGGGCTACTCCTTGCCAAGCTCTTCGCCCGCACCATGTACTGACAAGGGGAAACCACGTCGAAAAATATCAGCGAATTGTCGGGACCACCATCCTGTTCGAGCCCAGAACCTCAAGATTAATGAACCAGTGCTTACGTCACTGCGACATCGCGGCTCCCAACTTCAAGAGAAGAAACCACCAAATATGTCAGCAATGTATAGGTTATAGCTCGACATGATGAGTACTTTACAATGGGGAAATTATATGATTGATTTAACGAAATATAACATTACTTTTGCTCGAATAACATCCAATTAAGATGTTTTAGAGCCAAGAAGCTTCTCGATTAGAGTAATGCTCTTGTTTTGAGAATAAGTTGCATGCGGTCAAGCGTTATGTCTGAAACTAAATGTCGTGTATAAAATTCTATTATTTTCAGAACATGCAGAATTAATCCCATTTCACCGTTGGACGTGCAGGTCAAGTCACGTAGAAAAAGGCATTATCTGTCGCGACGCTTTCAGCTTTAGATTCTTTTGACAATTTTTTTGTTGTCAGTGGGTCGTGTACAGAGTACTTCAGAGACATGATGAAATTGGGGTTGCATTAAAATCAAGGAACCATATTTCGTTATGTCATGGCGGCTGCAGAGCACTCACGATGAATAACACCACGATATTTGTTACAAAAGAAAAATTATACAACTATATGCAGACCCCCGCTTTTTTTTACGGGATAAGCATTCTAAAACTGCCTTAACATTTATATATAACCATATAATATGTAGCCCGCCAAAATGAATATACCATAAAGCTGCTCCACCGAATCGTCATGGAAAATGTGATAAATTTTTAAACACTAAGAAACAATCAGTTGAGTTGTTACATTATAAACTTTCCAATAGGATTTCTTTTTCTATAAACAAAAATCCAATCAACCTTGGGCCACATAAAAGCTGTGGAATTGTATTGGAGCCATGTGTTGCAGTCTGTATAAAGCTGTAGATCAACATCATTTCAGGAGTTGAACTGGAAAACACACGAGTGTACTGTAAATATTCTTATCTACATGTTGATGTTGCAAATTTCCATTAAGACAGCCAAGCAAATATCAGAAATGGGAAATGTCAACATTATAACTATTGAACCGAGAAATAATACGAGAAGCGAAAGCGATTTAGTAGTCGCCATTAGTCTATTTCATATATATATATATTTTACTATGTATTAATTTTTTATGCGCCCAGGCTGAAATGTGATCATATTATATTATCTTTTCGTCGCCCCCGTTCGTCCTTCGGAAATGAAATGAAATGGGGTTTAACGTCCTACTCTTCTGCACCTAACCTGGCAAAGCTTAACCAGAGCGGGGTTCTTGGCCTGACTAGAATCGCGGGGCCCCTAACGCGACGAAAAGATTGTTTCATATCTTTTTGAATGGCACACAATTACACGGTCTGTAATACAAGGAATTACGTAATGTCAGTTCCGAATGGCATACAATGCGCGGAAAGGACATATAACGACTTAGTTCCTTGAGGAACAGTCTTTGAGCGGACGCTCAAACACAGTTGTCAGTGAATATCGTTCGCTCAAAGACAGTTCCAAAAGGAACTAATTACGACTGGGAACTGTTATAACAAGTGAGAGATAGCCAAGTCTCCGCCCTCGCGCCGCTAGATCTATTACCGTGAAATTTGAATTGTTTCTCTTTTTGCCATGGATCGCGGGGCCCCCTAAACCGCGGGGACCTGGGCCCGGGCCCCTCAGGCCCATGCCTAAACTGGGCCTTGTAACCTGGGCTAATGTAAGACGGACATACGCCATACAGTGTGCTATGAGGGAAATTTTGCCCGGGCAGCGCTACGGCCTACTCTTATATCTAATTCCAAGGGATCTTTTACGTGCACGCCAATGTGTACACGGGACCTCGGTTTTTCGTCCCATCCGAACGACTAGACAGCTGCTGTCCTTGTCAAGCCTTCCGTTCTGCAACACTGACAAGGGGAAATCACACCGCCGTTCGGCCCTAGGTCAGTCCACAATGGCTTGCGGACGCCCTATAGAAACGAAAGTTATGGCCTGATTTACTTCGAATTTACAAGCCTTTTGGTCTCTGATGTCTGAGTCCAGGCGCGTGTCCATCATGTACACGGGGTCCTGGACACATTTTTTTCTCACACATTCATCGAAATAACGTTGAGAAAAACAATTTTATTTATGTTTCCCTCATTCGCGGGAAATTCTCCCAACCTTACACCAAATTTCACACTTTAAGTTTTATTTAGATCAAACATGACTCTTTCCTTATTTTTTCCTGTTGACATGATCATTCACGACTTGGTGGCCCTTTCCTTCTGACACGACCATGACCACGTGCGTGTTCTGGTAACGCGCTCCTGAAATATAATGACCATTTCCTGACCTCTAGGCCTATATATATATGAGGAAAAGGTACTCATTTCGAGTTGGAATGACCTTACAAGTTCGCCCTAGCAACCATACTGTTTCGTGTCTATGTATCACTAACCTAAATAAATATGTGTTTGGTGAAGCTTTAAAAAGACAGGCAAAGCTGGGATCAGTTATGACAGAATGAGTTAAAACAGAAAATAAATTGATACATCAAACGTAATTATCGTAACAAAAGGCTGAGCTGATTACCATATAGATAAGCGTATATTGTCGGATATTAAATATTGATTTACAGGATGTGGCAAATCTCAGGAAGGCCAAAGAAGTGGGTGATATGGCGTTCAGAGATTTAACGAGCGGATAATAAAAGAGTGAATCCCTGGAGAAATGTAACAAGTTGTCTACCTTAATTAGCCATGCTGGGCATCAATAGGAAAACAAGACTAACCCAATTATAAGATAAGAGGCAAATAACAGCTTGCTGATAGCATAAATCCCTCCTGATTTCTCCAAATTTCAACAGCCCGCTTCAATCCATTTAGAAAAGGATATGCGTTTTTGGACCAAGAATTGGTCGCTGAACCTACGCATAGAGATATTCTAATCTCAAAATAACCAGAGTTGTATTTATGGAACAGAATTCACGACATAAACCGAACTTGTAAACTAGAGTGAGAGAGATAGAGTGGGAGGGTTCACTCGACATAAACTAGGTAATTTTGGAAAATAACGTAATGGCACAAATTTTATTTCAGAAATTCGCTTGCGCGTAGGGGTCTTTAGATTGGGAAGAAACGGGAGGAACCTGAGAAAACCCAGGGAATCGAAACAACGCCACTGATTCAATGACAGGCCTTATGATGTAAACCGCACTCCTTAAGCCATTTGGCAACCCAACCCTTCAAAAATTTGGTGTGAAACATATGCATGTGACGACGAAGCCCCCTACATGTATTCATCGTTCAGCGACCTTCGGTTTCTAAGTTGGCTGGTACTAACCCCTTTCCAAAAGTTAGCCGCCCACACCCTCCCTTTCTGTACACCCAATGAACGCGATAGAGGCTAGAATTTCAAATTTTGTTTAGCATTGGGGTCCTGAAAGGACGTACCCCAACCACTCCCTCGAAATACGCCACCAGCTTTAAATTCAAAAATAGCAAGCTAAAATGTATAAACCTTCGGTGACTATATATATAAATTGACAACGAAATTGAACCCTCAAAAGCGAAAATGAATTCCAGGACATGAATGTCCCTTACTTTGTGTTGCAGGTTCGATGTTTACTGTATACCTATATAAAATATACTACTTTCCATCTCTCAACTATCGGTATTGCCCCCAATGCTTCTATATTTTTTTTACAACGAAAGTATTTAAGTAATGAGTCAATAAATTAGCATTTTTACATGTGAATTTAGCCACCTTACTATACAGGTAAGTAGTTGCGTGCACTGAATTAAGCATATTTGCATACTTTAGAATTGTGTCGCGCTTCCAGCTCCATGTTGCTTTCGCAAGACATTAAATCATAAAACATACATTAAATCCATTCCACTCCGTATCTTTTCACACTGGAAACAAAAATACGAAAAGCATTTCGGTTCTTTATTGTAAGAGTACTCAATGCTTTGTTCTTGATTCTAAAGCGCCGACTTCAAAAATCTGCAATATTTACATGTGCTTATAGTCGTCAAGATTTGCTTAGAGAATGTCATTCGCGTAAAAAAGTCACTATGACTAAACCAAAGAAAGCATTGCCGTCGTCAGTGTATTATTGTTGCCCCACCCTACCCTGATTTTTCTGTTTTTAGACAAAACGCAATTTACAGCAAGTTGGAAAAGAAAGGCTTTCCAATCGACGAAGATTTTCAAAGCTCTGCTGAATCGCAGTCTGTTAAAGCAATATGTCAGGTAAATTGTGCCATTGCTTGTCATTCAGTCTTTTCTGTTGGTGCCAATATAAGAGGGGGGGGGGGGCGTCGATATAGTCATGTGCGAAGGGAATTATTGTTTTATGTTGTAGACGTGGTCAATTTACTTCTTTTATAAGTTCTTGTAACTATTAGCGGATGTAGAAGCTGTAAATAGGGTTTCAAATCTTGGGCGCCATACACTATCCCATCCCACAATGAATGTCAAACTACTGACTATAACACTGAGCGCCATGTAGCCTACAACAGATCGTATTGCCCAGTGGTGTAGCCAGGATTTTCGTCAAGGGCGACTTGGATGCCTAAGACAATAATTATTTTGAAAATTTTGAGTCAATTTCCTGGCATTTGAGGTCATAGCTGGAAGGATCAGAAATGGGATAGAGTCTCTAGATCTATTCCTGTCAATTCTGTCGGTTTTGTTAGAGTCGGTAAAAGACCACAGCGGAGTGGAAGAGTGATGACAATGGAACATGCATCGTTATGTATCTCATCGGAAAGCAGTTTTATTAAAGTTCACAAAGTTCATTTCATAATAAGATTGGTTTTGTTATTTTTGGGAAACCTTTGGGTCGCTTATTTGGTCTCATGGTCGCCCCCCCCCCCCACACACACACCATTAAATCCGCGTCTGCCTTATAATTGCGTATGGAGACAATACAAATGAAATGGTCGGTCACATTCAAGATTAGATGGTAATTGCCGCGATAATACCTAATATACAGTTCATAGCTTGGTGGAAATATATTACCATTCCTGAAATGATTACAGTCAAGATCTTCGGTGCCGTGGTAATAACTAATATACTGTTCATAGCATGGTGGAAATCCATTACCATTCCAGAGACGATCCATTAAAAGTTAATCCATGGTGAATAGTCACGTCCATAGTCATCTAGACCAGCCGGACATTAAATATATATAGCAATTGGCACAACAAATAAAAGCTGAAGACTGATATATCACTGGGTATAAGATTATAGACTCAACTTAAGAGTCTAAGGGCATGTTTGACTGTATCCGAATCCTGTATTATTAACCTTTGAAGCGCTTTATGAGTGAGGGCGGTTGGCAGAAAATAATTTTTGATTTGGCAAGTTTTAACTACAAACCGAAGACAAATTGGTTAAATTATATCTGAAATAAATGGTATCCCTTTTATTATCAACTATGAAAAATTTATGTTTTAAAGTCAATTTGTACATAATTTTTTAAAAATCTTACACGCATTTAGTGCAATTATTATAAATAGTTTTTGATTTTTGTATCACAAAGAGAAAAGATAGGTTGCCAGGCAACGAAACATACGCCCACAGCAGCTAAATCGTCCGGGCAGTCAACAAGGGTTATCGCATATTTTTACTTTTTTCGGTAATGAAACATTTGTAATACACTAAAAACTGATTAAGAGTAACAACTCATTATGTAATTATCAGAAAATCATTAGAATTTGATTGCTTTTTATAAAGTTTTACCCCACGCTAACAATTAGTATATACATGAAACATTTAATATCATGGATTTAGTTGTTCAGTTATCAAAATTCATTGAAAATCGAAATACTTGTTCGTTTCAACACCTTAAACTCTGTGTATCAATCTGATAAGTTTGGCCTCTATAGCATCACAAGATTTTTTGAAGTTACCAAGGAAGCAATTATTTGAAATCTCTGAAAATCAATAGACTTCTTCGTCTCATGACCTTAAACACTGTGTGTAAATTTAAAGTCGTCTTAGTCTCATGACTGTAAACACTATGTATAAATTTGAAGTCAATCGGATAGTAACTTTGGCCTCTAGAGCATCCACAAGATTTTTTGAAGTGATCAAGGGCCATAACTCTGGCAGTAATTATCGGAAATCGCTGAAAATAAAAAGGCTTCTTCATCTCATGATCTTAGACACTGTATATAAATTTAAAGTCAATCAGATATTAACTTTGGCCTCTAGAGTGTCCACAGGATTTTTTGAAGTGATCAAGGGCCATAACTCTGGCACTAATTATCGGAAATCGCTGAAAATCAATAGGATTCTTCGTCTCATGACCTTAAACACTGTGTATAAATTTGAAGTCAATCGGATATCAACTTTGGCCTCTAGAGCGTCCACAAGATTTTTTGAAATGATCAAGGGCCATAACTCTGGCACTAATTATCGGAAATCGCTGGAAATCAATGGGCTTCTTCGTCTTATGACCTTAAACACAGTGTATAAATTTAAAGTCAATCGGATATTAACTTTGGCTTTTAGAGAGTCCACAAGATTTTTTGAAGTGATCAAGGGCCATAACTCTGGCACTAATTATCGGAAATCGCTGAAAATCAATAGGCTTCTTTGTCTTATGAACTTAAACACTGAGTATAAATTTAAAGCCAATCGGATATTAACTTTGGCCTCTAGAGAGTCCACAAGATTTTTTGAAGTCGTCAAGGGCCATAACTCTGGTAGTTATTATCGGAAATCGCTGAAAATCAATAGGGTTCTTCGTCTCATGACCTTAAACACTGTGTATAAATTTAAAGTCAATCGGATATTAACTTTAGCCTCTAGAGCGTCCACAAGCAATTGTTGACGCCGGACAGACGGGGGCGACGACAATATACGACCACATTTCAATGTGGACCACATTTCAATGTGGGCGTATAAAAAGCATTTTTTGTAATAGATAACATTTAGAGGGCATATGTCGCACCATTGAGAAAAGTAAAATGTTTAAACCCCCATTTTATTCATTTTTCAATCTTATGACACACCAGTCTCCTGTAAAAGATTATTAAATAATGAAACTCCAAACCTAATTAGAGACATAATTTATATAAGATAGGGGAGTGATAAAAAATACATCCGAACATAATAAATGAAAATATATTTATTGATAATACTTCCATATAGTAATAGTTATAGGTGGTAACAATATCATACATATAGTATACATAATGCATATCCTTATTGTAATCATTTCACAATAAGATATAATATAATTGGCTCTTTAATAATGGTTACCTACAGGAAAGAAAAGGAGACTAGTTATTTTGTGGGGGGTTTTTATTGTCATATTATTTGCAATGCTAGTGAGGAGACTTTTGCCTGGAGTTTCAGCCATTTCTTTATTGAATTCCATCCTTGAAGGATTCTTTTACATGCATGCCAACTGTAATTGTCAGCCCCACAGGGCACACTACAAGTGAGAATTGCCTTACTGGTGTTTAAAAGTCATAATAAGTCTGCTGGGTCCCACAGGGTTTTTCTATTTATATGTAAACTATGTGTATTAATTTTGAACACAACCCTGCCGACTTCAAGAATCAGAAAGATTCTCTGCTTATCACCTGTGTCCTATACCAATATGAACACTGAAGTGTGGACCCAAACACAAATTTGATAAAGAAATTTATTTATAATCACTTCTTCCCTTTTTCAATATCAGGCCATGCAAAGGATGCCTTTGAAATATTGTTACCATAATCTACAACAGAAATGGAAATAAGAGTATCTTCTTTAATATAATCCAATTGTCAAATATTGATCATTTTTAAATACTTTATAAATAAAATTTTTGTAAATTTCAATAACCTAATACACCATAAATTACATAATTGAATATAAATATTAGTAAGTTACACTTTGAGCTCATACTTATTTTGTCATTATTACTTATATATGTTGATAATGAGCAACTTTTAAAAGACAGTTTTGTGATACCCATCACATTGTTTTAACCACTCTTACTACTGGTGTCACGGTATCAAGTTATTCAAATGGTTTACGATTCCTCTCTCTGTATGTTATTTTGATTCACAGAGAAATTTGGGTGTATAAAATCTCATTAATATATAAAATTCTTATAAAAGCAATCGTCAAATTCACCGTGACAAATTTCAACTATACACATCCTTAATTTGTTTGTTGATCTTTAGCAGCAGACATAATACGCAATTTTCTACCCAAATTATTGGTCTTGAGTGTAAGCACTCGGTGAATTGTTTGCCTGATTTAATATAAATGCGACAAAAGAAAATTCGACTAAAAATATCAACACATTTGATACACGTGAATTATTTTAGTGAATACAAATTCAGCATCACGACTCTGGGTATTCTTAGCAAAATTTGCAGGCAAGTTATATAGGTGAATGATTTGGCCAAATCTGTCCCTGCTTTAAGCAAGTAATAGAAATTTACAGGTTACTACTGCATTTTAATGTCAACTTGGTAAATATTACAACTGTTATTGAATACTTCGTATTTAACCACAGGTCATGTAATGAAAAGTTGAAAGAAGTTTTTCCAAGCGATATACATAAAGCCGGTAAATCATTTTACTGTTTATTTCTAAACGGCTCAATATTCTGAGTTAAAACTTTTGGAAAAGGTAAACATGCAATTTCTTCACATTTTGATGTTTGACCTGCATACTTTAACCAACTTTTTGTTCCAACACCCACAAAAACTGTGACTTTTCCTTTAAGAATTTAATCACACATATCAATTAATTTGATAAAGGACAGAGTTAAATCAATTCTTGGATAATATAAAGGAAAACTATTCCTCACTATACATATACTACAATATAACACATTTAGCTCTAAAATGACAATGCGTAGTAAGTGCTCATTGAATAAATCATATTAACTTACAACAAAAGAACTTAACAATATAATATTTACATATCTAGAAATTATTCTCAACTTACAACACAAAAAGAGTAGCCTACCATACTAAAGCTAAACAATTTATATTCAATTTTGCTTTAAAAACAACAGCTACTTGAGTATAAATGTATACAGTACAAGATAAAGTAACCTTGTGTAAGATTTAGATAGATAGTCAGCTGTTCTTGCTATAATAGTTATGAAACTGATAAGGAAAAATTAAACTATTGAAAATTTCAGTAAAATTACTTATGTTTTGACCACACAGTCTCAATTTTACCTTGGCTGGCCGTAACAGTGTTTAATACAAATATGGCAGACATTGTTTAATCCATTAAATATCCAAGCCATCCAATGATCTACAGAAGTAATTATTGTCTGTTGTACGAACAAAGACTAAATAATAATCTATATAACATTTGAAGCCAGAAAAATATCTGGCAATATTTAGTAATTAGTATAATGCTTCTTTAAAGTGAATATCAGTTATTTGGTGTATCAGACAACATGACCTACATTAGATCAGCCTGAAAAAATATTTCAGTAACAATGAATCAGAAATTCTGATTTCAAGAGCAACTTAGAATCTGAAAAAAATTCTGGAAGGTGTAATTATATTGCCATCATTTTTCCTCCTTGCATTCATTTTGTACAAACACTTTAAAAGTTTTAAAGTATATAACCAGATATAATCAACATTACAGCAGTTGAAGTGGTTACTAAATTGTTTTTATTTTTAACATCAATCTGTACAAACATTCTACTTATCAGGACTAGAAACAGGGGAATCCCATTTTTCATGTGAAATTCCTTTCTTTAAATCTGTTATTTGAACATGTACAGCTTGATATTTTTCTTTTTTTGGTGGAATCAGGCAAGTTTTATAAGACACATGATCGCCAGGTTTAGGAACATATTCACCATCAATACTGAAAAAAATATACTCCTATGTAAGTAATCAAATTAACCTTTATAACAAATGTATATACACCGCTTTATTCTAATCAAGTATTTATAATATTCCGCTTGTTTAAAGCCTTCATCTGCAACCCAAATGATAGAAAATATATTCGTGTTGTGATCATTAATAAAAAACAAATTCAATTTTACTTACTACATGTAATTAAAACTAATCTATTTATGGATATCCCTAAATACTGACCAATCTACAATATTTATGTTTAAAAACTCAGGTTTGCATTTCGGATTGAAATCTATTAACTGAATATGTGTATTAGATTCTAGATAATAAGAGTAGTTTCTCACTCTTTTTTTCATCGAATGTAAACGGTACCAAGGTTTTATTGCAACATAGATACGAAATTTGGTTAAAATCGAACAGGTAATTTGGAGAAAATGCAGAATATCCCTCATCAAGTTGAGTATTTGAACAACCACAACCTAAGCAACATTCATAACAATGTTTATAAATCCTTCAAGTGCCATGCAAAATGAATTTGCTCCTTTGAATTGGCCCCTGTTCCCCTCTACCCTTATCGAATCCAGCCATTTCATATCAACAAACAAACTTTTACCAAATTTCAAATAAATCCTTTTAGCTATTCAGAAGAAAGAAAACTTAATGTGCCCCTGTCCAGACAAAAGAGTGGGTGGGGCAAGTAATACCAAATTTATTTGAAATCTTTCAAGCAGTTTATGATAAGAAATCAATCAGTATTTTCTTATATTTTACTTCTATTGGAATAAATTTAAATTACTTACTCAGAAATATGAAAAAATAATTCTTGGTCACCCTCATTCGCAGCTAGGGGTGTAATAAAACCATGTCCTTTTTGACGACAAAAGCTTTTAACAAGCCCACTCTTTGTTGGTCCTGCTAAAGCAGCTTCTGATCTGAAATATCAACGTAATGTTTGTTTAAATTATTTACTTTGAAATTAATGTTACAGTTGGAAAATAGATTATTGATAGTGCTGATAACTAAATTTTAGGTCAAAAGGTCACTTACGCTGAATATGTCCGATTTCTCCTGTGTGGAATAGGACTAGGAATAAGAAATTTATTGACAAGTGGAGATCCAGCTAAGACGGCATTATTTATTGCTTGTGATGATGGTACCGGAATATCTTTTGGTTCAGACATAATTATACCTGGGAAAAGAAAAATATAATTAAAGTTACATTATGGGAGATAAGATGGCAGTTCTCACTATAATAGTTAAAAACTAGATAGTGTAAAGGTAATTTGCTGAAAATTTCAGTCAAATTGTTCCACTATTAGCCGAGAACAAAGCTTTTGAAATATCCACATAGCCTCGGTCATCATTACTCAAATCATTGATATAAACAGCATAGTCTTGATTATCCACTTGATTGATTTAATTATCAATGGCCATTAAGCAGCATATAGGAATTTAATTCGCCAACATCGAAGGCTAGCCTTGACATCAAGAGTTTATTATGGTCTGGATATGTTAATTAATGTCTAATTGATTATTTAGATAACATTTCAGGCCTAAAGAAAGACCTGTAATAAGCAGATTTTGCTCTTGCATAATGCTATTTTAATTTACATATGACATAATTTCTTGGTTTGGAATTTTATAAATACTATCAAGAGAGAGAGAGAGTGAGAGAGAGACCTCAGAGTGAGAGCAGGATAACATCCACCATAACCAACCATTTCATTTTAGTTTTCAGAATTAAGAATAACATACAATATATACAATTTCAATATTTCGTTAGCACGCAAGAGTCTTTAGCACTGGATTAACCTGGAGAAAACCCAACAATTTGGCCAGGCCTGGGATCAAAATCATGACACTTAATTCACTGACATATTTAGATATACTGAGCGCAGGATCATCATTAATTTGTTTGGATGGGACAAAAAACCAAGGTCCTCTGGTGTGTGCTCATAAAATAACCCTTGAGAGTGGAATTTTTCCTCATACATGTGATAGGTTACACTGTAGGGTATGCAAGTCTGCAGTTCACATGTAGGCTACATGTAGATCATAAAGTCTACAACAAGTAGTGGCACAATCTTGGGCTTTACCTGGTCCTCTTTCTGCTAAAGAAATTTATGTCTATGTGCAATGCAATGGAGCTATTGAAATAAAATTATAAAATATGTTTGTACCGAATTGACCTAGTTTAATGTTTGAGTAAAGGTTAAACCCATTTTCCTTATAGACCTACATCTGTGGTTTGATAACTACAAACTTATTTGCAAATTATATCTTAATAATAAAAGTTTTTAAATCTTTTTTAAAGTATATAAGTCTCTTACTCAATATCATCCAAAGTCTTTGACATTGAAAACACAAATTGTCAATTGAAACCAACAAAGGTGTTTTGATGTTACCAAGAAAAGATGGGCTTCTGATATCTTATAAGACAAAATAAACATTTTACCATTGGTATATGAATCGTGTACCATAATACATTTCAGCGCCATTTGTAACAATAGCTCTGAAGAACGAGGCTAGACATATTCCACAAGTCATGTCAAACGGTGACGTCATACTCTTATCAGGAGAGCAGGTCAAATATACCATCGGTGTAGACTGTAATAACCAGATGCTACAGATTGCCATTCGATTGAGACTTCTAGCATATTTCAAGTAAATCAGTTAATATAATTCATATTACGTGTACATAAATACATGCGTTGCGACCATAATTGTGTCAG
This sequence comes from Patella ulyssiponensis, assembly GCA_963678685.1. Classification (NCBI taxonomy): domain Eukaryota; kingdom Metazoa; phylum Mollusca; class Gastropoda; family Patellidae; genus Patella; species Patella ulyssiponensis. Next base: position 78,511,748 of record OY783226.1, on the reverse strand, counting down.
TTAGATCCTAAATATAGCGATTTAGCTCCTTTAAATTGTATCTTAATATTAATAATAATGAAAGTTTTTAAATTTTTTAAACGAAAAATGATGTTTTTGGAACCAGGAAATTTCAAAAGTGAAATCTTATTAAATAAATAAGATGTTTAAGTTGCAGATTGGGAGGTAGATAACTAGATTAAGAGTAAATCATAGGGCAGATGCTCTTTATTTTTATTGACATTTCATCACTGACTGAGTGTTGTTGTCAAGGTCGCATACAGATAATTATACGTTTCTTTAATGACAAATTTAGTGGCCTGAACTGTTGACCTGGCTGTTTAGGCCATAGCAAACACTTTGAATATATATGTCGCTAAACACTGTTCAGTGTTGACAGCAATCCTACCTAGGGGCCTCTCCGCCAAAAATATGCAATCCAATATAGGCATTGATTGAATTGACAGGCATAGAATTTCACATTGAATAACCATCACCTGTTTAGTAGTATATCTAAACACACTAAAACTAATTATAGGGCTGCATCATGAATATGCATTATAAAATGCCAACCTACCGTTATAAATAACCCTTCTTTTGAAGTAAATAGTCCAAAAAATGAGAAATAGTATTCTCAATAAAAGGAGTTGCGTTTAGACATAAAACCTCTAACAAAAGTACCAACATTCAAATTGGTATAATGCTGGTATGTCATCCCGTAGGATTATAAAAACTATTTAAGATATTATCTTATCAACATTTTAACTTCAGTATTCCGTACAATAAACTTACCACTTAAATATCATCTAAATAAACTTTTACGGTAAATAGTTGTTTGGAGATTATCAGTACCGGAAATGGTTTAAACCACGTGTTCTGGAAAAGGTAAACAAACCTATGAAAGAGAGACATAGAGTCATATTTAAGACATTTTGTTCCACATTATTCCCTAAAACATAAGTAAAATGTCAAGCGAAATGGTAAAGAGAAGTCTACAATTATTTGATGACCAGATAAAGCAAAAAACAGGTGTTTATATTTTATTATTTTACCATGAATCTTATTATAAAGGTCTATGTTTTAGTTTTACCGTAATCTACGTATGAACTAACATAACATAAACATCCCATGTATTGTGTGATGGTGGTATAGAGCTTGCCCCCATCACGGATAAAAATAACCAAAGATATCAGAATATGAAATAACAGCATAGCCTAGATCAAACCCATTCAATACTTTCAAAAAATAGGTTCGACTGTTTGTTATTGTTATTTTTGTCCATTAAATAGGGGCTGGTGGATGTTCATTCATGGTGTAAAATATGTCCACTAGCATATTGGCTTAGACTAAGTACAGATAAGCAATTTGATTGGTGGAATAGAACTCTGCTTCGAATTGAGGTAGAATGTTCATGTTTGCTATAGGTGGATGTCTTTACTGGGTTTGATGATGAGCTTTAATTTGCAATGATTGTTGGCCTTTCACCTTCAGCAATTTGAATAGTCTTGTGAACACTCTACTAGTCAGTCTCAGGCGCGGATCGGGGGGGGGGGGTTACTTTAGTTTTAAGTTTCATGTAAATTTCTATTGAATACGAAAGAATAAATATGTGCCATCCTTTGTGAACTGCTCGAATAACATAGCCACTTAAAAAATTAAATTTTTTCTTATCAGTTGGAAATTCTCATAGCAGTAAGAAGAATAAGAATATCAAAGATGGTATGAAGTTAATTAGTAGTAATAAACAAGGTGTCTGGAAAGAGCTTAGACATTTACATAAAACCTATGCGACAGAAAGTAAGAAAAAGAGAAAATTGAAGAAAAAGATATCCACACTAGGTAAGTCATAGATATCCTTCTCTCACAATGCTGGAAAATTTTAGGGTATTTTCTCTATAACCTTGATATTGAAGGAATTTAACAAATGCTTGTGATGAAAATACATTTATGTCAGAGGATGTATTTTTGAGATTTTCCTTTTCACAACTGCATTCATAAGTTTCAAGAGATCAACTGCCAGTTATAAATTTCTGCCTATTACTTTTTACTATTAGCCCCATGTACACAATTCAAGGTCCTCCTATATAGTCTTATCTTTTTGTAGAGGAATACAGAGAAAAAGCAGATAAAGACCACACAAAGAAAAATGTAAAACTTTTAAAACAGGTATCAAATGTAGGAAAAGTCAAATCTGTTTATTGTAATAAGGTATGTTTAAAATTTGGTATGGATTGGTATGCATTTTCAATATGGATCTTATTATATTCTGTGAAAATTATTAGTTTTCTAATAGTAAGGAAGTTAGTGAAATGAAGACTCTTAAAAGCAATATATTTAGCATTATCATTATTTGTACAGTTTAAAATAAATAAATGCTTCATGATGGAATCTTCTATACATGTAGTCTTTCTTGTTAAAAAAGAATAACTAAACTTTAACCATTTTATTTCAGATCTTGGAACAACATCAAAGAAAATTAGCTAAAGATTTACCACCAGAAAGTAGAGAAGAGCCGGACAGTGTTTTCACAGACAGAGACTTTGATCAATTCGAACAGGAATATGATTATTTTCAAAAACTTCAATAGTTATTTGTGGGGATTACATTTATGTCTGTGTTATTTGAAGAAGATATTCTTGGAACTGTATTAGAAAATATTATAAGTTTCTTGTAATATCAAAAACAATTATCTGATGATGTTTATTGAATTAAATGTTACATGGCAAAGGGAGATAAGTACATGTATCCTTCTACATGATTTTATAGATGTGTGAGTAACTACATCAAGCTATTTTTAATAGACAATACAAGATAACTGCAATAAGAATTAGACATAACAAACAATACATTTATGCAAGGATCACCTTTAAATGCTGATTGATCCTGAACTATTTCTGTCACATTTTTTCAAGTGTGGATGGAAAAATCAATCCGATTAAAGCACACCCTATTTTATTTTGTTTTTTTTGTTCAAAATTCTGTTTTACTTTACTACACAAGGATCTGAAGAGTTGTTATATTACCAGTGTTCTAGTTGATGTCAGGGATTCGCCAATGAACGGTCTGTTGCAGAGAGTTTCTGGCTTATGGTGCACGGAACTGTGGGTATCCCACTAGAAATATGAATGTTGATTGGTTAATCAAATGTTTGATGTTATAGCTGTTTGCTAATTTGAGTGATTTCACCATCCATAATCCAGTGAAAAATTTGTTAACATCTTATATTTTCAACAAAACTTATCACATTTAGTTTGTTTATCTAGTAGCAGGAGTCAAAGAAAACCATATGAAATTATTACACATTAGTTTATTAATGTTATGTACAAATACAATATAATGAAAAATAGGTCTACGTAAAAAGTTCCATTGTTTAGTGTATTCTGTTTATGACATCCATCACTTATAAATTCTGTTTTAATATGACAAATAAATTAATAAATGTGGAAATACAAAGATTTAAACTAGACAATCATGAAATGAAAAAATTGTATTAGGTGGTCAAATGGTATAATGCTTGTGCTTTAGATCATAAATTCATCAAGTCAATCAGTGTGCTTTCAAACCAGCAACACTTGTATGTGACCGGGAGTAGGGTGCTGTCTGCCTATCCCTATGGTTTTTCTCTGTCGTTCGGCTTCCTCCCACAGTTAAAGACACCTGCACACTGGTGAATTGTTGAAATAAAATTGTACCACATATTAGACTCAAAATGACCTAGTTTCTGTTAAATGGACATTAATTAAACTCATTTCTTTCTTTCATTTTAGTCATACAGTTATTTGATAGGTTGACAGATTTTTTTTTTATTCTATGTAAGGGGGGTAACTTTCATAACAAATTTGACAGAACCATTGCGTAAAATTTCTGAGATATAGGAGCCTACCTAGCATGGAATGGCATGTTCCTTTTTTCAAACTTTGAATTGTCATATACCGTATATACCCACATACAAAACCCACTGCATATATGATGCAGGGTGAGCTCAAATGGTCATGATCCACATTTTAGATGCATGGTTGTTCAGGCGACAGCAGAATAGATCTCTGCCCTGAATATCCAAAAATAAGTATATTGTTTTGTAATGTGGTTCTACACCACTTCATATCTTAAATATACACAAAGACTAAATAATTTGTTCAATTCCATTAAATGGAAGCAGAATAAATTCTTCTCAAAATTCTTGACATATACTTAGTGTTTTCGACTAAAACCGTCCATTTAGGACTTAAAATGTTGGTCAACTAGCTTAGTGTCTGTATCAAGCAGAGCTGTTGTTACAGTGAAAATAAAAGTAACACAGTGTTAAGTGCATCTTTGTGTGTATTATTTTTCAATTGAATCAACAAGATTTTTGTTGATATATTTGTAATACGCAAAGGATTGCCATGCATAATACGCTCACAATTTGGGATAGACAGACAGAAAACAAGGAGATGTATTTGAAAGATTTTAAAATCAAATAAAAATTGAGGGTCCACTAGCTAAAAACACAATAATTAATATGGTCCGATACTTGCCATGTTGAAAGGACTTTCAAAGAAATCCCAAGAACTGTGGGATAAAAACATGTATATGTTTTGACAAAATCAAATAAAAATGTGGACTTATATCAATGAATAGAAATATGATCAATGAAAATCACAAATAGAAAATTACCAAATTAATATCATTCATATCCCAGGGACAATAATTATATGATCATCCCATGGCAACACAAAACCTGTTTTCTTTGACTATGTTTTAGTTTTCAAGATACCCCACAGAATAGACACATCCCTTCTGTTACTATAAAACTGATCCCCAAAAAGTTTTTGTAGGTGGGTATATACGTTGCACAGTAATGTGTGATTTCTGAAGGACGAGATGCTGCCAAACGAATGAAACTAGAGACCTAAAATAACTTTTTTTTTGAGACACACTATATTATGTGTACATATAAAATCACAGGGCGAAAAATAAATCTATCGAGTCAAATAGCACTAGTATCGTGTAATTTAGCTTTATCTATTAGTATCCTTGAACTTTAGTTGATGAAACAGGTAGATCATCATCATGAGTACCAGAACTCTGAAATAAGATAGATAAAAAAAATAATTAATTGTAACAAACAAGACTCCCTAACTATTCTCTCGCTATCTGCTTATCTATGTTTCATTTCTAACTTCTTTCATGTTTGCAGTTTTCAGTCCATTAAAAAAAACCTACTGATATTCCTAGAACGGACAAGATCAGGATTTTAGCTCATCACTATATATGAGAAATAGACAATATAATGACAGCAACTAAGTTTGTTTCAAATAGAGACAAATATTCAAGATACTCTTCAAGTGGCATTTAGCAATTGGGAAACACATTAACAGAACACAATTTTTATGGGAAATAATCACTGGTTTTATTCTAAAAGCATGATATTTAGATGGCAATGTCACTTCAGTTGACAACTTCACACACAGAAAAAATGCTTTGTGTATGAAATTAAAAATCACTAAATTTCCAGTCTTTAAAAAATGACAACATTTTCAATATAATTTTATGAATTTTTATACATGACTGGAAACCAGTTTAGTAATCCTATTTAATACCATTTGCCATCCTGACCAATAATTGTCACTCCATGAACTTCATTTATTTATAATTATCATTAGCACCTTCATTACTCATTGTTAATGATAAAAATAAATACAAACCTTTTGAACATATTGTGGATTAACTGTTATTTCTCTATCCATGTCTTTCAATTTGTTATCTAATTTCATACATTTCTGCATCTGAACGAAAAAGATAAGTATAATAGCATGTCTATAAGTTACATACAATTCATAACACAAGAAGGAATATAAACATAGTACTACAACTATGCCCAATTTATGGGAAGTGACAAGAATGGAGAAAGTAAGATAAATGGGTTTTTGGCACTAACATATGGTATATCTTATCAAACACACTGATATTTTATATGGGAGTATATTGTTGTTACTGCTACCTGTCCGTTCACAATATTTTTGTAAATGCTCTACAGGTCCAAGCCCCCCCAGTAATCTTAAAAACAGTAGTTTGTTACAGTTGCATAAATTGATCATTTAAAATGTATTGTGCACTGTATCAAATATTGATCAATTTGAGCCGAAAGTGAAAATATGTTTTGCCCATTTTCAAAACAAAATTTGATATATCTACTAACCTCTTCGTCTATATGACGTAACATGGTAGCATTATTATATTCTTCTGGATTATCATGAAATCTAACCATACCATCTTTTTGATTAATTGTTGCATATATTTCACCATCCTCTATCTATAATAATGATAACAATAAGAACTGTTTAATTAGACAGTGCTTGTATCCAAAATGATGTAATTACTGCTGTTTTTGGTTTATCTTATAATATTGTTTCTTGAAAACATATCCTTCAGAATGTAGGCCGACATATTTAAAATATATGAAATGAAATGTGGTTTAACTTCTTACTGTTCCACACCAAGTGGACTGGGGAGTCAACACAGGAACGTTTTGGGGAACTTTCTCGGCCAATATAGAGATCAATCCTGCTGCTTAATGAGCCAGTACTTTACTAGCTGAGCCACCACAGCTCCCTATTTAAATTATATGTAAGACTATGACCTACAACGTCTAAAAATATTGTAACAAGGTTAGTTATATCATTATGTTTTACTTGAAGTACAGAAGTAGTTCATAGTTTAGGGGAATTCCCCTTTGGAAATATGGTCATTCAGGCAAGCAGTCAACTGTCAAACAAGATACAAAACACAAGTATATGACATTTCATGACATTTCAAAACATATATACGATGTTGATGCAGGTGGTTCAGTGTTATCCCACTAGACAAAAGATAGGTTGCCAGGCAACGAAACATACGCCCACAGCAGCTAAATCGTCCGGGCAGTCAACAATGGTTGTCGCATATTTTTACTTTTTTCAGTAATACACTAAAATCTGATTAAGAGTAACAACTCATTATGTAATTATCAGAAAATCATTAGAATTTGTTTGCTTTTTATAAAGTTTTGCCCCATGCTAACAATTAGTATATGAAACATTTAATATCATGGATTTAGCTGTTCAGTTATCAAAATTCATTGAAAATCAAAATACTTGTTCGTTTCAACACCTTAAACTCTGTGTATTAATCTGAAGTCAATTGGATGAAAAGTTTGGCCTCTATAGCGTCACAAGATTTTTTGAAGTTATCAAGGGAGATAACTCTGGCAGTAATTATTTGAAATCGCTGAAAATCAATAGGCTTCTTCGTCTCATGACCTTAAACAATGTGTGTAAATTTAAAGTCAATCGGATATTAACTTTGGCCTCTAGAGCTTCCACAGGACTTTTTGAAGTGATCAAGGGCCATAACTCTGGCACTAATTATCGGAAATCGCTAAAAATCAATAGGCTTCTTCGTCTAATGACCTTAAACACTGTGTATAAATTTAAAGTCAATCGGATATAAACTTTGGCCTCTAGAGCGGCCACAAGATTTTTTGAAGTGCTCAAGGGCCACAACTCTGGTAGTTATTATCAGAAGTCGCTGAAAAACAATAGGCTTCTTCGTCTCATGCCCTTCAACACTGTGTATAAATTTAAAGTCAATTGGATATTTACTTTAGCCTCTAGAGCGTCCACAAGCAATTGTGGACGGCGGACCGACGACAATATAAGACCACATTTCAATGTGGGCATATAAAAAATCACATATTGTTGAGAGACAAAATATTGAAACTCAAAAGTAGTTACCATATGCAAGACATATTTTTCAGCTTCTTTAGCACCAGATAAATGAACTCTGTTTGCCATATCTGCTAATGATAGAGTTAAAAATGTCTGAAAAATAAAAACGTAAACATGAAAGACAAGCTTTATCTTTGTTCTGTATATAATTATGAAGTATGAGAATACTTCTATGAATAAATACAACTTTCCGTTTCCATGAGGAGTTGGTCAAATTCCATGCTATATACTTAATACTTACTAGAGTTACAGCGAGTGGTAAGTTATCTTCGCGATTAAAGAGTCACTCACTCAGAAAAGAATAAAAAAATTCCTTGAATCAGTTCCATAATCCATTTCAGTCAAATCCAATGATCAATTTCAAAATGCTGAATATTTAAGTTTGTAAAATTCCGAATAGGCTATAATTTGATATTTCGACTTTTGATCGAGATACTTAAACTCACATTTATTACAGTGTTCCGTGAAATCTGGGACTTTCCCTTAATTAATTTTATCAGTATGGAACATTATACATACATATAATCTTTAAAAATTTAACAACTTACTTTTGTCAGTCTTTGAATATTTTTCTTGAATAAAGAATTGATACATTGCTTCACTAAACCCATATTTTTATCCTGAAGAAAACAGAATACTGTATGTCAAAAGCTTTATTTCAGTTTAACATCAGAAATACCAGACAAGAGTATATTAATTTATACAGTAGAACTTGCTCGGGCGTGCACTAGCTCCTAATCAGCGAACACTTGCTTCAACGAGCACCAAAAAATCCTCCCGAGCGATTTTTAAGTAATTTAACCTCTACTAAACACGCACCTGTTCAACGCGTGCAACGGGCACCATGATTAATTCCCTCCGTAAAAATTCTACTGTTTCAACGGTCACTCCTCTAACAAAACATCGCCCATTCAACGGCCATTGTTGAATGATACCATCTTGTCGTTCTTTCTTTGAAACAATCCCTCTAATCCCGTGAGTAGTAGTTAATTAACTGGACCCCCACTGATCAGGTAAAAAGAAATGTAAAAATAACAATCAACCCGGGATTATCTGTTAATTAATCTTTTGTTTTATTAACACTTAACGGAACATTATTTGATACTGATTGAATAAAATGAAAGTACCGAGTTTTTTCCATTGCAACTTTGTTGTTAGACGTTTTAGCGCCCCCTATAATATTACATACAGAGTTACACCCCCTGTAAATCGGTGATAAAATCAGCGATGGATTTTTTGTTGATGTGCTTTTTTGATAAAATAAAATTAATTCATCGATTTGCTTCACAAAAATGGATAAATATTATCGAATGCATCACAATCGTAGACAGTAGTATCGAAGGTTGGTACAAAATGACAAGTTTGCAGAAGTTATGTTCGAGATTTGAGTAAAGAATTTTCGTTCGGCGCAAGATTCAACGACGGTCAAATTTATTGATGTTCGCTCCCAATGCACCCAAGCGTAATTAATTTATGTCAGCACAAAAAGCGCCGAGATTTTATTAAGTGGTCGCGTAATCGCTAAAATAGTTGGGGTGGGAAATTCTCAAATTCACGTCATTTTGAAACGCTTTTAGGCGCTATGAGTATGATGAAAGTAAAAGAAATATTGGAGGCCAGAGAACCAGTATTACTAAACAAACACGTATACGCGACTACTTTGAATTCACAACTAGATAAAAAGTACATGTAGTGTTATTGTTATACTACATGAATAAAACAATATATGCAATCTATATCTTTATTTTTTGTGGGAGGGGTTGGGGCAATATTGGATACCTCCAGTCAAAGAGCACCTCCATTAAGCAAGCATTTTTGAATTTCCCTTGGGTGCTTGCTTAATACAAGTTCTACTGTAACTGCATCATGAACACCAACTATCACTACTTAGCTAAACTGAATGAAGGCTTGATTACTTGATGAACGGTAGAATGTAACATTGGTGGTGGTGGTGGTGGGGGGGGGGGGGGTAATGTTGCTTAGCCAAATAGAAATAACTAGCATTTAGTTATTTAAATATTGAGATTATCTAAATCTGTTAGATATACAAAATAGTGAAATACTGAGACAATAAATGTTCTCATCTGTTGTAAACGTACCAGTATATTATAAATAAAATATTGGTCAAATCGCTACTTTGGCAACATTGTTGTTTTTATACGCCCACATTTTCATGTGGACGTATTATTTCTGAATGTCCTGAATACATGACAAACCAGAAACAATAGGCATACCCTCCCTCTTGCAAAATACATGTCAATTCATGTAAAAAAATTAAACCAAATGTTTGGAATTCAAACTCAAAAGCGTCAATTATTGAGTGAGGGTATCCTCCGGTTAATGCTCACCTACAGAGATGACTTCCCATATGTGTTGATTTCTTAATGAATAATGTTAAATTGACGAGACCCTTGTTAAAGGTATTTTCACTTATTTTAATGGATAATGTATTTGAACTTACTCTATTAATCGTTTCTGTATGTTTAGTTACAATAGCTCTTAAATCATTAGATCTATTGCCACAATAGGCATTAGACAAATCATGATACAGTTGACATAGAGGCTGAAAACAAAAAGAGAAATTTTTAACAGAATTCTTAGGTAAGAGAAGAAAATTTTGAAATTTTTTCTAAAAGATTTATTTTCTCTTAAGTTTATTAGATGCTCAAAGATTGAGAGAAATAAATCATACCTTAATATATCTAATAACAACTTGTGATGTATATTTAGGTAGTAAGGGTATCTGAAAGGTAAACAATAAAATCACATTATATTAATACTATAAACCATGTCCTTTATCAATAAACAAATAACAATATTATCTGTCATATATCAATAAATATTTATTCTGGTAATTTGCTTATATACAAGTACATAATTTCAAGACTACACACAGAAATATAAGAAAATTACCTTTCCATGCAGAATTAAGGCCACCAATATAAACTTCTTATATGCTTCCATCATGATATGACTTACTGCCATACTTGGAGTTGTGATGGCCTAAAATAAAATACAAATGGCTAAACTGTGTAATATCCACCTATATATATAAAAAGACATGATCTCTTTGAATTCAGCTTGCTTTAACGAAACATAAGTTTAATCTTCTAAGGTTTTCTCCATTGAAACCATAGTTTTCTATGTTTTATTGAGCTTTAAATATAAAAGCTTCTTTTCATTGAAGTTCAATAATCAGGATCATATTCAGAACATTAGTGCCTTCCGCCAAAACTGAGCACAAACTCAAGGGTCTTTTGATGCTGCTTTTGAAAGATTTTGTTTCATCTAAAAACATAATTTTGTAATGCAGTTGAATGACCACTCGACACTTAATAGGTCATTTCGGGACTAACATAGGGTTTAATTTTATTTCAATAATTGGCTTGTGCGTATGAAACTTTAGCAGGGACGGCAACCGGAGGACCCAGAGGAAACCCAGAGTTGGACAGGCAATCGTTTTTCTAGTAACATACAAGCCCAGAATCAAAACCATGCCACCTGACTCAATGACAGACGTTCTAATCCAACGTGCACATGTTAACCATTCAGCCCCCCTACAACACACACACACATTAAAAAATTTTGATTAGAGGCATGTTGGTAAACAAAGAAAACTCTTTGGTAAAAATTAAGGGTAAACTTAATAATTCTCCCCAACAACTTCTGTTCTATGCCTCATTTGGTCAACGATTTTTTGCTGAAAATGTACAATAGTGTTAATACTCAATTCTGTGGGGATATAACTATACATACTATTTCAAAAAAGTACAGAGATCTGTCATATTTTTTCAGAGCTGTGTATATCATTCCACCATAATAATAATATTGTAAAAAGTCTTTGGCATCATACTGACCACCCTTAAAATACAAAGATGAATAAAACTTCATTATTAAGTAGTGTGAAACAAGTAGGTCACTGAGAATAATTCTTTGAATTCCTAAAGTTAAACTCAGAATAAGAAGCCTGTTCTCATCCTAGCCTCAAGCAATAGTTTGGGTTTCTTTTCAAATTATTTGCACAGGAACAAAGCTTTATAGCCATGTAAAATTAACTGAATGGGGGATTTTTTTTAATAGCATTGATTTTTTTCTTATCTTAATATTTTGGTTGTATTTACTTTACATAAATTCCCAAAGCATTTAATTTTTTTGCTCAGAACTAAACAGTAATGTTATTCAGGAATATTCTAGTAAAATTATTAAACGCTATTGAAACAATTCATTTGACTTTGTCTGTCTAGGAATCTAACCAATGAACAACTAGCTACAAGACTTACCTCTTTACTGATGTCTGTAATGTCAACATCTAAAAATTCTAAGGCTGGTTTCATATTTTTAGACAACAGACACAGCTGTAATGAAATAGAAATATTATCTACATTGTAATAATAAAATAATTTTCCTCTACATTTATTAATACTGTTTTTCCTCAATAAAATAATTAATCTATATTATATTTCATTATTATTAGTTCATTTAATATCTACACTATTTTGCACAATTTGTTTTAAAAGCACATTTTATACACTAAGTTTTAAATATTGTATTATTGCAGTCATAGAATGTTAGAACCTAGGATGATGTGCTGCCCATTTGTTGAAAATGAAATGAAATGAAATGGGGTTTAATGTCCAACTGTTCTGCTCAAACTGGACTAATTAAGACGGGCATACGCCATACAGTGTGGTATCAGTAAAATTTTGCCTGGGCTGTGGCACTACGGCATACTCTTGTAAAGAATTCCAACTGCCAAAGGATATTTAACGTGCACACCAATGTATACACAGGATCTCGTTTTTTTTTATCCCATCTGAATGCCTAGACAGCTTTCCTTTCCAGGCCCTCCGTGCTGCACCACTGCCAATAACACACACCATGACTTACTTACACCATTAAAAAACCATTACACATTTTTTTGTTGTTAAACAATATTTTATTCAGATTTTGGATCTGAATAGAGATTGGGGGACTGACATACCATTTATTTGACATTAACTGCCTGTGTATTGCTATAGATTGAAACAGAACTTACTTGACAAAGATCTGAGTGAAGGGAAGTCAGCTGTGATGGAAAAAGTTGTATCTTTCGAATTGCCTTTGATAAGATGGCAATTCCTCTTAATGGCTGAAAAATATATTTTAACTCAGTGCTTTAATCAAATTTTTTTTATTAATATCAATTACAGTAATTATATTGTCTGGGTTTATTCTGAAAAAAAAAAGAATTTGTCAAATTACTTACAGTTTTTCGTTCAATTAGCTGATGTGTAAATTTGTGACTCAAATCAGCAACTACAATAAAAAATTATATATTTATTAATAAACAACAACGAAATCTTTCACAAGATGATTAAATACACAAAGTACATGAACATAAAAAGTATGATAGTCAAATTTCAAAACTTCTTCTTCTTAATCTGATTTCGATACTGACTACTACTCAGGGATTTTATCTGGGAAAAAAAGCTAAGACAATTAATTAAAAAAGTTTCTTGAATACATGTAAATACAATATATTCAAATAATTTTCACATTTTAAAGGAATACATATTTATTTGCACTTACAGCTTTCTGTCGCATATCGTACTTGTTCTCCATTACACATATATATGAATTCTTGTGTTTGGTGAAACAGCATTTCAAAATCATGTATGTTTGGCATATTAAACTTCACACACCTTTTGAAAAAAACAAAATTAAACATGTTTTACTTTGTCTGCATACTATTACTGGGTTCAAGTGTTCAATCAAATCTATTCATGATAACAGCCACAGTTAAACAATTTTGATACAACCACATTTTATTGTCGTCTTCTCCATCGGTCCGGCATCCACAAGTAATTATCAGATATCGCTGAAATTCAAAAGGCTACTTCATCGCATGACCTTAAACACTGTGTATAAGTTTAAAGTCAATCGGATATTAACTTTAGCCTCTGCAACGTTCACAAGAAATTGTGGAGGACGGACGGACAGACGTACGGGGCGACGACAATATGCGACCACATTTCCAATGTGGGCATATAAAAAAAATGAAATACAGATCTGGATTTTAAATCAATTTGCAATTCCACAGAAGTGAAGGCAATAATAATAATAAATAATAATGTACATTTGTAGATCGCCAAATCCATCCAAAAAGCATGCTCAAAGCGCAATGAGACAATGGTTATTTACACAATGAACAGAAAGTCTAATTCTCATAGCATTCTCGAAATAAGTGAGTCTTTAGTTGTGATTTGAAAATAGTCAAAGTTTCACTGTTTCGAATTTTCAAAGGCAAACCATTCCACAATTTAGGAGCAACTATACTAAAGCTTCTGTCACCAAAATGTTTCAGTTTTGAGTGTGGAACGACAAGCGTATTCTGGTAGTGAGATCGCAAGGACCGGTTTGGTTGATATACTGTTAGTAGTTCTGATAAATAGCTGGGTGCAAGATTTCGCAGACACTGGTAAGTGAGGCACAGAACCTTAAAAGCTAATGTTTGTCATATCGAAGTTAGCTAACATTTAACAATAAGCTAGTTTTCTTTTATATAAGCTTATACTTACAGTATTCCCAGAATTCCAAGGGAATGTTGCTGCACATTAAGTGTTCCCATGACATAGTCCAAATGATGAATGTTTTTGGTCAGGGCATCAGCACTTTTAGTTATGAATTCACATAATTGAGCGAAATTTCCTGAATAAAAAAGGATGAATTGTAATAGGTTAGGAATAATCTGCATCTGACTTTTGTACATAAAAATATGAAACAATAAAAAAACATGCGAGATCAAATTTGGCACATTCAGCAGCAGATGTTGGACTATGAAAACACAGGTATCCCCTAAATACCTATGTCTAATGTCAATTAGTAATTAAAGCGTAAACTACATATGTATACCCAAAACTGGCCTTGGTTTGAGTCGATTTTTGGACATTATAACAACGTTAAAATTTAAAATCATAACTATCACAGTCTAGATTTCATTTTGGCATAATTATGTAATGACTTGTGGTGGTCTAACCATCTGTTTAGACTTCAAACAACACAACTGTACTATAATGCAATTTCAGTACATTTATAATATTACTGGTACCTACTTGGTCTATAAACAGTCATAATTTAGAGATTTGCTTAATCCCATAGTGAGTGGGAAAAATGAGATTTAACGTCCATTCGACACAAACTGGGTCATTTCGGGACTGACATATGGTTCAATCTTATTTAAATATTCGCTTGCATGTTGGGGTTTTTACCAGTGGGAGGAAACCGGGGAACCTGGAGAAACACCACGAGGTTGGACTGGTGACTTTACTTCTTCTTGTCACGTAAAACCGGGTAATCAAAACCACGTCCACGTCAGTTGACTCAATCTCGCCCTTACCATTCAGCCACACCCCCCCCCCAAAAAAGTCCCATAGTAATCAATTTTACAACCAGATATTTAAACTTGTATGGTAGTCTTTTTTATTTTGAAAAGTAATATATGAATGTCATTATATAATAGGCCTATTATAGTCACGTCAGGGTCTCTAAATTAGCAGTCACTTATTTGCCCACAAATTTCTTCCAAGAAATGCATGAGATTCTATTTTGAAATATCTATTATAGTCGTTATGTAACCGTACTACGTAGTATTTATTTTTATTACGAACCCGAACGTAACTCACTAAAAAACTGTCGTGAGTCAATTGAACACCACTTATTACGTTCCAACTACTGTGCATGGAGTCCGCCTTCGAAGAACAGTGTTGCCATTTCTTAAATTTCTCACAGAAGGATAAGTATGACTAAAATAAATGCAGAAAAATAACAGAATCATACCTTGAGTTGAATAATTTTGAACAGTATTTACATACTGCTCCAATGTGGACGACATCTTGATGCAGAATGCCGTCGCTTGAGTCAATACTGCAATAGTAATACTTCCGGCTGTTACTTCGTATGATTTTAGGCCTATCACTACGCGCAAGTGATGGCAGTAATGATTATTACCATTTTATTGGTTATATGATTACTTCTGTCCTATTGTCAGTAAATACCATGTAGAAAAAAAAATCTTTTTTTTACTACGATGTTATAAGCGGACTTGTCGAGTTATCTCCCTTTGACCACAAACTCATTGAGGAACCACTACATATTACACATGTACTCCATGTACTTCTTAATTATAAACTTAATGCACAATACTTACTTGATCACGACTGATCTGGAAAATATCTTTCCATGTTTATAACCACAATTTTATTCTAACCCTAATCCTTCAGAATAGTTCAACCCACAATCCACCGTTTTTACAGCTTCATTTTGTAGTTTGACATGTAAATTGTAAACCTAACTCTAACCCATTT
Organism: Patella ulyssiponensis; assembly: GCA_963678685.1. Classification (NCBI taxonomy): domain Eukaryota; kingdom Metazoa; phylum Mollusca; class Gastropoda; family Patellidae; genus Patella; species Patella ulyssiponensis. The sequence goes on along the minus strand of OY783226.1, from coordinate 78,495,679 downwards.
ATTTTAATTAATTTATGATGTCAGATATATATATATTGCCCACAGGCACTTGAACTTGAAGGGATTAAAATTAAACTTCTAACTACTGCTTGAATATTCAGTAAAAAAAAAGTATAGTATAATACTGTATTGTGAAGCAGTATAATAGGCCTATTATATAGACCAGCAGTAGTAAGAAGTGCCTGTGATATCGCAGTTATGTAAAACACCTGCCTTTTCATTGACATGTTAACACAATTATTATAGTCAGATAGCGGTTGGTTGTGTGTGACATGATAACACAACACAATATGAACACCATCTTAATTAAAGGAGCTAAATCAGTGATATTTGGGACTTGGAAGTCACAAAGCATCTGTATGTAAATAAACTTATTTGATTTAAACAATATTTTATTCATTTTTTCTGGTGTATTATTAGATATTTATTTGTAAATTCAGATAATATGTCAAGAACAACGAAACAACATTATGATTATGGACAGAAAAATCTGTGTGTGCTTCTAGATTTAGATCAAGTCCTAGCTGACTTTGAGGGTCATTTTATCACAAGATATAGAGAAAAATTCCCAGATGATCCATTTGTGCCATTGGATGAAAGAAAAGGTTTCTACATCAAAGATCAATATGAAAAACTGGATAGAAATCTAGGGGTACGCTATATAAAATTCAAATGTTAAATTCAATATGCATTTCTGGGAATTTAAACCATGGCACTTTAATCAGTGACAGACCTTATGGTCTAAAGTGTACATATTAAATCAGTTAGCCACCAATGGCTTAGGGGTTGGATGTCCGAAAGGTGTGCGCATGCACATTGTATCATAAGGTCTGTCATTTAGTCAACTGGTGTGTCGATTCCCCGGTTGTAGGTTGCAAGGAGTAGAGACTACTTGTCCAACCTCGTGGGTTTTCTCCAGGCACTCATGTTTCCTCCCACTGGTAAAGACCCCTACACGCAATAGAATTATTTAAATAAAATTAAAACCATATGTTAGTCCCAAAATGACCTAGTTTGTGTCAAGTGGACGTTAAACCCCATTTTTCTCTCTCTTCTCTCACCCAATTTAGAACCCTAATTGCAAACGAATTATTGACAAAAAATTGGACCATATGTTAGTCCCAAAATGACCCAGTTTATGTCTAATGGACGTTAAACCCCATTTCTCTATCTCTCCACCCCATTGGCTATGGGTGCTCAAGTAAAGGGTGGGGTGGGGTGTAAATTCAAAATAAAAGTTAAGACTATTATTACTATTTTATTTTTTGTGTTTTTCCTGCAAATAGTATATCTTTCTGAAACTTTGACCTTCCCCCGCTTTGAATTTCATTTTTTAAAGTTTTTTGGGCCCACTAAGTTGTTTACCAGACAATTTCTTTCTTAATTTTCAAAACTTACAGATTTGAACTAAATATTCAAATAGTTGATTCTAGAAATATAAGTTTCATTCAAAGTTAACTCACTTTGTTTTTTTATATTTTCCCACAATTTTTGATTTTTTTCCATGCTATTTTTGTTTCCTCCCCCCATTTTATGATTTGAAAGGATAAGGTGAGAGCTGTCTATATTGAAAAAGGGTTCTTTCTTGATCTTCCTGAAATTAAAGGAGCAATACCTGCTGCTAGAGAAATGTCAGCAATGGATGGGTAAGTGCAAATAATTTCATGTATTTATTAGTTTTATGGATGTTTATATTTATTGTAATGTGGTTAACATAGAAATTGTTGCCCAGTTCATTGGATGATCTGGAAAAACAAGATTGGGGTGTGTGTTTATTTGTTGAATGCAGGGGGTAGCAGGATTTACCCCTATCTACTCAAATCAACCTTAATTATTAACTCACTATAATTTATATCAATATTAAATAATATACTTTTCTTTATGCATAATATTGCCATTTTTAATTTGAGATCGTAATGTTACTGTGTCCCAATGCACCTCAAAATGCAAATTCCAATCAAATTTGAAAGTGGTTAACAAATCCACCATTATTTCAACTCATATAACAATTATATATTTATCGATATTTGATGTGTGTAGATGTTTTGATGATGATCATTTTTTGGTTATATTGTAGGGTTGATGTGTTTATATGTTCAAGTCCTTTAACAGAATATCAAAATTGCTTATCAGAGAAGGTCATTATTTACAGATATTTTTATTTGTTTCAGTTATTTTTCGTTTTACTCCATGTTGCCCATATTTTGGATTGCTGTTAATGTGTTACTTTATCTTAAATATTTTCACCTGGATTATAAAACAGAATAATAATTCTGAAATATTGACCATGCATAGTGGCCCATTCAAAATTATTTTGTGATCTTATTAATTGATTTGTAATAATGGTCTTGTAAGTAAAGCAGTAATTAAAGCTTGACTGTTTACTTTCAAAATAGTTATGGGCAGTCTAGTTTAATGCAGTCATTGCAGTGTTAGATGATGTTTAGATGCTTCGTGATGTAGATGCAAAATTTCAACTTGTTCATTTTGAAAGCAAATGGTTAATAAGTTACAAATTTCATGGTAATTCACTCACTATAAAGGTTTTGTTATTCTTCAGTTTGAATGGGTTGAAAAGCATCTTGGACCAGAATGGTTAGATCGTATTATCATAGCAAAAGATAAAACAGTTATAAATGGCCATATATTGATAGATGATAGACCTAGAATTAATGGTAAACACATAAATAGAATCCTTATAAGACAGATAGAAGAAGATTTCACTAGTAAAAAACAGTTATATGGATGTTAATAAATTCAGAAGTAGTACATATATCCATATAAGTGGTTTTAACAATTTAACACATTAATAATATATTTTTTTTGCACAATTCTGCCGTCATATGTCGCCAATTGCTATTAATATACAAAATAACCTGGAAGAACATTTGTTTCTATATTGTAAATATGTTGGATTTGTTAACATGACTGGGAATTTTATTTACATTTGTTTCTAATATTAATTCAAAATGTTTACAGGAAGTTGTAAATCACCAACATGGAAACATCTCGTTTTTACTGCTCACCATAATAGACATATAGAAGATCGACAAAGATTAGATAACTGGACAGATGGTACATGGAGGGATATTATAGAAGATTTTAAAAAGAGGATATAATTTTCTTGCCACAATTCTGTACTGTAATTATATTACCGGTATTGGATTGAATGTCAGATATTTTATATTACTGGTCAACATTCCAAATTTCACTAAAATCAGACCATTTTTTAGCAAATAGTATATGTTCCCCCTAAGACTTTAATTGTTCCAAAACTGTTTTGCTGTGAATAGAACATTGTTCTCGATAATATGCATGTACCGATTCATAAGAAGTTAAGAACCTTTAATTAAGCTGATAAGCAGTTGACAAGGAAATTTCTTCCAGTGAGAAAGAAAAGTTGGCTTTTAGTCTTTGCAAAGGGTAAAGTGGTTCAGGGTCCTCATCTTTTTTCATTTTTTGATGTAAGATCTCAAATGTAATCGGTGAATAGTGTCAAACTTTCTTGGAATCGGCTTCATCCTGACAAATTAATCACGCAAAGTCATCAGTCTCTAGTTGTCAAGGCTACACAATGACAACACCACAAATCCTACAGGTGTCTAGATAAAGATGTACATTGACAATTTTTCCAAGAATCATTTCGACCACTGAGCGTAGTCTATGGCTCTGCTTAATACATTCTAGGTGTAATCTTGACACAAAGGAATGTACATTTACCGGTATATTGTTTTCGCTGCATAGTCCAAGAAATTTTACCCAAACCCACCAGAGTTTACTATTATTAGATACCCCTTCTTCTGTCAGCAAAAATTTCTTGATCTGTCCCAGTAGTCCAAAACAAACTGAATAAGTTAATTAAATTTGAAGTTTATTCATATAATAAAGATAAACTTCGAATGATAATTTATTATATTAAAATTCAACAACATTAGAATTATTTCTCGATGAATGATTAAACTTAAATATTTACATCACAACTCATCATGACTCGATCCAAAAACTCACTGTTCCACTTTGAACACATTCATTAAGTGTACCTGATGAAACAATTTTATGAAATTTCAATATTTATGAACATTATTGTTAAAGAAGCATTATTTAAGAGCTGAATCTGCCTACTGTAGGTTATTCTTCAGGACTTAAAGGTTAGGGCTTAAGGGTTATGTAAATTATTAATTAGACATTTGTTAACATGAAAACACAATAATCAACTCTTGATGCAATCGGATGGCTCCATTTAATGATTTATTTCATGGAGGAGTGAGGCTAAGCCTCGAATAACCAGCACCTTGGTTACGATAATAAACAATCGATGCAAACATTGATAAGTTTGCTCAGAATAAAGTAATCAGAATGAAAGTTTCAATATATTCATTTTACATGTACTATTGTAGCAAGAGCATCTAGTTCTTTATCTAAATCATTCTTACCTAAGTTATCTTTAATAATATGTATGTACAATATTATTAATAATATCTAGATGTAATTAGTAAGATATAAAATAGTAAAAAAATGTAATTATTATACGATATTAAAAATAATTTGTCAATTATAGTGTTACTAAAGCTATATTTATAGCTATAATTATTATAAAGAACAATCTGATTTTAATAAGATTTCAACATTTTGTTTTATTTTGCTTTATTGTACATTAATGTCTGGCATATTTACTTTAAAAACGGTGGTCAGCTCTTGTGAGCTTCCTGACAAATTATATTGTCTATGTGCTACTTGACTTAATCATGGGAAATAATAATAGAGGCTAATCATGGAAGATATTGGTACATGCATATAATTAATTTATAAATTTTGATTCCTTATAGTTGTAATATCTTTTATAAACATTATAATATTGTGCAGTTGTGTTCTTAAATCATAAATTACAGGAAAGACTTTTTAAAATTCATTATAAAATTCAACAATATTAATAATGGTTATTATAATGTGCAGAATCCACAACATCAAGGTGAATAATCAAAGCACTGCACATTATTAGACCTGAGAAATATATTAAGATTTATATAAAAATATATCCGTGCTTAACTGATACAATTACTTAATAGAATTTGTATCACAATTAAATTTTTAAAAAATTGTTTTAAAGGCACATAAATATCTGATGAAAATGATGCGTCTGACTTGTATTTCAAGATGAAACACTAAATTGCACTTATCAAATAGTAAATCAGTATAAAAGGAAAATTATTTTTTAAAAAAACTGAAATGTGCATGCCAATGTAATTATTGTGGAAGAACAATTACGCAATATTTTAAGAGTTGTATTGGTATTATGATCAATATATCACAGATAAAAATAGATGCAAGAGTCATTTATTCTCTAAAGATTGCGACTGGTATTTTGTCTTGATAAACCACCCTTTTTGATGACATCATTAACTCTAGCGAGGAGATACTGTCGATCTTTACCTTCCTGTAAAAGAATAGATATAGTATTAAAATGCAAACTATTGTAAATGGTCAGTATCAATCAATCAATAATTCGGTAAAAAAATCTCATATAGGGGATACTCAATTGAATTTTCCAGATCTAAATTTTATCAGTCCTGCTAAAGGTGTCAGTTCAGTGACATGAGAATTTCAGTCAACAGGCCCTGAAAAGTACATGGCCCAATTGAGTACAATACTCTTGATTTACTACGAGGTAAAACAAGTTCCCTGTGTTCTCATTAGTCATTACTACGTTACCATTCCATAGACACCACTTTCACAGTTCCCATAATAAACAATCTTTAAAAGAGAGAAATATCTTACCAGTTTTAACTGATCTTTTAATAACTCTTGTTTTTTCTGGTAGCCTTGTGCTGCTGCCCAATATCCATACATCACAAGACTAAAATATAAAATAAAGTTAATTCATAAATGATGATTGTAATTAAGATGGCCATTCCTGTATGATACAGATATTACTTTGTCAGAATGGTTATTTTAAATTATAAGAGCTTAAATTATGCTTAGTTTATGATCACTTGTCATGCAGTTTCACTAAATATTATTAAACTCATTGAAATAGGAAAATCACACCCACTTGCCCACTTGGCAGTATTGAATGTGACAGGGGTGATTCCAGACAGACCTTGATAAAAACAAAAGCCAGTTGATAATCTGGATCAACTAATAATATGTCTGTAAAGCATCCTCTGTCCTCATTTAATCTATATTAATGTTTAAAAAGTGGAAATGTATAAAATCATGACAATTGTATGCATGAGAGAGAGAGACAGAAATGGGGTTTAACGTCCATTCGACAAAAAACTAGGTCATTTTGGGACTAACATATGGTTTAATTTTATTTCAACAATTCGCTTGCGCGTAGGGGTCTTTAGCAGTGGGAGGAAACCGGAATACCCGGCGAAAACCCACAAGGCTTGACAGGTGACCCTACTCCTTGCCACGTACAATTGTATGCTGGTACAACCAATTGGTTAGACAATAAATTGTGCATCTAAGATGTATTTCCGACTACAATAAGAAACAAATTTATAATAATTTATGTGATTTTTAAGTTTATGTTTATGAATATACTTTGTTATTTTTATATAGTGACGTGTGCTTACAAATAAAATATTTTTAAATAAACAAATCTACTTGAAGTTTTTATCTAACTAAATTACGTCGTCCACTTGGTACAATGAAAGTAAAGGGTATATATATATATGTCGTTAATGAATACAAATGTGCAATTACAAAGGTATTGTTTATTCAAAGTTTTAGGTACATGTATTATACATCAGATTTAATAATGCAATTATTGTCAGGAATAGAGTCTGGTATAAAAGATGAACATCTGTTAAAAGTAGCTGGTTGATTTTAAAAAGACCTTGCTGTATACACATATATAATAATTATTCCATTTTGTTGTCTTCTGTGCCAGAAAATTTTTAAAATATTCAATTTTTAGTCGTCTTGTGTCAAAAACAGGTTTTACTTCTTAGAGCGAGATGAGAAACAGTTATATTTTTAAAATAGATTTACAGATTTGAATGTAAAGCAGAATACAGTAAATCACTTACCATAAAAGAATCATTGCCGGTATAAAAAAACCAACAGTTCCCATAAAAGTAAATACAGTTTCTGCCATCGGTGGCCATGTTGCTATTTGATCTCTAATAACATCAAACATGTAATAGTCTGAACGTTTACTATATACACGGAATGGACCACAGCTCTGTGACGGTGGAATACTGAAAATTACAACAAAATTTTTTAAAAAATCAAAATAATGCCTCGAAGACCTCCACCCCCATGATTAGGTTAACACTTTGATCACAACATTCTAAAATTTAAAGCCCTCATCAAAAACTAATGTCACTTTAGTGGAAACCAAGACTAGATAGCTGAAGCAGAAGTGGGAAAACCCAATCAGACTGAACAACCAGAATTGTTTGTTATCAAGTAAATATTTTATTGCTTACAATCCATTATTTTGAATCAATTGTTAATGTTTATTAGCTTGCCACTAGTTTATTCAAAATTGCGTAATGGTAATACCATAATTTAAGATTTATTTTGCATAACTGATACTTACTTTCCTAACATATACCCTAATGGCACAGCAGCCAATATGAATGATATTAATAATACTGTCATAAAGAAGGAATTGGATCTTGATGCTTTATATGGCCGTTTTGTTGGAACACAGTTTTTAATAAGAGACAACTGAAAAAAAAAATGTACAATATCAATGAACAAGTTTCTGGAAATTCAACATTCAATTTACAATCTCATTGAAATTATGTCTTTCTTCTTTCTGATTTTCTCTGATTCATAAGATTGAATCAGGTGACTTTATTGAGTTTAAAAATAGCTCACTGGGCTATGTGTATGTGTGATAGAAAAAGACTTTTTCAAATGAGTTTATCAATTGATCACTGGACGATGTCTTTACTAGATTCAAACAAGTTCATAAATAGCTCACCGACTATGTCTCCACATGATTGAAACACTTGACATATATATATACATATACATACCTTTTTAACATAAAATACAATGAAACATTTTAACATCGTTATCAGTGGGATCAACGGACAGAAAAACATCCCCAACCTGAAAAGAAATAAAATTTGTGAATTAGCAACTGGTGCTATTACAATGACTATTTGAAATTGCATGTAAGTCTGTTTGTCTATTCTTAATTAATATTTTGATATAATTTTTCTTAAGTAAACATACCAGCATAAAGTTTGGGAATATACAATATCTAAAACATTTTTAGGTAGATCAAACTCTTGTTCTCCAATAAGTTCCATAATTTTTTTATCTTTGTATTTTGTATAGATTAATCTGAAAAATATAAATACAGTCAGCTAAAAGTCTCTGACGATCACTTGAGGTATTATTAATCTGAATAAATCCTGGCTTGCAGATTATCTAATATTTTTATTTTAAATATTAAATAATTAACCTGATTATATTTTAGCATGAATTAAACTGTAAAGAATGTAGATGACGATCAGCAGCATTAACCCATTAGCACTTAAGAGTTAAAACTTCCCAAACCACTAGGACTCTTTAGACCAACCCGTCACATAAATTGGGTGGTTTGAGGTGGTCTAAGGAACAGCAGTTCCGTACTATTCTTTTTCAGTTATGTACCAGTATTAATAGATCACTTTTCTCTTAAGTGATCAATATTTACATATACCTACAACGTCACTTGCATGGCACAATATTCCATTCAATGTCTAAAGTATATGACAATACAAATGAATGAATATGGATGCAAAATTCAAAGTCTGTACGGATTGATAAACAAATCTTATTCTTTGATAAAATGAATCTTCCATCAGTTCAAAATTTTAATAATATCAATCAAAGGTTCAATTTTACTTACGTTCTTGGAAATTCATATAAAAAGGTGACAATTAAAACTACAGCGAAGTCTAACAAAGCCAGTTTATAGAACTGCTGCCCAATGTAAGTTTCCCAACACTGAAATATATATTATAATACAATTTTAACTTCTATATGTATACGCCCAAACTGAAAATGAAACATGGTTCTATATTGTTGTGACTGCCTTCAATCCATTTGATTGTCAACAATTTTCGATAAATTTAATGTTGGTCAATATTTTAAAATTTTGTGCACGTTCCAGAGGCTAAAGTTATATTCTGATTGATTTTAAATTTCTACTTATTGTTTATGTTCACGAGACAAAAGAGCCTACTGCTCAACAATTTCCATTAATTTATGTCACATTAAAAACAAAAGATTAATATGTGACAACCTTTATGCGCTGCTTAGACGACTTAGCTACTATAGCCATATGTTTTGTTGCCAGACAACCAATTTCATTTACCTTAATACTGCCTTTGGAATCTGTTAATGTCCATTGTTGATTACCACAACATGACTCTGTACATCTAGCTTCATCCGCAGACAATAGTTGATAATATAGAGAGAATACTAACACACCCAACGATGCTAGACGTAATAATACTGTTCTGAAATAATTAAAAGGACAAGTCAGCGATGTATAAGGATTTCTGTACTTGGATTTCATGATTTATCTATACATGTAAATCTACAAAGTGTGGATACACAGACTGGAGTAACAGTAATTTATATCTACATTAAATGTGGCTGTATTAAAAGGGAACATAAGTTTCATGCAGAATAATTTGTTTTTGGGAAAGCTTTAAAAAAGGTTTCTATAAACTTTAGATTGCCAGAGGTAATAACCACTGGTACATTTTCTTGTAAGAAAAATTTAATGTGAATCTTGTAAGAAATATTTATTGCAAATTCCACGGAATCCAACATTAATACTATCTGATAGCTATAAACATTATATCCTACCTGAATAAAGTTATTTTTAGTTCAAACACTGGACTATAATCTTCAGGTAAAACTATTTTTGAAAACATTAAAGGTATGACAACATTTAGGAATGTGATAGTCAATGATGGCAAAAACTCAATAATAAGTCTCAAAACATCATCATCCAAATTCTGTTTTTGCAGCTGTAAAAGAGATGAGAAAATTTAAAAAAATAAAATTTCATTCAAATTACTATATTCTGAGCGAAGTTATGAGTGTTCGAAGTTGTGTTACAATAGTCTTCATTGCTAACCATTACTACAATAATAAACAATTGTCAAGTACCATTATTTATTTTAACATTAAATTATGTAATGGCCCTGGTATTCTAACTCTGTTAATATCACTGCCATGTGATAGGCTAGAGAGCTGAATATATGCTTGTTAGGTGAATATATGCATTATAAATAAGTTATATAACATTTGAAATAAAAAACAAGAAATGCATTAGGCAGGTTTTGGTCTTGCATAACGCATTTAGATATCCCAACTTCAGAGAAATTTACTATCTACTCCATTTTACTTACATCTAAAAGTTTATCGGATGTCCAGTATATCAGATATAAACACGCACCCAGAACAACTACCACAAAAATGTTGATAAAAAATCGAACAGTGTACAGACGACATTTTTCTTTTGCAGACCTGTCAGCCTGACGTAATCTCAATCTTTGTTCCTCCAGATCAGCCTATATTGTCAACAAATAAGAGAAGAGGTTAAGATTACATAATTAAAAATAAATGGAATTTATATTTACAGGTAGTTTGCTTTCTTACACGTGAATTATAACACACTCAAGGGGGATAACCCACTTTTTGTGTCAAATACATCATCTCGATTGGTTACCCAGTAGTAGTTTGTAATGTAAAGCCCTTATCTCTCTCACACCACAACTCTGTGACACGGCAGCCTTTGTTGAATTTCTGGTTATGAACGATGATGGTTTGAATTAAAATTTTCCGACATTATTTCTTGAATACTTTTGATTATGAGATGAAAGGACACCATTGTGTATTTCAAGATTTCCATTGTCAACCTGCTACAAGCTTTGGAGCAAGGCATTGTCACAAGTTGCTCTATCTGTGGTAGAAGCATTCACAAGTAAACTTTAGACTTTGGCAAAGAAAAGATAACAAGCCAACAGTGAGGCTGATGTCCCCCGCCGAAATCCCAAAATAAATAGATGACACATATTAATTAATCGCACATTTATTTTTTTCAAACGTATCGACCAATCAAACTGAACACGAAGTGTCATCCAAAAATTGCTTATCTCTGCCTACCGTAAGAAAAAAAATGCTCATCTTCGAACTCCATCAAGGCATTGACCTAATAAGCATACACACCAATTTTGAACATTTTAACTCCATTCGAAGGAGAGTTATTGTGTTCCAAAGTCTCGGCAAATCAAATTGCTTATCGCTCTGCTTACCCTGAGCAGAAAATGCTCATTATCGATCTTAGTCAAGGTATTACTGTAATGAAACTATACACCAAGTTTCATCACTCTCACTTAATTAGAACTAAAGTTATCGTGTCTCAAAGCATCAACCAATCAAATTGCTTATCTCTGCCTACCCTAAGCGGAAAATGCTCATCTTCGAACTCCATCAAGGCATTGACCTAATAAGCATATACACCAAGTTTGAACATTTTAACTCAATTAGAAGGAGAGTTATTGTGTTCCAAAGTCTCGACCAATCAAATTGCGTATCGCTCTGCTTACCCTGAGCAGAAAATGCCCATTATCGAACTTAGTCAAGGTATTACTGTAATGAAACTATACACCAAGTTTCATCACTCTCACTTAATTAGAACTAAAGTTATCGTGTCCCAAAGCATCAACCAATCAAATTGCTTATCTCTGCTTACCCTAAGCGGAAAATGCTCATCTTCGAACTCCATCAAGGCATTGACCTAATAAGCATATACACCAAGTTTGAACATTTTAACTCAATTAGAAGGAGAGTTATTGTGTTCCAAAGTCTCGACCAATCAAATTGCGTATCGCTCTGCTTACCCTGAGCAGAAAATGCTCATTATCGAACTTAGTCAAGGTATTACTATAATGAAACTATACACCAAGTTTCATCACTCTCACTTAATTAGAACTAAAGTTATCGTGTCCCAAAGCATCAACCAATCAAATTGCTTATCTCTGCTTACCCTAAGCGGAAAATGCTCATCTTCGAACTCCATCAAGGTATTGACCTAATAAGCATATACACCAAGTTTGAACATTTTAACTCAATTAGAAGGAGAGTTATTGTGTTCCAAATTCTCGACCAATCAAATTGCGTATAGCTCTGCTTACCCCGAGCAGAAAATGCTCATTATCGAACTTAGTCAAGGTATTACTATAATGAAACTATACACCAAGTTTCATCAATCTCACTTAATTAGAACTAAAGTTATCGTGTCCCAAAGCATCAACCAATCAAATTGCTTATCTCTGCTTACCCTAAGCGGAAAATGCTCATCTTCGAACTCCATCAAGGCATTGACCTAATAAACACATACACCAAGTTTGAACATTCTAGCTCAATTAGGAAGAGAGTTATTGTGTCCCAAAAAGTGTGACGGACAGACAGACGGACAGACAGACGGACAGACAGACAGACAGACAGACAGACAGACGGACGAACCCATTTTAATAGTCCCCCAACTTTCTTCGAAAGGCGGGGGACAATTAACATCATAGGCAATTAGAAAATCTTTGGTGGTCTAGATCTGTAGCCATGTCCAACCCCTTCGTAATAAAGCACATTAAGGGGGGATAATAAGTTGAGACTGTATCCTGTATCACCTGAAACCAATGAACATAATGAATAGCCTCACCTTAAACTCATAACAAATATTAGCATGTTTGATACTGGCAGCTTTTTCATTAAAGATACAGAAATCCCAAGCACTGAATACTTTATTACAATACATAGTATTAGAATCTTCAGCATCTATCACACCTTCTTTAACACTTTTACCTGAACTGTTCAAAAGAAAGAAAGAAAAAAATATTTTTTTACATTAATTTTTCAACAAACTACAAACAGATGAAGGAGGAAATTAATAACTCTCCCACCACCTATCCCCCCCAAAATTATATTTCAATTCTTTTCTGAAGGTCTAAATGATTTACAAAACAGTGTTTCCAAAAATGCTATATTTTTGTTTTTTATCTTTTTTTACTTTTAACCCAGGTGCTACACCACTGTTTCAGTTCATCATACAGTATTCGACTAATATTCACTAAAAACTTCTACTTACTTTTTCACTATTAAAATAAAACTTATTATAAAAGTAATGCCTATAGCCAATAAATAACCCAATCCGATATTAAAGTCAAACTGGCGGCTTGCATCAGTAACAGATTCTGTGAAGGTTAAATTGTGATATAAACCATAAAATAAATGTGTTTTCTCCATCCAGCCCTAAAAGGAACAGAAATATCAATAATAATAATATATCAGTTATTTTTCAATTAATTTGTGTTCTCTATAATTATATATTTATTATATGTGTTCATTTTGTCAATGGGGTTGAATGGCCGAATGGTTAGCGGGTATGTGCTGTATCATAAAGCCTGTCATTGAGTCAACTGCTAAAGACCCCTACATGCAAGCAAATTATTGAAATAAAATTAAAGCATATGTTAGTCCCGAAATGAACTAGTTTGTGTCCAGTGGACCTCTCTCTCTCTCTCTATATATATATATATATATATATATAGAAGTACTTATACTTTATCTACTTTAATATATATATATATATTAAAGTAGATAAAGTACAAGTACTTCTTTGTTTACGGTAGAGAGAGAGAGAGAGAGAAATGGGGTTTAACGTCCACTCAACACAACCAGGTCATTTCGGGACTAACATATGGTTTTAATTTTATTTCAATAATTTGCTTGCGCGTAGGGGGTCTTTAGCCGTGGGAGGAAACCGGAGTGCCCGGAGGAAACCCACAAGGTTGAGAAGGCGCCCCTATCTCCATGCCACATACGCTCACACCAGGGCTCGAAACCACAGCCGCAAGCCAGAGGTGACCGGCCAGCTAGAGGTCGAAGCGCGGCACTCTAGACCACTAGGCCATCCCAACCCCCTGTTTACGGTAGATAAATGCATAAATAAATAAAAAATACGTCCAGGTAAAAAATTCTCCACTTTATTTCATTCTGACATACATTAAATATAAGCTAGCTATCTGCCTTCTATGGGCGTCTTCAGATATTAATAATGTCCATATATGTGGCTCTGATCTGCAGAGATGATTATGCCTATAACTATCAAATACAAATTTAGTCTGGGAAAAGCTTTCCATCACTTTAAGAAGAATAAGCCATTTAGGTGTTTCGGGAAAATTTATTTTTTACCATGATTTGACAATAAAGTTATATAGGGCATATTTAAATGAGGCTGTATGTAATATTAATTTTTATTTTTATTGTGGCTTTCAAGGTGATTAACAAACAGTTGGGACAGAGCTTATTTGGACTATGATGTTCTTCATATTCAAATCTTGTCAAGAATGAGAATGCATGTTTAAACTGAGATATTATCCATGATCACTTGCATGTTTTAAGATCTAAAGACAGTTCTACACTTACCGTCCCTTTAAAAAAGTTGAGAACTTTATCTGTTGTGGAATCTGTATTTTTTATATTCTCTATATGTCTATCATAATACCGACTACAATTAATGGCTTCAATTACACCGATATGCGTTGTATTCGTTACATTAAAGTCACTAGCAAAGTCATCGTTTTCGGAGAATAAGGTTGGTAAAACAATTACAGGAAGAGTGATGAGAAATATATACACATTTAAAAACATTAACCATCTTGTAAAACGAAAGTATGATGCTGTTGCAGTACCAAATTTTCCTGAAAAATAAGGTTTGCAAAGCAATTATAGCATACTATAAGTCAAATTCTATAAAAAACAAAATTTAAACACCATTTAATCATATCAAAACGTGGTTCAAAATGCACTAAAATTAAAGTGGGTCATGAATATGGAATGGAACAACTAGAATACTTCCCTCTTTTTAAAACTAACAGGTGACAATACAAACTGGAAAGTTTAAAATAAGGCCTACTCTTCTTCATGGGATTTATTTCATAAAACCAATATGTTCATTAGTTTGACCTTGGAGTTTTGTAACACTTTCCATGTGAATCTTGCATGTAGCAACCCCAAGTGTCAAGCAGACTTGAGCATTAGTAACAGAAATAACAATAATACCTTCAATTTCTTTAAACGTACTCGCCCATAATTCTAACTGATAAAGGTAGCCTTTTAAATCTGCTTTTTTTCTTTGCCATGCCTAAAATTATAAAAAAATAAACATGTTAAATTGTTTTATAAATTTGTGCCAACCCTAGATCCATTCTCTTGATTTGATACCACTTTTATGTCCTGTTGCTATTTAGATTGTCCGCAGCTTTGTATTTTAGTGTTCTATTTAATTAATATGTGTGGTCGTTTCACTTACTAATTATATACATTAAATGTATTGCTTATATTTTGGCAAATACTGCAAAATATTTCTATAATCTTGACGTGAATGGTACTGAATTAAAACAGATAATGGAAAACTTAACTACTATAAATCGATATTCACTTGGTAGGTTAAGGTCGAATATTAACCTTAAA
Source organism: Patella ulyssiponensis (assembly GCA_963678685.1). Taxonomy (NCBI): domain Eukaryota; kingdom Metazoa; phylum Mollusca; class Gastropoda; family Patellidae; genus Patella; species Patella ulyssiponensis. Next base: position 78,480,181 of record OY783226.1, on the reverse strand, counting down.
ATTAAGGTAAGGTGTACTTCCTTGAGAATAAGGGAAAAAATAAATTTGGTCCAATAATCTGTCTCTAAATTCTTTTACGTCATATATAAAGTCATGCATGGGCTACATGTCCTGACATTTCCCAAATTTTTTAAAAATTTAAGAAAATTCAATCAGACATATTGAAGTGGTGGCAAAGTTTAATCATTGTATAACACTGACATGATTAAAATCTTGACCTTATTCAAAAGGATATTCTGACTGACAGGTCGAAAAAAAGAAATGTTGAACTATGAGTGTTTCAGTATACTGAGCTTATACATTAGTCACTAAATAAAAATACTTATCAAAATACCCCTATCGGTTAAGCATGATATCACGATTATTAAAATGTGACCTGTTTTTTTGGAATTTGATGATGAAAGAAAGTCACTGTAGTATAAACTCACGGTGGATGAATCAATATAGTCATTTCTCAACAATTACCCAGCTGTATGACTAAAATAGGGTCTATTCATGACTAAGAAACTGCATCCTGATTATAGAAATAGGATTAAGTTTGTATATAGCCTGGATTTATTCATTTTCTTTATTTTGCATCAATGAGAGCTTTCTTCTTAGAAGCTAATTTACATCAAGAGGCAAAATCTTAAAAACAAACTCAAGTGACCAAATCACATATTTATAATATAACTACATGTGAAGAGGAACTACTTTGTTACACATTAAAGGAGGATTATTGCTTTGGAGGTCTGCGAAAGTAAATTAAAATTGATTTGAAGTAATTCTAATCTACAGGAACATCAGAGATGTTCAAATTGGATTGTACTCAAAATCTGAGAGAAATCTGCCAATCCGTTGTCTCAAAGCCCATATTTTAAATGCCAAGTTACAATTCACGTAGTTTTTGTTATAAATCTAAATTCTCTGAAATAACTTTTTGTAAATTGAACTGGTAGATAGTACCAATCTGGGCTCTTGCTTCAATCATATCTGTTAGCCTTGGTAGTGAATTTACGATAAATCAATATTAACATAGTTAAATTTATTGGTTACACTTGGATAATGCTAAAAATTGTCATTGGAAAAAACATCCTGTTGATGTAAAGTGAAATTTTTTTTCAGCACTGTTAATACAAAATCCATTATATCTTAACACTGACTTTATTCCCAACATATTTTAAAACACATAACTCAATACAAAAAATTAAATTTCACAAACAATTATTTCATTTCTAACCAAATTCACTGAAATGTACGATTTAAATTTTCTATTAGAATGTATACAGTATTTAATTTTTTTTATCATTTGCTTTACCTGTGGTGTATTTTGTAGTAGTTTTACTGCCTTTTCCTTTAAATTTGATAGCTGTAAACCTATATGTGATCTGTCATGCAGAAAATATTTGTTCTCAATATATGATGCACAATTTTGCTTAAAGTGACATTGATGACCTTGAGATATTAAATTTTTCTCAAAATATTTACTCTTTCAAAATAAAAATAAACACACTATTTCTGAATTTACATTGGGCCCACAAGCTAAAAAAAAGCAATTTTTCGTACAATCAGGGACCATAATCCAGGAAGTTACAATCCGATATCCATGAATATCGAAAGGAGCCAAGATCTTTTGGTTATAAACATGCATTTCAAACTTCATCAAAATCCGATGAAAATTGTGACAAGCAAACCATCATCCATGAACTTACGGTCCGATACATGTCTAAGTTCCGTCATAATCGGTTAAAAGTTGTGACTTGTAGAGTGTCCACAAAATGAAAATGTGGGCAAATAGAAATCAATAGGGTTAATTCTCTCGAGTTGGACAGACTTGGGTGATTAAAACACAGATCCTATTTCGTTTTACTTGTCTTTACAACACCAAGATCTGGAAGTGTTGTTATATAAATGAAATGAAATGGGGTTTAACGTCCTACTCTTCTGCACCTGACCTGGGCTAATGAAAGACGGGCATACGCCATACAGTGTGCTATGAGGGAAATTTTGCCCGCGCAGCGGCTCTCAGCCTCCTCTTACATCGAATTCAAACTGCCAAGGGATCTTTTACGTGCACCCCAATGTGTACACAAGACCTCGGTTTTTCGTCCGATCAGAACGACTAGGCAGCTGTCCTTGTCAGGCCCCCCTTCTGCATCACTGACAAGGGGAAACCACGCCGGAAAATCGAGATGAACTTTCTTGGCCAATGCAGGGATCGAACATCAGACCTCCAGGCTAGCGAGCCAGCGCCTTGCCCACTTAGCCACCGTGATTCCCAGTTGTTATATAACCCACGTTCTGGATGATGTCAGGGACTAGCCAATGAAATAATCTGTTACAGCGAGTTTTGGGCATGAGGTGCACAGAACTGTGGGTATATCACTAGAAACGTCAATGCTGATTGGTTAATCAAACGTCTGATGTGATAGGGTCAATTAAAGACACTCATCGGTCAGGTCTTCATGTAGTACAAAAAAATATTAAAAAAACAAAACGATATATAGATCTGTATTTTAATCAGATTGGATGACATAATACACCCAGGCCAACGTGAAAGTGGGCATATAAAAATACCATTATTGTCACCGCTGGCAATCATGCAATATCACTTTAACACTTCAAAATCAATATCATTATACAAATATACTATTGAATGTCACATCCATATAATATTTTGATATAATATTGACTGGGGTCATCTTGAACTTATATATATTTCATTACCTGTTTAAATTTTTGCTTTAATGATTTAAAACCTGGTTCATCTTCAAGATCTCTGAAATATAAAATAACAAATAAATAATACAATTGGACAGATAATTAATTTACATTTTTTGGCAATGGTTGGTGTGTAACTGTGTATGTGTTGGGGGATGGGGGATGGGGGAGGGGTGGGGCTTAACACTTTAGTAATTACTAATGTCCCAAACTGATCCCGCAGTGAATATTCGCTTGGCCGCTACAATCACTGATAAGCATGACATCGACGAGACTTAATGAGTTCGGCATATTAACTTTCTTACTCCGACAAATTAAATTCTCAAATATTTTTTTGAGGTAAAAGAAAAATAAATAAAGACGTTTGAAGTATTTGTAGTTAAAAAATATTTCCTATTTAGTGTAAATGGGTATTAAAATGAGTAAAATGCATCATTTTGCCCGAAGCAGTTAGGTGTTATGTAAACATTGCACGAGCCGTTGAGCCAATGACTGACGCCACGCGCAGTCAACGTACGTGTTGTGGACAGTCATCTGTTACAGAGATAATTCGTAAGTAATTCTCTGTGAAACAGATTGCTGATGTCCATGTAAAATCTGGTTTCTTTTCAATTGTTCTTGAAGGTCCAATCACTCCTTAGAAATAACTTGAAAGCTTTTGGTAGAAAAATACTATGGTCCTGTGTAAAATGTCTGTCAATGCATGTTATTCAGCATAAAAGATAGCCCACAATTATATGGACTGACATTTTGTGAAGAATGTGATTTTTATCAACATCTTCTTTGACTAACATGTATACAAAAATCTATAATTTGAAGGATAATTACATATCTTTATTCAATTTGTTGAGTATCACCTATCAGATTACAGAATATTCGCTTAATTCATTTCAGTGCTACACTGAAAGTAAGTAACAAGAACTCCACCATAGAATTGTTGTGAGTCAAAAGAGGTTTAGATAATTTTCTTAAGGGTTTAATGACAGGAAGAGTTGTTACTGGTATATGTAACTATTTTTTAGCATAGCATGTAGTAAGAAATGCTTCTAATGGTCACGTTTCCTTTATAGTCCGTGTGAATTCAGTGTAAAAAAATATTTGGATCTACAATAGAATATAGTTCTATTTACATGTACTTCGCATATTGTTGTATTTTAAATAGAAACGGTAATAATTTGGATTTCAGTAGATAAATAAGGATATTTGAAATAAGGAAGAAATATTGTAGGCAAATGTCAAGATTTGGATATAATTATAGTTTCCCTGTCAATTATCATCTTCATACTGTTTTCCTCAGCTCAATTACCATACGTCAAAAAAAAACCATTCAATCACTACAATCGTTCTGGATTCAATAAGATTTTTCTTTTATATCATGTAATTATCATAGAGAGAGAGAAATGGGGTTTTATATCCACAGGACACAAACTCAGTCATTTTGGGACTAACACATGCTTCAAATCTATTTCAATGATTTGCTTGCGCGTAAGGGTCTTTCGCAGTCGGAAGATACTGGGCCGACCCGGAGAAAACTCAGGAGATTGAAAAAATTATTTTAGCAAGAAGTGTCAAGTGTAGGAAATAACTTGTTGCAAATGAAACATAATGAACAAAAGCTGGCAAAAATTTATACATTTCAGTTATCAAGTTTTCCTAAAAGCTTAACTCTAAAAATAGGTTTAATCTATACAATATGTGGTTTTAAATATGGGAAATATTACAGGTGTATGCAGTATTTCCAAAAACATAAAGGGGAAGGGGAGGGGGGAACACAAAATTTTTAATTCTTTATAGCTAGATTGATATTAAAAAGAATAGAAAACTTTTGAAAGGGTGTGTAATGATACTGTAAATATGGCATATTTATACAATTGATTTCTTGGTACATACATGAATATTTGAACAATACTTTGTTGGACTATGTCTATGTTCACACAGTTTTTGTTTTTTGTTATAGCTTTGTAAGTTTTCATTTTATATACATATGCAACAATCCTCCCACAGCAGCAATTCTCTGTCTATACATCAGGAAATACACCAGAATGGGTTGTTGTGTAACGGGCTTATACTACTACACAATCTCTATGTGTGTGTAATGTTTTCACATCTGCTGGCTAATTTCATCTAAGAGTATCTAAGAGTAAGGCCTAAATTTGAAATCTTTCCTAACCTGTTTGGTGGCTTTTGTAAAAGTTAATGTCCAGAGGAATGTCAGAAAGATAAGACCTTGCTTTTGCCGTTTTGACTACCGGGGTACCATATTTCTGACATTTTGATGTTTCTGAGAATTTTACCAGATCTTTTGCCTTAAAACTGTGGTATTTATTTCCTAACAAGGTAACACAACAGATGGCTTATGCAAACTCAGATAATAATAGATTAGATAACATAGCCGGTGACATGCAATCAATACAAATTATTGTAAACATCAAGTGGTATATATACATGTATTACATAGAATTGATTAATTTCAATAATGCTGGAACCAATAAGTTTTTTAGAAAAGCATTGTTTGATTATGTCTCTGTCTATATTTGTTGTTTATTTAGATATTTTGTCCCATTGGACTTTAATTTTCAAAAAATGATTTGCCTTTAACCTTAGTTATTGTAGCTAAAAACATAAATTCAGCGATGCAAATTACAAATTACTTGCAGTGGATATCTTAGTCTATAAAACCAAATAGAATTTGTCCCATTTAATCTAGCATATCGATGCTTTCAAATCCATTTTCACGAAAACCCTCGTTGGTGATTTAAAAGGATCTATATCAAACTAACACGCAGGGGTAATTGGGTAGCTCTTGACCCTCGGACCAAGTGGCTTCCTTGAGGTGATGAAAACTAAACTAGCTTGATTCACCCTACTCATAGGTTATTTTTTTCCTTGGATTTTGTTCATCATACATTTCAGTGAACGGGAAGATGAGTTTTATTTATTTTGGAAATAATTTGTCAATCTTTTCCCAGTTCGTACCTGATAACACCCCTCAAATCGTGATACACAACTTGTCTCCATATTGCTCTAAATACTCTTGCAAAACCAGTGAGAAAATTTTTGAATTTATAATCTATTTCATTCTCAGTATACAAAAATGTATCGCAATCATGTTTTAAGAGACAAAATGGTTGAGACATGGTTAGGGGTTTGTGGTTTGGGAGTTAAACAAATCAGACAATAACATCGTCTTTACCAATATGACTATATTGACCTAGATACGAATCCCAGGCAAAATATCACAATTCAATCTCCAGTCTTTTAATTAAAAAAACATTATTTATTTTATCCAAACATTACGCCAAGGGTGTCAGTTATTATTTAGTATGTTTTAATTTTAATAGGGCAATCAAAAGTGTGTTAGTGTCTCCACTTTTATGTGCCTGCCAATCTGAACAATGGTGGTCCCTGTTCTTTCTAAGTGCTTACAGCAACATAGGAGGATGTTTATTGTTGTTATTATGACCAGGTAGTATTTAATACAGCCATTCACCCAGTATTAGAATTTAGACTGACACCACAACTTGGCTCTAATCTCTATCATGACCATGGAGAACTGACTAGATAATCTATCTTGGAGCCAAGTTGTGGTGTCAGTCTAAATTCTAATACTGGGTGAATGGCTGCGCGGGGTGGTTTATTACGTTTTTATATAGTCCATACGTTCTTAACTTTGTTCCTGATTTAGTTAGTTCTGTAAAATGATTGTTGAATTTAGTTTGAAGTTTTAGTTTAGTTGCTGAGGGAGAAGATATATCTCAGACGCAGGTTTTCATATCGGGGACACTGTAAAAGAAAATGGAATTCATCTTCCTTCATTACTGATAGCAACCTCATTGCAAACAATGACATTAAATATTCTTGGACAGCAGCCATAGCAAAAATATATGAATATTATGATCTCCCAAATAACCCCTCTCCCTCAGCAACTAAACTAAAACTTCAAACTAAATTCAACAATCATTTTACAGAACTAACTAAATCAGGAACAAAGTTAAGAACGTATGGACTATATAAAAACGTAATAAACCACCCCGCGCGTTACCTTCTGCAGGTTAAAAATAAAAACTTTAAATCATCCTTTTCATCCCTTCGACTCAGCTCGCACAAATTGGAAATAGAGAGAGGCCGATACAAGAATATTCCCCCTGATCAAAGGTTATGCACGCAATGTTCTCTTTCTGCCGTTGAAGATGAATTCCATTTTCTTTAACAGTGTCCCCGATATGAAAACCTGCGTCTGAGATATATCTACCCTACTTTAATACCATCTTGTCAATTAACTTTTGAAATTCTTTTTAATCCGCCAAATTTCCTTGCTAAGGCAGTAGCCATGTACACATACCATGCTCTTCGGGAAAGGGGTGTACCTGTCTCTTAGTATCTGCTGAATGCTCTTTCCCCATTTGATCATCATACTCTTATGTACACCGATATACTTTTACTACATATTTTATGAGTATTTTTATTTCATTGTCATACTTTCATTGTTGTTCTCATTGGTATCATCCCAATGGTGCATGTACATAGATATATCCCATTATAATTTCATTATATTTTCATTATTTATATAGTATTCCATGACAAATGTATCTTTTGCATGCATATGTATGTTGATTTTTGTATACTGTTCTTAATGGACGTAATATGCAAATAAAAAAGTTGAAGTTGAAAGTTATTATCTTTATAATCAGAATATAAATACATATCACTTTTAGCCCATTTTCTGGAGAAAGGAAAGTTCCCCCTCAATCCCATTTACTTCAGTGAATACGAGAGATCTTTTAGATAAACATTTAAATCACAACAGACAAAAGACCAACTTTTAGCATCCTGTTCAATATCACTGTAAATTGTTTAGTATCACATATCATATTACCTACAGTATTCAATTTATTCATTTTAATGCAACACATGAAGTAGGTAACAAGGAGTTCTCCATTTTTGTCCCCTTGTTAATGACGCTACACACAAGCAAATTATTGAAATAAAATTGTACCAGGTTAGTCCCAAAATGATCTAATTTGTTTCAAGTGACTATTGAACACTATTTCTCTTTCTTTATCTTAATACTACACTAAGTTGCATTCCAAATAAGGAAAGGGAGGAAATTGGGTTACATCCGAACAATACAAGTATCAGTCATTTTGAGACTAACATGTCTATCCTAAAGATAGGTTGCCAGGCAACGAAACATACGCCCACAGCAGCTAAATCGTCCGGGCAGTCAACAAGGGTTGTCGCATATTTTTACTTTTTTTTGGTAATAAAAAATTTGTAATACACTAAAATCTGAGTAACAACTCATTATGTAATTATCTGAAAATCATTAGAATTTGTTTGCTTTTTATAAAGTTTTGTCCCAAGCTAACAATTAGTATAGGAAACATTTAACATCATGGATTTAGCTGTTCAGTTATCAAAATTCATTGAAAATCAAAATACTTGTTCGTTTCAACACCTTAAACTCTGTGTATCAATCTGAAGTCAATCGGATGATTTATAAGTTTGGCATCTACAGCGCCACAAGTTTTTTCGAAGTGATCAAGGGAGATAACTCTGGAAGTAATTATTTGAAATCGATGAAAATCAGTAGGCTTTTTCGTCTCAGGACCTTAAACAGTGTGTGTAAATTTAAAGTCAATCGGATATCAACTTTGGCCTCTAGAGCATCCACAGGATTTTTTGATCTGATCAAGGGCCATAACTCTGGCACTAATTATCAGAAATTGATGCAAATCAATAGGCTTCTTCGTCTTATGACCTTAAACAATGTGTATAAATTTAAAGTCAATCGGATATTAACTTTGGCTTTTAGAGCGTCCACAAGATTTTTTGAAGTGATCAAGGGAGATAACTTTGGCACTAATTATCGGAAATCGCTGAAAATCAATAGGCTTCTTCATCTTATGACCTTAAACACTGTGTATAAATTTAAAGTCAATCGGATATTAACTTTGGCTTTTAGGGCGTTCACAAGATTTTTTGAAGTGATCAAGGGCCATAACTCTGGCACTAATTATCGGAAATTGCTGAAAATCAATAGGCTTCTTCGTCTTATGACCTTAAACAATGTGTATAAATCTAAAGTCAATCGGATATTAACTTTGGCTTTTAGAGCGTCCACAAGATTTTTTGAAGTGATCAAGGGCCATAACTCTGGCACTAATTATCGGAAATCGCTGAAAATCAATAGGCTTCTTCGTCTTATGACCTTAAACACTGTGTATAAATTTAAAGCCAAGCGGATATTAACTTTGGCCTCTAGAGCGTCCACAAGATTTTTTGAAGTCGTCAAGGGCCATAACTCTGGTAGTTATTATCGGAAATCGCTGAAAAACAATAGGCTTCTTCGTCTCATGACCTTAAACACTGTGTATAAATTTAAAGTCAATCGGATATTAACTTTAGCCTCTAGAGCGTCCACAAGCAATTGTGGACGCCGGACCGACGGACGGACGGACGGGGGCGACGACAATATACGACCACATTTCAATGTGGGCGTATAAAAAGGAAAACAGGGACCAACTGGAATGGTCCAGATCAAGAATAGCAATGTATATAATAACTTAATGTTAATCAGTGTTAAAAATAGTATTGAAGAGACATTCAGAAAATGTCTAGAAAAATTGCATTACCTGTGTATTTTTCAAAAATTTTTTTGGTAAATTTTGTAACCTATAATTACAAAATAAGTAGACATTTATACTAGATTTGTTGATCAATTTCAGTAAGATCAGTCAAGTATTTATATATTGATCCACCAAGCTTATTATCATTCGACCTATTTACAAACTTCCAACAATTCATTGCATTTACAATGAGTTTGGCTTTTAATATTACTAAATCATGCTTACTCGTAGGTAAAGGATATTATCATTATTAGTGCACTAATTATACATACTAATTATGACTTATCAAAATAATGGATTAAATCCTGTTACCGTTTTCCATATTACGTATATATGTATGTAATTAGCTAATTATAACATAAGAGTATATAAATAATTTTAAGCATTCAACACTCACTGATTATTCGGCTAATATTCCAATTTTAGTGTACAAGAAGTTTTAACTTGATTATTTTTAATAATTCTCTGTATGTAAACTTTAAAATCCACAGATTAAGACAATTTTCAAACATAAAAATGTTTTGTTTCAAAGCAACTGACATGACAGTGCAGGTCAAAACCAAAATTAAATAAAAAAAACAAACTGATGTCTGCTCGGCCTCTACCTACATGAATGTATATGAAATCTAAAAACATAAAGCTTGAGCTTGATCCATCACTGACTTAAATATACACCTTGTCGAAATCTAATAGGTAAAGCAAGTTTAAAGTTCAAATTTTATGATATTTTACCCACACTACAAAAACATTAAACATTTTAATTTCGATAACCAATGTGTAAAATAATAAATTAATAATGAATGAAGGATCAATTGAAAATTTAAATTAATATTGCAGTTACTTGAAATGGACTAGAGACTAATGTATTACATAGTAATTCTTCATTTACTAAACAAGGGTGGAAAATTTTCCCTATTTTTGTAGAAATCACACATTTTTGTGAACCAAAAACTTTTAACAGTTTTTATTTTATTTTGTCCACCATGGGATTCTAACCTGGCAGTATTCTTAACAAGTCAAGATTCAATGCTTCTCCATTGAAAGCATTCTCATAAGAAAAATCTTTGCTGTTATGACAAACTTCTGTACTTTGAAATACAGTCTGTCAACATAAGGAAAATATTCTACAGTATAATGCATTTGTTCTCTTTAGAAAAATACTTGTCATTATTACCTTAATCCATCAGCTAATTCCTGTGTGGAAGATTCTTTGGCTTGTAATTTTTCTCGTAAAGTTTTAGGATGTTGACGTTTAGAACTTGGTAATCCTGTTTGTTCCTCCAACTCTGTTTCATCATCGGTGTCTATGTGTCCTTGATCCCCACGTTTCAGCCTAATACTTTTCAGAGATTTGCGAGATTTCCGTTTGATTCGAATAGTAGCCAGAACTCCCATCATATTTTTATAGTTGTTTAAATCAACTGTGCCAGTAGAAATTCTATCGTCCTCCATATCTGTAGAATCGCGTCTATGTTTTCTATATAAACTACTGTGACGCTGTTTCCTATTTGTCAACATCTGGTGCTTTGAATTCCTGGGAGAGCGGTTTCTATGAGTTGGTATGTATGCATCCTCATAGTCGGGTGGTAGTGTCTCTGATTCGTAAGCTGGGTTAACTTCACCTCTTGCATTGTTTGTTGTTGAATGGTAATTTGTCCCAGGTGTTGATCTTGTGTCTTTGAAAGACTGTTGAGGATAATGTTGACTTTCCCTCAGGTAAGATGGCCCCTGAATATTGTCTAATTTGTAACTATTGTCTTCTGGCCTGTCGTCGTACGTACTCCTTTCTATATCTCTATTGACAGGAGATACACCTCTTTCGTTATTATAGTCATTGATTGGCTGACCTGGAGATCGATATGGCTCCATATGTTGACTGTTATTGTTGCTGGATATTAGTTTGTCAGCTTTAAAGTTTCTTTTGTTGCTGTAAACATTAGCTGAGGGATCCGAACTCAATCCCCTTGCACTGTTGTAACGGTTCAGGTCTGCTACTTGATTTAAGTACTGCTCATTATTAGTTTCAGTAGTCGTATGGTCCTCATAGTCCGGTGGTATATCGTCCCATTGGTTATATGTATAGTCCTTTCTAGGACGTGAGCGTGGGTAATTTGACATGGTGAATGTTAAGAGTCCGGTTTTATCTTACACTTGTCCTGGGTAATAAATATTTTAATCTATATGACTTAAAGTAAACAACGCATAAAGTAAGAACATGATAACTTCATACCAGTTTATAAACTAGCTGATCTATATAGGAGCGAGGTCCAAAGAAAATCTAAATAATTTTCTAAAAATAATATTTCAGTATTCACATAATAAACTAACAAGGAAAATCCAAGACTATTCTATCTGATATTAAAACATCTTCTTCGACCAATCTTAAATATCCAAATTTTAGCAGACACCAAGGGCACTTGATCTGATCTATTTACCACGAAAATAAAACAGAGCAAAGAAACAAAACTGCATGTAAAAAAACTTCTTTAAACTGTTGTATCTATCTTTCAAATTCACATATATTGCATAAAACTACAAGGTTAATATAGAAGCTGCTATCTTTAAATCCAGTTGTATGGAATAAACCGTTCATTCAACACAACATTAATACATCTACCGTACATGTACCCTCCTGTTCTGTTAAAAGAATATCCTACATCCTAAACTACCCTTGCCTTCATGTCCTTGTTCATTCAGCCAGTATTTGCGACCGACCAATCAGTTTAACAAACATGCACCAGACTTCTAAAGTCAGTGAAGCATTATGCTTTAATCTTCACACACTCCCTTAAACCTTCACATGTATCAGTTATAATTAATAAAGGGGATCTTTATCATAGGTCACAGATCAGTTCTGCTTGATTGAATTTATAAGGCTTTAGGTGGTCATAATAATGAAACAATGCTTTAAGTTCTTGGTTGTAAAAATGTCATTCATAAGATTTGGAGATTTTTCAAGTCATGTTGCATGACTGGCATTACCTCACATTTCTAAAATAGATATCTTAATCATGTTTCTGATCTCAAATTACAATTTTAGCTATGATAACACACGGCTTATCTATAGATCATACACAACTATCAATATAACCTTGAGGGTGAGTTCAATTCAATATGTCACTCTGTTAAACAAAATGATTCATGTCATTTTTTTTTAAGTTTATAAGTCGCTGATCATAATTTACATTTTTTGGACAACATATAACCAAAACTAAAATATATTGAAATTCATCATTTACAATTTTATTAAGGAATAAAATCAAAAAAAGAAAGGCAGATAATATCTCATCTTGGATTCAGCCAGATTATAAAGAATCGAAATGAGGTTTAACGTCCTACTGCGATTATAAAGAAGCCCATCAAAAGATTCACCATAGCCGGTTTTCACCATATCCTATATCATATTGTCTGTAGTAGGTGCAGACTGTTAACAAATTTCAATTTCTCACAGCTTTGGAAATGCTAAATGGAATTGAACTATCTTTTTTCTGACATTTCTTTTATAGATTCAACCTTTGGAATATTGTAGTTTACAAAGGATTCAAAATCTACAGCTTTATGTTACGTCAGTAAAATTGAGCAGTATTGATCCTAACCAGAGGTTGAAATAATGAGAATTAACCAAAATATGTCCTTGCTTCATCAAAACATAGCTTTTTAAATTGAAATGAAACAGACCTTAGATATACTTGTAGATATATCATCACCTTTTTTCAAAAAATAAATGGCAACTTTACTAACTGAATATTGACAAAGTGTAGATCTGCACAACCCACTTGGATGCTTCAACAATACAAATAACAATCAACACCAAAAATCAATAAAAATAACTTACAGACTTGTGGAATGCGCTTGAAATGAATGCTAACCAAGATTTTTTACAAGTTCATAAAACTATTTCACAAAAACTATTTCTTAGTTATTTTACCAAACAATTATTTTTCCTCCACAAATCTCATACGATATATATAATCTATTTTGATGAATTTAAAGTCTCCTGATGAGCATGCACAAACAACCTGAATATCACTCCCTCAGGTATCTTAACTGGCTCAGCTCAAGTAACCCCCAAATTATATATTACGAACAACGGCAGCTGTATTAGGGTTCATTGGTCCATCCATATCCTATTCAATTTCAACAAGGAAGTTAAAACGACGACATCATTATTTCAGATAAGATTTTCTTATCAGAAATATATGATATTTCATTTTAATATTGATAAGAATATACATGTATAAGCCTAATCAAATAATTTACACCATTCTTGATCTAGTTCAACACAGTTGAACAGCTCAAAAATTTTAATCTAGTACACATTATGCAATGCTTTGAAGAGAACCGTAAACAATTTTTTGGACATTGCCTTATAAAATCATTTGTGATAAATAAATATTCCCAAAAAAGTTCAGGTTCCAACAAATATCTTCCCCCCAAAATTTATTCACTACCGAGGATATATATGCAGTCATGTACTTTGTAAAATTTGATATCCTTAGGGAAAGATTGTTATACATAGGCTAAGTCTTTTCCCACATCCCATTCAGACTTCCTGAAGAAAAATATTGTTTAAAAAAAAATCCAAGATCTGTCAAACATTACAGCTGTGTTTGAAGACGGAATTTACCATGGATACAAAAGCTAGCAACGTTAGCCAAATATACACATGCATGAAGAGAAATGAAGCTGAATGTTCACACAACACCACCTAGATCATTCTGGGACTAACATATGGTACATCTTTATTTCAGTAAATTTGTTATCATCCCCTATCACCAAGCCAAATACAAAATGTCAAGGCATGGTATTTGAAATTAACAATATATACTTAATCATTAATGTTATTTTCTATCATTGTACTGTAAAATAACTCAAGGTCACCAAGTTGGTGAATGGCCCTTTAATGATGAAATATACATTATTAAAACAAAGTTGCTTGACTTATTTTTGAAGCAGGTTTTCTCTTGATTGTGTGGTCCAGTTTTTTACCCCTAACATACTGTATTTGTTCAATTTACTCATTACAACTATCATATTTCCTATAGTCATGTCGATAAACTATTACTTGACATAAAATATAGTTTAAAGGAGAAATATGAGATGTATTTCAGTGTATAAAACTAGTTTATACTGTGTTTAAGGATCCTATGCAGAAACAAGCTTCTTTAAGATTTGGTAAATTGTTGATTTCTTCACAATTTAGCATTGATTTCCATACTTTTAAAAAACCCTTTTGCACAAGACCCAAAGAAAACTAGGACTTCTCTTCTACCTTATTTATTGTAGGGAACGCTACAGTTTAATACAAAACTATGCACGTTTAATCAAAGAAGTACTAAAATAAAATTGTGAATGAAGATTTTTCCAGATCATCTTCTGTTTGTTTCAGTTGACCTCTCAATGACATTGCATTATCGTACTCTTCATGATTCATGGATGAATAACAGTCTTCACAGGGACAGAAAATTGTTTTAATATACAAGTGGAATTTTCATGAGCTTCAAGTAAAAAAGATCTATCTACATGTGAGCTTATAAATGTTTATAAAATTGATCCGTATTAAGGAATTTGTGGTATGTTAAAAAACCACTGTTTTAAATGTATAAATATACCTAGTACTTCCAGTATATAATTGTTAGGTTGATCAATAATCTTAAAGTTTGCATTTTTTGAACAATATACATGTAATTATTCACATCTTACCTGGGTAATCCAAACTAACATTTAATTAAGAAAACAAAATGAGAGCATCTACTATAGCTAATCTCTCAGTTTGGATGCAATCGGATTAAAAAAAATAATTCATATTTTGTAGAGTCTGAATGGAAATGAACCATATTTTTTGGACTGATATTCCTTTTTAAGATTCAACCATCACATGTCCGTCAAATAACAATCAGAAATGAAATGGAATGGGGTTTAACATCCTACTGTTCTGCTCCAGGCTATAGCGAGCTGGCATCTTTCCCACTTGGCCACAGTGACCCCCAAATATCAATCAGAGACATTAAGTTTTAAATTGGCTGAATGGTTGGAAACTTTAGACACAATGTCTTGTATTTTCAAAGTAAATATATTTAATGTTTCTGGAATGTTAACTAAATCTTCATTGAAGATTTTTAGATAATCCACACAATTTTGGGGTTTCGTAAAGAGATAGCTTACTAAAAAAACTCAAGAAACTATTTAGATATTTGGCTTGGTATCAATTTTTGACATACTGTAGTTTTATCAAATCCCTACATTTACATTTGCAATAAATTATTTCACAATTCATAAAACAATCTTGCCAATTGATCACTTCATACCGATACATGAAACTTACTGTTTAAAGGCATTTTTATGCAAAAACAAATCAGTTTAGATTACCTATCACATTTTGTACATGACGTAGGTCTCAGGTGGGTATTAGAATCGGTTCTCGTAAACGCGACAAGTTGTCTCGCAAGATGGCTGAAGACTGAAGAATTGGGAAAAATGTTAAAAAAATTCATTTTTCTTTATTCTGTTCATGAAGACACCGCCCCAAAATAAAATCAATAAATGTACCAGTTGACTGTTCCCAATTGCCACATATTCGTATTAGGAATGTCCATGATATATATATAATTTAGCGTGACAGTCGAAAGAAAATGAAATTACGTCGGGCACGTCGTGTTGCTTGTTTTGATACGCCATCTTGGAAATCGAATTGTCAATCTGGTAGGCGAGCAAGTTGGCAGATTTGCATAATCGATTTAGCAAATCGTCGAATTAAATACGACAATTAGGTGAAACAGAGTAGGCTAATTTTTGCCGTAAATGCGTTTGAAAAGGATTTGCAAATCGATTAGCCATAATCGTTTTTTTCGTAAAAACGCCTTAACGTATACTATCAGTTGTCAGGGTGGGATTAATGCATGTGCTTTAGGGGTTTCAGCGCGACAGTCTCTGCCCTCCGGAGACTAAGTGAACAGTTATTTCATTTGTGAATACTGAATCAAAGTATTCTAAATTATCTAATACTGTATATATGCAGTAAAGATCCTACTACAAAATGAGACACTGTATAGAGGTGAATGGTGGTTAGCAATTTCCTAGACCAAAGGCTTCACATCAAAATCCTGCAAAATCCTAATCTGATTCTACTAACAATATTGTAAATGAACGCATTGAACAGTTCTGGTTTGGTTACAAACATAACAAATGGTTTACATCCTCCTTAACAATCTAACAATGTGTTCTGTGTATGACATATTTATTGACATATAAGTGAATATATTGAACGATATTGACCAACTACATTAAGGAATAAGGATAAGACATCAAATGTTTGTCAACTGTACTTGTCATGTGTGATATGTTTACAAAATTCAGATCTGAAAATCTACCCCACAAATAAAATTGTTACGGTTAATTTTATAAAATTATATTCCAGTAATTTAAATGTAATTAAATGAATTCTAAAATTTATTGTTATCTGAAAGCATATTGTTAACGAGTAAAAAAACAAATATGGAATGGGGTTGAACTCTAGAGTCAAGGGTAAATCAGGAAAGGAAAATCGCTGACAGTTGAATATCGATTCATGACCTCAATGCTACACACCAAATTTGAAAATAATTTGTTGTAAACTGTAGCCTATTGTGTTCATACAAGATTTGAGAGACCTAAATTAAAATTCAATTTTACTTACCTTCTTATAAATTTTCTCTTTATAGATATAGTTGCCGTCATTGCACGTATTCTATCTCTATGTTGTAATGGTGTCATGCCATCAATCTCATCCACAAGACTAGTAATCTCAGATCGGTTTAACGACAGCTGGCCTGTTAAATGTCCAGCCAATGCGCTAGTACTTTTAAGAGTTTCACTACCACTCGGTCCATCTTCACCATTTTGTGTTTTACGACTGTTCCTGGACTTGCGCTTCCGTGCCAAAGTACGGGAAAGGGTGTACCCGGCATCAGAAGCCATGGCCCGATGACTTGGTAGCCTAGCAATAATGTCTGCTTGATTACATGTGGGTAATAACTCATCATCATTACTACCTCTATTATGTCTTGTACTGAATACATCTGAAAATAGACAAGGATTCAGAATAATATAGTTAAAGGGTCTTCTGTATATCAGATACCTTATTTTTCCACTATACCACAAATTGCCAATCAGATCTTAAATACCTTTTGTTGTAATATATTAACATACCGATATATTCTTTATAAATGCTCTTCAGATCACATAAGCTTATTTTGGCATATAAAAATACCTCAAGTCAAAATATGATTCTAAATTGGCCAAATTTCTGATTTGAACATTATCATGCAGATAACTTAGTCCAATTTTCCAAAGTATTCTGTGAATTGTAAGTAGAAGGACAAATTTGATGGCTATATACATCCACATTAAATGTGTCTGGGAGGACAGATTTGGGGGTTGGGATGGCCTAGTGGTCAAGAGTATCCTGCGCTTCGACCTCTCGCTGACCGTTCACCCTGGCTTGCGGTTGTGTTTTCCATCCCTGGTGTGAGAGTTAATGTGGCTTGGAGATAGGGGCGCCTTCTCAACCTCGTGGGTTTACTCCAGGTAATCCAGCTTACTCTTACAGGAAAGACCCCTGCCGATCACTAAGAAAACAAAAATGAAAAAAAGAGACTTGTCTGCGAAATCACCATCGGTGGAAGCAGATGCTACACCCTAAGAACAACAATGTGTATCTGCTCCTCAACATTTTCTCAACACATTTTTATGATCATTCTGATATTAACATGGAAATTCTTAGTTTTTGGGATATTAAATCTAACGGTAGGAAATTTTTTGCTATGCAGCAGCATTCCACAGTCCGCCAGAAGTATATAATTTTATGATTAATAAAATCAAAAGCTTGGAATAACCTAGTCTCAATAGAGTTATCTCCCCTGGACAGCATAAAGTGTCTTACAATGTTTTAGGTACCTATATTATATATCAAAGAGTTTGATTTTATTGGATATAATGTACATGTACACACATAATCATAGTTAGTTATGTGTAATCACCTTGAGTATTTAAAGATAATAATGGTACACTCTCTGCTGGTGTGTCCAACTCTTCAATAGGCCATTTTGGTATTGGTAGACGTTGTCGAGATTGCTTTAATACAAAATGGTCATGAAATCAACTAGCAATTATTATTTAATTATTCCTTTAAATTACTAAATATTGACATTATTCTTCTGTAAGTGCATCCCCGATAACTGTCAATGAAATTGATGATTGGCAGAAAGCGGCTGGGTGGGAAATAGTCATAACTTTCCTGTTTCAATGACAACCAGGCATCTAAATGTTAAAAGTAGATACAGTTGGACTGGATCTAGGAATTCTGGTGCTCCTAGCTCTCCAAACAAATCAAGTGTTTTCGCAAGGGTATATTTTTAGTGATTTTTTTTATACAAACCTGCGATTTCTGAAGTTGTTCCCTCCAAAAATGCAATGTTATTTTGCATGCAAAAAATAGAAGTGACATCGGCAAAGTATCTAAACCAAAATACTACCCAATATGTGGCACTTTTCTGTTGTATCTTTAATGTGGGCATATAAAAAAATATGAGATTTTGTGTAAATGTCTTCTGGATTTCTGAAAGATTGGTTTGTGCTGATTTCGATGAAATGCAATATAATTTAAATGAATAAAAACCTAATGGACAAAATTCGAGAAATATAAAAAGACTGCAACTGCTCTAGCATGAATTTACACATATTGCTTGCATGTGTATAAAGTTAAGACCCCACAAAACAAGAAATAATTTTTCATTACTTATTCATCGTTCGGTTCCACATATCCACAAAGAATAGAACATTAAGAGCCAGTCCACGAGAAAACCATGCAGAAGGTTCGAAGGTGGGGGTCGGCCGATTGCCTTCATATTTACAGGGTTTGGTCGACCCTTCGAGCCTACTCCCCAGCCAAAATCACTGATTTCAGAAATCAACCGTTTTCGACATACAGGCCTTTTACGTTTTTCGGCTGTTTTTTGTCATTTTCAAGCCAAATTTTAGGTATTTTCGTCGCACTACTACCACTGTTACGTGACCCTGGAGTACTAGGTTTGGGTTGTTCGTGATAGTCGGGGTCTTGCACTACCACATTATCATGGTCATCCGGTTCAAGTTCATTTTCAATAGGTAACAGGAGACTACACAAGATACGTGTCTAGAGATACCTGAATTATACCCTTTTTTCAAATTGCGATAACTCCACTGGAGCAGGGCTTGCGATCAAAATGTAAATCGTTTTATTTGCAGCTTGACCTGTTCTAACGACGTAAAAAATAAAATCGTTGTCAACTCACCTACAACAGTATGAAAATTTGTGTCGAAAGTTACGAAATTCGTCATTTTTCGCGTCATATTTCGGTTTCTTAAGTGTTTGGATTTCGCCCGTACTTTCCGGACATGTCCTAGGATATTTTTCAGATGTCAGGCCAGGAATATGACCAATTGAACATCAATATTCACCAATACATCGATATAGTGAATAATATTCAGAATTTCAAAATTTATATGTGTATTGAGTACACGCAACCTGATATTAGGCTGGATTTATTAGATAATTAGTTGATCAGCGTATTTATCGTGTTTTTCCCTTTATACACCTACCTTGTTTACCTGCTTAATCTACCTTACAAGTAATTTGACTATCAATGTAATTTTAAAATAACATTTTACAGAAATGATTTGACATAACCACAAGCAATTCTTATTTCGGAAGCTTTTTTTCATTTGCTACCGTATAAACGAATAAATTTTTGAGAAATTAATATTACTGGCCTGAATTTGATTGAAGCAGACACGGATCGACAAGCTTTCTTTCTATCGTATTATGAAAGCACGTAATTTTGTAGGAATGTTACAAAAAACTAAAATGAAATGAAATGGAATTAACGTACTACTGTTCTGGGCTAATGAAGATGGGCATATACGCCATACAGTGTGCTATGAGGAAAATTTGCCCGGACAGCGACACTACGGCCTAATCTTATATCGAATTCCAACTGTCAAGGGATCGCTACGTCCACGCCAATGTGTACACGGGACTCGGTTTGTCATCCCATCCAAACGACTAGACAGCTGTCCTTGTAGGAATATTACTGACATAAATTTGAATACCATACCGGACTTAAATATGAATAAGCGGTTGCCATACAAGATACGCCCACATTTTGCAAGAGATGGACAGAGAACAAGCTATATAAAAAGCGATTTTTTGTACCATCAGGGGGCATCATCCAGTTTGTTACAATCCGACATGCGACAAAATCAAAAGGAATCAACTTTGTGATATAAAAGAATATATAAAAGTTTCATCAAAGTCGAAAAGAAAGGAGCTACAAGCAAAAAACGTGATTTTACGTACATTCAATGTCATAATCCAGGAAGTTACATTGTGATATACGCAAATATCGAAAGAATCCGAGATCTTTGTGTAACACTATCTTAGTGATTACAGAGACCAGTTTCATAAATATATGGTTTATTTACATCGGAACAGAATACAACACATCTACATAACTACAGCAGCAATACAGGTGATTAAACTATATATACAGGAACGCATCAGAACGGTACATAATTATATTAAGTCTACCATTCCGCCTCTCTGCCAAGACATCGGTTAACTCGGGTGAGTCCATAAGCCTGTCTGTGCGTCTCTCTGCTATGTCCCTGTTCGTCTTTGCTCCCCGTCTTCTTGAGACAGAGAGACCTTTCTATGGTGAGCTTCCAAGCTCCACTCATTTGTCTCAACAACCACAGCTAATTTATACTAAACTTAGATGTCGTATAAAGTTAATCAAAGCATGCATATACATATTATTGATATTTAATATATCATATAAAGAACTACACAATGAATCAGCTGTCATTGATAGATTTTATACTATAAGCACGGTCAGTGATAGGTCAGCGTGAACTCTCTCATTCCGTAACATTTGGGATACAAACATACTTTTGAAGATTCATCAAAATCTGATAAAATCTTGGAATTACATACTTTTACACTATTTGCGTACGAGAAGCGGCCATTTTGTCTGGCAGTTTCAGTTCGATTTTTACGAAATTCGAACTCCGCAATCATTAGCGTGTAAGGGGATATATCAAAACGTTTTTAAAAATCGAATGAAAATTGTGATCTCTAGGCGGGCTACAAGCTAAAAACACCATTTTTTGTACACTCATGGGCCATAATCCAGGAAGTTAATATCCGATATCCGGGAATATCGGATGGAGCCGAGCTCTTTGAGTTATAAACGCTCCTTTTAAGTTTCATCAAAAATTGTGAACTCCATAGTCCACAATCTAAAAACATGATTTTTCGTAAAATCAGGGGCCATAGTCCATGAAGTTACGATCCGATACATGCCAGTATTGAAAGGAACCGAGATATTAGGGAGATAAACCTATAATTATTTCAAATATTACAGAAAGTGGATAAAAATGTGACCCATAGAGTGTCTGTAAACAAAATGTGACGGACTGACGGGCAGGGGTGACAACAATACACGTACACACGAAACTGTGGAAGGATAGGCGGACAGGGGCGTCCACACGAGAATGTAGATGTACAAAAATAGCGAGGTACTCCTATTTTTATTACTGGCGGATTTTGAATATTTTTTAGACATTTTATAACGAAGAAAACGATGTTTTGACATCGCAAAACTATTCTTATTTGGAAAATTCTGCATTCATTTGCTGTCGAATAAACGAAGACACGTTATTTTGTACCATACGGGAATTAAATATGAAAAATATCGAGGTGCACCTATTTTTATCTGCTCGAATTTGACCGTTTTTCATAATTTTGACGCTATAGATCAAAAATTTGCGAAAATCCATATTCTCGGGGAGACGCCATCTTGGATTTGCAGACTTAATACCAAAATCATACGGGGAGTGAATATTTTGGCAAAGCCGGTTGGAGGGGAGGCGGAGTTGATATATTGACCCTCTGAATAACAATATAGGCGATAGGGTACCTGAATAATCCGCCAATGTATCCCAATCAAAACTGAAGTTTTTGCTAACTTTCGACACGAATTTTCATACTGTTGCAAGTTAGCTGACAACGAATTTATTTCTTATGTTGTTAGAACTGGTCAAGCTGCAAATAAATTGATTTTAATTTTTATCGCAAACCCTGCTCCAGTGGAGTTATCACAATCTGAAGATGGGGTACATTACAGGCATCTCTAGACACGTATCTTGTGAAGTAACCGGACACCTTTGGAAAATGAACTTTAACCGGATGACCATGATAATGTGGTAGTGCAAGACCCCAACTGTCATGAACAACCCAAACCTAGTTCTCCAGGGTCATGTAACAGCGGTAGTAGTGCGACGAAAATACCTAAAATTTGGCCTGAAAATGGCAAAAAACAGCCGAAAAACATAAAAGGCCTGTATCTCGAAAACGGTTGATTTCTGAAATCAGTGAATTTGGCTGGAGAGTAGGCTCGAGGGGTCGACCAAACCCTGTGAATATGAACTAAAACGGCCGACCCCCACCTTCGAACATCTGCATGATATTGCATGGTTTTCTCGTGGAATGACTCTTAAGACTATGCAATTTCCTTCATCATGCATAAATATTTCATTTGGTTATATTCCTTATCATATCAGAAACAATCAGTTTCATAGTATTTTAATTTGTACACATAACTCTGGTTTATTATATCATTCAAACAACTAGACAGACATTCTTTGTCAGTTCTGAAGCAAGTGCCTTCCTAGACAAGTTGTAAGCAGACTTTAAAAAAATTCTTGAAGGATCTTTGTGGACCTTTCCAAGATTTTGATCGAGGGACAATCTATTTGTATGTTCAGTGTCCTAACCACACCACTGCAATGGCCATGCATTAAATTAACATGACATTGTAAACATTAGATTAAATTGGTCAAGTTTAAACTTTCATTTGAACTTTTAGACTAAATAACAGACTGTCCACATGGAAAAAAACAAGGGGTTAACCTTCAGGTCAGCATACACATGTAGTTTCAGAAAAAGATGGTGGATAGATTCGAAAATTGGTCCAAACCATACAATTAAGTGCATTCTCAAACTTTTAAACTTTTGCATTTACATTGCTAGTATAGCTCAACCAATGTTTCTCTTTAGATAATATTTTGAATATCCTCAAATGTATACTGATGTAAAATTTTAAAACCTTAAAATTGCACTTAGTGTTTATTTAATTAAGGGAAATTCCTAAACAATGACCAATCAACCTTGTCTATGTTTACATTTAAAATTCAACCTGATTGGCAGAATATAGTTACATGTGCCTGCTAAACAATTTGAAATATCCATCTAATACAGTGTGTTTATGTTTTTAGAAAAGTCAAAACACAAATTTAATTGCAAGACTTTACTCAGTAATGTAAGTACAATCAATATATAATACATCCAAAAGCCATGGATATATTTGATGAGTAATGTGCATGTGTCCAAAGTAGAACAGTAGTATTCATTTTCAAATCTTTGACCCACTCTTAACCACCTGTATTAAATAGTCAGTGAATCAGAAAAGCCTATTATAGTGTCAGGGCTCTAACAAAAGTTCAACTTAATTCAGTGAATGTTCAACCTCAAACGACAATACCTTCGGAGATATTTGTATGGTGGGGAATCCTAATAATGTTAGAACAAATTGCTTAACAGGTTCTGCAATCAAACCTAAATTATATTGTTGATATATTCTCACTTTTAATATGAAACTTGTATTTTATGTTTCATACAATAAGATAAGATAAGATGTTTATTGCATCAAAACGTCCATTACGGACAGCATCCATACTCATATGTATGACCTTTTATGAATTGTTGTTATTTACACATTAAATGCCATGAATTCTGTAGCATTAACAGACTATATTTAACAAATGTTATATATATTAACCTAATATAATTCATTATATTACTGGACTAGCTGGTACATGATAACATATACATATTGAATAATACATATATATTACCTATATATATACCAGGCATAATATAAACCATATACAATATAATGCAATATTCATGGTAATATGTTTAAAAATTGTAAATGATTTTTACCCTTTTCAACATCACATTAATTTGATATGTTTGTTAGTACACAGCTATCGCTTTTGTTATGTACCGTTCATTATTGGGGCGGCATATATCCTAGATCAGAATTAATTTAGGGTAAATTTAGATATCCCAATGGCAGATAAATCTAAAAAATTCCAGTGAACTGTCTCAAGCCTGAAGATAGTGGTAAATTGTAATTCTCTTACCGTCTTCAAAAGAATAATCCATATAACTTTTGTTGTACCAATCTCGACTGACACTATGTTCTGCCATAATATCAAATAGCTTTAAATTTGTACCTATCTATTATTCATCGCCTTTGAGTTATAGAAATATTAAACCTGTTCGATCAACCGACACCAAAACCATCTTTACTTGGTCTGACTGAATATTTTGATGCACATCAAAGCCTGAGGCATGCTGATGCTATATTTAGTCAACATCACGTGACTCATCTATCTGTCAACTTTCTAATGCCGTAATTTGTATTAACAAACTTGGGCTTGTTTTAATAATGCAACAAGGTGTGCACGTTTTGTATATTTATGTCAGGCTTTTTTTTAGGCCAAATGTTTTTTTTAAAAAACGAGGCAAATTTGCCATTAGCTTAATATTATGTTAAACGTTTTTTCAAATGACATCTATAACCACGACACCGTTTGTTTTGATCAATTGATACCAAATTAACCCCCATTCACACCTTGCCAGTGATCGGCACTTTGTCGAACCACCACTGCCAATTACCATATAAATTCTAATGCTAAGCGTTGTCGTGTCATTCGAATATAAATGTGACGTATATGTCTGAATCACCACAATTTATGATCAGTAAAAATAGGATAGTCAGTGTATATATATCACAATAATAATATATATATTTAGTAATAATATTGATATCCAAGTTTGAAGAAGGCTGTAAGATTATAATATATTGATAATATTAACCGCGCCTTGTCATACACAGCGCGTTTTACAACATCGTTCTCTATATAGTCTATTGTTCGTACCTATATATGCCCTATGATGGGTATAGGCACACTTTACCGGGGGGGGGGGATTATAGTGTTTCATAAAGTGGTTTATTTTATTAATTTTTTTAAGAACTGAATATAGAGGAGGCAATATTCACATGGCAAGTAATCAACTAAGAACATTTTTATAACCAGAATTATTTGTGATTTATCAATTTAGTTCGTTTTGGAACTGTCGTTGAGCGGACGATTACAGACAGTTCTTTAAAGAACTACACTGAACTCGGCAATTTATGCAAATTGCATGGCGGTAGCTGTGTTGCCTGGATACGAAGGTCAGTAACCTGCCTAATTCGAACTAAAGCCAAATTGCAACTCACATTCGAGAAACAGCCAGTTTGTGGCCGAACAAATGGTATGCTGCACAAACTAAATTAAGAAAATGAGATGGGGTTCAACGTACCCATTTTCTGTACGACTTGGCTAATGAAGACCGCATAGGCCTACGTCAAGCAGTGGGGTAGCACGATTTACCCAACCACCATTATTTCAACTAGGACAAAAATTTATATCGATATTTGATAATATACCGTGTAGCACCATGGGCCTTTTTGTCTGACATGGAGAGCGGGTGATTGTCAGTCCGGTCGCCACATCCTACGTACGACCCATGCATCTTTTCTTACTACATATTTTCGTAGCCTTGTGATCGTCTAGGATTTATCTCAGATCGTCTTTTCTTCTCCTTCACGTTGTGTGTTTCTTCTTGCTGGTTTCTTAAGACGTTTGTCTTCTTCAGTTATAACAATGCAACAGTTCGTTTTTACCTTTTATGTAGCATAGGTATACATACAAGCATAGTACATATTACAATTACAGTCAATACTAACTAAACTCTTCTCAGCCTAAACACCTCGCGGTGCCTAGGACTCTTAGATGGTTACCCTCTGGAATCTAATCGAAGTCTGATTTAAAGACATACTATAGTTCCTTTATAGCCGCAAAGGTATCACGCACAGTCGTGCATGTTCATGACCATGAACCTGTACAATCGACGTAATGATTGGTTAAATTAAGCCAAATGATGCAATAGGAATATCTCGAATCACATGTATTTTGTTGAAAGATATTACCAGTTTGTTATGGTTCTGTAGCTCTTTTTATATAACAATATGTCCATCATTGACTAAGTTGATTTAAGTACTTTAAGTACATATATGTGAATCTACTGACTTGCCAAAGATATTAATTAATGAAGTAATATGCCATCTTAATTCTCGAGCAAAAATTCTTCTAAAAGTATTACAACCGCTCTTTATGCCAAATTTTCATTTTTAATTCACAATCGTAACGTGGTTTTTTTTTGGTGTCAAAAGCGCCTCAAAATGCGGTTTCCAAGCAAGTTTGCAAATCCACCATAATTTTTACTCACATCACAATAATTTATATGTATATTTGATAATATACCTTTCCTTACACTAAATTGTAATGTTTTCTGTCAAAATCGTCCCCTCAAAATGCGATTTATAAGTAAGATGGGTGTAACCAAGGGATACAACTCGTGTATTGCACGAAATCGCTTGCTCAGAAATTGCATTTTGAAAGACATGTTTGAAACAAAACAATTACGATTTTAAATTAAAAATGACAATTTGGCAAAAAGAACAGTTTTATTACCAAATATATATAAATCAGCTTGCACGCCAACGTGTACACAGTCCCAAGGTTTTTCGTACAATCCCAACGGCTATACCTTGTCCATTGCTAAACCCTCCGTCGGATACGTAGCCGAAAGCGCTTTAATAGCATTGTGTTATGACCTGGGGCCTATTTCACGAAATTTTAACTAAAGATAAAATCCAAATTTTAGTAGATATTTCAGTTTTGATTGGCTAAACAGTTAACACTAAAATCCATCTAATATTATCCAATCAAATTACTAAAATTTGGATTGTATCTTAGTTAAAATTTCGTGAAACAGGCCCCTGACCTTTAATTTCACATAATTTAACAACTGAACAAAATTTAGGATTTTTTTTAACAGGCGGGAACCCGAAAACAAACAAATCAATTGATTTGAAATTTGGATAAAAAGCGTGATATTTTATTTGGCAGCTCACAGATTATGTTGACTGCCCAGTGTCTATTGTTTTAGTTTGGATAAGTATTGTATCACAAATTCAAATCTACAATGTATTTGCACAGAAGATGTTAGATCAATGAAAATTACACAGCAAGCCTTAAACAATTCAAACAACAGTAATCACAACACAAATTTGTTGAGTCTATACCTTAATTTATTTTGTTTGGTTTTTTGATTTATTTTTCTTGATAAAAAAAAATGGATTCATCATTTTACCCCTCTTAGGCTATGGTGATTGCTTGTAGTCATACGATTTATAAAACAGAGCTGGTTTCATAATGTTTGTTTTGATTTCTTTTTACAACACCCCGCCCGTCTAGTAGCTGTTACCAATATAGAGATGTTTTGGCAAACATTTGAGTGCTTCTATACATGTATATGCAACAGAAACGAGAGCCGCGGTGACTCAGTGAGAAAATACTTTGGCTTGCAAACCTGGAGATCCCGTGTTCAATCGCGGTGTTGGCCGACAAAGTTCATTTGGATTTTTCGGCGATGTGTCGCCTTGTCAATGATGTCCCTGTCTAAGAGAAATGTCCTGTCGTCATCATTACCCCTGTTGGTGCATGAAAGTCAGACGCTAAACCCGATTTCCTTTCGAAAGTTAATCACCGACTGCGTTAATGGCAGATTATAGTTTTAAAAGAATAAGTTTGACAAGTATTTTATGAAATGATTAATTCCAAATACGTGTCATCTTACCGTGAAAATAGTAAGACATGAATTTGAATAAATACCGTCTTGTCTTGTTATTGGGTTATACATGGGGATGTAAAAGAAATACTGTTCACACCTGCAGATTGTCATATTGCCAAAATTGACACCAACAACGTGATGTTGACACTCTTCCTATTTGTTTTTGCTATTTTTTTTTTACAAACCTGCATGCTCCGTAAAACAACGGAATATAATATGCCCCATAAAATGTGTCGCTTCATTCGGCATTTGATTATAAAATAACATCTTATAACAAAGTCTCGTTTCACAGATATATTTGTTTTCAGAAAGTTGAATTTCTATGCACAAAGTCTCTAGATCTACGGATGGTTTTGATTTTCAATGGATTTAAACATGATTTTTAGTTATAAATTTAATTAAAAGATGGATAACCGTCTTTATTATCGTAACAACGACACTAATGACAATCGAGACTACAACTCCGCTCATGATAACGTAATTTGGCTGAAATTAACAACATCCACTGTCTTTTTGGAAACTATTGTAGCGAGAACTGTCAGCTCTTTACTTTTACGTAAGATACGCTATATTCAATATTATGTACATATCTTATAGTTCCCGGCAACACCGTAGCCAGTCGTGAGCCGACCATGATTCTAAAATACCTACTGTTTGTCATAGATAGCACCCAGGAATCACCATGTGGAGTATTGATTTTGGGAATCATTGTACATTACAAATATGGTCCGACATCCATATGCCATATATTTTGTACTCACAATTAATTATAAGTTAAAGAGTAAGCTTATAATTATAAATCTCTTGACGTTTAACTAGACAATCAAGCTTGAGATTCGATTAACGTCTATAATGAATGTACTAATATATACAAAACTTGAAATGCATTAAATTATATTTCACAATTAACATTGCATGCCATTACATGTAGTTCATGTGCCTGTGATGTAGCTATAGTATAGATAGTATATAATACAGTTCTATGATATAGCGTTAATTATAATGTAGTTTATTACTCTATCACTATTATTGAGTTGTTGGCGCTATGTTTTTATTTTTGTCTGTACCGTTTAACATGGAGATGCATGGAACTCTTTACACAAGGAAATTTTGGTCAATGTTTTGTCTGATTGACTCACATGCCAAAGACTTATATATTAATATACACAACAATCATGTTATCTATCTATATGACCTCAAAATGGAACAAGTAGGCTACGTCGGGTGTATATATATACATCGTGTTATGGTAATCATGGCTACTGTAATATAAATATTATCGGGGATGTTATGAATACAGTATATATCAAACAGTTATGAATGACATTATAGGTGAATAGATATAGTAGGTGGTAGCAAATTTAACAATACCCTTGACATCAAGAACTTGTTCACTGGTATATAATAATAAAATCCTTGTTTGACCCTCCACAATGTAAATGTATGTATGCACCAACACGAAGCTCGTCGACTATTTACCCGGTAGCTTTGCCTAGCAGGACAACAAGTCAACTGTTAAGTTCGCCTTTAGTCATAACAAATATTCGCCATGTTTAGGACACAATCACGTCACTCTTCAAATCGTTGACCGCTTGTTGTCAACTTTTTACTAATACCATTTCAGCCGTAGTAAATTGTCTGAAGGTTTCCACACCCATACCCGTTTATGAAGGACTATTTGTCTACATATGTACATTGTACGCACGGAGACATATTGTGACATTGATGGCTATATACATGAGCAATAAACATACGGATGAGAAAAGTCCGGTGATAACCTGACAATATAGCCTTTGAAAATTATATCACCCACTATTAAGAGTGACTAGTAGGTCTGTGTTCTTTACGTATGGAAGAGGTGTACCTAAATGTTTTGGAAATGAAAGTTACGTATGTTTAACACAATACACTGATGTTATTATTTTTTCGGAGGCTATTTCAATTGGCCTTCTATTTGTACACCCAGCATTGAAGCCCTTCCTCGGAAAAAGTCACGAGTACTAAGTAGCTAACTTGTACATCAATACCTATCTTGAACGCATCACCCCCTTCATAAAATAAACAAAACACTAACTACAGGGAGGCTCGGGGACCAGGTATTCCTATGCCACCACGCAATATGATTCCCTGGGTGGGAAACATATAGCCACCAGATAGCCAGCCTCCCCCGCCCAGACTGGAACCTTGTACCACAACTACAAAGGCGTCTGCCCAATATATGCAGATTACAAATCCATGTGGATAGTAAGATGTTGGTAGTTTTGCATCAACATTAAATTATAGTAATAAATAAATTAACACACCAATAGTGAATCCAGGCCCGTATCTAGACACCATTAAGCTGGGGGGCATAACCTTTCGGTAGGGGGGCGAACATTTTGAGGAAATTTTCGGAAAGGTCATTCTAACATACTGCTGTAATCATCATGCTATGTAGTTACCTAGGCGGCTAATAAGCATTTTAAAATAAGTATTCAAACAATTAAAATTTAGCTTTTTTAGGTTAATATAAGGAACTGTGTATACTTTAATGATTGTTAGCAATTTCTGAGCGGGGGGGCGAGCATTTCACGCGGGGGGGCCATGCCCCCCCGCGCCCCCCTGTAGATACGGGCCCGAGTGAATCCAAATATGATATACAATAAGATAAACTAAATAAAATAAACAAAGTACTGCTTATTGATACTCGACCACGCCACATTGCAACGCAGTAGGACAAAAGTAGGTTGTAATTCCGTTCATAGTTCGACTATTTCGTTCATAGTGCGATCATCTGGTTTGAAAAACATCATTTCCAGAACCTAGAGAGATCTAGTTTGGTGTATAGGGGTTAAATTTGATTTTCGGTAAGAGCTGAATCTTTCCTTCGTGGTATACTCC
Source organism: Patella ulyssiponensis (assembly GCA_963678685.1). NCBI lineage: Eukaryota > Metazoa > Mollusca > Gastropoda > Patellidae > Patella > Patella ulyssiponensis. The sequence goes on along the minus strand of OY783226.1, from coordinate 78,449,086 downwards.
AGAAAAAGAAGCAAACAATTCAATGTCAAAATTACTTAGCTTTTATTTATGCCAAAAAAAAAAAAAATAAATAAACAAACCAGTATTATATTAACGCTATATAAGTACAATAATGGCTCGGATTTTATACAAATGTACCTACAGAATTCCTTAATACTGTGTTTTTATTAATTTACAAAATAGCTTATCATCGCCAAAGCAATAAAAATGGATAATTTTACGGTTTTTTGATGGCTTGTTTGTAGTTTGTATTGCGACAAAATCTACTTGAATTCTGATAAATATCATTTAGAAATACATTATTACACACTAATTTCTCTTGGTTTGGGAACTTATACTATATACATTACATAATTTTGGATTTTGCCAAGCTTCAATGGAGAGGATTATCGGTGGGGTCATTACGACTTCAAATATAAAGATAGGCTGGCACTGCCAGGCAGGATACGCCCACATTGTCGAGAGATGGATAGAGAACAAGCAATACCGAAAGTGATTTTTCCTACATCATTAAGTCCTGTATTTCATACTGTATTGGGAGCAGCCATTTTGTTGGTCAGTTCCAGTCTGATATTCATGAAATTCGAAGCCGACAATGATTATGATGTGACGGTACACAACCTAGAAATGTGACTTTTCGTCAAAATCGGATAAGAATTGTGACCTGTAGAGAGTCCACAACCATGATATACCATATTTTTACACTATTCGCGTACAAACAGCGACCATTTCGTCCGGCAATTTCGGTACGATTTTCACGAAATTAGAACTCAACGTTCCTTACGGTGCAACAGTAATATAATCAGAGTTTTTTTTTAAATCGGATAATAATTGTTCGAGAGATAGATAGAGAACAAGCAATACCGATTTTTCCTACAATCAAAGGCCATAATTCATTAAGTTACAATTTGATATGCGCAAATATCGAAAAGAATAAAGATCTTTAGGTTATAAACATGCATTTCAGGTTTCATCAAAATCGAATTAAAATTGTGACCTCTTTGATATACCATATTTTTACACTATTCACGTACAAATGGCGGCCATTATGTATGGCAATTATGGTCCGATTTTCTCGAAATTCGAACTCAACCTTCCGTAGGGTGTAACGGTGATAGAGTCAAACGTTTTTTTAAATCAGATAATAATTGTGACCTCCAGAGGGACCATAGGCAATTTTGCGTACAATCAGGGGCCATAATTCAGGAAGTTACGATCCGATATGCGCAAATATCGAAAGGAACCAAGACCTTTGGGTTATAACCATGCATTTCAAGTTTCATCAAAATCGAATTAAAATTGTGACCTATACAGGGTCCACAACCATGATATTCCATTTTTTAACAGTATTCGCGTACAAACGGCGGCCATTTTGTTGGCAATTATGGTCTGATTTTCCCGAAATTCGAACTCAACCTTCCTTACGGTGTAACGGTGATATAAGCAAACGGTTTTTTAAATCGGATAATAATTGTGACCTCCAGAGGGACCACAAGCTAAAAAGATAGGCTGGCACTGCCAGGCAGGATACGCCCACATTTTTGAGATATGGATAGAGAACAAGCAATACCGAAAGTGATTTTTCCTCATTAAGTCCTGTATTTCATACTGTATTGGGAGCAGCCATTTTGTTGGTCAGTTCCAGTCTGATATTAATGAAATTCGAAGCCGACAATGATTATGGTGTGACGGTACACAACCTAGAAATGTTACTTTTCGTCAAAATCGGATAAGAATTGTGACCTGTAGAGAGTCCACAACCATGATATACCATATTTTTACACTATTCGCGTACAAACGGCGACCATTTCGTCCGGCAATTTTGGTACGATTTTCACGAAATTCGAACTCAACCTTCCTTACGGTGCAACAGTAATATAATCAGAGTTTTTTTTTAAATAATAATTGTTCGAGAGATAGACAGAGAACAAGCAATACCGAAAGTGATTTTTCCTACAATCAAAAGCCATAATTCATTAAGTTACAATTTGATATGCGCAAATATCGAAAAGAATAAAGATCTTTAGGTTATAAACAAGCATTTCAGGTTTCATCAAAATCGAATTAAAATTGTGACCTCTACATGGTCCACAACCTTGATATACCATTTTTTAACAGTATTCGCGTACAAACGGCGGCCATTTTGTATGGCAATTATGGTCTGATTTTCTCGAAATTGGAACTCAACCTTCCTTACGGTGTAACGGTGATATAATCGAACGGTTTTTTTAAATCGGATAATAATTGTGACCTCCAGAGGGACCACAAGCTAAAAAAAAGGCGATTTTTCGGACAATCAGGGGCCATAATTCAGGAAATTACGTTCCGATAGACGCAAATATCGAAAGGAACCAAGATCCTTGGGTTATAAACATGCATGTCAAGTTTCATCAAAATCGGTTTAAAATTGTGACCTCTATCTCTATGGGGTCCACAAGCTAAAAACGTGATTTTTCGTACAATCAGGGGCCATAATCCATGAAGTTTTGATCAGATATATGCCAATATCGAAAGCAGCTGAGATCTTATGTGGATAAACATATATTTCAAGTTTCGTTAAAATCAGATAAGAATTGTGACCTGTAGAGAGTCCACAAGCAAATTGTGGACGGACGTCCGGACGGACAGGGGCGACGACAATATACGTCCACATGAAAATGTGAGCGTATAAAAACGGTTGTAAGCAAACATCCCACGGAATCTCTTCATACTCTGTTTTTACCAGTTTCTCGTTTGAGTTGATTTACGATATATTGTCTATCTCTACTTTCCTACAAAATAAAATACAACATGAAAATATATTCGTTTCAAAGTTGTCGCCAAAATTGTTAGCTTTTAGATCCCCTCAAAATAGATGTAGTATCAACTGTTCTAGAAGGCGTAAGCATACCCAACATGCGCATTCAATGACAGTCATTTAGCATAGACTATGATAGACGGCATTCCTGTCAAAACCCTTCTCCGTTATATCTCCAGCTATGTTATTTTCGGTATACTCTTGGGTTCTTTGAGAGATGCACTAAGTAAGATCTAGATTATAAAGAGCTGGTCATTCTTGCCACAATAGTTCACAAATATAATGAAAGATAGGCTGGCACTGCCAGGCAGGATACGCCCACATTTTCGAGAGATGGATAGAGAACAAGCAATACTGAAAGTGATTTTTCCTACATCATTAAGTCCTGTATTTCATACTGTATTAGGAGCAGCCATTTTGTTGGTCAGTTCCAGTCTGATATTCATGAAATTCGAAGCTGACAATGATTATGGTGTGACGGTGCACAACCTAGAAATGTGTACAAACGGCGGCCATTTTGTCTGGCAATTATGGTCCGATTTTCTCAAAATTCAAACTCAACCTTCCGTAGGGTGTAACGGTGATAGAGTCAAACGTTTTTTTAAATCGGATAATAATTGTGACCTCCAGAGGGACCATAGGCGATTTTTCGGACAATCAGGGGCCATAATTCAGGAAGTTTCGATCCGATATGCGCAAATAACTAAAGGAACCAAGATCTTTGGGTTATAACCATGCATTTCAAGTTTCATCAAAATCAAATTAAAATTGTGACCTATACAAGGTCCACAACCATGATATACCATTTTTTAACAGTATTCGCGTACAAACGGCGGCCATTTTGTATGGCAATTTTGGTCCGATTTTCCCGAAATTCGAACTCAACCTTCCTTACGGTGTAACGGTAATATAATCAAACATTTTTTTAAATCGGATAATAATTGTGACCTCCAGAGGGACCACAAACTAAACAAAGGCGATTTTGCGTATAATCAGGGGCCATAATTCAGGAAGTTACGATCCGATATGCGCAAATATCGAAAGGAACCAAGATCTTTGGGTTATAACCATGAATTTCAAGTTTCATCAAAATCGAATTAAAATTGTGACCTCTACAGGGCCCACAACATTGATATACCATTTTTTAACAGTATTCGCGTACAAACGGCGGCCATTTTGTATGGCAATTTTGGTCCGATTTTCCCGAAATTCGAACTCAACCTTCCTTAGGGTGTAACGGTGATATAATCGAACTGTTCTTTAAATCGGATAATAATTGTGACCTCCAGAGGTAGCACAAGCTAAAAAAGGTGATTTTTCGGGCAATCAGGGGCCATAATTCAGGAAATTACGTTCCGATAGGCGCAAATATCGAAAGGAACCAAGATCGTTGGGTTATAAACATGCATGTCAAGTTTCATCAAAATCGGTTCAAAATTGTGACCTCTATAGGGTCCACAAGCTAGAAACGTGATTTTTCGTACAATCAGGGGCCATAATCCATGAAGTTTTGATCCGATACATGCCAATATCGAAAGCAGCCGAGATCTTTTGGGGATAAACCTATATTTCAAGTTTCGTTAAAATCAGATAAGAATTGTGACCTGTAGAGAGTCCAAAACAAATTGTGGACGGACGGACGGACGGACGGACAGGGGCGACGACAATATTCGTCCACATGAAAATGTGGGCGTATAAAAATGAATATATTGTAAATTACAGTCAAATTACTTTATTCTGAGCGCAGTTATGTGTCTTTGCAGGTTTGATGTATAGTTTCGATTGTGAAGTACCATTGTTACGATAATGAACATATAGCGCTTGCGTTTTAATGAGCAGTCAAAATTCACGGTCAACTCACTGTCTAGGGAGCTGATTATGGTTTTGTCATGTGAGCTGATGTCTAATTAATAATTTATTTGAAGCCAAAAGAAAAACTTAAAATGGGCAAATCCAGTTCATACATAATTCATCTTTTACTATTTTTCGTATTTGCAAGTTATCAATCTGTTTCACAGAGAATTACCGTAGTGGCCTAGCGAATATTCACTGTTGATCAGTATGTGTCAAGTTATACGTACAGTCTCAAATTTTTTTCTCAATATCTTGTTTCTCTTTTGGTGGGCTACTCTCATGTTGGAGCAAAAATATAACAATAACCTGAAACATAACAATATACGGTTATTCATTTCTCTTCTGTCAGACCAGTTAATTTAATCGTAAAATCATACTTATTACTAAATATGGGAATTTCTAACTATTTAAGCTAGTTAAGCTAGTTACATAAAACACTCCCAGATAATATTCTTTTTTACCTCTTGATAATGTTGTTAAATGTAAGCAAAAGCTATTTTGGTTGCAAATAATTTCCGAATTGGGGTTTTCAAACACTTGTTGGAGGTTCTGGACACAACAATTTTACTCTGCTATGGGCACAGAGTTTTATGGTGTTTTCCATTCGTTACTATATTTCATCGTCATACCAAATTCCGTTTAACATTGTTAATTGTCATAAATAAAAAGTCTGAATTCTTACAAAAGTATAATTATAAAAGACGCTGTCACAGCAGGCGATGTAAGTATATTGTAAGCCTGTTGAGCACCATTAGGTAGTGTGGCAATACTATCTGGTATAACTGTATACGGGAAAAAAGTACCTCGGAAAGCACCACATCCATGGGACGGTTGAACGCTGAAATACCAGAAAACATATTTTAAATATGAAAACTTATCTTGTGAAAAATGAAAGAACGTAGCTATTGATCTAATGATTTCAGTGGATAACAATTACCAATATTGTTCGCAAATTGTTTTTAGAAGGACGATGGGGAAATATATTAAAGGAGCAAGACTTCTGCAAATTAAATCAAGTTGAATTGAATTGGTTTGATCTGGTGGGATTTTTAGTGATAGGTCAAGAAAAAATTAAATTTTTGTTTCGAAATCTGATCTGAAGTCAGCTTGCTTATTCATTTTAGTTTTATTTGTTGCTTATTGTATTTTGTATGCAGTGTAAAATAAGATCGATTGTATCTCAACACGACTGTATCCCTTTGTAACAAATCAACATAGAACCAATGAAATCGACAAAACAAAATCAAAGAGTTCTTGTCATGATATGACAATTCTGCGTCTTAACTTATTAGTCTCGATCTTGGTTTTACATTGCAGAATAATGCATTGTCCTTTCCCGGTTGATCTGAACACGAAGTCCTTTGCAGTTATGGAATCCGAGATCTATACGTACTTGGCTATAGAGTAAATAACAGGAAAACAACACAGAAAGAAAGCCAGTATTAATACTATCATAAAGAAACTGTTGGTTCTAGCTGCTCGATATGGACGGTTTGGTGGTGCACAAGCATACAGTGCTGATAACTATAATAACAAATACATTGTCAATTGAATACAATAGGAGCAGGGAAAAAATCAAAAAAATTCAAATTCAAATTTATACAGGTATTATGCATGCAGTTCCTTCCTTTTTTGATTGAATATTCATTTTCGATTCTTGTCCTTAAAAAGGTTATTGAAACAAACAGTGTAAACATAAAATACAATAAGTACATATAATATGCAACTGCCAGGTTATAAATTTCAGAAAGATCGGAGATGCTAATTGATAGGATTCTTTCGATCAATAGGATAGATAACTAGCATCAATTTCAGAAAGACAAGTTAATAATCTCAGCCTAAAAGGTCAAACAAGGTTTCAGAACAAAGGGCATAGGCTAAGTCTCTTGTGAAAGGTAGTAGACATCATCACAGAGGGGCATGAGTTTTGTTTAAAAATGGATTAATAACCATGGGTATATGTCTTACTGTGTGACTCATCGTAAATTTTAAACGGGTTTTCTCGAGTTAACTTTGGTTATTATAAACTTACCTGTGTGTTTGAAATCAACTCCCGTTAAATAAAATCCATTGCACAACTAAATATATCAACGAATAAAAACAATTCTCTCTTGAAAAGTCAATGTTTTTTATTGTATTTTCGACTGTGTCCATCCATGTTCCTTAAGCAACGTCCGCAAGTTTTACAACATCTAACCGTTGCTTCAATACATAGCAATTCCCGAACTTTTGCGCCCGTTGTGTAGACACGTAACTAATTAGCATTGTCCAATCCGAGGTCGTGGCACATAACACACTGTAAACAAACAAGTATACAGCCGTTGAAAGTTGCTTTTTTAAGTTGAGAAACTCACGGAAAAACAATAACCTTGACATTGATTGATCTTTGAACTTTGCAACTCGATTGTCACATGTAAACATTTTAGCCAGAAGCGCGAGTCTTGGTATTCACGACGACCGATGAATCTGATAGGTTCCCAAGCTGGGCTTGTTACCCAATCGAACTTACTGGCGAAATATGCAGGGTATTACGTGAAGGGCTTGTACGTAGTTAAAGGGATAATAACACTCTTGCTGGCTTGGCAGCTCCAGAAAATAAATAATAGCCTTATTCTAAGTACTAGATGTTTAAGTGACCTACCTGTTGTGTAAATTATCCATTACATCCTATTTTACTTGTCCAGAGGGTTCGAAAATATTTTAAAATCCAAGTCACATTTGAAAAGGTTTACGTTAAGAAAAGGTTTACGTTAACCTTTTCAAATCATTTAGTTGAATTTTTCCATTTTTTTAAAATTAAGTGTGTTAAGATGAAATTTGTATCATCAATTAATTGGAATATTGTAAAATAATACAATTTGTTGACCAAAATAAAGATTGGGACATATTATTCAGTTACAACAAGAATGGTATTGTGCCTTTAAGGCGAGATCAAGCCTTCTATTGAAGATGGTGTCCATCACAACATTACACATGTCACGTCATGAGCTAAACCATCGTAATATATTAAAGGGGGTAAAGGTTGACAAATTTTGACTATCACGTGTGTTGTAATCAAAACAGCGGACGACCTTTTCAATCGTTTGAGTTTGGGCAAGAAAATAGCAACTGAAGATAGAGAGAGAGAGAGAGAGAGAGAGAGAGAGAGAAATGGGGTTTAACGTCCACTCGACACAAACTAGGTCATTTCGGAACTAACACATGGTTTAATTTTATTTCAATAATTCGCTTGCGCGTAGGGGTCTTTAGCAGTGGGAGGAAACCGGAGTGTCCGGAGGAAACCCACGAGGTTGAGAAGGCGCCCCTATCTCCATGCCACATACGCCCACACCAGGGATCGAAACCACAGCCGCAAGCCAGAGGTGACCGGCCAGCTTGGGGTCGAAGCGCGACACTCGAGACCACTAGGCCATCCCAACCCACAACTGAAGATAATGACATCAATTTTGAAACAATTGATTGTCAGTCTACTAAATTTTATTTACAATGAATATATCACCGATTATACGAATACTCGTAAATATAATATTGCTTTTCACTCCATTATTTCACCCCTGTATGTTGTATACATTATGTATATTTTTAATATAAAACATATTACATCGCTGTCAATTATGGGCATTTCTGCATGGGTAACATTTATAAATAAAAACACCTTATGAAATTTCGTAATTTTAATTGATCATATTTCACAACGCCGAGTCTAATAGCTTATTCATACACAAAATTGAAAAAGCCAAACTCCGTTACGATAGACAACCCTTACTTTAACCCCCTTATACGAAATAATCTATCCCAATAAGTGACGTAATCAGCTCCCATCTTTGTATTTCTCTGTGTCAAAGTTTGTGAAGAGTTCAATTTTACAGAGAACGTTTTTATTCTTTGGGATATATATTTATGGATTTTATTTAACGTGAGTTGATTTCAAACACACGGGTGAGTTTACAATAACCACAGTTAACTTGTTTGTTCATAATCGAGAATATCCCTTTAAAATTTACGATGGGTCACACAGTAGTATGGATGTCACCCCTGGCAATCAATATAATTCTTCCCCCTGGCTGGGTTAAACAAAACAACTCAACGAATTTCAGAATGACCGGATCATAGACATACTATGGACCGGATCATGACGGAAGGCGGAAGCTTCTAAGATGCTTTACCGATAACAAAGGGGCATAACTCTGAATGCTGAACAATTTTGGAAGTTTAGGATTTAGGAAAACAAGAAATGTGAGGGAACGACTGACCACACCATAAACAAAAATTATTATTATTATTGTTCTATTTATAAAGGATTTCATTACACACGAGTGTTTTTAAGTGCATTCACAACAAAACAGTTCAAAAACATTTTTGAAACAAATAATGTTTTTAAGTTAGTCTGGAAGCTCCCGACCGAAGAGCTTTTGGAAGACCATGCCACATTTCATTGTGCTCTGGCGGAGAAAGCATATTCATCAGAACGTTTATTATATTTAGGAATCCTCAATGCTATGATGACTTGAATATAGGTGTATAAAAAGTTTTTTGGCAACGACGATTTATTCGAGAAAATTACACCTTTTTATGTGACCTAGCTTTTGCTTTTCTCAAATTGAGTGGAGACAAATATAAAATACGTATCACAAAATGCTAGAAAACAAATACAACTCACCATTTTTGTGTAAAAGATGATGATAAGTTTAATAACGTAAATAGCTGGAAACAGCGGAGCAAAGTAAAACCCAAGCCTGTAAAAAACAAAATAAGTCTCTAAAAAAGGCTACAATTTCTCACACAAAGTGTCCAAAGTGCAACTTCTGTTTCAGGCTACTTTTTTATACTTAGATATATCTGCCGGCAGCTGCTGCGCAACCCGTGGACAAGAAAATTGTTAGATTAGCTAATGGGTGTAGCAGAAGGACGTTCAGTGTGAATGGTCCACACGCATAACCTACAACATGGCTGGAACATATCATCGGCGTGATTAAACTTTAGAAGGGATGCCAGGATTTTTCTGATTCTGCACGTTGTTTGTTGTCCCTGCAATCCTCATTGTCCAGTTATCCAATTTACATTGCTTCTGTCAAAGTCATCCAGGTGGTCAATGTATAACTTTTGGGTCTGGCAGATGAAAGAAGCTGTTTCTGCTAATGCTTTTCAAGATTTTGAGGGTAAAGCGCGTGTTTTAATGAGATATGCATGCGCATAGCTCGTGTTTGCTTAGGTGAAGATAGTTTTGAGTAATCCTACACTGGGTCAATGCCTATGCATACTACATCATATTTAGAGGTGTTTCGTGATCGCCCTGCCCTCCAATGATCCCCTGCTGATTAGTTTGGATTTCTGTACACAGATCTTCTTTTAAGAAACCATTAATTTTATTACTTTCTAACCTGTTTGAACGCATGTTAATATAGCAATGCACCCGCATGTCTCAAACCAACAAGCATTTCTACATAATTAGTTACTCTATTTTCCACTTACCAACAAATAGACTGACCATATACCAGATCCAAAACATTCACAGGGATTTCAAATTCAGCAGGACCAAGCCATTTTATCACTCTCCACGAGCACTTGTTGGCTAATAACCTATACAAGTATACCAGATCATGATGTAAATAAACAGTGATGATATTAATTTATCGTGCTATACATATACTATCCAAAAAAGTAGGGGATATTTGATTTTTAAGTGTTATTAAAGTCACCTAATGAAACTGACGAAGAAACAAATGACAAAATGAAATGAAGTTCACATTCATCGATTTATTCCAAATGATCGTTAGACTAAGTACCCGGGGTCAAACAGCAAAGTTACCACAGCATCACAACAAAGTCAGTAACGGGTAAATCCTCCTCTGTTTGCCAAACAAGCATTGATCCGACGTGGCATACTCCTAATGAGACGTCTAAGGTCATTTTGGTCCAGATTGTCCCATTCCTGTTGCAACGCAGCAGCAAGTTCTTGGACATTGGCAGGACGTTGTTGACGTTGACGTAACCTCTGTCCAAGCATGTCCCAGACATGCTCGATGGGGGAGAGGTCGGGACTCAGTGCTGGCCAAGGTAATGTGGTGATGTTCTGTTGTTGGAGGTAACCTGTAACGATCCTGGCCCTGTGACATCTTGCGTTGTCATCCTGGAAGATGAAACGGCGGCCATGACGTCGTGCGAACGGCACAACATGGACTGCCAAGATGTTGTCCCGGTAGTACTGGACTGTAACACGCCCTGCAACAACATGTAAAGCCGTTCTTCCAGCAACAGTGATGCCTCCCCACACCATAACAGAACCACCCCCAAATCGACCATGTCTGATGACGTTAACGTCTTGGAAGCGCTCGTTTCGACGACGCCACACCCTCCTACGTCTGTCCAAAAAATCAACAGTGAACCTTGACTCATCTGAAAACATCACATTGCTCCAGCGTCGATTATCCCAGTGTTGACGATCCCTACACCAACGACGTCTTGCCTGAATGTGGTGATCTCTCAAACAAGGGATCACGCGAGGACGTCGGGCGCGAAGGTGACCCCTATGCAGTCGATTCCGAATCGTCTGGCCACTCACTCTCACACCAGTGTCTGTTTGAAGACGAGTGCTGATCTGATTTGCTGTGATGACACGATTTCTCAAGGCCAAGGTACGGATAAATCGATCCTGGGCTTGAGTTGTCGCCCTTGGTCGACCTGAGCGTGGTCTTTCCTGTACAGATTGTGTATCACGGTATCTGGACCATAGCCTGCTTATGACAGACTGAGAAACATTCATCGTCCGCGCCACAACCGCCTGTGTTGTGCCGATCTGTAGCATGCCAAGGGCACGTAACCTTTCATTTTGGGTAAGCCAACGCATATCAAAATTTGTTTTCTGGTCACTAAAACAATTAAACTGATGTTTCCACCCTGGAATTCAATGCCACAATGACTGTAACATTCAAAGTCGTGCAAATCTTGGGTTGGACCCCCATGATGATCCCAAGCATCACCTGCATTCCATGCGGTAGCTATTGGTGCGTTTGGGCGTCACATGTAACTGGAAATGTTTCTTCTGTTAGGTTCTATAGTGACTTTTTTCGTAGTCATTTCCATATTTTAGTATTATGCCCCCAAAATCAAATATCCCCTACTTTTTTTGAATAGTATATATAGTGGTGAAACTACACTTAAAACAAAGACCACCGTACTATGGATAGGTACTGAGTATGACGTCACCCGGTCCGGCAATCGATGCGCAAATGTCCAAGGAACAAACAGGTCAAATTTCATATCGATTATAAATGAATTGGCGGAGTCTTTGGTATTTTTCGAAGAGCATCGCAACTTAAAGATACATTATGGGAGATTTTTACAAGGAGTTAGCCATTCTTGCTATAACAGTTCAAAAATAGATGCTGAAACAAGAATATTTTTGAAAATTTCAGTCAAATTACTTTATCCTGAACAAATTTGTTACCACTATAATTTTTTACTAGAAATGGGAGTTAAATTCATCGACACCCTTTTTCCATTATGGCCGATTGTTGATTGACAGGCGTTAACTCCACCTATATAGTCTCGATTATCAAGTAATGTTTACAATGACTAGTACTGATAGCGTATTCGGTTTGAGACAGGATTGCAATTCAATTCGTATACATTTATTTTTTACTATAAATTAGAATTAAGATTTTAATATATAGATAAGAAGAGAAAGTCTGCGATAGGATATTAAAGTTTGAAAGGAATGGGCCAAATCAACGAGGCAGTATTGTAAATAAATTATAATAAATAGCCGTCTTCTTGCGTTGCCCGCGTGTACTCTTTTGTACTTCAGGTTGGCCTAAGCGACTCTCTAAGCAGACGAATAGAAAACAGTCCGGAAGTATGATGACGTCAACGTCACGGAGAAGCCCCGCCCACGACGCCATAGTGATTAAATCAGTCAACGAAATCCTGTTTTAATCCGAGCCCAATCCAAGCCATCCGTGGGTCTACAGAGTTCATTTTAGGCTTGTTGTTTAAATAAAGATCTAATTTATAATTTCTATGACTTCTGAGGCCCAAAGGAAGACCGACAAAAGTCTGTGTTTGCTCTCCCATAATGTATGTTTAAGAACATCAAGAACAAGAAGATGAGTTGCGTTTATGGGCCATTTCCTGGCCCAATAAACCATTTCCGACTATTAACTGCTTCACAATGACTATTTTATAAAATGAAGTCTTACTTTGGCTAATAATACGCTTAAAGTTGGGGTGTGAAATTAATAGAATACAACGCCAACTAATGGAGATTTCAAGTATTTCAAGTAAATTTTAGTCAACGGTCGTAATTGGATGTAGACACTACTCACCTCCGAGGAAATTCGACAATAAACACTTTGCCAACTATAACCACGAAATCAATAATTACAAGTTTGTACAATTCTTGCCCAACATACGTTTCCCAACACTGCAAAATATAAAAAGAATATTTGACGACGATGATAATTCTACTGGTATCCGTTATTTGCAGAAGATTTTTAAATTAGTGTAGACTTGACAATGATTTCGCCAGCCCGGTCAGAAAATATATATTGCCATTGTTAATATTTCTTAGTGTCTGTCTTTGAACAGGATGAAATTTAGATCTGGATTGGACAAAATGATCAACAACCTGAAATAGTTAACTTAGCCAATTTCAGCCAACTGGTTATTGTGTACATGATATGCCCGACGAAATGAAATGAAATGGGGTTTAACGTCATATTGCTCTGCCCCGACGGGGCTAATGAAGACAGGTATATGCCATACAGGGTGCTATAAGGAAAATTTTGTCCGAATAGCGGCGCTATGGCCTACCCTGATGTTAAATGCCAACGGTTCTTATTCGTGCATGCCAATGTGTACACGGGACCTCAGTTTTTCCAGCATGCGAATTGCGAACGACTATACGCTGTCCCTTGTCAGGTCCTCCGTCCTGCACCACTGACACAAACGGAACCACGCCGTACGTAACTAGCGTACGAAAATTATATGGTACCTGGCTTTTTTTTTCGCACGTATACAATGAATGGCTTTTTTGCGCAGTAATCCCAGCCAGAATTTGTCTATTTTTTTAAAATTGCGTTAAAGTTTTAAATTTTTGTTTAGAACTGAAATAAATTAACTATTAGTCAATCCCCACGCTAAAAACATCAACAGAATTGTTTGTGTATATCTGCAATAGACACGACCGAAGCACAAAATAGTGACAATATACCGACGTCAAATCTAGATTTGTAATGTTATTTTTGTGAAAAATCATTGGAAGATGCGATAAGACGTTATGGCTGTACGGATTATATAGTCCTAAAGGCTTCAAGAAGGCTATTGTTTACAATGTTACATTGTGTTGACATTTGTTTGTTGATGTGACCTCATGACCTGTGACATTTAGAGAACGTCATATGGATATAATGGCTATTCACTGTGTCAGAGTCACTTCTCTGCAAGTAGGGTGATTCTGCCGTTCAGATTGGGAACCACGCGGGAAAAGCCAATCAACTTTCTTGGCCAAGGCAGTGATCGAACACGGGACCTTTAGGTTAGCGAGCCAATATCTTATCCACTGTCACTGAGCCACCGTGGCTCCCCGTGCCTGATGTTATAGAGGTGTACGATGAAGAAGTAATCGTGTAGGATGACTAAGTATTCATGTAACGATGACAAAGTAATCATGTAACGATGACGAAGTAATCATGTAACGATGTTACAGTAATTAAAGTATATCGAAGGTTACGTCAAGGTGTAACAATATGGTCAAGTAGATGCAACAATAGTCAAGTTACGGTGGAACCAATAATAATGTAAGTGAAGGGATTAAGGGTACATGAGGCGCCTGACTGAAAATGTCTCTGGGGACCTTGCATCAAGAGAGAAAAGGGGACATATTCTGATCATTGTCCGTCCAGTCCGTCGCAGTCAAACGAACGCGATGTCTATGTCAGTATGGCAGATAGATTTATTTGGCACAAACATCTTCCACATAATAAATGAAATCATAAAATTCTAACAAAATAAATTATATGTAAAAAGAAACAATTAACACTCATTTTGTGGGCACCTGTAATATTGTTGACCCTGGCTGCAGCACAATCAATCCACGCTCCCGATCATTTTCAGGCCCTTTTTAAATCAGGGTCTAGCCCTGGGCCCTGCCATGTGTTTATAGGGAACTGGGCATACTGTCAGGTGTAAGAAGGTGAGGTAAATGTGTGACGATAGTGAAACAAATGTGTAAAGGGGATATGGATATGGTAAAATATATGGAAAATTTACTTACGGTAACATTAGGGCAAGTATCAATAGTAGAACGACATTCATCTTTAGGTTCACATGATATAACACCTTGATATATAGATATCACTAATATAATTAACGATGCTAACTTTAAAAACACGGTTCTGTAATAAAAATATAACAAAAAGCCTTAATTGTTCTAGTTTGTTTGAGTTGAATTAAATGTAACAGCTTCGCTTTTAAAGATCTTCCAGGATTTTTTGCATTATACCCAAAACTAAGTATTAAAGGAACGCTGTTGTCTACGAATAACTCATCGCCACCATTGGTCAGTGTTTTAATTTTTAATTGTATGCTTCGTGGTCATTACAAATATAACAATTTCCGATTAAAAGTTCAAAGGGTCGAACATATACTTAAAAGAACAAATCTATAATTATGATTTTCTTTTAGCAACCACTTGAGAGAACAAATTTATATGATATTCCTTTAGCAACCACATAAGAAAACCACTATTTGACTTTATTGGAGAACGACGTATAATAAGTTTATGCTAAGATGTTATTGTCCGTAATGTTTATATAACCCCCATTAATGTATTATGTATATTATATATATTATATATTATACTATTATTCAAACGACCTAGTCATATCGTTTTTTCTTAATATTTGTACTTACATGTAGATTAACCAACTGATATCGATTTATAATGCTTTTCATTAAACCAATATTTGATTTATTAACAGATAAAAAGAAATGAGGTGGAATAAATTTCAATCATGGTATTTATCGCTTACTTCCTTGTCTGGGGTCAAATGTTTATACGTTTATTTTATGTAAAACTGTTATAATAAAAGCAGGGTAATAAAATAAATTTACAGTCATGCTTTTAATACAACTATACGTATATAGGTCTACTTCCGCGTCTAGGGTAAAGAATATAAATGCCCAACGTTAAAGGTTTGGTCTAAATATTAAGGTCATCTGCAGATATCGTCATGGTCACGAGATCTAAACAGGCTAGAACCGAACCTAACCCTAACTCCACCCCAAGAACTAGCCCTAACCTTTACCTTTACCATAACCCACAATCCTCCGCAACAATCACGTGCCCTAACCCTGTTTACATTTTATGACTATAATATGACGAAATCTGCTGGCGGACTTAATATTTAGATCTTCTTAGCACGCTTAAGAGGTCAAACATTCAATAATCTTTAAACAGTCTACTAAATTATCCACTAAAATTATTGGTTTGATTGTGAACTATTAGGATTTTAAATTTTTAATTTCTATTTGGCCTGATTTGGAAAATGGTAAAGTTTTGAATGAAACCGATGAGGAAAACTGGGCCGTGATTCGTCGAAAATATCGCATTGCATGCATTCAGTCGAGGGAGCCATGGTGACTCTGTGAGTAAGACGTTCGATCGTTAACCAGGAGGTTCCCGGTTCCCATAGTCAATGGTACAGGATTGACAGATGAAATTCGAAAGAAGTGTAAGTGGTAATGCAACTGTATGGTGTATGCTCGTCTTAATTGGCCCCGTCGGTGCAGAAAAGTAGAACATTAAACCCCATTGCATTTTATTCCCTTCCACTACATTCAGTCGAGTTGACAATTTTGCCACAAATTAATCATAAAAGTATACATATGACCAACCTTATGAGAGAAAGTTTGATAACAAATTCTTGTGTGTAGTGTTCTAATTGAATAACCAATTCAAAAACCAGAGGTAAAACAGCATTTAATACTGTGATTACTATTGACGGTAAAAACTCTACTATAAACACCAGAATCCTATCAGTACCACCAGCTACAGTATTCTAAATAAAAGACAGGAAAAAGGCGTAATGATATTTAGTTATGGATAAATACTCAGGACGGATGTAACAAAATTCATTTTATTGGATGTAATACTAGCAAATATTCAACCATATAAAATTTATCGACTACAATGACATTGCAAACTGTGTTTTTCGAAACCCAATAGGTTTTTGGTCAACTCAATCCCTTATTGCCACGTGGTGAATGCCGAATAATTCAAATTTTCCGCGACAACACTCATAGAGCTGAGTACAGAGGTGGATCAAGGTTCTGATGGGCCATAGACAGCTGGGCCAGCTGGGCCCTTCGCGGAACAGGTTTGCCGTAGTAAAAGTAAGACCACTGTAAGAGAAACGAGGATATACTAATGAAATAATGCCAAGCACTACAGCTTAGTCAAACACTGCCCTGTCCTTCTTCCAGTGGTAATCTTTTGATGCTCAGAATAGCAAGGCAACAGGCAATTACTGGATAAAATGAAAACAAACTTATTTTATTATTGCTTAAAAGAAGAGAAATATATTCTGTAATTCACTTTCACACCCGAATTCACTTAAAATGTAACACGTCAAATTTAAAAAGGTTGTCCAAAATCTTACGGGCTCTACTCTGGCTGAGTAGAACTAATTACCCCCCCCCCCCCCACAACACACACACACACACACACACACACACACAAGAAACACGTAGTGATCGATGTATGCAAGGCAAGATATATTTCATGTACCATAAGGAGTTAGCTGTACAGTGCTACTCTCCGTCCCGTTTTACCTTTATATCTTGCTACTTTATATCGTAAAATAAGGTCGTGGTAGTCGTTCTACTTCGGAACTAGACTCTTCACTAAGACAATATGGGGTCCACCTATGTACACATTGGCGTAGTAAGTTTGAAAACGAAAAGTCACTGTACACGACCGGGCAAAATGCTCCAACCTCGCATTCAAATAGAAATAAAAAATTATCCAAGTTTGTTCAAAATGTCTGAAGTATTGATTTGACGAGATATTAATACAAACCTTGGCTGTCCATTCACTAGAGAAGACAGATGTATAATAGATTGAACAAGCTGCTCCAACTAAACATATTATAACAAATAGATTGACCAGTATTCGTATCATATATAATCCACATCTTGAACCACAGCTCTTCATTTTATTGTCTCTCTGTCTCAGAAATTTTTGATCTTGAATATCACTCTGAAAGTAAAAAGGTGTTTGGGAAGATAATAACGACAAAACTACCGTTTGGAATAGCTATAGTAAAATTAAATTTGGCCCCATATTCCTAGCGGTAAAAGGAACTCTCCTCGGAAGGTTTTAATTAACAACAATTCTTGCAAAATGAAAACTTAACAAAGTATAGTTGTCAAAGTTTGAAAGTTCTAATTATTTCATAATCTGAATAATGATCTCATTTATTAGATGACCCAGAAACGCAACAACTAATGTAAATGGAACATTACTTACATTTAAAACATACTTGAAATTTCGTGATTTTATTTCTGCATTACGTTCATCTGATAGAGAGTAATCCCAACCGCAAAATATCATGGTTACATATTCCATGTTGGTCACCTCGCCTGATAATAAACTTTTACGAAAAGCAGAAACCGATCTGAAAAAAGGTTGGGAACAAAAAAATAAATTATTATATTATACTTCACGCTACCGGGGTTCTGCCATCCCAGGGAAAGTCGCAGAATCAGCAGGACGAACAATGACGGTTCAGATTCTTCACACTTGTGTTAAAGACCGATCCATATACATTCAAAGTCATCAAAACAGTCATCTTGACCAGTTCATTCCATTTTGATTGTTTTGATCGCTTTTTGTGCTTAACAGTCCTCACAGAAAAGTAGCATTTTTTTATTAATGATACATGTGAATCATTTGACTTGTTGTCCCGTTAGGATATGGAAATTCCGGTTAATATAATTACTTAGTTTGATATTAATGAATGCACGTCTATTTTGGGTGAATGGGTGGGGAAAGCAGGTGAAAAAATTGTTGTCAAAATACTGCTATGATGTTTAGTTCTATGTGGGGTTGGGGCTGAAAATGATGATGTTGTAAATGATACTTACTGGTTGGCCATCATAAATACACTAATCAACATACAACCAACAATAGCCAATAAATATACTAGTGGAAAGTTGTAAAAAAATCCAACTGCATTTTTATCCCCAACATAAATACCAGAACCAGTGTAAAAACCATAAAATAAATATGATTTCTCCATCCATCCCTATAATAATTATAATACTTAATCTAATTAGTGATCATCTTAATAACCAGCTTTTTCTATGCCCTCGGGTTACATATAAATAAGACTTCTAAAAAAATATTGCATACCATTACCCCTCAGTGACCAGGTACATCTTTCACTTTGTAACTAACTTTTATTGTATACCTCTCGGTGATGCACATCTCTCCATACCCAAGACAATTGACACATTGAATTAAAGCAAAACAATCTTATGTCGTGACAATTTTGCAAATAAAATGCAAATCATATACATAATATACAATGGAGTACCCGACAGAACGAGACAGACCAATAATAAGAAAAGAAAATTGCCACTTTTAATTAAAATAAAACGATCTCATGTCATGATAATTTTGCAGTAAGGCGTTAGGCATATAGAGTACCCAATAAACCGAAACAGACCAAATGATAAGGAAGTAAAAATATTATAAATTAATAAGAAAAGAAACAACACAGCTCAGTACCAGATGATTTCATAAAGTCTATAAAACAAAAATTTGGTTTCTGATGCTCCTTACCATTGGTAAATTGATTTTATTACATACTTACTGTTCCCAGAAAGAAGTCTAGAAATTGTTGTAAAGGATCAGAAGAAATTGTTACGTCGTAGTTATTAGTACAAGTCTGTATTAAACTATGAGCTGGTAAACTTGTACCATACTCCTCCTCATTAAAGAATATAACGGGTACGTTGACAAATAAAAAGGTAATAAGACATAAAACAATGTTAAGACCAAACAACCATCTTAACAGTACAAAAAACGACACCACACCAGTTCCTTGATGACCTGCAAAAAGGAACAATTTTGCAATTGATAAATTTACGTATATCGAAATAATAATATAGTGTAATTTAAGGGTTAAGAACATAAAGACAGGTCGTTGTAATCAAACACATCCAAGTGAAATAAAACCCCACAAAGAGTACAATCTAATCGTTATGATGGGGCCCGAAATCGGGGTCCCATGAAGACGTTAACGCTAAAGAAACAGTGGGAATTCCATGAAGAATGTCTGTTTTATTTAGCCTAGGTGGTAAAGAAAAGTAGGACGTAAACCTCCATTCCATTTTATTTCAGACATGCGGGAGCATTAATGGGCACTTCACATTCTTTTAAAAGCTCAAATATTTTACAACTGCTACACAACATTACCTTCAATGCTTCTTAAATTTCCTCCCCACAGTTCAAAAGTCTTGCTGATATTCTTACAAGCTAGTTTACATTTAACCCATCTCTATAAAAAAGTGATAGAAAATATCAAAATTTAACAAATATTTTGCAGGGTTTACATTTCTTTTTGCAAATTTTTTTTTAAAAAATATATACATATATATTTCATGTTAAGAGAGATCGGTACATGTTCTCATTTCTATATCACGTATGTGTCAGTCCTTCTTAATGAAATAATATAAAAGGTGGTGTGGGTTGTTTTCTTTTCCTTTTTTTCGAGTTTACAGTGACATAGATATAGAGGATATATCTGTCAAGATATATTTAAACATACGTAATTGAACTACAGATAATGTGCTATTAGTTATATAAAGTAATCCCCGTCTAGGTAAAATATAACATTATATGTTCTCACGTCTTGACTACAACATAGCAACAATCAAACTTACCCTACCGTGTTTCTCATACGATTCTCCTTTACCGCTGTTATGCAGGTCACTAAAAACATTAAGACAAATATATGTAAAACGATCCAAAGTTCAATATCAGAAATGAAACATATTTACGCATATGTCAGTGTAGGAGTGAACACAATAAGATGCATTATCATTCTTCCTGCTATAGTTCAAAAATAGATAGTCAAGAATGAATATTTTGTCAAGTACCATTGATAATAAACGAAGTCTAGATTATTAATCTTTTTATTATGGTAAGGTGGTCTAATCCATCCAATATCTCAGTCATCCAATGTTCTAGAGAGTTTATTGTTTATTCACCATAGTTAAATTCTTTATATAACATTGGCATTGTTTATATAACATTGGCATTGTTTATATAACATTGGCATTGTTTATATAACATTGGCATTGCTTATATAGCATTTGAATTGTTTATAACATTTAAAGGCAGAAAAAAAGACCTACATTTAACTCTTGCATAACGCATCTATTCAGTCTATATATCCTATCAATCTAACCACGGCAGAGATAATTTACCAATTTACCAGCACTTAAATTAATTAATTATTAACTAACCACTTATTTATTACACACCTAGTAAACCCATTAACAAATTGAAGTTTTGCGTCTTGTTATAATTCTTGAGTAACATTATTGTGAAAGAATAATATTCAATACCAGTCCAATCCTTTTTTGAATTTTCAAATTAATCATAAGGTAACATAATAATCGACTAAGATCTATATGTATATATACATGTTCATTGGCATATTGATCTATATCGAATCTAGCCTTTGACTTACAGAGAAACATTTGAAAATAGCGTGCACTTAAATATAATTCAAAAATGATTCTCGCTGCCGGAACATGGTGTCGTGTGAATATCTAATTCAAGAATAATTATCTGGAGCGAATGCATTAAAGTGAAGTAAATTGATTTTAGTTAATTATTAACGAGTTTGATTATAATCGTGTGAACGCATTAACGTGATCGCATTACATAATATGCCATAAAAAATACTACATTCAGCAGTTTTAAACCTGGCAATATTTTATCATGGTTCTTCACTCTTAAATCCTATTTCCAGACATCCCCACCCCACCCCCTTAAGATTAGTGTTCATCAAGTTCTATGGTAGGCTATAAAACTATAATACATGAAATTCAGTGCCGGACAGGTGGGCCCAGTCCGGCACTGATGAAATTTGATTACAATATCTTCTGGTTTTTGTTTTGAGGTTTTCACACCGTATTGTAATCTAACAATGATGTTCTTACTTGGTGTTATATCCGTCAATTTTATTTCAAAAGGTCATAACCTCTAAACCACTAAAAACTATTGTCTTAGACCTTCTCCCATAATTCACAACATGCAGCTCTATACCCACATAGGCAATTTGATTAGTTCAAATGTTCACGGGACCATAAATAAAGGATAAAATAAAACGGAATTAAGATCAGATATTAATCAGATTGTTCCCCGATGAACCCATTACATGATTAAGATAAGGATCTAAAATAATCGATCCCCATTATTTTTCATAATTATTATTTCATACATTCCCATTAACCGCATTTGTCCACATATTTTCTATCAATTGTAATTATCAATTTTGTGGGAGAAACAGGCCTCAACGAATCCCCCACGGCGTGTTTCACGACTTCTGCACTCGACACAATCTGAACGACAGACTCACCCTACCTGTAGAGAAGTAACTCTGACACAATGAATAGCCATGATATCCATATGACGTTATCTAAACGTTACAGGTCATGAGGTCACATCAACAAACAAAATGTCAACTCTATCATTATGATCATTATCAACATTACAAGACACAATGTTACATTAACAATAGCCTTCCTGCAGCCTTCAGGACTGTACAATCCGTACAACCATAATGTCTTATCGCTTCTTCCAATGATTTTTCACAAAAATAACATCTACAACTCTAGATTTGACGTCGGCATATTGGCACTATTTTGTGCTTCGGTCGTGTCTATTTCAGATATACACAATCAATTCTGTTAATGTTTTAGCGTGGGGATTGACCATAGTTAATTTATTTCAGTTCCAAACCAGAATTTAAAACTTTAACGCAATTTAAAAAAAATAGCCAAATTCTGGCTGGGATTACTGAGCAAAATGGTCATTCATTGTATACGTGCGAAAAAAAAAGCCAGCTACCATTTAATTTTCGTACTTTAGTTACGTACGCACTCGACACTGACCTTTAATTCGCCGATCTTATCTGAACATATTTGAATATGCTATAATGGAACAATAGTACATAACAAATGATAAATGATTCAACTGAAAGGAGATATATATGCAACATAGATGATTAACATCCACACTCAATTCAAACCAACTGTATCTTTTCATTTTAAATCTTTTGTCGAACTGAATAAACTATATAATTCATTGTCATTAAAACGACAATGGCTGGTTAAGAGTGTGTAATTAAAGAATACATACAAGTATGACCGACATATAAGTCATATGAGTTCTATAATAATTATATATTAAAACTCCAATATTATTAACCCTAAATATAAGACCTTTAACAAGCCATATCCAACGTGGAAAAAATGACGGTTAATTAAAATTCTGCAGTACCATCATAGTTGAACCGAACACATATATAAGATATATAACCAATTCCCGCAATTTTGGATTAAATTTTGCCCGCCATTTTGAATTTCTACCATCATGGATTTATTTTTGGGATTTATAAATTTATCTTTAAATTCTGACATCGAAAACCATATAAAAGACATAGCAAAAGTCACATCTTACGAGATTATCGCTGCCCTTTAATTGCATCAAATTTGGCAGCCACTTCGAAAGAAATGGCCCGCACCATTATGAACAATACAATTTTTTTTAATTGATATTTGACGAATTCGATTTTTTTTTTCGGCACATTTCGCTTGTACAATCGCTCTGTGTTTGGGGAATTTAAAAAAATTATTTATTCTTCCAACACTGAAACGCACTGATTACGAGATATCGCTCCTCAAAAATTGATGAAGACCGCCATTTAAATTATGTTGATTACGTCATTTTGCCTAGGCCGATTTCAAGTATGATTTGTCTGACATATTTATCATTGAACCAATCTGCATTGGTGCAATTTGCTTAAGTTAAAACGTTATGCCGTTTTGTAATGTTAAGTAAAGCTGTATGGTGCCATGACGCCATGGTTTTCTTCGCGTCATAGGTCGCGTCATAGATGGGGCCCAAAATAGCGCCTGGAAATGAGTTGTAACTTTTCGTGTATAGGGCTTTGGTTACGATAAGGTCGTAGGAAAATAATGTCGACATTATTGAATTGTAGGTCGGAAATACATGTAGCTGCACTAAAGCCAACCGTTTCGGAGATTTTGTCGATTTTTTGGTCCACTGGCGGCCATCTTGGAATTTGTTAATCATGCAAATTTCCCCAAGACCGATAATGGTCGCTTTAGTATGGGAGTACGAGAGACCACACCCGAACAGTTCCCAAAGAAATGATTGCTGTTGTAGTTTGTTCTAGCCCCCCCCCCCTCTCATAGCCTATTGTTATCTCTACCCACCTATATTTTAATGTGTCAAAGAATAGTGATGGGCTTTAAAGGCGTAGTGTTAGTGTGTATTTTTATGTTGAAATGTGTGTATTGTGAAAAGTAAGGTGTTAAGAATGAAATTAAATTTATTTGATTTTTTATTTTCTCTGGACAATTCAACATTAAAATCAAACAGATGGTGCAGCAGTAACTCACAAAATAAAAAAGTATTCCAATATGTGAGTTGTAAACCTGATCACAACGGCATGGCAATTAATATTGGCTTCCTTCCATCAGGATATCTGTCTTAGATAATCAATCTAATTAAAATATAGATCTATATTTCGTTTCGTTTTTTATACTTTCGATGGCCTACACTCATGTAGATCTAACAAGTTATAGCGGGAGCTCACGTTCTATGACGTCAGGTATCAAGCACGGGACATTTGACCCAATAACGTCAGTCATTCGATTAACCAATTAGCGACCGCCATGCTTTTTAAAATCTACTTTTGTTATGTTTTGATTTCTATCCGCTGGTAATATCTACCCACAGTTCCACGCATGAAAAGGTCAAACGGTCGATTCGACAGACCATTTGATTGGCTGACCCCTCATTTCAGGCAGAACACGTGTTGAATAACAAGTCCTCCAGATCCAAGAGTAGTAAAGACAAGTAAAAACGAAATTTTGAACTATAAAAAACGAAAAGAAATTGGATCTGTGTTTTAATCAGATTGTTAGATAATCATACAGTTACGAATTTCATTATCCAAA
This sequence comes from Patella ulyssiponensis, assembly GCA_963678685.1. Classification (NCBI taxonomy): domain Eukaryota; kingdom Metazoa; phylum Mollusca; class Gastropoda; family Patellidae; genus Patella; species Patella ulyssiponensis. Next base: position 78,424,152 of record OY783226.1, on the reverse strand, counting down.
AATTGTACGTTATATTTTTACATTCTAATTGTTTGAAAGTAAAATAAGGATTTATTTTAGTAAAACCGTAAAGAATTTCCTTAAAGGATGCTTTAAAACGTAATATTAAGGTAGCATTTTCAAATCAGGCCAAGGAAAATAAAAATGTAATATCGCAAATTTATTTGTGATAAGAACGGGAACGTACCTTATTCTTTTAGACAGTGGAGGTGTTTTGTGGAACAAACCGAGAGGGTTTCTTTTTTCTGTCACCATCATACTCTTTCGTCTTAATCTGGCTTCGCTGATGTACGTATTCGATACAGGAGAAGTAGATTCCTTTGTCGTTCCATCATGCGACTTGGCAGATGTTATATCACTGTGACCGATTCGATTCATTTCTTTTTACGGTATCCCAAATACTTTTCTAATTCAACGTTAAAAAATGAAGACAGTTTTCGTTATAATCCTTAAATAAACTAAATTATCCTACATATAGGTTAGAACGTTGACCCAACGGGCACTTGTTATAAAATATATACTGCATGTGCCCGGAAAAAACTTTTCATAAACAACATTCTATTGTTAACACATGTCTACGAATCTTTAAACTATTCAGCGATGTAAAGTACTTGGGTATAGCGTATACACTGGTTAGTGGTTATTGGCTATAATAAATCACTTAAACCATGTGTAGTCAAACGTCAATCAATCCTTATATTACCACTTCGATCTCTATTTACTATCAGACCAAGTAAGTAAAGGCAGAGTCAGTTGTATATCAAATATTCATACATATCTACCCTGTAAGAATGCTGTGTCAAATTCAACACCTCGTCACGCTTACCTGTTCACTATCTGGACATGATGACTACTTAATCTTAAATTAAGATCTAAACGTCTGTTATCTTGGGTTATTGACTTTGAATGGGTTTAACGGCTCTTTAACACAGCGTTTTGAAAGTAACATATGGTTAGTTTTTCTACAGTCGCGAGCGTAATTCTACAGACAAGAATCTGTCCACACCTTATTAAGAAATATTTATTAAAAGTACTTTTTAACTATGTGACTTCATTATCAAAGCTTTGTTATATGTACTTTTCGTTATCCCGAGCTTCATTACATCTATTTTTATTATAAAAAGAAATATTACATCTATTTATATTTTCCCAACTTTATTAAAGCCTTATTATGAACTTTTATTGTCAAAACTTTATTATATGTACTTTCATTTTCAAAGTTTTATTACATGTATGTTTCCATATTTTTCGACAAGTTTTACTATACGTTTCCATTTTTTCCATAAATTTTATTTCATGTACTTTCATTTTCAAAGCCTTGCTGCGTTTTAAGATGTTATTTTTACAGTGTACTTGTGCGTCGTATATCTGAATTATATATATGTCCACCAATAAAGTACTGTTATCATTAACTCTGTTTACATTCAGAACCCCGGCGTATGCTCGTAGTCGTATGTAATAAAATAATTGTATGGAAAAACTATCATATAGACGTAAAATTCAATAAACCATTCTGGTGAAATCAACCATGGATGAGTTCATTGTATATTAGCAGGTCTGGACATGGCCAGTGTTGATTGGTCATATAATTGATCTTTCGATATTCAAGGTAGGGAAACATTTCATAAAAATGACTTAACCTGTTTGAATTAGGTCAGAAATAAAATTGTCGATTTAATAAGATTTTATGTGTTGATTTTGTTTTCTGGTTGACAGTCTGGTGAAGAATTTACGTCTTAGAGTCACTTTTAAAATATAATCGAGTTTATTCTTGACTGGCGACACAGTAAGTGGGTGGAATATGGAATTACAATTAGTAAACAAGCCAACTTCCGCTTACTCTTTCTCAATATTTACTCGCATCGAACTTTGCCCATCACTTATCGAAATTACAATTCAGATCAACCAAACTCAAATTTTTTTTGATCAAAATCAATGTGGTTTAGGCCCTTTAAGCTATATTTCAAGCAAAACATGACTGAGTCATTATTTCAACACACACAAGCATAACTATAATATGAATATTTATTCAAAGCATATTATGACTGGAAAGCTGAGACACATCTGACGCAAGTGGTTTGTCATAGTCTTCATAGCATTAAAGTTTTTAAGCAATAATTTAGCATATAAATTGGATATATATACATTATAAAACCGATGCCAATTGAAGAACTTACGGTACAGAATTGGCTTTTTAAATTTCAACAAACACAAACTAGGTCATATCCAGACTAACAGATATAAAAGTATATATTTATTTCAAGTATGCGCTCGAGTGCGGAGTTATTTAAGTGTTTTATTCTTTAAAAAAACAAAAAGAAACCAAAACAAAAGTAGTATATAACTTTAGATTAACTGCATTCAATACAAAAATAAATTCAACAGACAATACTGTCACAATATATACATACAATTTAACAATCATTTAAGTTTCATCATAAAATAAAGCTTAATCTGGACCAGGGCCATATCTAGCGGGGGTGCAGGGGGTACATTGCACCCCCCAGAAAAATAAGGCGCCCAGAGAGATGGCGCCTCCACCACCCAAAAAAATAATTTGACAATCTTTCAATTATACAATGATACACTCGAGGGCGCCGGAAGGGCACGAGGGCCCGGATACCAAAAGATAGTGGGAGTTCCCTGTCCCCCCCCCCCCCGACCTCTAGAAAATTTTGAAATTTATTTAGAGCGCCTCTAGCATTCCAAATTCCAACATAAACGCCTTTAAAATACATGACCGACCAGAGAGCAATTACATATCTATCATTTAAAAATTAAAAGACTAGTAAAAAGGTTGAAAACTTCCATCATTAGGGCATAGGTATACATGTATAGCCTAGAAAATGGCAGGGTACCATTTGTATAACCTGGTACCGGGGTTCCGGCGCCCCTGTTGATTGTGATCACGCAGTGATGCTCTTATGGCACTGATCAGTCGGTCGGTCTTAAGGGCGCCCACACGCAAATGGGTTCGTTTACCCTGATCCATACTTTCTTACATCCCTTACGTGGAAGCTATGTTGCCCCACCACTTTGCTGCACCCCCACTTTTACAATTCTACATACGGCCCTGATCTTTATCTCTCAAAAGAGAAATACTGTAAGGAACAAATGGACGGAATGTATAAATAGAATAATTTTGATTATTATAAATTATCACAAAATAATTGCATATACATGACATCAACAATGACTATATTTCACAACATAATTTTAACAATTACCCTATACGACATTATCATTCAGGATACTGTCCACGTTTAATTTTCCGAAATATATCATAATCTGACCTGCAAATTGTCATAAAAGGTGACTAGATCTTTATGTCTATAGAAAAAAAATCCCAATCTTGTGCTCTTTTATGTATTGACTGTGGTGTGTATTTCGCTTTTTCCAATATGTCCACAGCTGCAGGTAAAGGTGATGAAACATATTATCTCTGTTATATAATAATGACCCATGGATATCACAGATACATAATTCTTTTAAACAGCATATAACATCAAAAATATAACAAGTAAGATAGTACTATATGGACCAGGACCCAGGAATCAAGCATCAACTCAACGCCGCCATGTTGGAATCAAAAATCGATGTCCGGCAATCCATTAGCAAATGTCCAAGGAACAAGCATGCCATGTTTCTTATGTCGATGTACTTAGGCTTTTTAAGAGTGTCGCCCCAAAGAAGAACTACGACAAGACCAGTAGCGCTTGGGGCCCAGTTCCTGGTCTGAAACCTATTGCATTTCACAGCACTTTAGTCTACATTTTAGAACGGAATTAAAGAATCTGTATTACACGCAACTCTTGGTCATTATCTCAGAAATCAAAGTCATCATCTGGTAAAACCAGATTCGGAGGAGTAAACAAAGCACCCTTGTTAGTACTATATATCGTATTACTACGAGGTAGTGCTGGGTTTTTCTTCTTTTCAGGTTCTGACTCCATTATATCATCAACATCCAACTGGGTATCAGTAGGTGTAAGGGTAGCAATAGATTTTCGTCGAATAGTTCTCATTGGAACGGCTTCCCCAGTAGCATCCCTTAATTTATTCAACAAAAACTGTCGATCTTTTCCTTCCTACAATGAAGACCGAAACATAATTTGAACATATTAATCCACAAGTGTATCAAGATATAACTTTTCCAATCATAAACTAAACATCTAACATTTCCTTTCCACGAGTTTAAAGCTAGAAAAATGAAAGTAAGGTCACAGCTAGAACAGTTCAGTCAATCAAACCTGGTATGGTTTGTAGAATTCCTAGATCGTAAATAGCAAAATAGAAAGGAGCATCACCCGAATAGATTAAATTCCACTATAAGATTCTTACCAAAATTATTTCTTCCCGCAGTAAGTTACTCATATCTTTGTGAGCAGACTTCATGGCCGAACAGTAATATATCAACAACCTGGAAATATAAACATAATATGATAGGGAAAATATCCATATATGAACGCAACAACAACAATAGGGATACGACGTGGTTTAGCGGTATAAGACACTGGTCTTTTGACTGGGAGGCCCCTGATTCGATTCCTGGCTGAGAATTTCTTTCAGGGTTTTCAAGGTCCGTTTTTCACTTTCAGGTGCATGCGTGCTTACAAGACAGCTGACTTCAGTAGTAAAGTTAGGTCAAAGACCAAAGACCAACCATCTACACATTAGCGTCCGCGTAAAAAAGCCTAACGACATCAACGTTTTAAATAATTTATCCCTTCAAAACAATAGTCTAGATTTAATATCATATAGAGTACTGAGTATACAGGTTCTCTCCTGGTATCCGACGGGTTCTTTCATTGTCAGTGGCACAGGGCGGACGACCTGACAAGGACAGTTGTCTTGGGATGAAAAGCCCAGGTCTCGTGTACACATATTGGCGTACACGCAAAGGATCTCTTGGCAGTTGGAATTCGATATGATAAGAGCAGGCCGTAGCGCCGCTGTTCGGGCAAAATTTCTCTCTTGGCACACTGTATACGGTATACCCGTCTTCATAAGCGGATTCGTAGCAGAAGAGTAGAATGTTAAACACCATTTCACATCATTTCGTTCATTTTGGATACTTACACTAGTATAATAATAATGGAAGCTGTGACGGCAGGTGATACAATGATATTATAGATGACTCGTAATTCAAATGGACCGCTACCAATAGCTGAAGTTATCGCCATATAAATAAAACTATATGATCGGAAGGGGCCACAGCTTTTAGATGGTGCTAAACTGTAAAAAAACATGAAAAATAAGATATAGTGATAACGTCGGGGATGCTCGATTCACAGTCCAGAACGTCCCGAATCGACAGAATTACAATCGAGTGACGCGGAATTCAGTCCTGTCACAGTTTTGCCAGTCCCGATAGCTGAGGTGGAGTGAGTAGAATCGTGACGTATTCCTAGTACAAAATATGTTTCAGCTGTCATGATTGGTTGAAATATTTTTTATACACTCGGCACATGCGTTGTCCTCCGAAATTCTCCTTTTCACTCGATTGACACCAGTTTTGGAACTTAATTCCGGAACTGCGAATCGAGCATCCCCTATGACTAATTCCAGATTTTGTATCTACAAATTAATGTCTTAAACCGACTCATGATTAGACATATTTTAAATTTCATTCTATAACAAAAAACTTTATATACATAACCTTACTTATATAAAAAAAATAGTTGTATATTTAAACTTACTTGGCCATGGTATAACCAACCGGGAAACAACACAGAAAGAAGGCTAATATTAACACTATCATGAAGAAACTGTTTGAACGAGATGTCTTGAAGGGTTTTTCTGGTGGTTCGCATGCAAATAACGCTGACAGCTGCAAATTTTAAAAAAAAGGTTTGCTAGGAATGAAATCAAAAGACCCGAAATAAAACTGACAATACGACATTAAAAGGGGTTTGAGTTATTTTTTGATTTTTTTTCGAAACGGGAACCATTTGTGGAGTGTTTAAGAAATGAGTATGTTACTTTAACAGGAATACATTTAAAATGTCTGTATATTTACTAACATCAATTTTATAATCCTATTAAATATACAGATAAATATCTTTCATTAAATTTACCTTTTTGGCATAGAACACAATCAGCAGTTTTATTAAGGCTATAGCTGGAAGAATTGGGGCAAAGAAAAATCCCATCCTGAAAAATTACAATAAAAGCTAACATGAACAGTTACAATGCTCAAATGCCTTTTTAACGAGTCTTTTTAGCACATATTTTTTGTTCAAAAAACAGAGCAAAGGTTTCTATTAAATAATACCTCTGTCTATAAATACATCCACGTACTTAATTTATTTATTTTACATTTGTAGGACTGTATTGTCCATGAATCAATAATACAATGTATTTCAATAAGATTTGATCTATAATTATTGTTTATGTAGAGAGGTCACAAAGTAATATTGCACTATGTGACTTTAAAGACCTACACGACTCCCTACTTTAATCCGTGTAGTTCTAATTTCAAAATAGTCATAGTGACCACTACTTATTACACCGAATCAATTATTGGCCAGTGATAAAATAACAAAAGGCTATTTATACTATAACATGTGTTGAATGGATCCATAAAGATCGGTCTATCATACATGAATAAGTTATTAACTACATCGTAATCGAAAAAGTAATTCTTGTTGTCGGTTGCTGTACAGCCCTTGTAGACATAGTGTCTATTTTCAAACATAATAAAAGTACGCTTTATATTAATCTGATCATATCTATTAAATTTAACTCACCAACACAGAATCTGAGCGTAAACTAGATCTAAAACACTTTTTGATATGTCGAACTGTGCTGCTCCGATCTTTTGGGCTATTCCACAACTACATTTCTTGACAATAATCCTGAAATAAAAAAAATTAGATAACTAATCTATGCAAAGACAACTCGGCGATTTTCAATGGTAAAATTTAATATTTCGATAGCGTCTCCTCCCCCCAATCAACTACTATTTTCCATCAAGAATGAAAAACCTTACCGAAACGATAACCCTTACGAGATTAACAATCCCAAATTTTGAAATTCGAGATGCTTCATCGATTTACAATCCCAAATTTTGAAATTCGAGATGTTTCATCCTAATTCCCAAATTACCAATCTCATCTAGGGTCACAAAATTCCACTGACAACCATGTCATATATAGCATTCACACGATTTCGTGAATTTGAAATCAGTGGGGGGATGGAAAGATAACTTCTCAAAACGTGTTCGGAACTTTTGTTTTGACCCCAAAGATCAAACTAGTGGCGTTACACTACAGTCATACTAAGTTGCATAACACCAAAACCAAAAGTGGTACTGCAACGTCACCAGGCCTATATCATTTCCCGGCTCTAGATACCTTGTGGGTACCATAAATGTCAGTCTCGCTAACCCTATCCCAACCCAAACCTCTCGAATTCGAAGTAGCAAAAACATAAAACGGAAGTGGTAATGTAAACGCCACAAAGCTATGTAATTCGTCGGCTCGTGGTGCCCTTATATCCGAAATATGTTGTATAGGCGATCCCCGCGACATTGAAAACCAATCAAAAAGAGCTGTGGTGTGTATAATGTAGGTTTTGGTTGACATGATCTTTTGTAAAATGCTATTCGAATAATTTACATAAAAAATCAGGCAACTGGCACAAAACAGCACCAGTGTGATGTCATATTTACATTGAACAGATTTCTACAATGTTTATATATCAATGAACGTGCTCAATATTTTCAAGAATTGTTAACATTTATTAAAAGAAAGTATAATCCTTGGTTACACAATTTATTGATCAGATGTGTTTCAAAAAATGTTGAATATAAACAACCATAAAAACTCAGTGGGGTTTCTATTTGTTCAGCTGTTTGATGCAAGGCAGATTTAACGTAGCTTTACCAAATTAATGTAAAAGTAACAAATCAACATATTGTAAGTCTTTATTTAGGCTTCAGGTGTTATAGAAATGATTAATTAGACCTTTATTTACACAACAAGCAGAAAATCAACTCTGTAGACCCACGGATGGCTTGATACAGCTCGTTCATTTAAAATTAAATCAGAAATGGCTGACGAAGATGACGTTTACTGTTACTCGGTGACGCCGCTACCGGAAACTGGTGATGAAAGGCCTGTCAAGCGAGAGTACTATTGCTATTGAGAACGTTACTGGAAATTCAAGAATATGTTGGTGGAGTTATCGTCTGTCAATCAAACGATCGACAATTGTCGTAAAAGGTGTAGACGCAGTTTGTACCCATTTCTTGTCCAAATTTCCAACACTGATAACTCCGTTCAGAAAAAAATAATTTTATCATCTGTTTTTGAATTATTATAGCAAGAATGGCCAACTCTTTATTAAACTCTTAACTAATGTATCTTTAAAACATTTGAATCCCCGGTTGTACGTGGCAAGAAGTAGGGTCGCCTGTCCATCCTCGTGGGTTGTCTCCGGGTCCTCCGCCCCCCACCCACATTGCTAAGACCCCTACGCGCAAGCGAATTATTGAAATAAAATTGAACCATATGTTAGTCCCGAAATGACCTAGTTTGTGTCGAGTGGACGTTAAACCCCATTTCTCTCTCTCTCTCTCTCTCTCTCTCTCTCTCTCTCTCTCTCTCTCTCTCTCTCTCTTTTTAAAACATTTAAATAAAATGCGTTCAATGCAATCATGCAAATATTACAACTCTATACGAAAGCAACTTTGTGTACACACAAAAAAATATTAAGAACAAATCATTAACCTACAAAATGTGCAATAGCGTCGGGGTATTCAATAATGCGTTTTCCTCCCGTCAACAGTTTGATTCTAAGACCACATACCACATATCCGGCGTTCAACTCCTCTTTATTTTCGCTTTAATGTAAATCGTACACGGACTGGGCCATTCGCAATTTTTTGGGCATCAGGAACTGGTCGCTAACCGTTGCTTATCTTGTTCCTCTTCTTCTTGTGAAAGGGGGTTGGGATGGTCTAGAGTGCTTCGACCTCTAGCTGGCCGGTTACCTCTGGCTTGCGGCTGTGGTTTCGATCCCTGGTGTGAGCGTATGTGGCAAGGAGATAGGGCGCCTTCTCAACCTCGTGGGTTTCCTCCGGGCACTCCGGTTTCCTCCCACTGCTAAAGACCGCTACGCGCAAGCGAATTGTTGAAATAAAATTGAAACCATATGTTAGTCCCAAAATGACATAGTTTGTGTCGAGTGGGCGTTAAACCCCATTTCTCTCTCTTCTTGTGGAATTGATCGCTAACCACTACTCCTTTTCTTCTTGTGGAACTACTCAACTGGTTCTTCTTTTTGGGGTAGCACTCTTCGAAAAAGTCTAATGCCCCGTCAATTCAAGTCCGATCAACATGACAGTTGGCATATTTGTTCTTTGATAATTGTGCATCGATTTGGTGAATTAAATTTCTGAACTGATCGTACTTGTTAAAGATATGTTGTAATGGGAGTGATAAACATCCTTATACAGTGATAGTGAGTTTCCAATCATATATTTGATTGAATCATGATAGTACTGCAATATGGTGAGTCAATACAAGAAAATTGTGCACTTTTGGGGAAAAGCGTGAAAATTGGCACAAAGGTAGCTTTTTACATGTTTATTAACTTGTGGGTAAGGGCCAATTGAGTTTCTGTCTGTAAATCCAATATGGCCGCCAAATTCAAAATGACTACCATTATTACAGTAATTTTGTCTACTGTAAGAGCTTATTACCTGTGATGTGCTTAGAATTGACCAAATATACATATAAATGCAGGATCTGACATATCTGACCAAATTCAAGTAACCAGGGTACTCTAGAATCCAATATGGCCGCCAAATTCAAAATGGCCACCATTATTACAGTAATATTGTTTTTAGCAAGAGCTTATTATCTGTAGTGTCCTTACAATTAACTAAATATACATTTTCATGCAGGATATGACATATCTGACCATATTGAAGTAAACAGGATATTCTAAGATCCAATATGGCCGCCAAATTCAAAATGGCCACCGTTATTACAGTAATTATGATGTTCATTACGTATGATGTGCTTACAATTGACTAAATATACATCTAAATGTAGGATCGACATATCTTTTTAAGTTCAAGTAAACAAGGTATGTTCTAAAATCCAACATGGCCGCCAAATCAAAAATGGCCGCCATTATTACAGTAATTTGGCTTATTGTAAGGGCTTATTAGATCAAATCGAACTAAACAGGGGATTCAAAATCCAACATGGCTTTCGAATCAAAAATGTTCACCGGGTACCATAAACGAGTCCCTTTCATGTGAATTTACTGGCCACAAACTTTAGTTTTGCTGTGGATTCTTATGTTTAAACTAGCTTAATCAGCTTATAATTCAATATGGTCATTTAATTTAAAATGACAGACGTTGTTGCAGATTAGTACCCTGATCAATAATACTCAGTCTTAACTACCAAATGCCCTTCTGGCACTAAGAGGGGCGTTCACAATCCCCATGGCATTTGCAGTACGTTGTACATGCAACCCCTGCCTTGACACATTTGCATCGACCACGGCATCCTTTATCTACATTGCAGCCACATTTGATTAGCTCCTGGCAGGATTTACAAGCCTCAGGTAGAGTTGTCCATAGAGGCTCCCACATGCCTGAAGTTCCTTTTCTCCATCCCCAATCTGATGGGTCTGGCAACTCGGGGGTCCGTAGCAAGCAAGGCCGGATTAACCATGGGGCACCGTGGGGCACAGGCCCCCCCACAAAAATCTCAGTTGCGAGTCACGAGCATGGTCGGACCGAGGACTCCAACGGCCAGTGACCTAGTGACCTAGTGACTGGGCCCCTGCGATGCTCCAAGGGACCTCCATCGGAAGTCCCTGGGGCCCCCTCAATCACTGGTGTGTTGGGATCGACATCCGAGAATTCGGTGTAATCCGGTGATGGGTGTAACACATGGTTTTTTATTGTCGTGAGATCTTCTATCGGACCGAACATCGTCTAACTCGAATTATCGTCTAACTCGAACAAATTACACGTCCCCAATATGTCCAGTAGCGCGAATTTTGCCTCAGATTGACGTACGATTGTATATAAGCTGTAGTTGTTGTTGTTGATATCTGTTGTGGGTACAAGCTGAATTTGATGAGATGCACATCATGATCACACGAAATATTCAGATTTCTTGATTAAATCTCGTATTAAAAATTGAGTCCGGCTTGGTCGTAACGTTGCGGCCTCCATTCATCAAATCATCGTGGGAGATATAATACGATTCCGAATCAAGTGCTCCCGTTATTTATCACTGAGCGACTTCAAAATTAGGGTTGATGTCGCTCTGCTCACTTACAGTGAAACCCCAGGAAATCATGTTTCTGGCCTCCAATTTCTAAAAATTTCTTGGGGGGAGAAAGCCCATAGACCCCCCTTGGGGGGCCTTGCGCCTTCGGACCTCGCGGTCAGTAATCAGGGGCCCCCCACATGTTCCAGGCCCCAGAGCCCCCACCATGGTTAATCCGGCGTTGGTAGCAAGGCTTGGCCCCATACATAGGCGGCCTGAAATACAGCTCTTTTCGCATGCTGAAAAAGTGCTGCTGAGGTTGGTGGGATTAGCTCAATTGCCCTTCCCTTATGAGTAAAAAGTTCTTGGCGGGCTTCATTAACACTTTCACACGAACTTGTCCTGTCATACATGAGGATAACAAATCTCTCAATTGTTGACATATGATTATGCAACTCTTCTACTGATGGTGGAGCTCTACTAAGAACTGCAAAGGATTCTTCAGCATCCTTGTATACTTTGCTTGTTTGCCAGGCAGTTTTCTTTCCTCGATTAAGAAAGAAAGAAGTCTGATCACAACCGGTGAAAGTAGAAATGCAAGAATTAGAAAGTGAAAAGAAACAGAGACAGAATTGGAAAATCACAGTTAGAGAAGCATATGAACGTGTTAAAAGAATTCACACACATCATTTTCCTTACTCTGGAGATCATATAACACTTGGCAGCCATTTTGAGCGTGGCAACCTTATTTGGCAGCCATCTTGATTTCAGAAACACCTTTAACAGATAAAAAGCATTCACCTAAATTTATATTCAGATGATTTTGGTATTGAGTTTTGATTAAAACTACAGGGCGATATTACTCACTATCATTTAAACATTTTTATGGAATCGGCGGCCATTTTGAATTCGGCAGCCATCTTGAATCACCAAATGATATTCTAAACATCAAAACATTCATCAGTATGCAATTCAAGATGATTCTGAGATAACATAATGCAATATATAGGTACCGTAAACCAATATCATCAATCTCCTCAACATTTTAAAGCATAATTAGTGGTCATTTTGAAAATGGCGGCCATTTTGAAAAATAGTGGGAAATATTTTTGGCCCTTACCCCACGATTGATCAGTATAGTCTAAAGTATGTTTGTGCCAAATTTCATGCTTTTCCCCAAATTTGCACAATGGTTTCACCATATTGCAGTACTATGAGTAAAATCTGAATGCAAGAGAAGTGAATAATAGCTTAATGTCTCTATTCAAGCAGAGCTAATTGTAGACCAACAGCCCAAGTTAGTATGGTAACTGTTCAGTCAAGGTCAACGACAATTGGGTGATTAAACGGAACGAAAATAACAAGCAGATTAGTCAAATTTAAAATGATAATAGAACTCTCCTATTTTTCGTAATTTTTATGTATATGTAATTTTATCTATATACAGCGTCTCCTTAGAAGCCAGTATTCCTGTATCAACTTGATTAACATCTAATGACATCTAGTTCCGGTCGATTCCTAGTTTTTCAAGCGTCAAAGTGACTCTTACTTTTACATTATCAAAAGTAAAAGTGGTAGCCATACATAATAAACAATACAGTATTCAATTGACATTCAAAGGTAAATGAATAAGAAATACGACACCAAATCAACGTTATGCCAATTAATGGAAATCAATCTAGCAGAGAGTCAACAAATACATTGAAAAATAAGTAGAAACAACAATATAAATCAATGAAATGGGTTCTAAATCAAAAACAACAGGGAACCAAACAATGCTGTGCCGTTTGATTACCCGATATGCACCAAATACATGTAGATGAAGACCTGGAGTCAAACCGCTACAATGGAGATGGGAAATGCAGGGCTTCAACACTCGTGTTTTTGTCGATTTAAGGTTAGTATAGAAATAAAATGTGTGAGCACGCCACAAATATGTAATCACTCGAGACGGCTTTACTGTGGGTTTTTTTCCTTCAAATTTCTCTGTTACAGAAAAGATGCGTCTTTGTCCGCTTTCAAATAAATGATATTCTCTGAAGGCTTGGTCGTCTATGTGTCGACTATCCTAAATAGTATTAGCTTCGAAGGGTTGAATAATTTTATACATGTTGAAAGAAGAGATTGTGTCAATATCGATTTTACCCGACATAAAACAAAAGTTAACGGCTAGATTACTTTTATATTTGAGAGAGACCCGAGTCAGGGTACAGAGCATTGTATACATTTAGGGGTTTTTTCATTAACAAATTTATACCAAGATATGTCATGTCTTTTTTTAAAACCTGCATTTACCAGCAGAGGCAATGAAGGGAGACAACGAAGAGTATTACTTGGAAACAGACCAACATTTTTTTTGTTTCCTTTAAACCGACGTTACGCCAGCTATCTCATAATTATAAATTTCATTGGAATATACTGATTATGTTTGGTACACATGGTACACAGGGGTATCATTTTGACCATGGATATTATACAGCCAGTTTCAATCGGGAATTTAGCGATGTTTGTTTACCTTCTTATCTTCTTGTTGAAATCAGATATTTATCAAACATTTATGTATTTTAAACAAATCCTACCTTCTTGGTATTTCTACAAGGAAGATAACACCAACTCCAACCAGGAAGTCCATAATTACCAATTTATATAACTGTTGACCTACATAGGTCTCCCAACACTAAATAAAATATAGATAAACAAACAAACAAAATTAACAAAAAATGATGTGTTTCAAATTTACTGAAAATTGATACTTTGTATTGCTTCTTTAAAATCCGCAAGCAATGAAACAACCATGGAAAATTCGCACTTGGTCCATTTATTGAACAGACATACTTACTGTTATTTCTGAACATGGTGAGATTCCTGCTCCACAGCTGTTTTTAGTAGAACACGTGATCTCAGAATACAGAGTTCCAACCAACACAGTTAGTGATGCCAGTTTTAAAAACACAGTTCTGTAAAATAAATTTTAAGATCATGCTCAAGTTAATATTGGAACAGTTTGGTATTTTTAACACTACGTTTATTGATAATATTTTCCGATGTAAAATGACAGACATTACAATAAGCACAACGAAAATTGTTTCTCTGTGAACCCTAGTCCCGAAATGACCTAGTTGTGTCGAGTGGACGTTGAACCCCATTTACCTCTCTCCCTCTGTGAACCGGAATTTGTTGAATGCTCATAGAAAATGTGAAAATATTTGCTCCATTTAGTTTATTGTCTACCAAATTTTGACTGTATGAATTCGTATAGTTTTTATAGTACAAATTCTGATTAATTTAGCATTGAATTGGGTTAAAATGGTGTGTAATTATTAGAACTACAACACATGTATACTGTTTATACACTAATTCCGCACTCAAATACTGACCTTTCACCTTTGGAGAAATATTACCATTTGTAAAATGTAAAAGGAGCACATACCTGATAAGGGAAAGTTTCAGAACAAAAGCTTGGCTATAATGTTCAAATTTTACTACTATTTTAAATACGTTTGGTAATGCAGCGTTTAATAGTGTAATTGTTATTGGTGGTAAATACTGAACCAATAATAAAATAATACTACTTTGTCCGTCGGTTTGCTGAAAAATAAAACAATCATTCAATCATTTGTGCTATTTTGAATTAAACACATCTCAGATAGCCACCTTTATTGTTAAGCAGAACATTATTTATGATATGCAAAAAAGCGGAGATGTCAGAAGGAATTTCTGATGAGCATTCCTGTTTTTTCTGATTTTAATGAACGCTAACGCTGAACGTTGGTTTGTTCCAAACATGTTTTAACTCATGAAGAAATAAAGAATATTTAAGCATTCATTTTCCCAAATCATCGTGCGTGGATTTGGTCCTGAATTGAGTGGTTTATCTACAGAAAAGCATAATATATAATTATTGGGAAATGTAGGATGGTTTTCTTACCGATTCTATATAAGATGATGACCATAAAGTTATAAAATAAATCAAATATCCTCCACCACATAAACAACCCAGTACAAATATATTAACAATGACTCTGGTAGTATATAATCCACACATTTTACAAAAATTCTGCATTTTCTCGGATTTTTCTTTCTCAAATCTCTGTTCAGCCATTTCACTCTGAAAGATAAAAGCAAAGCCACCTTAAAGATCTACAAAGAAATAAGTGAAATTGTCCTGGATTATAGAAAAACACACGAGGCTCTGTTTATTCCCAACATGGAGTTTGTTCGCCATATATTTCCAACTATGAAGAAAACTTTCAGCAGCCCAGTCGAAATTTACGGTCTGCAGAGGCGATTCTTCGTTAATATGATTCGGTTTATAAATGAAATAAATTTATCATTAATATTATCACGCAATAATTTTAAACTCTTCATATATTGTCATAAAATAATTTCGCCTTAACTGTAGTCGTCAAGCACATTATTTGGCTGAATACTATAATATACGAGATCAACACAGAAATATCGGTATAGTATTTCAATACTTACAGCCAAAGAATAATGTATACTTTTTTGTTTAATATCTGCAGCATGCTGATCACTTAAACTATAATCCCAACTTGTAAATATCTGATTGCAATATTCTAGGTTCGTATTTTCTGCATCCAATATGGTCTCTCTAAAACATTTAGCTGTACTGAAATAAAATGAAACAGGTTTTAACGCTGTATATTTCTGTACCAAACGGAATAATGAAGTCGGGCTGTACTGAAATTTTATCAGGGTTGTTTTATTACAAGTAACGATAAAATGCTTCTGAATATCCCATATTTTTCAAATATCAGTCTTAACTATGTTGGTGTTGTTTTTTTTCCCTCTCTTACTAAACGTATTAGGCGATTGATAAATCTTGGTGATGTGGGTGGGATGGGGGCAGAAATGAAAAGTGTTTAACGTCCTAGTATTTTGCGCTTACTGTGCTAATGAATACGGACATATACGTCATACATTGTACTATGAGGCAAATTTGAGACTGACAGTGGCACTACGAACCACTCTTATTTCGAATTCCGACTGCCAAGAGTTCTTTTACGTGCACAGGGCGTACACAGGACGTCGACTTATCGTCCCATCCGAGCTCAGTGGCAGACATTTTACATGGAAACGTTTAATATTATGGAAGATACTTACTGTCTGGCCATAAGGAATAGACTAAGTAACAGACAAGATACGGTAACCAGGATATATGCTAAAGGTAGATTATAATTGTAATCGTCTAAGGGTGAATTTACAACTATTCCATCGGCAGCATAATAACCATAAAACATAGCTGTCTTTTCCATCCAACCCTAGAAAAAAAAAGAAAAATGATACCCAAGAAATATAGCTCTCACCGTACATCGCCAGGCCAAAGATGGTGAGGCTTAAAATTATTTAAATTTCAGTCGCTCACTATAAAATTGGTATTTCTGTTTCATTAGCATCAGTTAATCCAAATAATGTGATATAGAATAGTAGTTTTCGCATTGCTTGAGTTAAATAAGTAAAACAATTGTTGTGTGATTCACTATTGATTAAGTTCTTTAATTTCTATGAATTTACATTGTTTATTTAATCATGACAAAAGATAACTAACCGTTCCTTGGAAGATGTCTATGACCAGTTCAAGAGCTCCAGAAGATACATTAACAGCATAGGATGCTGAGCAAACAGCCACTTCAGAGCTGCTATTAGTAAAACTAACTTCAGGAAACAACATCATGGGTAAGTTCATCATGGTAAAGACGAACAGAAAGATGAGAAAGTTCAAGAACAACAACCATCTCAATAAAACAAAATAGGATACAACACCAGTTCCTTGGTAGCCTGTAAAACATTATCACGTTCAATTAACAACAGGTGTGATATTGTGTAAGTGGAGGATAGATGCTACTGTATTTCTTGTGGACAAATTTAATCTGAATGCCAAAGGATGTCTTCAGTTGTTCAGTAACAACAAATTTCATCATCTATCCCAGAAAAAGCTGAAAGTAAACAATCATACCTTCGATATGTCTCAAAGAAGATCCCCATAGTTCCAATCTATATTGTAGCTCTTTCAGTGATACTTTAAATCTGGTCCATTTCTTGCAAATAGAAATATTAACAATAAAACAAATTGGTCACTCATATACAGTGAAATTCAAAGTTAGTTTCAAAAATATGGTATGAATGTCCAAAAAATATGGCATTAAATGTTCATCCAGTCTTGGCAATCGGATAACTGAAAATATCGTCCAAGAGTCCCAGCTAAGCTGCGTGTTCAGAAATCAAAATTAGTATATTCCAGACACGTGAAGCATACATTTCTTGGTTTTTAAAGATATGTCCAAACCCACATTGGTAAATAACGGACACGGCTTAAAAGTGCAGACATAACAAGACAGGCCCGTGTATGAAAAGATACTGATCGGCTGCCATACACAAATCATTTTCAGACTCCACAATAACAATAAGAAATGTTGTGTGTTTTTAATTACTGTTAAAGAGACCACAAAACTATTTGCATTGGAGTTGTAAAATATTTTGTAACGTACCACTTTCTGTCTGTATTTCCAAGCTTCAATGCCACGCAAGCCTTTCACTGGCCCCGAAAATAATTTCGACCTGTTAAATAAAATATTTAATTTGTCAGAACTAAACATTTTATATTTCATTCATTAACATTAATTGCCGAATTAGTAAATTCTGTAGTTAGAATGGACGTAAAATGAAAATTAATTTTTAACACTGGGTAGTGAAAAATAAAGAAAACTATGGATACTAAATTAGATTCTGCTGAATGCAAAAGTAAAGAAATTGGTTCGTACTTCAATCTTCGTTTTGTAGGGATAGGTGTTGGTATCATACGTAACGTCTGTAACACATCATATTGTTGTTCTTCATCAACAACAAATTTCATATTTAATCCACGTGCAGCGTACTTCTGCATCTCAACATCATCATCATCATCATCATCGTATAATGACAACTTCGTTCTCGCCCTCATTGGTGCGATGCTGTTTTTACGAAACATTTTTTCAGATGAATACCTGAAAGTAAATTATGACAATTGTGCCAATGTAGCAATCTCTAACCTGGGTGGATGGGATTTGGGAGAATGATTTTATTGTAATCTATTGTGCATTGTAAGTATATAAGATGTAAAAACGAACTGTTTCCTCGTAAGACAACCATTTTAATTACTGAGAAGACATACGTCTTAAGTACATAGATAAGAAGAAGAGAATACACAACGTGAAGAGGAAGCCAAAGAAGATAAGTGAAAAAACTAGACGTTCACAAGGCAATTTGTATAGTAAGAAAAGATGCATGGGTCATACGTGGGATGTGGCGATCGGAATTCAGAGCCAGTTTTCCACGTCTGACAGAAAGACCCATGGTGCTACTTTAGTCAGTGAATACTAAAAGGCATGCCAATTCTTGTCCACATTTCTCTGGGTTATTGAGTCCTAACCCTGAAATGTCATTGTTCGACAGCCTAGAATATATTGAAGGTGAGGGGGGTGGGCGGTCAGGTAATCGATGGCAGTCGGACAAAAGGGAAATCGGATTTCAGACCGGGATAATGAAGACGGCCAGTTGGAATTTAATGTAAGAGAAAAACATATTATAATGAGGGAAACTCTTCCCGGGCAGCGGCACTATAAATCACGTATTTGCATAAACCATATGAAGAGGTATATTTGGCAGGCTACGAGCTGTGTGAATCATCGTTATGTTTATTAATCTTGAAGATATTCAAAGGTTTAGGTCATATTATAATAACATTAATCCCTGGGTATAAAACCAACGGTTACAAATGTCGTTTAAGATTTTTCGAAAATGGGAACAATAATTCTGTTCGTATTTTAAAAACCCCAAAACAAACGCCATGTTTTAGGCCTGTCCATTAATTTTATCTCTCCATACAAATACACTGACATGTTGGATTAGCCGGTTAAAATTACTGAATCACAAAGCCTTTACATGTAGTTTGATTAATTCCTGATACATGAGATATACTTATCAATTATATATACAACAACAGTTTGAACTATAGGGATATCTTGTCCATCAGACTGGGCTATTCCCGTGGATAGAATGACCTGAAATCTTTCAATATGAATTACTATCTTCATATAAAACCAATGAATTATTAATAGTTTCAAGCCTGTTGTGTATTTTGTTCCGAGCCAAAAAATTATATTGATATTAATTGTTTACGTTACAGAATTAAAATCATATACGTATCTTCACCGAGTTTGTAGACGATTGACCCTGAAAGTTTATTACCTCTATTTGGTAGGTTAATATGTATATTTAAATGTATCCTTTAATTGCAATAATTATCAGAATGTTGAAACAAGAAAACCATCTTCAGTCAAAATAGTCATTTTGTTTCCATGACAACTTAAAAACAATATGGTTTCCTCGTCAGTCGAGAAAACTGTACAATAGTGGCCAACAATTTTGTTATATAAATGTTATTATGCCTCATTTTAACGCTCATTTTTTTATACATGTTTTGCTAGAATATACTAAGATAAATAATAAGACAACGTAAAAACATTGATTTGTTAGATCCAGAAAATAAAGAGACATAATAATGCCTTGTTTCATCCGGATATCATTTAATCTTCTTGGTTATTAACGATTATCAGGTATGACGGGTCATTATTGCGATATGTAAATGACATTGTTTCGTAACTATAGAATATGTTAAATAAGGTTTTACTCGTATTTCAAGGCGAACTCATTATACATCTTACAAATGTCTTGATTAATATTTTCGGGGACGTATATAGGTGTGGAAAATTAATACAGAGAATAGCCTGTGTACGATTTGCAATGCAAAATGGCAGGTTAATTACAATAGATAAAACGAATTACGTATACTCCTCCTTACCTGATTTGCTTTAATGTATGTATCCAATTAATATAGTATAAATGTCTTGATTAATATTTTCGGGTTGTATTATGGAAAATTAATACAGAGAATAACCTGTTAACGACTTGCAATGCAAAATGGCAGGTTAATTACAATAGATAAAATGAATTACGTAGGCCTATACTCCTCCTTACCTGATTTGCTTTAATGTATGTATCCAACTAATATAGTATAAATTATTTCCATAAAGTACAAAATTTATAATGATGATATAGTTTGGTGAAACTCTCGACACTCCATGGCGACCTTGGCGGTTGTGTTTTTAGCAGTTCATGGCGTCGATTCATTAAGTTGCTTACGAAGCCAAGCGTATGTTACTTAATCCTATTATATTATTAATAGGTAGTATATGGGTGATCGGGTATATTGTTGTCTTGTGATTGGTCGGGCTATACAATCTTCAGTTAGATAATCCAGGTGAATTCGTCAATAAAAATAATTCAGCTTTAGATATTATGTCAGAATTGTCACGTGTATAATTTGTATTGTTCATTTAATCAACTACTTTGAAATAAAATCCCTATATCAGACTGACGTTTAAAGGCGCAAAAGTAAATTTTGTGATAATAACACAAGTTAACTTAATTATGAATTATGACAGAAATGCACTCACAATCAAAATTATAATATTGCCAAGATATCGCATCACTGACAAAGAAAATATACCTGCGCGTAAAAACTTCAGCGTTTACCCTGATGATGAAGCTGCTCCTTAAATTTTAAAAGACGTTATCTGTGATATCTACAGGATATTTATTTAGTGCATGAATTATCTTTTCGAGGCTTCTTACTCAGTTTTATCAAACTACCAGCATTAAACAGTAATGTCACATCAATATAATTTCCTTTGGTTTTCCTTTGAGTGGATTTGTTTGCAATAATATATTTATTCGATTTTAAAACGAATCCAAGAAATGCCAAAATGACTTTTTAACTATGAAAGAAACGGAATGAAATGGGGTTTTATGTCCTACTTTTCTACCCCATCCCCGCTAGTGAAGAGGGAAATTTGGACTGAGAAGCAGCACTACGGCCTACTCTTATTTCGAATTCCATCTGCCAAGGGTTATTTTACGTGAACACCCATGTGTACACGGAGGCTCAGCTTTGCGTACAATTCGAACGACTAGACATCGTTCGTTTTGTCCCACACTGCACCACTGTCCAAGCCGTTCGGACCATCTATGGGCATCAGCAACGCTTTCGAGCCACCAACACTACGGATGATTTCCCTCCAAACTTGTAGACCAAGGGTTACCGCAAGCCGGCACTACCGCCATGTTGTTCTACAGCACGTGCAGAACGCCTTCACACAGGCATCTGAGACATCACGTTAGACAGTGGGAACACACGGAAGACCCATCAGTACCGATACAGTGCGCCTAGGTCTCACCAGACAGAACATCGATTCCCGTAGACCTTAACGTGGACCGATCCTCACCCCTCGCCATCGACGCGAACGTCTGTAGTTTGCGCAACAACACCAGAACTGGCGACACCGGCAATGGAGAACTGTTCTGTTCACAGATGAGAGTCGGTATTGCGTATCAACTACAGATGGCAGGACCAGAATATTGCGTCGACGTGGCCAGCGTTATTCTGACCAATGTGTCATCGACACTCGTGGGGGGGGGCAAGCATAATGGTTTGAGGTGGAATCGGAACCAGAGAGTGGCCCCTGTGGTGTTCCAAAATCTTGGTCCAAGGCGCCCAACCAATGCCACGCGGCTTTATGTGGCGCCCATACTGAAATGATCACGTTGGTAGTTGGCTTTGTATTGCGTCCAATTCGAAATGGGAGTCATTTTTTTCCACGATGGGCAATTCCAAGAGGGCAGCTGCCCACCTTGCCCCCCCCCCCCGCGAGCTATGTTGTCTTTTGTTGAGAAACCGTGACTTTAATAAATAGCAGTAATGATAAGTTTTTCTAAAACATTTAATTTGATATTACATGTATTGTAATTAATCTAGCCCATAACTTCGTTTGATTATCTTATTCAATCCAGGAGGAAAATTGAATATCAAGTTTCTTAAAATCATGACAAAACTTGAATCATAGAGGTTATTCTACTTTTAAATACTGTAGTATCCATGTCATGTACATAACTGTATTTTATATACGAAGTATTTAATGTTGTTTGTACGGGTCCTGCCTTTTAAATAAATAAACATAAGTCTATTAGAGCGTTTGCTGTAAGTTGTTTAACTGTCCGTGTATCTGCTTTAGACCAACATACTTGTAAACATCTATTTTTTGTAATTTACACGTATTACAATTTTATTTTGATATCATGTTTTCAGAGCTTTCAGAATTCTCCATCGTTGAAATGCCAGAATTGATATTATTACTGATTTTTTGCCTTGATAAAATTCTTCGAATCATCGCATATTTGTCTCAGACTGCAGTAGAATGATTCTCCATTATTATTTACTGCTTTGAACTTTTAAAAAATTGTTGTACAAGTATAATAACATAAACTTGATTGAATACTTTTTCGTGTAAGAACATCCATCATTAGAAATACACCACAATCTTGACTCACTCCCCATACAAGTTAATTTACTTAGCCTCATACAAGTCAATATTTGAACTAAGAACTGAAGGGCTTGAACATATTTCAAGGACAAATAAGTGGTGTGTGCTGTCTCAATCTTTCAATATGTTTTGTAATGTTCTTTTTCTTTTGTGTTTGTCTGTGTAATAGGCATTGATGGATGATTTGTGTTGGCGATAACCTGTAGTGACGATCTATCAGTATATAAATCTACCATTACACTGGCGCAAAGTGGTAATAGAGAGGTTTATTTATGTCTATATAATTAAATAAAAAAAAAGCACGTCCTCTATGTGTGTTTTATTTTGGGCCCAGTTTCTCATTTAAAATATTTCTCTGGTTATACAATGTGAAATTATACTTTTTTAACGGATTCTTTTCTAAATGGAGTAAAGCATGGGCGGTTTTCAGCGTTGTGCTACTTTCCAAAAGAGTTATCCCCCTCTTTCCGAAAACCTTGCACATATCGGACGGTACCTTCCTAGATCATGACCCCTGATCGTACGAAGAGGCACGTTTTTAAATTTATCACCATTAAACCCTAATGACGATTGAGTTCCAACTTCGTGAAAATCGGACCAAAACTGCGTGACAAAAAGACATGAAATGAAATGGGGTTTAACGCCCCACTATTCTGCATCTAACCTGGGTTAATGGAAGACGGGCATATGCTATACAGTGTGCTATGGGGGAAATTTTGCCCGGGCAGCGGCGCTACGGCCTACTCTTATATCGAATTCCAACTGCCAAGGAATCTTTTACGTGCACGCCAATGTGTACACGGTGTTATATCTCCCCGGTCATATATCTCAAGGATTGCATCGGATTTAACTCAGATTAAAATACACACATACGAATCTAATCAAACACGTTTTATTCCTCTTATTCTTATACACGCAACTCTAATTATATTAACAATAGAGGGGTACAACAATTGAAATAGTGATCATGTGTATATAAGTAACCTTATATGGAATACATACATATTCATCAGACACTACACACGGGACCTCGGTTTTTCGTCCCATCCGAACGACTAGACAACTGTCCTTATCAGGCCCTCCGTTCTGCATCACTGACAAGGGGAAGTGACAAAAAGACGGTTCCTTGTACGCACATAGTGTAAAAGTATGCCACGCCAAGGTTGTGGGCCCTCTAAAAGTCACAATATTGTTATCAGATTTTGATGAAACTTAAAATATATGTTTATGGCTCAAAGATCTTGGCTCCTTTCGCTATTTGCGCATATCAGACCGCATCTTCCTGGGGTATACCCCCTGGTTGTACGAAAAATCTATTATTTTTAGCTTGTGGATTTTCTAAAGGTCTCAATTTTTTTTATCCGATTTAAAAAACCGTTTAAATATATTACCGTTCTACAACGTTGGATTCGAATTTCGGGAAAATCGAAACGATACAACCCCACAAAATGGCCGCTCTTTGTACGCAAATTGTGTAGAAGTTTGTAATACGGAGCATGTGGAGCCTCTCGAGCTCACAATTTTAATCTGATTTTGATGAAACTTAAAGTATATCTTTATACCTAAAGATCACACCCCCTTTCGATATTTGCGAATTTCAGACCAATGACCACCAATTGTGTGAAAAATTATGTTTTAAGCTTTTTCTCAATATGCAACTTCCATGCAAGTTTGGAAGTTATTATCAAATCCATCATTATTATGACAATAGTCAATATACCATTATTTATGCAAATTGTCATTTTAAATTGTGTCAAAATCCCCCCTCGAAATGCTACCGTTCTGTAGGGCCTATGCCAAATTGTCAATCAGTACATAATACAGGGCAGGTGTATATCTGCACATAACCATGTTAGAACAGATATGATTTCAAATTAGCATATAACATGTTTTGAAGTTGCCATGCCATGTCACTGTTGACTGTAAATTGTGCCCAACCGTAACTTTGTGAAGCCATAAAAATGTTTAACTTTTGTCGTTTAACAATTGCATGTATAATAATAAACTTTATTATCATTAATTTGTAGTCTACAATGGGTATTCTATAAGGACTATGGTCGGCAACTTTTTTTTTTCGGGGGTGTGGGGGTCATTTTTCTTGAGGAGGGGGAAGTGACACTGCCTCATAGCACACTGTATGGCGTATTCCCGTCTTCCATTAGCCCAGGTCAGGTGCAGAAGAGTAGGACGTTAAACCCCATTTCATTTCATTTACCTACGCCCTATATCTATTTATAATATGCCCTATTTTATTGTTGTATCGCAATTGGCTGCCCAGACATACAGGGTGTGGATAGATAGGTCATAGATTTCTGCGAAAAAGATTCTATTGGAGATAAAGAGGATATTTGTCGTTTTAGAGTGAATAACATATTTAATTTCATCTCTAAGCAAGAAAACTTATATTTTCACGAATGCGTAGCATGAGTGAAAATATAACCGTTTTCTTGCTTAGAGATGAAATAAAAAACATCTATTTTTAAAACGAAAAGTATAGCTGAACATACTATCATTATTATTATACAACACAAAGAGTATATTATTGTTTTAAAGGAATAATCCCAGTTACATTTTGGGGCTTAAAATTGCTTAATTTTGTATGAAAGGCCTTTAATAACTTATAACTTAGCCCCTAGTAACTACCTTAAGCGTTGTGATACGTTTTAAAAAAATTTCCAATTGTCGGTATAGATGGTTCTTCGTAGACAGGAATTACCCATGATTCATTGCGCCGTCGCCATCTTGTATGGCAACTCCTAGTTACTATGTACGCTGTCCTTGTATTATAGTGCAGCACTATGCAACACAAATTATCCTTTAAAATCAAATAAACGTCGTAAAAACGGCTAAAAAACATATAAAAAACCACATTAGATAGACGGGCATATCGTTGGCTGATATACACGTCAATCATATCCTGTGTGTAAATTACAAAATGGCAAGCGATGACTCTAGGCCAAACACCACTTCTTACTTCATACTCGTCGCTTCACCAACTAACATGTCACTCTTTTCTTAATTATCCACGTCACACCTTATCCATAGGTACACACACACTCTTCAATTGATTTTATCCTTATTTTGATCCGCATGAATATCGTGAATTAAAACAGTTTTATTTCTTCGACATTGGCATGACATACCTACATTTTTCGCCATCATCGACTCGGAAGACTCATGCAATTAGTGTAGTTACACAATGCGAATTAACGTGGATTCCTCCCAGTAAAACATGTACCCAAATCCAACATTTTAATAAATGAAAAGTAAAGACGTTGAAAAATGTTTTGAATTCTGAATTATCCATAATGAGATATCAAAACACGGCGTTGATGCACATGAAGGCTACCTGTGCTTCACAGCATTTATTCTATTATTATCTACGTTTGGATGGCATCCCGACTAGATTTACGCTAAAAATGGTATTTATAAAATACTTTTTTGACCAATTCATAAGCGTACAGGCCTTTTAGCCAGGAAAAACAATCTTGCCCAGAATCCAGAACCTTTATTGAAATTATTGACATATTAACGATAAAAATTATATTTCTAAATTACCCTCCTCACCAAATCATAGGCGCACGGGCAAATAATTGGCGGGAGGGGGGGGGGGGGTCGATCATCAAAGTTTTCGAACAATGGCCAAATGCTGAAAATGTGATTAATTTTAGTGGATATATGAAAAGAAATATGAAAACCCCGCAAAAAAATTAAGTGCTCGAAATCCGGAACTTTTATTACTGACATTGGATGGGGTGGTACAATTCCCAAGCTGAGTTCAGGGTTTCTGAAAATTACACAATTCTGATTTTGAATCAGGGTGTCTAGTTCTCAAATTAAAAATATAATTTAGGAATATTCGATACACTAGGCGCTACTTGCCGTTATTTTTCGAGATTTAAATACGGTTATTTTATGTAGGTTCATTGCTCGGGCACTGCTGTCGCATTTTGCGGGCACAAATGATACAACCCGACTAAAGGAAAATCGGCCCGTACGCCTCTGGACAAATTTATTTGATTTTGTTTTACAAATGTTTAAATACAATGCAATAAGTCTTGCGATTTTTTAATTCGATTATTTCGAGCCACAATATTTGTCGTGACACTGTAGATCCACGCACCGTATAGCCTATTATACGGTCCATGGCAGATCTTACGGCATTAAGAATTAGATATATATATATATATATATAGATCACTTGAATGTGACTTTAGAGGATATGTGTCCAAATCATACATAAAATTAAGCGTATCGGATATTTATGTTGTGTATTATTGTATCATAATTGACTGTTGCTCGTACTTTAGTAGCCATGTTGGCGTGATTTCCCCCTGTCAGTGATACAGAAGGAGGGCCTGACAAGGACAGCGGCCTAGTCGTTCGGATGGGACGAAAAACCGAGGTCCCGTGTACACATTGGAGTGCACGTAAAAGATCCCTTGGCAGTTGGAATTCGATATAAGAGTAGGCCGTAGCGCCGCTGCCCGGGCAAAATTACCCTCATAGCACACTGTATGGCGTATGCCCGTCTTCCATTAGCCCAGGTTAGGTGCATAAGAGTAGGACGTTAAACCCCATTTCATTTCATTTCAGTAGCCATGTAAACTAATGTCTTGCCATACAAGATGGCCGACAGTGCATTGTGGGTAACCTGCGTGACGTCATAAGAAAACCATGTATTGCTCTGTGTTTGAAGACCGGCGTCTTGGTTGCATCCTAAAAAGTGCCTGGATAATACGCGTCTACATGCTTAGTGTCGAGTGCCGCAAGCTCTCTATTTATGAAGTGTACAATAGGTATCGCATGTAGTCGCATTTATCAAGTTCAACTATTTAAAAAGTCTCGTGTCCGGATATTTGATTGTGGTGCGATTTTGACGTTCACGTCCAAACGACTGAATATTTTGAACTGAACTTTTCAGACAAGGTAAATACACAATTCCTCTGTATTTTGGCGTTAAAATTTCATACGTATACGAACTTGTAATTTTCAGATTCTATGAAATTCGGGATTCGCACTTTAAAACTTACAAGAAAATAAAATAGAAGATCACCAGATGAGCGCTATGTATTAAATAAATTTGAAAATCAGATTCATCTGAACAATTCTGAATAGGCTAAATAGAGCAAGTTCGAGACCTTGATGTTGACAAATACGTAAGGCCTAGTCCCTTTAAAGTTATATTGACGAGTCAGACGATTTGCACTGCAATCGAACAACGTCAATCCTACAATTCTGAACACCAGAGACAGTTGAAGCTACCTGCGTATAGAAAAATAACAGCTAGGGCTGTATTGAATTTTCGAGTGCAGTCTTCGCTCATCTATGACATCATTTGAACCGAACTACGACATAGTTCGGAGCTATGATAAGGTTAGCTCCGCAGCGCCATCTTTGTTAATACCATAGAGTTATATAGAAACTGAAACTTGTCGGCAAATGGCCACAGATCACTAATTATTTCCCCATTGGCTTTAATGTTAATTCTCGTCTCTTAGACCGACTGTAACTTTTCCCCAATTATTCGTTGGGTAAAACGCTTTCTGCCACAGATGGAGCAACATGTGTGGCAAACTCTGGCCCAAAAGCATGTATGAAGTTCACCATGCAGGCTGGAAGTAGAGACAACTAAACAAGCAATTTACGGCCCTCCCTTTCAACGGAACCAACCTCACAACCCTTGTATCCTTCCGCCACAAAATCATGAATATTCACTAAAACCTGGCAGAAAATGTATTGTTAAGCCCTTTTCTTCGATTCTACACCAAAAATCGCCATGCAAAAGGGGGGAAAAGGGAGAGAAAGACTAAAAATAACTTTCGCCCTACATTCGTGAGTGACGGCGCATGAATATTTAGTGATCTGTGTCCAAATGTTAGAGCGTCAGCCGAAGTTACTCAAGATAACAAAGTTGTTTATCTTTCAGGAAGTAAAATAAATTTTTCGATTTTGAGTCATCGACATCTTTAAGGTACTAGGTACATCATGTTAAATGTATTATAAGGTTTTATGTTAGAATTATCACTATATATTGAATAATTGAGTAATGTCAACAAGTGATGAGCGGTTAGTCCTATTTTTGGATGTGGACTATGCATATTTCTAAGGAATTTTGACAGTCCATAATATACCTGAGCCTACATTTGATAGCGATACTGGCATGATTATAGAAACTTGTGATAGTCTTTGTAATAATTAATATACTTTGTCAGTTAATCTTGGCATGGGGAAAAATGGAATTCTTTACCTTTTTTTTTATACTTTTGTTGGCATATGAGTATGATATAACATGTGAATCTGTCTAACATTAACAAGGATTGCGGTACCTGAACTCCAACTTGGATGTTTACTGGATGTGAGTGATGGAAAAATTTGAGAAAAGTCTTCTTTGACACTATTGACAATTGACATTATAATTAAATAAGTTCCCACATGGTCGTTGTGTCAAATCGGACAAAACAGTCCAGTACTATCTGGACCTTGTCAGGGATCCCTATGCAAATTTGCATTTCCCATAATCTTAGAATAATCTAAATGTAAGTAAAGTGTGGACAAGACTTACATTAAACCCCATTTCCAATCATATATTTCAGTGCTAATTAGAGCTTATCATATTCATAATGAGTCGTGATTCAGCTTATATCTATGATGATGATGTTCCAAATCAAAGGGGTAAGTATGTTTTTTTCTATATACAGTTTCAATCTGTTTCACAGAGAATTACTTACGAATTATCTCTGTAACAGATGACTGTCCACAAGACGTGCGTTGACTGCATGTGGCGTCAGTCATTGGCTGAACGGCTCGTGCAATGTTTACATAACACCTAAGTGCTTCGGGCTAAATGATGCATTTTACTCATTTTAATACCCATTTACACTAAATAGGAAATATTTTTTAACTACAAATACTTCAAAAGTCTTTATTTATTTTTCTTTTACCTCAAAAAAATGTTTGAGATTTTAATTTGTCAGAGTAAAAAAGTTAATATGCCAAACTCATTAAGTCTCGTCGATATCATGCTTATCAGTGATTGTAGCGGCCAAACAAATATTCACTGCAGGATCAGTTTGATACATTTTGTGTTCAAATATTAATGTATGTTTTAGTTTGTATTAAACTACTGTAGTTATACTCTTCATCATTTAATATCAATTTGTTTAAGCTAATATGAATGGGTGACGGTCTGAATGGGTCGAATCATCTTTGAAAGAGATGCAACCACCATCCCTCCCCTGTTTCCCCACCAACAAAGGCATAACATAGCATATTATAAATAAGTGATATATTGAGTATTTATAACCATCAATTGAAAAATATTTAAATTACTTGTTGAAATATATTTATTACTAAAAACATTCTGTCTTATGAATGACAAGCATATATTACTTTATATACGGAAATGAAATAAATAGTAGGCCTATTAGGGAGAGGGGTTTTACATAAGCTAAGCCTGTTCTCCAATCCCATTGAGACATCCTGAATAAAATACTGTTTATAAAAGAAAAGAAATAAATGGATTTCAGCATCCTACTTTTCTGCTCTATCAGAGCTAATGTATGATGGTAAGCTATGATTCATGCCGTTTGTGATTAGGAAAATGTGTACACAGGAGGACTGGGTTTTATATGTCCCATGTCCTGCACCACTTACAGAGGGAAACCACACAAGAAATTACAGAGGAACTTTTTCACCCACCACAGAGATCAAACCAGGCTAAAGAATCAGTGTGTGGACACTGAGACACAGTGCTTCTCTTTAATACAAAGAATGACAGTAAATTGCAAGACATGTGAATGAGTACGCCATCAAAACAGTACGTCAGCAGTAAACTGACATACATATATTGAAGCGGTGTTGAAATGGAATCATTGAAGCTATGCCTCTATATATATAAAAATACCTGTAGTTCTATATTTAATTTTTTGTGAGTTTGTTGTGGAATTTGAATCAAGAATTCTACTTTTCCAAAAGATTCCTTTTGATGGCTGAATCGATGACGTAATTTTTGTTTGGGGTAACATATATATTTAACCATATTCATATTCATAGTACAATATTAAGTCAGAAATTTGATTTCAAAGCATTAGAATTTTGAATGTTATTCATCTTATTTATTTGTTTTTAAAGGAGAAAATCAATATGAAAATCAGAGATCTGGACAACAGTATGAAATGTCAGACATGGCATCAAAAGGTGGTGGGAACATGGGTTTAACTAGACGCAAAACATGGGCAGCTCATAATGGAGCTGATTTAGAAACAGCTAGATTATTAGAAAATCTACCTAGTAGACAATTAGGTAGGATTTATCATAACTTATTTAAATCCATTTGAAAACCTTTTTATTAGTCCTTTTGCATCCGAAGCTCTGTATACTTTTAGATTCCATAAGTCCCCAAATTCCACACTATGTCAATTCCAGGTTAACCAGAACTATATACTTGCAAAAGTTATTGTGGTAAATGATGAAAGCGATTTTCTTTTGAAGAAAAAAATTCTTTAACGTGTTTCGTAACTCCTTTGAAGCGAGAATTTCATATTTTCTAAGAAAATCAAAACATGTTATTTCTATGTCTTTTGTTCAAAAGGTTGTCAACTCACTATTATATGATCATAGGCTTTATTTCCGACACTTGAAATTCATTCACATCGGAAATAATAACATAATTACCTCCCATGTTTTTCTATTCCCCCCCTCCCCCATGAAATAGCTTTCTTCAAACAATTGAATTTGAAGTTGAAAATGATATTTTTGCCAATTTCCTCAACTGTCAATAGTGAATTTTAGGATTAATAGAATTATTCTTTAATAAGGTAGGACTGCTTATAGATGCCATCTATTTTAGGGCTTTATTTTAATATATTTTAGAAATATAACTTAAAAGTATGAAATTGTAGCTTTAAGCAAATCTTGATCACATTTCTAAAAAACTAATTTTTCAATTTGAAAATTTCTATAAAAGGTAAATTGGCTGTCAAATGACATTAGATGTTCGGTTTGTATATTTGAACCTAGTTAATTGGATGTCTAAAATGTTGATTAGTATTATTTGATAAATGAATCTGTATTAGGGAAAATCTTTGTTTAGACCTGTAAGAGTCACTGAACACAACTGGATTTCTATAGTGCTTTGGAGGGTTCGGTTTGATGGCCGAATGGTTAGTATGTGTGTGCTGTATCATAAAACCTGTCATTGAAACAACTGGCGTGGTTTCGAATCCTTGGTTGTACATGACAAGTAGTAGGGTCCCCTGTTCAACCTCATAGGTTTTTTTCTGGGTCCTCTGGTTTCCTCCCACTGCTAAAGACCCCTACACACAAGCGAATTATTAAAATGAAATTAAACCATATGTTAGTCCTGAAATTACCTAGTTTGTGTTGAGTGGACATTAAACTCCATTTCTCTGTCTCTCTCTATAGTGATTTTCCCCATGGGCAAGTACTGTCAAAGATAGTCTGTTTGAAAACCTACAATTTCATCATAAGTTTCACTTGAAATAAGACCCCAGCCAAGTGTAGCCAATGGAATATCCATATTGTCATACTGATCTATACAATACAGGAAGTTAGTGCCACTTGTTGCTTTTTTGTGATTTAAAATTATGGACAATATTCTTACATATAGATAATAGGAAAAGTAAAAAAATTGAGGATAAGTGATCTTGCTTTAACTCCGATTATCTATGTGCTATAGTGTAGACATGTTCTTTTTTTGTAGAAAATTTAACTAATACCTTAGGAAGGGATACAGTAAGGCTAAATCACAGACGTTTAAAATCATTCCATGGACCATTTCAACATGGTGATGGTGAAGAAACATCAACAGAAATAGCTAACATGGTTACAAATGATCCCGATTTTGATGATCGTACTGAAGATGAAATTCATACGTTGCTAAAAGGAATGACAACAACTCTTTCCAGTAAAAGAGCTATTCGGTAAGTCGGTTGTCTTTGGTGGTAATTGTTGCTTTAGTTATTTTCAGTTGACCTTGCATTGGTTAGTAAAGTGGCATTCTACACATTGCAATGACAAATTCAGACTCTCACTGTCTACAACATAGAGATTATTAAAAAGAAATTCAAAGTTATACAAGATTTTCATTGCTATCACTGTCAAAATACGATTTTTTCTCTTTCAACAAAACTAGACTTTGTGTATGTATTTGAAGATCAACTTTATAAAAGTGATATTAACATGATTGATTTGAATATATTGTACATGTAGTAGAGTTTTGAATTTATTATTTTATAGACGAAAAGTTAGCAGTAAAAGAAAGCGTCAACTTGGCTGGTTTACAAGAGTGAAATATAATATTGGAATGGTAAATAGAGAAACTAGAATTTCAATATCTTAAGTCATGTCCTATGTCTACATATATATAGGACACCTACAATGGTTTCTTTTCTTGATATATATTTGAATAAATCTTGAAACGAACTAGCTCAACATAGCGTTTCAAGGTAACAGGTATAAACTTTTAATCTGAATATCCCATTAATAGAGGGAGCATTTAAAACAAACACAAATTGTTGTGATCAAATGAATGGATAGGATGAATATGCATAAAATAACCTCGAATAAATATTAATATACAAGTTTTATTTAGAATTTTATTTATTCCTTTTCAGAGTTGGCAACATTTTAAGTACAGTATAGCTGAAGTAATGTACTCACTGGAACTATGGAAATCTCATCTCAAATTGATTGAAGGTCATTTTGGAACTGGAGTGACATCTTACTTTCTGTTTTTGAAATGGTTGTTTCTAATTAACATCCCAGTCTTCCTTCTTACTCTGGGTTTTGTAGTATTACCACAAGTGTTATACCGATGGTATGAACATGTACCAACAGGTTACCAACAAACAAATACCAGTAAGAGCTTTACCGGTGCTGAATTACTTGATGGTCGAGTAAGTCTTCTTTATAAATCTAGAACTAGTATATATACATTTCTAATTGCCAACCACAGAAAGAACTATTTGTGAGCTCTTGGGTCAAAGTTCCATACATATAGACCAACATAAATCTGAGAGAATTAGTAAAGTTACCGCGATTATCATAGGCTAAAGTTGGCTTTCGATTGAAATTTGAGCCCTGATTTTATTACATGATGTGGTTATTCATAATAATTAGATTTAAGATATTTATTTCTACATTTTATTAATAGGGTTGGTTTGAAAATACAGAGCTTTTCTATGGTTTTTATACAAATGAAACAATAGAAATATCTTCAGGATATAAATATCACATGAGATATGCTTATTTATTTACCTGTGGTGGCTATTATTTACTCTGTCTTATTATATTAGCTACAAGGTATAGTATTTTACTTATTTTTTAAAGTAGCCATATTGTTTTGAATTGATAGAGATAACCACATCTCAGTCTTCACATGGAGTTAAAACATTACTATAATATGGTCACCTACAACTTGAAAACTATAATTCTTCAATCGGTTGGCTAACAAACTGAAGTTTGGTTACATTGCCATTATAGAGAGATAAATAATGGACATTATTCAAGGACATTCCATTTAATGGAGCTTACACTTTCAGAATTTCAACAATTATGTGATTATAATCAAAACAAATTATTTTGCTTACACACCCTTATTGTCACTTTAATCAATTGATATTGGGACTACGATTTGATCAACCTACATAGTTTATATTTTAATATTTTTCTTTTCTCTTATTATTTTGTTTATTAATAATTAATGGTTGAAATGGATCCCTATCGGTTTTGGGTATTTTCCCCAAAACAATTATTGAAGCTGACATGTGATCATCGATAACATATATTACTCACTCTATATCAGATTTTCACAAGTAAATTTTATTTTGGTATGTATATAGTTCTTATTAATTTCGACCATTTTTGCAAAATGTGTATAAAATATATTGCAGTATTCTACGATCGTACAGAAAGTATTACATAGAAGGAAGTGGTGATTTTAATTATTATTTTAAAGTATTTAATGGTTGGGACTATGGTATAACATCACAAGAAGCGGCCAGATTAAAACATAAAAGCCTTTATTCAGAGCTTGTTGTAAGTTAAAATAATATATGATTATATATGAACCCTTTTGAAAATTGACCCATTGTAGTATCATCCATTAAGGCATGAGAAGTAAGACAATTAAGATGTAATTTCACAGAGTTGAATTCTATGGCCTGATAACATCATCTGTATTTTATTATTATTGGAATATTTTATAGGAATATTTAGCAGGTTTCAAGGCACCAAAGGATAAAAGTTTAACAGCAAAATGTCAGATCCTCTGGTTAAGAATTCTGACTAATGTAACAGTATTAGCTCTGCTAGCGTCATCTGGCTATCTTATCTATTATATCTCAATTACTATGGAAACAGTAAGTATATATCTATTAAAGACTAATGATTGCTTAAGATAAATATTTTCAAAATTGAAATTAAAATGTACCTCACTGTTCTCTGCCTATATAAGTTATAGATATAAGCTAATGATGTAAATTTTGAAATGATTCAGTTTTATTTTATTGAAGTTAGTACTTGTCTTAGATTATCCTTTGATTTTTAAACTTGAAATGAAGTCCTCCCACTTCTTCATAATCTCCAATTGACCAAATAACGCTGATTACATAAGATTTAATTTTTATTTTGACGATTTTACACAATTATCCATTTTCGTGATGGTTTTCTTTCATCTCAGTATATTATAGAAAGATATTGCGTGGTATCTAAAATGAATTTTTATTGGGTTGTTAGATATATTTTATTGTATATTACCGAAAGATATTGCATGGTTAGATATATTTTTATTATACGCCCACATTTTCACGTGGACGTATATTGTCGTCGCCCCTGTTCGTCCGTCCGTCCGGACGTCCGTCCGTCCACAATTGTTTGTGAACAGTCTACAGGTCACAATTTTTATCCGATTTCAATGAAACTTTAAATATAGGTTTATCACCCTAAGATCTCGGATCCTTTCGATATTGGCATGTATCGGACCGTAACTTCATGGGTTATGGCCCCTGATTGTATGAAAAATCACGTTTTTTAGCTTGTGAACAGTGTAGAGGTCACAATTTTGAACCGATTTGGATGAAACTTGAAATGCATGTTTATAACCCAAAGATCTTGGTTCCTTTCGATATTTGCGCCAATCGGATCGTAACTTCCTGAATTATGGCCCCTGATTGTCTGAAAAATCGCCCTTTTTAGCTTGTGGTCCCTCTGGAGGTTAAAATTGTTATCCGATTTAAAAAACCGTTTGATTATATCACCGTCCCATGGTTATGAAGGTTGAGTTCGAATTTCGTGAAAATCGGACCAAAATTGACGGACAAAATGGCCGCTGTTTGTACGCGAATAGTGTGAAAATATGTTATATCAAGGTTGTGGACCTTGTAGAGGTCACAATTTTGAACCGATTTTGATGAAACTTGACTTGTATGTTTATAACCCAAAGATCTTGGTTCCTTTTGATATTTGCGCCCATCGGATCGTAACTTCCTGAATTATGGCCCCTGATTGTCTGAAAAATCGCCCTTTTTAGCTTGTGGTCTCTCTGGAGGTCAAAATTGCTATCCGATTTAAAAAAACGTTAGAGTATATCACCGTTCCATGGTTATGAAGGTTGAGTTCGAATTTCGTGAAAATTGGAACAAAATTGGCGGACAAAATGGCCGCCATTTGTACGCGAATGGTGTGAAAATATGTTATCAAGGTTGTGGACCTTATAGAGGTCACAATTTTGAACTGATTTTGATGAAACTTGACATGTATGTTTATAATCCAAAGATCTTGGTTCTTTTCGATATTTGCGCCCATCGGATCGTAACTTCCTGAATTATGGCCCCTGATTGTCCGAAAAATCGCCCTTTTTAGCTTGTGGTCCCTCTGGAGGTCAAAATTGTTATCCGATTTAAAAAAACGTAAGAGTATATCACCGTTCCATGATTATGAAGGTTGAGTTCGAATTTCGTGAAAATCGGACCAAAATTGACGGACAAAATGGCCGTCGTTTGTACGCGAATGGTGTGAAAATATGTTATATCAAGGTTGTGGACCGTATAGAGGTCACAATTTTGAACCGATTTTGATGAAACTTGACATGTATGTTTATAACCCAAAGATCTTGGTTCCTTTCGATATTTGCGCCCATCGAATCATAACTTCATGAATTATGTCCCCTGATTGTCCGAAAAATCACTTTTGTTAGCTTGTGGTCCCTCTGGAGGTCAAAATTATGATCCGATTTAAAAAAACACTTTATTATATCATGGTTTCATGGTAATGAAGAGAGAATTTGAATTTCGTGAAAATCGGACCAGAGTTGACGGATAAAATGGCCGCCGTCTGTACGCGAATTGTGTAAAAATATCTTATATCAAGGTTGTGGACCCTATAGAGGTCACAATTTTGAACTGATTTTGATGAAACTTGAAATACATGTTTATAACCTAATGATCTTGGTTCCATTGCATATTTGCCCATATCGGATCGTAACTTCCTGAATCATGGCCCCTGATTGTACGAAAAATCACCCTTTTTAGCTTGTGGTCCCTCTGGAGGTCACAATTATTATCTGATTTAAAAAAACGTTTGATTATATCACAGTTACACCATAGTTATGGGTGAGTTTGAATTATGATTTTCTGGTGATTATTTAAAATGCAACAACTCTTGTTGACTGCCCGGACGATTTGGCTGCTGTGTGGGCGTATGTTTCGTTGCCTGGCAACCTATATTTATATATTACAGAAAGATATTGCGTGGTTGGATGTATTTGCTATGCCTCTATGTATAACAGCTATAAATTTACTACTACCGCTAGTGTTCCATGGTTTAGAACAACTTGAGGATTATAGTAAACCAAAAACAGAATTATATGTTCATATGATCAGGTAATAAAACATTAGAATATTATATCAAGCTCAATTATATATTTTACTGCACCATTCGATTCATCATGATTACATTGCAAAACATAATATTCACTATCAACGATAGATTTTGATAAAATTGTATTAAGTGGAATTTGGTGGTTTATTGCTAATAATACATCAGTTATCCATGTTCCTAATTTATGACATGGCTTTATGAACCAATCTACATTCAAATAAGAAATATCTTGTCTTTTTCAAACAATGATTTTTACTTAAATAGAAGAGTCTCTAAAATCTATTACCGGGTAATATTTACAGAACTATGACTCTAAAGGCTGTAACTTTGTGTGTTTTGGTCAATTTCTGGTATGGAAGGTCATCAAGAAGAATGGTGAGCATTGTTATTACGTTTTAAAAAGTATATTTTATAGAAACCCATAAAGTAAATTATGGTGTCACCTCAGGACGTCCATCAAACCTTATTATCACTGATTGCTGTTTTTGACAAATAATCCCATCAAACTTTTATTCCTCATTAGGAGTAATTGAGATATTTGTCTTTTTAAACAGACAGTTATTGTTGTTCAATGTCGAGTAACTTATCAAGTTCTTAATTAGGTTACTAAACTAATTTTATTGATGACAAAGATGATCTCGAACGTCTTTTATGTCAATTATATTGTGACTGAAGTCAACAGTTTTCAGCATGATTGTTTTACTGGTATATATAATATTTATTCTGTTGTGTGTTTCTTGATATTTTTCAGTGTTGGGAGAC
Source organism: Patella ulyssiponensis (assembly GCA_963678685.1). Classification (NCBI taxonomy): domain Eukaryota; kingdom Metazoa; phylum Mollusca; class Gastropoda; family Patellidae; genus Patella; species Patella ulyssiponensis. The sequence goes on along the minus strand of OY783226.1, from coordinate 78,385,811 downwards.
ATTTATGGGACAAGAAATATATCGTCTTGTTATTGTTGATTTTATTTTTACACTTTTGGTCACATTCTTATTTGAATTTGTTAGAAAGTAAGTTATTTAAATATAACGTATAATGATATTTTACATACAAGACTGACTTTGTGACAAATACCTCGGGAAAATTTCTTCTTTTCATAATTTATTTTAATACTGGTACATATAACTTAGAAAATAAAATTGAATTTTCCATTATGATTTTATTGAACTAATCTATGTTGTTACTTGATTGTTACTTATATTCAGAATAATGGCAAAATATTGTGTGAAAAGGCTATCATTACCAGAGTTTAATATTGGAAGAAATACACTTGATCTGATTTATTCCCAGACCCTGTGTTGGTAAGCAATCTCTTTTACTTTTAATACCAAATAGTTGATACTTTGTATTTCCATATAAAAGAATTCAATTTAATTGTGTTCAGTAGTAGATTGATTTGGTATGCATAAAAATCATATGAACTTGTTAAATCTGGATTACCACTACATATTTTACTTTATTACATACATTGTGTGTGTTATTTACAAATTACAATTTTTCAGGTTGGGAACATTTTATTGTCCGTTATTATCCTGTATTGTTTTGATAAAGCTGATTATTATTTTCTATGTTAAAAGGGTAAGTGTGTATGCAAAAGTATAATGAATAAAACTGAATTGATAGAAGAGGAAATGAATTGGATGCAAATGATTATCTCTTGAATATAGAAGTCATAGAAATTGTTTTCAGTAATTAGGGAATTTTCAATATCCTTTCAAAATTGTAACCTTTTATTTTGTTGACAAAATTGCGTCATTGGTTGGTTCAGGTTTGTGTTGTTTATTATTTCAGATTTTTGTATAGTCATAGCATTATTTGCTATTTCAGATTTGTGGGTTAATTTTTGTTTCAGTTTATATGATGGTTTAGATTTTAGATAGTGTAGTAATGAATTCTGTTGTTTGTTTCTTCAAATAATGTAGTACAGGAGGGTGCTTTATATTGTTTTAGGTTAGTGTATTACAGAATTGTAAGCCATCATTAAGACCATGGAGAGCAGCAAGGTCACACACCATCTTTCTGGCCTTTTTATTTTGTTTCTTCTTATTATCTACTGTAGCTGTAGCATGTGGTATTATTTTGTAAGTACAGGTATCTTAACTGATTTAGCACGATTTTCAAAACAAGGGGAATAACTCTGTTGCTATGTCCTTAAACTCATATTATCTCCCCTTAGACCACGTATTGCCTTGTAATCCATATCTGTAATCACAAAAAATTAAATTATTAGTCCAAAATCCCCATCATTGCTTATTAATCAATGGAGCTAAGGGTTAGATTACATTCCAGTGGACTAAGCTACTTGATGAGATCTTTTTAATTTTTTTATTTTAAATATTTTTGATAAGTATATTTGTATTATTACTATTTTTATGTTTAAAATGAAACCAAGAAGATGAATTAGTCAATAATCCCATTACTTTCACATTTGTTTATTTTACAGTCTTTTATAGAACAAATGTAAAAAAAATAAAGCAGGTGGCAATGAGGTCATTACCAATATTACCTTCTTGGTTTTTACGTCTCACCATCTGCCTGGTTCCTAATAGATAGTACGATGTAATGGTTGGAAAATTTGTGTTTTATATGTACTCATATACAAATATATTCACTGTTTGAAAATTTTAAGCTCTCTTGTTACAGTGTTCTTCCTAGTGAAGAATGTGGTCCATATAAAGGACAGAATCAGACCTATGAAATTGTAACTGAGTTGATAGATGATTGGAGGCAAGATGAACCATGGTTAACCTATATTATAGATTTTATATCATCACCTGGTTGCATATCTGCTATTGTTATACTTTTAGGGTAAGTGTTCATTTCAGTGGTGCAGGATGTAGGCAAAGAACAGTGTCTAGTTATTCAGATACGATGAATAAAGGGTCCCGCGTTCAGGGTAGACAGGGCAGGAGATCATCCCCATCCTGTATCTTCATGGGCCTTCTCGATGTTTGAAAATAAGTTACTTCGGAACTTTACTAAGGAATGTCTATTTTAGAACAGAAGCAACTGTATAGATGTTAATCCCACTTTAAAGAGATCTTTATAATGCAATAATGTACTATTTGCTTGGGTATATATAACATAAGTTCATCAAGAAGTGAATATTTAATTCATGCCTTCCTGCGGTAAATAAATATAGCCAAGCAGCACATTATTCATTCACAAATAGTTCCCACTTCCCTGTATTAATTATGGCAGTATACTTACCCATACCATAGTCCCACAAGATAAATTTGCTAACTGGTTTTATTGCTACATGCCAGTGGGTCAATATACATATACTTACTTAAAGAGAACACCACGTCATGACATTTTATAACATGAATATTTTGTCGTATGAATTGTTTATTAAATGACTGTATTTCAGAATGGGGACATATTATATACGACTAGTTATGATTGGTCATAAAGAAATGGTGATATTATTAGAACAACAACTGGCTCTGGTTAGTTGATATTTAACTTATATCTTTAAACTGAATTTAGATTTGTGAAACAAAGAAACCTACTGCATTCAGTAATTATTATAATTTCTAGAGTTATTGTCCTTGATCACTTGGTAGAATCCTTTGAATGTTTTGGTAACAAGTTTCATCAGAACTGCTTCAACTTTATTTTCCTTTTGATTAGTGAGATCTATATAGGATTTCAACTATTTTTGTCAATTACTTTGTAGAATGCTCAAACACAATGATCTGATCTACTGGAAATTTACATTCTTATGGCAAATAAGCTTATCAATTTATGATAATTATTTCAAGGCCCTTGATTATGTTGTGGAATCTTATCAATTCTCCAATAAAATTTTGCATTGAGGAGATTTATTTATTAAAGGGGCATTAGATAAGATTAGATAAAGAGCTGACAGTTCTCGCTAAAATAGTTAAAAAAATAAATAAAAACAAAATATGCTAAATATTTCAGTCAAATTGCTTCACTCTGAAACTAGATATTAGCCATTTAAAGATACATTATGGGAGATTTTTACAAGGAGTTAGCCATTCTTGCTATAACAGTTCAAAAATAGATGCTGAAACAAGAATATATTGAAAATTTCAGTCAAATTACTTTATCCTGAACAAAGTTGTTACCACTATAATTTTTTACTAGAAATGGGAGTTAAATTCATCGACACCCTTTTCCCATTATGGCCGATTGTTGATTGACAGGCGTTAACTCCACCTATATAGTCTCGATTATCAAGTAATGTTTACAATGACTAGTACTGATAGCGTATTCGGTTTGAGACAGGACTGCAATTCAATTCGTATACATTTATTTTTTACTATAAATTAGAATTAAGATTTTAATATATAGATAAGAAGAGAAAGTCTGCGATAGGATATTAAAGTTTGAAAGGAATGGGCCAAATCAACGAGGCAGTATTGTAAATAAATTATAATAAATAGCCGACTTCTTGCGTTGCCTGCGTGTACTCTTTTGTACTTCAGGTAGGCCTAAGCGACTCCCTAAGCAGACGAATTGAAAACAGTCCGGAAGTATGATGACGTCAACGTCACGGAGAAGCCCCGCCCACGACGCCATAGTGATTAAATCAGTCAACGAAATCCTGTTTTAATCCGAGCCCAATCCAAGCCATCCGTGGGTCTACATAGTTCATTTTAGGCTTGTTGTTTAAATAAGATCTAATTTATAATTTCTATGACTTCTGAGGCCCAAAGGAAGACCGACAAAAGTCTGTTTTTGCTCTCCCATAATGTATGTTTAATTTTATGCTAGCCTGGGTTGTCATTACCGAAGCTAGTATTAACAAAGTCTTGATTATCCTTATTTTAGATGAATTATCTGTCACAAAATGTATTCAAATCCAGTAATCGAGAGTTGATTACATATCAGTATTAACGCGCTTTATAAATGACAATATTATTATTATCATTATCAAAGAAAAACCTAGGCAGATTTAGCTCTTGCGTAATGTAGGTTTAAGAATTATGATGTTACAACTGTGGGGATAAATGTTTTTATCTTTAAAGGCAATGAAAGTTAACTTAACAGTATGTAAGTCTTTAAAAGGTTCAAAGATTTTCTTGTTATTTTATTAGGAGGGAAAAGATAAAAACTTTCTATTACAAATACTTCAAAATGTCAATAAACAGAATAGAAAGAAAGACAAAAAAACACCTGATCGACCATTTGCTTCTCCTTCTGATGATGTAGAAAGCATTACTTCACCAGGTTAGTGTTTTCACTTCTATTATTTCTATTATAAGCCAACATTTGATATGGATGTTTATTGTTGTCACCTGAACCATCAGTCCATTTGAAATTTTTGCGATTGCTTTATACACCAATGTTCTTCACCGATTGGTGAAATTTGTATGCATTAGATGTCTAACCTCATGGGTTTTCTATGGGTCCTCCCACAGCTAACACTGATGAAACACATCAAACACAGATTTGATGAAAAAATGTAAGAAACTGAGCTTACCATCTAGAATCTAATACACATATTCAGTTAATAAATTGCCATCCAGAAAGTGTTAAATACCATCAAGATTCATCAAAAACCGCCCAGTTTGTGCTACCATTTAGTTTAAGAAATACCGTTTAGTTTTGACATCCATCATCTAGTTTATGACCATTTAGCTTAGTTTTGATATTGGTCATCCAGTTTATAATCCTTTAGTTTCATAAACTAGACAAATGATGTCAAACTAAATGGTAGCACAAACTGGGCGGTTTTTGGTGAATCTTGATGGTATTTAACACTTTCTGGATGGCAATGTATTAACTGAATATGTGTATTAGATTCTAGATGGTAAGCTCAGTTTCTTACCTTTTTTCATCAAATCTGAATGATACCCGGTCCCTAGTGTAAAGACCCCTATGTGCAAGCAAATTATTGAAATAAAATTGAACTATTTATTAGTCCCGAAATGATCTACTTTGTGTCAAGTGGACGTTAAAACCCATCTCACTCTCTGTCTCCGTTAGATGGGATTTGTTGACAGTAATTTCAGACAATTTTGCTGCTGATGGGCATACAAGGGAACTGAGAAGTCCCTGTCTTTGTTTTTTCAGATATATTTTTTAGACCTATTGATGTTATGAATTGTTTGTTTGATTCTGGTTGAATATTTTTTCAGTTCCTAAAATAGCACTAGGAAAATACAATTATTGAAAATTTACCACCAATAACTTTAATACAAACTTCAGTTAATGAACATCAAATTGTTTGAAAATTTTAATCTTTGCTTTGGCATAATATCTTGTGGAACATATATTATTACCAATGCATATGCTGCCTCTAAACTCTCATGATGTGTTTACATAATAGATACAGTAAACTCTTATCTTGTCCTAATGCATTTTTCCCCCTTATAAATGATTTTGATTTTTTTTTTTTACAAAATGCTGAATGTATGAACAATTGCATAATTTAGTAATACATAGCTAATAATCCTGATTTTTTAAAAATTGAATCAGATTGTTTCTACTTAAGTCTACTGAATTACTGAATATTTCACCAGTGAAGATACAAAATTTATTATCAGAATTGTTTTTCTAGATATGTGTATACCTTAGTTTAATAATTACTATAATATTTTGTTAGATGGTGACCTTTCTTCCTTAAGACTATGATATTTCAATAGATGTTGACCTTTCTTCTCAAAGACTTATCAAGTAAAGCAGGGTTTGAGTCATATTATATCTGTCTTGTGGTTGTTTTTTTTTTATTTTATATTTTTGGAATGAAATTATTTTGATTATTCTTTTTTCCCCTGAAGTTTCTAGCATTTTATAAATCAATGTATATGCTATGTTTAAGTGTATTTTTTTTCTTTTGCATGATATTTGGATATTGTAAAAGACCTACTTATATGAGATTTATTTATCAAATTAAAGGATTATTTTGAAATGTTTTAAAAGTACATGTATATAGACTTTTTGAAACAAAATTTCTTTATGAGTATAAAAAATAGATTTTTTAGTTCATAGATGCCAATATTAATATAATATGGTGAATAGAGATCCAGATTTTTCAGAAATACACCTTGTTTCAAAGGACAGGGTTTATGTGTTAACAGAAGACAATTTTTTGTGACAGAAGCACATGTGGGCATTTTGCCATTTTCACATCAGAATCAGGGTTGTTACCCTTTACCAACTTTGTAGTGATTGCCAGAGCAACCTCCTAGTATTAACACACATGCTACTTTCAGTAGATATGCACTGTTCTATTGAGACCTTAAACCTAGCTATTGCTTGCGTCTTAGTTGTTTCTAAAGGTTGTCCAGCAAATTCAATTTAGGATTTCTTACAAGCCCAATTAGTAATAGATGTATCCCACAGAGAGACAAAATTTTGATTTGTTGCCATGGATTGTGCTAGTATTAATGTCTTTTCATTTGAAGTAAAGCAGTGTTGTAATAAATGTTGTGTTAATCACTATTATTATTAACACCACTAACAATATCTAGGATTATCAGACAGTGCTATCAAACTTTAATATCTTTATATGTAACCTTTAAACATTAACATTCATAGTAACAGTAACACATATATTCTTATGGTAATTATGAAATATAAAACTTATATTACAGAACAGCATGAAGAAGGACTAATCAAATTACTAATGGAAAATTATATCTCAAGATACTTACGTCTTTTTTTGCAGATATAAGAAAATAACTGTCTGTTACTTGATTATAGTGTCTTTTTATAATAATACTAATTTTCTTTGAATTTCGTATGTATATTGACACCTAATTCACAACATTTTGATAATTTAGCACAGTGTATTAATTTGTAACCAAACAAATAAGAGTAAAATATTAGTTTGCAAACATCTTTGTTTTTTACTACACCGATTAGAAATAGCTAGCTAGTAATTATATGTAGTGAAAGGTATCTACAGACATAGGGCATCTATTATGTTTTTTCTTTCAACTTGTACACTTGCCTATTGATTTTGTTTGTTTTCTAGGTGGAAGAAAATTTATTCGCCAAGTTGCTGAAGCCTCAGCCCGTGGTGGACATGGACAGATGTGAGATAAATCTTGATCAGAAATTTTCTATATTGATCTGAATTTCATGCAAATATGAGATCCAAATGTTATTCGTATGTATATGTATATTGAGATTTGATAAGGTAACTATGATATTGTTACTTATTATCTTAATAAAATTTTATATAGGCCTAATGATGGTTATTATTTTATTATAATATATTTTACTTAATCAAAATATGAGTACAGATATTTGTACAGTTTTGTATTTATTACATTGTAATTAAATTGATTGAGATAAGTTTTAATGTTTCACATGAAACTTTAGTTAAGCTTTAACTGGCAATAAAAACAGGACCGAATGTATATTCCAGAAAATAATGTAATGCTTTACGATGTAAAATATTTAATTGCTATTTATTGGTATTTTGTTTGGCGGTTAAGGTTACCTTTGCAATGTACATTGATTTAATTGTTTTTTGAACTTTAATTTTATGAGTTTTAAACTCCTAACAATATGTTTGCAAAGATGATTTCCACTAGTAATTTTATGAAACGACAATTGATTTCTTATTAATAAATAATTAGAATCTAATTATTAAATACTCTTTCGATTTTGATAATCTCGTAGCACCTTTAAAAATGTTTTTTTTTTTATGTATTGCTTGTTCTTATTGATTCATTTGATACATATTATAAAATTTGATTAAAAAATAATCTACTGTCTTTCATATTCCAATTTTAAGCATTATCTATGTCATTGCTGGTTGATATTTTTAATAACATTGCAAATATTTACAATTACATTAATATGTATTCTATTGTGTTCATCAATATATATATCTTTATACTTATTTACAAATAAAAGTATTTTTGATAATAAATGTGTGTTTTGTAATTACTGTCACTAATGATTAAGTCCCTTGTCAAAGGATCACTAATACTGCATACTTTAACTCATCAGAACACTTAAAATTATATCCTCTTGATTTGACTATTATCATATTGATGCTTTAAATGGTATTGTACCATTAACCAAACAAACTGACGTTGATATTGTGTCGACAGTTCAGATAATCAATTCCATAATGTGGATAGGGGCTAATCCAGCCCACTAATACACCCATCAGCATCAATGCAATTGTAGCTGCTAAAATTATTGTGAACAAATTGTACAATGTACAAAGTTCTTCAGCATTTTCCAAACGATTACGTTTAAAACTCTGCCCTGCATTGGGTTTAAAGATGACATTACATTCAGAATTTACAATCTTAAGTATTTATAATTTCAACAGGATTCTTCCTCATACCCATTTGAACAAAGCTAAAGGGTTTATGAAGATGATGTAAGTCTGAATGTAAATAGAAACAATATTGTAACTTGAAAGTTAGAATTTTTAGCATAATTTTTTTAAACTTTAACCACTTTAATGTTTTCCGAAATTCTATGTCTGGATTATCGCCCTTATTATTTGAAGTTCTAACTTATGACCAGCAGTGACAACCCGCCATTCAGCAGATGATCAACAGCAATACTTGTCACATTTAATCATTGCTAAGTTTTTCAATGTTTTCTGTTTTATTGTGAGTTTATTTTCATTTTGAGTGAAACATGTATCATTACAGGCCTAGGATTGTATAGTGCAGTCTACGCTTATGACTGGCTCCTGGTCCCCCAATGTGTTCACTTGATTTGGTATATAAGTTTATTGTACACTGCCTATTCTGTTATGTAAAACATTCATGAATGATAAAATCAAAATTGCTACTTTGTACATTATTTTCACATAACATTTCAAGAATAGTTTGCACATAAATTTAACACAAACCAAATCATGGCAAAAATGGTCAAAGATTTTCAATGTTTATGCATGGGAATAACAATATGCACTTCTCATTAACAAAGTTTCTAATCTGTCACTTTGCAATGCTACTCCAACAAAATCAAACAAACTAGCTCGGATGATAACACATCCTGCTTGAATTACAAATAAAACAATTATATTTTGTGTACATAAAATTTTATTAACTGCTTTAAATAATTTGATAAAATAGTAAGTTGTGGTAATTGTATTGAATATATTATGTGAAAAGTCACTTCATTCATAATTAGTAAGCTTAACATAGAATCTACATGAATTAAGGCAAAAAACCTCAAGTTTTTCATAAAGTTAATCCCACCAAGGAAAGAAAAGTAAACAATCAGTAAAATTAATTGGCTGAGAATTAAAATTAGAAGTAGATTCCTTGATTTAACATATTTTCTTATTTAATCTAAACAAAACTGACTTGTAGAAGTGAAAAAATACTTTGCAAAGAAAATAATTTGAATAAAGAAATCTAATTATTTAGAAGTTTGTGTAAAAAAATTTGTTTAGACATAGGGAATTATTACAATAAAAATATTTAAATTTAGATATAATATTAACATTTATATACAATATCACAGTTCACAAATTACAAACTGATCTAGATACAACAATAAAATACATGTAGACACTAAAATAAAATACAAGATAAAACTGCAAGTAGAAGGGAATAATTCAGTGTCTACATGGTGCAGTATTAATACATGGATGGAATTATCAGTATCACATTAAGTGCACTTTAAAATGTAATCAATCAATCTTTGAAAAGTCAACAAAAATTTTAATAAAATATCATTAAGGTTTTCTTTTTCTTAAATATTCAAATGCATGCAAAGAAAAAAATATCTTAATGTTGGAAATAGCATTATCTTAATTCAGAATTAATGTTGTTTTTTTTTTCAAATTGAAGGCTTAATAAAGTGAATGGATGGATAAAATTAAACCTTAATTGACTAGATAGGAAATTGTTTGATTTAAATGTTGAATCATATAATAGCTAGAATCAGTACATTGTCTACATTAAAGGAATTTCAAATACAATAGCCCACATACCTAAAATAGCTATACCTATAATCAACAATTTAAATACACTCACAATTTAAAGCATTACCATAATCACACTTAAAATATACAATCTATAAGTGGGCATAAATTGATGAGTTATCTTGTTAAATGAATTAGAAAAAAAAAAGTTTTTTTTGTTATAAAATACAAGTGAATGAACGATGATGATGGATGTTAATACCCAAGACTAATAAAAGACAACATTGAGCATGTTTTTTTTTGTTTTTTTTAACAGAAATGTGAACTAATTAAAAAACATTGGCTCATGTTTACTCAGTTCTGATCAAATTCAACATAAAATGGATATATTCTTACAACAAAACTGGGTCTAGATGTGCAATACTTTTCAAAAAATCTGTCTGATATTAGTCTCTAGTTATCCAAAAGTGCTGCGTTAATTAAATATTGATGAATATCACAAGCTAATCATATCACAGGTATACAGCTGTATAAGATATTATATTTCAAACCATTAAATATTTATTACTATCAAATATTTTAACTGAATAACATAACAGATATAAAAAATTCATAATAAGTTTATTCCCTTAAAACTTGGGTTTATAAATGTTGGAATTGTCTAAATTGTGTAAAAACTGTTTTGTGAAACCAATAAGTATTATATTCACATTTAAAACAGATTTTTATTACTATCATATTTCCTAACTGAATAACATGATCGTTAGAAAAATTCATAGTAACTTTCTGTCCTTAAAACTTTGACCTTGTCACTACCTAAAGATCTAACAAAAATATTATAAATGCTGGAATTTTCTAAATATATCAACTTGTAAAACCAATTTTTATTATACTTCTATTTAAGATCTACTGTCAGTCACAAACTCATAGATCTACAAAACTTAGAGAATTTGTTGTAGAGGTACCTTACGTATAAATATACCATGAATATATCAAGTAGAGTATATAATTTCTATTTAAGATCTACTGTTTTTCACAAACTCATAGTGCTATAAAACTTTGAGAATTTGAAGAAGAGGTACCTTTTGTATAAATATACCATGAATATATCAAGTAGAGTATATAACTTGTATAGCGGCAGTTAAATATTATCACAGAATACTCATATAAAACCTTCTTTATATTGTCAAATATGGAAATAAAGAGAAATTTTAAATATATAGTAGTTTATTTAACATTAAAAATTCTCAACCTTCGAAAATTAAGCAGTGTTTTGTGGTTATACTTGATTAAGTGAAAAAGTAATGTTGTAAAATATTATTTGTCATCTTCATCTTCCTCTATATCTTGTCTGATTGTATCAAGAAAAGATTTTCCTCTTTCAGACATTTTATTGTGTTGATCATCATAACTTTTACGTCTCTCCTAAAAATAACAAATATTGTTACAAATGTATCTCTCATAATAGATGTAGAACTAGAAGGAATAATCTAATATGTTAAGAAACAGGAAAGCCTCAAATTAGGCCTACCTACATGTATTTGTGAACTTACAATACTGGAATATAAACCTAAAAGCTATTACCGTACTTTGGTAGTAGGAATCTATTGAACCAGAACAAAAAATAGAACCTTTGTAATGAATATCAGTACTTCCAATCTACGGCATAAATTATGGTATCTAATTTAGCCATATTGATGCTCCCATTCCCAGAGTATGTATTTCAGGAATAATAATTAATATACTCCATACCCAATTGGCTAATCAACCACTGGCACTAAATTTCAAGATATAATCTATAATCTATGTAATAAAATCCACTCAGTAAAAAAGCTTCAATCTCTTCAGCAGATTCAGTTATGCCTGTATTTAAATACATAAAACAAACCAAAATTTACCTGTATTTCTTTTTCATGATATGGATTAATAGATGATGTAGATGTATTAGTTGTACTTTTAACAGTTTCCTCATCTTCACTTCCTACTTCGGCTTTTTGTGACATATCAATAGACTGGAAAACACAACAGTTTATTAAATCGGTGCTGAGACACTTGGTTGGTCATGAATGGTCATATTTTAAATCACCATAAACACACCAGAATTTCACAAATCTATTTTAGCATTTCAAGTTGAATAATTTAAATGAATATATGATGTCTGTCGGGCAACAACACATGCCGCCAGCATAGCTACATTGTCTGAACTGTCAACAAAGGTCGTTGCACCCTTATTCTTTTGTTGGAAGTGGGGGCATTTAAAAGGACCAATAAAATTAACCAAAAGTAACAACCTATGAAGTAGGCTTTCCTATGGCTGACATGTTATAAAAGCATGTACAGGAAATCACAAGATAACCTTAGTGGTTATCGTTACTGGAAATCAATAACATAAACACTCTCTATGAATTTCAAATTAATGGGATATTAACTTTTTCAAACTGATAAAAGGCTATATCTCAGACTTTAATTACAGAAAGTGTTAAAAATCAATAGGCTTCTATATATTTTATAGTCGTTATGCCAATAAAATGACCACATCTCAATGTGACATATAAAAATGGACAATTCTTACCTTATCATCATTCCATCGTGAGCTGTCCCCTGGAGGTAGATCCCCTGCTAAGTTTCTGAAACACAATTGTAATAAACATTTAATTTCTGTAGACAAATACTTATTTATCATCAGTTATATTATCAGTATTAACAACTACCGATTATAATTTTTATGATTTTAAAAATTATAGTGATACTACTTACTTTCCATATATTTGCGCAAAACTACTCTGTGGATTTTGTAGTTCCTTTTCACAGGCTCGTAAAAAGTCAGCAACTGTGTGTTGTTCAAATTCTTCGGCTAAATAAACAGGCTTACGACCAAAAGTATCTTCTGCCGCTAAAACTGCTCTATTAGCTACCAACCATTTTACACATTCTAAATGTCCTCTGAAAACAAAATGGCTTTATTAATTTAAGTACATTTTAAAGATACAATTTCAAATTTTTAAGTTATCGTTTTAAAATGTATTAAAATAAAGCCTTAAATATATGGTATCTATAAACAGTACTACCTTATTAAAGAATAATCCTATTAATCCAATAATTCACTATAGCCAGTTGAGAAATGTATCATTTTCAACTTCAAATTCTAACGTTTGAAGATAGATATTCCATGGGGATGATAGAAAAACAAGGCAGGTAATTGTGGTATTATTTCCTGTGTCAATGATTTTTAAGTATGGGGAATAATGCCCATGGTAGTATAATAGTTGAGTTGACAACCTATTGAGCACAAGACAAATTATGTTAGAAAATATAAAATTATCGCTTTAAAAGTTAAAAAAAATATCAAAAATTACATAGATAACATATTTCAATTTAACTGATTTTACATATATCTTACCCTCTAGCAGCTAAATGTAATGGGGTCTGTTTTTCTGCAGTTTCACCGGTAACTGATGCACCCATAGCATGAAGAATCTGCAAATATCAGATACATTATAGAAGAAAATTTTCAAAATACTAAGACAAGGTGGTTTTGAATATACATGTATTATGATGCATCATAATGAAGGTTGGCATCCTTGTGAGATTCAGAACAGTAGGCCTAAGACCAAGTTTTCTGTTTATTTTTTTCACCAACATTGATTCATTGAAATATCTTATACACTGTTCTAAAACTAAACGATTTACTTCTCCTAGGATACATCTATGACCATTCTGTGGCTTTGCCCATATTATGTTCAAATCTATAAAGCTAACACTAATAGATACTTTAAATAATTTTTTCAATAGAAACCAGTGGTCGATATTGTTTTGGACACCACTTCATATATTTTGCACTATCTCTTTTTTTTAATAAACGTTGTTGAATTTGTACAGATAATTACCATCATAATATTAACATGACCATGTAATGCAGCTAAATGCATAGGTGTATAACTAGTAGGTGTTTCTACATCTAGTTCTACACCAGATGATGCCAACCATTTTGTCACACCTTTCTGACCATTAATTACAGCTTTATGCAAAGGTACCATACCATTCTCATCAGTAGATCTGTAAATGTAATAACATTCATAATTGAAAAAAAGTATATTGTTGCAATTCAAAATTTATTTCCATCTACTGGTTTTCCACATAAAATAATTTTGTTGATGAAAAAGATAGACGATTGTTAGGAATGTAAAATTCAAGCTAGGATTAATTGATTGATAAAAATATTGATAATTTGATTTATTATAAGACTTCTTTTCATTGTGTATGGTTTCTAACTCAACTTTTGCCATTTATTTTGAAATTCCATTAATGCCAAGTTACAAATTTTTGACAATTTAAACTTTAAAGATACATAATGTAAGATTTAGATTTAGATACAGAGTTAGCCGTTCTTGCTATAATAATAGTTCGAAAAAAATTAATGTCTAATTAATAATTTACAGAACGTTTCAGACCTATAGAAAGACCTGCAGTAGTCCGATTTGGCTATTGCCAAGTCAAACAAATGTTAAATCTTATTGTTGCCAAGTCAAACAAATGTTAAATCTTATCAAGATGAATAAAATTTCTACGCAAAATGTAAATTGGGCATACATATTTTGTATATTAAAAAAAAGGCAATTTGACACATGAAAACATGCTTGGCCCAGCAAGAAAGTGGTTCGTGTGAAAGATGGATAGGAACCCTTTTCGCTTTGCCTTTTACAGTACTGGTAGTCTTCAATGTAGGCCTCCTTGAAAATTATGTCCATGTAGTTGTCCTTTCAATTTCTCCAAATTTACAAAATAAGGTAAAGAAATTCTGTCTTCATAAATATCAAAACTAAAACTCATAATTCACACCAGTAAAGAGTAATATTAGGCTAAAGTTAGACCACATGATAGGCCTAAATATTGTTAAAATCAACCAACCAATCTTGGACTATTACCATAGGCCCCTGGGCTCTAATTGAATTCATAAATATTTAATGAAAACTAATCCAATCATTTTAAAAACACACAATTAATCATTATGCGAAATCTATAAAAGAAATCAATAAGTCAAATATGGAGATTAACTACAAGCCAAATAGAGTTATCTCCCTTATAGAACATAGAAACTGACGTCTGCAGCCTATAAACATAATGAGCATTGCACATGTGCAGGTTTCATTAGCTTTGTCACCTGTGTTTTGGAAGGATGCTTTAGATTTACACACACATAAAATAGGAAGAGAGAAGATTAAGTCAAACCATATTAATATTTAGTGTAGGCTTACTTCGGGGTTCTAATAAATAGATATCCACCTGAACAATTTCAAAACTTAAAAGTGTGGAACTAAAAGTCTTTTGGAATCTCAAACAAGTAGACTTCTTTTTGTTTTTAAACTATTTTTCCACCATGAAATGAGAAGTAAAATTTTAACAAGTGTTCAAGAAGAAGAAAAAAATTAACTGGTGTGACCTTTTAGGCTAAGCAAGCAAGGGGCGAGGTAGGTGTTGCTTTCTACTTGGTTGACATTTTAAATTTATTCTCCAAAGAAACATAGTTCCAATCTTTAGTAAATGTATCAATTTAGGAACAAATGATTGAGGTCAGTGGACTGCCTTTCCACATCTCACCAGTTACAAACCATAAAGACACAAGAGACACACACAACCAACTCTCTACCTATCCCCAGTACCCTTTTCAATAGAAAACAATAACCCAAAAATTACAACAAAAACACTTTCATCATCAATATTCAAACATTTTATGTAATAAATGCACTCGTTTTTCTGTAAGCTTTGAACATGCAAAACTAAAATAACATTGGTCCATGTTTTAAATTCATAAATCCAACTCTTATAATATAATTAAAACCTATTCAATTTACAGTCATGATGATGTGTGAAATCCAGGGGTAAAGATTCCACGTATATGTTCAGTGAGTCGCATCTTAGGGATTCTGATCATTTAGTCATTTGGCGGGTGTATGATGTATAAAGTGGTCTGTCCCCGCTATGGATGCTAGTTACACCCGATCCTATGCATGTATGGCTTTCTAGATAGAAAGGGAGACCAATCGTGGCCAGCGCGAGTCTTCCTTGTATCTCTCAATCAGCGTGATTGAGATACACTGGGTTTCATGTATCATCATGTTTTCCATATTAATCCTAAATACATGTCATGTAAATTTAATTTGCCCCACAGAATAAAAAATTGAATGAAATCATACAACATTTAATTAATATGAAGCTGACATAATACTTTGATTTTGAGCCTGTTTCACGAGATATATAACTTGGGCACATGTAAGTTAAATACTGTATCATAAAGTTCTGCATGCATTTAAGTTTAACATTGTACACTTTATAGCTGTTAATTTAATGATTGGATAAGTAAAAGGTCTCCCCCAACCCCATCCCAAAGTTTGCAAATAATTGTTCCTTAGATCTGCCCCAAAATCTAATTTTGGCTTGCTACCCAGACAATTCCTGTATATGTATTATGTATGTCACTTTGCATAGGCTTCGTGCAAGGTGTCTTTATGGTACAGTACATGTAAATACAGGTAAGAAAATGTCATTCTTTATACAGACTGTGCAGCCAAGAATATTTTCTCAACACTTCTATGGAATAAAAACATATAGCTGTCCAACGCTAAGTAGGAATATTCCTATCACATTTCTTTTTATAATTAACCATGTTGTATTGTAGAGATAAGAGTGGTTAGTATAAAGACCTGGTTATCTCGGGGGTTTGTTTGTACTGAACTCTTCAGGCTTTTATTTATACTATTTCCAAACCCTGGCAGGGTTGGGGTTGTAACGAGATTGTCAACTGATCATTTAGTCTGATATACTAGTATCCTTATTTGTGGTAACTAGAATACTGTACCTTGTGTGGGATTGTTACTTGTCATAACAATAAAGGATAGTATATATGCAAAGATGCAGAGGTAACACCTGTGAGAGGTTTAAAAGGCTAAATATAAATTCAAAGTTGGAACACCTAGAGGTAGGGTGTTCTATAACAAAGTAGAAAAAAGGGTTGGGGTGCTCAAGATTAGATGGTTTAGTAGTTAAACATGGTTAATATGTTCTGAACGAATGATCGCTATGGTAGACAGGCCCACTTCCAGATTTCGCAAATGGGGCGTGTTGAACAAAAAACATTTGGAGTTGTGTTGTGAAAACAACTACATAGTATTTTGCAAGACATTGGGTGCATTCTGTGATTTGAACAATTGCATGCAATATTCTAAATAAATCAATCTTTATTCAAAGATGACCTTCAGACATTTTATTGATAAATGACATTAAAAAAAACTTACTCTTTTAAATCAGGAAAATGTTCATCAAGCTGTTTTATTCGTTCAAGATGCCCATTCCATGCTGCCTCATGTATCGTCATACCTTTGGTTAATACTTTCTTTTCTTCATCCATTTCTTCATCACGTTTTTTAAGTCTTTCTTTCTGAGCAGCTTCCAAACCAGCCTACATGCAGACAAAAGAAAAAAGAATTTAAAACTACTACTCTGAGGTTTGATAATGGTAGGGCTAAGCCCAGTGTGTGTTTTAGCAAAATTTAGTTTAAGAGAAAAAAAACGGGTTTGTCTTTTATTCTGAAGGTATGAGGATAAATAGAGGTTAAAATTTTTTGATGACAATAATTCACCAACTGGTGTTTGTTTTATTAAATACTACCAAATTAAACAATAAACTAAAACTAAAGGTTAACAACTGCAAAAATGAGCCGTGTATATAAGTGCCATGTTACAACATACTTCCAAAGTTGACTAATCAAAAATCTGTTACAGATATATATGCATCATTCCATTAAAACTAGTGCATTTATAAGTAAAAAGTTAAGGGCAAGCACAGTTTCTTTTTGTGGGTATCTTAGCATTCGGCCCAATTTGAATGATGTCAATAGCCTCTGCTCTTTGTATGATTTCATGATTTGCTTCGACAATTAGGTGGGTCCATTGTGGTCTTATAATGCAGAAAACAGACATTGTGGGATGTCACCAATAATTGATACAACTGTTTTTCATGTAAATGTTCACATGGAAATAAAATTTATAAATCATGGAAGTTTGGTCATTTTGAAAATGAAACATAAGTAGAATGGAAATATCAATATTCAACACTTGTATATATTAAATCCTTGAAGGCTTGTCATCACGATGTATGTATGTATCAAGTTTTTGGGAAAGTGCTATTTTATACATGTCTCTTCAATAAGGCTATACTGTAAGACAAGTACTTGTATTCAATTCTACATGATTGTAAATAACCAGGATAGTGCAGGGTAGAATATATTTTATGTGGAGTTTACAACTAACTGATCTTATACTTTAGGTTTCATATGGAATTGACAAAGAATGAACTCACTCTATAGCCGCTCAAATAATCTTTTTTACTATCATATCCATTTTCATCATTTTCACTATTTTTTCTTCTGCTTTCTTTTCCTTTCCTTCTGTCTTCTTTATCATTCTTTTTATCATCTTTACTGGACTTGACTCTATCATCATTACTTTCATATACAATTTCTCCATTTAACCTTTCTGTAGGACCTGTCTCACCTTGTATTGATTGGAAAGTAAAAGTTGGACCGTTGGCTTTATTGGATGAATCATTACTGATTTTTCTCAAGGTTTCTGAATTCTTATTTCTAAGTCTGGGAGAGTCTTTTAATGAAAACACCTTTTCACTTTGAGTATCACTATCATATTCTGTTTCAGTGTCTGTATAAGACGCATCACTATCAGTCGTATAACTTGATTCTGATTTTCTGCCATTTTGTTTTTTTGGTGATTTTTTGTTTCCTATTCTGTTTGATTCTACAGATGTTGTGTATTCACTCGAGTCAGTTTCTGACTCTGACTTGCCATCTTTTTGCTTTTCCCTCTTCCTTGATGTTTTTTTATCCAATAAGGGAGGTGTTTTGGAGACAGACGTAGGTCTTGGTCTTTCTCTGGGTACTGTTGATTCATATGGAGTTTGTATAGAAGCTATAAAATAAATTAAAGATAATTTATTTCTAAATATACGAAGGGAAAAAGGAGAAGTCAGAATTAAACATATGATTTACCAGTTCTGCTTTTAATGGAATAAATTTAAATTCCTCAAAATGTACAGATTATAAATCTAACTTGAAACTCTGCTTTAATTTTAATAGTTTTTATATATTGCATTATTAATATCATTATAAATAAATTATAGAAATATTTTACTAAAACTTACATTCAACTATAGCACGTTCCCTCTGAACCGGTAAAAAGAGATAAGTATTCTTATCGGCATATTGTCCTGATAACCAACGACCACATGGTAGGTCATAGACTCTTTTATCATGCATATCAGATACTGTAACACTGTCTAAAAACCATGCATAACCTAGAAAATCAAATGTATGGCATGCAGTTTTAGTACATCTATGTTGATCAAAATATTGAGTTCAAGACTCAAGAGCCTTGTTCTCAAACACTTGCTAAAATACTTAAAGGGTACAACTTTTTGACTAGCAAAAATTTAAAAACCCTGGCCAAAGAAAAGACTTCATACCTAGTGAGAGGGCAATACCTGGGGTTTAACTACACCTGACACTAACTAGGTCATTTTGGGACAAAAGTATGTTTCAATTTTATTTCAATAAATACCTTGCGCAAAGGGGACTTTAGCAGTGCATTGGGAACAGGCGACCATTCCACCAATACCCCACTAACAAAATTTCACAAAATGTTTTCACTGATATCATTACTTTCAGTTTAATCAATTTCACACGTGTCATTTTCTTAACCAAGTGCCTTTCACTAAGTTACAGTTCAAAGTAGTTCAAACAGTTGTCAGAACATTCAAAGGCCATGGTAAATTCAATTCAAACTGTTTTGCAACCACATCTGAATGTTAGGTAGAAAAATATGGAGCAATCCTATCACTCACAGTGGGCAGTAAAGTGGTGTTCTGCAATTCCAAGCCCCATTTATAGGGTGAAAGCTCTCTGCCAGTACCAACCCAACACTGTAGCCTACTTTAGTGGTAGACCTTCAGGCTGTGATTGGAAGCAGCAGAACTGGTACATGGGAGCCAGTATGAATATGTCTGACAAAAATATTAAATTTTGTGTACTTTTAAGATCAATCTCACACTTTTCAGTAGGCCTACTTTTGTGCCTTATTCTATATATATGCCGGTAAATTGTTCTGTTACATTCACATTAACATTGCATCAAGTAAAATAACAAAAAAACTTACTTAGTTCGGGTCTATCATGACCTATCTTTATTTTTGTTAATTTACCAACATGATGGGCTGATATTGTAAAAAAGTCTTCCTAAAAATAAAAAATATGTTTTATAAAAAGATATGAAATCATCACACTTCCTCATAATATGAAGTATGTATGGTCTTCGACAGTTTATGTAAAAAAAAATCAACGGCTATATTTTTACCTTTCCTTTCTGAAATTTCATTTTGTGATTTTGGGATTCTGTAAGTGTAAATTCTTTACTTCTACCACTCTCTCCATATAAGGTAATTTTGGCATCAGCTTGAGTACTAGCACCCATTGTATTTCCTGTTTGTACAGTGAGTTTATATTCAGCCATTGGGCCTTCTTTTACTTCATCTTCAGTCTGTAATGAGATGCATATGTACATATAGCCTTTATTCATTGTTTTTGAAGATACACAGATAATACCATGATTGTTTCAGAGAACAAAACCCAAGAAAATAAATATGGTAAAATAATTTCATGACAGCAAATTACCAATAGGCAGTTTTCACTAGAATGGAACTATGTCAGTTTAAATATTACTTTTGATTTTTACTTTAACTACTTTGAAAATTTTTAACAATTCTCATCTATATTAATTCAATCTTGGATGAATCAATCAACAAATTAGCTGAAAATCTTACATGATCATATTTTTCTAGTAGCCTCCTTTCTGTCTGTATACCAACACTATCGATATCAGTACCAGTGCTTTGAGTTTGTATTGTCTTAGATACAGTCACTTCTTCGTCATCATGTTTCTTATTATCACTAATATATGTACGTTTCTTATACTTTTTGGCAGACTTTGTTCGGGGTGGGGCTGGTGTTTTCAACCGTTGCATATCATCAACTGATATGGATGAGGAGCGTGTGTCATCGGTAGTAGCATCAGATGGTGTCGGTGATCCAGGTCTTTCTATTGGACTTCTAGCAGACTGGCTTCTAAGAAATATTTTATTGAACATTGTAAACAATTCTTTCTATTGCATTTTTTTTTAGATATAAGATTATTCAAATTAAAATTCGACCTTTATTTCATTCAAAACACATTTTTTGATCATTAATATGACTGGATAAATAACCGTTCTTCAATTTATAAGATATATAATTTCTGACATACCTTCGAGGTTTCCTTACTACAGTGTCACTGTCATCATAATACTGAAAATATTAGCAAAATTGCAAATTAATAACTAAGCAAAATATGAAATTACACACAATGGTCTTTTTGAGGGGTGACGGTCTGGAGGGATAATTGTTGCAAATGTATCTTAATGTGAATGAGCACAAGCAATGATTCTTATCTATACTGTCTCAATTAACCATACCAGCACAGGTTTGACAGATATTAGGGGGAAGACTTGAAATGCCTGAAAAAAATCCTGTTTAAAGACTGTAGGGGTCTCCCCAAGAAAGTTCTGAAAACTTGACAGCTGCAAATGCATTTTCCTACTATTCTAGCCTGAAAACACAGCAACTTTAATGTGGTTCAATATAGCCTTCCAAACAACCATTCAATCATTTAGTCCATGGAGTTAGCCAACAGTTGTTGCTGGATATGGAGAACTCGCCTCCAGAGAAAATTTTGAAAATTTAACCGGTATTCAATTAAAAGAAAAGATTTCGGGAACAATAAACAAAACAAAAGTTTTGAGACTTTATCATCCAACACCTTACCTGCCTGCCCATAAAGTCAGATGGCCCAAAAGTAGGGGTCGTGGGGGGCACGCCTATGCGTACCAGCTTCTTTTACATTCATAAATATATACTATTGTTTTTGGAAGCAAATCTTCATGCTTCTACTTCACTGAATACTCTATGGCTAGTCAACTGACATAAACCGAGCTGTATATATGACAATATAATGTAACAATAACCTCTTGAAAAATTCACTAAAAAGCACCCCCAAAATGTGTATTGCTACACCCGGAAAGACTTCGCTTTGACCCTTAACCTTTTCAAAAAGCCTTTATGTGCCACTGCACATTGAAGGGACAATACAAGGAATAAATAGCTTACTGAAAGTTGTGTGTTGAAGATCTTTCTACCATTTATATCATAACTATATTTGGCTGTATGCGGTCTTCTATTTTCCTGTTAGCATGCAATAATATATCAATACTATTACATAAATCAATATATTAAATGAAAAAATTAATTCTAATTTCACTTGTATAGCAATAAATAACTTATTCTAAATTGAGCAACAATGTAGAAATTCTTTTGTTCTGCACTAATGCTAATAAGCCATCATTAAATCTATTAAAAAAAACAATCACAGTATTTTGGACAAAAAGCAAATTAAATAGTAAGCAAGCACAATTCTTCCAAATGAGACACCAGATAACTGGGAACCATTTCAATACAATTTTTGGGAGGATGGAACACAAATAGAAAGAAAAATAAGTCACATAACAATTCTTGGTTGTGCTACATTAATATTATCCTTTGAAGACATATAGAAGTAGATTTCACAAATTAAAAACACTTATATTGATATCCAGAAGAAGAATATCCATACAAGTGTTTTAAATTTACATTAATTTTGTGATAAGATTAATCCATATCTAATTCAGAAGTGCAACAGGATTTACATATAACAACTATTGAAGAGTGTACCTTATTTACATGATCAGCTGACCTTTGAACTTTTACCAGTAGTAGGTTTCCCTGTGTTCCACTCTATACAAACAACAGCACGCAAAGTGAAGTAAAGCCATTAGTGAAATAAAATACATTACCAACAAACAGTGCTATAATACCAACTGAAGCTAGAAGAGTTGTGTTTGATTTAAAATGATTTGCCTACTCAAAAATTGAAACGCACAATTAAAATGCTGTCCACATAATTCATCAACTGTTTTATGCATCACTGCCAAAAATTCTAATCAGAATATATATAATATTATGCTTCATAAAAATGACAATGAAAAAAAAGAAAAGAAATATATCAAGAATATTAATCTAAAGATGAACTTTTACTAATTAACTGTTATTTTGTGTTGAAAATTAAGACTAAACAATCATCTAATTACTACATATTAGAATAGATGCATGGAGAGTTTTTATAGCAACTAAAATTGTAGATGAAGTATTACTGACTAAATTTCTATCCGAGCACATTGAGCTTGCCTATTTGAAAATGTAGTTTTGCCTACGTGTAAATATGACCTATAGCTACATATATATGTAAAGCTTATACATTTAATATCTACGCAACAAAATATTTGTTTTTCAAACAATCAAATACATTACACACAGATTTACATATTATATAGAAGTGTAACAAAATATGACAATTCCAACATGAAATAAATGTAAAATCATGACAAATATTTCTACAATCATTCATGACATTACAAACACCAAATATAA
Source organism: Patella ulyssiponensis (assembly GCA_963678685.1). NCBI lineage: Eukaryota > Metazoa > Mollusca > Gastropoda > Patellidae > Patella > Patella ulyssiponensis. Next base: position 78,362,291 of record OY783226.1, on the reverse strand, counting down.
GTTTATATTTGTACGGTACCTCAAAAGATCTTGGTGCAGTTTGCGGTCTAGGAGATCGGGCTGAATCAAGGGATTCAACTGTTTCCTGAAATAGTAGTATCACCGTGCAATATGGGTGTGTTAGTAAAAGAGGGGGAGAAATTTTATTCAAATATGGTTCAACTCATGGGAAAGACATTTTGCAAAAGGGAATGGGGAGTAATTAATTTAAATTATATCAAAACAGAACGGTTGATTATAGATGAAAAAGCTTTTTTTAACTTTAAAAAAAATAGATGGGAAAAAAAATAGACTGGAAACTAAAGATAGGGTTGCATTAAGAGAATATATGAAGATTTAAGTCGGTTGCTTAGAATACAGGTGTAGAAATTGTTATCATTATTAGATACATGCAGGGTGGATGCAGTGATTCATACAGTGAAACCTGGCTAGGACATGGCTCACACCTGTTGCACAGAATGTCATAAAAGAACTGACAAAGGTACCTAAATTTCAGTCTAAATATTTATATGAAAATCATCCATTGGGGTGTTTTTGAATATATTTTAATCTAATTCTTTTTTTCAATTTTGCATGAAAGTCATATATGTCTGCATAGATATGAGTAATGTTTGGAAATTTGATCACAGTTGATTAGTTTAATTTGGTCTTGCTTCAAGCTTCAACCACAAATAAGTTCAACAAAGTAAACAATTATGTAATATTTGTTACACTCTAGAAAATCAATGATTGTTACACTTTCTTTCAGCCAACAATAATTATTATCATAAAAAAGAATAATTGATTTCTTTATTATGTCAGCCTTTATAAATACATGCAAAATAGGTTTCACTGTATGTATGAATTATTTTGTGGGAATCTTATTATCATTAATATAATTAGACATTAAATAAATCTTACAGTAGCAACCAGTAATTTAGCTGCAGCATTAACTAATCTATCTGCTTCCTTCCTAGTTGTAGGATCATGTGTTGGCTTTCTTGATTGACTCCAACTACTCTTACTTCTGAGAATAAATACATAGAATTCAAAAAGTTACTTATTCTCATCTCAGAACTGTTATCTAAAATATTTTCATTCCATATGACTTACAACCCCCATCTCCCTCAAAAAGCATTAAAAATGATTAGAAACATAGATCTTGCAAGGTTATTCTCAGTGATTCCTCAATTCGTTTGAGGGCGAAAATTCAACTTTTCGGATGTGAAGTTTCTTGCACTTTAAAAAAGATGTGACTTTTAAAATTTAATGCTCACTCGGCTTTGAAATACTTGCTTATTAACAAGTCGATAACAATTGTATGAATAAACCTTTCAAGAGTTTGATAATGTTATTTTTGGTGTTGTCAATATTCAAATGAAAAAAATCTAACAAGGTCTATAAATCACCAAGTTCATTAATCACTGTCTAATTTGTATAATGGCTAGTAATCTACTTTAGTTGTCATTGTTTCAATTATATTGTAAGCCAAGAGGTTGTTTGATGGATTAGGATTATTGATCATAATATTTTTAACTAGACTAATGATTTTCTATTTAGAAGCTTGTTTTATACATAGAGAATTAGAGAGTATACATCCGCTAGAGATAACAACTATACATGTATTTGCATTCTAGAGCTGTACTTTATAGAAGTAAACAAGATATATGATTGTGCAAACAAAGCCTGTCTTCTTTATTTTTCAGACAAGCAGTCATTTAAGTAAATATGGATCCCATTTTATGACACAATTATACTTGGTAGTCATATGTACTGTTAATTCAGTATGGAACCTCTAGTTTATGTTTTATAAATTCATAATAGCCCCTACTCTTTTAAATTCACACAAAAACCATCAAAGTTTTGAAATACTTCATCTTTTCTTAGTTAAATGAAACAATTCAAGAAGTTAGGAGTTTAAATAACCTTAGATTAAAAATAATTACCTTCGTTTACCAGATCTGATTGAACTACTACCTATGCTTGTTGTGGATCGTGGTATTACGTGAGGTCTTGCAGAATATATATAAAAATATTCAGGTATCTTTGGGGTCTGAAATATACAAAATAACATATATGTATGTTTATTCCCCCAAAATATTATTCCTGGAAAAAATAAATTGAATATTTTCGTGAGGAGATGACAAAACACCATCCTATCCCCAACCCCATTTATCCATTTAATTATTAACTATTGTTTTGACAAGTTTTGAACACATAACATTTGGGCTACTGCAGTGATTGCATTCAAAAACTCAGCTGCATCTGTAGATCCATTCCAGGAATCCATGCATTTCTAACAGAATCTCCAGCATTATTAGATAAATATATAGGATACTGCTTTGCAATAAAATATTGGTATACATCCTAGACATTACTTTTCAATATTGTTGAACACAGAGATTTAATGTCTCAAGTTTTCAAGTGACCTGAAAAAACATATCACTCTCTAATTTGTATAATCCCCCATCTTCATTAGCTCAGTTAAGAAGCATGAACAGTAGGGGCTTAAACCCCATTTCATTTCATTTCATTTCATTTTGTATAATCCACTGTCATTGTTTCAATAGAAATTTTATAAAACTATACAGGTCTAAATCATTAAAATAATCAGAATCATTATATAATCATTTAGTTTCAGTTGAAGACATTTTTATAAAAGGAAAATATACCAATAATGTTTCAAATCCATATGCAAATGCTACTGAAAGCAACAACATGTATGCATAGATCTAGTTATGAAAGTACTAAACTAAAATCCAAATTAATAATCTTGGTCAAAATGGTACAATTTATCAACAGGAAGAATGCTGAATAAAAAAAAAGAAGACGACTTTGACTGTTTCCTCTCAACCAACTCATCATTACCCCATTTGACAAACTTATTTGAACCAGAGGTAACAAGGTTATTGGAGTTAAAAAAAAAGTGCATGGCAAAAGTACTGGATTAAATAATATTTAAAAAGTGCATGGGAATAGTATTGGATCAAATAATGATCTCATTGATTTTGTCAATTTCTTGCCTGGATTTAAGTTTGAGTTTGGATTTGTGTCTAAAAAACTAATTGAAATACAAGACTTAGTCTTGTCCTCAGGACGAGTATAAGGAGGAATTATATCGACTTTGCAAATCTCAAAGCAAATAGTGCCAGGTAGCAACTGAGAGCAACTGAATTCAAAGTGTGCACAATGACCGATAGGAATATTAGAATTAACATGTGACTGTTAATTTATTCATCATGTGATCAACAAAATGGCAAATAAATTAGAAGTAACATCCCAACGGCATTTTTGGTCTTACCACAATTCTATTAATAGATTATTGTTGACATCACCAACATCTGAAAAGTGGCTGTCTCCGTTCACTTCCATTTTGCTTACAGGTATTTATAAAGTTACATGACACCTGTCGCTTATCACGTGATGTTATTTGTATGGCAACTCGTTGCCGCGAGTTTCAGAACGTTAAACATGGGCAACTGGCTTCAGCTAACTGGAACTTGTTGCTTTGAGTTGTAAGTGGTGCTCAGGTCAACCTTTTTCAATTGCATTCAGTTATAAGGTCTACATAAGCCCCTTAAATTCATAAACTAGCAGTGAATAAAATTAACATATAGCTGGTGATAAAGACTTGGGAAATTTGTTGGAGAATATATATTGACTGTGTTCAATCATTACAAAAATTTTTACTTACATAAAATAAAACAAGAAATTATTGAGAACAAAAAATGTGTGTTGAATATGAAACATGCTCCATTAATTCCAACAGGATTTTCTGGTCAATATTATCTAATCAAAAAAATTTGGTTTCCCCCATAATATATTATTAGCCGTACAATACCATACATGTAGATCATCTACAGTACTTGCATACCGATGTTAATATTTCTATTAAGGATGCATTATGTAAGATATAGATCAAGAGCTGACACTTCTCATTATAATGCTACAGTTAATAAAAATAGGTAATGAAAAGGGAATATGTTGAAAATTTCAGTCAAATTACTTCATTCTGAGCAGTTGTTGCTGTTAGAAAAATAGTGTAGTCTGGATTTGTATTGCTACTGTTGTTTCGACAATAAAAAAAAGTTTCGATTATCCATTTTTATACGCCCACATTTTCATGTGGACGTATATTGTCGTCGCCCCTGTCCGTCCGGACGTCCACAATTTGTTTGTGGACTCTCTACAGGTCACAATTCTTATTCGATTTTGACGAACTTCAAATATAGGTTTATCCCCATAAGATCTTGGTTGCTTTCGATATTGGCATGTATCGGATCGAAACTTCATGGATTATGGCCCCTGATTGTACGAAAAATCATGTTTTTAGCTTGTGGACCCTATAGAGGTCACAATTTTGAACCGATTTTGATGAAACTTGACATGCATGTTTATAACCCAAAGATCTTGGTTCCTTTCGATATTTGCACCCATTGGATCGTAACTTCCTGAATTATGGCCCCTGATTGTCCGAAAAATCGCCCTTTTTAGCTTGTGATCCCTCTGGAGGTCAAAATTATTATCCGATTTAAAGAACCGTTTGATTATATCACCGTTGCATAGTAATGAAGGTTGAGTTGAAATTTTGTGAAAATCGGACCAAAATTGATGGACAAAACGGCCGCCGCTTGTACCCAAAAAGTGTAAAAATATGGTATATAGGTTGTGGAACCTGTAGAGGTCACAATTTTAAATCAATTTTGATGAAACTTGAAATACATGTTTATAACCTAAAGATCTTGGTTCCTTTCGATATTTGCACATATCAGATCATAACTTCCTGAATTATGGCCCCTGATTGTATACGAAAAATCGGCTTTATTAGATTGTGGTCCCTCTGGAAGTCAAAATTATTACCCGATTTAAAAAACCGTTTGATTATATCACCGTTGAGTTCGAATTTCGTGAAAATCGGACCAATACTGAAAGACAAAATGACCGCCGCTTGTACACGAATACTATAAAAATATGGTATATCAAGGTTGTGGACCCTGTAGAGGTCAATATTTTAATCTGATGTTGATGAAACTTGAAATGCATGTTTATAACCCAAAGATCTTGGTTCCTTTTGATATTCAACGGATAATATCGGATTGTAACTTCCTGAATTATAGCCCCTGATGGTACGCAAAATTGACTTTTTTAGCTTGTGTTCCCTCTAGAGGTCTCAATTATTATCCAATTTTAGAAATAATATTAAATGTTTCGTATACTAAACGTTAGCATGGGGCAGAATTTTATATAAACCAAACAAATTCTAATGATTTTCTGATAATTACTTAATATGCGACAACTCTTGTTGACTGCCCGGACGATTTAGCTGCTGTGTGGGCGTATGTTTCATTACCTGGCAACCTATTTTTTAAATAAATCATTAACTAACAATCTTGTTTAAATCTGTTGAAAATCAAAAGCAACTGATGTTCTAAAACGTTTATTGTGGCATATAAATAAATGTCTAATTAATGATTTATATAAATTTGACACCAAACAAAAGATCTGCATTAGGCAAATTTAGCTCTAACAAAATACATGACATCTTTAATTTTCTGTTATCGCATAACCATATTTTGTGCAATTATGGTGATTTTTTTCTTTAAACCAATTAAAAGTCATTGATAATAAAATCTGACTCTTTTCACCTTGAAACAGTAGATTACATTATTAGATGCAAATGTCAATCATTATCAAAAAGGTCCAAAGTGTGTCTTTGAAAAAAATACAAAAAATGGTCAAATCCATGTATTAAAATTGTGATAATTAGTAATAAAAACATTAAATCACATGGCAGGTTGCATTTATTAACTTAAATAGCAGAATAAGCATTGCATTCATTACTGATGCAGACATTTTTTCTATTATATTATGTCACGTTATTTGTTTTTTTTTGTTTTGTTTTGTTTTGTTTTTCGGGGGGGGGGGGGGGGGGGGGGGTCCTGGTTTAGTTGTAGCTAATGCCAATCTTTAAATATTTCTATTATTAAATGATACTCATATACAATTGATATTCTCAGCAAATTCCCCATTAATATTAAACTAGTAGTTATGCAAAACATCTAAAGAAACACTTCACTAAAAACTAAACTACAACAAAGAGTGAAATACAAAACACAGTAAAACTACCTTCTTGTTTTTAGATTTGGCTGATTTATTTCTCTTTGTTAAAAGAGGTAAGGCTGGATCGGTGAGCTTTATTGTATAAATAAAATATAAACATAAAATATAGCAAATCACCTTTTTAAAGAGTTCACTTCAAAAATAAATTATCTTCAGTAGTTAATAAGAATAAATATTTTGAATATTAAGTAACTTTTTTTTTTTTAAATTTTATGGGTTTTAACTTTAACACAATTTCCAAAACCAAAATAACCTTTTATCCTATTTTAAAAGTGAATTCTTCATTTATTCATGCAAATATATAAATTCCATTCATTCTATTAAAAACATCATGCTATATATATAGTGAATTGATACTAAAAATTTCTTGTTCTACAGAAATCATAGAATAGATTTCTATTTAGTCTAATCGCCATACATAATTTGCATTCCAAATAATATATCATGCAGATTAAAACTATTATTATTCAATAACGTAGCCAGGGATTTTCAAGTAGGGTGATCAGGTAGGAATACCTGACCTGAACACCAGTGCAGATGCTTGTTTGCAGGGATACTCTTTTGAAAATAATTTGACACCCTGACTCCATTCAGTGCCCTGCCAAGAAAATTTGGATATTTTTTTTTGGCTTAGACATTTGAAAGATAGAGGGGAGGCCTTGATCACAGCTACAGTAGGCCTATTTGTTGGCCTATGGAAGGCCTGGGGAAAAGGCTAACCTACTGCGAACAAGTCCCAAAAAACTGAGAGAGTCTCTTGTTAGTTTTCGAAATTTCATATACATGTATTATGAAACTTTTCCAAATCAAAAACTTGAGTACGGTAAGACATTGGAGGTCTGAACGGCTGTAAGCAATGAAATTTTTTTTTACGATAAGACAAATATTGCTCTATATGGTAAAAAAAATGTATCACATATAGAAGTCAATTGGTGAATGTTTAATCATATCAGTTCAATATAGTACCTATGGATAAGTTATGCCCTATTCAATATCATCAATTCAAAGACATGTACATGTATTTAATGTAAACATGTATGTAATTATCACCAAAAATATGGACAATAACCACTTCAAATGTATACTCTAAACAAACAGTAATACAAGAATATTACATATCTTGAGCTCCAATGTTTATTTATGATTCAATCCTTTTATGTGAATATTATAGACATGCAGTACAAAATAATTGATTTTAATTTGTCTTTTATAGCTGGTCTATTTTATGCCTTGAAGGAATTTCAAGTTACTTGTCCTCATACTATATGTTTCAGCAAGTGGATTTCTAATAATAGTATATTTGTGTAAACCAGAACCTGGGCACCATTAATGATCAATACAGCTTTACCAATAATTAATGTACAATTGGGTTTAAACTCACCAGAAAATGATAGTTTGTCATATGCCTTTTGATCTTTCTTTTGACATGTGCCTCCCTAGGTCCACTATTTTGCTACAATAAAGAATAATAAATATTTCATTTAAATTATATCAATTCAGTAATTTATAATATAAATACTCTGTTTATAAATTTTGATCTAAAATGTTAGTAGAGTTGAGTAGATGTGAGATACATGTAGAGAGTAAAGTTTTCAAAAACAATTGGATTGGTAAATTTGAGGACTACATGTATAATCATTACAGATTGAGGGACATAGACACTGACAGCCAGTCTGCAGTGCATAATTATTTTGGGTTGGTAGTTTTCTTATAGCACTGGCCTTCATTTGTTTATCTTGTGGGGTTTTATTTATTTAAGTACATGTAAATGAAGGGTAATTCTGAGTTCATTTATGCCATGAAAATTCTGGATAATGCCACAGAAATACTGGAAATTAACAATGTTAGACAATATTGGTATAAATATTTGTTTGTTTTTTATCTGAAACATCTGTGAAGTTTTATTTTTAAACAAATTAAAATTCAACTACCAGTACGTATAACATGAAATCTTAAATATTTTGAGAACTGCACTTTTTGGAAGTTTTTTTTATTTACAAACCTAAAATTTGATATTTATTGCGTCAGTCATGGTGATGCGGAAGCTCGATTTAGTAAGCATTGTACTCTTTTATTCAAAAATTAATCTTTAAATCACCCATGGGTGGAATTATACATCAGCTTAATGAAAATTAAATATTAATACATTCTCTCAACACAACTGTGAAATACTGGATTACATATACTGAAGTACCAGTATAAACTGTATAATTCACACTAAGAACTGTAATTGTCGATAGACATGTTGCTTCTGGCATCATATGACAAAAATGGCAATATTATCAGGTTATTTTGACATTTCCAATCAATAATTACATCATGTACTTTAAAGGATTCTATTACTATTATTAGATCTACATTGCTATTCAAAATGTTCAAACATAAAAAAAAAAAAAAAATTGTGATTTTTGTTGATTAATATCTGGACAAAGTTATAGATTATATAAAATATAATTTTTGTAATATTACTCTTGAGAAGTAAATTGGCATTATGTAAGAAACAGAAAGTGTAATATCAAAAAGCAGAAACAGATTGATAATTGAAACAGACAACGTCCATAACCATGACCATGTGTTACAGACAGGTATTCACCTTACATATAATTATAGACTATTATTGATAATCCTTACAGGATTAATCTTATTAACAACATTAATTACATTACTACAAAATATACCCATTGTTGACATTATTTAGTTAATCAACACCACTTATATAGTGTAATGAAGAATGCTAATTAAAATCAGATACATGTAGGTCAAAAAAATACCAGATGTTTATCTTTATTTATTGTTTTACATGTAGTATAGCTACAATGTATGTTCAATCATGGCAAGCATTGAGAATCAAATTCAATACAAAATTAAAAAACAAAAGAGATGTTACAAAATCATGTATTTATTTGATTATTTTAATTATCTAGGACCCTTAAACGAAGAAATTTCTGATTCAATGTAGATTACAATCAAAGTCACAAAGCAATACTGAAGGGGGCATACAGTGTATGCGACACTTCTTTGAGGGGGCGGGGGGAGTTATCTAACTAAGTGCATATTCATGGACTAGCTTTCTTGGAGGGAAAGATAGCAAATCACTGACTTCGTTTCACCTAAACCTGTGTAAACCAGCAAAGAATTATGTTTTTTCCAAGATACTCTTGTCTGGGGCCTTGCATTCAATCATGAAACAAGCATTAGATAGTTCTTTGATATATTGATTTTGACCCCATGGACTTCAATACACATTTTATTTTGCAGAAAAAATATTACTGTTAACCAAAGTTTCAGTGACTACTAAATTAGTTTATGGTACATATACTGCAAGTGTACCCTGCGAAAAGTCCATACATGTATACAGCATGTATTCTTATTCCGGGATGTTTTAATATTAACAATCAGTAAACAAAATACATAAAAGATGAAAAACAAAATCTCATTAGGGTCCTTGTGTTTTATGCCCATCTCATGCAATATTACTAGGTTACATGTAGGTACTTTAATAAAGTAAAACCAAAGTTATTTCTATGTTTATAAAATGCTATGGCATAGAGGTACATCTAAATTACTTACTTTAACAGTAGTCATCTTTATCAGATAAATCCAAATCTATTACAAGTCCATTAAAAAAAAAAATTTTTCACAAAAGATACAAGCTTATTCTTTTTTCTTCTAATAAATAAATCAGCACCTCTTATCAGTGTTATTTGAATTACTTTTGATATAATTAATTTGGAAAGAAAAACAAGTAAATTGGTTTAATCTTCAAACAGATCAGTATATATTTAATCTCTATGTATATCGACCAATCCCCTCCTAGTGACAGAGTCTACCTCACAATCACGATAACAACACTACAATATTGCTAGACACCATTGATTTCTTGATGCTGGGTAATAATCTATTCACACGCTTAGATCAAGATAATATATACACTGAGAAATTCACTTAGTATTTAATTTCTTTTAACTCTTGAGTTAGTTAGATATGAATAACGAGAAGTAGTAGTCAATAATAATGAAGAAACGAAGACCTCTTGTATTGTAATGATAATAAAACTTGTGCCTATCAACCACTCATATTTTGTAATCTTGCCAACAGTTCAAACTATAATAACAGATCAATACCTACAAGCAATAAATAGCTGACAAGCTTTCTGAATCACCGAACATACCAAAAGAAAACACAATAATATATAATTTTACATGATAATAACTCAAATATGTGTATTAAATGATTTCCTGTATTATCAGATTTGTGACTTTAATAGTTTTTGCACATAATGAACAAGTCTTTTCTGGCCCAATTAAAGTTACAAATATAAGGAAATATTATTTGAACAAGTTGTAACATGATAATTATTCTTTGAACCATATCTTTTGAATAATTTAGTTGATAAGAATTCTATGAACATGTAATTTACAGATAAATTAATAAAATACGTTTATAAAACAGACTCTTTGATGAGTGTACATGTAATTCATGAAATGAATTTAATTGTGCAATGAATTGTAGATTGTAAATGCAATTTAACCTAATTTTAATACGGTTGAATTAGAATTTAGTGAGCATATAAAATATAGTGGTTTCAAAATATTTCCGCTTTTAAAAGTTATTGGCAAAAGGTTTAATGTCCCTTGATTAAATAGAGCTTAAAAAATACAATATTGCAAAAGCAAAAGTACAGGTGGCTTTTCTTCATACTTGTTGCTACAGTGAGAAACTTGTCAGTCACTCAATAATTATCCAAGACCAATCACCTCACACATTATCCATAGGCACCCTACACAGATGGGTTGCAGGTTTCAATTTAAGCGGTATCGCATCGCAAAAAGCGACTCAAATCGCGGTAAAAGCGATAGAATTATATTATTCATTAGCCAAAAGTTGCTTTCAAACTTGTGAAGTGCGATTCATTATATTTTGGATGAATGTGGAGTATATTTAGGCCTACGAAAAAATCAATTTATAAATGCAGGACTAACTTGTTTAATACTCCAAGTTGTGATTAATTTGAACCAGTTTTTATTTCAATATATCCGATAACTAGAACACAATGCCGACTCCGTTTTTAATCACACGTGTTTATAAAATATGTTACTAAAAATAGAATAAAACAACGCAGTATAACATGATTGGTTAACTTAACTGAAAACTAAAAGTAGACATCGCGAGACGTGTGAAACGTGCCATTTTTGACGAATGTCTGACAAAAATGTTATGTTTATGGCATATTCTCGGGTTGATAATATTTTGAAGGCGGTGAGGGGGATGTTTTTAAATAAAGACATAGACAAGCAAAGCTACGTCTACAAATATTTCGATTGGAATGGTGAAACGTAAAATACATGTAGTGTTGTTTTAGACGATTATAGTGCGTCCGGCATCGTGGAGAGACGGTAACTGAATTTTTTTTTATCCATACATAAGTCGAAGCGGAGTATACAACGAAGACCGGACTTCGGCGGAAAAAAGTATCCACTTATACCCCGAAATATCAGGATTGCATATTTTTGTGATGTAAGGCTATGTTTTACTGCTCCCCAAATCTGAGCAAATGCTATTCATATTTTGAACTGATTAGCCAAATTGTGAATCTGTCACAAAAATTTGCTACTCATTGGCTTTAGACTAAATTGAACCCTGATGGGTTGCAATGCATAATACAGTGGACTCGGTCACATCCGACCTCTGATTACTCCAGCACTCTGTGAAATCCAATATGATTTTCATTTCCAAATTTATTTCCTTATTACTTCAACTAAAAAATCTCTGGGTAACCCGTACTCTAAATATTCCGAATTAAGACATCAATAAGTCGTCCCGTCACATGATTTCCATTGAATGAACACTGTATAATCCGGCGTTCCATCTGTGAGTGTGAATTAGAGAATGCAGCAGTACGTAGTATAGGCCTCTCTTTGACCCCAATGCGTGCTGATATAGTGCGCCATCATGCAGATCACGAACTCGAACAATAATACATATTTACACTTTTGAATTTTAAATTTTTAAAGTATGAATTAAACAATGGCCTTTCGCTGATGTGAAATAGTTGATCCAAATCTTACTGCTTTGCGGCATTTTTTTCCTTTGTTTTATCTAATTCACTACGTGACTGGTATACGTGTGATTGGGATGAAGGTATTGAAGGATGGAAGAGAGGGAATGGTACCAACTAACAATGACATGTAACTACATCGATTATCATGACATTCGAGACATTTTAATGTGTAATAGTTTTATATCTACCACTATCTGTAATTGATCTGTTTCAGCCGCTATCAATATTTGATATCGGTGAAACCGATAGTAGCCATATCGGACCATTACTACATGTACGATTTCTGACTTTAAGTGACCTTGATCATTGGTGACAAGACTGATGACTCTACTGATGGACATTGCCAAAAGTTACTTATTTTCACCCTTTAAGTTCGACCTCTGAACTATAATCCAATGTAAAGCTTCATTGAGATATGAGCAGCACCTTATTACAAGACATTGCCAAGAAATTAATTTTATATCGATTTATATCCATGAATTTAAGGCCATGAAAAATGGATACCTTATTACCATGTGGTCCTACATGTATGTAACATCCAATATAAAAAGTACATGTACTGTAATGTAATAAAGCTTTCAGTTATAGAAATGATATTTTATCAGTAGCTTAGGTTCTACATGAATGTACTAGAAAACACTTGAGATTAACTGTTGAACACAATTATAGCAGTTAGCTGACTACTTCAAAAGGTAAAAGGATCTACGTACATGAATGATTGATAAGCTTACGGTGCACTTATTCAGAGAACATGTTCAGTAAAGTATTCAACTTTTTGACATTTGAAATGAATAACCTGAAGGGAGGCTTATGTCGACCTTACAACAGAGAGCAACAGGCCTTTCGGCAAATGGGAGTCACTATCTTCAACTAGTTCCAGTCAGTTGCCCACATTTCACTTTATACAACTCTCTTCAACTACTAGTAGCGGCAACTAGTTGCCATTGACTGGTGTCCATGATGAGAGAGACATATGTCATGTGACACTATAAAAGGAAGGGACCTAAGACACCCACCTTTCAAAATTATAAAGTATATCAAAAGCAATGTTAAAAGACCACCATGCCATAGGGATGCTTCTTCTAAGGTATTCGCCATTTTGTTGATCGTGTGATGAAAAAGTTACAGTCATGTGTTAAGTGTAATTGATGTCAGTTTAGAGTCAACATGAGGCTCTGGGCCCTGATTCACGAAATCTTAACTTAAGATAAAATCCAAATTTTAGTAGATACTTTAGTTTTGATTGGCTTAGCACTAAAATCAATCCAATATTATCCAATCATATAACTAAAATTTGGATTTTACCTTAGTTAAAATTTCGTGAATAAGGCCCCTGAATTTAGGTGCCCCAGCTGTTGACATGATCGACACAAGCACACTTAACTGACGGGAATTTGTTGCTTTGATTTGCAAAGTCGGTGATATTTTAAAGTGCATGTAAATAGATTTTTGTTTGGTACCAAACATGTATGTTGAAAATACTTCAAAAATATTTTTCCACTTAACACGACAAGCATAAAATAAATTAATCAGGGCTGCAGGACAGCTGTCTTTTCCATAAAGTATTTACAAAACATTATTCATTAATCTCTGATCTTTAAAAATATTGTTTAAACCCAAACTTACCATCATAACAGATGGATCAACTCGATAACTATTTACTCCTGAAAGATCAAATCCATCTTCTAACCTTTTAACATCACAGTAATATTTCCTGAAAAAGAAATTGCAAAATTATTACAACTACTACTAGATAATTAGTTATTATGGCCATACAAAAAAATGTTCTGGTTCTCAGACAATCCTTCCTTTACAAAATTAATCAGAGGATCAATGCTGGGTTAAATGACTTCTAATAAACATTGTGTTTCAAGCCAGAGTATTGACTTGAAAGTCAAAACATAATCATTTCTCTATCTATTACTTATTGATTTAAAAATCATTACTGTACAATCATAGCATTATAGTAAAAACAAAAATGATTGAATTTAAATCAGTTTATATACATTCATGTTACATAACCAAATGCGCGTTCCGACCCATTTATGTCCATTTCTACTATTTCTAAGTCCTAAATACATGTATAATTAGCAATTTGTCTCCTTTAACATAATTCAAACATAATATGCCTTTAAAAAATGTGATACTCGCTTTAAGTGTTTAAGATCATGAGACTAAGAATCCTATTGATTTTCAAGCATTTCTGATAATTACTTGCCGCTGCAATGTAAATTTAATTGGTCCTAATTATTTTTAAGTACCGGTATCTCAACATTTTTAGCCACGTTCTCGTAGCTAATACAAAACTTGATCAAAGGAAGTCCTTAAAATCATCGCGAACAAAGTAGCCTAAGAGTAAGGTGAAACCATTTCTCTGTGGAACCAGATCCAGTGCTACATATATGGTCATATGTATATTTTATAATTATAATTGCGTTTTAAAATAAATGATGGATGAGGTATTTTTATCCCAAAACCATTTCACCTAAATTTACATGGGTTGGTTCATGATACTAACTAATTGATTGTTTCATCCCACAAATTAAAAAAAATAAATAGATTTTTTACATTAAAAAATATTTTTAACTTCTTATTATTATCTACTCAAAGAAATTAAGCCTTTCCGACTTGAAAATTGACACTCTGCACATTTTCATTAAATTGGGAATTCGCTACAGTAGGCTATAACAAGAGAAGGCCGATAGTTTTAATCAAGCAAGCCATGCCCGACAGGTGAGTTTTTATGTACTGTAGAGTAAACTTGTTTTAGATTGGAATAAAGAAATTAACATAATAATACTTACAATTCTTTGGCAACAGATTTAACAATTGAGTCAGAAGAAGACATATCCCAAGAACAATACCCCTATGAAAAAAATACCATAAAACTTAAAATTTATCTTAGACAAGGGGCCTTAAAGTATATCATTAAAATTCATTTCATGCGATGATTCAATTAACTGGAAACCAAACAACAATTGTAAATAAATGATCTTGTTTCGCGAATACAAATAGTTCGAAAGAATACATACCTAATTGAAACTACCACTGTCGATTTCTCCCTAACTATCATATGTCTAAACTAAGAAAACGTTTCAAGAGTTAATTAAATACTTTTAAATTAAAAATAATTTTGAATAAATATTCATAACGGTTGCTAATATTCGTTTCCAAGATAAACCCGATTCGTACGCAAAGAATCAAGGGACATCACTCGTGTAATTCTCGTTTCCGGTGCGGGAATTTAAATATGGCGGGTTTGAAAACACAGAATGCAATAACATTGAAAGGGTCTACAAAACTTGTAACTGAATTCTTCAGTAAGTATCACTATACAGAATTAAAATACATATGAATTTGCAGTATAAAATGCACTGTGTTGTATGCTGGTATCTTCATTGTTTTAAAACGTATAGCCCAATTTGAGAGGTTTGTTTTCATTATTTTGTTGGCCATTTTATATTTTAATTTATTCTTTATTTTGATATGAAAATATGACAATTGGCGTTTTTATCGACTACTGATTGGCCAAGGAGATTTGCATTCAATCAAATTTTCATCTCTAATGTCCATCTAATTCAAATCAATTACCGGCTCCAATACCGATAGTCTACGGCCTATCTATTCCTAAACTAATCGCCAAATTTATGGACACCAATTCCATGAATTTCCAAATAGGCCCGAGGCCTCCCACAAAAGTCGCCAAATCACCTCTTGGTACTAATTCATTCTGTGATCATATGTTTTTTTTCCAACTGTGGTAAGCCACAAGAATTGTTCAAAGTTAATCAGCACATTTTAACAAACTCGCCAAAGTCGGTCTAGGCCTAGGGCCTACTTTGAAATTGACTATAGACCTACACATCACACGACATCTCCACCAAATTCAAATCAATTTGGCAACTCGATAAAAATTCCTAACAGTAATATGATTCAGCTGGTGAATTGGCTAATACCACCAATAGCTCTAGCTGGGCTATAATATAATAATATTGGCTCATTCCATAAGGCTGGTTGGGGATTAGTTCCTTTAGGAACTGTCTCTGAGCGGACAATGTCCACAGACACTTCCTGTCCTCTGACACTTCCTGTCGGGCCATATATAGCTGCAGTATGAAAATAGGTAAAATACTGCTCTTCCCCACCTCTGTTCTCAGACTGTTTTAGAACCTGTACCTTCTATTTTTCACCTTGATTCTTTATTTTCCACCTAAAGGAATCATTTATCACTATATTTGACACACTTTTTTCAAGTAGAATTTAGGGATGAAATAAACACGTGGTTTGTGCATGTTAGGTCTATGGCTCTTCAGTTCAAACGTATTTTGTGTATGTTTAATCGCAGAATTCTATTTGAAAATAGTGTTGAATCAATATAAATATGTGTCAGCTCTGGCAAGAAATGATGCCTTTGGCGAATAAAGTAGAATCACGGTGAAAAATAGTAGGTAAGGATTCCAAAACAGCCTTAGAACAGAGGTGGGCAAGAGCGGTATTTTCATATTGCAGCTATAAGGCTTGACAAGCAGTGACCGCCCTAGACATTCGCCAATTCGCCGATGACGACAAATATTTTTATTGGCGAATAAAGTAATGATTCTGGCGAAAAATTTGGCGAATGAATTATTTTGTAAATCTGTTAATATTAAAGTTGAAATCGTTTCGTTAAACGCTTCTTTCGATTATTCAATGGAGTGTCTATTTTTAGTACATTAATTTCTCTAGTCTCAATCGTACAAGTCGCAAATCAGTCAATGTCACGCATTAAAACGACTGAAAGATCGAGTCTAGAGACTATACAACACAGTTACGCCCAATTTGCCAATTTGTGTGGCACTGCACTGTTTACATATGCTCGCCACATGCCGAGTGTAACATTCGCTTCACTACATGTAGCGATGTTCCGATATGACACCTATCGGTTTTACCGATATCAGATATTGACAGCGAAGTATATCGGCCGATACAAATAAATTACCGATAGTGCCATGGTGGATATAAAACCATTACACATTAAAATGTCTCGAATGGCATGATGATCTATGTAGATATTTGTCTTTATTTTAGTCGGGAAACGCATGGTACTTTTACTATTTTACTGCGGGAATCAACATAAACCCTGTGTTGTTGAAGTAATAATTGGGCCACGCTTCTTACGCAATCAAAAATATACACAATCCATTATGAATTAAATTATTTGTTGTATCATTAATGGTCGAGATTATCATATTTTAAGTGTTAATTACTATATAATTCCTTACAGTAATCGGCACGGCATCTGTACATGTATATCTATACGTGTGCATTAGTTCATGCGGTAATGAAATGATACATCAAAGCGATACCTTCATGACCCGTTTGTCAACAGTGGCTATCACGTAACATTCTCCCGCCATTTCTAGAACTATTAAAAATAAAACATCTAATGGGAACCTATTTGTTGATAATATTATTAATTAATAAAGTATGATCTTTATTATGAGTTTTTATTTGTCGACACAATAACCAAGCATAACAATATAAATCACTAAATTATTTCTAAATTTATATCGGCATCTAGAAGCCGGAATCTATTAGACAGTGATTACGTGACATCAAAGGAATATCCCCCCTTTCATCCTTTATTCCACCACGCGCAAACCACGTGATATTTCCCACCTTTTCCAAAACTTCCACTCATATATTGACAGACAATATAGTGAACTAGATAAAACGAAGTTTTATTCATAATTAACAAACATATGAATAAAAATGATATAAAATATTTGGCTAAAACTTTCTGAATTGGCTAATAAAATTTTGATTTGGCTAAAAATTTGGCTAATGGTTTTAAGGGTCTAGGGCGGTCACTGGACAAGGAATTGTCAGTGGACCCTAGTTGGGGATGGGACCATCAATCCGTCTATGGATCTAGGTCAGTACTCAGGTGCAATATTTATAGACATGATTTAATTGTCATATTCACGGCCAAAGTTGATATGCTATTCAAGGTTTTGCACTAGTAAGCAAAATTTTCAACACATCTCATCATAGTTTACATGGAAATAAGTTTTCTGTTACAAATAGTGAAAAGTGACGTGATATCAGGCGCATGTTCTAATTCTGGTTCGATGTCCATTTTAAAATGGGCAGAATTATTTCTTATACCAGTTGGGTTTTTGTCAAATCATATAATTATGCAGTAAGATTTAGGGTCTGTGTAAGTGGAAATTAAGGGAGTTATTGGCCAGTAACTTTTTTGTCATCAAATCATGAGAAGGCCTGTTCAAAGGAAGGCCCTAGAAATCTGCTACTGTCGGTGGAGCAAGACTGGTGATATCGGTAGTGGAACCATTTCTACAATCCATCATACGGCTTATGGATATCTAATCTAATATTTGTTGGCAACTACACTAGGGCTGTCCTGAGAGCCACAACTGAAAATTAAAGTGTTTAGGGGTAGCTCTGACCGGGGAGTAACAATTACTAACATACATAGGCCTGGTGGCGAAGGCCTACCACTTCTGGTTTCAGACATTGACTAAAAAAGTTATAGACCCAGACAAATAGCCTACATGTAGTATGCTTTATATTATACTTATAATTAATATTTCAGCTTTATTTAAACCAATTTAAGTGAACTTAACAGTAGTCCAAACAAATGTTTTATGAATTTTTATACGCCCTCATTTTTATGTGGACGTATTATACCGTCACCCCTGTCCGTCCGGACGTCCACAACATGTCACGATTCTTATCCGATTTTGACAAAACTTGAAATATAGGTTTATCCCCGTAAGATCTCGGCTGCTTTCGATATTGGCATGTATCAGATCGAAAGTTCATGGATTATGGCCCTGATTGTACGAAAAATCATGTTTATAGCTTGTGGACCCTATAGAGGTCACAATTTTGAACCAATTTTGATGAAACTTGACATGTATGTTTATAACCCAAAGATCTTGGTTCCTTTCGATATTTGCGCCCATTGGATCTTAACTTCCTGAATTATGGCCCCTGATTGTCCGAAAAATCGCTCTTTTTAGATTGTGGTCCCTCTGGATGTCAAAATTATTATCCAAATTATAAAAACGTTTGATTATATCACCGTTACATGGTAATGAAGGTTGAGTTCGAATTTTGTGAAAATCGGACCAAAATTGACGGAAAATGGCCGCCGTTTGTACGTGGATAGTGTGAAAATATGTTGTGGACCCTATAGAGGTCACAATTTTAATTTGTTTTTGATGGAACTTGAAATGTTTATAACCTAAAGATCTTGGTTCCATTCCATATTTGCGCAGATCGGATTGTAACTTCCTGAATTGTGGCCCCTGATTGTACGAAAAATCGCCTTTATTAGCTTGAGGTTCATCTGGAGATCACAATTATTACCTGATTTAAAAAGACGTTTAATTATATCACCGTTACTGGGTAATCTAGGTTGACTTAGAATTTCGTAAAAATCGGACCAAAATTGACAGACAAAATGGCCGCCATTTGTGTGGGCGAATCGCGTAAAAATATGGTATATCAAGGTTGTGGACCCTAAAAGGCCACAATTTTAATTCGATTTTGATGAAACTTGAAATACATGTTTATAACCTAAAGATCTTGGTTCCTGTCGATATTTGCGCATATCGGATTGTAACTTCCTGAATCGTTTGATTAAATCACCGTTACACTGTAAGGAATGTTCTTGTCGAATTTTATGAACATCGGACCAAAATGGCTGAACAACTTGGCCGCCACTTTTACGCGAATGGTGTAAAAATATGGTATATCAAGGTTGTGCACCCAGTAGAGGTCACAATTTAAATCCTGTTTTGATGAAACTTGAAATGCATGATCATAACTGATTGTACGAAAAATCATGTTTTTTATCTTGTGGACCCTATGGAGGTCAAAATTTTATTCCGAATTAAAAAAACGTTTGACTATATCCTCGTTACACATTAATGATGGTTGAGTTTGAATTTCTTGAAAATCGATAATTGAACAGCAAAATCCTTGAAATTAAATGTTTCGTATACTAAACATTAGCATGGGGCAGAATTTTATAAGAACCAAACAAATTCTAATGATTTTCTGATAATTACTTAATATGCGACAGCTCTTGTTGACTGCCCGGGCGATTTAGCTGCCGTGAGCGTATATGTTTCGTTGCCTGGCAACCTATTTTTTTTGAAAACAAATGGTTAGTTACTATTAGTTAACTATAGAAGAACATTCAAAATCTTAAGCTTTTTAAACTTACCTGGTTTAGAAAACAAGTTTATATTATCAATTGTATATTATTATTGTATTCAGTAGTAAAACAATTTGGCTTGACATTTTTAACCTCAGGGCCATAACAGGTATCTTGGCTATATTTTAGATGTATGTTCTCATTGATATTATGTCATAATTATGACCCTGATCAGGATCCGAATTACCCAATAGTGTTGTCAGGCCAGGTTTCAATCAGCTATCTATCACCCCAGTCACGACTCACCCGCATGTATCTTGATTGAACTTTATTTTGCTTACGAATCACTGACATTTCGCTATAGTATTAATGTAATTTTGTGATCTAAGAAATATAATGTATGGTCTTATTATTGTTTTCAGATTATGGTATTAACAGTATATTATATCAAAGAGGCATTTATCCCCCAGAATCTTTTACCAGAGTTCAAGATTATGGTCTGACACTACTAGTATCAACAGATGAACAGTTAAAAGAATACATAAATAATGTTATTACTCAAATTAGAGGTACATCTGTCAAGAAACAAATCTATACCACAATCTCTAATAAAATCTTTATGATGCTTATTGCATATGTCCCACTCCAAAGTCAGATGTAACTATTGACACCTAATTAGGAAGTTGAGTTAAAAAAAAAAATTTGTGTACACCAAATCAAGAAAGTTAAGTTGAAAAGTAAATTGGTGTTCACCTGTTCGTCTGTCATAGTCAAATATAAACATGTGAATTGAGCTTGCAAATTACCATGTTTTTATTTTATTTTAGAATGGTTGATGAATATGACAGTGCAGAAACTAGTTGTTGTTGTTAAAAGTGTTCATACAAATGAAGTGATGGAAAGATGGCAATTTGATATTGAATGTGACAAAACAGTTACAGCTGATACGTATGTATTCATTTTAAAAAATTAAGAAGTATTGGTTGTAGTAATATTTTTGTCTATTATTCTGAAATGGTAAATTATTGCAAACAAAAATTCCCTGTATTAATAATACATGTAGATATAACAATGGGATTTACAGTTTTATATTATTTATATTTAGGAAAAGAAATAAATCTGAGAAGGAAATAAAAGAAGGAATTAAGTCAGTTATTCGACAGATAACAGCATCTGTTACATTTTTACCTCTTCTTGAAACAGCGTGTAAGTATTTTGTATAAAATCAGAAATTATGAATAATAAGGAAGAATTTTAGCACCAGTCATTATTACTCATTAATTCTAACACCGAACTTACACCATTGTTGTATTTTGTCATGAGTACCAGAGTAGTCGCCCAATAGTTTAGAAATTTAGATACCTTCACACTACCAGCCTGAAACAAAGAGATAGTTAGCAGAGGTGACACTTCTACATTCTACATGAGGGTCCGGTCAACAGGACTTCATCATTGTTGACACTGTTCAGATGATTGCACTTTGCCAGACTGTGTGCCATGATGGTCAAGTGTATTGATTTGATTTTTATCCTTTGTGTCATAAAGTAAAGTTGTTCTGGCCTTCGGGCCATGGGGGATTGTTGATTTTCTTGTATTTGTAAATATCCAGCCATCAATCATGCAAAAATTAAAATTTCAGCTATATATTGCTCAATGCTTTGCCAGTGGCTTCAAGTCAAATCGGTAGTATTTCGCAATATACAGTATATATTGTTAACAGGGAGAGATGAGACAGAGGAAGGGAGACAACATTTATTTCTAGTGGTCATTTTCTAACGTCAATTTATAAACCAAAGTTTTCCTACTCATGACCACAAAGAAATTTTTTTTCTAGTTTCTTACTAACATCATTAAAATTTGGTTTGCATGTACATTGTATTTCATTTAGACTCACAGTATTGTCATATGATTTCAGGTTCATTTGATATATTGGTTTACACAGATAAAGATTTAGATGTACCAGAGAGTTGGGGAGAATCAGGACCTCATTTTGTTGTTAACTCAGATGAAGTTCGATTACGTTCATTTACTACAACGATACACAAAGTAGATGCAATGGTTACTTATAAAAAAACTGACTGAAGCATTAAAATGTGAATTAAATTGCTTTGCAAACCCAGAATAGTTTTTCGTGCTCCAGATAGGAATCTTTTAAGTATTGAAGCTATTGTATGAAATTGTGCCTGTGGTATATATCAGTTTGAGATGAATTTCAAAAGGAGCCATGTGAGAAAAGTTGAGAATATGTGATCAGTGCTCATTACTTTTGTGACCTAACCTTATCAATTGTGTAAACTACCAAATTATACCATGTACTTTACCTGGCAAAAATTCCTAGGAATTACCTTTACTTGTCCTATGTATTGTTGCAATATGAATATACACATCTACATATATGTTTACTAATATTGTCTTTTTTTCTCAGCTTGTATGTTTTCTTGAGATTTCATTTGACTCCATATTTTTATTCGTGAAGAATTCAACATGTTTGTAAATATGTAAATAAAATATCTATATTTCTTATCAGATTGTATCTATTTAATAAAACTCTATAAATTAAAAGTGGAGCCAACCGCTGAAATGCAATCGTTGAATGCATTTTGACCTTCATCAGAAGAGTTGGTCTTTTATGAATGCATGATAAATAACAGGCATTAAATCCAAAATTAAAAGACAATATTGGTGTCAGTCATTATCACATATATGATAGAACTGGCTAAACACTTCCCAAATATAATTGTAACACAGAGATCATTGCTAAGATAGATGAGTAATAAAGGTTTCAACAATCAGAAGTGACGAACGCAAAAGGAAAGCATGAGATATCCCTCTATATAACTGACTGAAGTGACGAGTGATAACATATACATGGGCGAATTTGTGCTCGCTAAAAATTCCTTCGAAGACCAAAAGTTGTTGTGTGAGACTGTTAGAGGATATCTGACAATTCATAAAATAATTGACTGCCACTAGATAAGAGAACAGAAAGAAAAACAGAAAAGTCTTTGCATTACAATGTTTTTATAAGGTATAGAGGGAATAAAAACTTAGGAATGTACGAACTATTTCTTTTTTTCTTGTGTTCTCTTATCTAATGAAACACAATTACTTTATTGAATCCTCAGATATCCTCTTGCAGTTCCATTTAACAACTTTCGGTCTTCGAAAGAATTATTAGTGAGCAGAAATTTGGCCGTGTATCTGTTATCATTCGTCACTTCAGTCAGTTATATGGAAGGATAACTCATGTTTTCCTTTTGCGTTTGTCACTTCCGATTCATGAAACCTTTATTATGCATCTATCGTAGCGATGATCTCTGTGTTAAAATTATATTTGGACTGTGTTTAACCAGTTCTATCACATATGTGATAATTATTGACACCAATATTGTCCTTTAAAGCCTAATCAACCCTGTTGGCAAAAATGATATTGCCTGAAGTATATATTAACAGGCAAAGTATATTATCAGCCTCCCCCAATCCAGTTTTCACTGACTGGAAGTAACTGTAATATTGTTAATAGTAAATGCATGGGGACTAGACACAATCACAGAAGACAAATCTACTGACAAAACACAATATACATTGTACAGACTTAGCAAAAAACAAATGTACACATCAGATCCAGTGAATTAATCCGGGGGTTAGCTATATGTCCACTGGGCCTGTAGTGATGCAGACTTCACTTTAAAAGAAAAATGAACCAACAGGAAGGGAATATTTCCAAAGGGTTGTATAATACTTATGTGAATCATGATTGTGTATCGGCTATATGAAATATAAATGTAGGCACATTAAGGAAAATACCTTATGAGAAATCCTTTACATTAAATTCATCTGTATTAGTTACAAACTTAGAGCATATGTATTTATATGTCTCTAGGGTACATATTTTAGTTCTATTGATCATCAAATCTCCAATAAAATTAATTTAAACAATCCTAGTTGAAGTTGTAAAATAACATTTATTGCATCAAATTTAACAAATAATTATTAACACATAATATATTAAAATTGCATTACATACAAATATACAGTTACAATAGCATTATCCATTGTAGTATTGTATAATACACCATTGACAGCAATTATTATTTAGAACGCTATGATAATTTAGAATTCCGATGCTACTGTCTGTCTGTACAGTGATATTCTTGAACATCCGTTTATCACAAATTTGTGTCCAACATCCAAGTTTTGTAAGCATATAATGTTTGATGAAGGTACACTTTCTTTGTAAATACCACGCTCCCCATAATCTAAAAACAGAACTGAGAAGGTGGCGCTATCTTAAATAAATCCACTTGTGGCATCGAATTGTCCATTAACGCCTTAAACATAATCATCGTCATCTCTCCATTCACGCACATACCATTTTCTCAATCGCCGTATAGTTCTAGCAAGCCTTTCCACATCATCACAAAATCCTTCATCTTCTACATCTAGTTGTACTGGACATCGGTGATACTGTTTCTTATACTCCAATAAACAAAAACACCTTTGACATTCATAGGTTAGAACACTGTTGGAAATACATTTAGATTCGAAAAATCCATCATCGCCGACAAAATGAAAATGTAACTCGACCATTTTGTTCGGAATGTTTT
Organism: Patella ulyssiponensis; assembly: GCA_963678685.1. Lineage (NCBI taxonomy): Eukaryota > Metazoa > Mollusca > Gastropoda > Patellidae > Patella > Patella ulyssiponensis. The sequence continues at coordinate 78,337,357 of OY783226.1, read as the reverse complement.
AGAATAATAGGCCTATTCCTTTTGGGATTCACAATAACTTGCCCCTAAGACATCGAAGGTAAATCGCCACTGCACAACTTAAGTACCGGTATTGATTAAGTTTTACATAATATGCTTGGGCTATATTGTCTATCAATCCCATCTGTTCAAAACCATGGCAACGCTCTAGAAAATGAATAATAGTCTTATTCTAAGTAACAGATGTTTATGTGTCCAACCTGTTGTGTAAATTATCCATTACATCATATTTTACTTATCCGGAGGGTTCGAAAATATTTTAAAATCCAAGTCACATTTGAAAAGGTTTACGTTAACCTTTTCAAATCATGTAGTTGAATTTTTCCAATTTTTTAAATTAGGTGTGTTACGATGAAATTTGTATCATCAATTTATTTGAATATTGTAAAATAATACAATTTGTTGACCAGAATAAAGATTGGGACATATTATTCAATTACAACAAGAGTGTTATTGGGGCTTTAATGTAACGTTTTCTTCCTAGGGCGATTATCGGATTATCAATTCTAATTTGATTGAAACACTAATTTATAAAAGCTGACATAGGTAATCTCACTACAAGAGAGAGATTTCTCGGGCCATTGCTTCAGGAATATGCATGTCAATAAGCTAACGAAAAGCAGAACTCATTACGCTTAGACTACATTTATCTGGGAGTATTTTTACAATCGAATATTATATGTAAACAAATATGGAAATGCTTTTAGACAATATATTCTGAATATCTGTTAAAAATTGGCGCGTTTTATTCAGTCATTCAAACTATAAAAGTACGCAAAATGACGATCGAAGTACCTACTCAAAATAAAATACAAAGATTTTATTGTTTATTTCCCATCATATAGATTGCTTACAATCCAATATAAAATCACAGGCACTTGTATAAATACCATCACCTCGTAGAAGAACTATATTTTGACGATATCTTTAGAATCTTTGTCTGCAGTATCAGGCCTAGCGGTTTCTATTCGTGGAAATGATGTCATGGAAAGTGCCCGCTGATTGGTTCATTGGGAAAACGGGGGGGGGGGGGGCCTAGAGTGCTACGCTTCGATCTCTAGCTGGCCGGTCACCTCTGGCTTACTGCTGTGGTTTCGATCCCTGGTATGAGCGTATGTGGCATGGAGATAGGGGCGCCTTCTCAACCTCGTGGGTTTCCTCCGGGCACTCTGGTTTCCTCCCCTTGCTAAAGACCCCTACGCGCAAGCTAATTATTGAAATAAAATCAAACCATATGTTAGTCCCGAAATGACCTAGTTTGTGTCGAGTGGAGGTTAAACGCCATTTCTCTCTCTCTCTCTCATTGGGAAAAAGTTTGCGCGAACTTCTGAAAAATTCGCTTGGGAGGCAATCAAGGCGGTCGTTCGCGCGAACCAATATTTGTTCGGGTTCTCGTTCTGTATGAACGGGACCTTTAAAAATGACTAGAGTATCCCAGGACGAAAAGCCGCGTTCACGTTCTGTATAAAACCCCCCTTTACCCTGAGCGTAAAATAGTCATGTGTTTGTTTAGACTGCCCTCCACAGATCAGATGACGTGAACAAAGCCTGTCACATCATCATAACAAGTCGTCTCTGGCGTAGAAAACTGCGATAATATCAAACATAACATAAAGGAAAGTGCAAAACGTGGACCAATACTGGTGAAGTGTGCATCAGCGGATGGTTTGTCCGTTGAAATTTATTTGTACCGGTAATAAAATGTATTACTTCCTAGGCGTTTCTCTTCATCCTGCTTATTTACAATGCTTGTATAAAAGTATCCGTGTTTCAGAAATGAACAGCACTATTTTTAGAAAGCGTACTGTTCATTAACAGAACACAGTTTTTATGGGATACAATCACTGGTTTTATTCTAAAAGCACGACGTTTCGACAAGTATCCTCTTATCGTTATCAAGCACAACTGACAATTTAGTTCGTTCGTTACTGGGAGTTTAACGTCCACTTCCACCATAGGTGATATCGTAGACTAGACAATTTAGTAAACTTGAGGTCAATATATGACATTAATAAGAAACCATTTACATGGATTAAAATAACAGTAATAAAATAATATAAGGAGTTTAAAGGATATTTAACAAAAACAACAAGCCTACAGTGAGGCTGATGTCCCCCGCCGAAATCCCAAAATAAATAGAAGACCCATATTAATTAATCGCACATTTATTTTTTTCAAACGTATCGAGCAATCAAACTGTACACGAAGTGTCATCCAAAAGTGTTTTATAAAGAAAAATGCTAAAACTGACGAGAAAAATGAAAATGTACCCTAGTTAGGGGGACCCTAAAGGCAGACAAAAGGGCCCCTCTGGCCAAGGGAAAGGGCCCTTGTGTCCAAGTCAATCGTTTCTATACACTGTTACTGTCGAATCCATTACTAAATGAGAATGCAGTCATTGTATTGGCATAAAAATCATCAATCAAGATGAACCTAAGTTACTTCTCCCAAAGTATAAACCAATCAAATTGCTTATCTCTGCTTACCCTAAGCGGAAAATGCTCATCTTCGAACTCCATCAAGGCATTGACCTAATAAGCATATACACCAAGTTTGAACATTTTAACTCAATTAGAAGGAGAGTTATTGTGTTCCAAAGTCTCGACTACTCTCGACCAATCAAATTGCGTATCGCTCTGCTTACCTTGAGCAGAAAATGCTCAATATCGAACTTAGTCAAGGTATTACTGTAATGAAACTATACACCAAGTTTCATCACTCTCACTTAATTAGAACTAAAGTTATCGTATCCCAAAGCATCAACCAATCAAATTGCTTATCTCTGCTTACCCTAAGTGGAAAATGCTCATCTTTGAACTCCATCACGGCACTGACCTTATAAGCATATACACCATGTTTGAACATTTTAACTCAATTAGAAGAAGAGTTATTGTGTTCCAAAGTCTCGACCAATCAAATTGCGTATCGCTCTGCTTACCTTAATGCTCATTATCGAACTTAGTCAAGGTATTTCTGTAATGAAACTATACACCAAGATTCATCACTCTCACTTTATTAGAACTAAAGTTATCGTGTCCCAAAGCATCAACCAATCAAATTGCTTATCTCTGCTTACCCTAAGTGGAAAATGCTCATCTTCGAACTCCATCAAGGCATTGACCTAATAAGCATATACACCAAGTTTGAACATTTTAACTCAATTAGAAGGAGAGTTATTGTGTTCCAAAGTCTCGACCAATCAAATTGCGTATCGCTCTGCTTACCCTGAGCAGAAAATGCTCATTATCGAACTTAGTCAAGGTATTACTGTAATGAAACTATACACCAAGTTTCATCACTCTCACTTAATTAGAACTAAAGTTATCGTGTCCCAAAGCATCAGCCAATCAAATTGCTTATCTCTGCTTACCCTAAGCGGAAAATGCTCATCTTCAAATCTCCATCAAGGCATTGACCTAATAAGCATATACACCAAGTTTGAACACTTTAACTCAATTAGAAGGAGAGTTATTGTGTTCCAAAGTCTCGACCAATCAAATCGCTCTGCTTACCCTGAGCAGAAAATGCTCATTATCGAACTTAGTCAAGGTATTACTGTAATGAAACTATACACCAAGTTTCATCACTCTCACTTAATTAGAACTAATGTTATCGTGTCCCAAAGCATCAACCAATCAAATTGCTTATCTCTGCTTACCCTAAGCGGAAAATGCTCATCTTCGAACTCCATCAAGGCATTGACCTAATAAACACATACACCAAATTTGAACATTCTAGCTCAATTAGGAAGAGAGTTATTGTGTCCCAAAAAGTGTGACGGACAGACAGACGGACGGACGAACCCATTTTAATAGTCCCCCAACTTTCTTCGAAAGGCGGGGGACAACAAACATAACAAGGTAATTAGCTACTAATAAACACTAATACTGCATGAGTAGGGGGTTATTAACAGTTAGAAGCCCTGTTCATTTCTGATGCACGGATACTTTTATGCCTGTTCTGGAAATAAACAGTACAATTTTATCAAAGGTTGCCAGTGGAAACGAGGTAGAAGTGGGATGTAATCTTTTGATGCACTTCTGGTTCTTCCTGTGTATAAATTTCTAGTTAATTGGACGATTTTGCAAACTGGTCAAAGGCAAATTTCCGCACAGTCATATTGGGTATGATTCTTAACCTAATAAATATAAATAGGTTTCTTCTTTTGAAAACTTTGCAAAAATGTGACGTCATTAACTCCATTCTCTGAAACAACCACATTGTTAAGAACAGATTGGCAGCCTGTCAGAGAGAATGCAATGTGCAACCACATTGAAATGTGGTTAAAACAAAGTCATTGGTCTCATAAAACCATCTAATTTGAGCATAAAAATATACCCACACAGATGCTAATTATCAAGTTTAAGGACAATAGTATAAGTCCAATTTCTTGAATTGACAACAAAAAGGGTAAAAGAGAGTATTCTTTTTTTTACTAAATTTCATTTGATGTATAAAATGTAAAAAGATTAACAAATCATGATATAAGTATAAGTCAATTTCATTTATCTTTATATACATTCAAATTATGTCACAAGGATTTAAATGTTAAAAATATGCATTTCTGAAGACTTTTGAGTAAGAATGTTTTGTTCACGTGCAGATAAGCTGACTCTCAAGACATTCTGATACCAAAAGGCTTTAGTAGTTTGGATATTAGTACCCAAAGCTACAAGATAGAGTATAATAATTCTGAGAACTAAATCTTTTCTGCACCTTACTTAAAACCTTTTCCTTGTGAGATGCAGATCCAACTAACATTACTTTATGAATTGAAATTGTCTGCATTTAAATTTAAGGCAATATTTTTATTGTACAAATCAAAGAACAAATTCACATATCCACAAATTATACAATTGATCAATCAATAGTGCTGTCACACAATCTCATCACATAGTAAAGGATATACAACAATTTGAACAGACTTGATAACACTATTTTTTAAGTTTATCTAAAAGGTTCATCTATAATATTTCTTCAACAATTATAATAACTAGTGGTATTTCCCAAGTTTGGTTAATTTCACTTGTAGCACTGTAACTATTCATAATTCAATATGTGTATACACCAGCTGTCCATAATATGGCCATGCTCTTCACTTTGTTAGTATAACCCTTTATTCACAGCATTTATTTTCATTTTGTTATTGCTTTCTTTTCCATATAGATTTTATAATTTATTCATTTCATTTGTCCTGTTCGGGACTTGAATCAGCTGACATATCAGTTGAAAAATTGGCATCAAAAGTGATAGGTTGACATTGCAAGTTACGTAAATTGACCAATACACATGTACTTGTCTCACAAAACTTAGGTACTGTCAATAATAATACTTCTTGACCATCAGCACCTGAAGAACATATTGTAAATAGATCTGTTAAAAATACATTAAATAATAATTACTTTGTGACATTTACTTCACATTATGTAAAAAATATCATACAACTGAAGATTTGGATTCATCTTATCCTTATAACTTTAAAAAAGTCAGATGAAAATATCATTACCTTTGTGTATTCTTGAATCAAAATCTTTCTGATTAGCAGCAAAGTAAACATGTGGACATTCACTTATAATAAATGGATCTTCTTCATAAAATGGATAACAACCTAAAATTGTCATTAAAATTAATTCAACAATCATCCTGCCAGTTGCAAGATCAAGAGTAGAGGCAAAAAGAACATTTCCCTCATCCTTATCATAAAATCAGAAGCAAAAAATAAATGAAAGAACACTCGAAAGCATATTTAAGATTTGAAACTAATTTGAATGTAGTTAAAGATACATTTTCACAAAAGTATCTATAGGAAAGTTATTTCCAATAAAAGTATTGCAAAGTATAGACGCCCAATCTTTCTAGAAAAACACTTGATTCCCTGAGAGAGAAAGAGAGAAATGGGGTTTAACGTCCACTCGACACAAACTAGGTCATTTCGGGACTAACATAAGGTTTCAATTTTATTTCAATAATTCGCTTGCACGTAGGGGTCTTTAGCAGTGGGAGGAAACCCACGAGGTTGAGAAGGCGCCCCTATCTCCATGCCACATACGCTCACACCAGGGATCGAAACCACAGCTGCAAGCCAGAGGTGACCGGCCAGCTAGAGGTCGAAGCGCGGCACTCTAAACCACATACGCTCACACCAGGGATCGAAACCACAGCTGCAAGCCAGAGGTGACCGGCCAGCTAGAGGTCGAAGCGCGGCACTCTAAACCACTAGGCCATCCCAACCCCCCCTTGATTCCCTGAAAAACACCCATGAGGTAAGCAAAATTGCCTTGCTATCACCGTTAGGCTGGCGGCTTATTGTCTGTCAACTTGACTTGGGAGGTGGTTATCATTTCTTGAACGAATGGTTAGGCAGTTTTGGGAACATTGAAGGGTTTCAATGTACAATTAAACGGCAGAAAAAGAAATTGGCAAAAGATAATCTAAGAAATTACTTAGGCTTCAATGTGTGACAAATAGACAGTATCGCAAATACATTTTGAAAATAGGCCTCCCTCAATTAAGTTGGCTTCTCAAAATAGATGCAGTAATTTCCTTGCAAACGTGAATAGAATGTTTTGAGAGGGATTTGAAGCAACTTTTGGATAGATTAACTATTTTCAATATTTTTATACCAAATATATCATCAAATCACCTAGTTTGTATGCAGGGAAGGCACCTTTAACCTGTAATGTCTAACAATACTACATGTTTTTTAAACATAGCATTTCATTTACAAAACATGTCTATGGTACTTCTTTTCTGTATAATGTGCAATATGCTTTAAAGCAAATTACTGCATGGCCTAGTCTCTCTTAATTTGCTGCTGCATGAAATTTTTTGGACAATGGTACATTATTCAGGGGCTGGAACTATATAATGGTATTTTTGACACATTACCTAATGTATCTGGAGCAGTGGGTGCTACATGTCCCCATTCCAATGTCTTCTCTAACATATCTAGTCTATTATCTATATCACTGTATCTGTATATATCATCTATAGGTTGACCGGAACTGCCTAATATCCTATAAAAAAAAAAAAAAAAAAAAATGCATAAACAACAACTTCCGACCATGATGTGGATACAAATTTTGTCAAAATTTTTGAGAAATTTAAGAATGAATTTACTTTTAATCCATTTTTTTGTACATTCAAGCCATCAAGAGCTATAAATTTGTTTTTCAGAATACATCTGTGTACATTTTTAAATATATTTCACATAGATTTAATGTCAATAGTAGAGATATGGGGTTAAACGTCCACTCAAACACAACCTAGGTCATTTTGGGGCTAACATGGTTCAATTTAATTTCAATAATTAACTTGTGCGTAGGTGTATTAGCAGTAAAAAGAAACTGGAGGACCCAGAGTAAACACAAGAGGTTGGACAGGCGACCCTGCACCTTATAAGGTACAAGCAGGGAATCCAAACCTTGCCACTTGACTCGATGACATATCTTATGGTTTCACCAAATACATTAAAAAACTAGACAACTGAGGTGTGTAATACTATATTATGTAGGGTTGTGTCATACATTGATCTCTTTACCAGTAGTTAGGGATGGTGTAAAGGTTTTCTTACTCAATGTGGAACACCTGATACCACTGCATTCAACTAAGTATATAACTCAAAACCTTCTCAATTTAATTAAAAGTGATCTGCTGATTAGATGATCATGTACTGATTAAGACATGTAGAATGTGAGCTAAATTTAGACAGTGTAACTGTAAATACACATACCTTACACCACCCACAGAGAAATCATAAGGATTGGTTACATTATGTAGTGTTTGATAGGAATTAGCTTGTGGAAACATACATCGATGTAACTGCTGCTGTGGTAGGGTATGATTAGATGGATCAAATTCTCCAGCCATAATATCAACGTCTACACAGGACTGAAATACATCACATACTACATAAATTCTTGTTTGAAATCTTTATGATCTTAAATACATTTAATGTGTTAAGGGAGATAACTTTACAAAGAGCAGCACAAAAAATATAAATGGACACAACTCACCAAATATTTCAACGTGAAAGTCTGGCGATTGCAATTTGGTCATTTGAAAATCTGACTCAGAGTGCACAATTGATCCACAAATTTTGTTTTTATCTTAATTTGCATAATTTAAAATGTGATTAACTTGCAACAAACATATTTTTCTCAGTATTTGAATATATTTTTCGATCTGAGAATGTGTGTTTAGACTTTAGACTCTCAATTAGGCAAATATATCACTTCAAAAATAAAAACAAGAAAAAACCCTTACAGCTAATTGTACTAGTACATCATCTAAACTTTTCATAGCTTCAACACTTCCTGCTGCAGTTTTCTTTGTCAGATATTTTGCCTGAAAAAAAGAAGCTTTCTCAATGATTCTTTGATCTATATCAGCCAATCACATAATTATAAATAATGATTAAATAATGATAGAACATTACACACATCTAAACAACAATAATAACAATTTAGTGAATGATAAATATATATGCACTAATAAATATATATGCACTAATAAAGTGTGAATAAAACAATTGGTTGCCATCCTAATTAAATACACTAACATTTTTTTTGTAAGTGATGGACAGAGAACAAGCTAAAAACGTGAATTTATCTACGAAAGAAACAGAGATCTTTGAGTTATAAACATATACATGTATATAAAATTTCATCAAAATCGGATAAAAATTATGACCCTCTAAGCTTATCCACAAGCTAAGGACTTATATCCTTTAAGTTATGGTCCAATACACGCTAATATCTAAAGGAAACAAGATATAAACCTATATTTCAAGTGCTGTCAAAATTGGTTAAAAATTGTGACATTTAAACAGATTGACAGGGGTGATGACAATATACACCCATATAAAAATGTGGACGTATAAAAATATACTATGCTTTAGTTGTTTTCAAGACATCTTACTCTCAGAAAAATTTCTGATAAGCCATTTGCTAAATATATTTGTTAAGCTCGACCATATATGCCTGTTTTGACCATTGTCTTAAAATGGACCAAAATTTACAGAATTCTATGGCCTGTACAGATTAGTGCATAGAAGCCATGTCAGCTAAATGATTGATGTTATACAATAGTATATACACAGTTGTCAATAGAAAATTGTTTTTTTTGTTGATAATTATCAGTATCAATGATGGATGTTTGATAACTTGTTATCTTCATACTTTGAAGGTAGCAAAAAGATTAATATTTACGAATCTCATGTTCCTGGTGTGAACAAATGTGTTAATTCTTTTATTGAAGACAATAAATCAAGTCAATTATAATGCAAATAATATTTGACAATTTTGGGGAAGTTAGTTAGTTACCTTTCTTAAGCTATCTTTATCTTGAGTTGATCGACTGAGTGAGTTACCCGCCACAATAACTCTAACTACCTGTGAAGTAGCTTTCTGCTGACCTTCATCACCTAGCTGACCCGTCACTAAATCTATAAATAACTGCAGTTGAAATAATTTCTCCTGTTTACCACCTATTTCAATACCTGATATAAATACTACATACCTGAAATAAAGGTATATAAAATTATATCTCAATTATAAACTACTGTTGAGTAAAACTCAATTATTATATACAATTAATGTGTGTACGATTCTACCATTAGTTCGTTCATGGTTTCTTTGATGTGGCCGACATAATAAAAAGATAATCACTTAATCAGCATTCTTAATCCCGCTAACACTCACTGCTAACACCTAGATTTAAGGTAATTTATGACCCTATGTCTGTATAACTTTAGTCGGATTGATTAATTAATGACAGATATTATTATCAATACACAAAGATAGTTAGATGACCCTTCTCAATCTGTTATTCGATTTTTGTACTGTTAATTCTAACGTATATTGAATGATGAATCTTCATTTACAAATCGCGTTTCAATCATGTTTGATTTTTATGATACATTTTGCATGACCACATCTTTTTACTCCTGTACTCTTTATGTCGGGGAAATTAGAACCACAAAACTCTTCTGACGAAAATGTATCTCAAATCATTTGGACAACACACGATGGTAGAACGTATTAAAATCGCTGCCGGGAGAGAAGAGAACGACCGTACATTATGAAACAAATTCTAATTGATCTTAAATTAAAATAAATTACACAAACAAATTATTCCGTTGTCAATTGTTTTATTTCATTAGGGGGATTAAGGAATCAGACAGGTGTTAATGAATACACACGCCGACTATATATAGCTTCACGGCGGATTGCCCTCTCGGTGGGAATACCTCGGGCCGACGAGCTGGGCTGCCATTCCTTGAGACACCCGATGCGTGCCCCCCCGGCCAAGTCTCGGTGGGAATTCCCCGGGCCGACCGAGTGCCCGACTCGGAGTTGGAGAGAGAAGCTGGGAAAGAGACGACCAGGGCGGTCGTTCCTCGAGACGAGCGCTGCGCGGCTTCGCGGCAGAGTCACGCTCTCGAGGAATACTCTTCTGACGAAAATGTATCTCGAGTCTTTTGGAATGCACACAGTATTAAATTCGCTGACGTGAGCAGAAAGGGCGGGACATTATAAAACAATATAAATTACAAACAAATTATTTCGTAGTCAACTGTTTTATCTAATTAGGGGGATTAAGGAATCAGTCAGGCGTTAACGAATACACACCTCGGCCGTATATAGGTAATTAAGGAATAAACATTCCGAATAAGCATTCTGCCACTGTGACGTCACTGGCGTCTAAGGTGATTAAGAAAGTTTTCGATAATTGGCAAAGTCGTTTTTACGGGAGGTCTAATTTTACGACTGAGTGAAGATAGCTGAATTAATTTCAGTCAGATTGGTGTGAACTTGCGGTAAAGTCCATAAAGTAACCATGGACTACACATACCGAAAAATTTTCAGGTCCACTTAATGTGCACTTTAACTGAAAATAAGTTCTGTCAATACTGAATGATTAATATGCATAAACTATTTTGACAATGCTTAATTTTGAAATATTTTCCGGAAGGTGTGTGTACATGCCTAAAATATGGAATGGATATTTTAGCTTCCACAAGGAGAAAATAGAATGATAATGTGATAATATAATGTGCACTTTAACTGAAAGTAAGTTCTGTCAATACTGAATGATTAATATGCATATGCAAAAACTATTTTGACAATGCTTAATTTTGAAATATTTTCCGGAAGGTGTGAGTGCATGCCTAAAATATGGAATGGATATTTTAGCTTCCACAAGGAGAATATAGAATGATAATGTGATAAAGTACCTATCATTTTCTATAATTGGTCTCGGTAATTGATTTGGTAAATGTTGAAAACAATAATCCTCAACATAAAACTTTCCTGCATCATTTTCTGGTTCTTTACCAAATACTGCTATAACAGGTCCTGTAAATATATCAATTTAAGATAGGTTGCCAGGCAACAAAACATACGTCCACAGCGGGTAAATCGTCCGGGCAGTCAACAAGAGTTGTTGCATATTCTTACTTTTTCGGTAATGAAACATTTACAATACTCTGAAATTTGATTAAGATTAACAACTGATAAAGTAAATCATAAGAATTTGTTTGGTTTTTATATTCTGCCTCATACTAACGCTTAGTATACGAAACATTTAAAATCCTAGATTTAGCTGTACAGTTATCAAAATCCATTGAAAATCTATATCCTTGTTTGTTTCAAAAACATAAACTCTGTGTATCAATCTGAAGTCAATCGGATTATTAATTTCAACGTCTAGAGTGTCACAAGATTTTTCAAAGTAATCAATGGGGATAACTCTGGCAGTAATCATTGGAAATCACTGAAAATCAATAGGATTTTTCGTCTCATGACCTTAAACACTGTGTATAAATTTAAAGTCAATTGGATATCAACTTTGGCCTCCAGAGCGTCCACAAGATTTTTCAAAGTCATCAAGGGCCATAACTCTAGCAGTAATTATCAGAAATCATTGAAAATCAATAGACTTCTTTGTCTCATGACCTTAAACATTGTGTATAAATTTAAAGTCAATCGGATATAAACTGTGGCCTCTAGAGAGTCCACAAGATTTTTTTGAAATGATCAAGGGCCATAACTCTGACAGTAAATTCAATAGGATTCTTCGTCTCATGACCTCAAACACTGTGTATAAATTTAAAGTCAATCGGATATTAACTTTTGCCTCTAGAGCGTCCACAAGATTTTTTGAAGTGATCAAGGGCCATAACTCTGGCAGTAATTTTTGGAAATGGCTGAAAATCAATAGACTTCTTCGTCTAATGACCTTAATGGTTTTATCTTACTATCCACTGGATGGGGCGGTTGTGTGGTTTAATGTGTCTGTCATGGAGTCAAGTGTTGTGGTTTTGATTTCCTGCTTGTATGTGACACGAAGTGGGGTCACCTGTATAACCCTGTGGGGTTTCTCCAGGTGCTTCGGTTTTCACCCATTGCTAAAGACCCCTACCTAGTTTGTGTTCAGTGGCGTTAAACTCTAGTATCAGTCATGACTATTATTTCCATACATAGTTCTAAGACATAAGGTTCCCCAACACCACATAAGATGTGTTAAAAAAAATATGGGAAGCTGCAAACACAAATCTATACCTGTAACAGATGTTGATGTTTTTATATCTCCAATTAGAAATATTCTTTGAAGTTCATCTTCTAAGATGAGTATGTCATTTTCTTCAGTGTATTTTGATCGAATTGGTTGAGGCATCAAATTATGCTGTAATAGGGTTTAATTTCATTTAGGTGTATGGTATATATACCTAAGACAAGAGAATACAGTGCTTGTAACATAGAAAATCTTTCAAAAATAGCATGAAGCAGAGGCTAAGTATTATGTTCCTGTTCATATAAGATATTCAACTTGGGGTAAACTGGTCTGAAACTGCTTCTTTATCAACAGAAAGAGAAGAATCAACTCTGTACTAACAATTCAATGATATCAACAAATCTAGAAAAAAAAATAGGTTGCCAGGCAACGAAACATACGCCCACACAGCAGCTAAATCGTCCGGGCAGTCAACAAGAGTTGTCGCATATTAAGTAATTATCAGAAAATCATTAGAATTTGTTTGGTTGTTATAAAGTTCTGCCCCAGGCTAACGTTAAGTATACGAAACATTTAATATTATGGATTCTGTTGTTCAATAATCGATTTTCAAGAAATTCACACTCAACCATCATTAATGTGTAACAGGGATATAGTCAAACGTTTTTTTAATTCGGAATAAAATTGTGACCTCCATAGGGTACACAAGGTAAAAAACATGATTTTTCGTACAATCAAGGGCCATAATTCAGGAAGTTATGGTCCAATGTGCCCAAATATCGAAAGGAGTCGCGATCTTTGGGTTATAAACTTATGTTTCAAATTTCATCAAAATCGGATTAAAATTGTGACCTCTAAAGGGTCCACAACCTTGATATATCTTATTTTTACACTATTCGCATATTAGCGGCAGTCACTTTGTCCAGCAGTTTTGAAATTCGACCTCAACCTTCATTACAGTGAAACGGTGATATAATCAAACAGTTTTTTTAAAATCGGATAATAGTTGTGACCTCCAGAGGGACCACAAGCTAAAAAGGCAATTTTTAGTACAATCAGGGGCCATAATTCAGGAAGTTACAATTCGATATGCGCAAATATCGAAAGGAACCAAGATCTTTGGATTATAAACATGCATTTCAAGTTTCATCAAAATCGGTTCAAAATTGTGACCTCTATAGGGTCCACAACCTTGATAGAACATATTTTCACACTATTTGCGCACAAACGGCGGCCATTTTGTCTGTCAATTTTGGTCCAATTTTCATGAAATTCAAACTCAACCTCCATAACCATGTAACGGTGATATAATCAAACGGTTTCTTTAAATCGGATAACAATTTTGACCTCCAGAGGGACCACAAGCTAAAAAGGGCGATTCTTCGGACAATCAGGGGCCATCATTCAGGAAGTTACGATCTGATGGGCACAAATATCGAAAGGAACCAAGATCTTTCGGTTATAAACATACATCTCAAGTTTCATCAAAATCGATTCAAAATTGTGACCTCTATAGGATCCACAACCTTGATATAACATATTTTCACACTATTCATGTACAAACGGCGGCCATTTTGTCTGTCAATTTTGGTCCGATTTTCACGAAATTTGAACTCGACCTCCATAACCATGTAACGGTGTTATATTCGAACGTTTTTTTCAATCGGATAACAATTTTGACCTCCAGAGGGACCACAAGCTAAAAAGGGCGATTTTTCGGACAATCAGGGGCCATAATTCAGGAAGTTACGATCCGATGGGCGCAAATAACGAAAGGAACCAAGATCTTTTGGTTATAAACATGCATTTCAAGTTTCATCAAATTTGGTTCAAAATTTTGACCTCTACACTGTTCATAAGTTAAAAACGTGATTTTTCGGACAATCAGGGGCCATAACCCATGAAGTTACAGTCCGATACATGCCAATATCGAAAGGAACCGAGATCTTAGGGTGATAAACCTATATTTTAAGTTTCATTGAAATCAGATAAAAATTGTGACCTGTAGACTGTTCACAAACAATTGTGGACGGATGGTCGAACAGGGGCGACGACAATATACGTCCACATTAAAATGTGGGCGTATAAAAATACAGAAAAGATACTGATTTGGAAAATTCACCATTCCTATGCACCAGACACCGCTGCCATAACTGAACTTTCAACTGAGTCAAATGGCATAATTCTAATAGTAAAATTAGCATATAATGTGACCAACTAAGTTTTTATGTTTGATATTTTGAATAAGGCAAAAATAAGTCTAGAACTAGCATGGAATAGAAAATAGATTTAGGGCTATTCTGAGACTTAACCATGTCTCTTTTTCATAAACACATAATAATGATCTGTATGAATGTATCAGGTGCTACTCACTGAAAGAAAATGATCCACATTTTGTCAAAATTCAGGTGCACAACTCAGAATTCTTAAAATTCTAAAAGTTTTACATGAGTTATTTACCAGTTTCCAGAGTCCCTGTATAGAATTGTACATCATGATGTATTTTTTTTACGCTTAGTTATCATTTTACTATAGATTTACTATGATTTTATGAACGAAATACAGAAGACAAGTCCATTTCGAAGAAACATTTGATGACTATGTTCAGTTGGCAAGGAGTGTGCGAACCATGAAATTTGTTTGAGGAGGATAAATAATAGCAACTAAAATGATCACAATGACAGAATTATTCAGCACATGATCTCTATACCTATTCCATGATCAAGCGGTGAACACCCCTCTCTTAGCATACCCTAATGTGAACATGCAGCTTAAATATTTCATAACCTATCCCAGTTCTTACCTCTTCACTGACTTCCTTGAGTATACTTGGTTTAAGTTCCATATGTTTAAACAGTGTACCAACAACTATACATTTTTCACCTTGTACTAGTTCATGTAATTTTCTAATTGGGAATTCTAAACCTAAAAATTAAACATAAATTCTAGTATTATTATTCTTGAAAACATACAGATTCTCAAAACAAAAGATAGGTTGTCAGGCAATGAAACATACGCCCACAGCAGCTAAATCGTCCAGGCAGTCAACAAGAGTTGTCGCATATCTTTACTTTTTTTGGAAATGAAACATTTATAATACACTAAATCAGAAAATCATTAGAATTTGTAATGCTTTTATAAATTATGTCTCATGCTAACGTTTAGTATACAATACATTTAATATCTTGGATTTAGTTGTTCGGTTATCAAAATTAATTGAAAATCAATATACTTGTTTGTCTCAAGACCTTATACTCTGTATATCAATCTGAAGTCAATCGGGTGACAAGTTTGGCCTCAAGAGCATCACAATATTTTTCAAAGTGATCAAGAGAGATAACTTTGGCAGTAATTATCCGAAATCGCTGAAAATCAACAGGCTTCTTGGTTTCCTAACCTTAAGTCATTTGGATATTAACTTTGGCCTCTACACTGTCTACAAGATTTTTTGAAGTGATCAAGGGCCATAACTTTGGCAGTAATTATCAGGAAATCCCTGAAAATCAACAGGCTTCCTCGTCCTATGACCTTAAACACTGTGCATGAATTTAAAGTCAATCGGATATTAACTTTGGCCTCTAGAGTGTCCACAAGCAATTGTGGATGCCTGACCAACGGACGGACGGTGCGACGACAATATACGACCACATTTCAATATGGGCGTATAAAAACATTAAAGTCAATTTGCTTACAACAAAGTCGGATACCCAAGTTCACAAAGCATTCTCAGACTTAAGTTGAGAATTTACTCACCTTTCAATCACTGTTTATGAGAAATATCTTTGATCTAGAAACACAAAACATTGCACATAGTTTCTTATTGATGTATTTGATACAAGAAAACAGCAAAAGTTTTATAAAGGTTTATATTTTAGTCAAAATAAGGCGAACAATTTTGAATAAATTCTAAACTTAAGTCTGAGAATGTTTTGTGAACTCGGGGCCAGAATGCAGTACTCTTCTAATTTCCTAAGCATTAATAGCAAGATGTTTTGTGCATGCATATGAGAACATAATTCATCTAAAACAATAATTCATAAATTTTGCATTACATGACTGTTTTTTGTTGAGGATATATTTTTTCATACTCAAGTATTACATGTATTGCAAACATTACATGTATTACAAATTTTTTGATAAGCTAAGCCTTGTCTATAGATTTATTCAAAGACAAACTTATACTTTAAATCCCCCAGCAAAAGTTTAGATCATACCTATCTGGAACCACTATATACAAGTAGGTATTCTACCATTTTATACTGAACAGCATATTATTCGACCATGTTCAGAAGATTAATATTGGCTAATTTAATTCCCTGACATTTATAGGCCTATATCCTTTTAATTTGCTAATTCTTGGGATGAGTTGTCTTATAATTAGGGATGATTTGTCTTATACTGGAATGTGTTGTCTTGGGATGAGATGTCTTTGGGATGAGTCGTCAGGTATTCGCCATCATGTAGACTTAGTTATTGAGTAACAGAGATATCAGAGGTTGAATTTTGACCTGTTTTTAACCCATTCCAATGTCTAAACACCGTTTCTTACCAGTCCTGCATCATTGACAAAGAGAAACTACCTGGAAATTCATCACAATAAACTTACTCAGCTTCTGCCCAGGACTTTCTGATTAGTGAGCAATTAAATGTTCTACTTAGTACTTTGAACCAAAGAGAGAGAGAGAGAGAAATGGGGTTTAATGTCCTATCGACACAAACAAAGTCATTTCGGGAACATAGTGGCTATGACGAATAGTTCTCCAGCTTTCCAATGAAACAAACCAAAAGAGAACAAGCAGTGTTAATCGCGACATCAACAATCGCTGATCAGTTAAATAAGACAACTATCAGTCTCACATAAAATATGATAAAACGAAAAAACAAACAGCTGTACCATTAGGCCACCTAAAAAAAAATAGTTGGTGATCGTCCTTTTTTTTCAAAAAATGTGGGAGGGAGGGCGGTTTTTATTTTTTATTTTTTTTTAATAAATATACAGAATAAGCAATATACTTCAGGAATATTAACCTTTTATTTCATGTCAAAACACAACTCATCTGCATATAAAGCCACTGAACGTCATTTGAATCGTCAGATTAATTATTTAAACTTTAGATATTCCGGCTTGGATTCAATCAGATAATACAAAGAGATTTATAACTGTACAATTAGGCCTATAGATGGTGCTGACTGGTTTAATGTTGCAGGATATCAAATGTTGCAAAATTTTCAATTCATAAAGCATATGCCTATCATGCCTTTGGACTGATATTCTTTTTAGACATTCAACTTTCATAATATTGTAGTTTGCGAATGGTAAGAGTAAAGCCAGAAGAACCCCTAAATAAAAAACAAGAAATGTTTTGCATAACGACTAACGATCACTATATATAGTATAATCGGTCGATTTGGTCATTCATTCCGAAAATCGGTCAATTTAAATTTAGTCATTTATTCGAGAGACTGTTCCATGCAATTCAGAATCGGCGAGACGTATTCCCATATTCAAAATATTGTATTTGGCGCTGTAGGCGTGCAAACGAAAATGTCGGCCATTGCTGCCGTTAACAGGTCGCAATTTGTTTATAAATGTCATTCAGTCCGACGCATTTTAAGAGTATTGGAACACGTGTCAATAATTATATCCGCTTAGGAATTTCGTAGCTTGGCTACATTTTGGAACTTTTATGACTGTTTTTAACCATCGTAAGAGGGTCAACTTTGAAAATAAAAAATCAAAAAAAAATCTGGTCGGGTAGAATTTTCTGGGCGGGCGGGGACAATCACCAATTAATTTTTTTTATGTCGCCTTACATAAATTTTCTAGTCTTTAAATCATTAATCAGAGTACGAAAAGTCGCTTGACTGTCCGAAACGACGCCAAGTAAGTCCGAAAAGTCGCCAGACTGAGTCCGAAACGACGTTTGTGTTGAGTCCGAAATGACGCGGGACCGAAATGACGTGCTACCTAGCCCCTTACTTGAACGAAGTCTGCCGAGAAATAAATTCAAGCGAGACTATAATTACCCCATTTTTCTTGAGCAGCCTTAGATAATTTCGGCCTCATAGTCATCAGTCTTTCTGAATATAAATGTGCATACTGTCGACTAAACGATCGGCCTTTTAATTTGAAGCGATCGTTGTGTTCTTGATAATCACTAGACGGCCGACGGAAAACATGATTGTCAGCTTCTTCTGACTGGTCAGTAATAAAATCACCAACGCCATCGGGATCTGGCTTGTCTGAATATATCATATTAACAATCAAAATCAACAATCAATTAAATGCAAATTTTTCTGGACAGTTTATGTTTTCTTTCTATTTCTTTCCCGCCATTGGAACTCTTTAACGTGTAAAGAGCATAAAAGTGTGTCATGGTGCTCGTTGGGGAGAACCGTGCATTCGGAACAATTTGGTTTTTTCTAAAAGCTGGAATTCAAGCCATTTGAGATTTTTAAATGCCGTAGTAAAGGACAGTTAGAGACAATGAATCGTTTATTTAGTATTATTAGCATGACTAATAAAAAAAATCAAAATATTCAATGTTTATAAATTTAAAAAAGAGCTCGGCGTTTACGAATGGGGAAATAACTCGCGTTGAATTTAAAATAGCCTTTTTCAGCTAGGTCCCACTGTATTACTGAACGACTGGTTTGTCGAGACTAAATATTTGAATTCATCATTTGCGGGACAAACAAATACTCAATTGAGAAAGGGAATTAGATTTAAATAGCTGCATGAAACAGATAAATCCAAACCATAGAAACAATGAGTAGTGCACGTAAAGACGATGTTGAAATTCCCGATATCGTTATCGACCCAGCGACGGGAAAAAGATACATGAAAGGGCGGTATCTTGGAAAGGGGGGATTTGCAAAATGCTACGAATTGACAGATTTGGACACAAAAGTTATATTTGCGGGAAAAGTTGTCCCCAAAACCTTATTAGTAAAGCAGCACCAAAAAGATAAGATGGCCCAAGAAATCAGCATCCATCGAAGTTTAAATCACAAACATGTTGTTCAATTTCAAAGCTTTTTTGAAGATTCTGCGAATGTCTACATTCTTTTGGAGTTGTGCAGGAGAAGAACTTTGATGGAGTTGCAGAAACGAAGAAAGTCTATAACAGAACCAGAAACTAGATATTTTGTGAGGCAGACCATTGAAGCGTGTCAGTATCTTCATAATATAAATGTTATACACCGAGATTTGAAACTAGGTAATCTATTTCTGAATGATGATTTGGAGGTAAAAATTGGTGATTTTGGATTGGCAACAAAATTAGAATATGACGGCGAAAGAAAGAGAACTTTGTGTGGCACACCAAATTATATAGCCCCAGAGGTTTTGGGAAAAGTTGGTCATAGTTATGAAGTTGACATCTGGTCTTTGGGTTGTATAGTCTACACATTATTAGTTGGACGTCCACCATTTGAAACATCCTGCTTGAAAGACACCTATCTGCGGATCAAACACAACAGATACCATGTGCCTTCCAAACTTAGTATACCTGCGAAAAATCTCATCAATAAGATGCTGAAGGGCAATCCAAGTGAAAGACCAAACATAGTGCAACTTTTGGATGAGGAATTTTTCACCTCAGGTTATCTCCCTTCTCGCCTACCAACCAGTTGTTTAACCATGGCACCTAGATTTGATACCATTGCTCGATCTGAAGGACTTTCCCGTAAACCACTTACAGACATCAACAGTATAGAATCTCGACCTGTAAGTACTTCTGATCCTAAGAAAGACCAAGAGAAGAAAGATCCTGGAGAATCAACAGAAAAATCTGAAGCATTAAGAAAAAGTGATGAACCTCTTGACTACTGGTTATCTGATCTGTACACACAACTATCTACAGCTGTTGCTTCGAAACCTAGTGAAAGGCCGAATATTGTAGATGATGATGCTGAGGATCCAGCAGCTATGCCTATTTATTGGGTGTCAAAATGGGTGGATTATTCGGATAAATACGGCCTTGGTTACCAGCTCTGCGACAATAGTGTAGGAGTGCTTTTCAACGATTCATCAAGACTCATCCTACTAGCCAACGGAGAAAATGTACATTATATTGAAAGAGATGGAACAGAACATTACCATACCCTGAAAGTTTTTCCAGAAAGTTTAACCAAGAAAGTAACTCTCCTAAAATATTTCCGCAATTACATGAATGAACATCTTCTGAAGGCCGGAGCCAATATGGTACCAAGAGATTCTGATGAGATGGTCAGGTTACCATACCTTAGAACCTGGACACGCACAAGAAGTGCTATTGTATTGCATTTAAGTAATGGCACCCTTCAGATAAACTTTTTTCAAGATCATACAAAAGTTATTTTATGTCCGTTGATGGGAGCCGTTACTTACATAGATGAAAAGCGTGATTTTCGCTGTTATCGCTTTAGTCTTGTCGAAAAGTTTGGTTGTTCTAAAGAAATATCCAGTCGGTTGCGATATGCTCGTTCTATGGTAGAGAGACTAATGACTTCCAAATCGGGCTCTGGTCGTATAAAATCTGCATCATAAACTCTTAAATTCATCACTTTAAATTATATAGTTTCAATTATAATAATTGTTGGCTTTGTAAACATGAAATATGTAATTAAATTATTACATGTATGTACTATGGACCAGGGACCAGGTCAATTTCTGACACATTCACTCATTTCAATAACAAAGAAATAAAGATTAATAGAAAACGTTTCTTTTTTTGAATTTCAATTTGCTATACAAGAGATAAAAACGCTTATAATTTGTGCAAAAATATGAACAAATCATTGATTATTTTACTGAATATACAGCATTTGATCAACATAAATGTACCTGTACAATGAATAAAATTTCAAATGTTTGAAAATTAAAAATCTCAAAACATTGTTGACGGGGATTTTTGGGGGATTGATTTTGTAATGTATCAATTCATAAAGAATTAGTTTACTTTGAATAGAATCAAATGATTTAAGAACAGACTGAATAAATTCAATTTTCAGTTTCAAAAAGATCAAAATTTAAAGAAACTTGAAAAAATGGCAAGATAAAGATTATAACAGACCAAAATAAAACCTTGTCGATCGAAATGACTTTTTCACCATTTTATAATCTTCTTTAGAATGTGACATGTTAAAGCATAGAGACATTTGTATCACCAAAGACAGGGTTCCTATTTAAGACTTGCAAAAAAATCCCACAGATTTGAAACAACTTGGGAAATGTGAAGGTGTACCGGGCTTAACTAACACAAATGTCCCAATGTTTGCCTAGATATGGATCAGATTTTCCAGTCTGATTGTAGGGATAATTGCCAAAAAAATGAGTTTCTGTGTACACCACTGGTATCACATCAAAAAATCCCTCAAAGTTTGGAAATCGAAACATGAGTAGGCTGAAGCACTGATGTCAAGGCAAAACCTGCTGCATAACACACCAATTTTCCTTATTGTCGGTGGTGAAAAAAAAGTATAATGGCAAACCCCATTTCTTTGTGAAATATATTTCACAATTGCATAAAATTTTTAATCTAATGAATTACTTTGAAATATTCCATTACTCATTACTTGAAAAAACTATGTAATAGGTTCTTTTCATTACAATTACCAGTACCTCAATTGACTGATTTGTTTCTCATTTTAGTAACCTGTAGTGGGACAGTCACAGAAAGGGCTGGATGGGAATCAAGGGCTGTTTGGAGGTAGTAAGAAAACCATCGGGGGCCAGTGGCGGCGCCAGCCGTCGGTGGTTGGAGGGGCAAAGTCCAAGGTGAAGGGGGCAAAGGCACGAGTATCAACTAAGGGGAGCGGGGGTCTCCCCCAGAAAATTTTGAAAAACAGGCTGCCCGAAATGCAGCCTGGCAGTATTTCAGGCAATGACCGTTGAGGTAAAGTGTCAAACGAACGGACTCGACGAATCCCACTCTCGAGCGCCAATGTCGGGAGTATTTATGGAGGTTATGGACCTCCCCCAGAAAATTTTGAAAAATAGACCTCGGAAATGCTCTCTGACAGCGTATTCAGTCAGGCACCGATCGTCGAGATAAATAAATCTGACCACATACTGTCCTTAGCCTGATCACTAGTTTATACGATCAGAGACCAAAAATGGCAAACGAACGGACTTGCGAACCTCAACGAAGTACCTTTGTGTGCGCTAAAGTAGCGAGTCCTTGTGGGGGTTTTTGGGACCTCCCCAAGAAAATTTTAAAAAAATGAACTGTTGGAAATGCTGCCTTACGGTATTCAGGCACCTATCGTAGAGATAAATAGGGCTGATCGGATGTCACCTCTGGCCTGATCACTAGTCTTTCCGACCCTAGAGAGGAAAGTGTCACATGAAACTCAATGAAGTCCCCAATAATTTGAAAAGTAGACTGCCCGAAATGCAGTCTGGCAGTATTTCAGGCATTGATCGTCGAGATAAAGTTACCGCCTGTCGCCAAATTACTAGTTTATCCGACCAGAGAAGAAAGTGACAAACGGGCGGAGTGAATGACTCAAAGTGAATGAATATATATTTTGTGAAATAAACAGACTTACGATCTTGCTCCTAAATTGTGTTCAGTTCTGTGGCTAGCTATCAGTAGAACCATCCTTACTCTGAACTTTTCTACAATTGTGTTTCCCATTGATAGTTTAGCATGTGCGAACTGTACCGTAAGGTCTATCATTGAGTCAACTGGCATGGTTTCGATCCCCCATGTAGGGTCAGCTGTCAGACTTTGTGGGTTTTCTCAGTTTTATTCTGTTAAAGACCCCTACGCACAAGCAAATTATTGAAATAAAATTGAAAGATTTATTAGTCCTGAAATGACATCTGTTGAATTTTAGAAATTTCTGTCAATTACTACTAGATTCATGGCCCTTGATCCACTTACTTTCTTGAATCTTGTGAACGCTGGAACAACAAAACTTATCACCCGATCTGTATGAAACTTATATGCATTATTTAAATTAGTCAAATGAAAAAGCCTGTTGAATTTCAACAATTTCTGTAAACTACTTCGAGAATTAAGGTTCTTGTTTCTGCAGAACCTTGTAAACCCTCAAACAATGAAAATTATAATCTGTTTTGTATGAAATTGTCCTGTATATGCAACCTCCCCGCCCCCCCCCCCCCTATTGCCAACAATAGAAAAACATGCAACGACACTTGTTGCCCACCTGGGCGATTGAGCAGCTGTGGGTGTGTTTGGTTTCCGGACAACCTATCATTGCCATTAAAATTGTTTACTGATCTATCCCTAGCATCTAGCATCATTTCAGGGTCTAAGGAACAAAGACCCTGTGCATTTTGCCATAAAAGTTGCTTAATACTTCACATTGACAATTCCTATTTGGTGGCATTGTCGTCCCTTGGAAAGCATTGGAAATGAGCATATATTTATAATTTTATCAACTCTGGTGAAAAATAAAACCAGTACAGTTTTTGCTCCAACGACCACAACACTACATAATACAGACTGTAATGTAATAGTTTGTTCTTGCCGATTACAAACAAGTAGACAAAAAAAGTCAGGAATTGTCATCTTCATAAATCTTTGTTCCTTAGTTATTCTCACACAAACATGATCAATAAAGGTCAGGGATTTCCTGAATAATTTTTTATAAAAGAAAAAATTCAAATAAATTTTCATTCTTGGTATTTTTATTGAAAATGTATGTGGATACAGTAATCAAAAATATCAAAGTTACATAAGGCAGAAAATGTCACTGGATTGTATAGCTAGAATGATTTAATTTAAGGATTTTTTTTTGGAGAAAATTCCCCAAAAACTAACAGAGCTTATACAGTTTGACATTGATAATAAAGAAAATAGATTTGTTTGACACTACCATTCTGGAGTGGGAACCTTGCTTTTAGGTAACACACAGAAATCTGCCTAAAAATACCCAAATAAAACTACTAAGAACATGATTTTGATCACCCTGAAACCAAAATAGAGAGAAAACAATTTCTGAGTACATTTCAGATAAACAGAGCACCTACTTACCGGTAATTGAAAATCCAACAAGTTCAATCGTAACATAATTACTGATTTAAGAATACTATGATCATATAATAGTGAGTTGACAACCTATTGAGCAGAAGAAATAGAAATAATTGTTTTGACTTTCTTTGAAAATATGACATTATCCAGGCGCGGATCCAGAGGGGGGGTCCAGGCTGGACCCCCCCCCTGCTCAGACTTGAAAATTTGAAACTAAATCTATGCGATTTTATTGGCGATTTTTAGACCTGTAATTTTGGAATTTGCCTTCCGGAAATACGTCAGAATGCACCAAATTGAATCTAATTTACCAAATTTTTCTGGGGGAGGGCCCCCAAACCCCCCCTTAATTGGTTGAGCGCAATTAGTTAAGAAATTATCAAACCTAGACCCCCCTCTGCCAAAAATCCTGGATCCGCGCCTGTTATCGCTTTAAAGGAGTTCTGGTTTTTATTGCTAATGGTTCCTGAACATAAAGCCAAGTAATCTATAGTACACCAAAAGAAAGTATCTGCTTTTAGATGTTGTGTATTGATAATAACTACATAGAAAATAACTAATTATAAGTGGATTTTTTTTGTTTTTCTGTAATCTGTGTTAACTTTTCTATAACTACCTATCCTGGTATCCTTTATAAAATTTCAAATTAACAAAAATAAAATAAATCCAAATAAACAAGCTTTATACCTTTCAGATAAATTTGTCAAAACACATTAAATGCACAACCAAAACTTATGATGATCTTGCACTACATATTATATAATATTATATATTACACCTGGCCAATAGCCAACTTGAGCTATTCACTTTATAGAGACAGCAATCTAAACTTTAGAAAACTGTTACAGATCAATTATTACCAATATTTTTAACAAAAATCTAAAGTCAATTCACCAGCCTCAAACATTAATTTTTAATTTATTTTGCATGCCTGTAGCCACAGAGCGACACCTGTTATAACAATTTCTGATTAACAGTTTGCCAGAAATATTCTAAGAATTTGTGATGTCAAAAAGGTGAAACTACTATGGTCTTCAGTAGTGTCAATCTTCTTGTATTATTATTGCATAAAAGAAGAATATGTTATCAGTGGCTGGGACTACTGGGACTTTAAATTTTTGATTCTAGTCAACAGCAATTGGAATTCAAGAATTATTAATCAGCAGTCATGAAATTGAAGTATGGATTTAAGTTAAAGCTTCGACGTTAATTTTATTTAAAACATTTTAATTTAAGGACAATGTCCACCAAACAACAACCAAATACATGTAGGTAACATCATCATACAGATATTCACTAATACAATAATCACTAAAAGATCATCAACAAGAATAAAATTATTGATTTTGTTCTCTTTAATTGGCCGAAATATGACGCCATGATCTAGATGTTTTTGCAACAGTATATTTATTCAATTGTGCTCCATTCAATTGTCCAGCAGCAGTGAAATGGAGTTGATTGCGACTGACTCCAAATCTGATTTGTTAACATTTTATTAATAGCTACAGTGCAGTTTTTGGGCCATGGGTTTTACTGTAACGGCATGTTATTGATGATTCCATGCTGTCGCAAATGTTGGTTATTAACCAGTGAAACTGACACTCATAAAACTACATGTTGCCATGGTTGGTACCTGGTGGAAACTGACAATAACTCTAGCAGGGTTCCTACCACGAGGCCTCACCTTAATCTGTCTCTATTTAATACTATATCTACTGTTTTAATATAAAATGTTATTTACAATGCTAATATACATGATGTTTATAGTACAGGAGTATAATATATATCATTCACAAAGCATTATTTACATATATTTTCATAGGTATAATTGCAGCACACAGTATGTTGTTATTTTGATGCCTGCAGTCTTCTGACTTTTTTATTGACATTAACTTAGAATGAGTAACTGAAGACGGATGTTTTCTCTCTGCAACTGCTCTGCAATTTAAAAGAGAGCTGACATCATAAAATCTCCTACTGCATGCCGACTTAAAAGTTCCTTATTTTCAAAAAAAAAAAAGCCCTTGTCATTCATTTACAACATACACAAAGGCCATTGTGACACTAACCGAAGATGAATATTACTATGAAATATTCAGAATGCATGTTAAATATCTAACAGTCACTTTTTTTTGATAGGCCTTGTTGGCAAAATCACTTCGGAGGAAGCGCACTTTAAGTAAAGCTATTACACACACATATTGACAGCCTTATTCAAATATTATGATTGAGGGCTACTACGATACTAAAGAAAATGACAGCTTTTATTTTGAATAATTAAAGGCAACATTTGTCAATTTCACTTCAAGTAAATTAAGCCAATCCCCAACCTACTGGTAATTGGATTCAAAATGTGTACTTGTCATTACACTACCTATTAGTATTCAAGTGTTAATGACGCAATCAGACTGAAAGCAAAAGAAACAAACTAAATTAGAACATCTTGAAAAATCTACTTCTACTCAATATACAATTGGCCATTTTCAAATCTTATTTTAAAGAATACAGGCAGTGATTCAGATAAATAAGGATATGCAATGAATACTTTTCACTACAATACAAAGTCTAGCAATTGGAATACATATAAACATACAATTTAATGTTAATGTCCAAATACAGATGACTGGTAATAATGTAACAACCATAGGAAGCACAGTGATTAGTTATACATAACTGTTTTTGCTTCTGTGCTTTGTTTTTGAAATAATATGAAATTCAATAGCGTTAAGTAAGACAAATAAATAAGTATGGTAAGCTAAAATATCAATAAGTTAATTTGATTGCACGAAAAGCAAACACCGATACGGATATATTCAAGTTCTTTTCTTAAGAGGTAATAGTATAAATAAATAATACATGCATATTTTTATATACCTATTTATATATTTAATCTAATTACTCCTAAATATCTGTTTGAACAAATTTTGATACTGTCTCTACATTTTACTATCTAGGAATGTAGAAGGATGAGCAAAGATTGAATTGTTTAGAACTTGTTAATACAGTAGGTATTTATATCCTGATATTGCTGTTTGTAAAAAAAATAACCCTTAAAACCTTTTTTTTCCACTCATGATTTCAAATCTGAATCCTAAAATAAATATTGAGTAAAACACAAACTAGCACTGTTTGATTAATGATGACAGTTATAATATCACAGTTTATGGCACACAGTATTTTCATAACTTCTTTATCATCAGGCTATTCATTAAGTCAATCAAAATTGTTGTTTTATTTATTCCCTGTTCCTTAAATAATAAAGTAATTCTGAAAAAAAATCCAACGATTATGCCAAAAATTATTACATTGACAATATATGAAAAACTTGAAACAACTTATTACTTAAAATTTACACACTAACATTATGTATTGGTGGTGCTACAAACTAAAGCTTATTTTGATCAATAATTCTTTCATTCTGTTGCTTCAACTTCAAACTAAATGATGAATTATCTCCAATAAGAACTAATAAAATAAAATTAAAAATCTCAGGGGTTAAATATAATTGAGGTTAGACAATTGGTACTGACGTACACATTATATCTGACTAACATCCCATACAGATCATTAGTGGTTCAATAGTAATAATAATATCAATATACAGTGTATGTACAATATAGTACAGTAACTAACATTATTTACAAATTAACTACATAAAAAGCTTTCTGTAAAATAGTATTTCTCTTTCTCATCTATGAAATATTAACAAGGTATACTGCAAACATACAACTCCAGTCTAGAAATATTGATTCTAGAAGCATATTTTGTTTAAGTATTACTAATGTAATTCGTTGAACGGACTCTCTACCTAAGTCAAGATTAGAGTGTTGAATTGGGTTGATCTGGCATGTTATTTCAATCACATATGAAATTCTATGGGATCAAATTTCTATGAAAACAACAAAGCAGGGCCCTATTTCACAAAAACTTAAAATCTCCTTAAAATCGTCTTAAACTAAAATTTCATCCTAACTTAAGAGTTTCGAAAGGCGAATTTAAGCATTTCAGCAAAAATACCTTAAAATATTTCATCTAAAATAGTGCTTTTTCACAAAACCATTTTAGGGACAATTACAACTAAAATTAATTTTAATTTAGGACAGCCATCGCCCTCTCCTAACTCAAACAGCATAAATAAACATTGATTAGTGCTTAGTTGTTAGATCTATTGCGACAGATAGATCTATTTGGAATAATGGTACTACTCCTGCTAACGATTCAAGTATAAAAGATACTATTTTTAAATAATTAACAGAAAAAACGGCCCCAATACACTTTTATGTGGTTTTGGGGTTAAGATTATTAGTAAAAAAAATCAATAAGCTAAAATCTGTTTATTGAAAAAAAATATTGTTCTACATGTATTTGAAATTCAATTTCACTTTCTTTAATTATTTATTTTTAAAAATGAATGCCTTCATTAATTATCAGAACATTAAGCACATAAAGAAACAATGTTGTAGTCTAACATCTTAGATATATTATTATTACTTAATGAAGGCTTACATTATTAACATAACATAAATCAGACAAAAACATAGTCAGAAGTATTCAGAGCCAAGGGTATTTATTTTGGGGAAAAATCAACTTAATTCATTTTCAATCAAGGCATCGGAAAAATGTCTATTTGGTGGATTAGTTTCAAAGTTTTTAAATGCTTTTGAAATTTAACAATAATTAACAGGCAAAATTTGTAAATCCAATGCTTCTTTTCTTCATTTTTAAAAATATTAATCATGTTTTATATATCCCAAAACACACCCACAAATATATGTATGTAAGTGACAATTCCCAATATACCATACCTCAACCTGTCAACAGAAGCATATTTGTTTACATCTGTATGCCAGCTGACGAAAACATTGACATTGCACATTTGCAAGCAATTTTAACTAAAATCTATCAAAACTCTATTTTAAATTACAATCAATCTTCATGAAACGTATAAAACTGAAAAATTCCATTTTGATTTTAATTTAGTGATTTTAGCTTACTTTTTTGTGAAACAGGGCCTAGAATTATAAACATAAAGCTTGTGCCCTTTTAATGTCGCTGGCACTAATTACATATCATTTGTGAACACTTCATGAAATTATAGAATTACAATCAGATATGGAATTGAAATGGTCATAAGTTTGGCAATATCCTATAGTATCTATGCTGAAATAATGAAGTTAATATACATTTTGAGTATTCAGTAACTGTACATCTATTTGTGGAGTGTGGACTGTAACAAATGCTGATGTATATCAGGAATAATAATGAACAAGGAAAATAATGAATTTTATCTTCATTTATCTAATTCTACTATCATTTTACCTTAAAATATTAGGAGGGCCTACTGTTCAAAAATTAATATTAATCCAGTAACTTTTTAAAATTCACTTCAAGTACCTTGCACAAATTTCTTTTATATAGTTTACATCAAATAGGTTTATAAACTAGAAAGGCACCACTAGTTTTACTTTTCTACAGAATTTAAAAGAAATAAAGATATAATATGATAAATGCCTCAGTAAAAGACTAGAAAAGAGAAATATGTCATGACAATAATATTAATATTTCCTAAGATGAGATCTTCATGCCTTGTGATTGCACTGACCCACCACGATTAAAACGTCTCATTCTGAAAAACACAAAATAATAAACTGTAAATTATTATTATTATCCATTAATGTGGCTTAGGCTAATCCCATCAAATCTTTAAATCTGACTGGAGATACCTTAGAAGCCAGCTATGGCAGAACAGTATATTCTGTGTGTAGTGTACTTATACATGTATTATTATTACGGTATTGGCTTACATAACTTATAATGTGTTTGTAACTAGATAAGATTATTGGTAATACCAGTCATGTAAATATTTTTGTTCAATTATTCATGGGGCTGGATCAAAACAAGATGTTTGACCTATCCATTGGTCATCTTTAAAATCACAAAAATTCCATAAATATGATCATGCACATTGACA
The DNA here is from genome assembly GCA_963678685.1 of Patella ulyssiponensis. NCBI lineage: Eukaryota > Metazoa > Mollusca > Gastropoda > Patellidae > Patella > Patella ulyssiponensis. The sequence continues at coordinate 78,306,868 of OY783226.1, read as the reverse complement.
ATCTGTTATACAAGTAAATATTTGGTAATAATCATAAACAGTCTACGTACTACTATACTATTCTAAGTGCATATTATATATAAATAAGTGAAAGCAATTTAAAAAACAAAGTAGATTTGAGAAAAATCCTTCATTCAAATAAGACTAGAAAAAGCTAATCAAAGAAATTATTTTTTTCAATGATTGTCATGCATCTCCATGCCTTAAAAGTGGATATTGAGCTTATACACTAAATTGTCTTTTCTTACATAAGCATAGCACTGACTACTGTATTACTCTAAGAGGTATATTTCAACATTAATATGATATAAGACAATTAAGACACAATACTAAATACAAAATAAGCAAAAATTTATATACCTAAGTATGGTTTTTGTTTCTAATCTAAATGTTTTTCTAAAATTAAGTTGCCATGTAACAAAACTTACACCCACAATAGTTTACTGTCTGTTCCAGGTGATACTCCAACTCGAAAAATGCTTGCCATGCCTTCAATTTTTAATAGAAATGGCTTAAACTTTGTGACATACCTGGAATTGTCATCCCTTTGATTTCTCCTGTTAGGATAAATGACTAGAAGTCCGATAAAATCCAGTTTTCTCTTGTAAGTTTCATATTTTTCGACATTGTCACTTTCTCAAAACATAAACATTACGACTGTGCATGCGTTAAATGGGACACTTGCATATTGCATTAGTGTAAATTGGTGTAAAAGGTGAGACCTAAATTTAATTTTGAATAAATGTCGGGTAAAATGATTTCGAATTTTGTTTTCTGAGACATAGCTGCATTTTTATTCTTTTATGGGCATAAGAAGTTGAAAAGTGATTCCCACAAACTGGCCTATTTACCGGACATGTTAAAAATTTAAAATGAACTATGGATATTTGTTTGCTCTTATATATGCCTTTGAAAATAGATATGTTTCAGCCTTAAGATGTAAATTGCAGGAAAACGAAAATTGGCTTCAGTCTTGCTATGCTTATTTACAACAGCAGCTAAATTCTAACTTCTAAAAGTGTTCCGTAAAGGTAAATAATGCACGTTGCTCTCAAACAGAGCTACAATGTCTCAGCAAACAAAATTCGGAATCATTTTACCCGACATATTTATCCAAATTTAAATTAAGACTAACCCTTTACACCAATTTACTTATTTTGGAGAGTTCGCATGGTTCTGACATGTGCCGACTTTTCAAAATATGCTTTAATCTTTAAGTCACTCCATATTATCCAGTGAGAATTTTTGAGCGAAATAAGCAGGCGAATTCTCCTTCACTAGACATTTCTAACCGAATGCACCAAATTTATAAAGTACCTGTCTACCCTTATGCGATATGCAAGTGTCCCATTTAACGCACGCGCAGTCGTAATGTTTATGTTTTGAGAAAGTGACAATATCGAAAAATATGAAACTTACAAGAGAATACTGGATTTTATCGGACTTCTAGTCATTTATTCTAAGGGGAGAAATCAAAGGGATGACAATTCCAGGTATGTCACAAAGTTTTAGCCATTTCTATTGAAAATTGAAGGGATGGCAAGCATTTTTCGAGTTGGAGTATCACCTGGAACAGACAGTAGCTGACGGAGCAATCAATCGATTAGACATTCATTTGAGGGGCTTAATGTCCGAATCCACAAGAACAAGTCATAGATCAGAGGTTTGTCTAAGACAAGGTTGGTGATAGCAGAGCAATTAAATAAAAATTTTACTGTCTCCGTTTCCTTGGATATTGGATGTAGTAGAAACTCTGTAGGCATTTTCGTTTCATGAACATTAAGATTATGCATGAGTCATGAGTGTTCAAAAGCAATTAGAGACAAGAGACAGCCAAGGGGGCGACAATATAGAGCCACATTTCAATGTGGGTGTATAAAAACACAAACATCAACATTGGTTCACTACAATAATATGGAATAGACTCTGGTTAAGCTGGAAATAAGATATGCTCTAGAGTAAATATAAAACATTCAGCCAGTGTTAAAAATACAACATCATAATGAGGTTCAAGAAATTCTGTCTAGATTTTTTAAAAGGAATATGTAGAAACTAGAATACCTTATCACCAAATGAGAAAAGGTTGATAAAACTGGAAATTTCTCAAATACATGTTAAAAAACCAAACTAAAAGGAGGGGGGGGGAGAAAAACCGAACTCTTTAGATATTTATCAAACAAAATTAAGAACTTGAAGGGAAAAGAGTCTCTCAATATTTACTAATTCAATACCTTATTAGGCTTGTGATATTGAAAATATTTGATCAGAATTTCACTGAACCCCCATGATATGACCAGCGAGCACAGTTAACATGCTTCTGACTATGGCACCTTGCAGCAGACCTATATCCTCGAGAAGTGTCAGACCTGAGAAAATTGATGAAGAAATCAGCATCTTCAATTGATTACATTTTACCTTGGTAAGAGAAAAGATTACAGTAGAGTCCTGGGCTACAATAAAACGATATATACCTACAGCTACATGTAAAGTTGTGATGATGATGATGATGATGATATGATGATGATGATGATGATGATGACAAAAGCAATATTGAATGCCAAAAAATCAACATAAAAATGAGGTGTTATAATGGCATTTCGAATACTTACAAATTTTAAATATTAAAGATCATAAACACCATAGCAGAGCTCATTACATGGTGCTTTATGATACTATTTTTTTTAAGAACAGTGTCACTGTTTGTAAGATAAAAATTTTACCTAGGAGAATCTAATGGACTACCAGGTGCAGGTTTACCACTACGAGGTGGATCTTTCACATATTTTCTACAAGATGCCAGTTTGGATTCTAAGGCCTGAAATAACAATACATGTTGAAATATTTTACTTAATTTTAAACAGTTCCTATTTCTGTATGGCAAACAGTTGAGATTCTCTTTCTAGACTTAAAGGAAACATGATACAAAAAGGGAAGACGTTTCTAACTAAAATACAACACATCTTGTCTGCTGTTACGGTTTCTACAACTAGTGGAATGTCAATCAAGCAGAAAAAGAATAATGATGTTGCCAATCCTAAATAGTAATATTGAATGTAATAATACATGTATTGTTCTATAGAAAATGAATGTTATGCTCGCCAGCAATCTCGAAATGTACAAATACAATTTTCATTTTCATCAATAAAGAACTCAATACATTTAAAATATTTCAAAATACTTGTAGAAATTGAACTGTAGATATAGCGAATCTTCTACAAGTCTTTTTTGATATCAAAAAAAATATCAACACAAGCTGATAAAGTAAAAAATGAGATATCTACTGTCAAATGTGTTCTTGGGTGATAAATCAAATTACTTACTCCTACTTTTCGTAATAAATCACCAACAATATTCAAAGCAGATATACGTGCAGATGGTGTAAGTGGCTGGGGTAGATTCCCATTTATACCTGGAAGACCTGCAATATAAATAATTTATATTAAGGCCATATAAAAAAAACACACTCTGGTTCTAAGATAAGGACCGCATGACCATTTTTAAATTTTCAAAATGGAATGGGGTTTAACCTACTGTTTTGCTCTGGCTGGACAAATGCCATACAGTGGGCTATGGTTTAATCTTATTTCAAATTCCAACTGCCAAGGGATCTTTTATTTCCAACAAGAATATTATTTTTGCATGGCCGTATATATTATTTTTGCATGGCCTTATATATATGACAGTGTTTGGTTTTGTTTATTTGTAAAAGGGGTAGTTATATGAGAGAAAATAATCATAAAGGGGAATGAAATGATTTGCTAATGATTTGCAATACCAAAAAAAAAACTATCTATCAAACTACAATTAGAACATTTGAAGCAAATGAAATGAGCAATTTTTTTAGCAATCAAAATGTTTATGATGAGATTATTTTTGATACAAGCCAAGAAAGAGGAGAGGAACCACAGTGAATTTGTAGATTAAGTTTATCAAACACAGCAAGATTGTTTCTAATTTATGTCACAGCTCATTCCTACCATCAGTTCATAAAAGCATTATTTCTAAAACAATGTAGGGATATAACAGAGTACATCTAATATAGTAAGACATCAGATTTGCTTAAGGGATCGTGTGCGGTAGTACCTCTCCCCTGTAATGAGGTGGGTGTGGTGGGAGTTGTTGGTGTAACGGGATCACTGTGAACTACTTTCGAACTGTACCCACTATCAGCCAGTTTTTCCTGAGGTGTGTCGGCTCCAGCTTCTGGACTCTTTATTACTTCACGTACATGAAGTTCCTGTTTTAAATCTGTAGTAAAAATTAGAAATAAATCACAATAAAATATTGATAAATACACACACACTTTTATTAAATTAACAGTTATTCAACTATTTTTCAAATTTAAGTTCATAGTTACATTGAGGGTATTGGGCTTCAAACTATAAAACTGCACTTTAGGTTAAAATGTTCAAGTAAGATTTCTGCTTTCCAGCAAACAAGTCTATTTTTATTTCTCTATCAATTTTGAAGGGTAACAAAACAACTAACATATTAGACAAAGAGAAATGAATACTTCGAGCAGTTTGTAATCAGTCGCACTATGTCCTAGTTCATTAGACAGGAAAATATAATGATATTCTATAGCATTAAAAAATACTACATGAAATGTTACATAGGTTTATCAATAATTCATTGAGTTGTATCCAAGCTTTGCACATATGGAATGTGGTTTACATTATTCATTTATAAGGCAGAAAGATTTATATCAAAGCAGAAATCATGCATCAAACATTCTTGGTTTATCTAGTATCAGGGTTCACATACATTTGAGAATAAATGTATGATACATAAATTAAAAATACTCTTGTTCGAATTTTTATGTGACAGTAGACCCTGTATCCCTAAAAAGTGGGTCATTGTTCGTCTCTAGTGTCTGATAATTTTCCAATATTTAAAAGTATAAGCTTAATCATAGCCTTTCAGCAAAGTTAGCTATCTCCAATGCAGGAGAAAAAGATGCTCTTGTTCAAATTGTCATATAATTTGCTCTCAAATAGAAATACACTTTAAAAATATCAAGATTTGTCTGCATGAAATATATTTTACTCTCCAATCAACGACTGCCTTAGATACTAAAATATTATGTTTTAAAGTTTTATGGAATGAAAAGAAAACAATAATGTAGAAGGTTGACACACTGACAATTTAATTTATTTACCTCTGGCTTCATCACGCAATCTTTGCACAGTTTCTGCTAATGTTTCTTTTTCATCTAATTCACTTTCTAAAAATGCATTTCTTTCTATTGCCTGTTAAAATAAATCAATCTTTTAAAAGGATTTTCAATAATAACCAAGCCCTCATGTATATATCCTGCATCTAGTGTAAAAGTAAAAGGGTTTGCATCATAATATATTTCAACATAATTAATATACATGTATATCTGACCAAATAAATCACTTAAATTACCATTACTCTTTATGATACCGATATAGAACTTACAATAAATAATTAAGAATTTTAGAAGTAATTACTTGATTAAGCCTTGCTTCAAAATCTTCTAATGATACAACTGTTGCTCTATAATATAGAAGAAAAAAGCAGGTGAGAGTGTTTTTAAAAAGAAATCAATCTATGCACTGAATATGACGATTTTTCACTACCACATATTAAAGTCTAAAGCTACTATATTAGAAGGGCGATATAATAGTACATGTATTTATAAAAAGATCACATTCTGTTGAGTTTTTGTGTCTTAGGTCCCGTTTATCTTGATGACAGATATTACAGTAATAATGCAAGTAGAATCTTGATACAAACAAAATCAATCTTGGCAGACACATTTGATCTGGGTCGATTGGTCCAGATACATGAAGAAATAAGCTCTTCTAAACATAACTTTCAGTAGATAAAATTGATATAGTTTTGGACACAACTGTATTTAGCAATTAACTACAAACTGGTTAAAATATTTTTGGACAAAACTGGTTAAAATATTCAAATGAAAAAAAAAAAGAATTGATATTTTACCTCTTAGATCTTTCTAAATCATCATTAGCTTGTTCAATTTCACGAATATATTTTTGAAAATTTTCTTTCATAACTCTGATCTGGTCTAGTTCATCCTCTAATTCACATATTCTCCTATGACTACCGGCTTGAAGAGATTCTAACTTATCCTTTATAAAAATAAATTCATTTTCATAACAAAAATTCAATATTAGTTGTCAGACAACATTCTAATCAAAATAAATTCTTTCTCATTACAAAAATTCTTGTCAGATAACATTTTAATCAAATTGTTTGGACTGGGTAAGTAACACAACCTGAAATGTATCAACCTGGTTTTCTATTGGATTGGTATTAATAACCCCATCACTTTAGAGATAGAACCCCATAATTATGAGATTACATAACTGAATTTTAAGTGTAAATTAAATTTTTTCTGAGAAATAAATGCCCAAATGGGACATTAGATCAGATCAGTCCACAGTTAATATTTTTAAATTAAAAGTCTTTCTTTATGAACACTGAATAAAGTAATTTGAGATAAATTTAAACTTAGTTAACTCTATGTTGATACTCCAGCATAACTAATACCAGCAAGTTTTGCACACATCACCCGTAGCGTCATATTAAAGCCCCAATAACACTCTTGTTGTAACTAAATAATATGTCCCAATCTTCATTCTGGTCAACAAATTGTATTATTTTACAATATTCCAATTAATTGATGATATAAATTTCATCTTAACACACCTAATTTAAAAAATTGGAAAAATTCAACTAATTGATTTGAAAATTCTAACGTAAACCTTTTCAAATGTGACTTTGATTTAAAATATTTTCGAACCCTCTGGACAAGTAAAATAGGTCGTAATGGATAATTTACACAACAGGTAGGACACTTAAACATCTAGTACTTAGAATAAGGCTATTATTTATTTTCTGGAGCTGCCAAGCCAGCAAGAGTGTTATTGTCCCTTTAACACATTATAAAATAGCTGCATATAAACACATTATAATATTACCCTCAAGGTTTCCGTTTCTTGCTTTAATCTAGAATTACTAGATTCAAGATCTGTATTCTTTTTTTCAAACTGTTTTAACTGTGTTTCCATCTCATCTTCTAATTCCTTACTACTGATTTGAAATTCCTCAAGTTCTTCTTTTGTTTCCTCAAGTCTGAATAAACCAATTGAATTTTTGATAAAACAACATTAAGTGCAAATACCAGAAAAAAATATATAGCCAATGATGACCTTTATGAATTTTGCACAACCGTATATATAAACAAAAACTCATACTTTTGGCAAAACAATTTGTGTTCAAGCTATTTCAACTAGTTTTTGATTCATTTATGTTTTAAACACCAACGTTCAGTGTGATACTCCCAGTATCCTGTATCTAATGTATCATCTTAAAGATACATTATGGGAGATTAGGTAACGAGTTGGCAGTTCTCACTACAATAGTTAAAAACTAGCTAATGTAACGGCAATTTGCTGAAAATTTCAGTCAAATTGATCCACAATTAACTTAGAACTAGGCGAATGAAAGCTCCGCTTAGCCTCGGTCATCATTACTAAATTCGGTAAGACAAAACCAGAAGTCTCTGTTATCCATTTTTATTAGTAAATCACGAAGGAAAATATTTCAGCGAATCGAACTACACTACAATCCAACAAAAATCTCATGCTTGCCTCGACCCACAGTTAATTAATGTCTAATTAATAGTTTTTGTAACATTTCAGGCCTAAAGAAAGACCTACTAATACGGTAGGCAGATTTTGCTCTTGAATAATGCATGTTTAAGCTTAAATGTTGAAGATCCTTTCAAATTGGCAGGAAGCTTTTACAAAAATACATGTTCTGACTATCAGAGCTCAACATCAACTATTAATGAAACTATAATCTGCTTGAAAATGAAAAGGCATATGAACGTAAAGTAAAAATTGCATAAAGTTTGTTTGGGCTTAGGGTGAAAAAGAAATGGTAGGTGTTTATGTGTTCCGAGACAAATACAAAATACACCAGGAATTGGTTTGGAATATTTGCAGTGCTGATATCAGGAAAATATTTATACATGTACATCAAAGGTAAACACTGATAAATTTGCAAGACACCAAAATTTGCTATTAGGTTAGAACGAAAATTTACCCCCCGATAACCTCTTAAATTCTGTAAATGTGTCAGTTTAGTATCACCGGCAGTGTCTACCTGTACTGTGATTATTGATTACGTATTGGCCTGCACATAAAAAACCTTGGGTAAAACAAATTACGACCGGCTCTTGTTTTACCCAAGGCTTTTTTACCCAAGAATTATCTTCAGACAAGTAGGACCGTAAACACTTTTTAATGTCCACCTGTGGAGTCACGCCACAATGTATATCTTTTAAATTTAGAATGACAGTTTGTTAGTGCTTACGAGATAAACACTTCCAGTATCGCATTTAGAGGGGTGTTATTGTCCAATAGATATGTCCTGAGATCTTTAGGACTCGCCTCAAGACGCGTAGCGTCGAGGGTTGTAATGTAAAATCTCAGGACATGTCTATTGGACAATAACACCCCTCTAAATGCGAAACAGGAAGTGTTTATCGACATTGTAACATGCTTTTTTTAGGATTTTAAAAGACATTACTAAAACAGAGGGGTGTTATTGTCCAATAGACACTGTCTAATTGACCAATCAAAACGCAGGGTTCACCCTTAAGCGTATTACAATAGATCATAGACTCTAATTGATGTAATTGGTCTGATTCTTCATCCCAAATATACAAATCACTGTGAAACACACACACAAATTTATGTCAGGTATTTTTGGACTAGCCAGGACCAGGTCTAGTTACTAAACTGTGTGTTTAAGGTTACAATTGATACAGTCTAAGAACCCTTACCCAAGTTCAAATAGGTTCAAACGCTCAATTGTCAACACATACATATATCTATCATTACAGTTTGTATTGGAATAAGTAATTCTATCACAAATAGTGAAGACTGGACCACTAAAATAGTACCCGAACAGTTTTTCTTTATGGTAATGCGTTATACATATGCATAGCGATGTTTATGTTGTAATGACGTATTATGCAAGCGGCCATGACACCAGCCAGTTGAAATTCCGCGTGGTCGTTGGGTTTCATCAAATCATATAATAATGAGGTAAGGCTTAATTGATTTATTATGTATGTTAAGCTATGTGGGTTAGTTTATGTGTAAATTAAGGGAACTATAGGCCAGTAAACTTTCTGTAGTCATTTGACTAAAAAACTTGCGCAAAGGCACTCTGTTAACTCTGTAGGAAAGCTACTACTGTGCCTGGAGTAACCTTAAACCAGGTCTAGCTACTATGCTTGCAGTGACCGCCCTAGACCCTTAAAACCATTAGCCAAATTTTTAGCCAAATCAAAATTTTATTAGCCAATTCAGAAAGTTATAGCCAAATATTTTATATTATTTTTATTCATATGTTTGTTTATTAAAAATGAAACTACGTGCTTGTTGCTTCTTAAACGTACCGGTAATACAAGACTCATAGCAGCCGTAGAAAGGATATAATAAACAGTACAAAATCCTTATGAGTATCCTTTATCTAAATTGCTATGTATTTTTTTTTTTTTTTTTTACTTCGTTTTATCTAGTTCACTATATTGTCTGTCAATATATGAGTAGAAGTTTTGGAAAAGGTGGGAAATATCACGTGGTTTGCGCGTGGTGGAATAAAGGATGAAAGTAGGGATATTCCTTTGATGTCACGTAATCACTGTCTAATACATTCCGGCTTCTAGATGCCGATATAAATTTAGAAATAATTTAGTGATTTATATTGTTATGCTTGGTTATTGTATCGACAAATAAAAACTCATAATAAAGATCATACTTTATTAATTAATAATATTATCAACAAATAGGTTCCCATTAGATGTTTTATTTTTAACAATAGTTCTAGAAATGGCGGGAGAATGTCACGTGATAGCCACTGTTGACAAACAGGTCATGAAGGTCATTAGATGTTTTATTTTTAACAATAGTTCTAGAAATGGCGGGAGAATGTCACGTGATAGCCACTGTTGACAAACAGGTCATGAAGGTATCGCTTTGATGTCTCATTTCATTACCGCATGAACTAATGCACCGTATAGATATAGATATATACAGATGCCGTGCCGATTACTGTAAGGAATTATATAATTAACACTTAAAATATGATAATCTCAACCATTAATGATACAGCAAATAATTTAATTCATAATGGATGGTGTATATTTTTGACGATTGCGTAAGAAGCGTGGCCCAATTATTACTTCAACAACACGGGGTTTATGTTGATTCCCACCGTAAAATAGTAAAAGTACCATGCGTTTCCCGACTAAAATAAAGACAAATATCTACATAGATCATCATGCCATTCGAGACATTTTAATGTGTAATGGTTTTATATCCACCACTATCGGTAATTTATTTGTATCGGCCGATATACTTAGCTGTCAATATCTGATATTGGTAAAACCGATAGGTGTCATATCGGAACATCGCTACTTGTAGTGAAGCGAATGTACACTCGGCAAGCGGCGAGCATGATAAACAGTGCAGTGCCACACAAAAGGGGCGTAATTCTGTTGTATAGTCTCTAGACTCGATCTTTCAGTCGTTTTAATGCGTGACATTGACTGATTTGCGACTTGTACGATTGAGACTAGAGTAATTAATGTACTAAAAATAGACATTCCATTGAATGATCGAAAGAAGCGTTTAACGAAACGATTTCAACTTTAATATTAACAGATTTACAAAATAATTCATTCGCCAAAATTTTCGCCAGAATCATCACTTTATTCGCCAATAAAAATATTTGTCGTCATTGACTAATTGGCGAATGTCTAGGGCGGTCACTGTGCTTGTAACCTTAAACTGTGTGTTTAAGATTACAATTGAAACAGTCTAAGAACCCTTACGCAAGTTCAAATAGGTTCAAACGCACGTATTGTCAACACATAACATTACAGATTGTATTGGAATAATTAATTCTATCACAAAGACTGGACCATTAAAATAGTTACCGAACAGTTTTTCTTTGCATAGCGATGTTTATGTTGTAGGCCTAATGACGTATTACGCAACTTGCGGCCATGACACCGGCCAGTTGACATTTCGCATAGCAGCTGGGTTTCATCAAATCAGATAATTATGTGGTAAGGCTTCACCTTATTTTAATGGGAATTGATTTATTAATAATATTATATGTGCAGTACAGTTTTGGGTTAGTTTATGTGTAAATTAAGGGAGCTATTTTTTGTACTCATTTGACTAAAAAACTTGCACAAAGGAACTCTGTAGGAAAGCCACTATTGTGCCTGAAGTAAGGAAGACATCAGTAGTGGAACCATTTCTAGACCAGGTCGTACTCGATGGAGTATGACGTTATAAGATTAGATAATCAATATCATATATTGATTCCTTCTAATCAATCAATGTCTTTGCCAGTTAGAACTGAAGTTGCGATTATAATGGTTGACTATACTTCAAAATACAGTCTCAAAAAAACACTGAAATAATATAAATTTGGTCAACTAAATTCTAAATGAAACTCACTCTTGCTTGAATTTCTGTGCCTGATCTCGCCAGTAACATATTTCCTCTTGAGGAGTGGCAAATTTCTTTTCACTAGTCATTTTAGGATATCAAATTTAATACATAAATTTAATTGTTTTTCAAATATCAAAAATCTATATTGAAAAAGTCAGTCGAGACTGTGAGAGTTCACTTTGCCAAACGTCACGAACTCGAACTGTCACTTTCATTCATTCATATATATATATATAGACTCTTTCAACTACCATAAAAACTATGAAAAACGTTTTGAATAGTCCAAGTACAATTAGTTGGGTAAAACATAATTGTTCCCACAGCCTCCGACGTTTGGAATTTTCATGTCTTTAATTTAAATTATTATTTGAAGATAAATACAATTTCTCTCATGAAACGGAAGCAGTTGACTAAAAATGGTGGTAAAGTAGTTCCGGCATGAACAAAAGACTACGCCTAGAACTATATTTTATATTTATCTACCAAACACTTTATTCAATTGTATTAAAATGATAAATTGATAATATTTTAAAAAACTGCAATTGTGAATATACAGTTATTGGCACACTGTTGACCAATTTAAAAATAACAAGTGATTCATCGATGTTCTATTTCACAAAGGGACATAACTTTTTCCCCTTCCACATCAACACTTCCGGTACATCTCATTCGGTGCACATTCGTTTTAATATCCCGTATCGCGTAGTGTAGGGCCTAGTGATGAACGATAAGCGACAAAAGGAGACAACAACTTGTGTGATTTCACGTTGTCCTCAAAATATTTTCTAAAAATGATACTACATGGTTTATATTTGGTATTTAAAGCGCGAATATCTATCTTTAAAAAAAAATAAAAATCCCACACATTCAAATTATTTATCAATTTAAGTCTAACATGAGCAGATCGAGTTGCTAGAGAAGTTAACAAGGTGTTGCAGTGATAAAAATATACACCTACATGATTTTCAAAGTAATGGTTTCGAAAGCCTCTAAGAGATAAAAAAAACAAATTTATCTCTGCTAATAAATTTTAAACAGAAATTTCAACCTCACGGGTTTTCTCCGGGTCCTACAGCCCCCCCCCCCCACTGCTTAAAACCCCTAGGCGCAAGCTAATTATTGAAATGAATTTAAACCATAATATGTTAGCCCCGAAATGACCTTCCTCTCTTTCTCTTTCTTTAAACAGAAAATGGGTTAGACGCTGGATCGCTAGCCCGGAGGTCGGGTGTTCGATCCCTTCATATCCATATTTTTCGGCGTGGTTAAATGAAATTAATTTTTTTACTGCTAAGCCTTAATAGAAAATACCGAACTTAATTAAGGCATTGGCTTAATCATCATTTTTGCCCGTATGTATCTATATCAATAGGCTACATGGCATATATCGTCAAATATAGGCCTACACTATAGTTAAATGGGCGGCTTATAATAATTTAGATAAAACATCAATTTGATTAAAACCCAGTGGGTTTTTTTTAAGTTCAAAATGCCGTTTTACTTGTCTTTACTACACTAATCTGTAAGAGTTCTGGTTATCTAATGAAACGGTCTGTTACGGTGACTCCTCTGGAAACATCAGCACTGATTGGTTAATCAAATGCCTGAAGTCATAGGACTAAGAGCGCCTTATATGACTCCTGCGACCTTCCACTACAACTGGTCAGATAATTTCTTCATGTAGTCATAGATCGTATATAATACAGTTCTATGATGTAGTAGTGGTCATCGAAAGTATGAAAACAACGAAACTAAATATAGATCTTTATTTTAATCAGATTCATAAAACCAATGATTAAACAACACACAATGCTTCGCCATTCTCTCAAATACTATATTCATTTGGATTGATAATTGAAAATAAATGTCCAAAACTTGTGGGGTGACAACTCTTTTGGGATTAGCATCTATAACAGAGTTATTTCCCCTTACCAGAAAGCGTCTGACGAAGATCAACACGGCCCCTATTACTTTAGTAGGTGTGGACTTCGACCTTAATTTTGAGATTTTCTTAATCCTATAGTTTTAGTTGATGAAATTATTATAATACTTTGATTCGAAGATATATACTTTTGTGACAGTATACTTCTTCCGATAGCCTAGCCCGACTGTGTCTTTTTTTTAATCATTTCAAACTTATTTTTGAAAAAGCAGATTAGGCCTATTTGCTATGGTAATAGTCATACACAGACTTAAATGAGCTAAATCGCTAACATTTTGGACCTAGAAATTGACACAAGTGGGTCGCAATGTATATAATACTGTAATATGAATGTATATAAACTGATTTACATTCAATGGTTTCCGTTTTTACTCTAATTTCAAATCGCTAATGTTCGGCGAAATAAGCCAGCATTGTCAATTGAATGCAAATTTCTAGCGTCTGGTTATTCCAGTCTATATACGCCGTTTGATTTGATGCAATGTTTCTAGCCCCGTTCCTCTAGGCTATTGCTAGAACTGGGGCTTAAACGCATAATGGTACACGATCCGTGTACCAATGGTAAAATGTTTATTTTGTCTTAAATATTGGATAACAGAAGCCCATCTTTTCCCGAGTAGATCACAGCACCAATTTTGATTTGAATTGACAAATAATTCGTGTTTTCAATGTTGAAGATTTTGGATGATATTGAGTTAGAGACTTCGCTACTTTAATCTTATTAAACACATATCCTAATTCGTTTCGTTTTTTATAGTTCAAAATTTCGTTTTACTTGTCTTTACTACACTAGGATCTAGAAATGTTGTTATATTACTGGCGTTCTGGTTGAAGTGGGGGATTAGCCAAAGAAACGGCCTGTTACGACGAGTTCTTTCTCGTGTGATACACGGAACTGTGGGTAAGCCACTAGAAACGTCAACGTTGATTGATTAATCAATGTCTGACATCACACGGCGAAAAAAACACTCGTATTACCCTCGAGGCGACCGAAATATACATTTGTATTTTAATCAGATTGGTAGAGGCTCATCATCCACGTTACATTAATGTGTGTTGCTTCGAGCGTAGTAGACTCTGTTTTAGGGCAGTAACCAATGAAATGTAACATAATCATAAAAGTCGATGAAAGTTTACCAATGTTGCTCACATTTGAAATCGTAGAGTACCTATCAGTGCATAAACACCGCCACGATATGCCCGTAGAAGAGTCAAATTTAAACAGGAAATACAGTTTATATTAGGAATGTTTCTGCCATGCCAAAATTCAGAACCATGATCCAGTGGAATGACATGCACGTTTGCGATGGCGGCTGTAGGTATATTAAAGCCACGGATTTTAAGATAGGGGCCTACTAAGTTGCAATTTCAAGATTCTAAGTAAATAAGTAAACACATTATACCCCCCCCCCCCATACATCTGCCCCATTTCAGCTTCCGTAGGTTAACAAGAAAACATATCCATTTTATTGTACTTTACTGTACACAACACATTCAAAACAAAGGACCATGACAATAACAAGATCATCAAAACATAAACATGGCATAATTACTATCGGGCGAGTTCATTTAAAAATATCAAGAATGGAGGTTTAGAGGACAAGGCAACAGCATTTTGGTTTTAAAAAAAAACATGTCGCTTACAACGTTATGCCGAACATTGACGTCAATGACTGTTTTCCTGGATAGACGAAGGAAAGCGTCTGACGTTAATCTTATCTTCATTGAATTGTTCGGCGCCCACGCAAGCTGATCTGATTCTTCAGACATGAATGAAAATATACGCCAAGGTCACTCATATCTGTTTTCTTCTGTGATATAGCGCTCGGAGATCATACATAGGAGCGCGTGAATCGTAGTGTGGAGCTAAACCATGGAACGCGGACTCATCATTCTGAAAGAACAACACCTTCAAGAAGCAGACGACACACGCGATTATGAGGTTGGCAATGTCATTTCTGACGTAGAATCTGATGCAATACAAATCTAATTTTATCAGCTCGGCGGCAATTTATTGCCACAATCATAAACTTAATAACGTAAACACGAGAGGACAAAAAGGTATTCGACTTATTTATGAAATGTGACAGTTTCAAATTCTTTGACATTATTGCAAGACGTCATTGATGCGACGTCGAGGAAAGATCATCTCGTTAAATACTAAAACAAATACGCCTACTAATTAAAAGCAGCACACATTTTTATGGCGGATATTTAAGAAGTTTACAAGTGGGTTGTGAGTGAACGGTAGAAATACAGTAGCGAAAGTGAAAAACAATAGCAGATAGATAATAAATTAAAGACATTAAAGTCCATTAAAAGAAATTTAATTTATGAAATACCACGCAGAAAAATATGATAGAACGTAGTGGTCTGGTAAATATAAAAACATGTTTTGCAAAGACATGATGCTCAAGGTCACAGCTGTTGTTTTTTTCGGTTTCGAATTGATGGACGTTATTAAGTTGTTCAAAGACTCATTGATGAAGAAGACCCTCATAAATAACACTTAAACAACAATCATTCCATACAGTTGTCTATAACTATAAACTGTTCTTGTTTCCAGAATAAAAACTGGCGAAATTATATATTCAAACATGTATGGGTCTACCCTTCATAATTATATTGTCGACGTTATCGTGAATTAATTACATTTTATTTAAAGATGCATTGTTCAAGAGCCAAATCTGCCTTTTGCAGGTCTTTAATGATTTAATTTAAAAAGCGGGGCTAAGCCTCGAATCACCAGCACCGTGCTTACGATAATGAACAACCAATGCACACATTGATAACTACGCCCAGAATAAAGTAATTTGCATCAAATTTTCAATAGCCTATCTAAATCTTACATAATGTATCTTTAATGCTGCTAATTATATTGGGGATTGAATAAACACATATTTAATAAGAAGGCTAATTGCTTTCAACTTATTTTGCAATCTGGCTGATTTACACAATAAGTTTTAGTAATGTCATTGTTATAATATAACAGGCATTATGTCACTCATACCCATTGACATTGTTATTAACAGCAAGTAACACAGTTCTCCAGGGTGAATTTTCTGGCGATTAGGACATGTCGTTATGAATTAAGATTTTACGTAATGACCGCCCACACTGACCACCGCATACTTGCTTTAAGGATGAGTCACGATTCGCCTCTTTCCTCTCAGCTATATTGTTAAATGTTAAAGACAAAGATATGAATATCAATAATATTGCACGCCCATAGCAAAATAGTTCATACAATGATATGATATTTAGAAATCAAACAAATCAACATTATGATTCCCGGGTCAAAAGAAATATGGAAAATAATAACATAAATTTAATGGACCCTTGCTATTGCATGATGAATATATTTATATCAGTAATTATCAACGCGGTTAAGTACATTAAAATATAATATCCTAATAGATATAGCTACAAGAAATTTTCTAAAATTTATCCTATTTTGGACCTAGAATTGAAATGGGTTGCAACGCATATAATAATGTAATCTGATTGTGTATGAACTGATTTACATTCAATTGTTTCCGTTTTGACTCTTAATTTCAAATCAGTTATGTCCAGCGAGAGAAATACGGCATGAGTCTCAACCGAATAGAAATTTCTAGTGTCTGGTTATGGACTGCAAACGATTGATTGGTTGATTTGAATTCGAGTCATCACCTTAATTTGGCTATATTAGGCCATTTTTTTCGCGGGCTGTAATACCATTTGCGGCCGTCAAATATGCCAGAATTTTCTTGGGGGCTTACACGGTAGGTTTCTCGCAGAATACCAGCGCCACTGTCTGTAAACCCGAAATTTTTTCGGGCATTTCGGGTTCTGACCCCTAACTGTCATCGAGCCCGTACACCCATGGTCATTATGTGAGAGCTAAGTCTTCTAGTTTCAAGTGTTATACAATTTATTATTTAGACATTAATTTACATGCTAAGCCCATAATCAACCCTTTGCCAATCGACTGGCTTAGATAATCGAGACTATCTCGTCAAAACTTCAAACACCTTTAACTTCGTTCAGGATAATGGAATATGACTGAAATTTTCAATATAAAAATAATATTCAATTATCAATGTCTTTTTGTGAACTATTATAGCAAGAACGGTGAGCTCTTTAACTAAATCTTATAAATAATAATACTGTCTATAGTGACAAAGCTAACAATTAGCTTGTTACTTGGAGCATTGTATTTTAAAAAATTTAATAACGTTGTATATGTGATTTGTCAGTGTTGATATTTTGGATTGTGTGTGCTGTGCTAGATTCACTATCGCATTATGATTTCGAAAGGGGCCAAAAGTGTTATGCAAGCAATAACTTTGAATAATTGTCACCAAATTGTTGTATAAATTTCTGACAAATTTGCTGTATTTTCCTATTGCAACTAATTTGTATAATGTGTGGTAGTATCAGAAGTCTTCAATAATAAAGAAATTCTGCTGCCCACATTGAGACCCTTTAACATGGACCTTTCTGGTTCATCCTTATAGTAATTCAACAATAGTTCAACAATTTAGAAAACAAGGATATCGTCCCCTAACTATTTATATCAAGTGAGCACGTCACTAATGATATGAGAACTGACACATCTAAATATGTAAGGTTTATGTTGTAATTTATTATATAGGTAATATATTATATACCTGCTTGTATTCACGTGATAGTATCAAAATTATTCGCCCTTGTAATACTTACATATATACAAATATGTTTATTAATCCGATTAAAACCTGATATTGCATATGATACAATGTTTTAAAAGTGAGAGAATAAAACCTTGACACAGATTACCCAACAAACCACTTAATAACGATTATTGACATCTAAAAGAATGTCTGTTCTTTAAAAATTTTACTGCACGACTTCAGATAACCCATTTTCTAGTTATTAATAATCTCTATTTTGGAAAATGACACACGGTAAGGCAAAGCCCAGCTTAAGAGGAGCGGGGCCCTGGGCCTGGCTAGAATCGCGGGGCCCCCAACGCGACGAGAATATTTTTTTCTATATCCTTTTGATTGGCACACATAACACACAATTACACGGTCTGTAATACAAGAAAAATTATATAATGTCAGTTCCGAATGGCAATGCGCGGAAATGACATATAACAGCGGGGAACTGTTATAAAAACATAAAGTGAAATCGCCGCTAGAATCCTAGACCAATCATCGAGTTGAACTTCACAGAGAAGGATTAAGGGATACCCCAGTCTCAGCCTTCATGCCGCCAAATCGCTTACCGTGAAACATTCATCTGGAATTTGATTTTTTTTCTCTTTTTGCCATGAACCGCGGGGACCACTAAACCGCGAGGCCCTGGGCCTGGGCCCCTCAGCCTAAGCTGGGCCTTGCGGTAAGGTGTGGGTTATTATATCCCTCAGTGGGTATTTTTAGTCGAGTTAAGCGGGGTTCCAACAGCTTGGACTGGAGTTAGGCCGAGTGCTGTCTGGGGAGAAGACAGTCGTATCGCATTTAACCTTACTTACTGTTATATATACAAGGGTGAATCTCGTGTATATACCTCATATCAGTCCGCATTAGCCCAGTCGGAGCTGAATATATATATATATATATATACATAAAATAGAATAAATAAAAGATTCTACTCTCAGGTAAAAGTATATAGAAATATGAAGTTTCTAGAAAGAAAAAACTAATAATTTCATCTTAGCTAGCGCTTTCACCCTCTACGGGGATCTTAGCTAGCGCTTTCACCCTCTACGGGGATCCCCGTAGTGAGTGAAAGCGCTAGCTAAGATGAAATTATTAGTTTTTTCTTTCTAGAAACTTCATATTTCTATATATATATAGTGGGACGTTAAACCCCATTTCATATTATACACCTAAATTTATTCTTCCGGGTTCTATATAATGAATAACACGTTTTATTGGTTAAAGATACATTATGTAAGATTTAGATAAAGAACTGGCCATTCTTGCTATAATAGTTCGAAAGTAGATAATGTAAAATGAATAATTTGAAAATTTCATTCAAATTACTCTATTGCAAGCGAAGATATTAGCCTTTGAAGGTATTACAGACGTGTGCACTAATTTCAACCACGGTTCTGGTTGATCAAAGCTAAGTCTCGATCCTCCACATTTGATTAAAGCAAAGGATCGCTGAACTATTCGAATCTGTTTAATATCGGAGAAATCTGATGCCATCGGGAGATGATTAAGGCCTGGATCAGTTAATTCTACTGAATGTAAATAAGTTTATATACATTCACATAATACATTATTATATTCCTTGCGACCCATTAAAGCTTGAAATAAATTTTAATTTAAAAATACTGTCGAAATGAATATAATTCAATACAAAGTTTCGGACATAAGCATTTTTTTTAACAAAGAATTTTGTACTGGGATAAAACAAAATGAAGGTAGCGACCAAAACTTTCATTTGACACTGATGAGAGTTGGCGATAAATACTACCCCATAATGATAAGTGTGTATGTATAATGGAAGTCGACCACGCCACCCCACCCCACCTCCTCCAGGCTAAATTATACTTCTGTATTATACACAGCTAATATATTACCGTACATAAAATATCAAGTGCATAGACCTAACTTTAAACCCAACTATTTACAAACATTGCAAATCACGTGGCTAGTCTGGTTATGTCATAACAACCTCTAAAGGTTGCATTGACCGACATTTTTTCCCCATTAAAATAAACTACAATTTTCCTAAATAACAAATTAAGTGGCGAACATGGTTAACTAATGATGTCATCGTTAAAATTAAATTTTCATTTTATTAGGCCTTTTCTTGAAAAAGGCAATAATAAAAGGTTTAATCTAAACCACATATTTAGCACTTTTATCAATCGACGATACACATGCAGTCAATACAATTAATGCAACTTAAAGTCCCTATCACTTGTAATTTATAATATTGTAAAAGATGAATCTCTAATAATAAGAATATTAGTCCAAAAACTGATGATTCAATTCCGTTCATTATTTACAAAGATATGTGGAATTGAAATTTCAATACGCCCGTCGCCATTTTGTTGTCTTCGTAATATTTATTGATATGTTTTTTTTTTAAAATCCGATTGAAACCATGCCGTAACATTATCTATAAGCGTTGCTATTTGGATTTTGCCTTTTTAATTACATGTTATAAATAACCAAAATTTGAGTACATATTAGCGTGTAATGAGATGTGAGAAATTTGATATTTTATACAAAAATGCAAATGACGCATCGGAACTTTAATGAAGTATTTTCTGTCTTTCGTTGTAGCGAAGATATCAATTAATTGGTCATCATTTTTGTCGAGACATGGTGCCATACTTTTGCCCAGTATCACCACATCGATTATTCGCGATTGATCCATTGATCTTCATTTCGCGGTTAGATCTATTTGATTTGGAACAATTTCAAGGGTGGTCAAAGATCACGAGGTGTAAACAGGACAAGCGCTAACCCCAACCCTAACCCAACCCTAAGTATGGACCTAACCCTAATGGTTACCCTAACCCTAACCTACAGTTTGCCAACAATCACGTGTCCTAATCTTATTCACACCTCTGTGACCTTGATGAAAATTGAGCTATTCTTAACAACTAGACAGCAACTAACGACAAATACAAGCAGTTAATGGTTTATCACTCAAGCAATTCTCAAGTAGGGGTGCTGACATAGATTATCACTCAAGCGATTCTCAAGCAGGGGTGCTGACATAGATTATTGTTGCATGGGGTAGTTTTATTGCGATGAAATATTTTGAGAGGCATCTTATACCTTTGATAGACATATTAGTTTGAATATTTAAATATGCTTTAGTCCAAATACATCACCAAACCACAGTTTGTACGCGGAAGACAACTTTAATTTTACCAATTAAAAATCATCAGCGTAAATGACGTAATTTTTTGTATAAACAGTAGTCTGATATCAAATACAACACAGTATAATGTAAACACCAAACATACTTCAAGTCTCTCTACGGTTGTTTACATTTTTGCTGAGCTTTTCAGAAAGATAATTTGAACTATTTAACCGAAACATGCCCGAATTGTAAAGTTGATATTTGCATAATGCATAATAGAGATATGTATGTGAAGGTTATATTCTGTGTTGAGCAATCCGAGATTCCGGTATTTACATTTGATGTAGACCCCTAAAGTAAAGATATATTATTATTTCTTCTAAATATATACCAGCGTACTGCGAACCAGGAACATATAAAGGCGCCATCACAGCTAGCCACCGTGAAATTATGACGCATACCAAAACTGACAGTGCAATCCTGCGAAATTTTCCAAGGAAAAGCATGGAAAGTTTATGTTGATCTTACATGAATTGGCCTTAGACTTTGCCCCCAAGAACAACAAGATGAGTAGCGGTTGGGGTCCAGTTAATTCCTTGTTCAAAAAATGGTCCATATGTCTATATATATATATGACGGCTTTACTATCATGGCCCCGATTATTGTTAGAAATGTATTGTACTAATGTGGGTGATTTTAACAGTCGGATTCGCTTGAAACAGCGTGGCGATTTGGACAGGCGATATCGTTTTTGACACAACTTTGTAAAAGGTCTGCAGGGATATATATAGGACACAGATCACTAAATATTTCTACGCCAAGGGCCAAGTTATTTTTAGTCTTTCTCTCCCTTTCCCTTTTTCCCCCTTTTGCATGGTGATTTTTGTTTACTTTTTGGTGTAGAATCGAAGAAAAGGGTTTGAAAATACATTTTCTACCAGGTTTTGGTGAATATTCATGATTTTCAGGCGGAAGGATACAAGAGTTGTGAGGTTGGTTACGTTGAAAGAGGGGGCTGAAAATTGCCTGGTTAGCTGTCTCTACTTCCAGCTTGTGTATCTCAAGTTTTTCTTGAAGAACCTCATACATGCTTTTGGGCAAGAGTTTTCCACATGTTGCTCCATCTATGGCAGAAAGCGTTCTACCCAACGAATATTTGGGAAAAAGTTACAGCCGGTCTAAGAGACGAGAATTAACATTGAAGTCAATGGGGAAATAATTAGTGATCTGTGGCCATATTAGAAAACTTTGCACCACCGAAGGTTCGGAAACTAACTGATCCTTCCCTGGTCATCTTTCGTCGACATAACCTAAAACAAAGAGGTGTGTGTGTGTTGGAGGGGTAATTATCAGGTCTCCAATACTTCCACCAACAACAAAGTCTGCCGTTCTCATGCGACTGCTCAAATAATGACAAGGAAACGAAAGACATTACGATTGTGTGGTTAATCATTTTTGATATATCATAAACTTACAGTATAGTATACCCAATCAAGTCTGGAGAGCACACCTAAGCTTTGCTCTTTTAATTCAATTTCCAAATCGAGATGGATTTAAAAACAAACTGTATTTAGTAGACTTATTAAGAACCCAAATACCATTTCTCTAATTCGTAGAAGTGAATTCAAATACAAATTTGAATGTTTATTGAAGATGCATTATGTAATATTTAGATAAAGAGTCGGTCGTTAAAGTCATGATGTTTTTTAAAAAGAGGTAATTAAATATGAATGTATTGAAATTTCATTCAAATTACTCAATTCTGAGAGAAATTATTAATGCTTGAAGTTTTGACAAGAATAGCGTAGTCTCTATTGTCATTGCTACGATAGTAAACAAAGTATCGACTTTTCATGTTATCGTTAACTTTAAATGGCGTATGAGAGAGAGAGAGAGATGGGGTTTAACGTCCACTCGACACAAGCTAGGTCATTTCGGGACTAACATATGGTTTGATTTTATTTCAATAATTCGCTTGCGCGTAGGGGTCTTTAGCAGTGGGCGGACCCGGATAAAATCCACGAGGTTGGACAGGCGATCCTACTCATTGTCACATACAACCGGGGATTCGAAACCACGCCAGTGGACTCAATGACAGGCTTTATGATATAGCACGCGTATGTGTTCCAATAAAAATAATATCGCTATCCGATGACTCAGTGTGTTAACTATGAGATTTGCATGTAAATAAATGTCTAGATAATAATTTATATAATATTTGAAGCCAGAAAAAAAGACCCGCAATAGACAGATTTAGCACTTACATAATGCATGTTCCTAAAAATATCATCGCGATTTATAGTTATTGTGATTATGTGTACCTTAAAGTGCACATAAAATGGCCCAGAAAACTTCTTTATGTGAGCAGTCCATGGTTATTTTATCCACTTTACGGCAAATTCACATCAATCCGACTAAAATTAAATCAGCTATCTTCATCCAAAGTCGTAAAAATAGACCTCCCGTAAAAACGACTTTGCCAATTATTGAAAACACTCTTAATCCCCTCAGACGCCAGTGACGTCACAGTGACCGAATGCATATTCGGAATGTTTATTCCTTAATTACCTATATACAGCCGGCGTGTGTATTCATTAACGCCTGACTGATTCCTTAATCCCCCTAATTAAATAAAACAATTGACTACGGAATAATTTGTTTTATAATTCAATTTAATTCAAGATCCAATTTAGAATTTGTTTGATAATGTACGGTCGTTCTGTTTTCTCACGGCAGCGATTTTAATACACTCTACCATCGTGTACAGTCTAAACGATTCGAGATACATTTTCGTCAGAAGTTTATTGTTCGAAGTTAGAACCTGTTTCATTATGTACGTTCGTTCTGTTTACTCACGGCAGCGATTATAATACAATCTACCATCGTGTGCAGTCCAAACGATTCGAGATACATTTTCGTAAGAAGAGTATCGTCGTTCTAATTTAGAATTTGTTTCATAATGTACGGTCGTTCATTTTCACACGGCAGCGATGTCATACACTCTCCTATGTGTGCAGTCCCATCTATTCGAGATGCATTTTCGTCAGAAGAGTATTGTGGTTCGAATTTCCCCGAGTAAAAGAGTATAGGAGTAAAAAGATGTGGTCACGCAAAATATATCATAAATTTCAAACATGATTGAAACGTTATTTGTAAATGACGATCCGTTATCGACGTACGGCGCCTTTATTTCTGTTTGCGAATTTGACTTTATTACTCTGAAATAGACCGTAAAAATGAAATCCGAAGAAATATCTCAATATACGTTAGAATTAACAGATTGAGAAGGATCACCTAACTATCTATGTGTATCGCAAGTGTAGTGTCGTTAATACCTGTAATTAATCAATCAGACTAAATTTGAACAGTGATTGGGTCATAAAGTAATTTAGAATGTTGATTAGGTAATTATCTTTTTCTTTGCTCACCGATGTTTTTGTAATAAAGTAGCCTCGTATTATTTGTTGATTGGTGTTTAAACAACATCTAAATATAAATCCTTCGATGGATATACGTTTGTGATAAGATAAGGTTATAATGTCTAACATCATTTAAATTTTTTATAAAGAATACAAGTATTTTACAATTAAATTGACAGTTTAATCACTCACCAAACGGCACCAGGAACTCCACATTTGATCAAGTGTAGGCTATTTGATATTCATTATTACAAATTGATCTGGCCGGCGTAACAAAAAATGATAAATACCCTTCTAAATTAGAACAACAATACTGACGAAAATGTATCTCGAATCGTTTGGACTGCACACGATGGTAGATTGTATTAAAATCGCTGCCGTGAGAAAACAGACCGGCCGTAGATAATGAAACAAATTTTAAAATGGATCTTGAATTAAAATGTATTACAAAACAAATTATTCCGTAGCCCATTGTTTTATTTAATTAGGGGGATTAAGGAATCAGTCAGGCGTTAATAAATACACACGCCGGGTGTGTATAGGTAATTAAGCAATCGTTCGTAAAATGTTCACTGCATATCACTGTTGTGACTGTAGGTTGCCAATCAGGATTTGAATTGTTTACAAACGCATTCCAATTTTTCCGTACGATTTCATCGTTGGGAAATTTATGAAACGCCGGTACACTATTCCCCTTTCCCTTGCTGGGATTTCCACAACTCTCAATAACACAACGGTAATATGGCATCTTGAAATACACTCGGTACTATTCTAGTCACAAATATATAATCTATTACAACTCAAGACGAGAAAGGTCGGCTTTTACTACTACTACTACTTGGTGTTTAACGTCTGCTTCCACATAAGTGATATCGCTTTTGTCGGCTTTTGAAAATGCTTTGACTATTATAGTATAGTGATATGTAATCCTTATAAGACATATAGAAATAGATCTCACTAAAAATAAACACACTTGTATGGATATACTACTTCTGAATTTTATTGACATGCTACGTTTCAATACACATACAGGTATCGTTATCAAGCAAATAATGATTAGTTAACAAAAATGTGGTGCAGAAGTAGTATATCCATACCAGTGTGTTTATTTTTAGTGATATGTAGCTTACGTGTTAAATTACGAGTTAATGATTACGCCAGTCAAATGTTAATTGGACCGACAAATACACACGTGTTAACTGGCGGTGTGTATACAGTGATATATCGTACAGATAGTGCTATATTGTATAGATAATGTGTATAGATTATGTGTAGTGCCTGTGACGTCACCAGCCAATCAACCGGATAAAGGTTGTAATTGAAAATTTGAAAACCGTTTTTGGCTGTCTGATGTTTAAACGTTAATATCTCAATTAATTTTAATCAGATTGGAGTGAACTTGACGTAAAATGAATGTAGTAACCCTTGGCTATCAATATATTCAATTAAAAATTATTATTTTATGTGGTCTTTAAAGATGCTTTCCCACGAAAGTATATGTAGTTATTGATAATAAAAGTATGGCATTTATATATGGAAATTAGAGACACTCAATAATACTGTATTACCTGGGCCGAACACAAGACACGGGCATTATTAACTGGCAACCTGTTTACTCGAGCAAAATAAGAACGGCTTGGTATGACTCATGAGTTTATTTGCTAGCGGTTGCGAGGACATGGATTGACCCAAACGCAAAGACAATCTGTGATTACACTGCACAAAAACTATTTTGCATCGGATAATCCAAATATTTACCCTGTCTTCGATATTTATGGTAATTGGACAGCGAGTACCAACAAATACAAAATGTAAAAATGTATTATCCCTTATCAAGCCACGTGACAAACAATGAGACTTAAAATATATTCTAAAGGCATGGGGTAGTTTTGAGAGGGAAGTTACGATAGATTAATTAGTTTGAATATGTTTTAGTCCAAATCACCAAATCACACAACGATTGTACGAGGGAAGGCATCTTTAAAATTATTATAAATTCAAAATAACAGAATTGCATCTTCATGCCGATGCTTATGCTATTATTAAATAATGTAAATATACAGCTGTTGGTAATTCATACTAAATCACGATCTTGATACAATAAAGTGATGAGTCACGGGTCAAGTATGGGTATTTATAATATATCTATATCATCACATTTCTCAGAAATATGGTCGCGGACAATAAGAGGTTTGGAGATT
Source organism: Patella ulyssiponensis (assembly GCA_963678685.1). Taxonomy (NCBI): domain Eukaryota; kingdom Metazoa; phylum Mollusca; class Gastropoda; family Patellidae; genus Patella; species Patella ulyssiponensis. The sequence goes on along the minus strand of OY783226.1, from coordinate 78,279,978 downwards.
TATTGCTGATTAGTGTACATGTGAATAAAGTAAATTATGTTTCATATTAAAAATGTAATTTAAAAAAGACAGAGTTTTAAATCACCAACCCGATAGTGGATAGGGTGCTTAGAACGATTCGCCGCTTTGGTTGGCTTATCAACTTCAGTTAGTGATCAATTGTGAACACCCACTAAAACTTCGATATTATATATAATATGCTCCGATGGAGTCCCCCCACCCTCTCTCTCTCTTAACTTTTTAAAGCTTCAAGACATATAAATTTGGAATCAATAAAGTTGTATTTGATTACAAAGTGAAATAAAATTAAAATGAATAGAACTGCATTGAAATTAATTCATTACCAGGTATGGGTGATTGGTATCATATCGTGATGTCGTTGTATCGCGTTTCATAAGGCAACAACCGGGCATCACTGTGTTTTAACCCGCCACCACGACAACCCGACATCACGACATTATCACCTGACAGCACGACATTTTCACCCGACACCACGACATTTCGATATTTCGTTCTGTTCGGACTGGGCTTGTGAAGACGGACATTCGGTATACAGTGTACATTGAGGGAAACTTTACTCGTATAGCAGCGCTGTGGCTTAATCTTAAAATAGATTTGTGTATCCATAAAATTGTACCTTTTGTTAAGTTTAAATAGAATTAGCATATGATCGTGTAGAAATCAAAGGCCGTTCGAAAATAATAGTATTTTCATGTCCATGATAATAGGGTTGTTGGATGGCTGTGTGGTTAGTGCATGCGCGCTGTATCATAAGGTCTCTCATTGAGTCAACTGGCGTGGAGTCGATTTACCAGTTTTGTCACTGCTAAAGACCCCTACGCGCAAGCGAGTTATTGGAATAAAATTGAAGAAAGCGGTTAGTCCCGAAATGACAAGACCTAACCCCCATCTCTCTCTCTTTCTCTCTCTCTCTCTCTCGCTCTCTCCCTCTCATCGATAATCCTTTCACCCACAGTGTCCCGTACTGTATGGAATCAATTTAAATTGTCATTTCTCATATTAATTTCGCTTTTTAGTGCAGATCTGCAATGGGCAGATTTGATTTTCTAAGAAAATTTATTCTTAAATTGAATAAATTTAAAAAGTGTGCCAAACTTTACCAAGAATTAAAAATATTTTTATCTGGTTTATATGTAGTATTCTCAGCATGAAACAAGTGATTATAATTTCCTGCAAAAGTAACATATCACATGGCTTTATTTACGTCATAGCTTGTCAATATAACATGCATTTAAAAAAAAACCTTCTGGCACCTGAGAACCAAGTGTCTTATTAATGAGCCGACTTTTATTGATTTAGGTTCCGCGACAAACCTTGGGACGGCGCGTCTGAAAGTGGGAGTACGATTATAAAGGGGAGGAGTTGGGAGGAGTCTGAAGGGGGCAGGGTGTGGAGCTGGCCGTTAGAGTAAGGGTTCGGGTAATGTTTGTAACTGGGTGAACAGTGTTTATTTTTTTTCATTATCCCAAATAAAAAATATATATATATCATATTTGATCAAATATATTATTTACTCATACATGACTGGACGACATGATAATTTAACTGCATGTACTGAATACCTACATAAGAAATAAATAATATATCTTACATAAGGTTACACTCTTTGGTCGGATACACTTCAGTATGTTTAAATGAAACGCAGTTTCCCATATCAGAAAATAGCACACATGTAGAATATATGTACATTCTTTACATATCTAGCATTCCTGTATTCGATTTCAACCCAACAAGCTTATTGAATATTATTAAATAATATCTATTGGTCCATTATTGACTCCATATTGGATATTAAGAAACTTTTATACCACAACTTTTGAATGTTTGCGTACAAAAACAGGGGGGGGGGGGGTGAAGTGTCTACCCAATACAATTAGGCCATTTCAAAACTAACTTATGTTCTTTCATGAATTTTTAACAGCCGCGGAAACCCGGAAAATATGGTGAAAACCCGACGATGTTAGACAGAAGACCCACCTCTATCTCACTTCCTTTTAGGATCGAAACTACGACGTTTCTGTATTTGACATACCTTGTGATCTAACACCGGAAGACATCTTAAACACATTTATTACTTATATGCCTCACATCAGTTTATTTTAAAACTTTCGTTGATTTTTGCCACACAATGAAAAGCAAATGAAAAATCGAACGGTGTGGTAATAATTAAACATCTTACTTTATTTACACGTAGGCCAATATGCCATATATATACGTATATAGGTGTGTCAAATGTATAGAACAACATATAACACATATAGCAACCTGATTCATTGTCATAACAGTGGTTAGTTTAATGTTTACATTTTATTGCCACGTTTGATATCCTTCTAAAAATAGATCTATATATGTTTGGTAATTACTACAAAAGTGTTCGCCTTGAAAATAAAAGGGTACTTCCCAATAAATTTCTACAGACACGGATATTTAAACAATCAATGCACACATCTCGTCAAAACTACAAATAGTGACAACTTTGCTCAGAATAAAGCAATTTAAATGATATTTTCAATATATTCATTTTGCATTATCTATGTAGCAATACTGCTATTTTAATTTATAAAAAAAACTGACCAAACCTTTTCACGGAGTTAAAACATGCTCTGTTATCGCCAGCTGCAAATTTATTGAATTTTACAAGTCTCCACATTGGGACCGCATTTCTCTATACTTTTAGCAAGTCTAATTCTAATTTGATAATCATTCAAGAAGAACGTAAGCACCAGAGCTTCAATTAAATATGCATATTCAACAAATTGGTATTATTAAAAGCTGATTCAGGCTTACATAGGCGTATGGGCGTTTTCTAGACCTTGTTACGTTTGAGATACATAATAAAAAAAGAACAAAAAACAAGAGGAATAGTATGTGTGGATGTTACCAATTTATACCACAAACTTTCTTTGAAATAGCAATTTATAAGTATTAGTATTGTTTTGTGTGCATACTTTCTATATATACTGTAGTTATACCTGGAGCAACCTTTTGATTGCAGGTTGAGAAAATAAATCTTGCATTGACCTGAGTATAAATGAAATATGAAATGGGGTCCGAACTAGGCAAATGAAGACGGGCATACGCCATACAGTGTGCCATGAGGGACATTTTGCCCGGACAGATGCACTACGGACTACTCGTATATCGTATATCAAATTCCAATTGTCATGGGATCTTTTACGTGCGCGCCAATGTGTACACGGGACCTCGATTTCTTGTGCCATCCGAACAACTAGACAGTCGTCCTTGTCAGACCCTCCGTCCTGTATCACTGACAAAAGGGAACCACGCTAGAAAATCGCGATGAACTTTCTTGGCGAATACAGGGATCGAAAATCCAACCTCCAGGCTAAAGAGCCAGTGTCTTACCCACTTTACCATCATGACCCCATACCTAAGTATTAAGTCCTACTTCAGATATAAAACTATCTCATTTAATGTCCCGTATGCAAATTAATAACTTTAAGCGCATGATCAAAAAAATAACACGGAAGCATTTCCAATACATTATAGGGGATTTTATTTCATATTCAAATTTGACAGAAATCTTATTTCCATAGATAAAAGAAGGAAGTATTTTCAGCTATAAGTTAAATTCTCCATTAATTGTATATCGTTTGAAACCAGTACGCAGTTAATACAGTCTCCGGGAAAAAAAGAAGCAAATAACATATTGGGGAAATTGAATTGAAATTCCCGACGAAAACACGTGGTACGCCCATTATCATCTTTTTAAAAAAACTATCGGCAATATTTAAAAGGAAAATTGGGCCTAAGGGTAGTTACATCAATACAGTATATAGCTCTTTAGCTGATTATATACGTTATAACAAACAGGTATATTTATATCTGAATAGATTAAATAAACATAATTAGCTTAGCGCTATCTATAAATATTATGCAATCATAACTTGTTACCTATGTGGACATCTCAAATAAATAAGAGGAGTTTCAGGTGTTATAAGAAAGGGAGTATAGCCTGGCGCGTGCACGATACATTATACTGTCATTATGTATAATAACCAAGATATCGATAGTAACTATAGCTTCCTGCATTAAAATAGCTAAGTCTTACACGTTTGTCAATTCAAATCAACATTGATTTTTTTATCTTACCTTGAAAAGGTAGGCTTCTGATATTCAATATTTAAGACAAAGTAAACATTTTACCATTGGTAAACGAGTCGTGTACCATAGTGCGTTTCAGTTTCATTTGTAACAAGTGACCAGAAAGAACGAAGCCAGATACATTCCACAACTCATGTCAAACGGCGACGTCATAACTTATCTGGAGAGCATGCGCAATAGACTGGATTAACTAGACACTAGAAATTTCTTTTCGTTTGACACTCATGCCGTAATTCGCTGAACATAATTGATTTGAAATTGGAGTCAAAACGGAAACCATTGAATGTAATCAGTTCATATACAATCAGATTACATTATTATATGCGATGCGACCCATTTAGGTCAATATGTAGGTCCCAAATATTAGCGATTTAACTCCTTTAAGCAATAACTGAATTACACGAATACAGTATAAAAAATACCACAACATTCAAATTTATATCCAAATCGTGAATGCTGGTGTACCATGAATTTGTATTACATGGACTTTGGTCGCGTGTAAACCATTTTCAATATTTTAGTTGCATGTTAGTATGCAGGGATTGGCGTGACCGAGATAATTTCAACTGTTTTGTGACCCGTACGAGCGATAATTATCTTTAAATATATACAGCTGATAAAATTGATTTCAAAGTTTAAAATCCGGAGGGTGTGTATTTCAAAACATCTGATGACATTTTACAAGGGCAGTGGCGTTTCGGACGTTTATATCCAAGATATAGATTTGTTTGGTGATTTGACATTATTTCGGTGAGATTAATAAATTCGTAGACGTCTTTTTCATATCGTCCGTGAAATTCTCTAGATCTAAGTCTGGGATTTGGAGTTCGGGAAGGGGACGGAATCGACGGAAGTTGGTTTGCGTGTCCAACCTGTGCGATTTAGATCTCTCATAGAGGCAAGTGGTGTGGTTTCGACGCACATGCTTGAACGTGACAAGGGGTAAGGTCGTCTGCTGTGTTTTAACGAATTATTGAAAACAATATTACCCACATGTTAATCCCGAAATGACATGGATTGTGTAGAGTGGACGTCAAATTCTGTCTCTTATTTTTTTCATTTATAGCCTTTTTCACCATTTTCTCCTGGTCATTCTTGGTATAATAAATAAGCCAACTTTGGGACATCTTGTTTGATATGTATTTTGATATTTACCTGAAGTCCTCCAATCGCAGTGGGGGAGGGGTTGGATGGCCGAATGGTTAGCGTGCGCGCGCTGTATCATACGGCCTGCCATTGAGTCAACTGGCGTGGTTTCGAATACCCGGTTGTACGTGGCAAGGAGTAGGGTCGTCTGTCGAGCCTCATGGGTTTTCTCCGGGTACTCCGGTTTCCCCCCACTGCTAAAGACCCCAACGCGCAAGCGAATTATTGAAATAAAATTAAAAACCATATGTTAGTCCCGAAATGACCTAGTTTGTGTCGAGTGGACGTTAAACCCCATCTCTCCCACTCTCTCCAATCGCAGTGCATAATACAAGACTTTGAATTTGAATAGTAGTTCGATAGGGACTTGTTCTCTCATTAATTGCTTTGGGTGTGTCGAATACACGTTATCTATATCTCAACAACATAAGTATTATTTATATACTATGACACAGAATATAGTCCAATACAACAATATTATTGTAAGCATTTATTATAAACTATTATTTCACAATTCAGGGTTTCCAAGTAAATAGCAAAGTCAACGGGTTTGTACATCGTTTATCTTGCACAACCAACGTCATGGCCCCATTCATGCTGATTGGAACATGCGCAGTGGCATGTTTACGTTGCTGTTATATAAATAAATATGTAGGTAGGTTACAATCTGTCATGTAACATAGTGTGGCAATTTACCAACAGTTAACACTCAATAAGCTCGAGAGTCGAAACAGGAAGAAACTGCAATTGAATATTTAATCTTTAGAATATGATTTACAAGACATCGATATATATAAAATAACAAAATACAGTTATCCATATAATCATATAAGATGTCACAGTAGTAATTTATATTTAGCTTATTAATAATAATATACATCAAAATAGACCTACATGCGGACTTAACTACGTCAATTGTTCTCAAATTTTCTGTACTTCTGCATTGCGGAAAAATCACATGAGCATCTTAAAGAGACATCACTCCTACCGAGAAAATAAATGTGATTTATTAACAAAATTGTACCGGTAATAGACATAATAGAAGACCCATCTTATTATCGTAGGAGACAATAAGTGGCCCCTGTCGATAAAGAAGTCACGCCTTTCATTACCCTATAGGCAGTGTAGGCAGCTGCCTAGGGCCCCAAGAAAAAATAGGGCCCATAAAATGTTTGACGACCTTTTTTAAATTTGATATTTTACATTATCTAATTCACTTGACTACGCTTCCGATGAACCTCACTAGGGAAGAAGTCCCACACGGTCAGTGACACAATAGCGCTTGAGATGAGCTTTAGTGTGATCGATCACTCCAACTCGGAGACTGGTCACTCGCTCGCCTCGCATTAGCTTGGTATCCGGTTTCGCTTTCATTTTTTAAAAAGTTTTTGCGATTTTCTCCTTGAATTTGCCTTTCTTTCATTACGTGAAGGCCGCGTCATTTCAACGTAGGCCGGTTCGCAGTTGATGTGGCTCAAAGGCAAAATTATGGAAGGAGAAGAGAGAACAGAAAAAAACATAAAGCTGAAATGCTGAAAAAAGCGGCAAAAACTACGCCCAAAATCACGACTGCTATCATCGAGAATAAAGAGTCGGCGACCGACTGATTTCTGAAAGTGATGATGACAGCTTAATTGGCTGACTCAGATTTTCTTGTATCCCCAGCAATTGGCTGTTGCTGTGCCCCTCTGAGCATCAATTGATTGTCAATAGTCGACTGACATGGTAATATTTGAATAAGTTGTAGTGCGTAACATTATTCCATCAGTATATCCTCGGAATTTTCGTTTTTCTTACAGTGGTCTTAGTTTTACTACGGCAAACCAGTTCCGAAAAGGGACCAGCTGGTCCAGCTGCGTATAGGGCCCGTCAGAGCTTCGATCCGCCTCTGCATTGGTGACGCATTGTTTTTAAATTGAAGCGCAAATCACTTTTTGGTTAAACGGTAGTGGTATGCCCAAAGGATTGCTAAGCGAGAATGGGAGAGAGGGAGAGCCAGAGAGAGACAGAGAGAGAGAGAGAGAGAGAGAGAGGGAGGGGAGAGATAAATGGGGTTTAACGTCCACTGGACACAAACTAGGTCATTTCGGGACTAACAGTAAATGGTTTAATTTTATTTCATTAATTTGCGCGTAGGTGTCTTTAGCAGAGAGGGAGAGAGAGAGAGAAGAGAGAGAGAGAGAGAGAGAGAGAGAGAGAGAGAGAGAGAGAGAGATGGTGATTAAAGTCCTCTCGACACAAACTAGGTCATTTCGGGACTAACAGTAACATATGGTTTAATTTTATTTCAATAATTCGCGCGTAGGGGTCTTTAGCAGTGGGCGGAAACCGGAGAACCCGGAGAAATCCCACGAGGTTGGACAGGCGACCCTACTCCTAGCCTTGTACAACCAGGGATTCTAAACCACGCCAGTTGACTCAATTATAGGCTTTATGACACAGCGCGCACGTGCTAACCATTAAGCCATCCAACCCCCTTGCCTTGTCTTCGTTGAAAAACAAAAGTACAGCGTCTCAAGAAAGTGATTTTTGTCGTCAACCCCATATACACCGAGTATCAAATATTTTCTTAAATGCTTAAACAGATTCACACGATCAGTCTTCAGGCCCGTACCTGCCCAAAATTGTTAGGGGGGCAAAGGCTTCCGGGGGCGCCGATGAGGCTTCCGGGGCGCCGATGTACCTACACCGCGGATGGGTTTATTATAGAGTGCTCTCCATAGGCGTACGGGGGTTCGGGTTCGGGTTCCCCAAGAGATAAAGGGCGCCTTCGGCGCCCATGGGGGCGTCGAAATTTTCCAAGGGGGGGGGGGGCAACTGGACCCCTTGCCCCCCCCCCCCGCTAGCTACGGGCCTGGTCTTTTATTGTCTGTGCTTTAACACCAGGCGATTTGTGTTTTTGTCGCAAGGACTTGTTTTTCAGAATCAAACATGCTTGATCTCGGATATAATATTTAATTCAATGTTTTATTCTGCAAGGACGACACACTTAATGTTCCACCGAGTCCATAATATTAATTAGATTTACGTATGTCGCCGATGTGTTTCTACTTCTGCTGTAGCCACAAATATGGGTTATTTTAACAATAGGCAACGTTAGGTACAGTGCAGAAGACGAGTGATATAAAATTTAGACTAGGTCAACTCTTCGAGTGTCTCCTTGTTTGATATTCTGTATATTGGCTAATTAATTGTTTACTTTTAAACAGGTTATTGACGTCTTGTGCGTATACGGATAGCGTCGACTTAACACAATTTTCTAGTGAAATTTCGTTTTTAAATACAATTGACATTTTCAATACAGCTTACTCTAAAATTAGAAAGAAATCGATACCGTGACTTCTTTTCAACCCATGTTTGTCGCTCACAGTAAAGCGGAAGCAATAAGAACAGTGAACATTTTTTATGCACCAATTTCAATTTGAAAAGGACTTTAACCCTTACATCAATAAGTACACCAGCATGAATCTGGGTCGTTGTATCTTTGTAGCATCTTCAGTACAAGCGGTTTGTATAATCACTGGTGGTCGCCATCTTCCAAATAGTCTGGTTGTGTCCATATCTCCAATTAAAGTGCACTGTCTAAAAAAAATCAAGTGTCTGTACCCATGTTTTCAAAATATAGAAAAACTTAATGGAAAAGAAGATTTGGTCAAATGGTCGTCATATTGGAATTCAAATTGACCGTCACGTTTTTACCGCAAAAACTAAAATTGCCAAAAACAGAATTATAACGCCTGTTACACCTATAGTGAATATATCTGACTGTTAAAATTCGCTTGACAGTGACTGCCGCCAAATTGGATTTCAAGATGACCACCATTGTATACGACTTCCCGATACTATGTCGGGATTTAGAATTATCAGCTCTTCAAGATTTTATTTCTAAATGTATGTATAGGTTATCGATATTTTGATCTGATACTTACTACGTTGATTTCACGGATAATTATATTTATATATTTTATATCCCAAGGATTCTTTCCGATATTGACGTACCCCCCCCCCCCCCCCAGTGAGACTGGTCATCACTGTTCAGACCAGCACCTACAGTTAGTAATGGGATTCCCAGATTTTAGTTTCTGTTTAGGGTTGGTATGTATGCCCCCCCCCCCCTCTTCAAAATCCTGGATCTGTTATCACTCGTCACTTCAGTCATTTTATAAAGGGATAATTCGTGTTTTCCTTTTGCTTCCGTCACTTCCGATTGTTGAAACCTTTATTACTCATCTATCGTAGCAATGATCACTGTGTTGAAATTATATTTGGAAAGTGTTTAACCAATTCTATCACATTCACATATATATGATAATGACCGACACCATTATTGTCCATCTCGCTAAAAAACTAGTATGATTATAAAGCACTACATTAGTACACTATTTTTCTGGATAAGCGTTAGAGATCCTACTCTTCAGAAGGTATTCAATTTAAAAAAAATATGTCGAATTTCCGCCGGATCATACTTACATTTCTTGCATATTAGTCATCGGTATGAATTAATAATACATGTAGGTATGGACCATAGGCTCCCTCATAGGGCGGGGGGAGGGGGTAGTAGCGCGTGTGCGTTGCATCACAATGTCTGTCAGTGAGTCAACGGGCGTGGTTTTGATTCCCCGGTTGTTATACGTGATAAGGTAGGATCGCCTGTGAAACCCTGTGGGATTTCTCCGAGGCTACCGCCCCCCCCCCACTGCTAAAGACCCCTACACACAAGCGAATTATTGAAATAAAATTTGACCATATGTTAGTCCCGTAGTTTGTGTTGAGTGGACGTTAAACCCTCTCCATTTCTCTGTCTCTCTCCCTCTCTCTATCTATCTTTAAATGAACGCTAGAGACCATTTATTTTTCAAAACTGTCCAAATCCGCCCCAACCCCATGGAAGTAACGTTGCTAGAAGGACATGCTCCGAAATAATTTCCTTAAAATAGGACCCGTTAGAGATCCTGCACTAGTTTAATCCGATGTTATGAGGTTTTAGAAATTGAACTATATATTTTTTTTACAAAAAAAACCAACCCCAAAAACATTAATATGTGTATCTAGGTAGAACAATCACCTTTGGTCGAGTTTAGCATGTTTTTGTAGTTCATTGTTCTATAGAACCATCATATGTCTTCTCTGTCTAGATCAAAGGCTGCTGATTTAAACTGATTTGAGAACATCGCACCATGAACTCAAACAATTGTCACAGATGTCGAGTTATACGTTCTATCGATCGGCAGTACCTGATAACATGATATCTGTAATAGATTTTTATACGTCATTTTTCTCCTCAAATGAATGTAGACGTAGCGCGAGACAGTATTTTATCGCTAAATGCCTTATTTAAATGCTGAGCTAAGTTTGCAGTTCACCGAGGACATTTTGTTAGATATTTCAGTATTATTGATAATTTCATCTACTTTTTATTTTAATTGCTCATTTATCCTCTATCTACATTTCCTTAATAGTGATCTCTACAAAAAGAATGCCACTAAATCCAACCTCTGATGGCCAAAGCTCCGTGATTTTGATTCTGATTGCAATGAAATGTAATGCAGTTTAATTGTCGGATTAAAGAGAATCGTGACTGTAATATACGAGTTGAGTATACACAGAAAATAATTTCTATTTTATTGTGCTTCTTTTTGATATTAACGACTTTGGAATACTGTCTCTATCATAGCCGACAGCAATTCGGTTAGATCTAAACATTAAGGCCACTTGCAGATTTCGTCATGGTCACGAGATGTAAACAGATCTGGCCACAACAAGCCCACACCAACGCCACTCCCGGTTCCATATAGTTGACCATGTACAAGAAGAGTTTCATTGAAATATGAAATTTCTTGTAATTCGGTGTTTTCGGCCACATTTGGGTGATATTTTGATTTTATTCACGTTTGGATATCCAAAATAAAAGCTATATATAGAACGAGTTAAGTTCTTCCATAACCAGACTTTGGAACCACCAAGACTGTATTTATACATTATCATGATTAAATTATTTTGTTCATTTCACATAGTCTTCGCATAGGGTTTTACATGTAGACGAAGATAAACGAATCGCAAACTTTATGATCTTAGGCTGATTGGTCGATTGTTGTACGATTTCCAATTGTATCGTCATATAACTGCAAGTCGTAGTACAACTAATGGTTACACAATACAGTCGGCAACCTCTCCCATTTCACACGTAATGTTAATCTCAAAATGACGGAAGTATTACGACATTCTTAAAGTAACGATACTTTATTTTTCGCTAAAATATCAGATTGATCAGGGCTTAATCGACGCTAAAATGTACACCTTGGCCTAGATAAAGTCACGGCTTGGTTTCAAATGGATTTAAAACAAGGACTGTCAATAAATTTTCGCGGACAATGAAATGGTGACGAGCTTATTGCATAGCGAGCAGCATTGATCGATGACATTTCAAATATTTTGGTAAATACTGAAAGGAATGGATTCATTTTAGGACCGTGGTGTATGATCGTCTATTTTGAAAGAAAGTAACACGACTGCAAATGATACTAAGAAATGAAATGAAATGGGGTTTAACGTCCTTCTGTTTAGCACCGACTGGGCAAATGAAGACGGGCATACGCCATGCAGTGTGGTGTGTGGGAACTTTTTTCCGGATAGTGGCGCTATGGCCTACTCTTATATCGAATACTAACTACCAAGGGTTCTTTAACGTGCACACTAATATGTACACGGGACCTCGGTTTTGCTACCCATCCGAACGACTAGCCAGCTTTCCTCGCGAGGCCCTCCGTCTTGCACCACTCACTGGCAAGGGGAAACCATAAAAAAAATGCCGATGAACTCTATCGGTCACTAACCGGAGCGAAACCGCGACGTCCAGGCTAGCGAGCAAGCGTCTTGCTCCCTTAGCCAATCGCTTAAAACCTTTAAATAACGACCAATAGAGTACGTTATCAAATGAACGTATTTACAAAATAAGAATGGTGCAACAATAGCATTGATTTACAGCAGATATTTAAAGGACTTTGTAAAGATAATAAATGTCTCGAATTAATATTCAATGAAAAAAGTACCAAAGGGGTTAGTATCAGACTGAATAGTTTGAAGGTCGGGACAATTTTATTCGGTAGACAAAAATCAAATAAAATTCCTTTAAAAAATGTTAAATCCGTTTTAATTTCCACAATCAAATTTGTGTGTAAAATATCTAAACAAAGAGTTTTTGCAAACAATAAAGTAGCAGACCGAAGCGGAAACTGCTTGTGTATAAAATAGCGAAACATTTTATATCTAAAAGAAAGAATGGAATGTGATTTAACTTTATGTCTAAAAATGACAAACAACAAACTGTAGTCTTATTGGCAATGAAACGTTCGCCCACACAGTGTTGTCAAAATACCAGATTCTCTCTCTGATGTTGCAGTAAATCGAAAGTTCACTGTCAGGGTCAGTAACCCACTCAATACGAAACAAGTTCGATATCGAATCGTGAAAAGTTCGATTAAAGTATGCAAATATGTAGTTTGTGACACGGGACCGATAGCCACACCCTTGAACAATCATCGGCGACTGTTTTCATTGGTCTTCTATACATTCTCTAATCAACATGGACGGTGTATTCAGCGCAATTAACTATAATGAACATGTACATCGATTTTGATTTTGTTTATTTCATTTTAAACCGAGTATAGTAGTTGCAAATATATTATATATTGTTGAGACTATCCTAATCTGAAGTTCTACATTTTGCATATGATCTTTATGTTCTTGTACAGGAGTGAAGATGGTGGTGGTGGGGGGGGGGTAACTTGACTTACTCTGACACATATAAATTCTCTCGTCGGCACTGGAGGATGGTGTGGCAACCGTCAATGCCTGTAAATATTGCTTTAGAAGTATGCGGCAAAACCGTATAGCTAGGTAATTACATCAATCATTGGGTAATTGTTAAACGTCTAATGGTAATAAATTTTTATATATCATTTCTTATCTAACACCATTGACAATGTTCAAATATAAATCCCCAAAAGAGGGGTCGGTAGAGTGCCCACGAAGTTTATTTACCAGGGATTATAAAAAAACGGGAATAATTTCCAGGGAGAGTTCCTTCTGATCAATAAAAGCAAGTTTCGAGTAGATAATTCAGAACCTGTCCTGTGAACCAATTTTAACATTCTGTAATGACTATACATGTCTACGTATTTCAGTAGATTTGGCCACAGTGTGTCGTCACTCATGTCCGTCGGTCCACATTCTGGTAGACATTCTATACGGGTGGCAAAGTTTTTGAGATTTTTCTTATAAACTTGCTGGGATCCCTATTATCGAAACTTTGTAAACGCCCGACGGCTTTTGATATTTATTTTCCAGGGACCGATTGCTCAAAACTCTGTTAACTTTTAACGATCCGGAGAGAAAGGTTGTTGCTGGAAGCCCCGTTAACTTTAACGTATCGTTAACTTGTCGTTATAGTTAACGGAGGTGATGGGCTCCGTTATCTGATGACCGGTGGCAATAGTGGGCTGCACCTAAGTCATACATGTAGATTGCCAGTGTAATTTTCTAGAGGGTTGGGCGATGGGGGCAATTCGTTTTTCTATAGGCAGGATGAAATTCTATAGTATTCTGCAGAATTTTGTGAACAGACTGTACAGTTAGTTGCCCCACTGTCTTCAGTTTCTTATTAATAATAACTTCTATACTTGTTAATTCAAAATTCAGCCAATGAACAAACAGTGTTCTCTTGGATTAACTTTAATGGATCCGTTAACTAACGGATAATGAAATTGACTTTCCAGCAACAGAATTTAACGGACCGTTAACAAACGACACGTTAGCAAGTTGACGACCCCTTACAGTTTAACGGATCGTTAAATAAACTTAGTTTTGAGCAACCGGCCCCAGGGCAATAACCCATAGCATTAATTCTACAACTACCCACATTTCCTTTCGCTAATCTGTATAGTGGATACAGGGTAAAGTCTAAATATTAAGGACAACTGCTGATTTCGTCACGTCGCTAGATGTAAATATGGTCAGGTCAATGGCATTTAGTAATTGAATACATTAAAATAAACGCATGTGTTCTATGGATAACAATTACTGAACTGTATCTCTATTAAAGCTGCGTTTCAACAATGATTCAAATGATCACTGTCCTCCTAATTAGGTGGTTTCATTAAATTGTACTTAGTAAATGTATTTCGTTCCTTCTAGTCTGTACCAGTATTGTGCTTGATAACGACAAGAGAATCATTGTTGAAACGTGAGAGAGAGAGAAATGGAGTTTACCGTCCGCTCGACACAAACTACGTCATTTCGGGACTAACATATGGTTTAATTCAATAATTCGCTTGTGGGTATGGGTCTTTAGCAGTGGGAGGAAACCGGAGGACCCGGAGAAAACCCACGAGGCTGGACAGGCGACCCTACTCCTTGTCACGTACAACCGGGGATTCGAAAGCCCACCAGTTGACTCAATGACAGGCTTTATGATACAGCACTCACGTGCTAACTATTCGGCCATCCAACACCCGTTGTTGAAACGTAGCTTTAATAGAAATACAGTACAGTGTTCTGTGTATTGTAATGGTTAGGGTACGTGATTGTTGACGAGATTGTGGGTAAGGGTTAGGGTAAGGGCTAGAATTTGGGTCAAGGTGAGGGTAAGTCATGTTTACATTTCGTGACATTCGACCAAATCTGCAGTCGGCCTTAATATCTAGGCCTTACCCAGTATAAATAGTGCATGTAAATTTCAAACAGATTCATTAGTAAATGTAGAGTGAACACGGGCAATTACTTCTTTCTAGTGCATTATATGCAATTGAAAAATTACTCCGCTAATTTGTTGCGTTCTCAAGTCACACGGAAAAGTACACGTGACTTGAATAAGTACAAACTTATTTTAAACTATACTCGGTCAGTTATTATCGACTGTGG
This sequence comes from Patella ulyssiponensis, assembly GCA_963678685.1. NCBI lineage: Eukaryota > Metazoa > Mollusca > Gastropoda > Patellidae > Patella > Patella ulyssiponensis. The sequence goes on along the minus strand of OY783226.1, from coordinate 78,264,768 downwards.
CTGGATTATCAACAAGCCTACTAAACTGAAAAGTGGTATTAGGGGTTCTATAACGTGTAAGCATATTCTAGCTGTTGCATGGCACCCGGCAGGCGCATACTACTTATTATCTGGTGTGCGCCAGATATATTTTATTTTAATTTGTGTACACTACTAGAAAGCCAGTATCATCTTCAGGCCATTTGTAACATCCCGATTCAAACTCTTTCTTCTATCAATTTGTCACGTACTCCTTCCAAAAAAACCCCTATTATATATAGTTTAATTATATATGGCATGATGCAATCCGGCGTTTGTGTGTAATTTTAGGTCAATGTATACAACAAAGAGACATTGTGTGTTATAACCAATAACAATATTTAATTGGGCTTTGCTTTGTTCTATATTTTAACAATATTTACGATCCGCTTGTAAGTTTGAGTCAGCTTAAATTAACCAAAGGATTTACGAATTCATCAAAATGTAGCTATGCCATGAAACAATTATATCCACCGGGAGAAGAACTGTTGACCGTATTTGATCAAGATCCTATATTCCTTCACTAAATCTAATCTCTATCGTGTTCACAAGCTTTCACAGAAAGTTCTGTGTTGAAAATCAACAGGGTTCGCCATCTCCTGTCCCAGTATTTCTCACCGAATTAGAAGATCAACAGAGTTAATCCACTCACAGTGTTAATGTTTCACACTCATTTTGAAAATGACCTGTTTAGAACTGCAATCTCTACACGGAACGTTGCGAAACAATGCTTTACACCAAATTTGGAAGAAATCCGTTAAAATCTGTAGCCTCTATCGTATGACCTCCAAAACAGGAGGTTGCGGAATGATGAATATCAATGGGGTTCGTCCTCTCATGGTTCAATGCGATACACAACAAATTTGAGTGGACAAGGTTTTTGGAAAGCGGAGAATGAGTTACTCGATACACGAGTGGAATTCTGAAAATTGATAGGGTGCGTCCCTTTGCTAGCACTTGACGTCAAATTTGAAAAATAAATCGTTAAAAAAATCCATAGACCTGGACGACATAATACACCCACATTGCAATATGGGCGTATAAAAACAAAATTAGTGGCCTACGAATGTCTGTATCCCACTAACACTTTGCTGACGTCAGCAAAGTCAAAACGTTCTTCATTCGCTAAAATAAATTCAAATGTGAGTTTACTATTATATCTAACTTGCCAAACATATCTCATAATTTTCGTTTCTGTCTGTAACCCCCCACCCCCACCCCATTATTGCTGGGTATGGGGATCAATCGTGTATTGTCTACATTGAAAGAATAGCAGGTATATTCTGGACAAAATGTCATACTGTTGTTTATGAATATTACACATTCTGTTTGTCAGGTATATCTGTTGTATAAGCTACTTTTTGCTGACATCAAGGAACAGTTAAGAAGGAAGTGACAATACACCGGATCCTAGTGGGATATTTCACTTTATAACAGGACTTTATCAGAAAATGATTTTGTGTTTTCTTAGATTTGCTAGAAATCAAAAGGATATCCTGTTTGTTAGTAATACACAGTGAGTGGTATAGATCAAATATTTTTAATGACTAAGTTAATGACAAATTTAAATATGTGACAAAGTTAAATATGTCATGAATCGCCTATTTGCTATACCTCTCTTCCATTCATAAAGTGAAATCAATAAGGGGGCCATAATTGTAACGCGTTGTAATTTTGACAAATATAAGACAGAATTTGAAAAAAAAATACCCATACATAGCTATAAATCTCAAATGCACTAAGACAAAACCCACTCTTTTATGAAAAATAATATCCATATTATTTTCTAAAGACGCAGGAATATTTAAATCTTTAACATGTATACATTAAAGAGCATTATTTAAGAACTGAAATGAAATGAAATGGGGTTTAACGTCCTACTCTTCTACACCTAACCTGGGCTATTGGAAGACGGACATACGCCATACAGTGTGCTATGCGGGAAATTTTGTCCGGGCAGCGGCGCTACGGCCTACTCTTATATCGAATTCCAACTGCCAAGGGATTTTTTACGTGCACGCCAATGTGTACACGGGACCTCGGTTTTTCGTCCCATACGAACGACTAGACTGCTACCATGTCAGTTCTATTGTGAGTCTTATTTCTGACTTCAAATGTTATACTTATTATTATTAGACGTTTATTAACATGATAATCGACTCCCTACGTCATTGGAAGGCTGAGATTTTAATTGATTAGAACACCGCACAATATAATCTAATGTTCAAATGGATAATCGAGACTTTATTTATGTAACAATGGTACTTGAAAATTGAAACTATTTCGGCTAATATTTGTCAAACCTTCAAACAACATAACTTCGATCAGAAAAAAGTATTTTGACAGAAATCTTCAGTATATTCATCTATTTAGTTTTTTTAAACTTTATACAATCTGATTAAAACACAGATCCTATATCGTTTCGTTTTTCATTGTTAAAAATTTCGTTTTACTTGTTTTTACTACACTAGGACTTTAAAGAGTTGTTATCATTGACGTGTTCTGGGTGATGTGAGGGATTATCCAATAAAACGGTCTATTACAGTGAGCTTTAGGCGTATGGTGCACGGAACTGTGGGTAACCCACTAGAAACATCAAAACTGATTTGTTAATCAAATGCCTGACGTCATAGGGTCAAAAGTCTCGCGTACGACCTCTGACACTACCTATCGCTACAGCCCGTTAGAACTTCATGTGTAGACCATAGAAAGTATAAAAAACGACACGAAATATAGAGCTGTATTTTCATCAGATTGTTGAAACTAGTATAACAAGAACAACCACAACTACCAGTTCATTGTCTAAATCTTACATAATGTATCTTTAAACTTAAAAAAATTGTTATAAACATCGATATTCATTAATTATGATGTTTGTGACTGACGCAGAGCGAAATATACCTTTAATGAAACACGAGATAAAATACAGAACTAAATATGGAATGTACTATTTATTATGTCAATACGTGCCCCAGGACAGAAGTCTGTGTGCTAGTTTGAGGTAATCAGTGGCATTTTACATCATTCACAATGCCATTGCAATTTTTTTCAATATTCGTTAATAGTTCGTCGACAACTTGAGGCAATAGTAACTGCCCCGGGTTGGTTCAGAATTGTGGAATTATGACATGGGGGAGGTAGCTTAATACAAATACCTCCCCGTAACCATTCATGTGCGTTGCTCAATACCTTAAAGCAGAGACTGTGATTCTGTTACAGTTTTCCACGATTATGATCATGTAACCTGGGGCAGAAAAGGCTGGTAGATTGTAATAATAATAGAACAAGGAGCGAAGACAAAGCGGGAAATGCCGTAAAAATTTCACGTCATATAATATACAGTATATACATTTTAAATGCATTTCGCCTTATTTAAAAATGAGAGAAATTAGTGCGTTCATTTTTACGGCCGGGGGGGGGGGGCTACTTGCGTAAAAGAATCACTTTCACATTTGATACTGATTTCTTTCAAAATATGTATCTGTCAAATTGATCAGTAAAATGTCTTAATTAGGTTACTTAAAGGAGCAACTTAAATTAGTGCGTTCATTTTTACGGCCGGGGGGGGGGGGGCTACTTGCGTAAAAGAATCACTTTCACATTTGATACTGATTTCTTTCAAAATATGTATCTGTCAAAGTGATCAGTAAAATGTCTTAATTGGGTTACTTAAAGGAGCAGCTTTCTATGGAAGAATAACTTTGCCATTATTTTTTTTCAATGTTCACGGTTTCAATGTGTATTCTGTATTTAATACTGCGCCATTGGTATTGTGGAGCAATGGAAGTTGCAAATTGTAAAACTAAAATAAGTATTTTGAACTGCTGACATAATAATTATATGCATTTTGAACGGTGAACGTTGAAATAATAATGGCAACGTTATTCTTCCATAGCTCCCTTTCACTATCGTCATTTCTTTCTTTTTTTTTGCACATATAACCTAGCAGCTAAATGCCTTACATCCGTTATAGTCCGATCAGAATCCTCACTCGCGATGAGTTTGTCAATTTATCATAGTGAGTATATTTTTTTTTTAAAAAAGGCTTGCGTGGTGGTGCGTTTTTTTCAAAAGGAAAATAAATAAAAGCCCCCTGTGCCAATGTGCACACCCGGCATGTTCACACATCCCTTTTGTAGTAAATATTAGAGTTGAAATTAACGACAAATAGTACAACGATGGGCTATAAAAACTGATCTTTAAACCATGTAAGTAAACTGACCTTTCGCATTTCTTTGAAAAGGTATCATATAAGCAGTTACGTACATTGTCATTGTGAATTTCCGACATGACTTCAAACAAACAGCGAAGCCTCTTTAATTTAAAGATGCATTATGTAAGGGCCGGTTGTTTTGGAAGTTCGCGTCAGGGGTCAAACGAATGGCTTTTGACCCTATGGCGTCAGGCATTGATTAATCAATCAGTGTTGACATTTCTAGTGGTTTACCCACAGTGCTGTGCATCGAAAAAAGGCCAAGAAGTCGCCGTAACAGACCGTTTCATTGGCTAATCCCTCCAATCATCCAGAACACGTCAATAATAACAACTAGTCCAGATCCAAGTGTGGTAAAGACAAGTAAAACAAAATTTTGAACTTTAAAAACGAAACGAAATAGGGCCCGTGTTTTAATCAGATTGTATATGAGCTAAATATCTTATATAAGCTATAGTTAAGCATTAATTTTATTCACATGCAAAGCCTATAATGCATTCAACAGTATATTCAAACACCCATAACTCATCTGTCTAAGTCTTACATAACGCAGCTTTAATAAAAAAAAGTATTAGATTATTTCAATTAGTGATGGAACAAGGTGTACTAATTTGAGTAAATTTTGGTTTCGGATGTCGGCTTGTGTGCTAATGTTCATTTAGATTTTGGTTAGTACCCTGTCCACAGTATCGGTTTTATCTGTAGACGTATAATTTAAAAAAAAGAAGACAGACTGCCTCTCGAGAAAAGTCAACGAATAAAATTCAGCGAAATTTACAATTGTATTTATGAACAACATCAAATTGATGCACCCATTTTTATCTTATAGCTGAAATATTAATCAACTATTCAGATTAGCTATCACTGTTACGTTATTATACTTAACGTTTTGCGATTTACAGGTGTCCATTTCCAAAAGATCGTTTAAATAGATGTAGTTTGTCACTTTGATCAAAATTTAAACAAGGAACTGGGCGAGCAAGAACCCCTTGTCAAATATCATGTTGACATGATGCTGAATATTTGAAATATTTTTGGATATTTTATATTCTAATGATGTAATTCATATATTAGTAATCCCACTCTTCATTCTGGCTGGGTTCCTGCCATATTACTAGCTGACATATTGACGGACGAACGTAATGACAATATACCCAGTCCAGTATTATGGGCGTATTGAAAGGAGAAAGCTTTATAGGTCTGTGGTAGACATTATTTCTCTTTGTAAAACATTATCTACAGTATCGATTAGGGTGTAGTCAATTATTTATGATGATAAATGCAGTCTCTAGACATAGACAAACTACAAACATCCTCACGTTTATGGTAGCATAAAAACCTATAAATGAAACAAAAATAAATAATATGAACAGATTTACAACAAAGAGATTACTCGAAACTTAAAATGTATTAAAAGGCACATAAGCGGATTATTTGAAACATTTCAAAATATTTTCAAGATTCAAGCTCTCTTAATGAAAGTGTACTAGATACACGTTTAGTTTGTACCGGTTGAACTCTATAACATATGTATTGATTTTTCTCATGTTATACAAGGAGTTGATGTTAGTTCATCATTGTGGCATGTAAGCGCAGGTCTATCGAAATACCGTATCTAATTGAATAATATCTCTCCTTTTTGAAACCAAAAATCAAATTATATTTGAATTGTTTGAAATTAACACGTAACGCTTACGTATGGATATACATTTACAGTTAAATGATAACATATTATTTTAAATTGACAAAACTGAAAGAAACTATTCTATATTGTTTCTCAGAAAATTGTGTTAAATACTCATCAACGTCTACTGCACGTGTCCGACATAATACCACAGAAACTGTGAATCAATTCTTCCGTCGACTGGTCAACATTTTAATTTACCTTTATAGATACACTTTTAATAATTATGATCTATGAACTCCCAGCTACAAGAGGGGTCGCCTTGAAAAATATAAATGCAGACATCTATCAGTGTTAAAATTTCGGTTCCATTATAAATGGGTACGGTTTCACTTATAAGCCTAAATAGTTGAATTGAAGAAGAGGGTCTGTTTTAGTCCGCGGGCCCAAGTGGTTGGACAGTCAGTGTCAGTAGGTCAATAGTTTTTATTCTTAATAATACTGCAACCAGTTTACTGTTAACTGTTTAAATGGCATCACAATAGGTTAGTGACTGTGCATCTATAATAAATGTATGAAGTTGTCACCGTCTGTGGTTCATTCCATATAAATGTGTCATATCCTCATCATTCACACATCCTTATGTCACGTCATATGTAAGCCACCCAAACCAAAATCAGCATGCAAATTAATATTTCTAAAATAAAGATACATTATGGGAGATTAGATAAAGAGTTGGCTATTCTCGCTATAATAGTTAAAAAATAGATAACGTAAATGACAGATTTTGAAATTTTCAGTAAAATTGCTCCACTATGATCCGAAATATTAGCCTTTGAATTTTAAGCCTATCCTTGATCATCATTACTTAAGTCGGTACGATAAAAACATAGTCTCGGTTATCCATTGGATTTCATCATCAATAAGTGTTGAGCAGGAGATTGGATTCCAATCCAGTTAAAATGACATCGACAGTTGATTACGGTTTGGATAAGTTAATAATTAATGTCTAATTTATAGTTTATATAACCAACCGTTCTGGCCTAAAACAAGACCTACAATAGGCAGATTTAGCTCTTGCATAATGTATGTTTAATATACCAAAAATGGAGTATAAAACTAAAGAAAGAAAGCGAATGGGGAAAAAGACCATTTGTGGTCGCATATATTGGTCGGTCTATTGCAATCTTTTTGAAATAAGTTGTTTTTTCATTCGCTTCTTTCGTATGTTCTTATTAGATTTCGATAATAAACAGTAAAAGAAAGCCATCATCCGTAGGACTATTTATGGTCTCACAGAAGTCTGTTGCATATCGTACCAGCAACGCCAGCATGTCGGAATGGCAGCCGTTTGGAATAATATGTGTGTTGTAGAAAACTAGGACTGGTCTTTTTCGGTTCACGCCTAACTGGGACGGAGTAACAAGTAATTGCGCAGATATTCCGCGGTCGCATGGGGTTTTGAGTTACTTTTTATCTTATTGCAACTGTGATCAATTTACGTCTATAAATTAATTGTATGGTTGCACACCTGGTCCGTCACCAACCATTTCACCTAACCATTATTACAAAGAGGTTTCGTGTAATTTACAGTAATTTTGTACAGCTTACTAATGTTACATCCACATTATAAGGTTCCCTAATAAGTGCGTTAATGGTGCATTACTTATATGGGTAAATAAGTAAACTGCTGAATGGGGTATATTCATACTTATATAGATCGCACTGACTGACACGTACCTGCTGACTGATAATTTCTTTAATGATTTAAACAAACGAAACGGTCCTATAATTATAACAATATACATAAATGCTATATACAACACATAAACATTGTACATACATATAAGGCATGTTTTTCATTTTTGCAAAACCACACAACGACACGCATGACATAATTATGACGACTTCTTTCATCTCCTGGTCGCTTCAAATATTTAATTAATTATAATTATCTAACCACTTATACAAACGAAAAACAAAACAAAGGAATAAAATTTGTCTGTGACCATGGAAATATAAATAATACATAGCGAATCGCATACGATTTATTTGGTTATTTTAGTAGACCAACAAAGATCGATGGAGGTTTAAAAAGGGTCCCACGGAGGATTGTTTTATTGGATGGATGTCGATTATCCAACTTCTGTCGTTAATCAAAAAAATAAAAATAAAATAAAATAACAAGCGGTTGCCATGCAAGATGTGATTGTATGTACAATCAGGGGTCATAATCCATAAAGTTACGGTCCGATATGCATGGATTAGATAAAGGTCCAGAAGGTCCACTACCACGGTATTACACACTTTTACACATGAAGTAAAACCGGCGGTTGCAGGCAAGATACATCCAAATTTTGCAAGAGATGGGTAGAGAACACGCTAAACAAAAAACGATTTTTCGTACAATAAAGGGCCATAATTCAGGAAATTACGATCTGATATCGAAAGGAACCAAAATCTTTTGGTTATAAACATATATTTCAAGAGGGTCCACATACCATATATTTACACTATTTTGTCCGTCAGTTTTGGTCCCCTTTCTACGAAATTCGAACTCAACCTTCATTAGGGTGTAGCGGATAATTATTTTGGGAACACAAGCTAAAACGCAATTTTCGTACAATCTGGGACAATAATTCAGGAAGTTATGCGCCGATATGCGGAAATAGTAAAAGGAACGCAGGAGTTTTGGGTTATAAACATACATCTCAAGTTCCATCGTACAGTCAGATGCCATAATCCGTGAAGTTTCGATCCGATACACACCAATATCGAAAGGAACCGAGATCTTTTGGAGATAAACCTATAGGCTATTTAAAGTTTTGTCAAAATCGGATTAGAATTGTGACGCGAGTGTCCACAAACAAATTGTGGACGGGCTTTCGCGGGCAACGACAATTCCAGATGAAATTGTGGGCCTATAAAAATGTGAAAATCAGATTGACAAATCCAAGTTATCTATATAATTTAATATACATAGATGTTCCTTAAAGTCTCTCTGGTCGACATTTGAGAGATTTTAAATCCCTTGCAAACTACAATATTGATGAATTTCTAAAAATAGTATCAGTCAAACTATTGTTCATTTCCATTCAGTATTTATAAAGATAATTTAAATATATTTCTATAAAAAAAAAGGTTGAATACAATCAGTTTCTACGGGTGGTCTCATTTGAGCTGACAGGTTATCGATTACCTAATCACTTTTAAGGAGCATTTTGTTTTTAATAAACATTCTAATTACCATTTTACGACCAATTCAAACCACCCAGTTTTTGTACCCAAAAATACATGGATTAGGATAGCCGCGAGATTTAAAAATTACAGTTTTAACAAAGGGGTGATCGAGACTCGTCTAATATACCGTCGCTATCATAACTTCTCACAGAATAGAGTAATTTCCAATATATTCATTTTTCATATCTACTTTTGCTATTTGCACCATGAACGGTCAGCTCTTTCTCTAAATCGTACAAAATGCATCTTTAATAATCTGTTAGATGGCCACCATTTCTATGAACAGTATCACACAACCCGGTGCTATGGGGCCGTTTTGTCTTTATAAATAATCTACAAAATCTTTTGTCCGGTAAATGTTAAATAATAAATTTGATATAGCTTTTAGAGCGAAAAATAAGATACTTTCCAGAAAATACAAATGTCGATCAGTGACTTTAATATAAAAACCCCATGGTAAAAAAGATAAAAAAAATACTGTGACGAGTGGACAATGCTTAATGCTATTGCACCGGTGTTATACTTTCATGCAAGGATTCAGAAGGAAGTAAAAATTGTCCCCGCCATCAGAAGTTAGTAGCAAACACTTTGTATAGGTATGCTTAAAGATACATTATGGGAGATAAGATAAAGAGTTGGCAGTTCTCACTATAATAGTTAAAAACTATATAGTGTAAAGGTAATTTGCTGAAAATTTCAGTCAAATTGATCCACTATAGGCCGAGAACGGAGCGCGTGAAATTCGATTATCCAATGTTGTGATTTAATTACAATGGCCGTTCAGTGGCATATTTGAATCTAATCCAGCTTACATCGAAGGCTAGCCTTGACATCGAGTGTTTATTATGGTCTGGATAAGTTAATTAATGTCTAATTGATAATTTAGATAACATTTCAGGCCTAAAGGAAGACGTGTAATAGGCTGATTTTGCTCTTGCATAATGAAAGTTTAACTTTTACTTTAATACCTGCTCCTCAAACTGATCCCGTAGTGAATATTCGCTTGGCCGCTACAATCACTGATAAGCATGACATCGACGAGGCTTAATGAGGACGGCATATTAACTTTTTTATATATACTCCGACAAATTAAATTCTCAAACATTTTTTTGAGGTAAAAGAAAAATAAATAAAGACGTTTGAAGTATTTGTAGTTAAAAAATATTTCCTATTTAGTGTAAATGGGTATTAAAATGAGTAAAATGCATCATTTTGCCCGAAGCAGTTAGGTGTTATGTAAACATTGCACGAGCCGTTGAGCCAATGACTGACGCCGCGTGCATATATGCCCCCATGCTTTAACACTTCCCATACATTCAATGCTTTAACATCCGCCCCCATGCTTCTCGTTAATTTGGGACGCTCATATAGCCCATAAATTATGTATTCAACATCAATTTTTCTTTTTAAATTGTATGCATATCAGGAATGTCACCAATAATATATTAATCTTTTGAAATATAACGTACAATAAGATTCTGGTATTTTACTTTAATTTCAGGAAAATTAGATAACACAAATAATTTTTAATTTCGTAAAAAAAATGTTCAAAATGAAATAACAATGTTGTAGATTTATTGGGTAAAAGTCATAAAATGCAACAATTTTTTTTGACCGATTTCAGAAATAAATCCAAAACGCAACAGTCTGTCTAACGTCAAGTGAAAATAGTCAGTAATGAACCAATTTCGAAATAAAATAATAGGCCTATATTTCTATGTGTCGGACAAGCGGATCGGTCCAATGGAGTTTATTTCTCCTTTATCAATTTAGGCTACCCATGTGCAACATTCGCCCCCCCCCCCCCCCCACCCCGAGACTTTTATTTGGGTAAGGCATTTGGTTGAATTTTGGTACACATTATATTTCCCCATCGATTCGCCACATCTTATTCACATAACCTTATTTAAAATTAATTTTTACCTATTAATGTATATATACCTAGCTTATGTCATCGATATTAATATGTGTAGTCTCTATCACTGTTCATTGTTTACGTCACGTCAGTCTACATGAACCGCGGTGAACTGTTCATAACCATTGCTTTGGAATCTTTGCTTTCACATAAAACGGTTAAGTTATTAATGCCATGAAATGAAACACAGACGGACTTTGGAAAATAATGTCAACCAATCGATAGCTATATTTCAGTGGTTCTCCGATACGTATGCATTTTATAAATGAAATCTGTGAAATAAAGGCGTCTATACTCAATACAAAACCATAAATCTTTTCTACAAAACGATATTGAAACACTTTCCGAAAAAAGGATATTCAAACAAGCTGTGATAACTGGACAGTCAAGCGACATCTCAATGTCTCAAAAGTGCTTAGTCATCAAAATCTGCGGTTATTCAGTACTTGCTTAGTCATCAGATTGTTACGCAGCGCGCCAAACACCACGAGCGGGTCACGGAGTGAACTACGTAATTTCTGGTTTCCAGCGAACGCGGATAGATAACGACAACATTGGCGATTTCTACAGCGGATTGTCAACAAAAGGATTTTATATCGAGAGAGAAGTTAACAATATTTATTGAGTAGTGGCAGAATATGAGCAAAAAGGTAGGAAAACTTTGAATTTCTTGTTGGTATGAATGAGTTTTACAACAGTCCACACAGCGTGCCTTTGTTTATGTCCTGTTTACGATACGAGCGCGTGGTCCTGTTCGGATTTATTGCGCACATAGCAAAATATGAAATCTAGCTCTAATATCGTACAAACTATATTTTCTAATACTTTTTAACGGAGATTTAGAATACAACTGGGGTGGATTTTGTGATTTTAAAGTTAAATGTTGTTGATTTGGTGTAATGTTTACAATAGTTAGTCAAAGTGACCCATAAATGAAAACGGCAAGGGCAGGTAATCTATTATTAGATCTGACTTGCCGAAGTTGTTTTGACAAAGCCCATTGTATCCTACAATTTGTATTAAAGTACACGCCCCATTTCTTTTTTTTTTTAATGTTTCGGGGTAAAAATAATGGTGTTATATTTTATTTTATAGAGTTGTCATATATACATGTTACATGAAGTATCTAACAATTCCAATGACACTTGCCACTTTATTTTGGAATGACTAGGTGCCCCCATTTGGTTAGGGCCTATTGATTTTCTCCTGTTACTTCAATACTTGTGTTAGCATTCCTTTCAAATGTATTCTAGTGCATCTTATACAGTTCAGTCAAGCGCATTACGAATGTACTTCATGATATAACTGAGCCATCATTAATTAGTCTGTGTTAACAAGTACATTAATGATTTCTCTAAAAGGTTTCATTGAGTACAAACTTTTTTAAGGATGAGAATAATTCATTGAATGGAATTTGTTTGAAATAGTCCAATGATTTAGCAAATTATAATAAATTAGTTAATTTTTAAATTAAAACATATTTTATGATATTTTAGAAAAATGAATACGGTACATATTTTACGATATTTAAGAGAAATAAGACAGATAAATCAATGGTAATGAAGGCAATATTCTTAGTATGGTATTATATAGTATTAATGTTAAAGATATTTGTTTTGACTTTGTCACATATACATTCTAATTCAACTTAGTAATGTCATAAATATTTAGGAATTATTCTCTATTCGTAACTTTCTTCAATTTTTGTAATTAAAGCCACAAAATAAAACCAATTTTAACGATTTTACCAGTTCTTTCTTTTCTTTTTACTGACGTTATTGGCTGCCCTACTAAACTGTAGGGTTGTAAAACAAAATTATAAGTGTACCAAGAATTCGAAAAGGATATGATGTTGCCATTTTGAACTGAAAAAATGAAAGGTGTGTCACATGACTGACATTAGATCAGGATAGAACATAAGATGTCTGCAAGATACAATTGAAGTTAATTGCGATGATAAATTCTTTGAAAAGTTCACAATATCTGTTGTCAATCTACACTTTACACCATGTTTTTCTTTTTTCAAAAAAAACTGTTCATTATTAATGAGTTTTTGTCTGGTATTTTTGTTTATTTCAATCAAGAAAATCTAATTATTAAATAATTAATTTCCTTTTATCATCTGTAATAGAGCATACCATTCTCTGTTTATTCTGGGTATTTTTCAAAAGATTTAAAATTTTGTAAAAGTTGAAGTATAAAACAAAATTTTAACTTGGATGTAAAAAATCGTTTGATGTTCATGTCTTTTATAAGTAGTATCTAACATGCTTTATTCATTGATAAGTTTATTTAGAAATTGTTTATGAAATAACCTTTAACTGTAGATGAATAGAAATGATTTCAGATCTATTGGATGAATGATGAAGAAATATGAATTAACCATCAGTTATTCATCACTGTGACAAATTTTTCCTCTCCTAAATTGACAGAAGTAGTTTGTTTTTATAACCCTCTTTTTTTAAAATTCACTTCCAATTTTCCTTAGAAATCTTAGAAATAAACTTAAGCTTTTCTGCAATTAATATAAAAGACATACAAGAAGTTCTTTGTCCTTAAATATTGAAATTTAGGCCAGACAGGGCATTCATTCAATGATTAAATCTTAGTCAGCTTCTTAACACTCCTTTTGTGTCAAATTATTGTAAAAGTAAAACCAAGCATGAATAATAATGAAAAGAGGGGATCCTTTGTGTGAATATTGAGTTCCCCTTAACTAACCCAGTTTTACATTTTGCTGGATCAGCATGTTCATTCAGGCCTATAGATTAAGATATGGTCTGGAGTATACTAACTATATTCAGACTATCACTAGTGAAAATCATGATTATAATACATGTATCTGACAAGTGTTGGCCTATTTTCATCTTGTGCTTGTAGCCTAAAGCAAAGATTAAAAGCACACCTTTATTTTTAAAATGATTTTATATCTTTCTCTTTTATGCCATTCTATCTAATGAAGGAAAACGATGTCCTTATTTTATGTTAATGTACCAGAGTATTCCTATCATTTCATCAACCAGCATTATATTCTGTCCTCGACCAATGACCCTTTTCTTTTGCATGAATTAACCTACATCGCATGATACAGTTGTAAACAAACGGTTTAAAGGTCGTGCAATCGTAGTTCAGCTCTGAACGTCGGTCTCATTACACTCACCCTGAACGTTCAGAGACTGTCCCATTCAATCAATGTCGAAAATAATGGGAGCCCCAGTCAATTTTACTGGGAAACTTTTCACTGCCAAACGATGGGGTGTCAATCCGTGAGGACGCATGTACAATGTAAACGAACATCTTAGTGAGAAAATAAGACCTTGCTTACTTCGCTAGAGTCAGTATGAGCGATACAAAACGCTGTTAAAAATACGTTCACTCTTATCAAGTTACATTTTCGCCGCCATGACACTCTAACTATAGGTCAACGTCCACATTCAGGAATGTCGGTCATACAAGATGAAACGAAATGTACAGGCTTTACATTGTACAGGCTTTCACACGGATTGACACCCCGTCGTTTAGCAGTGAAAAGTTGTCCAGTAAAATTGACTTTTCTCCATTTTTTTTTTTCGACATTGATTAAATGGGGCAGTCCCTGAACGTTCAGGGTGAGTGTAATGAGACCGACGTTCAGAGCTGAACTAGTGCAATCGTTGATCAATTTGATCGATAGATAACAAATACTACATTGATAAACTCAACTCAAAAATTATATTTGGTTTTAGTTTAGCATGAAATAATGATTCTTTAGTTTCATATTAAACTAACCCGTTTATTGAGACGATTTATTGTCATGTGTTAATGAGGTCATGTGGTGTTGTGCAACTTTGGTTAGGTAGAAAGAAGCCATTTTTAGTTCACGGTACATGCCGCCCGATAATGCAGGGGAGATAACCCACTTTGAAATTTGCTGACTTTCCCATCATATTTCTCAAAATATTTTAACAAAAGCCTTACTCATTGAAGAAGGTGAATGTGTGTCGTCACATGCTTGATTTGACCTACATATGATAAATAAGATCGTTTTTGCTGACTAATGGAATCATATTGCTCAGTTTTGCTCTAACGATGGAGTCGAATGTAAGCTTAACTTTTCTTTCTATCAATATCAAGACTTACTTTTGATGTTATGGATGATTATAATTCCTTTTCTAAGGATTTATGTAGAGATCTACCATTTTAAGGTTATTTAATTTAGGTGTATTTAATTTCTATGTTTTTAATGAATGTGGGTGTGTAGATTACTTAGATTATTGTACTATATGTAAGTAACAAAGTGACCTAGATGATTATTTGAATGTAGTTCAAGGCACTATTTTCTTAATTGGGTTGAATGGTATGAAAATAGTAAATCAAAGATAGCAGGGTGTGTAACTGTACCGATGTCATATAAGATAAGCAGCTTTAGAGGGCTACAATTAATGATTTAGGGTCACAGAATACCGATTTTAGTTTTTGAATATTCTAAATGACTTAATCATTATTCGAATAATATTTGAATTTGATTTAATTTAGATGATCCGTGTTTATATGTTTTTATTTTATACCTTTTATACGTCCACGTTTTCAATTTTTTCATGTGGATATATTATTGTCACTTTTGTCTCTCTGTGTGTCTGTCTGTTCACATTTGTTTGTAAACATTCTACAGGACACAATTTTTGTCTAATTTTGACAGCTCCTTTCGATACTGGCATGTATTAGACCACAACATCTTGGATTATGGCTCCTGATTGAATGAAAATATAAAAGTTTTTGTTTGTGGATGGATCCTCTAGAGGTCACAATTTTTATCCGATTTTAAAAACCATTTAAATATATTACAGTGACATTGTAATGAGGGTTGAGATTGAATTCTGGTGCACTCTCATTTTTATTGATGTCTGATGGATTTTCCACTCAGTAGATGAATATTTGAAACATTCATGTTAAAAGTGAACTAACTGCATTTTCTCCATATTTTTCAGATATTTTTGACACAGCTAAAAAAGGAAGGGAAACTCTTTCCTGCTGAAGGACGACATATTTCTGATGATGAACTCATCAATTTGACAGTGAAGGAGTTAAATCGTCTGTTGAAGGGGTTAACGCGAGATGAGGTGGTAAAATTGAAGCAGAGACGAAGAACTCTCAAGAATCGAGGCTATGCAGCAAATTGTCGCGAAAAACGGCTTTCTCAGAAAGAGATTTTAGAAAGTGAAAAGGACAAGTTGAAAAATGAAGTTGATCGCCTTCAGAGAGAGAATGATGTTGTTAAAATGGAACTCTCTGCTTTACGCTCTAAGTGTCAAGCCATGGATAGATTTGCCACATTACATGATATACGAGTATTGCCGCCTCCCATTATAGTGAGCTCTGCATCTCACGAAAATAGCGTGATTGTGAAAACTGAGCCTGTATCTCTGACAATGTCAGATGCCATGTCAGTGTCGTGACAGATGACATTGCCCTACCTCTCAGTACCTTATCTCTACAGAGGTTAATGCACTTTTCTATCTCCTCTTTAATGTTCTAAAATCTAGTTTAAAACTAGATTGTGTCATATCGACAAGTTGTAATACACAAATTCTTTTGTACTATATACATGAAAGCAACATTCATATTTTACTGACGAAAAAGCTTAAAGGGACGATCTTTTTTTTGTACTGCTTTGAAAATAATCTTTTGATTAAAAGTAAGAGAAATTCATGTCAGCTAACAAAAGACAATAGATTAATATTTGAAACTACTGTTTTGAGAATGTTAAGAAGAAAATTCCACTTTTAGTTTACATTGAATGAATACAAGATTTATTTTCTGGTAACTTTCTTGAAAATGAAATGATTCTTGTGAAATCAGGAATACTGTTCTGAAATAACGTGTTGCTTATCACATTATTTACTTTAGGAAGAGTTAAAAACCAGACCATCCCTTTAAATTTATTGATAAAAACATGGCCCTAACAAATTCGTATGGAATTAAATGTGTTGTGATAGCAGTATTACCAGTAATTATTTCATAGCTAAAAATGCAATTCAATATTGGTTATTCACAATTCTGTTCAAATATTCTAACATTAGCTTCATGTACAAGTTCAAAGTTATGATCAGGCACAATAGCCTACTGCAGATGTACATGTCTGTTTTAAACATGCTACAATACAAAGCAATAACATGTATATTATTACGTACTACTTTCTTTGTTATTGATTTCAAATTATGTATGATCTATGGCAGACATCTATTTGTATGCAGTGCAATCATATCCATACAATTAAATTTATCTTTGATCTGTCTGTTGTTCTTCCTATCATGATAGCACTTTGTTACTTCCTTCAAAGGTTAAAAATAGAACTTAGTAACTATCAGTGTTTCTCTTTATAATTATTTTTCATTTGTACAAATGTCATTCATTTATTAAAAGGTATGCGATTGTTCGAAGAGATGATAGAATATTGTAAGCAAGTCTGGATGAAGGCTTCATGTAAAATATATCATTATCGCTTTAAATATACTTAAATTGTATTTAATACACTTTATCTACTAGTAGTCTAAGCATTTTATTAACTAATTAACGTGGATAGCTAATTAATTGTACATTGTCACTGTATGATATCATCAAATCACTGACTATTGATGTCAATTATACTTTGTATTATTTATTATTAATATATGATTGGAATGTTATTGCTGAATATTCAGCTTTGTGCCTTCAAATGTTATTTAATACTATATCATCATTATGTGAAGTATTCTTGTCTATTACAAATGTTACAATGTCTCATGAATAATTTAATGTTTGGGTAAAGTGATAAACTCATCAAAGATGTCCTGTTGTAATTCAAAAATTATTCTCCAGTCCAATAATTAAGTACGTTTGAAATAGACATGAAAAGCTGCTTGCTACATGGAAAGACAGTGAGCATTGACAAAGCCAATCATTCCATAGGAAACCGAATGTTGCTTATTGGAAAGGGAGATAATTTTTGCATTAAGTGGGTTATCTCTTCTGGATTTGACAATTGAACTGTTTTATTCTTGTGTCCATTGAAGAATATCAAAATCTGATGACAAACAAACTTTCTTGTATATATTTCTCCTAAATTCTGACTCTATCATAAATTTGTTTATTTTTATTTTGTATTATATATATATAATTCCATATTTATCCATTTGTTGAAAATTTCATTCTGCTGTTTCAATTCGAAAGGTTTTCTCAGTTATTGGAAGAAAAATAAAAAAAATAAAGCAAAGTTTGTGAAATTTAATAGGAGTTGATAAATGAAATGCTAATAGCATTGTGCTAGTGAATTAAAGTATGTTTTCATGTAGGGGTTTTTTCAATATAAGGTATTGCTTCTAATGGCAAAGCCAATGAATTTATGTCATTTGCAGGCATTAATTAAAATTATCTTTTGGGATTTTAATTTATAGGTTATAAATAAACCAAAATTTGCACAATGAAGTTTTCAATATTATTTATCAAGCTTGTGTGAATTTTTGTAGTCTGATTGATTTTTTTTTTTAATTTTTTAAAAAATGTAATGATTCCTACTGCAGTGCAGTGTGTGTCAGATACCGGTTGAGACATTAGTTTGAAAAGTGTATTATATTAAAATAGTATATATATAGTTTATATATTTTAGTAGTGTGAAGAAACAGAGAGTATGAGATACATATTCTTTTTTATTTATTTTTCAAGGCAGCAATATTTTTTTTGTGTGTATTTCACTGATTTGAATTGTTTTCATTTTGTTATCTTATCCTAAGTTTTTCTTTAATATTCTTTTATTTATAATTTAATAAAAAGTTGACGAAGAAATTTGAAAAAAAAAAAAATGACAAAGTTACTAAAATAAGGAAAACAAATATTTTGAGAAATTTGTCTAAAAGAAACTTTATTTCACTGTGAAAGACTTCTTAATTTTTTTTTTGTAATAGGTCAAAATGTCAAGGAGAAGTGTCAAATATATTAAGATAGAAATGCAAGTTTTTATTACTGGTAAATGTTACATAAACTGTACATATTTCCTTTCTAAGTTAATGAAATCCTTTTTATTTGGACAAAAATTGAGAAGAAATTGTCATAGATTGAGTAATGATGTCAAATTTTCAGGTTTAGCAAAGTTATATGTCACTTCTCCATTCAAAATTCAATGTAAAATTAAAAAGGCACTGAATTACAAAACATTGTGGCACTGAATTTTAAAACATTGTGGACAAAATTGAGTTTATTTCACATACAGTTTGTTCTTTTTACATCTTAATAACTGCAAGGTACATAATAATTTAATTAATTTCAATTTTTTAATGATAACCGAAGATCTATGTATCATAAAACCGAAGTTTCAGTACTTGATTTTAGCTATAAATCATTATTCTTTCTCATAATTGAAGTATGTAAAGGAATATGGTTGGTATAGGATTATTATGTTTTGTGATTGAGACCTGTGTCAAATTTAGAATGACCAGTTGGTGAATACGGGTACCTGTTATCAAATATATCAACTACTACCCATACCTACATCACATTACATACATAATATAGTTATCATTGACATGAACATTGTATTAACAAAGTTTGCAATTAATAATTAATAAGTAGTCGGAACATTTTATAATAATTTCCCTGCATAGCATTCTCAACATTAGTAATCATGATTAGTGTACTATTTGTATGTTGACCATGATTATTGTACCATTGACCTGTATACATGGTCTTTGATTGTATTAATTGTTCAGTGATCTTGATCAATGTGTCCTTGATTAAAACTTATGATCAGTATTTACTTGACTAAAAGATAATGATCATGAATGGTGTATCATAGATTCTGTCTTAGGCGATCATGGCCATGTTATCATTGATTATACATACATCAGGACTGTTCATCATAAGTTATCAGTATCTAGGTGAACTGGAGTATTTCATCAATTTTATTAAAAGGTCAATAGATGGGGGATATATGTCAAAAGCAGCAAGGATATTGAGTTATTTTATTCATCATCTGATCACTCAGCATGTATGTTATGACTTATTTTCCATATCATTATCATTCACGACTTGAATTATCATTTCATTCATACCTTTTTGGTAAACTAAGTCAATCATTTCATCTCCTCACAAAAACAAGCCAACGAAAAGGTTCCACATGTATATATTGAAGTTTTATTTATAAGAAGTATGACTTGGAGAGTTTGAAGCATTCCATACTGGGTAATTTATAATGTTTGTTCAAAGGACAAGGAAATTCCAGACAAAGTGATGTTTTATACTTTGTGTTTGTTTTATGATGGTTGTTTATGAATGCTTTATGTTTGTTGTTGAATATATACATGCATGTATGAATGAGTTTTTCTTTGTTTACTGTTGGTTTAAGAATTCGAAAAGTGATCATGGTTACGCCTACATTGTGGGTTGAACTTTTGTATTTTTGAAATTGACAGACATGGATATGATAAAGTAAACCAATGAAAACATTTTGAAGTTTTTTGCCAGAAATGGTTGTTGATAAGTTATAAAGCTATTTTTGTAATATTTATTTAAAGTTGAAGTTTGATGGCAAAGCTGTTGACTTTTAAGTAAGAGACTTAAAAATCAATCAATCGAACTTAAAGAAATGAAAACTTAATAATCATTTGACAAATGAAAAAACCACAAAATGGTTTTTTGGGTAGGTCATCATCCCTTTATAACAACTAACTTGTAGTTCTAACGTCTATCAAATAATGCACTTTGTTTTGTCTCAAAAAGAAAATGACACACATTATTGTTTTGTGAAGTTTTTTTGATTGTTTATGAAATTGGGGCAGTTATAATATACTTTGGTTAAATCTTTACCGGTATGTTGATTTATTTTTGTTTATGAAAAAGATGAAAATAAAAATTCCTAATCCTTTCCTTACAGTAAAAACACAGTGTGGATAAATGTGATATATTCTTTTGTAAGAGGAAGAGAGATGAAGTATATTATTTAACTGCCCCTATTTAATATCTGTCAAATAGACTGTTTATTACAATTGTGTCCAGAGAAAGGCACTGCAGTTCAATTACTTTGAATTTCTTGTTTAAGAAAACATAATCACCTTATAAGAAATAACTATATATTTAGTTATATGTAGATGTGTGTATACTTGTGCTCAAACATTTTTTTTTGTTTCCATGCATATTAAATATATTTACATACAATAAAACTTGTATCATATGAACATTATGGGTTGAGTGTCCATGTTTATATTAATATTCCCCATCCTGATTATACCCTCCAGTCAGTATTATTGGCTGATCTTTTATATAGAATTATGGGGGTTTGGGTGTCCAAATTGTCTAAAGCATGCACTGTTTGTTTAACAGACAAGGAGCAGCGTTGCCTTCCTTACTACATGGGTTTTATTTCTTGGTATTGTTGTTGTTTCCTACGTGGGGGGTTGGATGGCCAAATGGTTAGGGTGGTTTCGAATCCCCGGTTGTACGTGGCAAGGAGTAAGGTCGTCTGTCCAACCTCGTGGGTTTTCTCTGGGTACTCCGGTTTCCTCCAACTGCTGAAGACCCCTACGTGCAAGCGAATTATTGAAATAAAATTAAACCACATGTTAGTCCCGAAATGACCTCATTTGTGCGTGGACATTAAACCCCATTTCTATCTCTCTCTTACTTCCCACTTATAAAGAACCTTAGGTCAAGCTAATTATTTTAATAAAAGTATACCTTAAGTCGATGTGAAATTATCCTGGTTAGTGTTGAGTGGACCTTTAACACCATTTCACTCTCTTTCCCCCATGATTAGTAATAAATCTTGTACAAATTGCAACCTGGCCTACTTTTCCCCGTTTTATAGCTCAGGGCCGGTTACCGTTATTTTTTTTTAGGAGGAGGTTTGTCAGCTGCTAAGGAAATTTGACAGTTGACAATAAATGATGCCTTCATTGTCTCCAAGTTACGTAGGCATCCATACACACAGCTTTTAAAAGAGAAATCCGAGAATATTGATATTGTACGAGTGCAAAATCTGTATATTACGCAATGCCTTGCACCAGACCGTTAAACGACTTAAAATGCAGACACCATTCAGCACGTGCATTTCAATGAAATACGTCACGCACGTCCAATATTGCAACGCTTTGCACAATATTCGTACCATTATTTGAAATAATGATACATAAACGTCAAAGGATGACGTCACATCAGTATTTTCAAATAATAGAATCATATCGCGGTTCAATTTCATTGATGCAAAGCATTAATTGTGAATATGTCTAGACCATTATCTTGCGCTTTATATGCCCATTCAATCCCACCAAAGGATGAAGTAACTGAGCAGGATGGCCCTTGTAGCCACACGATTAACAGATAGGCCTTCATATTTCCATATCTAGAATGGCTAGTTCCTAAGTATCTTTCCACATTTTACCAGTCTACTTGTACCAGAAACATTTTCTCATCCCTCCCATTTAATTACTAGCCCCACAGCTCACATTTTTTACGGGTTGTGGAAATCCCCATTTATCACACGATAGTGAGTATTCATTGGCTTGAGAGAAATCAATTACGGAACTTCAAATATCTCGATAGTGTCTTCAAAAATTAACAAAATACTGGTTTTAGAGTAGTTCCTTCAGGTCCAATTAGAGACCATTTCTAAAGGAACTACATGTATATAATTTGCGGGTAAAAGCGGCAGATTTCGTTGACCCTTCACATATTGTTGCGGGGATGGGATAGGGGAGACAATCGCACCGAGCACCCATTTGCACCAGTGATTATGATTCTTTAGCAAAAATGCTATATGTTTTTCTGTGTGACCCTTTTAAATCTTTCAAACAAATAACAAAACCCTGTCACCTCTTCACTATTTACAGACTTATTAAGTTTGCCTTTTCTGTGCTCGCATTTGTATTTGTTTTGTTCATTTAGGAATCGAGGCCAACACGCGATGTTTAGACCAACTAATATTTATCTCAGAAAATGCTTTTCAATAACATTCAATCAAATATTCGGTATAAATATAAACAGATTGTAGCACGTCATGTATATTTCACAACACTGCTACTAGTTTTTAGAGATGAGTATGGAAATTCAAACCCATGTCATCATGACCGACCGTTTATGACGTGATGACTAGTCTCATTTCACAATCAGTTCAACTGTTGCCGTGAGGAAATGTACACAGTAATCTCTTTCATAAATGCTGTATTGAAAATAAATACGTCAACAGCTTTGAGCAATTCGTTAAAACGAACAAAACAAAGACAGATGAAAAAAAATGTAGACCCTTCAAGGAGCCCGCAGCAAATAAACAAAGAAAATAATACATGTACACGTATATTAAAGAGTCCGGGTGTCACAGTTTTCTCTTTATTGAGGTTGCAAAAAAAAAGAAACCATGGACATGGCAGCTTTGCACGCCACAAAGAGAGAGAGACAGAGACAGAGAGAGAGAGGGAGAGAGAGAATGGGTTTAACATCCACTCGGGACTAACGTAGGACCCGGAGAAAACCCACCAGGTTGGACAGGCGACCCTACTCCTTGTCACGTACAACCGTGTATTCGAAAACACGCCAGTTGACTCAATGACAGGCTTTATGATACAGCACACGCGTGCTAACCAATCGGCCATCCAATCCCCGGCTTTGCACGTAAAGGATAGGTATATTGGGCCTACATAATACACAATGAAGAGTTTTTTTCAATTAATGATTAAAAAAGAAAAGTATGTAAATAAATAAGTAATACAAAACCAATATCAAATATATAACAAGCAGAAAGGGTGCCAAATAAAACTTGCCAAGTAATGCTAAAATTTCTGCAAAGGAGCAAATAAAGCAAGTACGTATATATGGTGGCGTGGGGGTGGGTCTGTGCCCACCCACCCCCACCTATAACCTGCAATGGATTCAAAGCGTCTCTAGCATTAAAATTGCACAGAAAATCCCAAACAACCCAAATCTTGTCTCCTTCTTATTATCATACGGTCTGTTATTGAGTCAACTGGCGTGGTTTAGATTCCCGGGTTGTAGGGCATATTCCTGAAGCAATGGCCCGAGAAATCTCTCTCTGGGATTACTTCTAATCAAACGAAACACTGCGCGGAGTATGGTTGTAGGGTTGCCTGTCTAACCTTTTTGTGGGAATTATTAAAATACAATTGAACCATGTGTTAGTCCCGAAATGACCTAGTTTGTGTCGAAATAACTGGATAAACACATTCCAAACATAATTTTGACATAGAGATCTGTTAATTGCTATACGGTGGAGTCGAAGAATCGGGAAGTAAGGAAAGCATATCATCGTTACTGACTTAAGTAGAGATCCATCACGCATACTAAAGAGAGGAATACATTCGTGTGAGACAAAATATATGGCAATCTTCCCCTACATTTTATTCTGAATAAATCAGGACGTCCCAGACCATGCCATGTATAGGAAAGCAAACAATCTGGATTTTCAGAGAAGAACATAACAAAAGCAGCCACAAACATTTAATATAAATATTTATTTAAAATTTAACTTTGGTTTCTCCACGTATCTGATTTCTTGAGCATTAATGTGTTCACATATACATATTATACAACTGACTTAGAACTAAATTTGATTAATTTATATAATATGTGAGTGATTGTCTCAAGAACTTAGGATGTTAGTGCAATAAGGTGGCCGAGCGCTATTTATACCATTTCACACAATCTGCCAAAATAGAAATCAGAATGATAAAAATGAACAAGTTATTAAGAAAATCTGCTAAAAATTGATTATATCTGAAGAAAACCAAATGATTTTATTTTAAAACAATGGCACATGTCCATTTTATTGCACTAGCATCCTCAATTATCCTCAATTATAGAAACTTGAAGCAGTTTTTAAACCAATTGTGTCATGTTAAGATGTGAGGTACAGTTCGGTCAATTATTCTGACAAGAATGACACCTAATTGTAATGCATGCACTTTGGAGGTGGTATATAAATTGAAAAAAAAATCTGGACAATTTTCTGGAAAATAACCTAATACATCACGTAGATCTATTTTTCAGCACGTTCGCCCCCTTCTCCTATGTATGAGCATTAGAAAAGAAACTACCTCGAAAACTCAAAGAATCCATAATCTCTCACTAAAGGTTTCAAAGTCTGTCAACGTCATTTGAGGATTGTTAATGACGAATCTCTGAAAAGCATATCAATACAAAAAACGGCCGTATAGTCTTTACAAAAATATGATGATTTCAAAATAAGTCAAAATATAAATGGGGTATTGTCAAAATCAGCCGAAATCTTCTCATGGACATGTTTTTCATCGGATTGATATAGAAGCCACGCGATTATCCGACATTAATATTTTGATTTCGTTTCATATTCAATGTTAAATAAACAGTCTGTGAACATTTTAAAAGTGTATAAAGTCGAAAAATACAAACAAGGGACTTATATTCCGGACGTCTTTATTATTATTATAAAATTTAAGGCAAAAACTGTTTTTCTGATAGAGAAGAATAAATATAAAGTAGTTTGTTCGCTTGATCATGTTTAAATTTACGTGCACTATTAGACACATGTATTTACACCTTCTGTTATGATGGTATCCATATAACTTTTCTTGTACTGTAGTTAAGATATATACACCTACTTAATTTGAATGCAGGTCACCAGTTAACAAATAGGCTGCATAGTGAAACGACCAGGAACAAGCACGATATCCTAGTTGGATACAACCATGCACATCTCATCATCTGGTAATTGTTTTGTAGATGTTATTGTTTCTTCTTTCCTTTTACTGTTTTGTAGAGAATCTAACAATGTCGTGCCCCTAGTTTCTCCTAATGTTAAAACTAAACTACCCGATAGAAACATTAATACTGTTATTATAACATACGGTATATAAGCTCCATCTACTGCCTGCAAAAATCAGAAAACGTGCTAATTTGTCATTGATCCAGTAAAACAAGACACGGTATCACTTGATCACAGAACTCAACAATCACTAAACTATACTTAATTTGGTACCAGATTTGCTAGATAGAGTATGCATTGCCTAAAAATTAATGGTTGAAATGAGGTTTAACGTCCTCACTGGTAATGAAGATGGGCATATGCCATGCAATGTGCTATGAGGGAAATTTTGCCCGTACAGAAACTGTCAAGGGTTCTTTTTACGGGGGAATTTCTCGGCCAACACCGGGATCGAACTCCGGACCCACTGGGTGTAGCCATTCTCTGTATCCACAGTGGTATCGTCTCTTTCTACTCCACTAACCTCTGGGTCCATTCACGGGGGAGACACAATAGATCGGATGTAATACAATATCATTTGGGGTCTAAAATATAATATTGTATTTTGAATTCATATTTTATTTTGTATTTCATTTGTAACTCATTTGGACATGTTAAAAGACAGATTAATTGCAAGTTTTCATCTGTACAGGTGTTGAGGTTTGTGACGCAGTATTATGTAAGATGTATGGGTTATACAAACTTGTATCGTCGGAGTGGTGTCTATTTGATATAAGGTTTAAGCTTAACAGGTATTGTTAGAGTTAAGATGTGTGACTCTTAATAATTAGTTTTCATTGTTCTGAATTCTAATGCTATTAACTATGGCGTGCTCTAGCTGACGCGAGAGATTATATAAAGCCTAGTTTAGAGTTAGGCTGAGGGAGAACAGGTGTGACCTAGAGCGGAAACCTTGGGAAGAATTCGGGTCCGGTCCCGGACTACGGGGGTCTGCCCCCAGACCCGGGAGGAGTTGGGTTTTCTGAGACCTAAGAAGAACATCTTTAGTTATACGTCTCGAGATCTAACCACGATGACTTCAGTATGTGAATATGTAGGTTTTCTGAGACCTAAGGAGAACACCCTTAGTTAGACGTCTCCAGATCTAAACACGATGACTTCAGTATGTAAATATGTTATGCAGAAATAAAATACCTGTTTAATAAGAAAGAGTTATGTGTTATGTTACACGGAAACGGTCTAGCACATTCTAGCACATGCCCCAGACCGTCTCCAAAGGGAAGTAACTTGCATTTCATTGCAACTAAGATTATTGCGGTGAACGTAAACTGTTTTTTGATTAGTTCGTAGAATCAACCTACGATCAAGGGCAGGTAATTTGAATTCGTGAAAAACCCGTGAATGGACTCAGGGGTTAGTGGAGTATAACGGAACGATACCGACAACGCCGGCCTGTGAGCAAGTGCCTTACTCATTGAGCTACCATGGCCACTCCCAATTTGGTGACAGAAGCGAGACCACAGTTTTAGTTGAAAGGACAAAAATAATTTTAAGACTTAATCAAAGTAATAATTAGTTCATTGTGAGACTAACATGTGTGATTCTAACATGTGTAATTTCTCTCCGGTGTATGGGTAAACGCAGACAAATTAACGTTACAGCGGCGTTTCCAGATACTCGAATTCCAAATTCTACGGCGCAAATATCACCGGAATATTCTACCTATGAGTCTAATGTTTGTCCAAATGCATAGTAATCAAAACATGTTTGTGTAGCAACAACGGTAACTTCAAACAAACTAGGTACATACTTACTAATGCTACTATCTGTGATGAAAATATAGCCCCTAAACGTGCCATCATATTACTAGCACCATATCCCAGATTCCTACAAATATACCACAACTTAATACCAAAATAAGTTGAAAGCATATTACATCAAATAAAATATATTACATCACAAAACTATGTAGAATATCCCGGGTATGGATGGGGTGGGGTGGTGTTACTGTTGTATTAACCGATTAGTGCATAATTCCAAAAACAAAATTTTACACCCACGGGAGCTCATATCATTAAACATAAAGTGTATACTGAATAATTTCATATAAACATTGGTCTGAATATTGTATATCACTATACTTGCAACAAAATATTAACATACCCAAACCGCCCAGGAGATCATATCATTACTTATCAAATGGCCCTATCAATAATATCAATATTACATCTAACCAGAAGATTATATCATTACATAATACATATCCAGAACAACACATCATTACATGAACAAACTGGTCCTGTAGTGACTCGTTTGTTTGATGTTTGAATATACTCTCATTCACCTTATAACTGTAGGATATTGTTCTGTTGTAAACACCATCATTACTGTCCAACTAGTACCCACACATAGATTAGCTAACATAGCACAGGCATTAACTATAGAACCACGGGAGGAATCTGGTGCTGAAAAATAAATAAATTCTTTGTTATGACTTTCTAAATCTAAATTTCCGTCACCACTAGGTTTATATTATATCCACAGACAGAGGCGTATATAAAACATATTACCCTCGGGATTATACTAACTATATTATTAATAGCATCATGTGCAATAAGATAAGAAAACAAAAGATGGAGAGAGAGGAGGAGATAAGAAAACAGGAGAGAGAGAGAAAGAGATGGGGTTTAACGTCCACTGGACACACACTAGGTCATTTCGGGACAAACATATGGTTTAGTTTTATTTTAATAATCGCTTGCGCGTACGGGCCTTTAGCAGTGGGAGGAAACCGACCGATCCGGAGAAAACCCACGAGGTTGGACAGGCGACCCTACTCCTTGTAACGTATAACCGGGGATTCGAAACCACGCCAGTTGACTCAATGACTGGCTTTATGATACAGAGCGCACGTGCTAACCATTCAGCCATACAACCCTCCGAAAATAGAGACAATATTGGGTGTTATTTCTGTATACCCGAGAATAAATGATATTTAGCAGAAAAGAAAGGTATGGTAGACCTACCATATAAAGTAGCAAAAGCTGCTCCAAGACCAAGAAGACCCGTAGCATAATAAAACCCTGCTACAGACCATCTTCTACCCACTCTGAAAATAGGTAATAACTTGCAATGTATTTTAAGGTGGGTTAACTGATAATAAAGATACATTTTATATTAACTAATGTTATACCGATGAAATCAGTTTATATAGGTGTACCACAAGAGTATGTTTTAGGGCATTTTCATTGTACAAAATAAACGTCAAATTTTAACTGTGATATGTATTGCAAATTATATAATTCAATGGTCATGATGTTTGTGAATTTTTCAAAAGGCTTGTAAAAAGCAACATATTTTATTTTGTTTTAGCTGAGATCTTAAACGACGAGAACACTTACGTATTGGCAGACACTAAAACAATTAAATGGGACGGCATCTCCACGATGGTTAATAAAAACATGTTAAGAAATAAATTTCCAGCCAAATTTTGAACCCCCAATGCAACACAAAAGAAAGTCATTGATTGCGACATCCTGAAAGAATAAAGAGAAAAACCTTGCATTTACCACCAACTAATATATTATGGATTGAACAAAATGTCGTTGGACGGTACCTAGATTATGTCGTAATTGGTGTGTCTTGTGATATTTATCTGATTCTTTTACTGGACCACTGTGTGGGAATCCGTCGAATTTTTACCATATTCTTTCCATACATTTCATTCCATTCTTACATTGTGCAAGTTAAACAAATACAATTATGACTACCCGTGAAGATGCGCCAAAAATATCATTGCGCCCGGTCAATGTCAACCATTGCTACCCCACTGGCACAAATTATAAGATATCGGTTGAATTCGTATCACGAAGGACCTGTTTCATTATTAGAACGGACCTATTTCATTAGGGAATACCCTAATGTAGTGTATTCTCACACAAAGTAACAAATTGAAAGACAGCTACAAAGCACATTCAAATTAAAAATCAAATTGACTGATTGAAGTGCTATTTATCAAAAAGTCTATTTCTTTCGATGGAACCCTAGATAAAATGAATAGTCCGAATGATCAAGGTAATGTTCATCTACCGGAAGTCACTCTATCAACTAAATATTATATTTGATTGATGCTAGTTGGAATCAACTAAGTATTACATTTGATTGATGCTAGGTCGAATCCGACAGAGCATCTGTATTGTATTACCACCTTTCTCGTTTGTAACAGAAAGCAATTCATAACGAATCTTGTTATTTATGTCATACACACCATGCCACTGATAATATCAGTGTCCGTTTAGCCATTTCTTTCGTTCTAAATAAATCTAAGTAGGAATAGCTTTTCCCCTTGCTATGAAATATTTCTTCTTCATATATAACCCGTAAAACTTTCATATCTGGTATCGGCATCTTATTTCGTCTGGCGATATTAGAAATGATTTTTTCAGCTTCATCTGTTTTTCCCTTTACTGCTAACCACCTGATACTTTCTGGAACATAGCTTCAAGTAAAGACGAGAAATTTTATGCATAAAATTATTCTAAAAAATTTCCGTGGAGCTGAATACAGTAAACTTAATCGTTGAAATGGATGATCTGCAAATAAATTCACCGTATATTAGAAATGCTCATATAAGCTGTTCCAGAGCCTTTATAATTTGTAACGGTGTACAATCTGACGTAATAGCCCATCGAAACATGATATGTGTATGTTTTTTCATCTTTATTCTGATCAAAGCTCAAATTCGCAACTGACAATGCGAATATATCCCAAGCAGCTGAATAATCAAGATAATTTTATTAACATTGTTATTTTCGTACAAGCGAACCTGATATGAATTGTGAAATACACCAAGGTCACCAAATTCGGCAATTATGTTAGTCAAGTATGGGAATAACATCTGTGGACATCGAGCATGACTTGCCACATTTTCAATATTAAAAGGCTTGATCACGCTTTTTAACCCCGTACACCCTATCAAGTCCTTCACCTCACTGTTATTTCAATTGGTTTAGAATCCAGCTCTAGACTATCTCAGATTCGTCGATAGAAAATATTATCGCGAATACTAAAACAATCTTAAACTGTACTTCCCCAATCACATATAAATGTACTCTCCCAATAAAATATAATTACACATGGAATAAAAATATTTTTTATTTATTAAGACCGTATACTTACAACCAGCCCACTAGTGAAATAAAACTTAAAATGGCACAGGAAACTTCGAAATGGTACCACTGCGGAATTAACCATAGGACCAATGGCATTAAAGCACAACCTAAAGAAAAAGCTGGAATGGCTCCCAGGATACTTCTCCATCGAGGGCCGACAAATTCCATGGCTAGTGGAAAATTAACAGTCATAACTCCACCTAGGGCTAAACCGACCACAAATCTTAGTCCAGCAAAGACCTGCCACGATGGAGAGAATATATTGATGACATTCATCAGGAACAAGACCAATTGGCTGCCATATAAAGTTTTCTTTCTACCAAAAACATCAGATATATATCCTGCAACGAGTGAACCAACTAAAACCCCCGCCATTTGTATTGAAGTTATGGTGAAGCCAACCCATCTCTTATCACACACTAAATCCCACTGAAAAAAATCAAGTTAACATAAAATGTCAATTTATAATCTCAATAATTTTATCATTTATATACCGCCGAATATCTTTCTCAGTGGCGCTTCAAAAACAAAAATTTAAAAATAATACAATACACAAATATAATGCATTTTACATACACGGACAAGTGGTTGTAACACATAAAAACCACTCCTTATATAAATCAACACGTCGGAAAAGAACGGTCTTCGAAATGTAAGTAATGATGGTGCATATTTTAAGGATTCACTCAAATTGTTCCATTACACAGGATAAAATCTTGAATGTAATTATGTTGTTGATAGGGGGCCAGTGAAATTGTTTCAAAATTTGAATGGTATTCCCCGATGGCCTCCCCAAGTAATCTGCAGACGACCGATATAGGAGTGAGTTGCAGTCAATTCTGGATGTTACAAGGGAGTTAACTAGCATCTTCGCGATTGGCTTGTCAATGAGACGAAAGTTGACAGACTTGCACACAAACGTAATGTTATCGAACAATTTCGTTGTACACCTAGATTTTGTAATCTGGAGGCTCAGTGCAGTGCCGGGGGGGGGGGGAACCAAATGGGCATATATCCAGACCAAACTATTCTAGACTATTTTTTTGCGTAGAATGCTCCTATTATTTATTAGAACAGGGTTCTCTTTAGTTTTTAGTTTTTTTTACGTTGAAGTATATTGCATTAAATAGTGCAAAAACGAAAATTTAAATTTTTGACCGCCAGTTTCACAAAGAACAAAGGTTACTTTAGTTAACATTTTTATTATTGATTATTGTGGCGGCGCATCATACTAACTAGGGCACTTGGTTTAAAGTCATGCCCGTCAACTTTGGAAGCGCCCGCAAAGGTAAGACGTAAACCACGATAATATACTCATAGTACAAACTGTCCCATGATTTAGCTACAGGTTGTGACAAATCAATGTTGGTCTCGCGACAAGGTATCAAGTATTAAGATTCCTGAGCAGTGGATTAACACATAAACTACGTTTTCTGTTTAAGTATCCCCTAAACATATTTCATTAAATCAGTTTTCTAAAACGGACTAAAGAAAATCATAAATGAGGATACCCGAGCAGTGGATTCACGGCACTTTCTTCTTGTTTTCGATATTGGCGAATAACGAAAAACGAGTAGATCGTTTTTCGATATTCAGGCGTCAATCTCAAAACAGCCGATTTCAAGGATGAATATCTAAACAGTGTTTTCAAAACGAATTTCATGAAATAAGTTTCCTAAAATGAACTAAAGAAACCATTAATGGAAAGAAGCTTGTTTTTCGTTATTCACCAATAACTAAAATCGAGTTAACTTCACACTGCCATCACGGACTGAGTTGCTGTCCCAGTAGAAATCCTTAAACTGGATAGTTGTTATGGAGCAAAACGTTTCAAATCTTTAAATATTATTCCAAGCCTTTAGCGGCTGGTGTCTGTCAACCCATCTGTTTACAGAATAGATAAGATAAAATCATCAATAATTATAAATGCATACCTCATTTATAACTGTTTTCATTTCTGTTAAATATATTCTTTTACATTCAGTTCCGTTCGTAGGACAGACATTAGTCGTGTTTAAATCTACCACAGCTTCATCTGACACTGAACAGGTCCAATCTGGAATGGTTCCACCAAATGCCATCATCATCATGGAAAAGGCAGCAGGAATATTGGTAAATAAAATAGTCAGTGCTATTATTCTTTGATAATAACTGAACTGTCCAATCTCGGATATGATGTCATGTTTATCCATAGTGGAATTGATTCAGACCTTAAAATATAAATTTATCTATTAAACTTCCTTAATGGAGTCCTCGGTCGTGCCGAATCGTCAAAATGTATAATATTAATAATACCAATATATTTCGTTTAGTTCTTTTCATATATCTGATGGCCCCCATCAAAAACGAAACGAAATGGGACCTGTCCTTTAAAAAAATGGATTAATTTCAAACATCGTATTGGTGTGTCCAGTCCTTACAGAAAAGTAGGATGCATTAGAATGTTCAATGGCTTGCTCTGCACCCAAACACGAATGCTTAGAAGGTACAATAGTTTGGGACTAACACATGGAACATCATTCTATAGTTACGTGTGTCGTGCAATTGAGGAGACAGTGCTATTTCCGCCGACTCTTCTAACTGCCAAGGGTTCTATATCGCGTAGCGAAGCGAGGCCCAGAAAACATTTTCTCTTTACAGCATGGCTCCCTGCAGCTTGATATAGTAATACAATTCAGTATAGTAGTGGATTCGTTATAACGCGAACGTAATCTGTGTTGTGAACACCAACATCAGCGTTATAGTTCCAGTATTGAAATGTTTCCAATCAAACCAGTTATAGTAGAGGACCATGGAAATCAAAGCCTAGAACACTCCTCTACTTGAAGAAAAAAATTGTTGAATGGCCAAATTCTCACCTTTTAAGCCATAAAAGCAAGAAACTGTCGTCACTAATAATTGTTTCATAAAAAAATGCACACGATTCACAACATATTACGTGACGAGACAATAATTTGAATAATTATAAGATTGGTAATAATATTCATAAACACATTGTCACGACAACAATAAAACCTTGACCGTAGAGAAAATACATTTGAGTATGTACTCAACTAGGTATCCGAGCCCTGAATTTTTTAAGGCATAATATGAAGCGATATATCAAGAATCCACTATGTTAAGTCTCGTTCGAAGACACCAGTTCCTGCTTGAATTTGTATGATTTCAAAATAAATAATAAAACTGACCCCCCGCCCCCGCTCAACCCGAATTGAAATGTTTATTAAACGCACGCCAGGCGAAGGCCAAGTGAGTAATCACCATTAGACATAATATCGAGATAACATAGTTCTGTTTAATACATACCCTTTGCGACTTCAAAATGTACCCTGCACAATTTATTTGAGACTTATTAATCCTGTTATTTCTTTATATTTAAAGCCTCAAAACAATTCCCGTTTCTCTCTTTTCTTTTGTTTTCTCGACATATGCGACACCGCGGTGGAGCATGGTCGGAAGTCTGTGGGTTTTCCGTATTCCAATTTAAAGGCACGATAGACAAAAAGAACGAAATGCACTTCAATAAGGCGATTGGATGGAATAACGTCAGCTGTATTGTGCATTATGACGTCATAGTTGAATGACGCCATAATCAAGAAATTGCCTAGTTTTAGTGGAGCAGGTCGTGTTTTTCAGCACTGCACTATTATTGAATCAAAATAGATAGAATTATAATACGCACAAGATGAATAAAGCGAAAAATCAGAAATCGAACCGGTAAGTGTAATTTGTTTTTCAATTTTTATACAGGCCCGATTCCCGATTCCCAGACTACCCCCTCCAGCACACGAAGTTATATTTTGTGGAAATATTGTACTGCGTATTGTCTGTATGTTCCAGAAATAATCTGACAATAAATACATAAAATTTAATGTCCTACATTTTAATTCTGAGATATTAACAGTGCTAAACGTAGGGCGGGAGGAGTAGAATTATTTAACGTTTTCGCTTTAGATCATATAAAGTCTGTAATTGAGTTAAATGATTTGGTTTCGGTCAATTCTCCGCTTGTGTGTGACAAGGGGTAGGGTCGTCTTTCCAACCTCGTGGGTTTTTTCGGGGCCTCCGGTTTGCCCCTACTGCCGAAGAACCCAATGAATTTGTGATTTTGAAATACTTTTCTTATCTTATGATGCTGATTTATGGTTGGTCACTTTCTATCACAAAGATGTTGTTTTTTGCCGTATTTTAGAAAAATGAAAAATGCTAAATTGGTCAATACTCCAGATGAGTCAAGCATGCCGGTAAATGAGATGTCTTTCGGCGATGGTAGTTTAGGTATGTATTTAGTGTATTTAGTCGAGGTTTTAATTTAAAATAAATATCAATTAAATAACAAGATGAGATCTATACATAAACCTCGAAATTTGTCTTCGGTAATTATACGCAAATATAATATTTTATAACTGCAGTCTTACCAGAAGTAAGGAATTCACTAGACAGAGAAATAAAGAAACATATACAACAAATAGAAGATCATGACAGGTAAGAGGATTAGCCTAATAACAATCTTCCATGAATCCCATAAACATGTACAGAAAGAATATGAGCGACAATGCCCCCCTCCCCCACAGGATTAAGATCGAGTCGGCGGTTTAGATACATCCGTTTTATTAGAATAAAGACAGATAGATTTTCTAACGTTCGGCACATGCCTGTGCTAGATCATCAGTCCCCTAAAGTCTTGACTGCACAGTTACAAACTGATCCCGCAGTGAATATTCGCTTGGCCGCTACAATCACTGATAAGCATGACATCGACGAGGCTTAATAAGTACGGCATATTAACTTTTTTACTCCGACAAATTAAATTCTCAAACATTTTTTTAAAGTAAAAGAAAAATAAATAAAGACGTTTGAAGTATTTGAAGTTAAAAAATATTTCCTATTTAGTGTAAATGGGTATTAAAATGAGTAAAATGCATCATTTTGCCCGAAGCAATTAGGTGTTAAGTAAACATTGCACGAGCCGTTGAGCCAATGACTGGCGGCGTCTGCATTCAACGCACGTGTTGTGGACACCTATCTGTTACAGAGTTAATTCGTAAGTAATTCTCTGTGAAACAGATTGGCACAGTTATGATAAGCACATGGATACAATAAGCACGTGTTGTATCGTCACGCGTTTTGCAATGAGTAGACCATGACAGAAACTGTGGCAGTCTGTTACAGTGTGTTCAATAGTCATAAATTGATCAATATTTTTTATATTCGGTTTATACTATGATGATAAACGTGTCTGTGTGGTCTATGTAGAACAGCTGTTGTACTAAAGCCAGTACACACACAATCCCGTACGTCATAGATATTAGGATCTGAAATGGTTTTGATAATGCTTTGACAATTTTACTCCGGGTCATATTATATAGGGACGCATAACTTACAAATTGTTTAATTTTATTTTTAAATTCCAGATGTATTCACTATTTGATGGGTCACAATCAAAAGATGGACGAGAAAGTAAAAAGATACGAAATTCGGTTGGCAGACGTGAAAGAAGAAACAGAAGTTATCCAAATCACTAACGTGGGAATTCGGGAGAAATTTGAAAAGTTGGACTCTGAAAACAAAGAGGCCCAAAGTCTGGATAAGAATATTAGAAAGTTGCTCGAAGAAGAGGTGATACTAAAACATGAAATCGAAAAACTAGAACGCATCAGACGTATTTTAGCAGTGAAAAGTGACGACGTTGATGGCTTTATGACGGAATTGTTCCCCGATGAAGCTTATGGCACCGGGCGGGATGACATCAAAACGTTACGATCACAAACATATATTTCTGAATGTAAAGATATTCAGCGAGCTAACAAAAATCACATAGTAATACAAGCATTTACTGAGAAAAAAGGAAGATGTTTAAAAGTCAGAAAGTTTTTCGCACGTGTTTTCCGGAGACGTAATTAGACTAAAACTACAAACTGGTTCTATGCTGAAAGGATGTTTTATTGTTTAAAAATGAAGATTAAAAAAAACAAAAAACAAAACAAAAACAAACTAAGAATGAATAGATGAAAAGGAAAACAAAATTGAATGCATTTGCAATCTATACTATAAAATAAAGAATTCATATTAAAAAGTTTTATTGAATTTATTTAACCGAAGAATTTGTTCTTTAATTCCATGCTAAAAAAATGATGCAATGATATAAAACGTATATGTAATTATTTTCTTTAAAGATATATTATGTAAGATTTATGTGAAAGTCGGACTAGTATATTGAAAATTTCATTCAAAATACTTTATTCTGACCGACGTTTTGCCAAAAGGTGTGGCATAGGTTGACTGTTATCATGGTAACGGTCTTCGTTAATCGAGATTAGCCTCGATTGACTATTTTTTAATTAAATCTGTTTAAGTACAGTACATTTATGCTTGCTATTGAAGCTTGGTAACTGCAAATATAGGCCTACTTGACGTATCTAGAAATAAAGGAATTTAATATTAATGTACCTTATGACCAAGATCTACATGTACAAAAATTGTACGTTAAAAAATATTTTCATGATATGGATACCCTTTATATTTATATGTATATTAATGATCAGCCGAGAGAAATGAGAGAGAGAGAGAAAAATGGAGTTTAACGTCCACTCGACACAAACTAGGTCATTCCGGGACTAACATATGGTATAATTTTATTTCAATAATTCGCTTGCGCGTAGGGGTCTTTAGCAGTGGGAGGAAACCGGAGTGCCCGGGGAAACCCACGAGGCTGGACAGGCGACCCTATCTAGCCACTTACAATCGGGGATTCGAAACCACGCCAGTTGATTCAATGGCATGCCGTATGATACAGCGCGCGCTAACCATTCGGACATCCACCCCCAACCCCCGAGAGAAGTGATTTGAGGTAAGTTTTGAAAATAATAATTACATTTTAATCGTCCAAGCAGTGTCGGATTTATCCATGGGCTTGGTAGATTGACGCCTAAAACCTCGAGATCTAGGGGGTCTCGGGACGAGGTGTGTAATATTTTTGTAAACACTTTCATCGTCCTTGGCTTTGTTCAAACGCACTGAAGAGATGGGGTCTCGTAAGCGATAAGCGGAATAGTCTCGGACATCTCTCAATTTGATTTTGAATCCGACACGGCTTCCAAGAGATCAACCCTCGAAGCCTATAATATACTATTCAAAAAAAGTAGGGGATATTTGATTTTTAAGTGTTATTAAAGTCACCTAATGAAACTGACGAAGAAACAAATGACAAAATGAAATGAAGTTCACATTCACCGATTTATTCCAAATGATCGTTAGACTAAGTAAGGCACAGACTGGCCATTATAAGGGTAAAATGATACCCGGGGTCAAACAGCAAAGTTACCACAGCATCACAACAAAGTCAGTAACGGGTAAATCCTCCTCTGTTTGCCAAACAAGCATTGATCGGACGTGGCATACTCCTAATGAGACGTCTAAGGTCATTTTGGTCCAGATTGTCCCATTCCTGTTGCAACGCAGCAGCAAGTTCTTGGACATTGGCAGGACGTTGTTGACGTTGACGTAACCTCTGTCCAAGCATGTCCCAGACATGCTCGATGGGGGAGAGGTCGGGACTCAGTGCTGGCCAAGGTAATGTGGTGATGTTCTGTTGTTGGAGGTAACCTGTAACGATCCTGGCCCTGTGACATCTTGCGTTGTCATCCTGGAAGATGAAACGGCGGCCATGACGTCGTGCGAACGGCACAACATGGACAGCCAAGATGTTGTCCCGGTAGTACTGGCCTGTAACACTCCCTGCAACAGCATGTAAAGCCGTTCTTCCAGCAACAGTGATGCCTCCCCACACCATAACAGAACCACCCCCAAATCGATCATGTCTGATGACGTTAACGTCTTGGAAGCGCTCGTTTCGACGACGCCACACCCCCCTACGTCTGTCCAAAAATCAACAGTGAACCTTGACTCATCTGAAAACATCACATTGCTCCAGCGTCGATTATCCCAGTGTTGACGATCCCTACACCAACGACGTCTTGCCTGAATGTGATGATCTCTCAAACAAGGGATCACGCGAGGACGTCGGGCGCGAAGGTGACCCCTATGCACTATGCAGTTGATTCCGGATCGACTGGCCACTCACTCTCACACCAGTGTCTGTTTGAAGACGAGCGCTGATCTGATTTGCTGTGATGACACGATTTCTCAAGGCCAAGGTACAGATAAATCGATCCTGGGCTTGAGTTGTCGCCCTTGGTCGACCTGAGCGTGGTCTATCCTGTACAGATTGTGTATCACGGTATCTGGACCATAGCCTGCTTATGACAGACTGAGAAACATTCATCGTCCGCGCCACAACCGCCTGTGTTGTGCCGATCTGTAGCATGCCAAGGGCACGTAACCTTTCATTTTAGGTAAGCCGACGCATATCAAAATTTGTTTTCTGGTCACTAAAACAATTAAACTGATGTTTCCACCCTGGAATTCAATGCCACAATGACTGTAACATTCAAAGTCAGAGTCGTGCAAATCTTGGGTTGGACCCCCATGATGATCCCAAGCATCACCTGCATTCCATGCGGTAGCTATTGGTGCGTTTGGGCGTCACATGTAACTGGAAATGTTTCTTCTGTTAGGTTCTATAGTGACTTTTTTCGTAGTCATTTGCATATTTTAGTATTATGCCCCCAAAATCAAATATCCCCTACTTTTTTTGAATAGTATATTATAAAACCCCTAAAAGCGAATAAGTAAATAAAGAAGAGCGATATAACAAGTTTATACAGAAGTTACAAATAATTATTAATGTTAATCCCAGAGACGATCATATTGTAGTGATGACATTGAAAAAATAAATTTCCAAAAGAAAAGCAGGGGCACGCCGCTTTAATCCAAATAAAGTCCGGTGCCTGTGTTTCTATTCAATCTAAAGAATACTGTAGAAACAAATATGACTAATAACAGACTACTGAAATTCATAGTTCGGGCACAAGAACAGCTATCTAGTCGTTCGTATGAGACGAAAAACCGAGGTCACGTGTACACATCGGCGTGCACGTAAAAGATCCCTTGTACGGGTACCATTTCCTTCATAGCACACTGTATGGCGTGTGTCCGTCTTTTAGCCCAGTTCGAAGCAGAACAGCAAGACGTTAAACACCATTTTATTTCAGATTATTTTAGACATTGTTCGAGAATATGACTATACAACATACTGCAACTGTACAGACACAAATAGCTAAACGATTCACGCCAGTTTTCGGATTCGTATCGATTTAATAAATTAGTGGCTTATGTATCACATAATGTTAACATTAATATTACCGGTGCATCAATGTAATTCTGTTAGAGTAGTGACTCGCATACAAATCTTGTAATCCTTCTTCGTTGCAGTGTCCCTTTAATATGATACTCTTTAAGACCCTATATGACCCAATAGCCAACTTACTTTTATCTAATATAAGAGTAGGGATGTTTCAAATTCATATTGACCCTTTTTACTAACCTTATTTAATAAATTACCATATTTTTTCAAGGCCTCGTTATGCAACACCACAGACCATTGAAATGAATACTATAATAGTAAGTGCAGGAGGGCTGCACCACACACCAGAAGTTAGTTGCATGGTTAATTGTAGCGTCCAGCATTATGTGGATCAAATGACCATTTAAACCCAAAAATAGTCTTCTCCCAAACAACTGCTTTCATTTCACACCAAACACTGCATAAACAAATGTCACAGATGGCTGCACATTGGCATTCTTCACTTTGATATTGCAGAAAAGAAGGACGCTAAACAATATTCATTCATTTGTTCACTTACTGTTCTATGTTAAAAACTCACATGGATTTATATTTACTTTTACTTTTTCACATTGGGCAGTTTGTTGTACGACAGTTTATTAAAATGTAGATGCAATATACCACTTCAAAATAAATTATTTTAAATGGCGGTAAAATATTGTATTACAAGAATGTTATATGATTTATTAGCGGATGAATTTATGTTTTAAAATGACATTTAATCCATAGCAAACGTGAGTATGATCCACAGTCCAACAGGTTTCTAGCATTTCATCCTCAGTGGTTCAATGAAGCGACGAATCGAAGAATGTTTGGATATAAACCATTCTAAAACAATGTCCCATTTTATGTGACCCACTGAATAAAGCATTTTATCGACCCCAGTGTTTGCCGAGAAGGTCACTCGAGATTTCCGGAGTGTTTTCACTTTTTTCAGCGGTACAGGTGCCGGGTCGTGTGTGTGTGTGTGTGTGTGTGTGTGTGGGGGGGGGGGGCTAGCAAGAAACAGCCATGCCGTTGTCTGTGCTAACTGTTGTATAACACGAACGCTGCATGGCGTATTACGGTATTTCCATCTTCATTTGTCTGTAGTAGGTCGTTAAACCCGAGGGTCGTTTTGAATCGTGACCGAATGTTGATTTATGACACGTGCATTAATTATAACTGTCATAAATACAGATTGAGGATAAAAAGGAACCCCAATTGTTGAGCAACCGGAATTTTAGACGAGGGGTGCGGACAGCAGTCATTTTGAATTGACCGAGTGTTTGTTTAATTTCAAAATATTTTCACTCAAATTGAAAAGATACCAGGTTTTATTGTCGGCATTTAAATGAACTGAATAAATAAATACATAAATAGATTATTCATAATTTACATTGAATGTCATTCATTAAAATTTCACTGAAGTTAATCAAATACTGTTATCCGAAAAGAACTGACCGAATGCATGTCTTAACTAGGACCTTCGAAAGATCGAATAATTGCTATGACCTAGTTCCAACAATCAGTTCAATTGAAGGTCATTTATGCTTCGTCACCTTCGCCTTCTTCTTCGTCAAATTCTCCTTCCTCCTCGGCTGTAGCATCTTGGTATTGTTGATATTCGGATACCAGATCATTCATGTTAGATTCAGCTTCGGTGAATTCCATCTCATCCATACCTTCACCAGTATACCAATGGAGGAATGCCTTTCTCCTGAACATGGCTGTAAACTGTTCGGATATTCTCTTAAACAGTTCCTGGATGGCTGTACTGTTACCAATAAATGTTCCAGACATCTTCAGACCTCTTGGAGGAATATCACAGACAGCTGATTTGACGTTGTTGGGAATCCATTCAACAAAGTAACTGCTGTTTTTATTTTGAACATTCAACATCTGTTCATCAACCTCCTTCATGGACATCCGACCTCTGAACATGGTAGCTACCGTCAAGTAACGACCATGGCGAGGATCGCAGGCGGCCATCATGTTCTTGGCATCAAACATCTGCTGGGTGAGTTCGGGTACAGTGAGAGCTCGATACTGCTGGGAACCTCGAGAAGTAAGGGGCGCAAAGCCAGGCATAAAGAAATGCAGACGTGGGAAGGGTACCATGTTGACGGCCAGTTTACGAAGATCAGCATTCAGTTGACCAGGGAATCGTAAACAGGTAGTCACACCAGACATGGTGGCTGACACCAGATGATTCAAGTCGCCGTACGTTGGAGTGGTCAGCTTAAGTGTTCTGAAGCAGATGTCGTAGAGAGCCTCGTTATCAATACAATAGGTCTCATCGGTGTTTTCTACCAGTTGGTGAACTGACAAGGTGGCGTTGTAAGGTTCAACAACTGTATCTGATACCTGGAAGACAACAACCATTTTGGATTAATTGAATATTTTCTTAAAATCGTATTGTAAACATCCTAATAGTGCATTTTACTGAACGGTTTGTACATCTGTCTGAAAAATTCATTAGGATGTCCAGTTAAGTTAGTTATCAACTTCTGTTGTTCATTTGTATGTTTTGTGGTTGAGTTTTATAAGGAGAACATATTTACCTTAGGTGAAGGGCAGACCGAGAAGGTGTTCATGATTCTATCTGGATATTCTTCACGGATTTTACTGATGAGAAGGGTTCCCATACCAGAACCAGTTCCACCACCTAATGAATGGGTCAGTTGGAATCCCTGCAGGCAATCACAGCTTTCAGCTTCTTTTCGGACTACATCAAGGACAGAGTCGACCAATTCAGCTCCCTCGGTGTAGTGACCTTTAGCCCAGTTGTTACCGGCACCAGATTGTCCGAATACAAAGTTGTCAGGTCGGAAGATCTGTCCAAAGGGCCCTGATCGTACAGAATCCATAGTACCGGGTTCCAAATCAACCAGAACAGCCCTGGGTACATATTTTCCTCCTGTGGCTTCATTATAATAAACATTGATTCTCTCCAACTGAAGATCAGAATCGCCGTGGTAAGCTCCAGTGGGGTCGATACCGTGTTCATCGGAGATTACTTCCCAGAACTAAAAGAAAATGAATATGAAATTTGAAGTAAATGAAATGCATAACAATTTGCCCGAACAGATTGAAAAATGTGGGTTTTTATCCATTGCACTCTACAAGATATTTTGTGCAGATTTGAAGTTAACACTACAGTCTACACGCACCTTTCAAAGTCGTGGAAGCAGAGTGTCACCTCTGTGTTCACTCAGGAAATAAACATTGAACAACCAACCTCATCACTAAGTACACAACGAAACCCAGCCCATTACTATTACAGTAGAATCATGGTGTAGACGATACCCTAAATACAGTATTGTGTTTCAACAGTTTTCTT
Source organism: Patella ulyssiponensis (assembly GCA_963678685.1). Taxonomy (NCBI): domain Eukaryota; kingdom Metazoa; phylum Mollusca; class Gastropoda; family Patellidae; genus Patella; species Patella ulyssiponensis. The sequence goes on along the minus strand of OY783226.1, from coordinate 78,221,323 downwards.
ACCTTAGCGCCGATTTGGTTACCACATTGGCCAGTTTGCATATGGACTATTTCTCTCATGTTGACTGATTAGGTTATAGAGGTGGTCAGCTACTGATGATTGTTGTTCTAAGAAGAACTGTTATATAGGAATGACCATTTGACCACCTTATATATACTGACACAAATTATCTTGAATGTTGTTAGCAACATACTATTAGATGAAACACAAACATTGGATTAACGATATTAGGCTTAATCCAATTATGATCTAATTTACACATTAATCACTTGTGTTACATACTTCTATAGAAGTAGATTAATAATAGCAAATCTAGTTAATGCTTTAGACAACAATAATCACAGACATAGCTAAATTGTATTTTGTATTCTGAGTGTAAAAATCAACCACATTGAAAATTCATTAGCGTGAATCTACTTCGTGGACGGTGTTTGTAGTGTCCCATGCCTATTTAACCATATTAATATTATTTCATCGAATTCGCTTCATATACATCATTTAATTATATGACATCAACAGGGGAAAAGCCCATTAATATTTGACATCTGATATCACCAGGATATATTTTGGAATACGATATTATTATTGACTTTTAAACAGGTGTTTTTTTGTGGTACTGGGTGGTTAGCTCTTTTGCCAATTTACTAAGAAAAAAACCAGCCCGCTGTTGCTCAAATATAGGTGGTATAAAGGTTTCAATTTCACATTTATGTCTACATCACCAATAGTAGCGGAGCAACAGGCTGTGTACCGTAGCCAAATAACTATCTACTTAAGGGAAATTACACGGTAGTTCACGTCGTGTTTCCTAATTCATCCTTTATTTCATGGCGATGTAAAAGTTTATATTCTGAATTACAATGCAACTGTCTGCTCTACATTTCAACCTCTTAACTCTCGTATTACTCCACCCCAATATCTTGAATATTCAACAAAACCTGACAGGAAATGTATATTCAAACCCTTTCTTCAATTCTACACCACAAAATCAACGGAGACCGCCACGCAAACGGGGGAAACGGGAAACCTTATTGTCATTTGAAATTTGCAGAACTGGCATTCTTTTTACATAGCACAGGAAATTAACCATATTTACAATACAAGTTTTCTTTTGCAAATTTGCAGAGCAAGGCAATAACTCTGAAATGATGTCCATATTTTAAAACAGCACTAAATAATAAACCCAACTATGTTAAATTATATCTTCGGCTTTATCATGTTAATTATAGCATGAAAAACACAATGGATATTACAATATTTCAATTTAAAATTATTAACACGACATATATTAAAAGAAAATGACTTGTATATTATGTAGACTGTGTGATATAACATGTTGTGTATATATATAAATAGGTAAAATTTTGTGTGACTTACAAAATAACCACCAGTGGATAAAATACAATACAGAATTGTAAAGATATTTTACTGATCACCATCTCACAAAATAACCCAAAACATAAATTTCAATCAAATCAACAATTTTGATTTTCAACCAAATCAAGATGGTTATTTTAATATACCTTTATAATACATGTATTATCATTGACAAAAGATCTTATAGAATTGGACATCTAAACTTGTTCTACATAAATTACATTCAGAATACAAAGAAACAAAACTGTTATGTTTAATATATCAAGTAGTATCATAAAAATTATTTAATGAATAATTAACATCCTGCATCAAACATGACAGGAATAACTAGTTTATGTCTATCTGTTCTGGTAGTTGAGAGAGAGAGAAATGGGGTTAAACACCCACTCGACAAAAACTAGGTCATTTTGGGACTAACATAGGGTTCAATTTTATTTCAATAATTCACTTGGGCATAGGGGTCTTTAGCAGTGGCAGAAAACCGGAGGACATAAAAAAAACTCACGAGGTTGGACAGATGACCCTATTCCTTGTGACGTACAAGTGGGGAATTTAAACCACGACACTTGATGACTGACTGTTAGATCTTGTGATGCAATGCGCATGAACTAGGGTAAGTAGGGTAATCATAAACACAGATATTTCTATTTTTCCTAAGATGATTACTAGCAGATTACTTTATATGCACATAAAGTGACTATATGTTCTGAATAAATCTAAAAACACACAGGGAAAAATATTAAATTTACACAAAGTAGCTTTTTTCGTAAGAATATAAATTTCATCTAGTGTTAGCTTTAACCTTAATTACATTTATAAAGATGATAAATATCTCATAATACAAGGAAAAAAATAATATGGCAAAATATAACAAAATATAATATAATATAGAAAATCAACAATAGGTGCAATAAAAGACATGAATGAATTTTTATTTTAATGTAATATATCTACACTTCAGACATTTCCTATGATATTGATGCAAAATATCCTTTTAGTTATGATTTGATTTATGAACAATCTACAAACTTTTATTAACTAATGAGAAAAATTAAGGTTTTAAATCATGCATACATATTCAGATTTATTCAAGATAGTTTAATAAAAACCACAATATAACAGTTTTGTTTTATGAATGGGTTAAGACAGATTGTGTTGAATCTGGTGAACTTTCTTTCCCCCCAAATTATTAGAAAGTGAGAGAATGACAAAATCACAGACTGAAAATGATTAATTTACTTGCAATACATAATTCAAAGATATTCATTCATTAGCATACAGTTATAGGCTACTACACTATTCACCTGCTACTAAGTGATGTCCTATTTGCAGTAATGGTTGTGTTTTCAGATTTGAAATAGAACAAAATTCTTTAGAAGTAATGTATTATAATTTATTATCCTATATATGTATGTAGAAATAAAGAAACAAAGCATCAACATTTTACAACTATATTACCTTTTTATGAATATCAATAAGAAACAAATATTTTCTTTTTATACATATAAATGCGCTTAATATTTAGAGAGTTTAAACTCTTAAAAAGAAACCAATTTACAAAATTTCGGAAGAGAAGATCAGCTATGTCATTGTCAGAGTTAACTCTCATACAATAGTCTACATTGAAGACTTGACACTGAACAATATATATATCTTTATACATCAAATTAATCATACATATTGGGTAAAATACGAAACAGACTGATCTAACCCACATGAACGGTTTCTGAGAAAGGGAATCTCGTTTTTTCTTGATTTACATGTAATCAAAAAGACAATCAAATATTTTTAAAAACACTATAAAAAAGTAATTTATAACTGAATAAAATTTTATCGTAGAAGTAAAAAAAAAAGACATGTGCCCCCTCAAGCTTGCTCTTAACGGCCTCCAATAGGCTTTGTTTCATAAATATAACCACTGTGTAAAAGTTAATTGGATGATTAATTTAGCCTCTAGAGCATCCACAATCGCGGGCTAGAAAAACATCTATGTCTATTTCCCCCTGCTTGCCCATTTGGAGCAAATTATTTTTATATAAAATGATAAACTGGACAAGAATCAATATACATTCGTACCATATTTTATCAAAATAAAAAAAAATCCAAAATTTCCAGAATCATGGGTTAGCACAGTTTGTTTCTGATCCCTTAATATATAATTTGTTCAGATTGTGGAATATTTACACATGAATACAGCACCCCAACATTCTACATGTCTCAACGATATGCACATGATCATCCAATTGAAGAGTGTTTCTATAATTGACAGGAGTAAATAAAAACTAGATAATTGTAGCATGTTTAGATTATATGGTTTATACTTCCAAATTACAGGAAACATAAATGTTATGTGACTACACTTTAAAGGGAAAGGAAGGGAGCTTAATATATTATCAATACAACTTGGTTATTTTTGCTATTATTTGGAGGAGAAGTAAGCCCTAACAATGTTTGAGATTCTGTCTACTTTTTCATTATTATGTTTCCCATGTGTCAGGAAAATTCTCTAGCTATGCCTGATCAGTCATCTTGCCATCATTGGTATGCACAACAACTGAGTCAAATTAATTAGGAAGCATTAATGATTTATAACTGCTTAAATTAAATTTACAAAGACAGATTATCTCCAAACAACACACATAACATTTGTATTGTGACAATCATAAGTAGACTGTAGGACAGATTTGACTTGTGAAATCCTGCTCAACCCCATGAACTTATGCAATGATAACTTGGAATTTGACACAGTTTATGAAACATATAGAATTTGAGTGTACTGTACATGTATATAGTGAATAATATACTATTTCTGAATAGAATTATCAATAATAGTAATGGCATCCCTTCTACCCAGCTTTTGTAAACCATCTCTTAATTTCTGTATTGTTCCTTCTGACGTCTGAAAAACAAATGAAAATACACAATAGGAACCTGACTATTTGTTATGTATCACAATGGAATGACAGAATATCAAATCTACAGAATTGGGAAACATGTTTTTCAGGAAAGATCTGAAATGTTGGAGAGGAAATTTTGTCCTAAACCAGAAGTGTTTCCCCCCAAACTATCCTCCAAGTCTAATATAGAAGTTAAAATAATCTCTTTCAAGCCAGAACTTATTTTCACATTTAAAATTTTATGAAGTTATCAGAATAAACATTCTTAATTTTATCTGAATGAAATGAAATGGGGTTTAACGTGGAACTGTTCTGCTCCGAACTGGACTTATGAAGACGGGCATACGCCATATAGTGTGCGATGAGGGAAACTTTGCCCGGACAGGGGCACTACATATACTCTTATATCGAATTCCAACTGCCAAGGGTTCTTTTACGTACACACCAATGTGTACACAGAACCTCAGCTTTTTCCCCATCCAAACGACTAGACAGCTGTCCTTGTTTGTCAGGCCCTTTGTCCTGCATCATTGACAAGGGGGAACCATGCCGGAAAATCTGGATGAACTTTCTCGACCAATGCAGGGATCAAACACCCGATCTCCAGTCACCGTGACATCCATATCAGCATAATTAGCACCACCTCTTAATATATGTTAGATCTTATATGTACTGTAGAAAATCAGAAGCATAGATAAAGATTATAAATAAAATTTGATTGTTTAAACTTACCTCATAATAATCGAGAAGAAAGCTGGTTGGACTGGTATCTGTATTTTTGACACCTTCTAAAGCATTATTAAGATGAGGGAAACCCAGTGTTTCTACTAACGAGAAGATATCTTTACCCGGATTAACAGGGTCTAATAACTGAGATAACTGTAATCTTACTCTGAAATCTAATTTATCCATATCACCTGAAAGAGATAAAATGTAGAAAATAGATAAAAATCTTGATTAATGGATTTCAAAAATGGGAGAACTCGGGGAATACCCACAAGGTTGGAGAGTCGTCCTGTACTTCTTTTCATGTAGAAGCTAGAAATTGAAACCATGAAACGTAACTCAATAACTGACCTAGAGACTACATGTAGATGGTAATTGCTATGTGCAATATGAGTAGAATCTTTTTTTACCCTGGTCTGGAACATAGTGCCAAAAATTCAAACTCACAAGTATTAAAGGAATATAAAGCCAAAATTGTATTATGATGATTTTTTTTGACACATGAAAAATCTAAAAAAAAAGCTATTCATAAATTTATGAAATAATAATCTATTTTGATCTACTGACACATTAATGGAGGCTGTATGAAAATGTAATTTTCCAAAGTGATTAATGAACCAATTTCACTTGATTTAAAGCTTCAAATTCTTTAGAAAGTATATACCCAATCATTTTCGAAAAATGAACGAAGAAATCACCATTAAAATTTAATTTAATTGTGATTATTTCTTTGTTACAAAAAGATTAATCTAATAAATATATGAAAATATTGGCCTATCATACCTTTAGTGGGTATTGAAACATAACTACCAAGACCACTTTCTAAACCAGTAGATTTAAAAGTAGAAGCTGCTGATGTAGTTTCATCAACTCCATCATGTTCTAAATCATCATCATCAATTGTCTCCTCTACGTATTTATCACCATATAATACTTTTAATATCTGTAATACACAAATCTAAATTACAAGTCTGAGATCAATACCACAATTGTTGACTCAATGACAGACCTTATCATCTGATTCTGAAGTGGAGTTGGTCACACAATGATACATAATTATTAAAAGAGCCATGTCACTGTTTTGTTTAGTAGTACAATTTCAGATAGGTATGATTGTCAGTAGGGCTGGCAGAAACTATAACATGTCATAGTGAAACAATTAGATTGATTCTAAAGAATATTTAACACAAGAACTTAATGCATGCCAGACATTAATGTGTTACAATGATGTGATGACTACCTGTGCATTAACTGATGAAGTTCAATTCACAGTAACAATTAATGTCCTTCCAGTTGCATAATTGCATTAATTTCAGTATGTAGTTATGGATCACGTAATTCCAGTTAATACACAGTTACATTGATGCCCCTCCAGTTGCATTAATCTCAATATGCAGTTATGCCCATGCTCTTTCGGTTTCAATAATTTCAATACCCTACTCGTCACATTAATTTCCACCAGCAGTAACCTTGATGTCCATTCGGAAGTATTCAATATACAATAGCATTGATGTCCCTTAGATGACTTTAATACTATTCTATGCATTGATTTCTAGTTTCACTGTGGGCTACATGTACTTATTCTAAACATTACCTTTTCATTATCTTTCACATAATCGGCTGGTCTCATACCACGTTTATCACCGTCTCTATGACTACCAGTGTGGGTCCCATCACCGTTCTCTGATCCATAACCTTCATCAAAGGCTTCTTCATTCTCTATACTGGCGTCAGCTCCAGCAGATATCAGTAAGGCTGTCATACCAACTAGATTACGACCACATGCCATATGTAATGGTGTATTACCATCAAAACATTGAGCATTTACGTCAGCTTCAGCCTAAAATATTCACATTAATGTATTGTAATATTTTTAAACTAGAAAACAAAAATAGTTCTTCAAAACTTATGTTCTATTCTCATGAAATAATGCATTGCCATTGCTGTTCAATGCAAATTAGACATAAGACTCCCAATATTGATAGAGCTTTTCTCATGTATATTCAAACAATTCCAGGAAGTTTGAAATGAAATCTTGTATATGGGCTGTAGCTATTGCAAGGTTTTGATGACAAGGGCAATAATTTTGTAAATAAATGATTCATGACTGTGAGTAATGACTTGGTTTCATCCTTATGAATAGCTAAACTAACTCTGGTTTTGACACATGATTCTGAAAAGACAAAATGATAGAAGCACTCACATACAAATCTCTCTCTCTCTATATATATATATATATTTACCTCCATGACTAGAAAGCTAGCAACAGATATATCATCGCTTTCTACAGCATGATGTAATGGTGTTCTACCACTTTTACCATCTGGTAAACTTAAACTAGCTCGACCAAAAAACAACAATCTTAACATCTCTACACTACTATTCTGTGCTGCGATATGAGATGGACAAAAACCTGGTAAAATAAATGATTATAAATTACACATAAAATATTCCATCACTTCGGTAAATCCTTACAAACAATTATCAAACATTGTTCGATTGGAAGATTTTGAAAGAAATCTAATTCCATGTTTCATTAAACAATACAATACGTTGTTCAAGTTAGACTAAAGAAATGCAAAGGGAGAGAATTTTATCTGGACAATATTATTTCTGTCTACTCTTATTCAAAATCCAACTGTGAAGATATTTGTTTTACTTGTATTGGGACCTCAGTTTTTTTTCCTATTGAAGGGACTACACACACTTTCCCTAACACAAACTCAACCTCTGAAATCCTGACGGTGCTTCACATGCAGGCTGGAATTTGAACTATTACAGCGTTGGCACAAAAATCATTTTCATGTTTTATGCCCACAGCAGCTAAGTCTTTGGGGTAGTCAACCAGGTTTGTTGCATATTTTTCCTTTGTCAGTAATGAGAACATTTACATGAAAATCTGATTACGAGTAACAGCCCAGAAATCATTAGCATTTCTTTTGTTTGTTTGTCTTATGACCTTACACAACTAAAGATAGGTTGCCAGGCAATGAAACATACGCCCACAGCAGCTAAATCGTCCGGGCAGTCAACAAGGGTTGTCGCATATTTTTACTTTTTTTGGTAATGAAACATTTGTAATCCACTAAAATCTGATTAAGAGTAACAACTCATTATGTAATTATCTGAAAATCGTCAGAATTTGTTTGCTTTTTATAAAGTTTTGCCCCACCCTAACAATTAGTATAGGAAACATTTAACATCATGGATTTAGCTGTTCAGTTATCAAAATTCATTGAAAATCAAAATACTTGTTCGTTTCAACACCTTAAACTCTGTGTATCAATCTGAAGTCAATCGGATGATAAGTTTGGCATCTATAGCGTCACAAGGTTTTTTGAAGTGATCAAGGGAGATAACTCTGGAAGTAATTACTTGAAATCGCTGAAAATCAGTAGGCTTCTTCATCTCATGACCTTAAACAGTGTGTGTAAATTTAAAGTCAATCGGATATTATCTTTGGCCTCTAGAGCATCCACAAGATTTTTTGAAGTGATCAAGGGCCATAACTCTGGCACTAATTATCGGAAATCGCTGAAAATCAATAAGCTTCTTCGTCTTATGACCTTAAACACTGTGTATAAATTTAAAGTCAATTGGATATTAACTTTGGCTTTTACAGTGTCCACAAGATTTTTTGAAGTGATCAAGGGCCATAACTCTGGCACTTATTATCGGAAATCGCTGAAAATCAATAAGCTTCGACCTTAAACACTGTGTATAAATTTAAAGTCAATCGGATATTAACTTTAGCCTCTAGAGCGTCCACAAGCAATTGTGGACGCCGGACGGACTGACGGACGGACGGGGGCGACGACAATATACGACCACATTTCAATGTGGGCGTATAAAAACAACAAAGTGATCAAGGGCCATAACTCTGGCACTATTTATCACAAATCGTTGGAAATAGGTGAAAATCACGAATTTTCTTATTTTCATGACCTTACACAATGTGTATAAATTTAAAGTCAATGGGATATTAACTTTAATCTGGGCGTATAAAAAGCATATAAACTAGACTGTGTATTTGCTACAATTCACAATAATATCACAATCATTTCAAAATATAATATGTAGATGAATTTACATAAACTTCTACTTGTTTTCAAATCCATTATACCAGTATTGTATATACTAATGTCATACTCAAAATATAACATTGTTTACACAGTAATTCCTTCTAAACTATTATTGTACTGTAATGAATATTACCTTCATAATTCATGTAGTTGAGTTCAGGAAAAGGACATGTAGGTGTTACACCAGGTCTAACATATTTTAACAATGATTTTAGACATGGAATAGAGTTATACTGTACAGCTAGATTAGCAGGTGTATTACCAGCCCGATCCATCATAGCTGGATCCGCACCATGTTGTAATAATAATTCGATAGCTTCTGGTTGTTTAGTTAACACTGCTAGATGTAGAGGTGTCTAGAACAAAAAAGATATCTGATGTATACACATATAACCAATAACTTTCACATCCTACTGGACAGCATTTTAATTCCAAATTTACACGAATTTGATGGATCCATTAAAAAGGACCGAAAGAGTAGAGTGATAAAAAGACTTGCAGGAGATTCTCTATATATTTATTGGAATAGACTTTATCAGAATACGTGGGTATCGTTAGTGGACCCTACAATACTAATGACTGTATGAAATGGGGTTTAACGTCCTACTTTTCAGCACTGACTGGGTTAATGAAGAGGAATATATGCCATACAGTATGCTGTGAGGGAATCTAAGCCTGGAAAGCAATATAATTCCAAATGTCCAGGCTTCTTATAAGTGCATACAAATATGTGGAAAGGACCACAGATTTCTGTTCCATCTGATTACTACCACATCGGAATATCCTGAAGAACTTTTGCTGCTAACACCAGGATTGAAACTGGGACCTCCAGGTTAGAGAACCAGCGCCTTACTTACTGAGCCACAGTGACCCCCCACCCTGCATAAAATACACATTACAGTAAAGCCCTTGTACACAATCAACTATGACAGTAAACAAAAGATGAAATATGCAAACTTCTATTATCGTACCTGTCTAAGATAATTAAATGAATTGACTTTAACATGACAGTTTGGTAATGTAGCCATAACACCTAATAAACTCTGTAAAGCTGGTAACTGTTCATTTATAACAGCAAGATGAACTGGGCTATAATAAACAAACACAAAATATTCAGCAATATTATCAAACATAATGGCAGTAGAACAACTGTTTGCTAAGGAAATCTAATAATGATAACTGTTGTCCAAACACATCTATCAGATAATCTTTATCATTTTAAAAATTTCTTATAATACCCACACCCTCTGAAACCTAAAAAAACGATTACAATCAAATAAACATGGCAGCATGAGATCAAAAGAAAATATTTTGAACTTGAAGTTAGGAATGATAGGTTTTAATAAATTTTGGACTATATACTTTTTGGTAAAACTATGGTTACTGTGTAGTGTGTACTGTCTTAAAAGTCTATATTTGTCTTTCAGTCTGATTGTTGGGGTGTTAACTTTGAAAATAGTTACTTACAGATCACCATTAGTATTTTGTACTGAGGCAAGATGTCTTTGAACTATTAATAGATATCTAATATCACTGGTTTCAGCATAATCCTGCATGGCTGTTACTGTTCTTTCTATAATCTTTACAGCTTCACCTTTTTGATCTAGGCTCATAGATTCAGTTTCAACTGAAAAACAATAGTAACAAATCCCATAAAACATACATTATGCAAGAGCTAAATCTGCCTATTTCAGTTCTTTCTTTAGGCCTGAAATGTTATATTAATCATTAAATCGACATTAATTAACTTATCCAGACCATAATCAACTCTTGATGTCATCACTAGCCATGGGATATTTAGTGGATTGGAATTCATTTTGTTAATGATGATTAAGCATAAAAGTGGATATTCAAGACTTTGTTTTTTTATCATTCCAACTTTAGTAATGATGATCGAGGCTAGTCTAAAATTCAAAAGTTAATATCTCTATTCAGAGTGGAACATAATGTTTTTACAATAACTATTTTTTAACTATTATAGCTAGATCTGTGAACTCTCTATCTAATCTCCCATAATTTCCCTTAAGCTATACACAATATATGGCTCAAAAATGTTTACTTTGGGTACTCTGCCTCTATGAGTTATTCTACAGACAGAGGGAAACACCACAAGGACATATTCACAACTGTAACACGACTATTCTTTCCCACCATTCCATCAATGAGGTATTTTTTTGAAGAAAAAAGAGTATCACCTGCTTTTTCAACACTTTTATATTCTGAAGAATTGTACTCTGTTTGTGATTCAACTTGTTTTGTAGATGTCTCTATTGTCGTGGTTTGTTTAGGGCTTGAAGCTCTTGGTGAAGCCTGTGGAGAAGCCTGTGGTGAAACCTGGACTGTTGACTTTGGTTTTACAACGTCAGTTACCCTCATTCTTTCAAACAGTCCATCCACATCGTCAATATCTTGATGTTCTTCAGGAAAATCTTTGGTGGCGTAAATAGAATCGTGTGGTAAAACCGGTTCACTGTCTGTAGCCAGATCTGGGTTGCCATACATTAAGTTTGAACTGTATTCATGGAAATATGGAGAGTAAGGACTGTTGGGATTACTATCGTAACAATCCCTTGCAGCTGGAAAAAAAGGAAATTCATATATCATAACTGTTCACTATGTAATGCTGTTATTTTATTACAAAGGGCTTTTTTTGTGCATGAATTGAAAATTTACACCCCCCCCCCCCCAATTACACTATTTACATATATGAATTTCAGTTGGAATCACTTCCAATGTTCTCAAGAAGAATTTTATGATTGAGAGAGATAGAGAAAAATGAGTTTTGACGATCACTTTAGACAATTTGCTTGCACACAGTGGTCTTTAGTAGTGAGAGGAAACCTGAGGAGGTTGAGAAAACCCATGAGGTTACGCAGATGAACCTACTCCTGGTCATGTACAAGCTTGGAATCGAAACCACACTACCTGATTTAATGAAATACCTAATGATCTTACACTTCTGACATTAGACCACTCTACAACTCAGTATAGATTGACACACAGCTAGGTGTTCTGACGTGGACGATGTTGGTCTAATAGACTAATAATAAAACTTTAACATACCTTGTACAACAGTGGTAGGTAGTGCTGATTGATTAGTAATTACAGCTATAATACAAAAAAAAATCAACATACTAGTACTAAATACATTTTCTATACACTAGCTCTAATGACTGATAAATAAAGAAAATTCATTGTAAGACCAAATAAATTTGGTTTACTGTTCTTCAGAGTGAAAGATGTTTTGTTTAAAATTTCAAAGAGAGAGAGAGAGAGGGAGAAAGAGACAGAGAGGGGGATTTTCCCCCACCGGAAACAAACTAGGTAATTTCGGGACTAACATAAGGTCTGTCATTGAGTCAACTGGTGTGGTTTTGATTCCCTGGTTGTCTACCAGATTCCTCCCACTGCTAAAGACCATGAAACGCACACAAATCATTGAACCTTTTGTTAGTCCTGAAATGACGCAGTTTGTGCCCAGTGGATGTTAAACCCCAATTCTCTCTCTCTCTCTTTTCAAGAAGAATTAAGAAAGAAAATTTTGGCAGGTTAAATAAAAGTTTGCTCAAAACCTTGTCTAAACTACTATTGCAGATGAGATATGCCTACTCTTTCTGGGACACCAGTTACCACTTTTCACCAGTCCACTGCGATATCCAAATAGCTAGGATAAATATAGCAACTACAGTATAAAAATATAGGCTATAATACTCACAATTAGACTGATTTGTCCTGGAACCATATTCAGTTTGTCCCCCACCACCACTATAACCATTACTACCCCCACCATTAGACCCATCCACTCCCCCACCAAACTGAGAGTAGGAACTGTCTAGGGGGATTTTCTTTCTTTTCTTTTTCTTTATTTCATCTTTATCTAAATAAAATACAATCAATATAAGTCTATGTCTCTATCCTGTTATGAATGCCTTTAATCATCACAATATATTCAAAATAATCAGTTTAAGCCAAACACTTGAATGCTGATTTTACTATTTTGATATTCTACGTCTTTAGTTGATTTAATTAACGAGATAAATTCTGTATTTTAGGAGACAAAAAACTGAAATGTATATGAAAATAGATTTCAACAGGCTCCTGTGTACATGTAAGGCCAAAAAAAAAAGGGTTATGTTTCCTGTAACGGATGGAAATTAGGGTAGGGTCGGTAGGTAGGGTTTTTTTTGGTTTTTTTTTTTGGTATTAGATTTAGATCAAGATCTACCGTAGCATAATTGCCAATAATCATAATATTCTGTGTGAAAATCTTCAATTTTATGTGGGGTTGAGTCGGCGCCGGTGAACATAAAGCACGAATACATTGGTGGATGGAATTCTTGGATAATTGTTTAAAGTGTATCAGACGCTAGATTACGATTTAAATATTCTCTTTGGGGGCAAATGTATTTTTTAATCTTTCAATGCTAAACAAAATAACGTAGGGAGCCCATTTTGTTCAAGGGAAAGAACTCGCGATTAAAACTTAAAAAATCATATCGTGCCGTTGCGCGAAATGGCTTTGTGATAAATTTATTTGCCTTGTTTTAAATACCAATCGAGCAGATCCTATATCCACCTGTTTATAGTTCACTTGCTTTTGTCCAATTGCGTGTCATTACTTATTAGAACTAAAGTTGTGAGGTTTATAGCTTTTCGGAACATGCCGTGTAAATCTATAGGAAACCCGTAGTCTCGTTTTTCACGTCAGTTAGCAATCTCGCGTCAAAAGTATGACAGTTCTTAAAAACGTTCGCTCTCGCTGTACCCGCCTATTCCGATCGGTAAATGCAGATTCAAACAATGACATGTATACTCATTTATAGCAACAAATAATATAGGAATTTTCACGAACCCGGTAGGTTTAGGAATTTCTGAACGATCGCTTGGTTAACAAAATTTTTTTTTTTCTCTCGGCACTAAAAATTTTTTTTTCAGTCGGCAGGTTTTGTAATGGGTTGGTCGGGTTACTGGAAACAGAACATTTTTTTTTTTTGGCCTAAAATAAAATTTGACAGTTGGAATTTGACAAAGAGCGAGTTGAAACACTACTCCTAGCAAAACTTCCCCCACAACAAACTATATTGGTGCACAAGTATTAGACCATCATTTCATTTCATTTTTCCATTTTGGATATAATTTTGAATTAATACTTCTCCTCTTGTTATCTCAGTGACACCAACTTATTGCTATTTCAGAATACACAAGGCTTGAGTATATGGATGACATATATAATTTTTGACAAAGATTATTGCATACCAAGATTTTGTGGATAATATGTAAATGATTTTGGGTCACTCTGTTCTCCGTCTGATTTTCTTTGTAACATTATAAAGACATTGACAGCCCTATCTATATTAGGATTTTTATATGGTGGTGTACGAAATACAATGGCAAACTGAAATATACAAAATATACATTTATTTCATAAATACATGGATAACTGAAATAATACAATTTTTTTAAAACTATTGTTAAAATTATTATCAAGCACAACCAACATGTTTCAAGTAATTCAATAACAATTTAGGAGGTAGCAATGCCAGGCAACAAATTTGTGGCTTCAGTTTGGTTATATTAAAGAAGTGATTGAAAAAGTTATATCAAAAAGACTAAAGGGGGAGGGGTCTTTGTGTGCAATCTGGTGGGAGGATTTACAAAGGAATGAAAGAAAATGAGGAAGGAATTGAAAAACATTTGATTTTTACCTGTCTATGAACATCAAGTGGACCGAAATTACCAAACTCTTCCCAGGTAGTTTCTCCATTATTATCCACCTCCACAAATCTTACTGATATATCATCTAACAATAATAAATAAAATGGTGTCCATTATACAAAGTTTAAAATACAGATGTGACACCATTCTTTAAAAATCGTGCATCATGTGATGCTTTTATAGAAATGTACAGTGTGTGATAGTTTAAAGATACATTATGGGAGATTAGATAACGAGTTGGCAGTTAAAAACTAATTAATGTAGAGGCAAGTTGTTGAAAATTTATGTCAAATTGATTCACTATGAGCCAAGAATTAACCGATTGAAAGTTTGCCTAGCTTAAATCATCATTACTTAAGTTGGTTCGACAAAAATCATAGTCTTGATTATGCAGCAAATTGGATCATAATTGAACAAATATCACAGGCTAGCGTTGAAATCGAGAGTTGATTATGGTCTGGATAAGTTAATTAATGTCTAATTAATAATTTAGATAACAATTTAGGCTAAAGAAACAACCTACAATAGGCAGATTTAGCTTTTGCATAATGTATGTTTAACCTATATGTTAAGTTGTATAAGCGATATTTATAAGCCAACCCCATTGTGTAGCATTAGTATATTAATAAATGTCTCACTTGCCACTTTTAAAGCACACTTATTACACAAAGAACATTTGTTTACAGTTCATGTGTGCCGTAAGATTACTTTTTGTCATATTGAATGAGGGAACTATTTGTGAAGAACAATTAATTTTATTTCCTGGAAAAGATTTTAAATCTGAATACCTTTCTGAACTTTTTCACATAGTAGAAAGACTTCCTCATTACCAGTACAACATCCTCCATATTTATCCATTCTACAGATCTTTAACGTGGCAGCACCTGGAGATTCTATAAGCAGACAAAAATACTTCACTTAATGTTACAAAATATGCAAATCTTAGAATATGATTCATACAGACCAAAAAAACCCCAAAATCTATTTTTCAAATATTTCATAACCATTAGTTAGACCTTAAATTACATCAACATTTAGTAACTTGACTCCAATTAAATTCACATAACACTCAAGGTCATCTCCCTTATAATTTAAACAGTTCGGGGATGCTCGATTCACAGCCCAGAATGTCCCGAATCGACAGAATTACAATCGAGTGACGCAGAATTCAGTCCTGTCACAGTTCTGCCAGTCCCGACAGCTGAGGTGGAGTGAGTAGAATCGTGACATATTCCTAGGTAAAAAATATGTTTCAGCTGTCATGATCGGTTGAGATATTTTTTATACAGTTGACGCATGCGTTGTACTCCGAAATTCTCCATTTCACTTGATTGACACCAGTTTTGGAATTTAATTCCGGAACTGTGAATCAAGCACCCCCTTGAATTGTTAAGCCAAAATCATAGTAATTTGTAACCATTTTCCAAAATTCATGAAGTTCTCCAACCATGCACCTGGTACCCACTGTGTGAACATAATATACAGTGGTGTGTATCGTATCGTAGCACCAGAACTGTATTGGCAATTGGCAGTTCTGGTGCTACGATACGATTGTGTTGAGATTCATAATTCAGGTCAATATTTACCAAGCAAACAACAGAATACATGAATAATTGATATTTTTAGTCCTGCAGATGTCGAAGAGAATAAACTCTTTTATATAAAGACATTCAATACGTAAATCGTGAGATGATAAATCCTGATACATCGATTCAATGATATATTTTGCGCCAGCACTATTATACTTACTACTATCATATATAGGAGTAGAATAAACAGGTTCTAGAGGTATAACACATTGTCTATTATGATCTTCTATATAAACTTGATAACGCAATCGAACAACATTTAACTGTGTAGATTTAGCCTGATCTTTAGCCATTTTTTCAGCCTGTTCTTCTTCATCACCTAAAATAGAAAACTCAACATGAATATTGTGAATAACATGTATCATATTAAGAAATTGAAATGGGGTTTAACATCCTACTTTTCTGCTACTATATTGGGTAATGAAGACAGGCATGTGTCATACTGTGTGCTATAAAGGAAATTTTCCATGGAGCAGCAGTGCTATTATATCAAATTCCAACTGCCAAGGGATCTTTTATGTGCACACTTATGTGCACACTGGATTTTGGTTTTTTGTCCAATTGAATTTTCTCTGCCAATGCAGGGATCGAAGGCCTGACTTCTAGGCTAGTGAGCCAGCGTCTTACCCATTTAGCTGCTGTTGCAAAGTATCTAATTATAAAAACCATGCATGAAATCTTAATCAAAACCTTAAATCTGCTTAATTATATCATAGTTGTTTTGTTTGTCATGTCCAAGTTGTTTTTTTCTTTAAAGATATATATGCCTTTGAGAATTGGAAGTGTTTTTCACTGCTATTTATTGAATACATCAGATTATCTAACTCAGTTACTTAGAAAATTTATTTTTATAAATTGATAAATTCATTAGTTGTTGGCAAGCATCAGCTATTGGAATTTCTGATTAACTGTCAAAAAGCATCCTCTATTTTTCATTTTCAAATCCAAAAAGGAACTAATACTGTTTTACTATTATCATTCATTATTATAGGCTTAACAAACATCCTTATCAAATATCCTATAATGACGGAACATACCTTTACAGGCAGGTAACATGCTGTTTGCATACTTACGTGTCAAACACACCGGAGCTTTTAAATCTCTGATAGCTATCTGTTTCTCTCGAATAATACTGGTTTTGATTCTTTTTAATAAAACTTCTCCTGCTTTTTTCTTTGTGACATGTTGTACTGACATATTTTGAAACCTGAAATCATAGTACAACAATTAAACTGTTGCATACTCTGACAAATAAACATGGTGTCATGTGAACACTAGTTCAGAGTGAGCCATGAACTTATTAACATGTGAGCAACTGCCAGTTCAATTAGTTTGTACATCACTGTCAGAACCGTCATTAATTTTAAACAGATTTCTTAAGGTTTAGAAATCCATAGATTTCTTCACAATCTCCATAATTATAAATCCAATTCAAAATATTACTCACTGTATAGGTCCATGACCATCTTTAACCTGCATAACACATATTCCATCCTCACAGTTTTTACCTACCAGTTTGTGAGGATGATTTTTGGGGGGTTCAGATTCATCAGCTGTTACCAGGGAAACTATAATTCGTGCTGAGTTACGATAATTATCAATCTGAAACAATGCATTAAAATACGACAAATAATCATTAACATTTTGGTCATATATACCAGGATGCCTGTATAAAATTAGCAATGGCTTTATATTCAGCAAATAAAGTCATGAAAAGGTTAGAAATAAACTGACTGTCTTTGGCAGTGTCAAGCTGTATAATTTGTTAGGCAAATAAAAAAAAATTCAGCAATTTTGTGTGCTTCTTTTTAATCTTTTTCAATGTTGGCTAAAAACATAAGCTTCAGAAATTTTGTCCAGTACAACTAAAATCAATATATCAAGGCCATTTTCTGACACTTGCATATATGTGTGCATCAATTCTTGAATTGAACGGATGTTTTAAAGGTGGATTGGTGGATCTTATTAATTTGTTTGCATGTTAATAAAATAATCAGGTAGTCAGAATTTATACTCGAAATATTAATTACCTTAATAGAAGGATAAGTTTTTCTTCCCCGCTCACTTTTCTGTCCTTGTAGTCCACCATGAGATGGTCCCTCACATTCATATCTAAATCTAAAACCTCTTGACTGGGGTTGTTCTGCTATAGTTACTATAGGATGGTACTGACGATCCATAACTTTAGTAATAAAAAAACGAGACAATAAAACCCCAGTTCACTATAAAGCAGTTAATATACAAGTGTGAGTAACGTGACATAAAGCTACTACAATTTATCAAAAACGTCGAAAAATCAGGACAAAATAGCATTTTTAATCTGAGAATATTAACTTCTATCAGGGCCCCAAAGCCTAAGATACTCGCAGGCTCCTTCTCCATCCATTCCTGGTTTGAAGGTCCAGAATATTTCACATTGACTTCTACTCATTCAGATGTAGCAAATTTAGAACACAGGTAATAAATTATTCAAATACGGTGATCTTATTAGAACAGGTTGTAATCAAATATTAAAGGACAGAGTATTTATAAAGTTCCAACAATTTTTGTATTTTTCTAATCCACAGAGATCACTTGCTCAACATAGGACTTTTAGACAAACAAGTCTAACCTACAGCAAGGAGTTGGGTAATAGAGTGATGACATACTTTGTACCTCCAGTCCTACCCCCACACCCCAAAAAAACAAATATCTTCCAATATCTGACTCATCAAAATTAATAGAAAATAATGTACTGGTATGGGGCTAATAATAACTGTACATTTAACCTCCAAAATATAGTCAACTTCATGATTCACCTACCATACTCTTCTCTTCCTACTGGTAACTGTGTATCGAATCCATTAATACCATGCTGAAATTCATTTTCTATCACAACATTATTTCTTGTATCCAGAGGCAACTCAACAGAATCATTTGAATCATTGTTTACATCCATTTCTATAACAAATAAAAACAGCTAAAAAATTACAATGCTGAACATTGAACAGGATCTAATAATTTGGGAATTTCCAGAATATATGAAAATAAACACTGAATCATAATATGAACAGAGTTATCTCGTGACAACAACCATATAATTACTTTAAAGGTGGATCATTAATAATTGTCAGTGTAACAGCATTGTTTTTGTTTTCTTCTCTGGTTCAAAAGATAATGATCATACCCCCACACCCTTTAAATATGAATTAATATCAACCCACTCTTTAGAATTCCTGGAATAAAGGACTACATGTATAAGTAGATAGATGATATCAGAGGGTTTCTCCTAGAAAGTTTTTCAAAGGTGGTAATTCTATAAAAAGAATGAAAAAATGAATCAGCCATATTGAGCATGCTGAAGTTTTAAAACAAAATATAAAGATACATTATGTAAGATTTAGATAAAGCGCTGG
This sequence comes from Patella ulyssiponensis, assembly GCA_963678685.1. Taxonomy (NCBI): domain Eukaryota; kingdom Metazoa; phylum Mollusca; class Gastropoda; family Patellidae; genus Patella; species Patella ulyssiponensis. Next base: position 78,201,542 of record OY783226.1, on the reverse strand, counting down.
CCAATCTTGCTACACAGTTGATTATGGGCTTGTCACGTTAATATTTGTCTAATTAATAGTTTATAGGCCTATAACATTTCTGGCCTAAACAAAGACATGCAATGGGCAGATTTAGCACTTGTATAAATATTTCTAATCAAAATACTGCTTTTCCATAGATGACTACATTCACAAACATAACTGAACATAACCATTCATTCAGGCTTTTTGATAGGCTGCAGGAGTGTGCTGTGAGAGAAAATATTCTTGCCAGAGTCTGTCTACTTGCTCTTCATAGGATTACAACTGATAATAAGGGTTACGTTCTTTTATGTGTACGCCAAAGTGTAGCTACTAGAACGTAGCTAAAAATGTTGAGATAATATAATGTAGGCCTACAGATGTGTCAGTTTTTATTTACCATGGCTTTAGTTTCACCTGGCTAACATATTTTCTTTACTACATGTAATACATGTGACATCTTAAAAATAAGCTAATGTTATCGTTTAGGAACAACTGTCCCAATGTAATGACACAACATTCCTTTATCTGCAAATATTGTCTGTAGTGAAGTTGATCAAGAGGTTTCTCTAACAAAATTGAATAGATTATTCATAATTAAGATGCTCGACCCTTTGAGGTTCTTGATTGGCACTTGTACCCGATATCTATTTAACCCTGCCAGCTTTAAAAGTTTCGATTTGATAGAGATGATTTGTACGGTTGTACCCATGTCAGGTGTGATGATATGCTCATTTGTAGTTGAATATTGGCAGAAGTTTAATACAATAATCAATCATTGTTTGGAAGAAAAAGATTGTATTTTTGCTTATTGACGTACTATATGTGATTCACATCTGTATACCTGCCTATTGCCATTTATTATCACGAGACACACAGGTTTCATAGATGATGCCTGTTAACTAGCCAATGTGTAGCCTGGAATTTTCTTTTTCTGTCCCATCCAAACTATTTGGATGCTTTTTCTTGCCTGGCCCTTCATCTTATTCCTACGCCACTGATAAGGGGAGACCAGTATTAGCCAGTGGCTTACTGAATTACTTAGGCCCCTGCAGTGAAACATACCTTATGCAAGAGGTAGCTAAATCTGCTTATTGCAGGTCTTTGTTTAGGCCTGAAATGTTATCTAAACTATTAATTAAACATTAATTAACTGCTCCAAGCCATAATCAACTCTCGATGCCATAGGATTTGTCCGATTTGAAATAGATTAGAATGGGTTCAACCAGATCTTGATTAATTTAAAAATGGACGAGTGAGACATAGCTTCGAACAACCAGGACGGTAATTGCAATTATCGCATATGTCTTGTCAAACCTTCTAAGACTAATATCTTTGCTCACAAAAGAGTAATTTGGATGAAATTTTCAAATTATTCATTTTACATTATCCATCTTCGAACTATTATAACTAGAAAAGCCAACTCTTTATTAAACTCTTAACTAATGTATCTTGAAGTTGAATTAATGGCACACATGATTATTCATGACAGTTGTCATTTCTAAATTTATGAATACTGACATAACATTTGTTAGATTCTCTGGTCAATGCTACAAATTGATGTCTCCTAGAAAGTCAAAATATAGTTTATCATAACATCCCTTGCCCTGGGTCTCGTACGTAAAATGTCAAACTGATCAAAATAGTTAAAATACAAAAAATGAGCAAGAGTAATTAGCTGGTGCAAGAGGCTAGAGCTGCAACATTTTTTTCCGGCTGAAATAAAACACAAAATTTTTAATGGAACTTGGCTGTAGCAACAACAGACTGCTATTTTCTTACCCCTATATCCAAATATAGCATTGATTTAAATGCCTAAATAATATCAAATATTATTTCTAAATTGTAAAACTGCATCGACATTTCCTCAAAATTTTCAATAAAGGGAAGTCTGATGGGGAATCCCCACTTAACGGTAATTGGACAGTTGTAGTCACATGAGCACAAATTTTCGATTTTATTGGTTAAAAATGAGTTGTTTCAGCTCTCATTTCTATTTATAGATATACAAAGGGAACTAATTCAGCTTAAAAAGAGGTTATTTCCCTTATGTCATCATGGCCACAAATAGAAACTAAGCGACCGAAATAGAATGACAGGAGTCCATGCCCAAATTTTTAATCTACTTAGTTTCTTATATTCCATTTCGATTTTAAAATATACGTGACCCAATTCATATTATGGAGTATGATTCGGTTCTGGACATATTTCCCAGAATTATGATGACCAAAATAAAAAATCCGAAAAATGTTAGAGAATGTTTTGTAACGGCGTAAGACATTATGAAAAACGTTCTAGACCACCGACACCCCATTGAACCCTTGGTACTATAGAGATCAGCAATTGAATTACAACTGTCAAGTTTTCGTGTATTCGCGAAGGTGTACACGGGACCTCGTATTGTACGCTTGATCCTAACAGCTCTAAAAAGTGGTAACCACGCCGGAAAAGCCAGAGGAACTATGCCGAGACTTTTTCACTTTCTGGGAATTTAGTTAATTTGTTTTGTAGAATGCCTACCAAAAGAAACTTTATAAGTAGAAACATAGCTGATGGATCAGTTTCAAGAAGTTTCCATTTTTGAACAGGGCTTTAGAGGCGGCCAGGTCTGCTACCTCATTATAGATGCGATTTCGGACCGTGCCTGTCCACAGACAATAATATAAACAAATCAACCAAATATCCAGAGTTTATTTACAGTTACATAATTCATATTTACAAACGGATGTATTCAATGAACAAAATCGTTTGTTTGTGTTACTGTTTTTCAAATAAAATTCACACATAGATGAAATATTTTTACTATAATAGGCTACTGTCAGTCTTAGTACTTTCACAATTTCAGTCTGACATCAGCCTCGGTCGAATTGATTGACAAAAAATGATTATCCACTTTATATAATATGGAAACTACTTAAATAATGTTATATGAATGTAAATAACTTTCAGGTTCTGGAGCAACATCAAATAACAATTCCAACACAACACATCTTTTGTGGCGAGCTGCCATTTTTAATCTGACTTGACCAGTCTCAACCGACCTCGAAAGGTTGGTTAAGCATGGTCGCGACTATAGTTTAATCATTTCAAGTTCGGGTGTACATGGTCAGTTGAACTATGGTCGAACATTTGGACGAGCCGAAGGCGGCCCAGGAGGTCGGGTGTTCAATCCCTGCATTCGCCGAGAAAGGTCATCTAGGACTTTCCAGCGTGGTTCCTCCTTGTTAGTGAGGCAGGACTGAGTTCCTGCCTAAGACAGCTCTCTAGGGCTTATGCTTGATGCAGGACGAAGGACCTAACAAATACAGCTGTCTATTCGAAAACCCGTGTAGGGGAGAGCGAGGATGGTTCGGACACTTTTGTTTTTTTTTCACATTTGTGCAACTACTAATGCACTTGTCTCTGAACTTGATAATGCAAAATAGACTTTACCTTATTGGCTATATTCAGTTAGTGATACAGCTGTGTAGCTATAAAAGCTTTTGTGTTGGACCGTTTTTTAGAGGGTTAGTAAAATGTCCGAATTTACCCCTTTAGCAGGGAGACACCGGTCACCACTGGGGGATACTTTGGACAAGTGCAGGACAATTGGACAATCGCAAATTGATACGGTTTCTTTCTCAGTTTAGTTGTATTTATTCAAAAAATTCCGTTAACAATAAAGTTAAAACAGTAGTGATAAATTTAAGCTGAATTTCATCTAACTGAGGCATATTTTTTGACGTATAGCTGGACGGAAAAAATGAACGTATTCAAAAACAAATTGAATGATAATTCTGAAGTTTTATAGTTTTTGCTATTCTGTAGGTATGACATCAATTGATAATTTACATCAAAAAAGCTATCGAATGTTTATTCCCTCAAATGACAGACCAAATTTGTAGTAATAACTCATATCCTTGTTGCTACTGGACAAGTGTTTTGAAATTATTGACAGAATTTGATATAATGGAAGTAAAGCAGTACCCATAATGTTAGTAGACCAATGCCAGTAGACTCCGTAACTGACAGTCATCATTCTTTTTTTCATCAAATCTGACTCTTGAAAAAAAGTTAATGGTTTGATCCGAACACTTGTGGGGTAATTCTGGACAGTGTCCGGATGTACCCCACACCCATAATTCTAATGTAAGCTGCCATTATGTTTATTTACAATGAAAATACGGTGAACTTTCAATCTATATCTCTTAATTAGCGAATGAAAAAAGAGGTGACAGCATACCCCCAAATGAAACTTGTTAAACACCAAATCAATTTAACCATGTAACTTTAGAAATTTTTATTTACATCAACTTTGTCAAAAATAGAAAAAAGCTAATCTACATCTACATTTGAATGTTTATATCTGCCATGTGTTTTCGATGTTACAAGATGATATCACTGGTATTTAAATAACCAATCAGAAAAGGGATAGCATTGTAAAGATAAAAACTATGGGTGTGTCCGGACCATCCCACCGTCCGAACCATCCCCGCTCTCCCCTACACATTGGCGTGCACCTAAACGATCCTTTGACAGTTGGAATTCGATATAAGAGTAGGCTGTCCGGGTAAAATCTCCCCCATAGCACTATGTATGTCGTATGCCCGTCTTCATTACATATATATAGCCCATTTCGGTGCAGAACAGTAGTCGTTAAACCCCATTTCACTTCATTTCAATCGTTAAAGTACCATCCCAAAAGAAGATAAAGACCACTTAACAAGGTCAACCCAATGAGCGATGCATAAAACGTAACATAAGAACGGCTAGAAGAACTAAATTAATCTCACTTTCGCGGATACATTGATTCCAATGACAATCGTTACCTACAATCTATAATCAACACTCTCGGCTACGATAACAAAAAATCAATGTGACACCTGGTCAAAACTTCAAACAGTGATAACCTCGCTCAGAATAAAGTATTTTGAATGAAATTTTTAAGATATTCATTATATATCTTGCATTTAAGAGTTTATAAAGGACCATATGAACATCAACTTCCAGTCCTGCATCCAGCGCAGCAGTGTTTTTCCTGAAGAAACTTTGTTTAATTGTGTGCACTGAATGTATGTCTAATCTAATATAATCTAATCTAAATTATAATCTGCCATTTCATTATTTTATCAACTCAGGTATTATTTTGTTTTTAAAGACAAATTGATGTCAAACTCCAGAGGCGGTCGGTTAGTTATCGACCAATCATTCGAGGGATAAATCGTTGTCATTTGGTCCGTATTACCTCATATCCTCACATCGCCTGTCTCCAACATTTGTCATGCACAAGGCAGGGTGTGTAACGAAAGACGAGGGTGTTTAGAGCGTTATTGGTTGTAAGGTTGTTGTTTTCCTTACTTCTTAGCCATTAACCAGTGACAGACTATTCGTTCTCTTTCTGAATGTGCAGACCTTTCAGATTCTTGTTTATGTATGTTGGTAAATCTGGTGTCCTAAGTACCTTACTTATTCTTTCTGGTTCTTTTTTCATAGTCAACAGATCAACTCTTACCCATAGATATAGCATTGTTATTAGATGGTTCTTCTTTGATCAATGCCGCTTCGATTTGGTGGATAAGATTGTTAGATTTCATCCAATAACATGGGGAGTTCCTGGTCCTCAGTACGAATGTACTTGTTTTCAAGATGTCGGGGATTAATGTGACCGAAAAGTTCAAACATTAGCAGAAGCCACTGATCCCTTAAATCAGGTTAATGAATAATTAGCGAACAAGATACTGCGAAAATACACTTGATGCTTTTCTGTAATCATCTAATCAAATGTTTATATTTGTTGAATATTGATTATAAAAAGATCCATTTGAAAAATGAAAAAATCTTATCCATAAAATAACAAAAATGTTTACTTCAAATCAGAACCCGAAAAAGGGCAAAAATTAATTTCTGATGGTCTAGGTTGGTATAATCAAAAATATGTTTAGCCTCACTTCACTCTACGCCAATAAAGGGGTATATATACAAATCGGCCCCAACACCTCTAAAAAAAAGTCCCGATTCAAGACTTGAAAATGTCATTACATATACAATAATGTCCTTTTGGCTAAAGTCATCTTACTTTCGTGGTCTTATCGAGTATGAAAACTAATTTTTCTTTATCGGTTTCAAATAACTTGATTTTTTATTCAAAATTTCTTAAATAATTGATCTGGGGCGGTATATATAAGCATGGCTAATTATCTGGATGGGTATCAACATGTAGAAGGTTTTTTGCATCTCCAATGTTTTGAAGTGTTCGCATTCCGAATCAATTTCCTTTAATTTTCAGCTTTCGGAAGAAAAATTGATTTGGAGAGCAAATTTGATTCCTGTTTTAATTATGAATGTATTACGTCGACTAACATTACATTGTTGAAAACTTGTTAACATTTACCTCTGAAATGAAGATTCAATTTGTGGGCCATTTCATACGTGGTTATAGCTAAATATTAGCCACACAATCCATATTTCCAGTAGGATGATGTCACGATAGAAAATTATCGTTTCACTTTTTGCGTCCTTCGAGAAGCATTATTAAATAATAAAGATTTAATTTCTGGTGTTATTTCCGTCTTCATTGGCCATTATCCAGTTCCTGAAGCATAAGCCTCCAAGCTTGATAGATATTATACATAAAGTGAATACTATACATTCGGGAAAGACGGTACAGATGTGAGATTATTGAATATCTTAAAGACACATTATATACTATTCAAAAAAAGTAGGGGATATTTGATTTTTAAGTGTTATTAAAGTCACCTAATGAAACTGACGAAGAAACAAATGACAAAATGAAATGAAGTTCACATTCATCGATTTATTCCAAATGATCGTTAGACTAAGTAAGGCACAGACTGACCATTATAAGGGTAAAATGATACCCGGGGTCAAACAGCAAAGTTACCACAGCATCACAACAAAGTCAGTAACGGGTAAATCCTCCTCTGTTTGCCAAACAAGCATTGATCCGACGTGGCATACTCCTAATGAGACGTCCAAGGTCATTTTGGCCCAGATTGTCCCATTCCTGTTGCAACGCAGCAGCAAGTTCTTGGACATTGGCAGGACGTTGTTGACGTTGATGTAACCTCTGTCCAAACATGTCCCAGACATGCTCGATGGGGGAGAGGTCGGGACTCAGTGCTGGCCAAGGTAATGTGGTGATGTTCTGTTGTTGGAGGTAACCTGTAACGATCCTGGCCCTGTGACATCTTGCGTTGTCATCCTGGAAGATGAAACGGCGGCCATGACGTCGTGCGAACGGCACGACATGGACTGCCAAGATGTTGTCCCGGTAGTACTGGCCTGTAACACGCCCTGCAACAACATGTAAAGCCGTTCTTCCAGCAACAGTGATGCCTCCCCACACCATAACAGAACCACCCCCAAATCGATCATGTCTGATGACGTTAACGTCTTGGAAGCGCTCGTTTCGACGACGCCACACCCTCCTACGTCTGTCCAAAAAATCGACAGTGAACCTTGACTCATCTGAAAACATCACATTGCTCCAGCGTCGATTATCCCAGTGTTGACGATCCCTACACCAACGACGTCTTGCCTGAATGTGATGATCTCTCAAACAAGGGATCACGCGAGGACGTCGGGCGCGAAGGTGACCCCTATGCAGTCGATTCCGAATCGTCTGGCCACTCACTCTCACACCAGTGTCTGTTTGAAGACGAGCGCTGATCTGATTTGCTGTGATGACACGATTTCTCAAGGCCAAGGTACGGATAAATCGATCCTGGGCTTGAGTTATCGCCCTTGGTCGACCTGAGCGTGGCCTGTCCTGTACAGATTGTGTACCACGGTATCTGGACCATAGCCTGCTTATGACAGACTGAGAAACATTCATCGTCCGCGCCACAACCGCCTGTGTTGTGCCGGTCTGTAGCATGTCAAGGGCACGTAACCTTTCATTTTGGGTAAGCCGACGCATATCAAAATTTGTTTTCTGGTCACTAAAACAATTAAACTGATGTGTCCACCCTGGAATTCAATGCCACAATGACTGTAACATTCAAAGTCAGAGTCGTGCAAATCTTGGGTTGGACCCCCATGATGATCCCAAGCATCACCTGCATTCCATGCGATGGCTATTGGTGCATTTGGGCGTCACATGTAACTGGAAATGTTTCTTCTGTTAGGTTCTATAGTGACTTTTTTCGTAGCTATTTGCATATTTTAGTATTATGCCCCCAAATTCAAATATCCCCTACTTTTTTTGAATAGTATATATATGTAATATTTAGATAAAGTTTCGCCCTTCCATTTTAAGCTTAAATCAAATTACGGCAGAACTGCTTCAATCTATTTCATATCGGAGAAATCCAATGCCATTGACAGTTGATTATGGACGGGGTAAGTTAATTAATGTCTAATTAATAATTCAGAGAACATGTCAGGCCTTAAGAAAGACTTGCAATAGGCAGATCTAGCTCTTGCATAATGTATGTTTAATTTGAGCATTATAAACCCCGTTAAGACCGCCAACTTAAAGGGACAATGTCAAAGCGTATTCGGCATGCGCGTTCGTCTTCGCAAAAACTAATCCTTTATTTGGTAGAGATAGGACTTGTTTTGGGCTTTCCATGTTTGGGATTCAGATACCCCTTCCCTCTAAAAGTCTATTACGGTACTCTTTCCTTGAAAATGGACGATTAAGTTTAATATGAAAACATTAGAAGGTCTGGTCTGAGCTGACACGACTGGACCCTGGTTCTGAATCCGAGTATAGGTTGTCCATAGATGGAAGACGTAGTTTCGCTATCGTCGTAGTTTCGCAATCTTTTTCAGAAGTATTTAATGACTTTGTTATTGAAATGAATAGCTTGTGGATTTTGCCGAAAATCATTAATTGGCGAAGGAAGGATTAGAAAATATATATACAACAAAAACGTTACGTACGCATTTCGTCTAAATTCAATGTAGCAAGACATAAACACGGCCATTATTCTTAATCGACGACAACATAACTTAATTTCTACGAGCTCAATACTATCAATTATACTACTGTAGACTTCACATACATCTTAGCCCCAAAATATATATAATGCTGGTGTTAAATGGTGTCTGAAAATGTCAATGGCGTATGTAAGAAAAGATTGGATAGAATTAACTGAAATAATAAACAAGTGTACCACGCGAAATGTTAAATAAAAGATGGTTTGTTTCTTTGTTTTCCCCCCAGAAATCCTGCACTAGTCGTTTGCACGGTTTAAAGAGAGGTTTCTACTTACACTCTCGGGTTTTTTTTCCGGACGGCCATTGGCAGACATCTTTGTGCACATCAGATAATGCATGTCCAAATCTGATTATAAGGAAAACATTAATGCCACTTTGAATTGTAATTTGAGGACAAATAATAAAGACTGAAATCTGATCAAACTTAGTCATGGGAAAAGGGTTTCGTGACCTAGACCACGACGTCAAAAAATGAAATCAGTGAAAGGAAATGTGTGTTGAATTCATATTGGCACTGTCTCCACGCGAATATGTCATTCACCATGTTCGACAGACTATAAAATGGATTAGGCTACATATAAAGCCATAATCATTAAATCCAAACGACATTCTTTCCCTTCATTGAAAATTAGACATAATTAAAGCAAACCCTAAAACAGAGAATAAACGTACTTTTTGTCTATCATCCCAGTACGTGGATTTAAACATACTTTCCCATGACAGTATTCATAGAGCAGTGATTTACAATAGAAGTATTCAAATTTTCGTACATATGGAAATTAGAGACACACAATCTTACTGGATTCCCTGTAAACACACATGGGGTAAACACGGGACAAAAAAGAAATGGGTATCATCTCAAACTGACAGGATATCGGCGTGTTCTTTGCTCGACTGACGTCACGCGCACAGGGAGCGCTTGGTATGAGTTGAACATATCAGAATAGCTTGCGATTGTGAGAACAAATTATGAGGACTATGAGAGACTTACAAACAGGCAGGGGTTAATCCCCTAATTTACTTAGGCTACGATATATACGATAAAATCTTAAAATAAATATTTCTTCAGTTTGTCTAGTTTCGGCGACAAACAAGGATACTTAATATTTACGACTTAGGATAATTCCTGGCGATTAAAATAATTTGAGAGGGATTTGAAGCAAATTTAAGACAAATAAATCATGAATATGTTTTTAGTCCAATTTTTTCCTGTTTGTACATAGAAAGGCATCTTTAACTCTAATACGGAGAGACATTTGTATATGGTGACGTTCATTCTTCTGTAAGGTTGTATCAAATACCTTTCCCTGATGACGAATTCCGTAATCTCTGCCGTTTTTTCTTTATTAAGTAATCACTATTTTTAACGAACCGGATACCGTTTCAGTTCATTTCCGTTTGTGGTACTGGCTTTGCAACTACACAATGCGCTGTCATAAATTTGATCAATTCTATAATGCAATCGACGACAAAATATTTCCTGTGGAAAATTACTTGCAATGTCTACTGATTGCATTATCGTTATAGAAAGAAGAGACCCCCCCTCCCCCTACCCGCCCTCGCTGCCTTTCCGCGATAACTTTCCGACATTATTGCATCACCTTATGTCACCTATTTAGCTGATAATAATTGTCAGATATTACAGCAATGTGTAACGAAACAGCGGCGGGCGTAATGGGATGTCAATATCAAAATAACGGCATCCCGAGAGGCCTACAAAGTAACGCATGGACAATTGAGGTAACTCTAACAACTCTTTCGTATGGCATATACATATATAACGCGCAATTATAGTACCGATTATATCCAGGAAATATTTATTTTCAAATCCTGCAGGCGTAAGTAGTGCAATGTGTTTACTTAATAATTCCCTCGTTAATAACTTTTTTGCATGTTACGAAGGCTGGCTAAAAGTTTCTAAACCCATCTGTGAAAAATCCTTACCAAGTCGTCAACAGAAGACATGACGTTACCATTTTGGGCAAACATTATCAGGATCTTCTTCAAAACGGCAAATATTGTTATGGGACACGTTTTTGATCCATAGGCAAGAGCTCGTCATTCCTAACTCGTAGGCGATAATGTGCTCAATCCTCTCATAAGATGCCCACAGCACAGCACTGGCCATGTGTCACCATTTCATGCAGACGGGTAATGTTATCTTGAATGGTCCCGATGATGGCCTTCCAGGACGCGGGTCATCTCTCTGTCTCGCTTAAATTCCACTGTCAACTTCTATACAGTGCAAAAGGAAGGGGCACCATCACCTAAAGAGGAGATCATGTCGGCATATATCTGTTTTGGGGTTATTCCTGTCAGTTGCAGGTACTTGATGACTTTCTGTAGCCATTTCTGGTGATTTCAACACGTAGGTTCACAAGATAATCTGGTACGAAGACACCAGTAACACTACAGTCGCAGTTCTTTTGTCTATGATTCATTCAATGATTGTACTTATTGGTGGCAAAAGTTTGCTTTAACCCAATCGATCTATCCTTTTCTGGTTTAGCACTTTTCAGCCAGCTCTCTAACATAGATATTAAAGAATTATATCCTTTCGGGTAATAATAAATACGGGCATGCGTCATGCAGTGTGCTGTGGGGACATAAACGCTACTGCCTATTCTTATTTAGAATTCTAGTAGTCAGAGGTTCTTTCACGTACAAGACAGTGTGTACAGAGGATCTCAGTTTTGGTCCCGTCCTGACAACTAGACATCTTCTCATGCCCCCTCCCACCTTTACCAGATCACTGCCAACACTGGAACCAAACCCGGGATATGCTGGTTTGCGGACCTTCACCTTACTCACTATTAGCTTCTGAATTGCTCAAGTTTGAGGTGAAATATAGTCTATTGGATGGCAAAGTTCAGAATCGAGGAAATTTCAAATTGTTGCCACATAAAACTCAAACCATATAATTTAATCCAACAAATACTATATGTATTAGTGACACTAAAGATATAGATTATTATGATATGATATGATGACAGGCATTAATGGCAATAGTGTATTTATATATAATTATTATTATTAAACAATCAATATGAGTCCCTTACACCATATACTCAACATTCCGTGTAACAGGCGGCACCGTGGAATATCATACTTTTGGCTCCTTATGTATGATAAAATTTAACAGTTCAAAAATAAAACAATTCAACAATAGCGTAATTATAACGTTAATATATTCTAATTCCTCGCATACAATCACTGATTCCTTGTTTTGGGAAATCACTGTCTTTTTACACTTTCTTTAATCAATTTCCGAGAATTCTATCACCTTATTGCAATTCATTCCCGGTACAATCAACCCAGAGATCACCGATCCATTAATCGTTAAACTCTTTACAATTTGCTCCAAGTTTTTTTTTTTTAATTATTTAAAAAAAATTAATTACGTGCACCATTATAGTTAATTGATACTTTATATATTGTAATTATTTTCATACCGTATATTTTTTTAGTTTTATAAATATCTTTACACAGTTGTTAAGTATCAAATGATTATTATATACTTTATTAGTCAATTATTATATTCAATTATACGCTTGGTAGTTTATTATGAAAGTTTTATCTTCCAGCGTTTCTTGTTATGTAAAAAATCACTTTCACTTTATTGTTAAGCACAGTTGAAACACGACCAAGCAGCATGTCACCTGGTAAAACTAGGAGTATGTGATCGCGTCAATACCACTAGTCCCGTATTTGAGGTACCATTTGTCCAGGGTTCATGCTGGCGATCGTTTGTGGATAATAATCCTTTCACAGCGTGTTTATCAGCAGATTTCATATAACAAACGTCCTGAACATTGCCCGACATTTTCCATCGTTTGGCGCCTGGTCGGTATACTAACTTTTTTTTAAAACACGGAAACATTTTATATATGATGGACCTCACATCAGCCTAAAATATAAAAAAAGAAACATTATTATTATTTACATGTATTACTTCTGGGTAGACAGGGGCCTTGGCAAGGAACCTCGTCTAATCGTCGCCCGTATGTCCGTCTTCATATCTCGGTTGGTTCAGAAAAGTAGGACGTTAAACCCATTTCATTTTAGGTAACAATATTTCAATCAAAATGGCTACTAATATTGAGGAGTCAAGGTGGCTCAGGAAGTATGGCATTTGCTCACTAGGTTGTCCCGGCTTGGATCCCGATGTTGGGCAACCAAATTTTACAGCCTGGTTTCCTCTTCTGAAGGGTGGAAGGAGGGCATGGCAAGGGAAAGGCGTCTAGTCATTCGTAAACCGTTGGTGTGCACGTAAAAGAACCGCTGCTTGTTGGAATTGGACGAAGAGTAGGCCGTAGCGCCGCAGTTCGAGCCAATTTATCTCTTAGCACAATGCATGGTTTTTGGCTGTCTCCATTATTATCCAGTATGCATGATCTTGATCTGGTATATCTATAGTTGTGTACCTTTGTCAAAAGTTACAATTGTATAACTAAATGATAGAGACTAAATACCAACAGTTTGATAACAATTTCTTTCCTTATTTCCGGTCTGGGTGAAATCAAATATCGAATTCGGTCAAAATATCAATTCTGCCATCCTTACCAAGGGTAGCTATAATAAGCTGTGAAATTTGCCAAGCTGGATAACATTTGCTGGAAAACAAATCCGTATTGGGATTTTTAATATATACTTACTCTGAAACTTTCATTCATAAAGCCGTAAATTACTGGATTAACAAAGCTATTGGACATAGCTAACCAATGGACACCAAAATATATTCTTTCTTGTACATGGTAGGTGATTAAAGTAGGATTAAAGTCCAGTATTAAAATAAACGAATGTAAAGGTAACCAACATAATCCAAATAACATTACTATTGTCACCAACATCTTTACTACCTGCAAATACAAACATATTATAAAAATTAATTTTCAAATAATTTACTCTTCCAAAACATAGATATTATTGCTAGTTAAGAATGTTCCTCGAAATGAAATAAAATGGGCTTTAACGGCCCACTTTTCTACAAAGAGCCACTATGGCTCGGTAAATAAGAAGTTGACTCGCAAAGCTGGTGGTTAGACCTTGGCAATTGGAATTCGAGATAAGCGTAGGGCATAGCGCCGCTGACCTATCCTCATAGCACACTGTATAACGTATGTCCGCCTTCGTAAGTCCAGTTGGAGCAGAGCAATAAGACATTAAACCTCGTTTTACTTTATAAAGCTCACGTCATCACACCATTCAAACCGTTTTACAGCAATGATGCGAAAACCTTGAAACAGATTATTGCAGATCAGCACAGAAAGATGCGTGGCACTTGTACATGTGGTATTTTCATTTAGAAATATATGTTCACATATGAATTCGAGAACTGACTAATTTTCATCAGGATTTTTCTCCCATTTAAAAATTGCTTTTGGTAGTTTAAAAGCACAGCCAGTGATGGATTAATGCAATGATTGTGGTTATTTAAACAAGAAAATGTTAGTCCCAAGAATCATCAATTTAACTCTTTTTATAGTTTTCACCTTGCATCTAAGATGAATTTGAATTAAAGCAAAAACATCCTCGCTCAGAAATGCAGACAACGAGAATGATAAGTCATCAATGGCGTACATGTACAAAGATGTTTTTTTAACATTAATACATATCCCATTAGACTGTAATAAAATGTCGTTTTTCAATCCATCTCACGTTAAATAGCAAAGACGGGACAAATAAACTATTTAAAATCTTATATATCTATACAGTCTCAAGAAGAAGCGTGATGGAGCAAGATGTCGCTAAACCTACGTGAAAGTTTTCACCAATTCTCACTGGTAGACGACAATGATCTATTACATCTCATTGGGCATCCATTACGTTTGTTAATTTGAAAGCACTAATAGAAATGGTTATTGATTGGCGGGTCATTTTGAATGTATAACACTACCCCAAAAAGAACAAAATTACAGAAAAACCTTCGATTATTCGACTAGAAAAAAACCCTCGCCAGAAAAAAAAACTTTAATCAATTATATAATTGTTGAAAGTCATCTTAAAGTTGTAAAAGCGAAGGTTTAATCCGCACAAAGTAATTCATGAAACCTTTATTACAGTAAATAGCCCATCACAAATAGATAGTTTTATTGATAGGCATAGGTCTGTAATATTTACAGTTAATAGGTCATGACAAAAAATGATTTTATTGATAAGCATAGTTTGTCTGTAATATTTAAAACCGACCTCAACCTAGATCTAGAGATGATGTATGATCAGACAGAAAATCTGGGGTATAACCCAGACAATAGTAATAATTTACAAGGCACGAATATATCACATAATACTCAGGAGTAGATAATTGTTTAGTCATTTCCTCGTTGTCTGGGTACCGATATATGAGTAGTTTCAAGTTGCAAGGGGATAATCATAAATACTCATACAACAGTATTGAAAGGTGCCCATGGGGCACATAAAGTAAGGCGAAAATATCCCCTCTCACCTCGTCCTCCAGTAAACTATTTTATTGCTTACAAAGGTCCGCAACACGACAAGTCTTCGGTTGTTTTTCACACCAGAGTTCCGGGCGGTTCCGTATACCCCGGTTCCAAATACGCACTGGGTTATCTAAACAGTCAAGGCATAGAGAAAAAAGCAGTTCTGATGAATAGTGAGATACTGGTAAGAGTAATCCGTTTCAATTATCCCAGTCGGAGAAGAACAGTAGGACGTTAAACCCCTTTTCATTTCATTTCAGTTAAAACAATAAAATTAAACCAACACCCGACTTAACCACAACAACAAATGTCACAAACCTATAATGGTTTTCCAAATTAGAGATCGATACAGGCAGCACAAATATCCTTCGATGTTTTCACCTTGTGCCATATTGTTTATATTGTTTTCGCGTCTTGTTTGTCTGTGTTTGGTTTTGGAAACCTGTTCGGTTCATCTTATAGTTGTAAATTGTCTGTATTTACATAAATACACCAGTTTTCCCATTGTGTGTTGTCATCATATAGAAATATAGATGTAATCCGGACAATTATCTTATAATTAATAGGACCAACGGATCAATTATTGTCAAGAAAATGGTTAGCTAGACAAAAGAAAAGAAACAACAAGACCACAAAGAAACAAATAGTGTCTTGTACTAGAACGGGTAGCTTAGTCCTAGATTGATGAGTTCGGATAGTAGGTCGTACCTTTCATAAGTATAATACGGCATATTTATTCAAACTGAAACATTAACTATTTCTTGTCATGGGGCCGATAAAAGTAAAAATATCGACACGACTTTCTGTTCACAATTTTTGTATCGCCTTTATAGAATAATAAACGACCTTTTATGTATCTAGCAGACAGTTTACTATGTAGAAGTCATTGGTTAATTCTAACGACCTCCATGTAAGACAAGATCCATATAAGAGATTTTTTAAGTATGTAATAAGTATGAGACATGATAGTTTTAGACACATAAAGACATGTCCATTTACATCCAACAGCCTACTTTTCACTAATAATAGACGAAATAATAACCCAACCACATCGATTTGCATTTGTTTTTGTTGTTTTCAATTTCCGATTTTGGGCGCACTGTAATTATGAAAGAGGGAGAGTATCTGTATATCGCTGTATCGGAGGAGAGAACATAGGCTGGAATATAGGAGGTAATCACCATTTCATAAAATATATTAATGCATCATTAGACTATTGCGATTCTAAATACATTACTATCGATTGGAAAACATACCCAAGAAAACATTGTTGTTCCCAATATATATATTGTATATAACATACATTTCGAGATTTCAATGGAATCATTCTTGAGAATGTACAAATTCTGATGTAGTTTCCATTATGTATCACGCTTGCAAGATATTGATATAATACCATGGAATAAAGCGGGTCGAGCATATGATCTAATTATGCTTGGGGATGCTAGACTTAAACCAACTGGGGGGTTGGATGGCCGAATCGTTAGCACGTGCGTGCTGTATCATAAAGTCTGTCATTGAGTCAACTGGCGAGGCTTCGAATCCCTGGTTGTACGTGACAAAGAGTAGGGTCGCCTGTCCAGCCTCGTGAGAATTCTGTGGGTCCTCCGGTTCCCCCCACTGCTAAAGACCCGCTACACGCAAGCAAATTAATGAAATATAATTAAATCATGGTAGTTCCGAAATGATCTAGTTTGTGTCGAATGGACGTTCCACCTATCTCACTCTCCCTCTCTCCCTCCCTCTCTCTACCTATCTCTCTCTCTCTTAATTCAACAGCACCTAAATGCACCTGGACAGTTACAATTCTGTGAGCCTCTGCTGGTGGTAGCCTGGCAAAATCTTTCGTCTAATATAATAACATACGAGACATATTTTTATTTTTTTTAGATTATTCGCGTGTATTGTATAATAAAGACTTCAAATTGAAATTACTAATCTTTTCAAACGTAAAATTACCTATTTTCCTCCCCATTAGCACGTATTACATAGTCTCTCGTATTACACGCCCCTGGAGTCCCTCTTTACATTTATCCAATTTAATTCTGTATCTTTCAAATCCAATCATGACACAGTCAACTAAAACGCCTTAACATCATAATCGGCCTGTTGATAGAACTATGCTATCTTCGACTGCCAGGAACATCTGTTTGTTCTCAGATTAAATATTATTATATCACCACGATTCAGTCAGCGATATTTTTTCTGAAATTTTTCCTCGTTTATTCATTTTTATATTTTATTTTGTATGCCAACATAGCAGAACATGTAAAAGATTCAATGTTAGTTTTTAAAATATAAAACGGGATTCAGCTTGCTCACTAATTTATTTCGGATTTAGCGTCGACAATGGAAAATAAAAACAGTTATATTTCAAAACTGATTAAATTTACAAATGTAGACAGATATACATTTCATAAAACAATATACATTTCATTAAGCCTCGTAATTTTTTTAAAAATCAAAACAAAGAATTCTTGCCATTCTCATAAAATAAACAAAAACATTTCAACATTTGGTTCTGAATAAAAATTGTACGCCAGAATTGTCCCATTTCAATGAGATCAGTTTTCAAACTGTAAATTATGTTTAGAATGAGTTACTTTCACTCAAGTTTGGCGATGTAAAACAAAATAAAATGTGACCTATCGAATGTTGTCCGTTCTTCAGACTCACGATTGCTATTAGCTCATGTTATATCTAGTATATTAAATGGTTATTTCATAGACATAAAATCCACTATGATTATTTCTACGTTCCAGATTAGTCATGGGAATTAAACGCTGTTCTACTGAATGAAAGCTAATATTTTTACGTATCCATAAAAGAAACGCATAAAAGACCGCCGACTTTTATCGGAATAGCAATCGGTCGCACATTAAGACTACAGGAGAAATTTTTGGCAAATGGTCATTCAAAGGGTCAATGTGTGTCAGTAGTAAATTTCTTGTTCATAATTCCTCCTATACATAGAAGACGCCACACGCTACATTGACAATCGGTCGTTATTTAACAATAAAAAATGTATTACTTTACTTATACAGAAAGAAAGGCGAGTAGAATTATAATGAATATTCCTAGCTCTACTATAGTGCCATTAAGTGTAGGGTGTCTTGTAATGGAGTTCTGGTTCTTATTTATTAGGGTGCCACGGTGGCTAAGTAGGTAAGACGCTGGCTCGACTAGCCCGGAGGTCGCGTGTTCGATCCCGACGTGGTTTCCTCTTATCAGTGGTGAAGGATGGAGGGCATGACAAGAACAGATGTCTTGTCGTTGGGATGGGACGGGCACGTAAAAGACTCCTTGGCAGCTGGAATTCAATAGGGTCGATGGATAAGCAAAATTTGCCTCATAGCACACTGCATCGCGTATGCCTGTCTTCATAAGCCCAGTCGGAGCAGAACAGTAGGGTGTTAAACCCCCATTTCATTTCATTTTTTATTTATTAGTTGCCGACCAAAGAACACGCCCATCGTTTTAAAGCTACATTTTTGTTTTAGCTACATTAAAAGAAAGGAAAGGATAACATTCATCCCTTTGTAAACTACATTAAAAGACAGAGAAATGAACGCACCCAACTTTTTTTTGTGCTATATACCTCAACTATTTCGAGACTAGCATACGGGTAATTTATATACATGTAATATCAATTCACTATTCATCGAATTCTGGGCCATGGATTTGAACAAAGGCATTCCAATCGCCATTGAGCCTTTTTTTAACTACCCACGTATACGAGCCACTTTAACGTGTATATAATTCGGGAAAATTTACGTCGCTTCCAGATTTTCTATTAACTAAATCGTCTTGGATTGTCTGTGTGAATTCCATGCTTTTGTAATAGATTTAATGCTGTGCACTGTATATTATCTAATACTGGGGTTTATTAATTTAATACGACCAAGTTCATGGCCATACGTCTGATGATTGTCACCCGGATTGCACAACTAAAGCAATCAATAGATCGCAACAATTGCCAAACTGCTTTGACCCTATAACACTAGTCTGTCATACCAATATCCAAAACTTGAAATAGTTTAATACAAAACAAAGAGGCGATACGACTGTAAATATCCAATGGATGCTTCACTGATGTTATCAAGAAACCCATCAAAAAACTCTGAATGACTGACATGTTTTTATTCAAAATTGAGCCAAAAATATTATTGTTTAACTTGCCACGTTCCGACATATTAAATCAACCGTCTAACCAGTTAAGAGGTTTTATATCACCCGGCAATCTTAGGACTCAACGCCAACGACGTTAAAACAGAAGTGTGTAGAAATGGTTGAGATTTTTAGGATAGAAAACAGACCTGGGCGATATATCCATCTTGAAAGATGGAAATCTCTAGTGTAACATTTGTTAATGTATGCGTTCTGTCAATGGCCCAATGATAGAATTGATACAGTGGAACAGGAATAAAGTCTGGTAAATAACCAACAAATTCTACTTCCCAGTGGTTGGTTAAGGCAAATGAGAAGAAAATATCTACCCGTAGAGTTTTGACTTAAAAATGAAAGGTCTAGAGCACACCAGTCGTGATCAATTTCAAAAATCCCATTTTTAGAAAATTGACCTCAAAGTCTAAACCATGCGCATTTCACACCAACATTGCTAACCAATTCAAATTATTAGTGAATATTATACGGACGTTCAGGGCTATCTTTGTCCATGTGCCCACTTCAATCTGACTTTCATGAAAAAGTTGCAGGCTTTTTAATATGAAATAGATCAATTGAACGCAAGCAAATCATCTAATTCAGATTACAAACTGGATTTATCAATTGTCACAAATCCATTCCATTATGTATTGGTCAGCGAATTTAGTCAAACAAGCATTCATTGCTGCTTGGGTCACTAGAGATGTTCAAAAGACGATGTTTTCGTGTCTCAAATTAAGCAGAGTTTCTTTGAAGTAGTGCAGATTTAAGGTAAAACATACACGTATCTAAGTTGATGAACAAACTAATAATGTTTATATTGGCGTCAAGGAATCATATTGCTATTTTGAACTCAAATTAATGTATGACCAGTCAGAGGGGATAGATTACTGTATATTATTATATGCCCACATTTTCATCTGGGCGTATTATATCGTTGCCCCTGTCCGTCCGTCCGCGTGTCCGTTTGACGAACTATTAAATATGGCTTGTATCCCAAAGATCGCTTATACCCCCCCACCCATTGCACGAAAGGAATCACGGTTGGCTTGTAGACCCCCCATTTCGCTGAAACTTAAAATGTATGTTATAACTCAAAGACCACGATTCCGTTCGATAGTGCCGTATATCGGATCGTAACTGCCATTTAGCTCAAATACAGATAGATCACTATACCACAAATCAAAGTACGAGCGTTTAGGCCACGAAATTACGAAATTCATATTCAATCAAAGAATATTGCCAACTACATGGTTTATGACAATTAGTTTCTAGATCACTTGTGCTCTAGAACTTCCTATATACCATGGCAAATATGATTCATATCACCCAATAACACATTCTACGGTAGATATCACTCGTATGATAACTTTAATATTCTACTGAGCGATATCCCCTAGGAGATATCGCTTTACATGAATTGATTGGTCATTTAAAAAGGATATGCGAAGGATTGGGTGATAAATAAAATCTTCTACTCGCTTTTTCGAATATCCAGGAATATCAACACTCATCAATAAAGTAAAAATTAACTTGACACAGCATCGTTCTTTTTTACATTGTCTGCTTGTGAGAATCTCTATTTAATTTATTGGAGTTAACCATGTTTTGTTGCTATTTTTGTATTTCCATTCAGACACACGACTTAAACCCTAGACATAATTTAGATATTTTGGGTTTTTTTACCATAAAGATGATCAAACTATATTAGATAGATTGTAATTTTATTCATCGACAAGCCAGAATCATCAATGCTTTGATACATGAATGAGATAAAGGCGCGTATTAAGAAAAGTCAGACAAAATATGACCTTGAAAAATATCTTCTCGAATATCCATTATAATAGAAGATAATCCAAAATCAAAAGTTATATTTTCTTTCTTGTGTCAAGTCATCATTCATTCATATTTTTGATGATTCTACTACTATGTTTTCGCTTTAAATATGGGTCTCGGCGATCGGTGTTTAGAGACACTAGTGTAAAAAGCGGAATTTCTCGGCATAGGCCAAAGGATATCATTATAATTTTTCAAATGTGGTTGTTAGGGACCATGCCTTCAAGCCGACTAGGAAACCGTATTTCAGTCAAAGTAAATGTGCTATTTCTTTAAACTTTGTATAATTAAACAAACTCTTCTTTCAGTGACCCAGTGAAACAGACACTTCTCCACTTATAGCAAGCATGTATATGAAATCAGACCTTGGACAATAGACCAAAGATTCTGAAGTGAGAGAATGGCTTGATTTTCGTTTCATTCGGTACCCAAAGATGTACTTCTTTACTGCTTTATGCTTAAAATGGCCTTACTGGAGTGTATGAATAATACCAATTATTGCTAACTATTGATTCGGGGCGTAATGTGGGTAATAAAGTTAGATTCATTTTGTACTCGAGTCATAAAAAATAATCCATTATAAGAATTGGTTATATTTAACAATTTTATCATCATAGCGTAAAACTATGGCTGTACCATTCTGCCACGAACATTCCATTTTTAAATTACGACTCTTCGTTAAAATGACTTGAAGTGTATATTAACCCTCTTTCAATATATGGTCCTGGTTTGTTTTATTATTCCATTGTGGTATTGACATTGTTTAATCTTTATCACCCGAAACAAACGTCAGGGGCAAACGAAGGAAAGAAAATTTAACATAACCTACGGCCCAAACTACTGGTACCTTTGGGGAATAACAACTGTTCAATTTTCTAATTTTTACATTTGCGCCTACATACTATTCGTTGGTTTTCACTGCCAATGAATCATTTACGTCATTTATTTATGTGTACGCGAAAACAGGATTTTTCATACGAACCAAGCGACTGGAGACAGGCGCCTATACATATATATGCAAGTAACCCAGGGTGCTCTAGTCGTCTGGTGACCTCATTGGACTATGCGAGAGGGTGATCGCTAGGTTAACTTATTTCTGCATGTATAATAAAAACAAAGAAAACCTATTCGTTATGATACAATGTATAATCTAGAGTGGTTTCCAGTTGGCAGACTGGTCTCCAGGTAATTCTTATTATTCCACGATAAGGAATCAATACAGTATTATATTGTTTAAACTGTCAAATGTGTTTCGGTAGCTGAAATTTATGATCGTGGCATAATGATTGATGCCTAATCTGGATGTACGAATCTAGATATCCATTAATTTTCACGATAGTTTTTAGGAATAAATGAATGAAATGGAGTTTAAGGTCGTACTGTTCTGCTCCTAAACTGGGCTAATGAAGATGGGCATACGCCATACTGTTTACTAGGGAAATTTTGCCCGGACAGCGGCACTACGGCCTACTCTTTAATCGAATTCCAACTGCAACGCCAATGTGTACACGGGACCTTGGTTTTTCGTACCATCCGAACGAGTAGACAGCTGTCCGTGTCAGGTCCCCCGTCCTGCGTCACTGACAAGGGGAACCCACACCGGAAATATGGATGAACGTGATCCCGATAGTTTTTAGGCCAATAACCCATGCAACGAAGGTGTATATAAAGTGAATATTACTAACCCAATAAAGCCATGGCCTTTATGATCACACATTCCAGGAAGAGTAAGCAAACTCAACCCGGTACATGTTTCATCTCAATTTAGAAAATTTGTTATTATCGGTAGTTTCTTAAATCTCGAAAAAGTTAGGGTAGATGGTCCCAAACTCATCTAATTTCTAAATCGACCATTATTCTGTGATAGAAGCCAATATAATTATAACTGAGAAGTTATTTTTCACACGTGACCTTGTTACGGTCAAAGCGAAGCAGAACGATGTGCAAGATATGTTGAACTTTAATGTTTTTTTCTCCAGTAATTCCACCATTTTTTATACTTTTATATAGACACCCGTGAACATTGAGTCGCTTCAAATAAGGAACCACTATTGCTGAAACCGTCCCTGTTCTAGAGATCCATATATAACGACATACATTTTATTCTGACTTTAAAAGAAGATGGATTAGGGAAGTCTAACACTTACAAACCAAACTAGATCCCGCCTTCGTTCATCTTTATCTTTTTTTCACACTTAGATGCAATAGATATTATCAACATATGTTGTTTTATCTAGTTACAAGCGATATAAATTATGTACAAGAAGACTGAGAACCCCCGAGAATGTTTCTCTAATGATAAACAAGGGAAATTTGAGTTTGGGTTTTCGTGCTCAAGACTATTTAAAATTCAGACAGCTATAATCGATCTAAACGCCTTGATCAACGATTTTCTTTTGTTAAATTTCTTAATCTAATTCTATAGACTGTACGAAGTGTGATTCTCCTTAGCACTATTAGGGAAGAAGGTGACTTGGTGGTCCGCATCTTGCCTTGACGCAGCGTAATTAATCATACACCATTGATTCTATATCAACACAATATTGGTAATAAAATTCTCGCTAATATGGATCAGACTTAATAGGAACGTATAATCTATTCTTATCACGCATTCCATACCCCAGAATGCAAACGATGAGCCAATATGGAGTGTGAAGTAAGGGTGCTCCCAAGAGAATGTCGGGGTATTATTACTTTGTGTGAGTAGTTTTATGGCCATAGATGGACATATGGTGACACCAATAATGACCGGTCCACTACTGGTTAGTTCAAAGATCGAAGACATTTCGTCTTTATTGGTAAAGAATTTCAGATATTTTACGGTACGGTAGTCACCACGAAATTGTTCCAAATTGTAGAGATTGAGTTATTTATTATTCTAATATCCTTTCCGGAACACCTACTTCGAATTTTTAAATGGTATTGTTCCTCAAATTGGCAACTCCCTGACTAATTTTGTCTTAAATCATCAATGAAATTTGGTTTTGGACAACCAGTTAAGACTTGTTTTTTTTTTACTGTCGAAGAATATTTGCGTTATTACTAACATACGTTAAAATATACGAAATGAAGAAAGTTTTGGAGTTGCCTATACCATCATAAAAGGTCACATTACCTTGACAAACCATGACCCAATTCGCCATAAATTTTACAACACCTTGAAAGGAAATAAACACGAAATATCCCCAGTATCTTGTGCTAAACTGACCCAATTCAACAAACGACCGAATATACTACACATTTTAACTTTTATAAAAAGAAAAATCAAAGATTGTAATAGTTACCGATGAACCAGATCACAGACCATCGTGATACCCATTTAATTTGAGTGCACACCGTTCAATAGCAATACGATATCAAAGATTTGACAATTGCATATTAAATCTCAAAAGACTTTGATGGTTGGCATTGATTTCCGTAAAATGTAATGTTGCAAGCCATATCGTTTACCCTTCTGGTGTTCAAATGAAAGATTTAACTTAATAATTTCCTAATTATCTCCTTTATTTTTTCCACATCAATAACTTTTCCGCAAATTACTATACAGTTAGTCATAATTGATGGAACTACTAAATGCTCTAGATAAATATAAATCGACAGAAATTATATCTTCTAAAATTGTAATACCCAGAGGTGACGAAATTATCTGCATTTTATGCTTTTGAAATTAGAATGATATCCAATGTCCATAATATAAAATAACGAATAATAATTGAATTTGCGCTAAAACCCTCACACAGTTTGGTATTTAAGTTGAAAACGGGTGAATTTTAACCCAACGTTTTTTAAGATCAAGCTTTAAAACAATACAGTTGATTAGTCAGAGTCCTGGCACTTCATACGTGACCGTGCAATATAATCTTTCGTTTTTATATCATACACTTAAAGTGGAGCGATCTCTAGCAAAATGTTAACATCTGATAAGTGGTAGTAGTGGTCTAGAACTAGAAAGTACACGTTGGCCGGTGTCTCTGGCACTGTTAGCTTTTGACGAGAGAGAGAGAGAGACAGAGAGAGAGCGCGCGCGAGAGAGATAGAGAGAACATTAGCTGTGGGAAGGGGGAGGGGCCGAGGACCCGCGGAAAATTCATCTGGTTGGACAGGTGAATTTGACGACATACTGAAGTCTTCGTAATTTTGTATTTGTTAACCGCTACCATCACACTACTGGTGAATGTACCGGAGAAGCGAATGGTCAACAATGTTACTTTCAATTTCATGTTGAAATTCATAGGTTTCTTTTTAAATACTAAACTTTTCATTCCCCTCGTTTCAATATTTCTTGGGAATGTCAATGTACAATAATTTATATGAGATTTAATCCCAAGTGATGAGGATTTTCTTATGTTTTCAATTATCGATTAAGGCGAGCGCATTATTCCGATTTTAACGTCTGTCAAATTAAACAGGTTTTACTCGTTATAATGTGGTTTTATTCGTTATAAGAGAGATACTCTAGGGCTTTACCAAACAGACAACACGTCTATCATTCGGTTTCTGATGATAAGCAGAATGCAATTAAAATACATTTAATCCAATATAAGTTGTAGAAAAAGTAACGAATTAACACTTGGGTATTCGTATAGTCTGTATTATGGCGGAAATGGCGGTCGCAAGCGTAAGCAACGGTCTGTAGACTACTTAGTGTACCGGAAGTTTATATTTGCGATCAACCAAAAAGACGCCCACGGCAGCTATACGGCCCAAACATGCATATTGTAAATATGTAGGTAAATAAAAAGCAAAATAATACAAGATTATGTAACATTATCAAGAACAATAGATTTAATTCATTAGGTTTCATTGTTTCACAAAATTGAGCAATGCATATACATTATTACAGACATAATGATTGGACATGAAATGAAATGGGGTTTACCGTCCTGTTGTTATGTCTCGACTGGGCTAATGAAGACGTGCATACGTCATACGCTATACGCTATGCCGGGACAACGGTACTATGGGCTACTTTTGTATCAAATTTCTTCAACCCGAGGTTCTTTTACGTTTATGCCAATTTGTACACCGGTCCTTGGGTTTTAGTCACACTCGAAAGACTATACGTTTACCATGCCAAGCCCTCATAGACTGGAGTGTTCACAATATTTTACAAGTTGAACATAAGTCATTATACAGTTTTCCGGAGTAATTAACGTAAGTTTCGACTTTCCATCTAACCACACATTCTAAAATGGCAAAATTGATAGTGATAAGTGCAGGAAGACTAACAAAACCAACAAGTTAAACCTTTGGACAATACAAACTACACAGACATTTCTAAAACTAAAGCAACTACATGTACTATCAAATCAAGTAAATGGATCCGGTGGATACACAAGTGAGACAGATAGATATACAGATAGATGTGACAACGATAACGAGATCTTGTTTTAATTTATGTTCTGTTTCTATATGTGATGATAAGTATATTATATAGACTGTGCAGTTGATAAAAGAATACAATACATGCATATATCAAAAATAGATAAACATCAAACACGTGATGACGTGGTCTGCGTCTAATCTCTCTATTTATTTATATCCATAAATAAGTACATGAGCTCTGCAATAGCTGGAGTATATTAACCATAAATAATAAAGCACTTCATAAAAACGAAAAGAAATAAAATATTCATATGATTCTTAAAATAGAACTATAATCAGTCTATATTCTAATAATTATGGCGCCAACGTTTGCTAGTGATGATATACCGTGATTCATGGGTATAGATACAGACCGGTCATAAGATAATCCCGCTTAACATTTACCGAGGAACCAAAACTATTTGTCCAGTGCAAATCATTAAGGCGATTATGGTATGTACATGTATAACAAAAATGGAACAAAGTCTAGCTCTCAACACTTAACAAAGGTCATTCTGAGATCTTAATATTACATATTGTGTCATATAACAACATATAGGTGTACAATATCAGGAAAGGGGTGTCATCAACATCGGTATTTGATTTATTACCCGGACCGGTTCCCGTTTTTTAGTTTCCTGTCTTTATATGAAAATTGATTAATCATCTTTCTTCAATTTTTCATCGATTTTACGAAATATTGTGCCAGAGTAATACTTAACAGGAAACTGCTTAGAAATCAACTTTTTTATATTTACATGTTTTTACATAATATATGAAGTTCTACATTATTAGTACTGTATTTACATTATTATGTAGGTTTACTGTTATGTCTAATCTAGAACCTTTTTTGGTTCTTTGCAAAATAAGATACACAGCTTAACTGCAGATAAAAAATCCATAATGCCATCTGCTTCCTAGGATTGGACACCAAACTATATGATAGAAAGTACAATGTGGTAGTCTCAAACATGAAAGTGTCAAGTACATGTACACCGTTTCGCAGTTTACTCTCAACCCACTCTCAATCTGTATCTTATTTTGTAATATACAAAAAAGAGCGTACTCTGACATAACATCTTTGCATGTAAAACAGTAAGCGTACATAATACGTAAACTCCAATCATTGCCGGTTTCAGGCATGTATATTCAACAGTAAATCAAAACTCTTTCAGTTCTAACAATGTAAATTCAAAGTCTGTGCTATACTAGAAATTTGTAATTCAAGACCGTTTCAATTGCAGAAATGTAAATTCAAACCCCTAACAACTTCAGATCAGAAAGTCCGAAAACGATAGACGTGATAAAAATGAAATACAGATAAGTATATATACGAAGGATTTTTAAAAAGAAAGGACTGATTGGAACTGCTGAAGTAAGTTTTATACATATTATGATAGAAAAGTGTTAGTTACATTATTCAGTGAAGAATAGTAATACCTACTATGAATGATGAATGATGAGGGGGTTACGCCCACCATTATGATTCCATGGCTGTCTGGTGGGGTAAAGTCAAATTAAAGTATACTGGAGTGCATTTTATGATCAAGACATAATTTGTTATTTCAAGGAGCTAACCCCATTCATCATCTTTGGGTTGATCTGAAGTACGATTATTTATTTTATTTCGAATGACAAAGTGGAACTCTGTGTGCTTACTAACTTTAGTTTCAACGTTAGATCATAGTTTCGCCACAGAAAATAAACACGATTGTATCTCAACTTGGGCGTAATATTTTTGAACGTAGAGAGACTGTCATCCCAGAAAATGGGCAAATGAAGACGAGCATGTTTCGTCTCATCCAAACGACTAATTATTGTTCTAACAAGGCCAGAAAATCCCGATGAACAACGACAGAAAATCCCGACTGGGTTAATGAAGACGGGTACACGCCAACAGTGTGCCATGGAGAAATTATGCCCGGACAGCGGCGCTTCAACCTACTCTTATATCGAATTAAAACTGCCAAGAGATCGTTTACGTGCACGCCAATCTGAGAGGTTTATAAGAAGGAAGCGAGTGCTGAAACATTAAATGGTCCTATTTGAAAATGCTCAGAAAATCCGAAGAATTTTAACAGGTTGATTATACAATCTTCTTTTTTATGTTATAAAAAAACACCCTACAAACTAACACAACATTTGTTCAAGATGTGTCAAAAATTCTCAACAAAGCTTTCAGTTGTCAGTCTCGCAAAAACAGTTAACAATCTTTTGATAATGTAAAACATCACTACAGTTGGTTAGTGAAGGCGAACTGGAACCGCGTTCTTAGTTCTTCACAAGAAAAACGATAAAAACAATTAAAAACATTTTATGATTTTCAACACATCGTACAAAACCACTTTAAACATCCCCCTTTCCATTACATAGTCATAAATTAGAGTAAGATGTTACTCATTATTTAGTAAATTTGTTTTCTGAATTAAAAAAAACAAGGTCCACACTGATTTTTAACTCAAACGTTATAATGGATTAGCTTTACATGTAGATATTCTGTAAAAACACAACAGAAACTGTACAAGGAAAAGTAAAACTACGACTTGTTCTAAGTAGTTAAAAGGAGAATCGGGTCTAATTAAATGCCTTGAAATTCTTAACATACAAACAGAAATAGTAAACTAATTACACAGAGATCAGCTAATAAAAAAGATCATTCAGAATAAATAACAAATACCTGGAAAACTTCACAAAGACTCGATGGACTTGGCGAAGATTAAGATGCATGTTTGTGATTTGTCTTAATTAATTGGATTCGAAACTTCGTGATTACCCTTTCTTTTTAAAACATTCAATGCAAGCTTTTTACTTTTTTCACCTGTTAATTAAATGTTAATTAAGACAAGTATTACTTGAAAATGTCTTTCGTGTTTTCATGATGGATAACGTTTGTTGTTTGTGGCAGGTTCAAATGGCTTCTTTATGAATATCGACTGACTAAGACGAGTACTTGGTGTTGGTTAGTTTGCTTTTCATGAAAGCGGAAGAGTGATGTTTTTATTAAACTGTACTTTAAATACAGGGCCTATGGCCTAAAAACGTTATTTCATTGAAGAAAGGATAGGCAATTAAAAATATTATCGATATTTACTTTTTGATGGGAGCACGGTTGTCGAGTGGTAGGGAACTGACTCTAAGAGTTTAGGCCGAGAAGAACCTTCGGAATTTTCCAAGACCGGCTGCCACTTTTCAACGGTGGTGGCGGTGCATGGCATGGTGGGCAAGGAAACTGCGCTTAATCGTTCGAATATGAAGGCAATTCGAGATACCCCCGTGTTCATATTGGCGTTCACGTTAAATAGCCCTTGGAATTCGAAGGAGAGTAGGCGGAAATGTCATTGTTTAGACAACATTGGCTCCATCAACGGGCGCAAAAATTTGAATAACGGCAGTTTGCCATCCCACATAGAAAATCAAAACATAAAAACAGAAATTTTATTTTTGACCCAGTAGATTCTTATAAAATGAGTAGAATCCCCAAAATGGCACCCAATAATTATTTACTCTTCAGATATACCATCTATAATATCAAAAATGGAGTATATTATGTTGTCTAGACAATAATCAACTCGAACGAAAACACATCAACAATTGATATTGTTTTACCCATTGTTATGCCGACATAAATTTCCCATAAAATATATAAAGCTGTAATTATCGTTAGGTTCAGTAATGATAAAACAGTGGATGGATTGGCGAGTTTAAAGCTACTGTAAACATTGTTGGGACATTTATTTAGTTTTATCAAGACGTCACATACATAAATAGAATATAATCATTATTTTTAAAACTGAATGTTTGTTCTAAAAAGATACACCACGACAGTCGCGAGTACCTTATCATCGATTCGAAAGCATATCCCAATCCACAATGTTGAATGAACAAGAGCTGGCGTTACTGGAAAATGTGTGACCTATATCAACGACACATTCAGAGCCAACGCTGTGTAACAGTTATTTCATTTAATTTATTGCGGTTGGTCATTTCTATCGCCCAGTCCCAAAAGAAATAGAAGCACCTTGCAATAAAGTTGTTTATGAAGCACCTAGCAATAAAATTGTTTATGACCCTGCTTAGTCTAAGCCTAAGCAGAAAACAAACGTCCATCACCGAACTCGGTCTAGACAACTGAGCACCTACACAATGTTTTAACATTCTGCCTCAACTAAAAGCAGTTATTTTATCCAAAACTTTCTGGCCAATGAAATTGCTCTACTTAGCCTTTGCAGAAAATGTTCATCATGGTTGTCCGTCAAAGCATTCGACAAAAGAACAACTACAAAAGTTTGAGCATTCTAGCCCGATTAAAAATGGGATCATTGTGTCTCGAAATGTCCGACGACATAGAATGCCCAGGGGCGGATCTAGGAATTTTGAAAAGGGGGGGGGGCGCCGCAAAATGAGGGCACTTACCGTGGAGAGGACACTTATCTGCCATTTCCTTGCATCTGTAGCCATTCCAAGAGCTATTTGGCTGATATTTTCGTCTAAATAAACGTTCGGAACAGACATATTTGGGTCTGAGAAAAGGCACTTTCAGCAGTAAAAAAGAGCACTGTCGAAAATTAGGGGGGGGGGGGCGCACGCCCCTCGCGCCCCCCACTGTATCCGCCTCTGTATCCAGACAGACTTAATGGGGACAATAGAATGCAAACCACAAATGTTAATTTGGTATCACTCAGTTTTATGTTGCCCATAAAATTCGCTCACATCTCTTTAAGCTAACATCAGAATTATTCAAAAGTGCTACTCAACCAATAATTTTAAAAACAATGATCTGAAGGTGCTTTATCTGTTATCTGTTGCTATATTCATAAAATAAACAAGGGTTTACTCTCTCTTTAAATCTTTAAATTTGATCTTCTTAATATTCTAGCTAGTTTACACACGTTATGAACAAACTGACAAGTGCACAATTTTATCATCAAAATTCACATTAGTTTTCTCCAGGGAAATCGTCATTTATTATATTTGTTAGCATACCTAAAGAATTTTGATAATAAACACGAACTAAATTCTACGCGTGCAATCTTGTTAATCAATCCGAAGTCTAATGGTGAACATTCGAATGACTGCAATTTAGAATGTTTTATGAGTTACAGGAACAGATATAAGAGCTGTGGCATTTCGTGATCTTAAGGAAGATAAGTTTTAAAGTATTGTTAACTTGATAATAATCTGATGGATCTATATCAGATAAATATTGGCATGAATCCTTTAAACCATTTATTTTATTAAGAACACTGTGAGAAGTATAGCGAGTGTTAGTAATCAGTGTAGTTGAATCATTGTTGTCTTCTCTTGTCTCTAGAGACGTTTCTTATCGTCTGTAAGCAGGCCAATTAGACATCCATTACGTTAGCCAATTGTATGATTTGGCATACGAACAATTAGTTTTGACAATAAATATAGATCTATTCTATTGACCAATATTAGAGGTCTCTCTGAATCATTATTGCCTCGTAGTCATCGCTCTTAGATTTTTTTTTTATTTGTGGAAGCATATTACAACAGTTAGATCAATTGTGTCTTATTATGGAACTAAACACAATACATCATCAGTCATTTTAGATGTATGGCTAACGTCCTCTAATGACCTATTGGCACAGAAATAGTGATCATGTTCCGAAAATATATTGTCATATACAATCGAAATAGATTAATCAAATTCAAAGTCTCACAAAAGAAATTGGTTCAAGGCTTTCTAAGACAAGCTGTCAAGTATAACAAGACATACACCATACAGTCGTTCGATTCGTATACAAAGTCTGTCACAATTTGAATGCTAAGGGGAATAAGAGCTATGATATAACACATATTCTACACGAATAGTCCTAGACTAGCCCACATTTGCTTAATTATTAATATTTTTTTCAAAATCCTTTCGTTTCTAACATCTTTCATATTCCAAAATGTTATGTAACCCAAAAGATATTATGGTCATCGTTATGTTTGGAGAGAGGAGGTGGTGATTGAATAACAATATGAGACCAGGTGACAGCACCCAATCTGCAAACGTTACGATCGCTAAATTTCCAGACGTTCTAGGAATGGTATTAGCCTATTTTTAACGGAAGTATAAATCAAAATTTAGAATCATTTGAAACCAATCTTATATAAAATCATATTTTATATTGTTTTTAAGCTGTCTATACTAAGAACAATAACGAGTTTTGGTAATAAATGATATAAACTATGGTGATTGGAAATTTCACCTGGGGGAAAGGCAGTCTGAGAATCAAACATGGCAACACAGACTTAGTATCATTTGCAAGTTGAATGTTATACGTAACTTTCGAGACAATTCTTTGTTTTCCTGGTTTCCGTGGTAAAACACACGGATCAAAATGTGCTCAGAGCACGGGCAATGACTGAAAGAATATCATTTTCCGTCTCAATTTATTATATTTGATTGATTAAATCCATTGTTTGAAAAATTAGTCTTTCAAAACATTCGCGATCCCGTGGATCAAGTTCCCCACTAATATAATGAGAAATTAAATTTCTTTTAACTGGACTGATAAAGGTTGAAAATCAGCCTCTATGAATTTCCAAATTTCAAATTATCACTTAGATTATCCCCTACACAAGAATAGGTGTCATACAGGAGGGAGAGCATACACACGTTTACTCAGGAAACCACTTTGGGTTTAATTTATAAATCTTACTTAGCAGATATATGTTGTTGTAATATAGTAACTCCTGGATCCATACAAAATGTTCTACCCTCTGTCCAGACAGACGTCTTCCAGGTTTAGCTCTTTTTACAACACCAAAACACCCGAAAGTAAAGTATTATAGGGGCCATTATCTAATTCTGGGTGTCATGTTTTTGCGAAAGGTATCTTTTTCTATTGAAGAGAAAATATATATAGTATGATGATGTACTGAATTCACAAAACTAAAGTGGGTAGATCTCTTCGGATCGAAAATGAAATTTATGATTACATTGTATTTAAATATACATTATGTAAGAGCTAAATCTGCCTATTGCAGGTCTTTCTTTAGGCATTAATTTTTTTATCCAGAGCAAAGCCAACTCT
Organism: Patella ulyssiponensis; assembly: GCA_963678685.1. Lineage (NCBI taxonomy): Eukaryota > Metazoa > Mollusca > Gastropoda > Patellidae > Patella > Patella ulyssiponensis. The sequence goes on along the minus strand of OY783226.1, from coordinate 78,167,752 downwards.
CGATGTCATCGCTAGCCTATGATGTTTAGTGGATTCGATTTCCTGTTCGCCTCCCATTCACGATTTTATCATGAAATGGATAATCGAGATAATGTTTTTTTTTTATCGTACCGACTTTACTTATGATGATAGCGGCTAGGCCGAAAATTCAATCGCTAAAATCTCGGTTTAGAGTGGATCAAGTGGCTTGGAATATTCAGCAAATTTCATTTACATTATCTAGTTTTTATCTATTATCTCCCATAATGTATCTTTAATTTTGATTTGTTATGTCAAGTGATGATCTGTCAATGAAGAGTTTATATCTATAACACGCCCACACAGGACTGACCGCCCATATGACGACAAAATACGCCCACATTGATATATATGGGCTATAAAATAATCTTACCAATAAAAATAAAAAGTAGAACGAATTCCCAGAAACGTATCCTAATAATCCATTTAATTCAGAACTTAATAAAAATCAAATTATGAATCGACATTTCCGTCAGTGATCACGTCCTTGTACCTTTTTGTTAACAATGTATAGATCAATTCTTTTCAATGTTTATTTCAAAGTAATTTCATTAACCAAGCAAGTGTTGAACAAAACTTTCAAGATCAAGACTACAAAAAAAGGTCTTTGATGATCCAGCCTTCTCATTGAGTAATTAATCAGATGCCCTTTAAATTCCTCGCTGACCTTCATTTCCATGTAAGAACCAGCTAAATGTCTTGCTCCTTGTCAATATTTTAATTACCGTCTTTAATATGTGATGAGAACCTCACACTACGTAATTACTTCTTTTACTTAATCATTGTTAGCTTTCACCAACATTTTAATTACACAAAATCAATTACTTTATTTTTAAAATGTGTCAATTAAAACAAAGTATCAAATCAACGTATCGTATTTTTTTTTGTAAAAGTTTCAAGGTTAAAACTGACATTCTATCCTCGTTGTGTCGAACGTTCACTTTATCAACTTGTTCTATTTTAACACCGTTAATTAAAGGCGGGACAAGCGAGACTGTGTACTATTTATAATGTAAATACTTATGTTATTATGTAATTACATGTAAGCAGACCTATTATTTTAAGTATATTATAAAAACTTCTGAAAGAATTTTTATTACTATACATGTGTCATACCTTGTTTACTAATTGTTTCGGGTGAAAATATTTAGCAGAGGGGTAACCTTGGGAGCTAAAGCAACCACCATTATAACAGAAATGTCCGGCTATGTTAATTTCCAACGTGTATGACGAGAAACCTTATCCTATTCTTGTTGATTAAGCCCCATTTCACGCTATAGCGAAACGGTTTCATATAGTTTCTGAAATTATAGAGCTGGCTCCTATTCTCGATTATTACCGACGCCTGCTCCCTACGCAAACTCATTTTCAAGTTGAATTCTTAAAGAAATTCTTCAAATTAGTTATATGCAACCCCGTCATCAACGTGTACGTGATAACTAAGCTATGCATCTACTTACTGGTGTTTGACGGACAGACTTCTATCCACTGCAAAGAATATGAACCTGGGACTGGTCCTTTAACCGAATAACGTGACATTTACTAGATCTACTTCTTCCAACACTTTAAGAGATAACGAAGATTTAAATAAACCACATTCAAAAGCTATTATTGTTTTTCATCTGTGATTACTGTGTCTAACTTTCAGCCACCGACATTGATGGATAGAAGCTCGACCAACAACATCGTATACGTCATTAACTAGACGTCAATTTTCTTTAACCACCTTACCTCGGATTATACCTCACAAAAACCCGTGTAAGCTGTGGTTAACAGTGTCGGTTATTTCGAGTGTCAATCATTTACGTCATAGATGTAATGATACGTGTAGTTTCTTGTGTAGAAAAACAAGAATTATTTTGACGTTCACTACGCCATTTACACGTTCAACCCGATATTTTGTTGATGTGTATCCATTAATTTAACATCAAGGATGACAACCATCAGTAGTTTAATGATTCGTGAGCAAATAGACACATAACGACATTTTAGTAAATTTGGCCGATTTTTTTTATTGTGATATAAACCTGACGCAAAAGATAATGGCGGGAAAAATGGTGTGAGACAGGGTTATTACGAGAGGCACATACTTTATATTGTAGGGCCGCGTTGGCTCAGTGAGTTAAAGTGCTTACACTGTGCTTACATCATTCATTCATTGCAAACTTTATATTTCCGAAAATCAAAATTTATCAGTTTATTATTTTGATGAATTTGTCTTACTCGAATTATAACCACAAACAGATTACGACTAAATCTAATTTGACCACTACTATGTAATGATTTATGGACATATATGATGAAATAATGACGCACCTTTGACGTTTGTAGAACTCATTATATAAGTAATGAAATTGAAATTTACTCCTTTCGCTATGACTACGAGATGAACACAAAATTGACTTTTTATGAAGGTTGATGGATGTGGGTCATTGTTACTGGGGATTGAATAGTAAAGGTCAAGATTATTCCAATTCAGGTCAATTTATGTCCATTGGAGCAATGGTGAAACACACGAATGTGGGCCGTCGAATCAAAATTAATAGTCTTGTAGTGATTTATGTCCGGCAAATTCTCGAATTCTATGCTATTTCCAAGCGTTTGGATATTCCTGAGGTAACCTCATTCAGCAAATCTGACCAGCTCATTATTTTAAGTTGAAACTTTCAAGCAAGTTCTCGAATTCCATGCTATTTCCAAGCGTTTGGATACGTATGGGATAAAGTGGAGGGGATTGTCGCGACTACCACCCCCAAACATACAGCCGAACAATAGAATTATTCTAATGCGTGGGGTAACCCCGTTCAGCAAATCTGACCAGCTCATTATTTTGAGTTGAAACTTTCAGACTATATAGATTATTTTTGCGCCTTTTGGCTTTTAATTTGTATACATATCACTTTAAACAACGGGTACTCTATGGAATCCAGAGGGTGGATGTTAATGTCCACTCGACACAAAGTAGGCTAATTTCATTTCAATAATTCGCTTGCGCTTAGGGGTCTTTAGCAGTGGGAGGAAATCGGAGGACCCGGAAAAAAACCCATGATGAGACAGGCGACCGTACTCCTTGTTACGTACAACCGGGGAATAGAAACCACGCCAATTAAATCAATGACAGACCTTAGGATATAATGCACACACGCGAGCTAACAATTCGCCCCCTCCCCACTCATCCCAATATGGCAACATTATCCGTGTTAATTATGACATGAGAATTTCTCAAATGGGAAGCAGGGCTTAACATAAGAGTACATGCATACCTTATGGCTTCTTTTTAGCAAATGGGATATTATTTTTACACAGTTAATGAATTAGTTCCATAACACTGCATGTAACAATCAATTATTTAATCGATGACTAAATAACATTATGTGTTTTTGACGGGGTTGTTCTGACTTTTAATAATTCAGGATATAACAATATTATCATTTAGAAAATGAACAACCAGAAGAAGCCATCTTGGTCTGGCCATCCATCTTTTCAAAACACGAATTTATTTTTTTTAAAGAAAATAAATTTTTATGATCTGGTAAATATAAACCATATACGTGCACCGTAGAAAATGCGACGTGAAATTGATTAAATTGTAGAAAATATTAGCATATTTAAAAATGATACTTCTTAAAGGGATAATGCCAAATTTTACGAACTTCAGATATATATGTATCGTTGACTTCTGATTTCGCATTCAGTACAATGATTTGTTTTAACCTTTATAAGATACTGCAGAGTTTCTACAGTTAGAAATCAACGAAGAAACACAACAACACAAACTTTACAAAATCTATTGTTTCTATTGTCTTATAGTTGTAGTCTTTCGATAGAAAACGATTGTTTATCGTTGTATATTATTCTATTATTTATATGAACAATCGTTTCTATTCACTTACGAATAATAGAAATGATTAATTATGAACCAGTAGCGTTCGGCTTGAACGATAACAAATATAAGCAGTTTCACATAATTATCATATAAGCAGTTTCATATAATCATAATATAGATAATAACATTTAAAATCGGTAATATATATTTGTGATACTTTTTTTTATTTAGAAGAGGTTATTCATAACCACCATGTTTACGAATAAAGATAACCTCTTAATTACTTTTGAATCATCGATAATCTAACCCTAAATTTTCATCCTAGGTCACTGCTTATGTGGAGATTTGGCCCCTCTCCCAAATTCTTAACTAACCACAACTCATGGAAGCTACCAAATCCATCCCTTCAGCTTGCTTCGTATACTGTGGTTACAAATAACACCTATGACGCACGATGGCAAATTCGCGTCTGTGAATTCCAGGTCATGCTGTGATGGTACTAAGGGGACGTCTGCTTTTCCATACACTAACTTGTTATGGTATTACGGATTAGCAGGATACCGTAATTGATACCCAAAGACTGGTCTATAAAAATTCAACATCTGCAGTATTTCCACGGAGATTTTCTGGGGCTGAATTATCGTCAAGTCTTTATAAAGTACAGTTTTAAAATGGAATATTAGGTTAAAATATTAGCAGGTATTCTTGTCGCTGTGGGTGTATTTTCAAATTACGTACCTCATAGCGTCTGATAACAAATAACTGAATTTTTTTCCACCCCTCAAAATGAATATCAGTACACAAACTGATAAAGAAACCGACAAGGAAAACTCTATATGGTTGACTTTAGTTCGAATAAATTATATTGCAAACAACTACACTTTAGTTTCAAATCAACATAAGATCCTATTAGTGGGTGGTATTTCCCAACATTGTATTCGACCTCTTTGCATATTATATTCGGGAATATGAAAAGGGGTTTAACGGCCCACACTTTTCTAAACAAACATTACTATGACAGTTTGCCCGCATACTCTTCATGTAACTCTAACAGTTGTGGGTTTGTTTACATGTACGTCAGCGAGTATAGGTTTTCGTGCCGTCCAAACAACTACAGGATTTTCTTCGCGAGCTTCCCGTCCTGCGGGAACACCTAGATCGAACCCGACCATGTTTACTGAGCCACTGTGGATACGATGTAAGACAATTATGCTCCTGTCTTATATGAAAAAAACCTGTCAAGTCCATCCCTTAATCACTTATTAAGTATAAAAATCATTCTTACCTTGCGTTTCGACTTAATTTGTAAGGCATCACGGGTTTCATCACTGTTACCAGGAACGTTTCGTTTCCATAATATTCTTCCAATAATGGAATAAGTCACACTTAATATGCAAAGAGGTAAGAAATATGTAAGAAAGAGCACAAATAATGAATAGGATTGACGGATTTCTTGTTTCGGTTCCGGCCACGATTCACTGCAATGTAATTTGCCATCCAGGTGTTCTTTCGTGCGTCCTATCAGTAACTGCACGGAATTGATGCCCACTGCAAAAGTCCATATAGCAATTATCACAAATTTCGATTTCGATGTAGTTAATCTTTTACGAAGTGGGTAGGCGACGGCGAAAAAACGGTCTATTCCTATGGCCATATTGGTAAAGACACTAGCCGTCACGGCCATATATTGTAAAAATATCACCACAGGACACATTGGTGGTGAAAACACCCACTCACCAATAAGTTGGTAAGAAAAAGTAAACGGTATACAAAATATAGCCATAATTAAATCCGCTACTGCCAAGTTTGTAAGAAAAGCACGAAGTTCCGTCCTTGAACGTTTACCGCGGACAAATATCGTTATGGCAATGGAATTCCCAATAATGGCAGCAGTTGATATAAATGTGTACATTATTATTAAAATAACTTTTGAACTCGTCGGTAAATTAGACACAGCCTCTGTAATATTAGACACATTTTTTGATGTCACTGATTCGTTTAGACTTTGGAAAATCATATGAGATATGTTTAAAATTTCCGTCGTACTCTTGTTGTAATCGGCCATCTTGGTCTCGTTTGCGTCTCCTGATTTTCTCTATTTGTTGATTGACACCTTTATCTATCTGACCACTATCATGTTTTTAAAGATACAGGTTCAAAATAATCACTTCCAATAAGAAGGTATCGAGACACATTCATTGCTGAACCAATCACATCCGTGGAATCATTGTAACGAGCTGTTTGATTGGTTGATGATTGCTGTTGTTGGATGCGGGGTTGCAATCAATAACACTGTAACTATATCACCTTCGATTAAGCTACTCCTCAAACTGTAATAGAAAGACAGAGATTATTTATACAGGTACTGTATAATAGTTTGATAAGTTGTTATATTACAACTCAGTAATAACAAATGGTGGATCCGTCGTTCCTTCTTGTATAAATCTATGCTAGACCGTGGGTCAAATTTAAAATTGCAACCTAAAGTCATCTTGACCAATGAATGAATAAAATGAAGCTAAACGTCCTACTTTTCTGCACCAACTGAGCTAATGAAGACAAACAGGAACCACACAGTGTGCGATGCGGGATATATTGCCTTGACAGCGTCCAACAGTCAATGATTAGTTTACGTGTACGTCAATATGTACACGGGGACTCTGTTTTTCGCCTCATACGAACCCCACCAGGCTCTCTGTCCAGCACAACTGTCAAGTTGAAACAATGCTGCAAACCCGAGCGGGCCCGTAGCCAGCTCATAAAATTTTATTTTGGGTGGGGCGGAGCTACTGAATTTTTTGGAGAGGCTGAGGATAAGGCCGCCTAAGAACACTCCTAAGAAATCATTATTGTTGGCGAAATATTTGGGGGGCTAATTCGATTTTAAGGGAGGGGAGGGCTTACCCCCACCCCCCAGCGCCCCCGTGGCTACGGGCCCGAACCCGAGACCGGTTGGTTTGCTTACCAGAGTTTTACACACTGAACCACCGCGTCTCACCATCTTAACCAAAAACAAACTTATAATGGTTGGGATCAAAAGAATGGGTGGATTAGGGATGTGACTTGGATTACGAATATCAAGTTTCTTTTAAACCCAGTTAAGGTGTATTATTTCAACTAGAACTATTACGAACAGAGTAAGGTGCATTACTATTGATAATTAAAATTATTGTAAGACATCGAAATACTTTAACTTACACGAAGCAGATTAAAATTAGTCAGCTATACATTATAAATCTTATTTCAATCGATAAATTATACACCAGATAGGGAATTTATTTCATTATCGTTTCCGGAAACCCCAAGAAGCCCATCTCGCAAATTTGGGCTATTATATTTCGCGAATTAAACAATAAAGATCACCCTTGGGTTTTATATATCTAGAAAACGGTGCAACTATAACAGGAATGTTGAAAATGCCAATTTAATTGTACAAACATGGGGTATAAAATGTTGCTTTCGTATAAGTGCAGCCTCCACTGATGTGGAAGACGCAACGATATGTCAAGGGTGAAACTGGCACACAAAAACGAACCAAGAGTGCATGAGTATCCAGAGCCCAAGCTCGTCCGAAATTTTGGGTGCCATTACCCTACCACCCCGAGACTGTTCGATAGTAGAATCCATTAGTGATCGGTAAAGGCCTAGATGAAAACGCGTGACAATGCTTCAAGAAGACGTTTTAGGGCAACATACCAAACTGCTGCTATTATTAGGGATTCACAAGTGGTGATACTGATCCTCGCAGACTGACGTCTGTCGGATTGCATTCTAGACGACCTTACATTAGATCAATTCTATCTAAGCATCATAATGACATTCATACGTTTCAGCCCCTACAGCAAGTCTATCCTTGAACCAAATGAGCATGACAGTGCTCGAATGACAAGTCCTCTCACCAATCTAGCGTCTATGGTACTATATTGGACTGTCTACCACAGTGTCACAAAGTCCTCACACCAATCTAGCATCTATGGTACAATATTGGACTGACTACCCCAGTGTCACAAATTGCGCACTAGAAGCAACGCGAGTATAGAGAATGAACGTCCAAGCCATCATTCGGAGAATTTGCGCCCCTTTGGTTGTTTGTGTTTTGATCGATAATTGTCCAGCCTACAATCATGCTAAATTCCTCCGCAATGCCATTGTTAATAACCAATTTATAAACTACAACGGTATACTACTTTTAACTTTTTAACTGCGTTCTGTATTATATATGATAAATTCTTCTCTCGTAAACTGGTGTAATACTGGAATTGATGTACTCATACATATTTAAAGTGAAAGTTGCTATAACTTACAAACACAATTTTCGTGTCATATACACATCACGACATCATTTTAAGGCCTATGTAGCACTATTTATATAATTTATTACGGGGTTAACAAATCTCACATTGTGAATTTTACAAAACAAGACAGCACTAATCTATCTGTATTGAAATGAGTATGTTACATCAGAATATAACATGTGATAACACTTTTTATTTCACTTAGCTAACAATTACTATATCTTTTCTTATTATTTAATCCGACATCCAGATCTATTCATGTGTGATGTCGTAATCTAAGGCACACAATATGTCAACACTATATATATACTATTCAAAAAAAGTAGGGGATATTTGATTTTGGGGGCATAATACTAAAATATGCAAATGACTACGAAAAAAGTCACTATAGAACCTAACAGAAGAAACATTTCCAGTTACATGTGACGCCCAAACGCACCAATAGCTACCGCATGGAATGCAGGTGATGCTTGGGATCATCATGGGGGTCCAACCCAAGATTTGCACGACTCTGACTTTGAATGTTACAGTCATTGTGGCATTGAATTCCAGGGTGGAAACATCAGTTTAATTGTTTTAGTGACCAGAAAACAAATTTTGATATGCGTCGGCTTACCCAAAATGAAAGGTTACGTGCCCTTGGCATGCTACAGATCGGCACAACACAGGCGGTTGTGGCGCGGGCGATGAATGTTTCCCAGTCTGTCATAAGCAGGCTATGGTCCAGATACCGTGATACACAATCTCTACAGGACAGACCACGCTCAGGTCGACCAAGGGCGACAACTCAAGCCCAGGATCGATTTATCCGTACCTTGGAAATCGTGTCATCACAGCAAATCAGATCAGCGCTCGTCTTCAAACAGACACTGGTGTGAGAGTGAGTGGCCAGACGATTCGGTATCGACTGCATAGGGGTCACCTTCGCGCCCGACGTCCTCGCGTGATCCCTTGTTTGAGAGATCATCACATTCAGGCAAGACGTCGTTGGTGTAGGGATCGTCAACACTAGGATAATCGACGCTGGAGCAATGTGATGTTTTCTGATGAGTCAAGGTTCACTGTTGATTTTTTGGACAGACGTAGGAGGGTGTGGCGTCGTCGAAACGAGCGCTTCCAAGACGTTAACGTCATCAGACATGATCGATTTTGGGGTGGTTCTGTTATGGTGTGGGGAGGCATCACTGTTGCTGGAAGAACGGCTTTACATGTTGTTGCAGGGCGTGTTACAGGCCTGTACTACCCTAACAATATCTTGGCGGTCCATGTTGTGCCGTTCGCACGACGTCATGGCCGCCGTTTCATCTTCCAGGATGACAACGCAAGATGTCACAGGGCCAGGATCGTTACAGGTTACCTCCAACAACAGAACATCACCACATTACCTTGGCCAGCACTGAGTCCCGACCTCTCCCCCATCGAGCATGTCTGGGACATGCTTGGACAGAGGTTACGTCAACGTCAACAACGTCCTGCCAATGTCCAAGAACTTGCTGCTGCGTTGCAACAGGAATGGGACAATCTGGACCAAAATGACCTTAGACGTCCCATTAGGAGTATGCCACGTCGGATCAATGCTTGTTTGGCAAACAGAGGACGATTTACCCGTTACTGACTTTGTTGTGATGCTGTGGTAACTTTGCTGTTTGACCCCGGGTATCATTTTACCCTTATAATGGTCAGTCTGTGCCTTACTTAGTCTAACGATCATTTGGAATAAATCGATGAATGTGAACTTCATTTCATTTTGTCATTTGTTTCTTCGTCAGTTTCATTAGGTGACTTTAATAACACTTAAAAATCAAATATCCCCTACTTTTTTTGAATAGTATAATTGTGATAACCACGCGTATAGGGTAAATTACATGGAAAGAGCGCTTACTGGATAATATACAATACACTGTCGTACGCTTGAACTAAATGAGACCAATTTGGTTTCAATTTCCTGACACAGATCTTCTCATTTAGAGAGTAACGATTTAAAAACGCGTATTATTACCCAAGTTCCGAAGTATTGTCAATTGACCGTGTTCAGTTTTATTCAGACATCCTCAAGAAGTGTAACTGAACTTTCGTCTCTTTTTTGTGTTTATGACATTGCTATTTACAGCAGTATAGTGCAGCCTAATAAAACCTTTAAGGAGGCTTGGTCTTGGGCAAGAACCATTTTATAGGGACAGTGTCACTCTCACCAAGAAAATAATCTAATATTTAAGATAACCTTAGAATCTCCTAATTACCCAACAGTCAAGCAACGGTCTACTTGGGCTTAGAGTAGGCTACTTTGTGCCAACGTTTGGTAATTTTTTGAAAATAACACTAACACATTTTACAACTCTAAATATCGTAGTTAAATCGTATATATCTCAGCGATAGATCGACAGATATGGTACGGATTTTAAACACAGTCTTTGTCGAACATACACAACCGTATAGTTAGACCCAACATATTAAACATTATTTTATTACCAACTGAAAAAGACCCCCAAAGAGCCGATGCATGTTTAACAAAATGTCATGATAACAGGTGTTTGAATGGATGCAAACGAATTGTCTTTGTGTATTGTTCATCAAACCAGGGTTTTAATTACAGTCATAGGTAAAGAACTGTTTGAAATCGATCGTAAAATTATACTATAACAGGAGACCTTTAATGATAAGTTTTAGAATTAGATACGACCCCCACAACTTTAAAACTTCTACGTCAGCAACAAATCAGTCACGACCCCATCTCCCTTAAAAAATCTACGTTAGTAAAAAATCCGTCAATACATATAGATAGTGCAACGTGTATCTCTTTGATTCGCACTTTATATCACGTTAAATTTCATTATGCCTTACCAACCCGTTAATATAAATCAATATATGCTATTGATTGGAATAAAAAATCCTGTATAATATTATGCATCTGGATTCAATTTTTATTGCATACACAGATTGAAGGTTAATCACTGGTAAATATTGATTTAATAATTACATAGGGAAATTAGTTGTCAACTGGGACAGGTAGATTGAAAAGATGATTAGTTTGATTAACGACACGAGAAACACCTGATTATTCTCAGGTATTTAACATACACTGTCAAATATGTTCAGTGTTCTTTTGTTTATTTCAACTTAAATTTTAAATAGTTCATGTAAGGATATTTCTGTCAGTACATCTTACATTCTTAGTTTCTGCAGCAAACGAATACAAAGTTCCAGAGCACCGGTACGAACTAACGTATTGTGGTGTTATCGCTCTCACCAAGAAAATATACGTCATTTTTCAGAACAATTTTAAAATCGCCTAATTATTAAAGATACACTATAGGAGATAAGATAAAATGATTGATTGCAGTTCTTATTATAATAGTTAAAATCATAAAGGAAATTTGCTGAAAATTTCAGTCAAATTGATCCACTCTGAACCGAGATTTCGACCCAGCCTCGACCATCATTACTAAAGTCCGTACGATAAAAAACGTGTCTCGATTATCCACTCCATGATTAAATCATGAATGAAAGTTGAGCAGCAAATGGGATCCTAAACCAGTAATTATCGCAGGCTAACTTTGATAGTGAGAGTTGATTATGGTCTCGATAAGTTCTTACATGTCTTATTAATAGTTTATATAACATTTCAGCCCCAAAGGAAGACCTGCAATGGGCAGATTTAGCTCTTGTATAATGTATGTTTAAAGGAACGTAATTAATGTAATTTGTCACGAGCGTTCGATAAACTCCTTTTTACAAACAATACAAAAATTGGATTAGGTAACAGACAGAATCCTAAACATCACATAAACATAAATTGAAAAATAGAAGAGAAATAGAAGTACCTATATGATATGATAAAACCAAATATCTGTAAGGCTCGGCTCCTAAATTTAAAGTAAACAAAGTATAACACCCTCGATACTAAAGGACAATCCAAATTTATAAGTCCATAAATACAAAATGACAAATAAATTATAATAAGTACAATCGTTCGTGGACTTTGCCACTGAAACCTGACAAGTCGGCGGATGTTTTTGATAGTAAATTATTAAGTCGCCATGACTTGTATGTCTCAATGATTGCTTAGCATATTTGTCACAAATGTTGCATAAAATTTGATTTTAAAATGCCCGATGTAGCAGTACGACATCAAAAAATAAGCTTCAGAACTGGTGACCATACCAGTAACAGCACCAGTTCGTCCAAACTTAACCACGCCTTACGCAAAAACCTTGCCGATCACGTACATGCCGTTATTTACCTTCATTGTGAATTTTACCGCCCAGGGAGAAATTCCTGAGAAATACCAGGTTGTAACGTAAATTACAACAGGTAAAATTAGTTTGTCATATATCTAAATCTATTCCTCTATGACCAGCTTATAAATAATAAAGATAAATAATGTAGGTTATCAAAATTGGATTATATAGTAATTGACCACATTTTGCCGTTGTTGTATACTTTAACGAAAATTACCAATTGTTACGGTAGGAATTTGGGGTATCATTAAAATATCTAACCGTGGATCCCGTAAAGGATACACACTGCTTGAAACGAATGTGTAGCTTTTCCCCCTACTGTGCTTTACTCATCTTCCTGTATCAAATAGCTCACCCCATCTTACCAATTTTTAAGGTATAAATTAGCAAATAATGCTAAAATTGACAGATTTTAAACATAAACAAACGTTATGGACTGTAGTTCAGCGTGACATTGCAGTAGGGTAATAAAAGACGTATTGCAAGAAATTGAAAACTTTTCGGGTGAGTAATTTACTGTTTCCTTTGCAATTTCGGGGTGTTTCCTGCTTCTTAGTCGTTGCAAGTTCTGCTGACATATTAGATGGATACAATTGTAGGAATTTTCTTACACTTCAGAAAGTACGATGCCTTACATGGATAATTCTCCATGTCTCAATCGCCGTTGAGGGTATTTTTAACCATGTCGACCGTGTTGTACTTGCATAATCATTCAAAATAATATCCCTAAGCGTAAGATTTTTCTGTAATAGAGCTACAGTGGTGTGTTCTTGAGAAAGTTCCATATGGAAACTCTTACCTGCCATCTTGTGCTAATAATCATAGATTTGTTAAATTATATATTTGCTCTATAGGCAACTAACTACTACTTTAATTATTACTAACCACTAATTACATCTTGAAGATCTGATCAAGAGAATAGTCCAGACTATGACCTGTCACGTCAGGACGACCTCGACTAAAGGTTCTAATTACCGGTCTGATAGATCCGTTTAATCGCATAAGGACTCGTTGACAAATTGGCCTAGACCCGTACACGCTTATCTATAATAACCCACTGGTTACCAAGTCAGTAGTCAACAGTTCTCTATCAAAATTACAGTTTGCCTTGTAACAGTCTCTATCTGTTCTTAACAGTGTCTAATCTTTCGAATGGTACACATAACCGAGGTAACGTGTACGTAAAATAACCCTTAAGAGTAGCCCGTTGTGCCACATCGGTGCAGAAAATTAGAACATTAAACGCCATTTTATTTCAGATATATCTATCTGTAATATGTAGTGGATTCCAATACGTTTTTTGCTAGATGCGGTTGTTTATTATCGTAACAACGGTATTAATGACGATCGATGCTAAGTGAAGTAATCTAATTTAAATTTTCAGGAGGTCCCCTATTCATTTTCTATTTTACACTAATTTCCAGAACCCGATACTAGAAGAAAACGTATGCGGTGAATCAGGAGCACCAAATATTCACAGAATTGAAGCAGTAAGGTAGATAATTCTTTAACCTTTAATCAAAATTACATGCGTTTGTTTGTAAGACGTTCTACCAATCGTTCGTTTCGTTATTTTATACTTTCGATGACCAACACTACATGGAGATCTGACCAGTTGTAGTGGGGAGTCGAGTCAGGGGTTATACGAGCGGCTTTTGCCCCTATGGCGTCAGACATTTAATTAACCAATCAGCGTTTCTAGTGGGTTACTCACAGTTCCGTACACCTCATGCCAACAACTCACCGTAACAGACCGTTTCATTGGCTAATCCCCCACATCATCCAGAATGCGAGTTATATAACAATTCTTCCAGATCCTAGTGCAGTAAAGACAGGTAAACGAAACTTTGACGATATAAAACGAAACGGAATAGGATCTTTATTTTAATCAGATTGCCATTCTACAAACTTATTTGGTAATCGTTCACTTTATGTACAAGCTTATCTTCTCGGGAACAGACTACCTCAAAGTAATCGAAGCTATTCGTCACTTGAAACCGCATTTGTTCTTAGAGATCTTCCCTCAGTAATATCAAATATTTTATGTGTTAACACTCGTGTAGTTGTAGTATATACATGACATGTATTACTGATTATTAATGTTCGTTTTAAGTATCAGATAATTTTATAACACTTCAGCCCATTTCACGTATATTTCTACTCGAAAACGATTATCTGATAAAACAAAAAACTCAACATTGAACTGGAAAACCTTTTGTTTTTAATTGTTCGATTTCTCTTAATTAATGAAAGAATAATACTTGTTGACCACATCAAAAGAAATAAATGATAAAAGCGCACCCACTCGCAGATATCGATTAATGCCTGAAGAACGTTTCTATGGTGGCTATCTACACGGGCTTCTCCTTTTTCTAAAATAGATAAATTGATGAGCAACATGAACAAATCATCCGTTAATTTCTCATTAATATCTCCTGTAATTCTGATTACATCAAAGTGCTGTAAAGTTAATGTTCTGATGAACATATTAACACGCAAATGATTCCGATTTGATTTGAATTAACGGTCAATTAACCATCCTGTATTCTATAGATTACGTATTTTCACACCAACGCCACATTCTTTAAATTGATTAACACCCTTTTTTCAAAAGAAAGTTTTCTGCGGCATACAAATTACAAAAAATAGATAAACGACAAAGTATACAGTGGAATCGGGTAATCTAACATTCTTATTACAATAATAAGTAACATGTACTTCGATTTGTTTATTCTGTTTCATGTTTTTGTTTTTGGGTGTCGGCCATCAGACGAACAAAAACGAAACGAAAAAATGCAAACATATCGTGTTATAGGGTGGGGGGATACCCGACCCCCTCCCTCGACCCCAGTTTAAAAAAGACTTGATCATATTACTAACCCTTTTAAAGTAATCTTCATGCGAATGGTATCCTAATTAGAACATCCTTATCAATTTCTACTTGTTAGAACATCGACTGGCTTGAACATTAGACTATGATATTACACAATAGGTATGATAAACGAACGTTCAGATAAGACACAATGTATAAAAATAGCCATGTGTGTTATTACTGATAAATAAAGGTACTAAATTACATGTTGTCAATCAAAGTCGGATCATATGAGATACATTCGTTTAATGAGTTACACATAAAACGTAGGTCTGGCCAAACTATAGGTAGACTTCGATGGATGATAAAAAGTGTACAGTTACACGAGGACAAAGACGGCGTGTCGCATGTATCTTTTAATTTAAGGACTGCTCACACCATGGATTTGTCGCATGTGAAAATCTGTAGGACATAGCACACGATTTTCAACCATCCATTTTTCTCCACCGACGTTTCGTCGGAGATTAATTTTCACGTACGAGTATTCATTGTAGCATATATGGTTATATGACGATGCTAAGCGCCCACCCTTCCGGTTATTGATTTATACAAATCTAAACAAATTGGCATTAACTCAAACAATCTCCGTTATAAATGACTGCATTTGGAAAATCTTCTATGTGTTGTCAATATGGATTTCTGCCAGTAGCGCACATACAATCGGGGGAACAATGATTCTTCGTCTGGGATGAAAAATCTTGGACACTTAATCCTTGATATGAGAAGACCTTGGCACTTAAACGAAAATACTTTAACGATTCGACCTTTTTAGTTTCCTAAAACATTAAATTGTCGACTTCATCTGATTGTGTTAATTTTTGTTGAAAATTTTATAGATAATATCAGATTCTTTGAACATAGTAAGCCAAATATATTAATCTTAAATCTCACTCCACCACTAATAGAAATTACGTATTAGATCAATCAATTTTAGTACTTTATTTGGACCGAAATCAATTGGGTTAAGCTCCTTTAAAATACAGCCCAGCTCATTATACTTGATACGACCGACTGCAGTCTGTTATGACCTATTTATCTGAACCTCGTCCTTTAATGTACCTTAATGTATAAGAGAGTTTATTTCTGGATTAGAATGTCCTGATATCATCATGGTATCCAATGGATAAAGTGATTGAAACCGAAATGGATTTTGTCAAAATGTGATTAACGTCGCAAGGAAGACGATGGCTATCAATTATAATTTTAAAATTGCATACCTTACATTAGAAACAAGAAAAAAGCGTTATTCAATATAACGTCAACCTAAAACGGAAAATTATACGTCTAAAAGATGATGTCTTAATGTAAATAAGAAACGAAGGGAATGACGAGGTCTATATGACCCGGTTTCTACAGAGTAAACAACAAGTATTTGAAGAATAAAGTGCCTGTATCAAAGAACACAATCCAACTTCATCACAAAAGCGTTGCAGCTTGGGCTGTTTACCTATTACGACAAAAGGAAATTTAGACGCATAGGAAAAATTGAAATGTTTGCTATCGTAGACGATGGTTTTAATCAAAATAACCTCCGTGGTCGGATCCTATGGCCTAGAGATCACGCCTTCATTTCCGAATGTAAACATGAGCTACAGAAACACTGGAGGCTTTCGAATTACGCTGATTGATCGCTATGTCGACAGCTTTGGTCTTTTGGTAATTGACAGTAAATTGACAAGAGATATGTCATTACTATACTAAATGTGCCAATTTTCTCAGATTATCTCGGTTTGTCTATTTTCTCTTGTTATTTAACTAAGGAATTACTTTGCAGAAAACAAGTTCTCGAGAATCTTGTCCGGTGTCTTCTGTATATAGACAGTGCTTTAGATTTTGTAGACACATAATATCGTGTGTTGAATTAAAACAAACATAATGTAATTTAAATCATATTCAAATATTTATGTTTGGTTCTGTGATGTTAAAGCCACGGAATACAAATCAGTTCTTTGAGAATATATTTTTGGATCAAAGTATAGTAAATAATAATTAATGATTTGGTGAATGAATGGATTTCTGCTACCGATGTACAGGTATCTTTGAATGTGTGTTTCATCAGAATTACAGACAGCAGCAAAAAGCCATATCTACAAAATAACAAGGCAAAGTCCTGACTATACCAAGGGAATGGAATTGCTGTTTGTGCTTGTTAAATAAATAGCAAGCACTTTTACCTATTATTGTACACAGACATCATGAAATTGCCCTTCTTACAGAAATAGCCTGAAATTGTCCTATCCGTAAGAACTAAGGGCCTGGAACTGTAACTTTAGAAACCCAGCATCGATTCAATTTTGGATTCCATATTGTGGTTTGTATGATTGAAGGGTTGATTCCATGCACTCTTTCCAGAAATCGATTATTGATAGTGGACATTGATAAGCTGAGTTTTTTTTTCTCACGTCATCTGGATCAATCATCTTTTATCACCATCGATCATACATAATACAACACTACCTCTATTCGCATACGCAATGACAGTTTATATAGAAGACAAAGCAGATGTAAACCAAAATTAGATATGCATTATGTAAGATTTAGAGAGCCGACCATTTTCAATATAATATTTAAAAAATAGATAATGAAAAAGAAATATACTGAAAATTTTAGTCAAATTATTCAAGTTTAGTTAACTTTGTTGTATGGTGGGAATTACATCCGTTAAAATACCGGAAACTGGTTGGTTAGAAAAATACTCTCTTTTCTGATCAGCAGTTTGTCTCTGCAAAATATGCTTTTTAGATCATTGTCTAGACAATTGGTTTTAACAAGCTATTTACGTTTATCTGTGACTTAAATCGTTGCACGCAGTTGGCGGAGTGCTGTTATTCTGCTTAACACAAATTGGTTCTGTAAACGTTGGGACCAGTTTTATTGAGTTAGGATGTGGTACAGATCGATTAAAACCACACGAATTGGCTTTTCAAAAGCTGGAAATAACACGCATGTTAAAATAAATATTTAGTTTGAATTGTAGAAAAATAAATTGATCGGACTACTGATAGCAATATCTACACGGATAAACACCGCGGGTTACCGTAAAATACATGTGAAGTCATTCATTTTTTATTCGATTCCACACCAATATTTATTTCACTTCTTTCTTCGTGTGAGGTCAGTCTCTGGTGATCTTTTCCGTTTTCCAATTGTTTTAAAACATATTGTCTAAACTCCATATGGAAGTATTACGTAATAGATATTCAGCTTTAAATTTGATTGACACTTACTTAATTAGTGTACCGAATAATGAAGCATGTATTTAACAGGCTCAACTTCAACCACTGTAAAAGACAGACGAGTCCAAAACACCTTTGCCCCACAAGCTTCTCTGCTTCAAGGATTGGGAGTGGCGAGCGTCATTATATGACCAAAATATCCATACATCTATCTACGAAACTAATATGGTTAATTTAAAGTGATAGTTGCATATTTTAGAAGGAAGTGAAGCCATAACTATTTCCATATCGTCTATCGCCTAACAGGTTGTCAAATCACTTTTATACAAGCATAGGAACCATTCTAGGCCTTAAAGTAATAATAATAACACCGTAAATAATCATGTAATTACCTGTATAGTTTTCTTATATCAACTCCATGGAATCGACAAAGCTCAACGTTGTTGCCAATTTTTCAACTTATTATAATGAATTATATGATTAATAGGATGATTCCTCAACAAGATAGGAGTGTGTATCTATTCCAGGTGGTTTAAACACATTTGGCAAAATGCAACTATCGCTTTAATAATTATAGAGGCAGGTGCGGGCGGGTGCGGCAGCAAAGACTCTTTTCCACATCTGCTATCATTTCACACTTGATAAATCGCAATACTAACATGTTGTTGCTGCTATGTTGTATTCTGACAACGGTCAATAACTATAATCAGGTTGTATCCCAAAGTTGTTTAAATCAAATACTAAACAGTTCACGGCTTCCGTTTACGTTTAGATAAACGGGATTTATATGCACATGTAAATATAATGTTTGGGGTAATTTTTGATTTGATTTTTTAAACTCATATCTGGTAGCTTATTTACAGTACAATGACGTTTTGTATGATATGATGCACAACAAATTACCCAGAAGCAAAATTTATCAAGCGGAGTATTTACAGACAGTAGTTTTGAAAAGAAATCTGATTTTTACAGTAATTTAATCTTCTACTTGCTAGAGGTTCAAAGACCTATACTGTGTCTTAGTAAGGCTCATCGCATGTCCATACCAGCTGCAAGTCAAGTCTTGATGTTTTGTTACGTACAAGAAACCCAGAAAGCCAAACGCAACTTGTTATTTAAAAGTGACTCGAGTGTAAAAAGATCGATAGGAAGCTAATCGTTTTACTCACTGAAGTTACACACCAATGAAATTAGTTAGGAAACTTTCTAGCGCCCAACAATCAAAGTTATAGGATAGTGAAGAGCTATTACTGGACAGGAATCAATGATGTCTGTCGAGCGCTGTCAAGGGAGATAATTAGGTTATTTACAACTCGCCACCAGGTGTCATGGTAATAGAGTTTACAACCATGAGTAGAGGATAGAAACTCCTCAAGAACGACGTATGATGGGACGTTTTTTGACGTCAATGATTTAAATGTCGCTTCAACAGAAGAAATCGAAGACAAATCTACGACAAAATTAACCCATATCACGAAATTGTCTATCAATCCTCTTGTAAAGCTTATTGCCCTACCAATAGCCTATGGTGAACTGTTGATTGTTTTCACCGATTCTTGAAACCAAATCAGTCGGACATGTTGGATGACAATACTCGGTAAAGTAAATAAAATAACAGTTAATAAAGCAGAATAGAGTAGAATTAATTTGTGCCCCGGGTCATTAATCCTATCTTGAATACAGACAAAATAACTTGAACTATTGGAAGCGATCGCACAAGTTGAATAAACTTGATGTTTTTGTAAACATTGTATATATCGGTGGTAGGGATGTCAAGCAAGCTATGTCACGTAATAAACAAAGTATGGAGTGGAGTTCGATTTTTATTTACGGGTTGGGAATCATAGTCTATTATCATTTTGAAATGTTTGGGGATAATAAAATGATGCCGTAGCTGTTATATTGATCTTTCGTTTCGGATTTATTGGAAATTGTTAACGATTCACGATTCGAAAACTTACATCGGCCATATTGAGACTAACTTGTTTTAAATGGTATCACTATGGTTACGTTTAATGCGGGCGGGTGTGGGGGGGGGGCACCTGGATTTCGTCGAAATCTAAGTGCCAATAGGAACAAGGACGGACCGCGGTTGTTCGCCTCATCCAAATGACTGAGCATACCTTCGTTGTCAGATCCACTGGTGCCACACCTCATAAGTGAGAACTGGGCTTGAATAAAAATCCAGACGCTTCGTATCGATCTGTGCCCAAAAACGGACCCGGATATCATTCTAGTTAATAGGCTCGGTTACAGCGGGCACAGTGTAACGCTATCAGGCTAGATATCACTAAAACTAGCATTTCTATTTTTAACTATCAACGCACAACTAGACTAAAATAGATCGTCTGGGATCTCCATTATCTATTCCAAGACTAATAATATTCTTTAAACAATAACCATCATCTATTTTTTCCAAATGATTTTGACATGTAATGCTCTCCCACGCCACCCAACAATTATTATGACAAATGCACGTAAATATTCTTTAGTATGCAACTACAGAATGATTTATTTTGTAATAAATGTATACACATCTGTTGCATAAATATATACGAAAAACTAAATACTAGCTTTGACTTCGTATTCGTTTTTTATTCGATTTTATATTAAAGGGATAAAAATAGATGAAAGTATCATGAACGAGATCTATATGAGTTCATTTTCCATATCTGCAGGTACTTCCATTTGGTGAAACTGGTATTCAAGTACATAAAACATTTTGGCCTACTAGATGGTGGTTGAAATATCGTGTAAAAGGCAGTTCATGCGTCGACGTTCAATACTGAGCAAAGAAAATAAACCATCATAATGTAGAAATTCAGTTACTCTTAAACCTCAGCTTAAAGGGGAATTATGTACGATTAGATGTAAAGGCGACAAGTCTTGCTATAATAGGTAACACAACGATAATGAAAGAGAATATGTTGAAAAATTCAGTCAAATTACTTAACTCTGAGCCGAGTTATCGGCATTTAGAAGAACATTGTAGCATCGATAGTCATTGCTATCGTTGTTAAGATAATAAACAAAGTCTCGATTATCCACTTTTAAATTAAATCATTAAGTGGTCGAACCGTTCTAAACGGAGCCATTCGATAGCACCGAGAGTTGATTATGGTCTTGTCATCATAATTAATGTCTGATTTATAATTTATAACCTGAAAGGCCTAAAGGAAGATCTGGAACCGACAGATTTAGCTCTTGCATAATGCTCGTTTAATCTTTTTGGTTGAAAACTAATTCTTTTTAAGGTTTTTCGTTCAGGCCATAGGTCGTATCATAATTACCATGTTTAAAATAAATTTCATACCATCACTTAAAAACGCAGCTATATTTTTACATAACGGTAAAAAAAAAACGATCGAAATAATTGTCACGAATCACAAATCTGAAGCAAGATTTCTTTCTTGGTATCACTATAGCTAACATGCGTTATACAACATCCGGCCGAAAATGTATTTTGGTTTTACCAAAAAGAGATTTCGTGTCTTTTCTACAAACAGATTGATATTCAATTTTTTTCACAAATAGCAAGTTGATTTAGTTCGCAAAAATCTTTCAAAATCCCTCTTTAACGATAGAATAGTGATCACGATTTATATTATTTCTTTGACTATAAAATAAAACAAAATACCCAATGCACTTATTTATAGACCTACTGACAAATTCCGTGATGGGTTTTAAAACAAAAGTGGTGTAGGGTATTGATTTTGAATTTGCAATTACTTTAAAATTTACAAATTTACTGCCTGGAAACCCAAGTGGGGTTGACTATCTACGAGAGAGCAATTTATTTTATACCAAATAATAGTGAGGTGGTATGAGGTGGTATTTCGTATTGGCTAAATCGTCCTGTCCTAATATCTACACAAATACACTGGAAGCAATTTAAAATGTCAACGTACAGCTGTTAGATAGTGAACCGCTCAAAAAATAATATTCTCGAAATATACCTTCTTCTTGAGTGATATCTGTCACATTTATAGAATATATTTAGAAACTGACCTGGGAATTTTAGCAAATTACGGGACATCATCCCCAACAAAAGACTTTGACCTCCAATTAATTTCACATAACGTATATCATGCAAATCTTTTGTTCTGCTCAAACAACAGAGAAGGCATGTATTATCAGAAATATCCTTCTTATTATCCTGCTTGCTTTGAGGACCATTTCATACCATTTTGGGCTATCTCTAAATGATACATCTTTAAATCATTTCAAAGAAATATTTAATATGATAAAATGACGTATTTAGTTTTTGTAGAACAATAAAATTAATATGATATAAATATTAACCGACTACCACATATCTTTGATGTAGCAATTTGTCATCTCCTGTCTTAAAAATCCCAACAAAATAACCCGTCGTAAAGTTTTGATAATAAACAAGTTTTAGTACGGGCGTACTTTATCGACCATCAACTAAGTATGACGCCAACGAAGCCATCTTGGAATTGTGACGTCATTACAAAGCCCTGAGCTATTTTTGAAGGTCGTCGTACCACGCTTAGATCTATTTCACATGGCTGGTTGCAGATTTCGTCATAGGTCACGAGAGGTAAACAGGACTAGCACTAACCTTAACCCTAGCCCTAAGCCTTACCCTAACCCACAATTCTCGGCAACAATCACGTGCCCTAACCCTGTTTACATCTCGTGACCTTGGGGAAATCTGCAGTTGGCCATGTGAAAAACATCTAACCGTCGTCCCACTGATCTATATAATATTTTATAAAGATCAGTGCATCGCTCCCAAAATGAGTTAATAAACATTGTTTGTCTTCTCGTATATGATAGAATTACGTCATCCAGTGTTTAAATATCTTTTATAACAAAGCATACGTCGTAATGTTTTATAACGATAAACAATTTGTTGAATACCCATTGAAACATATACCAATATGTGTACCAAAAACGGAGGATATTAAGTTTGGGCGTAATAATGACCAAGCAATGCGACGTCATATATCAAAAATCGAAGTACTTCAATCGATGCACGCCCTGTCTAAGGAACATGCCTGCAAAGTTTCATGACGATCGTACAAAGTTGGAGGAGCCATTGGCGTTTTTCGAAGAGCATCGCCTCCATGATGAAAAGCGGTTGGGTCCCAGTTCCAACCACGGACATTGAATTCTAATCGGAACTTACACTCCCTTCATTTATAGTGCTAGATAAGCTAAATTTGAAACCATATTAAATTTAGATGCGTCTTATTATCTTCGTCAATTACACCTATCACTTATTAACTCGTTCCCTTCCTTATAAGTAGGCTATAAATTGTCATCATAACTCTGAAAGTCATACAAGTTAGTGATGCCTATTGATGAAAGCTGATGATACAGACAAAATCAATTACCAAACAATATACTAACTTTATCACTGAATACGTCTACAAGAAGGGTTTATTAATTAGAAATAATTCCGGGTTCTGAGATATCGAAGAGATTACAGAGCTCCCGAGGTGAAATATTATGAATGTATTACATCCTTAAAAATAGGAATACACAAAGTAGCTAATTAGATAGACAAATCGATACTATTGAAATCGGCGGGCGTCTTAACAGCGACTAACTTAAAATCTATAGTAAGACATTAAACCTAACGGCATCCGAAGCAATCAAAAAGAGTAAAGCGAATTGAAGTCCATTTGAATGGGTGCCTAATTGAGAAATCAACCCGTTTAAAGCTTTATTCGTGTATGTTATGGCGATACCGGGTCTAAGAGTACTTGTATCATAATAGGATTTCTTTAATGTTACCAGAAAAGTATTAAGTTGTCGTCGATGACAGTTATCAATGGACAGCTCGGCTCCCATACGCTATAGAAGAGAGTCAATGGGGAATACTATGATATATTGTGATTTGATTATATAGTCTAGTTTTTAACTGATTTTCAACTATCATTCTGTTTTTTAAATTAACCATTTATTATGGGAATAGCATGTTAAACGACTTTAAACATAAAAATTGCTAAGAATTATTATGTTTTATGAGACTTGAATGTCTTAATCTTATACATAAAATTTATGGTAAAAATAACTTCTTTTATATAACCATTTATTTTCGTATCAAAATAAGCAAGAAAAAAAAGACAAGGGGAATTTCCGTTGGCTATATTTTTTCTGCAGACAAAATTAGACCCTTTGCGAATTTTGGCTCTGGGCTTATTTGGGCCCTGATCGAATTTAGGCCCGTGCGAATTGGGCTCCTGGCGAATTTGGGCTCCTGACGAAGTCGGGTATCCGGCTAGTATTAATTACAAATGTGAAATCCACATCTACCGCATAAACCCCATAATAGTATACTTTCGTACATGTGAGCCTGTAGTTAACTCCCGTTTTCTGAATTCGCGAAATCCCACAGTCTTCCTTTTTGCACCTTATATATAATATAAACGGTGGATTCTTTCCTTTGTCTGAGTGGGAAACAATGCCGTTACAAACCAACACTATGTGAAATATATCTCATGAGTTTGCTTAAAGCAGCTTGAATTCAGCAAATACCATTTGAGCCGCTGATCCCACCAAAGCTTACACCATCCCGAATTGTATACCGATTTGTAATACAGACAAAAGTTACTTTGTCTGGCCAATACATTTGATGACTACTTAAATAATGTGTTAAAAATCAGTTTTGTCTAATTACTGTTTACAAAGTTATTCCAAGGACTACTTGAGATAATTGGGTAGACAATTACTAATAAAATAGACATGAATACCATTGAGAAGAAACTATTGAAGATAGAACATTGGTAATTACATGATTAGAGTACGAGCTTATTTTACAAGGCGTGGAAATAGGTATGGATGTTAGTGTGAAGAAATGGTAATAGATTGTATATCAACAGTATCGTAGTATTAAAAAACGAAACATTAAACGATACGTTACATATTAAAGAGGTTTTATTGCTCATATGTCAGTTACTAATTATACAAAATTTCAGGTAGGTCTTTTCGACTATAATCAAAGGTTTTACTAGTCATCTAGTTTATAAAAGGTAATAGTATATAAAACCATCTCAATCAAAAAGAAATGAAATTGGCTTTAACCTTCTACAAATCTGCACCGACTGGGCTAATATGTAGACGGGCATATTGTCTACAGTGTGCTATGAAACGATAAACTGAGGTCTCTTGTACACACTGGGGTGCACACAAAAGACCCATTGACAGCTAGATTTCGAAATAAGAGTGGATTGTAGCCCCACTGTTCGGACAAAATTTCTTTCGTGAGGGAACGTTTGCGCGGACAGGTGCGTTGAAGCCAACTCTTTATCTAATCCCAACTGCCAACGGCTATTTTACGTGCACGACTACGTGTACACCCAAGTATTTGCGTCCCTTCCGAACGAAAAGACTGCACTACTGATAAGACGAAACCACATTGGACGCGCTGGTGAACATAAACAAACATATTGTGCATGTCATCATCGGCATGGTATTATAATATCATTTGCTTTTAATGTACTCATCAAACTTAAAACAGTATATATATATTTCAAATTACTTGTGGACCATATGGCTTGTTTCCGCTTTAATAAAATGTTCTGTACCGGAAGTGGCCTCCAAGTTTTTAAGTCAAAAATACCCACGGTTTGCTTTGAGATACGAGTTTCTTTTTAGAAAACATTGATTGAGCAATTATCAAATCGAGGGGTTAAACTTGAAAAGTGAATCAGCGACACGCTTGTCGGATAGTTTATAGCGGATGCCGATAATTTATAGAAGTAGATAATCAATTTATAAAAGGGATGGAATTTATTTTGTAAATTTAAACTTTAATAGATCTACAAGGTTACATATATCTTAAAAATGATCCCAATGGAAATGAAACGTCCACTCGCCACTCGACGAACACCCACATGGATCTCGTGTTTGCGTGCTGGTTTATATGCTCATTGACGTCCATGTAAGATTAAATATTTAATTAATTAATTAGAGATCGACGTTCGTCCTTAACCAGATATAGTTAGTTTATGTATATTATAGATTCCTTGTCCATTACTAATTTATCTTAGTTTATCATGTTTGTATTAATTCGATCACCGGTTCATCACCACCATCATTAACTAGTAATAAACACGAACATAAACTTATGGAAGACATTCCAGCTCTTAATTAAGAATCTATATTCTTGCAACCAGGTGCTAAATTCTGGTATTTATTGGCCAAAAATAGCTTAGCTTCAGCGGTGTAGAGTTTTCTTAAGCAAAATTAATTTTTATTTTGTGCTAATTTCAGAACTGTCGCATCATGTTATCGATTAATGATTAAATATGAGCTGAAATTGTTTCCATAATAAGCACCATCTTCTGTAATAAAACAGAAGCGCTGCTCATTATCATTACATATCAATTTAGTGTTTCTGGCGTCGTGTGACTAAGGCTTGGTAATGTGTAAACTAACATTCTTGTGCAATCCAGAAAAGAATTAGGAGGGGATTGCGAACACCTACGGCTCCTTTTGTTGGTAACGGATCGAATGAAACTGTAGTAAAAGATATGATCATCATAATATACAGAAGTGTTGACGACTACTCTTATTAGTATATCTGTAGCGTGACTAGGTCGTATTAACTTTCGGCTGACCCATCTTTAATGTCCATCAAGCGCTGACCCTCACTCCTAATGACAAAATACACGATTTTCGTTTTACGATTGATTTAATTACTGTAATTGGGAGTATTTGCTCACTTTTAAAGACTTCCGTTTTGTGTGAATTTATTTTTTTTAATCGATTTAATCATTGTAAGCCCAGCTTAAAATTAACATGGGGCTATTTACTGAATCCATTTTAAAAAAAATATATGAATTTTTCAACTGGAACTTTTTTTCAGTGGAAACCAATTTTCTCTCGTACATTAAAGATAGACTGAAACATCTTAACGACTGTGTTGAATCTATCATGTGGGATGCAAGTCTCAAATGGGTTTAATTAATTCACCCACAAGTTAAATTGGTTCGTTTACCAGGCAGATGCAGGTTTAAATAAAAGGAAATACAAGTTCGAAGAAATGTTTGTCTGTGGATTCAACATCAAATTCAGATTTCTGAATCAGCATTATACGTATATAGACCAATTAGTAAGTGATATTAGAGCCTAGTTTGGCTAAGAGCTCTTAAATAATTATGTTAGATATTATAATCACCTCAATGGTGTAATTATCATTAATGGTTTCTTATTAAATCCAGATAAGTAAGCTTATAATATACCATCTGTATATAACAACACTACAAGTTCCTTCATTTGGTTCCTATTTTGGCACTTGTCAGCAGTATACAAATCTAATTGAAGGAATCGAAGCTCTTAGAGAGAACATATAAGGTTAATTAGACAAGTGCATTCTCGAGCTGATTAAGACTCCAGTAAACACTCCTTCCTTATATTTATAGTAAATTTGGATGAGCTTACACCAGTGGCTTAACACGACTTGCCAAATCATTGTGTACAGACACGTAAGTCTATTTGCCAGATCGTTGGCACGCAAAGCATCATTACAGCCTATTCTAATTTTAATAAATCTAATCTGAATACCAACCCAATAGGCCAAATAAGTACTCTTATAATCCTTACAATCGTCAAAATCAGTATTTATTATTCGCCACCCACTGGTATAGTTGTAATATCCACGCACTTATTAAACAGAATCACTATTTTCTCTTTAAAAAGATCATAACTGTTTTTAGACCCAACAGTTATTACAAATGATGCCAAGATCAGCATAAATCTCAAGACGGAGTGGTCATAAAAATAAAATAAATCAAAAGCCAATTTTCTAGAGTTATACAGTATTCATACTCCCCGCAATGTTCCGTTTGATTAGAGGTAATCCCACTACTCACTGCTGTAATGAGTGGATATTGTTGTTTTAAATTTTGATTGGTCAGTAGTCCGACTAACAACCAATGACTACCTGCTTTACAAAAGCTTTACATTTAAAACGAGTGCCAATATTGGATCAAATATGTTTAAATAACGTTACGTCATGGCTCACGATTTTATTATGCCCTATTAACCAGCGCATAGCAGAATACTGCAGTAATTTCTCTGGCCATTGCTTGAAGAATATGTAGAGAATTATGACCGTCTAAAAGGGTATTTATTTTATTTGGTTTAAATCTTTATCTATTCTTTTTTGTACTTAGTCAAGCTAAATTTATAATTACTTAAAAATGGAATGGATGGATATAGGGAATTTCTGCTATCTCATTAAAATACAGATTCGTTTCCTTTTTATAGTTCAAAATTTCGTTTCACTAGGTTTTACTACACTAGGATCTAGACGAGTTGTTATCATTGACGTGTTTTGAATGATGTGTGGGAATAGCCAGTGGAACGGTCTGTTACAGCGACTTCTTGAACTTTGAGTCAACGCTGATTGATCAATTACTGTCTGACCTCATAGGACCCAAAGCCGCTCGTTTAACCCCTGGCGTGAACTACCACTATAACCTGTACTTAAATAACATAGGAATTTTTGTAACAATGTGCTAATTTCCACAGTATATTTTAACTTTTGTTGTGAAACGTTTAGTTTAATTTGAAGGGCAGGTAAACGACTCGGAAGTTAGAACATTACCGTTACTTATCTGATCCATATTTAAATGTTAAAAAAACAAGTTAATACACAAATGTATGAATATCATAACAACATGACATTAAGATGAAATGAATAATACTATCTAATTTTAATATCAAATATAGTTATCTAAATAGTTTCCTGTCTGCCAATTAAAAACATCCCTAGAACATTAAAAAAATCGAGAAAATTGGAGTTTGCCATTCTTTGTAATGAAGCAGGACTACGCACTAAAGAGCTTGAAAGAAACTCATACATGTATAATAACGCAGGTGGTAGGTATTATTCTTTGTTATGACTGAAAATTTTGCATAGTTAATCACCGAGCTTGTCAATAAGTAATATAAATAGGTAGGCCCAGTTTCGGATTTCTTATGTTTGCCGAAATTGTCTTATTTCGTCTTCGTATTAAAGTAATTAAGGGAGTACCAAGAGACTGGATTGCTTGCTTCGTGTCTTAATATATCACTGGTCTTATTACCGGTCTAATTAAATTGTTGGTCCACTGTTATTGACACTTAGAAAACACAGGCAATCATGGGCGACTAGAAAAGCAGGACTAGAACGTTGCTAAGATATTTATAGCAGCCATCATAACATATTAAAAACTATGCCAGGGTGCATGATTAAGCTATAATATTATATAAATCATACTAGAAACATAAATGGAACAATTGCTAAAATAATATCGGCATTGCAAGCAAAAATATATTGCCATGCTTGAAGTTCGGTCTAATTCGCAGGATTCGAAAATAGTTTCATATATTTGTGAAACAAAGTGGGACCAACATTGAGCAGCTCAGTGCAATAGTGGTCTAACTCCACTTTTGATAGTTTTAAGAAAACACTTGACAAAGTCCAGAGGTCATAAAAAAAAATCAGTGGACCATGATCATCATCCTCATTGGCACATTTTGAAATCTTGGAATCTTGTTATGGTCGAAAAATCAATTTTGATTTAAATAATCGCGTTTAAAATTCTAATTGATTTTTATCCCACAATTTATGAATTTTGTGAATTTGTGAGATAGACCACTCTTGCACTTAAAAGTGCTGCTACCTATATTTTTTAGTGGAACTAGATTCCTGAGCAGCTCATATGAAATCAAGTATCTTTGAAGTCCACGCTTCTTAAAAGGGGTGTGCGCAGTGACTATGATTCCAGAAGCTGACAGAGCTTGAGAATTAATCGACTGGGCGAAACTCTTGAGCTAAAAAGTGTATTTTCCGCTGTGTTAGTCAGGCTATAGTTTTTGAAAGTGCACTGTTTACAATTCCACAGGATTGTGAAGAACCGACGGACTATAAAGAATTATTAAGATATGGCTTTAATTCCCTGTACAAAAAACTAATAAAGACTGTTTTTAAAATCAATAGACGTTAGATTTACTCTCTCGTTGACTTGACGACATTTTAAACCTTTAGCTAATGATTTATATCAACTGAGTGTATAGTTTCAACTTCATCTCACAATAAATGATACAGCTAACCTTTGCGGATTTCTACTGCAGCTGTGAATTGACACAAAGGACAGTATATTTATCGCGGGGATTGAAGGCTTTCTCGATATCAGCAAGCATGTAATTGTTTTGTGGCACGTTGACTTCCGAGCATGGTTATTTTGCCACATTTCACATTATTTTTAGTAGTGATCGGGCAGTATATGGTAGTAGAAATTTCTTAAAGACAGAGTTTGTGTTTTAGGTAAATTTCAGTGTTTTTGATTTTAAAAATGATCAAAAGATTTCAAAACAATTTAAACATACCGGACCAATGAAAGCTGTTTTCATCTATAATCTGCATTCGAGAAAAATACAATTAAACCCCACTACCTTACTTTTGAGCTATGGCTTTACTTCTAAACCTAAGTTCATTTTCCTTATATCGCATGAACAATATCATGATAGTGAAACATATTAATAAGCATGCTATGGCAGTCAAACATTGTAAGCATGTCAAGACAGTCAAACATAATACGGATGCCCTGACAACAGTCAAACATTAAGGTTATTCAAACAGATTAGGGATGTCATGAGCAATGTCATTTCCTATATTTTGTAGATGTAACGCAATCTGTTGTATTCCCAGTCCGCAACCAAAGTCTTAATAGATGCACCATGAGACATTCTTTATATGACCAGAGTAAGGGCCCTTAATGCTCTGTTTGTTTTGTTATGATGGGAAAAATCCTATAAAATGCTTAAGATCCAGAACTAAAATTATTGTGAAGATATTTATAAAACGGTTGATTGAAAATAATCTGTCAAAATATGTCGTAAAAACCTATTCATTTTACATCACATTTGATGGATAGTTTATGAAAATGGGCGCAATGAAACGAAAGGTTGCCACAGCTTAAAGAAATGTTGGTGTTTTGACGAAGCCAACGGGGAATCACCGATGCTTCAAATTAAAGAAGAGAATTTAGAAACGAGTGATCGGATTTGTGATTTATGACAAACATTGTGATATTTTCGAGACATAACTATATTATCATCGTGCCACTGCTATAAAAAAAGATAAAGAGACTAGAGAGAAGTATCAGGTTCTCCTGTTGGCGATATCACGTGTACACATTATCAGTTTCTCACAATCATATATGCATCAAGCCTCTGTTTTTAGGGGAAATACAATAGCCCATGCATAAAATAATCTGATTGCCATCTGTTTATTTGTCACACAAAACTTGAACACGCCCATTGCATAGATGTTGTACATACTAGTAGACCAATTTTACTCTCTAATAATTATTAGATGAAAATATTTCTGGGGTAATTGAAATGTCCTGTGTATTTATTCCATTTCACTTGAAACTCTATCCTGATTACTAACTTCTCAACAATCTTTCTTTTCTTAAACAACGACCATAATGGTTTCAATACCTTAAGATACATTTGCAAATCTATGTACAAACCGGAAATTTTCGTCCCAATTTGTTACAACAATTTTTTTTTTCTTTTTAAAATTCCTTTAATGTTTAAGAAGGTGTTTGAGCCCATGGAAGACATTACTTCGTGGCGTAATGATAAATATTGTATCCTATATCCAGATTCACCAGATTCGGTTAATACTTTACTCCATCGCTTGTCCACAACTCTTTTGAAGCAAGGACCTTATAACAGGAAAGTCATGATGTAACATTGCAGCTATTTTTAAAAATGCATCATTTTGTCTTTAAACTTCCGCTACAGTCTGGTCATTAATATGTCATGAATCGATAAGCACTGTGAAACTTAAATATCTAACACACCGCCGCCCAGTATGATACCGAAAACACATAATATGTTAAAACATCCTTGCTGGAAAAAGAAATACCAGGAGGAACCATACCCTTCCCTCTCAAAAAAACTAAATAAAATAAATAAATAAATACATAAATATATAAAATCTATAACAATTGAAAAATTAAAATACATTTTACTCTCGTCTCCAAACCACCTCGAAATATAATACTCTAACTTAGAATGTATCTTTAAAATATAGATACTGCTTCGGTACTGGAAGGTATGAAACTTCGTCATTAGTTCATCAAAACTCGCTCGCCTCTTTTTGTAGCCAACTAATAAATATAAAATGTAGCCTACCAGTTGTGACTGCTGTTTTTGTTCTTCTGTTGCAATACTAACGTATATGATGCGAGTCTTTAACAATGTATTACATACGACAATTTCGACTGGTCGATCGAAAATAAAATGTTCTGTTCTTGATCACTAGCAGTGATATAGGCTATGCAATCGTGATCATTATCGTATTCGCGAAATAGAAGGTTGTATTGGGGTTTTTTAACGAAGAGAAATGAAATGAAATGGAATTTAAATCCTACTGTTCTGCCTAAACTGGGCATACGCCATACAGTGTGCTATGAGGGAAATTTCGCCCGGGCAGCGGTGCTACGGCCTACTCTTATAACGAATTCCAACTGCCAAGGGATCTTTTACGTGCACTGCAATGTGTACACGGGACCGCAATTTCTCGTCCCATCTGAACGACAAGACAGTTGTCCTTTTCAGGCCCTCCGTCCTGGTTTTATGGAGAGAGAGAAAGAGACCCTTAACGCCAACTAGACACAAACCAGGATATTTCGGGGCTAACACAAGGTTGAATTTATTTCAATAATTCGCTTGCGCGTAAGGGTCCTTAGCAGTGGGAGGAAACCGGAGGACCCGGAGAAAAGCCACGAGGCTGGGCAGGCGACCTTACTCCTTGTCACGTACAACCGGGAAATAGAAACCACGCCAGTTAACTCAATGACAGACCTTCAGGGGCGGATCCAAGAGTTTTTGCAGGAGGGAGTTTGCCAGTTGACACAGCATGATGTCGTCACCGTCTTTTAATTGCGTAGGCATACATACACATTGAGCTTTTTAAAGCGAGAAATCCAACAACACCCCGTTTACAATAAAATAATAGGATCACACAGTGATTCATTTTCATTGATGCAAAGAAAGCATTAATTGTGATATCACATATTTCTATCTTGTACTTTGAATGCCAATCCTATCCCACCATCTGATCATAAAGGATTGGGACACGACCGTTACCCTGGGTGTTTTCTGGGCGAGTTATGAAAATTAATGTAAAGAAATAAAAGCATGGAGTACATTGGGGAAAACGATACATTATAAATGAGAAGGGAGGGTTAGGAATAATGACGATAAACGCATTGCCAACTAATTATGTGATAGATAACAGTGAAAACACAAACGGCTGATATCCGTAACAATATACTCTGCTATATATACATGTATACTAAATGTCTTCATATCTCTACACTTTATATACTTGCTGAAATAAACAAAGGATTATAAAACTCATACTCGCCCAATCCGTTTAGCGACCTGATCCTGACCTCTTCAACAAAACGTCATGTTAAAGCTAATGGACCTATTAATTACATAAAGTATGAATAGAAGCAATTACAGTCCCTGTATGAGGTTATGCCAATAACACCTGCCTAATAATAAATAATACATATACTTACATATGCTACTACTTATGAACCACTATATAATTTAAACCAACTTCAGGGATATTCATTCACAAGTCCTGGTACTTACAGTCCATTACTATGAAGTTCATTAAGTCTGATGCACTACTCCAATAAAAAAGGTAATTGAATGTGAAAACTGCCATCGGCCTTGGTTGTTTGTAAAGCGTATAAGTCCAAGTAGTTACTCTAGACAACCAAAAATATACGAAACTAACCGAATACAACTTAACTGATAGAAACTTTATCGCACTTTTAATTTAAAAGTTTCTCCAATATCTAACGTTAAAATATTAAGTAAGAAATCAAGCGAATAAGACGAATAATAACTTGTCTTGTTATTTTTCGGTACAAGGCTTTAAATCTATTACGTACCGTGAAGACTGGGGTATGAAGGGATCGATATAGGGTCGGAGTTTATGCTTCCACCATGCGTGTTGATATCAGTGAGGCGGAGACTTGGCAAATAATTGCCAATAATGTCTTAGTAAACCTAAATTATATCTGTAATAGGAATGGAAACAAACAGTATGTATTAGGCCATCTTGACGTAAAAATAATCAACTCGTATTATTAGTATAAGCATCTAGGACATTTTGAAATAGATAGCAATTGTACTTTGGGCCGATTACGATAAGCTTGCCCAGTTTCCCGAAACACTCTGACTACCAACTTGCTTTTCGAAACAGTAAATAATAGTAATCTACGAACATTCTACTCTACGGAGTGATCATAAACGTCTTCGTTGGGCAACGAATACAGCGCAATGTTAAGAGCTAATTGTTATATAGAAACTCGTGTATTATTGGTTTAATGCATGTGATGACATAATCACACCCCTATATTATTAACAATACACCTGAGTTTGTTTTCACAAAATGCGTTATTGGGGCATGTTTCCTTTTCTACACTTATGTTATCACACACCATCACTCTCGTCTGCATAAACAACTCGTTTTTCTTGGTGGGTTCCAAAGGTGATGTCGCAAGCTACCCGTCTGTCTTATTGGAGCTAAATCGATATTCTTTAGCACCATGAAATGGTCACAAATGGGTCGCAACGCATGTAATAATGTAATATGAATGGATGTATATACATGTATATAAACTGATCTACATTCAATCGTTTCTGTTTTACGGTAATTTCTAATCAGTTATGTTCGGCGAAATACGTGAAGAGTGCAAATTGAATGACAGTCTTTGACGTCTTGTTATTGCAGTTTACTCCGTTAGCCCTCCCTTGTGGGATATTTAGCCTCGCTAATCGGGTCGCTCATTACAAATGGCCCTCTAAGCATTCTGGCACGCGATTATCATTTTTAAATGGTATTTAGTATATGATTAGTTGTTGCGATTATGATTGTTTCGTAAATATTGGACACTAAATTGACAAATAAGTTGTGTTTGCAATGTCGAAGGCTGTGGATGATACTGAGTTAAAGACTTGGCTGCTTTAAGTGACAGACTACAGCACATGCTCAATTCATTATTTCATTAATGTGTTTCCATACCTTGTCATAGCTAGTCTCTATCATCCAAACAAATATTCTACGAATATTAGTCTGGATGGGTCCTCAAAATTTGACGGAAAGCAGGTCATTGTCTGGATTATCCAGTCTTTTAAGTTACCACGTCTTCTACGAATATTAGTCTGGATGGGTCCTCAAAATTTGACGGAAAGCAGGTCATTGTCTGGATTATCCAGTCTTTTAAGTTACCACGTACTGAATCTATCAAAACATCTCGCTTGTCAACAATGACACTCTCTAAAATTTTGTTTGTAAAGGTTTTAATTGAAATGGTAATTTTCTCTCGTCATGAATCAGACGTATGGCTTCTCACAATCTTCTAATTTCTTCATTCCTCGTATCTATTTTGTTTCTAATAATAGATGTGCCAAGTGAATTGTGGGATATATTTCAGACTCGCTTTATAGAATCTAGCAAAATCGGCCCGGCTTCATAAGATCTAGCACTTACCGACACTTTAGCCAAAAGGTTCCATTGCCCATGCGTAACCGGGAGTTTGGTTTTTTATGGGGTAGATTATCCAGTAATTTTCGTCAACAATTGAGAACCGTCCCAGACCCTCCGTACGTTGAAGACTAGGGGGTTCTGGGTGACCGAGACTATGTCATAGCAATAGGTAAAATGTATATAGACATGCGCAGTTGATATTGAGATGTACAGTTCCGCCATGCCGATGAATAAATGTTGTTCAAGCCTTTCCTGATGTTATACTTTCATATACAAACCCACAAATAGAATATGGCGACGAGGATGTGTGTAAATGTTGGAAGAGACATTCATTTATCATATCATATCAAGACATATCAAGTAAGAAAATGAGTATTCCTGTGCCACAGTTTTTCTTACCAACGCCCGGAAAGCCGACTATTCCGTGGACGCATTGGCGTGATTTGTTCGAGAACTATCTAATCGCGGTAGGTGGTAATGATTATGCAGACGCAAGAAAACGAGCACTTCTACTTCACTGTATTGGTGCATATGGTCTTTCTACATATAATTCTTTAGTTGATGAGGGAAATTCGTACAGAACAGCCATGAATACAATAGAAAAACATTTCGGTCATAAATATAATGTGAGTGTTGAACGGATTAGATTTATGTCGAGAGCTCAGCTTCCAGGGGAAAGTATCGACGATTATGTTGCTGTACTTAGAAATTTAAGCGCAAACTGTATTTATGGCGTAATTAAAGATGAACTTATTCGTGATGTCATTGTGGAGAAAGTTTATCATAAAAGTGTCAGAGAACGACTTTTGATGGAGGACGCATTGACTTTAGACAAAGCTTTAGTTATTGCACGCCGTGTCGAATTAGCAATAGCAGAAACCAAAGATTTGAATTATTCACAATCTGCAAGCAAGACGAATAATTTAGAAGTTCAGAAAATTCACAAACAGGCTACCAATAGAGGTCGTGGTTACAGAAATTATTCTACACAATTTCAAAACGATTCATATAGGCCTAGACCAAAGTCACTTCCCAGTCCCAGAGGTAGTTTTTCTTTTAGCCAGCCTAGACCTCGATCTCCATCAATTCACCCAAATAGATTTCAGTATAGATTACCATTCAAGACACAACAACGAAATCAGGCACAACCTGCTCAGTCTTATTCACAAAGTTATTGTTTCCGATGCGGTATCAACACAGAGCCCAATATCCACAATGCCCAGCCAGAAACCAACAGTGTCATAATTGTTCAAAATATGGTCATTTTGCTCGAATTTGTAACGCATCAAGCAGACAAATTAATTTTATGGATTCGTCAGATTATTATGAACCAGTTCAACGTGACGGCAATCCACAAGTTGACTGATGAATTTACAGTGTTGACAGTGACTAATGGTGCCAAGCGGAAATTAGAGTGCGAAGTGATTCTGAATTCTATTCCAGTTAAAATGCAAGTAGATACAGGTTCTCCAATCTCAATCATAAATAAGTTAATGTATGATAGATATTTCAGTGATGTTATACTTACCCGTCCAGATACTTACCTTAGAAGTTACAACCAATCATTTATAGATGTTGTTGGTGTTGTTACCTTACCTGTCAGCTTCAAAGATCGACATTGCCTTTGTAAATTTTATGTTGTTTCATCTGGAGATCCATTACTTGGTTTAGATTTGATAGCATCCTTACGTATGAATATTTGTGTCCAACCTGCTACTTACCAGACTACAGAAGACCAAAATATTATAGTCAATAGAATTTCCTGTTTTGATGACTTAAAACAAGAATTCCCCAAAGTGTTCAATGGTCTTGGCAAAGCTCAAAAGTTTCAGCATCAGTCCATACTTAAAGAAGATTTTATTCCAGTTGCGCACAAACCCAGACCAGTCCCGTTTGCATTAGAAAAAGAATTTAAAGAGGAAATTGAACAGTTGCTTCGAAAAGACATTATTATGGAAGTGGATCATTCCGAATGGGTTAGTCCTGTAGTACTTAGTCGTAGAAAAACAATAACATTCGGTTGTGTGTTGACTTACGTAGTGTTAATAAAAACATTATTCCTGTGAAGTATCCATTGCCGAATATCGAGACGCTTATAGGCTCAATTAAGAAAGCAGATTACATTACAAAGTTGGATATGAATGAAGCCTACCACCAACTTCCATTGAAACCTTCTTTCCAGAAGATGATGGACATCATTCTAACCGGTTGCACTGGAACATTCAATCTTCTCGATGATATACTGATTGTTGGAGACACCGAAGACCAACATGATAAACGTCTCATAGATGTATTGAAACGTCTTGAGAAACATGGTTTAACGTTAAGTTCTTCAAAGTGCTATTTCAAAGTTTCTCATGTCAATTGGCTCGGATTCTCCGTATCATCTTCCGGTGTTCATATGCTTCCAGAAAATATCGATGCAGTTAATAATCTTGTTGCTCCTTCAACGGTGAAAGAAGTTCAAAGTTTGTTAGGTTTTTTCAATCACTATTCACACTTCATACCAAATTTTGCTAATGTTACAGAACCACCCCGTAAACTTACTCGACTTAATAAGAAATGGGAATGGACTTCCGAACAAGATACTGCTTTCAAACAGCTGAAAAGGTTATTCACTTCGCCCCCAGTATTAGCTTTTTACAGGCCAGATCTTGAAACTTATGTGACCTGTGATGCTTCGAACTACGCATTAGGCGCAGAATTATCTCAGATGCAAGAAGATGGACAGATCCGACCGGTAGATTTCGCATCAAAAATACTTAACGACTACGAACGGAAGTATAGTATTGGCGAAAAGGAGGCATGAGCGTGCACATGGGCAGTTAAAAATGGGATAGATATCTTAAAGGCAAACCATTTAAGTGAGTAACTGACCATAGTTCCTTAATAACATTACTACAGTCATCCGAGAACTCTTCTGGTCATAAACCTGCTCGTATTGCCAGATGGGCCGCTATTTTGTTAGAGTATAATTTTTCTATGGTTTACAAAAAGGGATCTTCCAACATCATAGCAGATGCACTGTCTAGATTACGCTCTATTCCCGCTATTCCGACTGTTGATAACGAACTAAGTGATGTTGCGGTTGATGAAGTAAATTTGTGTTATTCGCTGACCAGTGAATCTATAAATATTTCAACAGACTTGGTGGCTTTAGAAACAAAGAAAGATGAAGTATTATCCCAAGTATTACATTTTCTAAATACATCGTGGCCTGATAAGAAGAAAATTCCAGACAATGTACTTCCTTATTATTTTATCAAAGACGAATTGTTTGTGTTTGGTGATTCATGTATTGGCCGTAATGAACGTACGGTAATTCCTGATAGTTTACAACGTCAAGTTCTAGAATTAGCTCATTCTGGTCATCCTGGCATCGTCAAGACTAAACAAAATCTTCGTTCCGTCGCATACTGGATAGGTATCGATAAACATGTTGAAAATTATGTGAATTCATGTTATATGTGCGCAGATAGCGATAAATCGTCTAAACGTTACGTTGCTCCTTTAAAACCACGTAATCCATCTACAGGACCATGGACCGATTTAGCCATAGACATTCAAGGACCTTTTGAAAGTGCACCCCACGGTTCGCGATATCTCGTAAATCTTACTGACTATTATTCTAAGTGGCCAGAATCCTTAATGACTGAGTCAATAACTTCCGCAGTGATTATTCAGTTTCTAGAACGATTATTTTCTGTATGGGGCATCCCCAAAACTTTGACTACTGATAATGGACCACAATTCGTAAGCCATGAGTTTACTAATTTTTTGCATAGAATGAACATTAAACATATTCGTACACCGAATTACCACCCAGAAGCAAATGGAGCTATTGAGAGACTAAATGGTACTATTAAATCTTTAATTCAGACAAATGTTAAAGATAAATTATCATGGACAAATGCTCTAAGAATTGTATTAGTTACTATTAGATCTTGTAAACACTCAACTACTAATTGTTCTCCTTTTTATTTAATGACGGGGAGAGAGATGCGTACAAAACTCTCAATGTTAAAACCAGGTATGAATAATGTTGAGAAAGAGAATAAGGAACTGACTGAATTTGTATCTAATAAACAGTCCAAAATGAAACAGTATTATGATCATAAGCATAGCGTAAAAGGGTTAATTATAAAGTAGGAGATAGGATCAGAATTAAGATTAAGAATTTATCTGGTAATAGACATAAATTAAGTTCACATTATTCAGAACCTACAGTAATTATTGATATTAATGGTGATATTGTTACTGTAAGTAATGGTAAGAAATGGCATATAAATGATATTGTAAAGTTCAGATATGATGGTGAAATTGTAGAACCAGATTTTCAGAATAATATTTATTTATGGTTTAATGATAATTTTGAAAATGTGAATGTACAAGATAGAAACAATGATTATAATGTTGTAGAAAATGTACCAAGATATCCTAGAAGAATTCGCCATGCACCTAGTTATTTGAAGGACTATACTCGATAAATGTAATGACAATGATGTACATACAAGATGAATCATACGATATGAAATATTGTTATACTTAATAGTATTAGAATTACTTACATAGTATATTAACGTACAGGAGATAACTGAAATGTTTATTTCTATATTGATGACTATCTTTATTCGAAGAGGGGAAATATGTGGTGTCTGTCAATTCATTATTTCATTAATGTGTTTCCATACCTTGTCATAGCAATAGGTAAAATGTATATAGACATGCGCAGTTGATATTGAGATGTACAGTTCCGCCATGCCGATGAATAAATGTTGTTCAAGCCTTTCCTGATGTTATACTTTCATATACAAACCCACAAATATAATATTTTGTCACTGATATTCTCGGATTAACCTTAGTTCGGCTTTCCTAAGAGTTAGATCGATTGACATTTCGGAACATACAAATGTCAGAAAATAAACGAAACGAATACAATTTTTATAAATAATTAATCTGATTAGATCTAGTCCCGTTGAACTTTGAAATGCTTACCACTCTACTTTATTCAATACTCCATTCAATTACATTTTGAACAGCAACAAATTAACTTATTACTCGTGAGCTAAAACGTATTTTTAGTTTATTTGGTATAATTATTATTGGTCGCACATACAGTTCATGCGTGCATAACATTTTACTTCCTTCAGCAACATAACGTCAACATGGTGTAACATTTAAACCTACGTATT
Source organism: Patella ulyssiponensis (assembly GCA_963678685.1). Classification (NCBI taxonomy): domain Eukaryota; kingdom Metazoa; phylum Mollusca; class Gastropoda; family Patellidae; genus Patella; species Patella ulyssiponensis. The sequence continues at coordinate 78,126,587 of OY783226.1, read as the reverse complement.
ATGTATATTTGTAATTTAATATGGAACGGAATTTCTATCATAATTCTTACTCCTAACCCAGTAATGCGTATGCTAATTCGTTTACTTCTATGCGTGAAAGTAGGACGTTAAATCCCATTTCATTTCATTTCTATGCATGTAACTTCTCACTGACATGTAAAATTGGCTATTTACACATGCAAAGAAAGGTTGCCAGACAACGAAACATACGGCCACAACAGCTAAATCGTCCGGGCAGTCAACAAGAGTTGTCGCATATTTTTACTTTTTTCGATAATGAAACATTGATATTAAATTCAAATCTGATTAAGAGTAACAAGCCATTAAGTAATTATCAGAAAAGCATTAGAATTTGTTTCGTTTTTATAAAGTTCTGGCCCATGCTAACGTTTAGTATGGTATACAAAACATTTAATATCATGGATTTAGCTGTTCAGTTATCAAAATTCATTGAACATTAATATACATGTTCATCTCAAGGCCTTAAACTCTGTGTATCACTTTGAAGTCAATCGGATGAGAAGTTTGGCCCTTAAAGCATCACAAAATTTTTCAGTGATCAAGAGAGATAACTTTGGCAGTAATTATGGGAAATCGCTTCTCTGCCTCATGACCTTAAAGACTGTGTATCAATATAAAGTCAATCGGATATCATCTTTGGCCTCTAGAGCGTCCACAAGATTTTTTGAAGTGATCAAGGGCCATAACTCTGGCAGTAATTATCGGAAATCTCTGAAAATCAATAGGATTCTTCGCCTCATGACCTTAATCACTGCAAAGATAGTCCATCGGGATTTTTCGACGTGGTATCTTAGTCGTGCAGGGTTTGGCACGAACTGCTGTCTAGTTGTTCGTCGGGACCAAAATCTGAGGTCTCGTATACACATTGGCGTGCACGTAAAAGGTCCCATGGAAGTTTGAATTTGATATACGAGTAAGCCTTAGCGAAGAGGTCTCGGTATCCCGTCTTTCTTAGCCCAGCTTAGTCCCAAAATGACCTAGTTTGGGTCGAGTGGACGTTAAACCCCATTTCTCTCTCTCTGTCTCTTAGCCCAGCCGCAGCAGAACAGTAGAACGTTAAACCCCATTTCATTTGTTTACAACATTGTAAGAATATAATTCCTAGTGTGCGACACCAAAACCTTCTATTTACGGAAGCATAAGAATTAGCTAATAGTCCTTGAAGGTAGCAGACAGACATAAAATACATCTGGTATATACGCCTGGCACATAAAATGGTATTCTGGTGATGATATAAAACCAAATTAGATATTATGTTGTTATTTGCGATCTCAAATATTGCAAGTACATACTTGAATTTTTTCTAAACCGATTATTTAAATTTTGTTTTATTGTGTCAACGAAACAAGTAACAAAAACCATCTGGTTTCTAGATGGTGTGCATTAAAACATTGGGGCAACGGTGTCAAGGTCTCCCACAGATTCAATTAATTCTTCTACAGTGAGTGTTATGTAAAGATACATTATGTAAGATTTAAATAAAGAAATGGGCCTCAAAATACTTAATTCTGAGCAGCAGCGTTATCACTGTTTGAAGTTTTGACAAGATGTGGCATAGATTATTTATTATCGTAGCAACGTTACTATTTTAAATTATATCATTAAATGGCGATCGTATTTCAATCCGTTTACACCTTCGCCATCCGATGGCCTAGAGAGATGAATGTTAGCTTTACGTGTGAATGAATGTCTAAATAAACATGTATATAACATTTCAAACCGAAGTAAACACTTGCATTAGGCAGATTTATCTGTTACATAATGCATCTGTAATGTGCATTGCCTGTTGTGCCTTCCCATGCTAACGTTTAGTATGGTATACAAAACATTTAATATCATGGATTTAGCTGTTCAGTTATCAAAATTCATTGAACATTAATATACATGTTCATCTCAGGGCCTTAAACTCTGTGTATCACTTTGAAGTCAATCGGATGAGAAGTTTGGCCCTTAAAGCATCACAAAATTTTTCAGTGATCAAGAGAGATAACTTTGGCAGTAATTATGGGACATCGCTTCTCTGCCTCATGACCTTAAAGACTGTGTATCAATATAAAGTCAATCGGATATCATCTTTGGCCTCTAGAGCGTCCACAAGATTTTTTGAAGTGATCAAGGGCCATAACTCTGGCAGTAATTATCGGAAATCTCTGAAAATCAATAGGATTCTTCGCCTCATGACCTTAATCACTGCAAAGATAGTCCATCGGGATTTTTCGACGTGGTATCTTAGTCGTGCAGGGTTTGGCACGAACTGCTGTCTAGTTATTCGTTTTGACAAGATGTGGCATAGATTATTTATAATCGTAGCAACGTTACTAGTTTAAATTATATCATTAAATGGCGATCGTATTTCAATCCGTTTACACCTTCGCCATCCGATGGCCTAGAGAGTTGAATGTAAGCTTTACGTGTGAATGAATGTCTAAATAAACATATATATAACATTTCAAGCCGAAGTAAACACTTGCATTAGGCAGATTTATCTGTTACATAATGCATCTGTAATGTGCATTGCCTGTTGTGCCTTCCCAGTGTAGTGTAAATGGATATGAGACATGATATTGCCATAATAATTCCAGATACAGTTGACACTTCTGGCAGTATTTTGTCGATGTGTCTATAATGTACCAACAAACTATCACCATTTACCTCTTGGGTAAGGTTTTCGTAGTTCACCCGAGTCACTCGAGTCGACACCAGACCGTTCGCGTTTTGAATCGAGTTGGTCACATGACTGACTCGAGTCGCATCACGTGACTAACCCGTTTACTCCCCGTTGAACGGAGAGTAAAAGGGTTCGTCACGTGACAAAATGACGTCCTTTGTCACCAGGCTCGCTAGAAGAGGTAGAGGTAAGTCGGTTGGTACGGAATCTTCTTCTTCTTCGTCCTCTAACAGTTCCTGAATTAAAATAAGATTCCGAATGGAGGCAGCCATTGCGAAAAAATAAAACAAAATAAATAAAGGCGTCTCGCCATTTTGTTTTGATATCATGTGACTGCTCAGACTACTCGGACCGTTCGGGATGTTTCACCCGGGTAAACTCGGCAATGGAGTCGACTCGAGTGACGCGAGTAAACGACGAAAACCTTACCTTGGTGTTTTTACATGGTTATTTTTAGTAGAAAACTATTGGTAATAGAAAACAATGTGACAAAAGATAAGTATGGATAAATAATCAACATTGTGTTTATATTGGGAATAATAACAACCTTGGTTAGAGTAGTACACCATATATCATCTATTCACTCTATAATGGCATCGTGATACAATAAATCACGCTTCCAGACACATACAGCTTAAACTTTAACTGTTGCGAAAAGTAACTTTAACTGTGGCCATTTTTGTCGAGAATCAGATTTGTATATGAGACTTCATGGTGTTAAACTGTAACCATATTGTCTCATCTCTAGGAGATACAGTTTTAAAACCCGTGGTTACTTCACAAAACACAGTTATCATTCTATTGTGGGAATTACATATTGAATTTACAATAATATCAAGTCATGTCAGAATGTGACCTATAAATATGTTGTGAGTTTTGGTAAAACAGAAGACTTAATATAATTGGCATAACTTATGCTAAACAATTGGACACATATCACCTCCATATCATGTAGCTTTTATAATGTTTATATCAAGAAACATTTCATCTAAACTTTATATTAAATAGCTTAACTTTATTACACGACAGAGAAATGACCTCAAATCCATCCTGATCATACGTTCTTGAATAATGTATGGCATTTGAAGTTTTTATTTTTGCTCTTTTTTTTAGGTTTTTTTTTTTTAATTCTGGGGGCCATCTAGTATCTGTTTAATACACAGAGCTAGAAATAATAATTCTAGTTTATGTGTGTGCTGTCTATTATAATATCGGTTATTTTAAATTCTGCTACAAAAGCCTTTACAAAAGACAGACCCGGAATATAATTGACTTTTCAAGATTCAAGTCCGGATATGATTGCATTTCCACTGTCTGTGTAAGATTGACACTAACTGTTTCAATATTGCTGGTTGCTTTCAAGTTAAATAATCGACTCAATCGAAAGGTGTCTATTGACTCTTTATAGGCAATAAAATAATTTGAAATAAAAAGCGGTCAAAATAAAAAGTTACTCGTTTGAAATACAATTATCCGTGGTGGGTTACCCAACAAACTATTGGGATCCACGGTGGCTCAGTAAGTAAGGCTCTGGTTTGCTAGCCTGGTCGTCCCGCGTCGATCTCGGGATCCAGGCAATGGACAGAGCCAGTCGTTGGAATTGGGTGTAAAAAAAAACATTGGCAATGCCATTACCCGGGATGGAGCAGAACAATAGGACGTTAAAACCCCATTTCAATCCATTCTATTTCATTCCTATAGGTCCTCCCACTGCTAAAGACCCCTACGCGCAAGCGAATTATTTAAATAAAATTAAACCATATGTTAGTCCCGAAATGACCTAGTTTGTGTCGAGTGGACGTTAAACCCCATTTCTCTCTCTCTCTCATTCCTATAGGCTATTAAAGACATGGCCTTTTATAACGGGACTTGCATAAAATCCACAATACATAACCCCGCTCGATGAAATTTTCCATCATCACTTCCCCACTATTTATAGTTTGGTCAACAAGTCTATTGTTTAATCCTCAATAAATTGAATACTAAACTATACCCTAACATAATTGACAACAGAAAAGTAGATCATTAAAATCAAATACCAATCAAGTCATTTTCTACACACTTCGCACCGCCTGTCCCCACTGACATAGTGTTAAATGTGGAATCCTGTCATTGTTTCTTTTCTCCATTTCTTACAAATAAATTTAGGCCACAAAGTGTCGAAATCTTATCTAAGCATGAAAACAAATTCAAAGCTGTTTAGCTGAAGAACATTACCGATGGGTGGTATCGTAATCATGTTTTTAACAGATAAACGGGAATCTATTGATACAGACATTATTTACGTGTACGTTTATTAAACTACAAAGAATAAGATAACACCAACCAAATGTTCCAGAATGAAAATTTAAATGCACTTTTCACGGTTGTGGAACTCTTGTACGACACAAATAGAAGCATCTATTTTGTTAGGCGATTAAATCACACGACTAATATGAAAATGGTTCGTCTAATATTTAAAAGGGTAATATATAAATTACATGATACAGTTGAACAGATTTTTAGTTCAGAAGTTTGAAAATAACAACAGGTCATTGCTTCGGAAATATGGCTGGGTTAATTTCACTTCGAATATCAAATAACATAATACGTGTCAGTGTACATATACATAACACAGTGTGCTCAAACCACCACTCTTAGTTTTTTGGGGTGTAAAATCAGTCTTAATAGACACCGGTGGGTCTGTATTATTTGAATCCATAAACATCAACAAACAATATCGTCTTAGATACACCTAATTTCATTTGATAACAACTAACTTAATTGAAATTAAACAAAAGTATCTGAATTTTATCTAACGTGTATTAATTAGAAAAACAAATATTTACCGTTATTCAAGAATTAATATCCTAATATAGCCTCCTTAATACATACAATTACACAACGTACTGTGCCTCAGTTATGACAGTAATACACTATAAGCTCAGCAGGCAGACGAACAGCCTAATCTCTGAGTAGCAGAGGTACAAACTAAGAACTTCCGTAGGACAGGCGTCCTATATTTGAGAGATTTATGTGCTAATGTGTCGTTGAGTGGAATATTTATTTCAGAATGATCGTCAATCTGGGTTTATGTTTTCATCGTCTCTGTTAATTAGTGTCTCACCAGGGAGTGCCACATTGCGCTTGACCTAAATCCATAATTCTAGCTCATTGCTCTCGCTACTCATTCTTTTTTAGCAAGGAGGTCACACGGGTCTAATCAGATCTTACCTATATGCCCACTTTCACTGATTAATGATTGTAAATGAGATCATATTTCGCCAGGAATATCACGTCTTGACATATATATGTAGGTAGACCAATGCTAGATCTAGTTTAATGATAATATAATAAGACTAATAACATATTGTAATATACCCAATTGTCATAATAATCTCGTGAGTGTATATATACACCAGGCGTGTAATATCATACATTTGGCCATAAGGAAATGGGCTTGATACCTGATTGACTCATCTTGTGAAAGTTCATTACTAGTTCAAAACGATGGTTTTATTCTGTTGATCGTAGTTGTTAAGGTGTTACGAAGAGGGCACTCTGATTTTAATACAGATCTATATTTCGTTTTTTATACTTTAGATGGCCTACACTACATGAAGATCTGACAAATTAGAGACGGTTCATCAGTGCCCTTTGACCCTATGACGTCAGACATTTGATTAACCAATCAGCATTGGTGTTTCTAGAGGATTACCCACAGTTCCCTTCAAAACACGCCTAAAACTCGCCGTAATAGACTGTTTCATTGGCTAAAGCCTCAGAACACGTCAATGATAACAACTCTTCCAGATCCAAGTGTAGTAAAGACAATTAAAACAAATTTTTGAACTATGAAAACGAAACGAAATAGGATCTGTGTTTTAATCAGATTGCGAAGAGATTAGGGGAAAAATATGAAAATAAGAGATATGACATGACATACCCAAGAAATAGCTGCCAGGTACCCCATTGCACCAATGTCTTTTCGAGCAACTGTATGAGCTGAAAATATATGAAGGAACGAAATTAACAGTTTGATATCTTAGAATGAAATTAGAACCATTTCTATTGCTCCTGGTACGCTTAATATTAATGAAGGCCTGGGTCACCTATCATAATTTTTAATACTCGGTTCACACTATCGTTTGGTAAGAATGGGACAAAAACTCATTAGTAATTGGTTTAAGAGGATCAATAGTCCATACGCCTTTGCACGGGCATAATGTTACCCCAGTATACAAATTAACCGTATGGAGCGGAGTTATCGCAAATTCACAGCAACAACTCGTTCGGGGAACGTCGGGTATTTTTATAGCCATCGACGGTATTGGGTGGTATTTCAAAGCTGGTAACCTATTCATATTCACAGATGCAGGAAAGGGGCCATTTTTAAAGAACTCAATTGCTGTTCTATGTACGCTAAAATGAGCGAAACATTAGATGATGTGCGTTAGCAGTCCAAGTGGATGGCAGTAGTTTCCGCCTGGTTATTCCATTCTACACAGTGAGTACGATTCAACATTTCACTCCCGCTCTGAATATTATGGAAGCCTATTGCGGCCATTTCAGAATCTCGTCCCCTCGCCGCGAGAAGTCGAGGGCGAGAAGTCGAGGGAGCGAGAAGTCGAGGGCGAGAACACGAGAACACGAGAAGTCGAGGGAGCGAGAAGTCGAGGGCGAGGGAGCGAGAGAGCGAGAACGCGAGGAAACAGGGCGAGAATACGAGGATCTCGCCCCGAGAACACGAGATTACTTTCACCTCGACTTCTCGTGTTCTCGTCCCTCGACTTCTCGCTCCCTCGTGTTCTCGCCTTTGAAAAACCTCGTGTTCTCGCTCCCTCGCCCTCGACTTCTCGCTCCCTCGACTTCTCGCCCTCGACTTCTCGCCCTCGACTTCTCGTGTTCTCGTGTTCTCGCCTTTGAAAAACCTCGACTTCTCGCTCCCTCGCTCCCTCGCCTTTGAGTCAATCTCGTCTTCTCGTGTTCTCGCTCCCTCGCTTCGTCACAATCTCGTCTTCTCGTGTTCTCGCTCCCTCGCCTCGGAAGTGCAATTATTACGCATGTCCACTGACTGCCGTATCGGCATTGGTATTTTGACATGGATTATAATAAACGAAAATGTTTGAAGTTCTAGAAAATGTAATAGTCCTAAACAAGCTTAATTTCTTCTTGCACAGATAGTATTGTATTCTGTAATTGATTTTAAGTCTTCAGTCAAATCTTTCTTTGCTCTCTAAAAATATTCATCGGGTGTTTTCACTTGATGCGTGGTTTTGTCAGTGCTGCAGGATGGAGAGCCTGACAAGGGACAATGTATAGTTGTTCGAATGGGATTTTAAAAAACGATGTCCTGTGTCTGGAATCGCAAGGAAGTTGGTTCTACGGTGGCTCACTCGGTAGGACGTTTGCTCTGTAACTTCTTCAAAGTTCCTCGTGATTTTTGGCGATGTTCACTATTGTCAGTGGTGTAGGACGGAGAACTTAGCAAGAGACAAAGTATAATAGTTCGGATGGCATAAAAATAACCGAAGTCCTGTAGAACGGAGAGCTTAGCAAGAGACAAAGTATAATCGTTCGGAATGAATGAAAATAACCGAGGCCTCGTGTCCGGAATCTAATTGAAGTGGGAACTACAATGTCCCGTGTTCGGAATCAAAATGAAGTGGGAGCTACGGTGGCTCAGTGAGTAGGACGTTAATGTTTGGAGCCACGGCTGCTAAGTGGGTAAGACGCTGGCTCACTAAACTGAAGGTCACGTGTTCGATCCTTGCATTGGACAAGAAAGTTTATCGGGTTTTCCGACGTGGTTTCCCCATGTCATTGCATTGGTGCAGGACGGAGGGTTTGGCAAGGACAGTTGTCTATTTGTTCGGATGGGATGAAAATCCTAGGCTGTAAATTGACGTAGGGCCTACACGTAAAAGATCCCTTGGCAGCCTGGATCCGATATAAGAGGAGACCTTTCCGAGCACAATTTCCCTTATAGTACAGTCGGAGCAGAACAGTAGGGCGTTAAACCATATTTCATTTCATTTCATCAAAGTTCATCGGAAATATTCTAGCGGGTTTTTTCCATATCAGTGGAGAAGGAAGGGTTGGGTTAAATGAGCGAGGTCATGTGTCCGGATTCGAAATAAGTTGGAGCTGCGGTGGCTCAATGCGTAGTCTAGCCTTTCTTGCGAGGTACCCTCTTATCAGTGTAGGTCGGAAGGCCTGGGGACAGCATGTCGTTCGGATGACATGGAACAGCGAGGTCTCGTATAGGCTACACATTGGCGTGGGTGGGTGTTTGGGGGGGGGGGGTCGGTTTCGATACCCGCTTCTTTCTATGATGCTTATATTATCAAATATTATCAAATAAACTACTCGTAGTTTACCCGCCTATACACGGGCCCAAATTCGCCCGGGGTCCAAGTTCGCCCATGGCCCAAATTTGCCAGGGGCCCATATTCGCCCGGTGCTCAAATTCCCACGGGACCTAAATTCGCCCGAGGTTTTATTCGTTCGTGGCCCAAATTTACCTGTAGGACAGATTCGATGGCCTAAAATACATACGTGGTCGTTCTTTTCAATTTGATACGAGATATGTGGGGGTTAATCGCGGCGACGAAGCGTAATTCGCCTTGGGCCCGAATTCACTGACCTAAAACATTCCTGTTGTGATGCTGGTTAATTTAATAACACATAATAATGTGTAGGTGGAGAAAACAAACATACATAAACACACCCATACACACTTAGCTTTTATTTATAATATATATATATTAAAGTAGATAAAGTACAAGTACTTCTTTGTTTACGGTAGACAATGCATAAAAAATAGAAAAAATACGTCCAGGCAACAAATTCTCCACTTTAGGCCTACATATAGCCTATATATATGCCGTGGTGTGAAATTTCTAGCTTGCTTGCTTCTGTTTTCCGTCCTAGCAAGTTTCGGATAAAAAAAGGTACATCATCTAATTCTTCTAGTATTACTTCATTGTCACGCGACTTTTCTGTTGTCCATTCTTTGACGTTTGACAGAAGCCGTAAAATAAATACAGGCTTACTTGATGTGCGATGGTATTTGAATTTCGCGGTGATTTGGTTTTAACAAATCACGTGACATAGCTCGCCAATCAGACACACATAATGGAAGGTCGAGTAGAGTCAAAGGTTACCGTTCTGTTTTGATAGTAAATATGGCGGAAGGATAGCGAAAACTGAATACTTGTGAATATTTTGTTAAAAACACTAAGCTAAAACCGTTCAATGCGACAAGGTGGGAACAATTTTAGGTACTGGCTAACCATTGGATCGAATTAGATGGAAATGGCAGGTTTGTGCCGGAGACAAATGCTGATTTGTAAGACAAGGAACTCCAGGAATGTGCAGACAAAGTTCTCAAAGACTCAATCATTGGGGTATACTAATAATACAGAGTTCTCACATTTCAACTTAAAAAAAAACAAAACAACTGTGTATGAAACATTATCACGATTCCAAACTTGTTGACGAAAGTTAGAAAGTGATGTTAGAAGCAAGCAGCTAAAATTTTACCAACAAAAAAAGAATAATTGGTCTGGTTAATTTGTTATGGGGATCATTTAACAAGTTGATTGATAAAGATAGATATTCTTATATTCCTAAATGCATGACAACTCGCAGTCACCAAGGAGTAAGGACTACTCGAATCAAGACCACTCAGACCAATAAGGACTAATATGGTGAAGACTGTGTCACCATTGAGATGAAACACCATGCACAGTACTTTAAGAAATATACCCAAGATGTTATGGAGAAAAAGAGAACCAAAATAGATGAGTTGGTACAAGAGCACATGTTAGGCCCTATTGATGAAAAAAATATGTGTGAATTAATTCCACACCAGATTGACTTTGCATGTGTCCCCTGGATGAAAATGTTGCTTTGTCCCTTGCACAACCAATCAAAACAGGGGCCTATTCTGGCGCATTCCCCCCGCGTTGCCTTAATGTAGCTGCAAAAATTTTTGCCCCTTTTGTTAAACACTTCTGTTTAAAATGACAGGGTTAGGGTGACTAGAGATCAAGCACCAAATAAAATTTTCACTGTGGATACAAATCAGGCTGCATTACAGATAGATGTACTTGTTACAAGTGAAAACTTTCTTGTATGGATTTGTGTAAATTGTTCGACAGTGACATTGATTTTAATACTGATGATGATATCTATGAAATTATGTGATTTTTTATGAGTAGGCTTAAACCTGTATTCATGTACATGTATTTTTTAAGCAGTTTTTAAATACATATTTTAAAAAATGTTTTAATTAAATGTACTGTACATGTCAATAAATTTTCATGTTATATTTTGTCACTATGCTGATTAATATTGTATGGTTTTGTTTTATTTTTATTCTATTTCATTTCCGAGGTGGTTTATCTTGTCAGTGGTGCAGGCCGTGGGGAGGGGGTGACTGACGAGGTACAAGGACAGCTGTCTAGTCGTTCTGATGTGATGAGAGTAGGCCGTAGCGCCGCTGCCTTGGTAAAATTTCCATGATAGCACACTGTATAGCATATGCCCATCTTCATTAGTCCAGCTTAGGAACACAGCAGGAGGCATTAAACAGCATTTTATTTTTTTGTTCTGTTTCATTTCCAACGTGGTTTCTCCTTGTCAGTGGTGCAAAAGGAGGGTCTAACAAGGTACAAGGACAGCTGTCTAGTTACGTAAAACCGAGGTCCCTTGTATTCATTGGTGTGCATGTAAAAAGGTACGATGACAGCCATCTAGTTGTTTGGATGTGACGAAAAACCGAGGTCCCTTGTATACATTGGTGTGCACGTAAAAAGACCCCCTGGCAGTTGGAATTCGATAGCACACTGTATAGCGTATGCCCATCTTCATTAGTCTAGCTTAGGAACAGAGCAGTAGGACGTTAAACCCCATTTTATTTTCTTATTCTGTTTCATTTCCGACGTGGTTTCTCCTTGTCAGTGGTGCAAAAGGAGGGTCTAACAAGGTACAAGGACAGCTGTCTAGTCGTTCGGAGAGAGAGAGAAATGGGGTTTAACGTCCACTCGACACAAACTAGGTCATTTCGGGACTAACATATGGTTCAATTTTATTTCAATAATTCGCTTGCGCGTAGGGGTCTTTAGCAGTGGGAGGAAACCGAAGTGCCCGGAGGAAACCCACGAGGTTGAGAAGGCGCCCCTATCTCCATGCCACATACGCTCACACCAGGGATCGAAACCACAGCCGCAAGCCAGAGGTGACCAGCCAGCTAGAGGCCGAAGCGCGGCGCTCTAGACCACTAGGCCATCCCAACCCCCCTAGTCGTTCGGATATTACGTAAAACTGAGGTCCCTTGTATTCATTGGTGTGCCTGTAAAAAGGAACAAGGACAGCCGTCTTGTTGATTGGATGTAACGAAAAACCGATGTCCCTTGTATACATTGGTGTGCACGTAAAAAGACCCCTTGGCAGTTGGAATTCGATAGCACACTGTATAGCATATGCCCATCTTCATTAGTCTAGCTTAGGAACAGAGCAGTAGGACGTTAAACCCCATTTTATTTTTTTTTTCTGTGTCACTTCTGACGTGGTTTCTCCTTGTCAGTGGTGCAAAAGGAGGGTCTAACAAGGTACAAGGACAGCTGTCTAGTCGTTTGGATGTGACGAAAAACTGAGGTCCCTTGTATACATTGGTGTGCATGTAAAAAGGTACAATTACAGCTGTCTAGTCGTCCGGATGTGATGAAAAACCGAGGTCCTTTGTTTACATTGGTGTGCACATAAAAAGATCCCTTGGCAGTTGGAATTCGAAAGAAGAGTAGGGAATAGTGCTGTACCCGGCCAAATTTCCCTCATAGCACACTGTATGGTGTATGCCTGTTTTCATTAGCCCAGTACACGTATAGGAACAAAACAGTAGGACATTAAAATTCATTTCATTTCTAATTCATTTTACTGGAATCATTAAGATAACTATTTGTTTTTCTCTTATATCTATTTTTATTTACTGGTATATATCTTGTACAGTGTAAATGGGCACAAGACCTGATCTGTGTGTATTCTGTGAATATAACAATCTGAACAGCAGATTAGAAACCGTTCTCCAGAACAATGATATTATTATAATTATTATATACATTTTTCATCAATACTAGTGGTGTGTTAGATCCCTGCATTGGCCAAGAAAGTTCATCTCAATTTACCGGTGTGGTTTCCCCTTGTCAATGATGCAGAACTGAGGGGCCTGACAAGGACAGCTGTCTAGTCGTTAAGATGGTATGAGAAACTGTGGTCCAGTATACACATTGGCATGCACGTAAAAGATTCCTTGGCAGTTGGAATTCAATATAAGTGTAAGCTGTAGCGGTGCTGCCCGGGCAAAATTTCCTCATAGCACACTGTATAGCATATGCTTGTCTTCCATTAACCCAGGTTAGGTGCAGAAGAGTAGGACGTTAAAACCCATTTCATTTCATTTACTAGTAGTCGGGGGGTTGGGATGGCCTAGTGGTTTAGAGTGCCACGCTTCAACCTCTAGCTGGCCGGTCACCTCTGGCTTGCGGCTGTGGTTTCGATCCCTGTGTGAGCGTATGTGGCATGGAGATAGGTTGCCTTCTCAACCTTGTGGGTTTTAACCTCCGGGCACTCCAGTTTCCTCCCACTGCTAAAGACCCCTACGCGCAAGCGAATTATTGAAATAAAATTAAACCATGTTAGTCCGGAAATGACGAAATTTGTGTCGAGTGGACATTAAACCTCATTTCTCTTATTAGTAGTATATGGTATTGTTGTGTATGCAGGTGCGGATCCAGGATTTTTTTGCAGGGGGGGGGTCTAGGTTTGATAACGCCCAGCGCCGAAGGAGCTCAACCAATTAAGGGGGGTTTGGGGGCCCTCCCCCAGAAAAATTTGGTAAATTAGATTCAATTTGGTGCATTCTGACGTATTTCCGGAAGGTAAATACCAAAATTACAGGTCTAAAAATCGTCAATATAATCGCATAAAATTTTTCAAGTCTGAGCAGGGGGGGGTCCGGACCCCCTGGACCCCCCCTCTGGATCCGCGCCTGGTTTGAGGAAATTTATATTATTGCGTTTGTTTATTTTTGCCAAAATCGTTTTCATGTGTATTTAGTATGTATTTCTCTTGGATATTGTTTTACTGAAATAGTTTTTTTATAAAAAATACTTGTTTCCAGTAAATAACAGATTCTTTCAATCATTGGTGCTATTTCTCTACTGTTGACCATATTTATTCCACAGACCTGGGATAAGTTGTTTTCATCGTGTCACTGCAACATTTAATATGTGGTATTATACAGTAATCCCGGCATATTTTCGACAGGTACATTGGGACAGGATCGCCCTTATTAGACTATGGCACACCTGATCTATACATCAGAAGGTATTTTTTTTTAAATATGAATTACATGTTTGATAGTAAATATTATATTATTTAGCATCAAATATGGATAAAATAAGATCAAAAATTTGAAATATGTTCAGAAAAAAACAAAAACTTTGAAAAATCACATAGGCTCTATTAGTATTATTATATTATAGGTCTGGTGTGCCTTAGTCTAATAAGGGCGTTCCTGTCCCCATGTACCTGTGATATTTTCAGAAAAATTCTCTCTAACAAATGGAAACAAACCAACGTGTTCCGTCTCGTAAAAGGTATTCCGTGGTCTAATAATGGCTATTGGCCTGTGACCCTATGACGTTGATTTTTGGTTTCTGATATTGTCTTAGAATTTGATTTTTTTCACCCCAGTATGGCTAAACTTGACAAATATAGATCGAGGCGTAATTCTAGTGCTGACGTATTGTGCAATGCATCGGAAAAGAAATGTATGCGACAGTGGGAGAAACCGGAAAAACCCCACACGGCGAATCGAAACCGAACGACTACACGTTATCCCTTGCCAGGCCCTCCGTCCTCCATGCTACACAACTGACATGAGAGGACATCTCCAGAAATTTAGCCCGATGCGCTTCGATGAAGCGAGAGAGCCATTGTAGCCACCACTTCATTACGATTTCGGACAAAGAACCTCGTATTTTATATATATACCGTTCAAACGACTATACGTTGTCCCTTGCCAGGTCTTCAGTCCTATAGGCTACCACTGACAAGCAGGAACCCGACCGAAAAATCCTGAAAAACTTTGATAAAGTAAAAGAGCAAACGTCGATCCTATTCACTGAGCCATCGTAGCTCCATTTGTATTCCGGCCACGGGATCTCGGTTATTTGTATTCCATCCGAACAACTATTCTTTGTCCCTTCTCAGGCCCCCCGTCCTACACCACTTACACCACTTGGTATTCGATCCCTGCATTTGAAGAGAAAGTTCATCCAGATTTTATTTCGGGCGTGATTTCTCCTTGTCAGTGATGCAAAACGTAGGGCCTGTCAAGGACACCTATTGGCGTGCACATAAAAGATCACTTGGAAGTTTAAATTCGATATAAGAGTAGGCCTTAGTGCCACTGCCCGGGCAAAATTTCCTTGATAACAAACTGTATTATTGTATCGTATGCCCGCCTTCATTAGCCCAATTTAGGAACAGAACAGTAGGACGTTAGACCCCATTTTATTTC
This sequence comes from Patella ulyssiponensis, assembly GCA_963678685.1. NCBI lineage: Eukaryota > Metazoa > Mollusca > Gastropoda > Patellidae > Patella > Patella ulyssiponensis. The sequence continues at coordinate 78,111,330 of OY783226.1, read as the reverse complement.
ATTTCATTTCATTTAGATTCAGGACACGTCACCTCGGTTATTTTTATTTCATCCGAACGATTATACGTTGTCTCTTGCTAGGCTCTCTGTTCTACACCACTGACAATAGTGAACATCGCCAAAAATCACGAGGAACTTTGAAAAGTTACAGAGCAAACGTCCTACCCAGTGAGCCACCGTAGAACCAACTTCCTTGCCATTCCAGACACAGGACATCGTTTTTTAAAATCCCATTCGAACAACTATACATTGTCCCTTGTCAGGCTCTCCATCCTGCAGCACTGACAAAACCACGCATCAAGTGAAAACACCCGATGAATATTTTTAGAGAGCAAAGAAAGATTTGACTGAAGACTTAAAATCAATTACAGAATACAATACTATCTGTGCAAGAAGAAATTAAGCTTGTTTAGGACTATTACATTTTCTAGAACTTCAAACATTTTCGTTTATTATAATCCATGTCAAAATACAAAAATGCCGATACGGTAGTCAGTGGACATGCGTATATAACTGCACTTCCGAGGCGAGGGAGCGAGAACACGAGAAGACGAGATTGTGACGAAGCGAGGGAGCGAGAACACGAGAAGACGAGATTGACTCAAAGGCGAGGGAGCGAGGGAGCGAGAAGTCGAGGTTTTTCAAAGGCGAGAACACGAGAACACGAGAAGTCGAGGGCGAGAAGTCGAGAGCGAGAAGTCGAGGGCGAGGGAGCGAGAACACGAGGTTTTTCAAAGGCGAGAACACGAGGGAGCGAGAAGTCGAGGGACGAGAACACGAGAAGTCGAGGTGAAAGTAATCTCGTGTTCTCGGGGCGAGATCCTCGTATTCTCGCCCTGTTTCCTCGCGTTCTCGCTCTCTCGCTCCCTCGCCCTCGACTTCTCGCTCCCTCGACTTCTCGTGTTCTCGTGTTCTCGCCCTCGACTTCTCGTGTTCTCGTGTTCTCGCCCTCGACTTCTCGCGGCGAGAAGACGAGATTCTGAAATGGCCGCAATAGGCTTCCATAGAATATGGTCCCACGAATAGTTACTTAAAACTTCTCCAATATACAGATAAACATCCATATTACGAAATCCGTTTTACGTAAATTATGAACCGCAGTTCGAGATAATTAATAATACTTATGGTGCTTAAGCGGTAAAAGGCACTAACAGTACAAAGTACTTAAAGTGCATTCATTAAAGATTACAGAGCGCAGAAAAGAAAATGAAGTAATTCTCAATCGAATCAGTCCACAATATATATGTTTAAAACGGTAAACTTTTCAAACCCCTTTGAAACTGCAAAAAACGCTATGTCATAACTTTTGAATGAATCTTGCTTGCAAGAAGTCGACAATATACAGTAAAAACCTCAAAACATGTCGATATTTTCCAACACTTATGTATTTAGCGTGTTATCTGCCAAATACTGTAAGTAATATGGATAAATTAATAACGACATCCCTGCCCTAGAGGGTAGTGTTGATTGTCAATGAACAACAAGTCATTGTGCCCTGGTGTTGATTTGCAAATCTGCCTCCTTCCCATAAAGCCAAATTTACGTCTTAGCCAATTACATCAAGCCGCCGTTAAATGGATCAGTGATACGGGCATCATATTCCGAAACGACCAACAAACCTTGACCTTTATGCATATCTCGAAGATTAATCTGGAACAATTACCCACCGAATTGCACATTGGAGCTTCATCTGAGCATATAACAACAGTTTGGTAGGAAACACAATCACCAATGACCATGCTTTTAATCGTAAAATTAGCCTTTAGTAGAGCGTTATTGTTAAGAGGTATCTTTAACAGCATGGGAATACCTGCAGGTCGTGGATTGATGTTCCTTACGGGAGTATATATCATTATATCCCTCGATGTACATAACCACGTAGATATGCGTATATTGCTTTATTTTATTGTTGGTTTATTTTTAAGACACGTATAAAAGTAGATTAGCCATTTTAGAGAATGGGCTATTTCATATGATTTGTTCTAAAATAGTTGTGGTTTATGCATTAGCAATTAAATACAGACAGTAGATAGATACTGATTCATATTTAATGGGCAATATCTTCTGTTCTTCACACTCTTAAAGAAATGAAGTGGAGTTTGGCGTTATGCTTTTCTGTATCGATAAAGACGGTACGCCATACAGTCTTAGATCGAATTCCAACTGCGAAGGGTTATTTTACGTACACGCCAACATGTACACAAGACCTCCGTCTTTCATCCCTTCCCGACAACTAGACACTGTCCTTGCTATGCACTCCTCCTGCAAAACCGCCAAGAGGAAACCATAGTGGAAAATCCAGGGGGGGGGGAGGGGCTTTTTCGACCATCACCTGAACGGACTGTGGACCTCCTGGTTTGTGAGCTAACACTTTACCCACCGAGCCATCGCGGTTCTCTCAACTTTAACATAACAATGACTAGGGCATAGAAATATATAAGCAACGTGGGTGTACATATTTAGTAACTTTTCTATTAGATCATCCATCTAATTTTGAAAATGTCCACCACTCACAGTGCAATGGTTACGGGTTTGAGTTCACGTACGGTAATCGCCTTTGAACAGAACGAAAAATGCCAGAAATTCTAATATTTCCAACCTATGCATTCAGCTAAAAGAAGTGGCATGCATCGTCCCAGAACACCAGATACGCCGCAATCTGATTAAAATCCGACATTAATTCCGTTCCGCTGGTTAATGTTTCAATATCAAATCATAGAAAATAAACGAAATAAAACTGGAATCGATTTTTTATTGGTTACACTGCTTATTTATATAGTTAAAACAATATTTTTTCTAGTTCAAAAGGATTTAACAGGCAGGGCCTATATAAGTTCTTCCTAATGACACAGAAAACATTAAGCAATGTATAAACATATACATTAGCTTATTTATTTGGGACGTTCAAACATCAATTAATGCATGTTTAATATGACGCATCTTGATACACCATGGAAAACATCTAACTATAAAATGGATAAGCAGTTTCTATATTCATAATACGTAACACTATTTTCAGACGGTGTAAACAAAAAACTTTGTTTTTGAGCTTAACTTTCTCACCCCCAATCTGTATATGTCATAATATATAATGTATTTTACAAAATAACCATATAAATGGATATGGGCAAGTTACCTCTATTAGCATCATAGTAATAAGTATTGGCAGAACCTGTAGGTTAATCACCTTGTGGAAATTAACACTAGCCAAAGGTTGTACACAAACCATTAACCAGTAATAACTACCGCAACCATGAGGCTAAGTTCACACGGACAAAAATCGTATCCTATTTTTGCAGAATGAATGAGTGAAATGGAGTTCAACGTCTTACTTTTCTGCACCGACTGGGGTAATTAAGGCGGAAATGTTCATATTTGGTGCCTCTATTGGTTATTAAATGAATAAAGAATAGAACATCTGAAATTGTACTAATAAATACCCCAAAACAGTAATCTTCCGTTGTTAAAAGGAAATCAGCAGAGTGTGAAAAGTACCAAAAAAGAGACCGTTGGGACACATGTCACCAATAGAGGCACCAGCATACAAAAGTTGTTATTAGATTGTTTGTGATCTCAGATTTTCTAGTATCCGACATATTGGATCGAATCTTAAATATATTAGAAAATAATAACCCATTCAAAAATGATCAATTTGAAACCATGCACCGGGCTTGTATCACCTCCCAAGCAATTACACATTATGACGCTTCAAAAGTAATTCCATTCTTTGCCTAAGTAACTTTAAGGGTGTGCTGTTTTGGATATAATACGCAACACCAGAGTGATTTATTACTCATTACCCCTGTCTTAGTGGATTTCTGAAATGTACAGAACACCAGACCTACTGCTTGCAAGTAATTAATAAACACTTTAATGGTACTTTAATGATAATGGTCTATGGCTGACTAAACAGAATTAATATACAGCGCCATTTCTTTAAGCCACCATTATCAATTATCTATAATTCACATTTGTTACTTAGAAGTTGGTGTAAAGTATACTGATCATCGAATTACCAACCCTCGATCCTGAAGAATTACCGTTCTTCTTGTGGCTAGTCTTTACTTGGTTCGAAGACACCGATGAAGTGGCGTGAGTCCGACTGTTTGCTTTTTTTAAAAAAAACATACCAAAACACCGCTATGGAAACCGGCCTTTGCCCTGTAGGCTTCCCTTTCGGTCCTATCCATCTCGCATATTGTCTCCTAGCACATACATCTACAGGGCAAGGGTGGATATTTAGAAAGAGAAGTATACAAAGCTTCCTATTCACAGCCACATGTGGCTCTAGTCTAACCACGTATGTGGAATGACATTACCCCATTGTGTAATCCTTCTGTCATATTGAATTTTATTATTTTTTAAACAGAAAGTTCGGATTGTACGTCTCCGGTTGTATTTAAATGATTCTCAAGCAAATTACTTCTGAATCATTTATTGTCACCACTATAGCAAGGTTTGGCAAGGGGAGAATTAATCATGTCCATCACATCTTTGTAAGAGTACAATAAATTTGCTCGAGAGATATATACATTTGTAACGCCAAATTATGGTATACTGCAACATTTACTTAATGACACAATGACAAGAGAGTGGGCTATAATGTACCAAATTTACCAAAGTATTGAGAAACTTACAAACTGGAGAGAATTTCAGCTTATACCAATCATATAGTGAATGGATAGCAATGTACATCTTCAATAGAAGGCTTGATCTCGCCTTAACTACATACATCTTATCAAGCCCTTCACGTAATACCCTGTATATTTCGCCACTAAGTTCGATTGTCACAAGCCCAGCTTGGGAACCTATCAGATTCATCGGTCGTCGTGAATACCAAGTCTCGTGCTTTATAGCTAAAATGCCTACATGTGACAATCGAGTTGCAAAGTTCAAAGATCGATCAACGTCACGGTTGCTGTTTTCCCACGAGTTTCTCAATTTAAAAAACCCTGTTTGTTTACAGTGTGTTTGGTGCCACGAACTCTGATTGGACAATGCTAATTAGTCACTTGTAAAAACAACTAGCGCAAAGTTCGGAGAATTGCTGAGTATTCAAGCAACGGAGAGATGTTGTATAACTCGCGAACGTTGCTAAAGGAACATGAGCCATGTACTGATGCATAGCCACGTCGTAGACGTGGATGGCCAACATAAGAGTGCCATCTACTAGGCAAACTAAAGCGTGGGCGTCCAGTTACAATCTGTGTCTTAATTAAAGAAGATTTGGTATCTCATTAGGAGAAACGAAGAAAGCAGCTTTGGCTGTAATCTACTGTGACGAAAACCGTGTGTTCCACTGGGAACAGAAAGTACTACAGAAAACATAACAAGTCGGGTTGTTCAAATATACTCCAAATGTAAAACATGTATACGGCAAATGGCCTTACGTATACAGATTCGCCTATGACGTAACCATTCTTTTGGAGCGACGCCTTTAAAAATAACTGATCATGATGGATGCGATAACGTCTTTTTTGTGTTCCTGGTTCATAAGTTAGTTTTGCTTGTGTGTTATCTTCACGGCTATATTCATCCTTGACCTATTAGGACTTTTAATACAAGGCATGTCCATTTCCATCTTTATTTCTGTATAATCTGTGTCTATTAAAGATCTGATGAATTTGAGCTTAATCGATTTAGTATTACAGAGATAAAAGGAATAGAAATCCTATGGTTATTTACAGCTTAAATAGCGGACATTTGAGGAATTTGTGCTCATAGTTCCCAGTTTGACCGCCTTTATGCCAAACAAGAAAACGTGGGCAACGCAGGTAATGTATTACGGTTATTTTAGACAAACGTTGGTTTTTGTTGTTAATCAGAAACTTGGCGCTTTGTAACGTTGTTAATACTGGGGTGGGAATGGAGGGAGTTCTAGTGCTAGTCTGGGGGCATCTTTCTTTTTCGTTCAGCATAGAGCGTGTTGAGAAATTAAGACTTCCAAGGAACTCAGAAGTTTCTCCCGAACATTGATATTATAATTAACAGATTATCATTAAATATTTCTAAAAGGCGTACTTTGCCCCGTAACTCTCCGGGATGTACACTTTGTCCCTATAGCTCTTTTGCAAAAATAAACGAAAAGCTTTCTGACATGAACAATGCTGTTTTATATGAGATCAGTAATTGGTACATAGCTAAACACCTAATACATATAAAAGATGTATATAATGTACGTGTATATTATATATGGGTATATTAGCTTATCTATGTTTATATACTTATAACCTGTATTACAATACGAGCATTGATTAGAAATAAATATTACATCGGTTTTATCAGATGTAATACTACATACAGTTCACAATTTTTCCGGCGTGCTTCTCCCTTGTCAATGGCGCAAAACAGAGGATATGGTAAGATGTAATGTATAGTCATTCGGATGGGACGAAAAACCAAGGTCCCGATATCCGTGTAAAAGTTGGCGTGCAAGTAAAAGAACCACTGGCAGTTGTAATTCGATATAAGAATAGTCAGAAGCGCCTCTGTCCGAGCCAAATATCCCACAAGTGCACTTCCAAGGTGGATGCCTGTCTTCACTAACCCAACCGGAGCTGAAAAGTAGGACGTTAAACCCCATTTCATTTCAGTTCCCTTTCGTGTGAGTGTGACCAAAAAAGACCATTTCGGTTATGTTTTGTTTGATCCATATTATTATGTCATGCCCAAAGCTGACTAAGACAATTCAATAAAATGTAAATTCTTAAAACTATTATTAGTAACACAAACTGCAGTATAATATGTAAACAACGTAACACGGACAAAAAAATCCACAAAAAGCAACCAGCGTCGATAATTGATGTGGCCAGACTAGTGCATTATGATTTTATACACCTTTATATTGTTTTTCTAACAAGATTTAAATTCCAAGAATAAGATAACACCGACCTCTAGTTTTATCTACAACAAGCACACGTATAAATTGAAAACACAGAAAGGGTTGGGTCGACATATTGTGTGTACAATCAGATTATCATTGAGTAAGGTATTGCATAACAACAAAAACGGACCATAGACCTTTGCACTGATATGTTTTAAAAATGATAACAGATTATCTTCTCCTTATAAGAAAACATTGTGCAAGATATCAAATACCTATTTCAGACCCCAGATCATATTATTCAAGTATACTGAACGTATCTATAGTTTTTTATGAATTCATCCATGGTTAACATAGAAGTACTTGTACTCTATTTACTTGAAACTGGTCTTTTAAGTCTTATTTTGCGAATTTTCCGTCCCGTCAAAGTAGTTCCTGCTGTCATCATAAGTGTTTTGCGAAAAGTATAAAGAAAATAGCTATAACCCTTTTCACAGTGGTATCTTGTTGATGTAAAGATATAATGTCAGGATGATGAAGCCATTACGGGTATTATGTTTTCTGCAAGTTGTATCGATGGCAACTTTTGTGCTTAAACGATATCACAGATGTCCCTGTCTCTGGGAGACAACTCTTATATCAGTGTTACGGGTGCAGACCACTACAAATATTTCCATTTATTCTTGTCTCGCTGTCTGTCTCCAACACTTTACACCACATATTGAGTAACAAGTGGGGGTTGGCATACACAAGCTTGAAGTAGCATACTATGAACATGTAACTGTCCTCCGTGCCTATCACTGCAATCAACTCTGTAATCATTCCGCCTCTATCCTTCCATCTGAATATTTACCCCAAAAGTCATACTCATAAACACATGGTCATGCAAAAGAAGAGAAAAGGAGGGAGAGATGGGTATCGAGATGATGGAATTTAATGGCGGTCTGTGGCCTTATCTATATATAGGTATCAGACCAGTTCCTTCTCTTCGTAGTCTTTCTCAACTTCTTTTGGTACTTTTGCCTGGGCATTTTTTTTTTTGACCACAAGATATAAGATCGAACAAAAGGTTTTCAATTTACAGTTTCTGTTGGGTTTTGACAAATATCCAAGGATTTGAGACGGAAATATGACATAGCTGTATTATTTTATAATAAAAACAATTTATGGTATTAACAGCGATGTCTCCGCGAGGAGATGGCTGGTGCAGAAATATAGGACGTTAAACCCCATTTCATTCATCTTTAGGTAATATTAAAGCCATAATATTTGTACGATTGTGAATTACAGAGTAAAATATGATTGACGCTATGAACCGACTTCACGTCTTGGTAATGTAGTCTATGGTAATGTGTGTTACCGTATCCTAAAGCAGTGGTTCTCAACCCTTTTTTTTGCCAACGGCACACATTGGAACACATGACAAAATAGCGGCACACAAATATATATGAAAAATATTTGAATTTTTCAAAATAAAAACATGGCAAGTCATAGACGGTCAACCGTAGACTAAGACTAGTCATAGACAGAGTGACTAAACTAAATACAGAAAAATACAGCATGAACTTATCAGTAGACACCAGTGAATACTCATTTGGGATCACGCGGTTTTTTTGCATTTTTTTAAGTGTGCCGTTCAAAATTTCGCGGCATACTGAGGAAGATCTCGCAGCACACTTTTGTGCCGCGTCAAACTGGTTGAGAATCAATGTCCAGTTACATGCATTAACAATTTGAAGACGTTGGGACCAGATCTAAACCACCAAACTACGAAATGAAATAAAATAGAGAGAGAGAGAGAGAGAGAGAGAGAGAAAGAGAGAGAGAGAGAGAAATGGGGTTTTACGTCCATTCGACACAAACCATGTCATTTCGGGACTAACATATGTTTTAATTTTATTAAAGGTTGAGAAGGCGCCCCTATCTCCATGCCACAAACGCTCAAACCAGGGATCGAAACCACAGCCACCAGTTAGAGGTCGAAGCGCGGCACTCTAGACTACTAGGCCATTCCAAACCCCCGAAATAAAATAGAATTATAAGACAAATATACTGGAAGTCCTTTCAATTAAGGCTATTTCAAGTTCTTCTAAATTCAAATATTTATGATACGTAATGCCCAGCATTCAAGTGGGCCACGTATTCGTCAAATCGCCCCGAATCCAAACTTTTTCCGATTCCTACATAAATTGTAGATGGTTCTTGAAGTTCGTGAGTGATTCGTATTGCTTGTGGCAGTTCATGGAGAGCCTAGTATATTCGTAACGAATTTGGATTGTATTCGAAAAAGTTGAATTCGAAGCACACATGACAGTCGGGTAGAAGCATACGGTTACTTTATTTGCTGAAAATCAACAGGGATTATTTTTCTCATTAATATTGTGTATATAAATCTCAAGTCGATTGGTTAATAACTTCTAGGTCGTCCACGTGATTTTTCCATTTTTCGACATGTGTATAAATTCTAAGTCATATCCTCTAGAGCGTCCATAAGGACTGATGTGACGATAATTCACGTCCACATTTCGAGGTGGGCGTTTATAAATTGCAGAATTATGTCATATATGAGACCTGACAACATAAGTTAATAATATATTATTTAAATCCTGCACCCAAATTAATAAAGTTATTTACTAAATGTTACATATAATAGCCATTGCCTATTTTAAGAGATCTTATTTTGCACACAAATAATTGAATTCAAATTCTTTAAAAACTTGATGTATTATATCTGAAACGTATAACCATCAATTTCGGTGTTGGCTAATCATTCGATCACGCCACTGTCATAATTTATCATTAAAAACCTTTCAAATCATCAAGTCTTAATCTCTTCTTACCATTTATCAATGCAGCACAGATCGGATTGCCGCGGATTAAGTTATTGAGTTAGAGACGGTTTTTGTTACGTTACTGGCGCGTTAATAATACTCTCGGTTGAAAATGGTCGATGGGGCTTAACAAGTGGATGAAACCATTTGAATGAGTAAACTAGGCCGGCTGAACGAGGTGTACTCAGATTTATCGCACAAGTCGAAGGAAAGCTAGCACGAAAAAAAAAACCCTGGAAAATTGGTTATGTTTCCCTTATACGGGTCTGCTAGTGACACGCGACTCAGTGCGACGAAAAAAGGTGATAAAGTGTGTGTTTTTCCCGGAATTGACATCACATTTGCATTTTCCTGCGCATGCCTGCACCCACACAATATTCATAATTTCATATTTTCATCTGTAACACTAATATATACTCCTCAAGAAAAGAAACGCACAACCCATTTTTTCATCATTTTTTTTTATTTAAACGAAGTTGTTGTTTCAATAAATCTTACTTGTTTTAATGTCATTATGTAAGGATAAAAGAAATTCGTTATTGGTTTTAAGTGTAGTTACGCTAATGGTTACGGGTCATCCTTTTTGCCGAAATTTGTTATCGCTTGATTGCACCAAGAAACATGAATTTAACAATTTCGCGAGCTTTTCGCATGGAACCTAAATCTAAGGCCTTTAAAACGTAACAACGCTATTGGTCGATTACAAGCAGATGAATCCCATACATATGTAGCCATGCTGCTGAATGTCTCCACGAGTACAATGTCTCGCCTTTGGGATAGGTACCGACAGCGAAGTTCAACACGTGACCGCCCAAGCTCAGGACAAACAAGATTGACCCCACCTGTCCGGGATCGTCGCTTCCGGTCACGTCATTGGCGGAAACGGTTTTCAACAGCGACCTCTACTGCAGCAGCAATTCCCGGACGGCGTAGAATCTCGAACCAGGCAGCCCGTAAACGCCTATGTGAAACGGAATAAAGAGCAAGACGTCACCGTTAGAGCTTCTGTTTTGACATACACCGACACCGTGAAATCCAACTTCAGTGGGTTCAGACAATGATGGTATGGCCACGGCAGCACTGGAGAGCAGTTTGGTTCAGCGACGTGTCGCGGTTCCTGTTGCAACAAGGCGATGGTAAAGCGAGGATATACCGACGACGAAATGAAACATTGCGTTTCTTTTTTGGGGGAATATATTTTCAGTTTACGTGACGTTCAAGCGGGGTGTGTTGCCGAATAGTTTAACGTATGCGTTTTAGATCAGTGGCTTGGTTTCGATTCTCCGCTTGTACGTGACAAGGAGTGGGATTACTTGTTCAGCCTCGTGGGTTTTCTCTTGAATTTCCGCTTTCCTTTCACTGCAAAAGACAACTCCGCGCAAGCAAATTATTGAAATACAAAAAATGATCAATATGTTAGTCTAGAAATGACCTACGCTATATTTGCGCGTTGTAAACGGACTCTACTAGTACATTCTTACTAAGTTGACGTGACTTATGTACCCAAAACATATCGGGCATGCTTATGTTATATGCAGGGTTTATCCAATACAGATCGATTACCGACATGTGAACATTTCTAGTAGAAAAACAAATATCGTGTACCATCTGAATTACCCGTGTAACATGCATAGCTTTGAACAACAAACATCAAAATCTTTAAAAGCATTGTCAAAATCACTGCGTCAAAATAATAGTCTATTTCAAGGCTGTCTGCGAGGCAAGCAGCAATAATAAAATGTTTCAAAAATCTATAAAAAGGAGAGTCAAAGATTTTTGTAGAAACATGTACACTTTCCAGTTTACGATCACTTTGTCAAGAGCGGTGTACTATTTTTTTTCAAGAAGCATTATAACCCAAAAATACTCTTTAATAATTTAGAAACAAAGCGGGCAGATTAACTCCAGTCATGGTAAGTTAATTTGCTGTGTCTGCAGGAGCCTAATTAATAACGTTGTTTATACAATTAATACAAACAATTATAACAATCTATGCACAACAATCATGTAATAGGCCGATCGATTTGTCTAGAACATAGTGTAGATGTAGGCAAATAAATATACAAATTATGAACAATTAAGTTATGTATGGGAAAAACGAAAGACAACAATACAATGTCAATATAGATCGAACTGAAATTGGAAGACTGTGGTTTATCTTCTACGCAGCAATGCCGGCTTCCGAATTTCAGTTCCAAGTTAAGAGTTTGATTACTAGCTGACACAGTTAATAAACTTTAGTTGCAATCTTGCATATAAATTCTGAGTTTAACAATTCCCAAATCAAAGATTCGACAGATTTTGTTTCCTCTTAGAAAGCACTGTTATGGTTTGTTTCAATTATCAAAAAATCAATATTCTACGTTAAAATTGATATAAATGTTGAAAAAAATATTTACATCAAATCTGTTTCTGAATATTATATTCCATAACAAATTAATAAAGCCATAAAATACCCATTGTTACTGTTATATCCAAAAAACAGAATGCATAATGGAATAAAAGATGTGTTTCCATGCACTGTTGGAACGCAGTCTGTAATACATGACATGTCATGACCGGGAAATCAGCCTGACATTTGAATACGTCTTAATTGTGTCTCGGTTCTGTCGTTTTCTGATATAAACACATACCTGCTATGTAGCCATTCTTAAACCCATATAAAACCAACAAACATTGCAGTCTTCTGCTTTAATCCCAAAACCAGTTTCACAATCATGCCTGCGACAAAATGGCCAGTCATTAACCATGCAAATCTGGCTGCTGTTTCGAAGATCATATCCACGAGATATTATACTGGTTGAATGGCTGTCTAACGTATTTAATGTTCAGGAAAGCTAGGTATGTTCATCAAGTAAAACCAAAGGAAAGTTTTTGTGCGTCCGAATAGTGATAGTAATCTTTGAAAAAGAACGGTAACTCTCTCCACCCTCCAATGACCGCTGATTCCATACTCTAATAAACTCATTGTTCATGTCATAACAGATATTACTAATTAGTCCGATTAGGTTTATTACCCAATTCCCTTCTGTCGGCTTTTCGGGTAGAGATCGTGGAATAAGCTTTATTTTGAAGATTTTGATGTTTAATGACAACAAACCAATGTTGACGTTTGTTTCTTTCTGATGGGCCTTCACGGTATGGGAAGCCATTATTTGAGGGTAGTTATTTTGCGATAACATTCCAACTATAATTTGGCAATGTATTACAAAGTATTGACAGAAGTCATGAAGTGATGGAAGAAATTTGGAATATAGTCATGACCCCTGTCAATGCTAATACAGTGTCAAATCACAGTTGGTATGTCGACAAGATTGTAAATAAGTTGAAAACAAAATATAAGTTCCAAAATGACCGCCTTTCAACTATTGGCGTACCATACCATGACGACCAACTCAGAAAAAATATCAGCATTGTTTTCTTGTCATTAAACATCGAAACCTTCAAAATAATGATTATTCCACGATTTCTGCCCGAAGAGCAGATGGATTTACTCGGACTAAATGTAATGGTAAGTAAGTTCTTCATCACTTATTAAAATACAACATCGGTGTACAGGGTCATAATCAAATCTCAAGTGTTGTTTGTTAGAGCTCAACGTAATACAGTCAAAAATATGTGTTAAAACTACTGTGTATTAGGCATAAGCGAGGTATAAGTTTGTGTTATTCTTCATTTGTGATCAATTTTATAGCCCCGATCACAGATCAACCCACTTTAAAGCTAAATTGTATAGCCCTGGACCATGATTACACATTTAATTGGGTGAAAAAGTACAGCCTTGGTCTTAGACCAACCCAAAGTTGAGTTTTATAGCCCTGGTGGTAGGACAACCGAATTTAGAGGACGGGTCCTAGATTAACTCATTTCATATGGCGAGTTATGTTTTACAGCCTTGGGTGTCGTTCCTCAAAACGTAGTAACAGTAACATCGTAAGTAACAGTTTAATTGCGTTCCTCAAAGCTATTGTAAGGGAATTGTAAGTCTAGCAATTGTAAATCGTGCTATTGTAAACTTACAATCGTGATCTTCTGTGCGAAAGTGAGAAAAATCGATTTGACACTACATCCGGTATGTGAGAGTTACCTCCCCTCTCCGGCAGACGACAACAACAATGTCAAAAGATGACACAAAGAAAGTGCGGAAGGCCAACTTCCAAGCGAGTGAGATCGCAATTCTCGTGGAAGAAGTTGTCGAGAACATTGATAAGTCCCTCGACTGTTGGATGAAACACCCGAGAGACGCTCGACTTCGCCGTGCCGTGGATGTCCCCCAACTCCGAAAAAAATCCCCCTTTCGCAAGAAATCTTAGCGTTATCAAGACTTTGTTTTCAACGCTGAGTGCGTGAGAACGCTTTGTGTCGGAAGACAGACGTGGTTCCAGCATGTTAATCAGCTTAAAAATTGACAACCTCGTCATCCTATAGCGGGAGAATATATCAACATCAGAGAAGACATCTAAAACACGGGTCCTGTCCCTGAATATCCTATCAGGACCAATCTTTCCCTTCTTTTGTTGTTGTATTGCAGCAAATAACGCCATTTTGCATTCCACTACAATCGATTGTAAGTATAGGTTACAGACGGTCATAGTAACTTACAGAATTGATTGTAACTTACAACTATTGTAATTTACAATTGATTTGAGGAACAATGTAGTGATTGTAAATAAAAGTTTTAATTGGATTGTAGTGACTTTGAGTTACGTTTTAGGGCCTGGTCCTAGATCCACTAGGTCCTAGTGAGTTAAGTTTTACAGTCGTAATCAAATATTAACCCTTTTCATATGTGGGGTTATATAAGTTGAAGTAATTCGTCTTAGATCAACTCGTTTCATACTTTGTTTTGATTTGAAGTAGCTAAATCTCTAACTCAATATCAATCCGAAGTCTTACACGTTGAGACACATGCCGCATTTCGCTGGACATAACTAATATGAAATTAGAGTCAAAACGGAAACAATTGAATGTAAATCAGTTCGTATACTGCAGATTACATTTTTATATGCGTTGCGACTCATTCGGGTCAATTTATAGGTCCCAAATATTAGCGATTTAACTCCTTTAAATCAAAAGGGCTTCTATCATATATTTACAGGTATCTTTCAATGAGATCTTGCTCAACGCTATTTCATCGTACTGATTCGGGATGTTTAAGAACTGATAAGCGTCTATTGCAGGGTCATGATCGGACAATCACGTATTATTTCAGCACACAGTCCAGTATCAAATTATGTTTCTGTGATAACAGTTAATCGCCAATAATATAAGAAATCTACAAATTGCATTTCTAAAAAAATGAAATGACGCGCATTAAAATAAACTAGTGCAATATACTAGAAACGGTCTTATCATTACCGCAGGTTTATAAATATTTATGTTTGTGCCTGGGTCTACAGATTACAGTATACTCAAAGGAAAAATAAAATAAAAGGTACAATATATTATTACAGTATGTAATCAACCCAAGTTTTTTTATCTATACTATATAGATATAGACAGTGCGAGTCATATTTAAAGTCGAGTGTACATTCATCTAACACCTATCCTTTACGTCATCAGTAGGACGTTAAACCCCATTTCATTTCATTTCATTTTACGTCATCCAATATTAAATTCTAATTTAAAAATCAATGTAAATAATCTAATAGGAATTTTATTTTTGCTAATTGAATCATAATATTATGCACTACGTGATAGTGAACAAGTTTTTGACTTGGGTAACCGAAAGGGGTTCGCAATCCACGGGTGCACTAGTCCGCCGCGATATGAAATACAATAAATATGGGTATCAATAATCTAACCCTAACCCTAACAATGGATATCGGTGGACCAATGGACCCTAACCCTAATAATAGATATCGGTGGACTCATGAACCAACCTATGGACTAGTGAGTATTCCCGGGGGAAACCTGATTAAATTTGTTATTTTATCCCCCAAACGAAAGTTAGCAGAGATTGGATATTTTTCGCATGCATTTTTAAACTCGGTAGTTTAAATAAATAAAACAGATTAAATACCATAAGCCTTTAGTTCCGGTCAATGTGAAGTTATTAATGTCCTGCTGTTGGATGACGATAAACGTCATATTACCATGCGGTTAAATATAAATAGGAAGTGCAAAGTTCATAGTAAATAATGACCCGAAAGTTCGACTTTTCAGAGTGCACCATATACAATGATAAAACGGTATTAGTAATAAATCGTAATTCGCCAGAATTTTGTATAAGGAATCCTTTGAAATGAATAGATACCAGAGGGTAACTGTCAAAGTCATGCAGTCCAACCCACCTCCTAACTATTGGGATCAAACCTGGACCAAACCCATAGATAACAGGCCTTGTGACTTACAGTGTACGCACCATATCGTTTGGCCAACCAATCCAACATAGTAATGAGTCAAATTGTTCTGATGTTGTCAGGTCTTACAGTTTATTTACATCTGGCCCCTGCTTCACAAAGAATTCTCAGACTCAAGTTAAGAATTTACTCATCTTTCAATCACTGTTTCAATGGCATTTAGTAATTGAACTAGAGTATACAGGTCACAATTCTATGGAATACAATTACTGCTTATTACTGAGCGACGTTTCGACTAGGCTTCTCTAGTCGTTATCAAGCAATGATAAAATCTAAAAAATAAGACAAGTTAATATATACATGTACATAACAATACATTCTCAATGCTGACAAAACAGGGATCTCCCTTAATTTGCACGTGCCTAAAAGAAATCTAATTTGATTAAGGATTGTAAATTTGAAATGCTATTTACACCATTCAATAATACCACTTAACTGAAAATAAAAACAAACTGACTAATTGATTAATAGGTAATTAAGCCCCTTAACAATGACACCTACATTGTCAACATTGAGAAAGGATTACGCCAACTCGCTCCAGGTGGTAAAGTCGATTACCTAAGGCACCAAATAACTGAAATACTATCAAAAGCATCCACTAAACAGCAGACGACCAATGTTTCCCGCCAAGAAAGGAAAGCCCTCAATGACCTAAAAGACGATAGATCCATCACAATTGTTTCCGCTGACAAGGGAAAAGCAACAGTCATCATGAACAATGATGAGTACCCCACAACTGTCAACGGTTTACTCCAAGATCCGTCAACATATAGAAGAATCCGCAAAGACCCAACGAACGCGCACAACGACAGCCATGAAAAATTGCTTAAAAAACTAAAAGAAGACAAACAGATCTCTGAAGCTCTCTATTACAAGCTCAGACCAAACCACCCTCGACCACCTTATGCCAGGGCTACTATAAAAATCCATAAAAACCCCATGAAAGCCCGTCTGCTGGTGTGTTCTCGAGACTCAGTCTTCTACAATACAGCTCAATACTTATCAAAACTACTTTCCTCACTTGGCACAACAGCATCGTCCTTCATCAAAGTTTCAGGTGAATTCTGTGAGAAACTGCGGAATATTCAAAACCCCAGGAGGATGGTATCATATGATGTTGTAGATTTGTTCACAAATGTACCCAGGGAAGAGGCTCTGAAGATTCTACGCAAGCGCATAGATAGTTTAGACAGCCCAGGGACTACCCTATCCACAGACAACATCATACTCCTGTTGAAACAATGCATCAATTCAACATATTTCTCCTGGGGTGACGATTTTTATGAACAGACCAATGGATTACCCATGGGAAGCCCCCTCTCTCCTTTAATTTCAGAAATATTTCTAACTGATTTAGAAGAGAAGGCGCTGCAAACGTCCACTATAACCCCAACATGCTTTTTTAGGCAAGTGGGTGACACCTTTGTTATTATCAAACAACAAGCTGATCCAGAAACACTGTTACAACACCTCAACAGGCAACACCCACGTATACAATTCACGATGGAAACTGAAAATAATAACCAACTACCTTTTCTCGATGTTTGTGTATCCAAAACCAACAACTCGTTCCGTACCGGTGTCTACAGGAAACCAACCCACACCGACCAATATATTCACTTTAAATCCAATCACCCGAATAGCGTCAAATCGGCCACAATTTCAACTCTGGTGAACCGTGCGAAAAAGATATGTGATCCTGAGAGCCTCTCCAAGGAAATTGATCATCTCAAACATGTCTTCACAAATTTCAACGGCTATCCGGAGAAGTTTGTAACAAACACCATTAAAAAGACCCTGTCGGCAAGTGCAGCTAAACCAAAACCCCCGACTGCCCCAGTCAGAATCTTCCTTCCTTTCAACGGCAAAGTCTCCTACCAAATCAAACGGCTACTAATGCAACAGCCAGAAATAGATGTAACTTTCACAAAAAGCAACAGCACCAAAGATATATTAAGAGCTAATGTTAAAAAAATCCAACACAACCGCAACAACCAAAGGGATGTGTTTATTAGATAGTATGCAATTGTGGAATTTATTACGTCGGCGAGACAAAAAATCCATTAAATAAAAGGATAGACGACCACAAGTCGAAAGCAGCCACCAACAACTCCGCTGTAGCTGAACACCTGAACTCCAACCCTCGCCACAGAGTCCAATGGTCCAACGTTAAAACGCTATGCAAGAACATCAACAACAAGAGAGCGCGCCGATTGCATGAAGCCATTCAAATACGACGACACAAACCAGCGATGAATAGAGATCAAGGATAGCATAACCATTTTTATTTCAATCATATTCAATGCTTAACAATAGTCAAGTAAAAAATTTAAGTTTGGAATAATACTACAATTTGTAAAAATGATAATCAATAAAATACCATCTATTTTGATTTTATTCTTATTTTATTTCTACTTTTCAGGTCTGCTGTTATTGTAATTTAAAGCACTCAATAGTTTTAATCCTGTTCTACGGGTTCTTTGAAAATAAGTACAATCACTCGCATCATGCATATACATGTATCAATTATTTTTCGTCAAATACAATTAAATCTCATCTTGGGATGTTGTCATTATTAAAACTAGATCAAATCGTTGTATATACTCCACAACAATCAATTCATTAATCATTTGTGTTTTTTTCAGTGAAAGGGGTGGTTGATAGCATTTGATCAAATTCCATTTTCTTAAAACGTTTGTCACGATTAAAACCTACATATCATTGTATATACTCCACAATAAATTACCTATTAATCAATTAGTCAGTTTGTTTTTATCTTCAGTTAAGTGGTATTATTGAATGGTGTAAATAGCATTTCAAATTTACAATCCTTAATCAAATTAGATTTCTTTTAGGCACGTGCAAATTAAGGGAGATCCCTGTTTTGTCAACTTGAGAATGTATTGTTATGTACATGTATATATTAACTTGTCTTATTTTTTAGATTTTATCATTGCTTGATAACGACTAGAGAAGCCTAGTCGAAACGTCGCTCAGTAATAAGCAGTAATTGTATTCCATAGAATTGTGACCTGTATACTTTCAATCACTGTTTATGAGAAATGCCTTCGATCCAGAACCACAAAACTTTGCACGTAGATTTTTATTATTGCATTTGATACATTAAACCCCATAAAAGTTGTATACAGGGCTATATTTTGGTTAAAATAAAGCGAACGATTGTTTAGTAAATTCTTAAAAAGAATATCTTGTATATCCAGGATAAGTTATTATTTATATAAATATACGGCTGTAATATACGTGAATGAACGATTGAATGAATACATTGATGCATTCCTCTACTTCTAAAAATGACTGAATTTGTGATGGACGATAAAGAGCAAGTGAGATATGTCACGTATTGCTGGTTTTAATCTGTCGAATGGTTTAATTTTATCAAATGGTAAACAACATTCTACTATATTCTCTTCCTGGTTTGTTTAGAATAACCACACACAATCTTCAGAGATCATATCACATCTATTTAGATAATATGCACCATTAATTGAATGTCCCAAATGATACCGCTGATCTAACCATGGGGGGGTGGTGTCCCGGAATTTGCGCAGCCGAGGGTTCAAGTTGCAGAGCTAGACAGTTTATCATTAAGTCGGAGATAATTTGATAAATTCAAAAACTTTGAGGTAATATTTCTGCCCATTTAGGTGCATACATGTTTATCATTACTGTCGATTGACGAATGAGCCAAAATGGCATTATATCCGTGAATCTATAAGCAGAGAAAAATATATATGCATGCGCAATGCATAATTTCGAATTAAACCAGTGCACACCACGAGTTGGCTACCTTTACATGTCAGCTAACTTGATTGTATTATTTCTATAATCAATAAGGGATCACATGGATGAGTGGGTAAGACGCTGGTTCGCTAGACTGTAGGTCGGGTGTTTGATCCCTTCATTGGCCGAGAAAGTTCATAAAGATTTCCCGGTGTGCTTCCAACTTGTCGGTGATGCAGAACGGAGGACCTGACAATGCCAACTGTCAAGTCATTCGGATGGTACAAAAACCCGAGGTCCCGTGTACGCATTGACGTACACGAAAAGATTCCATGGCAGTTGGACTTCGATATAGGCCGTAGCTCCGCAGTCCAGGCAAAAATTCCCTCATAACACACATGCCCGTCTCCATTAGCCCAGAATAGGAGCAAAACAGTAAAAAGTTAAACCCCATTTCACTTCTACAACCAAAGTTTTGTTAAACTACCTTTTTTTCTTTCTGCAGATCTAGGATGATTTTGGGCTCTACAGGTTATATGTTTCGCGTTAAGAATTTTCTTTCTGTAATAGAGAGATCACACAACAGATACAACTGATAGTGATGGTGTTGGATCTTCGCGCAACAATTAAAACCTGAACGAAATTAAAATCAAATTTTAATCTGACTGGATTCCGAATGTTGCGCCTCTGGGCCTTTTGGAATCCTAGATTCCTAACTTATACGTAACTAAGTTCGACGTTTGGGTTTTTTTTACAAATTTCAGCATAATCAAAATATAAGCTGATTATTTTTATATGGGCAGCATTAACAGGATTTCTAATAATTATAATGTTATACACAAAACATTAAAGTCGATTTTCTTTTTAAAAAGTAAATAAATCATTATATAATAGAAATGTCATTTAAGTATACATGTATTCCTAAGTTCGACTTGGTGAGTATCTAAGTAGTAAAAGATGTCACAGGGAAGTAATTAAAACAAGTGGAACCAAGTATGCAAACACACAATGTAAAGAAACAGTTACCTTGTCTGGAAGTTAGTTTTCAAAAAATTGATCTGTTCGAAAATGAGTGTCAGTATTCATTACATTTAGTAACTCAAATGAAGAAATTGAGAACCGGACAAACGTAACTACATCGGCCAGATATAATATCCAGACACACTGATCAATGTGTTTATTTCATACTATCCGACGAAAACTGGTGGTTTGTATTTTTTCGAAGAGATATCACAAAGCTTTGGATACCCTTACAGGACAATCTGTTTGTAAAAATTAAACAGATGAGACTGATTTAGACTGCTCATTAATGTGAGTAAACTATAACCATATGGCAAACATATCGTGTATACAAAGAATGGGACAGACGAATATGGACGATATATACAAAACGTTACGGATGGAAATTTGGTTTGAAGATTGACTAAACGAATTTACGAAAATTTCCTTAATTATGCATCTACTTTTAATGAAGGAATGCATTTATATTAAGGTACTTTGCGCCCATTGTATATTTCAATAGGGGCCATGGAGAATATAGAAACAATATTGCATTAAAACCTTACAAGTTTATGTGCATATATGGATAAAATA
The DNA here is from genome assembly GCA_963678685.1 of Patella ulyssiponensis. Taxonomy (NCBI): domain Eukaryota; kingdom Metazoa; phylum Mollusca; class Gastropoda; family Patellidae; genus Patella; species Patella ulyssiponensis. The sequence continues at coordinate 78,089,980 of OY783226.1, read as the reverse complement.
AACTACTATACAAGGAACAAACACAGCCGTAGTTACATAACTATAGGTATTATAATTAAAGTATACTTACGTGGGGTGAATTATATTCTAATGTCAAAACAGATCTAATCTCTATGATCTTAAATGATTGCTTATCATTATGTCATCACGATTCTAGGTACTACTTGGCTAAAAAGAATAAGGCTTCGTTTATCAGAGGGGCCAAAGTTGATTACTTATCGTAAAGAGGAAGGTATGAATCAAGGTCTAAGTGACTTAAAACATATGCAATTGAACCAGATACGAACGCGGAACCGATAAGATATTTTAAAGATAATGCATTTAAGTTGCCCGAGTCTCCATGGGGCATGTTCGTCTATTTTCACTTTTGGGGCATTTTAAATCCTATCAAGAGCAACACCCCATTGAGTGTTTATCAGAAATAATTACAATTCTTCCATGCGCTAACATTTACGGCACAAAATATGTACCGGTAATTAGATGTTCGAGTTGAAAATGGGAAGGTCACTTCGTCTTACGAACGCGCAAACTAGATCATTGGATGATCAGCCCGAGAGAGAGAGAGAGAGAGAGAGAGAGAGAGAGAGAGAGAGAGAGATGGGATCTTTTTCTGCGTATATGGTCTAGATAAATCACAAATCAAATATATTATTTGTGGAAAATTGAATCACTTCACAACATAAAATAGAACTATTAACACACGAATGGGTCAAAGGTCAGATCATTTAAATTAATGTCAACTCTCGTATGATATACAGGATTATATATAAGTACACCTTATCTATACAGAGGTAGCATTAATAATATATTTATAACACATATATATCACATATCTACACTTGAACGATATATCTCAAATAAACACCATCGTTTTGTATTACATGAATAAACTTATATCTGTTCATAAAATATTTGAATTTCAATACAATTCAATTCCAATTAAAAAGGTGTTAAATTTTCGCTTTATACGAGAGACCATGTATAAGAGAATATAATATTTTTAGACAAGGAACTGGGCGCCAACCGAAAAAAAGCTTAGCCTGCGCCAATCCATATGAGCCACACGAAACTTGGAATGTTTGTTCCTTGGACAATTTAGCATCGATTGGCGTAGTTTGATTTTTGATATGGCGTCACAATTCAAGACAACCGCGATGACGTCATACTCGATTTCTGGTCCATACTACGCTAGTACGTATTATAATTACTGTATCGACAAATTTCAATGGATGGTTATTTTATTTCCTATGGAAGCACACCTTTAATATTGTTCTTCATCTCAGAACTTATTTTATATTTTGTGTAACCTGATCCTGATTGGTCTGTTTATTCTTGTGTTGAAAATAACTAACAGACAGCAATTCTATAAAAGGCTTAGAGACGAAATCACTAAATCTTAATATATTAAACTCTGTCGTAAGGCATTAAGATTGTTTTTCTTTATGATCGTAATAGCTCCAATTGTTTTTGACATTTCAAATTACTGGTATCTCTACCTTTATCTAAATGATTATTTCCATTATCTAGGAAAATATATAAGGCTATTGTTTTAAAGGATAAGATAGAGGGACAGTTAATCAGTGTATGATAAGATAAAGTCGGACTTCCCAGAAATAGTTTTTTCTCTCAAAGGGGTACAGTCAGTGTATCAGAGATAGAGATTGTCAAGTAGACTTTCATCGGGAAATTAGCACCATGAGTAATAAAAATCATAACCCCCAAAAGACGAGATATGATCATGTGGACGGTACGGATTGGGGAATCCACAAAGATACAGTGACGTCAATAAGCTGTAAAGATTCTCCATGATAAACCTACTAGACAGGAATCGTGAAAAGGATATATGCTGCCCCATCCCTCACTTTCCACACACTTTATCCCAGATTCTTAAAGATATTAAAATGTACTGTTTCCTATTTCAATGCAGAACTTGAAGCTCTTGGGGCAATGTTCGTGTTAAATTTGAAAAGTATGAAATACATAATGAATTAAGTGGTCTTAACTGTCTAGATCAGATAAAAGAAATCAACGAGTTAACAATACCGCTGGAATTTTATACTACATCATCCGGAATTTAAGGACCTGTCTATAGGTTCAGCTAATTGGGGTGTAAGAAAAATGGAAGAACCCATGTCATCTTGGTATAATTCTACAGACCGGTAACAACTTATATACTGATAATACCACTTGCGCATACATCATCCATAATTTAAGGACCTGCCTATAGTCCCAGCTAACTTGGGTGTAAGAAGAATTGAAGAACCAATATTCTGTACTCTGATAACAACTTATATAGCAGATTCTGCACCAAATTGTACTTATTAAAGATGCATTATGGGAGATTACATAAAGAGCTGACAGTTCAAACTATAATAGTTAAAAACTAGATAATGTGAAGGGAATTCGCTGAAAATGTCAGTCAAATTGAACCACTCTGTACCGATATGTTAGCGATTGAATTTTGGGCTGAGCCTCGATCATCATTACTAAAGTCAGTACGATAAAAAACCCCATAATCTTGATTATCCATTTCATGATAAAATCATGAATGAAAGTTGAGCAGCAACCGGATCCCAATCCAGTAAATATCACAGGCTAGCTTTGACATCGAGAGTTTAACTGTGGTTCAGATATGCTAATTAATGTTTAATTAATAATTTAGAAAACATTTCGGGCCTTAAAGGAACAGTATCAAAGAAATATATCTGAGACCTGTTTTTTCCAGAAGTCTTTTTCGCCTACCTGAGATCAATCGAATAAAGTGTGCAATCCTTCCTTTAATACAAAGATTTCATTTCATTTCCTTAAAGATACATTATGTAAGATTAAGATAAAGTGCTGACAATTCTTGCTATAATAGCTCAAACATAGGTAATTCTGAGCCAAGTTATCACTGTTTGTATTTTTAACAAGATGAATTGTGTGCATTATGACAATTAGGACACAAGTAAATTCTCGAGTATTCGACGCCATCGGGAGTTGATTATGATCTCGTTTTGTTAATAAATGTCTAATTAATAGTTTTATATAACATTTCATTCTTAAAGAAACGTCTGCAACGGACAGATTCAGCTCTTGCATAATGCAAGATGTTTTAACCTGCACAGTATGTTATAACTGATAAATGTGGTATCTAATAGTAAAAGCATAAGCACCATATGAGAATTAAACGGAACGCAGTTCAACGTCACACTCACAAATATGAGAAAGGAAGCATTTTGTAGAAATTGCATCATTCTAGTATATGTGATGTCGAGCAATTTCAATGTCAGTACACCAAAGAAACGTTTTGAGAATTTTAAATAAAAGAGGCAAAATCGTCATCGATAAGATTAAAAATACCATCGGGAATCTATCTGACTGAAGTAATCTGGCTTTATTGACTTCATTAGTAAATACATGCCTGTTATTCACAGGCCTTTAATTTTTTTTTAACTTTCTAATTATCTTAATCATTATAACCACACAGTGACCAACATGTCACTACGTTATGATATTGACGGATGTTGAGAATCTACAGTGGATTTAAAACAATGTTAAATTTCTGGTATGTTACCTTTAATTGGAGGGTTTTTGAGAACTTCATAACCAAACGTTTCTTTCCATGATAGCAGCGACCATTGTGGTACCAGCGTTTTCCTTTCGTTATCATTGATAGGTGTGCTATATGCATCAATATATCGGAACGTACAATTAACGCTTTTAGCTACTTTGTTATCTAAATGTAGGTTTCGATTATGAGGAAAGTGGTATTTTCGGGCTTCAAATAATCCTGCGTAGTCATTGTTATACATAAATTCCAAACACCGCTATACATTAGAATTTGACACTCTAGCTTACCCTGTCTAAATATACGGATATGCATACAAGAAGCTTAAGCAACGGAATTTTTGTCAATGACACATCCTCATTTTTACAGTTGTTATTTAATGTTTTTAACCCTCATTTTAAAGTACATACAGTCGATTTTTTCTCCATATCCCACACCCTTTTATGAATGGTGTTAGTAGAATAATGACTGAAAAATACACTTTCCTGCTTAATTCATTGATTTTACACAATAGTTAAATATACTTTTGAAGCTTTAGCAAAAAGGATGTAGTTTACAATAATATCTACTATCTAAAATGTCACACAATGAAAGCATTTAAATAGAGATCCGCAATCCCCTTCGATACACTGTAATCTGTTTATAAAGCGAGGCAAAATTAAACAAACCAGTCAACCTTAAAAAACGCAAAATGGTTTCCTGCACTTTAATAGATATATGATGGGTAGCAACCGTTGCTTATTATTGTTTACTTGTATGTAAGCTTTGATGTAAAATAAATATGTAATTGTATTGATCCAACGTGCACGTGTCTCATTACATCAAAGCCATCACTATGAATGGTGTATTAGGGGTGAGAATGTGAGAGATATGAAAGTGTAAGGAAACCAATGAATCGTAAAAAAAATATATTAGATATCAAATCTGACGTAAATGTATTATAAGATAACGTCGTTATTCTGCCCCGAAACGTCAATCAAGCATATTTCAAAGAGGAAATTCGCTGGATGGTTATGCTGGAAATCGGTCTGCAGAGCAGCAAGTACACAAAGGAATATCGTGTACTAAATAAATTTAAAATAAATCCAACACATTTTTTCTGCAATTTGTCAATGGTTGTCCCCGTCGATGACTATGTATGTTCAGTATGCATGCAAACAATATTGTGACGGTTCTGTATAACAATTGACAACACTTTACAGTCTTAACGCCCAGACTAAAACTCCATCGTTCATGTCAAAACGCACGTCGACCATTTTCATTAAACCAAAACTTTATGTCACCAATTATATATTTTAAACAATATGATTAAAACATTGATCTTATTTCGATTCGTTTTTTATAGTTCAGAATTTCGTTTTACTTGTCTTTACCACACTACGATCTGGAAGAGTTGTTACCATTGACGTGTTCTGGTTAATGTGAGGGATTAGTCAATGAAATGGTTACGGCAACTTCTTGGCCTTTGAATGCACGAAACTGTGGTTAAACTACTAGAAACGTCAAAGCTGATTGATTAATCAATGTCTGACGTCACAGGGTCAAAAGCCGTTCGCATGACCCCTTCATGTAGTGTAGACCATCGAAAATATAAAAAAACGAAACGAAATATAGATCTGTATTTTAATCAGATTGTATTTTGAGGTTTCATCGGAAATTTTCACGCAAAATTGCTACGTACGTCCCGTTACTTCTCAAAATGTTAGAACATTGGACCTGTCATTAGACCGTCCCGGTGTCGTAGTTTGACACAAGGTTTAGCTTGGTACCTTGTTTATGTTAGTGAACAAGCAGCGACCTAATAATAATAAGTAAAATAGAAATCTGTTGATACATAAGAAGTAATACACCTTATCGAAGATTTTACAACCCCACACGCACCAGGCCGGACAAAGTCGGGCTTAATTATCCCTTACTATAAGAATAACACGTTTTGGTACTTACTTTTGTTAAATTTAAAGAAGTAAATGACTACAAGCCTATTTGTGCATTGAGATTTAATTATGCAAGAAAGTGACTAAGATACATTATATCGCCAAGTTTTACACAATGTTATGATCCCGTTTTTATAAGTAGCTGTAGGTTTCCATTATAAGACATACGTGCGTGTATGGTTTCTGGTTGGTGTTAGACTTAACTGGATACCAGCCTTTATCAATCAATGTGACTTAGTTTATTATAAAGAAGTGTTGAAATATATTTAACAACATACTAAATATGTTTACCATCAATCAGTTGTTTCAATCCTTTCTTCTGTCAGAATACAGCTGTAGAGTTTTATATATAGTTAACCAACAGTTGATAATGGTAAGATTACAGTTCAATTCCTATAACAATCATGGTGAGATTGACAGACAGGTTTGAAGATGTAACAACTATATGTACACGTAACTTTTAATTCAAAGAATTGAGTGGAAGGAATCTAGAAATAAAATTGTGTTTAACGTCTTCCCTTTCTGCTCCACTTGAGTTAATGAAGACGGACGTACACCACACAGTTACTTTCAATCAATGGTTCTTTTATTAAGTGCATGCCCACGCTACTTCGGCTTTCCATCCCACTCGAACGTTAGACACTGTTCCTTGTTAGTTCCTCCGCCCTACAGCACCGACAAGCGAACTTTCTCGACCAACACTGGACTTCCGGGTTAGTGAATCTGTGGCTTAATCACTGAGTCACTACGCCTATAGGTATAGTAATGTAACGTTAAGGGTGATATACAGAAGATATATCGAAAGACAGACGCCATATGCGGTTTTAAATTATAAGAAGGCCATGTTGTCCAGCAAGTGCGCTTTAGATCAAAGGATCTGTCATTGACCCATACACGCAAGTGAAATATAAAAATAATAATATACCGTATCGATGTCCCGATTGTGTTGAGCAGACGCTACCCCCCTTTTTTTCTCCCTCTCCATGCATTTCGAAATGTTAATAACCTGTGCAGCAGACTATGTGCCAGTCTGTAAAGTAAAGAGTATTATGAGCACACCCGACAGCATCCGCCTCTTTTATGAGATAAAGCCTTACATTAATTCAGTGGATGTATTATGTCCACGTTCAATTACTGCATCTTCATGATGCTATGTCTGGGATTCTATACCTGACACTTTGATTGCTTTATTGTCAGTGTACCACCATTACTAGTGTGAAGGATGTGATATATGAGGATGATTAGCGATGAATCTGGGATCATGTTAAATGAGGATATTATGTAGCTTTCAACATAGCTAATTACAATAGAGTAAGTGTCCTTGTGGTCATTCTTAGAATCCATTACTGGAAATATATTGCACCCGTAGACAATGCAACCAGTGAACACGCAACATTATACCAACACGGCACAGGCAAATAAAAATGACAGAGTGAGTGGCAAAGCTCGTCTCAAGTATTTAAAACTCAAACTTACGAAGAATAAATCGAATGTCAAGATGAATCAGCCACATGAACCTGCCACGGATCATCTCTCTCTCTCTCTCTCTCTCTCTCTCTCTCTCTCTCTCTCTCTCTCTGCTACAGGATCAAAACACTGAGCTTAAGGCTAATAAACAGAAATAAAACCAATGGTCGTGCGACGACCGTATTCAGGTGCTGGTATTTTTTGCATAGATTTGATATACACTAACATTACAAATTAATGTTGTTCACGTCGCTGATGGTACCCATGTTAAGTAAAAGAAACATTCATTAGCTATATTATGAACTACCAAAAGAACACAATGTGGTATCAGGTATTCTACAAATAGTAAGCACGTCATGCTAACGTAGTACCTTAAAGATGCATTATGTAACAGCGCTAAATCTACCTAGAGCAAGTATTAATAGTGGCTACAAATGTTATATAAACTATTAATTAGACATTTATTCAGATGGCAAGCCCGTGATCATCTGTGAAACGTTAACGGATAACGTTAAAATTGACGTCAGTGAATAAAAGGACTGACAATCGATACTTCATTTAATAGCATGGCATTGATATATAACAATGGGATATTTCTTCGCTTAGAATAAAAGAATTTGACTGCAATGTGCAGACCATTTTACATTATCTATATTCGAACTATTATAGCAAGAACGGTCAGCTCTTTATCTAAATCTTACCTAATGCATCGTTAGCAATTCGTCGTCACTGTGCATTTATATTGCAGCATATCTAGAGAAATAAATGGCTACTCATTAAACGTAATGGAGAATCTAATGATTTCGATGTGTTAGTACAAGTCCCAATGGAATAAGATACTTGACGGCCGTAATACCTATTACAAGTAATTCATGTTTACACAATTCCCAGTAGAATTTATTAATTAGCATCTTGATTGATAAATACCGTTATGAATAATTGTGTATTGTATTGCCAATTACATGATTCATTTCACATTAAAGCCCTTTAATTTAATTACAGATGTCAAATTTATGAACATTGTCCGTTTACAGCCAATTTATTTTACAAATACACTTGAGGTATTATGTCAAGGTTATATTTGGAATTAAAGATCTATATTTTGTTTCTAAATCTGGGTTTGGTTAATTATAATCTATCTTTAAAATGTCAATACTATTATCATATGTCAATAAAACGGTCAATATTCTAAAGAAAGTGTCTGTATTCAGACCGTACCGATTTCATTGTAACCATTAAAATTGGCGTTCTCCTTCATTTCTTTATGTAACATTTGTTTTGGGGGTATTTCTTGTGTTTATGAATAGTATTTCGCACTCCTCTCCATTTTGCTTATAAATTAATATTTTCGTCGAGATATATTGCCTTTCCATCTAACCCGAATTTACTGCGAAAAGTAAAACATTATACATGTATTCATTCCTTAAAATTATGTTAAAACATTTCGATCCATATAAGATGGACATTAGTTATAAAGAAAGACATATGGCAACTCAAATACCTGCCCTCACTCTTATGGTATTACGAACGAACCCAAAGAACTAAGATTCAAATTGACGTGGCCTCAGGAAACAATTTAAAATTTAATTAGAAATGCCAGGTGGTTTTGTATAGATTATGTAAAGATCGCCAATTATAAACCTAAGTGACAATCTAATTAAAAACAAAAGTAAAGTGTATGGGAATGTTTTTGCACTCTATAATATAAGGAACTCGAGCGGGCGAGAGAGAGAGAGAGAGAGAGAGAGAGAGAGAGAGAGAGAGAGAGAGATGGTCGATCCTATATTATGGGGTTTAACGTTCACTCGACACAAACAAGGTCATTTCTGGACTAACATATGGTTCAATTACATTTAATTAATTCGCTTGTGCTGTGTAGGGGTCTTTAGCAGTGGGATGAAACCGGGGAACCCGAAGAAAATCCACGAGGTTGGACAGGCGACCCTACTCCTTGCCACGTACAAGCAGGGAATCGAAAACACGCTACTTGACTCAATGACAGAACTTTCGATGCAACCTCCGTACAGTATTACAGATTAAGCTCCCACATGTAATTGAAATAATATTACAAACTACGCATAATATATTTTTATGTTCTCTGTTTAGTGAGGATGTAGTGGGTTTAACACTGAAAAAATGTCTTTCAGTAATAATTAGAATATGTCAAGAAATTGTTTATTAACTTATTTGCGCATTAGCGCACGTGCGTACTTAATCGATTCATTCATATCGACCACCAATGGTTGAGGTACTTTTTTTGATTGGTAATAGAATACTGTCACGTGGTCGATAAAAGAAGTCAGATTGCTGAGAACTTTTAGTTATTACAGTTAAAACAAAAATAGGAAATACTTCACAGTTATTGAACTTTTTTAGCCACTAGGAATTGGTGCACGTGTGCTCTTGATTGACTCATGATCATCATCATCATCCGGGCCTATGTTATTGTTTTAGGGGTTATCTGATTCATTCATTATGAAAAGGAAGATTGTCATGTGATCGATATGAAGAATTCTGATTGAAGGAAACCCTTTAATTTTATTTTGAATAGCATGATGTCTATATTTAGGTTGGAATTAACTTCATTCGGCGGTGGTCCCGTAAAGCCTGACTCACAACCGTACTTGATAGCTCTCAGACCTGCTGCAAGAAACCAGGTTCTAAATAAGAGTAGGCCACGGCGCCGCTGTCTGTGCCAAGTTACCCGCTACATAACACATTACATGCACATCATTTTTATTTCATTTCATATTAACTTGACCGGGATACTCCAACTTTCATATTTGTGGAGAATGTGGAATGCTGTAGGCATCAATGCGTTTCGTGTATACTAATTAAACATTCTACTATTGGAGTATGGCCCAAGAATGCTGTCCATTTACCATGCCGCTAACATTGGTAGCTAAGGTCAAATATCTGCACACCATAAAAACTATAAACATGGTGAAGGTGTTGGAAAATATTTACTTTCCTTTTAATTGTTGACATTACTTATATAGCTTAAGGTATATCCAAGATATGTGCAGTGCAGACATGGAGTCAAGCCGTGTCCTAATTTGAACGCCATTTAATTTGGTCTCATTACCATAAAATATCCAGCATAAAAATATGTAATGGCTAAAATAAAAATATACTTTATTCACGATAAAATGATTTCAACTAAAAATCCCTGAGTGTCGTTTAGCGATTGAGCACATTTTAACACATCACAATTGATATTAAAAACAGTCACTGGTTTGTACACATATAGCACGACGTTTCAACAAGTACGATGTTTCAACAATTATATTCCTGTTTAAACGCCGTGCTATGTGTGCACAAACCAGTGATTGTTATTTGAATATAAATTGTGTTGTGATTCCAACTTGTTCTGATCACCATGTAAATAATCCATTATAATAAACATCAAAGAACATTTCCTTCTTTGAAATATTTATTAACGGCAGTCTACAAGAACAGCGCAAATCGAAAGCTCTTTTGATTGCACACTGGAACGATATCCTCTTTTCTTTTTTACAAAATATGTTTCGTGTTGATTGTGTTCAATACCAGAATATAACATTATAACACATATAAGTGTTTTTAAAAATGCATTACACACAACATGTATCTAAAATATTGAATTATAAAGGCTTTGTAATTGTTTATTAAAACATATAATCACAACGTGACCGTGTTAATTTTCATGAAAAATATTTACATGATCTAAGATATAAATATGCAGCGTTTAATTTTTCTCATTTCTATTGTAACCGAACCTTTAAAATCATAAACACGCTGTGAGATCTGTATTAATTCTCAGTGTATGTTTCTCCCTGGGGTGTTGGATGGCCGAATGGTTAGCACGTGTTCGCTGTATCATGAAGCCTGTCATTGAGTCAACCGGCGTGGTTTCGAATCCCCGGTTGTACATGACAAGGAATAGGATCGCCTGTCCAACCTCGTGGGTTTTCTCTGGGTCCTCCGGTTTCTTCCCACTGCTAAAGACCCGAAATGACCTAGTTTGTGCCGAGTGGACGTTAAACCCAATTTTTGTCTCTCCCTCTCTATCTCTCTCTCTCTCTCCCTCTCTATCTCTCTTTCTCTCTATCTGTTTCTCCCTTCCCATCTGTTACAAGTGGTTGTTATCTAACTGAGAAATCGTTAATGCATTAGCTACGAATCATTAATCAAACCAGGTAGGTCAGATGAAGGTAGTGAAAATCCCTCTAATTAACCCCCGTTTCATCCCCTATGAATATTCAAGTTTAATTTTACCAACTGTGAGCATAAATTTAGGAACTATATATACTATAAGCTCTTAAGCCTGTTCTCAAATAGAGCGTGTTGTGCACTGGCATTATACACGACTAACTTGGACCATGTCTGTGATGTCACCATTGGTCCTATAGATAGACAGTATTAATATTGTTTGTGAAATGATTGTTAAATCCCCAGTCGTTAGAAACATGGAAACAACAGTATTTTCAGAAAAATTATTTATGAATTGTTACCAGTATTCATACGTTTGGAAACCTGTCTTCAACCACCACAAGAACAATAATTCTAGTAATTTGTTTTCAATAATACCAACTTAAGGATACATTAGTTAAGAGTTTAATAGAGAGTTGGTCATTTTTGCTATAATAATTCAAAAATAGATGATAAAAAAGAAAATAATGAAAATTTCAGTCAAATTATGACTGTTTATTGTTTTGACAAGATGTGTGCATAGCGGTAACTAGCGCGCAGGTATATTCGCGACTTTGTAATTTATAGTTTAAATAACATTTCAGGTCTAAAGAAAGACCTGCAATAGGCAGATTTACTTCTTGCATAATGTTTGTTCAAATTGGATTTTCTGCTCACGATCTACTTTTATCGTAATAATTTGAATTCGTTAGTTTCATTTTCCACCCGCTTATATAGTGAGTAGGGCATTTTTTAAAAAATAAAGTGTTATCTTCTTATCTTAAATATATTGATTCCTTCGGCCTGATTCACCTAGTAGTGGGACGCCAAACCCAATTTCTTTCATTTCATGCTTTGCCTTACGATTTGACTACAAAATTTTTGCCATGTAAGCTATAATGTTATTTAGATAACGAATTTGAAACAACCTATTTACCGTATATTTTATATCATATTTCATTTAATTAATTGCTGGATATCAAATGTTTATCAGCTTTAAATATTACAATCTGGGTTAATATCTAATAATAGAAAATATCACAATCTGGGTTAAATATCTAATCATAGAAATATCACAATCTGGGTTAATATCTATTAATAGAAAACGAACTACCCAAGTAACGGAGTACATGTATACCAAAAAAATGTTTCAAATACATCTCAAAACATTGAATCCCAGCTTTAAAAAAATCTATTTAAAGAATCCATATCTGTCGTGGCGAAATCAGTGTATATAAAATACGATGTTGTCTTTAATAGCTGTCCATTCATCATACATATCGAAGCCTTAGTAAATTCTGAGATTATCCCCTTTCACAGTTTAATTCCAGAATGCACCTTTTCCACGCCTACTCGTCAACATACATTAAGCGCCCCCTAAGTGCAAATGAGTCAGTACAACCTTTGACGTCATCCGAGTAGACAACCCTAATCGCTTTGCTGACACCCTCTCATTTTTGTTCTGTTCGCGCTCCATGGGTGTTTTTCAATTAATCCAGTATTTTTCTAATAAAACTGAGTTTCTTTACCTTCCATATATACCAAAATTGTCATACTTGTATTGGAAAAAATCACTCGATAAATACTTTTGTGGGAATGCATCTTTAAGGACAGGCTAAGATTATCGTATCATCAATAATACAAATGGTAATATAGGAGGGTTTGTGTAACCTTTCTTTTTGTCATATCAAAGTCAAACTTACGACATTACTAACTTTGTGAACTTAGTGAATATTTTGAATAATTTTCGTCTCCTGGGGGATAACATTGAAGATGATCACGTTGTTATTTCTCTTTAGAAATGCTACCATAGCATCATCGCTACGCTTCATATCAGGTTTTGTTTTCTTTGTGTTTATCAGGCGTTACCTGGTTTTTAAACTTGTGACACATACTTAACAGTTCGTTAGCTTTTAGAGGGTAAGAACTTAAGTATCAAATTTAAATCCCATCAGCATCGAAAGGTGACCTTCAATTTAAATGGTACACATTGAAGACGTATTAATTTATTCATTATCTTTCGGCTTTAAATAAAACCCACTTTTCAAATAATTCACAAATAAAGACATCAATTGAAATTGAGTGCTTGAAACAGGACAGTCACTATTCAAACGTTTCAACAACTTTCAGTATAACAAACATCCAGACATTATCCATAATTTATCATACCTGAACTTATAGATATTTAGTTATCTATACGGTATACAGATTTAAAAACATGGCTTTAAATATCTACACATCTGGGTGGGATACAACATTGATACCATTATTTAAAGTCTATGTCAACCAGAATATATCGTTTTAAATCAGCTCTTAATACTACTAATTGTTGAATATGCATATTAATTTAGAATTCTGACAGTGTAAGCTACGGTACTTGCAGTTTTCTTGAATGATGTCCATTATGTATCTCTCTATCATGTCACTTTAAACTATAAGCAAATGTGATTTTTGTTGCTCACCAGTTAAAAATTAAGATTTTTCAAATGTTATACTTCAAAGTTCAATATGTGGAGTTTGTAAGATTCAATACGTTTGTAGACGATCTCATATGGCGAGATGTGCCTGGTTTTTTTTTTTAGATTATTAACAAAAGTGCTACTTGAAGTATTATTACGAAAATTATTAATCTTTTCAAGTTAATCGTTTACAATTAAGCTTTTGAAATTAAAGAGATGCTGCAAAATAAGTGTATAATCATTATTTTTGATGTTTAAATACTCTTGATTTAAAAGAAAAACCAAGTGCATAATTACTTTGGATGTGGCAGTGTTTTGATACAAATGTAGTATACACATATTCATCCTATTTATACAACTGTACTGGATAGACTGGATTGTAAGATAAAAAGAAAGAATGAATGAATAAATATATAATCACAATACGTACTTACGTTGTCACTCCCACCTTAATATGAGTTATTAATGATATATCCTTATATACTTTACGTATAGTCTGTGTATTAAAAGGCGGACACACACTATGAAAAACCGTCTTGTTACAGAAGTGGTTAGCTGAACACTAATAGTTTCATACACTCCACATAAAGATGTTCTAGATGTTAACGATATACTACTATCTATACGATAATATATACAATGTAAGTATATATACACGGTATATAAAAACCACCAAACTATACCGCTTTATGAGCCAGTGTAGGGCAGAATCCAGCTAGGTCACCGCTTCATCCCATAGAGTCATAAATAAAAACCATTTAAAGCCCACATGCAATGTCCACTATGTATTATCATAACTCATTAACTATCCTGGTCAACACTGAACCTGTTTATTGGGCTGATTAATAACTCCACGGAGTACCTCTGGGATTGTTATAACAACTTGTCTGTTTATGAATAGATTAAATCTATAATAACAACTCATCGATTAATCTGAAATAGCATAGATCCTTTTTTGTCAAAAGATCTGCATTGTGCACTTAAAACTTCAGGTCATGTACAACCGTACGGTGGGTTATTGAGCTGCGTTCTCGGCACCACCAAGAATACAACTGTTAAGAAAATACCGTCGCCTATTAATAATGATATTATAATAGTGGTATTTGTTATAACGCACCTGGACAATGCGAGTTTCATCCAGACGTCAATGACCTTGTCAAGAACCTATGTCTTCGAATATGACTGCAAACTCTGGAAATCTTGATTGCTATAGGGGAGTAGTTTGAAATTATTAAAATCTTATTTTTTGACCTCAAGAATAATATAACAAATATTTACAATAGATTGTTTAACTGATTTCCTTCACGTAGCCTGTAATTCCAGCTATTAAAGGTTTTTCTTAAAGAAGTACGCAATGTTATGTTATTTCCGTATGTACACAGATTGCCTAGTAACGCAATATACATGTAGTCCGCTATTACGGTAGGCGCTATCGTATCTTTATATTATATTATTCCATATTTTCCACGTGCCTCAACTTTCTATCATACGGTATCGGTCTTCGTTGTAGAACCTGTCAACAACAAGTATGTATGCGCGTGCTCAGGAATAATCCAAAGGGTCACAGTCAATGATTAACATACACAGTCCATAGTTTTGCTAAGCATTGGTACACCCAAAGTACAAGAGTCTGAAAATCTTTAGATATTCACATTTGCTATACATACTTCCCATAAACGTCTTTCCTTCAATCGATAGTTACATAATAAGGACCGCGACCTCAAAGAAAATATCTTTAAAGAAAGGGTTGCCTATTCTAAAACTTTAATCGAATTATTTGGTATATCAGACAAGAAGATACTGAAAGAGTTTACATACAAGTCTGGCTTTTTTCTAATAAATGGCAAATAATCGAATCAAAGTAAGTTTATAATAAGTTCCTGGCTTTGTACTCACACAGACTAATTTTTCCATGTTTAAAGATGTAAATACTGATACGACAATTGTAAAAAACATAAATAGACTCGTAGTCACCGTTATGACTCAGTACGATATAATATCGACACGAATAAGTGCAGTCAACTGTTTATGCTTTGAATAAATCACAGAATAACAATATGAACTTTCCATGTAAATGAAAGGATGTATTAGGAGTTATGAAATAGTATATATATGATGTTACTTGCTCTTACAATAAAACAATGCTAGTTTTCCAAATAAATGAAAGTGATATATGATGTTCCAGATACATGCATAGACTGACTCTCGTTACAGTTTTTGCAGGTGCATTAATAGTTTGAATCGTATATATGTATATGGAATTGAACTGGAGTAAATACATTATCAACAAATAAAGTTATTGAATCAGTCAGTGGAACGAAATTGTGGTATAATTTCAATTAAACTGGATGTTCGACCTTAATTTATGTTTATGTTGAAATGTTATAGCAATTTGTCATAACGTTTTGTAATCATAGTGAAAATCGTCCTTGAAATTGGAGGAACCTGATCGTTGTACTCCACCGACTTTCTCAAACGACCCGAATAAAGGTGTTTGATGCTATTATATTACACCTCTTTATCAAAATCAGTGCAAATGTTACCCTGTTATTTTGTAAAAATTGCAGTTGGACGATGATTTGTTTTATAGTTTGGTCAAATAGGTCAAGTTTGTCTGTTTAATGACTGTCTTATTTTTCCATAAATGACACGTTTAAAAGTAACCGCGTTACCAGTGCATAAAACGCTAGCTTTAGACCACGACTACGAGTGTCCACTGACGTGGTCGATTTGGAAATATTGGGTGCTAAATACCACAGTAAAATATATATCGCCGTGGCGGGACGGAAGTCTATATCAAGCTTGATGCAGAACATGCCGCACTTAGTGTGAATTTAACTAAAATTCGGTCCTTATTTTCAACAGTCTTTTCTCTCATTTTTCATGGAAACGACAACATTATATAGTCTTCACGCCTTGATAAACTTTAATGAAGAACAACGTTAATATATTTTTTTGTGATTTCCAATGGATCGCGGATTTGACGCCGTGTCTTTTCATATCATACAACTTTCAACGAATGATTTTTAGCACAAAGGGGACATACATTAGTAAACAAGTAAGTTTACGGTAAAACGATTTCATTCACATTAGTATTGTTATATGCAAATTAACATAATCATATATACCGAGAACATGAAAAGGTGAAAATAATAGTAAATACACTGGCTAAGAACCCTGTATTCAATCGACTGAAAAATATAACAAGACCAACCGCAAAGTGTAAATCAAGCACTTAATATTAAAGATACATTATGGGAGATTTTGACAAGGAGTTAGCCATTCTTGCTATAAAAGTTCAAAAAAGATGTTGAAACAAGAATATATTGAAAATTTCAGTCAAATAACTTTATCCTGAACAAAGTTGTTACCACTATAATTTTTTACTAGAAATGGTGGTTAAAATCATCGACACCCTTTTCCCACTATGGCCGATTGTTGATTGACAGGCGTTAACTCCACCTACATAGTCTCGATCATCAAGTAATGTTTAAACGGTATCTAGTGAAGCTTGTGTATAGCCTCGGTCATCACTGTCTTTTATGAATAATTTCCGGAAGTATGATGACGTCAACGTCACGGAGAAACCCCACCCACGACGCCATAGTGATTAAATCAGTCGACGAAATCCTGTTTTAATCCGAGCCCAATCCAAGCCATCCGTGGGTCTACAGTGTTCATTTTGGGCTTGTTGTTTAAATAAAGATCTAATTTATAATTTCTATGACATCTGAGGCTCAAAGGAAGACCGACAAAAGTCAGTTTTTGCTCTCCCATAATGTATGTTTAAATTAATTGCACGCTGCCAAAACCACTTAATGTAAAAAAAAAGCAGTTTTAATTGCAACAGAGCTATGGAAATCAGCAACATTTCATCCTAAACCATTTGATGTCTGGAAGCAAAGAATGCAAATGTAGGTCAAGGCAGAAAAAAACCTGTAGTTACATATTCTGTTACGATTATAAATTGGGATATATTTCCTAATTGATCTTTTAACAAATACGTGGTAGCATATATATATATAACATATCATCTAAATTCCCTCCATGCCTGCCCTTTATATATTATTTACTGAGACGTGACCTTAATGTCATAGAAGTGACCATATACACGCGTTATGCGTCAAAGTATCACCACTAAACTGACACTGAGATGTTCTAATGACAAACTTAATAACAATTTATTAGACGGAGTACTGAAGTGTCAATTATAAAACCGTAGCTTATATCCAATATCTGGCTTTTTTGTTTAAAAAGAGAGAGAGACGGAGGGGGGGGGCATTTCCAGCTGGTAGCTAAAGTTAACTAATGACTACCCACGTGAATTGAATTAGTCATCCATCACAACTTAATTTATTTCATCTTACAGACATAAATTCGGCCTTCTTGTATCTGTATCGGGCCTCGATTACACAGAAAAGTAGTTAGCCCAATGTATATAATCGTGTCATGAGCCGAATAGGTTGTGCAAACTATGACCTTGCTATTGTATTTTTCACCCACAATTAAGACGGAAAATTTATTGACCTGTTTAAACTTTATCCACCTTTCCACAAGGCTGTACACTGGTTAAATCGCCTTTGTTTCGACTGTTTATTCATTGTTGTTTAACGTATTTTAAAAAATGTGTGTATGTGTGTGTGTGTGTGGGGGGGGGGATATAGAATCGCTATAAATAAAAATGAATATCAATTTGGCAATCTAACGTTGCCAATTAAGTCCATCCTTATATAAAGTACAGTCAGTCTTAACCGTTGTCCCTTGGCTAATGGGGGGTTAGGATGGCCTAGTGGTCTAGAGTGCCGCGCTTCGACCTCTAGCTGGCCGGTCACCTCTGGCTTGCGGCTGTGGTTTCGATCCCAGATGTGAGTGTATATGGCATGGAGATAGGGGCGCCTTCTCAACCTCGTGGGTTTCCTCCGGGCACTCCGGTTTCCTCCCACTGCTAAAGACCCCTACGCGCAAGTGAATTATTAAAATAAAATTAAACCATGTGTTAGTCCCGCAATGACCTGGTTTGTGTCGAATGGACGTTAAACCCCATTTCTCTCTCTCTCCCCTTGGCTAATATGTGTAGGATAAAGCACGAGACTGAGGTTATGCTGGGGAAAGAAATGAATACTTCTTTTCCTCCAGCATTACCGAAGTCGAGGACTTTATCTTGCTCATAAACCGTCTACTTACATGTACGCAAAATGCGAATATCTCAGAATTCCAGTAAGAAAAACCTTATGGAAAAAATATCTACCCTAGAAGAATAACCATAATTTATGTGTCGAATTTTTACTGTATTTTAATCCAAATTGCTGCTCAACGCTCATTGACGATTTAATCCAAAAATGATAATCGAGACTATGTTTTTTATCGTACCGTCTTAGTAATGATGATTGAGGCTAGGCCTAAAATTCAAACGCTAATATCTCGGTTCAGAATTTGACTTACATTATCTAGTCGTACACTTTAACTGACTTTGGTCAAATTGTCTGGAAAAGTTAGTATTGGTGACATAAAGATGTTCTCAATCGGTTCAGAACGCGATTGAAAACCTAGTTGATGCTCTTGATTTATGGGATTGTTTATAAACTTACATTACCGTACATGTACTCACTCTAGTGAGAGCCCAATTATTTTATTAATGTTCCAAATTAGTTAGCATTGGGCTAAAATGATTTTGTAGCAGAGAAAAAAATCGTAAGTCTTATTAAGAAACGGGCGTATGTTATATATTGTCTGACAAATTATGTTTGAATACTTGATTAATGATATTCTTCAGTCCGGATTTTAGTTTATTGTACTATAAATCTTCACGTGGTGTTTTATATAGTAAGTAATAAGTAAAGTACTCATAAATCTATTAGGAATGTCAGTTCCGCTAAGTCACTGACAACACAATCGGAAATGAAATGAAATGGGGTTTAACGTCCCACTCTTCTGCACCTGACCTGGGCTAATAGAAAACGGGGGACAACACAATCGGACATAAACAGAATGATACATATGACTATATTGAAACTTTTTGTCTGAACAGAAACACACTGAAGATTAGTAAACATTGAATTTGGGCTCGAACCTGCCCATTAGTCACATCGCAGGTATTACATGCGCAGTGAATTCTCAAAGCTATCGATCTGGGCTCTTTGACGTGTATGCCAAAGAGTCAACGGGTGGACCTCGATTTATATTCTCGGCCACACGACCATAGACTCACCCACCTCCCTTGCCAAAGTGACTCTCTGAACATGGCCATGGCTCACTAACCTACAGTTCCCGGTATCGACCGCACTTGGGTGTTGGCAAACAGAGTTCATCGATAATTTCCAGATACGTTTCCCCTTCTAAGCATTGGTAGATGGTTGTCGAAGACGATTATGCGAAATGCCGCTGTCTTTGTAAAAGTTGCAACAAATAAATTGTCCATTTCATTTAATGACAAACCCTCCTTGGCCACTTTGTCGGCCTGATACGCGCTCTTCATTAGCATGGTATGTGCAGGACAGTAAAACGTAAACCTTATTTCATTTCATTACCAAGAAAGAATTTATCGGCGACGAAAGATCCCCCAGATATTACTTTTAGTGTAGGCAATGGGTAGGCCTTTATTAGATGATCACATTTCGGGATGTTATTTTTTCAAAAAACAGCTACGGTGTCAAATAGTCCAAGCAGATGCATTATATACAACTTAATTATTGTATGGTTCCTTACACATTAGTAGTTAATAACACTGGCGAGGAGATGGAGGTGGGTGATTTTATCACTTGATTACCGTGTCTTCTCTTTACCATCAAGTGTAGATCAAAGAGTACATGTATCCTGTGTGGTAAACTCATCATACATGTACGTGTAAATTAACTACTTCATGTGAGCTCAATTATATCAACAGATAAAACAAAATAGCCATATTACGGTCCATTAGTTCTGGTTTAAAGAATGTTCACATTTAATACAAACTTTGTTTTCCTTGCATTATCTCGTATTGACTGCCATGTGAAATTGTGGGAAGCTCACGTCAGCATTGGCCGCTATGTTAAAATGTGGGAAGCATGTTACTCTCTTTCTCTCTCTCTCTCCCTATCTCTCTCTCTCTCCCTCTCTGTCGAACAACTGATACCACCTTTTCAATTTTGTTAAATTTTTGCGTCGGTTTTCCAGAATGTTTCTTTAATTAACATCCTTCGATAATTACGTTAAACAAATCAAAAACAGTCAAGCGGATTTACAGAAACTGTTCACCAATACTATACATGATCTCAAACCGGATGTTCACTTCACGTGCAGTACGGATAATACGAGAGGTTGTAAGATTCAGAAGTCTAGTCTATAGAAATCGCCTACACCGTGTTGATGCACGCGTTTCCAAAATGTTTATGCAAGTTTTTTTTAATTTTGACCAATTTTTCTTTTTCGATAGTTTAATCAGATATGAAAGAAAAGATCGACTTGATAGTGAGTCTATAGTTATTCCACAATTTGAATTTATCCAAACAAACCTTAAAGTTGCACAGTACCAAGCAGGTACTTTTTGTAAACTTTTGTCAAAAGTTGTATCACAATAATTATAATATTGTTAAATTTTTAGACTTTGGGACAAAAATAATTGTAAAATAACGTTTTATCAAATCATATTATTTTATCATTTGATCAGCAAATAAGTGTTCTTAAAGGCACAACCAAAGGGATGTGATTATCAAACATAAATCACCATCTTTTTATCATTTTATTAATTTGCTGCATTTTCCAGGTAAACGGGTGTTGCTGGAATTTTTTTAAAATAAGAATGGTTGATTTTTATCATTTATTCCGAAAACTTAAAAGTTGGTATTCTCAAAAGTGTGGCCTCTTTTTAATGGTTTTATATAAATAAATTTGATGACTTAATAAATATATGGGTCTCGTTCAAGATTATTAGTAACATGTCTATGTCTGATTGATAATCATGTTAACAAAGTGGTTGTTATTGTTGTTTACATGTATATAATGCGCCATAACTCGAAAGATTGTGTCAGTTGCTTGGTAAAAACTAAAGTCATAGTATTTTATATTGTTAAAGGCCATGAACTAGAATAACCTTAGAAGTATATCAATTATGTATCAAAATATAATCTATTCACCGAATATTTTCAACAAATTAATAAAATAAAAACAATTTCACGTGATCTTAATCATGGTATATAACATAACCTTGGCGTGTCACGTTTGAAAAAAATAATTATATTAAAATGTCTACCCTATCATGCCTAGAGTATCTCAACCCTTTCTTAGCCGATGTCCCATGATAGGAGCTTACACATCATATCATAAATACATTAAATATATATTATCATAATATGTAGCCAAAGGTGAAGTTAGTACGTCATTTTTATTTTTATAAATATTTTGAACTTAAATAAAGTTCAGGACTCCACGAACCAAATATGTTTAAAATTTATTCATACTCTTTTTATTGTTAAACATAAAACCGTGGATTGGTTTCTGCTCCCATAAACACAACCTAGCTTTTAAAAAAGGCATTATCGCTTTTGGGAAATAAACAATTAATTTCGAGAGATGTCATCTTGAGATAACATTAGATCGCCCTTAAGTATTTCATATTTTGAATAAACGTTAAATGATCAAGGTACTACAACATTAAACCTGCAAAAACCTGTTACGTATGCTTTACATTCGAATTATGGTCGACATAAAAGCGATTTGTGTAAGTGAAAAGATTTCAACTCACAACTCTCGAGTCATAACCTAGGACACACAGCCCCTCCCTATCCTACACTTTTTATGACTATTTTTAAAATTGGTAACAAGTTAAGAGGCAGGGGATTGTTTTTGATAAATCAATTATTAGTACTGTCTTCCAGAGGTAGGATTAAGGTGAACTTTCTCCAAAAACTTTAGGTATTGTTTATTTTGAGATTCATTGCCCACATAAGCGACCATAACAGGTGGATCCTGATGCAGAAAACCTACCATCATTAGGAAAGAAGTAGCATGATAGTGCTCCAGGGTAGTAAATGATATCTCTGATTGTTCCTTAGACGTCAAAATGACAATGCTTGGAATCTTAATAGACAGACTGTTTGCAAAGGTAAATTTGCTAGGGGTGACACTAATTCGCTAGATTTTTGGCAATGTTTTATTTATGACCAAGACCACTTGGAGGAGAGAATTTAGATTGGTGTCATTAATTTTACCAACTGCTTTAAGTGGATAATCGTCTGGCACACCTTGAATCCAAACCTGATTATGTATGGCTTACAGTTATTTAAATTTAATTTCCGATTCTTGCAATTCCCTCATAATCGCTTTTTCTAAATGTTTTTATTTTATAATTCAAAGGGTATTTAACTTTAAGCTATAAGAGATGCTGAGATCCACTAAAGTAATGATTATACGTGCAGGTAGCAGGATACCTTTCTCTTTAAACCTGGAACTTGGTCCCAGGCGCTGTTGTTCTTTATGTTCCTTGGACAACTGCTTATCGATTGACGTACATCAATTGTTTTTAACATCAGTTTTCATTTGAGTTCACAGAGATAAGAAATGGATCTGGTGACCGCTGATGGTGTCTTTCCCCGGGGCTATAGACTTGTAACCATTAGACTCATCAAGCTATAATTAGTCACCGGTGTCATGATATGCCCTTTCTAGAAATCGTGATATTGTTTCTCATATTACAACACCAATGCTTGTTTATTATATATGTGCATGTCTACATAATTAACATAAACTATATATAAATGCACCTGCAAAATTAGCAGCATCCATTACATTTTGATTGGGTAAGTGAAAGTAAACTGACATGGAATGGTTCGACCAGACTCATCCACATAATATAAATATTATTGTCACCTGTGTGAGTAAGCTCTATAAATGTTCGTAACACCTTCGTTATTATATAAGCAAACATTATCAACCTTCTTTGTACTGGTTTTTAACATTGCTTACACAACATTTTATCTTGTAAACATGGCGGGGTTAATGTGCTAAGATTATTTGTGAATATATAAGACAGATAATGTTGATGATCAGTAATAATACCTTATAAACCTATAACCTACATTACACAATCAACTATATTATCAAAGTGGGACGTTTAGTAAGGGCATAGATACATGTATTTGAAAGGGGGTCCGATTACTTCGTATCATGACACGGCCTGATTAATCACATTAAAGCATCATACAGGCTATACACGTATTAAGATATGTTTTTAATAATTCTATTAATATAATAAAACCTAACATTTCAGAAATAGTACAGATTTACTAGGCATGTCAATCAATTACATTCCAACACACTGTAAAGTTCTTGCCTACCTGTTGGTGGATGTGTGCTTATAGTAGCTTCTAATCATAAAGATATAGGAGATATAGGGATTAAACGTTAAGTTAACCTAGAAATATTAATACCGCAATGTTCTTTCTGGGGCTCGTTAGTCGTATTAATAGAATCGTCGTCCAGTTAAACTGCAATTAACAATAAGTTTATCAACGATAATCACATTATTTGATAATGAAATCAAATTATATATATAAATAAGAGAAAGAAAGGTAGTGTGGTGAAGACCATTAGTAGTATTAACCTATTTCATCCAGGATTATAACCATTCGCACATGGCGGTCTGGTCAATAATTGTTTCAGCAACCTGACCATACTATATATACGTGGTCGTTCTAGTGCCTTGGCACCATACACCATCATTTAGTTATAGAGAATTATTAAAATAAGTTTGCTTTACACTGTCAGGCTTTATGAAACATCGACCCCTTTCAGCATTCATGAAAGGTACGCTCAACGTATTTATTTTTCGGATCGCCGTTTCTGAGATTTTCCCTAAAACTTACAGTGCCCATTTGACGGCATAATCATTTACGTCATCGAAATGTAAAATGGCGAGTTAACTATTTACAAACCTATTGCCAGGTCCGGCAGCGTGCCCGGCAGCGTGCCCCAATAATTTGGTCGCAAGTACTCCTCTCTCCCTGTTAAAACTCACGCAAGAGCCAGTGAACTCGTTTTAAGTTTCATCTAAATCCGATAAAAGATGGGAACATTAGATGGTCCACAACTGGGTTTTACACTCTTTTACACTATTTGTATAAAGGAGAGTGGCCATTTGTTGAGAAGTTTCGGACCGATTCTCAGGAAATTCTGACTATAATAATTATGATGTAACAGTGATATATTTGCACGGACCTCTATAGAGTCCACAAGCTAAAAACGTGGTATTTCAAAGAATCGGGCACCATAATCCAGAAAGTTGCGGTCTCATACGCGCAAATATCGAAAACATTCCAGATATTTGCGATGTTAGTTTCATCAAAATCGAAAAAAAGTTAGAACCTCTAGATGGTCCACAGCCTGGGTATTACATGCGTTTACACTATTTGCGTAAAAGGGGGCTGCAATTTTGTCGGGAAGTTTCAGTCCTATTTTCATGAAATTCGAAATCAACTGTAATGGTGTAACAGTGTAACGTTTTTACAGTCAAATAAAATTGTGACCCCAAGGGGTTAACAAGCTACAAATGTCATTTTTTTTTACAACCAGGGGCCATAACCCAGGAAGTGACGATCCTATTTGAATTATAAACATACATTGTATTTTTCATTAAAATCAGATAAAAAAAATGCGACTGTGTTTTCAAGCTAGCCCCCCCCCCCACACACACACACACACAAACACGTGCACAAATCAAGAATTGCTTCCGCTGGCCCTGAATTGCCCTTAAAAGATTTTGAGATTTCAGTTTCCAGTTACGTGTCTCGACATTATTTTTTTCACACTCACTGTCATGGAATTTGCTATCGAAAATACAGTGAACGACCCCTGTGAATATAAATATAAATCAAACACTAAACTAGGAAGATGGCAATAAAATCAAAATCAAAAAGAGTATTCAAAATTTAAGACATCATGGATGACGGATCTAATCGGAAAAGGTATACGTGCATATACAAATGATTTTACACTGAGTAGCTTTACTATAAAGCTAAATAGCGACTGATGCACTTATTAATATAAACACACTGTGATATTTTTGGTTATAAATCAGAATTGAAGAAGGGTGTCTATTAAGAAATCCACTTTTAAATGACAAAAAATACTATAAGTAATGCATAAAACCCAAATTTGTTTTTTCAGTAGTGTTCCGCTTCGTGTTTTGACAACACCCTTCCGTTAAAAGTGTAGTGCCTTTAAACGAACAAGTAATATATACGTGTTAAACATGCGTTATAGAAAAGCTTAGTCTGATAATTGCAGGTTCCTATTGCAAGACCACTGGATGGCTGAGATATTTTAGTGGGTCAGAAAATGTCTGCCAAAGTTGTGTAAAGCCATAATATGGAAAATTGAGACTACGTTTATCATTTTAGCAACACTTTGTCTTGTCCAAACTTCAAACATTCAAGCAAGAACGGCCACCTGAGCTTTTCATTTTTTTTTAATATAGCAAGAACGGTACGTTATCTCAATCTTACATAAGGCATCTTTAATAATTTCAATTTTTCACAATGTTGATCTCGTGCTAACTAGTAGCCTCCCCAGATTGAAACATTAACCCAGTTTACACCGTTTCCGTACAAGACAATGTATTCTTTCGATTTTCACGTAAATAGAAAAATCAACATTACTTTACACTCATGGTTATTGGAAAGATCAATGTTTATAAGACGTCGCGATCAGTAAATCATTACTAAGACAGCTTACAGTTGAATTTTAAGTAACTATTTTTGCCGTGATCAAGTACATCATCAAGACAATTTAAAGCGCGTTGGTGTCAGATTTGGAATTTATCTTCATCCGGGTTCCGTCAAATGGTCAGGCTAATCTGACAAGCCATAAACAATAACATATTGTAACAGTGCATATTGACAAAATATGCACGTATATTTTATTTTAGATATTTTATTTTATGTAATTTAAAGAATGTATATTTTATAGATTATATAGTTTATTTTAAATGTATATATGTTTATTAAAGACGTCGAGTCTATATTGCATAAATCAACCTTGACGCTGATTTGGTGTCAATAGATCTTAAGCATATTATATAATTGTATACTGATATAGAAGAACTTGAATAGAGGGTCCTTTATTGCTTGTTTATTTTGAAGTAATTAAGTAAGATTAATGGTGACAGCTTAAACTTTTAAAACAATAGCTAGGATTATACTGACGCTATTACTCGGGTAGTCGTTACCTGACATATTAAGTCAAGCGAGTCTAGATCAGGCCAATCAGATTTCGTATCGAGTAATGGGCGTCTTCCATAAATATTCTTCCACCAATCAAAAATGAGTT
The DNA here is from genome assembly GCA_963678685.1 of Patella ulyssiponensis. Classification (NCBI taxonomy): domain Eukaryota; kingdom Metazoa; phylum Mollusca; class Gastropoda; family Patellidae; genus Patella; species Patella ulyssiponensis. The sequence goes on along the minus strand of OY783226.1, from coordinate 78,063,101 downwards.
TAATCCAACACGTGGCATCCCTAATATCTGCCGGGATTTTTGGAAGATATAAATATATCTAGCTAAACTTTCACCATTATCTTCTCTTAATAAATTACTTTGAAACGACAATATTGGATCTCTCTTATATTCAGGTAAGCCTCTATGTATATTTTAATTGTTTAAACTTTATATATATTTTATTCTAACCTTTGACTTAGAATTATATCCTTTTATATCGGATAAATACGATTAGTAGAATCGAGTATTACATTAATAGATATTTCTACATCTACATAAAATATTAATTAATAAACGGAAAAGTAAGAATTGATATGATTCATTACTTGTTTAATTACTTGAGAATATTTTACAATATATATATTTATTAAAACGGAAAAGTACGTTTGTCGACGAAATACTTGTTTGTTTAAATATGTTTCAATAACAGATAATTAGTGTCTAAAATAATTAGAAATGGTTCGCGCTAAATTAAACGGAAAAGTAAGGATTTACATGATTTATTACTTGTTTAACTTCTAGCGAATATTTTACAATATATATTTTTAATAGACGGAAAAGTACTATATATTCGATAGATTACTTGTTTATTAAAGAATAGTGTTATTTAGATTATTTGAAATAATTAGTAACTAAAAAGTACGGTATATTTTATTATCGATTAATACTTGTTGCTAAATATAGAATAAAGATTTAATAGTTATATTTAATAAAGATTTAATAGTTATATTTAATGAAGTTCGTATATTTAATTAATTCGACATCAGTAATTTGTACCTCTTCACAAGCGAGTTAGCTCTATTATATTACATTTAAATTATATATATTATTATTGTTATTATATGCTACACCACCCTATGTATATATATTATTATAAGCTACACCACCCTTTACATTGTATTTACGTTATATTGTTATTAATGTTTGAATTTGAATAATTAGCATCTTCACTTAATAAATTACTTTGAAACGACAATATTGGATCTCTCTTATATTCAGATTAAAAACCACCGAAAAGCGCACTTTTACAATTGGGGAGATGTTTTAAGATCCTGACTGATGTCGAAATTATCCAGTTAACTGTGCGCATGACAGAACATGGCGACTTCCGGAAGCACAGGAAATAGATGTCGCCCAAATGAAAGAATCGAAAAAAATGCCAAATGGCGAAGAAGACCACGTCGACCAAAGACAAATTTCAGTATGGAACACCAGTTCTGGAACTAAAACGTGTAGTAAAAAAAAAGAGTGTTATTTCTGAGTGCAGTAATTGTGTGCATAGAAATGTGTGTTTTAAATTGTGATACCTTCAATTGATTGGAATCAACTGTAAATATTTTGTGTTTTTATGGTGATGGAGTTTTAGATAATTTTTTTCTTTAAAATAATTTCTTCGAAGGTGGGGAGACTTTTATCAGATTCAGAAACAGGCCGTAAGATTTTATCAGATGAATTTATATTTTATAGTGCGAACGTGTTGCAAAAAAAAATATGCAATAATCTACAGAAAAATGTTATAATCTGGTCTGAAAACGGTAACACGTTGCAGCATTTTCTGAACATTTCTCTCGACATTATGAATTTCATGAACCCAAAACAAATGCAGGAAAGGCTATAACATGCTCAGCTCAGAGTACGTTTATCAGGAAATTAGCTTCAACCAATGCACGTATAATAACATCCGTGGCTACCCCCTCCTATATCTGTTAATGTAGCAAGCTAGACAATTATAGATTCGTCTATGTTTATTAGTGCTAGAATTGTTGGTCTGATCAACCAATGTTTCAAAATATATATCAGCTTGTTACATATCTTTTATTTCTCTCATTTTATATTTTATGTGTTTTATCAAAATTATAGATAATATATTTTTTTTTTTAAATTTTAATTGCTTTTTTTTTCGCACCCCGTCTGCGCCACTGATGTAATACGACGCATTAATTGCTGGTTGATTTTCCTACACACCAATCCCTCTCATTTGTATATCATGTCTCATAGAGCTAGACGCGTTATATTAACACAATAGCCGTCACAATTCTTATTTTCACATATTTTGTTATACTTTTTAAATTTTGGAAAAGACAACGTTGTAAGGCAAAACTAATATTAGAAGTAACGTCCGGATATTCTTGTTAACTGTTTTGAATTTACCATTATGTGGGAATTATTGGGATATTATACATCCTGATAAGATTAATAACTTTTCCCTTAATTTTTCAATGTTCCCTACCCTTACTGTGGACATGCCAAATTGTAAAGTCACCAATAAAATTACAGGTGATATGATTAGACCTAGACATAAAATTCGACTTTCCTTGTACCAGGCTTATAAACTTAAACAAATTTTATCTCATTCATTTACGACCTATCTATTGCTTGAGCATGGGTATACATCGGTTATATTGCCACAAAATTATGCCTAAATACGAAACTCCCATTCATTTTCTGATGTTGTAATTAGCTCAAACCTTTTCCTATTTTGTATTCCGATATATATCTTTTTATAGTTTTAATATATTATGTATGTATATTTTTATTTGGTATATTATGTACCTATATTTTTTTTGTGTATATTATGTATGTATATGTCTTTTTGGTTTTAATTAAGGTTAATGCGATTTTACGCATTTAGCCATATTTTGATGATTTGAATTTTGAGGACAAAATTTTTCACGGACGAGGGGTATTGTAACAATGTATTCTTTCGATTTTCACGTAAATAGAAAAATCAACATTACTTTACACTCATGGTTATTGGAAAGATCAATGTTTATAAGACGTCGCGATCAGTAAATCATTACTAAGACAGCTTACAGTTGAATTTTAAGTAACTATTTTTGCCGTGATCAAGTACATCATCAAGACAATTTAAAGCGCGTTGGTGTCAGATTTGGAATTTATCTTCATCCGGGTTCCGTCAAATGGTCAGGCTAATCTGACAAGCCATAAACAATAACATATTGTAACAGTGCATATTGACAAAATATGCACGTATATTTTATTTTAGATATTTTATTTTATGTAATTTAAAGAATGTATATTTTATAGATTATATAGTTTATTTTAAATGTATATATGTTTATTAAAGACGTCGAGTCTATATTGCATAAATCAACCTTGACGCTGATTTGGTGTCAATAGATCTTAAGCATATTATATAATTGTATACTGATATAGAAGAACTTGAATAGAGGGTCCTTTATTGCTTGTTTATTTTGAAGTAATTAAGTAAGATTAATGGTGACAGCTTAAACTTTTAAAACAATAGCTAGGATTATACTGACGCTATTACTCGGGTAGTCGTTACCTGACATATTAAGTCAAGCGAGTCTAGATCAGGCCAATCAGATTTCGTATCGAGTAATGGGCGTCTTCCATAAATATTCTTCCACCAAAAATGAGTTTAATCCAACACGTGGCATCCCTAATATCTGCCGGGATTTTTGGAAGATATAAATATATCTAGCTAAACTTTCACCATTATCTTCTCTTAATAAATTACTTTGAAACGACAATATTGGATCTCTCTTATATTCAGGTAAGCCTCTATGTATATTTTAATTGTTTAAACTTTATATATATTTTATTCTAACCTTTGACTTAGAATTATATCCTTTTATATCGGATAAATACGATTAGTAGAATCGAGTATTACATTAATAGATATTTCTACATCTACATAAAATATTAATTAATAAACGGAAAAGTAAGAATTGATATGATTCATTACTTGTTTAATTACTTGAGAATATTTTACAATATATATATTTATTAAAACGGAAAAGTACGTTTGTCGACGAAATACTTGTTTGTTTAAATATGTTTCAATAACAGATAATTAGTGTCTAAAATAATTAGAAATGGTTCGCGCTAAATTAAACGGAAAAGTAAGGATTTACATGATTTATTACTTGTTTAACTTCTAGCGAATATTTTACAATATATATTTTTAATAGACGGAAAAGTACTATATATTCGATAGATTACTTGTTTATTAAAGAATAGTGTTATTTAGATTATTTGAAATAATTAGTAACTAAAAAGTACGGTATATTTTATTATCGATTAATACTTGTTGCTAAATATAGAATAAAGATTTAATAGTTATATTTAATAAAGATTTAATAGTTATATTTAATGAAGTTCGTATATTTAATTAATTCGACATCAGTAATTTGTACCTCTTCACAAGCGAGTTAGCTCTATTATATTACATTTAAATTATATATATTATTATTGTTATTATATGCTACACCACCCTATGTATATATATTATTATAAGCTACACCACCCTTTACATTGTATTTACGTTATATTGTTATTAATGTTTGAATTTGAATAATTAGCATCTTCACTTAATAAATTACTTTGAAACGACAATATTGGATCTCTCTTATATTCAGATTAGAAACCACCGAAAACTACACTTTTACAATATCCTACCAGTTATTACAACTTTTTTCACCAAAACCTTGATATCCATCCGGGTTCCGTCAAATGGTCAGGCTAATCTGACAAGCCATAAACAATAACATATCCTACCAGTTATTACAACTTTTTTCACCAAAACCTTGATATCCATCTAATAATCAACGTTAGTGAACTGTCGTGACACCCATTCGTCCGTCAAGTCGTTCATAATTGTAAACACTCTGTCAGAGTTTTGAGACTCTTATTCAAACTTGCCGGGCTGTTCGATTGGGCAGTAAAGGAGAAGATCGAAGCCTGTCAAAATCGCGAATAACAAATTAATTTATGAGGAATGTTCGTCCCTATCAACTTGTAAACGCTGTATACAGGGATCTTTTTTTTTTCAAGCTTACTATACGACTCTAGCTATGGCTATACGAGTAGTTCATCAGAATTTAAACCACGTTTTTTACACAGATTCTTGTACCCACGAAGCAAGTCCCAACTATGTATGGATATTTTTCGTCTTATTTAGGATTTATATTGGGTAGGTGGATAAAGGGATAGACGGATATGACGTCGTTAAGGACGACATCTAGTTAAAACTGGGCGTTAAAGTTGCTGTTGACAGTTATACCCTATACAACATTGCGATGAAAATAAAAACACACGGCCATGCTGACGATAGTTTCCAACACAATTTGAGAAATCTGCGAGGTTTCTTTGAACTTGAGTAATTTAACATTGACATCAGTTGGTCTACTTCCATCAATGTAATGTGCAGATATTGCCCCCTTCGTCAAAGCCCCATGCACATTTGCTGACATTATTTAACGGAAGAACACTATTGAAATTCAGAGTCATTTGATAACAAAAAAAATTACAAAACACCACCGTATATTCGCACGTTTTTACTAGCTTTATGTCCTCTAATTACGTCCACTCATTATATTATTATGCAGAAAGCAACAACCAAATTAAGACACCTTTGTTTACACACGACGCTGTTGTACGAATCAACCCGCATCCAATTATTTGCTCAAAATTTAAGGGAAGATTATAATATAATAAACTTGCTATTAAGTAACCCGTGTGTTTATTTATTCAGGCAATTGGTAGAGTTAGATGAGGTAAGATAATTAACCAAATCAAGTCACGTTTAATATACAAATGCTAAAATACTCATCATGGTCATTACTGATGCCGCCATTATTTGGAGAATGTGGAATGGAATCTCCAGTTATTTTAAGATATATCCCATGTCTGTTTGCTTGAACTATACATTCGGTGCAATGCGTCCATCTTAAATTCTGGGGTCAGCAAGGAGAAATTCCTGCGAGGCACCATTATTATATTTTTTTCCAACTTCTAATTTGATCAATTTTCTAGTTGCCATAATAAATAAAACAGGAACATCAGCAGAAAATTAACAACATAGAACATTTGCCGTTAATTTCAAACCTAACAACACAAATTGATCACTAGAACATTTGAATGATTTGAATGGAAATGGACACATAAGTCAAAGAAAATGATAAACTGAAGTGTTTTATAGACAAATTTATAATTATTACAGATAGCCGGTTTATTAGACTCTAAATACATAACCTTGGTTTGGAAATTACATTCAAACTAAATATTGTGGATTATTGGGGACTTGTAATGCAATTTGGGTGTATAAATTAAATGCTTGGACATGAAACAGTCGAATAGAGTATAAAAGCTAGAAGACTTATAGTTATAGGCCTACACTGGCTATACTTATTTGTCTTCAATAATCAAATTTCTAACCCATTTCGCGACTAACAATTTTGCGGGGGTTTTTTTATCTTCAAATTTCTTTTGTGGAAATGCATTACTGTCTATCGTTTACATAACGGTAAACATGTTTACATGGCTTAAAAGTTTCGGTGTCGTATGAATCGTCTTATGGTTTTCAAAAACATTTCCTGTTATGCCTAGAGTAGACCGAGTTCGCGACTAGGTACAAGTAGTAATTTGTAATGGACTGAAAGCAGTTGCCGCCAATGGGTCGGTCTACACGTAGCTCATGTTCTACTTTTCGGGATACAGTTGTGTCATGTTTCCCCGGACTGCGTGATACAGTTGTGTCATGTTTTTTTCGGACTGCGGGGTACAGTTGTGTCATGTTTCTTCGAACTGCGGTGTCTTGCAACCGAATAAACACAATGACTTGGCCTGAACGGAATGCCCGACTCCACACTGTACAGCAGATTTTGAAACAGAAAGTCTTTTTAAATCTTTGCTGTCAGAAGCGTGCGTCGGACATGATCGAATTCGTTCAATTGCGAGAAGGATCTACCGTTGATTCTACAGTTTCTTTAAATAATCTTAAGACTTTGTAAAACAGAATTGAAACACGTGCAGTTGGTTCGTAGCCTTTTCAACATACAATTATTGTTTCAACAAGGTTCTTATAATGAATTTTGCCACCTGCTTACACATTATTGTTTTCATAACAGGTGATAAAATAGAAATAGAACTCTAATCAATACCAAGAAAATATTTAACAGGTAAAACATACTGCTATTCAGGACCCGTGGGTCTTATGAAATAACTAATACGAAATTATATTTATACCTGGATTTGAAACGGATAAAACCAATTATGCTAATAACAATGGCGGATTATGTATATTATAAGATACCTGTGTTGATCCGGACCTAATACGACTTATAACAGAAATTAATTATATCGACGTAATACATATATTGTAATGCGGATTTAATGAAATTACAAAGAAAATAACATGGGTGTAGGTTTTAAAGAATATTGTTACAAATAAAATGATTCGAATATTGAAAAAAGACACAAAAGGGAATGGAATTGGTTATTGTTAAACTCGAAAAAATCCTAATACCGTGCATAATAAATAGTTTATTATGAAAAAACATTATAATAAAGCTAATTATTCCCTACTCCAGACGATTAAACGCCTATATATAGACCAACAGTAGTATATTAACAAATATATCATATGAAATCCGGATTAGATTTTATACATGAACACAAAACCTTTAGGCGAGAATTACAGGTGTTCGGTAAACTCGAGCAGTTGAACTATAACATAAAATTAAACAATGCGGATGAAACAACTTAGAATTCTGTCACAGTTGTTCTCGTCTATTCAGATACCCTTCTCTGTAAGAACACTTTTCTTACAACCACGTGCTGCATCATAAGATCTGTAATTGAGTCAAGGGGAGTCTAACCTCGTAACTTTTCGCGTGGTATTTTTCTGGGTCCATCACTGCTAAAGGCCCCTACGCATTAGCGAATTATGTTCCGTTGTTTACTGTTCCCAATATGTTGACAATTTGTCCAGGTTCAACAAGAAAAGCTTACACCAACTCTAAGTAACGATAAAAAGTCTGGACAGAAACTATCCAACGAAAAAATGAAATACGGCGATGAAATATATTTTGTCGTATGCCTACGATTCATAATGGCGGCAGAGGAAAATGTTCAATGGGGAGGAAGAGGGGACCTAAAGGAGTTTGTAGGCTCGTGAGCATTGTTACTTTGTTACTTTGTCGACAATAACGTTATTAGTGACCTACAGCTTTTGACTTTGAGACAAATACTTCCGAAATTAAAGACATGCCGTTAATGGATGTAATAAAACTAGTTATTTGCTTCAACCTATACTGTATCGTGTGCTACGACGGATTGAGTATATGCCCCAAATGCTTTGAACAGATGTATGATCGTAATCAACCAGAGACTATAACCAATATATATAACAGCTATCTCTATGGCACCATTAATGTTTAATTAATTATATCCATCGATTATAGCAATTATACAGTTGAACTGGATATTAATGTTATGTGTTAGTATCCAATAATATTACAAAGTAAATTTAGAGGATCGGGGTTTCTTTACCTTATCAAGCAACAGTACTCTTATTATCCGCGCAGGTAAAGATCATAAATTTGAAAATATTGCGGAAACGTTATCATTTATGCCACCTATCTATAACAGATCGACATGTATATAAATTCTAAAATTTGATCATCTATGTTACCTATATGTAAAATATTGATACATTTAATTCTCTTTCATATTGACAACTATTCTATGCATACATTCTGAGAAAGTTTCAATATTTCCGGATACGTTTTTGACATATAAACTTCAAAGTTTTGCCACTAACATTACAAGTTCAAAAACAATTCTAGTCCATTTTGCCAGTACGATGATCCTTGGACAAAGGCAAGTTATTGAAGAATGTTCACGTTCATGTTTACAGTTCTCACAAGTGTGTAAATTTTATAGAAAAAAAAAACAAACAAGTAAATGATATGTTTTATTGTATCAAGATGTAATAAACACAGAACTGAGGCTCATTGACGTTGAGAAATCACACATATACACAGAAATTGCATTTACATTGAAGTTAACCTGACTGTAGTAATTTCATTGGTCGGTCTTCCGGTTTTTTTTTTATCTTTCATGGACTGGTTTGAGAGAGCAGAAATCAGATCTACCACGGAATTTTCCACAATGACTAACATCTCATAAGCGTCCCTTTGCAACGGCTTGCAATAATTACGGAGTCTTTCCTTCTGCAAAATCAACGACATAATGTCGGTAAATTCCACCACTGCACAAAAGTTAGTCCTGACAGTGGTATAAATAAAGTTAGAATTTAAAACGAACATTAAACGAAACGAAATATTGATAATAAACCTGAGCACTATGCCAATTTAACATAAACACTTTGATAATTATTTAGTCTCTGTTATGATCTCGTGTATGTTTGTAGTCTACGTGCAATATCTCCTTATACAAGCTTCGTTATTGCTTTGTTTACATTTATGACATATAACTCTGGCATATATGGATCTAACAATTCCCAAATTTCCTGAAATGAAGCAAAATATCAAAATATTGTCAATCTTAATTATAAAAGTTACCCGTTTAAAATAGCTAAGTCTCTAACTCAAAATTATTCAAAGTCTTCGACATTGTAAACACGAATTATTTGACTATTTAAATCCACATTGAAGTTAGGATCTTACCGAGAAAAGGTAGGTTTCTGATATCCAACATTTTACCAATGGTACATCATGCGTTTCAGCGCCACTTGTAATAAGGGAATCGAAGAACGGTGCTAGACATATCCCCGAAGCCATATCAATAAATTAATCGGTGTAGACTGGAATAGCCAGACGCTAGGGATTGCCAATCGATTGAGACTCTTGGCGTATTTCGCATTGGCGAAATTAAGCATTGAATTGGGTAGATCGGGTGTGTTTTTTCGATTATAATAATTTGGCAAGCTATTGTGAATTTGTTACGGGGTCGACTCCCTTTCCGTGTAAGCGTTTCCGCGCTAGTTTTCGACTGCGAAAGAGTCGGTCTAACGCAAATGAAAGACCTATTTTCTCTACCATGGCCATGCATCTGGATGTTTGTATTTAACTTCTACGAAGTCAATCAGCGACTCTTGTTGCAGCATGTTAGACTTGAAAACGGTCTTATTTTTAGTCATTTAGCCTACCAAGAGATATAAAATATTTAACAAAGCATATCAGCGCAAAATATCCAATGAAACTGAAAGCGATCTAACCATTGAATTTAAAAAGAAAACAAACATGTTTTAAGTAACAAAAAAATATACTTACTCAGTTGACTGGCTATATCTACCAAATTCACTGCTTCTATTGACAGTAATAGTACACATACTATGAATAAAGTTACTTTAATTCTTTGATTCATACTGTAAAATCGTGCATAACTCTCTAGTAAATCGCCAGTAATCTAGTATACCAGAATATATCAACAGCCCTATATATACTGTTTACATATATCCCGAACAGTTACTTATTTCTTAGATATTTTGCATTAGTTATGCAGGAACTACTATAAATACTTGATTAGTCATTTAATTTCATTTAATGTATTCAAGAATGACACTTCAAAATAGATCGTCTCTCACTTGTCCTCTTGTATATTAACATAGGATGCTATGAGTAATACATTGTTTGTGGTCATTGTAAGAGATACATGTAAACTATTAATTTTAGTAAATAAACAAAATAGATGTCGGAAATTAGTTTGTTGAGAAATAATGATACAAAAGAAAGGACAGTTTGTATATAAACAACATCATTTCCATCGAGAAATTAGCTGTTGTTAATGTTACAATAAAATAAAACCTAGTACGAACAATCCAAACCATTAGACAGAATTCGAAGTCCTAAAAAACGTTAAAACCCATATCCAAATACATGTACCTTATGAACACGATACTCATACTATTCAGCGTTTACATACCTTCTGTCCCAGTGCTATGCCCCTTTTCCGAAAACCTTGTGAACCAGATACGGGCGGTAAAATTTTTAACGGTCTTGTTTTAAACTTTGGTTTGAAGCATTTTTCAGCGTAAATTTCAAGAGTTGTGGTTCGCAAACGTTTCTGAACGGAATAAATACAGGGCACAGTCATTAATTTAGATAATTACTTTTATACTCACCGATAAAGGTAGCGCTTGTGGTCTGACGTGTTACATATTTCAGTAAATAATAGTAATTTATATAGTGTATTATTTGTTGAAAGCTATGATCTTGTTAATCACCTTTTTATCTTATACGCTTCACTCAGTTTTTTGTTAGTTTTTAGACCCCTGTCAACTACTAATAGTATTATACAAGGAACTATTTTAAGGCGGTTATCATTCAATTCTTTCATACATGATATTCAACACCATCAAAAATAAAAGATGTGTGTTCGCCATTCAGTATTGATTTATTTTTACTAATAATATTGTTCAATAATATATGCGATATTGATAAAGTAGTTCGATGCACAAGGGAAGAAATGTTATAGAATTTCACCCAACTCACGACGATACATCATAAATATGTTTCTAGCAAGAAGGAACAACTCGTTACCTAATTCTAACACCACACATCCTTTTGGTAGCACTTTTAAATGTAACAGAAACATGAAATTATGTTTGTTTGGATATATCATGATCGTATAATTAGAATCTAGAATATCGAAGAAATGCATCTATGAGTATTAAATGAAATGTATCTTTAAATATTAAATGAAATGTATCTTTAAATATTAAATGAAGTGTATCTTTAAATATTAAATGCAATGCATCTACCCCTGGATTTTAACAGTAAAAGTTCGATCGATGTATCTCCCTGCTCTCTCCACCAAACCCCCTCCACAACCCCAAGAAAAAGAAGAATTAGACAATTTCAAGCAAATAAAAATCCCTCTTCTTAATTATTACAAGTACAAAGGGAAGAAAAATTTTATTTTACAAACTCATACTTTTTGAAGAATTGGACAAAAATGAATTACATAACAATTTCACATAATATATTTTGACGGAATTGGGACCAACAGTCGCCATCGTGGATGACGTAACGCGTTAGGCATTAAGCATGCCCACATTTAAGACAACTGTTGTCAACATTATATAAACACTGTTTACTATAAATAAATCAAATAAATATATCGTCAAACAAGATTCGATGTATTTATAATGAGACATATTTGCAAATTTATAATCTAACCAGGAACACAAAATGTCGCTTTTGTTGTATGTATCCCATCAAATTGAGCTTTAGAAATTTAATGAAGAATTCTCGTTGAATCATCCCCTTAAACAGTATCTCTGTATACACGGCATACGTTTCCCGCAAATCTGACACAAGATTCTAGAGAAAATAGAACCAGTTAGACCTTGGGTACCTGAAACAAAATAAATTCTTATTTAATCGTCATTTTTGATTAAAGAAATAAGAATCATGTGTCACTTTTAAAGCAATAATAAATATTCAGGACATTGTCTGAAAGAGATTGGGACTACAATCAGAGTTTACGTACATTTGACACCATTTTGTAAGTTTAATTCCCAAAATACATTAAATGAATAACTCTTTTATTTTCTAAACGTCGAACCTAATTTTATTTTTACATGTATTTTACAAAACGGTATAGTTCCAATGTAAAACGTTAACCCAAACGTAGTTGCCCGGTGTTACGTGTGTGGGGGTGTCTTGTGTAGTTTGGATTTGCCTGATAATAAAAAGATTTCCAGATGATAATGAGTCAGTCTAGAGTAGTGTGGTGTATTTTTGGGTATTACTAACATCCATAATATAATCACTAATTCCATCACTAAATACTGCACTAAATAAAAAATAACCAGCCCCTTTGTAAAATATGTTTGCACATAAACATCTAGACATTATGATGTAATTTTCAAATTTTAAAGTACAATTTGTTTAGTTTCGTATATTTTCGAACTATGAATTTGTGATGCGCCGAGTAAAGTTTAAAATTACACATTATACCAATACTTACTGAACTCTGCAGAAATTAAATTGACCAGAATTAGAGATAATATCACCAATAATAAAATTTTACAACGAAGGTCCATTGTTTGTGACTATATGAAACGAAATATCAAAGTTCCCACAATCTTGCAATGTCATAAACAAATAAAGAATATTTAAACTTTATCGCCTTTATAGTCCTGGTTCTCTCCTTTACTCAAAAGTCTTTTATGTCTGTAGAGGATGTCACATGAATGATATTTTTGTAAACCATAAGTCGGGAATACCCAAGAAAGACCTTATAAGGCGTGATTTGACAATATCTGAAGTGTGCATTATACTTAGGAAAGATTATAGTCTGTTTCAACCGCCATAAGATCCCGTGGAATAATTATAAGATTCGTCATACAGTTAAAGGGACATGTATGCTGAGCCGATCTTGTTTGTTTTTTAAAATTGATGATTTTTTGACAAATAGTTCAGTTTACGGATTCCTCACAAATAGTATAGCCCATATACAGTCCTACACACAAACCAGGTTTTGGCAAAATCCAGCCCGATAAGGACTATCTTGTGTATATTGTTAACTGTCATCAACTGTCGTTAATAATTACTTGTAGCAGTCATATAAGGTGGATATTTGATACCAAATCCCTTCTGGTGTTTACAGGAATTTCAACTGTGTGACCCCGTAAACGCTGACTGGGTTCTTATGATGAAGTAAAATAAGCTATTTATATCTAGATGAGGATTTTATTTAACAGCATTAAGAAGAATACTAGGCTATACATGTACAGTTAAAGTATTTTCATGTGGACATTTATTTTCGTCGTTCCTGTCCGTCTGTGTGTCCGTCCGTTCACTTTTTGTTTGTGGACACTCTACCGGTCTCTTTTTAACCGATTTTAACGAAACTTGAAATGATCTCGGTTATTTTCGAAAATGGCATCTTTCACACTATAACTTCATAGAGTAAGGCCCCTGATTGTACGGAAAATCACGTTTGTAGCTTTTGGACACTCCAGGGGTCACAATTTTTATCCGATTTTGATGAAACTTGATATGTATGTTTATAACCCAAAGATCCCCATTCCTTGATTGTACGAAAAATTGCGTTTTTATCTTGTGGTCCCTGTAGAGGTCACAATTTTTATCCGATTTAACAAAACCATTCAAATATATCACCATTGCACTGTAAGGTCGATTGAATTCAAATGTTGTGAAAATCGAGCCAAAACTGGTAGGTAAAATGGTCACTCCTCGTACTCAAATAGTGTTGAATATCAAGGTTGTGGACCCTCTAGACTTCACAATTTTAAACAAAAGTGTGAAAATATCACTGCTACACCCCAATGATGGTGGAGTTCAATTTTCATGAAAATGTCCGTCCCTCGTTCGCAAATAGTGTAACCAGCGGCTGCCAGGCAGGTTACGTCCGCATGGATAGAGAACAAGTTAAATCAAAAGGGGCCATAATCCAAATAATTTTGGTCTGAAGTGCGCAAATATTGGAAGGGACTGAGACCTTTGGGACACAAAAATACATTTTAAATTTTATCAAAATGGATAAAAATTGTGACCTCTAGAGGGTCCACATCCTTCGTATTACATAGTTTTTAACGAAATTCGAACTCAACCTTAATTGATGTGTAACGGTGATATACATGTACTTAAACATGCATTATGCAAGAGCAAAATCTTCCTAGGGTCTTTCTTTAGGCCTGAAATGTTATAAAAACTATTAATTAGACAGACCATAATCAACTCTCGATGTCGAGGCTAGCATGAGATTTTTGTTGGATTGTAGTTCGATTAACTGAAATATTTTTAGTCGTGATTTACCACTAAAAATGGATAACCGAGACTACTGGTTTTGTCTTACCGACTTTAGTAATGATGACCGAGGCTAAGCAGAAATTTCAATGGCTTAGTTCTAAGCTAATAGTGGATCAATTTGACTGAAATTTTCAGCAAATTGCCTTGACATTATTAGCTAGTTCATTGTAGTGAGAACTGCCAACTCGTTATCTAATCTCCCATAATGTATCGTTAAACGTTTTTTAAAATTGAATACAAAATTGTGACTTCTAGCGGATCCATTAGCTAAAAATGTGACTTTTCGAACAATCAGGGGCCATAAACAAGACAGCTACGTTCGGGTTTGTGTGATTAACCAATGGAACCAAGATCGTTGTAATATAACCATAAATTTAAAGTTTCATTAAAATAGGAAATAAAATGTGCCCCCACCACCTTGATATACAATATTTTTACACTTTTTGTGTTAAAGGGGCGGCCATTTAGTGTGACAGTTTTGGTCCGATTTTCACAAAATTTAGGAAGTTACAATCCTGTATGCGCGAATATCAAGAAGAACCAGGATCTTTGGGTTACAATCTTATATTTCAAGCTTCACCAAATCGGCTCAAAATTGTGACATCTATAGGGTTTCATTATCTTGATATACCATATTTTTACACTATGTCAGACATTTTTGGTCCTATAAAATCAAATGGCTTTTAAAATCGGATAATAATTGTGACCTCCAGAAGAAGCACAAGTTAAAAACGAGATTTTTAGTACAATCAAGGGTAATAATTCAGGAGGTTACAATCCTATATGCACAAATATCGAAATGAACCAAGATCTTTGGGCTATATACATGCTTTTCGAGTATCATCAAAATCGGATTAAAATTGTGACCTTTACAGAGTCCACAGCCTTTATATACCATATTTATACACTATTCGCGTACAAGCAACGGTCATTATATCACCGTTATACATGTATGAAGGTTGAGTTCGAATTTCGTAAAAATCTGATCAAAACTGCCAGAATAAACGGACGCTCCATGTACGCAAATATTTGAATATCGTAAAAATCTGACTTTAACTACCAGAGCAAATAGCTGCTCCTTGGTACGCAAATAATGTAAAAGTTTGTGATACCAAGATTGTGGAATGTAGACTCCCTTATATTCCCGAAGCAATGGCCCGAGAAATCCCTCTCTGGCCATTGCTCTATTGGTTTCTGATACTTGAACTTTTGAGGGAGTGTGTCTATTCTTCCTGTTCAACCAAATCTATCACAAATACAGCAACGTGGTAGCCCTTCTTTAATCTGGGGTCTTCCCTAAAACTCTGGACAGTGATTTATGGTATTAAAACAGTGAAAGTATGTTCGTTAACTTTCCAAACAGTATTGTTTACATTTTATTCAATTTTGTAGCACCGTTTGTCACGTAATTAGTTTTTTTTTGCAATATTCTGCTGTGTACTGGTTAATTTGGCATAATAAAATCGTGAGTCATGACATAAAATTATTATAAAATATGGTCCAATTTGGCGCTCTGTTTTGAGCGATTTGCTTTTGTAACGCAGTTATCTATTGGTTGTTAATCAGATCATTGACCGGAAATAATTTGGAACAGAAATATGCACTTGTAAAAGCAGTGTGTAGTGGGATTAGGTATAATCAAACGAAACACTGTGAGGAGTATTGGACATCCTAGACGTCACAATGTAAGTTTTTAATCCAACGATCAGGGCTCCTTTTGATATTTGCGCATATATGACCGGGATTATGGATCCTGATTGTACGCAAATTCCTGTTTTTAACTTGTGGACCCTCCTGATGTCACAACTTTTTTTATCCAATTTATTACCATTACACAGTAATGAGTTCCAATTTCATGACAATCGAACCAAATTCTTACAATGGCCCTTCTAGAAGTCACATACATGTTTATGTCCCAAATATCTCAGTTCCTTTCATTATTTGAACATATCAGACCGTAATTTCCTGGGCTGGCTTATTGCCACTGATTGCAGGAAAAATCATGTTTTTGGGTTAGAAGTCACAATTCTTTATCCGATTTTTAAAAGTGTTTAAATATATCACCATTCAACCATAATAATGTTGAAATAGAATTTTGAGAAAATCGAAATGAAACTGAGCGACAAAAGAGCTACCCTTTGTACGCAAATTGTGTTAAAGTATGTCATACGAAGGTTGTTGAACATCTAGACATCACAATTTGTATCCGATTTTGATGAAACTTAAAACATATCGTCATATCCAAAAGATCTCAGCCCCTTTTCAATATACCGGTATGCTCATTTCAGACCATATTTATCTGGATTATGGCCCCGAGTTTGTTTATAGCATGTTCTCTAGCCATCTCTTGCAAAATATGGGCGTATCTTGCTTGGCAACCGCTGGTTTAATACATTTATAGAGCACTTCTTTCACCAAAATGTTCAGATGAGCTTAATAATTATTAAGTAAAAATAAAATTTTATGATTATAGTGTAGTTTGTGAATAAACTTTGGATGGGATCGAAGAAAACAAAATCTTTACTTATTTTGTTTCCAATGGTAAAACAATTTTCAAAATCCTCGGGATGATTAAAAATATATTTTTGTAGAATAGCCAAAGCACCACCAACAAATTTGATATGTCCTCCCTCATGGTATCTTTGTATTTCTCGTTTAATGTTACATTTCTTCAATAATTTAATCCTATCATTTTCTAATTGATTTTTCTTTAGATTAAAGTCAACCAAAATTATCCACAATTTGGAATCATTATCATCTCTTCTCAGTGGCAATTGTCTTAATATCAACATACATGTAATGCATGAACAGGAACAGTACAATGTCTTATAGTATATCAAATGATATGAACATTGGATATCTTTATATTATACAATATTAACATTGGTGTGAAATTTGATATTGTGTGCCAACATTGATAGCACATTCCTCCCACAACCAAAAAATGTTGAAATACAATACATTTAGAGAGATAAGATTCACTGGGTCTATGGCCATGTGTTTTATAATGATGAGACAGTAGCTAGAGGTGTTGACAGCATTAGAGATCTTACTATAGCTCCATTGGAGCCAAAATTTTGGCTTGTGTGTAGGACTGTATAATACCCTATAACGGAGCATTACATTTATATTTTTTTCTTAAAAATGATACTGACTCTTTAATTTCTTAACATAGACTATAATTGTTGCTATAATTAAACGGCCAGAGTGATTTATGTACCTTTGCCAAGGTTCTCAAATACAACATTCCCGCCTTCACATTTCATAGACAAGTCTATATCAATTCCCACCCAACGGGTTTGTCAGTATGATGTGTTGACACGGTAGACACGTGCCCGGATCCTCATGGCTCAGTGAGTAACAGGTTAGCTGGCTAACCCGGAAGCCCCGTGTTCGAGGCCTGTGTGGGCCGAGAAAGATCATCTGGAGTAGGAGAAAAAAATGCTCTGCGTCAGCAGGGCAGGGTATGAAGTGTGTCATCACTAGTCATCAATCCCATCAAAATTAACAATTTCCCGTGTTTTAATCGAGACTAACAGAGCTTGTCATGATGCTGCTAAAAATTAATAATTTTCTCGTGTTTAGATGATGAATGTAAAATCGTCACAAAGAAAGATTGTTATACTGTTAATAACAATTAATTATAGTCTATCAACAGATTCTCTGGAAATTTGGAGTTGAAAGTCATGGCTTGGATTTATTTCAACTAAATCATATCACAAATACTCAACAAGATTCATTAGATCATCAAACTATATTTATACCAAATAAGGAAACGAAGATCACCGAACAGATTAATCATTAAAATGTACACACTAATATGAATAATGCAATTATTTTAAATCTACCTCACAAACATTAAAATGCAAGTCAGAGTATTTCTTTAAAAATATAAACACAACTGCCATGCGACCTGAAAGTAACAGCCAAATTGAAATTGTTAGAACTTGTTTCACTAAGGTAAATAAGCTTCCGAATCCGTCTTACTATACTGAACCACATATACATAGCGAAATAAATACACTCATTCGGAGTTCCAAATGCGCCTGCAAAGTTACACATTATGTTTCCATTTGAATCTCGGTTTGAAAATGAAGACAGATTTTTATTCTTTTATATGAAGGGGTAGTGAATTCCTCAAATGAGCTGAAGAGTACGAGTTCTAAGCTCGTCGATGGTAGCATAAGGATATGTTTTGAACAAGATGGTGGACATTTTCCTGGAATATGTGAAGATGAGATCTTTGGTGTAGGGAAAGGCTTATTGAATTTCATCTAACCCCCGAGCTTGTACTAAACCCGTTAAAACTGTGCCGGCTGATGTTATCACATCTATTTTTAAAAATGTATTTAAGTTGCTGGTGGGTGTATCTTTCTCGTTGTCTTTCACAAATCTTGAATCCAGTTTTCTTTGAAAGGCCAACATAGGCCTTGCTAAAATGGCCCTAATTTTCAGTGTCAAACTGATAACGAACCAAGTTGGACGTTAAACCCCATTTGGTTCCATGCCACTGGACAACGAATCAATTACCATGTAGCAAATTAATAAAAGATAGATATATTTATATATCGAAAGCTAGTATAATAAACCGTTACTTAATATGCCACATCGCATTAATTTTCTAAACAGAAAACAGTAAAACCCTAATCTAAGCCAGCCAAACAAAGCACTGTGTAGAGTATATGTGTTGCGTTGCATGGCTACTTATGTTTTATGATTAAATACAACGTCCTTTGGAATATTTCCAATTAAAAGCCACCACTACAAGATTCTATAAAGAATACCAGATTTAAAGTTACAGCATCATTTTAGTTTATTTTATTTCTTTATCATTATAACATCAAAGACATACAGGGCCATCATGATAAACATGTCGGAAGTGTACTAATCACATGCAGTAAAATATATAAAACACAGCCCCTCTGCAGACATTTTACAACATTAAAGAGGGGGTACCCGAAATGAAGAAAAATAAATATGCGCATATGCGATACTATTTACATATTACCCCCACCGCCTCCACCCACCTACAGACATTTCATTTTGCCATATTGGAAAGAGCATATTCCCCTGTCGAACATATTGGACCTGTTAAATCTAAGGCATGATAGATGAAAGAGTGAATTTCAAATTTGAGTACTAACTTAGGCTGTGTTTAAAACAAAACAGTTTTTGACAATCAGCAGATGTGTGAGATTCAATTGAACATTTTGACCACCACCTTTTGAAAGATTTACACATTTGAGACTCAGGGTACATTATTGTACAATAATCCTATGGCAGGGTGCATGGCTGTTAAATTAATCTACAATTATTGATCTCACTGTGGTGAATTTGTCACACATAGTACATTAATTAATTTAATTAGATGGATGTCTCGTCTTTATATCCTATATGATGTGTCGTTAATAATGATGTATTATTGTAGCATGATTGTTTCCTAACAAGGATGGATAATTATGTATGTAATAATCCTGTATATTGTATAAGTTCTTAGTTTATTATGTCCGTGTTATGCCCTCCTCCTGCACCACGGACCAGGCGAAACCACGCAGGAATCGATTAGGCTCACCCTTATAACGCCATGCAATAGTCTAGTGCCCCTTTTTATCTAAGACGGAGGGGGGTTGGGGTGGCCTAGTGGTCTAGAGTGCCGCGCTTCGACCTCTAGCTGACCGGTCACCTCTGGCTTGCGGCTGTGGTTTCGATCCCTGGTGTGAGCGTATGTGGCATGGAGATAGGGGCGCCTTCTCAACCTCGTGGGTTTCCTCCGGGCACTCCGGTTTCCTCCCACTGCTAAAGACCCCTACACGCAAGCGAATTATTGAAATAAAATTGAAACCATATGTTAGTCCCAAAATGACCTAGTTTGTGTCGAGTTGACGTTAAACCCCATTTCTCTCTCTCTATCTAAGACGGCATGACCATAGTTCATTCACTACTATAACATAACCAGGCCTGCTCCTTTAAGACCATAATGTAATTTATTATCTAAAATAAAATACTGGCGGTAAACAGATGATACAGCAAGTTATTCGGTGCAAACCATTTACTTTGATTTAAAAGGCACCACGCTTATTATTTGCCTGTAAATTACGCGATATTATCTGAGAACTTTATGATTTGTATAATAATATTGCTGCGGGTCAGTGCTTATATATTTGGCTAGTAGCTTATCATAATTCATAACGTTGTCTCCCCGTGTTTTAAGTACAGTGGTTATGTTTTATGGTTTTCAACTACCAGCACAAGGTTATGTTATTGCATTGGTAGATTGCCCAGGTGGTGGTGACATCCAGCTCAAATGAAATATATTGCAACCCTTTTTATTATTCCGTAGTTTGAATCTAATTGATCACCTGGATTTTATCTGATAAAATGTAAAAGATCTCATTCATTAAATATAGCGTATGGTAATGAGCAGGTTGTGATTGGTCGACTATAGATCAAACGATATCAAAACCAGCTAGAATATACCCCAATATCTGTGGGTGGGTTATGGATATTCATACTTCTGCTGGGAAGCCAGACACTAATGGTACTAATGCCTTGTCAGAGGTTGACCACGTGCGTTATGAAACCCTTTCAGCTATTAAAGATGCACTATGTAAGATTTTGATTAAGAGCTGGCCGTTCTTAGTCTAACAAGCGGTACATAACATACCTTCAACTATTAAAGACGCACTATTTTAGAGTTTGATTAAAAGGTGAAAAGCTGACCGTTCTTGCTATATTAGTCTAACAAGCAGTGCGGTACACAACGTTCAGCAATAGATGGAAGAGAACGGGGAAAATCAAAAGAGTTCACCCTCTCATGCTCCAATGCTTCACACCGAATTAGAAAAACAATCTGTTAAAAACTGTTGCCTCTACCGTGTTCACAAGGTTTTCGCAAACCTGAGGGGGGGGGGAGGTATTTTGAACAAAATGTTACGAATCGTTGAATATCGACGGGGTTTGTCCAAACATGACCCCAACCATGCATATCAATTAATTTGAAATAAATCTGTGATACACTGTAGCCTCTATCCAATTTCCGCATAACGTCATAACTCTTGACCAAAAGGTCGCAAAGCGGTGGTTATATTGATTCGGTTCGACTTCTCATGACGGAAGGTTTGATGCACACCAAGATCGAACTAATCCAAGAACTTGGACCCTAAAGATATATTTTAAGTTTTATCTAAATCTTGAGGGTCCACAACAATTCTATTTCTTCACAACTATTTGCTTAAAGGGCGGGGAAATTTTGGTGTAAAGCAGATAAAATTGAACGACTTTTAAAACCAAATGAAAACGTGATTTTCGTAGAACCAGGAGCCATAATTCTGGAAGTTACTGTCCGACAAGCGCCATTATCGAGATCTTTGAGATATAATCATATTTAAAATTTCATAAATAACATTTATCTAAGTCACATTTGTGTCTTTTCGCATAAAAGGCAGAACAAACTCTTTGATGAGAATGCTTGACGTGAACAGAATTACAACCCCAAAATGATGTTTAATGCGAATCATAATACCAGTACAACAACTGACTTCCACGTTTCAGCCAAATTAAGGTCAAATAAAGGATACAATGGACGCATGTGTCCGGGAGGTCATTTCAAAAGGGCATTGGT
Organism: Patella ulyssiponensis; assembly: GCA_963678685.1. Classification (NCBI taxonomy): domain Eukaryota; kingdom Metazoa; phylum Mollusca; class Gastropoda; family Patellidae; genus Patella; species Patella ulyssiponensis. The sequence goes on along the minus strand of OY783226.1, from coordinate 78,040,910 downwards.
TCGATGTGACTCCGTTCGTGTTTACCTGAAATTGAATGTCCACAGAAAGCCTACATAATTTGCTACCAGATGGCTCCATTAACGGGGGTTTGTTAAAAAAGTGACTTAGATCGTTCTTCCCCTGTGCTCTTCATGTAGTTTAATTTGAGCGAGGTTATGAATGTTAAAAGTATTGACAATAAATGACCAAGTTTCGATTGCCAAGTACCATTGCCAAGATAATAAAAGAAGTTTCGATTTTCAGTCCTACAATGGACTGTCTCCATGAGTAACGTCCATATTAAGGTTTAACGAAGATATGACAACCATTGTCTAATCCACTCAATATCTTAGCCACCCGATGGTCTTTACAGTGTTGTTTATGGGCTTTGCCACGTGAATAAATGTCTGATATTTTATATAACGTTTGAAACCACTTAAATCTGGAAAAAGAAGTCTTGGCTAAACGTAATGAAAATAACCAATTAATTAATACTGAATAGTATTAATTAATTGATTCCGACAATTTAAATAATAGTTCACTGGCGCAGGCGAGTTTGCATTTAAAATAATAAATTAGAAGATTAACTACAGACAGTACGGTCATAAAATAATTATAAGTGTGTTAACAAAAACCATATTGATCCAAACATTATCTAAAACTAGTAATATTACTGGTTATAGTTTCAGCAATTTGGTGCCACGCTTTTAATACGATTGTAATGGTTCGATTTGGTTGTTTGGGTATGAGGGTTTTCGCCGAGTTTTCACCGAGTTCCAACTGCGAAACTTCATGGGTAATGTGAGCCAGCGCCATATATAAAAAGCAATTCCGAGGACAACAAACATAAGGCAAACACAATGCATATAACATATGATAATCTTTATTCTGTGTAGAATGTCATGTACCATATATCACAGAATATTTGCACAAAATGTGTTAAATATACAAAAAGTATCAAAATCTATATACCAGCGGAGGATGTGAACATAGCCTGGATGGATATTAGAAGGGTTTTATCATTACATGTAGATATATATCAATCATTTTCCTGGTATAATAATATCTTCAGTTTGTAAGACATTCGCAGACAAACAAAACTCATATGAATTTGCATAACGAAAATTGTGTTGAGTTGCCTTTCATACGTTTACAGAAGATTACACCAGATTCAGTTTAAGACGGGTCTTATTACGCCGACAAAATACATTCCATTGACAACAAACGGATATTTTAAGTAAATAAATAATAAAGTTGTTGTTTTTGCTATTTAACACTCATACTGGTTTCTATTTATCACCGTCATCTATATGCATCTTAGATAAATAAAGTAATAATGATTCCATTGTCCCTTTCTTTCAACTCAGTCCGTATTTCATAAAAGGTTGAGTTGTTTTGGCACTGGGATGTGCGCAAATACATAATAACAACATCCTTTCATTACTGTATGTGAATGGCAATCCTAGCTGTGCCTTTAAATCAAGGGAGATCTCCTCCGTTGCATTTTAATCGACTGACCGATATTACAGACATTTGGTCTACTTAAGTGGCTATTTACTGCCAGATTCCTAATATTAAAGCACATTTTCTGCAATCGCCATTAGGAGCACCGTGTGCCTTCCGCCACAAATAAGTCAATAGAAATGTACCGAATCTGAACTACTTGTATACAGTTAGTAAAGCAATTGGCTAGTTAATCAGTATTATTCGGTACATTAGTGTTGGAGGGTTACGGGTTCATCATCCGGTCCAAATTCCATTTTGACCCACAAAGTTGCCGAATTTACATGGAAGGTCTGTAAATATAATCAGTTCCTCAGTACTCTAGGCAAAATATTTCTTGTTCTGTGCTCAGTTAGTAAATAAACATACAAACCTCGGCACTTAATCAGCTAAATGACATGTTGACGTTTACTTCATGTCAATCATCAGCTATCAAGATGTGTTTTGAATTTTAGTAGAAACAAACGGGAAAAACTACACTAAAATACGCTGACATGAAATCAATAGAAAGTTCAACTAATCGCAATGGACACCAAGTGTAGACGCGTATCGATTTCAGTACAACGGATAATTGAATATATTGAGCAGCCCTACACTGAAAAATATCGCGAAAACAAACAATGGATAGTTTTAGCACTATTTAACAACCCTGTCTGATTCCAGTCATTAATCAGCACACAATGGAGAACAAGAAGTTACAACTAGTGTTAGAGTTTGTGTTAGTAAAGGAGTTGACCTGAGCCCCTTAATTTATGTTCAGGTTAGAAAAAAGGTTACACTTTTTAAAATTGGAACTCCTGATCATTTTCCATAATTGGTTTTCTCTATCTACCCTTATAAGTAAATTATTAGTGGATAATTATATTATCCATACAAGACAAGCAGTTAAAACTTTATTTTTTACTTATTTGTTTACCTCTAAACTAAACGTCGACTCACTGTTTTGACCTCAACCAAATTTGTAACATTATCTTGGCTTTAATTCTCAAGTAACGTGAATCCAACACTAGTCTCACTCTAGTGTGTCCCTAATCTCAGCTCATTCTTTGAAATTTTCCTAGTTTTTATCATGAGATCTAATAGGACACTACTTCTATCCCCAAGGGGTAAACATTTTGTTAAGGTCAAAATTCGGATGTAATGTTTCAGAAAATATTATTTTGTCTAATATCATTATTCAATATCAAAAGTCCTTCAATATTGATGTGCCAATTCTTTAGAAATAAGCTAAGACATTATCTAAGCAGAATATGCGTGGGCCATGTTTGAATTTGTTTCGGGTAACACTAGTGTTGTCTGGAAACTCTTCCTTGTAATTTTATCCAGTTAATTTATAAATGAGTGTAAGGCTGTAATTATTAAACACTTTTTTGAGGTCAAAAGTTATGGAAATTGTTACACTAGTGTTACATTACGTCATAACTATTTACCTTAACACTACATTTGGCCCCAGCCCTTGTCTCTTCATGCAGTATTTCATAAGATATATATACATTTGTTTTTCGGTCTTCGAAAATGTCCAATGCCAACTGAGTTGCAAGTCCCTGTTTAGAAATTCAACGGCTGACTGACGGGTATAAAGTATGAGGACCATTTCCTATACGAAATAGATATAAATGTAATTCCGATGATGACTAATTACGGAGTTCGTCGAATGTTTTAAAAACCACAATAGGGATCGAAATACAATTTCTATTCTTGACTATGGCGCTATCTTCCGGAATGTAAATTCTAATAAACCAAATGATGTCGCCCGTAACAGAACATATGATAAATCAACAGATTGCAAAATAAACAGAGCATAATTTTCAAAATTTGTTTTCAATACTAATTAACTAAATATTACTGTGCTTCGATACGCTAAATTAAGACTGTTTTAGTCCTTCATTATTTGATAGAATATCACGTTAAAAGGCTTGGGTGGTAGTGCAGACAGTTCATGTGCATGTGATGTGTTCAAGCACTTCAAAGATTTTCATTTGACTGTAAACATTTGATGAGATGGGGACAACTATTATCAGAGCTGAATTTTGAATGTCTGGGGCAACATACAGTTTTAACTTATCAAATTCGACTTTTATCCTTGCATTTGGAACTTTTCCCGCTATTAAATTACCAACAAGAAATCGGAATTGATGAATGGTGAATTAAATGTGTACTGATAAGTGGGCACATTGTGTGCTGTTGACATTATATTTGTTTACAAAATCAGTGATTATTTAATATGCATGAGTTATAGACAGCTATCAGATATAATGACACCTACATCTGATCTATATAGATAAAATTTGACCATTGGTCATCGCGGAGCTTATCTTACTGGACGCCGGTCAATAGCATGATACTAACATCTTTATCTCCATTCATCTCAAATCTCCTGGGTGACCTTAACTGACCAAAACCAACTGACCCTTATCAAACATGTGTCAAGGATGTGTATAATTAGTCTTCATTGAAGAAGATATATCTACGAATGGTCGATGTTTTAGGAAAGATTTAGGTTTATAACTCTACCTCACATATGATGGACGATATCGTATTTCATGGCGTTACTCTCAGATGAACAACTTTATTATTTTAATTCGACATACTTGTAATAAAACATTCATGGAAAGAGAAAATAAACAAACGGTAAACAAACAAACAACTAAATTAATTAAAACAGAAAAGTAGTATCAGAACCTCTGGATAGAGTATATGTGATTTAATTTGAATATAAATCAGTTATTTTCACAAAAACAATAACATGCTATATACATGTAGAATCCAATAGCATGTAATATAAACAACGATAATATACTATTCAAAAAAAGTAGGGGATATTTGATTTTGGGGGCATAACACTAAAATATGCAAATGACTACGAAAAAAGTCACTATAGAACCTAACAGAAGAAACATTTCCAGTTACATGTGACGCCCAAACGCACCAATAGCTACCGCATGGAATGCAGGTGATGCTTGGGATCATCATGGGGGTCCAACCCAAGATTTGCACGACTCTGACTTTGAATGTTACAGTCATTGTGGCATTGAATTCCAGGGTGGAAACATCAGTTTAATTGTTTTAGTGACCAGAAAACAAATTTTGATATGCGTCGGCTTACCCAAAATGAAAGGTTACGTGCCCTTGGCATGCTACAGATCGGCACAACACAGGCGGTTGTGGCGCGGACGATGAATGTTTCTCAGTCTGTCATAAGCAGGCTATGGTCCAGATACCGTGATACCCATCTGTACAGGACAGACCACGCTCAGGTCGACCAAGGGCGACAACTCAAGCCCAGGATCGATTTATCCGTACCTTGGCCTTGAGAAATCGTGTCATCACAGCAAATCAGATCAGCGTTCGTCTTCAAACAGACACTGGTGTGAGAGTGAGTGGCCAGACGATTCGGAATCGACTGCATAGGGGTCACCTTCGCGCCCGACGTCCTCGCGTGATCCCTTGTTTGAGAGATCATCACATTCAGGCAAGACGTCGTTTTTGTAGGGATCGTCAACACTGGGATAATCGACGCTGGAGCAATGTGATGTTTTCAGATGAGTCAAGGTTCACTGTTGATTTTTTGGACAGACGTAGGAGGGTGTGGCGTCGTCGAAACGAGCGCTTCCAAGACGTTAACGTCATCAGACATGATCGATTTGGGGGTGGTTCTGTTATGGTGTGGGGAGGCATCACTGTTGCTGGAAGAACGGCTTTACATGTTGTTGCAGGGCGTGTTACAGGCCAGTGCTACCGGGACAACATCTTGGCAGTCCATGTTGTGCCGTTTGCATGACGTCATAGCCGCCGTTTCATCTTCCAGGATGACAACGCAAGATGTCACAGGGCCAGGATCGTTACAGGTTACCTCCAACAACAGAACATCACCACATTACCTTGGCCAGCACTGAGTCCCGACCTCTCCCCATCGAGCATGTCTGGGACATGCTTGGACAGAGGTTACGTCAACGTCAACAACGTCCTGCCAATGTCCAAGAACTTGCTGCTGCGTTGCAACAGGAATGGGACAATCTGGACCAAAATGACCTTAGACGTCTCATTAGGAGTATGCCACGTCGGATCAATGCTTGTTTGGCAAACAGAGGAGGATTTACCCGTTACTGACTTTGTTGTGATGCTGTGGTAACTTTGCTGTTTGACCCAGGGTATCATTTTACCCTTATAATGGTCAGTCTGTGCCTTACTTAGTCTAACGATCATTTGGAATAAATCGATGAATGTGAACTTCATTTCATTTTGTCATTTGTTTCTTCGTCAGTTTCATTAGGTGACTTTAATAACACTTAAAAATCAAATATCCCCTACTTTTTTTGAATAGTATATGTAATGAAATATAGGAAACAAAAGCATGTAATGCAATATAAGCCTACAAAACAATAAACTGCAATGTACCAAAAATGGAATATAGAACACAATAACATGCAATATAACAAAAACAATAACATGCAATATAGAACACAGTAGCATGGAATACATAAAACAATAACATGTAGTGGAATGTAGAAAACAATAGCATGTAATGTAATACAGAAAATAATAGTATTGCAGGTAATGGAATAAGGGAAACAATAGCGTGTGGAGTAGAATGCAATAACAGTCAAGGATGTAATGAATGCATTTAATGCAAGATCGAAATACAAATTACAATTCCCTTCTTGTCATAAAGCGGAAACCATACAAACAGTTTAATTTGCTAATATGGCCGTTTAATATTAATTTGGTAGAATCAAATGAATATGAAACGGGCATGGTCTTTTTAAATTATATCCGAAATAGAAGTGTATCATTTGTAACCAATTCTTTCTTGTAGTTACGATCAATTAATTTTAAACCCGACACGATGAAGACGTAACCAGCCAATACCTGTATTGGCGGTAAAGTTCAACTGACTAATTGGGCCTCGAAATATTAGGATATATACACATTAAAGCCGATAGATCTAGTTACGTAAAGTATCTAATGTTTTGTCAACAGGTCGTATAAACAGAAACTATAGGCTGTCCTTCAAGGCGGATAGGTTGGGGTTTCACACAGTTTAAGATACTTCCCGGTGATATGCGCGCAAAACACGAGTAACAAACAACGAGTTGGTTGACTGTTATTCTCTTTAGAATCAAACAAAGTGATCAAGTGGACATGTTTAGTTAGCATTAGCCAGGGATAATCCTTAAACTCAGCTGGAATAACCAAAACGATCTTGTGGTGTTGGTAATCCTCTTTAACTTAATTCCTCTACTTGACCCAAATACTTTTTCTCGAACGATAATTCCCCGATTATTTGGAATAAAAAAAAGCCAATGACGTCATCGATTAAAACTTTCTCTATATTTTCTTTACATGTTTTTTTTAATCTCGTTCTTATTATTGACTTATTTATTTGTCAGTTTCATAGAGGCTCTTCGTGGTGCAATTAAGATTTCGCATGGCGTCATTCATTTTTGTTAAGTACCACATAACATGACCATCTGCACAATTTATATGCCAGATCAGCTATTCCAGATTGACCTTCAGAGCGGATTTCTGTTAAAGCGATCTGATATCTTTTATGGCCGACAAGACATGGCAGTAGGGCCATCAAGACTAATGTACAAATATTGCTTGGTTATTTTCACAAAGAACACCGATTTTTCGAACTAGCGTTATTCTGTTGATACAACAATTTCCAGAGTCACCAGTCATTTTATGGACAGGATTTCGCAGCTGTTATTAAGAGCTAAAAAAAAAGGATAACGACATAGAACGGAATGCAAAAGTCAAAGCACAAAAACAGATTGCATGGTTTTCCTTTCCCGTATAAGATAACGAACAGGGTATTTTATATACAATCAGCAATCGTCTATGGTCGATAAATTCCGGTAATTTCCGGCGTATTTGAATTTATACAAGCATTTTGGTTATTCGAACGAACGTGATATTGTACCCTTTGACTAGATCATACCTAACATACAGTGTTTGTGGAAATTACAGATTGCTCATTTCCGATGTTTATGATTTAAATATTGATTAGAAAGAAAAGCAGATAGAAATGGTAGATAATACGACATAAATACGTTAAAGTTGACATATGATACGATTTGTCACTATTACGATAAATAATACACCAGGTTCTACACACATGACTTGAATAAAATACAATTATACTAGAAAGAGTAAATTTCATCTAGACATCAATTTTTACATGTTTATACCTCATAAAATCATTGAGACAAAACCGAAAGGGATACGATCATGTGTGGAGACAATATATATGTCAGTGGATTGCTGGTATACTGCATGATATATCCCATCCTCAATAGAAGGCCCGATCTTGCTTTAACTATGTACATCTTATCACGTAATATCCTGCATATTTCCCCACCATTTTCGATTGGGTACAAGCCCAGTTTGTGAGCCTATCAGATTCTTCGTTTGTCGAGAATACCAAGTCTCGTGCTTTCAAGTTAATTACAAAGTTCAAGATTCGTTCAATGTCAAGGTTTCCATGGAGATCGCGATGCTACAACCTCTGATTGAAGGTTACTGTTCACGTGTCTCTTGATATCGAAGGTATAATTTCGGGAATTGTGAAGTAATCTAGCAACGTCCAGATGTTGTAAATCTCGTTGCTTTGAGAACATGGTTATATCCCCACCCGTCCTACTAGTTCTAATGATAATTATATCTGAATTATCAGGAAAAATATTTTTGCTGGTCAATTTGTGAGGATTTCTTGTCTCCGCAAGTCTAAATTACCGCAATTACCTAGTTCGACTTACGACTTGAATGGGTACTTCTGATTACGAAGAAGAAGAAGAAGAAGAAGAAGAGGAAGAAGAAGAAGAAGAAAAAGAGTTTTTTATATGTCACATATTGTACAATAACAATGAAATACAATTTGAAAAAAAGTGTTAAATGTCCGGCTTTTCAGGCCTACGAGACACAACATGCATGATAAATCATCTCCATTCGAAGATAATAAATACATACAGGTAAGTAACAATGATGTAAAAAAAAATTGAAACATACATACAATAACATTTTACGATTACATGTTCCTTTAAAAAATATGTTACCAGTCATGGTATAAATCGTTTAAAATAAGCAAATAAGTAAACAATAAGTTATTAAAAACAAATAGGCATATAAAATTATCGTAAGCAAATGTCATCATATGATAAAATATTTTCTAAGATAAAACATTTTGCTAGAAGTTTTGCTAAAACACTACCATGCGATCCGTCGAGTAGGCATACATTTTACATACGGTTCTATATCCAATGGCAAGACGCTGGCTCGCTAACCCGGAGGTCGGATGTTCGGCCGAGAAAGTGAGGGTTTATTCCGATTTTCCGGCGTGGTTCCACCTTGCCAGTGATACAGGACGAATGGTCTGACAAGGACAGCTGTCTAGTCGCTGGGATGGGACGAAAAACCAGGGTCCCGTGTACACATAATTTGTGAACTACATAGCAGGAACGGCCAGTTTTTATCTAGATCTTACATAGTCCATCTTTAACCGTAGAATTTTGTTTGGTAAGTTGATTTATCACGCCTCGCCTGATTTTATGCACATATTTAACTTCTTATCTTAGACTGAACAGGGAGCTTTTGTTTGGCGGCAAGAAAGAAACCTGCAACGCCATAACAGAGTTTTTGAAATGCGAGCCAATGTTGGTTTAATTTACGATCATTGCTACAAACGGACGTTGACATATTGATCTGATCGTTAGGTATATATGGCCACTGTTACCTCATAATCTACCAATTATCCCGATTTATAACACATATTATATAGTATCATTGATATCATCCAGTACCGGATAAAACTAAATATTACTCAATATTAGAGAGTCATTATAGTTCGGCATTTTCCCACTCTTTCAGTCTTTATCTTTATTAAAATGTATATATATATAATTACTCGGTGCCTGGTTTAACCTGGTACCGTGTATTTGTTTTTGCTATAACCGTTTAGCGATATACATCATATATGTGTCTACCAGTGGCCCTTATAAATTAGTACAATTGAAACATATATATATAAATATATAGCAGATACCACACTAAACCAAAGGTAATGATTTGTGGTTGATAATATATATATGTATAATGAATAAAGAATTACACGAAAACAGGTTATAGAAAGGTCAACGGGATAAAATCTTCTCGGAGGATTCAAAATGACCATATTCGAACCGCGACTCCGATTGACTTGAATTGTTAGCTTGTTATTTGTGGTGTAATAGTAATTATGCTATACAAATTTTCAGTAATAGATCTCGCAGTTTTGTTTATTTAAGCATCAAATTACATTTAAATATATTTATATTGATAGTGTATACTTAGTATTTTAGAAACAGTCTGAGGTACATATTTATCAAACAAAATGTTCCGTAATACAATCAGTAAACTTGCACTTATGACCAAAATAATCTTTCGTAAAGCAATCTAACATGGGATTCGACATGTGTACAAAGAACTCAACAGCATTTGAATACTGATTAAAGAAATACCAAAGCTGAAAAACTCTCGACAAAGATAAGCAGCGAAGATATTTTCGTTTTTCAAAAAGGTTCACAGTGACTGTTTAGCTCCTTAAAGTGTCCTTCACACAGGTACATGGGGACAGGAACGCCCTTATTAGACTATATAATAATAATAAATGTGATTTTTCAAAATTTTTGAGTTTCTGTTTTTTTCTGAACATTTTTTAAATTTTTAATCTTATATTATCCATATTTGATGCTAAATGATATAATATTTACTATCAAACATGTAATTCATATTTTTAAAAAAAAATACCTTCTGATGTATTTATAAAAGAGAAAGGTAAGACACTTTTCTGTTGACGTTTCTCTTCCGTGAGGTACCTCTGTCGCTATTTACTTCAAAATAGTGAATAAAATTGGGTTACAATACAAATCAACCACCCAGTTCCTTTCTATATATATTTCTTTCGATAAAAACACATGTTTCAGATTTTTTAAAAAATGTAAAGTCAATTTATTTGCCACAAATCACTCGAGATTTTTTACATTTTATCGACATTTGAGTAGAAATGACGGAAGTGGGGGTAAGGGAGGCAACTCTGTCAATTAAAATAACCCGAACGACTCATTCGACACACCTTTATTTACGATTTCTTGGAATTCATCGGCATTACGAAAAGGTAGGCCGAATGAAAAATACGGGAAAATCACATGCGGTCAAAAATATATTGAGTAAAGGATGAATGTCAAAAATTTGCGTTCAATTTAGTGGCAAATGGACACATCCTGGTATTAACATTTATACGAATGTAGATGAACAAAACCGGAGTAGGCCAAATGAAAAATACTTGAAAAGTAGTTTTGGCGCACAAATTTGAAATTGAAAATAATCAAAATAAGCTTTATTCTGGGAGTATGTGCGAATTTAATCAAGTTCCTCTTTGTAATTTGTTGCTAGAAAAGTTAGAAGTTTGTAAGGGGAATGATTATGTTGATTTAACTAATCGACATCACGAAAAGGTAAGCCGAATGAAAAATACGGGAAAATCACATGCGGTCAAAAATATTCTTTACTAAAAAGTCTTTCCCGTTCCAGCTTGACCTGTTATGACCAGGATGTGTCCATTTGCCACTAAATTGACCGCATGTGATTTTCCTGTATTTTTCATTCGGCCTACCTTTTCGTAATGCCGATGAATTCCAAGAAATCATAAATAAAGGTGTGTCGAATGAGTCGTTCGGGTTATTTTAATTGACAGAGTTGCCTCCCTTATCACCACTTCCGTCATTTCTACTCAAATGTCGATAAAATGTAAAAAATCTCGAGTGATTTGTGGCAAATAAATTGACTTTACATTTTTTAAAAAATCTGAAACGTGTGTTTTTATCGAAAGAAATATATATAGAAAGGAACTGGGTGGTTGATTTGTATTGTAACCCAATTTTATTCACTATTTTGAAGTAAATAGCGACAGAGGTACCTCACGGAAGAGAAACGTCAACAGAAAAGTGTCTTACCTTTCTCTTTTATAAATACATCAGAAGGTATTTTTTTTAAAAATATGAATTACATGTTTGATAGTAAATATTATATCATTTAGCATCAAATATGGATAAATTAAGATTAAAAATTTTAAAAATGTTCAGAAAAAAACAGAAACTCAAAATTTTTGAAAAATCACATAGTCTAATAAGGGTCCTGTCCCCATGTACCTGTGGTCCTTCACTGAAAAATAAATGCGCCAAAATTAGTGTCTAATGTTAATTTGATTTTAATTTTTCGGATTCACAATAGATTTTATTATTAATCATTCGAAGGACGGCGTTGCGCTACAGCGGAAACTTTGTGCTCTGAGTTCAATTGACTCATAGCGAGAGACATACTAGGCGAATCAATCGCCAAAGCATTTCGCCTGTCGAGAATCCGAATTTGTATTCGTTCGCATGATTGGCTCTTACAAATCGTGTTTGATATTTTCGGTAAAATTTTCATTCGCAGCCGTTATATTTGTAGAGTGTGTCCAGTTCGCCGAAGACATCGCCCGAATGTAGAACTCATTGGCCAAAATGGCGACTTTCAGGGAAACGTGGAATCCTTCGTTGATGACTTATATCCTGTCTGAATCTAGTGTTATGCTTCGTTAAGGACGGGTCGACCACATCTAACAACTGGTTGAAATTATCTGGTGACATTCGCATATAGGCTTCATAACCACCAATATCCTCCTCGGCCAATTCTCGATCGAAACGGTTGTTTTTTTTTTTTAAAAAAAAAGCTTGTGTGACTGGGCGATTGCTCAAGGTTTTCGCACAGTCAGACCTATTCTCCACCCTCTTTCTACCTCGACGCATATTGCAACTTTTTATTCCCTTTCGTGGTTGCTGCGATTTTTAATAATGTGACTTAATTGGAAGGTACTGCAGTTGATTGGTGAATCGGGCGTAATATACACAAGAAGCGAGTCGCATCCTCTATATTACATTTTCTGTCTGTTAATAATGTTACTGGTTTTATAAAACGCCCAGTTTCTATTGCTAAAGGCAACTATTTGAGTGTGTTGCTGAAAGATGTTTCAAATATGCACGTTTTAATTATTCTTTGTGAAAAGTTACATTAAACTAAATTCTTGACACCCAGATTAGTCAATTAGAGAACTATTGATTTAATACCTAGCCGTAATCACGGAATTGCATTGGAGGCTACTTCGGTGGGGGAGCTGTCAGCTCTCTATCTAAGCTCCTATAATGTATCTCTATACTATATTTAGTATTATAGTTACACAATATCTAAATGCGTTGTGTTACAATTATTTGTTTACTTGACCATGTATTTATCTCTTTATTTATCTGTGGTGTATAGCTACAATTAATTGCCTTGTTCTAATTTACTAATTACCACAATTGACCTTCATTCATTCATTCATATAAAGGTCATCTCGACGGGGTAAACATTATTGAGCTGGGTATACATGCATTCTGAGCTAAAATAATATACATAATTTTATGTTTATGGTGATAGCTGGTTTTTTATTCGGAATATTGGTTATATTTTGCTTTCCACTGATGGCAATGTATTTATATCAGACCCGTCTATACGTTAATACTTAAACAAAATACAAATAATTCTATGATATTCACAGAAGTATTTCCCGTGACAGCAAATTCTGTTTTTTTAACGGAACAATTTAAGCAATGACTACTTCAAAACAACGAAATCAATATTAGGCATTTAAAAAAAGAAAGACGGGATAAAGTTTATCAATTTTCTAATATGCGACAATTATTTTCTTTCCATTATATATGAATGTAATAACTGTATTAGGAAACGAGCATTTTATGTCCTTTTACCCTTTAACAGATGGCGCGAGGGTGTTTTGGGGGTTTGTAAAATAATTAGGTATCATTTTCACGTGATTTAATTACTTTTGACATATCGTTTGGGAAACCCCCAAACAAAATGGGGTGTAAAAGATGCGCTTTGTAAGTATAATGACCGTTCAGAACAAAGAATGACAGATAACTGATAATTCGGGTAGGTCGATAGTTCATTAAACAATCTAAGATAATAATGTATTTGTTAGTATGAACTCTTTAATCTTCGGTCAGTACATTTATTTTCTTCTTTTTTTCAAATTCAGAATAAGTGTAAGTAAATACGTCAAAAAGAAAGAAAAATAATCATAAAATTTAAAAAGGTAAAAAAAAAGGCCCGTTAAATTAAACATTGCTTTATCCCTCTTCATGGTTCACAGAAATGTTTTCTTTGAACTTTTATTATCATTTTAAATATTTTACTGTACGGATTACTTAATCTCGGTGAACTGTAGGACGGGATCAATCGGTGTGTCCTCACTGTGCCCACTTTTGATTAATCCAATTAAGGTCTAATTAGGATTAGTGTATTAAGCGGATTAGGATTAGGTGTTATAGGTAATTAGATGGAAAAAAAACCCCAAATATTTTATGTAATTTTTTTTTATTTTTCGATGTTTTATATATATTTAATAAAAATATAACATACATGGATATATCATACATCACATTAGCACTTTATAATTTAATGAAAATATAACAATTTTCGATGTTTTATATATAAAATATGTAATAAAAGTATAACATACATGGATATATCATACATCACACAAAAACAAGATAAACAATGAAAATTTACAATGTAGTTAAACGGGCTACGCCATCGGCATACTCGAATACAGTCTTTATACCGTTCTGAAGATCTGTTTTCAGAGTTTGGAGTCGGGTTTCTAGTTGCCTATACTTTCTTCTCTGCCTGAATATTTAGTCACTTTCAATATTTGTTTTTTTCCATCTAATTACCTATAACACCTAATCCTAATCCGCTTAATACACTAATCCTAATTAGACCTTAATTGGATTAATCAAAAGTGGGCACAGTGAGATGTAACCGATCAATCATAGGAAGCTAAAGGTAAAGGTTACATACTAAATCTAATCAGTATTTTCAATTGATTTAAGCTTGACCAACTTACAACACTTACTGGTTTATATAAAAGAAATGATAATAAAATTTTATCCTAAATAATAGAAAGAAAACTTGCAATTACCACGTGAAAAGATAACGATACCATGTCGTGATTGTGAATCACGTAAGGAAAGTATAATATTCAGATGACATTTTAAAGGTGGGTCCGGCAGCGGCGGGATACGGTCGATGGGTTGGTGGTTCCCCGGGGTGAGTGTTATGGCCATGTGCCCCTATTTCAAGATGCTGTGTTAGGGTAAGCGGTTGAATGGCCAGGTGCTCTGCTACGCCGGAAAAAACATTGCCCTTTTTATACACACAAGTTAAAAGAAAATTGAAAGTAGATAGGCACAAAAAGGCCCTCTTTCCGATGGGAATGTTTTAATAGTTTGTGGAACACAATCCAATATAGTTTTGTCCTAATCCGCCCAGCCCCCATTATTGTGCTTTTGCCCCCTCCCCAACTTGAATTGTAGTACAAATCAATTTCTATGTTTATAACTTTTATTATACCTCAAGGTAAGTGTTAGATTTTGCGGATAAAACTATCTGTCATTTGCTTTCTTAAGATAACCTGAGATTTGTATTATTATAATATGCCGTGGGACATAGAACCTGGTAAAATTTTATAGTTACATTGAGTTCGGTGCTAAAATAAAATTAGGTTAAATATTTTTCTTTTGATATGTTACACCAACACGATTCAAAATTTAATAATTCTTTCTTTTTGTGGTTTCGGTAAAAAGAACAAGGTATAGCAAATCTTTAGATATATTTGCGATGTATGCAAGGAATCATGAGGTCAAAGTTAAATTGGTAACCCCTACTCACCCACTTCCCAGTAGCCGCGATAGGCTTGATTTAAAAGATGATCGAATTTACACGTCAAAATATGGCTAACTGTTTATAAATAGATGAACTTACCATATGTTAATTGAGAGGCTATTAAATTTACAGTTGACCAACTTACTATTAAATGGTCTATTTTTCTCGGGGTCACGGTGGCTAAGTGGGTAAGACGTTGGCTCACTATCCTGGAGGTCGGGAAAGTTTATCCAGATTTTCCGGCATGATACCCCCTTGTCAGTGATGCAGGACGGAGGGCCTGACAAGCACACCTGTCTAGTCGTTCGGATGTGACGAAAACCCGAGATCCCGTGTACACATTGACATGCAAGTAAAAGATCCCTTGACAGTTGGAATTGGATATAAGAGTAGACCATAATTCCGCTGTCCGGACAAAATTCCCTTCATGGCACACTGTATGGCGTATGCCCGTCTTCATTAGCCCAGTTTGGAGCAGAACAGTAGGTTGGACGTTAAATCCCAGTTAAACATTGATTCTATAGATCAACCGTATGACCACATCTGCATGAGCAATGCGTCTGCGATAGCGTATTCTTGCAACCCCACAAAAATCTAATAATGAAACCCTTGGGTTTTTTCATCGACTACCAATTTAAGTATCTCACCTGTGGTATATTGAAGGTCTTTTAGTGATCCAATTGAATCCAAGTGAAGAGATGACCACCGTCGGTGGTTTCAGGAACTAATGAATCGCGGAGTTGACGTTCGTGGTTGCGACAACGTAAACACATTTTTTATATAATTTGCTGTGTATTTGCTTTAAACATTACTAATAACTTCTTGAACTACAACTCTGTTGGCAACTTTTGTTTAATTGTACTTTAACGGAAAACCCACGTTTACATTTACATTAATAAAAGGTACATGTATGTTTTTTTTATAGATTCATCAAAGACATGCTGTTCTGTGGTTTGGAAATAAATAGAAAACCAAATGTTTATAACATAAGGCACCTATAAACAACTAATACAACATGTATATCTATTTTTTTATCTATTTATTACCACCAGGAAATTGGTATTCAGACAGTGGAATGAATACATTTCAATGGCAAAGCATGAAATATACTTTTTATTGAAATATAAAGTGCCGTGAAATTACTTTTCTTTAATAAAACGGAAACATTAATACGATTGACTCGACCGTCAAGTTTCCGTCTAATATTGAGACGATCGGATTGTGAATCTAATTTATTCAAGCAAATCTTGTCAGATATCATGTACAAAGATAAAATCAAAAATGGCTGTAGGCGCACGGTCTATTTTCCTTGGTCTGGTTGGTGGGGGACGCTGTAGCGCCTAGTGGAGCGAGTTTTCTGGAACTGCAGTTTGAGTTTGAAAACTAGACACAGTGCATCAAAATCAAAATTGTGTGATTTTCTGAAAATCTGAACTCCGCTTGAAATCTATATCATCCACAGGGCCCGTGAGGTGGTGGTGGTGGTGGCCAACTAGGATACTTGTCCAGAAGAAGAAAACCGGTGACTTTACTGAATGTTGGTATCCTATTGGCGTTGGCAGGATCAGAATCGTATTCTGTCAGTCGGTCCCGGCCCGTCCCCGTTCCGAATTTAGCTCTCGTCACCCTCGGGGTATCCGGGCCACCTTCCATTTGAATCCAGTTCAGTATGGTTTTAAGTATACCAATAGTTTATGAGATAGTAAAAGGTGACGGTCTTTGTTTTGCAGTTGCTTCCATGCTTAGAATTTCTTGTGAGTATCATGTATATCTGATTATTATTACATCAGTAAAACTAAAACGTAGAACACATATTTGGTATCTCGAATGTTGTGTGAAATCCCAGTTTCTGTGTTCTAACAAAGTGACCTTCAGTTTCCCTGGATATACGCCAAAATGATGCTGGTGACCATGTATCTTTCACAAATTTTCGAGTCTGGGGGTGAGAGACACACCCTTGTCGAGTTGCTTGCCCCAGGGCCCGACCCAGGCCCTAGTCAACATACACAATGGTCCGTAAAAGTCCTGGATTTCTGGCACTTCATTTTCAAGGATGGAATAATATTCACAGTATTTCTTTTATATAATTTGTTTCCCCATTTAGCCAGTGCTCAAAAAATTGATGATCACCCGAAAAATATTGGTTTGCCCGATTCTGAGGGGGATGCAGGCAGAGGTTGCCCTCTATCAACATAACTTCGTCATAGACAACCACAGTCTTAAATGTATAGGTATATAAAGTGACGAGGCTGGGAATTTACACATCTAACAAATTTTTGTTTTGCTTTTTATATTATATTGAAATATTGTGAAGATATGGGTTTCACGCTCAATTCAAGGGAGGTAAATCTATAATAGTAACTCATATCCAGGAATTAAACCACCGCTCTTGTCTATTTGCTTTTTTCTTTTGAATGTGAGTTAACTATACACAGATTTGTTTTACAAATGGAGCATGGATGTTATACAATCTGATTAAAACACAGATCCCATTTCGTTTCTTTGTATTTGTCTGTACTACACTAGGATCTGGAAGAGTTGTTGTATAACAAGCGTTAGCCAATGAAATCATCTAAATCGTTGCCCGCGAGTATTGTCTTTCCAATCTCGTGTTTTTTTCCGGGTCCTCCGATTTCTTTCCACTGCTAAAAAGCCCTACACAAAACCGAATTATTGAATGAAACTGAACCATATTATTATGGGGAGATGCTTATTGCAGGCCAGTTGGGGAGGTTCGGGTATTCCCGGAGTCCAAAATGGCCGCTTTATATAAATGACGTTTTGGGGGAATACTAACCCGAACCCTAACCCTATTAAGAGGGGTAAAATGTATATTGGATCTAAGTTCATTCTTCTAGAAAGGGTTAGGGTTATTCCCCAAAATTCTCATTGATAGAAAGCGACCATTTTGATCTCCGGAAACATCCGAATCTCCCCAACCGGCCTGCAATTAGCATCTCCCATTATTATGTTATTGAAAAGGATATAAACAGAATCAATACCATTTTATTTCTTTTAGCAACAATTTGTAACATATTTATTTGTATTGGAGAATAGATAATTATAACTTGTGACAATATAGAGATTCATTTTATAATTAATGTAATTATATAAATAACTTTAAATTTATAATAACCGGTATCAGTAACAAAAATATAAGACATAACTATTTGGAACTATATAGAATGATGCTAAAAGGGAATGTAGGTCAATTTTTAAGATGGATGTAATAAACAATAGTTCGGTCCAATTTAATTGAATAAAAAAATATCCGATGAAACACTGGCCAAAATGTCCAGTCCGAAAAAAATGGCTTAATATTTAAGGACACTGGTTATGTTAAGATGTGTAATTGTGAACTTTAAAATTTTAAGTTCGAATGAAACTAGAAGGAATGCGAACGCGTTCACTGAAGTGTCTTAGTAAGGGGTAGATTTGGAATGGTATTAATTACGCAACTTCGCCAACTACTCGGATGAGTGATTCATCTGGTAAGGGAAAGATATAGAATGCTGCTACTATTCCTTCTTGTTTCCTACAAACGTAATTAAATGTGCGATTGTCATGTAAAAAAACTTCACCTCCTGACGATTATTTTATACGAAAAAAGCAAAGTGGGAAACCACACTAAGGCCTAGACACACCAATGATTATTCTGTTGGCGACAGAGACTAGTCGACAAATAATGGTATTTATGCGTAGTGAATTACCGACACTATGTAATATTACTGACTTGGCCGAGAGAATGTTAGTGTTAAGATTGTTATTTCAGATCCCGTAATTTGAAATCGGTGTCATTATTGAGGATGTCACGTTGGTGTCTACAGGCCTTTATACATGTATTTCAAGAAAAACTAATGTGTAATTTATTTTCCACGTTTTTTACACAGAATAGAAGGCACGTGATAAAAAAATTGATTGTATTCAACATAAGTAGAGGTAACTACAAACTAATCAATTGACCCCGCCCTATCCACTCTTAATGCAACTCCTTCGGGTGAGATTCTGCGTAATTTACAATTACTTAAATATAAATTAATATGTGAACAATCAACAAATAACAAGGATTTTAAAAAGTTAATAACTAGTATACGGTTCTTAATATTAATTTAATTCAAATAAATATTATAACGTGCTTAATATCGGCACTTACTAAAATCGGTTAATCCATATTCCGTATTATCTAGGGATGAACATTATCGTGACTTAAATATTATAAGTTTAACAATGTTTAAACACTGGTGATAATCCTGATCGAAAATGATTTCAAACATTCGCACAGAAAATTTTATAATCTAATTAATCGAATAACGTTATCTAATTTATCGAATAACTAATTATTATTCACTAAACTAACTGCAATTCATAAGAAAGACCAAAAACGTCCTACCCTTATACCCTTTGTGAAAAACAAATCGGTCATGTCTATTTGTGCCCCAACAAGGAACCTTTTATATGTCTTGATATTTCATTTGAACACACCTGAACCTGAAATTTATATTCAGCACACCATGTTTACAATTCAGTCTACATGTAGTTGGTGTTTCTTTGTTTGACAGGAAAACGGTGGGTGGGGTTTTGGTACGACGATTTAATAAATTACAAAATTAGCTTTAACTTGAGAAAAACTCAACAATAATGATATAAGCATAAAGATAAATATATAACATAATGATATGTGCTTCGCTTGGCTTCTTTTCCCTGTTGATAGAGAATATTGAGAAGGGTGATGTTACTTGGCTGACATGTATTTGTTATGTATTTGTTAAATGCAGTTAATTTGTAAAGCTAAAACGAAAAACCATTGATGACAATAATCCTCACATGAAACGTAGATGCACATGAATGAAAAAATAGCAAAAAATCCAGCCAAACTATGATTGCAATCGAACTGCTAATCTAATCTGAATATCTTTCTACATAAATAATCACAATATACGATTTAAAATCGATTACAGCCGTCCCGTCCAAGTAAAACGACTACTACATCAAAATCAGCAGCGTTCCTGTGATTATGAAAAAATAATAGGCCGTCACAGTTTTGCAAGAACCAGTTATTATTAATTAATACAAAAAATCAACCATCATACCCATATAATTATGTTATCACCATGAAATAGTCTATAAACTTCAACAGACAAATATTAAAAATATTTTCTTAAAGATCATGATATATAACATCATAATATCAATCTGACAGTGATGGGAATTCTTTAAATTTGAAGCACATTTGGTCCACCAATAGTATTAAACATCACAAGTGTTCCTATTGCACTAAAATAGTTTGTATTTTGGGTAACAAGGTAAGACACTAAACACTGTATACGTTAGAAATTGACGTGTCCTTTTCTTTACCATTAGATTGCAACAAACATTTTCTACTTTCGCTTTCATCATCAAATCTTAATTTATTGTGATTGTCGATCATGTCATCATCACTAAGTAGTTCCTCGCAAACAGTGTCAATGTTGTTTAGGTCTGGTTTTAAAACAGTAATGCTACCATAATCGTCTTCATATCGATGCCATGGATTCTTCATTTCTACAGAACCTACAATATATTAAAGATGTATTTTCTTGACAGATAAGATCCTAAACATAAAACTGTTGCTAAAAATAGGAGATATTTTAAGCTAAGCACATTTTAAAGATACGTTATGGGAGATAAGATAAAGAGCTAGCAGTTCTCACTATAATAGTTAAAAATGTAAACGGAATATGCTGAAAATTTCAGTGAAATTGTTCAACTCTGAACCGAGATTTTAGCGATTGAATTTTTGGCCTCGATCATCATTACTAAAGTCGAAACGATAAAAAAAAACAAAGTTTCGATAATACATGTCATGATTAAATCATGAATGAAAATTGAGCAGTAAATCGGATCCTAATCCAATAAATATCACAGGCAAGCGTTGACATCGAGAGTACATTAAGGTCTGGATAAGTTAATAATTTAGAGAACAGTTTAGACCTAAAGAAAGACATGCAACAGACCCATTTAGTTCTTGCATAATGTATGTTTAAATAACACAAATATTAACCATGTCTTTGATGGAATTCCACCATGACACACGAGTTTCGTTCCCGCAATGGCGAGTCAAAAATTAAAGTCTTCGGGAACGACAGTGAAGCATGTGAGAAGGGCGTGGGCGTTAACATTGGGACTCTTGACGCCAGTTTGGTCAGCACCCCACTTAAGACGTTCCTGATGGAATGGTTAAAATATCTCCCAAGCTATGAGCCTCCGTCGTTTTTTTCCAGAATTGGGCTGTCTCGGACCGCTAGACTTGGAAACCATAATTTGACTAATATTTTTTTTCAAATTAACTAAATTCATGTCCGCATCCACTGAAAAATTAATGGACCCAATCTGAGGAGAAACATATGTTCCTGAGATGCAGAAATAGTGAATCAAACTAGTTGTTGATCACCACGATGGGGCCCAACGAAACTAGTTGGTCCGAGGACACAAAGCTACCCAGTCCGCCCCTGACAATTAAATGATTGCAAACTGTAAACTTTTTAAAATCGAAACCAAAATCAGCCATACAAGAATTCAATCACTACTACTAGCAGCGTTATCTGGTTTCCAGTCAAAGCCAACAAACAATGTACGTACATTGAGTGGGCACTTATTCGGAACGGCCTACCCTGCTTACCCCCTCAGCACGCCTCTGGTATAACCTCTCTTATAACACGGTATTTTAGCATAGCAATTATTCATATAATCTGTTGTGTATAGGCTTATTTTTTTTAATTTTTTGGCTTTATAGAAATTGCATGATTTATTATAAATGTATGTTCATAAATCTAAACAATCTGCTGTATAGGCTACTCTGTTTATGATGATATTTTTAATTCTATAACTTCATAGACATTACAATCATGATATATCATGGGAGATTAGATAAAGAGCTGACAGTCCCCACTATTAAAGTTAAAAACTGGATAATTTAAAGGAATTTGTTAAAAATTTCAATCAAATTGATCTATTCTGAACCGAGAATTTAGCGATTGAATTTTCAGCGTACTAAAGTCGGTAAGTATTTAATCATAAATGAAGTTGAGCAGCAGATCGGATTCCAATTTCAAAGCAACCATAGTACAATTTTCCATTTTAATGTCAAATTTCAAGACTTCAGTGGTGGTCTGAAACTGGTGGACAAGACACAATGAGTGTTGCCCAAAGTTGAAACAAATGGACCCAAAATGTGGGAAAATAAATCGTTTATTTAAACCTTGTTGACCATACAACGTGTATTTATTGGCTAGAACATATTTTGAAGAGTATTTGATGTAGATAACCACAACGAAAAAACCCAATCATACATTTTGAATATTAAACCATCTAATTTATAATTATTTTATAATACTGGGAAAGAATGCCATGCTTGTAAAATCATCTGATATGTTTCTTTTTGTTTTTAGTATTAAACTTTCCTTCCCAAACACAAGTAGTTTTTAGCTCTCTCCAGCAATTTGTACATAAAATAGACTGTACACACCACAGAATTTAGTCGGTAATTATAAAGTATTGAATAGGCATTATCTAGAATCTAAATGTTGATCGAATATACACAAAAATCATAATTAGGGTTTATTATCTTGCACACCCTTGTCAATTTTTGCGAATGCTTTTAGAATGCTTACAAACGCCAGACAAATGAAACAACTACAAAACGCATGTGTAGCGAATTGTATATAAACCCCTTGCACATACTTCTGCATTGGCACTTATGCCTCTCTCACACAGATGCGACCGGGTTTATGATTTAGCTGGCCTGAGTATCGTAGGTGTATGCCGTATGCATCAGCATTTGCGGTCGTTTACGGGGTGTTGCGAATAAATTCGCTATGAAAGCGTATTCTAATTACTTTCTAAACATTTGCGTAATTAATTGTACGCGCCATTATTTTTGAACACAAGGCATTTGTATAGGTTAATTGCCCATGCATGTTTATGAGATAAATATGAGTTAATCGCCGGATATGAGATACACTTCCCGATGATTTATTACTACATTAAGACTTACCACTTACACTAGTTTTATCTTGTAGATATTCACAATCCCCTTGTAATTCTAGATATCCCTGAAATATATACAAATATACATACAATTTCTCCATAGCCTATTCAGCTAGCATGCAACATTCTCTCTATGATATTATGTAGCAATATATCTATACATGTTATAAAAACAGAGTGACTTTCTTTCAATGATACGTAACAATATATTGTTATTTTTGCGATGTCTCTTTTCTGTCTTGTACGCAGGTTTATCTTGTAGATTTTTGTTTTGAGTGTAGTGCGGCCCTCCTGCACTTACTACTATTGTTTTCACTGTTAGGTCATATAAATGCCTTTACCACTCTAATGTTACATTATGTCTATGATATACGGTATCTAAATAGAGAATATCCTACGAGTCTTTTTTTGATATCAAAAAATATCAACACAAGCTGATAAAGTAAAAAAACGAGGCTCTGTCGGTTTTTTTTTTACTTTATCAACGAGTGTTGATATCTTCTGATATCAAAAAAGACCCAGTATTTCCATCAAGGGTAATTAAATAAAAACAGTTTCTTTTTAACAAAAGAAGAAGTTCCTTTTTATTTAAAATAAGTGGTTTCTTTAAAATAAAAGAAAGTAGTTCCTTTTAGATTGACCAATCAAATTCATGAATAGGATTATGTAATTTAGCATACAGGCGATATCTACTGTCAAATGGGTTATTGGGTGATAAATGCTCTTACCATCCTACCATATAAATTTTGTCTTTTATATAAACTGCAACAATATGTCTGGGATATATAAGTCACTTTAACACAATACCATGTACCAATTGCTATGTTATATAAATGCTCTTACCACTCTGAACTGTAACATTCTATCTAAGATATATGATAACGCTGCAAAGCTAGGTCTATCTTCTGGTTTTGCTTTCCAACATTTCTGCATAATGGCATACCTGATTTTAAGAAAGATAACTTATAATAACTTAATTAATGGTGTGATATATTGTTACAAAGTGTGAAATCCACGCTGTCCTTTTGATCCATCTGCTGTCACTAACATCAATATGACTATTGTCAAATAAGCTTCTACAATATGCAATTGGTCATGTGGGAGAACCCCTGACCTTTAAGTACATAGTTATTACATTTAATATCAATAATGTATGTATATACTAATTAACTTTTTACCTATAAATTGCATAAGTTTTTTGATTCAAATCAGTGGAGCTTGGAAGCTCACAAGCGAGAAGCTGGACAGCTCAACACAGAACCATGGAGGCAGACGTGAATGAAGACGATGGCCGTAAAGATCGCAATATTATTATGATACGTATTGTTTGTATACATGTAGTATAGTTTAATGTTAGTTATCGTCTCGCTGAATTAAAGAAGTCCAACCCACGTTTATTAGTTTATCTGATTATGTTACAATGTTATTTGGTACCGTCGTTACAATATATGCCAAATGTTAAATATGTTATACCAAATATGACTTATATAACTCATTTTCATTTAAAACTCATAAACCGACTTCAATGAAAAATGAAATGAAGTTTAACGTCTAATAGTGTGAAGGGTTCCTTTACGTGAACACCAATATGTACAAGAGACGTCGGTTTTTGTCCCAACCGAATAACTTTAATCTTGCGGTACCAAAAAAACAAAACAAAACCAGATCATTTTATAGATTAGCAGGAAAAATGGCAACATTATATAGGGCCACGTCTTATATTATAGTTCAAAGACACCGCCGCCATTGCTCGATATAATCAGAACCCCTATAAAGAATATCGATATAACATGATTAGAGCATTCATCAAAACCCAGAATGTCCGAATTGTGACAAAAGTAAAACGAATTAATCACTTGAAAGCTATGTAGTGTTTGCTTTTTGTAACGTTGAGATCCATTTCCTTTTGATGGCTGGTAATTCATGTTGTCAACAACATAGTCACGTTCACATATCCTGTTACCAATAACAACCACTTTATCAATAATGGCCACAGAATACACCGAAATAGGTAAAATAGAACTCGTTTGGGACGGACTTTAAAGGAGCTAAATCTATATTCTTTGGCACCCAGAAATGGACACCAATGGGTCATTGATAATGAAATGAAATGGGGTTAAACGTTCTACTATTTTGCTCCTACCGGGTTAATGAAGACGAGCATAATAAAGACGAGCATTTAGCCCGGGCAGCGCCACTGTGGCCTACTCGAATTCCAGGTGCCAAGAGATCTCTTACGTGCACGTCAATGTATACGCGGGAACTGACAGCACTACTAATAAGGGGAAACTACGTCGGAATATCCCGAGAAACTTTCGCGGCCAATACAGGAATTAAACACGCGAGCCAGCGTCTCATCCACGTAGCCACCGTGGCTTCAAATAATAATGTAATATGACTGTATATAAACAGATTTAATTTCAATCGTTTCTGTTTTACTGTAAATTCTAATTAGTTTTGTTCGACCAAATAAGCGAAAAGTCCAATTTGAATGACAGTCTTTCGAGTCTCGTTAATCCAGTCTATACAGGCAGTGTTGTCATGTGGTATATATTTAGCCTCGTTCATCGGGTCGCTGCATTGAA
Source organism: Patella ulyssiponensis (assembly GCA_963678685.1). NCBI lineage: Eukaryota > Metazoa > Mollusca > Gastropoda > Patellidae > Patella > Patella ulyssiponensis. The sequence continues at coordinate 78,015,017 of OY783226.1, read as the reverse complement.
AATGGCGCTCGAAACCACTCTCGCGCGTGATTCTTGTGCCAATTTTTAAAAATTTTCATTTTGTCTTAAATACTGGGTATCAGAAGCCCATCTTTTCACGGTAAAGTAGGACATTAAACCCCAATTCAATCATTCATTCATTCTTTTGCATATATGTTACTTACAGTTCATCTGGACAGTCATCAGGTCTATCCATTCTATAACCCGTCTTTAATAAATTAAACAATCGTTCTGGTGGAATACCAGGATATGGATTGGCACCTGAAAATTACACACATATATATATGCTTTTAAATCCGTCAATCCTCATTTAATCTCTTCAATAATATATTAAAATAGTCTGTCAGGACATGAAACATACGGTGGTGATTCTATAGATTTCTGGTATTAAATAAGCTAAATCTCTCAGATTCAGGTCATAATAATGTGTTGAATTGGCTTTCTATGACATAAATACAGTCAGTCATGTCTGTGGATGTATTTTGTTTAAAGCAAATCGATACCCATTCCAAAAAACAAATGAATACATAAAACTTAAGCAAATCAACACTTTCATGGTTTACCAAAAACCAAGCGGTCTTACTATTTAGGGTTGCATTTGGCGTTGGCCTTTTGTGGCTGCTGTGTTATAGATTTCCAAGGAGTTATTACTTGTAATGTTTAGAATTGCCAAACTGATGGTGTCCCACTAGTAATGTTTAAGACTTCCCAAAATGTGTTCCTACCAGTTATGTTTTGACACTATATATGTTTCAGATTTTCAAACGTACGGCGTTCCCACTACTCATGTTTGAAGGTGTACCTATTAGTAATGTTTTAGATTTCCTATCTAGTGCATTGAAATATGTTCCTACTTGTTATGTTTAGAACTTCCAGACTTATGGTGCTGACACTAGTAATGTTTCAGACTTCCAACGTATGGTGTTCTCACTAGTAATGTTTCACATTTTCTGTCTACTGCTTAAGGTGTTCCTCTCAGTAATGTTTTAAATTTCCTTTCTAGTACATTAAAATGTGTTCCTACTCGTTATGTTTTGCATTTCCAAACTTATGGTTTTGACACTAGTAGTAATGTTTCAGATTTCCAACGTATGGTATTCCCACTGGTAATGTTTTTAGATTTCCTAACTAGTGGTTAGGGTGTTTCCTGCTAGTAAAGTTTTAATTTTCCATAATTCATATTTAAGGTGTTCTTTTTATTTACTAGTAATAATGTTTAGGGTTTCCAAACTTATAATGTTCCCATAAGTAATGTTTTAGATTTCCTAACTAGTGCTTAAAAATGGGCTACCAGTAAAGTATTTATCGGGTTGCTATAGGTACAGAGAGGGTTAAGTCACGTGCCAAAACATGACCCCTTTTGATCGAATTTATAGCAGAGCATTCCTTAGCAATTACAATGTTTTGAGAAGGATTTGAAGGAAAATTATGATAAATTAATTAGTTTGAATATGTTTTTAGTCCAAATATATCATCAAATCACCCAGTTTGTACCTGGGAATGTATCTTTAAACTATCCCTACTATAGTAATGCTTTAGATTTCCTTGGGTTTTGTCCTTTATTATTTGAAAAATATTTAAAACACTCACCTAAGGTAACTATTTCCCACAACACAACACCAAATGACCATCTGAAATTAAATATGAAAAATAATAAATAATAGTAGAAAAGAGACTTTAACCGATTTATACCCCTAACTTTTTAAATCAATTGAATGGATTCCAGTAAAATTAGTCGTATATTTAATCTAAATTTAAATACCACTGGGTATCTAGACGATGCTAAAAGTTGTTAGGGGATTATGAAATCATTTTGTATATGACTGGAGAACAGAAAAAATGGTCATATTTAAAGATATTTTGAGAAGCATTGTTAAAATGTTATTAAACATCAATAGCCCCCAAGTAAGGATGTTATTTCTAGACAACCAATACTTCCCAGACGTCCTTCGATTTTGAAATCTGCTTCGCTTTCATCATGACAATCATTTTCCAATTAATATCCGGCTTTAATCAAAACCACCAGGAGTAAATTATATGTATTTATAAATATTCTATTAATGTTATTTTATTTTAAAGTTCAGAAAAGTAGGACGTTAAACCTCGTTTCATTTCACCAATAAAGTTAAATTGTTGTCTTGGTAAACAGTACAGATATAACTTACATGTCTGATTTGGCAGTATAAATCTGCGCATATAGAGATTCTGGGGCCATCCACTTTACAGGAAGTCGTCCCTAAAATGATACATTACTATAAGTTGATCAACAATAACCAATACGTGATCAAAAGTATAATAATACATTTACAGAACACTTGAAATAGTCTCCATCAACAAGGAACAGAACAGCTGATTTTGCTATATACCATGTATAAGCTGACTTAGCGGGCTCCATCCAAGTTTCCTTTTGTCACTGTTGCCTGGGTATCAAAAGATAGGGGGTGCGAGGGGCTCTTCCCCCCTCCCCCCCGATTCTAGAAAATTTTGAAATTTGTCAATTCCGAGAACGCTGTTTAGAGCGCCTCTGGCATTCCAAATTCCAACATAAAACCCTTTTAAATACATGATAATGAAAGGGATAAAAGCCTGATTATTCGCAATTTTCGTATCATGAACAATTAATCTCACAAAAAAATTCTTTTTAATTTGACATTCAATACACCAATCTTCATCAAGAAAATAGAATAAGCTTTTTGAACGAGACAGTAGATTTAGAGACACGATTCTTGCAAGAGCTCATATTCAGCCAAGACATTCACTGATAGCTGATGATTAAAGGGCGAGAGTCGGTTCGCGACCGACCAGAGAACATCCATATATCATTTAATAATAAACAGACTAGTCAAAAAGGTTGAAAACTTTCATCATGAGGGCGTGTGTACCATTTGTATAACCTGGTAGCCGGGATCCGGCGCCCATGGCGTTGGGGTTTACAAGGAAATTCGTCTGGTCATTCGACAACAAGTTATAAACACTTTCTAAACATGTGTTTTACTCACTTTTAAACGATGTTTGCTTCACATTTCCCAATGTCTATGGCTTTATGACTGATTACTTACCAAAGTTTAATTAAAACTGTCATGTGTAAATCTAGTTCATGTACTAAATGCCATTAACACATTATTAAGAGTAGCGAGTAAGGTTTTTGGTTTTGTAAAGCTTCCTTATATTAACACTATGGATGTTAATGTCTATTTTATAATTTACATAATTTAAAGATCGTTTTCTAACCTTGCTCATCTTCAGATATGTATCAGCTTCATATACATCACGACTCAAACCGAAATCAGATATCTTAAGCTGCTTGCCTGTCGTCATCAATATATTCCTTGCTGCCAAATCACGATGCACTAACTGTAAATTAGACAAGATAAGACATTTAGATTTATTAGGAGTTAAAGGAGATCGTATATCTGCTTCTGTATGTTGACAAAACAGATACATAATGATGGCAGCTACTCGGATAAAAAAATCTAGGTGCTCTACATGTTCAAACGATATATTGAATTAAAGTTACATGGTGTTTTTACATACTATAGTCCATTGGCCAATCATCCTATTTTATTGAGATTTCGTCTAATGGTTTGGATGCAGCTATGGCGGATTTGGCGACAGGCAGGGTAAGCTTACTCTTCCGGACACCTGTTACCACTGTTTGTCGTGTATTCTGTACACGGTGAACAGTCCATTTGCTAATTACACTATTTTGCCTCAACTGTTTTTTAGGACTTCGAATTTTGACTAATGGTTTGGATTGTTCGTACTTGGTTTCATTTCATTCGTCATTAGCCAATAACGAATAACGCAATAGGGCGAGTTTCGATATTCGGGATTCAAATTTTGAATAACGAATGGAGAGAGAGAGAGAGAGAGAGAGAGAGAGAGAGAGAGAGAGAGAGAGAGAGAGAGAGAGGGGTAATCTCGGGACTAACATATGGTCTTTAGCAGTGGAAGGAACTGGAGAAAACACACGAGGTTGGGTAAGCGACCCTATTCCTTGTCACGTACGGGAATCAATGACCGATCTTATGATACAGCGCGCACGAATAATAACATTGAAAGAAAGTGTTCGTTGTTAAAATTTTCAATAAAGAATAACGAGACAGAACGTGTTTTGTTATATGGGATTCAAATAACGTTATTACTTTTGCTTAGAATTTTCATAGCATTATTGTAACTTAATCCAAAACTGCGGTAAACGATAATATCAAATATTCTATATACCAGCGAAAGCGCTGATATGTTCAGTAATGTCGTTTGCTTTATACAACATATTACATCAAGTTTATAAAAGCTATAGATCATTGATGTTCGATGACATATTAAATTCTAACGACATACAATCGCAGATTCTTAATAGTGGTTATTTTAATGTGAAGGTTGCGCTATCGAGACAGTAAATTGTCAGGTTATCAAAGTCTTGCAATATTCTAATGTGAAGGTTCGCTATCGAGACAGAAAATTGTTAGGTTTACAGCAGTAATCTGGACAACAAGTGCGGTCTATCAAATTATTACGGAGGAGTTTCAAAATTTACCGCTGGTAAATCGTGAACTGGTTTCGAAGAGATATTTTACAGTTTAGATTTTTACTTATAAAAATTATGAATATGATACGGGACAAATTTATCTGTTAAAGTTTTAATTATAGAGCTAACACGGTTGACATGGCAGAATGCGACCCACAAACTGCCTCGTGTTCATCTCTCAGGTAAACAGTCCTGTGAGCAACCAAAAGGTTTAATCACCAAAGTCAGATGAGGATCATCTTGTGTTCATTATTTTGTTTATATTTTTGACTAGAATTTACCAAAGCAGGACGTTTGCCAACCTCTCTGGGACATGTGAAACTGACATATACATTGATTCGGTCAAACTGTTTCCTAACCAGTTTTAGAAACAATATATATATATATAAATATTATATTGTCTGTCGTGTTTTATCACAAAGTAAGATGGCACCCTTTTGACGCTAATGATTACCTTCATCTGTGAAAGATATTCCATTCCTCGTGTCGTCTGCCAGGCAAACGACAACAAATCACGTATTGTTAAAACGACACCAGTCTCGTTTTCATATGAGCCGTCGTGTTGATTTTGTTTATCTTCCCAACTTCGTCTCCCTCTATATTTACATTTTCTTAGATAATTTTTCAAGGAACCAAATTCACAATATTCAACTATAACATAAAATGGATCTGGAAAAAATGAGAAATGTTTAAAACTTCTTATATAAAACAAATACACGAATTTAAGTTTCATCTAACCCCTGTGACACTTTAGCAAAACTCTCGGATTATTGGGTGCTTTCAATATTTACCCCAAAAATAAAATTTAAGCGGTTTTCAGTAATTTCAAAAGTTCGTGTAAACGTATAAATTATTATTCAATAACGAGGAACCGGTAAGATGAAAAATCGTTCACTGCTTAACAAATGCATTAAAATTGGCATGCAGGTAGCTTTTGTGGTCCGCAATCGAATACGAGCGGGACACACATGATCTGGCCTTATTTTCGGGTGCCATTTTCGATTAAAAATGGGCGCCTATGAAATATGGAGTATTGGTTATCACGGTATGACAGAAGATTGATCTAAGTGTCGAAATCTGTGTTTAGCACTCTGAATTAATCAGAAAATACATTCATTGCCATATTTGCGAGGTTTATTACCGAAAACACACAATTTAATTTTTGGGCCACTGCGATAGAGAAAGAGAGAGAGAAATGGGGTTTAACGTCCACTCGACACAAACTAGGTCATTTTGGGACTAACACATGGTTTCAATTTTATTTCAATAATTCGCTTGCGCGTAGGGGTCTTTAGCAGTGGGAGGAAACCGGAGTGCCCGGAGGAAACCCAAGAGGTTGAGAAGGCGCCCCTATCTCCATGCCACATACGCTCACACCAGGGCTCGAAACCACAGCCGCAAGCCAGAGGTGACCGGCCAGCTACAGGTCGAAGCGCGGCACTCTAGACCACTAGGCCATCCCACCCCCACCCCCCACTGCGATAGAAATTCTCTGAAATTGGCTGCAATTCATTTCCAACTATGCATTTATTTTTTACTTTTACTTTTACTTTATATATTACTCCTTACTACCTTGACACACGCTATCTGGCGGCCACTAATGAATGGGATTTTGGCTATTTTAGCTACACGTTATGATATAACATTAATCTATTAACAAAAGAATGGCCTATTAACAAAAGATTGAATTTTGTAACAAAGCTATTATTTTCTTGAAATTCCCGGAAGTAATCAGTAAAAGATCAGCATGAGAAATACAAATACAGGGGCATATGCTTCCTTCTATCTGCGTATGTCCCATTGCCTTGCAGTTTTATTCTATCGATATCCAATATTTCTTATAAATTTGAAAAAAATTGTCCTCTTATTGTGAAAATCGAAGATTATTAAGCTTAGTAACCTCTTTTAGTACATGCGCCAAGTAGTCGAATAACATTAGGATGATCTACTTCCTTCAGTAAATTCAGTTCCGACATAAGATCTCGATATTCACTCTCTGAAGCATCAGCTAAAATGAAAAGAAAAAACAAGATGAAAAGTTAAAAATAACTTTTCCCATATTTGGATTATATTTATTACACAAGATCATTATTGAACATGGTTGTACACATATTGGTTACTTGGTGTCATCAAATATATCAAAGGATTTTGAATGGAAAGAGAATAGATGCGGGTTATCTGGTAGAAATGGCAATTTGCATATGCAATTAGAATTGGGATCGGCAAGAGGCCCGCCGTCTCGAATTCTAACTGCAATTGGTTCCCTTACTTAAAACCTGCAAATTTTTATTCCATCCAATCGACCGCGCATATATTGTTTATCGTGAAGCTTAAATGATCATTCTGACCCTTTTTTAACGAAAGTAAATCAGCATTGTTTTAGTATGGTGAGTTTTTATACCATGTTTCCTACTGGTGAGTAATGAATCCTTCTTTTAATTGTATACAAATAAACAAAATTCAATTTGAATAAATGCATGGTATGCTTACGTTTAAGCATTTTGACAGCAACAGTCGTATACGCATCTTCTACATCAAGACCATATGCCCTTCCCCTAACTACCTGACCAAATTCACCTTCTCCTAAATTATCTTCTAATATAAGATTATCACGTGGAAATTCCCAATTAACGTCAACCTGCAATTTAATACATATAGTTCTTTGAAAGATCTGAAGCCTGCGACAACACAAAGAAATATTACATTTGCACCGCCAGTGGCGGATTTAGTTTTCCGGATTAATTTAATAAAATATCTTCAGTTGTGAGGAATACCAATCCAAATATTGCGTCAGCGGTAAGGTTATTGTGTTTCATAGATATAGAATTGGTGAAAGAAATGACTCTGAATTATATATGCATGAATAGGTGTGTTATTAAATGGAAAACATATATAGCACGACGTTTCGACATGTATTCTCTTATCGTTATCAAGTACTTGCCGCTTGCCGAAACGTCGTGCTTTATGTGTATAAACTTTATGTGTATAAACCAGTGATTGTTTTCCATATAAATTGAGTTGTGTTTTATTAATGCGCTCAATCACTAAATGGCACTCAAGAACGATTGAATTGAGAATCGTCTCTATCTGGTTGGTCAACAGTAACCAAGTAATGTTTTGTACATGTATTGTCGCGTTATATCTTATACTTTATCATTTCTTCATAATGACCAGAGAAGCCTTATCGATACGTCACCCAGTAATTAAGCAGTAATTGTATTCCGTAGAATTATGACCCGCATATTCCAGTTCAAGTACTAAATGCCATTGAAACAATTTATCTCAATTCTGTCTTTATCTATGGACAGAAAGTGTGTTAATTTGTTCTTTTAGGTACGTATAATCATTTGTGTTCACATTGACAAAGAAATTTCGGTGAATCGTTCAATTGTGGTTAGTTTCAGTCCAATATGTGAAACTTTACTGGTACCCTGCCCTTTTCCAAGGACTTAACGATTTCACCAATTTGATACGAAGTGGCAGATTAAATCCAGTTTGCGTTCCCCACTAGGAACTCTTTCTGTTCACGTAGACAAAATGAGCTTTTTTTCATACCGATAGTGTGATTCGGCTTGGTACTCGTTTTAGTCTGTGCAGGGGATACGAATTGATTTGGTATCCATCTGGTCCCAGATGCCTAATAAGTGCCATTTCTCATGGAACTACCCGGTTTTTGTGGGAATAAAAACATCGGGAGCCACTGGAAGAAAATTTATCTTTTTGCACATCGCCGAAGATTTCCCCAGTGGGACAAAGACATAACTAAATATTATCGTCGGATCTATTAAAAAACTGTGTACACAATTTTGCTAACGCTAACTTTAAAACCTAACCCATGCTGGCTGTAGTGTGTAATACCATTAATTTCAATAATGTCAAATCATCTTCAGAACCAGCTAAAATGTTAATCGAATAATTTAATTATAAAAGGTTTAGAGGACTGCGTCCTATGAAATTTCAATTAGGAAGCCATAGTCGCGAACTCATTTCCTTTGTAAAAAAAGAAGCAGTGCGAATAAAGGTTATCCAAGATTAAAAAAACACCCGCCACGCTATTCATTCCTTTTAAAACAGATTGTCTAAAAAGTTTCATCTCTAAGAGTACCACACATCTTCAGATAGTTGTTTATGGCGAATTTTCTGATAGTCGTCCATTTAAAGTTTGACCATTTGGATCATTCTGCTCGACAGTAGCCAAGTCTTTAGAGTCGCTATTGCAAAATGGTCAGATCATAATTGGAGCATCTAGCGTAGTGCTTACGAGACTTCGTAACACAGAGAAATAACTCGATAATCGCTGAAATTAAATAGGTTCCCCCATTCAATAAGATAGACAATATATAAATTCTACAAAGGTAATTAGTTAACAACTCCAGCCTATAAACTATGAGAAGAATTCGTAATAAAGGGGCATAACTCTGGCGATGATTACCGGAAAATTTGCAAATCAGCAAGCTTCTATATTTTAATGATATAAACTACCACTATTTATTTGAGAAAGATAGGTAGATATATTGTGCTAACAAGAAACATGAACGACAAAAAGACATGGCTGATTCCAATATACGATAACATTAAGGTTTAATTTAAAGAGTCATTATGAAACAGCTAAATCTGCCTAATGCTGATCGTTTGTTTTGCCTCAAATGTTATATAAATCATTAACTAGACATTATTCACATGTTAATCCCAAAAGCAACTCTCTAGACAACCGTATGCTTTTGATTTCAAACGAATTTAAACACAATTGCATGTTAGTAATTAAATTAAAAGATAGGTTGCAAGGCAACGAAACATACGCCCACAACAGCTAAATCGTCCGTGTAGCCAACAAGCGTTATCGCATAGTTTTCTTTCGTTGGTAATGACACAATATACTTCTACCTTAAACTCTGTGTGTTAATCAAAGTCCGCCAAACAATTACATGCGGGTGTAAACACGGTGTATAAATATAAAAGCATCCACAAGATTTTTTCAAATTGATCAATAGCATAACTCTGGCAATAATTATCGGAAATCGTTTAAAATCAAAATGCTTCTTCGTCTTATGACCTTAAACACTGTGTATATATTTAAGTCAATCAGACATTAACTTTAAACTCTTGAGCGCCCACAAGCTATAACTCTGGCAGTAATTATCGGCAATCAGTGAAAATCAATTGGATTCTTCGTCTCACAACCTTAAACAATGTGTATGAATTTAAAGTCAATCTGATATTAACTATAGCCTTTGTGAAATTCCGACGGACAGAGGAGGAGACAATGTACGACCACAATATAATGTGGGCGCATACAAATGGATAATAGGTACTTTGTCTATTATCGTAACAAGGTTGGCAATGACAATCGACACAACATTGTTCTTCACACAGACATTACGCCGCTCCTAATGAAGTAATTTAACTGAAATTGTCAACATATTTCCCTTTCATCATATATTTCTTAATATTTTAGCTATAACTGCCAGCTCTTTGTCTAAATCGTACATAAAGCATCTTTAAATGGTCACATTTTAGAACGAGTATACAATGCTTGTTCAAGTCTTAAAATACATGATCACAGAAATGCAAAATATATTCTGAGCCCTACCTCAACATCATGTGATTTGGGTGATGAGGATCTTTGTGGTGAGGTATAAGATAAACGTCTGTCCATATCAGCAACATAATTAGACGGCATAGCAGTCATTGATAGACTACTTCCAACATGTTTCAAGATTCGAGACTGCTTCCGCCGTTTCTTCAAAATTAACCAGACCGATACGAGTAGTAATAATATAGCTAGTGCACAACTAACAGCTGCGGCTACTGCAGTACGACATGATGCATCGCAGCTTTCACTGCTACCTTTATCTTTTGGATCAACTGGAAAAAAGCAAAACAAACATACTAACATATAAATTTCTACTTTAAAAGCGGCAGTGGGGGAAGGGGGCATTTTAATTAATTTACTGTACCCCACCAATATTTAAATCGTTCCCACGCCACTGAATTAAAATCGACTGAATGGGTTAATCCAATTCAACTGTTATGTCTTAGCTATCACCATTATTTAGTTATTCGGTTTCAAAACTACTGTACCGTAGGTAGATCATACCAATATACTGCTGAAGACTTCGATACGATAATTCGCAAACCAAAACAATTTTGACTGCAGTACTACTAAATTCAGTTATTTGTCATGCATTGCAAGCAAATTAAACTGGTTTGGCCAATTCCATAAACCGATATAATACTATTTTCGAAAATTAACAAAAACTGCAACTTTGTCTAGGTTTTTTAAAACTCAAACCGATTCCCTTCAGATAAATGTCATTTCTGTTATCCCCCTGCTAACAGCCTTACCGTTTCTCATAACAGTTGCTTGTTTTGATGTTGATGATGAAGGCTGGTTAGCTGGTAGGTGTTTGACGTCCGTTTGCCCATCTGCGTTTTCCACATCTGGTGTTAAATTATGATAGTTTATATGCGCCGGTCGTTCTAATCCACACGAACACTGTACATTACCATCCTCTCCATCACACCAACACGGACTCTTAGCTAAACCAATACCACGTCTTGAATCTGTCTTGAGAAAACCTTCACCCATAGGCCGTTCTGAAACATGCAGTAATTTCGGATAATATGACTTATTCTAACATAGATCTCAGTTTTCTTTCTATAAATCTCTCACAGAGACGTGACCAGTTTGTTCATTAAAGATATCTGAGACTACTTCCCAAGTTATATATGAAAAATGGTTACATCTGCAGCTTCTCCAGTACCATTAATTATAATTTAAGTAAGACTGGGTTCCTGGGGGTAGTTGTTATCAAAGACTATGTATGAACAAGGAGGGTTGGGGACCGATTGATTAACGCGTGCGCGTTGTGTCATTATCTCTGTCCCCGCTTTTCCTGACAAAAAATTGGGTGGCCTTTCCCGCCTCGTTGGTCTTCTCAGGGTCCCCAGATTGCCTCCCACTGCTAAAAACACATACGCCTAAGAGAATTATTGAAATAAAATTTAACCATACTTTAGTCCCGAAGTGATGTTAAACCCCATTTCTCTGTCTATGTATAAACATACGCTGGTGAAATATTAGGTACCGTGAGCAATTGCGCCTCAATGAATATGACGCTGGCGCCCTAACCATCAGGTCCGCAATCTGGCCTGCTAATAAACCTTCGATTGTGACAAAACCCGAGTTTCCTGCCAACATGGTGTCTTTCACGTTAAAGAATCTTTGACAGTTGCAATTCTCGGAAGAGTATGATCTATTCCTTAGCCAGGTTGGTGTAGAACTTTAAGGCATTAAATTCAATTTGACTTTATTTCACAACCACACTCTTCGTACACTCCAAACGTCGCTGTGGGTGAATATCTAATAAAGTCGTTCGAGCCAAGACCATACTAGTATGCACGCTGCTTTGTTTGCTTCCGGTTGATCATTTGTAAAGCAGTTTTAATAATAGATATTACGACTTGCATCTGCTATTTTATTTCTTACTTTTAACACAGTCTTGAGGACAAATCAGTTGATTTAGTTCTTCTAGATCATCACAAACTCCATCAGGGCAAGTCTTAGTGTTGGGTCTACATGTGGCATACTTTCGGGACAAATTATCGTCGCCTTCTCTCCAATGACATTTGGAAGTTGGTGCTCCATATCCACATCTCGATTCGCACGTTTCTTTCATCTGTGATTCTGAACATCCGTTATCTGAAAAAATATACAGAATTTAGCCATACTAAGCGTGGAAATACGCCAACACAACAGCAATATCTCGACAGAACCTTATTCGTTAGGAAAACTTAGATATCGGCGAAATTTTATAGATCGACAAAGGGGGACCAAAAGTCACAAAATCGGGAATATCTATAGGATTCGTTCTCTCATGACCCCAATGCTTTCCACCAATGTGAAAAGAATCCGTGAAAACAAGGTTTTCGGTAAAGGGGCATATCTCTAGAACGGAAAGTCGCGGAAGCTGAATATCGACATGGTTCGTCATCTCATGATCGCAATACTTTACATGCAATTTGAAAACTGTAGCCTCTATCGCGATCAGAAGTATCTCGGCAAAGAATGGAGAATCGTTGAACTCTGGATATGGACATGGTTTGCCATCCCTTGACGCCAAAGGTTGAAACTAAATTTTAAAACTGCAGAATATATCGCGTTCGCACGTTTTTCGATAAAGGGGAGATAATTCTTGAACAAACCGCGCGGAATGCTAAAAATCAATAGTTTTCAGCCTCTCATGACCCAAATGCTTCAAACCAAATTTGAAAAACATCCATTAAAACCAGTAGCCTCTGTCGATAGTCAGGATGATGACATAATACAAAAATCACACCCGTATACTTTAAATCTATTTCTAAAATGTTACATGTTTCGGTCAAACGATCTCTAATAATATGCATACAAGTAATCTTTCACATAATTTTATACAAAATTTAATTCCACAATGCAACTGATGAAAAATGGAGGTTCATTTGTGTACACGTTGCTGTGCACGTAAAAGAACCCTGATAATTGGAATTCGACGAAGAGTAAGCGTCCGGTAGTTTTACAACATTTCCCTTACCGCATGTTGAATAACCGGATTTCACCCCTTCAATTTTTATCGTTACCACTGTTGCATCTGCCCCAGACCTGGAAACGTTAAGATCCACACTGTTTCCTCCAAATCCAACAAGCTTAGTTGTGTTTTTGACATATATGATGCCAGTACGAGTTATACCCAGCATATGGTCTGTGCCAAATAAACTGTACTCCATGGCTTCAGACTTGATTCTATTGCTAGTTGATGATAATACTAGCACCTATTGTATATAAAAAAATGTGCATATTAAATCAAGAGTTATTGAAAACAAACACATCTATTGCATATCTTCAATATTGAGAAAATCATATAATGAAATCCGGGATATGATAATGATATGAAATATGTAATTAAGTTTGACACGGTCGACTATTCCGGAAGTGACATCATAGCAATGACATATCATGATTGCCATTGTCATTGCCGAAATTGGATGATTTCGAAATTATAGTAAATCTATGTTTTGTAGAAAACTCAAATGTAAATTCACGAATATAAAAACATCTGCAAACAAAAACAAAACCCACAATGTAAAAACGTAAACTGCCTATGTTAAAATCATTTCTGATATTGTTACGCGTATGTCTTAATGTCTGTTAAGAGTTGAATATTTGTTACCAATATGACAATATTCTTTTTGAAATAGACTTCACATCGAATTTCACTACGAACTTCAATATGATTCCACGATGTGTGGTTTTAAATACGCAATGATGTGACGACACCGCCCATATGAAGTGCGGATGACACTACACTAAGACATGACCTAAGTGATAAATTTGATATCTGAAAACCCCAATCACAGGCGCCTGTAAAGTGGAAAATATTTTTAAAAAATAACATCAAGCTTTTCAAAGTATAATGTCTAAGTATAATACTCTATATTCCGTCAATACTAATTCTCGCTAGGTAGACAATCAAGTCTACGATGACGTTTTAAAAGATGTCTGGATAAAAATCACACACGCTTGGTCTTTAAACGTATGTAATGACAAATCAGTGAAATATAAATAATGACAAATCAGTGCGATATAAATATACATAATGACAGTGTACTAATATGCACTCTGTCACTGTCACGTATCAAGTAGGCAGTTATTCCATGTTAATATTAACTTGTCTGTACTCTGGAAGTCACACTTGGATTTGATTGAGTACAATTACAATGTATGGTCCCCACGGTAATAAACTACGGCAGTAAAACAAACTAAATATAGATTTAAATACGCCAGATAGGGTGCGAAGTTTAAATGCTCTATTAAATAGTAATCAAGTTTGCCCCAACACCCGGTCTAATTATCATGTTTGTGTACACTGATGTTTTCTGTCATTTTCATATCTGTGTTTCCCATTCAGCCATTCAGACTATTCATTTTACTCAATTTATTTATATGTAATGAGCATGCGCGGATCCAGTGGGGGGGGGGGCAGGGGGCCGTGCCGTCAGCCCCAGTGACATAGTTGATTTTCATTTTCGTTTGCTATGTTACATATCTGCTCTTTAATAGATGATATAAACATGATTTTCGCATTGTCTCCGCCCAAGCAATCCCAGGTTGCAACATATTACCCTTTGTTCCAGTGTGTGCTCCCCCTCGACAAAATCTTAGATCCGGGCCTGATGACATTATATATTGTTTGTTTGTAACTATAATGTGTATATAACGTATCTGATGAGTCAGTAGACTTTAAGTTCACAAAGAATTGAAGCATTATGAGTCGACCGCGTCTGGCGAAGGCGTAATGCACTCTAATTGTTGTCAAGTTTAGTGGAGAGAGAGAGCGAGCGAGAGGGAGAGAGAGCGGGGGTAACGTCCACTCGACACAAACTAGGTCATTTCGGGATCAACATATGGTTTAATTTTATTTCAATAATTCTCTTGCGCGTAGGGGTCTTTAGCGTTGGGAGAAAACAGGAAGACCCTTAGAAAAGCCACGAGGCTGGACAGGCGACCCTACCCCTTGTCACATACAACCGGAGATTCGAAACCACGCCAGTTGACTCATTGACAGGCCATGGGATACAGCGCGCACGTGCTAACCATTCGGACATCCAACCCCCCGGAAAAGACAGATACTATTTACAGTTATGCGAAGGTTGTGTTTAGTTCTGTTCTAAACATATTCAGCCGATATTTGTGTGTTTTGTTTTATAAACAATTACGAATTTCAGACGCGAGAAATACTACAACTCACCTGTGTATACATGGTGGCATTTCTAGAAAGTTGTGTCTGAAAAAGGGGTTTATTAACAGCGGCAGTCACATCCCCGTTTTCACCTAAAATGAATCGAAGTATCGCCTGAAAACCAATAAAAGAAAATAACATTAGTCATTACAGTTGCTTGTAACCGGTCGGTGCTGAGAGTTAGAACGTGACGTTAAACTACATCTCATTGTTTCTATCATCATATACACATAAATTTGTAACACGGACGGGAGATCTTCGTTTATTCGTTTCGTTGAATAAGCAGATTGTTTTACCTTTGCTAAACTAACTGGAGCGTAACTGTGCAACAACTAGATATTTTCAATGTTATTTCACACTTTTGCGGCTTACGCTAATTTTAGTAGAAATCATATAGAGAGGTGGGGTGAGTTTTCCGTGCATGTTGAGCAGATGTCAGTCTTACATAGAGAATCTCCTGCAAGTGTTTTTTGATATCAAAAAAATATCAACACAAGTTGATAAAGTAAAAAAACGAGGCTCTGCCGAGTTTTTTTTTACTTTATCAACGAGTGTTGATATTTTTTGATATCAAAAAACACGAGTTGGAGATTTTATTTATCACCCAATCTTTTCTTACAAGCACAAATAAATAAATATTATTTTTTGGTATAGATTTCACTTTTACTGAATCTGAATACACTGCAGCGTAGTGATACATCATTTTTTGACAGCAGTTTATCCTATCGCAAAGTCCTATATATTGAACCAGTATTTCCTTCAGGTCAATTAAATAAAAACAGTTTCTTTTCAACAAAAAAAGAACTCCATATATTATTTAAAATAAGTGGTTTCTTTAAAATAAAAGAAAGTAGTTCCTTTTTGATTGACCAATCAAATTCATTTAAAACGATATATCCTTAGGAGATATCGCAGTAGATTATGTAATTTATCACACAAGCGATATCTACTGTCAAATGTGTTATTGGGTGATAAAAGTCATTTATAGCACGCTTCATTCGTTAACAGGTTTAACATCGAGGCGTAACCTGTTAACTTATGAAAGCCGTGCTATAAATAT
The DNA here is from genome assembly GCA_963678685.1 of Patella ulyssiponensis. NCBI lineage: Eukaryota > Metazoa > Mollusca > Gastropoda > Patellidae > Patella > Patella ulyssiponensis. The sequence goes on along the minus strand of OY783226.1, from coordinate 77,998,654 downwards.
AACACAGTATTTCTTGTGTTTGCTATCTGCGCAAATTCTAAATTCTTGAGAAATGGTTTAAAACCAGAAAACTTTAAATGTATGTATGTCATCACGAAAATGCATTCGCGTGAACGCTCTTTCAAATATTGCATTGGTAAATACACCCATTTTGGATCGAATTCTATTAAGTGCAATTCCCCCCAAAGACAATATTATCAAATTGTTACACTATTTGAATGAGCTTGTATTTATAATGATAGGTCGATAGTAATATGTTTCTCTCATATACATACACAGATAAATGTTATGTCATTATTAAATAACAAAAACAAGTAAACGTAAGAAGAACAAAACGAACGGAAATGAAATACGAAAGACGAATACAGATGATGGTTTGTGCTATTAAGAATAAATTGTGAAAACGCGGTTCAATTTATTTGTAAAATCAATTTCTTATTTAATATAGCTACCAAGATAATTAATGGTATTGTTTCCATTTTCAAGATTGGATACTTAAAAATATAGGGCAATTCCATTCGATTGATGTAGTTAAGAAACAACGAAAAACAATCTGATATACAAAATAGACAGCAAAAACCTCTTGAGCAAAACCGTTTACGTATTTAAATATCATTTTTATAAGAATTGAAAAAACCTTTTCTTTATGTCAAAGTGTTTTCTTAAGTTGTTGAGTCACATTTACACCACCTTGTCATGAACATTGTAAAATTCCAAATTGTGGTTTTCCAAATAGGGCGCGATTTTATTAGGATAACAGTTCAGATAGTGTTTTGAAAATTCCAAGTATAAATTGACAACATTTTCGTTGAAGAGAGAGAGAGAGAGAGAGAGAGAGAGAGAGAGAGATACCAGAACTCCGTATCTGTCGGGACAAAACGGGGGCCTGAGACCTTCACTCTCGGGACATCGTGTAACTATCGGGACATTTACCCAGTCCCGATAAGTACGGTGGTCTAAAAATGAGCGTCATGTCTCGAAATGAAAAAAAAAAAACTTTTTAGCGATGACCCAAGAGAGTGTTTATCACCCCGCAAGATGTCGCCACTAGTCGAAAAGTTCGCGTAAAAGCTAAATTCTCAGGGTAGACAACTCTTCTACAAACCAAATAACGCGGGAATTTTTTCGTATCACGTGTCTCCAATCCGCCATTGTGATGATTGTGTTGTGTAAATGATGCCAGTTATGGTTCTTTTAGAGGAATTCTGCGCTTTGCCTTGGTAAGTAAATGGTAATATGTTAATTAGCTACGTGTATTATATTGACTAGAGTGTATGGTGGTCACGAAATCGCGTGCCGACTATGGGACTTACACACAGATTTAGCCGGCCCTACGTGAACATGCCGGATGGGTGTTGTGATTAAATGTTAGATTATTATCATTGCATAAATAAGTGTGATACGTTTTAGTGACATAGGCTGGAAACCGACCGGGTTCATTCCGTTAATTTGTTAGTGCCGATACTTTTATGTCCGTTGACCTTGTGGTGCACGATTTTCCAAATAACAATATAGGCCCTAGTTTCACGTTTCCGGATCACGAACGACATCACCCATGACACTCAGCATGACATGACGAAGCCTTTGAACGTTTTAGTACTATCATTATCATAATCGTGCAAAGCTTTCAACAAAGTCTGAAGCTGTTTTTGAAATTATACAAACAAGGACAACTTTGCATGGAAAATTCAATGTAGTTCACTTGTTGTAGAGTCTCTGACTGACACCATAATGCCAACATTAATTTATTCATTAATAACTGTCAGTGACGATATGGAAATTGAAAACCTAAGCCAAGGCCACAGAGTAAAAATAACCAGAGTAGCGACTCGCATTACTCCCTATAGAAACAACCCGACGCACAATGCATGATGGGATTCGTCTGCAATACACACACACTGACAGTACGCTCAACGTTACGATACCTATATCGATGAAATAAATCTCTTTAATTTCGTAGTTTTATAGTATTTTCGTTAAAAAAAATTACTGAGAATTATCACATACAATTATGTTATTTGTGTGTACATGTGTTTCGGGAATTTATGAAACATGATTAATATTTTTAAAACCTGCATATGAATATGAAATGAAGTAATGAAGTGAAAGACGGCAATTGTGGCGGTTTATGAATTGGTTTATAACTATAAGGCCGTAAACTATTGTTGATTTTATTTTATTTTTTTTTAATAAACTTTAAAACTAATCCACCAAATACTTGTTTCGATTCCTAGATTTGAAATATACATTCCCATAACCCTTAAAATGACCCATTTGAAAATGTCGAAGAACCATGCCCTTTTTAATTTTTGGACAAGGCCTATTTTACTCAACATGATTTATTTATTCTCCCAAAGAAAAGTACCCCTGTCTTCTAGAGCGTATTACTTAATTAAGTATGCTTTCATTAAAATAATATTAAATAATAATTTAAGAATAATTTAAGAATATTAAAATTGAATTTTTTAAATAGCCCAGAACATTTTCCAATAAACAGATTTGAGCCGTTGGTTGTTTTCCAAGATAAAATGGCTTTGGCTCCAATGTTGACTCCCTGTCTTCTTTTATGATTTTTGTTCTTTTAATTAATGTTGGCTTTAATTTTTAAAAAATGAAAAAAAATAATTAAATATTTTATTTTCAATAGTACGGTATTACATTTTTCAATAAACATATTTGAGTTGATTAGTTTCTCTTTTTACAAAACCAAAAACAACTTGAAATTGAATATTTTGCATATTGCTCTGGGTGCCATGTAATGTTTTGACCGCCTTTGTGTGCTCTAGATATCCATGGCATTAGGTCTGATCTGTGTTCAGAGTTACTTTTATTTTTGTGATATTTTTGTCAACTGGTTATTTAGAAATAGAAACTTTAATTTATACTGTGTACTATAATGGAATTATTTAGAAATAGAAAATTTAATTTATACAGTGTTCTATTATTGAATTTATAGGTGGTCGGATTAAGGCCTACATTAAAACTATTAAAAGGGAAAATGTGATTTTGAATAGCATAACAGTATTAGGCTTACTGTTTTATTTAAAGTTTATTGCAACTGATAATTGAGCAAAACAGTATTTTTGTTAGGAAATTTGGAAAGGTGTATTACCGATAAAATAAACTTAACACTTTGTTTACCACTTGTAGGCCTATACAGAATCGCATATTTCGATACAGAATCTTAGAAACAATTAGGCTTGTTCATTATATCATATGCCAGAATCCAATTCTTCAGAAAATATAGTTAGTTCCCTCACACACGATTCTTTTTCAATTTCTTTAAAGTGCGAATCCCGAATTTCATAGAATCTGAAAATTACAAGTTCGTATACGTATGAAATTTTAACGCCAAAATACAGAGGAATTGTGTATTTACCTTGTCTGAAAAGTTCAGTTCAAAATATTCAGTCGTTTGGACGTGAACGTCAAAATCGCACCACAATCAAATATCCGGACACTAGACTTTTTTAAATAGTTGAACTTGATAAATGCGACTACATGCGATACCTATTGTACACTTCATAAATAGAGAGCTTGCGGCACTCAGCATGTAGACGCGTATTATCCAGGCACTTTTTAGGATGCAACCAAGACGCCGGTCTTCAAACACAGAGCAATACCGACAATTGGAAATTTTTTGAAAACGTATCACAACGCTTGAGGTAGTTACTAGGGGCTAAGTTATAAGTTATTAAAGGCCTTTAATACAAAATTAAGCAATTTTAAGCCCCAAAATGTAACTGGGATTATTCCTTTAAATGGTAGCATGGGCCTTTTTATACGCCCACATTTTTATGTGGACGTATATTGTCGTCGCCCCTGTCCGTCCGGACGTCCGTCCGTCCGTCCGTCTGTCCGTCCGGACGTCCGTCCGTCCGTCCGTCTGTCCGTCCGTCCGTCCGTCCGTCCGTCCGTCCGTCCGTCCGTCCGTCCGTCCACAATTTGTTTGTGGACCCTCTACAGGTCACAATTCTTATCCGATTTTGACGAAACTTGAAATATAGGTTTATCCCCAAAAGATTTCGGCTGCTTTCGATATTGGCATGTATCGGATGAAAACTTCATGGATTATGGCCCCTGATTGTACGAAAAATCACGTTTTTAGCTTGTGGACCCTATAGAGGTCACAATTTTGAACCGATTTTGATGAAACTTGACATGCATGTTTATAACCTAAAGATCTTGGTTCCTTTCGATATTTGCGCCTATCGGAATGTAATTTCCTGAATTATGGCCCCTGATTGTCCGAAAAATCACCCTTTTTAGCGTGTGGTCCCTCTGGAGGTCACAATTATTATCCGATTTAAAAAACCGTTTGATTATATCACCGTTACACCCTAAGGAAGGTTGAGTTCGAATTTCGGGAAAATCGGACGAAAATTGCCATACAAAATGGCCGCCGTTTGTACGCGAATACTGTTAAAAAATGGTATCAAGGTTGTGGACCCTGTAGAAGTCACATTTTTTATTCGATTTTGATGAAACTTGAAATTCATGGTTATAACCCAAAGATCTTGGTTCCTTTCGATATTTGCGCATATCGGAACGTAACTTCCTGAATTATGGCCCCTGATTATACGCAAAATCGCCTTATTTTAGCTTGTGGTCCCTCTGGTGGTCACAATTATTATCCGATTTAATAAAACGGTTGATTATATTACCGTTACGCCGTAAGGAAGGTTGAGTTTGAATTTCAGGAAAATCGGACCAAAATTGCCATACAAAATGGCCGCCGTTTGTACGCGAATACTGTTAAAAAATTGTATATCATGGTTGTGGACCCTGTAGAGGTCACAATTTTAATTCGATTTTGATGAAACTTGAAATGCATGGTTATAACCCAAAGATCTTGGTTCCTTCCGTTATTTGCGCATATCGGATCGTAACTTCCTGAATTATGGCCCCCGATTGTCCGAAAAATCGCCTATGGTCCCTCTGGAGGTCACAATTATTATCCGATTTGAAAAAACGTTTGACTCTATCACCGTTACACCCTACGGAAGGTTGAGTTCGAATTTTGAGAAAATTGGACCATAATTGCCAGAAAAAATGGCCGCCGTTTGTACGCAAACAGTGTAAAAATATGGTATGTCAAAGTTGTGGACCCTGTAGAGGTGACAATTTTAATTCAATTTTGATGAAACCTGAAATGCTTGTTTATAACCTAAAGATCTTTATTCTTTTCGATATTTGCGCATATCAAATTGTAACTTAATGAATTATGACCTTTGATTGTAGGAAAAATCACTTTCGGTATTGCTTGTTCTCTATCCATCTCTCAAAAATGTGGGCGTATCCTGCCTGGCAGTGCCAGCCTATCTTTTTATATTATGGAATGTAAAAAGAACATGTGCAGCTTGTGCAGACTTAATGGGTAAAGCTTACTATTTAAAATTTGATCCTTTAAAATGTAATTCTAAAATTACGAAAATACTAGATAGCAATTAAATTAAGCGATGGTAAAGAATGCAAGGAATGGGTTTGGTTACATCGGAGCGCAACTACTTCTTGTCCTGCGTACGTGAAAGTATTAAAAAAGGCCTACATGTATAATTAAAATAACAGAATATTGATATTATTAATACTTTTATTAGACCTATGACATGTCATTGAGTCAGGTGGAGCGGTTTCGATTCCCCGCTTGTACGTGACAAGGAGTAGTGTCGTCTGTCGAACATCGTGGGTTTTCTCCGGGTCCTCTAGTTTCCCCTCACTGCTAAAAAAGACCCATACATACCTGTATTACTGTAAGTGAATTATTGAAATAAAAATTAACCATGTTAATCCCGATATTTCCTAGTTTATCATGAGACTATATGAGCATAGATCTACTTCTCGGGCAGTATTAATCCCTTAATAGTACCTAAAATTAAAACACCCTGCGTAGGACCTACTCTGGGTACCATATCCACCACTCAGATGTTTACATTTTCTTTTGTTCTACTGGCCCATTCTCACAAAAAGTGAGCATTTACGTGTCGCCGCTATTTATATCATTATATTTTATACAGAAAGTTGAATCTATACAGTTTAATTATTCTGTATCAAAGACATTGGCCATTTAAATAAAACATTATGTTAATCAGTGTTTATTTACTTGAAACAACGCTACACAATGACATAAAAGTTCAAAAAACGATATTTACGTTACTGTCGCCAAGCAATAGTTTACTATTGCAAGAGCGACATAAACAAAATACTTGACTTTTGGTATATTCTATTTATATTACTTTCATTTGACATATATCTCCCAACATTTTATCTAAAATGTACAAGATAATACAAATAATTCAGTCATACACAGTGGCATTAAGAACTGTCGCCAAAATTCAAATTCGGCTTTTTAAGCGAGGTTAATTGTATTACAACGTATATTTATGCTATTACATTGGGTCCATGTTATAAGTTATTTTTATAAAACGGAAGGTTATATTCCCTACTTTTTGAAAATATGTGAATGTATTGTTAGTAGTTATCTGTAATTTACTGAATTTTGACATTCTTTCAAAAAATTATAAAAAGACCTGATTTCAGGAAATATTTACGTTACAACCATTTTAGGTATTAAAAGTTTGAATATTTAAAAATAGTTGCTATAAATTAAAAGCATATCAAATATCAGTATAAGAAACCATGATATGCAGAACGAGTTACATCTATTTCTTCTAGCTAAGGCTACATCAGTCTGAAAATCATTTTTACGTTACTGATATTTACGTTATCAACCTGGTCAAATTTGTATATTGGCCAATGTTTTTTCATGTGATCAGACTCGATTTAGATATTTTTCAACTTTCAAGCCAAAGAAAACGTGGCCAACGACTTGCCTAAACACGACTTATGCTTACTTGTTAAAACAGCTCACACACTGAAATCAGAGTCGCCTTACGGTAAGCCCAATAATATTTATGTTGCTATTTTGCACATTTCTGCCATGTTCAGACATCACTTTCATGTCAAAACACAAGAGATATTATGACTGTCCCATAGTTCTCATGCAAGTGACGTTGATATTTACGTTACATTTAGTAACGTAAATATAATTCCTCTTATCCTGTACCCAAATGGATGATGATGTCATTATTATAGTGACCATATCATCATTAATTTATTTATTACACTTGAAATTGTGTAATATTTCGCAAATCAATCAAAATATCAGTACTTTTATTGATAGGGAATTTCGAAAACTATAATCATAAATGTCATTACAAAACGAGTGTTCATCAGTGGCAATCCAACCATCCAGATAATGAATCAAGACATACCGGGTCAGTTGCGTGTATAATCCTAAAATTGAATTTTTTTTACGCGAAAAATAAGTATTTACACAGCATACTTTTTGCTATTAAAATGGACTATTCAACTTTAATGGTGGTAACGTAAAAAGTAACGTAAATATCTTGTTGAACACCAGATCAGTAAGTGTCTAGGAAAGGTCTTGTTACTGTCCTATCCGTCTCATTGGTTGGGTTTGCAATCGTTGGGACTTACATGTTTTGGATTTCAGAAATATCAAAGTCAGGGACGGCGATGAACAGTAACAATCGGGTCCTGATGCTATTGATAGTGATATAATTCCTGAAACTGTCGATTCAAATAATGGTCTCCAAGAGATAGCATAAAAGGATGGCGACTTTGTAGTATGAGTAAAGAATGGTATATTGGAGTCGTTTCAGAAGTAGACGAATATGATGTTAATGTTTTATTCATTTAAGCATCGAAAGCAATGTTTAAGTGGGCACATTCACCAGATGAAATATGGTTTGACAAAAATAATGCTCAGTGTACACCAGATGACCGGTATCTTCTGGAAAATTTAGCTGGGTCTTCATAATCAATGACGAAGATTGATATAATAACAATAGAAGACACATAATATATGACATGTTTCCTAATACCGGTACACACTAAATATTTATGTTCAAACTGATCTGCAGTAAATGTTTTCGCTTGGTCGCTCTAATCACTGATAAAGCTCAGTCAATTGTTATTAACTTTTTGTTTTCTGTCTATAGAATTATAAAACTGTGTTTAAAATCATTAAAACCATAAATGAAATACTTTAGCAGACATACATTGCAATTACTGAAAATGGTAACAAAATCAGTGCGTACAAAAGGATAAAATGTGTAAAAAGTGTCAATTCATCCCTGTTTGGCTACTTCTATTTACGTTACCGTAGAAATCAAACTTGGACACATATATCTTTGGCCAAATGATTATACTTATGTATATATGTTAAATCTACCTTTTAATTGGGACTACTAAACGTTTTGTATTCTCATTCAATAAATCTGGGACCTGTTGGTGATTTCATTCAATTGGCTATCAGTTTTCACACTCTCCGCAACAGCAAAATCAAAATCCGGACGTAATATATGATCTAATATTTGATAATACTGAGTAAAAGGTACACGAGCATTCTCATTTCAGATAATGAATGTTTATAAAGATATTCGTTACAAAATTCGAGTTCACTTATAACCCTTTGAATATGCAATATTTACGTTACGTTTATGGGGACTTTTATCATGCTGATGTTTTTTGTGTCTGTCATAGTTGGGTTCGAACTTTTGATGTATATGTTATCTAGGAAAGATCATAATGACCATCAAAATAACCACTGCTAGAAAATAATAGTTAGTAATTTTATATAACAAACCCACGACAAATATATTGTCTTAGATGTTCTTGCGTAATTATGCCATTTACGACTGCTTCACTTCTGCGACCAATAAACCAATTATCGATTTACAAAGATCTTCATTTTTGGTTTTGACGGCTTGCGGACAAGATAATTTTGAAAGTTAGGACAATATTTGAACATTTCCTTGTATATGATTTAGTTTTCATAGCATCAATACATTGAATTTATTTGTAACGTAGATATCATAAAGACAGTTACGTGATTTTGGTGACAATAAGGAAATGTGATGCCAAATATTTATACCCGGTGGATAAAGAGAAAGACACATATTTTCGAAAACTTTAATGTTTGCACAAGATGACGGCATAAATGTTAAAGCTGTGACGATTGATTAAAATTTTAGTAATCCTGTTTTGCTTAAGTGCTTAAATGTTCACTTTTTGTGAGAATGGGCCTACTGCGAAACGTCTTCTTTAGCCGCCATGTTTAGTGACATTACAGACGAAACCCAAGATGCAATGAGCGACCTCCTCCGTATGCAAATGAAGAAGTCTCCACTCTGGTTATTTTTACTCTGTGCCAAGGCCTTGCTACTGTTAGCCCTGTTTATATTTTTTTTTTTAAATCTTTCCCATCAAATCTTTTGTGGTAAATGATAGAAGTAGATTATTTATTAATTTTTTTTACAAATCTATTTTCTTTACTGAAAGAACCTAAGTCCGTAACTCAAAAGCCTAAAAAATCTTCAACGTCAAAAACACGAATTATGTTATATCAAGGTTGTGGACCTTATAGAGGTCACAATTTTGAACCGATTTTGATGAAACTTGACATGAATGTTTATAACCCAAAGGTCTTGGTTTCATTCGTTATTTGTGCCTATTGGAACGTAATTTCCTAAATTATGGCCCCTGATTGTCCGAAAAATCACCTTTTTATACGCCCACATTTTCATGTGGACGTATTATGTGGTCGCCCCTGTCCGTCCACAATTTGTTTGTGGACTCTCTACAGGTCACAATTCTTATTCGATTTTGACGAAACTTGAAATATAGGTTTATCCCCATAAGATCTCGGTTCCTTTCGATATTGGCATGATCGGAACTTCATGACATGTATGTTTATAACCCAAAGGTCTTGGTTCCTTTCGATATTTGCGCCCATTGATCATAACTTCCTGAATTATGTCTCCGGAATGGCCGAAAAATCTCTTTTGTTAGCTTTTGTTCCCTCTGGAGGTCAAAATTATTATCCGATTTAAAAAAACGTTTGACTATATCACCGTTACATGGTAATGAAGAGGGAGTTTTAATTACGTGAAAATGGGACTAGAATTGACGGACAAAATGGCCGTCGTTTGTACACGAATAGTGTGAAAATATGTTATGTTAAGGTTGTGGCCCCTATAGAGGTCACAATTTGGAATCGATTTTGATGAAACTTGACATGTATGTTTATATCCCAAAGATCTTGGTTCCTTTCGATATTTGCGCCCATCGGTTCATTACTTCCTGAATTATCTCCCCTGATTGTAGGAAAAATCACCCTTTTTAGCTTGTGGTCCCTCTGGAGATCACAATTATTATCTGATTTAAAAAAAACCATTTGATTATAAAAACCATATAAATTCTAAATGATTTTCTGATAATTCCTTAATATGCGACAACTCTTGTTGACTGCCCGGACGATTTGGCTGCTGTGTGGGCGTATGTTTCGTTGCCTGGCAACCTATTTTTTAAAAAAAAAATCGTACTAAAAACGGTACGATAAGAGTTTTATCCCCCTCCCCCAAAACTGTAAGGATGCATCATTTTTGTAAAAATAATAAATATATTGAACGTGATGTGATAGTCTTGTCTGTAATAACCGTTTGAATGAGAAAAAATATCTACAATAAACAGATTTGTAACATAATATTACACATTAAGCTGATAATATAATAATTATGACTTGGCCTAGGATTTTCAATTTTTGGCCTACGATCAAGGTTGCACTTTGGCCTATCGTTGGCCTTTGATCAAAAAAACGAATTTCGAGTCCTGCAAGGTACTGAAGACTTGCAGGACTCTGAAGACGACATCTTTGTTATGACTTGTTTATGATATATTGTCTGCTGTCATCTCGCAATACTCATTTTTATTGCCAATGAGACTTTATTTGATCATTATTCACCTTCCGATGTACATGTAATTAAATTGGTCCTTTTACAGCGTTATTAATAACAAATCAAACTTAAAAAGCTATCACTTATCGATATTCAACTTTGCCAACTTGAAGTACATTGTACATGTAGCCCGAAATAAGGTCAAAAGAAGTCTGTATCACCCAGTCCCTTTATAAACACTATCATTACTCGATATGTACATAGGAACTGAGTGATCAAGTCTCGCTCAACAGCGGCCTCGCTTCGTAAGTTCTATCACGTGATATATGTATACATGTATATAATATTGTGAATCCAACTATTTGTTTTTAGGAGATTACGTTGATAGAGGAAAGCAGTCATTGGAAACAATATGTCTTCTCTTAGCCTATAAAATCAAATATCCAGAAAATTTGTTTTTATTACGAGGAAATGATGAGTGTGCTAGTATTAACCGTATTTATGGATTTTATGATGAATGTAAGTAATTTAGATAAACATTGTACACTATCTAATTTGTCAATAACATTTCTATACAATATTAATGCACTTTTATATAGTAGCATTGAAACGATCACAATGGCATTTGCTATGATCGCCTTGGAACAGTCAAGGTACAGAAATCTGTGTATGAATTATAACAATAGGCCTAAGCATGCTCAAAAATGAAATAAAACATTAGTTACTGTATGTAAGTATTTTGTAAGAAATCCAAATTTCATTGATTAACAATTAAAATTTAAGCAAACTATAAGTTTGTAATTGATTTAAATTGACAATTAAATTTAATGACTCTTGAATTTTTAAATTCAGGTACATTTGTAAAAGAAGATTTAATGTAAAATTATGGAAAACTTTCAAACTTTCACAGATTGTTTTAATTGTTTACCTATTGCTGCTATTATTGATGAAAAGATATTTTGTTGTCATGAAGGTATGATAAATTATTGTAAACCCTTTTTATACGCCCACATTTTCATGTGAACGTATGTTGTCATCTCCCCTGTTTGTCCGTCCGTCCACAATTTCTTTGGGGACACTCTACAGGTCACAATTATTATATGCCCACATTGTCATGTGGACGTATTATGCCGTTGCCACTGTCAAGATGTCCACCATTGTTTGTGGACTCTCTACAGGTCACCAAATTTTTATCCGATTTTGACGAAACTTGAAATATAGGTTTATCCCCAAAAGATCTCGGCTGATTTCGATATTGGTATGTATTGGATCAAAACTTTGGATTATGGCCCCTGATTGTACAAAAAAATCACTTTTTATACGCCCACATTTTTATGTGGACGTATATTGTCGTCGCCCCTGTCCGTCCGGACGGACGTCCGTCCACAATTTGTTTGTGGACTCTCTACAGGTCACAATTCTTATCCGATTTTGACGAAACTTGAAATATAGGTTCATCCCCAAAAGATCTCGACTGCTTTCGATATTGGCATGTATCGGATGAAAACTTCATGGATTATGCAGGGCATCATTTCTGTAAAACATGCAGGAGTCACAAAAAGCTCTTGCACTTAAATTTCCGGGAGCACAAAAAAACGCACCTGTAAATTTGCTTGCAAGAGCTTTTTTTTTTACCATCTATCCAAATGGTGTATTAAAAAAAAAAGAAAAAAAAAGAAAACAGATAAAAATACAAGTTATTTATTTATAGATTTAACGGTCATATGCTTACAACAGAAAACGCTACCTTGGACGTTCGAGTAAATCTCTGGCTCAATGCCAAAGCGGGAAAGGTGCGACGTCGTGTTTGATATTCAATTCTATACCGATATTTTAGAATCCGAATTCTACACTTTTCTCAACGTCAGTGTCACAGGCCTGCACATTAAATTTAAAGCATGATTTTGGACACATGCTTTTACTTAGTGGAATCCACGTCAATCCATGTCAATTCGAGTCGGAGACTTACAATTAATCCGGCAATTCGTGCATATTTTCAGTCCGGCCATGTCGAAGAAATTAATTATGATATTCACAGCCCGGGGTGAAACGGTCGTGGGATGAAACTAACTGCTCCCATCGTGATTATCCAGACGCTTTCTATATGACCACGACAGAAATTCATAACGTTATATTTACATGTATTCAAATTTCACAATCAAAAACTCTTACAAAACTAACGCCGTAACACGGAAAGCATTTCATTTAAAAACGATCAATCGTTTATTACTAATGTAATACTATCACTAATAAATAATAATCTATCGTGAATGCAAACGCCATGGAGAGACTTGACAACCGGGCTAATAATCTTCAACCCAAATGTCTTGATACCATAACAAAACGCACGCTACTGGATTTTGCTAACAAAACTACTTTTCACGATTTTCGGATACAATAATATTTCATTTAACTTTCAAGCTCGACTTTCTTGATAAAACTGTCGAAATTGTCTGAATTTTTAGCAGGAGCTATAACCTGCGCTTGTGTTTTCAAGATTACAGGCGCCGACGGGCGCAAGCGCGGAAACGCCCGTCAGAAATGATGCCCTGATTATGGCCCCTGATTGTACGAAAAATCACCTTTTATTTTGTGGACCCTATAGAGGTTACAATTTTGAACCGATTTTGATGAAACTTGACATACATGTTTATAACCCAAAGATCTTGGTTCCTTTCGATATTTGCGCCTATCAGAATGTAATTTCCTGAATTATGGCCCCTGATTGTCCGAAAAATCACCCTTTTTAGCTTGTGGTACCTCTGGAGGTCACAATTATTATCCGATTTAAAAAAACGTTTGATTATATCACCGTTACACCCAAAAGAAGGTTGAGTTCGAATTTTGGGAAAATCGGACGAAAATTGCCATACAAAATGGCCACCGTTTGTACTCGAATACTGTTAAAAAATGGTATATCAAGGTTGTGGACCCTGTAGAATTCACATTTTTAATTCGATTTTGATGAAACTTGAAATTCATGGTAATAACCCAAAGATCTTAGTTCCTTTCGATATTTGCTCATATCGGAACGTAATTACCTGAATTACCCCTGTGAAAATGAACACTGAAATTTCAGTGAGATTTCAGTGAAATCTCACTGAAATTTCAGTGAAAGATTTGGTCAAAATATTATTGAAATTTCAGTGAGATTTCAATGAAATTTCAGTGAGATTTCAATGAAATTTCAGTGAGATTTCAATGAAATTTCAGTGAGATTTCAATGAAATTTCAGTGAGATTTCAATAAAATTTTGACCAAATTTCTCACTGAAATTTCAGTAAAATTTCACTGAAATTTCAGTAAAATTTCACTGAAATTTCAGTAAAATCTCACTGAAATTTCGATAATATTTTGACCAAATCTCTCACTGAAATTTCGGTAAAATCTCACTGAAATTTCGGTAAAATCTCACTGAAATTTCAGTAAAATTTCACTGAAATTTCGGTAAAATCTCACTGAAATTTCAATAATATTTTGACCAAATCTCTCACTGAAATTTCAGTGAAATCTCACTGAAATTTCAATAATATTTTGATTAAATCTCTCACTGAAATTTCAGTGAGATTTTAGTGAAATCCTGTTGAATTTTACTGAAATCTTGTTGAAAGTTTACTGAAATCTCTTGACTACATGTATTTCAAAGTTTTTATTAACATGCATTATGAAAAGAAACTTCAAACAATTACAATATTACTATATATTATTGATTATCCCTCAAATCTCTGTATTCCATCTTCTGATTTTCCTTTTCTTCTAGTGTCGCCCTTTTCTTCTTCCATAATAAAAATATATGGCCTGAAATTACACAATCAAAATAATATTAAATAAAGATAGGCATGTGCCATGCAATGTGCTATTAGAGAATTCATAAGTTTCAAAATTATCCTGTCAAATACAAAGCATCATATAGGCAAAAAAAAACATTTTTGAAACCAGGGTTAAATGTGCATTTATAACACTGCAGATTAAAGTGAAAATTTTCTCATAAAATATCTTTCGATTTATAATAACTGGATCCGTATCCTAGACAGAACGGTTTTACTTTTATTTTTCTAAAAACTAAACATAGCCAGGTCACACATAATTTGAATGACGAAAATTACCGACCACCAATTTGAATAGGTCGATCTTCTACACGTCTACAGAACTAGAATTTAAACAACGGAACTACACTCACCATGTCTGCTTTGCAGATACGCTATATCAGTATCCATTTTTATCAGTAACTACTTCGAAACATATCCAACAAACCAATCCGTGATAGGTGTTTTGGGGTCATATAATCCGGAAAATACCGTGTACAAACTCAACTACATGTTGTCATGTATATTATTCCAAACTCGCGCGCCTTTTTTTGCATGAATTTGGTTGATTAAAATTACGGAACCCTTACGAAAAATGGTGAAAAATACATACCCTATGTTGCCTGTTAATTATACAACATAGCAGCACCAGTCTATCAGTTTAGCGATGAAACATGCATGTAAGGTCCTTTTTTCATTTGGGTGAGAGTTTAATATATTTACAATCATTAGAGTATTAAAAATTTCTTCGTTTGTTTTTCCAATCCAAAATTTTTAAAAACACTGTAACCTGACACCAATGCCGTCTGTGTCCAACACTCATGGAATCTGTCATTGTTGTATACGCTAACCGACAATGACTGATTGACTTCCAAACTTAAATTTGTGATGGGTTAAAATTATTCTCATAATTAACAATAAAAGAGGTTGATTTCTAGACATGATTATATTAGTAGATCGTAAAATATTTACTGTACATGAATTTTACGGGTGCCGTAATCAAATGACCTAGTTTCCAAATATGGCTATTGAAACGTGTGTTCCGATGAGAAAATAGCCATTCTATCACAATGCAATGATTATCGGAACATATTGGAAACAAATTTGATGTTGAGTCACAAGTTTAGACCATACGTAATGAAGTTAAGACATATCATTTTAAACATACTAAAGTTACCACTGTTTGTCGTGTATTTTGTACACGGGGAGCAGTCCATTTGCTGATTACACTATTTTGCCTATGACGTTTTTTTTTTTTTTTTTGGGGACTTCGAATTCTGTTTAATGGTTTGGATTGTTCGTACTTGGTTTTATTTTATTTATACTTAGCACGTGTTCTGTTCGTGGATTCCGTACGGTGATGGACGAATAAAATAAATGATGGACGAATAAAATAAACGTCAATGAAATTGTCTACTTCAGGAAATAACATGATTAATAATGGAAATCAAAAAAATTTCGTATTCTGACATAAAAGGCCATAATTTCAAAGTGCTCTCTTTCAGAAATTACAAATCTTTTATAGGCTATGCAGTACGTAAATGAGTTATTAAAATATTTGCAATGAAAAAATAACATTTTTATTTTTTGTAATTTCAATGAAATTTGCAATATAAATATTTCAGTGAAATTTCAGTAGATCAAAATATAATTTATTTCAATGAAATTTCAGTAGATCAAAATTTTTGTTTATTTCGGTGAAATTTCAGTAATAGACCAAAATATATTTTTATTTCAGTGAAATTTTGGTGAGATTTCAGTGAAATTTGGTCATTTCAGTGAGATTGGGCAAAATTTTCAAATTTCAATGAAATTCACTGAAATTTCACCGAAATCTCAGTGAAATTTCAGTATCATTTTCTCTGGGGTATGTCCCCTGATTATATGCAAAATCGCCATATTTTAGCTTGTGGTCCCTCTGGTGGTCACAATTATTATCTGATTTAATAAAACGATTGATAGTATTACCGCTACACCGTAAGGAAGGTTGAGTTCCAATTTCGGGAAAATCGGACCAAAATTGACAGACAAAATGGCCGCCGTTTGTACGCGAATACTGTTAAAAAATTGTATATCATGGTTGTGGACCCTGTAGAGGTTACAATTTTAATTCGATTTTGATGAAACTTGAAATGCATGGTAATAACCCAAAGATCTTAGTTCCTTTCGATATTTGCTCATATCAGAACGTAATTACCTGAATTATGTCCCCTGATTATACGCAAAATCGCCATATTATAGCTTGTGGTCCCTCTGGTGGTCACAATTATTATCCGATTTAATAAAGCGGTTGATAGTATTACCGTTACACCGTAAGAAAGGTTGAGTTCGAATTTCGGGAAAATCGGACCAAAATTGACAGACAAATTGGCCGTCGTTTGTACGTGAATACTGTTAAAAAATTGTATATCAT
This sequence comes from Patella ulyssiponensis, assembly GCA_963678685.1. Classification (NCBI taxonomy): domain Eukaryota; kingdom Metazoa; phylum Mollusca; class Gastropoda; family Patellidae; genus Patella; species Patella ulyssiponensis. Next base: position 77,981,678 of record OY783226.1, on the reverse strand, counting down.
GGTTGTGGACCCTGTGGAGGTTACAATTTTAATTTGATTTTGATGAAACTTGAAATGCATGGTTATAACCCAAAGATCTTGGTTCCTTTCGTTATTTGCACATATCCGATCGTAACTTCCTGAATTATGGCCTCTGATTGTCCGAAAAATCGCCTATGGTCCCTCTGGAGGTCACAATTATTATCCGATTTAAAAAAACGTTTGACTCTATCACCGTTACACCCTACGGAAGGTTGAGTTCGAATTTCGAGAAAACCGGACCATAATTGCCAGAAAAAATGGCCGACGTTTCTACGCGAACATTGTAAAAGTATGGTATATCAAAGTTGTGGACCATGTAGAGGTCACAATTTTAATTCGATTTTGATGAAACCTGAAATGCTGGTTTATAACCTAAAGATCTTTATTCTTTTCGATATTTGCGCATATCAAATTGTAACTTAATGAATTATGGCCTTTGATTGTAGGAAAAATCACTTTCGGTATTGCTTGTTCTCTGTCTATCTCTCGAACAATTATTATCTGATTTAAAAAAAAACTCTGATTATATTACTGTTGCACCATAAGGAAGGTTGAGTTCGAATTTCGTGAAAATCGTACCAAAATTGCCGGACGAAATGGTCGCCGTTTGTACACGAATAGTGTGAAAATATGGTATATCATGGTTGTGGACTCTCTACAGGTCACAATTCTTATCCGATTTTGACGAAAAGTAACATTTCTAGGTTGTGTACCGTCACACCATAATCATTGTCGGCTTCGAATTTCATTAATATCAGACTGGAACTGACCAACAAAATGGCTGTTCCCAATACAGTATGAAATACAGGGCTTAATGATGTAGGAAAAATCACTTTCGGTATTGCTTGTTCTCTATCAATCTCTCAAAAATGTGGGCGTATCCTGCCTGGCAGTGCCAGCCTACATGTATCTTTTAGCTTGTGGACCCTATAGAGGTCACAATTTTGAAACGATTTTGATGAGATTTAGAATGCATGTTTATAACTCAAAGATCTTGGATCCTTTCAATAATTGCGCCCATCGGAACGTAACTTCCTGAATTATGGCCCCTGATTGTCCGAAAAATCGCATTTTTATACGCCCACATTTTCATGTGGACCTATATTGTCGTCGCCTCTGTCCGAACACAATTGTTTGTGAATACACGACAGGTCACAATTTTTATCCGATTTCAATGAAACTTGAAATATAGGTTGATCACCATAAGATCTAGGTTCCTTTCGATATTGGCATACATCGGACCGTTACTTCATGGATTATGGCCCCTGATTGTACAAAATATCACATTTTAAGCTTGTGAACAGGGTGGCGGTCACAGTTTTAACGATTTGAATGAAACTTGAAATGCATGGTTATAACCCAAAGATCTTGGTTCCTTTAGATCTTTGCGCCCATTGGATCGTAACTTCCTGAATTATGGCCTCTGATTGTCTGAAAAATTGCCCTTTTTAGCTCGTGGTCCCTCTGGTGGTCAAAATTATTATCCAATTTAAAAAAACGTTTGATTATACATGTATCAATGATACACCGGAATGAAGGTCAGTTCGAATTATTATCCAATTTACAAAACCTTTATCACCTTTGTAGCATTGTTAAGCAAGGTTTGTTCAACTTTTGTCGCTCTTAAGTTATAATTTTGGTTTACTGGCTTGGTAAGCCAGATTTTAGGCTTTGTTTCAGTTATGGACTCTAAATTTTAATTACAGTCACTAATTAGTGACCTTTGACCTTTGTCACCTTTGAACCAGTCTTAAGCAAGGTTTGTTCAACTTTTGTCGCTCTTAAGTGATATTTTTGGTTTCATGACTTGGTTAGCTAGCTTTTAGGCTTTGTTTCAGTCATGGACTCTAAATTTTAATTACGGCCACTAATTAATGCTAATTAATTAAGCTCTTAAGTAGCATTAGCACAACATTTTATGATCTTAAGTCATGCACTCTGTTTCAAAGTGCTAAGTATGAAATCCTTGCAAGAAAATTGTGGATGGACATTGAATTTTAACCCCCATTAAATTTAAGGGGGTTAGGGGGAGCGCTCCCAGGTAAACGCACAGGTTACAAAACTTAAGACTTGCCTTTCCATAATGATCTAGGGGTAAAATATGTGTTGCAAACCTCAAACCTTTTGGACTCAATATTTCGATTAAATCTCACTGGGCTCAGGGGTTATAATGAATTATGGCCTTTGATTGTAGGAAAAATCACTTTCTGTATTGCTTGTTCTCTATCTCTCAAACAATTATTATCCTATTTAAAAAAAACCTCTGATAATATTACTGTTGCACCGTAAGGAATATTGAGTTCGAATTTCGTGAAAATCGTACCAAAATTGCCGGACGAAATGGTCGCCGTTTGTACGCGAATAGTGTAAAAATATGGTATATCATGGTTGTGGACTCTCTACAGGTCACAATTCTTATCCGATTTTGCCGAAAAGTCACATTTCTAGGTTGTGTACCGTCACACCATAATCATTGTCGGCTTCGAATTTCATGAAAATCAGACTGGAACTGACCGACAAAATGGCTGCTCCCAATACAGTATGAAATACCGGTACAGGACTTAATGATGTAGGAAAAATCACTTTCGGTATTGCATGTTCTCTATCCATCTCTCAAAAATGTGGGCGTATCCTGCCTGGCAATGCCAGTTTATCTTTCGTCAACATGCTAACATCGGTAAGAATCGGCACTCAAGCGATTTACCGTGTTCCACTGTGAAACACCAGAATACACTTTGAAACACCCTATTTCGCAATGATTTGGTGAGGTGCCGTTTCGCTAGCGATTCTCCGAGATTCCACCGTGAAATACAGTGTTTTTCCGCGAGGGTCGACGATTCTGGTCCGACAGCTCAGTAGTGTATGGTATATCAAGGTTGTGGACCCTGTAGAGGTCACAATTTTAATCTGATGATTTTGATGAAAGTTTAAATGCATGTTTATAACATAAAGATCTTGGTTCCTTTCGCTATTTGCGCATATCGATTTTTAACTTCATGAATTATGGCCCATGATTGAAGGAAAAATCACATTCTTTTTAGCTTGTATGTGGGCGTATCCTGCCTGGCAGCCACTGGTTTCTGATTTTGATGAAACATGAAATTGAAGTCTATAACCTAAAGATCTTGGTTCCTTTCGATATTTGCGCATATCGGATCATATTTCCTGAATAAGAGTTTTGACCTTGTGGAGTAAAAATGTGATATATCAATGTTGTGGCCCCTATGGAGGTCACAATTTTCTTATTCGATTTTGGGACTAACATATTTTCATAAGCCCACACAGGGCTGAAATTTACGGGCGACTGAGGCGAGATTCTCGCCCTACAACACCAAACTTCGCCTGAAAACTTGACCAGGGGGATGTCAACTTCGCCCTACCAGTTCTCTAGAAATGATAGATGTCTAATGTCCCGACAGTAAAAGGCATGCATGAAAGAAGTCTAAAAATGTCAGCCATGTTTAAATTTACACTCTCCCGTCCATTCTGGTGTTGTCGTAATTTAACTTTGAAGTTGTCGTAATTTTATATCACGATGTAATTTTTAAACAAACAAATTCAGATACTTGTTTCCTTAAATAAAAAAAATAACTATAAACTGAGTGTGTGTTGATACAAAATATATCAAACTTATTAGTGTTTTTAATTCATTTGGGCCAAGAACAATGACGGTAGGGTTCAAAAGGTCAAAAGATTGAGTACTCTGTATCGTGTCAGCCGACATCTTTGTTTACATAATAATACATTCTTTTGTTTTTCTATGATCAATTTAATCCACTAGTGTGTTATTTTAAAATTAATTAACAATATAATGTGATGATAGACATAATTTTAACAAAGAAAAACATTAGATTTTTTAACTAAAAGCTTTCAATTAAAATCTAAATATTTTTATTTTCTTTGTCCGGTAATGGCGGTAAATCGTAATTTGTTAACACATGGCAAGGGCGTGATTAATTTAATATTATTGAAGTCAATTTTACGAAATATGGAATCAAGTCCTTCAAGTCTCCCAATGTCTCCCTCACTTCTCCCTATTTTGTCTGTAGGGAGAAGTCACTTCTCCCTAAAATTTATCCCCAGTTTCAGCCCTGAGCCCACATTTTCATGTGGACGTATTATACCATCGCCACTGTCAAGATGTCAACGTTTGTGGACTCTCTACAGGTCACAATATTCTTATCAGATTTTGACGAATTTTGAAATATAGGTTTATCCCTGAAAGATCTCGGCTGCTTTCGATATTGGTATGTATCGGATCGAAGCTTCATGCATTATGGCTCCTGATTGTAGGAAAAGTCACGTTTTTAGCTTGTGGACCCTATAGAGGTCACAATTTTGATGAAACTTAACATTGATGTTTATAACCCAAAGATCTTGGTTCCTTTCGATAATTGCGGCCATCAAAGGTAACTTCCTGAATTATGGCCCCTGATTCTCCGAAAAATCACGTTTTTATACGCCCACATTTTCATATGGACATATATTGTCGTCGCCCCAGTCCGTCCATCCACAATTTGTTTGTGGACTCTCTACAGGTGACAATTCTTATCTGATTTTGACGAAACTTGAAATAATAGGTTTATCCCCAAAAGATCTTGTCTGCTTTCGATATTGGCATGTATCGGATCAAAACTTCATGGATTATGGCCCCTGATTGTACGAAAAATCACGTTTTTAGCTTGTGGACGTATAATGTCGTCGCCCCTGTCCGTCCGGACGTCCGTCCACAATTTGTTTGTGGACTCTCTACAGGTCACAATTCTTATCCGATTTTGACGAAACTTGAAATATAGGTTTATCCCCAAAAGAACTCGGCTGCTTTCGATATTGGCATGTATTGGATCAAAACTTCATGGATTATGGCCCCTGATTGTACGTAAAATCATGTTTTTAGCTTGTGGACCCTATAGAGGTCACAATTTTGAACCGATTTTGATGAAACTTGACATGCATGTTTGTAACCCAAAGATCTTGGTTCCTTTCGATATTTGCGGCTATCGGAATGTAATTTCCTGAATTATGGCCCCTGATTGTCCAAAAAATCACCCTTTTTAGCTTGTGGTCCCTCTGTAGGTCACAATTATTATCCGATTTAAAAAACCGTTTGATTATATCACCGTTACACCCTAAGGAAGGTTGAGTTCGAATCTCGGGGAAAATCGGACCAAAATGGCCGCCGTTACTATTAAAAAATGGTATATCAAGGTTGTGGACCCTGTGGAGGTCACAACTTGAAATTCATGGTTATAACCCAAAGATCTTGGTTCCATTCGATATTTGCGCATATTGGATCGTAACTTCCTGAATTATGGCCCCTGATTATACGCAAAATAGCCTTTTTTTTTAGCTTGTGGTGCCTCTGGAGGTCACAATTATTATCCGATTTAATTAAAAAAACGTTTCATTATATTACCGTTACACCGTAAGGAAGGTTGAGTTCGAATTTCGTGAAAATCGGACCAAAATTGCCATACAAAATGGCCGCGGTTTGTACGCGAATACTGTTAAAAAATGGTATATCAGTGTTGTGGACCCTGTAGAGGTCACAATTTTAATTCGATTTTGATGAAACTTGAAATTCATGGTTATAACCCAAAGATCTTGGTTCCTTTCGATATTTGCGCATATCGGATCGTAACTTCTTGAATTATGGCCCCTGATTATACGCAAAATCGCCTTTTTTTTAGCATGTGATCCCTCTGGAGGTCACAATTATTATCCGATTTAAAAAAACGTTTGATTATATTACCATTACACTGTAAGGAAGGTTGAGTTCGAAATTCAGGAAAATCGGACCAAAATTGCCATACAAAATGGCCGCCGTTTGTACACGAATACTGTTAAAAAATCGTATATCATGGTTGTGGACCCTCAATCTGATTAAAACACATATCCAATTTCGTTTCGTTTTTTATAGTTCAAAATTTCGTTTTTACTTGTCTTCACTACTCTTGGATCTGGAGGACTTGTTATTTAACTGGTGTTCTGCCTGAAATGAGGGGTCAGTCAATCAAATGGTCTGTCGAATCGACCGTTTGACCTTTTCATGCGTGGAACTGTGGGTAGATATTACCAGCCAACGACGTCTATACTAACACCAGCGGATAGAAATCATAACAAAACACAAGTGGATTTTGAAAAGCATGGCCATCGCTAATTGGTTAATCGAATGACTGACGTTATCGGGTCAAATGTCCCGTGCTTGATACCTGACGTCATAGAACGTGAGCGTCCACTATAACTAGTTAGATCTACATGAGTGTAGGCCATCGAAAGTATAAAAAACCAAACGAAATATAGATCTATATTTTAATTAGATTGGTGGACCCTGTATAGGTCACAATTTTAATTTGATTTTGATGAAACTTGAAATGCATGAAAACCCAAAGATCTTGGTTCCTTTCGTTATTTGCGCATATCAAATCGTAACTTCCTGAATTATGGCCCTGATTGTCCGAAAAATCGCCTATGGTCCCTCTGGAGGTCACAGTTATTATCTGATTTAAAAAAACATTTGACTCTATCACCGTTACACCCTCTGGAAGGTTGAGTTCGAATTTCGAGAAAATCGGACCATAATTGCCATACAAACTGGCCGCCGTTTGTACACATTTCTAGGTTGTGTACCGTCACACCATAATCATTGTCAGCTTCGAATTTCATGAATATCAGACTGGAACTGACCAACAAAATGGCTGCTCCCAATGCAGTATGAAATACAGGACTTAATGATGTAGGAAAAATCACTTTCGGTATTGCTTGTTCTCTATCCATCTCTCGAAAATGTGGGCGTTTCCTGCCTGGCAGTGCCAGCCTATCTTTTATTCGATTTTGATGAAACTTGAAATTCATGGTTATAACCCAAAGATCTTGGTTCCTTTCGATATTTGCGCATATCGGAACGTAACTTCCTGAATTATGGCCCCTGATTATACGCAAAATCGCCTTATTTTAGCTTGTGGTCCCACTGGTGATCACAATTATTATCCGATTTAATAAAACGGTTGAATATATTACCGTTGTCCGTTACACCGTAAGGAAGGTTGAGTTCGAATTTCGGGAAAATCGGACCAAAATTGCCATACAAAATGGTCGCCGTTTGTACCCGAATACTGTTAAAAAATTGTATATCATGGTTGTGGACCCTGTAGAGGTCACCATTTTAATTCGATTTTGATGAAACTTGAAATGCATGGTTATAACCCAAAGATCTTGGTTCCTTTCGTTATTTGCACATAACGGATAGTAACTTCCTGAATTATGGCCCCTGATGTCCGAAAAATCGCCTATGGTCCCTCTGGAGGTCACAATTATTATCTGATTTGAAAAAACGTTTGACTCTATCACTGTTACACCCTACGGAAGACTGAGTTCGAATTTCGAGAAAATTGGACCATAATTGCTAGAAAAATGGCCGCCGTTTGTACGCAAGCAGTGTAAAAATATGGTATGTCAAAGTTGTGGACCCTGTAGAGGTGACAATTTTAATTCGATTTTGATGAAACCTGAAATGCTTGTTTATAACCTAAAGATCTTTATTTTTTCGATATTTGCGCATATCAAATTGTAACTTAAAGAATTATGGCCTTTGATTGTAGGAAAAATCACTTTCGGTATTGCTTGTTCTCTGTCTATCTCTCGAACAATTATTATCTGATTTAAAAAAAAACTCTGATTATATTACTGTTGCACCGTAAGGAAGGTTGAGTTCGAATTTCGTGAAAATCGTACCAAAATTGCCGGACGAAATGGTCGCCGTTTGTACGCGAATAGTGTAAAAATATGGTATATCATGGTTGTGGACTCTTTACAGGTCACAAATTCTTATCCGATTTTGATGAAAAGTCACATTTCTAGGTTGTGTACCGTCACACCATAATCATTGTCGGCTTCGAATTTCATGAATATCAGACTGGAACTGACCAACAAAATGGCTGCTCCCAATACAGTATGAAATACAGGACTTAATGATGTAGGAAAAATCACTTTCAGTATTGCTTGTTCTCTATCCATCTCTCAAAAATGTGGGCGTATCCTGCCTAGTAGTGCCAGCCTATCTTTTAGCTTGTGGCTCGGTCAAAATTATTATCAGATTTAAAAAAACGTTTGATTATATCACCGTTACATTTTTATAAAAGATGATGTGGAATTTCGTGAAAATTGGACCAAAATAGATGGACAAAATGGCCTCTGTTTGTACGCGAATAGTGTGAAAATATGTTATATCAGGGTTGTGGACCCTATAGAGGTCACAATTTTGAACTGATTTTGATGAAACTTGAAATACATGTTTATAACATAAAGATCTTGGTTCCTTTCGATATTTGCGCATATTGGATCGTAACTTCCTGAATTATGGCCCCTGATTGTACTAAAAATCGCCTTTATCACCTTGTGGTCCCTCTGGAGGTAACAATTATTACCTGATTTAAAAAAACGTTTGATTATATCACCGTTATAGGTTAACCTAGGTTGAGTTTGAATTTCATGAAAATCGGACCAAAATTGACAAACAAAATGACCGCCGTTTGTACACGAATGGTGTAAAAATATGGTATATCAAGGTTGTGAATCCTATAGGGGTCACAATTTTAATACGTTTTTGATGAAACTTGAAATACATTTTTATAACCTAAAGATCTTGGTTCCTTGCGATATTTGCGCATATCGGATTGTAATTTCCTGAATTATGGCCTCTGATTATACGGAAAATTGCCTTTATGGAGTTCAAAAACATTTGATTATATCACCATTACACTGTAATGAATTTTCAGTTTGAATTTTGTGAACATCGGACCAAAATTGATGAACAAAATGGCTGCCATTTTTACACGAATAGAGTAAAAATATGGTATATCAAGGTTGTGTACCCTGTAGAGGTCACAATTTTAATTCGATTTTGATCAAACTGAAAGATCTTGGTTCCTGTCGATATTTGGACATATCTGATCTTAACTTCCTGAATTATGGCCCCTGATTGTACGAAAAGTCGCCATAATATTAAATGTTTCGTATCCAGTGGAGGTTACAGCTTATTCCATAATATTAAATGATTCGTATACTTTACATTAACATGGAGCAGAACTTTATAAAAACCAAACAAATTCTAATGATTTTCTGATAATTACTTAATATGCGACAACTCTTGTTGACTGCCCGGACGATTTAGCTGCTGTGTGGGCGTATGTTTCGTTGCCTGGCAACCTATTTTTCTGACTGGGATCCCCCATGTAAGGTGGGCCTGGCATGGAAGAGAGTTCTTGTCCATTGGGATGGATGATAAACTGAGTCCTGTATGCATTCGGCAGAGCATTTTAGACACATTGGCAGCTAAATATCAGATGTAATAGTAGACCATGACCATGCCCTGTAGATGCAGTGCATAAAAAGGGATATTAAAAGTTCATTTAATTTCTCGTACAACATTATATTACTGGATATCATGACTTTTATATTTATGTTTTTGTAGGTAGAGATGGGTGATTTTAGCAGTTAACTAGCAGTGACTAGATGACCAAATGTAGAGTTGGTAAAAATGTCTATGTGCAAAATAGTTCCTGATATATTGTGACATGTAAAATAATTTTGAAGTTAACATTAGAATGTGTATAACTTGCTTTCTAATTATTATTTGGTAATGAAACTTGCCTATTGCAAAAAGGAACATGTCAGTAAATTCTGTTGAATACTTTCTGAGAAACTGGATGACTAAATTATACACAGATTTACCATGCATTATTGTCTAAGGATGTAACGAGTCAAAAAAATTTGAACCGGTTAACTGATGGGCAAAAAACCGACCGTCACCGGTCAACCGATTCAATTTGTGTATAGTTAATTAATTGTCGGTAAGAGTTATTAATTGTCGGTACCGTACAAAACAACATTAAAGTTTACTTTTCACACTGTTTAACTTCATTTTAAATATAAATTATAAGGTCCTAAGTTATAAGAAGAGTTTATTTATTGCAGCTTATTTTCGATTTCATTCAAATTTCACCGAAAGAAACATTGACATGATGTACCGGTAATACGACGGTATGCTACCACGTGGTTGTCACTCGCCCCGATATCACATGATGCCGAACGTTGTGTGACTGACAGATCGGAAAAATAATTAGATATTTTTAGTGTTCAACCTGTTATGAATATAGGAATATTCTAAGGCCCCAACCTACCTCCATCTCAATGTGCAATATTAGAATGTAATCCAATAATATATTTAGTTCGGCGTCTTTATTCGCGCGCACGGCATTACGTTTATATTCATACGCAGTCAAAAGTGAATTTGTAGTCAAGATTACCCAGTCCGAACATACAACGCAAGACGTCGCTCTGTTCTGGAAAGTCTTAATAGATCACGCACACTTTGCATTAGGTGAAAACATTATTATAGTATGCGTACAACTGGTGGGGAATCTAATGATTAATGGCGGGTATTATTAACTGTAGAGACAAATCACACCAAATCGAAACTATGTTTTTACGGACAGAGCATGGCAGACTCGCTTGTCATGATTCTTTGAATATAAAAAAAAATAATGACCCGCCCACTTTCTATAAAAATCGTAGTTGAAAAAAACCAAAGTGAACTACAGTAACAAATATGAATTTATTTAAATCGTAACACTAAAACAACAAATTCTAAAACGTCTTTTAAAACGATTAGTTATGACCACCAGATTAAACTCGAAGCACGTGAAAAAAAATTACAAATTATAGGCCTACTTAGCCTGTTAATAGATTTTATGTTCACGTTTAGTCTGTGTGGTATAGTCCTAAACTTATTGGAACAGTCAAAATTCGTGATTTTTATTCAAAAATAGCAACTTGTCCACATTCTCTGGTAACAAATTAGATCTGTGTTTAGTCACGGTTCTGCCTGCTGCACTAAACGTACGTTCGCTCGGGACAGATGTTGCGGGAATTGATAAATACTTGTATGCCAGCTTAGCAATATTGGGGAAATTTGATTCATTCAGGCGCCACCACTCTAAAGGGTCAGAAATTCGCACTAAGGCATTTTTAAATTCTGTTAGTTCTGATGCTATATTGTCAACGCCACTTGAGGAAGGGCCTATATCGCCCGTCAAATAATCAAAAACTCGACTCTTTTTCGCCACCGGTGCTAGATCATCAATCACTGTATTGTGTAATTGCGGGTCGGCAGGAGTACTATTGTCGGACTTATTTAATTCAGTTAAAAGAAGCTCAATTTTGTCCCAAATCAAAATTCTCTGGTTTTCTGCTAAAAATCTCAGAGATTTGTACCGTGGATCCAGGGCTGTTGAGAGCATTAATGGTGAAAGTAGACCAACGTCATTGGGAAGTCCATCCGTATTAATATCCAGTCGTTTGACAAGGCCATTTTTAATGACACTTTTTAACTCTAATACGAGATTTGAGTCACAATCATTACCAGGTAAATCGCGTTCAAAAAGACCAGCCAACAAGACATGTACACCGCTAGATGATGGTACTTTTTCTGTTGCCAAGATCTCCGTGGCGTCGGCTAACGGCTCCAGTATCGGTACCAAATCTTCAATTACTTTCCAAAACGAGTCCTTTAAATCAAGGGCAATACGATCTGATATTTTTGTAACAGAGTCGTCAAAAATTACTGAATACACGGGAATCCTTAATTTGAGAAGTCGCTCTAACATCATATACGTGGAATTCCAGCGCGTGGCAACGTCCTGAATTAGTTTTAGGGGATGATCACCCTGGGCCTTACGTAGCGCTTCTGTGGCTAAAACGGAATGGTTAAAATGGCTAACAAGTTTCCGGGCCGCACCGATGACCCTAGCAATTGCCTGCAGCTTTAACCCATCAGTTATTGCCAACTGTAAAGTGTGGGCGAAACACCCAGTGTGGGCGAGACCAGATTCTCTTGCCGCCACCTTCATATTTGCGGCATTATCGGTAACTAGGGAAACGACGCTTTTAATCTGAAATTCATTTATCAAATCTTTTATAACTTTAGAAATATTCATCCCTGTATGGTGGTCTTCTATAGCACGGGTAGCAAGCAAAGTATTACACATTTTCCACGAGTTTTCACAAATAAAATGTGCGGTTAAACTGATGTAACTAGTGTTAGTCAAACTGGTCCATATGTCGGACGTAAGTGAAACATCGACATCTTTAATTTTATTTACAACATCTTTCTTTGTTTCTTCATATATAGATTCGATATGTTTACTTATTGTAGCCCTACATGGCATTTGGAAATCTGGATTCAGGGCAGCCGAATACTCTCGGAACCCCACCCCTTCTACAATACTAACGGGACGTATATCCCTAGCGCACATGAGCGCAAGCTTTTTATTTATATAATTAGTTCTTACTGGTAAGAGTTTTTTACTTGTGAAACAAGATATGCTAGGTTGTGTCGTCGAACTATTTATCTTACCGGCATCCGTAATATTTGTAGTACCGGTACCGATATTTATTGATTTATGATGGATATTTTTCAAATGATTCCGCATGGTTGACGTACCGCTAGAATAGGCCAATAGCGTTCCACATAATGTGCATTTTGTCTTCTTCTTGTTATCGGCTAATTCAAAATATTTCCACACTGGTGAACGGTTTTCGTCTTTTGTAGTAGCCATTATTCCCTTAAATTTATATTTATAAATATTGCTGTATTAAAAGCCTGTTTCGTTTTTATTAAAATACTACGAACGCTACTACAAAATTAATTCTTGTGTTTACCACACGTGACTGAACACGTGACCCCATCGAGCCAATGAAACGACAAAAAGATTATAGCATTTGGCCACGTGCAAGAGAGACGAAAGATACTTTGTTCACGGCAAAATTTTTCTACTACGTTTTCGAGCAGTGAATACGGTCGTTTTATAACCGGGAAAGTTTTGTATCAACGTGCAATATGAACAAGCGAGTGTTGGTTAATGCTAGTGTACTACTAGTGGATATACCTGACATTTTATATAGAGCGAGTAACGGTCAAGGGAATATCGAACCGGTCACCTTGTCGAACCGAACCGTAACCGGTCAACCGAGTAACCGTTTACATCCTTATTATTGTCCCCCGCCTTTCGTAGAAAGTTGGGACTATTAAAATGGGTTCGTCTGTCTGTCCGTCACACTTTTTGGGATACAATAACTCTCTTCTTAATTGAGCTAGAATGTTCAAACTTGTGTATGTGTTTATTAGGTCAATGCCTTGATGTAATTCGAAGATGAGCATTTTCCGCTTAGGGTAAGCAGAGATAAGCAATTTGATTGGTTGATGCTTTGGGACACGATAACTTTAGTTCTAATTTAGTGAGAGTGATGAAACTTGATGTATAGTTTCATTACAGTAATACCTTGACTAAGTTCTATTTTTCTGCTCAGGGTAAGCAGAGCGATACGCAATTTGATTGGTTGAGACTTTGGAACGCAATAACTCTCCTTCTAATTGAGTTAAAATGGTCAAACTTGGTGTATATGCTTATTAGGTCAATGTCTTGATGGAGTTCGAAGATGAGCATTTTCCGCTTAGGGTAAGCAGAGATAAGCAATTTGATTGGTTGATGCTTTGGGACACGATACATGTAACTTTAGTTCTTTGGTTGAGACTTTGGAACGCAATAACTCTCCTTCTAATTGAGTTAAAATGGTCAAACTTGGTTTATATGCTTATTAGGTCAATGTCTTGATGGAGTTCGAAGATGAGCATTTTCCGCTTAGGGTAAGCAGAGATAAGCAATTTGATTGGTTGATGCTTTGGGACACGATAACTTTAGTTCTAATTAAGTGAGAGTGATGAAACATGGTGTGTAGTTTCATTACAGTAATGCCTTGACTAAGATCGATAATGCATTTTCTGCTCAGGGTAAGCAGAGCGATAAGCAATTTGATTTGGCGAGACTTTGGAACACAATAACTCTCCTTTTAATTGAGTTAAAATGTTCAAATTTGGTGTGTATGCTTATTAGGTTAATGCCTTGATGGAGTTCGAAGATGAGCATTTTCTGCTTAGGGTAGGCAGAGATAAGCAATTTGGTTGGTTGATACTTTGGGACACGATAACTTAGGTTCATCTTGATTGATGATTTTTATGCCAACACAATGACTGCATTCCCATTCAGTAATGGAATCGACAGTAACAGTGTATAGAAATGATTGACTCAGACACGAGGGCCCTTTCGCTTGGCCAGAGGGGCCCTTTTGTCAAGCGTGGGGGCCCTTTTGTCTGTCTTAAGGGTCCCCCTAACTAGGGTACATTTTCATTTCTCTTCGGTTTTAGTATTTTTCATTATAAAACACTTTTGAATGACACTTAATCTACAGTTTGATTGCTCTATAGTTTGAAAAAAATAAATGTGCGATTAATTAATATGTGTGATCTATTTATTTTGGGATTTCGGCGGGGGACATCAGCCTCACTGTTGGCTTGTTAAATTACGAAAAAATCATAAAAACTGATCCTGACAAATTTGGTTATTTCTTGGCAAGGGAAAGTGTTAGAAACTGACATGTACCCCATCAACTGTCACTCTGTATTTTCTGATGTTATTAATGTTATATTTTATGCTCTTTTGGCTGTGAATTTTGTTATACACTCATGTACATGTATATTGGTGTTGCCCCATGTCTGTCCACAGTTTGTTTTTTGACAATCTACAAATTTGGTTATTTCTTGGCAAGGGAAAGTGTTAGAAACTGACATGTACCCCCTGTAGAGCTTGGTAATCTGTTTAACAGCTCCATTGGTAACGAAAGTGACATTATTTCAAGGAAAACGTAGCACAGGTGAAACTTGTCATCACTGCATCACAAATTTAATTCTAGCTTTGGATTACTTTTATAATTGCTTTTTAGTCTGAAATATTGACCAACAGCGAAACTTTATTTTTTTCGAGCCCCTAAAATTATGCTGTTGTGCAAGGAGGATATCAGCCTTGGTTGCTTGCTTTGTTGATTTTCATGCAGACGGACGGCCTGACAAGGACAGCTGCCTAGTCATTTGGATGGGATGAAAATCGAGGTCCCATGTACACATTTGCGTGCACGTAAAAGATCCCATGGCAGTTGGAATTCAGTTGCTGCTCGGGCAAAATTTCCCTCTGTATGGCATATGCCCGTCTTCAATTAGCCCAGGTTGGGTGTAGAAGTGTAGGACATTAAACCCCATTTCATTCATTCATTGTCGATTTTCTGACAGTCTTCATCAGGCTTATGGATTGCTTTGAGACTCTGTGAAGTGTCAACATTTGTTTCATTTAAGAAAATTTTACACAGTGACAATGTCTGGTGGCAGCAGGAAAAAGTTTACAGGCTTATTCCCTCCACGCCAGGGACTTGAAATCCTATAATGTAACCACTTGTTATATATTTTTATACACCCACATTTTCATGTGGGCGTATATTGTCGTTACTACTATCTGTCCTTTAAAATTTTGTTTGTGGATGGTCACAATTATGATCGGATTTTGACAAATATTGAAAAATAGGAATCTATCCCCAAAGTCCTGGTTCCTTTGGATAATTGTGTAGATATTCATTAGGTAAATGTCTTTACTGAATTCAATGATTAACGTTTTACGCTAAGACTAAGCAGAGCTAAGCAAGTTCATTGGTATATACCCTGGGACACAGTAACTTTTATTCTTGGTTCCTTTCTACATTTGCGCCTTTGGGAACGTAACTTCCTGAATTATGGCCCCTGATTGTCCGAAAAACCGCCCTTTTTTTTATCTTGTGGTCCCTCTGGAGGTCACAATTATATCTGATTAAACAAAAACGTCTGATTATATAACCGTTCAACAGTAAGGACGATTGAGTTCGAATTTTGTGAAAAATTTCGAAAAAGACTATTGATTTTCCGTATCCGATTGACTTTAATTATTTCCGATATACTCTTGACCACTTTGAAATATCTTGTTAAGCTCCAGATTCTAAAGTTAATATCAGATTGACTTTAGATTTACACACAGTATTTAAGTTCATGAGACGAAGAAGCCGATTGGTTTTAAACGATTTCCAATAATTGCTGCCAAAGTTATGGCCCGTGATCATTTTGACACTATAGAGGCTTATATTATCCTAAACGTTAGCATGGGGCAGAACTATATAAAAAGCAAACAAATTCTGATAATTACCTAATGAGTTGTTACTCTTAATCAGATTTTGTATTATAAATGTTGTATTACTGAAAAAAAAGTAAAAATATGCGACTGCCTGGACAATTTAGCTGCTATGGGCGTATGTTTCGTTGCCTGGCAACATATCTTTTTAGCTTGTGGACATTCTAAAAGTCACAATTTTCATCTGAAGTTGATGAAACTTAAAATGTATGTTAACAACCCAAAGATCTTGATTCTTTTTGATGATATCATCCTTTCAGTGACAATGTCCGATGGGAAATATGGGATTTGTAAGTCCCTGGCGTGGAAGGAATAAGTCAGTAAACGTAAGTCCCTGGCGTGGATGGAATAAGCCAGTAAACTTAAGTCCCTGGCGTGGATGTAATAAGTCAGTAAACTTTAAAAATCCCTGGGGTTGACGGTGGACGGAACAAGCCTGTAAACTTTTTCCTGCTGCCATCAAACATTGCCATGAAAGAGATGATATTAAAAGGAAAAAAAACCCAGACAACTGTGTAAAGTTTTCTTATATAAAACAAGCCAACAGCCAGGCTTATGTCACCCATGTCTTTTATCCAAATGTGGGTGTATCTTGTATGGCAAGCACTTGTATGGTAGCTTTTTCTACCCATCTTCTGCTAAATGTTGGTTCAACGCTTGTTTTATATTCTGTACATTGTCATCAATAAAAATATAAAATGAAGAACATGTTTTTCCTTTATTAGTTCATAGTTTGTTGCATTTTATTGTACAGAGGATCAGGGCAGATATAATACCTGTACTACAGGGACCGTACAATATAATTACATTTATATTTTTATAAAATTTTGTCGTTTCTATACTAATAAATCCGTTTTTAAATAAGATAATCACGCAGGCATTTTATGACCCCCAGTTTACTGCACTTTCAGGGGGTTTTTTTGACGGTGTTCAGTTAATGTTATGGTATGTATATACTTCATTGACTGGATATAAGTAATTTACTGTCGGTGCAGTTATATAAAAAAAGTCATAATATTTTATAATGATAAAAACATGAAATGTCATGAAATATGGCAAAAACATCATAAAAAAAAAAAAAAAAAAAAACTTCCAGGAGAAACTTTATTAATACAAATATAAATTTATGACAAATATATGTGTACGGTCCCTGGTAATATTAAGACGAGAATGAATTGTTTTATAAAAGACTTTGACAGATGAGCTGGGAAATGAAATGAAATTGGGATTAACGTACTACTGTTCTGCTTGTTCAGCAGTGCTAGGCCCTACAAGGATTCTTTTATGTGCCACCCACACGACCTCGTTTTCTGTCACATCGGAATGGTAAAGATGACCCTGTCCATTTTCGCACTGTTTGATGTGGATTGACGCGACGCCTGACCCCTTTTAGACAGGCAATAAGTACCAAATTTTCGGGGAAGGTATTTCAGTCTATCGCTCATCTTTCAGTCATATCTAGGGGTCTCTTTTGACCAACAGGCCAAGTGGGACACCGTCTCTCTAGGAGTTACTAATTTGATCAGGACATCTTGAGAGATTAATTCTTATTGGGACTATAAAATTTTAACTTCGAATCTGGCTTTCCTCCCCCCCCCCCCCTCACAGCAAACCAATGGGAATTACCATCTTCGGATGACATAGAAATGTCATTTTATTTGCATCCTTATGTCTCTAATTTGCATCCTTATGTCATTTTATTTGCATCCTTATTGTTATAAGAGGCAACAATGCCTAAATATGGGATGTTAATGATGTAATCAGGGCAAGGGCACATGATTGTTGCCCCGGGTTAGGGTAAGGGCCCGATCTTGGGTTAGGACATGGCGAAATCTGTAGGTGGCCGTGATATCTAGATCTAACCTGGGACATGCCTTTAGAGCAAAAGCATTTTATAGCGGAGGCGCTAGCCTCCTCGCGAAAAACCCCAAAGAAATTGAAAAAATAAAACAGGAGGAAAATGCTAAACCCGATGAGAAAAATGAAAATGTAACCCTAGTTAGGGGGGGGGGGGCTAAATAGACAAAAGGTCCCCACGTCTATCGTGGCCTATCGTTATCATTCAGGATTTAACAAAATTTCTTTAAAAACCTAAACAAAATGGAAAGCAAAGTCAAAATTAAAAGTAAATTAAAAGCAAAAGTTAAATCAAAAGCAAAAGATAACCAAAGGTAAAAATTAAATCAAACGCAAAAGTTAAAATTAAGTCAAAAGCAAAAGTTAAAATTAAATCAAAAGCAAAAGTAGTTAAATCAAAAGTAAAAATTAAATCAAAAGCAAAAATAAAAGTAAAATCAAAATGTAAATTAAAATCAAAACACAAATTAAAAGTAAAAGCAAAATGAAAACTAAAATCATTTTTAAAAGATTTAAAATGTAAAACAAAAGTAAAAGTGAAAAGCAAAACAAAAATATTTGTCGGCCTATCGTTATCATTCAACTTTTGTTTTCACGCAAAAGTAAAATGAAAAATTATTGGTCGGCCTATCGTTATCATTCAACGTCCTTGACCCCAAGCGGTAACCGCCGGCTGTTTCCGATCGCCTTGACTCGACGATTTATTCTCCCGCTGTACAAAAAAAACTGAATCAGAACAGTATTTCCTTATGGGATGCGAAACGTATAAAGATTTGAAAAAGCAATATATTATATCCAACCGTAAACGTTACCGATTAAACCTTTTTCTTTTAATAATTTCTTCAATCCATCAAGCATCATAGCCCCAATTGTTGCAGAATTTGTGATTGATATGTCCACCTAATATTAGGCTATTACCCGTATCTATTTTATACGCGCATGTTGTTTTTTTTTTTTCTTTTTTGTCCTGTTTTTATTTTCAATATACGATATATTGTATGTATAGTTTGTATTGTCTGTCTGTAAATTGGTACACGTGTATAACTTTTTCATCTTTGCATCAGGCGCGGATCCAGAGAGGGGGGGGGGGTCCCCCCTGCTCAGCTACATAAAAAAAATAATGCCTTGGATCAATGAAATTACATCACAAAGTGATCCTACATCAGTATAAAAATGATTTCTCTGTTTAAAAAGCTCAATTTGTATGTATGCCTATGTAATTTAGAGACGATGATAGCAGATTTCTGTAACAGAAACCTGGCAAACCCCGTCCTGCAAAAATCCTGGATCCACCCCTAAGCATATTGTATATGGTCTCCCTAAAAGGCGTTCCGATGCAATCAAATTCGGTTCTTTTCTATTCTATACACACGTTTACACATTCGTTAGTGTAATGGTAGACGTTACTGATTCCCTCTACACTACCGCCGCTTTTGGGTGGGTGGCCCTCGAGACGCAGCTATACCCAAAGTCAGGTTGTCGCTATGAGTATTTTCGGAGAGAAGAAACACTCTGACGCCCACGTTGGGCAAACACTATATAGACTTTTGGCAAGTATAAATTCCTGGTCCGTATCACGTATCCCTATCGATTTTGCTTGTGACATCATCAATGTGTGTGCATTTCTCATACGTGTTACGGCACACGTTGGGCAAACACTAGAGACTTTTGGCAGGTATAAATTTCTGGTCCGTATCACGTATTCGTATCGATTTTGCTTGTGACATCATCAATGTGTGTGCATTTCTCATACGTTTTACGGCACACGGATACAGCAGCACGTATCGAATTTCTTTCATACGGAAAAAGTCCGTATAACATCGTTATCATTTTACGATCTATTTTGCTACTTTTAGACGTCAAAATGGTGTACCATAGCGTTTTTATGAATCTATGTGTATCCTAGAACACAAAAGTGTATATTTGATGTGATTTGAACCATGATAAAAACTGGAATTTAATAATTATTTTTGATGGGTTTTCTCGGAATTTTTATATTTTTTCTGTCTGTCCGTCTGCATGATGGTTGAAATGAGTAGTGGGGAGGGGACATTGCAAATCTGTAAATGATTTGATTCTGTGGTAAACGGGTATAAACTTTTTATTCATCAGTGAAACAAATTACTACAAGTCGAAGATTTTTAATAAGATTCGACATAAACTTTTTTTAATAGCTCAGCGACTGTCGAGCGACTTTACTCGCTTTGGGCATTTGTACTTATAGGCTAGGACCTAGGCACTAGACTGGCACTGATGGTGATCTTGGACGATACCTCTCATCATGCTGTAATAGAACTACGTGGTAAGGAGTAGTCGCCTGTCCAACCTCGTGGGTTTTCTCCGAGTACTCCGGTTTCCACCCACCTAATGACCCCTACGCACAAGCGAATTATTGAAATAAAATTAAACCATATGTCAGTACCGAAATGACCTAGTTTGTTTTGAGTGGACGTTAAACCACATTTCTCTCTCTTTGCCTGGATTAGCGGGTTCGGTTCATGACGGGGTATCTTGTCACATTGTTTGCCCAAAGTGGGCGTCGGAGTGCTTCTTCTCTCCAAAAAAACTCACGTGGGCGTCGGAGTGCTTCTTCTCTCCGAAAGAATTCATAGTGACAACCTGACCTTGGGTAGAGGTGCGTCTCGAGGGCCACCCATCCAAAAGCGGCGGTAGTGTAAAGGGAATCAGTAACGTCTACCATTACACTAACGAATGTGTAAATGTATATCGAATAGAAAAGAACATACCAGAATTTGATTGCGTCGGAACGCACTTTTTGGGCGGCCATTAAAGATGAAAAAGTTATACACGGGCATCAATTTACAGACAGACAATACAAGCTATACATACAATATGCCTATATAGAAAATAATAAAAAGGACAATACACCCCCCCCCTGAAAAAATAACCCAACATGGGCGCATAAAATAGATACGGGTTATATAGCCTAATATTAGGTTGACATATAAATCACAAATACTGCAACAATACTGCTATGATGCTTGATGGATTGAAAAGATTATTAAAAGAAAAAGGTTTAATCAGTAACGTTTAAGTTTGGATATATACTCTCCCAAAAAAGAAACGCAACGTTACATTTCGTCGTCAGTGTATCACCGCTCTACTATCGCCTTGTTGCAACAAGAACGGCGACACGTCGCTGAACCAAACTGCTTTCCAGTGTTGCTGTGACCATACCATCAGTGCCTGAACCCATTAAAGTTGGATTTCATGGTGTTGGCGTATTTCAAAACAGAAGCTCTAACGGGGACGTCTGCCTCGTTATTCGGTTTTATGTGGGCGTTTACCGGAAGTGACGACCCAGGACAAGTGGGACCACACTTGTTTGGCCTGAGCTAGGGCTTTCACGTGTTGAACTTCGCTGTCGGTACCTATCCCAAAGGCGAGAAATGGAACTACGGGAAACATTCAGCAGCCTGGCTACATCTGTCTTGGAGTCACCTGCTTGTAATCCACTGATAGCGTTGTTGCGTTGGTCTTCGTTCGGATGTGGCATCACTCGGGTCTTTGAGTGTTTACATGTGCAACTGATTCGGAAACCGAGAACCCCGGGATTTTAAAGACCTTAGATTTAGGTTCCATGCGAAAAGCTCGCGAAGTTGTTAAATTCATGTTTCTTGGTGCAATCAAGCGATAAAAAATTTCGGCAAAAAGGATGACCAGTCACAATTAGTGACCCTACCTTTAAAATCAATAATGAATTTTTTTTATCCTTACATAATGGCATTAAAAACAAGTAAGATTTACCGAAACAAAGACCTGGTTCAAATAACAAAATGATGAAAAATGGGTTGTGCGTTTCTTTTTTTGGAGAGTATATATTGCTTTCTCAAATCTTTGTACGTTTCACACCCCATAAGGAAATACTGTTCTGATTCAGTTTTATATGTGCAGCGGGAGAACAAATCGTCGAGTCAAGGCAATCGGAAATCGCCGGCGGTTACCGATTGGGGTCAAGGACGTTGAATGATAACGATAGGCCGACCAATAATTTTTCATTTTACTTTTGCGTGAAAAAAAAAATGTTGAATGATAACGATAGGCCAACAAATATTTTTGTTTTGCTTTTCACTTTTATTTTTGTTTAACATTTTAAATTACTTTTAAAAATGATTTTAGTTTTCATTTGTGTTTTGATTTTAATTTACATTTTGGTTTTACTTTTACTTTCAATTTGTGTTTTGATTTTAATTTACATTTTGATTTTACTTTTATTTTTAATTTTGCTTTTGATTTAATTTTGACTTTTGATTTAATTTATACTTTTGATTTAACTTTTGCTGACACGTCTGACAAAAGGGCCCCTCTTGCCAAGGGAAAGGGGTCCCGAGTCAATCGTTTTCTATACACTGTTACTGTCGAATCCACTACTGAATGAGAATGCAGTATTTGCATTGGCACGAAAATCATCAATCAAGAAATCACCCTTTTCTGAAAACTTTCTAATAAGCTTTCTTCAAATATTATTTGAAATCCACCATATTCCATTAATTATTATTTGATTGAGCTCAGGGTACGAACACGTGATTTGTTTCGCAATCATCAGGCTTTAGATTAAACCGGGCTCGAGGATATTACAGAATGCACCAAAATGTTTTTCTATTTTGCAAAATTTCTCGACCCCCCCCCCTCCCCGCGAAATATGGCCCTCAAAATAGTATAGCATCTGCCATCATAAACCTTAAAACGCCCCTGTGCTGTCCACTCATCTAGGATAGCAGAAATTTTGTACGCGATTTTCGAAACAACCTAAACACGTAGCTCCCTAACCAATTCGGTTATGCTCAATATCCATTACTTGAGTTTATGGAAGGACCATAGCCCCCGGTTATCCTAACATAACACACAGGAAGAACAATCAACGGGCCATCGACCTGACCGCAACTCGAACCCCACACGATACTGAATGGAAAGAAATTAGAAGACATGATATGGCAATAGGACGTATCTATAGAGGGCTCCCACGTGCTCACAAACATGACTATTACCAATGATAAATCAGTGTTTAAAGCTTTCATGACCAGTGCGAATGAAAAATGCCATACAGATGAATATTGCCTATAGCTTGCCTAAATACAGTACTGGCAAGAGTTTAGTGTCCCAGGAGTGCAGTTGGTACAGAGAGAATATGTCCCGATAAAATGACTCGCCCACAAAAAAGTGAGACAATGACCCGACAGGTCTGTTGTCCACGACTGAATTTGTCCCAATAAAATGTACTTTCCTTAATTTTTTACCTTATATGAAAATAAGAAGGAGTTCTTACGGTTGAAGGAACGCATCGCTCCTATTTACTGTATCATGTTTGGACTATTTAGATCTAACCTTGGACATGCGTTTATGGGTGAACGTATTCGAACGACTTTTAAATCGGATAAAAATTGTAACCTGCAAAAGCTAAAAACACGATTTTTGATATAACCAGGGGCTATAATCAAGGAATTTACAATTCGATATGCGCGAATATGGATAGGATGAAAAATGTGACCTCTAGAGTGAACGTAAGCTAAAAACGTGATTTTTCGTACAATCAAAGATAATCTATGAAGATAATTTATGCCAATATCGAAAGTAACAAAACCGAGGGCTTTGGGAGATAGACCAATATTTCAAGTTTCCTAAATATCGGTTTAAAATTGTGACCTGATATTGTTGAACGGTTTTTACAATCAAATAACAACTGTTGCTTCTAGAGGGACCACAAACTAAATGTGATTGTTCGTACAAACCGGGGCCATACGAACCGGGGCCATAATCCAAAAAAAGTGACGGTTCCCAGTATGAGCCAAAATCGAAAAAACCGAGATCTTTCGGTAATAAACATACATTGTAAGTTTCGTCAAAATCGGATAAAACTTGTGACATTTAGTAGTCCGGGTTAATCTCATTTGTGTTTTGTCAAGTTCAGCATCACATGATTAAACCACCATCGACTGTGTTTTTATGATAAAGGCGTTAAAAAAGAAATAAATTTCACTTCATTGTTGAGTAGTTTATTAGCCTGAAATCACCCAGAAGGTGTCTCCGACGATCTAGGCCCCCAAGAGCCTAAGCGGCCCCTAGACACTCGCCTAAGGTCCTAGGATGGTAGCCCCCACCCCCCATCAATAATTGCTTCCGGCGGCCCCGTAAAGGTTTAGTCTTTTAATGGTATTCACCCTTCATAATTCCTCTTTGACAGAGGAGGGTCTGGCAAGGGATAACTTATAGTCGTTTGGGTGGGACAAAAAACCGACATCCCACGTACATATCGCTGTGAACGTAAAATGCCCCCACACAGTTGGAATTGAATGGAAGTGTAGGCCGTAGCGCCTTTACAGGACAATGTTCCCTCATTAGCCCAGTCGGAGCAGAACATAAGGACGTTAACCAGGATCAGTGTACATTTATCATACGATATATTGTGAGGAGCATGGCCGACAACCCGATATCACGACATTTGTACCAGACAATACGACATTTTCGCGCCAACCGGGCCTCTATCATTCACCCTTCAACTTTTATTGACCTACTACCAATAGGAGCTAGTTATGGGCTTTTCTCGGGGGTTGTCGTTTTTTTAAATATTGCCGCAATATTAACAATAATCGTTGGATTTTAACATTTGATACATTTTGACATAGCCAGAGACAAGACAGATAGGCACGGTTCTTTAGATTTTTTGATATTCGACGAATCTTCGGAGATATTTGACGTTTTTAAATTTCAAATTTTGACAAAAAACTTTTTTATTATTGAATATATTTTTTGTGGCATTAATTTTGCCCAGGGTCTATTTTGAGCAAAAATGTGAACATTTTTTGTCTCGGTAATTTTTCTTGTCCGCTATTGGCTAATTCAGTTTATTGGTTCTAGATTAATTATTTAATGCCCGATTTTTATAAAACAAAGGTCATATTCCCACAGTGCAGGGGGCGGGGGGCTGAATGGTTAGCATGCGCGCGCTGTATCATAAAGCCTGTTATGAGTCATTTGGCGTGGTTTCAAATCCCCGGTCGTACGTGTCAAGGAGTAGGATCGCCTGTCCAACCTCGTGGTTTTCTCTGGGTCCTCTGGTTTCCTCCCACTGCTAAAGACCCTATAAACGCAAAAGCGAATTATTGAAATAAAATTAAAACATATGTTAGTCCCGAAATGACCTAGTTTGTGTCTCTTTACACTTCACAGTGCAAACTCTCAATTTTTTTTATTATCGGTAAAGTTTTCTATCAATGTCACCAGAAATGACGTAATTTGGGCAAAAACTGTATTTATAGCCTTCGAAAAAAATAATTTATTCAAATTGAGTTGTATTTGTTATTTGTTCAAAATTTTGATATTTGATGCCAATCAACTAATAGAATGAACACATACTATACGACCATTTGGATATCACAAAATGGTTTAAAATGGTTTGTAATGTTTTTAAAATTATGATATTTGATTCCAATCACCAAATAGAATAAACCATATCAGTCGGGAAAAAACGTGGGTTTGATGCCTTCACTCTCGGGACTGAGGTCTAAAAATGAGCATTATGTAGAAACGATCAAAAACGGGAACATCTCACTGTGCCCCCTGCTATTGTTCTCATGGGGGGATTAATCCAGCAAGGGGATTATCGAATACAATGGTGTTAAAAGTATAGTCCCTTTGTTTAAACTACTAGGTTTAAACTAATTAACAAATTTATTCACAATAAATTACATAAAAGTAACAACAAATACATGTATCAAACATAAACCATGACCCTACTAAATGTGATATGACGTCAGTATATTTAATTGCACTTTTGACTCCATTAATAGATTCTTCTACTCTTCTATATATTTTCGCCTTTTAGGGGACAATCGCCCCCCGTTATCCAACTGAACTATTGTATTTAGTCAAAACGGCCAATACTTTGGTCATAACGGCCAAACATTTTTAATTTAATGAAAAACAATATATTTGAGTAAATATGATAAACCTTAAAACGCCCCTGTGCTGTCCACTCATCTAGGATAGCAGAAATTTTGTACGCAATTTTCGAAACAACCTAAACACGTAGCTCCCTAACCAATTCGGTTATGCTCAATGTCCATTACTTGAGTTTATGGAAGGACCATAGCCCCGGGTTATCCTAACATAACACACAGGAGGAACAATCAACGGGCCATCGACCTGATCGCAACTCGAACCCCACACGAAACTGAATGGAAAGAAATAAGAAGACATGACATAACCATAGGACGTATCTATGGATGGCTTCCACGTGCTCACAAACATGACTATTACCAATGATAAATCAGTGTTTAAAGCTTTCGTGACCAGTGCGAATGAAAAATGCCATACAGATGAATATTGCGTATAGTTTGCCTAAATACGGTACTGGCAAGAGTTTAGTGTCCCAGGAGTGCAGTTGGTACAGAGAGAATATTATGTCCCGATAAAATGACTCACCCCGATCAAAGTGAGACAATGACCCGATAGGTCTGTTGTCCACGACTGAATTTGTCCCAATAAAATGTACTTTCCTTAATTTTTTACCTTATATGAAAATAAGAAGGAGTTCTTACGGTTGAAGGAACGCATTGCTCCTATTTACTGCATCATATTTGGGCTATTTAGATCTAACCTTGGACATGCGTTTATGGTGCCGACCACTTTTTAAGGCAGCTCGGTCTGATTTTCAGGAAATGTGATAACGGTGAATGTATTCGAACGCCTTTTAAATCGGATAAAAATTGTAACCTGCAAAAGCTAAAAACACGATTTTTAATATAACTAGGGTCTATAATCAAGGAATTTACAATTCGATATGCGCGAATATGGATAGGATGAAAAATGTGACCTCTAGAGTGAACGTAAGCTAAAAACGTGATTTTTCGTACAATCACAGATAATCTATGAAGATAATTTATGCCAATATCGAAAGTAACAAAACCGAGAGCTTTGGGAGATAGACCAATATTTCAAGTTTCCTAAATATCGGTTTAAAATTGTGACCTGATATTGTTGAACGGTTTTTACAATCAAATAACAACTGTAGCTTCTAGAGGGACCACAAACTAAATGTGATTGTTCGTACAAACCGGGGCCATAATCCAAAAAAATGACGGTTCCCAGTATGCGCCAAAATCGAAAGAAACCGAGATCTTTCGGTAATAAACATACATTGTAAGTTTCGTCAAAATCGGATAAAACTTGTGACATTTAGTAGTCCGGGTTAATCTCATTTGTGTTTTGTCAAGTTCAGCATCACATGATTAAACCACCATCGACTGTGTTTTTATGATAAAGGCGTTAAAAAAGAAATAAATTTCACTTCATTGTTGAGTAGTTTATTAGCCAGAAATCACCCAGAAGGTGTCTCCGACGATCTAGGCCCCCAAGAGCCTAAGCGGCCCCTAGACACTCGCCTAAGGACCTCGGATGGTAGCCCCCCCCCATCAATAATTGCTTCCGGCGGCCCCGTAAAGGTTTAGTCTTTTAATGGTATTCACCCTTCATAATTCCTCTTTGACATAGGAGGGTCTGGCAAGGGATAACTTATAGTCGTTTGGGTGGGACAAAAAACCGACATCCCACGTACATATCGCTGTGAACGTAAAATGCCCCCACACAGTTGGAATTGAATGGAAGTGTAGGCCGTAGCGCCTTTACAGGACAATGTTCCCTCATTAGCCCAGTCGGAGCAGAACATAAGGACGTTAACCAGGATCAGTGTACATTTATCATACGATATATTGTGAGGAGCATGGCCGACAACCCGATATCACGACATTTGTACCAGACAATACGACATTTTCGCGCCAACCGGGCCTCTATCATTCACCCTTCAACTTTTATTGACCTACTACCAATAGGAGCTAGTTATGGGCTTTTTCTCGGGGGTTGTCGTTTTTTGAAATATTGCTGCAATATTAACAATAATCGTTGGATTTTAACATTTGATACATTTTGACATAGCCAGAGACAAGACAGATAGGCACGGTTCTTTAGATTTTTTGATATTCGACGAATCTTCGGAGATATTAGACGTTTTTAAATTTCAAAAAACTTTTTTATTATTGAATATATTTTTTGTGGCATTAATTTTGCCCAGGGTTTAAGGGTCGTCTATTTTGAGCAAAAATGTGAACATTTTTTTTGGGGGGGGGGGGAAGCTGAATGGTTAGCGTGCGCGCGCTGTATCATAAAGCCTGTTTCAAATCCCCGGTCGTACGTGTCAAGGAGTAGGGTCGCCTGTCCAACCTCGTGGGTTTTCTCTGGGTCCTCTGGTTTCCTCCCATTGCTTAAGACCCTATAAACGCAAAAGCGAATTATTGAAATAAAATTAAAACATATGTTAGTCCCGAAATGACCTAGTTTGTGTCTCTCCACAGTGCAAATTCTCATTTTTTTTATTATCGGTAAAGTTTTCTATCAATGTCACCAGAAATGACGTAATTTGGGCAAAAACTGTATTTATAGCCTTCGAAAAAAATAATTTATTCAAATTGAGTTGTATTTGTTATTTGTTCAAAATTTTGATATTTGATGCCAATCAACTAATAGAATGAACACATACGACCATTTGGATATCACAAAATGGTTTAAAATTTTTAATTTAATGAAAAACAATATATTTGAGTAAATATGATAAATCTTAAAACGCCCCTGTGCTGTCCATTCATCTAGGATAGCAGAAATTTTGTACGCGATTTTCGAAACAACCTAAACACGTAGCTCCCTAACCAATTCGGTTATGCTCAATATCCATTACTTGAGTTTATGAAGGACCATAGCCCCGGGTTATCCTAACATAACACACAGGAAGAACAATCAACGGGCCATCGACCTGACCGCAACTCGAACCACTTCCGATACTGAATCGAAAGAAATTAGAAGACATGATATGGCAATTAGACGTATCTATAGAGGGCTCCCACGTGCTCACAAACATGACTATTACCAATGATAAATCAGTGTTTAAAGCTTTCGTGACCAGTGCGAATGAAAAATGCCATACAGATGAATATTGCCTACAGATTGCCTAAATACGGTACTGGCAAGAGTTTAAGGTCCCAGGAGTGCAGTTGGTACAGAGAGAATATTATGTCCCGATAAAATGACTCACCCCGATCAAAGTGAGACAGGACCCGATAGGTCTGTTGTCCACGACTGAATTTGTCCCAATAAAATGTACTTTCCTCTTCCTTAATTTTTTTACCTTATATGAAAATAAGAAGGAGTTCTTACGGTTGAAGGAACGCATCTCTCCTATTTACTGCATCATATTTGGACTAGAGCTGGGGTTGGGATTGGCGAAATCTGTAGGTGGCCGTGATATTTAGATCTAATCTTGGGCATGCGTTTATGGGGCCAACCACTTTTTTAGGCAGCTCGGTCTGATTTTAACATTTGATACATTTTGACATAGCCAGAGACAAGACAGATAGGCACGGTTCTTTAGTTTTTTTTGATATTCGACGAATCTTCGGAGACATTAGACGATTTTAAATTTCAAATTTTGACAAAAAACTTTTTTATTATTGAATATATTTTTTTTTATGACATTTTGCCCAGGGTTAAGGGTCGTCTATTTTGAGCAAAAATGTGAACATTTTTTGTCTCGTTATTTTTTCTTGGCCGCTATTGGCTAATTCAGTTTATTGGTTCTAGATTAATTATTTAATGCCCGATTTTTATAAAACAAAGTTCATATCCCCACAGTGCAGGGGCGGGGGGGGGGCTGAATGGTTAGCGTGCGCGCGCTGTATCATAAAGTCTCTCATTGAGTCAACTGGCGTGGTTTCAAATCCCCGGTTGTACGTGTCAAGGAGTAGGGTCGCCTGTCCAACCTCGTGGGTTTTCTCTGGGTCCTCCGGTTTCCTCCCACTGCTAAAGACCATATAAACGCGCAAGAAAACTATTGAAATAAAATTAAAACATATGTTAGTCCCGAAATGACCTAGTGCACATTCTCAAATTTTTTTTATTATCGGTAAAGTTTTCTATCAATGTCACCAGAAATGACGTAATTTGGGCAAAAACTGTATTTATAGCCTTCGAAACAAATAATTTATTCAAATTGAGTTGTATTTGTTATTTGTTCAAAATTTTGATATTTGATGCCAATCAACTAATAGAATGAACACATACTATACGACCATTTGGATATCACAAAATGGTTTTAAAATGGTTTGTAATGTTTTTAAAATTATGATATTTGATTCCAATCACCAAATAGAATAAACCATATCAGTCGGGAAATAACATGGGCCTGAGACCTTCACTCTCGGGACATCGTGTAACTATCGGGACATTTACCCAGTCCCGATAAGTACTGGAGTCTAAAAATGAGCATTATGTAGAAACGATCAAAAACGGGAACATCTCACTGTGCCCCCAGCTACTGTTCTCATGGGGGGATTGGGGAGGTTAGGATAACCTAGTGGTCCTGAGTGCCGCTCTTCGACCTCTAGCTGGCCGGCCACCTCTTGCTTGCGGCTGTGGTTTCGATCCCCGGTGTAAGCGTAATGTGGCATGGAGATAGGGGAGCCTTTTCAACCTCTTGGGTTTCCTCCGGGCACTACGGTTTCCTCCCACTGCTAAAGACCCCTATGCGCAAGCGAATTATTGAAATAAAATTAAAAACCATGTGTTAGTCCCGAAATTACCTATAGTTGTGTCGAATGGACGTTAAACCCATTTTTCTCTCCCTCATGGGGGGATTAATCAAGCAAGGGGGTTATCGAATACAATGGTGTTAATAAAAGTATAGTCCGTTTGTTTAAACTACTAGGTATAAAAATGAGCATTACCGAGGTCTAAAAATGAGCATTATGTAGAAACGATCAAAAACGGGAACATCTCACTGTGTCCCCTGCTATTGTTCTCATGGGGGGATTAATCCAGCAAGGGGATTATCGAACACAATGGTGTTAAAAGTATAGTCCCTTTGTTTAAACTACTAGGTTTAAACTAATTAACAAATTTATTCACAATAAATTACATAAAAGTAACAACAAATACATGTATCAAACACAAACCATGACCCTACTAAATGTGATATGACGTCAGTATATTTAATTGCACTTTTGACTCCATTTAACAGTTCGATTTTTAGATCATTAATAGATTCTTCTACTCTTCTATATATCTTAGCCTTTTAGGGGACAATCGTCCCCCGTTATCCAATTGAACTATTGTATTTAGTCAAAAGGGCCAATACTTTGGTCATAACGGCCAAACATTTTTAATTTAATGAAAAACAATATCAGCAATGATTCGCTCACTCACACAATCAGTGTCATTTTTAAAGATATAAAATCCCCTTAATGTTTGTTATATTATAGTTGTTTTTATTGGCGAAGTTAAATTTAATTTTTGTTATAGTATTATCTTTTTTATTTATTTGACGAAATTTAATTAATTTTTGTTATATTATAGTATAGTTATTATTGCTTATCTGATGCTAAAATGTTGGTTAATTAGTTACAGTGGGGATTATGAAAGTGTAAATTCTTATCATAACAATCTATAACACCATTGTTACGTTTTTAATCCATTTTAATCCTTAGGGCTGGATTCCCGTTAAGGCGTCTTAAAAGACCCTTTTTAATCCGTTACGGTCAATAACTGCGCCTTCGCGGGAATAAACCAATTAGATATGGATTAACCGTTTAATAAGTGTCATGTGAACTGTGTTTAATGAGTGATTTTTTACAAAGTAATGAATCGATTTGGTTCAATTAAAACCTATTTAAGGGAGTGACATCTTCAGTTGATATGTCAAAATGGCAAATGTAAATGTTCAGGTGCGGTTCTTACCAACATCTAAAGGTGGTCGTATATTAATGCATGCTGGTTTCGAATACCAAAAAGAACGGCTACAAAGACACGTTATGAAATGGCAATTTACTTGCCCATATGAAATATATATTTTTAATGTTGATGCTCATTTCATAGTGCTATTTAGTTATTCATTTTTTATATTAAGTTTTTCCATTTACATTAAAAGTGTTAAAATAAACATGTTTTACTATAATAAATGTTGAATAAAACATTATCAACGATAAGGTTGAACCTAATGAAATAAACAGTGCCCGATGTGAAACAGACTACAGCTAATCCTTCTTTAGAAATTCCAATTAACACCTTAGTCACGCTAACCTGATTATTTAAGTTTTGTGCTGGGTGAGAATGAACCACAGTGAGATTAAACCCAAAAAACACCTTTTCGTGTTTGACCCAAGAGAGTTCTTGTTACGTTAGTCATAACGGCTCTAAACGATAACGGCCAATACTAGGTTTAGTTAAAACGGCCAATACTTAGGTCATTACGGCCAAACCATTTATAACGGCCAAACATTTTTAATTTGATGAAAAACAATATTTGAGTAAATATGAAACTTACCTTTGATAAACCCCCCCCCCCCAAAACTGACTATTAAAGGGACAATAACACTCTCGCTGGCTTGAAAGCTCCAGAACATAATAATATCCCTATCTAAGTACCAGATGTTTAAGTGTCCTACCTGTTGTGTAAATTATCCATTGCATCCTATTTTACTTGTCCAGAGCGTTCGAAAATATTTTTAAATCGAAGTTTCATTTGAAAAGGCTAATAAAATTATACAAGAAGAGCAGCCAATTTACAGTCGAGAAAATCCAGAGAGCAGACAATAGAATAAGAGAAAAAAACAAGACCCAAAGGCCAAAGGGACTTAGATGAGGCCCAGCTTCTGCCGCCCCAATCTGCTTTGATATTTGAGGGGAAACTACGTCGGTATTTGATAATAAAACGAACCGAAAAACAGGATTAATTTTTTAAGAAGGCAATGTTAGTGTGTCTATGCTGCTACGTGTATCGTGTATGTTCTATAGTACATGGTCCGGTCCAGTAGTTTAATCAAGAAAAAAACATATACCATGTAACCGGGTCTAATTTAATCACAAGACGAGGCTATTTAAATCTTTATTTTAAAGATCTCTGTGTTGAAACACCACTATATATGGTGCTAGAAGGTATCCTTAATTAGATCAATGAAGACTTGACCAAAAGTATCTTCCGTAAATGTAATAACTTATAAACTTTGAGCGCCAAATACAAGTTTTAAGATTTAGAAGGTAATCTTATACATCTGACACACTCAAAATCCTTGACTAATTTTGATTGTTACCCCTGTAACCCAGGAAGTCGGGTTTGTTAGAAAAAGTATCCAAGGAGATGATGAGGTGATAGTCAATGATGTTACAAAGACCTGTCCAGAAGCTAAGCACCCAGTGACTATGAATACAAGGGTTCAAAGATCAGATGAAAGTGAAAGTTTGTTATTGTTTATTAAGCTGATATGTGTGAAGTGCAGTGTAGACTAAAACACCAAAATTCCACACTATCACACGTGTACATGTTAGCGATCACGTAAAATACCCTCTGATAGTTGGAATTCAATATAAAAGTAGGTCGTAGCGCCGCTATCCGGGTAAAGTTTTCCTAATAGCACACTGTCAGTCTTCATTAGCCCAACCAGAGGAGAACACTAGGACGTTAAACACAATTTCATTTCATTCAATTTCACTACGTTTCTGCACCTATCGGGCTATTGGAGATAGGCATACGCTATGTATAGTGCTATGACGGAAATTTTCAATGGAAGTGTCATTTCTTCATCGAAATTCAACTGTTAAGGATTCTTTTATGGGCACGCCAATATGTACACAGGAGCTTGTTTTTTGTCCCATCTACACAACTAAGCACCGTACTTTGCCAGATCCTTTGTCCTGCACTACCGATAGGGAGAAACCACGCTGCCAAATCCCGGGGAACTTTCTTCACCAACACCACGATTAGGGTATATAATCATAGTACTGAGGAAAATATGGCCGACATCACGACACAGCGACACCACGACATTTTAACCCTACAATATGCCATTTTTACGTCGGGTGAAAATGTCGCATTGTCGGATTGTCGCCTTATAAAGGGCAACACTAAGACATCACGACATGATACCAATCAGCCACCATACATTAATGAATCAGCTTCTGCGAATAACGTAATTTCGTGAACTGATACGTTCAGACCCGTACCTAGTTCAGCTCTGAACGTAGGTCTCATTACACTCGCCATTACTACGTTCAGATCCCGTGCCATTCAACCAATGTCGAAACTATAATCTGTCCCAGTCAATTTTACTGGGCAACTTTTCACGGCTAAACGGTCGCGTGTCAGTCCCCGTGAACGCCTGAACAATGTAAATGAACATTTTAGTGAGAAAATAAGACCTTGCTTACCTAGCTAAAACCAGTATGACCAACACAACACGCTTTTAAAAAATACGTCTCCGTCTGCTAGACGACTTGGCCGATGCCATTGATAGGGTAACGCACAAATTTACGAACTCAGCAATATAAGATGAAACGAAATTTTGGTAAGCCTGGGTGGGAAAATTAAAATCTTTGAAAAGCCGAAAATCTTCAGCCATTTATTGCTTTCTTTATTTCAATTACAATAATTTACAATTATTTTTTTTCAAAAATCCCAATTTTTCTCCCCAGGCTTACCAAAATTTCGTTTCATCTTATATGGCCGAGTTCGTAAATTTGTGTGTTACCCTATCAATGGCATCGTCCAAGTCGTCTAGCAGACGGAGACGTATTTTTTAAAAGCCTGTTGTGTCGGTCATATTGGTTTTAGCTAGGTAAGCAATGTCTTATTTTGTCACTAAGATGTTCATTTACATTGTTCAGGCGTTCACGGGGACTGACACGCGACCGTTTAGCCGTGAAAAGTTGCCCAGTAAAATTGACTGGGACAGATTATAGTTTCGACATTGGTTGAATGGCACGGGATCTGAACGTAGTAATGGCGAGTGTAATGAGACCTACGTTCAGAGCTGAACTAACCCGTACCTAGACCAAAAATGTAAGGGGGACAAGGGCTGCTGGGGGCGCCGATCGAGCGTCTGGGGGCGCCGATGTACCTGCAGTTGACGGTCCACGGAGAAGGTTCTAGCCCCAGAAAAGTTAAGAAAATATGGTTTGCACCTGAAAATGTCAGAAATATCAGTTTGCGATATTGGCGTATTATGATATTTTAATATGACCATTATAAAAATTTGAAGGAAGGAATACGACATCAGCGTACCTATAATAATTTATGAGACAACCGAAAAGTTTGGAATCCGGTTAGAGTGCGACTTGTTTGAATTTTGATTATTATCACTCCTGGCGCGGGCTTAAATCAATCTCATCACCATCGGGAATTTAACCCGAAATCTCCAGTTGGCTTTCTTATGGTAGATTTCTTCTGGCGTCGGTCGGTGCGTTGCTATGTTTTCGGTTTCTTGGTTGATGTGTAATACAGCCAGGCCGTTTAGTCGCCTACAATCGGCTGACATTTTGTCTGGCAATGTTCGTCCGATGTTATGAGAAAACAGAAAAGTTTGGAATCCGGTTAGAGTGCGACTTGTTTGAATTTTGATTATTATCACTCCTGGCGCTGGCTTGAATCAATCTCATCACCATCGGGAATTTAACCTGAAATCTCCACTTGGCTTTCTTATGGTAGATTTCTTCGGGCGTCGGTCGGTGCGTCGGTATGTGTTCAGTTTCTTGGTTGATGTGTAATAGTCGCGTACAATCGGC
This sequence comes from Patella ulyssiponensis, assembly GCA_963678685.1. Lineage (NCBI taxonomy): Eukaryota > Metazoa > Mollusca > Gastropoda > Patellidae > Patella > Patella ulyssiponensis. The sequence continues at coordinate 77,946,081 of OY783226.1, read as the reverse complement.
TGACATTTTGTCTGGCAATGTTCGTCCGATGTTCCAACCTTTATTACGGTGTGACAGGGATATATTCAAACGGTTTTTAAAATCGGATAATAACTGTGACCTTAAGAGGGACAAGCTAAAATTGGTGATTTTTTTGTATTATCAGGGGCCTTACCCTGGAAAATTGATATGGTTTAACTTGGTGCATATAGCCCTAATTTCTCTTCTGTGTTGAAATTAGGGCTATATACACCAAGTTAAACCACACCAATTTTCCAGTGATAATTCAGGAAGATACGTTCTGATATGCACAAATATCGAAAGGAACCAAGATCGTTAGGTTATAAACATGCATTTAAAGTTTCAATAAAATCTGATTAAAATTGTGACCTCTACAGGGTCCACAATCTTGATATACCATATCTTTTTTACACTATTCGCGTAAAAGTGGCGGCCATTTTGTCCGGCAGTTTTGGTCGGATTTTCACGAAATTCGTACTCAACCTTCATTACGGTGCAACGGTGATATAATCGGATGATAATTGTAACCTCCAGAGAGACCACAAGCTACGAATGGCGATTTCTCGTACAATCAGGGGCCATAATTCAGGAAGTTACGATCCGATATGCACAAATATCGAAAGGAACTAAGATCTTTGGGTTATAAACATGCATTTCAAGTTTCATTAAAATCGGTTCACAAGCTTAAAACGCGATTTGTCGCACAATCAGGGGCCATAATGAAGTAACGGTCCGATGTATGCCAATATCGAAAGGAAACGAGATCTTATGGTGATCAACCTATATTTCAAGTTTCATTGAAATCGCATAAAAATTGTGACCTGTAGTGTGTTCACAAACAATTGTGGACAGACGGACTGGGGCGACGACAATATACGTCCACATATGACCTTTTGCAGAATTCCATAAATACCATCTCCCGGTTCCGACCCCTGACTGTCGAGTCCCGGCCATTTTTCCGAGGTTACTAAAATTCAGATAAAAATATTAATGAATGGTTGAATTGTGGAGTCGGGTTTATATCGAACACATTATTATGTTAAAATCGAATTGCATCGGAGAAAGCATCTGCAATCGGGCCCCTATCACCCACCCTCCAAATTATTTTGACGTACTACACACAGTGGCTGATCAATGAGCCTTTTCTAGGTGGTACTCACATGCCAAAGATGACTTCGTCAATTTTCGACCTATTGTCAGGTGGATGGACGATACATCCGACCCTTTTACGGGGGCAGTAGGTACCAAATTTTCGGGACAGGTAACCCAGACAATCGCCCATCTTTCAGCCATATTTGGACACCTTCAAATCAAGTACGGCCCCCTTTTTTAGAGAGAAATCGGCCAAATACATAACACTATCTTAGGAATCAAGGTTCAGAGTATCGGACACCTCTGCCCACTCATCTAGGATAGCAGAAATTTTGTACGCGACTTTCCTAAACGTAGTTCCCAAACCAATTCGGTTATGCTCAATATCCATTACTTGAGTTTAGGGAAGGACCATAGCCCTGGGTTATCCCAACATAGCACACACGAAGAACAATCAACGGGCCATCGATCTGACCGCAACTCGAACCACTTCCGATACTGAATCGAAAGAAATTAGAAGACATGATATCGCAATAGGACGTATATATAGAGGGCTCCCACGTGCTCACAAACATGACTATTACCAATGATAAATCAGTGTTTAAAGACCAGTGCGAATGAAAAATGCCATACAGATGAATATTGCCTATATTCTTGTCGGAAACAGTTGGGTCTTGTCGGGGCTGGTCCGGCATAAATACGATACTGGCGAAAGTTTAGTGTCCCAGGAGTGCAGTTGGTACAGAGAGAATATGTCCCGATAAAATGACTCACACCGACCCAAGTGAGACAATGACCCGATAGGTCTGTTGTCCAAGAGAGAATATGTCCCGATAAAATGACTCACCCCGACCAAAGTGAGATAATGACCCGATAGGTCTGTTGTCCAAGAGAGAATATGTCCCGATAAAATGACTCACACCGACCAAAGTGAGATAATGACCCGATAGGTCTGTTGTCCAAGAGAGAATATGTCCCGATAAAATGACTCACCCCGACCAAAGTGAGATAATGACCCGATAAAATTTACTCTCCATTCTTTAATTTTTACCTTATATGAAAATAAGACGAAGTTCTTACGGTTGAAGGAACGTAACTCTCCTATTTACTGCGTCCTATTTGGGCTAGAGCTTGGGTTGTGATTGGCGAAATCTGTAGGTGGCCGTGATATTTAGATCTAACCTTGGACATGCGTTTATGGGGCCGACCACTTTTTTAGGCAGCTCGTTCTGATTTTCAGGAAACGTGATAACGGTGAATGTATTCGAACGCCTTTTAAATCGGATAAAAATTGTAACCTGCAAAAGCTACAAATGCGATTTTTCGTATAACCAGGGGCTATAATCCAGGAATTTACAATTCGGTATGCGCGAATTTGGAAAGGATGAAAATTGTGACCTCTATAGTGAACTAAGGCTAAAAACGTGATTTTTCGTACAATCAAAGATTATCTATTAAGTTATAGCCCGATTTATGCCAATATCGAAGGTAACAAAACCGAGATCTTTGGGAGATAGACCTATATTTCAAGTTTCCTAAATATCGTTTTAATATTGTGACCTGATATTGTTGAACGGTTTTTACAGTCAAATAACAACTGTTACTTCTAGAGGGTCCACAAACTAAATGTGATTGTTCGTACAAACATGGGCCATAATCCAGGAAGTGTATGCAAATACAATGTTTTTCATGAAACCATAAGCATATTGCAATACTGCAACATTCATCAGCATGGTCTTCAATGTAAGAATAGTCATCTTTACTGTCGCTTATATTCTTCTTCCGACCAAAAGAGATGAAAGGTGCAGTATGGAGGTAATGTCGGATAAGAATAAGGCCATTCTGTTAAAAGATTAACAGCAACGCCAGACCCGTACCTGGGAGGGGGGGGGGTGCAGCTGCCCCCCCCCCCTCGCCTGGAAAACACGACATTTTAACCCTACAATATGCCATTTTTACGTCGGGTGAAAATGTCGCATTGTCGCCTTATAAAAGGCAACACTAAGACATCACGATATGATACCAATCAGTCACCATCGGGGGCGCCGATCGAGCTTCTAGGTGCGCCGATGTACCTGCAGGAGAAGGTTCTAGCCCCAGAAAAGTTAAGAAAATATGGTTTGCACCTGAAAATGTCAGAAATATCAGTTTGCGATATTGGCGTATTATGATATTTTAATATGAACATTATAAAAATTTGAAGGAAGGAATACGACATCAGAGTATCCTTTAATAATTTATGAGACAACCGAAAAGTTTGGAATCCGGTTAGAGTGCGACTTGTTTGAATGATTATTATCACTCCTGGCGCGGGCTTGAATCAATCTCATCACCATCGGGAATTTAACCCGAAATCTCCAGTTGGCTTTCTTATGGTAGATTTCTTCTGGCGTCGGTCGGTGCGTCGCTATGTGATCGGTTTCTTGGTTGATGTGTAATACAGCCAGGCCGTTTAGTCGCGTACAATCGGCTGACATTTTGTCTGGCAATGTTCGTCCGATGTTATGAGAAAACCGAAAAGTTTGGAATCCGGTTAGAGTGCGACTTGTTTGAATTTTGATTATTATCACTCCTGGCGCGGGCCAACCTGTTTCACAGAGAATTACTTACGAATTATCCCTGTAACGGATGACAATCGAAAACACGTGCGTTGACTTCACGCCTCGTAGTCATTGGCTCAACGGCTCGTGCAATGTTTACTTAACACCTAACTGCTTCGGGCAAAATGATGCATTTTTATACGCCCACATTTTTATGTGGACGTATATTGTCGTCGCCCCTGTCCGCCCTTCCGGACGTCCGTCCACAATTTGTTTGTGGACTCTCTACAGGTCACAATTCTTATCCGATTTTGACGAAACTTGAAATATAGGTTTATCCCCAAACGATCTCGGCTGCTTTCGATATTGGCATGTATCGGATCAAAACTTCATGGATTATGGCCCCTGATTGTACGAAAAATCACGTTTTTAGCTTGTGGACCCTATAGAGGTCACAATTTTGAACCGATTTTGATGAAACTTGCCATGCATGTTTGTAACCCAAAGATCTTGGTTCCTTTCGATATTTGCGGCTATCGGAATGTAATTTCCTGAATTATGGCCCCTGATTGTCCGAAAAATCACCCTTTTTAGCTTGTGGTCCCTCTGGAGGTCACAATTATTATCCCATTGAAAAAAACGGTTGATTATATCACCGTTACACCCTAAGGAAGGTTGAGTTCGAATTTCGGGAAAATCGGACCAAAATTGCCAGACAAAATGGCCGTCGTTTGTACGCGAATACTGTTAAAAAATTGTATATCATGGTTGTGGATCCTGTAGAGGTCACAATTTTAATTCGCTTCTGGTGAAACTTGAAATGCATGGTTATAACCCAAAGATCTTGGTTCCTTTCGTTATTTGTGCATATCGGATCGTAACTTCCTGAATTATGGCCCCTGATTGTCCGAAAAATCGCCTATGGTCCCTCTGGAGGTCACAATTATTATCCGATTTAAACAAACGATAGACTCTATCACCGTTACACCCTACGGAAGGTTGAGTTCGAATTTCAAGACAATCAGACCATAATTGCCAGACAAAATGGCCGCCGTTTGTACGCGAACAGTGTAAAAATATGGTATATCAAAGTTGTGGACCCTGTAGAGGTCACAATTTTAATTCGATTTTGATGAAACCTGAAATGCTTGTTTATAACCTAAAGATCTTTATTCTTTTCGATATTTGCGCATATCAAATTGTAACTTAATGAATTATGGCCTTTGATTGTAGGAAAGATCACTTTCGTGAAAATCGTACCAAATTTGCCGGACGAAATGGTCGCCGTTTGTACACGAATAGTGTAAAAATATGGTATATCATGGTTGTGGACTCTATACAGGTCACAATTCTTATCCGATTTTGACGAGAAGTAACATTTCTAGGTTGTGTACCGTCACACCATAATCATTGTCGGCTTCGAATTTCATGAACATCGGACTGGAACTGACCAACAAAATGGCTGCTCCCAATACAGTATGAAATACAGTATTTAATGATGTAGGAAAAATCACTTTCGGTATTGCTTGTTCTCTATCCATCTCTTAAAAATGTGGGCGTATCCTGCCTGGCAGTGCCAGCTTATCTTACTCATTTTAATACCCATTTACACTAAATAGGAAATATTTTTTAACTACAAATACTTCAAACATTTTTATTTATTTTTATTTTACCTCAAAAAAATGTTTGAGAATTTAATTTGTCGGAGTAAAAAAGTTAATATGCCGTACTCATTAAGCCTCGTCGGTGTCATGCTTATCAGTGATTGTAGCGGCCAAGCGAATATTCACTGCGGGATCAGTTTGGGCGCGGGCTTGAATCAATCTCATCACCATCGGGAATTTAACCTGAAATCTCCAGTTGACTTTCTTATGGTAGATTTCTTCGGGCGTCGGTCGGTGCGTCGGTATGTGGTCAGTTTCTTGGTTGATGTGTAATATTCGCGTACAATCGGCTGACATTTTGTCTGGCAATGTTCGTCCGATGTTCGAACCCAACCTTTATTACGGTGTGACAGGGATATATTCAAACGGTTTTTAAAATCGGATAATAACTGTGACCTTCAGAGGGACAAGCTAAAATTGGTGATTTTTTTGTATTATCAGGGGCCTTACACTGGAAAATTGGTATGGTTTAACTTGGTGCATATAGCCCTAATTTCTCTTCTGTGTTGAACTATTCTTAACTATTCATGTAGTTTAATTTTGGCTAATAGTGTTCAACTTGTGCTTGTGTACAACTTAAATCACAGTGTTTAATTTTGATTACCAAGTGCCTAATTAACTAGTGTTTAGTTTGTTAAACTACATGACAGTTATGAATAGTTCAACACAGAAGAGAAATTAGGGCTATATACACCAAGTTAAACCACACCAATTTTCCAGTGATAATTCAGGAAGTTACGCTCCGATATGCACAAATATCGAAAGGAACCAAGATCGTTAGGTTATAAACATGCATTTAAATTTTCATTATAATCAGATTAAAATTGTGACCTCTACAGGGTTCACAATCTTGATATACCATATTGTTTTTACACTATTCGCGTAAAAATGGCGGCAATTTTGTCCGGCAGTTTTGGTCGGATTTTCACGAAATTCGTACTCAACCTTCATTACGGTGCAACGGTGATATAATCGGATGATAATTGTAACCTCCAGAGAGACCACAAGCTACGAATGGCGATTTCTCGTACAATCAGGGGCCATAATTCAGGAAGTTACGATCCGATATGCACAAATATCGAAAGGAACTAAGATCTTTGGGTTATAAACATGCATTTCAAGTTTCATTAAAATCGGTTCAACATGTGACCTCTACTGTTTTCACAAGCTTAAAACGCGATTTGTCGCACAATCAGGGGCCATAATGAAGTAACGGTCCGATGTATGCCAATATCGAAATGAACCGAGATCTTATGATGATCAACCTATATTTCAAGTTTCATTGAAATCGGATAAAAATTGTGACCTGTAGTGTGTTCACAAACAATTGTGGACAGACGGACGGGGGCAACGACAATATACGTCCACATATGACATTTTGCAGAATTCCATAAATACCATCTCCCGGTTCCGACCCCTTACTGTCGAGCCCTGGCCATTTTTCCGAGGTTACTAAAATTCAGATAAAAATATTAATGAATGGTTGAATTGTGGAGTCGGGTTCATATCGAACACATTATTATGTTAAAATCGAATTGCGTCGGAGAAAGCATCTGCAATCGGGCCCCTATCAACCACCCTCTAAATTATTTTGACGTACTACACACAGTGGCTGATCAATGAGCCTTTTCTAGGTGGTACTAACATGCCAAAGATGACTTCGTCAATTTTCGACCTATTGTCAGGTGGATGGACGATACATCCGACCCTATTACGGGGGCGGTAGGTACCAAATTTTCGGGACAGGTAACCCAGACAATCGCCCATCTTTCAGCCATATTTGGACACCTTCAAATCAAGTACGGCCCCCTTTTTTTTAGAGAGAAATCGGCCAAATACATAACACTATCTTAGGAATCAAGGTTCAGAGTATCGGACACCTCTGCCCACTCATCTAGGATAGCAGAAATTTTGTACGCGACTTTCCTAAACGTAGCTCCCAGCTCAATATCCATTTTGAGTTTAGGGAAGGACCATAGCCCTGGGTTATCCTAACATAGCACACACGAAGAACAATCAACGGGCCATCGACCTGACCGCAACTCGAACCACTTCCGATACTGAATCGAAAGAAATTAGAAGACATGATATGGCAATAGGACGTATCTATAGAGGGCTCCCACGTGCTCACAAACATGACTATTACCAATGACAAATCAGTGTTTAAAGCTTTCGTGACCAGTGCGAATGAAAAATGCCATACAGATGAATATTGCCTATATTCTTGTCGGAAACAGTTGTGTCTTGTCGGGGCTGGTCCGGCATAAATACGATACTGGCGAAAGTTTAGTGTCCCAGGAGTGCAGTTGGTACAGAGAGAATATGTCCCGATAAAATGACTCACACCGACCCAAGTGAGACAATGACCCGATAGGTCTGTTGTCCAAGAGAGAATAAGTCCCGATAAAATGACTCACCCCGACCAAAGTGAGATAATGACCCGATAGGTCTGTTGTCCAAGAGAGAATATGTCCCGATAAAATGACTCATCCCGACCAAAGTGAGATAATGACCCGATAGGTCTGTTGTCCAAGAGAGAATATGTCCCGATAAAATGACTCACCCCGACCAAAGTGAGAATATGTCCCGATAAAATTTACTCTCCTTTCTTTAATTTTTACCTTATATGAAAATAAGACGAAGTTCTTTCGATTGAAGGAACGTAACTCTCCTATTTACTGCATCCTATTTGGGCTAGAGCTTGGGTTGGGATTGGCGAAATCTGTAGGTGGCCGTGATATTTAGATCTAACCTTGGACATGCGTTTATGGGGCCGACCACTTTTTTAGGCAGCTCGTTCTGATTTTCAGGAAACGTGATAACGGTGAATGTATTCGAACGCCTTTTAAATCGGATAAAAATTGTAACCTGCAAAAGCCACAAACGCGATTTTTCGTATAACCAGGGGCTATAATCCAGGAATTTACAATTCGATATGCGCGAATTTGGAAAGGATGAAAATTGTGACCTCTAGAGTGAACTTAAGCTAAAAACGTGATTTTTCGTACAATCAAAGATTATCTATTAAGTTATAGTCCGATTTATGCCAATATCGAAGGCAACAAAACCGAGGTCTTTAGGAGATAGACCTATATTTCAAGTTTCCTAAATATCGTTTTAATATTGTGACCTGATATTGCTGAACGATTTTTACAGTCAAATAACAACTGTTACTTCTAGAGGGTCCACAAACTAAATGTAATTGTTCGTACAAACATGGGCCATAATCCAGGAAGTGTATGCAAATACAATGTTTTTCATGACACCATAAGCATATTGCAATACTGCAACATTCATCAGCATGGTCTTCAATGTAAGAATAGTCATCTTTACTGTCGCTTATATTCTTCTTCCGACCAAAAGAGATGAAAGGTGCAGTATGGAGGTAATGTCGGATAAGAATAAGGCCATTCTGTTAAAAGATTAACAGCAACGCCAGTCCCGTACCGGGGGGGGGGGGGGGTGCAGCTGCCTCCCCCCCCCCTCGCCTGGAAAACACGACAACACGACATTTTAACCCTACAATATGCCATTTTTACGTCGGGTGAGAATGTCGCATTGTCGGATTGTCGCCTTATAAAGGGCAACACTAAGACATCACGACATGATACCAATCATTCACCATACATTAATGAATCAGCTTCTGCGAATAACGTAATTTCATGAACTGATACGTTCAGACCCGTACCTAGCCCAAAAATGTAACGGGGACAAGGGCTGCTGGGGGCGCCGATCGAGCTTCTAGGGGCGCCGATGTACCTGCAGTTGACGGTCCACGGAGAAGGTTCTAGCCCCAGAAAAGTTAAGAAAATATGGTTTGCACCTGAAAATGTCAGAAATATCAGTTTGCGATATTGGCGTATTATGATATTTTAATATGACCATTATAAAAATTTGAAGGAAGGAATACGACATCAGCGTACCTATAATAATTTATGAGACAACCGAAAAGTTTGGAATCCGGTTAGAGTGCGACTTGTTTGAATTTTGATTATTATCACTCCAGGCGCGGGCTTGAATCAATCTTATCACCATCGGGAATTTAACCCGAAATCTCCAGTTGGCTTTCTTATGGTAGATTTCTTCTGGCGTCGGTCGGTGCGTCGCTATGTGGTCGGTTTCTTGGTTGATGTGTAATACAGCCAGGCCGTTTAGTCGCGTACAATCGGCTGACATTTTGTCTGGCAATGTTCGTCCGATGTTATGAGAAAACCGAAAAGTTTGGAATCCGGTTAGGTTGCGACTTGTTTGAATTTTGATTATTATCACTCCTGGCGCGGGCTTGAATCGATCTCATCACCATCGGGAATTTAACCTGAAATCTCCAGTTGGCTTTCTTATGGTAGATTTCTTCTGGCGTCGGTCGGTGCGTCGGTATGTTGTCAGTTTCTTGGTTGATGTGTAATAGTCGCGTACAATCGGCTGACATTTTGTCTGGCAATGTTCGTCCGATGTTCGAACCCAACCTTTATTACGGTGTGACGGGGATATATTCAAACGGTTTTTAAAATCGGATAATAACTGTGACCTTCAGAGGGACAAGCTAAAATTGGTGATTTTTTTGTATTATCAGGGGCCTTACACTGGAAAATTGGTATGGTTTAACTTGGTGCATATAGCCCTAATTTCTCTTCTGTGTTGAACTATTCATAACTATTCATGTAGTTTAATTTTGGCTAATAGTGTTCAACTTGTGCTTGTGTACAACTTAAATCACAGTGTTTAATTTTGATTACCAAGTGTCTAATTAACTAGTGTTTAGTTTGTTAAACTACATGAATAGTTATGAATAGTTCAACACAGAAGAGAAATTACGACTATATACATCAAGTTAAACCACACCAATTTTCCAGTGATAATTCAGGAAGTTACGCTCCGATATGCACAAATATCGAAAGGAACCAAGATCGTTAGGTTATAAACATGCATTTAAATTTTCATTATAATCAGATTAAAATTGTGACCTCTACAGGGTTCACAATCTTGATATACCATATTTTTTTTTACACTATTCGCGTAAAAATGGCGGCAATTTTGTCCGGCAGTTTTGGTCGGATTTTCACGAAATTCGTACTCAACCTTCATTACGGTGCAACGGTGATATAATCGGATGATAATTGTAACCTCCAGAGAGACCACAAGCTACGAATGGCGATTTCTCGTACAATCAGGGGCCTAATTCAGGAAGTTACGATCCGATATGCACAAATATCGAAAGGAACTAAGATCTTTGGGTTATAAACATGCATTTCAAGTTTCATTAAAATCGGTTCAACATGTGGCCTCTACTGTTTTCACAAGCTTAAAACGCGATTTGTCGCACAATCAGGGGCCATAATGAAGTAACGGTCCGATGTATGCCAATATTTTATGGTGATCAACCTATATTTCAAGTTTCATTGAAATCGGATAAAAATTGTGACCTGTAGTGTGTTCACAAACAATTGTGGACAGACGGACGGGGGCAACGACAATATACGTCCACATATGACATTTTTGCAGAATTCCATAAATACCATCTCCCGGTTCCGACCCCTGACTGTCGAGCCCCGGCCATTTTTCCGAGGTTACTAAAATTCAGATAAAAATATTAATGAATGGTTGAATTGTGGAGTCGGGTTCATATCGAACACATTATTATGTTAAAATCGAATTGCGTCGGAGAAAGCATCTGCAATCGGGCCCCTATCAACCACCCTCCAAATTATTTTGACGTACTACACACAGTGGCTGATCAATGAGCCTTTTCTAGGTGGTACTAACATGCCAAAGATGACTTCGTCAATTTTCGACCTATTGTCAGGTGGATGGACGATACATCCGACCCTATTACGGGGGCGGTAGGTACCAAATTTTCGGGACAGGTAACCCAGACAATCGCCCACCTTTCAGCCATATTTGGACACATTCAAATCAAGTACGGCCCCCTTTTTTTTAGAGAGAAATCGGCCAAATACATAACACTATCTTAGGATTTAAAGTTCAGAGTATCGGACACCTCTGCCCACTCATCTAGGATAGCAGAAATTTTGTACGCGACTTTCCTAAACGTAGCTCCCAAACCAATTCGGTTATGCTCAATATCCATTACTTGAGTTTAGGGAAGGACCATAGCCCTGGGTTATCCTAACATAGCACACACGAAGAACAATCAACGGGCCATCGACCTGACCGCAACTCGAACCACTTCCGATACTGAATCGAAAGAAATTAGAAGACATGATATGGCAATAGGACGTATCTATAGAGGGCTCCAACGTGCTCACAAACATGACTATTACCAATGATAAATCAGTGTTTAAAGCTTTCGTGACCAGTGCGAATGAAAAATGCCATACAGATGAATATTGCCTATATTCTTGTCGGAATGTCGGAAACAGTTGGGTCTTGTCGGGGCTGGTCCGGCATAAATACGATACTGGCGAACGTTTAGTGTCCCAGGAGTGCAGTTGGTACAGAGAGAATATGTCCCGATAAAATGACTCACACCGACCCAAGTGAGACAATGACCCGATAGGTCTGTTGTCCAAGAGAGAATATGTCCCGATAAAATGACTCACCCCGACCAAAGTGAGATAATGACCCGATAGGTCTGTTGTCCAAGAGAGAATATGTCCCGATAAAATGACTCACCCCGACCAAAGTGAGATAATGACCCGATAGGTCTGTTGTCCAAGAGAGAATATGTCCCGATAAAATGACTCACCCCGACCAAAGTGAGAATATGTCCCGATAAAATTTACTCTCCTTTCTTTAATTTTTTACCTTATATGAAAATAAGACGAAGTTCTTACGGTTGAAGGAACGTAACTCTCCTATTCTCCTATTTGGGCTAGAGCTTGGGTTGGGATTGGCGAAATCTGTAGGTGGCCGTGATATTTAGATCTAACCTTGGACATGCGTTTATGGTGCCGACCACTTTTTTAGGCAGCTCGGTCTGATTTTCTGGAAACGTGATAACGGTGAATGTATTCGAACGCCTTTTAAATCGGATAAAAATTGTAACCTGCAAAAGCTACAAACGTGATTTTTCGTATAACCAGGGGCTATAATCCAGGAATTTACAATTCGATATGCGCGAATTTGGAAAGGATGAAAATTGTGACCTCTAGAGTGAACTTAAGCTAAAAACGTGAATTTTCGTACAATCAAAGATTATCTATTAAGTTATAGTCCGATTAATGCCAATATCGAAGGTAACAAAACCGAGGTCTTTGGGAGATAGACCTATATTTCAAGTTTCCTAAATATCGTTTTAATATTGTGACCTGATATTGTTGAACGGTTTTTACAGTCAAATAACAACTGTTACTTCTAGAGGGTCCACAAACTAAATGTGATTGTTCGTACAAACATGGGCCATAATCCAGGAAGTGTATGCAAATACAATGTTTTTCATGACACCATAAGCATATTGCAATACTGCAACATTCATCAGCATGGTCTTCAATGTAAGTATAGTCATCTTTACTGTCGCTTATATTCTTCTTCCGACCAAAAGAGATGAAAGGTGCAGTATGGAGGTAATGTCGGATAAGAATAAGGCCATTCTGTTAAAAGATTAACAGCAACGCCAGACCCGTACCTGGGAGGTGGGGGGGGGGGGTTGCAGCTGCCTCCCCCCCCCCCCTCGCCTGGAAAACACGACATTTTAACCCTACAATATGCCATTTTTACGTCGGGTGAAAATGTCGCATTGTCGCCTTATAAAGGGCAACACTAAGACATCACGACATGATACCAATCAGTCACCATACATTAATGAATCAGCTTCTGCGAATAACGTAATTTCATGAACTGATACGTTCAGACCCGTACCTAGCCCAAAAATGTAAAGGGGAAAAGGGCTGCTGGGGGCGCCGATCGAGCTTCTTGGGGCGCCGATGTACCTGCAGTTGACGGTCCACGGAGAAGGTTCTAGCCCCAGAAAAGTTAAGAAAATATGGTTTGCACCTGAAAATGTCAGAAATATCAGTTTGCGATATTGGCGTATTATGATATTTTAATATGAACATTATAAAAATTTGAAGGAAGGAATACGACATCAGCGTACCTATAATAATTTATGAGACAACCGAAAAGTTTGGAATCCGGTTAGAGTGCGACTTGTTTGAATTTTGATTATTATCACTCCTGGCGCGGGCTTGAATCAATCTCACCACCATCGGGAATTTAACCTGAAATCTCCAGTTGACTTTCTTATGGTAGATTTCTTCGGGCGTCGGTCGGTGCGTGGTCAGTTTCTTGGTTGATGTGTAATAGTCGCGTACAATCGGCTGACATTTTGTCTGGCAATGTTCGTCCGATGTTCGAACCCAACCTTTATTACGGTGTGACGGGGATATATTCAAACGGTTTTTAAAATCGGATAATAACTGTGACCTTCAGAGGGACAAGCTAAAATTGGTGATTTTTTTGTATTATCAGGGGCCTTACACATGAATAGTTATGAATAGTTCAACACAGAAGAGAAATTAGGTCTATATACACCAAGTTAAACCACACCAATTTTCCAGTGATAATTCAGGAAGTTACGCTCCGATATGCACAAATATCGAAAGGAACCAAGATCGTTAGGTTATAAACATGCATTTAAATTTTCATTAAAATCAGATTAAAATTGTGACCTCTACAGTGTTCACAATCTTGATATACCATATTTTTTTTACACTATTCGCGTAAAAATGGCGGCAATTTTGTCCGGCAGTTTTGGTCGGATTTTCACGAAATTCGTACTCAACCTTCATTACGGTGCAACGGTGATATAATCGGATGATAATTGTAACCTCCAGAGAGACCACAAGCTACGAATGGCGATTTCTCGTACAATCAGGGGCCATAATTCAGGAAGTTTTCGATCCGATATGCACAAATATCGAAAGGAACTAAGATCTTTGGGTTATAAACATGCATTTCAAGTTTCATTAAAATCGGTTCAACATTGTGACCTCTACTGTTTTCACAAGCTTAAAACGCGATTTGTCGCACAATCAGGGGCCATAATGAAGTAACGGTCCGATGTATGCCAATATCGAAAGGAACCGAGATTTTATGGTGATTAACCTATATTTCAAGTTTCATTGAAATCGAATAAAAATTGTGACCTGTAGTGTGTTCACAAACAATTGTGGACAGACGGACGGGGGCGACGACAATATACGTCCACATTGCAGAATTCCATAAATACCATCTCCCGGTTCCGACCCCTGACTGTCGAGCCCCGGCCATTTTTCCGAGGTTACTAAAATTCAGATAAAAATATTAATGAATGGTTGAATTGTGGAGTCGGGTTCATATCGAACACATTATTATGTTAAAATCGAATTGCGTCGGAGAAAGCATCTGCAATCGGGCCCCTATCAACCACCCTCTAAATCATTTTGACGTACTACACACAGTGGCTGATCAATGAGCCTTTTCTAGGTGGTACTAACATGCCAAAGATGACTTCGTCAATTTTCGACCTATTGTCAGGTGGATGGACGATACATCCGACCCTATTACGGGGGCGGTAGGTACCAAATTTTCGGGACAGGTAACCCAGACAATCGCCCATCTTTCAGCCATATTTGGACACCTTCAAATCAAGTACGGCCCCCTTTTTTTAGAGAGAAATCGGCCAAATACATAACACTATCTTAGGAATCAAGGTTCAGAGTATCGGACACCTCTGCCCACTCATCTAGGATAGCAGAAATTTTGTACGCGACTTTCCTAAACGTAGCTCCCAAACCAATTCGGTTATGCTCAATATCCATTACTTGAGTTTAGGGAAGGACCATAGCCCTGGGTTATCCTAACATAGCACACACGAAGAACAATCAACGGGCCATCGACCTGACCGCAACTCGAACCACTTCCGATACTGAATCGAAAGAAATTAGAAGACATAGGACGTATCTATAGAGAGCTCCCACGTGCCCACAAACATGACTATTACCAATGATAAATCAGTGTTTAAAGCTTTCGTGACCAGTGCGAATGAAAAATGCCATACAGATGAATATTGCCTATATTCTTGTCGGAAACAGTTGGGTCTTGTCGGGGCTGGTCCGGCATAAATACGATACTGGCGAAAGTTTAGTGTCCCAGGAGTGCAGTTGGTACAGAGAGAATATGTCCCGATAAAATGACTCACACCGACCCAAGTGAGACAATGACCCGATAGGTCTGTTGTCCAAGAGAGAATATGTCCCGATAAAATGACTCACCCCGACCAAAGTGAGAATATGTCCCGATAAAATTTACTCTCCTTTCTTTAATTTTTACCTTATATGAAAATAAGACGAAGTTCTTACGGTTGAAGGAACGTAACTCTCCTATTTACTGCATCCTATTTGGGCTAGAGCTTGGGTTGGGATTGGCGAAATCTGTAGGTGGCCGTGATATTTAGATCTAACCTTGGACCACTTTTTTAGGCAGCTCGGTCTGATTTTCAGGAAACGTGATAACGGTGAATGTATTCGAACGCCTTTTAAATCGGATAAAAATTGTAACCTGCAAAAGCTACAAACGCGATTTTTCGTATAACCAGGGGCTATAATCCAGGAATTTACAATTCGGTATGCGCGAATTTGGAAAGGATGAAAATTGTGACCTCTAGAGTGAACTTAAGCTAAAAACGTGATTTTTCGTAAAATCAAAGATTATCTATTAAGTTATAGTCCGATTTATGCCAATATCGAAGGTAACAAAACCGAGGTCTTTGGGAGATAGACCTATATTTCAAGTTTCCTAAATATCGTTTTAATATTGTGACCTGATATTGTTGAACGGTTTTTACAGTCAAATAACAACTGTTACTTCTAGAGGGTCCACAAACTAAATGTGATTGTTCGTACAAACATGGGCCATAATCCAGGAAGTGTATGCAAATACAATGTTTTTCATGACACCATAAGCATATTGCAATACGACAACATTCATCAGCATGGTCTTCAATGTAAGAATAGTCATCTTTACTGTCGCTTATATTCTTCTTCCGACCAAAAGAGATGAAAGGTGCAGTATGGAGGTAATGTCGGATAAGAATAAGGCCATTCTGTTAAAAGATTAACAGCAACGCCAGACCCGTAAAAAATCGGCGCCCTTTCCATTGAACACAATACGAGGCCAGCGACTTACATGCCCATATCAATATGGGCGCCTCATAAAGCCGAATGACATTGGTTGGGGTACACAATGCAATGTCACTTGGTTTTATGGGAGCGTCACAAATCATGTCGTTATAATGCGAGGCGCCCCTCAAACAGTGGGGCGCCTCATAATGAGTCACACGATGAACACCACAACATGATGGGGCGTCAAAAACGCCGTGATCTGTGGTGAACCTAATCCCAGAGGACCTTCCATAATGACATGAATGGTGGGGCGCCTTATAATGACAATATGATTGTTGGGCCGCATATAATGGATAATGTCTTTATCTATTGCGGGAAAACTCTGCTCCCCTAATGGGTGCCAAAGGCGCCCTTTCCATTGGACGCAATACGAAGCCAACGACTAACGTGTCCATATCAGTATGGGCGCTCTATAAAGCCGTGTGACTTTGGTGGGGCGCGCACTACAAGATTGATGGGACGCCTAACCAATGTCACTTCTATTCATGTCGTTATATAATATATATGGTGGGCGCCTCATAATGAATCACACGATTAACACGTAACTTGAGGGGGCGTCCAAAACTGTGTGTGATCTGTGGTGTGGCTTATCCCGGAGGGGCGGCAATATTGACATGATTGGAGGGGCGCATTATAATGACAATGTATGTTTGTCGGTCCGCACATAATAAATAATGTGGAGCGAGATTGGTTGTGCGCTCCTTGGTTAAACAGCGCGCCCCCGCATGATCATGGTCAGACAATTCATTTTATCTTGTGTTTGTGGACTTGACGTCGCTTGCTCAGATAGATATTATAGGTCAGCAAGGGTTGTTTAAAGGTCTGCTACTCGAATTATTAGTGAATCTCACCAGTTATTGATATTTCACTGGCATCCTTCGTATATTCTTTGGATTTACTACAACGTCCTCTCGCAATAAAAAAATTAGTGAATTCATTACAAAAATTATTCTAGATATTGAACTCGTTCAAGGAACAAGCCGTATTTGTTGCCGTTTATCATACTATACAATAGATCTGGCATTGTTGCGCTCGATCTTTTTTTAAAGTGTCAGATACTGCCGCAAACCTAGGCGCCTTGTTTCAAGTATAGATTCAGCATCCCATTCGTATTAGTATTTCAGATATTATGAAACTTAGTAGACTTATTTTAGCACCCAATTATGGGTCCTTACCCGTTCCCGACGATATTTTAGGGAATTTTTAGAATTCGCGTTTTTTTTTGCCAAGAATCTGTCGTGAAGTGTAAAGTAGCAGGAATCAAACTTGTATTTTATTACTGTCAAGTATATAACGGTTCCCGATACATACAGCATCGATGTTGTATAACGTCGATACTAAACTGTGTATCAGATTCCAGTGTGAAGACATGGCCCCGAAAAAGAAGCCGGGCGTGCGAGAGATCATTTTCTTGTTTGCGGCGACTGAAGACATGGCAGATATCTACAATGACGGAAACGCGACTAAACGGCCTGGCTGTATTACACATCAACCAAGAAACCAACCACATACCGACGCACCGACCGACGCCAGAAGAAATCTACCATAAGAAAGCCAACTGGAGATTTCAGGTTAAATTCCCGATGGTGATGAGATTGATTCAAGCCCGCGCCAGGAGTGATAATAATCAAAATTCAAACAAGTCGCACTCTAACCGGATTCCAAACTTTTCGGTTGTCTCATAAATTATTATAGGTACGCTGATGTCGTATTCCTTCCTTCAAATTTTTATAATGTTCATATTAAAATATCATAATACGCCAATATCGCAAACTGATATTTCTGACATTTTCAGGTGCAAACCATATTTTCTTAACTTTTCTGGGGCTAGACCCTTCTCTGTGGACCGTCAACTGCAGGTACATCCGCGCACCCAGAAGCCCCATCGGCGCCCCCAGCAGCCCTTGCCCCCCAAACATGTTTGGGCTAGGTACGGGTCTGAACGTATCAGTTCATGAAATTACGTTATTCGCAGAAGCTGATTCATTAATGTATGGTGAATGATTGGTATCATGTCGTGATGTCTTAGTGTTGCCCTTTATAAGGCGACAATCCGACAATGCGACATTTTCACCCGACGTAAAAATGGCATATTGTAGGGTTAAAATGTGGGGTTGTCGTGGTGTCGCGGTGTCGTGATGTCGGCCATATTTTTCTCATTACTATGATTATATACCCTAATCCTGGTGTTGGTCAAGAAAGTTCCCCGGGATTTGTCAGCGTGTTTTTTCCCTGTCGGTAGTGCCGGACAAAGGATCTGGCAAAGTAGGGTGTCTAGTTATGTTGATGGGACAAAAACAAGCTCCTGTGTACACATTGGCGTGCCCATAAAATAATCCTTAACGAGAAAATTCATCGGGATTTTCCGGCGTGGTTCCTCCTGCACCAGTGATTGACAAGGAGGGACCACACCGGAAAATCCCGATGAACTTTCTCG
Source organism: Patella ulyssiponensis (assembly GCA_963678685.1). Taxonomy (NCBI): domain Eukaryota; kingdom Metazoa; phylum Mollusca; class Gastropoda; family Patellidae; genus Patella; species Patella ulyssiponensis. The sequence continues at coordinate 77,927,228 of OY783226.1, read as the reverse complement.
GCCAACGCAGGGATGGAACATGGGAACAGCAAGATAGCAGGCCAACGTCTTATTAACTGAACCACGTTGGGTAGCCAAATAAGGTTTGGCATTGAATCAAGTGACGTAGTTTTGATTCCTGCCTTGTGCATGGCAAAAGGAGGGTCGGGTCACCTGTTCAACCGTTTTCTTTCGTGTGTTCTTGTTTGCTCCTATTGCTAATTACCCCTACGCACAACACAAGAAAATTGTTAAAATAAAATGTAACCATATGTTAGCCCCGAAATGACCTAGTTTGTGTCGAGTAGACGTTAAACCCCACCTGTCTGTTGGTGGAAAATAAAAAAAAGAATATCTGGCGCGCGCCGGGTAATAACTAGCGCGTCGGATAATTAACTCGCGCACGTCGGATAAATAACTTGCGCGCGCCGGATATTAACTCGGTTATCGTCACTACATGCATGTCGCATGGATCAAAATAGACTAACACTCATTCGTAAATACTTTCACTTGGGTGTTAGTTTTGAGGAAATAACAACCCTTCTCTTGGTAAATCATCATATACAACTATCGGTTAGACAGTTAAAGAGGCTTTTGCGAGAGGCAGGACTACTCCAGTTTACTGGAGGTTGCTCAATATATTCAGGAAGAGTTACATCGAAGAGGCCAATGCCTTGGATATCGATGGATGCTTTTAAAATGTATTCAAAGTGGTTATACTATTCAAAAGAATACGTTCGAGCAATACTGAAACTTTTAGATCCGGTGGGTGTGGAATGTCGCTTGCGTCGTACACTTAGGAGAAGATAGTATAACGGAATAGGACCAAACTATGTGTGGCACGTTGATTCGTATGATAAGCTTAAACCATTTGGATTGTGCAGAGAATAGAATCATGGTGGAGCATTTTAAGAAAAGAAAATGATGAATTTTGGATATCACTTTTTAAACAACTCAAAATCGATGGTCATTATAGTGGAAGCTTTATTGATAAAAGCTTGGTCCAATTTTGTTTTATGGAAATAGTACAGGTGGGTAAATCCCATCCACCCAAGCTCCTGATGTAAAAAAGGAGACCAAATATGGCACTCCGGTACTCGGTTGTATGACGTTAAATACCTACACCTATCCGGTTTACTTTCTGAAAAACTTGCCGCTTTTAGAAAGAAGTTCTCAAAATTGCGTCGTTCGAAGAGTGTGTAGAATTTTCATCTTAAAGTTGTCCTTGTATGATAAAACATTCTTTGAATGCGTCGTCATGGGCGACACTGTTGGTAATCTGGGAACTTGAAAATAGTACCAATGGCGGATTTTGTCGGCTGAGGTTTGCCGAGTGACAATATTGAAACCGGATTTCATAACTAAGATTGTACAGTACACCAGCTAGAAATCGATAAAAAGGGTAACAAGTTTGAACCAGTTAAAACATATATATTTATTTCTATGAGTAATGCATTGCTGTAAGATCAAGAACATGCGCTATCCCGGTGCTTAGGATTTGAGTATCCTTCTGAGGCAAAGTGAGCACCAAAAATCACTTGCCGCGACACAGGAGTGACGTTATGATATACATATTGTGCCAGAGTAACGCACCCCGGATTGAGACTTGTTTATACCACAAGCCCAGGGCAGTAGGTCATAGTTATCGTGGTACCGCCAAAAACGGTGTCTTCATTTGTAAATTAAAAGCGAAATGGGTTGTCCTTTTGAAGATGACTTGTATAGTAATCAAACTACCACAGTATGCCCTAACCAGTAGAATTATTGTAATTGTTGTTCAATATTACCTGATACATCCTTATGTATTTATTTTAGAAGGAATTAGATGATATATTCAAGGTTTGGAGCTACCATAGGATCCGACCAGCGCAATATACTACCAATGGACGTCCGTGTATTTTGAATTGTTTGATACACACGATTGCCTGATTCCTGTAAGGGACTATGAAGTGTCAGCATGTTTCGAGAAATGTGTCTGCCATAAAATACCATGTGATCTAGAAATCTACCAACTTGCTAATCTATACATAGCGGAAAATAGTTAGAAGAAACCGACAGATGCATATGAAGCTCCTAATCTGTACATGTTTTTGAGAAATCTATTCCAGATGGATCTTTAATAACAGATAAGAAAAAGACCAACCCCCTATAATAGAAGTTAAGGACCATAAACCTGATAAATTTGCCAAACTATATTCAAATTCCAGTTTGTATCAAAACTAAAATCAAATAAATTCAGTATTAAAGTTATCCCAAATCATATTTTGTTAAAATGCAAAGCTCAATAATAAAAAGAATTGTGTGTGGGGGTGGGGTGGGGAGCTTTACAGATATGTGCAAATCGACGTTTGAAGAAAAGTGAGAGGAGAGGGGAGGGGTGAATCTTTATTAATAATGATAATAATAATGAGGTTTTTTTTATATAGCGCGGCATATCCATAAAAATGCTTAGACATGCATTATGCAAGAGCAAAATATGCCCATTGCAAGTCTTTCTTTAGACCTGAAATGTTATCTAACTTATCCAGACCCTAATAAACTCTCGATGTCAAGGCCAGCCTTCGACGCTGACTGGATTAGATTCCTACATGCCGCTTAACGGCCATTCATGATTAAATTTAAAAAGTGGATAATCGAGACTATGCTGTTTATATTAATTATTTTAGTAATGATGACTGAGGCTATGCGGGAATTTCACACGCTTCGTTCTCGGCTCATAGTGTATCAATCTGTCTGAAATATTCAGCAAATTACCTTTACACTATCTAGTTTTTAACTATTATAGTGAGAACTGCCATCTCTTTATCTTATCTCCCATAATGTATCTTTAAGGCGCTTACAAGGTATGAAGCTTATCAATTTCAAAACTTTCAGGGAGAGAGAAATTAGGTTTAAAGTCGACTCGACACAAACTAGGTAAGTTCGGGACTAACATATGGTTTCATTTTATTTCAATAATTCGCTTACGTAGAGGTCTTTATCAGTGGGAGGAACCTGAAGAACAGGAGAAAACCCATAAGGTTGGACAGGCGATCCAATTCTTTGTCGCGTACAACCGGGGATTCAAAACCACACCAGTTGACTCAATAACAGGCTTTATGATACTACACGCACGTGCTAACCATTCGGCCACCCAACCCCCATTCAATGATAAACTTCATAGTAAAAAACGCACCCTTCCAACTAGAGGAAGACGGAGTCATATATAAACCGTGACGTGCGAAATAGCAGTGATAAAACACCATATAATTAATGTAAACTGAGTACAAGAGGGTAAGCTTATCTTGGATGTTTGGATGGGTTCATGTACACGGCTTTGTTTTTTATCAAATCTATCAAAGTTAATAAAATGTCAAAATATAAACAATGTTGTAATCTCATCGGGTATTTTACCACGTGTGGTTTCATTTAGAATTTGTCTGTTTCTTTGCTCATGATATTCTTGTTTTTGAGAAAGGGTGTCCTATAACAAACATATATCGATAGACATTAATTCGTGGTTATATTATGAAAATCATCTAATGCAACTGCCAATCTCTTGGAACTCCCAGGTTGGTGCCGCACATATATAACGCATACAGCTTTAAAATAGAAATGACAAGACTAGTGTCTAGTAATGTAAATCCTTCACGTTATGCTGTCCTCTTTGCAAGAGCTAAATTTATCCGGCGCGCGCCCGTTATTTATCCGGCGCGCGCTCGTTATTTATCCGGTGCGCGCTCGTTATTTATCCGGCGCGCGCCAGTTATTATCCGGCGCACGCCGGTTATCATCCGGCGCATGCCGGTTATTTTTATCATATTCTTTTTTTTTGCGTCCCTTACTGGGCTCCGTAGAATACATCTTATTTCACTTTTTTTACATTAATTTCATTTACAGTGTATTATAATGTTACATGAAATTTTCATTTAAGATTAAGTTATAAGCCTACCAGTTTAGCAATCGTTATTTTGACGGAGATATATAATCTCAGAAGCCCCACCACATCCATTGTCTTTCACTCATTGCAGAGTGTAATTTACCATCTCATTTCGTAAACCCTAATTTCCGTTTCTATAATAATATCATATAGTATTAACTACATTTCACATTTACGAAATAGAATAGGGCCACTTTAAATTTCGATTTTTCTTGTGCATAGTTTAGCTTAGTGACCTAAGCTGGGTGTGACCTGACCTGACCTGACCTTGATTTTTCGTCCCATCCAAAAGACTATACGTTATCCCCTGTCAGGCCCTCCGTCCTGCACCACTGTAAAGAGAAATCACGCCGGACAATTCCCGATGAGCTTTGTCGGCTAACGCATGATCGAACACGAGACCCCAACGTTAGCAAGCCAACTTCTTACTCACTGAGTCAACGTGACTACCAAAAATGTAGGACATTAAACCTCATTTATGGAGTAATTCCTCTTTGACTGTGGTGCAGGACGGGGAGGGGTTGGGGGTGGTGGCAAGGGATTACGTACGTACTGTTGTTCGGATGGGACGAAAAACCGAGGCCCCATTTACATATTGGCGTGCACGTAAAAGACCGCCTTGCAGTTAGAATTCAATATGACAGTAAGCCGTAGTGCCGATATCCTAGTAAAGATTCCCTCATAGTATACTGTATAGGGTAGGTCCGTCTTCATTAGCTTAGTCGGGGCAGAACGAAATGAAATGAAATGGAGTTTAACGTTCTATTGTTCTGCTCCGATTGGGCTAATGAAGACGGGCTTACACCATTCAGTGTGTTGTGAGTGACAGTTTGCCCAGACTCTTATATCGAATTCCAATTGCACGCCAGGAGTGCAGTTGGTACCTGCCCTATGACCCTTTGCAGAATTCCATAAATACCATCTCCCGGTTCCGACCTCTGACTGTCAAGCCGCGGTCATTTTCCCGAGGTTACTAAAATTCAGATAAAAATATTAATGAATGGTTGAATTGTGGAATCGGGTTCATATCGAACACATTATTATGTTAAAATCGGATTGCGTCGGAGAAAGCATCTGCAATCGGGCCCCTAACACCCACCCTCCAAATTATTTTGAAGTACTACACACAGTGGCTGATCAATGAGCTTTTTCTGGGTGGTACTCACATGTCAAAGATGACTTCGTCAATTTTCGTCCCATTGTCAGGTGGATGAACGATACACCCGACCCTTTTACGGGGGCGGTAGGTACCAAATTTTCGGGGTGGGTAACCGCTCATCTTTCAGCCATGTTTGGACCTCTTCGAATCGAGTACGACCCCCTTTTTTACAGAGAAAGCCGGCAAATACATAACACTAACTTAAGAATGAAGGTTCAGAGTATCGGACACCTCTGTCCACTCATCTAGGATAGCAGAAATTTTGTACGCGATTTTCCTAAACGTAGCTCCCAAACCAATTCGGTTATGCTCAATATCCATTTCTTAAGTTTAGGGAAGGACCATAGCCTCGGGTTATCCTAACATAGCACACACGAAGAACAATCAACGGGCCATCGACCTGACCGCAACTCGATCCCCACACGATACTGAATGGAAAGAAATTAGAAGACATGATATGGCAATAGGACGTATCTATAGAGAGCTCCCACGTGCTCACAAACATGACTATTACCAATGATAAATCAGTGTTTAAAGCTTTCGTGACCAGTGCGAATGAAAAATGCCATACAGATGAATATTGCCTATAGTTTGCCTAAATACGGTACTGGCAAGAGTTTAGTGTCCCAGGAGTGAAGTTGGTACAGAGAGAATATGTCCCGATAAAATGACTCACCCCGACCAAAGTGAGATAATGACCCGATAGGTCTGTTGTCCAAGAGAGAATATGTCCCGATAAAATGACTCACCCCGACCAAAGTGAGATAATGACCCGATAGGTCTGTTGTCCAAGAGAGAATATGTCCCGATAAAATGACTCACCCCGACCAAAGTGAGATAATGACCCGATAGGTCTGTTGTCCGAGAGAGAATATGTCCCGATAAAATTTACTCTCCTTTCTTTTTTTTTTACCTTATGTGAAAATAAGACGGAGTTCTTACGGTTAAAGGAACGTAACTGTCCTATTTATTGCATTTTTGTTCATATCAATACAGCAGAACACCATGTCCCAGGTGTGCACGTGACAGGCCGACTGTCCAATAGTTACGGTATTTTGGGATAGAGAGAGAGAGAGAGAGAGAGAGAGAGAGAGAGAGAGAGAGAGAGAGATGGGGTTTAAGGTCACTCAACACAAACTAGGTCATTTCGGGACTAAGATATGGTTTAATTTTATTTCAATAATTCGCTTGCGTGCAGGGATCTTTAGCAGTGGGGGGGGGGCCGGAGGACCCGGAGAAAACCCACGAGGTTGGACAGGCGACCCTACTCCTTGCCACGTATAACCGAGGATTTGAAACCACGCCAGTTGACTCAATGACAGACTTTATGATACAGCACGCACGTGCTAACCATTCAGTCATCCAACCCCCATTTCGGTTGAAATTTGACTTAAATTTTAGTTTAGATATATATATATTAGTGTACTATTTTTAAACTTCCATATGCACATTGGAAAGTTTCTATTTAAATTGGACTTTAAGTTTACTTCAGTTATATAGTCTGGGACTTCATCAGATACGTGTATGGAATGCGACTTCTGAAATTTGGAAATTTGTAAACTCTGAGATGAAAACGCTGTTTAGAGGGCCTATAGCATTCCAAATTCCAACATAAAAACCTTTAAAATACATGATAATGAACGAGACAAAAGCCTGATTATTCACAATTTTCATATCATGAGCAATTCGTCTCATAATTTTTTTTTTTAATTTGACATTCAATACACCAATCGTCATCAAGAAAATAGAACAAGCTTTTTGAGCAAGACATTACATTTAGAGACACGATTCTTGCAAGCGCTCATATTCAGTCGAGGCATGCACTGGTAGCTGATAATGAAAGAGCGAGGGTCGGTTCGCGACCGACCAGAGAGCAACATATATATCATATAAAAATGACAAGACTAGTAAAAAGCTTATACATGTATACCCAGAAAAGGGCAGGGTGTCAGTTGTATACCCTGGTACCCAGGTTCCGGCGCCGCTGCCGCTAACTGTGATATACAATCTATACTGTGATATGGGTTTTGCGTTTTGTCTGATAGAAGAGACGTCCCTGGGCCTTTTAAATAGTTAAGAGCGTCCATCAATTTTCACCAAGAAGTATATAATATTAAGTTCTGGGTTATTGTATACTATCATCTCCCTGCTTAAAAGCACCCTAACAAAAGTACTCCTTTAAAGAAGAAAATTATCGCTGAAATGTCGTTCATGTCAACAAGAATTTAAGAGCTCAGAATTATTTTAAAGTGACAAAAGTCTCTAACTGCATATAATCCAATGTCTTCAACAATGAAAACACGAATTATTTGTCAATTTAAATCAATATTCATGTTGTGATCTTACCTGGTGAGTATTTAAAGACAAAATAAACATTTTACTATTGGTACATGAATCGTGTACCATAACGCGTTTCAGCGGCATATGTAACAAGTGGCTCGAAAAATGGGGCTAACAATATTCCACAAGTCATGTCAAACGGTGACCTCATGTTCCTATCTGTAGAGCATGCGCAATAAATACGATTGAGACTTCTGACGTTTTTCGTCGAACATAACTGATTTCGATTCACGGTAAAAAGAGAAACGAGTGAATGTAAATCAGTTATACACATTCATAACACATTATTGTTTTCTTTTGCTTTGTTTTCGAACCCCTATCTTCTCTTTATGGGACACTATATTACTAACTGAGTGAGCCACCATGGCCGAGTGGGTGTGCTGCTGGCTCACTAGCCAGGAGACTCCGGTGTTGGTCGAGTACGTTTCCTGTCAGTGGTGCGGGTTAGAAACCCTGGCAAACGAAACTACCAAGTCGTTCGAATAGGGCGGTCAATTGAGGTCTACCTGTGTAGCCAACTCGAATTCGATAAAGAGGATGCTCAAACGTGTATGCCTGTTTACATTAGCCTGATTGGTGCCGAGAACTAGGACGCTATCTCCATTTCATTTCATTGTGTAACTGAATATAATAATGTTTTCACTTTAAAAAGACCGAAAATTAAAATGTTTTAACTAGAAAAATACAGAAAATTAAAGTCCACTCTCATACGGACTTTTCTTCTAGCACACAACTTAAAACGCAAAAGCCATAATAACACAATAGTGAAGCTATTTTAAATTGAGAGTTCAGAGAGTTCAAAACATGAACTGTAGACCCTAATAAAATTCTGCCTTAATTTAAAACCCACAATTGGGAACTTAAATGTTCGTGACAAAGTGGTTAAAATGGGACTATTGAATATAATTTTCTCAAGAAATTTTTGTTCGTTGTTTAAAGGTTACCGGAAAAGTTTCATAATTTTTTAAAAATAATACAAGGAATTATGTCAACTTATCCTGCTACAGTTAAATTACAACATGTAGATTCCGCCGTTGTAACTTTCCGCGTTTTATTGGCTTGTTTAAATTACTTTGATTTCTTCATTAAAGAAACTTTATCGCATACGAACTGCTAGATTTGATGATAATATTTGGACTAAAACATATTCAAACTAAATACTTTGTCAAACATTTACTTCAAATCCCTCTCAAAACTTTGTACTCGCTGGGGAGATACATCAAGCTATAAATAAACTATTACTCGGCTCCATGTCTGTCACCCCACTTCGTTGAAGGGGGTCCATTTTTCATAATGTATTTTTCATTTTCTTACTGTCCATTTACAATACTCATTAAAGCCTAAGTAAATTCTTAATGTTCCCCAAACCGCCTAACCATTTTATTAAGAAAACAACCGCCGCCTCAGTCAAGCTAGCCCACAATAAGCTGGCAGACAACAGTCGGGATGTCAGTTAGTGATACCCTGAAATGTCTAACCAGTGCTTGTCCCATGGGTGTTTGTCGGGTAATCCAGTATTTTTCTAGAAGATTCGGTGTCCATACTTTCTAAACCAAATTTCTCATACCTTGATTGGAAATACCTCCCCAACACCCTCGATAAATACTTTCCGGACAATGTATCTTTAACTTCGACAGATAAACAATATGCATCATTTAATTCCATTTTCGAATTTCCTGTATTTGCATGAAAAACCGTAATGACTATCAGTGAACTGTCACTATGTGTAACAATATGTTTAATATGTTCTCGTTAAATCTGATACGCAATATTTTCCAATTCATTTATAACAATATTGTTTAAAGTATTAACTAGAAAATACAATTGAATAAATACAGAAAGCATAACAAATTGCTAACTAAATATCGTTTAATATCAATTCACCATTAGGCCTACATTATATAACGGGAAAACTACAATACTGCGACGAAATATTAAAAGATTACCGAAGCTGAATGCCGTAACTAAAAATTAAAAAGATATTAAAATGGGGGATGGGGTTTGATTGTGAAAGCCCAGGTAATTTTGAAATTATTTGCGTTCAACCTGTTTGTTTACTAAGGTACTTCTCCGGCTGATGAACGGGCCTAGCTTATTGATATATTATATACTAACTGAAATGAAATTGGTTTTAAAGTCTCACTTTTCTGCATCAACGGTACTATTAAAGCCCGATGTACGCCATGCGGGTTGCTATGTTGGAAAGGTTGCCTGGACATTGTCGTTTCCACACACCCGTTATCGAATTCTAACTTCCAACGTGTACACGGAGCCTGTTTTTTTTCGGCTCATCATAGACTATTTTTCTTCCATGTCTTAACATTTAAAGAAGTCGGGGTGTGGAGTGACTGAAATAGATCTCCCTACTATAAATCTGGGGTCAACCAAACAGAATATAAGTCTTACCGTATTAGAATGTTTTGAGTCCTTTCTCTTATATTTAGTATCTGTTATATGAACATCAAATGATGAAAGTGGTGATAATGATGACAACGATTCCCCTTCCTTGACTTGCAGCTCTTCAAAATATAAAAAAAAGGTTCATTTCGTTAAATATATATATATATATATAGTAGTTTACGGTTACAGTGGCCAAGAATTTTATTCAGATCCTATCATTATAGATACAGTGGTCAAGAATTTCATTCAGAGTCTATCATCATAGGTACACATTTCATACCTTCAAATATCATAGTGTGTTTACCTACATCGAATTTTGATTTATCCCTAGGCGTAAAAAGTTAAGCCCTGCCTTGCTCCCACGCCTGAACGACGCTCACATCGATTGTACAGGAGAGAAACTGATCCTCATCGACCAAGAAAGCATAAAATACCCACTGACCACGATTTCGCTACGACCCAAAACGCCCATCAGATCTAGCGAGCGCAGTAAGCGTGTGATGGGGTCATGGTAGGAACCTCGAGAAGTCGTGTTGGAAAAACATTGTGTGTGAATGGCGCTTTACTTAAACGTAGGAGCTTGATGAGGGCGTAGCGCGGTCTGATAGGTCGCAGAAGGAGCATGACCGAGACGCGGCGCGCTAAGCAAGGAGCGTTACTTCGCTACTCGGGTGAAACGGTTATTAAAAGAAACAAAAATCAATTCCGCACATATAATTCATTCCAATAAATTAAAGAGGTCATCAATTCGAACTATATAATATACGTGCAAATACAATAAATACAAAGTTGTAAGACACAGCTACAGTTCTACATCACATTAAACGTGATTGCAAGGCTTTTGTAAGTAAATCGTTGTGGATTTTGTACATTTTATGATCTGGAGTTTACATCGTCAATTTCCTTTTCTTTTTTTTTTGCAAACATATATGATTTTAAATGTTGTCAGAAATATCAAAGTCTGTCATTTACAATGGTCGACGACACAAACTTCATCGTAACGGTTTTGAAGATGTCCGATTTGCTAACAGAATATCGACAGTATAAAAGCAATAGTCTAAACACTGAGTTGTATTTGCAATATAAACAAGCTACACTTCATCGCCTCCCATCCAGTTCAAATTAGATTATTGCCACTGGATCAGATTTCCGACTTTTTTAAAATGAAATTTCGCCAGTGCAATCATTAGTAAATCCACGGAATACAAAGAACTATTACCTAAAATTATTGTTGAAACTTTAGGTTTGTCACACTTTTTAATTTGAACACATCTGGCAAGACTCATGAACCTCCGAACTTTAACTACTCGGTCAGCACCTTTAGTGAAGCTGATGTTATAAGTATCTTTATCTACACCAACAATATCTTGGTCCAAGAAGAGTGGGAGCTTCATGGGTAATTTCCCCTAAAAAAAACACAATATAAAACAACATATCAAGTTAAACAGTTCTGATTTTTTCCTGTATTATTAGAGATCTGTTCTCAGGGTATAAATCACCAGACGGTATGATTGTTTTACAAAGAGTCCAATGAAAAGGTATGAGTATGTAATAATCCATTGTGTTATGCTTTAGAGGAATCTAGTAATTGGACAGAGCAACAAACTACAGGTCATTGACCTACTAATAAATTAGTTATTGTTCGTCAGTGAATAGTTGTTAAAGTTTATCTAAGTGTTGATCTTTTTTTGAAAATGTATCTGTACAGCTGGTCTTTCTTTTAAGAAACTGTTATCGCGGTTTATACTTAAGCATTTTATATTTCTTATAAGAACCCGGATTATGCTTTAGAGGAATCTTGTGATTGGACAGAGCAACAAACTACAGGACATGGGTCTACTAATAAATTAGTAATTGTTCGTCAATGAATAATTGTTCGAGTTCATTTCAAGTGCTGATCGTTTTTATGGAATTATATTTGTAAAGCTGGCCTTTCTGTTAATAAACTGTTATTGAGTTATATACCTAAACAATTGGCATTTCATACATGCTAGTGTTGGCCTGTGTATGGGATTACATATATCTAGTTGGTCTTGCTTCTAAGAACCTTGTATTAAGTTATATCTTTATGAGTTACACTTGACACTTTTACATTTAAGGTATTGTTGGTCCTTCTGATAAGATCATGTCACTTTTACATGTACGGTATCGTTGGCCCTTCTGATAAGATCATGTCACTTTTACATGTTAGGTAATGCTGTCCTTCTTAAAATGTCATCATTAAGTATAACACTTGCCCTCATTCTTTAAATGTAAGGTAGTTTTGTTCCTTATTAAAGGATAATGTAATTTTTTAAAGAACCTATAATGTGGGCAAGTGTTATACAAAATGTTGCCCCTTTCATTTAAAGGAGCCGTCGTAGGGATTTTTTGGCTGATAAAGCTGGTTATTTCAGGGCTAAAGACAACTGCAGACGTTTATCGTTTGTCATGCCCAATATCTGAAGCTCATTGATACTTTTCGAAAAACTTAAAATCTTCAGTTTTTATGTGGGGTTGGGCCGAACGGCTCAATATTTGATTTAAAATATCACGACCGTAACATCACATATACATGGTAATTCATACACACACTTTTTATACTATTATCCGGTGTCCTGTGTCACCTGGGTCTGTCACCTTAAGGGCAAGGTAAAGTGACACAATCGTGTCGCACAATTAGCGTAATATTATAGACCAGTGACCTTCATTTGCGAAAACTGTTACTTCTTTTAATATCAACATTATTCATATGGAGCATTCTAAAATGTGGTGGAATCTTAGCCATCATAACTTCCGTTGTCAAAAGTTGATATATGTTACCAAAAAGGCTTGTGTCTAGATTTTAGACAGATTATTATTCATTTATGTTAGAATAATAAATATCTGGTTAAAGTCTTGTCTATGGATTACCATCTGCAACATGTATTTTACAATCAACAAGATGACTAGTCATCAAACATCCCGCGCCCTTGCACTTGTTTAGGAGAAATAAGGAAAAATAACTTCTTTATGTTATTGGTAATCAATATAAAAATTATCATATTTCGCAAACAGTGTCACTGGTCCTAATATTGTGGCCCTGTTCAGTAGATATTGCTCTCTATTTCTGAAAACTAATGACTGATTGCTATTTACCAGAAGATTTGAGATTATTCATGATTAAGCTCTGGTTTTAAAAATTAGACATGACTACATAGCATATGTATATATATATGACTTTCATGTAATCTGTAGCTGTTTGTATTGTTACAAAGTTTTGAGCCAATCAATGAAAGAATAGTACAATTGAAAATATCCAAATAACCTAGAACAGGCATCATAAAAATTATATAATATTATAATTTATGCAACGTATCATTAGGATTGTACTGCAGACATTTACACTGGCATGCAAATGATTTAGTACAATCCTCATATTTATTCATGTTTCCTCCTCTCTGCAACACTAATGAATGTACATGTATGTACATGATTTATTACAAGTAAGATTTTAAAAATTAATGATGAATAATTGAATGAGCTTTATGAGGCACAACTGCAGTAATAGGTCGATGTATGTACAAAGTTTCATGAAGATATCTTGCATGGTTTATGAAATATGCCCGGAAACAAAATTGTACACCAAAAACTAAGTCAAACTTGTTTCCATGGAAACACAAAAAATGTAAATCCCAGAAATTCTTAAATAGCAAAAGGCACAACTACTATAATAAGTTGATGTCTGTACAAAGTTTCAAAAAGATATCTTGCATGGTTTATGAAATATGCCCCGGAAACAAAATTGTACACCAAAAACTAAGTCAAACTTGTTTCCATGGAAACACAAAAAATATAAATCCTAGAATTTCCTAAATAGCAAAAGGCACAACTACTGTAATAGGTTGAAGTGTGTACAAAGTTTCAGAGAGATATCTCGAACGGTTTATGAGATATGCTCCGGAAACAAATTTATACACCAGAAACTAAGTCAAATTTGTTTCCATGGAAACACAAAAAATATAAATCCCAGAAATTCCTAAATAGCAAAAGGCACAACTACTGTGCTCTGTTGATGTGTGTACAAAGTTTCAGGTAGATATCTTGAACGGTCTATAAGATATGTTCCTGAAACGAAATTGGGACGGACAGAAAGACGGACGGACGGACGGACCCCGTTTCAATATCCCTCCCTAACTTCGTTCGGCGCGGGATAATTCAGTTAGACCTTTCCACATGCGATAGTGGACTAGATTAGTCACTGGTTTTCAGTGTGAATACATAATGAATAAAAATTTTTGCATAGTAATTTACCGTAAAACTGTTCTATGTTTAATTGACAGATATCTTTATGCTTGCGGGTACAAAGTGAATTAAGAAATCATAAAAATTCTAACAACGTGAATTCAATGCCAAAAAAAACTGAACACGAAAGCAGTATAAGAAAATGTTGATGTTGTATTACTATTTTCCTTAAAGACCCCACATATTTAATATAGATGATGCCTGGGGAGGTACATCCTCAATAGAAGGCTTGGCCTCGCTTTAACTACGTACATCTTATCGCGGCCTTTGCGTAATACCCTGCATATTTCGGCACTAATTTTGATTGGGTACAAGCCTAGCTTGTGAGCCTATCAGATTCCTCGATCGTTGCGAATACCAAGTCTCGCGCTTACAAGCTAAAAGGTCTACCTTTGATAATGGAGTTGTAAAGTTCAAGGTTCGTTCATGGTCCGGGTTTCTGTGGAGGTCGCTATATCACAACCTCTCATTGGGCGCTACTGTTCACGTGTCTGCAGATAACGTAGCTATAAATTCGGGAATTGTGAAGTAATCTAGCAACGTCCAGATGTTGCAAACTCGAAGTAATTGTTTCAGGAACACGGGGAAGGTGTTTCATACTAAAAGTAGTTTTATACTTGAAAAAGAAAATGGATAATATAAGAATAAAAATAATTTGATTACGTGGACTTGGTGTGCCAAAACAAAGATAGTTTTAATTATTTGAAGTCTTGTTGATACTTGAAAAAAGAATGGATAATATAAGAAAAAAAAATAATTTGATTTTGTGGACTTGGTGTGCCAAAACAAAGATAGTTTCATTATTTAATGTCTTGTTGGCCTAGATTTGCTTGAAAGATCAAATAAATTGTCTTCACTTAAGCGTAAAATCCGGTTTTTGGAATGCAATTCATTGTTAAATTAATGTCAAAATGTCAGTATTGTAGTATTTCTAGTGTTCTGTTTCTATATAAGGTCTTTCATCTGAGGTTGTCAAACAGTATACGATATAGTCATCTGATGGTGTCACAGGGCTATAGTGACAGGACACGCTACCGTATTGTTTAGCTCAATTAGTTCAATCGGAGAACTCTAGCTTTAATTCTGACAAGACACGCAATAACTTAATTATCAGGAAAATAAAGTTAAGTGTATCTAAATGAACGTTATTATTAAACACTATACGACAATCGTCCATTAAAATGTGCCAGTTTACAAAATTCGATCAGACGAGAGGGGGAGCGGATATTGACGTCTACTCACGTTTATATATATAAGAGAAAGTTTGCTTGTATGTTGGTTTGCTATAGGAAACCAAACGGTTGAACCTATCAATTCTAAATTAACTTCACAATAACTAGTTTTCTTACACAAAATTTAAAAGCACTATTCATTTTGTATTTTGGTGCTTATTTAATGATAAAATAAAAAAAAACCAAGTGGTTAAATGGCATGGGGCAATGTGTGTCTAAGGAAGAAAACTTTTCAATGTTAGAGGTGGAACAACATTAAATTTCACCAGCTCGGTACCCACAAATTGTAGCAATTCTCTCTATGTTTCTTTTCCCCCCTTTTGCATGCCCATTTTTGTTGATTTTTTTTGATCTAAGATGGACGAAGAGGGTTTGAATTAAAGAGGCATTATGGGGGATGAAATAAAGAGTGGAATATTCTCGCTATAATAGTGAAAAAAGAAATAACATAAATAGAATATGTTGAATGTGAAGTCCAGCCTCGACCATCAATACTAAAGTCGGTACGATACAAAACAGTCTTGATGATCCATTTTAATCATGAAAGGGCGTTGAGCAGCATAATTAATAAATGCATAATTAACAGTCTATATAACATTTCATACTCAAAGAAAGACCTACAATAGGCAGATTTAGCTCTTGCATAATGTATGTATAAAATTTTCTGCCAGGTTTTGGTAAATATTCACGATTTTGAGGCGGGAGTATAATATAGTTATCAGGTATCTTACGGTGGTATGTACGGCGAAATAGTTACATGTTTTATTATGCTTCTTCAAGTTTGTGTATCTCAAAATTTTGATGGTCAACCTCATACACATTTTAATACAAAGATGTTTGTTTTTCTGTCTGTTGTAATGGAAATTTGGGGAAAAGTTGGAGTCGCGAAGACATAACATTGAAGTCGGTAGGGAAATTAATGGTGGTCTGCTTCCCGTTGGGGCGTGAGAGTTATCCGCCTTTTACAAGCTGTTTGCGCTTTCTATGGTTTTCGCCCCTGAGACTGAAAAAAGCGAATTTTAAAATAATATCACAATTACTATTTGTTTTGTAAGATATTTTATTTATTTTGTATTTAATGCAGTATTTAATAATACAACTGATAATTGAGGATGTTACAAAAACGGAAATGAAAAATATTTGTCCAATGCCGGGTACATAATTTATAAAAAGGTGCAAAATAATCGC
Source organism: Patella ulyssiponensis (assembly GCA_963678685.1). Classification (NCBI taxonomy): domain Eukaryota; kingdom Metazoa; phylum Mollusca; class Gastropoda; family Patellidae; genus Patella; species Patella ulyssiponensis. Next base: position 77,910,748 of record OY783226.1, on the reverse strand, counting down.
CACTTCAGCAGGAAAGTATATTTTATGGCAGGCGAAAAAACGTATAACACTTTACTATCATATAATACTGTATTAAATGGTTAGCTAGTCTAGGAGCGGGTATTTTAATGCCTCGTGTCTTTTCATAAACACACGGGCCTTTGACTTGCGGATCAATGGTCTTTGCAATGAGAAGTTGGAGAGGGATAAATATCGTTTTTTTTTTTTTAGGAGAGGGATAAATATCGTTTATCAAGAGCAACCAAACCGTACCAAGGACAATAGCTGAATTTACGATTTATTACTACCGTATTGCTATTACTACTCAGAGAGTTGTGACTGTCTGGTTTTGTTTCTGGATGATTAGATAGAGTTTCTGCGTTAGGGGCTGAGATATGTATACTTATGTATTGTATTAAGTGGTCTGAGACCGTGATATATTAGCATTGTCTGTTCGTATAATTTGTATGTTTTTCAGACTTTAAAAGGCTATTGTCAGTCTATTGAAATGGTGTTGTGACTTCTTTTAATTTAAGAATTAATATACAGTTACTACCCAATATTGTTAAAGGACCGAAACCTTACTTGACCCGATGAATTATTTCGACTAGAGTGATGGTCCGATTCATAAACGTGTTACTTTTTGCATTATTGTGTCGACAGTGGAACACAAAATATACCATGGATCATATACGTGAGCTTTGAATGAATGACACAGGCCATAATATTAAACTTTTGTTATGTACTCTGGTGATTTGCAGAATTCCGTGCACATCTCACAGAAAACTAAACTAACCATTTCAACGGTTTATGTAAAGAATCTTCCGGGTTCCACTCGAAGAAGCATATAGAACGAAATGGAATATATGCATCAATTCACTTTCCTAGACCGTGTCATCGTTACGATTGTGTGGCAGCGGTCAGAACATTTTCCTTAGTCTACTACTGTTGCTTATACAGCGACTCAACGTCTCTGGCTTAGAAACATGGCAATGATCGCGATAGCATATCAATCCAGATACAATTTTCACACGGCAATTGTGTCGGGTAGAATTATAAGCGGGTCATCTGACATTAGGGAATATTATCCTAATATGTGGGGGTGTATGTTAGTGAATATTGTCAGAACGCAAAATAGGTGAAGCCAAAGGGGTGGAATGAAATACCTTGCTATCATTCGAGCCTCGCACGCGAAAGCGGAAATATATGGAGACTACCTAAAGATGTAATTTGAAATATCAATTTTAAAGACCATTAAAGTTTCAATGTGCGAAGGAAAGAAATGCATAGCGGCAAAATCGTTAGAAATCTACTAAGTCCCATGTTACACTGGCAACGGCGATGAATAAGAAGAGATCAATTGCACACGCGTTAAAATGGATTGTAAAATCCGCGGGATTATTGGTACCTTTATAAACACCGGCCAACTCTCTGATACCGCTTATGACTTGGTTCGTGTGTGGGTGGCACGTCATCGTGGTTCACGGCTTGAGACACTGATATTTGAATTTGTCTTGGTACATTTATATACCTTGAATGGGGTCGCTCCCTAAGGTGGCCATTACTATATTTATTCGTACTGCTGCTCCCTGTTATTGTTAGACTTAAGATCTGCGCGCATACGAAATTATGGAATTAAAATATATAACCTGTATTCCGAATTACCTAGTTTGTGTTCTGCAGACGTTCTCTAGAAGATGACTGCCTAGATTATTAGCCAGACTGGTTAATTTTTTGGTCCATAATAATGTAGTTCAAATTTTGTGCAATTAACCCATAGGTGATTATTTAGCTACATACCTTACATGTTCACTTGCGTGCTTATAACCATTTTTGTTCGCTCGTTCTATTAAATTGATGGCATGGTTATTCAGATAATGTTTGGGGTTTTTTTTATTAAATATGTGCTATAAACATCTATTTCATTGTTTTATTATCTTATCTGATCACTGTTTATAGTTTTAGAATTAAATATTTAACATGATAATGGTTGAAATCAACCTATATTATAAGATGTTAATTTGTCGCGAACCCATTGTCTGGGATTGATAATTTTCTATAATGTTCAAAAAGATATATGGATAACTTAATTAAATTCAGACCATGATTAGAGTCACTTGGTTAAATATTAACCACCAATTAATTATGACTGAACATAAATTACAAACGACCGTCAGTAAGTGTTTACACAATCGAAGTAATAAAAGACATAAATTATATACGTTGAGTTTCATATGAATGACTAAATACAAAATATATGAAAATTTATCAAAGAAACATAGACAAACTGTCCACTAATACACCCAACAACACCAAAGTCTTCCGTGCTAGCTCTGTATTCATTGTCTTCGAATTCTAGATAGCAATTTTCTTAGACGCTGTGAACTTTGCGCCAGTCAAATGAAGAAAGAACGGCAACTCCACAAAACTCGTTCCAAAATTATGATTTGAAGGTATTTATAGCTTTTTACAACTACACCACTCCAATTTCGTTTCGTTTTTTAAAGCTCAAAATTTCGTTTAAATTATCTTTACTACCTTAAGATATGGAAGAGTTGTTATATAACTCGCGTTCTGAATGATGTGAGGGATTAGCCAATAAAACGCGAGTTCTTGGCATGCGTTGCACGGGATTTTGGGTATCCCAGTAGAAACATCCACGCTGATTAGTTAATCAAAAGTCTGACGCCATATGAGCTCGTATGAACTCTAGCTCGACTTCCCACTATGAATGGTCAGATCTTCATGTAAAGTATTTTTAAAAAACGAAATAAAGATCCGTATTTTAATCAGATTGACAGCTCGATGAACAATTCAAAATATTTTATAAATGGGGAGGAACTTCTGGTTATCTCTTACACTGAAATGAACAATTCCGTCCAGTTGGTCCTGTATTACATTCACAAGCCGAAAGGCCAAAATATAACTTCCCAAAATACGTTGGAAATTTACGGTTTGGAAATTGACACTGCCAATTGACAGGGTTCCTCCTCTTATCTTAATAAGTAAGCCCAATGAGCTTAAAAAAATGATATCGAAAGTCCTGACCTATAACATGGTCACAAAATTATTTTCTCTCAAATTTTTACCTTTAAGAGTGATCACACAATGAAGACAAACTACGGTGACTAGATATGTCCACATTAAATATTGGCAAATAAAAATAATTTATTGTGCTCGACTACTTAACTGATTTAAAATGGCGTATATCCACATCATGTAATTTTTACACAGGGATATTTTGATGGCTGTACGACATGTTTTATGCATACACTGCCAAGCATTCACTATCTTATATGGCTAATGCTTACAATACAAAGGTTATACCTTATTAAGTGTTTGCCCTTTCTCTTAAAGATACATTAGTTAAGAGCAAAACATAACAAGTCAAAAAATTAACTCTGTTGACCCTCGGATGGATCGAATACAGCTTGGATTTAAAGAGTCCTTCATTTAATAATTTAATCATCATTAAATGGCTGACCAAGCTGCCATTTTTCCGTTTATCACTAACGTCACTCCCAGAGACTGCTGACAAAAGGTCTGCTAATCGAGGCTACCACCATGTTCCTTAAGCAACGTTCGCGAGTTATACAACATCTCTCCGTTGCTTGAATACTCAGCAATTCCCCGAACTTTGCGCTAGTTGTTTTTACAAGTGACTAATTAGAATTGTCCAATCAGAGTTCGTGGCACCAAACACACTATAAACAAACAGGGTTTTTTTAATTGAGAAACTCGTGGGAAAACAGCAACCGTGACATTGATCGATCTTTGAACTTTGCAACTCGATTGTCACATATAGGCATTTTAGCTATAAAGCACGAGACTTGGTATTCACGACGACCGATGAATCTGATAGGTTCCCAAGCTGGGCTTGTGACAATCGAACTTAGTGGCGAAATATACAGGGTATTACGTGAAGGGCTTGATAAGATGTATGTAGTTAAGGCGAGATCAAGCCTTCTATTGAAGATGGGCTACCACAGGCATTGATAATGTTACTTGATAATCGATATGTGGGTTAAGTTATCGTCTGTCAAGCAAACGATCGGCAATTCTCGGAGACAGTGCTGAGACAGTTGATGCTTATTTGTAGTCTAAACTTCCTACAGTAGAGATAACCTCATTCAAAATAAAGTAATGTGACTGATTTTGATTTTTTTCATCATCTATGTTTGAACTGTTATATCAAGAATGGTCAACTCTTTAATAAATTGGGGATTGGATGAGGTCGGTCATTAAGTCAACTGGCGTGGTTTCGATTCCCCAGTTGTAGGTGAGTTTTCTCCTGGTCCTCCAGTTTCCCCCACTGCTAAAGACCCCCTACGCACAAGCGAATTATTGAAAAAAAAATCAAACATGTTAGTCCCTAGTTTGTATCGAATGGACGTTACCCCCACTCTTTACCTCTTTTTTAAAATCTTAGCTAATATATCTTTAACCAGCTCGTTACTTTTATAAATGCAGATTTAATACCTAAAAAGCCTAACGAAACCAAATGCCCCGGTCAGTCCGTTTTTATTCTTTTGTAAGTAACAGGATTTTTTTACAACATACTAAAACTTATTTACAATGATAAAGGTGCACGTGTTACTGGACATTTGGGAAGATTCGATAAAGGGCTAATGAAAACAAAATATGCCGAAAATTTCAGCCAAAGTGCTTCACTCTGAACCGAGATATTGCCGATTCAATACGATACCAGCCTCAGGCGTCATTACAAACGTTGGTAAGATAATAAACACAGTTTCGATTATCCATTTTTACATTAAATAATTTAGCCTACATAAAATGTTTTCAAATCCACTAAATATCACAGGCTAATGATAGCATCGATAATTGAGTATGGTCTGGATAATCTAATGAATGTCTAATTAATAATTTAGATAACATTTCAGGCCCAAGAACGAATCTGCCTCCATAATGCATGTTTAAGTGTCATCCATATATATGCCAATTGAAGCCGGTGGCATCAGCATAACGGTTGACTTGTCACATTTTCTTATCTCACTACCAATTAATTCATAACAATAGCAGTTGTGTACATAATATGCAACACCAGACAATGTATTTCTCCCCGTTCAATCAACGAATAAGTAAATTGAATTTCTTGATTGGTATTGTTAGCATTGTAAAGAATCGGCTTGCAGTCGCAACAAATGTGGACTGAAAATTATCATTATCAAACAGTGCAATAACTCATTCCTAATTATCAGTATTAGTTCTTGTTTGTTTTGTTCCAATACCAACATGCTGTCATAAACTGATATTAGCTGCTTATCACGTAAAGCAACACTAGAGCAGTCACGATTATTACTGGTTATTTCCCTTAAGGATAGCACAGCTTCCTAGTTTCCGCTTTATTGATACTGCAACATAAGGGGGTAATAGATCACCATATTGAAATGTTTTGTCGACGACCAGCTCATGTCTAAATATAGCAAAAAGAACAAGATATTGGCATTATGTAAATTGGACACACACGTTCAATAACACACACGTTCAATATTAGAGTCACCACATTTATAAAATAAACAATCCTCAAATAAACGAAACTTTAATTAACTGAAAATAGACTTAGTTTTTACTACTGCGCAGTTCAGTCTGTCCTGCTCAATCTGCGATGATCATCTGTTGTATGGACGCTTCATGGTCATCTTAACATATGGGCACACTGGACATGGCTCATATGCTAATCTGTGTATGCTGGGTTACCATGGTGTAGAGCAGGTTATTAAATGTGTAAACACTGATTTTTTTGGAAGTACCACTATAATAAATATATGTTTAATTTTGCATTTCTATTCCCGTGGGCTGTGTAGGTAGGGGCCAGGGTACACTACTTTATCTAGGAATCTATAATGGCATTAATACATTAGCTATTAACAGGTTATATTCATATTGATGTAACTCATACCTGCTCTTTTCCGCACTTATATATAATAATAACACAATTCTAGATAATAAGTGGGTGTAAAAAAACACCCGATCTCCAACTCAGTAAGCCGCTGGGCAAAGAAATCTCACCCATAAGTCTAATATAATCCTGTGTCGCATGTATCTTATAAAAAGAAATATAAAAAATTAAAAGCCGATATTTTATATGAACATCCGTAACACGATGGCTCCAGATTCAAATTAAATCTTTCATATAAAGAAGTACAGCTGTTCACAACAAATTTCTAAAATACATATTGATTCAGAGATTTGTACAATATAAGACCCATTGCATGAAACGTTTCGAATACTCGGGGTTCTAACGAATGCACTTTAGATCACAACGTCTATTTATGAGTTATTCGATTGTCCAGCCTGGTAGGGTTTCCTGTCACATAGCCAATACCCCATAGAGAATTATTGAAATAAAATTTGCTAGTTTTTGTCGAGTGAACGACCAACTCTTATTGTTACGTAAGAAAGATAACGGTTTCAATTCATTCACAACATGAATATGTGGTAAATATACACTATAACATTGAACTGCGCTCGGCACCCTTTAGCAACAGAAGGTTATCACAACTATAATTTCCTTCATGGAAAAGGTACATATGTAAAGAAATGGTACGTCCAAAAATGTAGAAATGATGTACTTTCAACCATTTCAGACAGACTAATTAACAAATAAATTGCTGTGTATCTGATAATTAGTATTTTGGGATCAGCCTTATAAATAATTCGGATTATTTACAAGTTTTGAAATAGATACCCTCAAGGGTTCCGTTCCTTTCAAATGCCAATCATGAAGTTTTAGACTGTTGTCGCCCAGCTCTGAATAAATGGAAAACCAAAATGCTATTGGTAACCAAACTGCTATTGTCTTTTGGTTTCCATATTTCTCAATAGTAATATATGTTTCAAACAGAATCAAAATCATCAACAATCACTTTGTGGGAAAATGAGCAATCCGTGTCATTTTGCAGACATATTTGTATTGTCATGGTTTTATGAAATATGTCTGACTGGCCCTCGGCGGCTGTATTATCTGAGTCAATAAAATAGTCAACAACAGTTAAGATTTATCGTTTATACGGTTTTGTAACGATGATGGTCTTGTAAGCGATTACTGACAACCAATCTGACTTAATCTTTAAAATTCAAAATGATGGAATGACAATTTCAGTTTAGGTGGTAGTGGGGGGGGGGATTTACTGAAACATAATTCTTTGTTACAGAAATTGGGTGTTATCGAGATTGTAACAATGAGGTTTAACTTTAGACGAGTTCATAAAATGCGTTGATAATCAATAGGATATTTGTTTTCAATATAATGTGCATTTAAAAACATGGGATGATGAACGCCGTCTTCCGAGTGGCCTATATAGATCAAATAGGAATCTTGCCATAAATCACTCCCCGTCACAATTTTATTGTTTAAATCACTGCTTTAAAAGTCATATACCACATCTATGACGTGGGAGATTTATCCCACATAGCTTTAGGCCCATATACGAGGCCGTGTACCCCCCCCCCCCCCCCATACCAAAATAAATAGAAGACGCATAATATTGTTGTAAAGCGTCGAGCGATCAAACTATGCTAAAGCTTTGATGTAATGAAACTATCCAGTAAGTTTCATCACTTTATCTCAATTTGAATCAATGATAGTGTGTCCTAAAGCAGCTATCAATCAAATTGCTTGGCCTTAGCGGGAGTCCTTGATCGTCCAATCAACTAAATACATTCACCTAATAAACACCCACATCATGTCTGAACATTCTAGCTCAAGTTCATGTGTTCCAATGTAGTGATCAATCAAATTGTTTGTCGCAAATAATCCTAAGCAAAATTCGCCCAATCAGAATGATTTTCCCTGCTTAACCTTGCCACCCATTCAAGGCATTCCCCGAATAAACACCTACGCCAATTTTGAAATTCTACCCGAGTTACTTTAAGAGTTATTGAGTTCTGGGCCAATCAAGTGATGACCATCAAACTTGTTCAAGATAGTGGTGTATTAAAATTATACATAAATTTTCACCACTCATTTAATTACAATCAAAGTAATCGTGTTTATCACTCCGCACATCGTGGATATAGAATCCTGATCATCAAATTTAGTCGAATTCCGCCTTTAAATGTAAATAACTTAACTAAATCAAACTGCCCATAATTTCTTATTTTAATGTACTGGACGTTAAATTTGTAATTAACAACAACAAAACTTAGTCACGGTATTAATGTTATGAACGTACACACCAAAACTCATCAATCCACGTGATTAAAGACAAGGTTCATCGTTGAACTCAGTTTACTGCAGTTAGAAACAGAGATATTGCTTTCTTCAAAAGGTGGAAGATAACGATGTAATTGCCACATACCGAATTGCCTGGACATCTTAAATGTATCCGACAATGGAAGACGTTCTAACAAGTTGTGTCACACTCTCGTTAATTGATAGGTTGTTAAACTTGTTATTGAAATGGCTAAAAAAAGTATGTGTCTGCTTACCGTGTTGATGAGCGATGATCATAACATACGTGGTTAATAATGATATACCATTTTGTCACAATGTCCATCGTATAACGTAATATACACACAATATATTACAAGTGGTTAAACGTGGAGAACAGAACCGGGTTTACCTGTGCAATGCAGGGCGTTTCCGCTCATTCTTCTCTGAATTCCTACACCAAAGGACTCTTTAGCATGTAGGCCAACGCGTGCCTCTCTTTTCGTCCCAACGACAAGACAGGGGTTTATAAGCCTCACACGTACTGTTGAACCTAAGGCGTAATTTGTGTACATTTTTAATATAAAAGTCACCATTTTTTTTTAATTAGTAGATCTGAGAGCAACATTGCATGGTATTTTATGTTAAGTGACTACAATGATCTGAATATCATATCATTTTGCCTAAAGCCGACAAAAAATTGATACTTGCTATACCACAAACAGATGGAGAAGTGGATTTTACCACCAGGGTTTGTTTAATTGAAGAACCCTCGCACACAGTTCACTAAGATCGAGTAGGCGAAATCTCAGTCATTTGCCAATTTCAGTTCTCTTCCAAAACGATCTTAATGAGCTCTCTTGAATGGTATTACGGCTTCGGTATGTCAATCCCTCTAGCCAGAAAACGACAACGCGGTCACCGATAACCATTAGATTATCAATCATGTATGCATAATTATACATGGTTCTGTCGATATTGGTCTGGTTTATAAAGAAACGTGCTTTATGCGTTGAGCTTATTCTGAATATATGTTGGCAATATCGATAATAACCAAACATTTTAACCTCAGGCTACAATAGCATATCAGATAATTATTTTACCTAGAAAATTACAAGCATTCTGAATGATTTCAAGATTTTTAAACCTTCGATTGTCTATTGCATTTTCAATTCGGATAATTAGGGTCTATGACGTCTCTTTCCTGGGGAACTTGCCTGATGTACTGAATATCTTTCTTGAAATCTGTTTCGTGGGTTTATACTGTCGATGGCCAATACTACATGAAGATGTAAGCGATTGTAGCGGAAGGTCGTGTTAAAGGTCCTTTGAGCGGCTTTTGACTCTATGACGTTAGACATTTGATTAATAGACGGCGTTGACGTTTCTTGTGGGTTACACACAGTTACGTGAACTTCACTCAAAAGACACGCCGTATTGGCTAATCCCTCAAATCAGCCAGAGCGCGAGTTATAATAACAACTCTTCCAGATACTAGTGTAGTAAAGACAAGTAAATGAATTTTTGAACTATAAAAAACGAAACGAAATAGGATCTGTGTTTAAGTCAGAAGATTGTCTTTTACTGGTACACGGTAATTTCGGTTTTTCTTTTAAAGAGGCATTATGCAAGAGCTAAATCTGCCCATTGTACTTCTTTCTGTTAGACCATACTTAAACTGTTAATTAGACATTTTATTAACATAACAAAACCATAATCAAATATCTAGGCCACCTGATGGCCCCGATTTTAAATAGATTAGAGCGGTTCGTTCATTTAATGATTTAATTTAAGAATGGAGAAGCTAGACTAAGTTTCGAACAACAAGGACGTTGGTTATGATAATAAATAATCAATGCTCACATCATGTTAAAACTATAAACAATAATATCTTCGCTTAGAATATGATAATTTGAATGAAATTTTTTAACATATTATTAATTTTGCATTATCTATTTTTGAACTATTTTAGCAAGATTCTTTATCTTATTCTTATATAATGCTTCTTTAAGCGTTCTTATTCCTTTAATAGAACGAAAAATTTAAAAAAAAACAAGTGTACTTTTTTATACGGCTCTAATCCTTTTTACAGAATTCATACACACAACGACTAAACGGCCAATTCTTTATCTTATTCTTATATAATGCTTCTTTAAGCGTTCTTCATGAAAGGAATTTATGCTTGTCAGATTTTTATTCCTTTAATAGAACGAAAAATTTAAAAAAAAAAACAAGACAGTGTACATTTTTATTCAGTTTGGCTGAAAAAAGCCATTGATTCGAATTTTAGCTTGACTAGATTACTGACTTACATTTGTTGATTTCGACCAAAATGAGCATGGAAACCACCAATCACCAAAGCCTTGAGAGCTGGTTAAAAAAGTTCTACGCCCGAAAAGAATGGATCAATTAGTTTGAAACAAACTTTTGCCACTAACAAGTAAAATTGTTGAATGTACACAAGAACTCCTACTGTAGTGTTATTGTCTTTGTACCAGACCATCTTGTAATCATGTCCATTGAACTCACCAGAAATAGACAAAACTGCCTATAAGTACTTGTAACTGAAAAGACTAACTCCAACTCAGATACATACCGACATGGCCTCCACTTTAGGGTATGGTGTATCTGCCGTTTCCACAGTAAAGAAGTGGGCTGCGGAATTTAAGCATAAAAGAGAGGGCCTTGACGATGACCCGCGCCCTGGATGGCCCTCGATAGCAACCATTCAAGAAAACATTACCGGAATTCAGGACACGACGATGGCTGATCTAATATTGGTCACTCACCATATAGTCAGTGTTGTGGGCATCTCCCATGAGAGGATTGAGCACATTATCGCCAATGAATTAGGAATGACCAAAGTTTATGCAAGATGGGTGCCAAAACTCTTGACTGTGGATGAGAAACGTGACAGTTTTTTGACGTAAGTGACAACTTATGTAGTCTTGAACCAGATCCTGATAATATTTTGCATAAATTTGTAGCAATGCGTGATATCAGGCTTCCAAAAATGAAATTAGCCGATCGTCTTTTTCTAGTAATGATGTCAGCTGTGGACGGCTTTTTAGGGTGGTTGATGAAAATGTCTTCCTGGCCGGCATCCGGTCCTTGCAACATGGTTGGCAAAAGTGTTTACACATAGAAAAATAAATGAAAATCGCTACGAATTCTCAGTCAGCCCCTCCCTGTCCCCTCTTGTCATTGATACACAAATGATGGCCCTACAAGGTAGCTAATGGTTCGGTTGGGATGAAGAAACGGAAGTGTGCACGTGAAGTAAAGATGACGACAACATTTCTTTCTGTATGCATATTACATATATCAAACTCTTTAATTCCAATTTTATTTTTTTAAAAAAATTATTTAAAAAAACTACCGGTGCCATTATTCATGCTGTTTATACTACACTGAAACAAATTTAGTTGCATATCATTTGTATAAATAGATGTTTCCATCAACTTATATTCTCACTTTTGTTCTCATTCTCATTCTGTTTTGGATTTTAAGGCAAAAGTTATTAATAAACATAAACTATACATATTCTTAAAATAAATACATGGCAATAGGAAATAGACTGTTTTTCTAAGGGAGCGCAAAGTTGTATATTTAAAAACAAAATTATCTACCTAATCAAATTTGTATAAGGTTGTCGTGTATTCTTAATTATTTTTTCGTAGGACAGACTTTGCAACTAAATTAAACTCATTTGTGTGACGAAATATGCCATTTGAAGCCGATGAATATTTTTTGTCAGTTATGTATTTTATTTATAACCATATAACAGAAATAAAAGTAAGTGCACGTATGGAATTTAAGCGTCAAAATATAGAGGAGTGGTGAACGTCGAAACCGCTTATCTGCACACGTAACCCTTTTAAGATTTCGGTGCAATTTTTTCTGACAGAGGTCTATACAGTGCATGAACCGCGTGCTGTACTTAATAACGAAAGGTAAATTTCACCTACACGTTATATTTATAAAATAAAAGCCTGGATTGAATTCGTTGCATCTTCTAAGTCATTTATACTTATTTTTACTCATTAAAAGGCATCCTATATTTCGTATTACCCTCGTGCTATTTAGATTCCCTATTATTAAAATATTTCCTGTTCTTTGAAGGTCATGTAAATACCAAGATCTAATCGCTTGTGGTTCTTTTCCTTTCTTTTAGTCACACAAAGAGGGACATCAAAGACGATCAACATTAGAAGACTTCTAATTCCTTATAACTTCAACAAAGTAAGCTAACAATACAAGGCCATAAAAAATACGCCCACTCAAATAGTAAAATAGGGTTTTAAATTATGTTGCTATTTACGTTACTGACGATGTAACGAACATTTTATTTATCCACTCTAAAGGAAGTGGAGATATATAGTCCATTCAGCATTTGTCGATCTAGATGCCATATCTACCAAAATATGTAAAATATATTACGCAACATAAAATTGTAATATAGTCGATTGCGGCGTCCCATATTTTCAAAAATATAATTTGAATAATTGCAGAGGAAGGGGGAGCCGATAATTATGAGACCAGTTCCATACATGGATCCATTGACTTTATTTGATATATTTTGCTTATTTCTTGCAATGTCTGTATTATGTGTGTCTTGTCCGCAGGTTGGTCTTGTCAGTTTTGTTTGCGTGTTGTGTGGTCCTCCTGAACTTACTATTTTAGCCCTTCGTAAAGCAGAATGTTGGTGGTCTTGGCTCCTGTTTGCCGACAAACCATTTTTTATTCCTTTTTAGCCTTTACCGAAATTTCACACGGATTATCGCTTTTATTATCATTGTTTATTTATTTTATTTTTTTGACGTTCTAATTCAAGAGAAGACTGTCTTCCTTGTATCTCACTGTTTTGTTTTTGTTTCATCCTCTGATAACTTGTCTGAATATTTTTCTTGACAGTGTCAATGTCGTCGTTTTTGATAACATCAAATCATTCGTGCTTCTGTAAACTGGTTGTTTACTTATAAGATTTGCCATCAGCTTAGTTACAACCTGCTCGGATCACCCATTTTCTCTTGTGTATGCCCTCGCGACATCTTGTCAGACCTATGGTGTTTATAGGTTATCCTTTAAATCTATCTACAACATGAATTATCTAACATTGGCCAACTTTGGCATTAATCACATCCTGAAGATATAGCGTCTTGTACACTTTCTTGTCCTTTAATGAAACTGTCCTTTAATGAAGGTCCCGAATATACGATAATGTAGCATTTGCCCTTGTACCAATACTTTATACATATCCATTTATTATGTAATTTGCTCCGTAATTCGGTTTCGACGTGTTTTCACATCTAAAGCTCCAATTAACGAGGTGGTTTTAGAAAATACACACCTTCACGGTGTTTTGTCTTTGATGTTCCATACGCGATAATAGAGATATCGTATCGAGGATTGGGTGATCAGAGGGTGACATGTGATATCATCCCTGGGGCGATATCCCAATAATATCTCATATCACCCCCTGATGACGTCATATTAAGCAAACACAGCAAATACATTTTAAGACGTAAATAAGACATCAATCCCATTACTAAACTAAATATTGAATTCGGTAGGTATTTCTCGCCGTCCTTTTTTTCTAACTTCAACTACGAAGTGTTTTAACCAAAAGTTTAAATCACTATTATCCATGTGTTCAAGATCCTTAGTTATTGTCCTTTCATCATTATGGTGATTGTTCCGCCATGCTTGAAATGTATTAAACGCCCACTTATTACGCCTTAAAGTATTTTTTGGTACAGCATTATTTGCAACGTTTAAAATCCTTTCTTCGTTGGCAATATGAAAACGTTTGTCATTTTCGGGTCGATTTTCCTCAACATCCGAGATACAGCGCTGGATTTCCAACATCCATATCGAAAATATACTTTAATTGTTCTACACACTGACTTGCTGCAATTATATCCTCGTCCGAATTTTCATATAAATTCAAATTGCTTTCGACAATCTGGCTGGCAAAAAGGAGTTCTTCGTCTGACTCAGTCATTGACAGCATTTTACTAGTGAACTGGTGGATGTATGACTAAAATAACGCAGGTATATTTTGAGCAGTGGTGGACAACAGTTCACTATTAGTATACTCATTCCAGCAGTGACGTAGCCCTCATGCTAAAACAACACGGGACGATATTATGTTTATGTTGCTATATGGGGGTATGCTGACCACTCTGTCATTGAAGTGATGTCAATGTGTATGTCAAATAATACCCCACTCACCCTCGGTTCGATATTAGAAATAGCCCTCGACCTTCAGTCTCGGGATATTTCTAATATCAACCTCGTAATAGGGTATTATTTACTACGTGAAATGAAATGAAATGGGGTTTAACGTCCTACTCTTATGCACCTAACCTGGGCTAATGGAAGACGGGCATACGCCCTACAGTGTGCTATGAGGGTAATTTTGCCCGGGCAGCGGCGCTACGGCCTACTCTTATATCGAATTCCAACTGCCAAGGGATCTTTTACGTGCACTCCAATGTGTACACGGGACCTCGGTTTTTCGTCCCATCCGAACAACTAGGCAGCTGTCCTTGTCAGGCCCTCCTTCTGTATCACTGACAAGGGGAAATCACGCCGGAAAATCGACATGAACCTTCTCGGCCAATGCAGGGATCGAACACCCGACCTCCAGGCTAGCGAACCAGTGCCTTATCCACTTAGCCACCGTGATTCCCTATTTACTACGTAGAAGGTTCATCATACACTCTGCCACGAATCGTTTGCTGCTTTCTGTACAGTTTAATGCAGCCATGTTGTCCGCTTCAAGGTCTTCCAATCGGTCAAATTTCTCCAATATTATTAACGGTCTTTAAAGGGCCAATCCCGATAATATTTTGAGGAATAAAACTGCTTAATTTTGTAATAGTATCCCTACGAATCCTCTACCATAGGTTTGAGCATCTATCTCAATATATGTGATACGTTTTCAATCATCTTAAACCCGGGATAGTCCTTTTAAACATGTTTTCGGTGGTGTTATTTTATAATATTCCATGCAGTATATACGCATACTAGTACTCGTATGTTGATAAGAAAGGGGTGATCAAAATCGATAGACTTTTAAAATTATAGATGTCGATTTTATTGCATGGCAAAATACATTAATTACAATTATTACAATGAGATCAGTATTGCAATAGGTTTTAAGAGAAATGTTATAACAACTAATACATTTACTACAATAGGGGTTCCAAACGGGTTTCTAGAAGGTTGATTCGAGAATCTGTTTTGCTATTGATTGGTGTTAGAATATAGAAATAGGTGAACTATCTCCTCCAACAGACAAGTGGTACTACATGTTCTGGAAAGAGTAAACAATCCCTGCATCGTGTAAGGTATCCATGATATTACCATACACAAGCTCTAATGCAATATGTATAAATGATCACAAAAGATAATGACTGTCGACTCAATTGATATTCCTACCGATAATCCATGACAGGCATGAATACAATGCACGGATAAGAACTATAGAATGTCATATTAGAGATTTTAAATCGATTTTTATACAACTACTGACGATATAACCGATATGCACAGAATAATCTAAAATGATATTAGAATAATCTTTATAAAGGGAAATAAATAACAAGCTTGTGATACAGTATAGGACGTGGGCTTGGCAAATATCAAATTATATATCGTTTAGTTTACGTAGGTCAGAATTATGACCTCATTGAATTGGTAAGATGTTTATAAAAAGGTTAATATATATACGTATTTAATTTGTTTTGTTTATAAAGAAAGATACGTTGTTGGGATTTTCATGGTTCGTTATGCTGGCTGGTTAGTTTGAATTTAAACAAGCTAACAGCGAGCCTACTTATCTCTGCTTAGCCTTAGTGGAAAATGTTAATCATCGAACTCAGGCAAGACATGCGCTTGATGAACATCGACACCCCGTTTGAACATTATATCACAGTTAGACGCTATTTGACCAATCAAAATGCTTATCTCAAGTTAGTCTAAATGGAAAATAACCATAATCGAAATTAATCAAGATATTGATGCAATGTAATTATACACCAAGTTTTACCTCTGAGTCAATACGAATCAAACCAAATTGCTTACAATTCTGCATAGCCGCCGTAATGGAACATACACCAAATACTCTGAGTTTCAACATCTCACCCAATTACAATCAACGTTATCATGCTCCAGAATCTCAACCAATGAAATTGTTAATCTCTGATTAGATGTAGCATAAATTGACCACCATCGAACCAGGGGCGTGGTGAGAATGAGTTCATGAGTAGCCATACTCATGCGCCAAAAAGTTTTTGCGCCAAAATCACAATCAAATTACTCAAAAAATGAAAAACATTTGTAAGTGGAAAAATTGTTTCATCTGACCCAATTAAAAAAATTTTGAAAGAGTCAAGTTGGAAAATTTAATCATATTTTATTACCGTATTTCTTGTCTCGGATTGCTGGAGATTGCGTTTCTGGGCTTCTAATTTTCGAAATTTTCCCGGGGGAGGGCCCCCCGGACCCCCCCCGCCGCGGGCTCGCGCCTTCGGCGCTCGCGGTGGTCGGCTTCGCCGGCCACAGCTCCGCGGTCAGTAAAAGGGTTTTTGTGCCAAAATCTTTTTGGTTACTCATAATTTCTTCTCAATAATTGCCCTCACCACGCCCCTGCATCGAACTCAGTCAAGGTTAGTCTACGATATCACCTCTGGTGGAAGTGGACGTTAAACTCCCAGTAACGAACGAACTCAGTCAAGACATTACTTCACAAACACTTACACCGAGTTTCACCATCTCACCTAATTTAAATCAATGTTATTGGGTTCCAGAGTCTCAACCAATTAAATTTTTATCTGTGCTTAGATGTTGCAGAAATTGCTCATTATGGAAATAAGTCAAGGCATTATCACACCAATATTTACACTGCGTTTTCGTAATCAACCACGCTCACCCAATTAGAATCAAAGTTATCGTGCGTACGTAACTAACGTACGAAAATTAAATGGTAGCTGGGGTTTTTTTTCGCACGTATACAATGAATGGCCATTTTGCTCAGTAATCCCAGTCAGAATTTGTCTATTTTTTTAAAATTGCGTTAAAGTTTTAAATGTTTGTTTAGAACTGAAATAAATTAACTATTAGTCAATCCCCACGCTAAAAACATTAACCGAACCGAATTGATTGTGTATATCTGAAATAGACACGACCGAAGCACAAAATAGTGTTAATATGCCGACGTCAAATCTAGAGTTATAGATGTTATTTCTGTGAAAAATCATTGGAAGAAGCGATAAGACGTTATGGCTGTACGGATTATACAGTCCTAAAGGCTACAGGAAGGCTTGTTTACAATGTAACATTGTGTCTTGTAATGTTGACATTTTGTTTGTTGATGTGACCTCATGACCTGTGACGTTTAGATAACGTCATATGGATATCATGGCTATTCACTGTGTCAGAGTCACTTCTCTGCAGGTAGGGCGAGTCTGTCGTTCAGATTGAGTTATCGTGTTCGCGAGTCTCAACCATTCAAATTATTTATCTTTGTTTAGATGTAAAAAAAAATGTTTATCATCGAATCCAGGTAAGATATTTACTCAATAAACACCCACACCGAGACTGATTATTACACCTCAAGGATCGTGTTTGTGTTCACATATCTTGGTATATCAAATTGAAGTCTCTACTTAGCCTAAACAAAAATGCTCATTATCGAACTTAGTGAAGGTATTGGTGTAACGAAACATTACATCGACTGTCATCACTCTTGCCCAACTAGCCTCAAAGTTACTGTACTCCATATCCCCATTAGAATCAAAGTTATCGTGTCCCAAAGCAACGGCAAACTCGCCATCACATTCCATTGAAGTATTCGCTTAAAGGGGTTATCCCGATATTTGTTTTTGAAATAAAACTGCTTAAGTTAGTGTTAAAATCTTCAAGTCAAGGACCGAGCAACTAACTCAGTATTTATGATACGTTTTCAAACAACTTAAACCCGTCAGTCTTCATCTGGAATTTGAGACTGGTGCCCCAAGGTGTATTTTGCGGTATCTGGATAAAACGAAACGTTTTTTTTTATAAAAATAATGCATAGTTGAAATTTACCTTTCTTAATCAAGTACAGCACATGGATCATTCACTGTATAGCCCTCTCAAGTAACCGTAATCGGTTATAAGGTCACCCAACGAACAAATTGACCCGAAATCTTAAAAGGGTTACGTGTCCGGATAAGCAGTTTTGGCGTTCACGTCCAAACGACTCAATATTTTGAGTTGAAATTTTGATACAAGGTAAATACACCATTCCTCTATATTTTGGCGTTTAATTTTCATACATTCTCAGACTTTTATTTTTGAGCCTCTGTTTAATTCGGGATTGTTCCTTTAAATATACACTTATGCAGAGTTGGAACATTCTAACTATATTACAATATGGTGAAAGATACGAATAAAATATAAATTTGTCTTTCATAATGATAAGTAGCGTGAACATTTTATGTTCGTGAAAGCTAAATGTTATCATGAAACATGTTATAAAAATAATTCATTTACACTGCAGAAATCTTTAGCGACACGAACTGCGGGACATTGACTATATAAATGGTTGTCTCCCCCTGGGGGTTGATCTTTTGTTTTCTTTCGTATCCCTCAAGGTTGTTATTCGTAGAAATCATCTGCAATATATTTCAGAATAATTTCTTTTTACTTACAACTACTATAAATTCTCAGTTGATAAAAAGGTTTTCTTCATGTCAATATAAATTAATCTGGAATTAACTCGGACTTTTGCGAATATTAACATTTTTTGAAATTACTAAAAGACGTCCCTTGCTGATAGGATGATTCAAGGCATCGTCAATTTATTTGGTCTGGGGTAGACTTTTTCTGCTGGAGGCAATATTGACTTGTTAGATTGTCTTATTAGAACCCGATGACAGATGGTAGCAGAAGTGTAAAATAAATCTTCTTCAGAAATATGTTGACATTTCAACTTCTTTTACTTAGTTTCCGCTGTGTGCCGAACAAACAGAGGAGGGAGTTTTGTGTTCCGAATGCAATTAGTTAGAAACTTCGAAGATATATTTGACAGTCACTAAATATAACACATGTTTTGTAAAGGGATGTTATGGCATGGCAACTGTGTCTAAATAAAGAAGTAATCGTTTTGAATGTTAAAGTACACATAAAATAACCATTTAAAAGTGATAAAGACGAAACATTGGTAAATCCGATAATCCTACTACTACTCCTACATATAAAGAATACAATTTCAAATGTGTTTAAATGATACAGATAATTACAATAATTAATATTCACCTTATCATCGGAAACCAAAGCACATGGCCTCTTAAACTCGTAAAATGGAATTGATACCAAAACGAAATCTGTATTACTATTAACAAATGAAATTTTCTGGAGGCCACTCTACAGAAATAAGGCAAAAAGTTATTTCCGATTTGACTATAGTGTCACATCGCGCATGTTCAAGTTAGATTTCACACAATATTTAAGACTAATAGTTTCGGTTTGATTTCAAGTTTGGTGTTATCCTCCAAATTTAGCTTTCGTGTAATCGGAATCAAATCATACAAAGATGGAAAATTACAAAAACGTTTACGTTAATAATTTATACCATAGTGAAAATGAATTTTAGAACATTAACCAAACACTACACTATAATAAAAGAATCCGTGAAGAAATAAAAACCTGAAAAATTCCGAAACAAAAATTACATGGAAAATTTTTCTCCCTATTTGTTTTTCCTGTTATTTACAAAAATGCTATTTTCAATTACAGAAAAGTAAAATCCTGTTTTTCCTGTAATTTACAGAAAGTCTATTTTCAAATACGGAAAAGTAAAATCCCAGTAACTCTTTAATGATGTGCGGGCAGACAACCATTAATTTCCCCATTGACTTCAATGTTAATTCTGGCCCCTTTGTCAACCTCCAACTTTTTCCTAAATTTTCGTTGTGCTGAATGCTTTTCACAGAAAAACAAATTATCATGTCTTTGCACTAAAAGTTGTATGAGGTTGACCGCCAAGTTCCGTTAACATAAAAATACAGAATGTCCTAATCGGTAGAGAGAGCAGGGTCACACAAACCGCTATTCGTCAGTGATTGAAACGGTATGATGCTTTTAGATGTAAGCTTGCTGCACTACCAATTTGACAGCACGTGAATTCCCAAATAGAGACAAACCGGCTTGCACTGGCCAATCGGTTATATTATCCGGATTTAAGCGTGCTTGATTACGAGGTAATACAACCTACACGCGATACGTTCGTTGAAACGTAATTTTATACATTTATGAAAATACTTACAATATGATTAACGTATGATGAATGACAATTCATTATATAGATCTTATAAATAATGGTTAATAAATTGAAATGAATAGTATAACATGATAATTATTAGGAATTATTATTTATGTATACGATTACTTATCGTTGCATCTGCAAACAGAAAAAAAAAGTAAATTCCTGTTCATTCAACCGTTATCAATATTTGAAGAAATATTTCACTTTTCACACACTAAAATCGATTAACAGAAAAAAAGAGTTAAACTGCGGAATTCGGCCTCATAAAAAATGGAAACGCAAACACCCAATAGTCCGTTCAGACGCGTAAACATACATTATACAAGAGACAAATCTGCCAGTGCACGTCTTTCTTTAGGCCTGAAATGTTATCTAAATTATTAATTTTAACATTAATTAACTTATTCAGACCATAATCAACCCCCGATGGCTCGCTAGGATTACAATCCTATCTGCTGCTTAACGTCCATTAAAACCTAAATCAAAAAATGGATAATCGAGACAATGTTTTTATCGTACCGACTTAATTATTGATGATCGAGGCTATGCTCAAAATTTCAATCGCTAAAATCTCGGTTAAAAATGCATCAATATGACCGATATTTTCAGCAAATTCCTTTAACTTTATCTAGTTTTAAACTATGATAGTGAAAACTGAAAGCTCTTTATCTAATCTCCCATATTGCGTCTTGAAGTTGAACAGGTTTAACGATCCTCGCGGGCTTTTTTAGCCTGTTATGTGGGGTAAATAAACCAGTTTAAAAACCCTAGGTCGTCACTAGTCTTCGAGACGGCTTTTTATTTTAAACGTGTTCATCTTAGCCGTTTGAACGGTTTGGCTTTTAAAAAAAGCCCGGCTCCAGCTCACTTTGAGCATGCGCAGTACGCAGTTAGTTATATTCCTTGGAAAATGTCGCGGCCAGGCAGTGCCAGTGTTATCGAAAGTGTGTTAGAACCAAATAAGAATATGAAGCTACCCATGGTCAGAATAGTTAAACTGGTTCGGCTTCTTGTCTGTGTGAACATAACACGGTCCCGTCTTTAAAACCCGGCGATTTTAAAATAAGCATCTGAACGGTATATTAATTTGAAAAAAATGTTAAAAATACGTGTTTAAATTGACAACCTGTATAAGTATAAAAATCAACATTGTCTTGACAGGAACTCAACACTTAAGTCGTCATTAACTCTACTTTGCTCGACCCACAACTTGATACGACCCATTGTATGGAATTTTCTTGAACTTCAAATACACTTTTATCAGTTCCACTTAAGTGTTCCAGACTACACGGACTAAATCAAACACAATCGAACGTTACAAGTGACAGTAAATATTATCTCTAGACTACCATATGTGATAATATTGGTCTTGTCAGTATAATATTATATCTATTGTAAATTAGCCATATTCACGCGTTTTGTGTGTTTATTTTACACTTAATGTAAACGATTCGGTTGATAAAAGTATACCGACATTCTGTTCCTTTTTATTATTCGCTTACATTTGATACATTTTGCATCTGTTATTGGATATTTTCCGTAGGTTCGGATTACACGGTAATTTCACCTAGATATTAGGATTTAGCTATCTAATTATCTGAAAATAATTAATCAGTCATCTACTGATATAATGCTAGTCAAGTGAAAACACAATGATAGTTAAAGGTTAATCTGGTTAATCGAATAATCGTATAGCGAACGAGTTACGTGGATTAATAAGGCCTCGCATACGTCTGCCACGTCTGCTAGTGATTCGTTCGTTAACGCCTCCACATAAAAATAAACGGAACAAAGTTAATCAATTTTATTATAAACATATTGTAACATGATACTCACGTTAGTTATATTTATTTCATGTATTTGAAGGTTGGTTTTTTGGAAAAATGGCGGATTGTCGTCGACGTCGGTAACGACGATGAAAAAGAGTTGTTGACTGCTTTCCACTAATTGGCCATCTATTTTGAGGTCACAGGTCACATTAAAGTTTATATTATCTTTTTCTTCTCTATCCAATTCCTGTTTCATGATCAACTGTAATCCATTGTCACTAACACGAAAGTTTTTACTCAGGTACGAATCCATCGCCGTGTCTGAAAAAAGAATCCGTGATCATTAAAAAAATAAGTTCTTCTGTTCAGTATAAAACATGCTACCTCATATAGCTTATTATTTACTTAAAAATAGTGGTACAGTAGTCTTTACGTGTGAGGGCTACCGACTAGAATGTACTCATATTTCTCAAGCTCGGTTCCTACGCGACTGGCTTGAAAATGTTGTCTAAGCGTTCAATGGAATGTTACCATCGAAATGGTATGTAGGTTCAGTGACAAAGGGCAGGTTTCTGAGGGTTATACAGTTTGCTGCTAACTGAAAAACACATACATCATATTAATTATTTGTCTTAGCTGGCCTACCAATCCCCCCCCCCCACACACACACACTACAACCACCTCCACCACGTCCTCGGCTTGGTCAATATGTCGTTGGTCGTGTTATAGGGGTATGAGAAGACCTGAACAATTATTCTATATTTGTTGGCATTTATAATGTATGTTCTGATACAATGGATGTATAAAATATGGCAGTCCCTACAATTTAGTAGAACTGAATTGGTTTAATTTGTATAATGTTACATTGAAAATGTCATGATTGAGGAGGAGTTTGGTTTTCTTAATTTGTATCTGGATTCAGAAACGTTTGACTTTGATGCAGGGCTGATTATTCTAGTGTGGTATATTTTTTGTTTTACGATACACCGAAATCTTAATGATAGCCGTCATATAAACATCATATGATGGGGAAAGACTCAAGTGCAATTTGTAGCCAACGAGACATCTGCAATAAATGACATTTTTTCTTTGGAAAAATGTTTCTTGATCCTGTCGAGAGAACGTCAATTACAGTACATCCTATTCCGTATGATCTTCACAGAAATGGAAATATGATACACAATTCATCTCACGTACAACTGTTTAGCATATTTGACCATCAAAAGAGTAGCTTAGTTTACAGAGGTGGTTTAGTAGAGTCATCTGAGACAAATGACATGCAGAACTCTATTTTTCATCTTTGGTATTATATTTCTTCTTGCGTTATCTCTCCTACCCAAGAGACAAAAAGTTTATAGATTAAAGAATATAAACTTATATTTATGGCCATGTCACAAAGTTGACGTGCGGTTAATCGACAAGGAAGTAAACCCTATATCTGCATGATTTACCA
The DNA here is from genome assembly GCA_963678685.1 of Patella ulyssiponensis. Classification (NCBI taxonomy): domain Eukaryota; kingdom Metazoa; phylum Mollusca; class Gastropoda; family Patellidae; genus Patella; species Patella ulyssiponensis. Next base: position 77,887,058 of record OY783226.1, on the reverse strand, counting down.
CCGTGAATTATGTTTGACTTGAGTTGTCTCCAGCGTTCTGGTGCACCATTCCTCTCCTCAACTGGTTACTGTGGAGTGGCTTCCATCTGAGAAGAAGCAGGGTCGGCATCCTAACCTCCTGGGTTTTCTCCGGGTCATCCGCCCCCCCCCCCCCACACACACACTACTTAAGGCCCTTACACATAAGAGAATTATTGAAATAAAATTGTAGCACATGTTAGTCCCGAAATGTCTTAGGTTGTGTTTCGTGGACGTTGTCACGATTTGTCCTGTCGATGATTTCAGTGGGTGTATTTTTCTAACACAGAAAATAACATCTTCCGAAACATAGATATCACAATAAAGTTGAAATCAAATATATATCATTTTTCTTCAACCCTCAAATATCCTGTAATTGGTTTCACTTTGATTTGGGCTTATATTTCATTGTGCTATTGTTAAACCATTTGTCAATTAGAGAAATGGTTTCATTGACATAAATATCTAGTGTAAAAAAAATGGCATCCCCAAAAACATGGCGGTATGTTCGATGATTTATAATCGTATACACAGTACGTCTGGAAGATAAATTATTCTCAAAGGCAAAAAACCGAAGAATAAAAGATGAAATACCCTGTCGTTTTTGACGGATCTCGGCTGACTTATTTTGTTTAGTTTGTAATAAACTGACCAGACAACTTGTTATACAAAACGCCGTTCGGCCAGGTTTTGCCGGAAAGGGTCACAAGACGCAATGCCAATTTACCCTGTTAAGACTGTATGGCATATACTATTATTTCCGACTTTTTGAAAATTCGACGAAATTCATGCCAACAGAATAACTATTGAAAAGTAAAAATTAAGATTGATCTGTCTTATGTTATAATGTATCTGGCATCAAGAAACATTTCTCAATGTTTTAATTAATGTCGTGATATTCTAATTAAACATGCAGGTATATATGGAAATTATAAGGAAAGGTTTGACTTGTATACGGAAGGATATTGAAGTGAAATATTATAATAGACCCTACCAAGGCAACCGTAATCGAGTTAAATATTAGAAATGTTGTATAGCACGGAACAAAAACAGTAATTAATATCAGATATACGTACAGCAATTATTTCCGTCGAATAAATACGGAAATAATCTAATGCCAATTACATTTCATTCCGGCAAGATTCGAATGTCGCAATACTATACATAGAGAAGGGATATTTCTTTTTTTTTATATTAAACTAACTAAATCATAGTATTAACGTATAGAAATAATGTGCTGATTAAAATCCAATCTGATTAAAATACAGATTTATTATTCGCTTCGTTTTTTAATACTTTCGATGGCCTACACTACATGAAGATATGGAGAACGCTAGATCGAAGACGGTCCTAGGGGTAGGGGTTAGGCTTGACCCAGGGTTAGGGATGGGGCTTGCCCTGTTTATATCTCGAGAGATTGACGAAATCTACAGGTCTTAGCCCTTACCCTAACCCACAATTTATATATGACGTCATATGTGCTTAAATGCGTAGGGTCGTCATCGATCTGGCGTTCTCCGAAGATCTGACCTGTTGTTGGTCGCATCAGAGGTCATACGAGCGATCGTTGACCTATGAAGTCTGAAATTAGATTTACCAACCAACATTAATGTTACTAGTGGATTACCCATAGTTCCGAGCAAAACACGTCTAAAGCTCGTCGTAACAGACCTTTTCATTGACTAATACCATACACCATTCAGAACACGTCAATGATAACAACTCTTCCACATCCTAGTGCAGTAAAGACAAGTAAAACGAAATTTTGAACTATAAAAACGAAACGAAATAAGATCTGTGTTTTAATCAGATTGATTATAATCATAATAGTTGATCGACCCTCTGGTGCTTTTACTTCTATTAAAGCTATGACTGTTTTACATAATTAAAACTGGCATCGCTTAAGCACCGGTTAAGCCTATCAAGATATCAATTATCAAAGGTTGTAAAAAATTTAAAAAAATAGGGTACCAAAACAGAAACATAGTTATGGTGTTTCAGTTGAGAACGGATCAGTGGGATAATAACTAATCCGATACCTCACTTTACTATACTGCCATTAGCTGATACCATGTATTCAAAGTATAACACAGATATTTGCTAATACAGTTTATCCGTAACAGAGGTTTGAAGAATCGGAAAATGACGCAAAAAAAGGAAAGCAGTAATTATTTCCGACTGAAGATGACACGTGGTTACATGAAACTATGAGAGGATATAATATTATGTTCGAAGCCAACTATTATTAAAAATAATTGTCTGTCAAGAGATCCGAAATAACGAGAACGATATAAAAAGTTAAAATTATATCTTGAACGATTTTAACCAGTTTTTAGGTGAAATTGGTGATCACCAGATTTGTCCTTTAACTTCCCATTTGTTTATATTTAAGCGTAACCCATTAGGAACCAAACATCTAAATCTATCGGTGTCCGCTTTCTATTTATTCTATGCAAATATAGAAAAAGAAACCCCTGGAGCTAATTATAAAATGTTAATAAGTTTTAAAGATATATGCAATGAAAATGTTAATGGGTGTAACAGCTCTATTCTTTGGAATCTGAACCTGTTTCTAATTTTAAAGCCAGAATTTCATATTTTCTAAGAAAGTCAAAACATAATTATTTCTATGTCGTTTGCTCAATAGGTTGTCAACTCGCTATTATACGATCATAGGTATCATTTCCACACTTAAAAATCATTCCCACCGGTAATAATAACACATGTGAATAGTTATATTCAAACGTTTGAATTTGAATTTGATATTTTTGCCAATTTTTATGATTAATAGGATTATTCTTTAACAAAGAAGGACTGTTTATCGATACCATCTATTTTAAGGCTTTATTTTTAATACATTTTAAAAATATACCTTAAAAAAATGAAATTCTCGCTTTAATGTCTTATTTTGATTTTTAATCAATTTAGATCGGTCACATAAGTGAATAGTTCAAATTGCAGTTTGTGACTGCATAGTCCATTGTTCACTCTTTTTTTATTATTATTTATTATTATTTTGCCGTTTGTGAAGCAGCCATTTTATTTATTTCTGCTATACACGGCCTCGTACATTGATTTTGGTATGTCAATTTGGGCCTTAAATATTAGATATTAGGATACCATATTTTCACGGTAAGATAACAACACCTTTATTGACTAAAATGGATCAATTTTAGTACTTGGTTTTAGGGGGTAGTCCTTTAAGATGTACTAACGATGAATACAAATGGATTCTGCTTCTAGAATAAAATCAAGATTTGTATATGCGGTAAGCACGCACGCCGTTAAATTCCCATTCCGTGTTTCTCTTTTATATCCTTGTCAGGAATGTCATCTTCAAGCTTTTCCACGGTTGTTTCAAAGGCTGCCATCTATAAGATGGTCCTTTATCAGAATTACAAAATGCTCCCAATTATCTTCTAGTCATGCCGTCGATAATCTTACACAATGGATTTAATGACAATATTGATCTATCTATAGGAAATTACAGCATTAACTAGATTTAGCACTTAATTGATTAGTATTGTCAATTGAAAGATACCCACCCTATTGTCCAATACATGTTGTCCTCAAAAGAGTCATATTACCCTTCAATATTTTTTTATTGGGAATGTTTGCATGATAGGAACTCATATCACCACGACCTTTAGCAGATAACTTTTGTCATTATCAATGAGTTCTCTCAAAAACAGATAAATGTACTCCAATCCTCTCATAGCACACATGATGAATCTATCGATTTTTCGGCTTTTCCAGATCATTTTCTGGTTCAGTCGGGGGTCTCGACAACGACAGTATTGAATTTGTGACAGAAGGCGCAATTGACCTGTTTTTTGTGTATTTAAACGATCGTTACAATAATGGCGTAGTCTATCAGTAATTATGGTATGACTGGTTTGGATAACATTTATATGATTGAACTGACCTCCGTTATACTCTTTAAGTACTGAGGTCTGTATTGCAGAACATCAAACAAAATAATCATCACGATTCATTTATTACAGATACGTTATGTAAGATTTAGAATAAGAGCTGGTCGTTCTCGCTATAATAGTTCACATAGATTATGACAAATGAATACATTAAAAATTTCAAGTCAAATGAGTGTTTGAATTTTTTTACAAGATTTAGCCGAATAATCTCGATTGTCAAGTACCATTGCTATGGTAATAAACAAAGTCTAGGTTGTTCCGGTTAATGTTTACCAATCTAATCCATTGAATATCTCGCCTTCCAATGGTCTAGAGAGTTGATTATGGCCATGTGAACAAACGGCCGAATAATAATAACATGTAAAGCCACAAAATAGACCTAATGGGCAAATCTAGCTCTTACATAATTCATTTTTAAATACGTATTAAGGGCCTTTAAAAGTTTGCCAACTCAAATATTTAGCTTGTTTAGGTTTCAAGAGCATTGGTAGGGTGTTGAATGGCATTATTAAAATTACTATTTGCCTACTAGATTTAGTTACTGCTCAGTACCGATTATCACCCGAAAACAATACCAAATCAAGTGCATGCCACATTTCTAGATGGAAAGTGATATTAGTGACCATAAACCAGTATCCTTTAAGTGCCGTAAAAAACTATTCTACACACCGTTTTGTCATTTTAACATGTATCTTAGAATATTATAGAAATTTTAAATCTGCCTAAATTTTAATGGCTTGGCGCATATGCCCATTATTATTATTCTACATAGAGAGGACAAATCCATCGCAACATGAATATAGTGGGCTTATGTTTCGTATCGAGGCATTCTATTGATTTGGTGATGGAATGTGTCGAAAATAAGATAAGCGTGGGTCTGTTCTCACGATAATTAGAGTCCAGACCAAACAGTTTTTAGTTTTAAAGGGGAAACCCCAAGTATATTTTGAGAATAAAATTTGGGTATTTTATTTGCAAACTTTATATTTAAAAAATAATTCTTTTATAACCACTGTTCGTATTCTTTCCCAAAATAACATTTTTACAGAAATGTTCATCCGATTCATTGAAGTACGAAATACTCAAGGTTTTATTACTTCAAGTAGGCGTTTACCTAAAAGTGGCAGTTCAAACCAAATTATCATTGGAAACGGACTTTTTACCTTTTCCACATGGATCGAACTCCCGACCTCCAGGCTAGCGAGCGAGCGTCTTACTCAATTAGCCACCGTGGCCCCCTTAATCAAACAAACCTCCACATCTCTCAAGTATAACTTTTGACAACTTTAATTCTTGATAGAGAAATTAACAATGGACAATATTCAACAAGATTGTTAGTATCGGAGCTTAAACTATTACAATTTCTAAATTAATATCCCAATTCAACAATTAGTATTATTGAAAGCTAATTTATGACGAAATATTATTCCATATTACTCAATATTTTCTATGATATTCCACTTTACAAATACGAATTATAATTCAATATTGGTCCATTTCAATCAATATTGACGGTGTTATCTTGCCGTGGGATCCTAATAACCAATATTTAAGATAGAATGAACATTTTATAATCAATTGCGCCATTTGTGATGAACAAAGAAAATAAATATCCTACAAGACAACGTGGAAGTAATTAGTAATGGCTGATTCACAAGCGACAAAATAATTTTAAAAACGGTCACAATGGACTGCGAATTTAACTGTAGTTCAATTTGGACAGTTCTTGTATTTAGCCGAATATAAGTGATTAGGAATTACAATATATTTGTCTTTTAAAAATGGAATGCATATCAACTTGATACATTCATATTACCCTAATATGTGCTTTACACCCATTTTCGTAAGGTTCCATAAAAAGCAGAGTCACGCGTCCTTAAGCTATTCTTAGCATGCATGAGTATCATGCTACTTGATACATTCCCAAATGGAGTAATTTTATCGGAGACAATTTCTCTTGTAAACATAAAAACTTCAAACCGAATGATTGTTTTAATGTTGCAATTTTCAGCTTTGTGATTATTGCATAAACTATTGTTTTTATTGGCGAGCATTATTGGTCTTGCGTATCTCAATGTACAACAGAAACCAGATAACTGTTCTAAACAATGATGGCTGTGTTAAAGCTAAATGCGATAGGGATCACCAAGTCTGGAGGCCTTAAAGTCTTTTCTTAATAACTCACGCTGTAAGCTACAGTCCCATATTTTACGAGTCTTCTGAAATAATAGCTGAAAGCTTCAGCTCAAATATTCAGCAGATTGGAATCGTCGCCAATTACGGTTGTTGAAATCTGGCTTTGTTTCTCCATCGTGTGACCCGTAAAAGTGACCATTGTATGCTTTTCCTAAATGATCAACACATTAGTCAGAATTCTACCACTTGCTTGAAAACGATAAAAGAATAACCATAGAAGAGTTGGAAAAAGATGTCATTCCACATGCGTTTCTGTTAAAGACACGTTTGCCCACGCAGAAGATGATTGCTATAAGTCTCCAGCTCTTAACTGACAACTGGACTTTGATACATGTCCATAGAGCTTCGGATAAGTAAAATATAATGGAATATCTGCTTTAAATGCAATGAGAAGAAAAAGGGAATGTATGAAATTTCACATTTTTAAGTTCTACAAATCGATCATAAACCCCGTGAGCAAAATTTTATTCGATTTATTTTAATGATGCAAACAATCGGATGGCTTGAATAAAAAAGATTAGCGATTTTATATAAGCTGATAAAGCTTGTTATCGTATCCTATATTCATTATATAAATTTTGTAGATTTAAATGAATAAAATATTGTTTAAATAAATAAATGAAAAAGATTATTATTAAATCAATGGGTTTTTAGGGTCTTAAAATATTGTCCCTTAAATGAGCATCTCCATTTATGATGCATGCATCTTAGCTTTCAAACTTTATCAAGGCGGTTATTAATACGCCATTATACGAAGGGAACTTTCTGTTCGCATCTTAGTTTTGAATCCGGGGGTTGGGATGGCCTAGTGGTCTAGAGTGCCGCGCTTCGACCTCTAGCTGGCCGGTCACCTCTGGCTTGCGGCTGTGGATTCGATCCCTGGTGTGAGCGTATGTGGCATGGAGATAGGGGCGCCTTCTCAACCTCGTGGGTTTCCTCCGGGCACTTACGTTTCCTCCCACTGCTAAAGACCCCTACGCGCAAGCGAATTATTGAAATAAAATTAAACCATGTTAGTCCCGAAATGACCTAGTTTGTGTCGAGTGGACGTTAAACCCCATTTCTCTCTCTCTCTCTAGTTTTGAATCTTTATCGTCTTTGTATCTTCGACTTCGCTCTATCGAGGCAAATACTCGACCAATCATGCATTTTTAGCGGATGAATGAGATACTCAAAAATCATGTTACTCAAAGCAAAATAATTTACGTAGGCATTGATTATTCTTAACAAATAATGGTTGGAGGCTATCTAATAATTCGAAATTTTTTTTGTCGAAGCACAACAAAGTCTTAATTTTCATCAGAAAATCTCGGGGCAAATTACCAGAAAGAAAAGTAATCAGCCACTTTGTTTCAACATAAAAGTGCATTAAATAAATTCAAATAGTATCCGGTGCCTCTTACATGACTTGTATTGCTATAAGGAGCAAAACCTGTATATTGGTCGTCAAAAAAGGTTTTGAACTTGGTTCGTATGTGTTATCTCAATTAGCGACTGGCTAAATTGTTTCGGTTATGTGTGTGGGGGGAGGGGGTCAAGGTCGCTAAGTGTGCAATACGCTGGTTCGCTAGCCTGGGGTCGGGTGTTCCATCCCTGCAGATTTTCCGGCGTTGTTCAGTGATGCGAGACGGAGGGCATGACAAGGGCAGTTGTTTAGTCATTCGGATGGGGCGAAAAATCGACGTCCCATGTACACATTGGTTTGTAGGTAACACTTCCCTTGATAGTGGGAATTGGATGTAATAGTAAGCCGCTGTCCGGACAAAATTTCCATCATAGCACATTGTATGACGTATGTCCGCCTTCATTAGCTCAGAACAGTAGGACGTTAAATCCCATTTCATTTCATTTGCTTTTATTACTATAGGCCAACTCTGTCGACGATGGAATTTATCAACAGGCATAACATTTTATTAGAATATGTGAAAGCGACCCCTTTATGAACATTTCAAAGTTCTACATTGAGGAAGAACGCGGAAATTGTAATCGCACCATACCAAGTATATATTCTATGGTGAAATTGTATGATGCAAAACACCAAATGGATTTATCAGCAAGTTGTTGACGATACTGCAGATTGTGTGGGCTAGCTAAAAGTGTCGGGTTATAATTAAATCTAATTCACTCATATAAAAAGTTAAAATCACATATATACATTAAAGACTTGAAAAAAAGCACAAATGCTAACACACGATTGGTTACCAAGAATGGATATGACTGATAGATTCCATCTTTTCCCCACTTTTTTTGCCCCCGGATTCTGTCAAATAAAACATTCTCATAGACTAAAAGCTAAGGTAACAAATTTTTAAAATTAGTCAGCGACGTGCAGAATTATATGGGATCAATGCAAGGTTTTATCCTATTTTGTCCAGACTACTGTCAGGGGAATGTGCAAAACGAAATCAATTGATCTGTTGACTATTGTGGATAAAGCATGACATAATACGCTAAAACATAATGCCGTAATGGAAACTAATACACTTCTGTTATCCTAAATTTAAATCAAATTAAACAAAAATAATCCGTCTACCACTTTTTATCTACAGCATATGTAGCGGGGGCGGGGGGTGGGGGGGCGAACGGTTAGCGGTTACGCGTTGAATTTCGATTCTGCTTGTGCGTAACAAGAAGTAGGGTCGTATGTCCAACCTCGAGAATTTCTTCCTTCCCCCCCCCCCCCAGTCCTCCCCCCCCCCACTGCAAAAGACCCCTACCCAGCGTGTGTCGATTGGACGTTAAACCCCATTTCCCCTCGCCCGTCTCACTCTTTCTCTTTTCTTTCTCTCTCTCTCTTTCTAATACATCATACTCCGAGGAATATGATTGACAAATAGACCACCTGTTACAACAGCACGACCAGAAAATATCCTTAGTATTGTATTTAGATGCCATATTTTAAAAGCCATGAGAAATTATGTTTGTCTCTATGGTGTGTCATATTTGTCCCCCACCTCCCGAAGAAAGCCAAAGACTATTAAAATAGGTATACGTCTTTCCGTCAGCATGTCTGGCTTTTTCTGTAGGTGTTTATTAACTAGGTGAATGCATTTCTGAGTTCGATAAGGAGCATTTTTTACCTTAAGGTTAAGCAGAGATAAACAATTTCATTTGTCGATACTTTAAGGCAATAACTATTGAGGAGAACGGCAAAGTGGTAAGTTTCATTGTATCAGTAGCTTGACAAGGTTATCTATCTGCCCAGGTTGTCTTGTGTAAGGTGGTCTGGCTAAGGTAGAATGTGGTGCAGATGTTCCGTTTATAGCTAAGCAGAGATTATCAATTTGACTAGGTGAGACTATAAAATGTAGCACGATACCTTGATTTCTAATTTAGCAAGTGATGACAATGGTTGTATGATAACTGTGATAAAGTCCCATCATGGGCAGTGTCTGCTTACGGCGGTTTTAACAAATAGTAGGACAATTCTAAGTGGATTATAATGCATACCCTTTGAAACAGACAAATATAAATTCAATCTGATTAAAATACAAATTCTATTTCGTTCGTTTTCAATCGCTAAAAATTTCGTTTTACTACATAAGAATCTGGAACTGTTGTCATTTTATCCGCGTTCTGTTTGAATTGACGTATTAGCCAATGAAACGGCCTGTTACGGCGAGTTCTCTGAACTACGACGCACGGACAACCCTTGACGTGACTTTCCAGTAGAACTGGTAAGACCTTCTTGTAGTGTAGGCGATCGAAAGTTTAAAAACGAAACGATATGTAGATCTGTATTTGATTCATATTGGTATAGATTATACCTATAGGATGCCTTACCTGTACTTGGACTTATAGAAAACAATAATTGTATTGGGTTCATGTCTTTTTGTTTTAAGGTATATAGTAATCTTTCTTTGCTGTTTTCCTCTAATTTGAACGTGTAATCAACCTCTGGCCAGCAAAGTTTATTTACGGTGTCTCCTAGTGATTCTGTCGGGGCATTTTGTAACTGTTCCAAATCCAAAGATACGGACAGAATTAATGTAGCTAAAGCAGGTGTTACCATTAAAGATGCATCCTTACATACTGCTTTTATTTGGTACTGGGTGTTATCTGCAATGAATAATAATAACCAAGATCAAATTATGTGGATCTGGAAATGATATTATAGAAATATAGGCGAATACATAAATCGTATACCTGAGGTTAAGCATGGAATCATGCAAGTGCACAACTTCTAAACTCCAATTAAAATTTAGCCGAAATGTGTCACACATAAAACTAGGTTATGATCAAGTATTGTTATCGATTGTCATTTCGCCTTGTCTTTAATGAAGCTAGATGCCATTTTGAATATACGTTTCAGTTTTAAAGATGGTCTAATCAGATACTTGAAAGTAACAGATTCCAGACGTTGGGCCCAACAGTCACGTGAGACATATTTATGCCCACTAATTATCCCAAAGTGTAACACTTGTGCATCCGATTGAAGAGCTCTTGGCATTAAAGAAAACCTAAACTTAGAGCTGGGTGTCAATTGACAGTACGGGAGTATATCATAAGTATAAGTTGAATCTTGATCAAAGACATTTTATATTCTGGGATAAAATGAACGATTTTCTTTTATAAATCAGTGCAACGACGTCGATTCCCCGGTAGTACGTGATCAGGAGTAGGATCGCCTATCTAATCCCGTGGATTTTCTCCGGCCCCCGGTTTCCTTCCGCTACTAAAGAACCCTATGCTCAGGGGAATCACTGAAATAAATTGAACCATGAGTTAGTCCCGAAATGACCTTGTTTGGGTAGAATGGACGTTACCCCCCCCCCCCTCCCTCTCTCTCTGTCTCTCTCTCCACATTGCACATTAATACCAGCATTATCTTACCTTTAAGTTGATTATTGTTAAAACGAACTGTTTGTTTTATTTCACCAGAATCTGTGTCAATAGTTATTGCCTTCGATGGCGCCAAATTGTCGACTGCTGCTATTGAGTACGAAATGGTGGACGTCTCGCATGATTTATCAACGTTGTTAAAAGCTCGAATCTGGGTTAAAGTGCTTCCTGCCATGGAATTGCCATTTATCAACACTCTGTAAGACTTCTTTGGAAAATACAGACTACAACTTCCTGAAATGACGGAAGAAAAAAATAACATTTTATCACATAGGACCAATTATAGCTAACATTCAAATCATCTCATCAATAATTCTAAGACATACCTTCCTGGTTATTTATGGACCAAAAAACACAAGGTGTAAAGCTTGCTGATAAATGTATTAACAAAAATAAAGATGCTTAAGACTGTTATAAGTAACGAGAAAGATTTCCTTTCACAAAATATAGATACAGAATTTTATTGAGCTATAATAGTGAAACACTAGATATTACTTCTCAGTTCACTATTTCTGTTGTACATTTGTATACTTAAACAGTGACTTCGCTGAGATGCGTTGTTTAGAGATTATATTTTACAAAGTAACTTTGGCTTCTAAAACCCAAATAAAACTATCACCCAAATTAAGCACCAAACAATGTTGCCTATTTCTCGCCAATTTAGTTTACATATCCAATCATTTCTGTTTCATCAATACTAGATACCATATCCACGAGTAATATACAATGAACCAAACAGGCACGACAGCAATCTCTAAACAGGAAAAACCTAGACTTTTTATGGCGCCCACTATAATATGCAAGAGCTACATCTAAACTAGGGGGGAGGGGCTTTCTTTAGGTCTGAAGTGTAATCTAAATTATTAATTGGACAATAATTAACTTATCTAGGCCATAAACGACGCTGTAATATATACTGGATTTGAATCCGAACTGCTACCCGACGCTCCAAAAATGGAGAATCGTGACTATGGTTTTCTCGCTCTGACTTAAGTAATGATGATCGAGGCTAGGCATTAAATTCAAACGCTCAAATCTCGGTTCATAGTGGATCAATTTGACTGAAATTTTCAGCAAACTACCAGCTCTTCATCCAATCGCCCATTATGCCCCTTTAATTGACGTATTCTAAGAATTATTTATGTTAACCACATGCCTCATATTGCGAGGATTGCTTACTTTTGCAATCAGTTATGCCTTTATGGCATGTGTTAGGGTGGGGGGGGTAATTATATTTATTTTGTTAAGATTCTATTAAACTCCTATGCCAGTATTTTGTCTTCTTTGGGGCTCTGTTTGAAATCACCTGTCAAGCAAGTAAAACTGGCGTCAAAGTTAAATAAAATTGTATTTTGTCACGCGAGGTAGATAATTCACATCACCGCGCACTATTTATAATCTTCCATACATTTGATAAAGCCAGTACAAGGGGGTTTAATGGAATATATTGAGCATTATAATACTGTTATTTTATAAAGCAACATTCAACTAAACATCTAAATATTAATAAAATGCTCTGTTATTTATCCACCAATATTAACAAATACGAGTGTACTTTGAACCAGGAACAGAGCATGACATCATCTTAGCCTTGTAATGTGATATCAAAAATTACCAATGCCCATTTGTTCAAAGATCGCCAAACATACGAAATTTATAAAGCCAGGCGATATTTGTGATATAAAACATTTTTTAATGGTTTGGTTTTGAGATAAAAGAATGTCGTACAGTGAATGTTACATAAAAAAAAAAACGTGTACTCGTTCAAAACTCTCGGAAAATTTGTTAAAGGGCGAATACGATATGGCAAAATGGACTACATGATTCACTGAAAAACTTCCCACGACGAAAAAAACATGCGTTTCCGAAGAAGAATTAGACATAAACCCATTTGCTCGCTCCTTGTAATAGAGGTCATACATTCACCTAAGTTTTAGCCTCGTTTTGATTGTAAAGATGTAAATAAATTTGTAAACTACTTTCTTCTTCATTTAGTTTCTGAAAGAATGAATTGCCCCCCCCCCATCCCAACCCATTCCACAGCCATTTATTTTAAATTTTCCTTTCTGAAATTTATATTTAGATATGCGTTTCTTTTGTCGTAGAGTATATATACATAAATAAATAAAAAAATACCTCCCGATAAAAAATTTTCCACTTAAATATACATATATATAAATTGACAAAAGAGCTTAACCATTGCCTAAAAATTCGTATCTTGTGGGATGGCAAAAAAGTGTGTATTGAAAGTTTATGGATAAATTAGGCTAAGCACTGAAAAATATATGTGATGACACGTTCAAAAATTACTGCATTCAACAAACTAACCACTGTAAATACCAGTAACCAACGATCAATGGGGCCAACAATTCAGATTAAAGCAAATTCATCCGTGAAAATATCAGATTTGACCCAATAGTGCCCGATACAAAAACACAAAAAGTAAAATATCATTAAAGGCGCCTTTCCATTAACCATTGCCAATAACGTCTCGATAGAGATTTCAATAAGGGTGGCCAATTTCATAATTAGAAACAAACATTCCAGTGATAGGATTATATTCTTCAAAGAAAAGGCAGCTTTCAAAATTGTCGTGAATGGGGCCATACTTTATTTTATATTTAGTGGGTATTTGCATTCGATTTATGGAAAACGTAAGCTTCTTTGGGTATTTATTTAAAAAAAGCTTTCAGCAGAAACGTGATCTTCCTTTTTAATAACCTGTGTGAAAGCCGGAAGCGTTGATTTTAGGATCCAGCAGTAAAATAATTAAGGATCATAGACTCTTCCATAAATGACATCGGTCCGTAGACGAAAATGATATATTCATTAAAATATTTCGGGAATATGGTGCATTGTTACTTACACTCATCTTCAATTCAACAATTCACTTCAGCTTAAAGTCTTTATCGGTGAGATAAAACCAAAGAAGCTCTATGCAGACGTTCTTATCAGAGTGCACACGTCAGATCACTCGACAACAAAACTCTTCCAGGCGCCGGCACTCGGCAAACCTCGGCAGATTTCAGTACAATCTAACCTCGGCTGTATGCCGAATTCCGCCATATTGGAACTACTTTAAAGGTCCCGGATGAAAAATGGCTGCGCCCATGGTGCCCTGTAGGAATAGAGATACAATCTTGACAATTGTACATAGCTTTCAATGTCTGAAGCTGTTTGTCTTGCAAGTTTATCCGATTTTCTTTAAACAAAGGACAATTTTGCAACGAAAACTCTACACGGTCTCCAAAAGACGCCATCTTGGGAACGTTTTTGCAAAAGCGACAAGTTTCCGCATCGCAAATGTATGGGCGTAGGTACATATCACTTACTGTCATACAGCCGAGGCTATATGTAGGGTACCGTAATCAGCCGAGATTTGCCGAGTGAGGCTCCGACCGTTACCTTGCTAACTTGTCGTTTGTTAACGGTCCCTTAAATTTCTTATGCTAGAAGTTAGTATTAACAAGGAACTGAAGACAGTGGGACAATTGTGCAGTCTCTTCACGAAACTTGATTAAAGACAAAATGATAACTTAAGAAACTGTAGAATGTTTGGGGCCTTTATACAGGCCCCAAAAATTCTGTAGAATACTATGGAATTTCATTTTATAGAAAATGTGATACCCCCCCCCCCGCCAACTCTCCAGAATGTTCTATAGAAAACTACACTGGTATACTTCGACTGACAATCGACCAATGCCATCGTTAAACAGATAACGGAGCCCAACGCCTTCGTCCCCCAACATCTTCGTTAAATATAACGGCAGGTTAAAGGTAACAGACCCTTTCTCCGTTAAAGATAACGATCCGTAAACTCCATGTTAACGGAGCTTTGAACAACCCAGATCAATAAACAATGTATAAAGCAGATTCAGGATTACGCCGTAAGTATATGGCAAATTCGAAACAATGGCTTTTTTTGAGTTGGCACCGTGCAATCATGTTGAGTTTTGCACATTACGTTCAAATACAGGTTCTGAAAATAACAGTACCAATTTGATTAAAATACAGACCTTTATTTAGTTGCTTTACTTGCGATGGCCTATAAAAACACAACGATATTATTAGATATGTTCTAATTAGATTGTAACAGCACATTAGTTAGTTCCATTAGGGTCCTTACAGGTCAGTTTTTTGTATTCTTTTACTCAAAAATTCTGGATCAATACACAGTAGTTGCAACATGGTATCACCATACTCTTTTTTCTCTTTTGAAAAAAAAACAGCCAGATTTATTCGTGTTGATGGACAGTTTCATTACAACATGCTTTCCTGGTATATATGTTTCACAAGACAATGTCTTCATTATTAACATTTGGATTTAAAGAATTTGTGTTTGTCAACACATAATGTTCAACTAAGGCCTGGGGGCAATCTTTGGTGTTAAAAATTCCGTTTTCCAGATATAAGAATTGTGTGTTATATATATGTAACTCCTGTACATGCTACTGGGAGTAGAAGATTACTTTGTTGATATGATAGTTTATTAAATAAATGTAAAGGGCAACACAATTATATACATATAATCGAAGTCTCCAAAGACTATCTATTTAAAGCTATTAATACACAAAGTCGTCTTATTGACAGGGACATACCGACAGTTATACGGCACGGCGGAATTTAGTTCTTAACAGAGCGCTTTTAACAGCAACCTCAAACATTCACCCACCTTTCCAAGCAACACATTTCCGTTCTTTGATAAAATCATATTACAGAGAGAGAACTTGGGTTTAACGCCCACTCGACACAAACTAGGTCATTTCGGGAGTAACATATGGTTCAATTTTATTTCAATATTTCGCTTGCGCGTAGTTGGAGGATGCAGGAGAACCCGGAGAAAAACCTCGAGGTTAGGCAGGCTATCTTAAACCCTTGTCACGTGCAAGCGTCGTTCGTTTGGGGAATTAACGTCCGATTCCACCAAAGGGGTCTTCGAAAAGAAATGTTCCTTATAAACTTGTCAGAAGAGTCAGTCTATAGAGAAATAAGTACACGATAAGGTAGGAATCGGTGGTGAGCGTGCCTTTGGGACAACAGTCTCTTATGGGACCTTTCGTGACTACTATTACACCTAACACCAAACTACCGTGTGCTCTTGGCAACATGTGATGTATCGTTTGTTCGTGCAAAATATATTCTGTCAATGTGCAATCCCTTTATCTATCGAACGCTAAATGTAGCCCTGTATATTGATACACACACTCGGATTGGTTAATGTAACAGAGAAATATATAACAGAGAAACAAACAGATTGTGATTCATACACGGTCCGTTCCTTGTTTGAAATCGAATGTGGTTTAACGTCCGTTCAACCGGGCAAACGGAAACGGGTATACGTAATGTGTTACGGGTCTATATCGAATTTCATCTGCTAGGGGGAATCACGGTGGCTAAGTGGGCAAGGCGCTGGCTCACTAGCCTGGATGTCGGGTGTTCGATCCCTGCATTGGCCGAGAAAGTTCATCTCGATTTTCCGGCGTGATTTCCCCTTGTCAGTGATGCAGAAGGAGGGCCTGACAAGGACAACTGCCTAGTCGTTCGGATGGGACGATAAACCGAGGTCCCGTGTACACATTGGCGTGCACGTAAAAGATCCCTTGGCAGTTGGAATTCGATATAAGAGTAGGCCGTAGCGCCGCTGCCCTGGCAAAATTTTCCTCATAGCACACTGTATGGCGTATGCTCGTCTTCCATTAGCCCAGGTCAGGTGCAGAAGAGTAGGACGTTAAAGAGTCAGTCTGCTAGGTGATTTTTACGTACACTGTACCTCGTTTTTTGTTCTACGCGAACGTCTATACGTTTACTTTACTAACAAGGAAACCTCAGACACTTTTTGGCCAAAACCAGGACCCCTGGTGTCCTTGTTCACTGCATGAATCGGGTGGAATCAATCAGTAATGACTGGCGGCTCTTGACACAAAATAATGGTTCAGTTTCTTACGAACGAGACAAATTAACACTCCGAGGATTTTGTATTATTTAGAAGAATTAAGTTATCTGACACCAGTGTTCTTCTTGACCATATAGACTGGGTACAAGTACAAATAAATCAGAAGAAAATGTGAAATAAATTGAAACTGGATGAGTTTAATGTTCATTCTGGTGATGGGGTGAATAATTATCACCATATTCTTTTATCAGTTATCGTTAATTCATTTCCGATTACTCTCCATGTGGAACAAAAAAAAATCAATTTACCGTGACAAGAGCCAACAATTAGATCGAACCTACTTTTTATAATTCACGTATTCCCATACTTTTTTAAAACTTCAACTTATGACCACGAAGACAGGATACAGCTGACGTTAAGGAGAAAAACTGCTTGCTCAACCCCAAACCGAGGTACTTATGTTTCAGGACTTACGTATTCTTAAATGAAATAATATGTACCCACCGTGCATTATCTAATTACTTCAAATCAGAGACAAACAACATTGTCTAGAAAGTGACATTGTCTAGAAAGTGGCAATACAAAAAGTCCCTATCCCCAACTCTAAGCCATAAATATGTCCACCACGAACACTGAAGGTTTATGAATAATCAAACCCAAAACATACACAACTTAACATAAGATACACATATTCTGGAAATTGGGCGTTTATGTTCGTATGATGGTATCCCCTTCCGGGCAGTAATAATATTGGAACGGGTAGTTGGGAACAATGAACTGTAAAACAAGCCACAAGGGATGACCGAGTAGACAACACAATTCAAATTAATGTGACCGTCACAGTCGAAATCGATTATCGGTCCATTGTTTCCTAGTAACATTAGAAAATGAAGAAATAAATTAAACAGCATATAGTTATACAGCATAGCTGTAAGGTATGGAACTTAATAGTCTGTCTGAAGTATCATTTAATCCTAGGTTCCCACTGTTTCGCGCTACGATTGAAATCGTGGTTTTAATCGGGGTATTATCGTGGTGATACTAACACTGAACAGGTCTTACCATATCCCGAGGTTAGTCGTAGCAATCTTGTTGATCGTAGAAAAAGTTTGGAAGTTCCAAAATATTCTACGATCAACACGATTAATTGTCAATTGTGATCATTACTTCATTGATCTTAACAAAGCGCGACAGATCGCATCTAATCGTCCTTCCAAATCGTGTTGATCGGTTCAGCCTTTGACAAGACAACCACAACACTCTGTTAAGATGCTCTGCGATCTCAGTAGAAGTTCAGGAAACAATGATGTTCATGGTCCATCGAACCGTACATTACCCGTCGGGATCCAATCGTAGCTCAAATCGTGATCACTCTTGGTCCAAACCGTGAAAGATATCGCGACCATAATCGTATTCTAACAGAAAGGGGCGCATTGGTTCCTGACGATCGTATCAGCACGTACCAGATAATTGCCTCAATACGTGTCGCCTGAAATTGAGCAATCGTGACCATATCGCATCCCAACGCACCAAATCGTACTAAGAATGACCAATCGTCGCGTTAGTAACGTATTGCACGACAGTACGAGAACCTAGCAAAAGAGTCCTATACATATATTAGTATATTGACAGGTATACTGCCTCTTACAGCAGACCTCATACAGTATGATATTTCCTGTTTACGACACTCAGCTATCTAAGCTAATCGTGATATATTTATATTCCAGTTACTTGAGGCATGCAGTATCGTGGTCGATCGTAGACACAAAGACCCACACATGCTGCGATTATAGCAACGTTGTCTGCGATAGCCCATTGCTCTTCAACCATGAGATATACGAATCAATCAGCCCTTGTGGTCTGATCAATCGCGCGTGTCAACATTTCATTTATGGTGATAGTAAACGTGATGATGTTTTGATGGACGTGTGGCGACATAGACCAGGCAACACAGCTTGCGCTTTTAAAATGTGACGCCTAGAAGTGTAAATGTTTCAAAAGATTATCGTTTACTATTTTTATATATATCCTACCTTGATTATTCTCAATTTAGATGCCGTACATAAATTAATAAACACCATTTATAACCAAGTTTTAAGTTTATATGCATTCATTGTATTTTTATAATGATCGTGTTTAATTGTTGCACATCAGTGACATTTAAACTTTCTGAACACGTTAAGCTCCGCGAAATGCATTGCGACATTGGTCTTACCCACCTCCCCCCATTCTATTATAGGTAATCGTAGAGTGAGGGAGCAACTGCGGCGAAAGAGAGACAGACAGGCCGAGGAGACGATGAATTACTAACTAAGATATTGGTTTTATCAAAGCATTGTTCAACACTAAGCCTTTTACAACAACAGCATTGATAGAATATATAAGCAGAAAAAAAGGATTTTGGTCCAATGACGGCCATTTTTTTGACGTCATATTTAGACCCTTTGCGGTAGCTCAATTTCAGACAAATTTTGATATGTTGTTGTGTAGACCATATACTAGAGGAAATAACCATAAAACGTTTTCTTGCAATTTTTTTTGAGGTTGGCCCATTTTTGTCATTATTTTGACCGTACTATTTAGAGGGAGACAGAGACTATGTTATTTGGGACAATCAAATTTCAATAATTTACTTGCGCCTATTGATCTTTAGCCGTGGGGAGAAATAGGGAAAACCCGCAAGTCGTCGCTAATACTTGTCATGTCCAGCTGTGAGATCGAACCCATCACAGTGGTAAACCATGTAGACCAGTATGGTTTACTTCACTGTCCATTAACCACATCTAACCACCAGCATGTCAAATTTATGGCCATAAATATAAGATTTATATTTCATAATCTATAAACTTTTTCAGTGTCGTGGTTAGAAGAGATAAAGCAAGAAGGAATATAATAATAGAGATGAAAAATAGAGTTCTGCATGTTATTTCTCTTGAGTTGATTCTACTAAACCATCTCTGTAAACTAAACTACTCTTTTGATGATCAAATATGCTAAACAGTCGTACGTGAGATGAATTGTGTATCATATTTTCATTTCTGGGAAGATCATACGGAATAGGATGTATTATATTTAGTCTTCTAACTACATGTTTAAAACCACGTTTGAATAATAAAGGGGGATGGTAATAATAAAAGACCATTGTTCAATTGTCTTCAATTGTTCATTATTAAGAGACATTTTACCGATTGGTTGGTTGTTGATCTCTCCCGGAGCTTCATTTCGCTCTCGAGAATTACCCCACTCCCCCTATCTTTTAAGATTTTGCTATATCATAATAATATATCGTAATACATGTACAATAATCTGCCAAGCAACAAAATTAATAAAACCAAACTCCTACTCAATCATGATGTTCTCAATGTTGTTACATTATTGCAAATGACAAATGAGGTTGGCCCTAAATCGATGTACCAGTGATTGTAACGTCTGCAGGAAATTTTAGCGCGCCGATCTCAACATGAAACATGGGGTAAAAAACAAAATCCCGGCTCGCTACACTTATTGGCGGTAAAGATCATGGAAATGATACACTGTCAATAAAACCATTCTTCAAATATTCGAGACTGATTACGGGGCTGACAAATGAAATAAAAATGGCGTTGAACGCCCAACTGTAATGTCCCGACTAAGCTTATAAAGGCGGGCATACGCATATGTGTATACGGGATTTCGGGTTTTAGTCCCTCTCCAGATCACGCCGGAAATCGAACATGGGACCTCGAGTTAAGCGAGCCAACGTCTTACTAACTAAGCCACCGCTGCTCCCCTATGGACCTAGCGCACTGGCCTTTCATATCTTAGAGCAAATAAAACAAAAGGGATAAGTTGCACGAGACCAATTCTCTAATTTCTCCGAAACATTTTTTCTTGCGCAATGACACTTTAAATAAAAGAAGCAGATGTTTGATAGATGACCCTGGAAAACGACATGTCGAATCTATGTTTCCTTGACATCAATAATAATTACTATTGTATTCAAGTGGTATAATGCTATACAGTTATACAGTTCCGTCCAAATAGCCCACTAATATTGCGTGAGTGGATACAAGACTGTCCTTGTTCGTTTTCTATTATAAATATAGGACGTATGAATGGCTTCTATCCAAGCCATATTAATCATATTGTTCGGTTCATGGTATTTATGTCACAACAATTAAATATCTGTCCAAGCCGAGAGAAAATTTGTAAAGGATGTCCTCAATTAAGCCAGTCTGCTATTGTTTAGAATAAATGTAAAAAAAAAATCGTGCATAAAACACCAAATTTAATCCGTGTGTGATTATATAGTCAATTGGCTGCGTTAAGGAGAACAAAGATTATTTTTAGCCTGTCTACTATGTTCAGCTAGAGCTATGATTATTGAGAGTTTGGGGGAACGATGGATATTGGCAAAATCGTTCACTTTAAGTTAATGTACACTGTATCAAGAGTTCCAAATTCGTTTACTCCCAGTTAATGGCTTTGCTTTAAGATGTTTCGTTGCATGGACAAATTGCTGTTCACATAATTCCACGATTCCATTATGCTTCCCATCTACAAATGAGACCACTATACCACAGAAAGTCAAAGAAGCAACAATGTAAAAGGAGAGTATGCCAAAATCTAAATAAACTTGTTTGAAAAGCTCAAACAAACATTTTCAAAATTTTATATCTGAGAAAGGAGCAAGTCTAGATATTAATGAAATCCAGAAACATGAGATGAGAAACACAAGTATATGCAACATACTACTTTCTGCACCAACTTGGACAATAATTACAGGCATACACCACACAGTGTGCTCTGGGAGAAGTTTTGCCCGGACAGTGACGCTACGATCTACTATTATTTCGAATTCCACCTGCCAAGGGTTCTTTTACGTGCACGAGAACGACTAGCCGATGTTCTTTGCCATGCCCGTCCTGCACCACTGGAAAATCCCACTGAACTAAAGAGTCCATACCTAAAAGAGGAATTATCGCCATTGGAATACAAAGATAGAGTTCATCTTTTGTGTTGATTTTTTGTTAAAATAAACGTGAAACATATTGGTGAAACAATGGAGTACTTATTTAAGTGTCATTTAGTAATTGAACAATATTTATGCAATAACTAGTAATTGTTATTCCACAAATAGTGTTAGTGTGAAACTGGAGATTATGTAATAACTCCTGTTGGTGGAATTTAGTTTACTGAACCCTAACACAATAAAAACATATATTATGGAATAACATGTAGATAAACCATATCTAGCCCCATTGTAATCCATTAACAGCTAACGTCTGCGGATATATTATTCATGTTTAGTGACATCATTTTGTTACAAACTAATCCCAAACCTGCAAATGTCAACATTATATTGTAGCACAAAATAATGATCCTTGGATATGAAAGTCCAAAATAAAATACATTAATCACAAAACTATTTTTCATTGTCAGTGTCGTCTGTAAACAAAAATCATTCTTGTCTCAATCTGATGATAGCTACATATAAAGATAGGCTGGCACTGCCAGGCAGGATACGCCCACATTTTCGAGAGATGGATAGAGAACAAGCAATACTGAAAGTGATTTTTCCTACATCATTAAGTCCTGTATTTCATACTGTATTGGGAGCAGCCATTTTGTTGGTCAGTTCCAGTCTGATATTCATGAAATTCGAAGCTGACAATGATTACGGTGTGACGGTACACAACCTAGAAATGTGTACAAACGGCGGCCATTTTGTCTGGCAATTATGGTCCGATTTTCTCAAAATTCAAACTCAACGTAGGGTGTAACGGTGATAGAGTCAAACGTTTTTTTAAATCGGATAATAATTGTGACCTCCAGAGGGACCATAGGCGATTTTTCGGACAATCAGGGGCCATAATTCAGGAAGTTTCGATCCGATATGCGCAAATAACGAAAGGAACCAAGATCTTTGGGTTATAACCATGCATTTCAAGTTTCATCAAAATCGAATTAAAATTGTGACCTATACAGGGTCCACAACCATGATATACCATTTTTTAACAGTATTCGCGTACAAACGGCGGCCATTTTGTATGGCAATTTTGGTCCGATTTTCCCGAAATTCGAACTCAACCTTCCTTACGGTGTAACGGTAATATAATCAAACGTTTTTTTAAATCGGATAATAATTGTGACCTCCAGAGGGACCACAAACTAAAAAAAGGCGATTTTGCGTATAATCAGGGGCCATAATTCAGGAAGTTACGATCCGATATGCGCAAATATCGAAAGGAACCAAGATCTTTGGGTTATAACCATGAATGTCAAGTTTCATCAAAATCGAATTAAAATTGTGACCTCTACAGGGCCCACAACATTGATATACCATTTTTTAACAGTATTCGCGTACAAACGGCGGCCATTTTGTATGGCAATTTTGGTCCGATTTTCCCGAAATTCGAACTCAACCTTCCTTAGGGTGTAACGGTTATATAATCGAACAGTTTTTTAAATCGGATAATAATTGTGACCTCCAGAGGTACCACAAGCTAAAAAAGATGATTTTTCGGGCAATCAGGGGCCATAATTTAGGAAATTACGTTCCGATAGGGTCCACAAGCTAGAAACGTGATTTTTCGTACAATCAGGGGCCATAATCCATGAAGTTTTGATCCGATACATGCCAATATCGAAAGCAGCCGAGATC
Source organism: Patella ulyssiponensis (assembly GCA_963678685.1). Classification (NCBI taxonomy): domain Eukaryota; kingdom Metazoa; phylum Mollusca; class Gastropoda; family Patellidae; genus Patella; species Patella ulyssiponensis. The sequence goes on along the minus strand of OY783226.1, from coordinate 77,863,534 downwards.
TTTTGGGGATAAACCTATATTTCAAGTTTCGTCAAAATCAGATAAGAATTGTGACCTGTAGAGAGTCCATAAAACAAATTGTGGACGGACGGACGGACGTCCGGACGGACAGGGGCGACGACAATATACGTCCACATGAAAATGTGGGCGTATAAAAAAGATAAAAGCTATTAGTCCGGGAGCAAGATGGGTTTTGTTCAACAAGGAAAGTTCGAGACTCGAGTGGTGTACTATGGGGTACTATGATCTTTGGTGGTGCTGGTCTATTGAACTAAAAAAAACTAAAATCTGGCTGAAATTTCTTTAAAATCACCTAAAACAAACACCTCATCACCGTATCTAAAAAACAGCGTAATATTTTTCGAGACTATTTTGTCTCCGACCAGGGTGACCAAAACTTCCGAAACCACAAATTACTCGCTTTAGCACGATTTTGCATGGTTTCCTCGTGGAAAGACTCGTCAATTAATCAAAATCATGCCTTTTCATTCCGAGTATCCTGGAGCATAAAATTAATTTTTCAAAAGCGTCCCTTTAATTACCATCCGTTGAAGACTATCTTCCATATTCTGTCAACACAACCTGATAGTAATAATTTCAGATTTTGTTTGTGAAGCTTCTCCTTTTAATTTCTCGTTAAAAAATTGCTTTTACAATCAGTTAGGCGGTATCTCTGCGGAGTATCTCCGCAATATTTTTTTAAAAATAAAACAATTTAACCCATTTTTTAAAATATAAGTTTCCCCTGTTTATGCCGATTTAGACTTAATTCTTCAGACGGGTTGATGTATGACTTATATAATTCTATATGCCATAGTATTTTTGTCATTACCCAAAAGAGAGAATCTGGCCAACTGCGACCAGGGACCTCATTTTGTTGACCCAATTTGTAAGTTACAAATATTAGCATTGGGACACAATAAATATAATGCCAGAGGCGGGAATTGTTTATGAATCTAACGATATATGGCTCTTATCAAGGTGTGAAAATATTAGTTCTTTTGTCGAAAGGACTACCTATTCCCAAAGGTTCTATTTCGTAACTAAGTCAATTAGCCACTGTGTATATTTGTACATATTTTAATTATCATTTAAACAAGTTCGACAATTTATTCTTTATCAGAAAGACTTAATCCCCACAAAACATTTCTTACGCTATACCCGGGCCTGTACAATCAGCCACCGGTTGTTCCAGGTGACACTACGATACGACAGTTTCTTCACTTTTAATTAAAACGACTAAAACTTAGTGACATACCTGGAATTGCCTTCCCATTATGTTTGCAGCGTCATACGAAACTCCAGCTTTACCCGTGCGTATAAGTGATCTAATAACTGTCAGTCAAGGTTCATACCGATTGCGAGTATTGCAGTTATTTAAGTGACAAATACGTGAGATTGGACGGACATGTATGTGAGCACCAGATAGCTTTAATTGACTGTGCATAATTTGTGTTCTTATTAGAATACAAGGAGAAGAATATGCTCGGATAGGTTGTTCTCGATACAAATGTTTTTAGGTTACTATATTTTTCCATGGTCTCCTAAAGTACATTTCAATATATTGCACACCTTTTTAAGGAACTTTATAAGATTCCCGCCAAAACGAGCCTCCATTTTGAATTTGGTCACCTAGCGAAATTAGCCATCACCTTAGGACGAATACACAACCTCATTGGAGTCAGTGGGTCGAATTCTTATAGAAACAACCCCAAAACCAAAGTTCGACCGAATCTGTCACAAATTTTTACCCCACTAACCATAAAATGCCCTTGAATATTTAAATTAGCCAGGGTGGCATCATCCGGATCTGAATCTACACATAGTGAAGATATAAACCATCAAAAAACTTTAGGTGGACTATATTTGCATGTCAAGCCTTAAAATGGGGTTGGGCTGCCGGAGTAAATGTGCGAATATTCCTTCACTTAAAATTTCTAACCAAATGCACCCGATGTGGAGATTACTGTCTACCCTTTACGCGAAATGCAAGTCTCCCATGTTAAGAGAATAACGGATTTTATCGAACTTCTAGTAGTTTAGGCTACACGAAAGAGCAACGGGAGACAATTTCAGGTATTTTTCCACGTTTTAACCGTTTAAATTAAAAAACTGAAGAAATGGCGAGGAATTTGAATTTGAAAGTCAATTCTACGTTAGCAAACCCTGGAGGTCGGGTGTTCGATCCTACATTGGCCAAGAAAGTTCATCGGGATTTTCTGATTTAGTTTCCCCCTTGTCAGTGGTGCAGGACGAGGGGCTGGTCATTCCAATGTGATGAAAACCCGATGTCCCGTGTATACATTGGGAGACATGTAAAAGATGCCTTGGCATTTAGAATTCGGTATAAGAGTAGACCATAGTGCCGCTGCCCGGTCCAAATTTCCCCCATAGCACACTGTATGGCGGATACCCGTCTATATTCGCCCAGTCGGAGCAAAACAGTAGCACGTTAATATGTATGCAGCACATACAGTAGATAATTTAAAAAAATACAAATGGCTCTTGTAAAATTTTTCAGCTACATATTATTTCATGGTTTGTTAACTGATGGTTTAATAAACAATAAATCACGTAAACCCATTTACAACACAGTTTGTGTTGGAAATTTGAACTAAATATATTGTCACTTCGCTTGTGAACGTTTGATTTATAGTAAAACAGGGGTGATTTGTCTTCACTCGATGATTTGTTCTGTAAAAAGTGAAATCTTTAGCAACATTAAAAGGTAATCCACATATTTCAATAGCATGTTTCGTTACTTTTTTTCGCTTCGGAAAATTTTATATATCAATTTTGATACGCGTTATTATCTCTGTTCTGTGTTATCTGCGGAATGCTGCGATAATGATATAAATTGATTAATATAAGAAATGTTATTATTAATAAGAATATCATTAATGGACATCACACAATTTCACCACGTCCTTCCATAGAACACAAAACACAGACCGGAAACAAAACTTCCTGTAAGCAAGATGGAGTTATGTTATCCCAAATTAAAACGTGTCACGGAAATTAAAGAAATTTTGTCATTACATGGCTGCGTTTCATATGTATATAGCGGTCTGCCAGGGGTATGGGGCCTTAAGTAAATTCCCACGGAAGTTTTAAGTTCCCTGTTCTATCTATCAAAGCATGCCTAATAACAAGTACCTAAGCCAAAAAATAGTCAAACAAATTACTGAAAATCTTCGACGCTTTGTCTTTGAAGAATTTAATGGTAGACGGGTCAAAGTTCAGAAACAAGTTCAACCTTCCCGGTGTGCAGTGTCCATTCAAAAAACTAAAAACCAAGACCAGACTGTCCCGCAGTTTATATATATGCTATATCGTCGTTCAAGAAAACCACTTGGGCTGAGTACATGCACGCCATTAAATTAATGACAAATATGAATTTGGCTCTAGATACATAATAGCGCATTATGGACCCCCTAATGCGCGACACAAAGATAAGCGCTGTAAATGAGCACCGTTTCCGGATTTGAATACTTGTCGCGCATAACAACAGACAGATGTGTGGTGTCTGTTCACAATGCCGGTAGCAGTTTAACAGAATGCCTCCTACACACCACCATGTTATGTTGTATAAAGTAATTGATTATATTGTTATGTTTTTATGAAGTAATTGATTAAAGCACACGCAATGTTCCGGTATAAGTTGGGTAAGATAACTCGCACATCCCCTTCTGTATTTTCTAAGTTATATTAAATCTATAACAGACAGTGCAGAAAAACAACAAAATCTAAACCAATAATAAAATATGGAAATACAGCACCGGTGGCATCGCTCTCACAGATTGAATGAATAAACATATCCTATATCCTACATGATTGGTTGGAGTATGTGAGTGGTTTTGTATGGGGGGGGGGGGGGTCCATAAGAAACGCAAAATGTGTACAGGGAATAAAAGATACAATCATAGCCCCGTGACTTATTATCAAAGTAAATATTTGCTATCTGTGATAATAATAACAATGGGCTTGCTATCTTATTTATTTTAAACAAAGATGTACGATCTAAGTGAGAGGGGCACAAATACGATCTTTTCGTCATGGCTTGAGTTTTTGTGCCACCAGAGTTTTGCGCCCCCTCGCAAATCACAAAACATTCACGCAATTTCAATGCGGTTTTCAACTTTATAATCAAATCATAATGCCCAAACAATGTCAAACAGATTTGCTACAAATTAACTCTAGCATGTTCCACACAGCTCAATATTACTGGGCGGCCCGGGCCCCTCCATAGCACACACATATAAATATTGTTTTTTTGGGGGCCTGGGCGGATTCTTGTTACGCAAGATTATATCGAGAAAATGGTATTAAAACCCCATTCTGAAAACATGGTTAAAGTGGCATTTAGTAACTGAAGGAGAATAGCACATGGTACAATAACTATATGGAATACAAGTTACTTCAAAGCTTATTTCTGGCTACATTTCTTTGTATATCGCTTATTACTACTCAACTCTTATGGCTTCTCGACCCCTTTCGTGGTTTCTAATTGATGCTCTCTCACGTTGAATATTAATGTTTTCATTGTCCCATAGTGTGTATATCTATATCTTTACTGAACTGTGGTTGTCGGCGATATCAATTCGGTGGACGCGGGCGGTAAGTAAAGCTATTTCACTGACACCCCCCCCCCCACACACACACACACATAAAGATATATTCCACAACGACTTACTACCATGTCACACGGGTGTCGTACACAACCCATAAAACCTGATATCACTTCCCTATTAGGTGGTGTTTGTAGTCCAGACACACGCTTTAAGGGCTAGATCAGCGTATAAAAATTTTACATTTAAAAACCTTCCCTACTGTGCGTCCGTAAAGGCTATTTGCATATTCAGGAAGTGACGCAAGAATAGAAAATCGGTTGCTGCACGGTACGTGTATCATACTGTTATGGTGACAAGAAGCTAAATCGCTAAATCACTAGAAATTGACACAGATGAATGTATATAAACTGATTTACATTCAATTGTTTCTGCAATATCACCTCGGTGGAGGCGGACGGAAGCTATTTAACACACGCAATTGTTTCCGTTTTTACTCTAATTTCAAATATAGTTATATTCGGCGAAATACGCCATAAATCTCAATCGAATGGCAATCTATATAGTCTGGTTATTGCAGTCTTCATAGTATTTATTGCGCATGGTCTCCAAATAAGAATACGACGTCACAGTTTGACATGACTTGTGGAATATGTCTAGCCACGTTCTTCGGGTCCTTTGCTAAAAGTGGGCCTGAAACGCATTATGGCACACGATTCGTGGAACAATGGTAAAATGTTTATTTTGTCTTAATATTGGATATCAGAAGTCCATCTTTTCCCGGTAAGATGACAACATCAATGTTGATTTCAATTGACAAATAATTCGTGTTTTGAATGTCGAAGACTTTGAACGTTATTGAGTTAGAGACTTTGCTGCTTTAACTGACAGAGTATACTGATGCATCATTCGACACCCGTTATCAGTTAGTTGTAAGTTATTAGTATGTAGTATATTAGTACATGAATTATCTTTTTTTCTGTGTTATATAGACATCAAAGATATGTATAATAGATAACATTATTGCATTTTCATCATTCATGTTTTGAAAAGTCATCGCATCTATAACTGTGATAACAGTAAATAAGTTAAGTTTCGCCCAGGTTTACAAAACAGCGAAGAAATGTTCTGCTCTAGACACAAGGTTTATAGCAAAAAGGGGAATTCTGGAAAATATAATTCGTGAAAAATATTGATGTAAATTTCAGGATTTCCAAATAGTTTGTTTGAAAATGATTAGATTATTTATATTAAATTTAAACATCAGGACGTAAACATGGATACTTTAAATTGCTTAATATCTAGGAATTCGTTTCAATATTCACGCACTTATAAATTCGATGTAAAGTCCTATGTAATGCCAAAAACGATATTGGTATTACTATTACAAGTAAGTCGCGATGGGAAAAGAAATGGGGTTTAACGTCCACTCGACACAAACTAGGTTATTTCGGGACTAACACTTGGTTCAATTTTGTTTCAATTGCATGTATGTGCGTTGGGGTCTTTTAGCAGTGGGGGGATGCCTAGTGGTCTAGAGTGCCGCGCTTCGACCTCTAGCTGGCCAGTCACCTCTGGCTTGCGGCTGTGGTTTCGATCCCTGGTGTGAGCGTATGTGGCATGGAGATAGGGGCGCCTTCTCAACCTCGTGGGTTTCCTCCGGGCACTCCGGTTTCCTCCCACTGCTAAAGACCCCTACGCACAAGCGAATTATTGAAATAAAATTGAACCATATGTTAGTCCCGAAATGACCTAGTTTGTGTCGAGTGGACATTAAACCCCATTTCTCTCTCTCTCTCTCTTAGCAGTGGGGGGGGGGGAGACCCGAAGAAACCCACAAGGTTGGACAGGCGACCCTACTCCGTGTCGGGTACAACCAGGGAATCGAAACCACGCCAGTAAAGTTGACTCAATGACAGACCTTATGATAGAGTGCGCCATGCTAACCATTCGGTCATCCAATACCCCTAAGCCGCGCGCAAACGTGTCTACCAGTTTCGAATCAAATAACCTTTGTAAATCCATATTAAAGCAGAGGATTTATTTGTTATGCATAAAGTAGTATACGCATTTGTTTTAAACGATTTTAAAAGTATAAAACAAAGCCTCTAAATGCAATCAGAAGCTAACAAACTCTTTCTCAATTGTGAACCTCTAACAAGAACCCGTCAAAAATAATCCGATCAAGGGGTCTTTTTAATAAGCAAATATGAATGTGTGTGTCTCTTGTATTTTAAGAACATTTTCATATAAATGAAACGAGTCCCTTTACTCCAAACATTTAGTGTCTCTGTTGGTAACTAATTGTAACATTATGCGTGGTAGGAACATTTACAGATAACTAGACAGACATAAGGATTCTTTACACCTACAGGAAGTCTTGGTATTTAATGTCTAATGGAATCTGAGTAACACGTTGTGAAATATACATATACGTCTATCGCAACAATAGAATAATAAATTCTAATGCATTTTAGATTTAAAATGCATTTTGGAAGAATCGTTATTTTTTTCAAATGTTAATTTCCACTGTTAAAGCAGTAGTTATCGGAGACATACATAAATGGGAGGTAAAGCCCATAAAAATATAATATATTTTTTATCAAATCGCACAAAACTATCTTTCAAATATTGCAAGAAATAAGAGTACCCGGAGCAAATCAATGATGTTAGACAGGCCGCCAACCTCTTTGTCAAAGTGTGTTATCGAACGAAGGGCATGCGAACCGATGAAACGATCATATGACAGGCCAATGACTTTTTGAATTTTGTGGGGGAAGGGCGACCTATACTAAAAACAACGTTATTTTGATTAATTAGATCATAGAAATACAGACCAAAAGTTTATCGTAGATTTGAGAGGTAGATTTCGGGTATTGTTCTTAGTGTTTAACGTCTACTCCCACCGAGGGTGATTTCGCAGACAAGTTGTCTTATTTTCATTTTAATTATCTGAGCGCACTGTCTACTGTCTACCCTTTACGCGAAATGCAAGTCTCCCATGTTAAGAGAATAACGGATTTTATCGAACTTCTAGTAGTTTAGGCTACACGAAAGAGCAACGGGAGACAATTTCAGGTATTTTTCCACGTTTTAACCGTTTAAATTAAAAAACTGAAGAAATGGCGAGGAATTTGAATTTGAAAGTCAATTCTACGTTAGCAAACCCTGGAGGTCGGGTGTTCGATCCTACATTGGCCAAGAAAGTTCATCGGGATTTTCTGATTTAGTTTCCCCCTTGTCAGTGGTGCAGGACGAGGGGCTGGTCATTCCAATGTGATGAAAACCCGATGTCCCGTGTATACATTGGGAGACATGTAAAAGATGCCTTGGCATTTAGAATTCGGTATAAGAGTAGACCATAGTGCCGCTGCCCGGTCCAAATTTCCCCCATAGCACACTGTATGGCGGATACCCGTCTATATTCGCCCAGTCGGAGCAAAACAGTAGCACGTTAATATGTATGCAGCACATACAGTAGATAATTTAAAAAAATACAAATGGCTCTTGTAAAATTTTTCAGCTACATATTATTTCATGGTTTGTTAACTGATGGTTTAATAAACAATAAATCACGTAAACCCATTTACAACACAGTTTGTGTTGGAAATTTGAACTAAATATATTGTCACTTCGCTTGTGAACGTTTGATTTATAGTAAAACAGGGGTGATTTGTCTTCACTCGATGATTTGTTCTGTAAAAAGTGAAATCTTTAGCAACATTAAAAGGTAATCCACATATTTCAATAGCATGTTTCGTTACTTTTTTTCGCTTCGGAAAATTTTATATATCAATTTTGATACGCGTTATTATCTCTGTTCTGTGTTATCTGCGGAATGCTGCGATAATGATATAAATTGATTAATATAAGAAATGTTATTATTAATAAGAATATCATTAATGGACATCACACAATTTCACCACGTCCTTCCATAGAACACAAAACACAGACCGGAAACAAAACTTCCTGTAAGCAAGATGGAGTTATGTTATCCCAAATTAAAACGTGTCACGGAAATTAAAGAAATTTTGTCATTACATGGCTGCGTTTCATATGTATATAGCGGTCTGCCAGGGGTATGGGGCCTTAAGTAAATTCCCACGGAAGTTTTAAGTTCCCTGTTCTATCTATCAAAGCATGCCTAATAACAAGTACCTAAGCCAAAAAATAGTCAAACAAATTACTGAAAATCTTCGACGCTTTGTCTTTGAAGAATTTAATGGTAGACGGGTCAAAGTTCAGAAACAAGTTCAACCTTCCCGGTGTGCAGTGTCCATTCAAAAAACTAAAAACCAAGACCAGACTGTCCCGCAGTTTATATATATGCTATATCGTCGTTCAAGAAAACCACTTGGGCTGAGTACATGCACGCCATTAAATTAATGACAAATATGAATTTGGCTCTAGATACATAATAGCGCATTATGGACCCCCTAATGCGCGACACAAAGATAAGCGCTGTAAATGAGCACCGTTTCCGGATTTGAATACTTGTCGCGCATAACAACAGACAGATGTGTGGTGTCTGTTCACAATGCCGGTAGCAGTTTAACAGAATGCCTCCTACACACCACCATGTTATGTTGTATAAAGTAATTGATTATATTGTTATGTTTTTATGAAGTAATTGATTAAAGCACACGCAATGTTCCGGTATAAGTTGGGTAAGATAACTCGCACATCCCCTTCTGTATTTTCTAAGTTATATTAAATCTATAACAGACAGTGCAGAAAAACAACAAAATCTAAACCAATAATAAAATATGGAAATACAGCACCGGACGCATCGCTCTCACAGATTGAATGAATAAACATATCCTATATCCTACATGATTGGTTGGAGTATGTGAGTGGTTTTGTATGGGGGGGGGGGGTTCCATAAGAAACGCAAAATGTGTACAGGGAATAAAAGATACAATCATAGCCCCGTGACTTATTATCAAAGTAAATATTTGCTATCTGTGATAATAATAACAATGGGCTTGCTATCTTATTTATTTTAAACAAAGATGTACGATCTAAGTGAGAGGGGCACAAATACGATCTTTTCGTCATGGCTTGAGTTTTTGTGCCACCAGAGTTTTGCGCCCCCTCGCAAATCACAAAACATTCACGCAATTTCAATGCGGTTTTCAACTTTATAATCAAATCATAATGCCCAAACAATGTCAAACAGATTTGCTACAAATTAACTCTAGCATGTTCCACACAGCTCAATATTACTGGGCGGCCCGGGCCCCTCCTTAGCACACACATATAAATATTGTTTTTTTGGGGGCCTGGGCGGATTCTTGTTATACGCAAGATTATATCGAGAAAATGGTATTAAAACCCCATTCTGAAAACATGGTTAAAGTGGCATTTAGTAACTGAAGGAGAATAGCACATGGTACAATAACTATATGGAATACAAGTTACTTCAAAGCTTATTTCTGGCTACATTTCTTTGTATATCGCTTATTACTACTCAACTCTTATGGCTTCTCGACCCCTTTCGTGGTTTCTAATTGATGCTCTCTCACGTTGAATATTAATGTTTTCATTGTCCCATAGTGTGTATATCTATATCTTTACTGAACTGTGGTTGTCGGCGATATCAATTCGGTGGACGCGGGCGGTAAGTAAAGCTATTTCACTGACACCCCCCCCCCCCCACACACACACACACATAAAGATATATTCCACAACGACTTACTACCATGTCACACGGGTGTCGTACACAACCCATAAAACCTGATATCACTTCCCTATTAGGTGGTGTTTGTAGTCCAGACACACGCTTTAAGGGCTAGATCAGCGTATAAAAATTTTACATTTAAAAACCTTCCCTACTGTGCGTCCGTAAAGGCTATTTGCATATTCAGGAAGTGACGCAAGAATAGAAAATCGGTTGCTGCACGGTACGTGTATCATACTGTTATGGTGACAAGAAGCTAAATCGCTAAATCACTAGAAATTGACACAGATGAATGTATATAAACTGATTTACATTCAATTGTTTCTGCAATATCACCTCGGTGGAGGCGGACGGAAGCTATTTAACACACGCAATTGTTTCCGTTTTTACTCTAATTTCAAATATAGTTATATTCGGCGAAATACGCCATAAATCTCAATCGAATGGCAATCTATATAGTCTGGTTATTGCAGTCTTCATAGTATTTATTGCGCATGGTCTCCAAATAAGAATACGACGTCACAGTTTGACATGACTTGTGGAATATGTCTAGCCACGTTCTTCGGGTCCTTTGCTAAAAGTGGGCCTGAAACGCATTATGGCACACGATTCGTGGAACAATGGTAAAATGTTTATTTTGTCTTAATATTGGATATCAGAAGTCCATCTTTTCCCGGTAAGATGACAACATCAATGTTGATTTCAATTGACAAATAATTCGTGTTTTGAATGTCGAAGACTTTGAACGTTATTGAGTTAGAGACTTTGCTGCTTTAACTGACAGAGTATACTGATGCATCATTCGACACCCGTTATCAGTTAGTTGTAAGTTATTAGTATGTAGTATATTAGTACATGAATTATCTTTTTTTCTGTGTTATATAGACATCAAAGATATGTATAATAGATAACATTATTGCATTTTCATCATTCATGTTTTGAAAAGTCATCGCATCTATAACTGTGATAACAGTAAATAAGTTAAGTTTCGCCCAGGTTTACAAAACAGCGAAGAAATGTTCTGCTCTAGACACAAGGTTTATAGCAAAAAGGGGAATTCTGGAAAATATAATTCGTGAAAAATATTGATGTAAATTTCAGGATTTCCAAATAGTTTGTTTGAAAATGATTAGATTATTTATATTAAATTTAAACATCAGGACGTAAACATGGATACTTTAAATTGCTTAATATCTAGGAATTCGTTTCAATATTCACGCACTTATAAATTCGATGTAAAGTCCTATGTAATGCCAAAAACGATATTGGTATTACTATTACAAGTAAGTCGCGATGGGAAAAGAAATGGGGTTTAACGTCCACTCGACACAAACTAGGTTATTTCGGGACTAACACTTGGTTCAATTTTATTTCAATTGCATGTATGTGCGTTGGGGTCTTTTAGCAGTGGGGGGATGCCTAGTGGTCTAGAGTGCCGCGCTTCGACCTCTAGCTGGCCAGTCACCTCTGGCTTGCGGCTGTGGTTTCGATCCCTGGTGTGAGCGTATGTGGCATGGAGATAGGGGCGCCTTCTCAACCTCGTGGGTTTCCTCCGGGCACTCCGGTTTCCTCCCACTGCTAAAGACCCCTACGCACAAGCGAATTATTGAAATAAAATTGAACCATATGTTAGTCCCGAAATGACCTAGTTTGTGTCGAGTGGACATTAAACCCCATTTCTCTCTCTCTCTCTCTTAGCAGTGGGGGGGGGGAGACCCGAAGAAACCCACAAGGTTGGACAGGCGACCCTACTCCGTGTCGGGTACAACCAGGGAATCGAAACCACGCCAGTAAAGTTGACTCAATGACAGACCTTATGATAGAGTGCGCCATGCTAACCATTCGGTCATCCAATACCCCTAAGCCGCGCGCAAACGTGTCTACCAGTTTCGAATCAAATAACCTTTGTAAATCCATATTAAAGCAGAGGATTTATTTGTTATGCATAAAGTAGTATACGCATTTGTTTTAAACGATTTTAAAAGTATAAAACAAAGCCTCTAAATGCAATCAGAAGCTAACAAACTCTTTCTCAATTGTGAACCTCTAACAAGAACCCGTCAAAAATAATCCGATCAAGGGGTCTTTTTAATAAGCAAATATGAATGTGTGTGTCTCTTGTATTTTAAGAACATTTTCATATAAATGAAACGAGTCCCTTTACTCCAAACATTTAGTGTCTCTGTTGGTAACTAATTGTAACATTATGCGTGGTAGGAACATTTACAGATAACTAGACAGACATAAGGATTCTTTACACCTACAGGAAGTCTTGGTATTTAATGTCTAATGGAATCTGAGTAACACGTTGTGAAATATACATATACGTCTATCGCAACAATAGAATAATAAATTCTAATGCATTTTAGATTTAAAATGCATTTTGGAAGAATCGTTATTTTTTTCAAATGTTAATTTCCACTGTTAAAGCAGTAGTTATCGGAGACATACATAAATGGGAGGTAAAGCCCATAAAAATATAATATATTTTTTATCAAATCGCACAAAACTATCTTTCAAATATTGCAAGAAATAAGAGTACCCGGAGCAAATCAATGATGTTAGACAGGCCGCCAACCTCTTTGTCAAAGTGTGTTATCGAACGAAGGGCATGCGAACCGATGAAACGATCATATGACAGGCCAATGACTTTTTGAATTTTGTGGGGGAAGGGCGACCTATACTAAAAACAACGTTATTTTGATTAATTAGATCATAGAAATACAGACCAAAAGTTTATCGTAGATTTGAGAGGTAGATTTCGGGTATTGTTCTTAGTGTTTAACGTCTACTCCCACCGAGGGTGATTTCGCAGACAAGTTGTCTTATTTTCATTTTAATTATCTGAGCGCACGGTCGGGAGTCTTTCGTGTGGGAGAAAACCAGACTAACCGAGATATAGAAGGCGCCACTAAATCCAAGCCACACTCACACCGGTGATCGAAACCACGACCTCAAGTCAGAGGTGACCGGCCAGCGAAAGCCAGAAGCGGTACACTCTAGACCACTAGGCCATCCCAACACGCCGTGCTGTGGGTCACAAGCATATCGTTCTATGTGTAACTCTGTGGTCACGAGAAAGATAGCTTCGGATCAAGGGCAAGAACCGGTTTAGGCTAACCTGACCTTATTTGATACCAAATTTATAACCGTTTCAATCAATAATCTGCCACATATAAACACATCCAGAAGTGACATCGGGCGTTATTCAATAGCGATTCCCCTAGTGAATGAATCACTTCTTCCGGAAAGCTAATGCGCTGAGCAATATAGTCCCATTACACGTCGTTAAATTACTCTGTACTTAAATTGACAAATTTGCTGACATTACAGGGTATACAATGCTACGTATCTAAAAAAGGTGTTTTATAATATATTGGAAACAAATTAATTTGAAATTTACTATTGCGAATAAATATGCCATATGGTAACAATCTCAATAAAAATAAGGATCGCAATTTGGCTGAAATGTTCAGCATATTCTCTTACGTAATCAATTTGTTTTATTATAGCAAGAACTGTCCCAGTTCTTTATCAAATGTCCCACAATGCCCCTTTAAATGATGCTGCTACAAAGTTTACTGTAGCTGAAGTTAATCGAATTTACGAGATAACATTCTTAATATGACCTAAACTGACCTAAAGTTTTAACCAAGAGTCACTTGTTGATATTACCTGACAATTCAAGCCAGTCAGTGAAAAGAGGATATATTCAACAACAACTAGCATAATTACGACCACCAATGCCCAAAAGGTACAGTATAAATATGCCGTGAGAATTTAGCTGTTAAATAAAAATGATCGCCTAGGACATAGCCCCCGTTTAGTGGGTCAAGAGATCGTAGTATTTGCTGAGATGGGTTTTTGTTATCTATTCTTCTTGTTTGATTTTTCCATTTTTTCCAGATGACCTTGTTTCTAAAGTAACAAGATTAGATATAGATAAGATTTTATTTCATCTGTCATTGTTTTGATTACAGCTTTGATTATTGTATTCCTTTTGATAATATAAACACTGAACCGTATAACATAACACGATATATTGATGTATTACTGCTAGAACCTGTTGGTATTTTCGTCAATCGTTTCAATGTGTAGGATTTATTTCATCTAAATCGATACTATTCGGAATCATTTAACTTCAGTAAACAATTCATATTAGAGCAGCTAACACGTCCTGGCGTAGAAATGGTTCCACTACTGAAGTCTTCGTTCTTGCTCCCTTAATTTCCAACCACACTGACCCCAAACTGTACTGTACATGGCTTAACATATAATAAGCCAATTCCCATTGAAATAAAGGTGAAACCTTACACTATAATTATATGATTTGATTAAACCCAACTGCTACGCAAAATTGCTGTTCATTTTAAAATGGCCGACGAAACAGAATCGCGTGTATCATGCCACTCGAAAATATAGAAAATCTATTTGGTAAAATAAGATGATTTCAGTGTTCCACTCTTCACTATTTGTTCAGTGGTCCACTCTTCATTATTTGCAATTGAACCTAATTTTACTTGCTCAAAGCCTCGAAAATCATATTTATAATTGTATAGTACTGCCACTGGGAGCATTTATATGACATTAGCCTTGAAGTAATTATCAGAGGAAGAATCATAACATGCATCGGTAATCAGATAGGCTTCATCATCTCATGAACATAAACAATGCGTACAGATTTCAAATAAATTGGGGGGTTGGATGGCCGAATGGTTAGCGCGCTGTATCATACGGCCTGTCATTGAGTCAACTTGCGTGTTGTGTTGTACGTGGCAAGGAGTTGGGTCGGCAAGGAGTTGGATCGCCTGTCCAACCTCGTGGGTTTCCTCCGGGTACTCTACTGCTAAAGACCCCTACACGCAAGCGAATTATCGAAATAAAATTAAACCTTATGTTGGTACCGAAATTACCTAATCTGTGTCGAGTGGACGTTAAGCCCCATTTTTTTCTCTCTCTCCTTCTCTCAAATCGATTGGGCGATAACTTTAGCCTCTATAACGCCCGGAAGACATTTCGAAGAGAATAAGGGCCATAACTCCGAAATCGTTGAAAGTATATAGAGGTTTCTTTGTATACAGTATGTACAAATTTGAAGTCAGGCGGGTTATAACCGTAGCATTTATAGCGTCCATAAGATTTTTTTAAAAATTGATCAAGGACAATAACGCCGACATCGAGGGATAATTCTTGACGACGGATGGCGATGACCATATACGACCACATTTAATTAAATGGACCGGGTATCATTCAGATTTGACGAAAAAAGGAAAGAAACTGGGCCTACCATCTATAATCTATATAATACACACATTCAGTTAATAGAATGCTGTCCAGAAAACGTTAAATACCATCAAGATTCATCAAAAACCGTCCAGTTTGTGCCACCGTTTAGTTTAAGAAAAACCATTTAGTTTTGACATCGGTCATCTAGTTTATGACCATTTAGTTTAGTTTTGATATTGGTCATCCAGTTTATGACCATTTAGTTTCATAAACTAGACAGCCGATGTCAAACTAAACGGTAACACAAACTGGGCGGTTTTTGATGAATCTTGATGGTATTTAACACTTTCTGTATGGCAATCTATTAACTGAATATGTGTGTTAGATTATAGATGGTAAGCTCAGTTTCTTTCCTTTTTTCATCACATCTGAATGACACCCGGTCCCTAGTGTAAATAAGGGCTATAAAGTGTTACATGACATCTATTAGTTCATCCAAATAACTGGAATGATAATCTCTGACAATTTTCCATTGTTTTTCTATAAAGAGCTTTGTAATATATTTCTTTAAAAAAGATTTTCCCAGCATGATGACCCTACGTCATCTGTGCCATATTATTTACAAAGAAAGATCAGTCATGCTGTGATAAAGTATTTTTGGTTCGTAGTACAAACTTTTGAACAGCATAATAAGTACATAAATAATTGTCCTAAGACATCAAACAAATCTTTCTGTTTTTAAAATAACATATATAGCTGTTCTATAATTCATGACAAAGGCATATGAATCCAGTGGCGTTTCTGTGGTAAATAGCGGCTGTGGCGAGCACTGCAATTGTGTACCTGTCTTTACGTTAAATCAGCTCAAAAATATATGTCAATTAAGTTAATGTCTTTTCAGCAAATTATTGTACCACATGAATATTACAATTGCACCTCTCTTCAAGAAGGGCACAGAGCAAGTGCCATATCGGTCATACTATACCTAGATATACTACTTAAGGAATCAACTGACAGACGCCTTAAGCACATTTTAGTGCTGCCACTACATGACCTTTTTCCGAGTGTGAAAATGGTGAAAGGTAATCCAGTCGTTTCTTGCCATTTAAACTGATACCAAATGATATCATTTTTTATTAAGAGGATTAAATTTACCTACATGTATTTAGGATAGATTAGTTTTAGTTTAAACAATATTTTCTTCGTTTGAAAAGGATTGAACAGACACATAACTAACAGCAGTTTAAACTTGTCCTGCTTTTTATACGTCGCCCTGGTCCGTCGGTCAGTCCACTCAGTCCACAAATTTCTTGTGAGCGCTTTAACACCAGAACAGTTATCATCCGATTGTTTCAAAATTGATATACGTTGTTTACATTAGTGAGATGAAGAACCTTATTTAATCTCCGCTAATTACTTCTACAGTTAAGCCCTTTGTTTCATTTTGTTGCACTTTGTCAAAAAGTTATCACCCAATTGTTTTAAAATTGATATATCTGTTTTGTTGCACTTTGTGAACGGTCTAATGCCAAAAAGTTATTACCCAATTGTTTTAAAATCGATATATCTGTTTAGATTGGTGGGTTGAAGAAGACTTTTTAATTTCGATAATTTTCGTTAATTACATCTAGAGTTATGGCCCTTGTTTCACTTTCTTTTTCTTTTTTTCTCTGGTTACGGCCCTTCTTTCACTTTGTTGAACCTTAGGAACACTCAAGCATCAAAGGTATCTGCCGATGCGTGTGAAATTTATATGGGTCATTTGAATTTAGTAAAAAGAAGAATACTATTGAATTCCAGCAATTTCCGTTTATTACCTCAAGAATTATGGCCCTTGTTTCACTTTGTTGCCCCTTGTGAACGCTCGACAATCAAAAGGTATGAAATTTATGTGCATAATTCAAATTACTAAAATCCTATTAAATTTCATTAATTTTCGTTTATTACGTCTAGAGTTATAGCCCTTGTTTTACTTTGTTGAACCTTGTGAACCCTATAACGCCAAAAATTAACATACGATCGTCATGAAATTTATGTGCATTATTTAAATTAGGGAGACGAAGACTATCGAATTCAATCAGAGTTATGTCCCTTGTTTCACTTTCTTGAAACTTGTGAACGCGCTAACGTGACAAGTTAGTATCCGATCTGTATGAAATTTGAATGCATCATTTAGATTAGAGAAACGGGGAAGCCTATTTCAGCAATTTCCGTTGATTGCGTCTAGAGCCAAGACCCTTGTTTCACTTGTTGAACCTTGTCAATGCTCGACCTACAAATGTTACCATTTTTATCCGCATAAAATTTATATGCATTTAGATTAGTGAAACGAAGAAGTCTATCTAATTTCCGCCAATGACTTCTAGATTTATGGCTCTTATTTTACTTTGTAAGCCTTTTGATCATTCGAAACAGAGAAGTTATAAGTTTGATATTTATATGCATTATTTAAATTAGTAAAACGAAAAAGCCCGTCAAATTTCAACAATTTATGTAAATTATAATCTGATCTGTATAAAATTGCCTAGTAAATTCCCCCAATTACCCTCAAAAGAATACATATGCGACAACCCTTGTCGACCGCCCGGACGAACTCACAGCTGTTAGCACATGTTTCGTTGCCGGGATTTTTTTGTTTGTTTTATATCACGAGAATTCTTTTGTACTAATCAAATTTTTTAATATAAAAAAAATAAAATTTATTTCATTATATTTAGAAATATGCAAGATACTACCGATAATCATGTCGACAATCGGATAATCATTGTCTGGAACTGACATTACACTAAACTATCAGATTAGAAAATCTAAATCAATGTGGTATTTTGCGTTATATATTAAGAGATAACTGATATGGTATAATACAAACCTTTGCATTGCAACAATGTGATGAGATGATATTAATGAATAATAATATAAGTTTTTTGTTCATTTCTTGCTTTTGTATAGTCACACTGATAACTGATATGGTATAATGCAAACCTTTGCATTGCAACAATGTGATGAGATGATATTAATGAATAATAATGTAAGTTTTTTGTTCATTTCTTGCTTTTGTATTGTCACACGGGATTCGTTAAGTAGTTATCCATGTCATCGAATCAACTAAAATTTAATACCTTTAGAAAATTAAAAAGACCGTCATATCTTGCCAATCTTTTAGCCAGAGACGACAGTGGATTATCACATATATGTGTTTTGGGGACTAACATATATGTATATCTGTACTGCAATAATTTGTATGCTCTGAAAAACTTAAAGAAAATGCACGACTGGCGATCCCCACAACAATGCCCATGAACAGCCGATGGCACTAAATATGGCCTGAAATAAAATGAATTAAACGGGGTTTAACGTCCTACTATTCTGCTCCCACTGGGCTAACGAAGACGGACTGTGGAGGAAATCGTGCCTGGGCAGCGTCGCTATGGCCTACTTCTACATCGAATTCCAACTGCCAAGAAATCTTTTACATGCAAGCCAATGTGTACGCGGAACCTCGACTTTTTGTTCCATTCGAATGATTAGACAACTATCCGGAGTTCAATCCCTGTGTCGGTCGAGAAAGTACATATGGATTATTTATCTTGGTTTTCCCTTGTCAGTGACCATCTTCAATAACCCAGTCGGGGCAGAAAAGTATGACGTTAAACCCCATTTCATTTCCTTGCAGGAATGGGGCCTTGTGGTTCGGATGGAAAAAAAAACCCAAGCTCTCGTTTTCAAACATAAGAGTCGATGGAAACGGCTCCGTCTTGGAATTTTTTTTCTCTTATAGCACACTGCATATCGTATACTCGTAGGATATTTTTCAACGCCGTTTCATTTAATTGCCATTCAACTCACCACTTCATTCAATTTTTTGCTGCACGTAGACGTGCATCTAAACATTTCAAATCCTGCTATTTGAGATATATATTTTTTTTTAATAAATAGAGGTGGGTTCGTTGCCTGCGACAATAATTTAACAATAATGATCAAGTTGGTTCGCTTTTGAAAGTAATGTATTATTTGTACCGACAACCATGGAATAGGACAGTTCTATCATGATTATCTGATGTAGGTGTTTATACCTCTGGACAATTTTTAAAAGTAAATTTGTTCCACCATATACAAATCCAGAATAACTAAATTTTCTCCTTGGGTAGCTGGGTAAATTATTTAGCCGCGGTTGGGAAGCCTTGTCTGTTAGCATGAGTTTAATTAGGCACGTGACGAACGAAAAGTATGGGAATTCCCAGAAGAGTGAAGCTGGATAAAACCTTTATCAGAATGTCTTTTGCGCTTAACATATACTTTAAACTAAATTAAGCCAAAACTGATTGTGACGACTTAATTTCATCAAAGTAATGTTGATGTATAAGCTATTGGTCACAATAATGTGACATTTATAACAATAGTATAGTATGAATCTCTTATGATAATTTAAAAGATTTGTCAATAAAAAATACTTACCTTTTATCAAAGTTAAATTGAAGAAAATGTATATCCAAATTTTAATCTCCATCTTTAATTAGAACAGTAACTGATTGTGTGAATTTATAAACAACGTTTCGGTTTAGACATGCTTTAAGGATTTGATTTTTTTGTCACCTGTATGTCAAATTTACTGCGGTGGTCAAATTAACACAAAAAATAAAAGCTATACGGAATGGTGATTACCACACTTATCAAGCGACAAGTGAATCTAAGCGAAACATGTGGTGAGCTTTATAGGCTTGAGACACGCCAACTTTTTATCGATATCGAACTGCGTGGCCTATAATGTTGATAGTATTTCATTGTGTTCAAATCGTAATCATATGACAGAAACGGTAGGTATTGTGTTTACATTTGGCTATACCGTATCAGTCTAAAACGTAATTTTCATTTGATGGGATATCCGTTTGAGGCCGGGACTCGGGCAGTTGCCTTGCATGAAACTGGCTGCCAGCGGCTAATATTGACAAACGTTAGCATCTGATTAGCCGTTATGTGAATCTGTCAACTTACATCGTTTTCAATTCACCAATCGGAATTCACTTCTGAAGCTTTTATTTCCGTCTTAATTTCAAGGGAGCGGGTGGCCTAAATATCTGACTGCTTTCTTTCCTGGGTTGTTAGTTGTTACTGATCTAGTACCGTTTTGCCGACCGCAACCCAAAACAAACTAGGCCGTTTACAATTTATTTCGATCATGTGATTGGTCGATTGAGACATTTTGGATTATATGTGCTTCTTTATATATTTTATTGATGTAAACAACGTTTTAATATCCAGTGCTTATGTCACAGCTACTTTGAGACCAGCATTAATATGTTTTACCTTCTCGTCTAAAACCAGAGATAACCCAAATTTAATACGCATGTAACTCCTAGTATGGGGTGTTTACTCAGATTTGTTCAAATGAAGCTTCTCGTGAAGCAAAAAGAGGGAGAGAAATAGGGTTTAAAGTCCGCTCGACACAAACTACGTCATTTCTGGACTAGCGCATTGTTCAATTTTATTTCAACAATTCGCTTGCGCGTAGCGGTCTTTTTTAGCATTGGGAGAAAACCGTGGGACCCAGAAAAAACCCCAAGAGGTTGGACAGGCGACCCTACACAATCAGGTAATCGAACCATACAAGCCTCAATGACAGACCTTATGATACAGCGCGCACGTGTTAACGATTCGGCCATCCATCCCCCCTTCTCATGAAGCTTGTAGGGGCATCTTGAAATGTCATATTCAGATATAGTAAAAACTTAGGGAACCCCTGTAGCTTGAGAAGGGGCCACTTTTCGTGATAGATGTCAACACAATACGATGATTATTTTAATGAAATTGCTCGGTTCCAAATGTTAGAGTTTTTATGCCGAACAAAAATATGGTAACTGGGTGGATGTTTATACATACGTTAGCAACATACCTGTCACGTCTTAGTAGGTATGTTGTTTGTGTTAAACATAATCAAACAGCGGCGCCTAAAGACAGGTAACTAAACATGCGACTACAACAGCTAAATCGTCCAGACAGTCAACAAGAGTTGTCGCATATTTATAATACACTAAAATCTGAATAAAGAGTAACAACTCATTAAGTAATTATCAGAAAATCATTAGAATTTGTTTGGTCCATGCTAACGCTTAGTTTATAAAACATTTGAAATCATGGGTTTAACTGTTCAAGTTATAAAGATAGGCTGGCACTGCCAGGCAGGATACGCCCACATTTTCGAGAGATGGATAGAGAACAAGCAATACCGAAAGTGATTTTTCCTACATCATTAAATCATGTATTTCATAGTGTATTGGGAGCAGCCATTTTGTTGGTCAGTTCCAGTCTGATATTCATGAAATTCGAAGCCGACAATGATTATGGTGTGACGGTACACAACCTAGAAATGTGACTTTTCGTCAAAATCGGATAAGAATTGTGACCTGTAGAGAGTCCACAACCATGATATACCATATTTTTACACTATTCGCGTACGAACGGCGACCATTTTGTCCGGCAATTTCGGTACGATTTTCACGAAATTCGAACTCAACCTTCCTTAGGGTGCAACAGTAATATAATCAGAGTTTTTTTTAAAATCAGATAATAATTGTTCGAGTGATCGATAGAGAACAAGCAATACCGAAAGTGATTCTTCCTATAATCAAAGGCCATAATTCATTAAGTTACAATTTGATATTCGCAAATATTAAAAAGAATAAAGATTTTTAGGTTATAAACATGCATTTCAGGTTTCATCAAAATCAAATTAAAATTGTGACCTATACAGGGTCCACAACTTTGATATACCATTTTACACTATTCGCGTACAAACGGCGGCCATTTTGTCTGGCAATTATGGTCCGATTTTCTCTAAATTTGAACTCAACCTTCCGTAGAGTGTAACGGTGATAGAGTCAAACGTTTTTTTTAAATCGGATAATAATTGTGACCTCCAGCGGGACCATAGGCGATTTTTCGGACAATCAGGGGCCATAATTCAGGAAGTTACGATCCGATATGCGCAAATAACGAAAGGAACCAAGATCTTTGGGTTATAACCATGCATTTCAAGTTTCATCGAAATTGAATTAAAATTGTGACCTATACAGGGTCCACAACCATGATATACCATTTTTTAACAGTATTCGCGTACAAACGGCAGCCATTTTGTCTGTCAATTTTGGTCCGATTTTCCCGAAATTCGAACTCAAACCTTCCTTAAGGAGTAACGGTGATATAATCAAACGTTTTTTTAAATCGGAAAATAATTGTGACCTCCAGAGGGACCACAAGCTAAAAAAAGGCGATTTTGCGTACAATCAGGGGCCATAATTCAGGAAGTTACGATCCGATATGCGCAAATATCGAAAGGAACCAAGACCTTTGGGTTATAACCATGCATTTCAAGTTTCATCAAAATCGAATTAAAATTGTGACCTATACAGGGTCCACAACCATGATATACCATTTTTTAACAATATTCGCGTACAAACGGTAGCCATTTTGTATGGCAATTTTGGTCCAATTTTCCCGAAATTCGAACTCAAACCTTCCTTAAGCTGTAACGGTGATATAATCAAACGTTTTTTTTAAATCGGAAAATAATTGTGACCTCCAGAGGGACTACAAGCTAAAAAAGGCGATTTTGCTTACAATCAGGGGCCATAATTCAGGAAGTTACGATCCGATATGCGCAAATATCGAAAGGAACCAAGACCTTTGGGTAATAACCATGCATTTCAAGTTTCATCAAAATCGAATTAAAATTGTGACCTATACAGGGTCCACAACCATGATATACCATTTTTTAACAGTATTCGCGTACAAACGGTGGCCATTTTGTATGGCAATTTTGGTCCGATTTTCCCGAAATTCGAACTCAACCTACCTTACGGTGTAACGGTAATATAATCAAACGTTTTTTTAAATCGGATAATAATTGTGACCTCCAGAGGGACCACAAGCTAAAAAAAGGGCGATTTTGCGTTTAATCAGGGGCCATAATTCAGGAAGTTACTATCCGATATGCGCAAATATCGAAAGGAACCAAGATCTTTGGGTTATAACCATGAATTTCAAGTTTCATCAAAATCGAATTAAAATTGTGACCTCTACAGGGTCCACAACCTTGATATACCATTTTTTAACAGTATTCGCGTACAAACGGCGGCCATTTTGTATGGCAATTTTGGTCCGATTTTCCTGAAATTCGAACTCAACCTTCCTTAGGGTATAACGGTGATATAAACGAACGGTTTTTTAAATCGGATAATAATTGTGACCTCCAGAGGGACCACAAGCTAAAAAAGGTGATTTTTCGGACAATCAGGGGCCATAATTCAGGAAATTACCTTCCGATAGGCGCAAATATCGAAAGGAACCAAGATCTTTGGGTTATAAACATGCATGTCAAGTTTTATCAAAATCGGTTCAAAATTGTGACCTCTATAGGGTCCACAAGCTAAAAACGTGATTTGTCGTACAATCAGGGGCCATAATCCATGAAGTTTTGATCCGATACATGCAAATATCGAAAGCAGCCGAGATCTTATGGGGATAAACCTATATTTCAAGTTTCGTCAAAATCAGATAAGAATTTTGACCTGTAGAGAGTCCACAAACAAATTGTGGACGTCCGGACGGACAGGGGCGACGACATAATACGTCCACATGAAAATGTGGGCGTATAAAAATCATTTAAAATCATATTTGTTCGTCTTAAGACCTTAAAAACTCTCTGTATCAATCTAAAGTCAGCCGAAACGATTATATATAGGTGAAAACAGGGTGTATAAATATAATATCAGACAAATGATAACTATAGTCTCCAAAGCATCCACAAGAGTCTTCAAAGTGAGCAAGGGTCATAACTCGGCAGTAGTTATAGCAAATGGGTGAAAATCAATAGGGGTTTTCGTCTCATGACCTTGAATACTATGTATGAATTTCAAGTCAATCGGATATTAACTTCGCCTCTAGAGCGTCCACGGACAGACGGGTGAACGGGGACGACGACAATATTAAAGACCATATTTCAATGTAGGTGTATAAAAACTAATATGTTAATTATAATACAAATAATATATTTATAGATTTGAAAGGATGATTGAACCTACTTCGGCTATTTTTTTGTTTTTGCTATATATATAACTAGTTCTTGACCTCCCCCAAAGAAGTCCACAATGTTACATCATATCACCTGAGGTACATTTACCACGGTGTCGTGCTGACATTACTATTCCCGAGTTCGCTGGCCGAGAAATTCCCCTGAGATTTTCCGTCATGTCGTTCGAATGGCACAACAAACGGGGTCCCGCGTAAACATCCCGCATGACTACCTTCATTAGCCCAGTAAGTGCCGAAAGTTGGACCTACACCCTTCGGAGGTCAGGATGGTTAAGTGGGTAAGACGCTAGCTCGCTAGCCTGGAGGTCGGGTCTTCGATCCCTGCATTGGCCGAGAAAGTTCATACCGATTTTCCGGCGTGATTGGCAAGGACAGCTATATAATCGTTCGTACATTGGCGTACACGTAAAAGATCCCCTGACAGATGGAATTCGATATAAGAGTAGGCCGTAGTGCCGCTGTCTGGGCAAATTTCCCTAATAGCACACTGTATGGCATATGCCCATCTTCATTAGCCCAGTTCGGAGCAGTATCGGTGATTTTGTGGAGAAAGGATTAAGGGGTACTAGGGCGCCTATTAAGGAAAATGCCTAGGATCAATAAAATTTTAAATTGTGAAGTCGAAGTAAGACTCCAAAATAATCCTACATCGGTTATTTCCCTTGCAGAAAATATCCACTTATGGAAAGTTTATCATGTCCCCACCGGGATCTGCGCCCATGGTTATCAGTGGTGTTGAACTCTATTGCAAAGCTTCGGAATCAAAAATGAATGCTGAAAAGTCCGAAATAATGCCTGTTGGTAAATCAGTCAATACCACATATAGCTTTAATATACCAGTTAAAATTGTTACTGAGTGCATGTTAATTCTTGGTGTATATCTTGTTGGACCGAATAAACAGTACTGTGGAAATAAATGGGATACAAAAAACAAAGAAATTCTTAATTTACGGAGTAAAATACCCAAAGATATTAAAATAAAAATAAGTATTATAGCGATACGTAACTTCCCTTGAAGCGGTAAACCTCCCCGTATAAAACAAACGTCAGTGATTGGGAATAATGCGACGGGGGACTGAGCTCTCCCGATCTTAACCTTAAGAGTAAAGCCCAAAGTCTAGAATGGCTAATGTTCATCTATGGAAAAATGCAATGGTGTTTATCATTAACACGTCAGCTAATTTAGATCTTGGTAAAGATATTTTAAATGTATTTTTTAAAAAAAAGGTTATTTAAGCTTTTACCACTCTTGTATAAAAACTTATTAGAATCTTGTGTTGATTTAAACAAAAGCACAAGACCCTTCCCAGATCTAGGGATATAATAGTAGATATAGCTATATGACCATTGTTTAATAATAAATATATTGAGTACATGTATAATAATAAACATCTAAATAATGATATGTTCAGTGTTTCGGGCATTAGACAAGGCTGATATTTGAGAAAATACTAAGCCTGGGTTTGTATCTACTAATATATTGCAAGTTAATTCAAGTTTACAACCCTAAACGTACATACAGGAAAATTATAAGTAGAAATTATGAGTTGATAAAGTCAAGTATTTCCCCAATCATGGTTGACTTCAATTAAAACTAAATAGAATGTCACAATGGCCTCTCTCAACACTAGTCACATGATAGATGGTGAATTGATAACTTCAAATCAATTAACATCTAAATTCTGTTCTCAAAAGCTGCTCAATTATAAATTTGGAAAAAGAAAAATTTGTTTAAATTATTGAGAGAAGAAGGGTTTCTCGTGTAATTTTCCTATCATATGGAAAAATGTGCTCTGTAGTTATAAACATCCTCCTATTTGTATTGAATTATTATAAGCTTGTATATACACATAATGATCAAAGATAAAACTATATAACATAGTGACGAAATAAAATGAAACGGAAATTAACGTCCTACTGTTCTGCTCTTAAACTGGGCTAATGAAGACAGGCGTACGCCCTTACAGTGTGCTATGGGGGAAATTTTGCCCGGGCAGCGGCGCTACGGCCTACTCTTATATCGCATTCCAACTGCCACGGGAACTTTTACGTGCATGCCAATGTGTACACGGAACCTCGGTCTTTCGTACTATCCGAACGACTAGACAGGTGTCCTTGTCAGGCCCCCCGTCCTACATCACTGACAAGGGGAAACCACGCCGGAAACTAAGATAGTGACGAGTATTGCCCGGTTTTGTAAAACAATGCAAGAAAATATTGAACATTTATTCATTAGATGTTAACATTTGACATATTTTAAACGTCTAATTAAGGATATACTAGATGATATATTGGAAATAAATGTAAATATTAACAAATTAAACAGTGTTATTTTATTTGGTCTTCAACAGTCATATAATACAATTGTGTGATATTATTTTATGTATATTAGCTATATACAAAAGAACAATGTTAGCTTTAAAAGATGGACATATTATAGACGTTAAGCCACTATTTAAAAGCTTGCTAACAGAAATGAAATGAAATGGGGTTTAACGTTCCACTGTTCTGCCCCGATCGGGCTAATGAAGACGGGATTGCTAATAGGTAACGTATACAATATAAATATCTACGACATAAGGATAAGCATGTAAAAGATAATATTTTCAAATTCATAAAGCTACCCTTTCTTATTAAAATCGGATTAAACGGCGGGAGAGGCATTGATTTTTAATATTTAAAAAAAGTTTTTATTTCAACGTACATACGAACTTTTCAAAATCTTTAACGAATTTATGATCTTATATATGAAAGTATATTATATGAATGATGTGTTCATCAGACTAATAGCTAGATTTACTATGCTCTTTGGGATTACATGAGCTGCATTCCAAAACACATTTGGATTAATTTGTAATCACAAAATGATATATTCAGATTTAGTAGGTTTTGGTACCTACAACATACAACGTTACTAGATAAGTACTGCTGACCCCTGCGCAAATAAAATACAACGGTCTCACATGAAACAACATAAATTCAAAGTATGGTCGCAGTCAGAAAAGCTATGTCCTTAACGGATAATATGCAATATCAGTAAGCTAAACGTTTTAACCAAAGACATGTGAAAAACATCGATCCACAACCGGATGACTTGTTGATTTCTCAAACTTAACTACCTCATTATTCCGAACGAATGGGAAACGTCATACCATAAATTAGTAATTTTTGAAATTTATTAATGGAAAGATGTTGTCCGTCTATCGTTAAACGTTAAGGGTATTCATCTTTTGAGAGTTTATGTATGTACCTAACTATATACAAAGAAAATATATGGCATTAATCGGCATTAATTGCTTTTATCAAATTATCCCAAAATACAATATGACCCTCGGGATCATCAGTATATTCTACATAAGAATCGTTTCTCATTAGCTGAACGAGCTCGTGAGGTAAATCTTTAACGGGAATATGTTCGTAAATTATAACAATTACAACATTTCTACCAGTGCTAATACTTTCCATTAGGGCCATATTCAATTCATAGATGCACCAATAACTCTTCAGAAAATTCTTCGTCAACAGAATTAAAGTTTTCTTACTGTTTCTCACTGCGTTGGCTATATTAGCAGCAATTACCTCCCCTACCAAGAAATCGCGGTGGTGAATACAGAGTTGCATTCCTTGTTGCTTTTCAAGCTTTTCAATCATGTTTGTAACGACAATCCGGCGGTCTTCGTCCGCATAGGAAACGAAAGCATTAAACTCAAAAGAATTTTCAACTGTTCCATTAACATCCATATACCTCCGATATTTGCTTCTTGTCAAATAATATAAGTATCGAAGCTTCCAGCGGAATCTATAGAGTAAACCAACCACTAAAACAATTATTAGTACTAAAAGGCTGCTGGTTAAAACAACAACCATAACTGTCCATGAAGCGCATTGTTTTTCTAAGTTCAACACTACTTGCTCCAGGTTGTCCAAAGAGATCCTTTTCCCGTGTATGTCTTCGCACTTATATTCGTTTCTTCGGACAAATTGCGTTGTGTTAGTCTTCATCCATTTTAAGAAGCGAACGTTTTCACATGTACATTGTAGAGTCTGCCCTAACATGTTGATCGTCAGATCTTTTCCCTTTTTATGTTGCATATCACCAAATCGTCTTAAAGACGAAGGTAGAGTAGATAAACTGTTGTAGCTAAGATCGATGAATTCCAAACCATGCATATGGTCAACGCCCAAAGTCCATTTCTTCATCTTATTGTTCGATAAATCTAAATGTTTTAGGTTTACCTGAGCATTTAGAAATTGGGGTGGAAGGACTGTGATTTTATTATCTGATATATCCAGTGTATGCAGTTTCCCAAGTGGTTGGAAGATGCTGCCATTAACATCCACTTCGAAGTCAAAAGCTAGAAAATTGGAGCCGATGTGAAGAGTATGAAGGTTTGTCATTCCACGAAAAAATTCAAAATATATCTCGTCGCAATAGTTGTTTGTTAGACTTAGCCATTCAAGATTTTCGAAACCAAATACCGGACCGTGCCATTTATTTAGAATATTTGTCGAAAGATCTAAAGTTTTAACTTTGTTCTCGGCAAACTTTATTCGTGGAATGGGGTAACCAAGTTTACTATGGCTTATGTTCATATATTGGAGATTTTCAGGAAGTTTGATGACAAAATTGTCCCTGTCTTCTTCATCTTTAGAAAGCCAGTGAAATAAGGAAATATGGTTGAAATTTTCAAGACGTTTACCTTCGTTCTGTTTTTGGATTTCCGTTTGGACATTCGTCGTGTTATCATCATCTGTCACGTAAGGGCAGTTTTCATGCAAGCTACTAGTTTGGTGTCCATAATTTGTTAATTGGGAGCCAATTCGTGGTACATGTGAAGTATATTGATGACTAGCGTAAAGACAAACGATTCCATCCATTTCATTAAATAATAGCAAATACCATCCAAAAGTCGGTCGATTATCCCTCATACTTAATACTTTCAGTGTAGGTGGCATTGTCGAAGGAACTGCCATATCAAAAAGTTCAATCCTGTTATGATCTGCATAAAGTTCAGTCATATTCAGATGGGTCATTCTTGATATTTGCAGTCCAGTTACCACAACACCAACAGCAAAGGTATCTACAATAGCACTTACATTAAGTATCTGAAAGGCTGCACTATTTAAGTTAACCAGTGGCATCGATGCGGCGTCGAATCCTAATTTTTGGTTGAAAGAAAGGTCGAGAAATTGGAGTTTATAAAGCATGCTGAAAGCAAAACTAGCAATGCTTCTTATTCGACAACCACTCAACACCAGTCGCTCCAAACCAGGTACATTTATAAAGGAATCATTTCGAATAATTGTTGTTATGCAGTGGCCAGTAAAATTTAAAAATTTGAGTTTAGTAAGATTCCTAAAGCCACTACCCATCTTAATGGTAGGTAAACCATCAATCTTCAAAGTTTGAAGGGATTTCAAGTCCGATAAACTGTCACTTGGATAACTCAAAACAGATCCCACATTGACCTTGTTTGTGGAGATGTCAAGATTTTGGAGTTTTACAAGGGTTTGAAAAACTCCAATGGGATAATTACTCGGTTCCATGTTTATACCATTATTGTGAAGATCCAGTGAGATCAGAGTCCCCAGCCCATTCAAAGAAAATCGGTGAAGACTTTTAATACTATTGCTGGAAATATCCAGATACCACAGATTTGTTCGGTTAAATATGTAAGCTGGTATATTTTCAATCAAGTTATCTTTCAGGATTAAACAAGTTGTATTTTCTGGTATATTGGATGGTATTTGCTTTAAGGAAAGTTCCGAACAGTCAACTTTATATTCGACTCCTTTTACCGTACACTTACATTTGTTACACAGCGGAGGTTCTTGAAATAATGCCACATCGAACACAATCACTTCACAGACAGCAAGATATAACATCCGTCGTAGCAAAGCCATTCTGCAAGAGAAAAAGTCAAATTAAGTTATGACACAGATTCAGATTCAGATACAGATAAGTAACACCCTAAATTATGAACTGAATTGAAACAAAAAAATGGAATTATCCGCCACACAAAAAATATCCACAAGTAGCTACCCACTGTTGAACGGGGTTTTATATAGAAAATATTTCTGTTTCCACACAGAGTTGACCATCAAAATTCCATAATGAACCTAGAATACACATACCGAAATGTCATCTTCTTAGCATAATTGTATGTGTCAAAACAAAATATTATACTAGTTTATACTTAGACAGACAACGGAAGTGTGAAAAGAGCCCACATCCTCCTTGTGAACTAAACACGTTTCTCCAGAAAAGCTTAATTATTGTTTGAAAGTAGGTTATAGTGTGTTGAATATATCACTTATTCAATTAGTTACACTATCGGTGAGTACGACGCTGGTCGCTAATCTGAGGGTCGCGGGTTCAATCCAGTTTCCGGTGTGGTTTACCCTTGTCAGTGGTGCAGGACGGGGGCACGGCAAGGCCAACTGTCCAGTCGTTCGGATGGGACGAAATAACCCAGATACCGTGTACAAATTTGCGTGCACGTAAAATATCCCTTGGCAGTTGGAATTCGGTGTAAGCGGAGGTCGAATTCTGCAGGTGGCCTTAATATTTAGATTTGACCGAAATGATGATTGTTCGAAGTTTTGGAGCTATGTACATAGTCTCGATTATCCAGTACGTGGTTATGGATATATAAAGTCTCGACTATCCATTAAATTATTAAATTGCGCCGGTGTTTTAATCCATTCAGTAATCCGATTATCTAGCGAGTTGCCTAATGGACTTATCTTGTGAATAAGAGTCTATAATAATAATTTATATCAGATTTAAAGCCAGAAAAGGACCCGCAGTAGGAAGAGTAAGTGCTAGAATCATGCATCTTGGACGGAGCTGCGGATAACAAGCTTATGGCATATTCAAGAGCTTATTTCATAGTAGCGATGGGGTATATATATTTGGTCACGCCGTTCATGATTAATTTATACACATATGCATATTGAGATGACATGGTGGAGGAAATAGATATTCAGGAAACGACACTTAGTGGGGATACCCCTCTTTACGCAATCATCGCTTGGTAATTTTGTGTAAAGAGATTATGGACTGCTTCAATCAATATGTTATGTTTCAGTGACCTGGGTAGTAATTGATTTTTAGGGGGCTAATTTACCCCAGCAAAAATATACTCGTATTGTTTGGTAATGATGGTTCTGGGTGTTTTGCTGGACCTTACCAATCTCCTATAAGAATCGAGCGTCTTTTGTCAATAAAGCCCCACGCATTGCAAAGAGTGACTACAAGGAAATATAGACATGCATATAGTAACCCAATTTAAATAATGTCATAAACATTAACAAAACGAAGTCATCTGGGCAAGCAGGAAATATAGGTAGACTGCATTGACTATATATAAAGACATCGATGACGCCGTTGCTATAGTGGTGATAAAATGGAATTTCGGCAATTACGGATCAGTAGTTATCAAGCTGGGTATTGAAATTGCCACCATGTCCTTGAGATTGTGAATTTGTGTTACACTTAAAACAAATTACTCACGAGAACTAAAATGATCAATTATCGGTCATGTTTGCCATTCTTTGGTCTAACTCGTGCACTTGTACAAGTTCATAAAGTTTGCCATTGACTTCAGTGGTATGGTCGCATACCCAGCCTCTTCGTTTCCTTCGGGTCCCCAGGTTTCCTCCCAAGTACTAAACATCCCTACGCGCAAGCGAATGATTGAAATAAAGAAATGACTCGAGATAACATAGTTTGTATGGAGTGAACGTTCAACACAATCAAACCATCTCTTTGAGAGATTAGTAAGACGGGTTTTCCATTAAGTAAAGTTGATCAGTGACATTCGGGATGTTATTTTTCACGGTTTAATTATCACTATTATGTAGGTTAATTAATGACTGCATATTTGACGAAACCATATTCATAATGGGGCTAATTATACTAAGTTTCATTTCTATCGTAATAAATACATATAAATACTGGGTTTATTAACTGTTAAAGCCCCAATAACACTCTTGTTGTAATTGAATAATATGTCTTAATCTTTATTCTGGTCAACAAATTGTATTATTTTACAATATTCAAATAAATTGATTATACAAATTTCATCGTAACACACCTAATTTAAAAAATTGTAAAAATTCAACTACATGATTTGAAATGTGACTTGGATTTTAAAATATTTTCGAACCCCCTGGACAAGTAAAATATGATGTAATGGATAATTTACACAACAGGACATCTGGTACTTAGAATAAGACTATTATTTATTTTCTAGAGCTGCCAAGCCAGCAAGAGTGTTATTGTCCCTTTAAATCTCAAAGATATTAGATTGCATACCAAGTTTCTTTACAATCGGCCGAATAATGCAGACTTAGTAGCGTTCATTAAATGTTGTACAACAAAAAAATAAAATAGTCGGTGTTAGTATATTGTGATGAACACCATCATGGACAGCTACACAATGCAAATTATACCAGCATCCTTGTGAAATCTTAATCAGCATTAATTGCTTTAGTAGACTGTCCCAAAAGACAATATTACCCTCGGGATCATCAGTATATTCTACATAAGAATCGTTTCTCATTAGCTGAACGAGCTCGTGCGGTAAATCTTTAAGGGGAATATGTTCGTAAATTATAACAATTACAACATTTCTACCAGTGCTAATACTTCCATTAGGGCCATATTCAATTCATAGATGCACCAATAACTCTTCAGAACAGCAAAGTTACCACAGCATCACAACAAAGTCAGTAACGGGTAAATCCTCCTCTGTTTGCCAAACAAGCATTGATCCGACGTGGCATACTCCTAATGAGACGTCTAAGGTCATTTTGGTCCAGATTGTCCCATTCCTGTTGCAACGCAGCAGCAAGTTCTTTGACATTGGCAGGACGTTGTTGACGTTGACGTAACCTCTGTCCAAGCATGTCCCAGACATGCTCGATGGGGGAGAGGTCGGGACTCAGTGCTGGCCAAGGTAATGTGGTGATGTTCTGTTGTTGGAGGTAACCTGTAACGATCCTGGCCCTGTGACATCTTGCGTTGTCATCCTGGAAGATGAAACGACGGCCATGACGTCGTGCGAACGGCACAACATGGACTGCCAAGATGTTGTCCCGGTAGAACTGGCCTGTAACACGCCCTGCAACAACATGTAAAGCCGTTCTTCCAGCAACAGTGATGCCTCCCCACACCATAACAGAACCACCCCCAAATCGATCATGTCAGATGACGTTAAGGTCTTGGAAGCGCTCGTTTCGACGACGCCACACCCTCCTACGTCTGTCCAAAAAATCAACAGTGAGCCTTGACTCATCTGAAAACATCACATTGCTCCAGCGTAGATTATCCCAGTGTTGACGATCCCTACACCAACGACGTCTTGCCTGAATGTGATGATCTCTCAAACAAGGGATCACGCCAGGACGTCGGGCGCGAAGGTGACCCCTATGCAGTCGATTCCGAATCGTCTGGCCACTCACTCTCACACCAGTGTCTGTTTGAAGACGAGCGCTGATCTGATTTGCTGTGATGACACGATTTCTCAAGGCCAAGGTACGAATAAATCGATCCTTGGCTTGAGTTGTCGCCCTTGGTCGACCTGAGCGTGGTCTGTCCTGTAGAGATTGTGTATCACGGTATCTGGACCATAGCCTGCTTATGACAGACTGAGAAACATTCATCGTCCGCGCCACAACCGCCTGTGTTGTGCCGATCTGTAGCATGCCAAGGGCACGTAACCTTTCATTTTGGGTAAGCCAACGCATATCAAAATTTGTTTTCTGGTCACTAAAACAATTAAACTGATGTTTCCACCCTGAAATTCAATGCCACAATGACTGTAACATTCAAAGTCAGAGTCGTGCAAATCTTGGGTTGGACCCCCATGATGATCCCAAGCATCACCTGCATTCCATGCGGTAGCTATTGGTGCGTTTGGGCGTCACATGTAACTGGAAATGTTTCTTCTGTTATAGTGACTTTTTTCGTAGTCATTTACATATTTTAGTATTTGCCCCCAAAATCAAATATCCCCTACTTTTTTTGAATAGTATATATTACGAGAAATCGACCTAATAAAGTGGACTTGACGCATTAAATTCACCCTATGCCGACATGAACTATGTCGATATGTTTATATCATGTCAATAGTCGATTTGACTCAAAATCGATATTTCATATTTTATTGCATGATATAATGATATGGCCACAGACCACTTATGATTTCCCCATTAACTTTAATGTTAATTCTCGTCTCTTAGACCGGCTCTAACTTTTTCCCAAATATTTGTTGGGTGGAACGCTTTCTGCCACAGATGAAACAACATGTGGCAAACTCATGACCTAAAGCATGTATGAAAATGAAGTGAAATGAAATGGGGTTGAACGTTTTACTCTTCTGCACCTAACCTAGGCTAATGGAAGACGGGCATGCGCCATACGGTATAGTGTACTATGAGGGAAATTTTGCCCGGGTAGCGGCGCTACGGCCTACTCTTACATCGAATTCCAACTGCCAAAGGATCTTTTATGTGCATGCCAATATGTGCACGGGACCTCGGTTTTTCGTCCCATACGAACGACTAGACAGCTGTCCTTGTTAGGCCCTCCGTTCTGCATCACTGACAAGGGGAAACCACGCCGGAAAATCGAGACGAACTTTCTCGGCCAATGCAGGGATCGAACACCCGACCTCCAGACTAGCGAGCCAGCGCCTTACCCAGTTAGCCACGTGATCCCCCAAGCATGTATGAGGTTCACCATGAAAAACCTGAGATACACAAGCTGGAAGTAGAGACAAGAAAACAAGCAATTTTCGGCCCTACATTTCAACGTAACCAACTTCTCAACCCTTGTATCCATCCGCCTCAAAATCATGTATATTTACTATAACCTGGCAGAAAATGTATTTTCAAACCCTTTTCTTTGATTCTACACCCAAAGATCTTTGTCCTGTCGATATTCGTGCATATCGTATCGGAGCTTATTGAATAGTGTTATTATGAGTGTTTTCTGTGTAATTTGTTTATATCCTGTCCCATTTTTTCACAGAACTCAAATACTGCCTTTAACAAGAAAGATTTTAGCCCAAAAGACCCATGGACCTGAGATGCACCGATGTACATAAAGCAACGTGTACTTAAAGGGTCATCATTTTTGCAATTATTCTTTGATTTTTTTCTTTTTCTTTCACCGGTATGTTTTCAGAACATATCGAGAGCATATAACAAAGGCCTTTTGGTGATACCTGAAGTTTTACCCCTATATACGACACATCTAACCAAATATTTCCAAGCCGTAGGACGATAGTTAT
Source organism: Patella ulyssiponensis (assembly GCA_963678685.1). NCBI lineage: Eukaryota > Metazoa > Mollusca > Gastropoda > Patellidae > Patella > Patella ulyssiponensis. The sequence goes on along the minus strand of OY783226.1, from coordinate 77,827,673 downwards.
TTTTAGCCTTTCTCTCCCTTTCCCTTTACCCCTTTTTGCTTTTTTTGTGTAAAATCAAAGAAAAGCGTTTGAAAATACATTTTATGCCAGGTTTTGGTGAATATTCACGATTTTGAGGCGGAAGGATACAAGAGAGGTTGGTTACGTTGAAACGTAGGACCGACAATTTCATGTTTACTTGTCTCTACTTCCAGCTTGTGTATCTCAAATTTTTCATGGTGAACCTCATACATACTTTTGGACAAGAGTTTGCCACATATTTTGCTTCATCTGTGGCAGAAAGCGTTCTACCCAAAAAAAAGTTTGGGAAAAGTTAGAGCCGGCCTAAGAGACGAGAATTAACATAAAAGTTAATGGGGAAAACATTAGTGGTCTGTGGCCATATTATTTTTTTTTTTTATAAACAATATTTTATTCAGGATGTCTGAATGGGATTGGGGAACAGGCTTAGCCTATGTAAAACCCCTCTCCCTAAATAGTATACATACATAATATTGAAACAAAGGAACAAGATGGGTGTATATACACAGTTAAAATGGCAAAAACATACATAAATATATTTAAATACATATATGATTGTATATATTAATGGTCACATCATCACGTGGAATTAAAACTAATATTGTAAATTGAAACTGCTAATGATTAAAATCTGTTTGACATATCAATAAACTTGTGGACTTGATTAAAAATGTTGTTGTTTGCATCGGTACAGTGGTTTGGGGAACCGAACAAGAGACAGTTTATGTTTTTATGATCGTATTGTAATGTGTCTATGGTTGCCGTTCGTGCATTTGAATGTAAAGAGCATTGCAAGAGATAGTGATATGGATCTTCAAAGATGTGACCGCAGAGGCATGCAGGGCTGTCAGCAGGCCATATTATTGAGTCTATATATTATGCAATAAAACCTGACATATCGATTTAGAGTCAAATCGACTATTGACATGATGTTCATGTCGGCATAGGGTGAATTTAATGCGTCAAGTCAACTTTATTAAGTCGATTTCTTATAATATAACTCATAAAGTTGACATACTTTTAGTCGATATGTTGGGATATTATCTCAATAAGGAGTGACCCAAATACGCTTCCATAAGTTATAGGCTTCCATAATTCTGCAAGTTTATCAGAAAATAATGCACAAATTAAACAGCTTAAACATCGGTTTGGACGTGTTCGGTTGTATTATCTCGTGCGCTCAACTTAGTATCTCGAGGGCTCGACTTAATTATCTCGCACACTCAACTTAACTATCTCGAGAGCTCGGCTTAACTATCTCGAGCGCTCGACTTAGTATCTCAAGTGTTCGAAATATTTTTTTTTTGCGTGTCCAAAATCAGGCAACGTACAAAAGAACAGAAAACATACATATTGTATTAGTTTATAATCAGATAAGAAACCGGAATACATCCTCCTCGTGAACTGAATACGTTTCTGCAGAAAACGGAAATTATTGTCCTTGAAAGTGGGGAGGTATTGTGCGTAAGATATATAACTGAATTAGAACTTGATACAGCTTATTCAATTAGTTACACTATTACAAAGTCGATAATGAGTGAAATTACTCTCCTATTACCCTGTTACAAAATAGATATTTTGCTATGACTATTGTGTATATTGGGGAGGGGGGGGGCTATTCTCGTTAAGGGAGCAAAGATTTTTCATGGATGATTTCTGTAATGATATGAATATACAGTATACATTATGCTTAACGTTTATTTTTATTCATTTATTGTCCAAAAGAGAACTGCCATAATTTTCTGCGATGAATACATTTTTATAAGGTCTCGATTGTCCAGAAACATTGATCCGGATATAAAAGTCACGATTATCCATTTTAACGTAGGATTATTAAATAGCTATGCCATCCGAGAATCAAAAGAGTTGATTATGGGCTTGACGCGGATCATGCGTCATTAACGGAACTATGCATATCAAGAGCTTATTTTACAGTAGCGAGGAAGTATAGATTTCGGATCACGTTTATCACGACTGTTTTATATACATATAGAGATGAAAAGGCTGTTGAACAATGGTGGAGGAAATTGATACGCAGAAAACGACATTTGTAATAGGAAAACCCTCGTTCCCTTTACAAAATCCACACGTTGGTAATCTCGCGAAATACTGTAGACCTGTCAATTTCAAGACCTACGGTTGTGGATTGCATCAGTAAATGGCTCAATGACATGAACAGTAATGGATTTTAAGGGGCAAGTGAGCGAAACTCACCGTAATAAACCGCTTCATTGGCTAATTCCTCACACCAACGCCTATTATATCACAACTCTTCCAGATCCTAGTGTTGTAAAGACAAGTTAAACGAAATTTTGAACTACAAAAAACGAAATAGAATACGTTTTTAATGAGATTGGATAAATGGTAAACAAAAATGGGCCTAGAACTGCACCTTGGGGCACACCGAAGTTTGGATCTTTTTCCAGATTGTTTGTTGTTCATAATCACATAACAGTTATTAAATTTTATTGAATATATATGCACGTGTAATGTTTGCAATTATTAAATTTTATCGATAATCAATGCATTTTTATTTGTACCGTTATTAAATATTATTTTAAAAATCACACATAAAAATATAATATAATTTGTGGGTGTTGTTCATATCTGTTACTTACTGGGCGTTATTGATTAACAGTTGCGAATGTTTTGGGATGTAACCCTCCATATCCTTTAAAATATATTTTGTGATATATCCATCTTTAAAGTAAACATCCCAGATAGATAACACTGAATAAAACAGGTTAATGCTACGTGGAAAGCTTTAGTCCCCACCCTGGCAAAATATACCTCATAGCATACCGCATGACGTATGCCCGTGTTCATTATACCGGTTGGTACACACACGTTGGACGTTAAACCCCGTTTAAAATCATTTTCTGCTCAAATGATCGACAACGCAGATATGTCTACTTATATTTTCGAAGATGCATTCAAACAAGGACTGGTTTGGGGTCTTACTTTTTTAAGGTTTACGTATCATTATATGAATGACTGCACATTTCACGAAACCACATTCATATTGGAATCCATATGTGATCAAACTGATATAAGGTCACAATATTAGTAATTGTCATTAATTTCGATTAAGGACATACTGTACATACACCACCTGGATTTACTAAATAATAGATATTGGTCTGTCAAATATTGTAACTGGTGTTCGTTACAATCGGATGAATAATGCTAATATTTCGACCAATTGAATAGTTTAACAGTCGGTGATAGGAAGCGATGTACACAAGAATGGACAGCAACACAATGCAAATTATACAAGCATCCATAAACACAAGAACATGCCTTAAGAAGTCTTAATTAATCAGCTTTAATTGCTTTAGTAAGACTGTCCCAAAAGACAATATTACCCTCGGGATCATCAGTATATTCTACATAAGAATCGTTTCTCATTAGCTGAACGAGCTCGTGCGGTAAATCTTTAACGGGAATATGTTCGTAAATTATAACAATTACAACATTTCTACCAGTGCTAATACTTTCCATTAGGGCCATATTCAATTCATAGATGCACCAATAACTCTTCAGAAAATTCTTCGTCAACAGAATCAGAGTTTTCTTACTGTTTCTCACAGCGTTGGCTATATTAGCGGCAATTACCTCACCTACCATGAAATCGCGGTGGTGAATACAGAGTTGCATCCCTTGTTGCCTTTCAAGCTTTTCAATCATGTCTGTAACGACAATTCGGCGGTCTTCGTCCGCGTAGGAAATGAAAGCATTAAACTCAAAAGAATTTTCAAATGCTCCACTAACGGCTATATATCTCCGATATTTGCTTCTTGTCAAATAATATAAGTATCGAAGCTTCCAGCGGAATCTATAGAGTAAACTAACCACTACAACAATTATTAGTACTAAAAGGCTGCTGGTTAAAACAACAACCATAACTGTCCATGAAGCGCATTGCTTTTCTAAGTTCAACACAATTTGCTCCAGGTTGCCCAAAGAGATCATTTTCCCGTGTATGTCTTCGCACTTATATTCGTTTCTTCGGACAAATTGCGTTGTGTTAGTCTTCATCCATTTTAAGAAGCGAACGTTTTCACATGTACATTGTAGAGTCTGCCCTAACATGTTGATGGTCAGATCTTTTCCCTTTTTATGTTGCATATCACCAAATCGTCGTAAAGACGAAGGTAGAGTAGAAAAGCTGTTGTTGCTAAGATCGACGAATTCCAAATCATGCATATGATCAACATCCAAAGTCCATTTCTTCATCTTATTGTTCGATAAATCTAAATGTTTTAGGTTTACCTGAGCATTTAGAAATTTCGGTGGAAGGACTGTGATTTTATTATCTGATATATCCAGTGTATGCAGTTTCCCAAGTGGTTGGAAGATGCTGCCATTAACATCCACTTCAAAGTCAAAAGCTAGAAAATTCGAGCCAATCAGAAGAGTGTGAAGGTTTTTCATTCCACGAAAAAAATCAAAATATATCTCGTCGCAGTAATTGTTAGTTAGACTCAGCCATTCAAGATTATCGCAACCAAATACCGGACCGTGCCATTTATTTAGAATGTTTGTCGAAAGATCTAACGTTTTAACTTTGTTCTGGGCAAACTTTATTCGTGGAATGGGGTAACCAAGTTTACTATGGCTTATGTTCATATATTGGAGATTTTCAGGAAGTTTGATGACAAAATTGTCCCTGTCTTCTTCATCTTTAGAAAGCCAGTGAAATAAGGAAATATGGTTGAAATTTTCAAGACGTTTACCTTCGTTCTGTTTTTGGATTTCCGTTTGGACATTCGTCGTGTTATCATCATCTGTCACGTAAGGGCAGTTTTCATGCAAGCTACTAGTTTGGTGTCCATAATTTGTTAATTGGGAGCCAATTATTGGTACATGTGAAGTATATTGATGACTGGCGTAAAGACAAACGATTCCACGTATTTCATTGAATGACAGCAAATACCATCCAAAAGTCGGTCGATTATCCATCATACTTAATACTTTCACTGTAGGTGGTACTAACGAAGGAACTGTCATATCAAAAAGTTCAATCCTGTTATGATCCATATAAAGTTCTGTAATATTCAGATGGGTCATTCTTGTTATTTGCAGTCCAGTTACCACAACACCAACAGCAAAGGTATCTACAATAGCACTTACATTAAGTATCTGAAAGGCTGCACTATTTAAGTTAACCAGCGGCATCGTTGCGGCGTCGAATCGTAATTTTTGGTTGAAAGAAAGGTCGAGAAATTGGAGTTTATAAAGCATGCTGAAAGCAAAACTAGCAATGCTTCTTATTCGACAACCACTCAACACCAGTCGCTCCAAACCAGGTACATTTATAAAGGAATCATTTCGAATAATTGTTGTTATGCAGTGGCCAGTAAAATTTAAAAATTTGAGTTTAGTAAGATTCCTAAAGCCACTACCCATCTTAATGGTAGGTAAACCATCAATCTTCAAAGTTTGGAGGGATTTCAAGTCCGATAAACTGTCACTTGGATAACTCAAAACAGATCCTACATTGACCTTGTTTGTGGAGATGTCAAGATTTTGGAGTTTTACAAGAGTTTGAAAAACTCCAATGGGATAATTACTCGGTTCCATGTTTATACCATTATTGTGAAGATCCAGTGAGATCAGAGTGCCCAGCCCATTCAAAGAAAATCGGTGAAGACTTTTAATACTATTGCTGGAAATATCTAGATACCACAGATTTGTTCGGTTAAATATGTAAGCTGGTATATTTTCAATCAAGTTATCTTTCAGGATTAAACAAGTTGTATTTTCTGGTATATTGGATGGTATTTGCTTTAAGGAAAGTTCCGAACAGTCAACTTTATATTCGACTCCTTTTACCGTACACTTACATTTGTTACACAGCGGAGGTTCTTGAAATAATGCCACATCGAACACAATCACTTCACAGACAGCAAGATATAACATCCGTCGTAGCAAGGCCATTCTGCAAGAGAAAAAGTCAATAAGAAAATGAAATCATCACACAAGCACTGGTTGATAGATATGTTATTTTTGTTTCAGTTATTGGTTATTCCATTTTCTTGGTAAAATATGCACGAATATCTAGCAATGTGGAACGGGGTTATCTATAGAAAATATTTCTGTTCCACACAGATTTGACCATCAAAATGCCATAATGACCCTTAAAAATACATACCGGAATGCCATCTTCTAAATAATAATATAGTTAAAAAAACACTATATGTGTCAAAAGAACAAAATACGTACATATTGTATTAGTCCATAATCACATAAGAAAGAGGAAGTTGAAAGTAGGGTTTTATTGGGTTAAATAAATATATTACTGACTCAGAACTTGATATACATTATTCTACGGAAGACCATTTCGGCCAATCAAATGAAAAAAAAAAACATTTCGATTATCTTGTCGTTATTACAAGATAATTATCTTGTCATTACAAGATACCTAATAATAATCAACAATATTGCACATTTGTAAAGCACTGATGCCGCCATACATCACCCAGCTGGACCGCCTGTTTTAACTTGGTTTTATTGAGACAAAGTCAGAAGGTGACCCTCTATTGTCCGATTTTACAAGTGTGTTTAAGTTGACTGTTTTATTGTAACAAGGAGATAGCTATCTTGTAATAACGAGATAGCTATCACGTAATAACGAGATAACTATCTTGTAATAACAAGAGAGCTAGTTTGTAATAACGAAATAGCTATCTTGCAATTACGAGATAGCTGTCTTGTAATAACGGGATAATCAGAATTTCTTTTTTTTTCATTTGATTGACTCTAATGGTCCTCCGTATTATTCAATTTGTTATACGATTACAAAATCAATAAGTGTTGTTAAGATGTACAGTGGCTCTCCTATTACAAAATAAATATTTTGCTATGTCTATTGTGGATGGAGGCGGGGTCTATTCTCTTTAAGGGAGCGAGCATTTTTCACGGATGATTTCTGTAATGATTTGGATATGTTATATTTATTTTTATCCATTTATTTTCCGAAACAGGAATATATTTTTAAGTGCGTAAATACTCTCGATTGTCCAGAACCATTGCTACAGATATAAAATTTAATCTAAAGAATTGATAAAGGGCTTGTCATGCGTCTTTAACGGGACTATGCATGTCAAGGCCAAACATGAGCTTTTTTCATAGTAGTGAGGAAATGCAGATTTTGGGTCACGTTTATTACGAAAGATTTCTACACATAATATAGATATGAATAGACTGTTGAACAATGGTGGAGGAAATTGATACACAGAACACGACATTTATTGGGGTTATTTCTCTTTCTTGAGTAATCTTGAGTAAATACTGTAGACCTGTCAATGTCGAAAAATATGGTTATGGACTGCTTTAGTAAATCTCTTGACTTTTAGTGGGCCAGATTATGTGAGCGAAAGTCAGCCTGTTTGTTAGGCATCGTTGAGATTTTTTTACAAGGTTTTACCAATCTTTGTCAAAAAAGCTCGAACTATTGCAATGTCTGACAACAAGTAAATATATTATGGTATAGACCTGCAAAGCTAATAAAATTTAAATAACATCACACAAATTGAAAAGTGAAGTCATATACCGACAAGAGGGAAATGCAGATTGCACTTCATAAACTATTTGGGAATCACGGTGGCTAAGTGGGTACGGCACCGGCTCGCTAGCCTGGAGTTTGAGTGTTCGATCTCTCCTGCATTGGCCGGCGTAGTTTCCCATTGTCAGTGATTCAGAACGGAGGGCCTGACAAGGACAGTTGTCTAGTCGTTCGGATGGGACCAAAAACCGAGGCCCCATGTACACATTGGCGTGCACGTAAAAGATCCCTTGGCAGTTAGAATTCGATATATGAGTATGCCGTAGCGCCACTGCCCGGGCAAAATTTCCCTCATAGCACACGGTATGGCGTATGTAGGACGTTAACCCCATTTCATTTCATTTCATAAACTATTTATAAAACCAAAAGAAATCTAAATTCGTTAGTTTATGATCAGAAGTTATGAATGAAAAAGAGGCGTGCTGGGACGTAGGCAGGACAAACTTGGCGGTGTGTGTTGGGGAGGGGGGCAGCGATGGAAATATTTACATGGTTATCAACAATTAAGAACCAAAGGACCCACGAGTGAAGAAATGCAAGCATCAAAAGAGACTGGTATTTCTTACAAAGGATACCTGCCGAGTTTCATGTTGATTCTGTTGGCTAATGAACGAGAAGATGCTCTAGATTTAGAAACCAACCGTAGTACCGGTTTAAATAAAAACTCTTTACTTTAAACCTGGCTAAGACGGTTACTGGTGACAAAATAAATGCCCATAGCGTTCGTGGTATATGGTTGGTGTATTGGTCTTGAGTATGCCAATAGCTAGGATTCGTGGTATGTGGTTAGTTAGGGTATTGGTCTTGAGTTTGCTAACAACTAGAAACGTGTCATTTTTCGATATTTATTCGTTTTCCTAAATTCATTCAGTTAAATAAATAAAACTATTTACTTTTATTCTGAATATTGTGGAAATGTTAATCTGACTATTTTAATAAAATCTATTCCGGAAGCTATCCTCTGAAATTAGAACCAGGTTGGGTATGCGTTGGGTCCTTGTCGTAACACTCACTCACACTTACACACACACATATAATTTGTATGTCAGTATAGTTGATAAATAAATTTATTTCGTACATTAGAAGTATAATTTGGGGGCACCCGGCCTTATCCCAATCAGCAGCCCACTTAATCCGGGCCTGGTAGAAATAAATTGGATATTGGATCCCGAAATAAAATTCAAAACATTGTGCCAAACTCCGACACGTATTAATCCAGATTCTGATGATAAACAATGGTACAGCTACTAGCCATCTGTTTTCAGGCGCATACGGGATTTCGCCTCGTCAGGCATGGTAGGGGCCCCACAAGGCCCAGGGGCGTATAGACTGTGATAAGAAAACATAATTTGACATATATTTAAAATTTATAACGGTGTGAGCTGCAGAAATAGTAAATCAACTTGTTTCGTGCTCTCGTCATGTCACCTATTTTACACCGTGAAAAGAGCCCAGCGAAACCAGTTGGACAGACAGCCTCAATAGTATTGATCGTCGTTTCCACTGAAATTCTTAATGCCCTCAAACCGAGGAGAAATATGGTCTATGATTGAGGTGCAGAAATAGTAAATCCAACTAATTTGTTTTTCTCGTCATGTCACACATTCGTCACTGCAATAGGGCCCCAACAAAACCAAAATGTTCCGAGGGCCTGGGTCTTCCCACCCCCCCCTAATAATTTTATTAAGGGGCTAATTGCTGAATAATGATTATAAATAGTTTCAAGTTGCAACATTTTTAAAATCGAACTCCAAATCAAAGAACATTGGATACAATTAAAAGCCATAATCGGATCACCGTTAACGTTAACAAGTAGATTGATCGATGGTGCATGTACGTACACTGACCGCGATTGGTTTTTAGTATCTCTGGATTTGGTTAGAACAAAGTAAGGACAGCAGAAAAGCTGAACGTGGACACGATGATATTGACTTGGGCATTGCCTTGATAATTTGATAACAGAGCGAATGGTCTAAAGCTAGCAAATGTCGCCTACCCACTCTGCCGGGGTTTTTTCTGTATCCCCCAGTTTCCCCCCCCCCCCAATTGCAAAATTAATACTTCTAAATATATTGAAATAATGAAATTTTTACTCTCGAAATATTCTAATTTGTGTGTGCGTGAACGTTAAACATAATCTTTCTCACACAATCTCTCTAGTTGTCGGTGATTATTAAGACAGGACTACATATTGGACTAATGAAGACGGGCTTGCGCAATTCCATGGGCTACCTTGTGTTATATGTTCAATTACTAAATGCCAATCAAAGAAGATATACGTCATCAATATGGAGATGTGGCTACTAGATTAATGAACCAGATTGTGAAATCAGAGGGCAAGTACATTAGATTATGCAACAATTTGACAATCTTTGTTGCATATTCTGTATATATTTCCCTACTATTCACATTTGTGTATCATTTGCTTGATAAAGACGAGAGTATCCTCGTCGAAACGTCGCTTAGTATCAAACTCAGTAATTGTGTATCCATAAAATTGTACCTTGTGTTATATGTTCAATTACTAAATGCCAATCAAAGAAGATATACGTCATCAATATGGAGATGTGGCTACTAGATTAATGAACCAGATTGTGAAATCAGAGGGCAAGTACATTAGATTATGCAACAATTTGACAATCTTTGTTGCATATTCTGTATATATTTCCCTACTATTCACATTTGTGTATCATTTGCTTGATAAAGACGAGAGTATCCTCGTCGAAACGTCGCTTAGTATCAAACTCAGTAATTGTGTATCCATAAAATTGTACCTTGTGGTTACTAATGGTTTTTTTTTCATGCGCCAACACTTAGAGCAATGTATACATTAGTCGCTCATGGACGTCATCCCTAAATAATTGAACTACATATTGGACTAATGAAGACGGGCTGGCGCAATTCCATGGGCTACCAGGAAAAGAGTTTAAATTTAGCAATTTAATGATCTAAACACATTTGTCACACACCGACTGTGTAATGTTTTTAAATTAACTGTTTCAAAAATAAAATCCACTTACCTAAGACGAGAGTTTGGTTTACCTACTGTGTATAGTTTTACTCATGCCAAATTAACGGATTAACTACACAATATATGCAGTTCCGACCCATAATAAAAACACGTGATAGCTATTCTCCAATCAAATGAAGAGATTATCACAATAGTTTTTTCACAGTTCTTGAGATTTCGTTTTAGTGTATTATATTACCTACTCCTTCTTGGTGATTTATACAATATTATATAGGGTGGCCCAGAAAAAATACCGAATAGATTATACTTTTTAAAGTGGAATAATTTAAAAAGTATAGTTTTATCGGCGATATCAATTCGGTGGAAGTGGACGTTAAATAAAGCTATTTCACCTACACAAAGAGTAGTAGGCCTATATATCTTTAACGTTTGACAAATTTGGATTAGAGCAAACGAACCCGTGGCGCCCTTGAAACCAACCTACTGATCAGTGCCTTAAGAGTATTACTGTCTGATCATAATTAGGTGTATTATTTTATAATTGAAAGATTGTCAAATTATTATTTATTATTTTTTTGGATAGGGTGCCATTTGTGGGGACGCCATATTGTTCTGGGGTGCAATGTAGTCCCTTCACCCCTGCTATATACGACCCTGTGGTCAATATATCCTTCGTCTTGCGCTAATAAGCGTTAGTCCACCCAGAAATAGAATTCTTCTAAGTTTATTTCTGTCCAGTTTGCCTTTACTGTAGCCGTCGATTCCTTTTCCGTAAATAGTTTCGTCTGTCCCCAAACTTTTTCTGGGAGACTATATATACCAGATGGCGTAGTTAAAACTGGGGATTGGGGCGCCACTCATTTTTTAAAATAAATTTTAAGCAAAATTGGCACAATAAAGCTCTCTGTTATCCCACTAATAAATAGTGTTCTCGTTTATCAAGGGCCATCCGATATACAATACCATTATTAGCGATATATATTATTCAGTAACCAATACAGATTCCAAATTTCATGTCATGCTTCTATTTTTAACAATTACGCTCGCTGTGTATACATACATTGAAACAAAATATAACACGCGAAGAACTAGAAGATGTAGAAAAACTGGAAAAATCTGTTCCCAAATGCATGTAAGAATATCAAATTAATGTAGCCGTTCACATCCATTACATGTTCTATGGTTTTGGAAATATTTTGAGATATATTGGTAATGTATAACCAGTTACGAGTTTGGGTTCAATAACTGTTTCTACCATTATAATTCACAACCGTCATTTTAGACAGAGATATAGAACAGCTTGGCGGGTTTTCTGCCCCCAATTACTAGTCGCCAAAGTGCTATGCACTACACAACCTTGGCAATAATTGAAGCGGACACAGTTGGATTATCGTCCATAAATAAACCGTATGAATATGATTAAACAAGGCGTAACATTCCAAGAAAACTTAATAGTTTGTTAAAAATAGACATTGGGTTTATTACTGAAAAACCCCTTCTCAAAGAAATTTTTTATTATCAATACGTTAAATCTCAAACTATGGAAGCCTGTTCATGCTATTTTATATTCGCTTTATTATGTGACAGAATTGGTTCAACACATTCCAAATTTAATTTTAACACAGAGATCATTTCTGCGGTAGATGCGTATAGATGAAGACGCCAGAATGGAAATCAAAAGGCATAACAGATGCACGATCGATTTTCAGTTCGATGATAATTTCAATCACGGTCAATTAACTATCAGTTAGCTGAAAATTGATGGTGTGTAATTTAACCATATTGGTAAACGAGAGTGTTACAGGAACAAGCAGTTAAAAAGACTATTTTTCGAAATTATAATAACAATACAAAGTGTTATGGGGCTCCTTCCGGTACTACTTTGATTCAAGTGAATATAATTATGATCGAAATGTACAGAAAGGAAACTCACTCCAGATGAAATTTAGTTGATACTGGATGAATGTCATTGTACTAGGTCTAAGGTAGGAGTATCATTTATCTCCTATCCCCAATCAGAAATCTAAATACCTTATTATTGACTGTCTCCTATATTGACAAAGGAAACCACTTAATCATTACTGAAATATGTACCAAAATGGATTCAGCTACCTCCAAAACGTATATTTTTGAAAACAAAATTAATCCTTATGCAAAATTCGAATTTTCCCACCAAAACTGACCGCCACCTTAAATAACCCCCGACATTGATTCAGTGGTAACACTCCTCACAAAATTGTGTATGAAAATGGATTCAGTTTTCCCGAAAACGTATATTTTTATACCAAACTCGATCATATTATGATAATTTGGTGGAAATCAGTATTTCCAAGCCAACACCGGCGGCTATTTTGGACTTATGCCAATTTGACGCATTTGAGCACGGATTTCGACTAGGACTTTATCTTGTTGATAATATAGGTCTAGACCGACCATAAACCGTGATCGGCATATCTATATTGCAGCAATTGCCCGCACTTACGCTATTTTGCCTGGACTATAGAGCCGGGTAAAATGTTCGGTTCTACTTGGAACATTTTACATCTTTTATATATTACCCAATACGCTTGAGGATATCAATAATGCAATACAAGATAGTATTCATTGACGAATATACGTGTATACCCTGGTTTCCTCCCACTGCTAAAGACCCCTACGCGCAAACGAATTATTTAAATGAAATAGAACCATATGTTAGTTGGCAAATGATCTAGTTTGTGTCGGGTGGACGTTAAACCCCATTCCTCACTCTCACAATATAAGACAATTAAAATATTACAATAAGACAATTAAAATATTAAAATAGACATTTAATGTAGTTTAAACTTACCTAGAGGGAAAGTATACTTTTAAAAGCAACCGTGCTGGTTGGTATACAGTGTGAGTGACTAAGGAGACGGGACTCACTCCCATATAATATACCCTAACGGTGCTAACCCTAATGGTCAGTGTTAAGTGCCTTTTAATCCTGTTAGTTTGTAAACTTGGTCTGAACCTATAATTGCAGGAAACCGCAATTAATGTTTCGACTTTAACTATTGAAAACCACTAAATATTAAAATAATTATAATGTACATGAACTTTGCAGGAAAAGACTTTGTGGGGAGATGTGATAAGACATGAATCAGGGGCGGATCAAGCTACATGAACTGTTTTGTAAAAGCGTCTCGGCCGTGTGCTTTATCCTGTACACATTTTACAACCTAATTTTGTCTACTACAAAAAAAAAACATGGGCACTCCAAGCGCGAGAAATTATATAGACATATGATATGATATGATATCATTAATTTGAATCACAATGTCATCGTGTTCGGTCTTTGTTTAAAAAGCTCAATGTGTATGTATACGCAAAAATGACGATAGAGACCATGTATTTCTTAACAATGTCGAGGGGGGGGGGGGGATTCATTGTCTCAGGAACCTGCCAAAACCTCATCCTGCAAAAATACCTGGATCCGCCCCAGTGTATGACTAAACATCTGAACGTAATAACTGTATACTATAACACTGGCAAAATTTACCTCATACTATACTATGCCTGTGGTATGTTCGTGTTCATTACACCGGTTGGTGCAGAAAAATTAGACGTTAAACCCCGTCTCAAATCATTTTCTGCTCAAAGCATCGACATCGTATCGCAGGTATGCAAACTTGGAGTTTCGGAAAGGCATTCAAACAAGGACTGGTTTGGGTTGTTACTTTTTCACTCTTTAAGTATCATTATTATGTAAGTTAATTAATGTCTGCATATTTTACGAAACCATTGACATTCATATTGGAACTCAATATAATAAGTAATAATAATAATTGTAATAATTTACTTTATTAAAGTGTCACTAATCAGTTGCATATTTACAGAGATTATATAACGTAATACAAATGATTCCTGGCCAGTATAGGCCTATGAGACACTACAGATAAAACATTAAATAGTCTATTATAAGACAATAAATAACGGTAAAACAATTAATATCTATTCAAATCATAAAATTCCATACTATATCCAAAACTATAGGGCAAAAATATATTGATCAAACAAAGTTTACATATAAAATACCTATTCTAATAATAAAATTCCATCCGATTTGTTAAAAACCAATCATAAAAAATTCTAAAATTAAACATTTTGAGACAGTCACAGAAGTTCAAACTATACAGCGTTTTCCAGGATGCTTCGTCTATTATTCAATTTGTCTAAGAACATTCCAAGTTGACATTCAGTGGGATTTATTAAAATATATAGAAACTCGTCTTACGTGACTGAACACGGGCACTGGGATATAAAATGGAATTCATCTTCAATCAGGTTACTATCACAGAGTTTGCATAGTCTTTGCTCTTGGGGATTGGGAAAGTTTCACTTCTCAGCTGACACATCAATCTCCTTTGGTATTTGGGTGATAAGCATGATTTAAATTTCCTGTAGGCCCATGTTCGCAGCTTGTTGCGGTCATTGAAAATCTCCGATATCCACTCACTGTTATCCAGTTCTCTTAGTTTACACTTTGCAACATTTGATACATACTTTACACTAACATACCCCATTTTCTTTCTAGAACGACATAAATATGACTAAATCTTAAATAGTCAGCGATTATAATCAAGACGATACAGTTTACAAAGCTGTCTGATCTATTCTAATTTTGGTTTCGTGAAGCAACTTGTCCAGCCTCTAACTGGTAAGTTGGCAGTGGACCTTACCCACACCCAAGAAAAATTTCATTGCTTTATTTTGTACTGAATTTATACAGGAATGGGATCGTATTCCCCAAATGCCAGTCTCATATAGAGTCGTAAATATTTTATAGGGCATTTCATCAGAATATTTAAAATTATTGCATATAACTCCTAACGCTCTATTAGCTGATTTTGCGAGTTCTTTTCGTGTTTGTGACATTTCTAAATCATCATTTAACCATAACCCTAAATAACGATAAGTGTTGCTATATTCAATCTCATGTTTCCCATATTTAAAAACATGACAGGATCTTTTGTTAGAGAACACTCTATAGTGAATACCAGCAAAGGGGGTGGATAGCCGACTTGTTAGCGTGCGCACGCTGTATCATGCGGCCTGTCATTGAGTCAACTGGCGTGGTTTCAAATCCCCAGTAGCAAGGAGTAGGGTCGCCTGTCCAATCTCGTGGGTTTTCACCGGGTACTCCGGTTTCCTCCCACTGCTAGAGACCCCTTCGCGCAAGCGAAATATTAAAATAAAATTAAAACCATATGTTAGTCCCGAAATGAGCTAGTTTATGTCCAGTGGACGTTTAACCCCATTTCTCCCTCACTCTCTATCATCAGCATGTAACAAAATTGAAACATTAGTGTCTCCTATTTGGATACCACAGTTTATTCTTGTAATTTCCCTTGCCAGTTGGTTGTTAATCCGGACAGCACATTTTGTATGCTCATGCATTTTTATACGCCCAGATTGAAATGTTGTCGTATATTGTCGTCGCCCCGTCCGTCCGTCCGTCCGGCGTCCACAATTGCTTGTGGGCGCTCTACAGGCTAAAGTTAATATCCGATTGACTTTAAATTTACACACAGTGTTTAAGGTCATGAGACGACGAAGCCTATTGATTTTCAGCGATTTCCAATAATCACTGCCAGAGTTTGGGCCCTTGATCACTTCAAAAAATCTTGTGGACGCTCTAGAGGCCAAAGTTAAAATCCGATTGACCTTAAATTTACACACTGTGTTTAAGGTCATGAGACGAAGAAGCCTATTGATTTTCAGCGAATTTATCATCCAATTGACTTCAGATTGATACACAAGTATATTGATTTTCAATAAATTTTGATAACTGAACAGCCAAATCCATGATTTTAAATGTTTCGTATACTAAGCGTTAGCATGGGGCAGAACTTTATAAAAACCAAACAAATTCTAATGATTTTCTGATAATTACTTTATGAGTTGTTAATCTTAATCAGATTTCAGAGTGTTATAAATTTAATGTTTCATTACCGAAAAAAGTAAGAATATGCGACAACTCTTGTTGACTGCCCGGTCGATTTAACTGCTGTCGTGCCGCGACTTGTCGCCTTCACAACCCGACAAGTCGACGATGTAGAATGGCGGCTAACAGCCACCATATTTAACTGTTTAAGTTATAAAAAATCATTTAAAATCATATTTGTTCGTCTGAAGACCTTAAAAACTCTCTGTATCAATCTAGGGGGGTTGGGATGGCCTAGTGGTCTAGAGTGCCGCGCTTCGAAATCTAGCTTGCCGGTCACCTCTGGCTTGCGGCTGTGGTTTCGATCCCTGGTGTGAGCGTATGTGGCATGGAGATAGGGGCGCCTTATCAACCTCGTGGGTTTCCTCCGGGCACTCCGGTTTCCTCCCACTGCTAAAGACCTCTACGCCCAAGCGAATTATTGAAATAAAATTGAAACCAAATGTTAGTCCCGAAATGACCTAGTTTGTGTCGAGTGGACGTTAAACCCCATTTCTCTCTCTCTTAACTGCTGTGGGCGTATGTTTCGTTGCCTGGCAACTTATCTTTTTAAGAGCTGCAAGCATCTTTCCAATTCTACCAATACCTTGCAGTTCATACCACAGATAAGGGCGAGTCAGACAGTCAAATGCTGATTGGAAGTTGACCTAACATATAAATGTTGATTTTTTTTGCTCGCTTTTATATCATTACTTCTGTTATATAATTAAAATGTGATCTGGACATCCCCTGCGTTTCCTGAAACCATTCTGACAATCAGATATCAAATTATTAAATTCTAGCCATTTATTTAATCTAGTGTTTAAAATGTTACGGTAAACTTTACTCGGTACAGAAATCAATGATATACCTCTATAATTTGATACCTGGTTATCATCACAATTTGATTTCAAGATTGGGCAAATAACGCTTAAGGTCCACTGGTCGGGTACTACACCAGAAGAAAAAAAACCCAGAACATTGTTCATAGAGAATTGTTACATCCGTCAAAATTTCCGCTGGTATTTGATCATACCCGGAAGCTTTTCCCGGTTTCAGTTCATTCACTGTCTTCCGAATCTCTTCCTTGGATATCTTAAGATTAAGCACATCACAGTTAGGTTTGTCAATGTTAACCATTCTGGAATTTCCAGGGGATTTGCGTGTTCGGTATTGTATAATTTATACACATTTTGGGTCACATGTTAAACTTCCATCTTCAGTTTTAATATTATGAGTTATTCGTTGGGTTGTATTTCCTATTGTTCTCAAATATGAGTGAAGTCTGTGTCACCACAGACACGGGACTATCAACGCAGTGGACGCTTACGGCTTGCCCCCGGATCCATTTACTCTTCAATGACTTTCCAGAAATCTGAATTAATTCCAATTGTTTTAGCTTGTATAAAGTTTTGTCTATCAACACAATAGTTTTGTTTAAAACCTTTCTTTTGATATGACTATCCGATTGTTCTACCCTATTTCACAAAAAAAGGTTAATTCTTCATTCCAATATGGCTTGAATTAAGACCTTTTGTTATGTCCACGCTCCGATTCGACGTAAGTTTCTTTATAGGGAATATTGGATTCAATTTCACTAATTAAGTGGCATTAATAACGCATTAAAACCATTACAATCGGGCTAATTATGCAGACTTTGTAGCGTTCGCAGACTTTTTCGATCCGTTAAAATCGTTAGAAAAATATTCTCATTAGTATAAAAAATAAATAGATAAAAATAGTTTAGCAGTCGATGTTAGTATGTGATGAACACCATCGCGGACAGCAACCCAGAGCCTATCTAAACGTGCCTTAGACCACGACCGTGCTCCGATGATCGAAAAGCGTGCTGTAAGAAATAAAAATACGTGCTCTGGGGAAGTTTCAATTTGGGTAAAAAGGCAGGCCAAGTTTTACTTTTGAGTGGCCCATAATTGTACCAAAACGGCCACCAATCCATATTTTGAATATTTCTTGATTCAACGGAATTTATTGCTTCTGGATATACACTGCAGTTTCTACTCATGGGGAGGTATTAAATTTCCAAATTTGGGCAAAAAGGCGCACCATGTTTCACTGAAGAGAGGCCACTAAATCCATAATTTTTTATTTTATTTTTTTTGAAAATTTAAATCTGAGCTGGGATTCGTTGTTTTGTCGCTATGGCCAATCTATTCAGTCTCCCATATTATACACGCTACTTGAGGACATATGAAATCTTTAAAGAATTTTAATTTCCGCCGGTCAGACTTAGATAAACGCCAAATCTATTGACGCTATAGACCTCAAATTAACATTTCCAGGGGGACGCAGTCCGAGAAAATTTCCATCAAATAGGCCCTGCAGCAAACGTAAATTATACAAGCATCCACGAACAGTCCAATGCCCGTGTTGATATGAGTGTACTTTTGCACCATAACAGACTTTGCGACATCTTAATCAGCATTAATTGCTTTAGTAAGACTGTCCCAAAAGACAATATTACCCTCGGGATCATCAGTATATTCTACATAAGAATCATTTCTCATTAGCTGAACGAGCTCATGCGGTAAATCTTTAACGGGAATATGTTCGTAAATTATAACAATTACAACATTTCTACCAGTGCTAATACTTTCCATTAGGGCCATATTCAATTCATAGATGCACCAATAACTCTTCAGAAAATTCTTCGTCAACAGAATCAGAGTTTTCTTACTGTTTCTCACTGCGTTGGATATATTAGCAGCAATTACTTCACCTACCAAGAAATCGCGGTGGTGAATACAGAGTTGCATCCCTTGTTGCTTTTCAAGTTTTTCAATCATGTCTGTAATGACAATCTGCCGGTCTTCGTCCGCATAGGAAATGAAAGCATTGAAGTCAAACTGGTTTTCAGGATCATTACCAAGAGCAGCATATTGACGGTATTTGTTACGCCTTACGTAATAAAAATATCGGAGTTTCCAGCGATATCTATATATTACACTAGACACTATAACCGTGATAATTACTGCCATGCTACTGGTTAATACAACAATCAAAACTGTCCACGAGGCACACTCCTTTTCTAGGTTTAGTACTGTTGCCGCTAGATCGTTTAATAGGATAATATTTCCATGCAGGTTTTCACACGTGTATTCATTTCTTCCGACGAAATTGGTTGTGTTAGTTTCCATCCATTTTAAGAAATCGAGGTTCTCACAGGTACACAGCAGAGTCTGGCCGATCAAGTTTATTGTCAAAATTGTCCCCTTTGCCTTTTGCATATCACTAAATTTTCTCAAGGACGGTGGAAGAGTAGATAAACTGTTGTTGCTAAGGTCGATGAATGTTAAGTTGTTCATGTGAAAAATATCCAACGTCCATTGCTTCATTCTGTTGTTGGATAAATCTAAATACTTTAATTGTATCTGCGCGTGTAGAAGTGCCGATGGAAGAATCGTTATTTGATTGTCAGATATATCCAGTATTTCCAGCTTACGTAATGGTTTAAATATACTTCCACTGGTGTCAGATTCAAAGGTAAAACTTAAAAAGTTTGAACCAATGTATAAAGAAAGAAGATTAATCGATCCTTTAAAAAAATCCTCATTTATTTCGTCACAGTAGTTGTTGGACAAGCTAAGCCATTCCAAGCTGGTACTTCCCATAATTGGACCATGCCATTTATTTAAAATGTTTGATGAGAAATCAAGAATTTTCACTTTGTTTTTAGCAAACGTCATTTGTGGAATGGTACATCCAAGTTTAATGTGACTTATATTAATGTACTGAATGTTAGGTGCAATTCCGATTTTATATTGATCCCTTTCCTCCTCGCTTTTAGAAATCCAACTTAAAAGTGAAATATGTGAATCCGTATCCGATACCTGATCTTCTATGAGATCACTGCCGTCGTGGGGGTGCTTATTTGACATGTGATGGATGGTTGTCTCATTAAAATACGGACAGTTATTGTGGAAATAGTTCCTGTCGGGTACTATATTGCAAGTTTTACAAAATGGAAGATGTGTGAAGTATTGATAACTGGCATCAATACATATAATATTTTCTAAAACACCGACTTCCAACATATACCACCCGAACGTCGGTATATTATCCCTAATACTTACTATTTTAATAGTAGACGATATGTTATAAACAACCTCATCATCAAAGAGTTGAATCCTGTTATGATCTAGATAGAGTTCCGTGATGTTAAGATGCTTGAATCTAGCAACTTGCTCAGAAGTTACTTCATTCCCGAGACCAAAGATTTCATAAATGCTGCTTATATTGAGTATGCGAAAAGCTGCACTATTTAAGTTTTTTAAGGGCAGTGTTGCCGCATCAAATCCAAGTTCCCTGTTACCAGAAAGGTCGAGAAATTGTATTTTCGAAAACATACTGAAGGCAAAACTATCCATTTGTGTGATGTTACAGTTACTCAAAACTAGTATCTCTATGTTAGGGACGTTGGTAAAAGAAGTGTTAGAAATATAATCGGTTTTACAGTTACCTGTAAAATTTAGCAATTTAAGGTTTGTAAGATTTGAAAAACCTTTTCCAAGAACAATAATGGATATGCCATCCATCTTTAAGGTTTGAAGGGACCTTAAAGCCGAGAAGCTTTCACTTGGATATTCCATGGTCGATCCTGCATTGTTTGAAGAGATGTCCAGGGTTTGGAGATTTACAAGAGAATTAAACACTCCATTTGGGTAGTTTTCAGGTTCCATATTAATCTTGTTGTTGTGAAGGTCCAATGTGATCAAAGTGTCCAATCCAAAAAAGCTTAAACGGTTTAACCGTGTTATACTATTGTTGGAAATATCCAGCAAAGAAAGTTTGGTTCCGTTAAATGTATAATCTGTTATATTTTCAATTAAATTGCCTTGAAGGATAAACCAAGTTGTGTTTTCTGGTATATTAGGTGGAATTTCTTTTAATGAGCTGTGAGAACAATCTACTATAATACCCATTAGTCCCTCTTTGCTTCGACATTCACAAATTGTACACACCTGCGGCTCAACAAATAAACCAGTACCACTAGTTAAAGATGCCCAGACACCAAATATTAATATACACTGTAACATCATCATTCTAAAAAAAAGAAAGAAAACAAATCAGGATGTAAATATACACATCAACAGCACGTTTGGGTTCACAAGGAGAACTACATGTAAGAAACTCGAGCCCTTTTGACACCCTAAAATAGAAAACATACAGACATTTAAGATGCTTATATATACAGGATGGTTTGTGACGTAGGCGGCGATTGTTCCTATTAACCATGTTTCACTAAAAGTACTTTCAGTCCGATCATCATAATTTAAAAATAATTGTGTCCAGATATTATTCAGATTCACCCATTAAAATGAAGTCACCCAGTCCTAGCCCCAAGTTTACAAAGCATTCACAGACTTAAGTTGAGAATTTACTCAACTTTCAATCACTGTTTATAAGAAATATCTTTGATCTAGAAACACAAAACTTCACATACAGTTTCTTATTAGGGTATTTGATACATTAAAACATAAAACAACAAAAGTTTTATAAAGGTTTATATTTTAGTTAAAATAAGGCGAACAATTTTTAGTACATTCTCAACTTAAGTCTGTGAATGTTTTGTGAACTCGGGGCCAGATTTTTCACACCAAATTTATTTGCGCGAGAATGCAAATAAAAAAATTGTCCAGTTAAAAATTTCTTCATAATATATAATTATTCTAACCTACCTCAATAACTTGATTATAAGACACCATTCAATATTATGACCATGCGAAAAAGGATGTTTTATATAACAGTTCCCAGCTGCTTTGTGACTTGGTGTATTTTGAACATACTCAAAACTATGTAAGTAGATAAGGGTGCACGTTTCGTACACAAGTGATATGCTTTAAACTAGGTTTTCCTTTGTCTACGCAACTTGGATCAGTCATGCGACTGATACAATATGGGACAAGGTTATCCAGATATAGTAATTATCACCAGTAAGATCTGCTGAACAAATTTTCAGTTTTCGTTTTTTTAAAAAAACAACATCGTTATTATTAGTGTTGAATAATGTCATATTATTTATGTATGCATGTGTATGCCCGTCTACATTAGCCCCGTCGGGGCATAACAGAAGGAAGTTAAATCTTATTTCATATGCATACATTTTCAGAAACAGTGGTTGGTTCCCCTTGTCAGTGATGCAGGGCGGATAACCTGACAAGGACAGTTGTCTAGTCTTTCAGATTGGACGATAAACCGAGGTCCCGTGTACATGTACATGGTGTGCACGTAAAAGACCCCTTGGCAGTTGGAATTCGATATAAGATTAGGCCGTGGTGCCGCTGCCCGGGCAAAATTTCCCTCATAGCACACCTTATGGCGTATGCCCGTCTTCATTACCCCAGTTTATGAGCAGAACAGTAGGGCGTTAAAACCCATTTCATTTCATTTCAAAAACCGTGGAATATGACTAATGACACTAATGTTAACATACAGAAAGTGTAATTCAATCAGGACATTGCATATCATGTTGAATATACTTTTTACAAGACAGAGTTAACAGCAAGTTGGGGTGAGCGGAATCGACATGACAGCTTCAGTCTTTCTTCATTTTTGGAAAAGAGAAACACTAGTAAAAATGGTATGCAATGCACACGTTACAAACCAGAAACACATCCAGTCAAAAATTGAAGAATTACTTTCTAATGAACTACTGTATGCCCCCGGCTTATTTCACTCAGTTTGTTCATTGCTATTTTGAAATATGGTTTTATTTCTATGATTGCGTGTGTAATGCAGGAACATTTTGTCAGGACAACGGCGGTTCCACCTATTCGTCTCTTCGGTTTACTGCAGTGAAAGAGTTCTTTCACATGCCATACAAGATATCCTCGGGTGGGTGTGTGTGTGGGAGGAGGCACTCTTTCCCTGTCAATTCCACAGGTGGCCCCCTGACAAGTGAATACCGGACTTTAAAAGACCCTAATTGTCCTTCTCGGTCCACGACGGAACTAGAACCCCGCGCTTTCTAGTCGAGGGGTCCATTGTCGACCACCGGGGCCTATTTATAATAAGGGGACGGGTCAAATGTAAGTACGAACAAAGCGATGAAAATGTTAAGGAAGGGTGGAGTATTCCGAAACAAAGTATAATAAATATAATTATATCATACTTTGTATTTCTTAATATATTTACATGCACCCTGCTCACACCCGGATATTAAAGATAAGTGTAATAAACTCGTCATCGAATATAAATAACCCTTTATTTACAAAGACGAGTAACATATTTATGTCAGAACGTCCGTGCATCATCTGTTATAGACAAAAGAGCTGTAAGCATTTTGTAATCAGAGTAGACAGTCGGGCATCCCCTTTGATTCATTTTAAAGATATATGCATGCGGGCTGGCTGAAAAGTTATATCTTTTAGGTTGAAATAAAGTTTTTCCTCCAACAAGTCTAAGTACGATCATTGAGTGAATGAATCATGGACATAAGAACTGCAACTGTAATGTTATTATTGTCTTCGTACCAGACCAGCTTGTGAATCTACCCATCGAAGGCTCTAGAAATGGACAAAACTGGCTATAGGTACAGTCATCAAGTACCTGCAACTGTTAGGAAAAACCCAACACAGATACAATGCCACATGATCTTCACTGTAGGGGATGATGCCCCTTTCTTTGACACAGTAAATAATTGGGCTGTGGAATTTAGGGTATGATGCCCTTTCCTTTTCCTCAGTAAAGAAGTGGACAGCGGAATTTAAGTGTGGTAGAGAGAGCCTTGACGAAGATCCGCGTCATGGATGGCCATGAACAGCAGCCATTCAAAAAAACATTAAAAGGGTGCATGAGATGGAATGGCAAATCAACGAAATGGCCACTCTACATATTGCCAATGTTGTGGGCATCACTAAAGAGAATTTCTTCCCGAGCTACATCCAGTTCTTGCAACGCCGTTGAAAAAAGCGTATACACTTCGAAGGGGGCTAAGTTCGAAAATAAATAGAAACCATCCATTTTGTACAGGTCTTTCCCAGATAAGCTTAGAAATTTTCAGCCAGCCCTCGTATTATGTAGGTCTTTTTCATACAATAAATTATTA
This sequence comes from Patella ulyssiponensis, assembly GCA_963678685.1. NCBI lineage: Eukaryota > Metazoa > Mollusca > Gastropoda > Patellidae > Patella > Patella ulyssiponensis. The sequence continues at coordinate 77,803,099 of OY783226.1, read as the reverse complement.
TTAAGACATATATTCACCTAACATTCCCATAATAAACTATACAAAATTATGACCTACATGTATATAACCTAGTCATCACGAAATTTCTATGTATTTTGTCATTATTTACATAAATACTTTTCAATAACAATAACAATCTTTGTCTATATTCATACTACAGATACAATATTAATGTCTGAAGACGCCTATAGATGGCAGACAGCCAGCTTATACGATTTAATAAATATCAAAATAAAGCAAAGTGGAGAATTGTTTACCTGGACGTATTTTGTATTTATTCATGGGTTTATATACTAATTATACGTTTAGAATCAATAATAATATGAATAGCAGTACTTAAACATTAATTTATGTTTTTGTATGCAACCAATAGGGGAGTGCTGAACTGAGTACGCACCCGAGTACAAGCTAGTCCTGCTTTGAAAGTCTCTAAACTTTAAATACTTTAGCTAAGAGTTTAAATGTTGGTCTGTCGTGTTTGTTAAGGTTTAGCAACGATGGGAGTTTTTTTCATTAACAGTGTGGCTTCTTGGAAATTTAAACCCTCGTGAAACGTCCAAACGTATTTCATCATATGTATTTGATGTTTTTCCCTAGAAAAGAAAGATTTCAAATTTTTACATGTAACACCCAGTTTGAAAATCATTTCGAGACCATTTATTATTTATTTCTCAGAATTCGATTTGAGATCCTCTTTGACATGATTTTGTTTATTATGCATTAATCCAACAGAGTGGTTAGGTGTCAGAATGGCCCATCTTGAATATATGTTTATGACATTTAGAATTAGAAGTATAATATTCATAATAACACAACTTTGTGGATTTTCTACTTCATGTAACGTTTCAATATTCTTACAGGTATCTGTATCAAGCAATGATCAATAATGAATAACAACCATACATTTATAGCACATCCGTGAGTAAGACAATTTAACAATAAAAACCTAACATTAATTAAGACTTAAAACAACAACCCTTTCCCTTTGAACATGACTTAGTGATATCCAGCAAAGACAACCAGAGACAAATGAAAGACGATCACAAGGCTACTTAGATATCTAGTAAGAAAAGATGCATGGGTAATACATAGGATGTGGTGACCGGAATCAATGGGACGCTTTCTGCGTCTGACAGAAAGGCCCATGGGCCTACATGTTATATTTAGTGCACGTCACTACAAGATCGAGTACCCTGGAAGAAATCTGGAAGACGAAAACCCTTACAAACCAGCGACAGGAAAAAATTCTGGTGGACGAAAATATTGATAGAAAAAAAATCAAATGTAATAAAATTTTTGGTAGAAATATTTGCAAAATTGGGTAAATACATTGTTCGGGAAAATAATATTAATGTACGGTTAAAATCAGATTAAAATACAATAAATGTTAAAAGGCAACTGTATAGAGAATAAAATGTAGTCATTCATAAGTTTTGATAGACGGGTTTATTAAACAATATTATATCACTAGTTAGGTATGCGTTTTATCGGGTAAACATAACCTGTAGTAAAATTGAAATTAAAGTGGATCTAGGGGGTAGGTTAAAAAATTAATTTGATAAAAGTAAGGAATAATGATAAGGAAACGGAAAAGGGGAATAAAATAAGGGATTGATATTGTCTCCGGGTTCAGTGGAATGGCATAGATGAAAATAGGAGTATGCGTTATCATAATCTGTTTTGGCTGGGGGGGGGGGTCTACCGAATCCGTTATTTCGTATATTTGTCTAGCTAAATTGAGCTAATATCATTTTGAGACTCTTAGTCCAAGTTTCAAAATTATGGTTTTAGTCGATTACAGACTTAATTGGGTAAATTAGCTTTTGAATAAAAGGTTATTTGTGTTTTCGTGTTGTTCGTATGTGTTCATTTAAGGAGTAAAGTGCACGTCACTTGCTTTGAACATAATTCTATGCAATAATTTTATGTACTGATGTTGGAATAAGCTACGGACCCGGGCTTGTTTTAGACATTCAGTAGTGCTAATAATTAAATGAGGTTTAATTGAGTTCTTGGGCTGATGGCAATAACATGTTCGATTGACGGATAAAATTTGTATTGTGTCTCAAACCAATGATACTTAGACGAAAAAGAAAGTTTTCAACTTGAGACTATGGTAGTTGAACCAGACCAATGTAAATTCAAAAGGAGGAAATGGTTTACCATTATTTACCAAATTGGGATTTCCTAAGACATAATTTAAAGTGAAGCCTGAACTTCATAAATTTGAAGTGATGTGGTATAGTGTTTCGAAATTAGGACACATGAAGATTAAAAAAGACAATTTGTGTTTTCTGTGTTTAGCTTAAAATAAATGTTCAAAGGACTTTAAAATACAGTGATAAACTTTTGGAGAGCTTATGTGTGCGACTTTCATTTTTTGATTTTTTTTTTGTGTGTGTGTGTTTTCATTGATACTTATACTCTTGAAACAGATTGGCGCAGATTGTGATCATATAATGTATATGCATATTGCATGAATAATTATATGGTTTAGTAAATGGAAGTTTTTAAGAGTCTCCAATCTGGTCATTTCGAATAAATCTTACAAGAGGGGGGGATATATATATCGATTTCCTAGATTTCTGCAGCATGTATGTATAGGATATTAACCTACCCGAGGTTGATATGATAAGAGAACACGCGGGCGGGAAGCCCAAGTGTTCTCTATCATATCAATCCGAGGGAGAGTAGGTTTATATCTGACATCATACTCCGCGCAGCGTTTCGTTTGATTAGAGGTAGCCCCACTACACACTGCTATTATGATTGGATATTGTTGTTTTAAATTTTGATTGGTCAGTAGTCCGACTACCAACCAATCACTAGCTGCCCTACAAAAGCTTTACATTTAAAACGAGTGCCAATATTAGACCAAATATGTTTACATAACGTTACGTCATGGCTCACGATTTTATTATGCCTAATTAGCCCGTGCATAGCAGAATACTGCAGTAAAACTAATTGCCTGACAAACGAGGCTATCAAGTCGAATGAAATGTAAACAATACTGTTCGGAAACGAACATACTTTCACCGTTTTTAATACCTTAAATCACTGTCCAAAGTTTTAGGGAAGACCCAGATTAAACGAAGTACTGTCATGTTGCTGTACTTAAGTGATAGCTTTCATTGAACGGAAAGAATAGACACACTCCCGCATAAGTTCAAGAAACAGACGCTATTCCAGCAATGGCCAGAGAGGGATTTCTCGGGCCATTGCTTCAGGAATATGATCTGACATATACAACGCCGTTCACCCTTAAATTTAATGGATTCTTCTAAAAAAGACAACAGTGATTGGAAAATTGCTCGATTGTTTCCACCAAATAGCGAGAATTACCGAAATGATCACGCGCGTGTTTTTGTTTATACGTCGCCATTTTGGAGTAATTGAATTGAAAGCCAGAACAAAATGGATAGTTAAACGAAGTCAGACGAAACATCAATCCTTTTTAGTCATCATATTGACGATGGAATTGATGTGGATGCAAATATGATGAGGATCTATCCAAAGCCTGGAGAAGATTTTGATCAAAAGGCAATCTTTTCCCATATTTCTGACAATGAACCGTGATTGGAGGTTTTAGGTATGTTCAGAGAAGGATTTGACCGACTGTTTTAAGTGGACTGTTTCCAAAAATACTTTACAAAGGAACTTTTGGGCGACAAATACTTTCAAGTCTTGGAGTGTGTGGAGAAATAATGTTGGCGGAAAGAAAATTCTGAAAGATATCTTAGACATGGAGTATGGATAACCGATTTAAATATGCCGATAAGTACGCCGTCTATTTCGGTCCTGAATTCTGCAAACTGTACCATAACAATTTTTTTTTATTGTTAAAAGAATAAAATTTTATTTCTGTGTTCTTTGTATTATTTCGATCATCTACGTCATCAGCGGTTGATATGAGCCGAATATATCGACCTGGGATGACGTCATGACAAGTTGTTATGAGATATAACTGCTATGGAAATCAAAGAAGAAACTACCGCCAGTTGTATATGAATACTTATATTTATATAATTCTACCTAATACCGAGCAAAAAGTCTTATGTGTACAGCTCAGTGATAGCTTTCCATATAAATTGTGTGGGGTTATTGTTTGTTTTTATTTGGGGGGGGGGGGGGTCATACATTTTATACGATCAGATGCTCTTAAATAGGCCTACAATTGACAGTACAGATGGTACAATGCCTACAAAAATCATACAGGAGTTACCTCCCTTAGATTGTCCAGTAAGCGTGAAAGTCACGAATAAATAGTGTACAATTTTAAACCAAAAATCATATATTTGGCATCAGAAACGCTCAAACTATAATTGCAACACTTTAGTAACTTTAGTTGACATACGTTGAGATACTTCTCGAATTGGGTATATTGATATATAGTCGTTCTCAAAATAAGTGCAGTCACTGCAGTGGGTCTCAAAAACAATACCAGAATAGATCTCAAATACTATGTATTAGCGTGAATCCGTGAGCCTAAATTACATACGTCACTCTTATTCTGTTGTCAGATGTTGGTCTAACAACAAAATTTCACCCACGGAGAAATAGTCGGTCACAAAATAATTAAGTGCAGTCACTACAGTCGGTCGCAAAACAATACCAGAATAGATCTCAAATACTATGTAGGCTATTAGCGTGAATCCGCGAGCTTAAATTACATACGTCACTCTTATTCTGTTGTCAGTGTGTTGGTCTAACAACAAAATTTCACCCCGGGAGAAATAGTCGGTCACAAAATAAGTGCAGTCACTACAGTCGGTCGCAAAACAATACCAGAATAGATCACAAATACTATGTATTAGCGTGAATCCGTGAGCCTAAATTACATACGTCATTCTTATTCTGTTGTCAGTGTGTTGGTCTAACAACAAAATGTCACCCAGGGAGAAATAGTCGGTCACAAAATAAGTGCAGTCACTACAGTCGGTCGCAAATCAATGCGAGAATAGATCCCAAATACTATGTATTTGCGTGAATCCGTGTGCCTAAATTGCATACGTCACAAAACAACCGTATAACCATGTCTGCGTGTCACTCTTATTCTGTTGTGGGTATGTTGTTCTATGAAAAGGTTAGCCTTGACATCGAGAGTTTATTATGGTCTGGATAAGTTAATTAATGTCTAATTAATACATGTAATTTAGATAACATTTCAGGCCACGTAATAGGCAGACACGTAATAGGCAGACACGTATATAGGCAGAGGTAAACAAACAATCACAAAACAAGCGAAATTGATTCCTCAAGATTCTGTCCCATTTCTTATCCTCTCGTTAACGAGAACTTTGTTCTGTTTGCATGACATTGATTCAAATTTTCAAGCCCAGTCCCAAAAATTTAAAAGCTCTGTTACATATCTACAATTTTTTCGAGCCTGCGGCGCTCGATTCCATTATGGCATCATTCTTCTACTCGATTACATATCTGAATTTTTTTCGAATCTGCAGCGCTCGATTCCACTATAACAGCATTCTTCCACTCCTCTGTTGTCTTATACTGTTTCAGCACTATCATTCACGTTATAATGAACTGCCTAGATATAATGTCCCATTGACTGACATTTCTGGTCCACTTGTCCACAAGAATTTTTCCCAGTAATGACCTCAAATGCCAGGATATTGAATCAATTTTTCAAAATTTTCTTAAATTACTCAGTGCAGTGTTATAGGCACAATCATCATATATGACATAAACTATATGTGAACTTAAATAAAACTGCTTCCCGGTGAGACAACGATTGGCGAACAACCATATCCTATCCATAATGTTCTACCGGGAGGCTTAATGTTATAGCCAGTATTTTGTTTACATTGTGGAGGGCGCCCTAGATTTGAAACCGCCCCTACCCCACCCCCATATTCCCTAGAAAACTCACACGTGGTGCTCGGCTCCTGATTGCGTCACTCACACTGGGGGGGGGGGCATCAGTCGGTCGCATTTTGGCTAACCCCCCCCCCCCCAATCAAATAAAGGCGTTATGTACGCCCCTGTAGATATGTGTCCATATCAGTGGCCCGATTCCCGATAAATCGCTCTAAATGGGTGATGGGTCTGAATCAAATGAAGGACCGCGAAGAGTATGACACGGTTCTAACCCTGGACCTAGCCGTAACCCGTACCCAAACCCTAACTAATCTCGTCTCCGCGATCTTTACGTAATCTGGAGGTGGCCATAAGAAATAGATCTAGCCGTATACCACGGGTGAAATAAAATGGGGTTTAACGTCCTACCGATCTGTTCCGACTTGGCTAATGTAGACGGGCATACAACATACTAGTATTAGGGCATAGTCTGGTCAGAGACAGTTCCTAAAGGAACTTACAGCATACAATATGCTATGAGTGGAAATTGTGCCTGGACAGCGGCACTGTACCCTACTCTTATATAGAATTCTAACTTCCAGGGGATCTTTTTACGAGCACGTCAATGTGTACATCAGGAGTGTAGGACCTCGGTTTTTCGTCCCATTTTAACGACTAGACAGCTGGTCTTGTCAGGTCCTCCACCTGCACCAGTGACAAGGGGAAACGACGTCGGAAAGCCTGATGAACTTTCTCGACCAATGCAGGAATCGAACATGCGACCTGGAGGCTAGCGAGCGTCTTCCCCTCTTCGACACCATGGCTCTCTTATGCCACAGGTAGATCATGGCAATATCAGGTGCATAAACGCCACATTTCCTATTCGGCACTACATTAAGCGCTTCTTCGGCTAAAATTGTGCTATTTTGCAATGGGTGGTTATTAGATTAACCAGTGTTGCCATGCAAGATACGCCCTCAAAAGATTGATAAGAGCACAGCCACAAGCTTAAAAAAAAAATCCAAAGGCTTTTCATACAATCAGGGGTCATACTCCAGGAAGTTATGGTCTGGCGGTGATTTATTTAAAAGGTTTTTAAAATTGGTTTAAAATTGTGACTTCTAGAGTGTCCACAAGCTAAAAATGTGACATTTCGTACAATTAGAGGCCATAATTCTGAATGTTATGGTCTGATATGCGTAAATATTGGAATCGGATAAAAAAAATTATGACCTATAGAGAGTCCACAACCATGGTGTTACATACCTTTATACTATTTGCATTCAAGGAGCGACCATTTTGTAAGGCAGTTTCCGTCCGATTTTTACGAAATTCTATGTCAATCATCATCAAGGTGTAACGATGACTTAAACGGTTTTTGAAATTTGATAAAACTTGTGACCTTTAGAGTGTTCACAGGCCAAAAATGTAACTCTTCGTACAACCCGGGGCCATAATCCAGGAAATTACGGTCCTTTGTGCGCGAACATGGAAAGGAACTGAGATATTTGGCATATAAAGACATGTTTTAAGCAGGGTCGTAACTAGCTCTGATCGTACGGAGTGGGGGCGGGAAGTGTTCTCGGGGGTGCTGTAAAATTGACGGACAATGTATATCAATTGTTTTTATGATATCATAATATAATTGAACACAATTTGCTAACAGGGAGCGGCCATTTTGTTCGGCAGTTTTGCTCCGATTTTCATGAACTTCAAAGTCAATTATCGCTTGCAATTCTGAATGTAATATCTAATCACGACATATTTATTATAGCAGGTGAAAATCATGTTATCAAAATCATATAAACCTACCACAGATCAATTGTATCCAACACACAAAACTGAATTTGACACGTCACGTTTGGAAAGGTAGGGGCAGTACAATGCCATGGCCGACCCCTAAAATCGGTGAATAGGCATTTAGTAGCATCGCAATGAGAGTGTGGAAGGGCTTGAATTAACAACCATTCCAGGGGTTTATCTCTTCCACCATGCCACTATATTACATGATCTGTGCAAAGAGGTGGACACAGATATTACCCATTAAAATTCTGTATCTGATTTTACCACAGAAAGAAAACTAAACCTATAAATATTTTTATGAATTTTAATTAGGTGCATTTTATACAATTAATCACTCTTGCATAACCAGCTGATAAGCACTGAAATCACAGCTTTATATAGAAATAATAAAATAAAAAAAAAACATATCAGATTTACCATTGAACAGTAGTATAATACATAACAATTGACAGAGAAACATGAACAAAATTAACAAGAACACACATTAATAACTGACAATATATTATTATAATATTTAAACTAAAGTAAAAGTACCTCTCAAGACGTGGCTATTTTGTTCTGGTTGTATTTTAGAACGATCTAAGAATCAAGCATTAATTAACAAAGGATATATTATATAAACATAATATGAAAGGATACAACTTTGTGCTTTTTTTTGATATCAAGCAAAATATTTGAAGCCAATAGATTAGTTTTCTGTTCCATATTTCAACATGAAAAATAAGACACAGAAAACTTCAATAAAATCTGAATTATACAGTTTATATTATCATTTTTCATCAGGTGATAATAAATTGCAAGTGAACATAAAGTTTCTTTTTTTTGTGTGGATATTTTAGATAATGCGTTAAATTTTTTCATAAATATTGCAAGCGAAAGTAAGTTTTTTCTGTTGAAATAACAATTACATTGTATACAATGCATTAAATTTGGTTATAATAAATATCAAGAGAAAGTAGAGAAGATTTTTGTTGAAACCAGTATACTGTAGACAATATATTGAATTATCTACACAATAAAATATTATGCACTGTATTTGATGTATAATACTTTATTTTGTAAAATAAAATCAATTTCATTCAATAACATTAATCAGTGCACTAGTGTTGTAAGCTTTCTTACCATCACATATTGAAGGCCACAAAAATTCAGAACAGTTCACATATAATAAAATTAAGGTCTCCGATCACCCTTTTGAATTTCTAGTGATTATTTTAATGCACCAATAGCCACTGTTTAAAAGTTTCTGCACCAATATTATAAAATATACAAATTTGTGACATGAGATTTTTATCTAGAGGTTATTAACCGGATAATTAAGGATACTTTAATTTTCTTTCAGGAATATGCAGGTTATAGGTTCTGCATATACGTACAAAATAATAATATATAATTCTCAATTAGTATACACATATTCTGTTATCAAATATAAAAGATGAGGAGATGTCAGCAGTGTATAAGCAGTACCAATATATTTTACTATCACAATGCTGATACTAAGAGAGTTTTTTCCCAAAAAAACTCTTTTGAGTTCAACATAAATAATTAGGTTCTGCAAATTGTGGTTAAATTTTCTTCGACTTTTCTCAACAAATAATCATCAATAAATTTTTATAGGAGCATTTGCTTATGTACAGGTTTATCATTTGAGAAATAAGCCTATTTTTCTTTGTGCAAATCAAGAGGCTAAGCAAAGCATGCAATATATTAAGTTATATTTAAAGGCAAAGGAAGCAAATATATAAAAACATACATATATTGTACAATATAGTTTGAGGGGAAAAAAAACACATGCTATGCAAAATACCATCACAAAAATCAATACATTAATGCTCGCTTCACCACCAACAAAACCTATCTTAAGTAGCTGTGATTTATCCAGCCCTAGAGTAATGCATGTTTGAGCCAGGATTTCAAGCTGAACATAGATAATGTATGTAAATGTGATACATAAAATAAACTCTTGACAGGATATGACAATTTATTTGTCTCTTCAAAATGTGTTTTATTCAGTGATATTAATTAGAGAGGTTCCGCCAATTTATCCTTTACATTTACATTTAGACGGTTAAACGTCATCAGTTTTTGTGACATATGACCTGAAGCGCACATCATAAAAGCGTGGCTGATAGATAGAAGCCCCCATAACTGTATGTTCACAAGACTTAGCTAAACCTTGTTTAATGTCTATGATCCAGTCCATATTTTTTCTCTAAATTGCGGTTTTCACAAACTAAATCCACAGAGAAGACCTTCTCCTTCATGCAGACAAAATAAGAAGAGGCCGGGACAAACCATGTGTGTGCTTTACCAATCTCATATTTAAGAACCTATCCGAAATGAAGGGCTTTCGAGATCGTGGAACAAAGTTTGTAATTGTATCGCCACCTACTAAGTGTAAATGTAACTGTGAATTTAGTGACAAGTCAGAATGTACAGTTACACTTTCGCTTATCTAAATATTATGAAACCTCTCTTTAAGCATGACTAAAGATACCTAATGTTGACAAACAAGTCTATCAAGTTGAATAATATAGACTTGGTTTTCAAGAACAGCTTGCACAGTGTCTACTAATGACACGATATAAGTTGAGCTAAGAAAAACTTGGATGTTGATAAAAAGATAGCCAACAAAGGAAAACTTGGATGTTGATCAAATTTGACAAGGTTCCATGATCATTCAAAAAATCTAATCCCTTAACTACGGGTGTATAAACTAACTGCATTTCCTACTTTAAGTAACACTTAATAATAGCTTCATGGAGAGGATGAAAGGTAGTGTTGGACAAGCTGCTGGTTATGAAGAGAGCATAAATTGTAATTAAATAAACAATTCTATCTACTAGTAATCAAATCATAACATTACATGGATCTCTAGTATAAATAATATGGTAGTGAACATGCAGGCCCTGAGTTTCTAAGGTTCATGTACTAATACAGTGGTCATTAATTTGGGAGCACATAAACACAAGTTTATCAGGTGGAAGAAATAAAATGGTACCAGCTCCCAAGCCTCGACTATAAATGTATTCAATGATCATGCTTTATTCCTTTACACTCGAAAGAAAACAATCCACGAAAATTAAGGAAGATGTTAAAAGCATAAAGTTGATCATTGAAAGTATGAATGATAGCTGTCTGAGATTGGAAAATAGAAAAAATAAACTTCAACATCTTGTCCATGCCATACTCAAGTTTTTCCGAGGCTAACACATAACATGGCAATTTCACGTTTCTACAGCTGTAATATGAGGGAATATTAGACCAAACTTTTTCATTCCGTATATATTTAAAAAACAGTCCATAAGTAGTTAGATCTTGAGTAGATTTGATTAACAATATATCGAAGGCGAAAGAAAATAAAGATCTAACTTTCATTAGACTGAAATTCCCCCTACTTGAATCTAGTGTACCAAATGCATGACTGATATTATAAGTTGATAAGAAGTTAAATTCCTTTGTCAATTTCTTTCAGTGTGTATCTCCATTGTAGACCGTTATCATTTTATACACATAATAATTCAAACAACGTAATGATGAGTAAGACAACACTTACAAGACCTCAACAGGGAAATTAGAATCAGTTGTCTAACAACATCAGAAAGTGATTGTAATACAAAATTACTGTCTTTAGAAATTGTTCATATGTAACACAATCATTTTGTGATAGAATAATTCTATGTTTAACAGCACTAATTGTTTCTTTTAGAACTACATTTTAAACAAAATGAACATTAAATCAAACTAACACTATAATATATAATTTATATACCTAATGTACATATTGAGTATAATAAAATAATAATTCTGTTATATAGTTTAATATTTGATAGTATGTGAAAACAATATATAACACCTATATCTTAACCATTAATCATATTTCTATATCATAATAAAAGTTCCAGTCTATAGGTAGTTATTATAACAGTATCATTCTATACTAGGAAAGAAATTGTGTATAATAATTCTCATTAACATATACATGTTTCTTTATGTGTACAATTCTTGGGAGAAGAAGTTTCCTGGGACAGTGGTGTTTCCATCTTTCAATGAATTTGAACAGTTAAGGGTTCTTTTATGTGCACACCATCATGTACATAGGCAGAGCACAGTTTTTCAGTGAATATGAACAAATTGACAAGACTTTACTTGTCAGTCTCGCAGGCACTATGTCACTATGTGGGATCCAGTTTTTCTCAGTTCGCCCCATAGCAGATACTTAGTTATTACATGTATATATCAGATTTTTATGTCAAAGTATTAAAATGCTAAAATATCTAATTAAATGGTCTAACATCTGGTTCAAATATCAAATTAAATAGCCAAATATCTAATTAAGAAGTAAAAAGACTATAATATGATCAAAAATAAAAATAGAAAAAAATAATTAAACCAATGCTACAAATATATTAATTTTTCCAACTGCCTCAATAACAATTTTCAATGAAATAACAAAATTCATATTGTGTCATATCATCTCTTTTAATTGTGGATTATTTCGAGGAAATCAATCTTAATGAAAGAAGAACTGAATCTAATGATAGCACACTCCAATTCTAACTCCATCAACGTCAATTAACACCACAAGTAATGTGAACACACATTTTAATTAGAAATCAAAGAGTATATGTAAATAGATATCCTGTAAGTAAAAACTTAGATGTATTTAAATGTTGTCATGTTTTTCTCGCAGTCCCAGATTATACATTTACACAACATGTCATATTAAATAAATAGACAGATAGAAATAACTATAATATGATACAACTATTAATAATACACAACTACACTCATTCATTGTCAGTGGAAAAATATCTATATTAAATAAACATTTGCTGTATTTAATCTATGTCATTTGTACCCTGTATATATAACATTTATATATAATAATGCAGATCTTGTTATTATCATACCATATAAAATTTCTCTGTTTCTTTTTTTTTTTAGACATACAATATTTGCTCCATACTCAAACAGGCAGTAAAATGTATAGCAGGCAGTAAAATTTCAGAATTCTTGTCATGTTTGAAATTGTTGCGCAAACTTAAAAGCTCTACTGATCAAAATCGTGTTTGATTCAAAATGGATTAAGAATGCCGTTTGAATAATACAAATGAAATGAAATGATGTGGGATTTAACATCCTATGATTCTGCACCGAATGGGGTATTAAATTCCTGCACTGGTTATTTTTGCAAGATTAATTCATTAAATTAGAGATTGATGCTATTTCATTTCCATATTACTTTGGATTCATGGCCTTGATGTGAAATTGTTAACTACACATGTATTAAGAACAATCCAATGGTTACTGGACTCATTTTGACATCAGCTTATAAGTTTAGGTAACACAAAGTACTTTGGTTTTTACTTCACCGACATCGAAAGTTGTTCATACACAATTTTGAAATTTTAGAGCCTGTATTGTAATAATTTGTGCATTTTTCTACGCAAATAATTATAATAATAAATATGGGGAGTGATGTATTAATGATTCAGTATAGACAGTGTCCAATATGGCACTAGTTATTTACTGGGTAGAGGTTTAGTTTTTAGAAAGGGGAATAACTCTTAATTAAATATTGTTAAAATAACAAGAAAAAAAGTTTGCTAATCAAAAATGTTAAAATACCTACTAAATTACCTACTATTAATGACTATAGATCTCTATATGTATATTAATTATATCATTAATTAAAATTACTGAATGATAGAAATAAATTGAAGAAGAAACTGGGATTAATCCTTGAATATTGTCCATTGAATTCAGAAAATCTAGATCTACATTAAAACCTATTTCAAACATTGGTCAATTTCCAGTCTACCAGTAAATATTAATAAATTATAGATTTTGCTGTTAAAGGAACATAATTATCTGAGGATGCCCTTATGTTTTATTTGTATTCTTCTGCCTAGAAATGATATTTGTTAAAGTTTTATTTTCTTCTGTTCTCTGATAGGAAGGTGTAGCTGAAGTGGATCACGTAAACGCTGTAAATCTAATTCGGTTAAAGCGATTGCATTCCTTAGTTGATTGTATTTATCTACATCTAGATGCTCCTTCTTAGCGGTCTTATAGAATTTCAGCAGAAATTGACGATCTTTAACATCAACAAAATTATATTCCTGAAAAAGTAATAATATATTTTTATAAGTTAGCACTGAATGATAAAAGTTTATTCCGAGATAGAGTTATCCAGAAAGACCATTAATAAATGTCCTCAGCATGAAATTAAATGAAATGGGGTATAATGCAGGGCTTTCACTTCAAAATTTTCCCAACCGGTCATTTTTCTCACGGAGAAAGTGGTGCTATTTTAAGCACATAATAAGAAGCCAAAAACTACACGCTATCGGAAGGTTGATCGACTTTAATTGGGTCAAGGACAGTCACACAAAAAGTCAATCTCACATCGACATTTATATACCCACCCACCTATCCCCTTAATAAATAAAAGAACACATGTAATCGTCAGTTATTATCATTTAGTTATTTATACATTCATAAAGTATAACAATAAAAAGATGCATTCATTTATCGAAAGTACAGTATTTTCTTAATTTGTTTACGACATCACCCATATATACTCGTCGGTTTTTACAGGATTTCCATTTCTGTAAAGCACGTGCCGCTTGAAATTCTGCAAGTGGTGGCCTCTTCATAGAAATTCTCATTAATCCGTCAAGATTTTTCATGCTCAAGGAACATCGTAACTTGATTTTAATTATGTTTTGATGCGAGAATCACCGTTCTCAGTGCGTCCGTGACATATTCGGCGGTTGACTATTTTCTCCATACACGGGGAAAAAGTAGCTCCGAATGATTAGCACACGTAAATAATTCAAAGTCATGCACATGTACAATAATTAACATAATTCTTAAACTTATCAATTTATTAACTCATATTGATATTTTGAGAGCTCAAATAATATCGTGCTAGTATTTTAACTCTATAACATGTAAAGACATTTGCACATATTTCAAAATGGCCGCGATCGTAAAAGCTCATTGTTTTAACCAAATGACGTTTATCAATTGTTATATAAAAGGAAAAAATGGATTAAAAACACAATTGGGAATACATCTTTTTGTGTGGGAATATCATATCTTAACCAAGGGAATATTTGTGACAATTTAGTAGAGAATTTACGGCCGACTTTGTTTTTCGGAGCGGAACTGTCATCCTCGTGGGCCGATGTTGAAGAAAGGAGGTCGGATTCATTGACGGCGATATCGTCATCTCGCTTTCTTTTCTTTTGTTATTCTGGGAGGTGAGGAATTTCAACATTTTGAAATGATATAGAGAATGCTAGTAGCATTTCTGATATATCTATATCATTCGCAACGTTGATACGATTAACTCTTGTAATCAAGTGAAGACATCGAAGAAAATGTTTTAATTTGTTTGATGTTCAAACAGTGAATTGCCGCACGAGCGATGAAAGTCAGCAAATATGCTGTAACAACAACTCAACATAAAGAATGATCACTAATTGTAAAACAAAACACACCTAATTAAATTGACTACATGTTGAGCCTTTAATCTGTTTGATGTTGCTCCTCCGTTAATTGTGATTAGAGCAATATACACAAGGATAATTGAATGGCAGTGGTTTCCATTCGTGGGCTACTGAACACTGTTAATTTTATTATACCCGATAGTTTACATCACGCCACGCACAGAGTTTCGTCGTCTCCCGGATTTTATGATTTAGCACAAAATATGCTATTTTTCCGGCGTGCAAAATGACCTACGGGTCTGATCCAGATTCGGTCATTTTCCAAAGCCGTAGGTCCCGACCGGCATATACGGCCGAAATGGAACCCATGGTATAATGTACTACTCGTCTTCACCTAACCTGGGCTAACGGAAGACGCCACACAGTGTGCTATGAGGGAAATTTTGCCAGGGCCGTGGCGCTACTGCCTACTCTTATATCAAATTCCCACAACCAAGTGATCTTTTACGTGCATGCCAACACAAGACCTCGGTTTTTTGCCCCATCCAAATGACTAAACATCTGTCCTTATCAGGTGCTCCGTTCTGCATCACTGACAAGGGAAAAACCACGTCAGGGAAATCTAGATGAATTTTCTCAGCCAATGCAGGGATCGAACAACCGACCTCCAGGCTAGCGAGCCAGCGCCCTACCCACTTAGCCACGTGATCCCCTGTCCACAGCATAGTAGTCTGCTTGACCACAAGAGATGGGTAGATGAGTGTTTAATATTCTATATGTACGATGTATATTAAAGCACTTTTCACAAAATAAAAGGAAAAATCAGAGAGTAAGGGTATAGTCAATATGTTTATTTTTTGTTCCTGTTGAAAATGGATTTCTGTCACCATTAACCTTTCTTGTGTTCTAAGAATGACCTTGTATAGATCTAGAAGTAAACTGGTTGAGAAATAAACTTGAATCAATAATCAGCACACCGCAAGATTACATTCATACTAATACTGATGTATATACAGAGTTTAATTAGTGTAGTATTGAACAGCTTAATTTACAGGATGTAAAATTAACCCTGTACAATTGCTAAAACTCGCTGAAACAACAGACATGTTAATTACCATAAAAGACCCAGGAAAGTGCTAAGTGTTCTACATTAACTGGAATGAATAAAACCCAATAACCATAAAAAGCCCAATAACATCTACATATACCCACTGTTGTACTCGGCAGATAGTCAACAGCAAATATGACTGGCATTTTTTGTACAATTTCCTGCAATTTTAACAGGCTATTTGCAATTGCCGTAATAATAAAATAATGCAACTTACATGTATACAAACAATTGGTAAAAAAAAATTCCCCCAAAACTTATAATGAGAGGGAGTGCAAAATTGTATACAATTCAATCAAAATGGGTAGAAATTAGCTTAGAAGATGGTGTACATATTGACCCTTTATTTGTCGTTTATGTTAACTCTGGTGACTCTCAGTAAAGATGTCATACATCAGTCATTGTTTTTTGAGGCGCGCGATCGCTCGCGAGCGCCTGCCGCGCACCTGAACTGAATGTCGGCCGAGGGGCGGTTTTTCTCCCTCGCCTTAAAATCAAAAAAACGCTCTCCATAATTGTAAATCATGGACATGTATTCGATCTCCGCCATACTGTCATTGTGAAATTAAATTATTTGGTGTATTCGATTAGTATGTGATCGCACATGGTAATAAAATTCCGATGAATATGTTGCTAAAAATAGATGGCGCCAATGCGCCATTGGTTAATTTAACTGAAATGAAAAGTAGAACTCTCGCGAGAAGTGAGAGATGGCACGTAAAAATTTCCAATGCGAATAATTTCGGAAGAAATAGATTATATTTTGATGGAATTTTCAAGCGCTTATGATTATATTTTGAATGGGGGTTATGTTTACTAAAAATAATTATACAAGCTAAATATATTTAGAAATTTCGACAAGTATTTCTATTGGAATACCGTAAGTAGTTATAGACGATAGCAGAAGTTTTACTTGACTGTACGACTACGAACGAATGATATTATTTAGCAGACGATGTATATTATCAATTATGTAAACAGGAATGACCCCAATCTGTTTCACAGAGAATTACTCACGAATTAACTCTGTAACAGATAAGTGTCCAAATAAGTGTCCATAGCACGTGCGTTGACTGCTCACCGCGCCAGTCATTGGCTCAACTGCTCGTGCAATGTTTACTTAACACCTAACTGCTTCGGGAAAAATGATGCATTTTACTCATTTTAATACCCATTTACACTAAATAGGGAATATTTTTTAACTTCAAATACTTCAAACGTCTTTATTTATTTTTCTTTTACCTCAAAAAAATGTTTGAGAATTTAATTTGTCGGAGTAAAAAAGTTAATATGCCGTACTTATTAGGCCTCGTCGATGTCATGCTTATCAGTGATTGTAGCGGCCAAGCGAATATTCACTGCGGGATCAGTTTGGAATGACCCCTTGCACCAAGTTATTGATCTTAAGAACCATTTTCCATATACAGAAAACTAATCACTCTTCTTAATATCAGATCACTCTCCTTAACTTCTAAATCACTCTTCTTATCCAAACTGGGAGAGCTTCTTTAGGAGAGCGATTTTTTCAATTTCTTCATTTAAGGGGAGCTTTTTTCGACTCTCCTCTAAAATACAAAAAACAACGACTGCATACATCCATATTGCACCATGTGAAATGTTAATGATGTTATGTACAATAATCTTTTTAGTTATTCCGCTATAAATAGTGTACTTGTTTTGTCTGGGCCACCTAATATAGTTCACACTCACACACCTATTTAAAAGGGTTTAGAAATTCAGCCAATATATGTAGTTGTAATGAATGATTGGATGTCCTTATAATGACAATGTCCTTATAGTGACAATCTCTTTATAGATTTTTACTTGGATTCTGAAGTAAACTGAAATGCACTATACCTGTTTACTGAGGACAAAATAGGCATACATAGCAATGGTTGTACCATATGTAACGAAATAAGTAACAGGTTCCATTATATCCCACGAGTACTCCCACCATGTCAATCTAGCTAACACACCAAATTGTACTGCCATTAGACCTAACCCAGTCCATGTTAAAATATGTGTATATCTATTGGCTTGGTGAGCTAACTCATTTTTTTTCTGAAAATATACAATTCAAATTTTACATTATAAATACAGTAAATTAAATGACTACTTTAACAGTTACTCGATTCAATGTAAAGGAGTAAACTCTGATGACTTTTTTGGTTGAAAATTGTACAAAAGTTTATGTGACATAGGAAATTAACCAGCTCTGACTTTATGGTTGGCATTGTGGGTAATGTCTGAATAGGGCAGCTTTTCACAATCCATTCAAATATTTTTAGTTTAGCAGATTTTACGTCAATGTTTCAACCCAAATCACGTAATAACAGGAACACAATAAGACTGAACATTGTCATTATACTTTGATAAATATATAATTTAAATTCAGCTGAAGCCTTTAAGCAGCTAAGTCAATTTCATCAAATGTTTAAAAATTCCACTGTTAACCTTTTCCTATATCCACATAAAATTGTGTACACATTTTAACTTTAGCAAGTAGAACATCCACAGATCGAGGGCAATAATTTTGAAAGTAGCTATCCGAACTCGTTAACCAGCTGTTTCATCTGTGAAGCAAAAACTGTGTACATATTTCAAGACCATCCACAAGATAAATAATGTAATGACCAGCTAATTATTAGATTGAATGGAATATACATCTAAACACTATTATTCTTCAACTAACGAGTAAATTTACACTGCCAATTAGTTTCTTGCTCATTCAAATACTCATGAATAAAATATAACATAAATTTTACGACCAAAAGGAATATATCTTTAAAATATATAGCGATTAAATTTCATGTATGTCTGTATCCCTAGATAGATGAGGACCACATATACCATAACAGAAAATTGCAGCAGAAAGAATCTAATTAATAAAGTAACAATCCCTTAACAACCCCCCCCCCCTTCCTATAATACAACACAGTTGACTTAATCAACATATTGCTTTCAAGCACTTGATCCATTTACAGTTAGAGAGGGCACACTACCTGGGGGACTCATCATCAACGCAATATAGATCTTTTCAAATACAACTATTCTCAAGAGATTATACTGATATCGGTCGTCGTCAAGAACTTTAATATCATTCATCATGGTGGCAATTCTGATTCATGCATTCTACACATTGTTTGTATGAACTGGTCTGTGAATTACCTTCTAGAGTAAAGATCATGGCTTGTTGATTGCGTCTTCTTATTTTGAATATGGAAATTACCAAGGGAATTCTAATATTAAGATATAGCCTGGATTTGGCAGGAACATGTATATCATACTACGAAATAGCATGACTCTGACATTTCAAAACTTGGCCAAACTGACAATTTTTGTATAATTTGATCACAATAATGCATGATTATTTATGGTTTTGTTATCTTAAACATGTATTACACAGTATAAAAGGGGTTTTATCAGTTTCTGTACTCTGTATAATCAAGTTCTATACATAAAGGAGTTTTATCAAATTCTATTCTCGGTATAAAGGAGTTTTTTTAAATCAAATTCTATATTTGGTATAAAAGGGTTCCATCAAACTATATGCTCGGTGTAAATTTCCAATCGTGTTACGGAGATCATAAAATTCTAAACAGTTCTTCCCCAATGGAAATACATATATATACCAAGAGAATCGAAATGAAACTACATGTTGATAATTAAACAGATGGGCTGTGTAAATACATGTATCTAATTTGTTGATAATTTTTGTTATTTATCGATGAATGATTTAAAAAAAAATGAAATAGACTCTAAAATAGGAAAATGTAAAATATATTGACTGAGGTTAATTGACAGTAATGCTTAAATAGTTGATCAATAAATATTAACTATTAACAAATATATTTAATGGTGAAATACAGGGTCCGTAAAACGAATGTGTTTCTTCTGCAACTGTGTTCAAAAGAAAAATCATTCCACCCAACTCTCTAGTCAAATAATCTAAACAAGACGGACTACATGTATGTCACTATGAGCATATTTCTAATTAATGTATGTAAAGGCCAAAACTCATTCATGGATT
Source organism: Patella ulyssiponensis (assembly GCA_963678685.1). Lineage (NCBI taxonomy): Eukaryota > Metazoa > Mollusca > Gastropoda > Patellidae > Patella > Patella ulyssiponensis. The sequence continues at coordinate 77,782,884 of OY783226.1, read as the reverse complement.
CATGAGACAAAGTTTTAATTGTCATAAAAGAGCCACACACTGTACGTTTTGCTAGACAGGTTTGCTGCCACCCCCTTGTACAAAATGATATACATGTATATATATTCCTACAAGTGTCATAATCAGCTTACATTAGTCGTTGGAATATTTAATTCAATTGTACAAAGGATCTTACTTAACCGGAGGTGATTTCAAACACAGGTAAGTTTATAATAACCACAATTCAGTAGTTCATAATCGAAGAAAACAGTTTAGTATTTAGGACGGTTCAGACAGTAATGGTCACAACCATTGAGATATAAAACTTCAGTACAAACTACACAAATTTACATATAAATAAATGATAAAATCGCTATCTTGGGTCCCCTTGATCAATTTAGTGATGAACCACTATGATAATGTAGGTCTGTGTGGGTGTTGATAACCATCGTATGGAATCAGTTATTATTAGCAAATTAACAGACACAATCCATTATTATTATTTATGTAACTGAGTGACAAGTAGAAAAAGGTGACAATAGATTCACAAAGCAGAAGACATTTGGGCCACTAGACTGGTTTACAATATAGACATAATCTTACTCTGCAAACATAGTTTTGAAAATTGAAAAAGTTTTAGGTTTTGGTTTCTTATAACTTCCTTAATCTTTTTTATTAAGAGTGGCTGGTTATTGTGTATTTTATTATTAGCATAGCCTAGAAAATGAAATGAAATAGGGGTTTAACATCCTACTGTACTGCTCCAACTGTGCAAATGAAGATGGCATAGCCTAACATAGAAATGGACCGAGTTAACTGCTGACCATAGTGACTATTAGCAATAGAATACATAATAAGGATGAATTGTCTCGAGATTTGGTGAGATGATCTGAATTTAAACGCAAAATCAAACCTTTTACAAGAATAATTATAAAGTTGAATTTCCCTTTCCATAAAATCATCATTTGCATTTTTTGGACAATATCTAATTTTTCCCAGATTAATCCACACTGAGCAGAAACTTAAAGCATTGTAATTATTTGTAAATGTACTAAACACTGTTATCTTCTTCTCACTCTCCGTTAACATGTCTGTCAATTCACTACCTCATTTGTCATGAATGTAACAAGAGAATAATTTCTACAAGTATAAAAACTTACCTTTTCATAAGGTGCTATTTGTAATTGAAGCTCCTCCAATTTGGCCCGTAATTCACTTTCTCTTTCCAGTTGATAATGTTCAAGATTTAAAGTGGAATAAAGCTGAGTGACAAGATTTTTAACATCTGATAAATTCTCCAGGTCTTCACTAATCATAGCTTCTGTGGAATAAAAAAAACAACAGTTGGAACTCATTGGAACATATTCTAATTACCTCATATTTTCACATGATCGGCTGAAGGTAATTTGTTGAATTGCTAGGGTATATTGGTACATGAAATTTAATTCGAAGGCTGGAGTCCCGGTGTGCGTTAGATTTTGTTGGCCAAGTAATGTTTTTGAAATCAAACAAGTTTGGGTTCGCACATCAAATGTTTGTGTTAAACTCAAGGTTCACCGGCTAACTTTTGTCAGAAAACATTATTCGGCCAACAAATGTCAGTCGGTCTGCAATTGGTTTTACTTAAATTTTATATCTATATGAAGAATATAGTCAGTAGAGTAGACATACATGTACTAGAAGAAGGGCGGTGTTAACAATTCACTGATTTTCATCTTCACCCAACACCTAGATATATAAAAGATTCTTTTGGATTGGATTCTCTGTAAAATGTGTTTGTACCGTATCTATTTCACCCAATTTTTTTTCGTAATCTTACCAATTTCCTTTTCCACTAAATGGCTAATAGATTTACTAAGTCATCAATTTTAGCTTGACTTGTCAATTTTTCATTAACTGTCCATTTAATCCTCTATAAATAGCCAGATGGCTGTAAAAACTTGAATGTCCTCTTTCATGATTGAAGATCCCCACTGTCGATTATAGTAAACAGAGAGGATAAATGTATACGTAGTAATTTTTGTATTTCAGCTGAGAAATCACTTTGCACAAATCAATGAGTTTCACTTCCAACCATAGCAAGAATTATAGAAGCAAAATATTAAAAAGTATAAAAAAAAGGAGCCAGATTTAAAGAAATATTATCATTTGCATTTTATCAAAGAGTCGCAAATTTTGGTTTTTAATAAAATCAAAACATGTCTTTACTGCAACTGTACAAAGACTACTTGTTATGAGTAGTAGAAAAATTGCCATCAACACAATATGAGAAAGGACAAGTATAAAATAACCCTGTTCAACTGTACCTATCACAGATTATAGCTACCATTATATATATCAATTACTATGATTAAAGTGTTAACATACTAGTTACATGTAAGTGTCTTAAGATAGGCTAATTGTTGGTTTTATAGTGTAAATTAACATGTACTATGTTGTCTACAGGATCCAAACAAACTACCAATCATGTAGAATAACCACCTTTTCATGTCATTATACTTCTAGACATTGATTACTTATAGATCCATAGCCCTAATTAATTTAAGTATTTCAAAAGTTAGATTTCACGTATATCATGGCTTTAAAAATCACTGCTTGTCATTTTAGTGATTTTAATCCTACAATATTGTGAAAGGTGAATCCCTAAAAAGAACATCAATCCAACAATGTTTGAAAGTTTATCAACATTTGGCATCCTCTAAAGACAATTTAACCATGATATGGTCCAAATAAGCTATTTTTTGATAGGCAACCTTTTAAGTTAATTGCAGTCACAACAGTCAGTGCATATATGTACATTTTAAGCTCTTTGCACTCATAACAGCCAGTGTTCTTTCTATATCAGCATCAGTTAATAATAGCCAAGAGAATTGTTCTTCCCTTATTTGACCAGTCTTCTTATAGCCGTTCAAATTGAACTGGTTTAAAACCCCTGGGGATCGCTAAAACAGTTTAACTTTGTCGTCTGAACGCAAATGTGGGGCAAATAAACCAGTTTAAAAACCCCAGCTCACGACCTGTCTTCGAGAGGGCTTTTTATTTTAAACAGGTTCATCTTGGTTGTCTGAACTAGTTGGCATAAAAACCCTGGCTCCAACTTGCTTTGAGCATGCACAGCACACAGTAAGCTACATTACTGTGAATATATCGGGGTCAGACTGTGCCAATGTTATCGAAAGCGTGCAAGAACCAAATAAAGAATGTGAAGCTACCCGTGCCTAGTTACTCTAACTTCCGACCGAAGAGGTCAGAATAGTTAAATTATGTATGAACGCAACATGATGCTGTCTTAAAAACCCTGTTGATTTTAAACTGGTTTAAAAATAAGCGTCTGAATGGTATATTTTAATAATAAGAGAATGGTTATAGCAAAAATTGTCGGGCCAAACATTGTGAAATGAAATCTCATCATCTTTTATATCCATTCACTAATTTTGTTTTGTTGTATTTCACATTTCTGTTTCTACATGCCAATGGTTGACTTTCATTGTAGATGACACACAAATAAAATTTCATAAAGAATTTCCTGGAAAATCATTTCACACAAACAAAATTCCACAAAGAATTTCCTGGAAAATTGTTTCAAAGTGAGAATTTTTTTGCCACTGGAGAATCATTCTAGTGCCCATGAAGTTTAAAAGGCTGTAATAATCATGAAAAACCCTTCAGAACACATTATTCATTAGAATACATGCAGCCCTACAGATTCTTAACTTTTCAAGTACAGTTGACGACACAGCCAGCTCTACAAAATCTGAGGTACCAGTACTATTAATACTTCAAATCCATTTATTTTCTCATTAAGGATAAATCGAACTGAATTCTATTACATTCATACATCAGCACTGAACACTAATTTCTTCTCTCTGCTAAAAGAGTTTCTTCAAAATTGCTGATAAGTGATAAATTGATTTTTAAGTTAACTCTGATCATATACCATGGAATAAAATCTCATTTATACTAGAATAGAAAAAAACCCCAGTTTACTAAATCATTTCTGTGAAACTATATTTTTTTGGTAATCATTGTTCTGCAATATGCTCTTAAAACTTGTTAATGTATTTGTCTGGATGTTCAGTTCACGACAAATGGCAAGTTTGTTTGTCTCGTTGAACATACGGTGTATTCTTATTTATAAAGGCAAACCATTCTATAGCGATTAACATCGTAATGAGCCCGATTTCAGTTTTTTATCGTTAGTTATGTAAAATCAATGGCAACATATTGATCAAATAAAGTCGGCTGTCACCCATGTTTTAAGATGAGATCACAATATTCATGAGTCTTTAATAGCTTCTTCTTGACATGCTTACAAGATCAACACATTAAAGTCTTGCGTATAGACTACAGTATGAGAAAATAGTAACAAATAATGACAACCTGTCAGTTTTAATCACCATTTGTCATGTTTATGTTAGAGAATTCGGTCAGTATGAAAATTGAAACAAAAATTTCTGAAACAAAACTCTTGTGTTTCACAAACACTTTCTTTCAGTAGTCTAACAAATTTTCACGCACAAAACTCCTGGGCATTCTCGTAAATGACTACAAGTAAGTCTCATTACTGAGAATATTGTGGTCTTAGTTTTCAGATAAGAAAATTCATGCTCAGATATTATACAGGTTGAAAGGTTAACAAAGAGTTAACTTCCCATTTTAAATAAAAGACTTCCCAAATCATTCCCATCGTTCAAAATTTAAAGCACATATTCATCACTCTCAATTAGAATCAAAGCTGTTATGTTCCAAAACTTAGTCAAGGTAATAATTGATGTGATGAAAAACTATACACCAAATTTCAACATTCACATTCAATTACAGGTACATTCAAAGTAACATGCTCCAACAGCTCGATCAATCAAACTGCTGATCTCTCTACTAAAACTTGAGTAGAAAATGCTCAAACCAAACGCAGTCAAGGTATCAGTATGCTCATCTCCAGACTCTATCTATCATGGCATTCACCTAATAAACACTTCTAGCTCAATGAGAAGCATTATAGTGTCCCCAAAATTTGACAGATGGACAAAGCCGACAAAAGCATTTTAATTGTAGTCCCCAGCATTCTTTGAAAGACGATGGAACAAAAAACTAAATTGCAAATACAAATAAGTTTGCTCAGTTAATAAAAGCATCATATTGCAGGAAGACTGATTCTTTTTGTAATATCATTGCTTCAGGGACAAGCAAATGATAAAGAATGTGCCTATACATAATAGATCTACATGTATTGGAAACCTGGATAAACAAACATCTTGTTGAAATCAGTAGAAGTAATGTATACCCTATATTGAGAAGTAATGAAGCAATGGAAATTCATTACTCAGCTTTATATCACTTATAGTGGGTAATGATGTACTGAAAACATCATTTATGTTGTATCACATGGGTTCAATCAACCAATGTAAACCTTTTATTTTACTTACTACTTCTACACTATAGCCAGAAGACTTTTATTTTAAAAAGGACAATCTAAAAAACAATGAAATTATTGTTTACATGTAATTGCTCTGTCAATTAAATACAGCCCTACATGCATACCACTCGATTCTATTATCTCGACTAAGTAACCGCTTTGGCCTATCGGGAACTGTTCTCGATTGGTTTAGGTCGTATCTTAGTGATAGGAGTCAATGTGTAACTATTGGAGATGGTAATACTTCTGCAAGACGCCAACTAAAACGTGGTGTACCACAGGGAACAGTCTTGGGACCGGCGCTTTTCACCCTTTACACGTCTCCTTTAGAGGAAATAATTACGCGACATGATTTGGAATCAATGATATACGCCGACGATACCCAGGCGTATATAACATGTCAAGACCCAGCAAGTGTCATTTCATCAATAGAAGCATGTCTTGACGAGATTCGATCATGGATGTTTAAAAACAGATTAGTTTTGAACGATGCAAAAACGGAAGTCATGCACTTTAAATCACGTTTCAATCATACCAACCCTATCCCATCTATTCGAGTGGGTGACGAAGCTATTTCACCATCAACCTCAGTACGAAATCTAGGTGTAACCTTTGACTCTGACTGTTCACTTGAGAGTTTCGTATCTCAAACATGTAAAAGTGTTTCATTTGCTATTTTTAAGATTGGACGAATACGTAGACTCCTCGATCAACCATCAACCAAAAAACTAGTGCACGCAATGATAACGTCTAAATTGGATTATTGCAATTCACTATACCATGGAATTAGTGTGTCACAGATGAAAAAACTTCAAAGCTTGCAGAATGCAGCAGCCAGACTTGTTACGCTATCAAGGAAGTTTGAACCAATTACCCCTATACTCTACGAATTACATTGGCTCCCCATTGTTGAACGCACAGAATTTAAAGTGCTTTTAACCATTTTCAAAATTGTAAATAATAAAGCCCCTGCCTATCTTAATGAACTCATAACTGTTAAACGTCCAATAGTGTCGACTAGGTTTAACCAATCGCCCTCTATTGCATATCCTGCTAAGAAATCGAAAAATAAATTTTATGGCAATAAGATTTTTAGTCAGTATGCTCCAACCCTATGGAACACCTTATCACACAAGCTGCGCAATGAAACTAACATTAATGTTTTTAAAACGAATATTAAAACTATGCTTTTTAAACGATATTTTATAAGTTAATTTCTTTGGGGTTTTTTCCTGTTTGATATGTTCTTATTTTAGTCTCGTATAATTCCTTTTTTAAAAATGAATATTTTAAACGATATTTTATAAGTTAATTTCTATGGTATTTTTCCTGTTTGATATGTTCTTATTTCAGTCTCGTTTAATTCCTGTTTTGAAATTGTATTTTTTTATATTGTAAATGTAAAGCGCATTGAGATATTGTGCCATTTTATATGTTGCCTTGTAATGCGCTATAGAAGAAATTATTATTATTATTATTATTATTATACAATATGATAACTACTGGTACACAGATTTTTTTGAAAGTGTAAGTCGCCAAGAAAAACCACAAACATTAGTTTAAGTATGCAAATCAAATGACAAAATGTGAAGAAATAGCTTTTTCCCAGTGTACGAAATTAACAAATCTTGATCAAACTATTGGTCCATGCGACAATGCCACCTCTGATAAAGCGAGATAGACTTGTATAACAATAATTATCTGGACAACAAGTTTGATTGCTTGGTTTCCACAAAGTCTCATCAGTGAGTGTTACAATATAACTAGAACATTATTTTGCCATGTCAAATTGATTCCATGAAGGAGGTAATTTATTATCATTTAATATTGGAATTTAATTTTCTTATTGGTAATACATCAGTTTAAAGGGCATTCGTAATACACGATATTAATAAATCAGTAATATTCTTTCACCAAGCATACTAGATAACTCCTATAAATCTTAGTAAAAGAGGGAAATAACCAGTATTTTATCCTCTACATATTATAACCTAATAACCATTTCCCCCAACAGACAGATTATTTATATTGCCACACAGGCTTTGATGGTATTAGCTGCTTAAGACGAAGATTTCTTAAGGAAGAAAGAGAGAAATAGAGTTTACGTAAGCATCCATCAATCGCCTTAAATGTAATTATGAAATTATCACATAAAATCGTTATTTGTTATACTAACAATGTCAACTGTGCAAGCTTCAGGCTTGTAATAGTTTGGGGTCAACTCTGAGGTGAAAAATTAGAAATTAAATTCCATCCAAAGTTTTTTCCTCAAAAATCAGTCTCTAGGGTGCTTACCCAGAGCTTTGGATTTTTAAAGAATATTGTCTTAATTCCTAGCCTATTTTATTTTTGTACGTTATACAAATTTGTTACGATCCACTTTCATTTGGAACTGCATTTCCTGGAGAAATAGCTTACGGTACTGATATCATCACGGCTTCAGTTATCAAGGATTGAAACACCAGTGGATTTGTAAGCTTCACATCCAGGTGTATGAAGGCAAACCGTCATACCCCACTGCCTGTCTGACCATCTGAAACCCCTAATGCTGCTTATCTTTCTGTTTACCTACTTCCAATGTTTAGGCCACTTGACACCAAACAATTCATTGACAATAAGAATGTTTCTTGAATGATGATTATCACATTTACCTTTTCAATGACAAATGCCTCTGTCCCTAACAAAATATGTTCTATTACTGATTTGAAGGAAATTCTTCAAATTTTAGAAATCATTAAGCCATTAACATAACTCAAGTAACATAGATTATTCATCTTAACGATCTAAACATCATTCAATTTGTCAAAGACTTTCCTACCCATTATAAGTTTTTATAGAATTTCTAACAGAAAATTAATCGTCTGAATTCAGCCACTAATAAAAAAGGGTATATCTGATCTGACCCAGATATATGTCTGGAAAGACTTTTAATAATAACAAGATGATATTGATTTGGTTTGAATGTTACAAATCTAACCCATTTCAATATCTCGTCATTGTATTGCAATTTAGAGAAGATTGAAACGATCCAATCTTATAGGTGCTGAATATATCTTGTACTACAAATAGTACTAATTATTTAATATGATTGTTTGGATGTTTATATTGTATTATTTAATGTTATTCCATCAAAATCATCAGAGCAGGCAGTATGCAACTTATTGACATGGTTGTCATTTAGTTTTACACTAATATGCATTATTCATTGACACTGACAGACCTACACACAAAGTGTTGCAACAATAAGATTCCACTTAATAGATGGCTTAGTGATAAAGCTTTAAATAAATGATAAATATCATTATGTATTCTACTTTCAAACGACTCTGTTTTGGTTGACCATTATGAGACTAACTAGTCACACAACATATTAGTATTACTTATCAAATATTGACTACTTTTTGTTTCAAACTTCCCAATGAGTCAGTCAATATAATTTGTATCTGAATCCTCTGGTGTCTGGGATTTGTGTAGCACAAATTTTTAATTTTTCTGTGTTTTTAGAGATATTATTTATCAAAATTCATATCTTTACAAAGTTCAAAATATCAGCTTTGACTAGTTAAGTAGAGTCTGACATTTTGGTGGGTACAACTTATTCCTATAATCGTTATTTACATACATGCCAATACTGAATCAAAAAGCAAGAGAGAGGGAAAGATAGGTTGCCAGGCAACGAAACATACGCCCACAGCAGTTAAATCGTCCAAGCAGTCAACAAGGGTTGTCGCATATTTTTACTTTTTTTGGTAATGAAACATTTGTAATACACTAGAAACTGATTAAGAGTAACAACTCATTATGTAATTATCAGAAAATTATTAGAATTTGATTGCTTTTTATAAAGTTTTACCCCATGCTAACAATTAGTATGTACATGAAACATTTAATATCATGGATGTTATCAAAATTCACTGAAAATCAATAGACGTCTTCGTCTCATGACTGTAAACACTATGTATAAATTTGAAGTCAATCGGATATTAACTTTGGCCTCTAGAGCATCCACAAGATTTTTTGAAGTTATCAAGGGAGATAACTCTGGCAGTAATTATTTGAAATCGCTGAAAATCAATAGGTTTCTTCATCTCATGACGTTAAACACTGTGTGTGTAAATCTTAAGTCAATCGGATATTAACTTTGGCCTCTAGAGCTTCCACAGGATTTTTTGAAGGGATCAAGGGCCATAACTCTGGCAGTAATTATTGGAAATCACTGAAAAAACATAGGCTTCTTCACCTCATGACCTTACACACTGGGTATAAATCTAAAGTCAATTGGATAATAACTTTGGCCTCTAGAGCATCCACAAGATTTTTTGAAGTGATCAAGGGCCATAACTCTGGCACTAATTATCGGAAATCGCTGAAAATAAATAGGCTTCTTCGTCTCATGACCTTAAACACTGTGTATAAATTTAAAGTCAATCGGATATTAACTTTGGCCTCTAGATCGTCCACAAGATTTTTTGAAGTGATCAAGGGCCATAACTCTGACACTAATTATCGGAAATCGCTGAAAATCAATAGGCTTCTTTGTCTTATGACCTTAAACACTGTGTATAAATTTAAAGTCAATCGGATATTAACTTTGGCCTCCAGAGCGTCCACAAGATTTTTTGAAGTGATCAAGGGCCATAACTCTGGTAGTTATTATCGGAAATCGCTGAAAAACAATAGGCTTCTTCGTCTCATGACCTTAAACACTGTGTATAAATTTAAAGTCAATCGGATATTAACTTTAGCCTGTAGAGCGTCCACAAGCAATTGTGGACGCCGGACCGACGGACAGACGGACCGATGGACGGACAGACGGACGGACGGGGGCGACGACAATATACGACCACATTTCAATGTGGGCGTATAAAAATGGGGTCTCACATCAACTCGGGTTTCACATCCACTTGACACAAAATATGTCCTTTCAGGACAATGGTCCAACCTTATTTCAATAATTTGCTGTGGGAGGAAACCAGAGGACCCAAAGAAAACCCACAAGGTTGGACAGATGACCAAATCTACAAGCAATACTAAGTAAAAATTTGTACTTATATTCAGTTCCAATGTTCATGTTATCTATATTGTTTCTTATCAAAAGTATAAAATTGTTCTTAAAATACTATAATGATTCACCAAGATGAACCCATATCTGTGATCACTTAATGTGGTTTACAGGCAATGTATACTGATGAGGTCGACTAGACATATGGTAAACTGGGAAGATAGGATATAAATACCCTATACCTGTAAAACATCTGATATCAACATACCATAAACCCCACCTAGTAACACTATATAGAATTTATATGAGTTGTAACTCATAATATTATCAATCTCTTCTATGAGTATGATTATAGTTTATTATATCTCAAGTCAGAAGATATTAACAATAGAACACACTTTTGTACTATGTTTATCAGTACAGGTATGACATTGTCTTGTATTGTATGTAAATATAACCACACCCAAAATTAAATAGAGCAATTCAAAGTTAAACAGTACAACTCCTTTTTAGAAATTGTTTATTTCTTTTTATAAACATGCACACAAACAGTTTACAGGTAATAAATTGTGCTCACATTATCGAAAGCAAAATATTCAAACCAACTTTGGAAATTTATCTATAACTAGTAAAACCATATATGTTTTAAAAAAAATTATCACTGCAAAAATAATCATGTAATTAATTTTGTATAACATCATACAATATAATCATGTAATTAATCTTGTATGACATCATACAAAATAATTATCATGTAATTAATTTAGTATAACATCATACAATATAATCATATAATTGATTTGGTAAGTTCATACAAAATAACACTACTTAACGCAAAGCATTTTGTAAGAGAATTATCTGAGTTCTTTCAAAACCACTAAAATATATGTACATGACTCAAAAATTGATACTTAAAACATGTATTATCACAGGGATGGGTTTTAAGATTTGTCTCAAATTAAATCTTTTAAATAAGTGTACCATTTAAGTCAATAGGTCATCTCACAGATTTTAAAATGTTAACAAAGATTCACTTTATGTATTCATTAAATATCGAAATACACTTTAATTGAGCAATTCTGAATTTTCTTATACATTTAATTTAGAAATTCTGAATTTAATATACTTGTAACATCACGACTATAACATGTGAGAATGATGTTTTCAAAAACGAGTCAATGCACCACGGATCAATTTTCTGAAACATAATTGGAAAGTCGAAAATCAGAATTTAATTTTGCAGACACAGGGTATAAGATGTGGCATTAAAAAGTTAGGGACAGTACAACTAACACAGTTCTGCAGAAGACGTAAAGAAATTCCAAAGTTGACATCAGATCAATGAAAGTGTGCCACTATATTATCTAAATTCAAGATGACAGGAGTACAGCAACATTTTAACAGCGGAGAAGGATCCCACAAGCAACCATTCATAGGATTATCTCTGTGACATTATATGGCATGAGCGTCTACTAGAATCAGACACATATCATATATTACTGACTTTTTACTTTTACCCCCTGTGCCTAAGGTCTATGCACATTGTTTATTTTCTTGTGTCGGCCTACAATCACGCCAAAAATCAACTGCATAATGTCATTTCCAGAAAAATCATTGATGCACTTTCATTGTGCCTCATTATCAGTACAAATGTATATATATACTATATGTAAAGATTCATTATAAGTATAACAGACCTAAAGTATAATAGATCTAAAGATGCATTATATTATCAATATAATAGATCATGACATCATGTATTTTTCAATGACTTTAAAAGATGAAGATGATAACTAGAATTCTCAGGTGACTTAGAACATTAATTTCCATAAAAGTGTTTGCTTTGTACAACTAAAAGCATTTTCTTGTCACCTGATGTCTTTTTTTTTTCTTACTGACTTTTACCATTTTCTGTTGCAGTGTTTTTGAGATTAACATTTGGAGAGAAAATGCATTCCAGTTTGTGAAACAAATTACAAAGCGTTATCTGCATCATTACACTCAAAAGGTATTAGCCAACGGTTTCAATTCTTCAGTAGAATATTTATTAAGGAGACATTCTTTTAACCATATAACACACCATTACAACAATCAGCTTCAGAGAGACTACTAATGCTTTCAATTTTCAAGAGATGGCATTTTCATGTTATCTTGAAAGCCACTTTCATTAAGAACAACTAATGTATTGTAATTCTTTTCTCTTAAAAGTTAAAGGGAGAGTGGAACCTAAAATGTTCTAATTAGAAAGTATATTATTAATTTTATTCCTAAATATCAGACAATCATATTTCAATTTTTTATAACCTCTAAACCACACAGAATCATTACCCACTATCAACTGTTCCCATGATCTGAAGTGAAAACCGACTTCAATAAATATATGTCCGATTTAAATGGAGTGAAATACAGAATAAAAGATAGGTTGCCAGGCAACAAAACATACGCCCACAGCAGCTAAATCGTCCGGGCAATCAACAAGAGTTGTTGCATATTTTTACTTTTTTTGATAATGAAACATTTATATTACACTCAAATCTTTTTAAGAGTAACAACTCAGAAAATCATTAGAATTTGTTAGATTTTTATAAAGTTCTGGCCCATGCTAACATTTAGTATGGTATACAAAACATTTAATATCATGGATTTAGCTGTTCAGTTATCAAAATTCATTGAAAATTAATATACTTGTTCATCTCAAGGCCTTAAACTCTGTGTATCACTTTGAAGTCAATCGGATAATAAGTTTGGCCCCTAATAAAGTATCACAAGATTTTTCAAAGTGATCAAGGGAGATAACTTTGGCAGTAATTATGGGGAAATTGCTGAAAATCAATAGGCTTCTTTGTCTCATGACCTTAAACACTGTGTATAAATTTAAAGTCAACCGGATAGTAACTTTAGCCTTTACAGCATTCACAAGATTTTTCAAAGTGATCAAGGGTCATAACTCTGGCAGTAATTATCGGAAATCGCTGAAAATCAATAGACGTCTTCGTCTCATGACCTTAAACATTGTGTATAAATTTAAAGTCAATCGGATATTAACTTTGGCCTCTTGACCAACCACAAGATTTTTCAAAGGGATCAAGGGTCATAACTCTGGCAGCAATAATCGGAAATCGCTGAAAATCAATAGACGTCTTGGTCTCATGACCTTAAACACTGTGTATAAATTTAAAGTCAAACGGATATTAACTTTAGCCTCTACAGCGTTCACAAGATTTTTCAAAGTGATCAAGGGTCATAACTCTGGCAATAATTATCGGATATCGCTGAAAAACAATAGGCTTCTTCGTCTCATGAACTTAAACAATGTGTATAAATTTAAAGTCAATCGGATATCAACTTTAGCCTCTACGGCGTTCACAAGAAATTGTGGACGATGGACGGGGGTGACGGCAATATACGTCCACATTTCCATGTGGGCGTATAAAAACAAAAAACACACCAAAATTGTGGAACCTATATCAAGACTTTGATTAGGAAATGCAGAAATTTAGTCACTTGGCAATTCAGCTGTTGAAACCTGTGTCAAAGTCAGATTATTCCACGCATTTTAGTGAAACAGCATTATCATTACGCTAAAGCAGTGGACACATTAGCCGAATCATTCGGGCGAATGGTTCGGCCGAATCAATCGGCGCCGAATTTTATTCGGCCGAATGGGTGGACACACTAGCCGAATGCTTCGCCCGATTCACCAGTCGATTACATCACCTGTCACGTCACATGATTAAAACATGGCGGCGTCAATGTCTTCAAACAATCACGTAACTTCTCGATATGAGTGACGATTGGCTAATGAATTCTACATTCGGCCGAATGCTTCGGCGAAGCAGACACACCAGGCGAATATGATTCGGCCGATCAAATATTCGGTCGAATATATCAAACCCGTTTAATTCGGGCGAATCATTCGGCCGAATAGAAATTCGGCCAAATAACAGTGGACACACTAGGCGAATTTTGACGCCGATTGATTCGGCCGAACGATTCGGCTAGTGTGTCCACCACTGAAGCAGGTATGTTAGGTTTTTTCTTCAGTATATTATAATATATTATATAGTAATACTATAGTATAAGTAGATTAAGTCAACAGAGAAATCTAATATTTGATTTAAATGTACATGCATATCTATACAAATGGTACTTCATATAGTTTCCAACAAGCAATAGATGTGGTGAGGAAATTTCGTTCTGGGAATTAATAGCTCTGGACATGTACACTGTATATATAATTCATTTGAACCTGGAATATGTCTTGTGGTTAGACAATTATTCATTAACTCTACAATACTAATTAAAACCTGTCTATTTTTCAAGCTGGATTTAATCGATCCTATAATTTGATACAGATCTACATACATGTATCCAATTCGTTATCTAAGCTCATGGGCCATGAAATGTTAACAGACAACTATCGGTAATTGAAGAGAGTGAAAGTAAAAAGGTTATAAAGCGCAGACGAGTGAGCTGGCAGATAGTATAACAGTGTGGGTAATCTGCTACCAGTTTTTTTTTTATTGTTATTGATTATCAATATAACACGGGCCACGGGGCAACATTGTACATCCAATACACTAATATTTGTATTAAACTTGGTATATATATAGTAGAAGAGTTTGTCAACAAGAAATAATCAGCATTACCCCTACTTCATTTCATATATATTATACACTGACCACTGACCCAATGTCCCAAAATTTATATAGAGTTTTAGACAATCAAAAGTACCGGTAAATTCAAAAAACCCCAATTTGTCTCGAAAATTAATCAAACTGCACCACAATATTCCACATTATAAGCCAGACACAGGCATTACTTTCAGTACAAACACAAAGGTAGTCTTCAAATAGCTAATTCTCTAACTCAATATCATCCAAAATCTTCAACATTGAAAACACGAATTATTTATCAATTTAAATTAACATTGATGCTGTGATCTTAGCGGAAAAAGATGGGCTTCTGATATCCAATATTTTAGACAAAATAAATATTTTACCATTGGTACACGAATCGTGTACCATAATGCGTTTCAGCCCAAGTTGTAAGAAGGGGCTCTAAGAACAAGGCTACACACATTGAACAAAATCAAACAGCGTCGCCATGTTCTTATCTGGAGAGCATGCGCAATAAATACTATGTAGACTGGAACAACCAGATGCTAGAAATTGGCATTTGATTGAGACATCTGGCTTATTTCACCAAACACAACTTGTGTCAATTTCTAGGTCCCAAATGTTAGCGATTTACATGTAGCTCCTTTAATTTAATCTTATCAGAAAGTATATAATTCAAAACATTATTAAAATCAATCAATCCTAATTTAAGTTAAGGCCATACATAGTCTCATAACTCTTTAATGATTTCGTAACCCAGATTAGTACATCAACCAGCTACCCATGAATTACTCATTTCTATCCAGGAGTTTTGAATACACATATGTAAAAGATAGTACACGTGACTGACTATAAATTACGACAATCTGGTATTATTATAGAAAACTTGAACATATTGACTAATTAAAACATATTATCATTCTGTGTTACTGTGTCTATTTACTGGTATGGAACTGATGATCTCCTAACATTCATGGTTATTGAAGATATTCAATCAGGCAAAAAAAACGGTTGAAATTGTTGTAATAAACTTTGATTAAGTGTGACATGCTTCAGATTAAGAGAGTATTCATATTCTATTCCTGGTGATTATTATGAAATGTCAAGTTTTATTTTGTAGATGGTTGACATTTATTACATCCCATTAACACAATATCTATAATACCTTTTATAGCTATACATAAAACATGTTTATAATAATATATACAAGCCTGGAAATAGGCACCAGTCACAGACAAGGTCAGACACAGATTCAGGCTTTGTCAGGCACAAACAAAATTGGAATGATTTACTAAAATCATTGACATTTTTAAGCTTGGAAATGCCATATCAAAAGGTCTGACTGAATGATTGACGTCGCTCATGTGTTCTTTAATTAAAGGTAGCATTTGAACAGGGGTACATGTACCTAGACGTTTTTGAAAGTTGATCTGACTAGCAAGGAGGGGTACGTGGACCATCTCCTTTAATCAAAATGTTTCATCACTGTAAATATTTATTCATACCAGAAATAATTTTCATATCAAATTTAACTTTTAATCCAAGTCCGACTTAAGCTAAGAGAGTGCATACAGTCCAAGATACATTTAAAAAAAAAGAGTTTAATACTTACTCGTTTGTGGGGGACTAACTGAATAACTCTGATCATTTATTGATAAACTAAAATTATTTCGTAACAAGATATCAATAGTTGTTGATTTAGCTACCCTGCTTCCATCTGTAAATAAACAAAGTAAAAGAAAAATAATTGAAAATCAACAGCTGATTGGTTTTGTGTAAAGAAGGGAAACCTACTACTCTTGGCAACTGTAAGATTACATAGTTTGATAAATCTATTCATATCAACAAATAAAAATGTAATTGAAATTTTGAAGTTTGTTTCCAGGAGAACTTTGTTTATTTCCTCTTGAACCCTTGGATGTTTTCTGGTATAGAATGGTATAATCAGAGCAGTCTGGAGGAGAGTTGACATAAGATTTTAAACCTGATTAAATGAAATACCTTCCAGACAGAAGGCGAGACTCGAGTTTCTGCTATGTGATTATCTTGTAACTTTATTTCCAAAGTCTTATAAAATTAAATTTGAATCAGTCTTTATACCTTAGTCCTTAGGATGAACATGAAGCAAAGTAGTGTTAAAATTCAGTTCAATCATCTTTAACTGGAAAGTAAATTCGGAAATTGTCCTTTCAAGGCGCAAAATAAAACCACAAATTGACCTAAAGTAAAACTCCACTCTGCCACTAAAATTACAGAAAGGGATGAAATAGAGTGAAATTAATGAAGCGTCAATATTAGCTCTTTATTTGCTGCACCAATAAAATTCTTAGATCTCTTTTTGAAATATCATTTAAAAAATAAATGAAGCATTTCAAAGTTGATTTAAAGCAAACATATATCATGTTGTAAATTCTACAACAAATTGGAATGCACAAGTGAAAAAGTTGATAATTCAGCAGGGGCCAGTTACTTTGATTGAAAAAAAATTTTTTTATGATTTTTAACAGGTTGACATCTATTTTTACTGGTCTTGTAACCTATCATAATACAACTGTAACATTGCTAATGAAAACGGATTACAGCATTTATTAAATTCAGAGCAAGAAATGTATTCCTGACTTCCTGTTCACTATTACCTTGAATTTCCTAAGCCCGAGTTCATTGAAATGTTAGCCATATAACCATTCAATCAATTTGAAATGCCAGTAAGGCATATTAGGGAAATACTCTAGTAAATGCTTGGCATCATGGCGTCAACCTAATGAAATAAGTATGTATTAAAAGTAATTCAGCTACTTAAATTTAATAAAAAAATCATTACGTATTGAGGATAATAAGGGCAGATAGATATAGGGAAGGAAATCGATGTACTTGGTCTCTTCAAATCCAGGAATTAAATAAAAGAGAACGGAGAAGACTTCCATGTGTAATAAATGAATACTGGGTAGCCTGATTTGATTAAACATAGCAATAATACATCTATATAAATGACAAGAGATTTCTGATAATTTAATTAACAGAATCCTGGTCATTGTCTCTACATCTATTTCACTCAATAATAAGTAATTTGTTTGATAGAAATGTGCTTCTATTCCAAGTGTATAAAAGATCTTCGGGAACTAGTATTACATGTATACTTGGTAGATATTTAATATTAAATGATGATAATTATTTCACATTTTAATCAAACACAGCATTCATTATCTCCATATCTTTCCCTTTACACTATATATGATACGCCTATAATATTTTTTTCTTACAAAATTAATACTTCTTTGAGCGGCATATAGCAATTGATACACATAATAAACACAAAATACACGTAATAAACACAAAAATATAATGTGAAACAAAAGTACTATTTCAATTAAAGCGAAAGTTTAGTTGAGGGATCTTTCAACATTAGTAAGCAAATTTATACTCTGTATGTAAGTTTAATTTCAAAACTGAAGTCATATTGGTATTCTTGGGTGATATGATCCTTTTCTGAATTAAGTAAGGGAGATACGCAATTCGGCAGTGTCAATCACGTTTATTTCAGAGACTCATTTTTTTAACGCACTTTAATGCTGTTGTGAAAGATTTATGCCGACATACTTTTTCAGTGTGAACATGATATTAATGTTAAGTGGAGTAAAGGTGAAGAAATTTGATTAAATCTGAATAAATCAGCTTGCACTTAAAAATAAGGATATATTTATTAATTCTAACATTATTCACGTTTATACAATGAGTTATATTATGTTGACCAAAATCCAATATGTTATTACAAAACATTACATTATTGTATGTAAATAGGATATATTTTATTAATGGTACTTCTACATGCATATAATATTGATAGATTTCTATTTCAATACATTAAATTCACAATCTACATGTCTCATGTCTATTGTATGTTTGAACATCATATATACATGTAGAAGCAATGTTTTGTCTCTGAAGATTGCACCATCAGCAAGAAATTATTATTAATTATTTTCTCTTACTTTATTAAGATTATTAAAATATAAATTGATGTTCAGCACTCAGATGATATTGAATTCAGATCCTCACTGTCTATTATTATAACCTATTGAATACAATAGTCTTGATATTCTAGGCCTAAGTGCTAGTCAACTGGTTTGGCGCACTAATTTCAGTCAAGAGCAGTTAACTGACAGCTTTGAAAAATAGCCAGGTGTGATGATGAAAAGGCAGTCACGATTTCAATGTATTTTTAGTCCACCTATAAACAATATTTAGAGATGATATACATGTACTACATATGAATAAGATGGTATAATTTTTATTGTGAGGCACCCTTTTCATTCATTATTTTAGACAAGGAAGAATATCTGTAAGATGGTAATCACTAAAATTTAAGATAAATTTCACGTACATATAATACTACAAGGTGCAGAAAATTTTGATTTAATATTGTGACATATAAAATTTTAATCAATAAAATCACTGTTCCTTCACCACGCTTCTGAAACAAAATGGTCTTTTTCCAATTTTCCCTTGAAGGTTCTTTTGCTCAAGAATGGCTTCATTACCATCAAGTACTGCATCTACATGTATGTTTGCTGAAAGTGGGCTTCGATTTTAACTTAATTAAGGGAAATACTTTCACACTAGAGGCCAGACAGAAACAATTTATGGTTTCTATATTTATATTCATCTTGTAACATAAATATTTCCGATGAGTCAGAGTTGTGAAAGTGAAAATAAAAGTACAACCAAAATTTGTTAGAAATGTGAGATCCAGAATGGACGTGGTTGCAGGTGTTCTAGAGAGTAAACATGCACACTGTCCTGAGCATGATACCAAAGTATGCATACACACACACTACCTTGAAAGGGAAATACATGTAAATTGTAAGAGGGGATATATTTATAAATACATGTCCAAGAAAAACAGTGCCATGGAGCAGAGCATTCATAATTATATTAAATGAGAGAGAGAGAGAAATGGGGTTTAACGTCCACTTGACACAAACTAGGTCATTTTGGGACTAACAAAATTCAATTTTATTTCAGTAATTCGCTTGCAAGTAGGGGTCTTAAGCAGTGGGAGGAAACCAGAGTACCTGGAGGAAACCCACGAGGTTGAGAAGGCGCCCCTATCTCCATGCCACATACGCTCACACCAGGGATCGAAACCACAGCCGCAAGCCAGAGGTGACCGGCCAGCTAGAGGTCGAAGCGCGGCACTCTAGACCACTAGGCCATCCCAACACCCTTTATATTACATGTGTATGGAATATGATAAGAGGTGTACAAGTACGACCATACACAGACTTACACTAATGTAATTTGAACAACCCCACTTCGCAAATGGAGTGATCAACAGACATGCAGAAATATATTGATAAGTTGATCTTGACAGAATTACCAAACAAACTTGAAACGTCCAAAACACAGTTGCATCCCGCACTGATACACTGTATACTGATTCACATTGCATAACAACACTTAACAGCTGCTTTTCATCAAGCTTAATAATTTCCTTCTTATAGTCTGTTTCTCATAATTAAATGTCAAAACTAGTTTCTTATATAGATCAAAAAGTTTTATCATAACTTTGTTACATATAGTTTCTTGTTATAAATCCATGATAAATCAGTTTATTAATATGATGTTTGTAATATTATTGTGCTGTATAATGTATTTCATGCATTACAAAGTACTGGTACCATGAATTTATAGCAGTCTACCACAGAAATCTATACTCAACTATACTGTTATTATAGGACAGGAAATCAAGGACGGGAAATCCACAGATTGGTATCCACGGACTGACGATATAAACTGTGAAGACCATTCAGACAGCTTTTCCCATGAAAGTCCTTTTGGTCTAGTCATAACTTATAAGTATATTGATTTGTGCCTACATATATTCTAACCATATGGCACATGCTGATGGACTACATTTGAATTGGATTTTAAGAATGTCCTTCTGGTTTTTTACATCTTGAGTTTCAAACACTGCTGTCATTCAATTTCATTTTACAGAAATGAAGAGATTCTATATAAAAATTTGTCTTCAGGAACAATTCTGGTTTTAGCCCCCTTTTCTAACTCAATATTATTAGATTTTTTCTTTCTAATAGAATCACTTCTGTTTTTCATGAGTTTCTAATAATTCTATTTACAATATGCTACATGTAACATGTATACGCATGACATGTTGTTTTATTATTTCAAGAAATAGGAATTTATCATCTGCATTTGTCCAAAACTGCGCCCTAATTTGCTGTCACAGCAAATTGAAATAATGTGAAAAATACAACCCCCGGGTAGGCTAATCAACAAAATTAAAATCCATGTTGTATGTAATAATTTATACATGTACATGTACGTACCTGGTGTATATACAGCAGATCTATCAATACCTCCATCTTCTTCTTGTATAAATTTTAAGAAATCTCCAACAGTATGAGTTATAGGCTTTAAGGTGAATTCACAGCTTTCACGTCGCGATGGTAAAGGCACAGATATAACAGGGAGACCATCTCGAAATTGAACTGTCACGTCTTGAGAAGGAAAAAAATATTTTTTTATAAATTGATTTTGTATCTCGCTGATTCATCAAAATATGAAAACAAAATGAAACTCAACATCAACCATTTTAAAAATACTGATTATTTCTCATGCCTTGTTGCTTCCCACGATGTCAAACTTCTGTATCAATTTATTAAATTATTAAATTTTAAATAAGCTATAACTTAGTATAAATATCAATACAATGAGTAATAGCAATAGCACCTACACATTAATTGTACATGTATGTAATAATGTACATTTTGACAAGATGAATTTAATAATCAGTGATTATTACTGAAGCTTTGTCGACACCATAGTTGTTATTATTGGATAATTTATAAATCTCAATTCATAAAAAACTTACCATTTCTGAACAAAACTTGTGTACAGTAAAAATAACAAGGACAGCTGAAATCCTGAATTGTTGGACTGGTTATCTGAAAAAAAACCCCCAGAAATAAGAACTAAAGGAAGGTACATTTAGTAGACAGTAGTTCTATTTGAGAATAAAAACCATGATACAATTACCTCTTTAAATTGAATGTTATTTAAGATATTAATCTTATGCATATTTCAAAATTTCATGCAAGAAAAACAAATAATACACAATAAAACAGTTTATTACTGCTAGATTCAACATTAGAATTTCAGATGAAATTTGCAATGTCGAGTGAAGATGAGGTGTAATATGCACGCACATGTTTTATTAAAATGACAACTAGAGAACTAATCCTTTTGAAGACAATGGTGTTTTTCTATTAATCTCCCTGTCATTAGTTTTTTGTCCCATTCAAATGATTAGATGCTGTTCCTTGCCAGGCGTTCAATCCTACACAACTGACAAAGAAATGAAATGGGGTTAAAAGTATTACAGTTCTGCTCCGAACTGTGCAAATGAAGACAGGCATATGCCATATACATGTAGTGTGCTATGAGAAAAATTTTGACAAGGCAACGGCACTATGGCCTACTCTTTTTTATATCAAATTCCAACTGTCAAGGGATCTTTTATCTGCCCTCCAATGTTTACATGGGAGCCCAGGTTTAATCGCATCTGAACGACCAGACAGCTGCACTTGTCAGGCCCTCTGCCCAGCATCACTGACAAGTGGGAGCCGCACCTGAAAATCTTGATGAACTTTCTTGGCCAATGCAGGGATCGAACACCCGACCTCCAGGCTAGCAAGCCATGGTCTTACCAACTTTGCCACCGTGATCCCCCCAACTGACAAAGGGAAAACATCCTAGTAAATTGTTTGTTCAACATGTATGAAATTGATTAATCTGGTTGGTTTCATACAATAGTCTGCCTATGTGGCAAAAAGTAACTGAATTTATGAGATGATTTCTTTTGTATGACAGTGCAATGTAAATGTATGTGGACTGTTCAAAAGAATTCTCTGAAAAGAACTGAATCAATCCAATGAAAATTGATTTATTGGTACTAAATGCAAGGGACACAGATGACAGGTAGGTACATGTATACATAGTACCGTGCATGTGATATCATTGATATTAATTACTAGTTTCATTTCATCTATGGTTTTCTGTAACAAGAAAGTGATCAATAAAATTGTTAATTGAAATCATGTACGCCTACATGTACACTACAACTACATCTATAGTATAAGTATCTAGCTCTAGATTCTAATTAACAAATCATACCAATAATTAGCTTTAGTTTTAGCAGACTAGGTTTAGTTAAACTTTTGTTGTGAAATATTAAGTTTTCAATTACAAATAATTTTAAGCTTCTAAATAAAATGAATTAGGTTAGGTTATGAACCATTCTACCCCACGTCCTAAACATAGTTTTGAATGCGGGTACAGTGTGGTAGCATTTATAATTTTATTTACATAAATGTAACACGTACATGAATGCTTACATGTATTTATATAAATGTAATATTGGGTATATCAAAGTAACGATGCAGCATTTACATTTCGTATCAAATAATCAATTTTCATACTGCTTAATTTAGATATTATGTATTCAAATTGATTATTTACGTCTAATTAAGAAAACAAAATCAAAATACCAACGCTAGACAATGTCAAGGAGAAACCACGAAGGAAAATCCTGTGGACCTTTCTCGGTCGCCACAAGGAAAAAACAGAGACCTCTAGGCTAGTTAGAAAAGCAGCTCTAGGAAGTCAAAAACAACACAAAAATATGTAATGTAGCTTTAAATGACTGAATTACATCTATTACTATTAGTAACATGCATACAATATCTTACAAGGTTCCGATGAACATTGATGGTTGGCACAGTTTACTATCAACAACACAAAATGCATTCTCAGCAACTTCTTTTTAAAAATCACCAATAGATTATCAGTAAATTTAGTGAGAGAATTGTAAGTGTGAGACAATGTGAGTGATATGTGTATTATATATTGATGAAGCTTTTACATACAGTCTATATGGTAAATAAATCAAGAGTAGGATAGATATAGTACAGTAAGATGTGTAAAATGACATGCCAAATAAAGTGTAAATTATTTTATCAAGAGCATCATGTTATATAACTAATAACATTTTGTCATACATGTAATTGTGACATCGAAACATCTTATAACATGCTATGTTCCTACATCACGAGTCCATGGTCAATGTAGGCATTTTTCTTGTACTGTACATGTTCTAAGTCAACCTTCTGTACCTTCTAATACATTTTAAGGTCCATGATTAGACATACATGACTCGCAGTAATTACATCAAGATATAAACCTGGTGTTGGGGTGGCTTTCTTTACAGTAGTCAATCAATATTGTAGGCCTTAATGCAAGCAGGGCGCTCCATATTTCAATAAAACATTGACCTAAATCATAATTTCTTTAACATTTAACTGAAAAGTTTCATCTGCTCTATTATAGCCTTTATTCAACCAGTCTACTCTTAGTCTTACTATGAACGTCATTGGAAAATGAATAAAATTATACAAAACACAAGTTTTAGGATGGAATGTTTTTTCGATTCTGTACATGCAACCAACTTAATGTTTTGTATACCATGATGAGAAAAACGTAGAAAGCTATTTTAAAGCATTTATTTTACTTCATATCTGAAGTGTTAAATACATTTTAGAGAATTTAAATGATCTTTTTTACATTTTAATTATCATCTTAATTTTCATAAGGTGTTTGGTCATACCATGTATTATAAGGTCCATGGTCATACATTTATAATCACTCATCTTACACGGTCATGTGACACCAGTTACATTAGATTAGCGCTGCACTCATGCATCTCATCATAAAGGAAATCTGAACCCTATATAGGAAATATGAACCATGTCATTTAGGTCTTGAGGATCACATTTACTGACTAAACATGTAATCCTCTACATTCATAAAATCACATCATACTGGAACTAAAATAATGTTGGCAATATAGCTCTATCAGTCATACATGCAGATTCCTTTACTGGTATAAATATACATGTATGCAAAGACACTTACATCGCACATACAGTGAACAACAGTTTGAGTAGCAATCTCAGAATCTGTTCACCACAATTTTCAAACTTTTACTTACAATACAATACATGTCATGTATGACGTGCCAAAACTCTAGTCCAAGATATAAATGTTACATGTAGTTGTGAACAAATTCTGAAATCTAGCGTGTACAGTGTAAGTTGTTTGGTTTAGCAGATTGATAAATACTGTGGACAGATTATGAAAATGCTCAGTTAATTTTCATAGAGTACATATTTAGAGTACACATGCCAGATTTGACTTTAATAAGCTTAGCTTTTTTATATTTGCTTCTTGCTGTAACTGTATATTGTCCGTTGATTTCAAATGAAACAATTCATACATATCAAAATTACTCTCAGTCTATTGAATTCATTGAAAGCTGGTTAGAATAGGTCAGTTTAGAATAGAATGAATCTCTCAATATGTGTCAATCTCACTTGGCCTATCTTTACGAACATTACACAATTTACATCATATGCCATGGATCATGATAACATTTACATTGATTGAATGACAAATAACAGCTAAAGTAAGCATAACACTAAACTCTGACCTGTTCTAGACAAGCTTTCATTGAAATTAAATAAAAAGTGAGAGTATAGCCTAATACTAATGGAATGCTAGCCGTGTGTGGCTATCCAACAAAACAGTTTCCCACACTTCAGTTTATACGACTTCACACTCCTTCAGTTTACTTTCCACTGTCAACATACACCAATTGGAAATGCATGCATATATACTTTAAAAAGAGATAATGACATTTTATTTTTTTGCAAATGAAATACAATCAATAAAAATACTTCACCTTTAATTTATCAATAGCCGGGCGAAATTTTTTCCGTAGAAATTGTTTACCAAAAGTTTGCCTCAGCAACAGAGTTAACGGAGCAGCCGCCATTATCGATCTTGCACGAAGTCTCGCTGAAGGTGTGATAACGCGAGAATTCGACGGGCACTTGTTGCAAGAAACAAATCAATGCCAAAGGTCTTGCATGAAAAATCGGTGATTGGCCATATTATTTGTCAACAAACCTGACCCAAACCTTGTGCGATGACAGATGTAAGACAGAGGACTGTCAACCCATCAGAAACGACTAAATCTGAGGTAGGAAATCCTCCCGTTTACCTGTTTATACGACGTCGCAAGTTGTGAAAGATAACCAAAACACAAAATTTATGCGATCAGACATCCATCACAATCATCATAAACGCGTAAACATATGAAATTGAGCGGTATTTATTTGCGTTCCCACATGTACAAGCCTATGCGTATTTGTATGCCAGCAATGTATACTGAACCCATTAATTGGGAAATAGTTTCCCATGGAAACTTGTAATTTCAATCATCACCATTAAAATCAAATGGCATTAGCCTATCATTTATAATTTTTAAAATAATAATTATCATTAACATTGAGACAACTTTGTGTCATTTGCAGTGAAATTTTCTCAGAAATGAAAGAAATTACAAACAAGCAAATACGAAAAATCATATGTCAACATTCCTGCATATCTTCTGAACCATGCGTGTACTTTATAAATTGGAGGAACATTCAATTTACTCCAAAACAATAACAGTAAACAATTCTAATTGAAAAATGAAATGAAATGGGGTTTAACATCCTACTGTTCTGCTCCGAACTGGGCTAATGAAGATGGCAATACTTCATACAGTGTGCTACATGTATGAGGGAAATGGAAATGTTGCCTGGACAGCGGCACTATGGCCTACTCTCATATCGACTTTCAATGATCAATATGTAAACGGACCTCGTCTTTTGTACCATCCGAACAACAACACAGCTGTCCTTGTCAGGCCCTCTGTCCTGCATCACTGACGAAGGGGAACGATGCCAGAAAATCTGGATGAACTTTCTCAGCCAATGGCACAGGAATCAAACACCCAACCTCCAGGCTATCGAGCCAGCGTCCTACCCACTTAGCCAACATGAACTCCTCTAATTGAAAAACCATTAACATCAAACTAGGTGTTACCTCGTGTTACTTGATTATACATGTACAGTCCATCAAATTTTATTAAATGATAGAATGTGTTGTTTGATACAAATGAAATTAAAGCAACTAATAAAGCAAATTAAAAGTAGTGTGAAAGTATTGATATATCAAATTTCGTAATATTGATATCAAATGGTTTTGACAGTCCTTCACTGCCTTCAGTATGATAATTACATACATGTATGACACAATTATAAATGGAATACAAGTCTTAATAATTTTTTGCTTGATAAAGACAAGAGAAACCTTGTCAAAATGTCGCTGAAATAAACTCTTAAAGTAGCGAAGTCTCTAACAAAATATCATCCAAAATCCTCAACATTGAAAACACAAATTATTTGTCAATTTAAATCAACATTAAAATTCATCATAAACTTAAATTGTGTAGGACTATCTATAAATTCTGTCAGAGATCATAAATTTGAAACTATTTTGGTAAATACATGAATAAAACTAAGTAACTAAAAATATTTCTGAGAACCAAATTGCTTAAACAATTTATCACTTGGTTGGTACGAGAGACATAATTTTTATTTGTGTGAATATTTTACTGTAAAATATATATTTTATGAAACTTGAGATACCACAAAGTTTAATGGGAGGGTTGTAGAAATGTTTATTGCTTTGTTGGTAGAGTAAATCGAAATCTCTTGATTTCTGCAGTAGTAGTATGTCTGTAAATCATGAAGGCATTAGTATAACATGAATTCTTCATGTATGGTACCTTGTGGTTGCATAGTATTACCCATGGGATATGATTTCTGTATGTATTTTTATAGTTACATGTATGTATTTAGTATATCAGTTGTTGAAGACATATTTTTATAATTTGAAAACACAAGGTCCTTCCCCTCCCCAACCCCCATGTTTTGTGTATGGATGTTACGATAAATAGAGCTTTTTGACCTGTATAATGCTAGTAACTAAGTTAGTCTATGATATATATTATTGACATATGCCGCTTGTAATATGTAGATTAGGCAGCATTGTATAGTATTATTGAAACTATAATTAAGTTATGTGCTCTGTAATGATTTTGTTGATACATGTTGTACAATTTGTGCGCAGGGTTGTTTATGCAACATAAGGCATGTTGAACCATCAGGTATAAATTGCCACAACACAAGATAATATGGAATTAATTGTCATTAATATAATGCAGATTGATTGTGGTATTACCATCTGCTGGTACCATTGTCATGATGATCAAAGAAAATAATGTACATGATCTATAAGCATATTGATGTTCAGCTCTAAGACTGTTCACATCACATGTTCTTTCGTGTGATAAACGTGTAGGGATTGTAGCTAGATTTTGATGTCATATACATAAAACCAAAAGTTACAAACTGATATATTTGTGCTTCTAAAGGTACATTACATTGCTAATTTAGTGACCTGCAGATGTTTTACTATTTACATATCAAGATCTAAAATGGAAATGATTATATGGTTTCAAAATAATGTCAAATTCAAAGGTTATTGGCAATACAGCAAATAATTTACATGGGCGTCAAATTATTAGAAAGAATACTATGATTAATTACTGTCTGTACATGTAGATGCATGTTGACAAATCACTCTGTGGAAACGGGCTTCAATCAGAATAAGCATGATAAACATACAAATACCATCATTTGACATGCTTTATTTGGTGCTGTCAACATCAGATTCTATTCCCTTTCCCTGATAGTTCACTGTTGGCTTGTCATGTCTGAGTCTGTGGTATCCTTGTGTCTTTGTAATTGTTCAGTGTGTTTGTTTGGCTACTTTTCAAATTTTGTGTTTGCTTATTGTTTGTGGTGTGATTTTCCTGCATTTAAAGAATACACTGTATTATGCTTCACTATTATACATACATATAGTTTTATGTCAATGTTTTCAGACTGATAATGCCAAAGATCAATCAGATGAAGAAGATGATTTGGCACCAGGGGAGACAACTGACCCGTCAACCATACCACAGGGTACAGAAAAAACACCCGATGTTTTGGATGGTGCATTGAAAGATATCAATCCAAGGTGAACATACAATTATGTTTTTATGTGCATAACTCATTAAAATATGAATTAACTATTTTGGGTGTATGAAAACTGAAAAGACCTTCTTCTGTCACTGTTCTACATTTTCCATACATTCCAGAAGATGAAATGTAGAGATGTACTTTTTTAGATAAACTGTTTTTTGATGATATTGATTGTGTTATAATAAAACAATTAAACATGTAAACATATAGTGGTATATAATAGGCTATCTTCCTCGCTGTTCTTAGCTTTACTTTTCTTTGTTAATATAAGCCATTAAGAAATATATTGATTACAGGAGTTGAGTTGTAATATGTGGAAGCAATTCAAGGCATAGGATCTTAAACGTGATTTAATTTCTGTCGGTGGTTAGCATAGATTTATTGTTTTGCACATGGTAGTATCCCTAGACATTATTCAATGTAAACATTACTGTGCTAGAAACTCTCTAGAAGCTCAAATTAATATTGTGTGCAAGTGTCAGATGTTACAATGAATGAGAATGTT
This sequence comes from Patella ulyssiponensis, assembly GCA_963678685.1. Classification (NCBI taxonomy): domain Eukaryota; kingdom Metazoa; phylum Mollusca; class Gastropoda; family Patellidae; genus Patella; species Patella ulyssiponensis. The sequence goes on along the minus strand of OY783226.1, from coordinate 77,753,309 downwards.
GTAATTGTATTCAGAATACAGATAGATATTTCTAATTGACGTATTCGTATAGTCATGGAAGGAGCAGTCCCAAATATCTGTTGTCATAATTATGTATGCAAATCATCACTAAAAAATGTAAATAAAAAGATTAGCACAATTACCTAACAATATTGTAATATTTGTTAATTATTGCCAAAATTGTAAAATAGGGTTACATAATTTATATACAGAGGTGTGGCCTGTCATATTACATTGGTAATGAGTAACTGATAAATACAGCAATCATATTGATATGGTTAAGAGAATAACTGTTGCAGCTGGCAAAAATTATAGATGCGCTTTTCACATAAAATTAACCTGTTTTAATTATTTAACAAAATACAACTACTGTCTGTTCCAGTTGATACTACGAGTCGAATATTGCTTGCAATTTCTTAGATTTTTGTTTAAAATGGTTAATATTTTGTGAAGTTCCTGGAATGGTCATCCCATTGCTTTACAATCTGACTAAAATACAGATCTATATTTTGTTTAGTTTTTTTATAAGCCCACATTTTCATGTGGACGTATATTGTCGTCGCCCCTGTTCATCCATCCGTCTGTCCGTCCACAATTGTTTGTGAACAGTCTACAGGTCACAATTTTTATGTAAGTTTATAACCCAAAGATCACGGTTCCTTTGGATATTCGGACACATTGGACCATAACTTCCTGAATTATGGCCCCTGATTGTACGGAATATCATGGTTTTTACCTTGTGGACCCTATGGAGGTCACAATTTTATTCCGAATTAAAAAACCATTTGACTATATCCCTGTTACACATTAATGATGATTGAGTTTGAATTTCTTGAAAATCGATAATTGAACAGCTAAATCCATAATATTAAATGTTTCGTATACTATAGTTAGCATGGGGCAGAACTTTATAAAAACCAAACGAATTCTAATGATTTTCTGATAATTACTGAATATGCGACAACTCTTGTTGACTGCCCAGACGATTTAGCTGCCGTGGGCGTATGTTTCTTTGCCTGGCAACCTATTTTTATACTTTCTATGGCCTAAACTACATGAAGATCTGACAAATTATCGGGGGTTGAATTAGAAATTCCTAATGTAAGATTTAGATAAAGAGCTGGTAGTTTAAAGTTTAATATAATAGTTTAAAAATAGATAATGGAAAAGGAATATATTCACACTTCCATCAAATTACAATTTTGATTAGAAAAGTGCTACCATTTTTACTATCAATAACTAAATCTTGATTCCCATTTTTAAATTAAAGTATTAAATGGTGATATTGTTTCACTCCATAAAAAATTGCGACCATCCGATGATATATTCCTTGACATACCGAATATTTTTTATCTTGAAATTGTAGATAACAATATTCCATTATTCAAGAGCTATATTTTCCTAAGATTCGTTTGTATTTCTTCTTTTCTATTACAACATCAGAAATCTTTTGTGCCTAGATGTAAAGATCTACATGTGTTTAAAAAAAATACTGGTATGCAAAACTATTGTAAATCAAAAAGATATAATATATTGATAGCATAGCAGATGTTACCAGTAGTACATTTTAAATAAAGCTTGGTTAAAATTTAAAACAATACTCCATTATATTTTGGTATGTGATATAGAAATCAAACAATAACAAATGATTTGACAAAAAATATGTCAATGAGAATGACAATATAATGCTTGTCCTGTGAGATTAAATCAATTATTTGAAACAGTTTGAAATATGCACTTGCCAATTTCTTTTAAACAAACACAAAGCCTCCTGGGTCTTGCTTAAGTTATGTGAACCTTCAAAATTAAAAGGTGTTTGAGAACTGTAGATTAAGGATCCAGTTCTTTTTATTTGAGGCGGGTTGGGTGGATGAACGGTTAGATGTTCACACGCTGTCCAACCTCGTGGGTTTTCTCTGGACCCTCCATTTTCCTCCCGCGCAAACAAATTTGTGAAATAAAATTGAACCATATGTTAGTCCTGAAATTACCTACTTTGTGTTGAGTGGACGTTAAACCCCATTTCTCTCTCTCTTTTCTTATTTGTGTTTAATGAATAATAAACATTAAATTATTTTTCAGATGGAGAAATTGGATAATAAGAGGTATTTTTACATGGGTTATGATATTTGCATTTGGCTTTGTCATCTATATGGGCCCATTAGCTTTAGTATTACTGGTAAGTCAATTGAAATGTGCACACAGTTTACCCTTAAAAGGTACTTTGAGCAAGTTGGGTGGTATAGCGGACTATAAAGCCTTCATTCTTAAAGTGCACATAAAATGGCCCCAAAAACTTCTCTATGTGAGCAGTCCATGGTTATTTTATCCACTTTACGGCAAATTCACATCAATCCCACTAAAATTAAATCAGCTATCTTCATTCAAAGTCGTAAAAATAGACCTCCCGTAAAAACGACTTTGCCAATTATTGAAAACACTCTTAATCCCCTCAGATGCCAGTGACGTCACAGTGATCGAATGCATATTCGGAATGTTTATTCCTTAATTACCTATACACACCCGGCGTGTGTATTTATTAACGCCTGACTGATTCCTTAATCCCCCTAATTAAATAAAACAATTGACTACGGAATAATTTGTTTTATAATTCAATTTAATTCAAGATCCAATTTAGAATTTGTTTCATAATGTACGGTCGTTCTGTTCTCTCACGGCAGCGATTTTAATACACTCTACCATCGTGTACAGTCTAAACGATTCGAGATACATTTTCGTCAGAAGTTTATTGTTCGAATTTAGAATCTGTTTCATTATGTACGGTCGTTCTGTTTACTCACTGCAGCGATTTTAATACAATCTACCACATCGTGTGCAGTCCAAACGATTCGAGATACATTTTCGTCAGAAGAGTGTCGTCGTTCTAATTTAGAATTTGTTTCATAATGTACGGTCGTTCATTTTCACACGGCAGCGATGTCATACACTCTCCTATGTGTGCAGTCCCATCTATTCGAGATATATTTTCGTCAGAAGAGTATTGTGGTTCGAATTTCCCCGAGTAAAAGAGTATAGGAGTAAAAAGATGTGGTCACGCAAAATATATCATAAATTTCAAACGTGATTGAAACGCGATTTGTAAATGACCGATCCGTTATCGACGTACGGCGCCTTTATTTCTGCTTGCGAATTTGACTTTATTACTCTGAAATAGACCGTAAAAATGAAATACGAAGAAATATCTCAATATACATGTACGTTAGAATTAACAGATTGAGAAGGATCACCTAACTATCTATGTGTATCGCAAGTGTAGTGTCGTTAATACATGTACCTGTCATTAATCAATCAGACTAAATTTTAACAGTAAAGTAATTAAGAATGTTGATTAGGTAATTATCTTTTTCTTTGCTCACCGATGTTTTTCTAATAAAGTAGCCTCGTATTATTTGTTGATTGGTGTTTAAACAACATCTAAATATAAATCCTTCGATGGATATACGTTTGTGATAAGATATGGTAATAATGTCTAACATCATTAAACTTTTTTTTATAAAGAATACAAGTATTTTACAATTAAATTGACAGTTTAATCACTCACCAAACGGCACCAGGAACTCCACATTTGATCAAGTGTATTTGATATTCATTATTACAAATTGATGTGGCCGGCGTAACAAAAAATGATATTTACCCTTCTAAATTAGAACCACAATACTGACGAAAATGTATCTCGAATCGTTTGGACTGCACACGATGGTAGATTGTATTAAAATCGCTGCCGTGAGAAAACAGAACGGCCGTACATAATGAAACAAATTTTAAAATGGATCTTGAATTAAAATGTATTACAAAACAAATCATTCCGTAGTCAATTGTTTTATTTAATTAGGGGGATTAAGGAATCAGTCAGGCGTTAATAAATACACACGCCGGGTGTGTATAGGTAATTAAGCAATCGTTCGTAAAATGTTCACTGTATATCACTGTTGTGACTGTAGGTTGCCAATCAGGATTTGAATTGTTTCCAAATCTTTCCAATTTTTCCGTACGATTTCATTGTTGGGAAATTTATGAAACGCCGGTACATTATTCCCCTTTCCCTTGCTGGGATTTCCACAACTCTCAATAACACAACGGTAATATGGTATCTTGAAATACACTCGGTAATATTCTAGTCACAAATATATAATCTGTTACAACCCAAGACGAGAAAGGTCGGCTTTTGAAAATGCTTTGACTGATATAGTGATATGTAACTTACGTGTAAATAATTATGCGTTAATGATTACGCCAGTCAAATGTTTATTGGACCGACAAATACACACGTGTCCACTGGCTGTGTGATATATTGCACAGATGATGTGTATACTATGTGTAGTGCCTGTGACGTCACCAGCCAATCAACCAGATTAAGGTTGTAATTGAAAATTTGAAAACCGTTTTTGGCAGTCGGATACTAAAACGTAAATATCTGAATTAATTTTAATCAGATTAGTTTGAACTTGCCGTAAAATGGATTTTGTAACTATTGAGTACCCGTACGTAAAAACTTTTTGAATCATTTGATGTGGTCTTTAAGCTACTGTGTAACTACCTATCTAATGATAAATTCAAAATTTGAGCTCTCAAACTTGCCAGTCTTCGGTCTTGTTGATGTTTTAGAATAATTTCAAATAATTCCTATTCATGAGGTGAGACTAGTCCTTAATTTACACAAAAATACATTAGAGGGGGTTTATAAACTTATGCCTGTCCTCCAATCCAGCTTTGAAGATCATTTACAAATTTTAAATTTGAAATGTTCAAATAAGGTATAATACAATTACTTGATATTTGCCGTTAAGAACACCCAAACAACAAAGGAACATATATTCCAGATTTAACTGTGCCTGCAATCAAATATTGTTCCTTTGTTTTCCTAAGGGCCACAAGATGAACCTTTATAACTGAACAGATTACAGGAATAGATAAAATGTGAATGATGTTGATTTTTTTTTTAGGTGATGGCTATACAGATCAAATGTTTCCACGAGATCATCCTTATAGGATACGTAGTCTACAGATCCTATGATTTACCATGGTTCAGAACATTAAGTTGGTATTTCCTCTTTGCATCCAATTATTTTTTCTATGGTGAGAGCTTGGCGGCATATTTTGGTGTATTATTATCCAGAGCTGTAAGTATATTAACATTTTAACCATCAATTTTTCACAAATTGTTTTTCGCAAAAGAAAATTATTATCTTTATTTTTGATAATCTACTCTCGCCTTTATGAAGCAAATGATGTATTAAAGATATTAATAAAAACTCAGAAAATAACCATATCTAATGGGAAAATCTCTTAGGGTGTGCAATTTATCATGTACATTAAATGTCCCTCACTCAGCAGTAAATAGAAAGGGCATGGCTGCTCTTCTTCTCAAAAGGGACATGACTGTTGGTCTTTGGTATGATTTTGTACTATATCTTAAGATTTTTACACATAAGAACAGAAGCATGTTAGTCTGCAAATGTTAATATAATGTTTTTGTGTTTTATGTTTCAAACATTTCTTTCTCTCTTGTAGGAGTTTTTGATGCCATTTTTCACATATCATCGCTTTATATCATTCTCTCTATATGTGGCTGGTTTGGTGGCATTTGTCTTTAGTTTAGTGAAGAAACACTACCTCAAACAGTTCACATTGGTAAGTTTAATTATTATTGTGCAGGTAATAAATAAATTGTAAAAAACAGAATGTTACAAGTATGTGTTGTTTACGCAGTAAATACTATTATTGTCAGTTTGATCAGGCTTTAGGGGGATAAATGGTTGAATGGTTAGCATGTATGTGCACCCTGTATCATTAAGCCTGTCATTGAGTCATCTGGCGTGGTTTCGAATCCCCAGTTGTACATGACAAGTAGTAGGGTCGCCTGTTCAATCTCATGAGTCCTCCAGTTTCCTCCCACCACTAAAAACCCCTATGCACAAGCGAATTATTGAAATGAAAATTTAAAAAAAAAATATGTTAGTCCCGAAATGACATAGTTTGTGTCAAGTGGACATTAACCCCATTTCTCTCTCTTTCCATTGTAAAATACCATAATATATGTTATAAAATAATTTGTTTTATGATTTTAATAGTTTGGTTGGACACATGTAACTCTGCTTATTGTTGTGACACAGTCCCATCTTATTATACAGAATATATTTGAAGGATTGATATGGTATGTAATATTAATATCTATATTTTATGTTCTGAGGGAATTTGTATTCAATGTCATGTTCGTAAGTGTAGGACTAATAAGGAGAGTGTCTTGCTATGTAAATATTTGCATACATATAAATAAAACTGAAAAAACCAAGAGACACTGCCGGTCAGTTATACTCCTCCCTGACATTGCCTGTATAAAGTATCCATGCTACATTAAATTCCAGTCTCTCCATTAATGATGAAATCAATTAAGTTACAAGCTTTTTATAATGTTAAAGCACTTTGATTACCCAATTAATCAATATCTGTATTTATACTTAACAATCTCTCATTAGTTAACCATGTTGTAATCAAATTTTTTATTTGTATTAGTTATGGCAAGCTAATGAAACTGTGATTGATAAGATTTGTTTATAATTAAATTTTTACAAATATTTGCAGCTGCAAAATTGATATATATTTGGATGTTACATGGATATATTTAGTAGATATTGAACTGAAACATGATCATGTATATGTTCAGAAGGGGTTGTATAAGCAGAAATTTTCATTATATTGGAATATCCCCATCTTATGATATAGGGGTTTGCAATATTTCCACTTTTCTTCCCAGTTGTAATGTGGTTGGATGGCCCCATGGTTAGTGTGTGCGCGTTTTATCATAAGGTCTGTCATTGAGTCAACTGGCGTGGTTTCGATTTCCAGGTGTTCTGTAAGCCTGTTGTAGCTGGTGGGTTTCTTTCCAGGTCCTCCAGTTTCCTCCCACTGCTAAAGATCCCTCCATGCAAGTAAATTATGGAAATAACCATATTATTATGTTAGTCCCAAAATAACTTAGTTTGTGTTGGGTGGACTTTTCCAGTTATGTTTCTTTTCTAAATAAAATCATTTTTACCAATGGTTGTTTATGTAACATGTAGGTGTGGTGAATAAATTGTGGATGAACCAGTTGATTTTTTTTAGTCAGAATATATCATAAAAATATATCAATGACGTTATTTTTGTCTTTGTTTATTTAGGTTGTTGGTTCCTGTCTCAATGATTATCTGTAATGACATCATGGCCTACATGTTTGGTTTCTTCTTTGGTAAAACGCCACTCATTCAACTATCACCAAAGAAAACATGGGAAGGTTTTATTGGGGGTGCATTATCAACTATTGTCTTTGGTATTGTGGTAAGTTTATTGTTCAAATTTCTAAGAAAATATGGTGTGAATGAGATTTATTATCAATTTATTCCTTTATTATAACACCAGTGCTGAATTGGGTCGATCTGCACAATTAATTTGTTTCAAATTATTAAGTGAGAGTCAGTATATTTTGTCTGAAACTGTTGACAGGGGATCATAGATTTTACTATACATTTATTTCAAAATTGACTCTGTCTGTGGTAGTGGGGGGTGTGGGTTGTGGATGGCCGAATGGTTAGCTTGTGCACGCTGTTTCAGAAAGCCTGTCATTGAGTCAACTGGTGTGGTTTCGAATTCCCAGGGGTACCTGACAAGGAGAATGGTCCAACCTCATGGGTTTTCTCCAGGTCCTCTGGTTTTCTACCACTGCTAAAACCCCTACATGCAAGCGAATTATTGAAATAAGATTAAACCATAATATGTTAGTCCTGAAATGACCTAGTTTGTGTCGAGTGGATGTTAAACCCCATTTCTCTCTCTCTCTCTCTGGACCTTAAATTTGAAGAAATCAACACATCAAAATTCATTGAACAAGTCACTTTTGTTTTTTACCCAAATTAAAAATGGCTAGTTATTTATAAATTAACTAACTGCTGTATATAAATAATTTGAAGGCTATGTTTTCCAGTTGATGATTTTTCTGACAATATCTAATTTTTCACAATTAATCCAGACTGAAATGTACTTGTCTTGACTATTTAACATTTAATTAAAAAGGGTTCATTAACCGATATTAGTTAAACTTATTGGTGGCACTGCTTTGTTTATATGGGTATAGGAAACAAAATCCTTGAAAAGTTTTGGCCAAACAGCCATAAATTTTGGTCAAAATATTGTTAGGTTGGGCATAAAGGCTGTACCCCCATTTGTAACACCTGGAGAGGATGAAATTCAACATATTTTAGAATACTGTACAGAATTAGATCGCTATTATACCTATATTCCTTTTTAATATTCAGCTTTCACATATTGTAGTTTGCACCAATCGATTAAAAATCTCAAGAAAGATCAGAGATTTTAATATAAACATTTTATGTAGCAACTGAAAGTTATCTTTTATTGCCTTCATTTATTAGAAGTATTGTAATATTATTTCTCCTATTTTTAGCTCTCATATGGTCTAGTTCAATTTGATTTCTTTGTGTGTCCACTAAGATATGATGATATTAAAGAAGCTCTGTCGATGGATTGCGAGAGGCATCCTGTATTCAAAGTAACTGCGTACAACCTACCAGAAACGCTACAAGGTTTATTTAGAATAGTATGTATATAACTTACTCTACATTAGGCCTGTATTTATGCTTGCTTTTATTTGTATCAAAATGACACTATTAAAGATACTTTCCCACGTACAAACTGATGATATATTTGGACTAAAAAACATATTCAAATCAATTAATCTATCAAAAATTGGTACCAAATCCTTCTTTGAACTTTATAATAGCCAGGTTATATGCCATGGCTGTCACATTACTTCATTGAGGGAGGGTCCATAATCCAGAATGTATTTTTGATTAAATTTTTAAATACTGTCCATTTACCATATATATTGAGGTCTAAGGAAATTCTTAACTATTTACTGTCAACTTCTTTTCCTGCCTTTTGTATGTTGACACACCTTAATCTTCCCAAAAGGATGAATGTTTATTTTAGGGTAATGATTTGTGGTCTAAGGGGAGATAATATGTCTGGAAGGACAAATGGTAGGAGTTGTTTCCCTTTAACAATTTTCATGTAATTTATACAGTTGTGTAACATTTGATTGCAACCTTTCCCTTGTGCTTCAGGTGGGAATACCATGGACTAATATGAAAATATATCCTTTCATTCTTCATTCAATTTGTATGGCAATTTTTGCATCAGTCATTGGACCATTTGGTGGATTTTTTGCCAGTGGGTTTAAGAGAGCCTTTAAAATCAAGGTAAGTTCATGATGGTAGAATAAATTCCAATGAAACCTCACTGAGTTTGTTTTCACATATTTTAATATAATATATGTAAATTCAAATGTTCTTAAAATGTTTCTAATTCCCTGTAGAGGTTTGGGTACATAAAAAAATTATAATTTGGAAAACTTTTTCTTTTTGCCTAATCCTTTTGTAGTGTATAGGTAATGTTGATGCAATAAATTAAGTTTAAACTAAAGCAGTCGTTGTTTTTTGTATTTTAGAGGAGAGTCGAAAAAAGCTCCCCTTAAATGAAGAAATTGAAAAAATCGCTCTCCTAAAAAAGCTCTCCCAGTTTCGATAAGAAGAGTGATTTAGAAGTTAAGGAGAGTGATCTGATATTAAGAAGAGTGATTAGTTTTCTGTATATGGAAAATGGTTCTTAAGATCAATAACTTGGTGCAAGGGGTCATTCCAAACTGATCCCGCAGTGAATATTCGCTTGGCCGCTACAATCACTGATAAGCATGACATCGACGAGGCTTAATAAGTACGGCATATTGACTTTTTTACTCCGACAAATTAAATTCTCAAACATTTTTTTGAGGTAAAAGAAAAATAAATAAAGACGTTTGAAATATTTGAAGTTAAAAAATATTCCCCATTTAGTGTAAATGGGTATTAAAATGAGTAAAATGCATCATTTTGCCCGAAGCAGTTAGGTGTTAAGTAAACATTGCACGAGCAGTTGAGCCATTGACTGGCGCGGTGAGCAGTCAACGCACGTGCTATGGACACTTATTTGACTTATCTGTTACAGAGTTAATTCGTGAGTAATTCTCTGTGAAACAGATTGGGGTCATTCCTGTTTACATAATTGATAATATACATCGTCTGCTAAATAATATCATTCGTTCGTAGTCGTACCGCACAGTCAAGTAAAACTTCTGCTATCGTCTATAACTACTTACGGTATTCCAATAGAAATACTTGTCGAAATTTCTAAATATATTTAGCTTGTATAATTATTTTTAGTAAACATAACCCCCATTCAAAATATAATCATAAGCGCTTGAAAATTCCATCAAAATATAATCTATTTCTTCCGAAATTATTCGCATTGGAAATTTTTACGTGCCATCTCTCACTTCTCGCGAGAGTTCTACTTTTCATTTCAGTTAAATTAACCAATGGCGCATTGGCGCCATCTATTTTTAGCAACATATTCATCGGAATTTTATTACCATGTGCGATCACATACTAATCGAATACACCAAATAATTTAATTTCACAATGACAGTATGGCGGAGATCGAATACATGTCCATGATTTACAAATATGGAGAGCGATTTTCAATTTTAAGGCGAGGGAGAAAAACCGCCCCTCGGCCGACATTCAGGTGCGCGGCAGGCGCTCGCGAGCGATCGCGCGCCTCAAAAAACAATGACTGCTAAAGGCGTTTTTATCGACCACTGATTAGCCAAAGTGATTTGCATTCAATCACATTTTCATCTTTAACGTCCATCTAATTCAAATTGGTTACCCTAATCAACAAGTTTATCGACACCGATTTCCGAAGCGATTACATCAAATCGTCAAATCACTTCAGGGTCCGATTTGACGATTTGATCGGGTGGTCACGTGTTTTTTTCAACGGTGTCCAGCCACAAAAATTGCTTACAGCTAATCGGAGCATTTAACTAACTTGCCAAAGTACTTTGAAATCGACTATATTGTCACATGACATCTCTACTAGATTCAAATCAATTTGGCAAGTCGATAAAAAAGCCTTAAATTATATTTGATGATTTTCATCCAGTTCATATTTGTTTTATTTTTGTAGGATTTTGGTGACACAATACCAGGGCATGGTGGTATCATGGACAGATTTGATTGTCAGTTTCTCATGGCGACATTCATTCATGTTTATTATTCAAGTTTTATAAGGTAAATATTTCATTCTTAAAAATTAGATTTATTTTCTGTGAAATGGAAGATCAATCACCTGTTTCACAAAGCAAATGTAAGAAATTACATACACATATTGAACATTCTACTATTGAACTTTCATGTACGTAACTTCACATATTCTTTGTGAAATAAATTCTGGTCTTTAATCAATTAGGGGTTGAGGGCTTGGTTAATAAACTTCATCTCTCAGTTTTATGGGACTAAAAATGCATTTTTGAACAAAAAAAACATGTTCCTGCAACTGCACTTTATCGCCTCTTCCATATGTGCTAGGTATTAGTATTCTACGCATCCTGGCACATCTCTTAATTGTTTGGAACACAGGAACAGTGCCGGCTACTTTATTCAAGCTGGGGTCTGTGGCATTTTGGGCGTGTCTGTTAGGGGTAACCCACTGCACAAACTGTCTGGTAGTGGTCATTCAGGACTCCTGTTGTTGTACTGAACAATTCCAAAGCTGTTTTAGGTGGTACAGATTTCAGCTAATCCAGCCTTGCTGTTGACTCTTGTCAGGGATACTCCAACACTATACATGTCTGGTAATTACATAGCTCTGTCAGGGGTATCCCATCACTAGAAATGTCTGTCAGAGTGTTTTTATACGCCCACATTGAAATGTGGTCGTATGTTGTCGTCGCCCCCGTCCGTCCGTCCGGCGTCCACAATTGCTTGTGGACGCTCTAGAGGCTAAAGTTAATATCCGATTGACTTTAAATTTATACACAGTGTTTGAGGTCATGAGACGAAGAAGCCTATTGTTTTTCAGCGATTTCCGATAATAACTACCAGAGTTATGGCCCTTGATCACTTCAAAAAATCTTGTGGACGCTCTAGAGGCCAAAGTTAATATTCGATTGGCTTTAAATTTATACACAGTGTTTACGGTCATAAGACGAAGAAGCCTATCGATTTTCAGCGATTTCCGATAATTAGTGCCAGAGTTATGGCCCTTGATCACTTCAAAAAATCTTGTGGACGCTCTAAAAGCCAAAGTTAATATCCGATTGACTTTAAATTTATACACAGTGTTTAAGGTCATAAGACGAAGAAGCCTATTGATTTTCAGCGATTTCCGATAATTAGTGCCAGAGTTATGGCCCTTGATCACTTCAAAAAATCTTGTGGACGCTCTAAAAGCCAAAGTTAATATCCGATTGACTTTAAATTTATACACAGTGTTTAAGGTCATAAGACGAAGAAGCGTATTGATTTTCAGCGATTTCCGATAATTAGTGCCAGAGTTATGGCCCTTGATCACTTCAAAAAATCTTGTGAACGATCTAGAGGCCAAAGTTAATATCCGATTGACTTAAAATTCATACACAGTGTTTAAGGTCATAAGACGAAGAAGCCTATTGATTTTCAGCGATTTCCGATAATTAGTGCCAGAGTTATGGCCCTTGATCACATCAAAAAATCCTGTGGACGCTCTTGAGGCCAAAGTTAATATCTGATTGACTTTAAATTTACACACACTGTTTAAGGTCATGAGACGAAGAAGCCTACTGATTTTCATTGATTTCAAATAATTACTTCCAGAGTTATCTCCCTTGATCACTTCAAAAAACCTTGTGACGCTACAGATGCCAAACTTATCATCCGTTTGACTTCAGATTGATACACAGAGTTTAAGGTGTTGAAACGCACAAGTATTTTGATTTTCAATGAATTTTGATAACAGAACAGCTAAATCCATGATGTTAAATGTTTCCTATACTAATTGATAGCGTGGGGCAAAACTTTATAAAAAGCAAACAAATTCTAATGATTTTCAGATAATTACATAATGAGTTGTTTCATTACCAAAAAAAAGTAAAAATATGCGACAACCCTTGTTGACTGCCCGGACGATTTAGCTGCTGTGGGCGTATGTTTCGTTGCCTGGCAACCTATCTTTGTGATACCAGAAGATGTATGGTACACTGCTGTGTGAATTTCATGTGGTACACTTTTGAACTAATCTAGACTAGTTGGGGGCAAGCTGAGTGATAACGGTTTGAATGCTAGATGCTTTATAAAATGAGAAATGTCGCAAGTAATTAACAGGTGTCATCTATTTATTTTGGGATTGGGGCAGGAGACCAGAGCATCAATGTTGTTATACCAGGACTCAAAAACTTTAAAAGCTATTTCTTCTGTAAACTGATCTTTTTTTTTTTAGAGTTCCAAATCCTGCAAAATTGGTGCAGCATGTGTTTACATTAAAACCAGAGGAACAAATTCAAGTTTTTTACATGTTACGGGACAGATTATTGGCCAAGGGTATCTTGAATGGCACAGATTCCTGAAGATAATTTATAGTTTTAATGGGTATATTATATGTGTAAACCACATGCTTCTTAATCTCATATTTTAGAATTTTTGTCCATATCTATAGCGGTTTAATCAATATTTTCTTAATTCTCTCAAATTTGTGAATACCGGTAGATGTTGAAGTCATGGTGTGCAATTTAGTGATTGATCATATTTTGTAAGTTCCAATAACAATGTGTGTGGTTGTAGGCAAGCAAATTGATTAGTTTATATATTAATTTAGAAATTGATACTTAAATGATTGAAATTATTTAAAGCAGTTTTAAATTTTTGCTGCTTAATTATGTTCAAATTGGGGTTAATGACCAATATATATTATTAGGTTTTAGTGAAGGATCACGAATACAATATTTGAATTTAGTTCAACCAACTGACCATATTGAATGAAATTTATTATCTTTATGTCCATGGTCTATAATATTGCTTTAAATGGATCTCAAACTGTAACTGTGGCATGTATTAAATTATGCTATACTATATTTAGCAATATCAGTGCATGTGTTATCAAAATGTAAATTATTCATATTGTTTGCATAATATAATAAACTAATGCCTGAAAAACGTGTGAATGGAAGAAGAATGGAAATATAAAACTATACATAGTCAATGTTCTCTAGTATTAGATCTTGTATTTTCATGTAGTAGTAGTAGTAAATAAGTTGAAAGATTGATATTAATACACATTTAAGATGATAAACACCTTTGATCTACATTTAAATAAAGTGTTAATTTGGGTTAATTTAATGTGTTATTTTGATTAGTTTTAGGACCACATCTATATAAATTTGTTTTTGAAAGAAGATTAACTAATTAAAGTTTTATACTGGGTTCAGTAATTTCTCAACAAATGGATGTGTCTCTGGAGCTGAAAGTTTATATGTATTAGATACACACTTGCCAAAACAAATCAACACATCAAATTGAATTATATGCACAATTTTTTTTTTCCTAAATCCTACAGGTCTAATGTTTTAGAAATTAAAAAGATATTTGATAATTTCCTATAGAGGCAATCTTATATAATATGTTTGTATGAGAAGAATGTCACCTTCGTTTTATTCCATTTACCAAACTCATGGGTTATTGGAGGTTATTGGCTTTAAAAGCAGTGGGTGGAATTATTTTTATTTTTTAATGCAAATCTTAAACTTTGTGGGTTTTGTAAGAAAGTGTAACTAACACACTGGACTGGAATATTACATTATGAACCTCCATCCTTGGACTCGGTTATCTAGTCAAAGCTGGTTTATATATCTTTTGATAATTAACCCTTAGTTTAATCTAGATTAATAATTGAAATAATATTATGAATCTGTTCACAGAAAAGAGTTATCATGTCAGATAATTTTTGCTACTTATAAAAGAATGTGTTGGTTTGTGAAGCTCAATTTGGTTTTTAAGCTTAAATGTTATTATATTTTAAAGAAATGTCTATTTATACTATGACATGACCAAGTATGAAATGATGTTAATAGTAATATTTCTATTGAGTGTGATGTTATTAAATGTACACGGGTGTATGGACGAATGGTGATTTTTTAATACAATTTTTGTTTACATGATTTTAAAAATTATTATGTTTAATAATGTTGATTTGGATTTTTTTTCACATATTTTTTTTTCACTTACATTATTATTTATATATATGTATTGTTTTTCTCTTCTAATGATGCCAATATAGGAAAGATGTTCACAATTTCAAGTCTTAAGTATAGAAAAATGGAGTTATATAGCACTGGGCAATGTCATAAAAATCTTGTTTTTTGATAAAACTGATTTGCAGTACCATTTTGAAAAAAAAATATTATCCTTGTACCAATACTTTATCAAATCAGTTTGGTTGCAATTATCTTGATAGGAGCAAACAATAAATAAAATGGATTTTAAACATATGTTGATATGAATATCGCCATTTTAGACCTGACGTCTTTACTTACAAAACTACAAAGAATTTACCTGCTATTTTATGTCTGCTACAGCTATTAAAAGAAGTAATGCCAGTATCAAAATGAATAGTCACCAACTGAAGGTCCTGAACCTCTTTGATTTATGTCACATTGAAGTAATGAATTGGGTTAATAACTTATGTAGACCGATACCGACTTTACAAAAAAAATCAACAGACCAAATTTAATTAATCGACAACTTTAGTTTTCCCCCTGAAGAGCTTGACACATTATAATTTGTTTATTCAGGCAGGAATGGTTTTCATTAGTAACTATACTTGTTCCCTTAAACTGTGTTTAAGGTAACAATTGGTACAGTCTAAGACCCCTTACGCAAGTTCAAATAGGTTCAAACGCACAATTGTCAACACACATCATTACAGTTTGTATTAAAATAAGTAATTCTATCACAAATAGTGAAGACTGGACCATTAAAATAGTTACCGAACAGTTTTTCTCTGCATAGCGCTGTTTATGTTGTAGGCCTAATGACGTATTACGCAACTTGCGGCCATGACGGTCGGCCAGTTGAAATTTCGCGTAGGAGATGGGTTTCATCAAATCATATAATTATACGGTAAGGCCTCACCTTTATTTCAATAAGAATTGATTTATTATATGTTAAGCTACGTGCAGTATTGTTTTGGGCCAGTTTATTTGTAAATTAAGCGAGCTACAGGCCAGTAAACTTTTTGTAGTCATTTGACTAAAAAACTTGCGCAAAGGAACTCTGTAGGAAAAACCACTACTGCGACTGGAGTAAGACGGAAGACAGCAGTAGTGGAACTATTTCTAGGTTTTCATCAGTACAAAAACTTATTTAATAAATTGTTATTAATAAGTTCACGGTAGGTTTCATTTAGTTACACAACTTGTGTTTTCTCTTTATGATTTCTGACATAATTAATACAATGATCATATGGGTGTATAACCATTATATAGTTCACATAACTACAGCTAATCTGTTGATAAATATATAAGATACTCTATTAGTATTGTTAATATGTATAATAATATAGATAATATATTGAGTGTTATATTAGTTACAGTAGTATGTATTGTAGGTATATCTATATTAACTTTATTGTTATATATTTATTGTTCTATTCAATAGTACTAATACTGTATTGTGATCATCTATGTTGGCATATTTCGTGAATTAAATTGTAATATTTACATTTTTTGTGTTTGCTTTTTTTTAAATTAATAAACAATCAATCAAATACAAACTATAATAAAACATTCAATGAAATGAATTTACATTGAGCAATGTTGTCATCTAAGTCCTCTTTCTTGAACATTTCAACTTTCAGGGGATCTTTTATCACAACCAATTTGTACACTGTACCTCAATCAGTTTGTTAACCCATCCATAACCCACACAAAACTTCCTTAATCCTGGGGGAGGGGGACGAATGTTTAATGCGTGTTGCTTTGGATTACAAGGTCAAGTGGTGACCCCAATGCGCGAGGGAATTAAATTATTGATATAAAAATGAAACCATTTGATGTTAGTCCCACAATGATCTGGTTTGTCTTGAGTGGACTTTAAACTGCATTTCTTTTTAATAATCCCGCTCAACTGATCTGCCACAATAAAGAGGGCTTTTGCAGTAATTGTATGGTTTACCCCACATTTTATTTTTTTGATAAAGAATTAGGTTAGTAGACCGTGGGTGTAAGACTATAGTCTGTTTTAATTAATTAGTATCACTGGTGTTAACTTCTCACTCTAATTATTATTAGTGGTGAACACTTCCCACTATCAGTAGATTGGGCAAATTAGTGAAATCAGTTAGCTAATAAATTGTCATTGTCGGCTATTTTGATGTAGTAATTAATTTGAAATAAAAAGAAATAAACTACTGATATTTAATCACAGCTTATCAGTTGATATGTATAGATCCTCTGAATTGCAAATAGTCATTCTAAAATGGCGAACGCTCTGGTTAAAGTAGCTAAGTCTCTAACTCAATATCGTCCAAAGTCTTCGGGATTCAAAACACGAATTATTTGTCAATTTAAATCAACACTGATGTTGTCATTTTACTGGGAAAATATGGTCTTTTGATATCCAATATTTAAGACAAAATAAACATTTTACGATTGGTACACGAATCGTGTACCATAATGCGTTTCAGACCCAGTTCTAGCAAGAGACTCGGAGAACAAGGCTAGACAATTGCACCAAATCAAACGGTGTATGTAGACTGGAATAACCAGGCACTCGAAATAGCCACTTGATTGAAACGTCTGGCGTATTTCGCCGAACATAACTGATTTGAAATTAGAGTACAAACGAAAACAATTGAATGTAAATCAGTTTGTATATAATTCATATTACATTATTATATGCGTTACGACCCATTTGTGGCAATGTCTAGGTCTCAAATATTAGCGATTTAGCTCCTAAAAACATTGCTAATATTAAAGGTGGACAGAATTGTGCTAGATGATTTTAAATTCACAGTTAAGTCTAGACGTAATAATATCATATATTGGAAATAATTATATATGCAAATATCAACTAAATAAATATTATTATAAACTGTTTATAAATATTTATGCTATAAAAATGTATTTATTTATTTACTATGTTAAAGTGTCACAAACTTTTTACAGATGTGTTCTCACTTTTCCAGCAGCTATTGTTTTCCAGGTAAAATCATTGGACCAGTACTAATTAGGGTGTTAAAACTATAGTCCTTTTCATATCAATATTAACCACTTAACATAAAAGAAATTTTATTAACAAATTTAGCATGTACATATATATTTTTCATATCAATATTAACTACTTTACATACAAGTCATTTTATTAACAAATTTAGTATATCACCAGGTTTTATAAGGGCTAACGCGGCGGCTCTTTTCACAAAACTAGTCACAGAATCTGAAAAAATATCAAAAACTATTATATTATAGGTAGGTAGTACATTGTAGGTAGTAACCAGGTCATTCCTGGTATTGCAAGTAGCCATAGGCGTAGGAGCTCAAAGTAATTCAGGGGGGCATAAGAGAAAATTGCCCGAAATCAATATAATATAATTAATATAGTATATATATATCGAAATCAATATGATCAATATATAGTATATTATATTGATTATATATAATCAATATAATATAATATAAATCAATATAATTCTAACAAATTAAACAATATTTTGATATTCAGAGATAATCGTCTCACCAAATTGATCGTACAAATCAGGACTCCGGAACAAAAGTAAAACATTTTAGAAATATGAGAGGCACGTCCATACGGCAGAATGTTCACAATTTCGTACAGTTTCTCAAGTAGTCCAATCGTCTCTTTAGAAAAAGTGAGAGGCACGGCCATGACGTCCAGCCAAAATGACGTCCAAAAACCCTGGCAACTGGCTGTTTCCTAGCAGTTTTCCATTTGGCTCGTTTCCTCTGCCGTTTTCCGGCCCGATACCCTTTTTTCGGGCAATACCGTTTTTTCGGGCATACCTATCATAAGAGAGCTTCGGGCATATTTTCGGGCATGCAGTGGACAAGAAAAAGACGAGAAAATACTTTTCGGGCAGTGTGGATCTCATAGAAATAAGTTAGTTATATTTTTTCCCTAAACATTAATAGAAAAAAAAGGTCGTCGAATTTTTCATTGCCCGAAACTAAATTGGGGGGGGGGGGGCAAATGCCCCCCGGCTCCTACGCCTATGCAAGTAGCAGGGCATTCACGAACACTACACCTCGAGTGAATGGTGGCTCCTCTTCTTGTCTTAACACTAAACTTATAATTATCATAAACTAGGCTTCGAGTACCTCTCCAGTTTGGAACGAATCTAACGTGTACCTGTGCATTAGCCATTTTGGAATGACATACAATTTGAACTTTCAACTATTTAATAAACTTTGATCATGAACAGTGTTCATAACAATCTAATTAAAATATAGATCTATATTTCGTTTCGTTTTTTATACTTTCGATGGCCTAATTTTGAACTATAAAAAACGAAACGAAATTGAATCTGTGTTTTAATCAGATTGTGTTCATAATTAAGTATAAAATTAAACTGACATGTGAACGAAAAATCAGTCAGTGATTTATAGTTCACACATGTCATTGTTTTAATTATTGCGTGAATAGTTCAATTTAACTCACTAATCTATAACTAATCCCTAATCCGCTTAATCATTAGGGTTAATCTGCTGGGAAAGTGAGAACAAACCTTTTTACAGACTATACTTTAAATCCCCTTTGTTGATTATTTAGTCATGGCGGGGTGGACCTATAAGACTCTAAAGTCCGGCAGGCTTTGATGTCAAATTTTGCCGCTAATCCAGAGTTAATCCTAGAACAATGGTGTTATAAACTATAGTCCATATCTTTTTTATGTATAAAACTGTATTGATTTTAACACATTAAACTTTTATTAAATAACATTAAAATATATTGATTTTAACAAATTTAACTTTTATTATAAAACATTTAATAATTTACACATATAAAAATGCATTACAATTTACATAATAACTTTTATTAAACTGCATTGTATAATTTTTAAATAAATGACATAACAATCATTTACAGCCCGACTAAATAAGAAACATTTGTTCCATACTGATTTACACTTAACGTATCAACTTTACTCTCTACATTATCTGGTTGATGATTGTGTTCGGATCCAATGTTGGTATGAACATCCAGTGGCGGCGCCAGCCGTCGGTGGTTGGAGGGGCAAAGCTGGGGCAAAGTCCAAGGTTAAGGGGGCAAAGGCACGAGTATCAACTAAGGGGGGGGGGTCTCCCCCAGAAAATTTTGAAAAACAGGCTGCCAGAAATGCAGCCTGGCAGTATTTCAGTCAATGACCGTTGAGGTAAAGTGTCAAATGAACGGACTCAACGAATCCCACTCTCGAGCGCCAATGTCGGGAGTATTTATATATGGAGGGTATAGGGGACCTCCCCCAGAAAATTTTGAAAAATAGACTTTCGGAAATGCTCTCTGACAGCGTATTCAGTCAGGCACCGATCGTCGAGATAAATAAATCTGACCACATACTGTCCGTAGCCTGATCACTAGTTTATACGATCAGAGACCAAAATGGAAAACGAACGGACTTGCGAACATCAACGAAGTACCTTTGTGTGCGCTAAAGTAGCGAGTCCTTGTGGGTGTTTTGGGGACCTCCCCAAGAAAATTTTGAAAAATAGACTGTTGGAAATGCTGCCTGACAGTATTCAGGCACCGATCGTAGAGATAAAAAGAGCTGATCGGATGTCACCTCTGGCCTGATCACTAGTCTTTCCGACCCTATAGGGAGGAAAGTGTCACATGAAACTCAATGAAGTCCCCAATAATTTGAAAAGTAGACTGCCCGAAATGCAGTCTGGCAGTATTTCAGGCATTGATCGTCGAGATCAAGATACCGCCTGTCGCCAAATTACTAGTTTATCCGACCAGAGAAGAAAGTGCCAAACGGGCGGAGTGATTGACTCAAAGTGAATGAATATTTTCGCCACTATATTTTGTGAAATAAACGGACTTGCGAACCTCAACGAAAATTTGAAAAGTAAACGGCCCGAAATGCAGTCTGGCAGTATTTCAGGCATTGATCGTCGAGATACAGATACAGATACCGCCTGTCGCCAAATCACTAGTTTATCCGATCAGAGAAGAAAGTGTCGAGCGGGCGGAGTAAGAGTGACTCAAAGTGAATGAATATTTTCGCCACTATATTTTGTAAAATAGAATGCAGCCAGGTAGCATTTCAGACATTTTTTTCCCGAAAATTATTGGGGGGGGGCAAACAGAGGGCAGGCAAGATTTTTTGGGGGGGGGGGCAAATGCCCCCCCTTGCCCCCCCTTGGCGCCGCCACTGTGAACATCATTCTTGGTGTTTACAGTAGCTGGACATGTTTTTGTTGAACATTTCCAATGGACGGCATTTGGTCTGCTTGACTTTAATCGGTACTTGTAACCACTGTGTATCAAATTTCGACCACCTCGATTATTGGAGATAAAGCGAATATTAAGTTGAACGTTTTCCATTTAAAAATAAATATAATTTCAACACAGATCGTCCATCTATTTATATTAATATAGTGAATTGAATTCATGTTTGAGGGTATAACGCCGGCATGAACTGTGTTCAAAATGTCATTAATTAGTTGGTTAATAAATTTTATTAACAGGGATTAAGAGCTCATTAACGCTGAACACTAGTGAACAGTTCTTGAGTGACTACTTTTAAACAGACTATAGTTTTCAGATCAATTAAGGGATTAACAGTCTGCCACCAGCAGCAATTGTATAACCGTGGACCGTGGACCATGATTAATGCGATGTATAAACCCCAGTAACAGTTTGACCTCCTCCAGTTTTTATAATCATAATAATGGGAGGCAACTCCATTAAAGCAAGAAAGGATACATTTTATTAAAAACATTCAATAATTGAATAGTTGCCAATAGCTACATCATATTATGGAACCGGTACTTAACAAGGATATGTCATGTATTTAAGACTAATATTCAGTATAATTAATAATTATCATTTAATTGCTTCACAAAGTAGCTTACTGTGTCTGACTGTTGTATACGATCGACGGACTGTACTCTCAGATATCGTGAACAGGTGGCTAATCGAGACTACGCGAGTGCAGTGAGAGCGGGAAACAGATTGTGAGAGCGGGTGTAGAGCGCGAGAGTAGATATAACGGTTGAATGAAGTAATGTGATTGTGAGTGAACTGAAGAGATCTTTATGACCTGCAGATAAGGTTTTATCTCTACCCAGTGAACTAAATTTGTTTTAGTCCTTACCGGTAAGTATGCGTACGAATCGTTAATGTAATGCAAGAACATGTGTTACTTAACACACAGATTAGATTAGATAAATCATGAACAAAGGCTCGCCGTGCCGATCTGGCAATAATGGCAAACAGTATCGGTATCTTGTCCTTGCACAAGGAATGACAGTGATGATCGAAACATGGTGTATAGAAACATGGTGTATAGTTTCACTATGTCATATCATCTTAGCTAAGTAACCAAGTTCGATCACAAGCATTTTCTGCCGATTTAATATCCTAAATAGAGCACCTCAACAACATAGCTGGGGTGGATCCTGCGGGGCTGTAGCCACGGGGGGGGGGGCTAAGCCCCCCCCCCCAATATTTCGCCAAAAATAATGATTTCTTATGAGTGTTCCTAGCCGGCCACGTCGGCTGCGAAGGTGACCCCTATGCAGTCGATTCCGAATCGTCTGGCCACTCACTCTCACACCAGTGTCAGTTTGAAGACGAGCGCTGATCTGATTTGCTGTGATGACACGATTTCTCAAGGCCAAGGTACGGATAAATCGATCCTGGGCTTGAGTTGTCGCCCTTGGTCGACCTGAATGTGGTCTGTCCTGTACAGATTGTGTATCACGGTTTCTGGACCATAGCCTGCTTATGACAGACTGAGAAACATTCATCGTCCGCGCCACAACCGCCTGTGTTGTGCGGATCTGTAGCATGCCAAGGGCACGTAACCTTTCATTTTGGGTAAGCCGACGCATATCAAAATTTGTTTTCTGGTCACTAAAACAATTAAACTGATGTTTCCACCCTGGAATTCAATGCCACAATGACTTTAACATTCAATGAAGTCCCCAATAATTTGAAAAGTAGACTGCCCGAAATGCAGTCTGGCAGTATTTCAGGCATTGATCGTCGAGATCAAGATACCGCCTGTCGCCAAATTACTAGTTTATCCGACCAGAGAAGAAAGTGCCAAACGGGCGGAGTGATTGACTCAAAGTGAATGAATATTTTCGCCACTATATTTTGTGAAATAAACGGACTTGCGAACCTCAACGAAAATTTGAAAAGTAAACGGCCCGAAATGCAGTCTGGCAGTATTTCAGGCATTGATCGTCGAGATACAGATACCGCCTGTCGCCAAATCACTAGTTTATCCGATCAGAGAAGAAAGTGTCGAGCGGGCGGAGTAAGAGTGACTCAAAGTGAATGAATATTTTCGCCACTATATTTTGTAAAATAGAATGCAGCCAGGTAGCATTTCAGACATTTTTTTCCCGAAAATTATTGGGGGGGGCAAACAGAGGGCAGGCAAGATTTTTGGGGGGGGCAAATGCCCCCCCTTGCCCCCCCTTGGCGCCGCCACTGTGAACATCATTCTTGGTGTTTACAGTAGCTGGACATGTTTTTGTTGAACATTTCCAATGGACGGCATTTGGTCTGCTTGACTTTAATCGGTACTTGTAACCACTGTGTATCAAATTTCGACCACCTCGATTATTGGAGATAAAGCGAATATTAAGTTGAACGTTTTCCATTTAAAAATAAATATAATTTCAACACAGATCGTCCATCTATTTATATTAATATAGTGAATTGAATTCATGTTTGAGGGTATAACGCCGGCATGAACTGTGTTCAAAATGTCATTAATTAGTTGGTTAATAAATTTTATTAACAGGGATTAAGAGCTCATTAACGCTGAACACTAGTGAACAGTTCTTGAGTGACTACTTTTAAACAGACTATAGTTTTCAGATCAATTAAGGGATTAACAGTCTGCCACCAGCAGCAATTGTATAACCGTGGACCGTGGACCATGATTAATGCGATGTATAAACCCCAGTAACAGTTTGACCTCCTCCAGTTTTTATAATCATAATAATGGGAGGCAACTCCATTAAAGCAAGAAAGGATACATTTTATTAAAAACATTCAATAATTGAATAGTTGCCAATAGCTACATCATATTATGGAACCGGTACTTAACAAGGATATGTCATGTATTTAAGACTAATATTCAGTATAATTAATAATTATCATTTAATTGCTTCACAAAGTAGCTTACTGTGTCTGACTGTTGTATACGATCGACGGACTGTACTCTCAGATATCGTGAACAGGTGGCTAATCGAGACTACGCGAGTGCAGTGAGAGCGGGAAACAGATTGTGAGAGCGGGTGTAGAGCGCGAGAGTAGATATAACGGTTGAATGAAGTAATGTGATTGTGAGTGAACTGAAGAGATCTTTATGACCTGCAGATAAGGTTTTATCTCTACCCAGTGAACTAAATTTGTTTTAGTCCTTACCGGTAAGTATGCGTACGAATCGTTAATGTAATGCAAGAACATGTGTTACTTAACACACAGATTAGATTAGATAAATCATGAACAAAGGCTCGCCGTGCCGATCTGGCAATAATGGCAAACAGTATCGGTATCTTGTCCTTGCACAAGGAATGACAGTGATGATCGAAACATGGTGTATAGAAACATGGTGTATAGTTTCACTATGTCATATCATCTTAGCTAAGTAACCAAGTTCGATCACAAGCATTTTCTGCCGATTTAATATCCTAAATAGAGCACCTCAACAACATAGCTGGGGTGGATCCTGCGGGGCTGTAGCCACGGGGGGGGGGGCTAAGCCCCCCCCCCCCCCAATATTTCGCCAAAAATAATGATTTCTTATGAGTGTTCCTAGCCGGCCACGTCGGCTGCGAAGGTGACCCCTATGCAGTCGATTCCGAATCGTCTGGCCACTCACTCTCACACCAGTGTCAGTTTGAAGACGAGCGCTGATCTGATTTGCTGTGATGACACGATTTCTCAAGGCCAAGGTACGGATAAATCGATCCTGGGCTTGAGTTGTCGCCCTTGGTCGACCTGAATGTGGTCTGTCCTGTACAGATTGTGTATCACGGTTTCTGGACCATAGCCTGCTTATGACAGACTGAGAAACATTCATCGTCCGCGCCACAACCGCCTGTGTTGTGCGGATCTGTAGCATGCCAAGGGCACGTAACCTTTCATTTTGGGTAAGCCGACGCATATCAAAATTTGTTTTCTGGTCACTAAAACAATTAAACTGATGTTTCCACCCTGGAATTCAATGCCACAATGACTTTAACATTCAAAGTCAGTGTCGTGCAAATGATGATCCCAAGCATCACATGCATTCCATGCGGTAGCTATTGGTGCGTTTGGGCGTCACATGTAACTGGAAATGTATCTTCTGTTAGGTTCTATAGTGACTTTTTTCGTAGTCATTTGCATATTTTAGTATTATTCCCCCAAAATCAAATATCCCCTACTTTTTTATACGCCCACATTTTCATGTGGACGTATATTGTCGTCGCCCCTGTTCGTCCGTCCGTCCGTCCGGACGTCCGTCCACAATTGTTTGTGAACAGTCTACAGGTCACAATTTTTATCCAATTTCAATGAAACTTAAAATATAGGTTTATCACCCTAAGATCTCGGTTCCTTTCGATATTGGCATGTATCGGACCGCAACTTCATGGGTTATGGCCCCTGATTGTACGAAAAATCACGTTTTTTAGCTTGTGAACAGTGTAGAGGTCACAATTTTGAACCGATTTGGATGAAACTGTAAATGCATGTTTATAACCCAAAGATCTTGGTTCCTTTCGATATTTGCGCCAATCGGATCGTAACTTCCTGAATTATGGCCCCTGATTGTCCGAAAAATCGCACTTTTTAGCTTGTGGTCCCTCTGGAGGTCAAAATTGTTATCCGATTTAAAAAACCGTTTGATTATATCACCGTCCCATGGTTATGAAGGTTGAGTTCGAATTTCGTGAAAATCGGACCAAAATTGACGGACAAAATGGCCGCCGTTTGTACGCGAATAGTGTGAAAATATGTTATATCAAGGTTGTGGACCTTATCGAGGTCACAATTTTAAACCGATTATGATGAAACTTGACATGTATGTTTATAACCCAAAGATCTTGGTTCCTTTCGATATTTGCGCCCATCGGATCGTAACTTCCTGAATTATGGCCCCTGATTGTCCGAAAAATCGCCCTTTTTAGCTTGTGGTCCCTCTGGAGGTCAATATTGTTATCCGATTTAAAAAAACGTTTGATTATATCACCGTTCCATGGTTATGAAGGTTGAGTTCGAATTTCGTGAAAATCGGACTAAAATTGACAGACAAAATGGCCGCCGTTTGTACGCGAATGGTGTGAAAATATGTTATATCAAGGTTGTGGACCTTATAGAGGTCACAATCTTGAACCGATTTTGATGAAACTTGACATGTATGTTTATAACTCAAAGATGTTGGTTCCTTTCGATATTTGCGCCCATCGGATCGCAACTTCCTGAATTATGGCCCCTGATTGTCCGAAAAATCGCCCTTTTTAGCTTGTGGTCCCTCTGGAGGTCAAAATTGTTATCCGATTCAAAAAACCGTTTGATTATATCACCATTCCATGGTTATGAAGGTTGAGTTCGAATTTCGTGAAAATCGGACCAAAATTGACGGACAAAATGGCCGCCGTTTGTACGCGAATTGTGTGAAAATATGTTATATCAAGGTTGTGGACCTTATAGAGATCACAATTTTGAACCGATTTTGATTAAAATTGACATGTATGTTTATAACCCAACGATCTTGGTTCCTTTCGATATTTGCGCCCATCGGATCGTAACTTCCTGAATTATGGCCCCTGATTGTCCAAAAAATCGCCCTTTTTATCTTGTGGTTCCTCTGGAGGTCAAAATTGTTATCCGATTCAAAAAAAAACGTTTGATTATATCACCGTTCCATGGTTATGAAGGTTGAGTTCGAATTTCGTGAAAATCAGACCAAAATTGACGGACAAAATGGCCGCCGTTTGTACGCGAATGGTGTGAAAATATGTTATATCAAGGTTGTGGACCTTATAGATGTCACAATTTTGAACCGATTTTGATGAAACGTGACATGCATGTTTATAACCCAAAGATCTTGGTTCCTTTCGATATTTACGCCCATCGAATCATAACTTCCTGAATTATGTCCCCTGATTGTCCGAAAAATCGCTTTTGTTAGCTTGTGGTCCCTCTGGAGTTCAAAATTATTATCCGATTTAAAAAAACGTTTGATTATATCACGGTTTCATGGTAATGAAGAGAGAATTTGAATTTTGTGAAAATCGGACCAGAATGACGGATAAAATGGCCGCCGTCTGTACGCGAATTGTGTAAAAATATGTTATATCAAGGTTGTGGACCCTATAGAGGTCACAATTTTGAACTGATTTTGATGAAACTTGAAATACATGTTTATAACCTAATGATCTTGATTCCATTGCATATTTGCCCATATCGGATCGTAACTTCCTGAATCATGGCCCCTGATTGTACGAAAAATCACCCTTTTTAGCTTGTGGTCCCTCTGGAGGTCACAATTA
Source organism: Patella ulyssiponensis (assembly GCA_963678685.1). Taxonomy (NCBI): domain Eukaryota; kingdom Metazoa; phylum Mollusca; class Gastropoda; family Patellidae; genus Patella; species Patella ulyssiponensis. The sequence continues at coordinate 77,725,642 of OY783226.1, read as the reverse complement.
TTATCTGATTTAAAAAAACGTTTGATTATATCACAGTTACACCGTAGTTATGGGTGAGTTTGAATTATGATTTTCTGATGATTACTTAAAATGCAACAACTCTTGTTGACTGCCCGGACGATTTGGCTGCTGTGTGGGCGTATGTTTCGTTGCCTGGCAACCTATTTTTTGAATAGTATATATATGAGCTGAAAGATTCCAATCATAGTTAAAAATAAACAAATCATACATGTAGTTTGTCAAATAAGTTGTAGTTGACCATGACATTTGATCATCCATCTAGTGGCAGGTTATTAATGTGATTGATGATAATGTGCAGATTCTATTTAGACTATTGAATTTTCATACATTTTTTTTAAGCTATGTTTTTATTTTCAGAAAAAGAAAATTAAATCAAAAAGTGATTTTGATCTAAAAAAAAAAAAGCAGAAGATGGCTGTTATAAAAAGTTATTTGGCAGTTGTATGGTGTTTTATGGAGACATTATTATTTGGAGGATTGATCTATGGATGGGGATCCCTAGTATTTATTTTAATAGATGAAGGGGTATATTCTGATCTCTGTGAACATATTCCTGTAAATCTTACATCCAATATAAGTCTCATGGTCAGTAATTCCAGTCTTACTAAACCTAATTGTGAAGGACAAGACTCGATGTTGACGCTTGTGTTCACTGTAGCTTCCTTCTTATTCTGTGCTGGCTGTGCTGCTATGGGACAGATTAATTATAAATTTGGAACAAGAATTACCAGGATTATATCTTTGTAAGTGACATAGATTTCATTTGATTTTATAATCCAAAAAGTTAAAGTTAATGCATGTTTTCATCAACATTTTAAATGCTAATTCGCCAATAAAATGTTTTGCATAGATGTGTTTTTGCATGTATAATTTGAAAATTATTCATGAAAAAGAGTATGTTTTTATGAAATAGTTAATGTGTGTCTAATATTATTTATGTCAGTAATGTAATAATTAAGTATAGCTTAATAATTTGTAACAGACTGTTTGATTTTTTAGGTCATCCTGCTGTGTAATTAAAATAATAGAAACCTTATATTTTTTACAGTTTATTGTTTGAATTAGGTGCACTGTTGATAGCTTTTGTTAGTCCAAGTAAGTTTATATATTTTAAATTGGTTGATATGGATTACATAGTTGTCTATCATGTGTGCTGCAGATCATGTCTGCCTCAATGAAATTCATAGGGTATAATATAATTATAATAAAAGCTGGGAGCTATTCTGATGGTTGATTGCAAAGACAATCAGTATGGTCTTTGTCACATTTTTCCAACCTTCCAATGGTTTGGATGATTTTTTTAGATTTTTATAAAGAATCAGATCAGACCAAATAAAAAAACAATTTATGGATAACAATTACAATGGTTTATTTCACTGTGACGATTCAACAAGATTTCACAGGTCATTATCAAGCATATTATATGAACACAAATAAATAAACTGAAAATTTTCATTGTTGAAATGTTGCAGTGAAATAAGCCATAGTAATTGTTATCCATAAATAGTGTTTTATTTGATTATGTTACAATTACTAAATGGCATTCAAAGAATAGATCTAATCAGACGTTCATTACATAAATATGATGTATTCTCATTGGTTCAAAAATGGAGACACACCTTACATAAATTGCATTAGCATCAGTTCAAGAATGGAGATCCCTCATCCCCAAATGCATCTTACATATGATGCGTTATCATCAGTTCAAAAATGGAGATCCCTCATCCCACCACACCACACCATGTACTTAAATGGAATGCTTGCCCAAGAGAACATGGCTGGTTGAAGGGTAAATAATAAGGGTTGTCATACAGCTTAGCTTCATCATTGTTTTATACCAGATTTTACTTCTAATTAAATATGATATATTGTTATATACATGTACCATAATATGATATATTGTATTATTTATTATAGGTGTACCATGGTTGATATTTCCTGGTTTGACATTGATAGGTGTTGGCGGGATACCTTTATTGATTACAAACACTCAGGTGAGTCAGGCGTAAATATAACATATAAAATCTACATTTACTTACCAGGGTTATTTCTAGAAATTCTACATTTACGTACAGGGTTATTTCTAGAAATTCTACATTTACGTACAGGGTTATTTCTAGAAGTTACAGGATTATTTCTAGAAATTCTACATTTACGTACAAGGTTATTTCTAGAAATTCTTGAGTATTTCAGCTGTTGTTCTTGTTGAGTTAAAATGTTTTATATGCCTACATTTTGTTAAGAACACTTAACAAACTGACCTTCAAATTTTTCTGTTACAAACTTTATAGTAATCCCATTTATGTTCAACTCAAATTCATTTCAATTGAATTTCTGAACAATTCTTCATTGAGACATTGAAAAATTTGATTAAATTTCACAGTCTAAATTTTGTTTGAATTTTTTTTAAAACTCAGGAGGCGTACGGCAGATTATTGTGCCATACGAAGGAACACTTTGAAACATTTTAAGATACCAGTACTAAGTAGGATTGTTAATCGATCGAGGCAAAGAGCAGAACAGTGTTGAAATTAAAAGATTTTCTAGAATACCCTGCAGATTTTTCTCCTTGGTTATGTTTGATTTTAAATCTGAATGTGAAACAGGACACAAATCATAATGGAATCTTTTAAATTTGATTTTATAAACAAACCCCTACCCCTATATGTTTTGAAAACAATACATACACATGTAGGTTAACTAATTTTTTGGCATGATCAGAAAAGATAAGATACTTCTATTTCATTAAAACATCCATACTCAGTTAGTGGGCAGTATGTAATACAAACATCACAAATACTGACTATGATGAGGTAATATTTTTTTATTTTAGATTTCTAACTTATTTCAAAAGGGTAGTTCTACTATAGTAGGATTGATATGTGGTGCTTTTGATGGATCCTCTGGTGTTCAGCTTCTTGTTAAGGTAACGATTTCAGACTTATTAAAATGTATTATAAATATAGAATTTATATGTTTATAAGAAGCATCTGTGGTTAGTTTTCAAATCAAATTGGATTGTATTAATTGAATACCTGTCTAAAATTTCTTTAATGAATAAGTATTGAATTTTTAATTTTTCAGATCGTATATTTGGCTGAATTTTTGAATATAAATTAATTTCAATGATTTGATATGATTGAATGTTTCCAACAGGGAATCTAAACCTCTGTTCCCATTAGATATCTTTTATGTTAACATCGAATAACAATACCCCAAAAATCAGTTTGTATTATCTTAAAAAAAAAACCTATTAAAATTCAAATGTTTGATAATTCTCTACTTGATTTGACAAAATGTCTAAGACACTAATGGGAAAATTAAGAATAAGAAATAAACTTTTGATAACACGACTACTGGTGTTTTTGTAGAAGACAATCAGCGTTCAGCTATAACAGTTAGAATTGTATGGGTTAAATTTACAGATTTCTACCGAATCTTACAGCTTTCTTCTGAGTCCCCTAGATTCATGTGCAAGTGAATTATAGAGAAAAAAATGTAATCAAAATTACCTAGTTAAGTTAGTTCTGGCTGTCTTTAATGAATATGTATTTATATTTTCAGATTGCATATGAGAATGGTTTCTCTCGTCAAAACTCATATTTTGTTTTGATAGGTTTACATACGCTAGTATTAGTTAGTACCTTTGTCTTTCTACCGAAAGGTTTCATACCTAAACCTCAGTCAATAGAAATATCAGAGGTGGAGTTTGATAAAGAAAACAATGTTCATATAATTCAAAAAGACAACTTAACAGAAACAGATGATAAAGGTAAGTTAAATAGGATACAATCTGATTAAAATATACATCTATATCTCGTTTCGATTTTTCATACTTTTGATGGCCTCCACTATATAAAGATCTGACTGGCTGTAGTTTCAGAGATCATACAAGCAGCTTTTGAACCTATATACAACTGGTAGTAGTTTTTTTCTTTGATGTCCATAGCAGTTATATCTCATAACAACCTCTCATGACGTCATCAGAGGTTGATATATTCGGTTCATTTCAACCGCTGATGACGTCCTGACAGTTTGATATTTCATATCAACCGCTGATGACGTCATCCAAGGTCGATATATTCGGCTCATATCAACCGCTGATAATGTAGATGATCGAAATAATACAAAGAACACAGAAATAAAATTTTATTCTTTTGACAATATAAAAAAAGAGTTATGGTACAGTTTGTAGCATTCAGTAACGAAATAGACGGTGTACTTATCGGCATATTTAAATCGGTTATCCATACTCCATGTCTAAGATATCTTTCAGAATTTTCTTTCCGCCCACATTATTTCTCCACACACTGCAAGATTTGAAAGTATTTATCGCTCAAAAGTTCCTTTGTAAAGTATTTTTGGATACAGTCCACTTAAAAGTTAAACCAGTCGGTCAAATCCTTCTCTGAACATACCTAAATTTCAATCACGGTTCATTGTCAGAAATATCGGAAAAGATTGCCTTTTGATCCAAATTTTCTCCAGGCTTTGGATTGATCCTCATCATATTTGCATCCACATCTATTCCATCGTCAATGTGATGACTAAAAAGGATTGATTATTCGTCTGACTTCGTTTAATTTTCCATTTTGTTCTTGCATGCTTTCAATTCAATTTTCCAAAATGGCGACATGTAAACAAACACATGCGCAATAATACATCGGTAATTCTCGCTATTTGGTGGAAACTACCGAGCAGTTATCCAATCACTGTTGCCTTTTTTAGAAGAGTCCATTAAATTTAAGGGTGAACGTTGTATATGTCAGATATAAACCTACTCTCCCTCGGATTGATATGATAGAGAACCCTTGGGCTTCGCCCGCGTGTTCTCTATCATATCAACCTCGGGTAGGTTAATATCCTATACATAATGTTATACATTTGATTTATTAATCAGTGCTGATGTTTCTAGTGTTATACCCATAGTTCTGTGCACAGCACATCACAAATTTGCCGTAACAGACCGTTTCATTGGCTAATCTGTCACATCAACCAGAATGTAGTAAAGACAAGGAAAGCAAAAAGAAATTTGAAGTATGTAAAAAGAAAACGAAATAGGTCCTGTGTTTGAATCAGATTGATTATGATAATATGTAGACATTTACAATCAGCCATCATATATTATTGGTCATCAAAGAACTGAAGACTTTTCAAAACCTGGAAGTAAGACAACTTTCACCAGCAATTTAGGTTTTGTCAGGCACAATGTTGGTGTTTGGTATGATTCCAACACTGTATTTAAACAACTGGATTTCCACAGTATATCATCTGGTTATCCAAGCATTCACCCAAGATGGGAATTGGTAAATATGTCAGATAAAAACTAAAAGTTTGACTAATACCTCGAAAAGTATTACAGAGCTTCACATAGTTGTGAAGGACAAATTTACAGGATTGCAACAGTTTTATTTGTTAAAATAAATTAAGGACAACTTCTTGGAATACAAAAAAGGTATTTTGAATGGACAAAACCAACTAAAACTTTGGTTTTATTATCTCCAGTAGATATATGTGTACAGATATATTATTTTGGATTTATTCTTCAGCTGAAAATCAGATTGATAATTTCGTTATCTCTGTTATTTCAAACTTTCCAGATGAAGTCAACTTTAAATTAGTTAAGAAGCAAAGTATGAAGGAGGAGAAGAAACTGCCATCTTTAAAGAGTTGTTTATTGTCTAGTACCTATATATTACATGTAGTATGGGTCTCTGTGTTACAGCTACGTTTCTATTATTATATAGCTACCTTAAACCCATGGTTAAACAATCTTTTACATGCAGATCATAGTCAAGGTAAAGTGGAATTATAATTAAAGCTCTAAGTTTGCGTTGAATCTTTATTTGATAAATAGATTAAATACTAGTATCCTAGACATCAGTTTCTGTTTGGTTTTGTGTCTGTGTTTGTACACCTGATAAAGAGTAGAATACAATGTAGTGTGTTTGAGCAAAAACAAGAAGGATGTAGAATTAAGTGAAGAGTGAAGCCAAAATTGGAATTGCTTCTCTTACGTTGATTTTCAAAATAACAATTAGATTAAAAGGATATAAGACAATTACAGGAGATAATTTCCATACAATTTGTAGTTGTCTTGCAGTTCCCTATGAATTTATAAGATACGCTACCTCCAACAAAATTTCTTCCTTAAATTTGGTCTTGGATTGGGATCGTCTAAATTATCTAAAACAGGAGCTAGCTTCTCAGTATATAAAACAATGTAACTCTTCATGGTTTCTTTAATACTTTAAAAATATTTTTCCGTTGTAAATATAAACATAAATATTTAATGTTTTATTTTAATGTTGATCGTTTATGATAATCAAAAATAAAAGTGATTTTCAATGCGTTGTTGAACAGTTAACACATGAATTACCATAAAGTGGTGACAGCTGCTCTTATTTTTTGATTAAACTGCTAGAAAACTGCTGCTAGCAATATCCATTAGCTGAGAGAGAGAGATGGGGTTTCACATCCACTCGACACAAACTAGGTCATTTTGGGAAAAACATATTGTTTGATTTCATTTCAATAATTAGTTTGCGTGTAGGGTTCTTTAGCAGTGGGAAGAAACCGCAATACCCAGAGAAAACCCATGAGGATGGTCAGGTGTCCCTTCTTCTTGCCACGTACAAGCAGGGATTCGAAACCACGCCAGTTGAATCAATGGCAGGCTGTATGATACAGTGCATGTGCTGATAAATATGTTAAATCAGAAGCTGTGTGTATTTAATGAGTTGAAAGAGTATTATTGTATATTTTCAGTCAGTTATTTTACCAATGTATCAATGTATTTGTTGATACTTGGTGTTGTTACTTCCCCTCTATCTGGTATGGTATATGATTTATGTAAGATGATATCAACTGGTAAGTACTGATTGTATTTAACTACCATCTGTGTTGTTATGCAATGCACATTCATGAATTCTTGCTGATCTTTATCTATAACTACATATTGTGAAAGTTGTTATGTATGAGGCAGGGTATGCTAACTCTTTATAGAACATCTGATACCACATATCTGTTATCATTGAGATATGGTCTGTGGCAGTATCATCTTGACATTAAATCTTTTCTGGTATTATTATAATGGCTATAGATTATAAAGAAATTATATTATTTTCGATTGCATGTGAAGAAAATAAAACTAACTAATAAATCAAATATTATATTAATTTATTACCAACATTACAAGAGCCAATCCCTGATATTCATAAGATTTTAATATCTTCAAAAGCTTCTGTATGAGTGATAGTTTCTATAATGTTTATATAAGAAACACATAATCATGATTATCTACACATCAAATTATTTTAGCGTATGTTATTTTAATTTTCCAGGTAGTCGTTCAGAATTGAGACGTGATTTATTGCCAGCAGTACCACCATTAATAATAGGAAGTGGTTTAGGACTATTTGCATCAGTATTGGTATTAGTACCATCTACCGAAATATTATATGTTTTATTCATAACAGTTACTGTCTTTAGATCATTTTTATATTCTGTTGCTGCAGCATTTTTAAGTGCCATGTTAGTAGTTTTCTTTTTCATTTAACTTTGTTGTATATGTGTATGGTCACAGGCTTGATCTTTCTTTAATTCTGTATATCTTATCAAGCCTTTCTGTGATACCCTGCTCATTTTATCACTAATTTCGATTGGCTACTGACCTAGCAGGGAACCTCTGAGATTCCTCGATAGAAAATATCATTGCAAATACCATGTCTCGAACTTTCCTGCTAAAATGTGTACCTGTGATAATCGAGCTGTAAAGTTCAAGGTCCGTTCAATGTCAAGGTTTCTGTGGAGGTCGCCATGCTTGATTTGTGTGTGTTTGTGTCATGGCCTCTGACGAGATGTTGTAAAGCTCAGTCATTGCTACAGGACTGTAAAGCTATGTGACCCTGCGGTTACATTCACTTGATTTAAGAGCACTTATTTTGTAATTTGTTTTAAGTGACTGTGTTTGCCTTCTGGTCCACAAAATATTAAACGAGTCAATCATAATTACTTTCTATTTATTTCATGGCATTGAGTGCAAGTTGGCATCTTTTTAATTTATTTGTCTAGAATACTCTCTTAAGAATGCCTTTTGGTTTTAATTTTGTTAAAAATTTGAATATGGTAATGCACATTAGGCAGGTGGGATTTAGTTTGACAATCGACACAGCAATATCCCGGTTTCATCAAAACTTTTAATATGTATTCATGGACGTCTTATTTAATTAGAATGTTGGCTTTGTGAAATGAATCTAAAACAGCAGCATCTCTTTGATGATAGTTTGGTTTGAATAATGTTTGGATTTTAATCATATCTTCAAGGTTTCCAAGTGAATATTTTGGTCTGCTGTATGGTTGGATGGTGATAACTGCAGGAATATTTAGTTTTTTCCAGTTCCCATTGTTTAAATGGTCAGAAGCTACAAACTTCGCTCAGGTGGGTTTTCCTGTGAATTCCTTTCATTCTTTGAATAACATTTAGTAATTGAAACATAATCCCATCAAACACTGTTTATTCCAATCTGATTAAAATACAGATCTATAATTTGTTTCATTTTTTTTATACTTTCAATGATCTATATTACATGAAGGGCTGACCAGTTGTACTGGAAGGTCACGTCAGGGGCCATACAAGCGACTTTTGATCCTATGATCTCAGACATTGATTAATCAATCAGTGTTCATGTTTCTAGTGGTTCACCCACAGTTCCATGCATCACATGCCAAGAAGTCTCTGTAACAGATGGTTTCATTGGCTAATCCCTCACACCATCCAGAATGCATGTTATATAAAAACTCTTCTAATTCCTATGTAGCCAGAATGCATGTTATATAAAAACTCTTCCAAATCCTATGTAGTAAAGACAAGTAAAATGAAATTTTAAACTATAAAAAACGAAATGAAATATGATCGGTGTTTTAATCAGATTGTATTTATTGTTACTGTTTATAGTAATTGTTAGAAGTCAATAGTTTATTTCCATGGATATCTGTATTACATAAGAATAAAACTAATGTGATTTTAACCTCCTGGGTAAAATAGCTGTAATAATGATATAATCAGTTTTACTTCTTAGCTAAAACCACTGAAATATCAGGAATATCGGTCTAAAAATGGTTCAATTCTGTTCAATATTTATAAAGATGTGATGACTTCATAATTTGGCATATGCAGACACTAAGAAATATTGTGCCCCAAATTCCAATTTCAAATTTTCTAAGAGAGTCAAAGCATAATTATTTCTATGTCTTTTGCTCAAAAGGTTGTCAACTCACTATTATACGATCATGGGCAAAATTTTTGGGGCATTAGAAAGGGTGACACAGGCTGATTGAGGAAATAGTTACTCAATTACCTCCCTTGTTTTCCCATTCCTCTCCATGGACGGCCATCTTCAAACGTTTGAATTTGAAGTTGAAAATGATATTTTTACCAATTTCTCAACTGGCAATAGTGAATTATAGGATTAATAGGATTATTCTTTAACAAGGTAGGACTGTTTATAGGTTCAATCTGTTTTAGGGCTTTGTTTTAATACATTTTATAAATATAACTTAAAATGCTATTGGAACATTAAGTCAACATTACCACAAAATGTGGTTAAAATTTTTCTAAATCTATATACCTGAAAAAAGGAAATGGTGCACAAAAGCCTTATATGAACCAAACATGATTGTTTCAGGTAAACATATTTTTGCTGTGTTTTCTGTTCGTATCATTGATACATCCATTCTATCAGTGGTGGAGATGTCGTAAAGCAGAATCATCTGTAGCAATGGAAGAAAATAAGACAGATAACTAAAGAAGAAGCCAAGTAAAGCTGATGTACATGTATCATATGATTTGAAAAGCTTGAAGATATTGTAAGACCAGAAACATTAGGGTCATAGAATAAATGTGACCTAAAGGCGTTTGAATTAAATGTGACTAAACATTTTCTACTGTTTACGAAAATGAGAACTGGGTAGCTTTATGTCATGTTTATCTCTATTGATAGTTTTATAGTTTTGAGTAGAGCTGGGCGATATTTCGTTATTTCGATATAAAACCGTCACAGAAATAAAAACCGTGAAAAATACTGCCTTCAGAAAAATATCGAAAAACCGAACATACCGCGATATATCGCGGTTTTGATTTTTCTGGATGATATTTAACATAAATATTGAACAAAATGTTTTCTTTTTTATGTTATTTACGATATTTTATTGCTTAATGATGGAAAATACTGCTATAAACTCCTGAGTATTCATTGCACAAAGTTTGCAAATGCTGACATGGAAGGAGCTTTGTTTACACATTTACGTCACATGACTTGTCGCTCACCTTTCCACCCGTTAGAATTACCCCTGTTTCTGTTGAATTTCTAATTTTGACGAATTGTGAAGACCGATACTTTGATTTTCGAAAGTAATCATGGATTTTAGGATTGGATTAAATTTTAATAAAGTAGAAATATAAATAATACCAATTACATTGATAGTTCCGGTAGACTGATATCATTCAGCGTCGAACGTATCATGGCGGTCATGTTCCGGGAAAAAATATTTGACTAAATCAATGGACACTTTTTGACATAGTACTTATGTTTTATAGTTTAATTCAGTATCCTTGTATTGTATAATGCATTTTCAAAAAGGTATACTCGTGAATGAGAAAAAAACAAGTTTGCAAGTTTAAATGAACCGCATTCACTCGTAGCGTAGCGGTAGCTATAAAAATATGCACGGCCGACAGAACACACACTTTTAAAAAATATTTTTTGGGGCTCCTTCATTCGAAATGTTTTTGATTTAAATAAAATATTATAATAAACAACATTCGAAATATTTTTGATTTGAATAAAATATTATAATTAATATTTTGAATATTAAAATTGTAATAAACAACAACTTTAGCAAGTTTTCGTGGCTAGAGATCTGGGTTTGAACCAGCTCGAATTTTTGTAAATTTGGTACTGTATGCTAAAAATAATATTGACTAGAAATAATAATATTGAGGGGTATTTCCAACTTTTTATGCATATTGATTTACATTTAAAAAGTGATTAACTGAAAGTATTGACCTTTAATAAAATATCGCGAAATATAGATGATATCGCGATATTTTTTGAAAATATCACGATATCTGTTTCTAGGGATATCGCCCAGCTCTAGTTTTGAGTGGTGTTAAGTTTATGCAGATTTGTACAAGAACTGTATGTTGCAGTATAAAATGCTTGTTATTTTAAACAATATTTTACATGTCTACGATATCACCCTTGGTGGATGTGGGCGTAAAACTCCAGGAATGAACAAGCGAACGAAAATAATATTTTATTCAATTGAGGGGGGGTGGATGGCAGAATCATAAGTTCTGTCAGCTAAAGATGCCTATGTGTAAGCAAATTATTAAAATAAAATAAGACCCTGTGTTAGTCCCAAAATGTAAGTCCCAAATGTTAACGCAATTTCTCCCACTCTAATTCAATAAACTAAACTGGATTGAACACCATGCAAAGGACTATATAATTCTCTTGAAATTAATATGACAGTTAAGTCGGATTCAATATATTAATTTCTACTTTATATAAATTTCTCGATTTACAGTAATAGGTTTGTAGTAATAGTGTGTTTCCTATAGTGTTCAATAAATGTTAGGTATAAAATGATATTTGAAGGAGTATTTTTATCATAATTTTATAATTCATACTTTTGAGGAAAGTGTGTTTTACTAAGGGTGTTTTATTTGAGTGTTCCATGAATATTAATGTATCAAATTATATTTTTAATGGAGTGTTTTTATCGTATAATTTTATACTGCATTTTAATTGACATTGTACTTTTTATTTTTGTTGTTGTTACTTGTATAACCTCTATTCACAGTATTGACCCCCATGACTTGGTTTTAACATATATCAAATTGGTTTAAGATTGTTAATAAATTATAGTCAGACGAATTAAATTTCATTAATGATTTTAACTTACATGACCAATTTATATCTTATACAATTTGTTAAATCATTTACATAAGACAGAAACTGATGAATGTTTGAATTGTTTTTAAATTAAATTGACACGTTATTTGTTAATGATATATAAACTGACATGACAGTATATTTTTATAACCTTCCAAGGAATTTACAGACAAATATATCAATTAGAGTAGATGTATGACAATTGAAGATTTGCTTAAATAACCCACCATATTTAAAACATACTCTTTGTTTTTGAAAATATTTTGTACTTACATATAATTGTCAGTACGTGCATCTTTTATATACTGATGTCACAATTGACTTGGAATACAGATTAGTGACTGTGGACATGATATTTTTGCAAGTAAAATGATAAACACGCATGATATACAGTACACAAAAAACATATGTAGACATAAGTAAAACAATATCCAAATAGAAAAAATAAAATACCAATCTGATATTGTGGATTTTTATTGCATTTTTAAAGAAGAGGTCCCAGTTTTCACCCAGGTCTCGGGAAAAAAAAGTTATATTTGGTCACAACCCATGAATTGGGATATGTTCAAATTAGATGCTGAATGACATTTAAAAGTAGAGGTGTAACATTAAAATAGCATTATGCAAGAGCAAAATCTGCTTATTACAGGTCTTTCTTTAGGCCTGAAATGTTATCTAAATAATCAATTAGACATTAATTAACATATCCAGACCATAATAAACTCTGAATGTCAAGGCTAGCCTTCGATGTCGGCGGATTAAATTCCTATATGCCGCTTAATGGCCGTTGATAATTAAATCAATCAAGTGGATAATCGAGACTATGCTGTTTATATTAATGATTTGAGTAATGATGACCGAGGCTATGTGAATATTTCAAACGCTTTTTTCTCGGCTAATAGTGGATCAATTTGACTGAAATTTTCAGCAAATTACCTTTACACTATCTAGTTTTTAACTATTATAGTGAGAACTGCCATCTCTTTATCTTATCTCCCATAATGTAACTTAAATAATAACACAGCTTTATTGATTGACTTATACTGTATAAAACAATGCATGTAATAAAGCAAGAAATATTAAATCCATGAACTTGTGTTATTATGAAAATCTAGTGGCAATTATAAATTTATATTGAAAATATTATATGGGTAGGGATGATTAACTTTTATGATAAGTAAATCCCATGAATTATTTATGAGGAGTCTGGTGGTTGGACTACGGATAATATAGATGTGTTAAATACCTACTAATGATATATCACAGGGTACATCTGATTTCTTTTCATTTTTATATGTCTGCATTTGATGTTTAAGTGTATTGTTGTCCCCTTTGTCTGTCTGTCCATCTTTATGGAATTTTTTCAAATTTGCAGTGTATATTCAAGTGGTTTGAAATTCATAACCTTTCAGTCACATATGGTCAGAGTTTGTGATAGAATTTTTCAAAACTTTGTGTGATTGTTAAATCAAATTTTGCAGATCAAAATTTTTCTGTTCTCATGTTGACAGTTTGAGATGTTTAAACTTGCCCTGTAATGTTTGATACCAGTGATATAAGAATTAGCACAGACATACGTGTATTGTTTGATATTGATAGATTTATTTGATATAAAAAGAGATGTTATTTTATATTTATTCATATCTTAAGTTTTGCATATAAATATTCATATGTTAAGTTTTGCATTTAAATATTCATATGTTAAGTTTTGCATATAAATATTCATATCTTAAATTTTGCTTTTAAATATTCATATTTTAAGATTTGCATATAAATATTCAAATCTTATGTTTGTCATATAAATATTCATATGTTAAGTTTTTCATTTAAATATTTATATGTTAAGTTTTTCATTTAAATATTTATATGTTAAGTTTTTCATTTAAATATTCATATGTTAAGTTTTGCATATAAATATGCATATCTTAAGTTTTGCTTTTGAATATTCATATCTTAAGATTTGCATATAAATATTCATATCTTTAGTTTTGGATGGCTTACATGTATAATACGTATTATGTGGTATTTCATTTCATGTCTTGATGTTTCCATATAAATAGTACAGTTTTTGAATATGAATTCCATATTTGTAATGTATATGGAATAGAATTCTATGTAAATGTTCCCATTCATATTTCTTTTTGCTTATATATGTTTCTTTTAACAATTACTACCGGTAATTTTAAAGTATGTTTATCATTATAAGATATAAAAATAATTTTTTTTTCTGTTTTCTGAAGCATTGTGTATTTATTTTCTTTGATTGGCATTTAGTAATTGAACATATAACACAAGGTAAAATTTTATGGATACACAATTACTAAGTTTGATACTTATTTATATGAAGGAAGTTAAAATGTGGGTGTATATTTCCTTTACCCCATCATGTCATCTTACACAGAATCTCAAATTATTAGTATTCTGAATGAGAATATAGTTGTCTATCTGTTATTGCCTCTAGTTTTATTTTAAGAAACCGAATGTTTCTAAAAGTAACGTGATTTGGTGTATATTTTTAACTATTTATCATATTAGGTGTAAAATCGGAGTGGCATGAGAACCTTCCTTTCAAGTCAAGATTCGTTGCCTGGTTTACCAGACACCAGGTTCTTGAAGCAACGATCCCAGGAGTTTTGAAGATTATCAGACCCTTGATTCAAACCCTTGATTCGCCTCAGCCATTCTTACCAAGTAATTGTATTTTATGGAATTGTGTTTTTCAGTCACTAAATGCCATTGAAACAATGTCTACCAAAGCTTAAACTAGTTTGGATTTTTAACGGGAAATGGACGATTTAGATCTAACAAAGTTTTTACCTTTCATTTTTGTCCCCCGCCTTTCGAAGAAAGTTGGGGGACTATTAAAATGGGTTCGTCCGTCTGTCCGTCTGTCTGTCTGTCTGTCTGTCCGTCACACTTTTTGGGACACAATAACTCTCTTCCTAATTGGGCTAGAATGTTCAAACTTGTTGTATGTGTTTATTAGGTCAATGCCTTGATGGAGTTCGAAGATGAGCATTTTCCGCTTAGGGTAAGCAGAGATAAGCAATTTGATTGGTTGATGCTTTGGGACACGATAACTTTAGTTCTAATTAAGTGAGATTGATGAAACTTGGTGTATAGTTTCATTATAGTAATACCTTGACTAAGTTCGATAATGAGCATTTTCTGCTCAGGGTAAGCAGAGCTATACGCAATTTGATTGGTCGAGACTTTGGAATACAATAACTCTCCTTCTAATCGAGTTAAAATGTTCAAAATTGGTGTGTATGCTTATTAGGTCAATGCCTTGATGGAGTTCGAAGATGAGCATTTTCTTCTTACGGTAGGCAGAGATAAGCAATTTTTGGATGACACTTCGTGTTCAGTTTGATTGGTCGATACGTTTGAAAAAAATAAATGTGCGATTAATTAATATGTGTCATCTATTTATTTTGGGATTTCGGCGGGGGACATCAGCCTCACTGTTGGCTTGTTAAAGTAGCTAAGTCTCTAACTCAATATCGTCCAAGTCTCTGACATTGAAAACGCAAATTAATTGTCAGTTTTCATCAACATTGTTGTGATCTAACGGGGAAAAGATGGGCTTCTGATATCCAATACTTAAGACAAAATAAACATTTTACAATTGGTACACAAATCCGGTACCATAATGCGTTTCAGCGCCTTTTTTAACAAGATACTCGAAAAACGAGGCTAGACATATTCTACATGTCATATGACGCCGTATTCTTATAGGCTGGAATAATCAGATGTCAGGGATTACCATTCGATTGAGACTTATGATTTTGAAATTAAATTTAATGTAAATCAGTTCATATACCTTCATAATACATTATAATATCCGTTGCGACTCATTTGTTTCAATTTCCAGAATATTAGCAATTTAGCTCCTTTAAGTTCTCTCTTTATCATACCACGACGAGAACAAGTTTTGTCGGAATTATACCATAGGTCGATTTTGTTTTACTTACGGAAGACAAGACTCCATTGTTATTGGCGTCTTTAAATCTACAGGTTACATCTATAAGTGATCGAAAATGCCACCAAAGATGTGATTCTGCCCCCCTCGCTTCAATCTATTATAAAAATACATGTAAGCCAAAATCTGACCAAATTAGTAAGTGTCATGAGATAGTGAGTATATCCGTTGACGTCAATCTGGAAGAAACATTAAAATTCGAACAGACAGCTTTAAACAAGAACTCCCTGTAGAATTGTGTACCGCATATGGATTTGTTTCTATTTTCTATTAAACGCGGCCTTTTACAAGATTGTAAAATTGATCCCACAAAAATCCATAGCAAAAACAAATTAAATCTCAGAGATTGCTCAATCTTAAGCTACGTTCACACTAGGGGTTTAATCTGAATTGAATTCAGAATAAAGACTTATTCCGGACTTTTGCGTCACAATTAATTCGATAAAAACCGAACTGAATCTGTATCAACGAATCCGTATTTTTTTCCGAATTCAACCCGAAACAATTATTCCGAACGGGTTATTCGCAGTTAAGATTTGAGTGTGACACGCTTGATTCAGATAAGACAGTTGACCGTCCAAGTCCAAATTTCTGTCCCAGTGTCTTGTAACTGTTGCCAGTTTCCAAAGTGTTACAGACAGTCGCTCGTGGTGAGGCACTGGCCGCCGGAGTCTTGTGTCTTGTTTTGCAATGGCTATTCTCAACAAATTGCAAATTATCTCGAACGCAGCCCTTGGCATGCGAAGGTTCTCGCGCCAATCGCTTTCTCCCCAAAAGTTCGCCATGATAAATTTCGTGCCAATAATTCCGAAGACGATATTTCACCCAAAGGAGACGGGGATTACGGCCTGGGCCAATATTCTGCAAATAAATTGATGTTATTAACAGAAATCAGTTGGGGTGTAGCCTACATACCTGTAGCCCCTCGTCACTGAAACAAATACTGTGGTAACATAACCAGATAAAAGATAGGTTGTCAGGCAACGGCTATACCCTCCGAACAATCAAAAAGGGTTGTGGCATACTTTTCCTTTTGTCAGTAATGCAAACATTTACAACAGTCTGGTTGTCGAGGGTTCGCTCCCGGTGTTGACCGGAAACGTTCATCGTGGTTTTCCGTCGTGGTTTCCCCATGCATAATGAATTTGTTTTCTGTAAAGCTTACCACTGTTAAGACACCGTTTTAGACCAGGCTAAACATAAACGGAATTAAGTCTGAATATTCAATTTAAAACCATACACAATAAAAAGTAATCTTTATTCAAAAAGTACCACTTTGATTTAAAATTTATTTAATAATTCAATTAATTTTAATTTTAGTTATCTCCAATTAAAGTTTATATTTGGTTTTTTTATTACAACAAAACAGAAATGAAATTGTTTTGACGTCCTACTGTTCTGCTCCGATTGGACTAATGAAGAAGGGCATACGCCATACGGTATTCTATGAGGAAATCTTGCCCGGGCGGCAGCGATACCACCCACTCTTATATCGATTTCCAACTGCCAAGGGTTCTTTTGCGTGCGTACCATCATCAAGGGGGAACCACGTCGGATAAACTTTCTCGGCCAACACCGGAATGGAACCTCCAGGTTGGGACACTACATCTTACCCACTGAGCCACCGTGGTTCCCTGTTAAACAACGGTCTAGATTAACATCGTACACTGAATTTATACGACGTGGGGGTGGGCGGACTTCTCCGTCGAACTTATTTTCTAGACAATCTATAGATTCTTGAAGATTCTGAACATAAAAGTCAAGGTTTCGTGTCTTTAATGGCCTTCAAAAACATTGTCCAAAAATATGCAAATTCAGACAAAATACAGACATAATGACATTATGTAATGACATTATTTCAGACCAAATGTTATGACGAACTCGGAAGTGTATGTCACAGCAGGATCCTTGAGTTATTACTAAATGGTCCTGACAGCACACGATTCTGAAGAAAAGGTTTAATCTTCCCCACACTAAATTACTCGCATTAGTAACATTTTCTTTTTTTTCGGGGTTTTGATTTTTTAATTTTTTTTTATTAAAATGGTGTCTGTGATATGATAAATCGTTACGCATTAAGAATATAGACCAAATCACGTTACTTTTAGAACCATTCGGTTTCTTAAAATAAAACTAGAGACAATAACAGATAGACAACTATACTCTCATTCAGGATACAAATCTATTTAGGTATATGGTTTTGGGATGAGGTGTACCATATTTATATGCATAAAAGTATGACATTAAACCTCCTTTCATTCATACATTACCAATTTTATTATTCCCCAATTGAATACACGTGACGTATTGTTAACATTTAAAAAAATCTGTCTGTGACCGTGTATACCTGAGTAGTCTTGTAGATATAAACTGTAAATTATCCAATAAATAATTGAACCAATTAATGTATTATCCCAATTATTGCCTTTTTCTATGTCTTAGAAATCCAATTCAGTTTAGTATGTAGTATTCTTTCGAGAGACCATTCATATAATTGGCTGTCATTAACGTAGTTGGGTCTGGATAGCCGAATTCAGAGGCGTTTTAATTTGAAGATAATATCATGGTCTTTTGTAAATATATGTATAAGGTCGATACGATAATGGGAGGATTGTCTGTATATTAATAAATCAAGGTATATCACAACTCTAACTAATACATATTTGGACGATCATTTGCTTCCAGTATTATTAAATTCGCATTCACCCGTCGTTCATTAGTTATCAGAAATAATATCAATCCGCTTTGCGGTTATACCAAAAAAAGCCAAACAAACAGAATTTTTCAATTGAAAGTGTTAGTAATAAGTATCATTACAGTGTACTTTAAAAAGACCAATGCAGAGTTAATCACCATCAGACGTGATTGTAGGATATAAGTCTAGATTTTTAAATCGACTATAACAATATATTTGTTTATTATTTACAGAAGTTGAACTGTGAATTTGGTTTTGAAAAACCAAAGTAGACTGCCTTGTCAAATGGCACATATTGGCCAAAAACTATTCAAATCGATCAAATCTATCGTAATTTATGGCCATGCTAAGTTTCATTTCTTTCTATTAATGTAAGCCAGCTGGCGAAGAATAAGATTAAGTTGCCTTTTAACTTAGGTTTTATGTTTTAATCATCTCTATTAATACTATTTAAAGATGCAGTATGTAAGAGCTAAATCTGTCTATTGCATGTCATTTTATCAAAGCTTCAAATGTTATTTAGACATTAATTTACATGACAAGTCCTAAATCAACTGTCTAGACCACCGTATGGGGGAGATTTAAATGGATTAGGACGCCTGCAAGATATTAAAATTTAACGATAAAATGGACAAACATGAATAAGTCTCTTGATAAACATTCTGCGCTACATCTTTTAACACCCATAACTTTGCTCAGAATAAAGTAATTTGAATAAAATCATTTTTCATTGTCTATTTTTGGACAATCATAGCTAGAACGACCAACTCATAGACTCAATTAACATAATGCATCTTTAACTATTGTAGTGAGAACTGCCAACTCTTCATCTAATCTCCCATAATGTATCTTTAATAATCTGTGTTGGTATTATTGAATTAAAGCTTTATGCCCTTCAATATAATTATACGCACGCTCTATCAGAGGGGTGCCGAAGACCTCAAAGAATCTCCGAATTGCAGGTTAACATTCTCTGGC
Organism: Patella ulyssiponensis; assembly: GCA_963678685.1. Classification (NCBI taxonomy): domain Eukaryota; kingdom Metazoa; phylum Mollusca; class Gastropoda; family Patellidae; genus Patella; species Patella ulyssiponensis. The sequence continues at coordinate 77,706,009 of OY783226.1, read as the reverse complement.
AAACTATGTATGACATCGAGGAAACTTCAACGAGAATGTTCCTAGAAGCAAAATAATCACCGGTATCATGATGAACCTGCAGCTACCGCCTTCAAATATTATATGTCTCTCGAGCAGAGGCATGCTCTAATTCCCGCAATTCCTGTAACACTTACAACTGACGTTAAGACAACAGACTGCTTTTATAATATTTGTTGGTACCCGAAAATTTTGTACTGTGCCAGAATTGTATCCTTTAATTCAATTTTCATTTCATCAACGATGATCAAATATATCATTATGCAAATAGTTTAACCCTTTAACGATATTTCATAATTTATGCAGTTATAAAATGGATTATATTACCTCTTGTGCACTATAAAAGTTCAAATGTTTGTTTTATGGGGTGGCGAGTGTGCGAATAATAAAGATCGGTGTATTCTTGTAGTCATTCTTGATCTCTTGAAAATGCGGAAATGATTTAAGAAAATGTAAATAAGTAAGACAAAAAAAGGAGACAAAAGTCTTGTATATATCAGTTCTATTTGTTATCAAGCTTTCGTGCTATTTTTTCAAGCCTTTCCCACTACACGGGACTATTTAAATTTGTTATGCATGTGCTCCGTTATGAAATCCTCCCACTTCAAAGCAGTTGGAGGTGCTTTTACCTTTGTTCTATTGAATATAATAATATAATATAACGGACAAAAACATTACCTGTCAAAGAAAACAAATTTCTACATTACCTGTGACCTAAGTTAGGAAACTGTAAAGACATCTAACAAACCCGGAAAAACTAAAGCAATACATGATGAATTTCTCTCAAAGTCACAACCGTTCGTTTGCCAAACGACCTTCGACCCAATAATTCGCGCTATTGAACCACATACGGGGTCTAATTTACACAAAGGTAAATGTAATTGTAAATATTAACTGCAGAGATTTTTTTTCATAAATCCCTCCTCTAAATATACGAGCGGAAGCTATAAATACAGACACGTTCACACAAATGTTTTCAAGCTAGCTTAGTAAAGACATGAGGTACTCCACGACCAAGAAGACCATCATGGCCATATGGGCCGTGGTGGAGACACTATTATTCGGAGGGTTAATATTCGGCTGGGGATCTGTTGTTTTTGTTTTAAAAGATTCTGGTGTGTATTCTCATCTTTGTAATTCTGGAAGAAACATTGGTTTTTCTACTACAGCCCAAGAAATAAAAGGTTGTACAGAGCAAGATTCACGTTTATCGTTAGTGTTTGCTATAGATTCGGCCCTGTATGGTTTGGGATGCGCTGTTATTGGACACATTAATTATAAATTTGGTACTCGAATAACTCGAATTATTTCAAGGTAAGACTTTGTTCTAACTAGTAGGGTGATGATATAAAATATTAAAAAAAAAACACATTCTTTTTACGTAAAAGAACAATTGCGGCAATAATTCATTTGTTTAGAAAATATGAAGGGGAAGAATTTTGAAAAAAATTTTATCAGAAGTTTGGTCGCTATAATGGCATTGTGTAGTAATAAATGCCCACTTCTAGTTCTACACCGCCAAAACTTAAAAAATATTGTGCTCGTAGCACTTGACAAAACATATATCTACATCAAGTCTTTAGTTTTCACTTATAACTTGTTTGAAACAGATGAGTTTTTAAAAGTTTCTTAAATGCGATAGTGACGTGTTTTGGTGTAGATTAATAGAATAATAGACAATGAAATCCACCATCTCACAGTGGCTACTTTAAATAAACGATAACCAGAATTAGTCCTCCTGTATACTGGTGTGATCAATTGATTTAGAGAATTCGATCACAGACTTTTCGATGGCATGTAAGATTTAACAAGTTCACAAAGATATTTAGGAGCGGTGCCATTTACACATTTAAAATCTATTCGTACAGAAACAGGGAGCCAATGGACCTCCTTTAGAATGGGTGTTATTAGTCTGATCTAGGAGATTTGGAAACCATCCTGAGAGTAGAGTTCTTAAAGCTTTGCAGGCGCTGAATTTGGCACTGTTGCAGTAGTAGAGGCGGGAAAGAATTGAGGATCGGGCTAGGGATGACGCTGAATTCCGAGTTCGTTAATAATGTTATTGGTGTTTTTTTTAAAATGAAAATAGTATTTCTTACATAAACCATTAATCTGTGGAATAACAGATAAATTACTGTCTGGTAACTGTTTTTTAACTACAGGAATTGATTTATAGTATTATTATGTCCAAGCTGCATGGATGGAGGATGATTTTAGTGGAGATAATGCAAACGATCATATAATATATAATTCTATAAATGTACTTAATTTGTTCAAAAACACACAAAAAAACAGAAGAATAATCGTACACCACATTTGAAATTGATCATCTGCATATGAAATGACGTTTGGTCTTTATAATGCCCGACCACAGTAATGGCATTTAAAAGATGAAGATTAAACAAAAATCTGGATGTAATCTGAAGAATTATTACCCAAATTAACTAACATAATATATACTTATTTATGTAAACGTGCTGAATAAAAACTGTGCTTATTACATCCGTTATTCACAACCATAGTATGTCATATGCAAAATAATCACATACATGCATTTAACTCAATGGGGTTAGGATGTGGCCCACAATAGTTTTTCAAACAAAGGAAAACAATAATATCACACACATGTTTACGTCGCAAAATTTGACCTACCACAAAATATAGGAATTCTGTTTATTTCGGGAAATTCATTAGATTCAAAGGATATAAGAATATATAATTTGCCCCCTACATCCATCATTACAACTATACAGCTACTGTCAATAAATGCAATTATTAGAGTAACACTATAGTACAGTCGGTCATCACCTTGACGAAGTTGAAGAGAGGGGAAAGAGAAATGAGGTTTGACGCAGGCCTACATTTAACACAACCTAGGTCAGATTTGTTTTCTTTTAAAAATAATTCGCTCACTCACAGAGATCAAAGTTTCAAATAACCCGTATAACAATCGACAAGATTAAGCAGGCCCTATATACAATACCTGTTTCGATGACAGACCTTAAGTACCAAAGGTCATGCGTTAGAACAGTTTAGAACAGTTGCCTATTTTATAGATGCATCTTCACATAAAAAATGAAATAGGTTTAACGTCATACTGTTCTACTCCGACTGGGACATACCCATACATTGTGCCACGAGGGAAATTTGGCGCGGACAGTGGCACTACGGCCTACCTAAGGGGTCTTTTATGTGCAGGCTTTCGACCAATCTAGACGAAAATCTCCACAAAAGACACTGGATAATTATATATCCTGTAACTGTCACCATAGGGAGCAGGTAAAGACAATAAAAATACGGATTATTTTATCATCCATATGGGGAAAGTCGTCAATTTAACCGTACATATGGAGAAAAAATGTGACTAGAATAGAATATAAGACAATGAAATCAAATGTATGTAGGAAATAAATAATCAATTTAGATTTAAAGGGTTAAAGTAAATAAATAACATAAAACTTGTTGGTCCAATGCAAGATTTATATTTCTTCATTTTTGACCAATAAATACATATCCTAAGAAAGATTGATATAACACATATTTAGAATTCTTTTTAACAAAGAAAAACAGGCCACTATGTTTAGATTCATTTATTTATTAGACGGATAAATGCATCAAACTTCAATAGTTTTTTTAATGGATATCAAGTTACAAATATCTGTAAATGTTACAATTTTTCACTTCTTTTATTACAGTATTATTTTTATGACCGGAACATTGCTTATGGCATTTGAAAGTAAAAGTAAGTAATCTGCTTTTTGAAAAATACATAATATATAAAAGATCACCGTCTTTCTTTAGAATAATGATATTATTATATACGTGTAATTATGCCAATTATATCACCGTCCTATTACTTTTATTGTTATTATTACATGTATATAATGTCATCGTATAGAAATAATCCTATCATAGATTACGCCACGGTGTCCAAATAAATTCTTCAGATCTACACATATTTTAATCCTATTAATTAGTCCCCTTCAATTGATCCCAATGTCATCTGCATGTTTTAAAAACACCCCCACAATGTCAAACTGTTGACATACGTATGATATAATATAAAGCTTCGCTATATGTAATTATAATATTACCAACGAGTACAATCCAATTAATGCATCTTGGCCCAACAAGTTTGTGTGTACCCTAATTTCAGAAATATCTTAGGTATTTCATAAAGTAACCTCGGGTATTAGTTAGCTACTGCAGTCATTGTGGGTTGGTTTTCACAAAGGAACTTGAATAAAGCGGAAGTCTAAATATATGAAGTCAAACAAAACAATCCCACTACAGGTGGTGAAGATAAAATAGCTGTGATATAGATTAATTTACGTTTACAAGAATGAAAAAGTTCAAACCGCTGTTTCCAACTTAGTTACTAATTACTGTAAGGATAGTGTAAATATCCTACAACTCAACGAAGATATTCGGCAAAATTTATAACTTTTTAAAATAGAAATAGTAACTTTTTAGTATAGATCTGAGGAGACCCTTCTTTTAAGATACATCTAGATAACTGTTTTAAAATAGAAATAGTAACCTATTTTGATATATTTTTAATTATTATGAGTTGATTTGAACTTGTATTTACGTGTTGTTTGTTGAAGGTTTACCATGGTTGGTGTTTCCGGGTTTAGCTTGTTTAGGTATAGGAGGAATTCCACTCTTTATAACTAACGCTCAGGTATGTTTTTTTTTAAAAAAATAATTTATTTACTTTCAAAACATTTTGACACGTTTAAACTTTTAAAAATGTAAACAATATTCTAGGTTTCGTTTGTTTAGTGTTTTAAAATAAGTTAAAATACGTTTTGGATTTCAAGCCAGTAATTGTAAAAAAAAGTTATTCAATAAACTTTGTACTTTTAGAAAATGAAAAAATTCTCAGATAAAATTTTAAATCTAAGTTAAGTGAGACTTTACGAAAATGGTTATGTTTTGCTGGTATGTATGCAAATACTGTATACTGTTTTCAGATTGGAAAGCTTTTTGAAAGAGGGGGTCCAACATTTGTTGCACTTTTATCAGGAGCAGTCAGTACCTCAGCTGTGGTAGAGCTTGTAGCAAAGGTAATGTTTTTTGTGTGGTATTTTAGTCGAAGGCACATACGTTTCCCAACCAGGAGAAAACCGTCTAAAACCGTGAGCGCTAAAGGTCACTCCTTTTAAAATGTTAGGTCTGTGCAAAATATAAGTCTCGTAAGTAAAAGTATACATAAACATACTTTAAATTTTGATCATTATATCAAAGTTACAGGAAGCTCACGCTGGTGTTTAAAGTCCATGGACAATTACACATAATAATTATTATTATAATTATGTTTTATAAATAGTACTATACAAAAACACAAGGTTAATTAACCTCACAGTGTCAAGTTTACTAACTTAAAAACCACATTTAATTTCATGTGTATTTAGATTGTTAATTCTAATATAGGTATATGGGTCATGGAACTAACCCAAAGGTGAACATAAGACATATACCAGCACTTGTTATCTGATCACACTTCCTTAAACTATCACCATAGTGATATATCATAATCTCTTGATATATGAATTTAATTGTTATGTGTTTCAGATAGCCTATGAAAATGGATTTGCGATGAAACATTTCTACCTGCTGTTAACGGGTTTATACAGCATGACTTTCGTGTCCACCTTCTTCTTTCTTCCTAAGGATTTTATCACTAAACCAACCGAAACGCTGTTTGATAAAACAACTAACAAGAAAGAACAAATTACTGGCATCAGTTATATTTATTCCCCAGAGTTTGAATATTATCAGATACATAAAGGAAATAAAGGTAGACATATTTGTACAACAATTTCTTGTGAAATACTGATAAAAAAGTGACCGGGGTCTTCTGAGAGTTCGAAAAATATATGTATAATTATTATCATTTTCCATTTGGGATGATTAATGCCCTAATCTGTTATTATGAGAGTAGTCAGGATGCTTGAGCAGTGAATTCACATAAAAACTGCAATTTGTACTTGATTATTTTGATATTGGCGAATGTCGAAAAATGAGTCAGCAGTTTTTCGATATTCAGACTTGAAGCTCAAAAAGCAGATTTGATGGATATGTAGCTATAGCATTTTTCTAAAACACATTTGATTAAATGTGTTTCTAAAACGAACTAAAGATATCATAAATGAGGATGTCTGAACAGTGGATTAACGTAAAACAGCACTTTCAGAGGCGGTCAATTGAATATTGTTTACCGAAAATGAGATCAGATCGCACGAGCCTACTCTTATTCGAAAGAAAATATAAAAGACTAACCCATGTGACAACTTTCATGCTTTTGGTTTTTACGGAAAGTCATTTTAAATCGAGATTTTATAAAAACGGTTCACATATTATTCTTTTTTCAGGACAGCGGATCAAGAGCAACAATAAACCCCTGTCTATAGAATATGACGTAGAAATATCTAAAAATTTACCCACGTTAAAGCAATGTTTATTGTCTCAAGAATATATATTACAAGTTTATTGGTTTTCTATACTACAGTTACAATATTTCTACTTTTTATCATCTATGAATCCCTGGTTATCAGAATTATTCCATGGCGATCAGAAACAAGGTAAGTAAAAAGCTAGACCGAAAGGTGCTTTTTATAAAATAGTTGTCACATCTCCCAGTATCTAAATTGGCCACTGAATTAAAGGTGCATTATGTAAAAGCTAAATCTGCCTATGGCAGATCTTTCGTTTGGCATCAGTATGTTACACGATTCGTTAATTATGCCAAGCCCATAATCATCACTCTAAACCATCGGGGCGTTTTATTTTCATTGGATTTAAAGACATTTGACGGTTAATAATTCAATTTAAAAATAGATAACCGAGACTTTGTTTATTATCGTGACAACGGTAGCAATGACAATCTAGACTATATTGTTCTTCAAACGGCGCTTAGAATGAAGTAATTTTCAACATATTATTATTTCATTATCTAGATTTTAATCTATTTAAGTGAGAACTGCTCTATCTTTATCTAAATCTTATATAATGCATCTTTCAGTAACATCTAGTGAAATTAAAGACATAATCTTAACTTTTAACCAAGATGATAACTGCCATGCATATAACGTATTACTTACTATTACATACATACCGTTGTAAATTGGCTTAATATGTAAAAATGCTAATCAATAGCTTATTTCTTTTTAACATACTTAAAACACTTATATGTACCATTTTTTTTATCTTTAGTGAGTTATTATACCAACGCTCTATTATATTTAATGATGGGCAATTTCCTTCTTTCACCGATAGTTGGTGCACTTTATGATTGGTTCAAACATCATTTTAAGGGTAAGGAGAAGTATTATTATAAGTATTCAACCCGTATATTAATAATGAACATGTAGCGAAACTTATGTACGTAATGAACGAAAAATTTAGAATTATGTAAATTATATATGTAGATTTTTTGGTTTTTGTTATAGGAAGTCTTTCTAAGAAACGGAGAGAATTGATGCCAGCCGTTATACCTCTAATGTGTGGGAGTCTAGCGGGAGTTACACTTGCTATATTAGTTTCCATACCAAGTACCTCAGCCACCCTAATACCAACATTTAGTGTATTGGTCATATTCCGTTCTTTTGTCTATAGTTCACCTACATCAGTATTCAGTGCCATGTAAGTTTTTTAAAACAATGTTTTATTCGGTCCGCCGTTCGTCAACAGTTGGCTTATGACCGCGATAGAGCTAGTTTTTAACGGATGTTCTTCAAATACGGTATGAAGCATTCGTGTCATGCCAGGACAAACTCTATCGATATTCAGTATTCCGCGAACTTCCGTTCTGGAATTATTCCCGCTTCACTGAAAACACGCGTGAACTCGATTGGGGCTACAGTTATTAATATATTTTTTCAAATTTGGTGTGTAGCATTGTCGTCCGATTATCTCCCGTTCAAGAGTTCCACTGCCTTTCCCAAAAACCGTGTGATCCCGATAGCGGCTAGATATATTTTTTAATGAATTTGTTTGCAAGCTTGACGAGAATCATTTTAGTCACGAGAGAACGAACACTACCGATATTCGGAGTTCCGTGCCCTTTCGTTCCAGACTTACCGCCCCTTTTCTGAAAACTTTGTAAAATCTGGTTGACATCCAATGCTGCTGTCTATGGCTATATCGCTATATTGGGACAGCTCTCAGTTTGATACTGATATGTACAGTAATCCCATGCCCCAAGAACTCAGTCTCCCTATTCCATTCATGATGGTATTTATCTATCATGTTCCTATTTAAGTATTTTATACATTTCTGCTAATGAACCTTTATCATATTAATAAATTTTCATATTTTTCCAGATTTCCTAGTCAGTACTTTGGCTCATTATTTGGTATAATGATAGTATCAGGTGGTATTTTAGGATTGTTTCAGTTCGCGTTATTTACATGGTCAGAAGCTACAAGTTTCTTACGGGTGAGTGTTTCACTTATTCGACAAACATCTCATGTAGCGTTTGAACAGATATTCGCAACTGCGGCCAATAGTGTTGAAAACCGTAATGAGGCCACGTGATATTTTTGTCATTCAAGAGGGCTCATAAACTTTTCCGATGACGCTCTTTAATGTGTCCCCTTCGCTTGTAGTTGTAAGGAGGTAAAAATAGGATAAAATGTATACTGTCAAGCAATTGTTCTTATCACTAGAATTATTCTTTCTTGTCGGAGAACAATGTGCAGCCTTCTTGCCTTTCTATTGGTTTTTACACTATTGTCTGTCGTTTTAAATGAAATATTATAATAATATTGTTAATTTTAAATTAAGCAAAAATCCGACAAGTGGACTATAGAATGTGGAAGTAGAAGAAATGTTATCTTAATGGTTGAGTTCTTTTATTTATTTATTTATTGACAGGTAAACCATTTTCTACTAGCAGTGGTTTCAACAACTTTTATTCATCCACTATTACAATGGCGAAGTTGTCGAAAAGCCGAACAGAATGTGACAAACAATAACAACAAGAAAGAGACAACGGCAAACGATTGCGCACATCCACCATCTTTATCTGCACCGTCATCATAATAAAGATATGGACCAACATTTCTACCCTTGTAAATGAATGTAAATAAATTGTGGTAAAAGTCTCTTGATGATGTAAATTGTGTGATAAGTCTTTGTAACTTGTAGTATACGTCTACAAATACATCAATCCCAGTTCATGAGAATACTGGTTATGCTATTAATTTTGTGAGTTTATTTTTCATCGATATGGTAGAGAGACAAACAATTAGATCTTCGGAGAATGGGGTTTAACGTTCTACTTTTCTACACCAACTCAAGTGTAAGACGGGCATATGCCATATATTTAGACAGTGTACGATGAGGGAAATTTTATCCCGAACAACGGCGCTACGAACTCTCGAATTCATTTTATCAAGGCACGCCAAAGCATTCATGGGACCCCAGACGCTATTCGTGGCCGACTCAACATCCTCCACTGACAAATGAAAACCACGCTTGAAAATTCTAGGGAAAATTCGCATAATCAAATCAACCAACAACATAACCTGTCTGAACAATCATCATCCATATACGGTGCTTTATAACCGCGAACATAATATGTAAATTTAGCATCGTTAATATTGCGAAGTAAATTATACATTTTTAAAACTACAGACAGAATGCCTAAAATACAACTGTATTTTATATAATGAAGGTCTTTCAGTTTAATTTTTAAACTGATGAAGATTTAGTATCAATCAAGCCAAACTGTGTACCAAGTCGCTGTGACGTATATATTTTATTAGTAATGTTGTCAGACATATCCGGTCGAAACAGTTACATGGATCCAAAACAATGTTTTATTTTTCCGGGTTCATTAAAGTAGCTAGTTCATATAATACAAAATGATCCATCATCTTTTGCTATGAAATTGATTTATATTCAATGAATTTTTAAAATATTGTAATCTCTAATCAATTATGTTCGGTCAAATATGTCAACACTAAGAATAAAACGACAGAGACGCCGAGTAATATTGGGTTGCGTGGATTATGCTAGAGTCAATTTGTTGCATATCTTACCCACGGTATATGTTTGACACTGGTTAAGGATGATGATTATGATTGTAATGTTGAAAACTGTAAAGAAACCGCGTAATTTTGGGGCACAAAAACTCATAACTATGACGCAAAGCTTGTTATCGCGCCCCTCTTAAGTAGCGCCTGTCGTATGGAACTACATTCTAGGTTATGACAACTGTTTAATCATTGGTGGACTGGGCATGTTTGTTATTCGTCGTAATATTTGAGGCAAATAACCGTTAAAACAAAGAAACACCATGGCGTTAGTAAACATTTTTATGAACGGAAACCTATTTGAATTACAGCTATAATATAGGCTACAACCTTAATCCAACTCTGTCTCTTATTGCCTTCTTTCAAAACAATTCAAAGAGTTGAATAACGATATTAAATCCTCGAAAGTGCAGACATTTTGCTTAGTGGTAGTTATATCTCAATGCCTTTTGTATTACTTTTCGTAAAATGTGGTAATCGTGGAATGGTCTGTTGATGCGATACCTTATCCACAACCATAAGTCCTTTCTATAATAAAGAGGTGCATAATTCAACATGTGCTTGACTACAATAACAAATTACTTTCTTTAATAATCTTAATAAAGCCTTATCAAATATTCCAGCTAATTTCTATGTATCTAATTAAAATAACGACAAACATTTTCCCACGAATGTTTTTTAACATTGGCCGATTGATATCAACTATTCCAGTTCATTAGGTTATGTTAATGACTGCTGTTTAACATAATGATTAACATATCGGTGGCCAACAGAAGTTAAAGAAATAGAAATACCCAGATTAAATGAAGGGTACTGGGCTAGATTCACATGATTCGTCATTTTAGATTAGGTAAACTCTCAATGGTTAAGAATACGTTATATAAGATTTAGATAAAGCGTTGACCGCTCTTGCTATAACAGTTAAAAACTAAATAATGCCGAATGGTTACAAGGAACTTTTCTTTCAAAGTACTTTATGCCAAGCAAAGATTTAGCGTAGATTATTATCGTAGCAACGATACCAGTTATTCGAGACCAAGTATAGTTTCACCAGTTTTGAAGTAAATTATGAAACGGCGATTGTGTTTCAATCCGTTTGAATAACTACATAATAGTTTGTAAGAATAAAAACTTGTCATTGGCAGATTTAGGGCTTACATAACGCATCTTTAAACATAAACTAATGTTTCAGTGGCGACATATTTCAATATCTGAAATTGTAATCCTAATACTCTATCGTTTCACTTTACTTTGATTTATGATAGTGTCGTCTGAGTGCGACTTAAAATTGAAAGTTATTGTTACCATGGTGCCATAAAGCTTCCTTATCCAGCCCATTATTCACCCCGGATTTACTTAAAAATGTCGGATGATAATCCAAAATTGAATATCGATGTATCTTCCTGCGTTCATTTCTCTAACTTGGCTATTTTAATGTTGGCGCTTTACAATGTCTCATCAAATATGGCTAATTTATGGTGTGAATGTATCCGGTAACACATTTATTACAACTATTGTTTTTACTATCTGAAAGAAGTCGATTATAGAAATTTTATAGTACTTTACATTCACAGTCATTAATAATTCATACCTGGATACAGTCATTAAATTTAATATTTGATACTACATGTATTCCCACCCAACCAGAAAGACAACTTTGTAATAGCATTTAAGATAGTTGGATTCTATAATTGCCTATGACCAAAAAAGAGAAGATCAGCAATATTTTATGATCGAGAAACAATAGATTTCATGTTAACTGCTATTTAAGTATCGATATCAAAATAGATTAGCGTTTATAGATTCCATTTATATTTATCTCTGTATAGTTTTTGTTTCCTGCTACATCTTCGTCAACTTTTCTACATACAAGATGTCGATGATGATTTGAGAGTGGAATATGATGACATCAGTTGCAATCAGGGGTTATTGTCTATGTAGCCGAATCTCGGGGCCTTATCCAATACTTATGTCATGTCAGCGTTCGCTGCACAGTCACCATCACACGTTAAATGACATTCCCAGCATTATGTTCTTGGCCCACCAGTCCACCCAAAACTGATGGGTGAAGAATTTGGGGGATTATATTCAAACATAGAAACATCAACATTTTGCCACAGAATCAAGGTCCATTTGGTCTCTAGTATATGTATATAACAAACTATTATCAGAAACGAAAATAAAAGTTAAACTTTTTCAGTTTCGGTATCACTGTCAGCAGCGACAATTACTTTTTCAATCGGGGGTGAAAAATTCATTCGTCAGTGGTTATGAGATTTAGAATTTGCTCTTGGCCTTATTTAGTATAATACGGTGGATGAATTAACGATGTTTCAATTTTGACATTGTCATATTGTTACATTGGGTTCTAATGATTATCCACTACTTTCGACTATATCAAACTATTTTCACGCGAAAACCTGGTGCTCTATATGTGCATTTTTTCAGCGTCTGTTCTCTGTGAAAGGACAGAAGGGCTTTAAGAATCTTTCAAATGTTTCTCGCCCATCGTACAGTGAGTGTCCGATTAACGGGTCCAATTTTGACGATGGGTGTTTCACTTTAAATTCCAAACAAAATACCCTGCATGTTTGTAATTATGCATCTAAGAATTTGAAAATAAGATGAAGAGATTAATAACACATGTAAAGGCCATTTAACTTAGTTTATGGTCAGTAGGGTTGTTTCTATAATTTTATGTTTATTTGATACATAAATTACAAATCGTATCAATTCTGTTTCCGGTCTTATCTGTAAAATACTTAATCTTATCTTGCCACTCGATTGCTTCTACCTTTGAATTAATTACAGTAAAAATATTTGTACAAACATTTTTTTTTAAAAACACAAACGAATTTTAACAGCTTAACGATGCGGTTCAGTTTATTGTTGATTGGACTGGGTCTGATTCTCACGACTTCATCAGGTATGTACAATGTAATCTCTGAGAGACATTTAGTAACATGATAGAGCAATAAATTATAACACATACTTATGGAAAAACAGCTTGATAACGTTGAAAGAACAGTCTTCGAAACGTCGCTCAAATAGGTAAGTAGCTGTTTTCCCATAAGTATGTGTTATAGTTTATTACAATATAATAAGTGTTTGTTAGCTATGGAACACGTGAATGTGGTATCACCGGGGGTTCTGCAGAAAGGATACACATATCTGTCTGGTGTACGAGTCTGGTGACTACTTACATGTAACCGGAATGAGTAGTTTAGATTCTCAGAAGTTTACGCTAAGCATTGGCTCCCCCCTCATCCCCCATCATTCTGTTTCTATGAATTGTACTTTTACACGACGTTCTAGCAGCTAGATTTCACTTCTTAGAAGAAACCATGTCCTATTACAATTCAGTCGATTTATCAGTTAAAGATACATTATGCAAGATTTAGATAAAGAACTAGACATTCTTGCTATAATAAATCGAAAGTAGATAATGTAAAATGAATAATGTGAAAATTTCATTCAAATTACTCTATTGCGACCGAAGATATTAGCCTTCGAAGGTTTGACAGACGTGCACTAATTTCAACCACGGTACTGGTTGATCAACGCTAAGTCTCGGTCCTCCATATTTGATTAAATCAAAGAATCGCTGAACCATTCTAATCTGTTTAATATCGGAGAAATCTGATGCCATCGAGAAATGATTAAGGTCTGGATCAGTTAATTAATGTCTTATTAATAGTATATATAAGATTTCAGGCCTAAAGAAAGACCTGCAATAGGCAGATTTAGCTCTTGCATCATGCATGTTTAAAAGTGACAAAATATATATATTTTGTATATTTAGAACCCTGTCTATAGTTGAACCTTTACATCAGCATTAGAAATACAAATTCAACAGTAATATAAGTAGGAAACGAGACAAAATTTTAAAATCCAAACATTGATGTAAATCCAAATGAATACCTACCCGTCATATCGCATCACGATTTTGCAATCTGTTTTCCGGATTTATTCTTTTGTCACAGTTAGACATGTTTCTTCGTCCACCATCCTTCGTCCAGAATATAGAGAGAAAAGCCGGCTGATACGAATGAATACTAAAATGGCAGGAAGGTGTCAGAAAGTCGTGAATCTAGTGAATTTCCAATATACCTTATAAATGACACGCCTCAGAATTTATACAGTGAAATATTCGTTCTGATTTAAGAAAAATGCCATCCTCCCCCTACATATTGGTTGCTCGACGTTTTTGATAAATTTTGCCCAAATTTCTACTTTTGACTGCAATATTACACATTACCGTCCGAAAAAAATAGCCCCATACATGTCTTGTCGCAAGCAATCGGCGGTCACTTTATTTACATTTTATCAGATATTTTCTTCAATGTTTTATTTTGTAGGTTTTGTTTTTAAAACTGAAACTGGTGTTGATTCGTTGCTTCATCTTCGGAAATTCTTCTACCTTGAAGATGTAGATGATGATCTCAGGGTAGAACCCGATGATTACAGACAAATTAAATTACGCGTTGACACAAACCACGATGATACAATATCTTTCGAGGAAATGAAGATGGACCCGTTTTTCAAAGTCACAATAACGATGGAAGAGTATTTAAATTTTGATTTAGACGGAGATGGATCTATAACTACCAAGGATTTTGACATGAAGATTCACGACCTGCTTTCGGCCAAAGGCAATGATATTGATCTTAAAGAATATCTTCAGTTTATGGCCGTCAACGAAGAAAGCGAAGGTGAAATAATGCAAATAGATTCCTTCGTTTACGCCTCGAAGAATTTCCAGGTATCAGATCTGGACGATGATGAGATTTTATCAGAATATGAGTATAAAGCAGAATTTGGTATGGCTGATGCTAATTTCAACAGTTTCCTGGAAGTCAATGAAATTGATGCTTTTAGACCAACACGTCATGTAGATGCTAATAAAATTTGTTCTGATGAAAAGATGGCATCAACAGGTTGTGATATGAATGATGTGATGACATTGTTTAATACGTCAGATACAAATAATGATACGACATTGTCTTTAGAAGAATACGTCAAGTATTTTGGAGAATTGATGGAGAATTAAGCTCTGTCCATATAGTCTAAATATTTTATCGTTTCCCACTACATAAATTAGGTTAAGTGAAAATGTCTTTCTTTTAAATACTGAAAAATGGCATCAGATATGTTCTCTCTGTAGAAAATGACAGTATATACTAATTTTAACATACGATATTTTGCTGAGCTTATGAACCATTAAATAAAGAATAGTTCTTCAACATAAATTTATAACATCTAGCGCTTTTACTCAATTGTCCAACGTCAGGTTTAACTGGGTGCGTTATATATTTACATAGAATTTATCTAGACATAAATTTCAGATAAAATAAAATCGACATTTATTTAGTATCCATAGCATAGGGGTTAATTCATTCTCGTTCTGTTCTCCTGTTTCCAGCCAAATTCTCTGTTCTCTCATCATTATAGTCAGATGTCAGATGTTTTTAGAGTTAAAGCGTTCATAGGTGCAGGGGCCGAATCGGTTTTGGGGGTGCAGAAATGAAAACTTCCCAGCCCCCAGCGAAATTATTAAAATTAGATGACCGCAAACTCATTTTTCTGCCATTCCGCCCTGTGATTAAAACAATTAGAAAGCAGTCCAATTTAGTCTTATCTATGTGGCTTTGGAACCGAAAACCAGAGAGAGAGAGAGAGAGATGGGGTTTAACGTCCACTCGACACAACTAGGTCATTTTGGGACTAACATATGGTTTTTAATTTTATTTCAATAATTCGCTTGCGCGTAGGGGTCTCTAGCAGTGGGAGGAAACCGGAGTGCCCGGAGGAAACCCACGAGGTTGAGAAGGCGCCCCTATCTCCATGCCACATACGCTCACACCAGGGCTCGAAACCACAGCCGCAAGCCAGAGGTGACCGGCCAGCTAGAGGTCGAAGCGCGGCACTCTAGACCACTAGGCCATCCCAACCCCGAACCGAAAACCAATTCTGTGCCCACTTGAAATATAATGGCCCAAAATATTCCTGTTTTAAATCTGTATCCATTCGTTAATTTAATCACTGATAAGTGGGAGCCACGTTCAAAAATCCCGATGAACAACCATTATGCCAACCACCAACAAAGTTAAATGCCATCTAAATGTTCATTTGAGAGATGTTATGTTATTCTATTAGCTCTCGGATAGCCATACACCATACACGTTTCTTGTTGTCAAGATGATCATAATAAAACATCTAGATCATGTTATGAACAAATTTGTGATAATCAGGATGGGGCTTTTGTCTTAAATAACGTGTGCATAATAAAGAAACCCACAGAAGAAATCCACCTACAAACAATTATCAGCTGAAGGCATCCGAGAGAGAGAGAGAGAGAGAGAGAGAGAGCGAGAGAGAGCGAGAGAGAGAGAGAGAGAGAAATGGGGTTTAACGTCCACTCGACACAAACTAGGTCATTTCGGGGCTAACATATGGTTTAATTTTATTTCAATAATTCGCTAGCGCGTAGGAGTCTTTAGCAGTGGGATGAAACCGGAGTGCCCGGAGGAAACCCACGAGGTCGAGAAGGCGCCCCTATCTCCATGCCACATACGCTCACACTATGCCGCAAGCCAGAGGTGACCGGCCAGCTAGAGGTCGAAGCGCGGCACTCTAGACCACTTGGCCATCCCAATCCCCCGAAGGCATCCGTTAGACAACAGATATAATCTATATATAGGTAACAATCATAAACGTTATTGAAGGGGGATTTAAATTTAGATGGTGCACTTTTTCTATTCAACGAAATGAAATAAAATTAAATGGGGTTTAACGTCCTACTGTTCTGCTGCGAACAAGGGATCTTTTACGTGCACGTTAATGTGTACATGGGACCTCTGTTTTTCGCCTATCCGAACGATTAGACATCACGGACAAGGGAGAATCACGAACAAGGGAGAATCACGCCAGAAAATCTGGGTGAACTTTCTCGGCCAATACAGGGATCTAACACCCGACCTCCAGGCTAGCAGTGGACCCCCGTGTTGTCAACGAACAATGTAAGGTTGTATTTTACAACAACGTATTTGTATCTGCAAATTTTACCTTTATGAAATATAATCAAACAGAAATAATAGCTTAAGGTAAAATATTTTACATTACTTTTTATTTATTTAACACCGACATCCTTAATTTCTTATAAATGTCTGTTGAATTCTGAAGGATAATGTGCTTTTATCCATGGACATCGAGGTGAAGATGGTATCTAAACCACGTTTCTGTTGTGACTGTCTAAAGAACGCATTATCTCTCTTATTTTCATAGTTTATTGAACTGCTGTGGTCTATAAATATAACATTTATAATTATATAAAATGTTTGTCTAATCATCCATGATGATAAAACCATTCTTTATAATATCGAACAGAAATCAACCACAATTCATCCTGATAAAATGAATTAGTTTTAATTATCGTTAATGGTGTCTTAGTCTAATTATATGCGTTTTAATGACATAAAAGAGACATTATTGAAGATAAGATAATAAAGAGCTGGCAGTTCACACTTTAATAGTTAAAAACTAGATGATGTAAATGGATTATGCTGAAAATTTCAGTCAAATCGCTTCACATTAAGCCGAGAAAACCTTATTTTAAAATCGATGTAGTCTCCATTGTCATTGTTACTATCAACGCACTATAAACAGCAGATCGGATTCAAATCCAATGAAAATCGGACATCTAAGATGGCATCGAGAGTTCGTTATAGTTTTTTCATGTTAATAAATAATGTGTAATTAATAGTTTATATGTCATCTCAGGCCTAAAGTAAGACCTGTAATAGGCAGATTTTACTCTTGCATTATACATGTTTCAAGAAAGCGTTTGTTCTAAATATATGAAGACTACCACTAAATGAGAACCATGAGCGATGGTTCCATGAGCAAGGCGTTTTTTGTTTTCTTACTAAGTGGTTCAGAGTCCATTCCCTATGTTGCCGAGAAAGTTCCTCGAGGTTTTTCCAACCTGGTTTCACCTTGTCAGTGGTACAGACCGAGAGGGGGGTGGGGGCGCTAGTAAAGTTATAATGGATGTTATAAACGTCGGCGGTTTAAACCTAAAAAATATGATCTTTACCATCGTCGGCGCCATAATCATTAGAATCATCATTGCCGATGTAATATACTTTCAAAGACCATCTCGATATTATTCAAGTGCTAGACTGGCATAACTTCAAACTTCAGCTAAACAACCATATAAACCATTCGAAAACAATCAAATTCGCATGTCTAAAACGGAGCAATGTTATAAATTTTGTTTAGCGACGTTTTGGTTTGCTCGTCAATTCCGTAATGACACTAATAATATTACTTCCGTTCAACAGGTCGACAAAGAACTGTATTTCCGACATCAGTCAGGCGATATTATCCACGTATTTTAATTATTGTACATCTTTCACCCAATTACACGATAGTAATTCGAATAATTTTCATTTTAATTTATTAAAACCTTATATCCTATTCAACAATTTGAATATTTCAATACATTATACTAGATATTAAAATCACTGAAATATATATCCTACTTTTAAAATTTATGGAATACTATGGAAGACGGTTAGGGTTAATCAAATAAATAAAAAAAAAAACAAACGAGGTAGGTATTTTATCTCGTATTTACGAGATAATTAAGTCGTGAATATTTTAACGGTTCCACCTGTCTTAATGAGAGCAGGGTATGAATGGAAGAAAGAATTTGGACCAAATGTTGGGAGGTATTCGACAGTCGACATCTTATAGTTTCACTAAATCTCTAATTCGATAGAATCAAAGCCGGGAGATTATCTGCGGTTGATATTTTGATTTTATTTTCGAAATAATCAATTTCAGAATATTTCAGCGTGGATAAAGCCAGGAACAATTTGATATTGATGATTAGCAACGTTAATGAGTGCCTGAAATTAATTAATATTGATAGTGGGAGCATGATGTTAAAAATGATATCAACGAGATCATGAAATTAATGAATAACATAAATGCGGGCATGAAAAAATGAATGATAATAATTAGGGTATTGAATTAATCATTGAGTTGAAAGGAATTATGAAAATAACGTTCGATACTCAAGAGAAGATTATATACCTGCGCTGATGGCAACCGGGGGGTTGGATGGCCAAATAGTTAGCACGTGCGCGTTGTATCATAACGTCTGTCCTCGGTTTTCTCTGGGTTCTTTGGTCCCCCCCCCACTCTAAAGGCCCCTACGCACAAGCAAATTATTCAAAATAAAATTGAACCATATGTTAGTCCCGAAATGACATAATTTGTGTCGAGTGGGCGTTACCCCCACCCCACTCCTCTCTCTGGCTGATGGTAATCTATCGCCATTCACGTGCCTTTTATGTTAGTGTTGGTCATTGCGAGAGAATCAAAATGCTATTTTTTTTAAAAGAAAATATTGACTGACCTCAATAGTCTTCCACTTATGACATAATAACGAGATAATTATCTAGAAATTAATTAAAATCGAATATATAAATTTATAATTCTACTATAAACTTATAGTTCTATGACTTATAAGCTTGTCTCCAAGTTATCAATACATGTGTGGTCGTTTTTAAACAGTTAAAGAATACCAAATCAGTTATACATTAAGTCCCAGTAGGCAATAGGGGAAAGTATGTTAAGTTGGACCCTTGGGTAAAAAGCGTCCGCGATCATATCTGAAGAACAAGGCACGACCATGTTATCTATTCGGGATCAATTTAAAGCGAACAAGCGTGGACTGGTAGGTAAACTAATCTCATACGGCGACATTTTCTTCAGGGGCTGTGAATTAGAAGCAGTTTTCTGTTAAATGTTTCAAACGATCAAGCATAAATACTTTTATAAGCGACTCTACTCTTTGTCACGTACAACCGGGAATTCGAAACCGCGCCAGTTGCCACAATGACAGGCTTTATGATACAGCACGCACGTGATTACCATTCGGCCATCCAACCCCCTTTTTATTTTAAAGAATAACGTCTCTAATGTTTTAAAATCAATCATAACATTTATTCCAAATGTATTGTCGTAATATGGTAAATAATGCTTTGATTAACTACAAAAACTCGCTGATCTTCCAAATGATTAAAATTATTCATATGGTTAATTAAGACGGGCATATCTTTATCAACACGCTGGACAAGCAAATTACTATAACGACTATGATGATTGTTTAATTATGCAAAAAAGCGTATAGTACGATAACATTCATAAACTATGTGAATATTGGAAATAGAGAGGATATAAATTTAGAAATTCGTTACATCTCTAATCACTTAGCAGACCTAAATCAGCGAATCGACAAGATGCTTTGGCGAATCTTGATTTTTACTGTGTGTAGTATGTTTTTGACTGCATCTGCAGGTAAGTAACATTTTTTTCAAGAAAATGTTTTGTTGTACATGTGTAAAAATAAAATGCTTGTCTGTTAACACCCATTTCTAACATCGGATAGCTGTAATTGAATATATTTGTTTAGGTAGGAAGACTGCTTTATGGAACTTCATGAAGTTGTTTTATTTTTAAAAAACTTGCGTCATTCATACATGTAGAACTGGAGGATCCACCGTGGCTGAGTTGCGAGTTCGATCTTGATGTTGGCTGAGAAAGTTCATCGGGGTTTTCGAGTGCGCCATCTCCTTAACAATGATGTGTGGCGGGTAGAACGACAAACCTAGATAAAATGTACACGTAGGCGTGTATGCAAAACAATCCCTGACGAACCCCGAATTCTGACCATTTTATTAACCATTTTCGTTGAAAAATGTCCCATTTTTGTTGCCGAGAGCGCTAGTTGATTCCTCCTTCGATGGAAGGCCACGAAACACATTGGTACAGAGTGACGAAAGTGAAATTCATAAAAGCTGTTTTTTGAATTTTGGATTTTGGCGTATCCCCACAAACAGGGTGCATGTGACTTAATAATTAGTAAATTTGCGGGCGACAGTGTCGGGTGAATCTGATGAAAGTTTCGGCTGAAATTCGGAATCCCCACTGGAGGATTCCGAATTCTGGCCCACACCAAGCACACCCTACCCAGAAAGTCTATTATACCGCGGTAGTCTAGAGATAACTTGACTCTCAGGTGTAATGTCGTGATGTGTGTATCCACAATGATCCCAACTTGGTTTTACCGCGTCAGAATAAACGCAAGTGGGACTAACACGAAACATGTTACCTAGTCGCTTGTATGGGACGAGAAATCAAGTTTCGCGCTTGTCGTACACGTAACCAAGGGGAAACGACACTTACCAAACAAAATACTCTCCTCTGGGGTTCTGTTAGTCTCCACGAGGTTTACCTTTACCTCGTCGTTAAAGGATTTTCGGCAACAGTGGACGCGCTCTTTAAACCAAACTACGGTCAGTATGTTATCGTTGGGTACAGCAAATGGGAGTCAAAACTAGGTACCGTGGCCCCGAACCATACCCTAGTGACATCAATTTGAGAGCCCGGGACTGTATGGCACAATGGACGCTTACGACTGCACCCCCCCCCCCCCCCAGAAGATCCATTCACTTGACTTGATATTTGTAGTTCATTAGTGTGGATTAATCGATTATTGTTGTATATCATACTGGGGGCTGAAATGATGTTGGATCGGCAAATCGTCCCAATAGCGTTGTCATCCGTGTGGACTGTTTAATCCTACCAAAATGGACATATCCTACTTATATACGTGGTGTAAGACTTTCGTGGTCCTCCTTTCACATTCCTATTTTGTAACTGCTTCAAAATTTCAAATTTTCTATTTATTTCATCTTCAGATGTGAAACCTAAAACAAAAGCCGGTATAGATACTTTATTTCATCTGCGTAGAATGTTTTATGTGGAGGACTTGGATGATGATTTGTTCGTCGAATGGGATGACATTTACCAGGTTTTCGCGAGGGCAGATCTCAATAACGACGGTATCTATGAGTTTAGTGAAATGCTGGCTGATCCCGATATGAAGGATGCGTCCAGGGACGACTTCAATGTTTTTGAAGTGAACGGCGACGGAAAGGTTGACATGGGTGACGTCCACCTGAAATTCTACGATATTTTATCAGCAAGTGGAAATGACGTAGATATTAAAGAATATCTGAGGTTCATGTCGACGAGGGAGCCCGATCGAGGAGAACTAATGGACATTGAATCGTTTGTGAAAGCTGAGAAGAATTTTTTGGTATCAGACCAGAATGATAATGGACGTCTATCTCCATACGAGTATAAAGCAGAATTCCGTTTTGCCGATGCTGACCACGATGGTTTCCTGAATTCGAACGAAACTGATGCTTTCAGACCAACTCGCCATGTCGGTCAATTTTGTGACGCCGTTGCCACCACTGGCTGCAGCTTAAATGACGTGGAGACATTGTTTGATGGAGCCGACACAGACAACTCTGGTAAACTCTCAGTTGAAGAATACATCATTTATTTTGGCAAACTAATCGCCGCTACATAAAAATTCAACAAACGAAAGAAATAAAATTGATAACTGAGCAGCAAGCTAACTTGTGTGTTGAGTGAGAGTGGGTGTGGAAGTGGAAAACGGGAGAAAAATGGGACTCCATGTATTGTTTTATTTTCGGAAATATGGTTTCATATTACGCCAAGCCAATGGGGTTTCCTACTGCTAGGATGTCGGGCCTATTTAGTTAACCATAACCTTGTTTCACCTCCCCCCCCCCACCCACACACACCATCCCACACACATTTATTTAACCATAACCTTGTTGCACCCCCGCCCATACACTCCATCCCACACACCATCCCACACACACCATCCAACACACATCCGCTCCTCTAATGGGTTATAACCTTATGCTCCCCGCCCCTCTAATGATCAAAATCCATGCGACTTAATAAGAAAGATCTATGCAATATGTTGGCCTCTAGGTACAATGACTCACCGAATAATTTCACAAAAAACATGATATATTCTGGTCTCCTTAAAGAACTGAAAACCAAAGCCTCAAAAACCCATTTGAATCGAATGATTCTAGAAAATGATGTCAACAGGTGGTCTCGTGTCCTATACTGAGAGTAAGTTCCTCGTGATTGTCCAGTCTGTTTTTCCCACTGGTATTTTATTATCCAGTCTGTTTCCCCTTGCCAATGGTGTAGAGCGGAGGGTTTGGTATTTTATTATCCAGTCTGTTTTCCCCTTGCCAATGGTGTAGAACGGAGGGTCTAGAATTTTTTTGTCCAGTATGTTTTCCCCTTGCCTATGGTACAGAACGGAAGGTCTGGAATTTTTCCACTACATTCTAGTATTTCTGATAAGCCCCACATAACCAGCCTAATACCAGTGTATCTAAATTTGGCAAAAGTCATTTCAACAATGACCAACCGAATACTAGTGTATCTAAATTTGACAAAAGTCATTTCAACAATGACTATATAATTAGCTTTTAAAAGCCAGATTTATGTGTAAATACTCTCAATGAACTCGCACACTTTTTCAATTATAGGCACGCGTCGAAATTAAAAAAGATAGGTTGCCAGGCAACGAAACATATACGTCCACAGCAGCTAAATCGCCCCTCGAGTTGCCGCATATTTTTACTTTTTCGATAATGAAACATTTATATTACACTAAAATCTGATTAAGAGTAACAACCCATAAAGTAATTATCAGAAAATCATTAGAATTTGTTTGGTTTTTATGAAGTTCTGCCCCATGCTAACGTTTAGTATACGAAACATTTAATATCATGGATTTAGCTGTTCGGTTATCAAAATTCATTGAAAATTAATATACTTGTTCATCTCAAGACCTTTAACCCCGTGTATCAATTTGAAATGAAATGAAATGAAATGGGGTTTAACGTCCTTCTCTTCTGTACCTGACGTGGGCTAATGGAAGACGGGCATACGCCATACAGTGTGTTATGAGGGAAACTTTGCTCGGGCAGCGGCGCTACGGCCTACTCTTATATCGAATTCCAACTGCCAAGGGATCTTTTACGTGTACGCCAATGTGTACACGGGACCTCGGTTTTTCGTCCCATCCGAACGACTAGACAGCTGTCCTTGTCTGGTCCTCCTTCTATAAGCGAAATTTTGCCCGGGCAGCGGCGCTACGGCCTACTCTTATATCGAATTCCAACTGCCAAGGGATCTTTTACGTGCACGCCAATGTGTACACGGGACCTCGGTTTTTCGTCCCATCCGAACGACTAGACAGCTGTCCTTGTCAGGCCCGCCTTCTGCATCACTGACAAGGGGAAACTACGCCGGAAAATCGAGGTATCAATTTGAAGTCAATCGGATAATAAGTTTGGCCTCTAGAGCGTCACAAGATTTTTCAAAGTGATCAAGGGAGATAACTCTGACAGTAATTATCGGAAATCGCTGAAAATCAATAGGCGTCTTCATCTCATTACCTTAAACACTGTGTGTAAATTTGGATATTAACTTTGGCCACTAGATCATACCGGAAATCAATAGGATTCTACGTCTCATGACCTTAAACACTGTGTATAAATTTAAAGTCAATCGGATATTAACTTTGGCCTCTAGACCATCCACAAGATTTTTCAAAGAGAGAGAGAAATGGGGTTTGAGGTCGACACAAACTAGATAATTTCGGGACTAACATATTGTTTAATTTTATTTCAATAATTCGCTTGGGTGTAGGGGTCTTTAGCAGTAGGAGAAAACCGGGGTACCCGGAGAAAACCGACGAGGTTGGACAGGCGACCTACTCCTTGTCACGTAAAACCGGGGATTCGAAACCACGCCAGTTGACTCAATGACAGGCTTTATGATAAAGCACGCACGTGCTAACCATTCGGCCATCGACCCCCCCCCCCCATTTAATTAGGCTATTCTAAACCACTTTGAAGTTGCTGTATTCAGAGGCTGGAGTAGCAGGAAACGCGTTAGCGGCCGTCAAATTTTCCAAAATTTTCATGGGAGGGCCCCGACACCACCGCGCTCGCGGAAGACCGCCACCGCCGTCTGTAACCTGAAATCTAACTGCCATCGAGCCCGTACGCCAACGGATAAAATTGTGACATCTAGATGTTCCACAACCTGGGTATTACATGCATTTATTATACTATTTGAGTAACGGGAACCGGCTATTTGACGAGAAGTTTCGGTCCGATTTTGAGGAAATAATTATGGTGTAACGGTGATATATTTGAACAGTTTTGAAAATAAGATACAAATTGTGACCTCTAGAGTTCCCAGAAGATATTTCGTACAATCGGGGGTTCATAATCCAGACAGTTAAGATCAATACATGCCAATATCGAAAGGAAGGCCCCAAGTTCACAAAGCATTCTCAGACTTAAGTTGAGAATTTACTCAACTTTCAATCACTGTTTATGAGAAATATCTTTGATCTAGAAACACAAAACATTGCACATAGTTTCTTATTGATGTATTTGATACAAGAAAACAACAAAAACTTCAAAAGGTTTATATTTTAGTCAAAATAAGGCGAACAATTTTGAGTAAATTCTCAACTTAAGTCTGAGAATGTTTTGTGAACTCGGGGCCAGAGTTACAATCATGGAATGGCACCAAACATACATTTCAAGTTTTATCAAAATTGGATGAAAATTGTGACCTCTAGAGTGTTCGTAAGCTAAAAACGTGATTTTTCGTACAATCAGAGGTCATAATCCATGAAGTTATGGCCCGATACATGCCAATTTCGAAAGTAACAAAACCGAAATCTTTGGGAGATGTACCTATATTTCTCAAGTTTCGTCAATAGCGGATAAAAACTGTGACCTGAAATAATTGAACGATTTTTACAATCAAAGAAAAACTGTTAATTCTACAAGGTCCACAAACTAGAATGTGATTGTTCGTGCTAGAATCCAGGAAGTGACGATCCTATGCGCCAATTACGAAAGGAAATGAAATGAAATGAACTGAAATGGTGTTTAACCTTCTAATATCGAGATCTTTCGGCAATATACATACATTTTGAGTTTCATTGAAATCGGTAAAAAATTGTGACATCTAGAGCATTTTTTGTTGTTGTCAAGTTTCACAGAATTAAACCACCATAAATTTTTTCTTATGGTACAGGAGATAAAAAAGTTTCACTTCATTGCTAACTAATTTTATTAGCCAGAAATCGCTCAGAAAGCGTCTCTGACGATCTAGATCTCCAAGAGCTTCCGGGGCCTACGCGGCCCCTGGACCCTCGCCTAAGAACCTAGGATGGTAGTCCCCCCCATCAAGAATTGTTTTTACCGGCCTTGCGAATAAGAAACTAGTGTGCAAAGTTTTGTTTTTTTTTTCTGGAAGAAAATATTTCTCATAAACAGTGATTGACGGTTGAGTAAAATTTTAACTTAAGTCTGAAAAGCTTTGTGAATCCAGATGAATTAATGGGAGAAACCTTTTGTTTATGTCCAAAATAGAATAATAGTCTTACAATCTTACACTATGAATTTACAAAAATAACATGTAACATAAATTTATAAAAACGCGACAGAAAATATAAGTTGAAACCCCTTTCTTCGTTGCCAGACCAAAAGGTCAAAAACAAGCATAATGGAAAAGTGGGAAACGACGAAAGGAGAAAAAGACAATAAATTGAAAGATCAGACATTTTAAGGACCTGAATTCATTTAAGCACTCGGCTTTACAAAAACTGCTATTGGAAAATGCATGCGCGGAAATTAGATATCAATGATGGTCAAATGGACACAGATCACTAAATTGTTCTACGCTGTCACCACGAATGTAGGACCAAAGTTATTTTTAGTCTTTCCCTCCCTTTCCCTTTTCCCCCATTTGTATGTTGACTTTGTGGTGTTGCTTCTTCTATGGCAGAAAGCGTTCTACCCAACGAATATTTGGGAAAAAGTTATATCCGGTTTAAGAGCCGAGAATTAACATTAAAGTCAGTGGGAAAATAATTAGTGGTCTGTGCCAAATATACCCTTGTACGACCATCCGATTTTCCAGAAGGTTAACTATGATTTTTGTTATGTGAATAATTGTATATTTAATAATTGATAAACGTTAGATCAAAAGAGGGATCTACAGAAAGCAATTTTACCCCAAACTGTGCATATGATATTGTGTCCTGTCCGTAGGCTTGTCTAAAGAAAGTGTTTTGTGTGTGGCGCGGCCCCTTCACTTACTATTAATGCATCTATAAGAGCAGTCCCGTAGTCAGCTCATAATTTTTTAAATTTTTTTTAGGGGGGGGGGGGCTACAGAATTTTTTGGAGGGGCTGAGGATGTGGCCGACGAGGAACACTCCTAAGAAATCATTATTGTTGGCGAAATATTTTTTTTTTTGGGGGGGGGGTGGCTAATTTGATTTTTTACAAAGACAGCTGTCTAGCCGTTCGGATGGGACGAAAAACCAAGGTCAGGTGTATACATGGGCATGCACTTAATAGTTCCCTTGGCAGTTGGAATTCGATAGTGCCGCTGCCCTGGCAAAATGTCCCTCATAGCACACTGTATGGCGCATGCCCGTCTGTATTATCCAAGTCTGAGCAGAACAGTAGGACGTTAAACCCCCATTTCATTTCATTCGTCTGAGCCTACTTTATGTAAAAAGTAGGCTCAGGTTGAATTTACTTACTTTGATTGTCTGATGCGACTTTTATTGGGTCAGTCACCACTTTATGTTGGGTGTTTTGTGTAAAGAAATTCACTGGGTTCCCTTTTGTTTGCTATTGTGAAGTAGCCCCTGCTTTTGAAATATACGACATAAAATAAAATGAAATGAGGTTTAACGTCCTATTTTTCTGCTCCGATTGTAGTGCATGAACCGCTGTCTTCTGTCTTATAACATCCTAATACATCTTCTTCCTTGATTATTTGGGAAGTTATCGCGTATGCATCTTCCAATAACAGGTTGTGTAAAGGGGGATAAGATGATTTTAAGCCGAGCTCTTAAATGGATTCAGGCCACTAAAATCTTTGTTCTTTCTATTTATTGTATTTTTTCCCCTTCGTCTATTCCCACTTTTCCGTTGCGCGTGTTTTTGTACCTTTGCTCTGGTAATGAGAGAAAGGGGTTTCAACTTGTATTTTCTGTCGCGTTTTGATGAATTAATGTTAAT
The DNA here is from genome assembly GCA_963678685.1 of Patella ulyssiponensis. Taxonomy (NCBI): domain Eukaryota; kingdom Metazoa; phylum Mollusca; class Gastropoda; family Patellidae; genus Patella; species Patella ulyssiponensis. The sequence goes on along the minus strand of OY783226.1, from coordinate 77,677,907 downwards.
TGTTATTTTCGGAAATTTATTGTGTAAGAGACTGTAAGACTATAATTCTATTCATGGACATAAATAAGAGTTGTCTCCTATTATTTCTGCTGACCAAAATAAGCCGAACAATTTTAAGAAAATTCTTAAGTCTAAGAATGCTTTATGTTACTAATAATTATTATATAAAGAAATGTATCACTTGAATTCATCTTTGTGTTCATTTCAAAAGATAAATTATGTTGAAGGTTTTTCCGATCGTTTTTTATTTGGACGCGTGCCTTTGATTGAAGAAGAGGGCGAGTTCATTCAGAGCATTTACACATAAATGTGACTTTTAAAAGCTAATTATATAGTCATTGTTGAAATGACTTTTGCCAAATTAAGATACGCTGGTATTAGGCTGGTTATGTGGGGCTTATCAGAAATACTAGAATGTAGAGGAAAAATTCCAGACCTTCCGTTCTACACCATTGCCGCATTGGCAATGGGACAACACACTAGACAAAAAATACCAGACTCTCCGTTCTACACCAAAGGGAAAATAGACTGGATAATACCAGACTCTCCGCGCTACACCATTGGCAAGGGGCACAGACTGGATAATAAAATTCCAGACTTGATAATAAAATACCAGACTCTCCGCTCTACACCATTGGCAAGAGGGAAACAGACTGGATAATAAAATACCAGTGGGGAAACAGACTGGTCAATCACGATGAACTTTCTCTCAGTATCGAACACGAGACCAGCTATTGACATCATTTTCTAGAATCATTCGATTCAAATGATTTTTAGAGGCTTTGGCTTTCAGTTCTTTAAGGACGCCACAATGTCTCATGTTTTTTATAAAATTCTTCGGTGAGCGATTGTACTTAATTCAAATGCAACTTAGTTCATTTAGAGGCCAACATTTGTATAGTTCTTTCTTATTAAGTCGTGTGAATTTTGATCATAAGAGGAGCGGGGGGGGGGGGCAATAAGGTTATGTTCAACTAAATAGTCCCGACAGTCGTGCCGTACGTAAACCCATTGGCGGGATGGTGAAGGGGGGGGGGTACAACAAGCTTATGGTTAACTAAATGGGCCCGACAGTCTAGCAGTACGAAAACCCATTGGCGTAATATGAAACCATATTTCCGAAAATAAAACAATACATGGAGTCCCATTTTTCTCCCGTTTTCCACTTCCACACCCACTCTCACTCAACACACAAGTGAGCTTGCTGCTCAGTTATCAATTTTATTTCTTTCGTTTGTTGAATTCTATGTAGCGGCGATTAGTTTGCCAAAATAAATGATGTATTCTTCAACTGAGAGTTTACCAGAGTTGTCTGTGTCGGCTCCATCAAACAATGCCTCTACATCATTTAAGCTGCAGCCAGTGGTGGCAACGGCGTCACAAAATTGACCGACATGGCGAGTTGGTCTGAAAGCATCAGTTTCGTTCGAATTCAGGAAACCATCGTGGTCAGCATCGGCAAAACGGAATTCTGCTTTATACTCGTATGGAGATAGACGTCCATTATCATTCTGGTCTGATACCAAAAAATTCTTCTCAGCTTTCACAAACGATTCAATGTCCATTAGTTCTCCTCGATCGGGCTCCCTCGTCGACATGAACCTCAGATATTCTTTAATATCTACGTCATTTCCGCTTGCTGATAAAATATCGTAGAATTTCAGGTGGACGTCATTCATGTCAACCTTTCCATCGCCGTTAACTTCAAAAACATTGAAGTCGTCCCTGGTCGCCTCATTCATATCGGGATCAGCCAGCATTTCATCAAATTCATAAATACCGTTGTTATTGATATCTGCCCTCGTGGCAACCTGGTAGATATCATCCCATTCGACGAACAAATCATCATCCAAGTCCTCCACATAAAACATTCTACGCAGATGAAATAAAGTATCTATACCTGCTTTTGTTTTAGGTTTCACATCTGAAGATGAAATAAATAGAAAATTTGAAATTTTGAAGCAGTTATAAAATAGGAATGTGAAAGGAGGACCACGAAAGTCTTACACCACGTAAATAAGTAGGGTATGTCCATTTGGGTAGGATTAAACAGTCCACACGGATGACAACGCTATTGGGACGATTTGCCGATCAAACATCATTTCAGCCCCCAGTATGATATATACAGACAATAATCGATTAATCCACACTGATGAACTACAAATATCAAGTCAAGTGAATGGATCTGAGGACGGGGGAAAGTCGTAAGCGTCCACTTTTCTATACAGTCCCGGGCTCTTACATTGATGTCACTAGGGTATGGTAGGGGCGCCCAGCTTTGAATCCCGTCTGCTGTACGTGCCATAGTTTGTTTGAAAGAGCGAGTGCACTTTTGTCTGGTCAACACTAAATGTTATGTTGAGGCTAACAGAACCCCTACATTTTCGTACCAGTCTGATTAATGAACACGCGCACACCGCATCATAACACCGTCAAAGGTACGCCAACGTGTACATTTTATCTAGGTTTGTCTTTCTACCCGTCATACATCATTGATAAGGAGATGGCGCACTCGAAAATGCAGATAAACTTTCTCGCCTAACACCAAGATCGAGCTCGCAACTGAGCCACGGTGGATCCCCCAGTACTAAATGTATAAATGACGCAAGTTTAAAAAAAAAAAAACAACTTCATGAAATTCCATAAAGCAGTCTTCCGACCAAAACAAATATATTCAATTACAACTATCCGATGTTACAAATGGTTGTTAACAGACAAGCATTTCATTTTTACACATGAACAAGAAAACATTTTCTTGAAAAATTACTTACCCGCAGATGCAGTCAAAAACAAACTACACACGGTAAGAATCAAGATCCGCCAAAGCATCTTGTCGATTCGCTGATTTAGGTCTACTAAGAGATTAGATTAATGAATGTCTAAATTTATATCCTCTCTATTTCCAATATTCTTATAGTTTATGAATGTTATCTTACTGCACGCTTTATTGAACAATTAAATAATCATCATAGCCGTTTTACTAAATTGTATGTCCAGCGTGTTGATAAAGATATGCCCATCGTGATTAGCGATGTGAATAATTTTAACCATTTGGAAGATCAGTTTTCGTAGTTAATTAAAGGGTTATTCGCCATACTACGACAATCCGTTTGAAATAAATGTTATGATTGATTTTAAAATATTAGCCCGTCATATTAGAGATTATATTTTTTTTTTTAAAAAGAGAGAAAACTATTACTTAGCACATTTTAACTCTTTACTTATTATTTCGCATAAAGCTGTTTTAGTCACTCTACCTACGCCCTTTAGCGAAATTTGTACTTCGACAACAACGCCGAAATACAAATCTACCCGCTTCGCGTGCTTGCGAATTGTGGTTAATAGATAATATGTAATTTCTTATTTCTTTTGTTTATCACCGTTCTTCTATCGTTTTATTTTTTCTATCATAAGAATTCAGGTTGCACTGGGTGACCTGTTAAATTTCGGGATAAACCGTATTGAAAATCAGCCCATTTCCACGATTAATTACCCAGTTGTTCCCCTTGTTTGCTTAAATGATTAGCTTGCGCTTTTAAGAATATTTATGTTTGATTGTCTGTTAAACTTTTATCAGAAAACTGCTTCTAATTCACTATCGCCGTATGACATTAGTTTATCCTCCAGACCACGCCTGTTCTCTTTATAAAGGTCGAGAAAAGTAGACTAAAACAAGGTCAACATCAAATCAACAAAATATCATAATTTTTTCTTTGGATAAAGCATAGATAACATGGTCTTGCCTGGTTCTTAGATATGATCGCGGACCCTTTTAACCCAAGGGCCCGACTTACCATACTTGCCCCTATTGCTTACTGGGACTTAATGTATAACTGATTTGGTATTTGTTGTTGGAACTATTGAACAGTTTTAAGAGACTCGAGGAACGAGGCTAGAAACATTGTACCAAATCAAACGACGTATGTAGACTGGAATAACCAGACGCTAGAAATTTGCATTTTATTGAGACTGCTAGCTTATTTCACCGAATATAACCGATTTGAAATTAGAGTAAAAACGGAAACCATTGAATGTAAATCAGTTTATATGGCCACAGATCACTAAAGATTTCCCCATTGACTCTAATGTTAATTCTCGTCTCTTAGATCGGCTCTAACTTTTTCCCAAATTTTTGTTGGGTAGAACGCTTTCTACCACAGATAGAGCAACATGTGACAATCTCTTGCCCAAAAGCACGTATGAGGTTCTTCATGAAAAACTTGAGATACACAAGCTGGAAGTAGAGACAAGTAAACATGCAATGTTCGGCCCTACATTTCAGCCTAATCATCCTCTCAACTCTTGTATCCTTCCGCCTCAAAATTATGAATATTCACAAATACCTGACAGAAAATGCATTTTCAAACCCTTTTCTTCAATTCTACATCAAAAAGTCAACAAAAATCGCCAGGGAAAGGGGGAAAAAGGAAAAGGGAGAGAAAGACTAAAAATAGCCTTGGCCCTTGTTTCGGGGTGACGGCGTAGAAACATTTGGTGTACTGTGTCCATATACAGTCATATTACACTACAGTATTATATGCGTTGCGACCCACTTGTGTCAGTTTCTATGTCTAAAATGATAGCGATCTAGCTCATTTAAAAAAAAACCATATGTTAGTCCCGAAATGACCTAGTTTGTGTCGAGTGGACGATAAACCCCATTTCTCTCTCTCTCTCTCTCTCGCTCTCTCTCTCTCTTGAATAATATTAAGATGGTCTTTGTAAGTATATTACGTGGGTAATGATGATTCTAATGATTATGGCGTCGACGATGGTAAAATCACATTCTTTTTTATGTTTAAACCGCGGACTTTTATAACATCCACATGACTAAATCCCGTCTTTCCACATACACCATACCGAACTAAAAATTATATAATAAAAAAGGGACAGGAATGCAATGCCTGTTGAAACCTTAATTTTACCTGCCCTCGCTTCGGATCGGGTTTATTTTCGATTCACTCAGATATATTTTTCTCAATCTACACACAATTTGACCGAAATTTTCAGCATAATCTATTTACAATTACATCATCTAGTTTTTAACTATTAAAGTGTGAACTACCAGCTCTTTATTATCTAATCTTCCATAATGTCTCTTTAATGTTACTAAAAAGAATACTGTTAGACTAAGACACCATTAATGACAATTAAAACTAATTCATTTTATCAGGATGAATTATGGTTGATTTCTGTTTGATATTATAAGGGATGTTTTTATCATCATCGTTGATTAGACAAACATTGTGTATAATTTTATGTGTTTTATTTATCGACCACTGAAGTTCAATAAACATTTTCTTTTGTTTTTTTTTAAACAATATTTTATTCATGAAATCTGAATTAGGATTGGGGAACAGGCTATGCCTATGTGTAATCTCTCTCTCTCTCTCTCTGATTTAGATACATGTACACATTAGACAGACAGACAGACAAACGATATTAGACGAGTGGACGATGTGGAGGTCTGGGAATATTTAACTTAAAAGTTCTTTTATGGAGATTTAAAGGTCTAATAAAACTGCTTAATTTTGTGTTAAAATCGCTTAAAATCCTCTTTCCAAGGGCAGAGAAACTACTCAGTATTTGTGATACGTTTTCAAATAACTTAAACCCGTCAATCTTCATTGGAAAGGAAACAAGTGCCCCAAGCTTTATTGTGCGGTGTCTACGTAAAACTCGTAGAAAAAATAATGTGTAGGTGAAATTTATCTTTCGATATCAAGTACAGTACATGGATCATGCACTATATAGACCTCTTAATAAACGGGAGTCGATTATCAGGTAATCAACGAAAAAATAGACCCGAATTCTTAAAAGGGTTACGTGTCCGGATAAGCAGTTCAGACGTTCACGCCCAAACGACTCAATATTTTGAGCTGAAATTTTGAGACAAGGTAAATACACCAGTCTTCGATATTTTGGCGTATAAATTTAATACGTACCCGGACTTTATTTTTGAGACTCCGTTTAAAACGGGATAGTCCCTTTAAATCTTTTTGATAGAGAATAAATTGTTGAACTTCATGGAAAATAAGTGTGTTAATCTATGCACTAAGTTTTGTTGACCCATACAACAGACAACTGATTGTTTTATGGACTAAGACTAGTAATTATTTCCCCTTATTTCATGATGGACGAATGTAGTGCCAGTTATAAATAGACAATTTTTCCTTTATTTTTTTTCTCCCCTCTTCCTGCATTTTTTGGATGACTTTTTGGTCTAGAATTGGAGAAAAGGCATCAAATTTTCAATTTCATAGCAGTTTTGGGTAATACTGAGGATATTACAGCGGAGGGATAGGGGGTGTAAAATGTCTTTCTGCGGAGCAATCATTGTGTCGGAAGTGAGATTTTTACCCGAGCGAACTTCAAATCCCCGTAGCAAAAAATCTAAATGGTCAACCCCCTACAAATTTATGATGAGGAGATTGCCAAATGTGGTCCCCATTGTGCCTAAAAAGATTGGAACCAACGGAATGTTGAGAAAAAACTACAGCCTGTGATGTTACATGCTTTTAACATTGAAGTCAATGGGCAAATAATTACTAGTCTGAGTCCTTATGGTTGTGTTGAAGGTTGTGGATTGTCTGTTTTCTTGCATCTTAATGTAAGGGGCATACGAGTAAATAGTGTTCGGGATCTTCGAAGTTTTGACCAAAGAGGCAAGCGGTGCTATCATCGACGTGTATGCGGAATTTATGGCCTTGTAGATTTGAGCAACATAATTTAAGTTTACAGTGGATTATTTATAATTTTCTTTTCCCAAAATAGTAATAAAGTGGCACGATGGTATCAAATTTGTTTAATGAATTTCCAAAGATAGTAAGGGGTTGAGGGTTTCCAGTATCAAGGTTGCGTTTGTTCCATTCTCGTATACTTGAAGGGATGAAGGACTAGGAGAAAATTTCGGTTCTGCATCTGATTTCCTTTAGTTTATCTTTGTTTCTAAGAGAATAATTAATAGAATTAGAGAGGGAAGTTCTAATAGGTGAGAGAAATATGATGGCGCAAGGTTGTTGATAATTTTATACATTAATTTTAATTTATGACGCCGGCGTCTTTCTGACAATGGAACAAACCCAGTCTGTTTGCAGAGTAAGGCATGGCTAGTTTGTTAGATAAGTAATCGCTGCACCCATCCCAGATAATCAAAGTGTGGAAGGATAAAAGCAAAGTATATGTTTAAAGATTTTCTATTAAATCGATATTTTAGAGAACGAAGGCAATTAACTGGCCTTGATACTTTGCTTACAGAGCTTTCTATATGATTATTCCATTTACAGTTTGATTAGAAGATTAGAACTAAATTTTTATGATCATTTCCTTTTTTGTACCTGGTTCATAAATAACAGTGCTTTACCTATGTGGGGTTTAGTAGTAATAATCAGTGTCTCTGTTTGTAGGGGTTGAAAGTAACTAGCCATATCTCAGTTGATGGTAGCAGCACCTGCCCTGGGTCTTCAATTTTTAAGTATAAAGAGGTGTCGTCAGCAAAAAATCTGATGTTTGAATTTATATTATTTACAATGTCATAAATATATATTAAAAATAAGAGGCCCTAGTACAGATCCCTGAAGTGCTCCAGCACGGGTGCGTTTGGGGTCCGAGGAGGTTACACATTGTTGTCTATTAGTTAAGAAATCTACAAACCAGAACAGTAGTTATCCTCGAATCCCGCAGCATCCAGCTTATGACGTGCCAAACCCCGTCAAAGGCCTTGCTGATATCACAGAAGATTATTCTAGTGTATTGATGTTGGTCAATGGCTCGACAGAAAAAGGTCGATTAGTTGAAATATGGTAGAATCACCAGGAAGAAAGCCACTCTGGACAGGTGTTAGTATGGAGTTATCTCTAAGTAAGTTAAAAACATGTTTGTGAAAGATTTTTGTCAAACATTTTAAATATTATACTTCAGAGGGAGATTGGTCTTTAATAACTAAAGTCGTCCGGAGAGCCTTTTTTGAATGTAGCGACCACATTAGCAAATTTCCCAAATTTTGGTACGATATGTAAATGTAATGATAGTTTAAAAAGTTGACAAAGCGGAAGACAGATTTCTTTGGAGATGTGTTTTAAAATTCGCGTATTACTTTTGTCCGGTTCTGAGGCTTTTGTGATATCTAGGCTATCTTTTACGTCTTTAACTTCGTCTGGATGTGTTACAATCTTATCGATGTTGTTCATAGCAAGCGGTGGCAGATATTTATTAGTGTCATCTAGTTCTGATTGTTTGATAAAAAATGAGTTTAAGGCATTGGCTTTTTCGGATTGAGTAAACAAAGTGTTACCGTTAACTGTTAATGCGTTCTTTAGAAACGCGGTTTAGATACTATCTTCACCTCGATGTTCGTGGATAAAAACATTATCCTTCAGAATTCAACAGACGTTTATATGAAAGTAAGGATGTCGGTGCAGAATAAATAAAAAGTAATGTAAAATGTTTTACCTAAAGCTATTTTTTCCTGATTATATTTCATAAAAAGCAATATTCGCAGATATAGTAGTTTTGAAATACATCCTTACGGTGGTTAAGTGGATAAGACGTTGTCTCGCTAGCCAGGATGATGTATGTTCCAAACCTGCATTGGCTGAGAAAGTTTATCCAGATTTTCCGGCGTGAATTTTCAGCTGTCTAGTTGTTCGGATGGTACGGAAAACCGAGGCTCCGTGAACACATTGGCGTGCACGTAAAATATCCCTTGACAGTTTGAATTCGATATAAGAGTGGGTCGTAGTGCCGCTGTCCGGGCAAATTTTCCCTCATAGTAAACTGTATGACGTATGCCCGTTGCCCAGTTCGCAGCACTTTTATAATTGCCACCTTTATATAGATTATAAACTGTTGTCTGACGGACGCCTTCAACTGATATTTTTTTGTATGTGAACTTGTTCTGTGGGTTTCTTTTTAATTATGTACACGCTGTTTAAGATAAAAGCCCCATACAGATTATTACACATTTGTTCACAACATGATCATACAAACTTGAACAACATGGAACTTGTATGGCTGTCCGAGAGCTAATAGAATAATATGAAGGACATCTCTTAAATGAGCATTATTGGCATCCATTTTGAAACAATGAGTGATCTTATTAACATCTTCCTGCTTTACTCTAATTTTGTATCATGTAATTATAGACTGAAATCCACTAAAATACAAATATGTATATCATTATATAAACTTTTTTGGACGAATGTATACAGTCGCCTGTATCATATTTTAGACGTGGTACTTTCCGTGGTATTTGCAATGCCTGAGGTTGTATTTTGCGTTTCCACTACCCCCTGCCTTCGACTTCAAACGGACAGGGGTCCTTTTCACGTCAGTCGTACCATCATCGACGCCATAATCATTAGAATCATCATAACCGATGTAATATACTTTCAAAGACCATCTTAGTAATATTCAAGTGCTAGACTGACATATTAACTTTAAACGTCAGCTAAACAATCAAATAAACCCTTCGAAAACAATCAAATTCATTTCTTAAACAGAGTCATATTATTTAAATTTTGTTTAGCGACGTTTTGGTTTGCTCGTCAATTCCGTAATGACACTAATGATATTACTTCCGTTCAACAGGTCGACAAAGAACTGTATTTCCGACATCAGTCAGGCGATATTATCCACGTATTTTAATTATTGTACATCTTTCACCCAATTACAAGATAGTAATTCGAATAATTTTCATTTCATTTATTTAAACCTTTTCAATAATTTAAAGTTAACAGGTCACCCAGTGCAACCTGAATACTTATGCATGGTAGAAAAAATAAAACGGTAGAAGAAAGGTCATAAGGAAAAAATTATATATTATCTATTAACCGCAATTTCTTCGGCGTTGTAAAAACTTCGCAAAAGGGCGTAGGTGGAGTGACTAAAAACGACTATATGCGAAGTAATCCGTGAAGAGTCGAAGTGTGCTTACTGTCTGAGTCTTGCTATTTTATAAACGGATTTCTTCGATTATGAACAAACTACTTAACTTTGGTTATTATAAAGTTACCAGTGTTTTTGAAAATACCTCCGGTTAAATAAAATTCACGTTCCGATTGTTCATGTCAAAATATTCCCGATTTTAATTAATCTTTTTTGTTTATTCGACAGATACTGAAATCGAAATATTCTTCATAAGAACAGTTCGGGATGTCTAAACATCGTTTATCGTCTATTTAAACCGAAAAAAATCACTCGTCAAAAGAGGCTTAGCAAATTGCGTGTATTAGTATTATTGGTTCTTGTGTGTCAATTATGCAGACCGTGTGGAAACCCATGAAAGTTTCGCGGTAAATTTAACCATTTTCACTGCAACTGTATAGCATATACAATAACTCATGTGGCATGGTACCTTTTACGGTTTAGAATTCAAAGCGGTGATTGGCTGAGGCATGATCGCGATCAACAAAATGCCATCAGTGGCATCAAGAAATGGAAAAGATATTTGAGGGTGAGATTCAAGACCCGTAAAACTCATTACTGGGCCCGAGAGCAATAGCTTATTCATACACAAATTTGAATTGCCGTAATCGAGCCAAACACCTTCCTGCGACCCCCTTGTACGAAATGATCTATCCCGATAAGTGACGTAATAAGCTTCCATTTTGGTATTTCTCGATGTTAAAGTTTGTGAAGAGTTCAATTTTACAAGAGAGAACTTTTTTGTTCGCTGGGATATTTAGCTGTACAGTGGATTTTATTTAACCGGAGGTAATTTCAAACACACTGGTACGTTTATAATTAAAAAGTTAAGTAGTTTGTTCATAATCGAAGAAATACGTTTATAAAATAGCAAGACTCAGACAGTAGTAATAATTTTCTCTTTATTTTAAAAAAAATATAGTCTCTAATGTAAATAACCGTTGTTTTATTTAAAAGTAACATTTACTTCCAATGGATTGTCGTAGCATGTTAAATAACCCTTTAATTAACTACGAAAACTCGCTGATCTTCCATATGGTTACCATTATTCACTTTTTAACCTCAACCAAATATGAAGCTGTCTACAACTGAACGTCCCTGACACTGAAAATAAAGTTATACCAGTAACCATATTTGAGGAACTTGACTGTGAAATTAGTGAATCGGAGATCTATTCAGCCATTGATAAGTTAAGTCGGGATAAAAGTGCTGGACAGGATAAACTGCTTAATGAATATTCCATGGAAATCAGAACGTATTTTGAACCAATACTATATACAATCTTTAACCATGTTCTCAAAAACGATGCCATCAGATCTGTGGTCCGTTAGTGACATCGTGCCTTTGTTTTTTTTTTTAAAAAAGTGACCCGTATACGGACAGAAATTATAAAAATATTGTGTAGGTGAAATTTACCTTTCGTTATCAAGTACATCACAAAGGTCATTCACTGAATAGACCTCTAAAGGTAACCCAACGTAAAAATCTTAAAAGCGTTACGTGTCCGGCTAGGCATTTTTGGTGTTCATGTCAAAACGACTGAATATTTTAAGCTGGAATTTTGAGACAGGGTTAATACACCCTTTCACTATATTTTGGCGCATAAATGTCATACGTACTCAGACTTTCATTTTTGAGACTCGGGATAGTCCCTTTAAAGATTGTAATATGCAATATGTACAAACAGAATTTGCGCTCATTATTTACTGATAGAGAAAGGAAGGTATATCAACACCCCGAGAAGTAATAAAATATTACTGTTAGTTTGCCCTGTTAGTTTGTCCATCTTATAAGTATATCAGAGAAAAGTTGTCGGAAAATATTATTGGTTAAAACGATCAATGCATAAATTGGCATTGTATATTACGGGAAGTCCGCCAGACGTGGAGAGTGGACCTTGGGAAAACCGGTCGCCACATCCGGCGTGTAACCCATGCATCGTTTCTCACTACATATTCTGGAACAGCCCATGATCGTCTGGTATTGTCTCTGGCCGCATATGTAATTTCTTAACTGCTTAGAAAGTATCTTTAAATGTCAATCTGACTTTCCCCCATTCATGACGACTTCACATTGTGTTTCAGTATTCTTCATCTTCAATGATAGCATCCTCAGGAACAACAAATACCACATTTCGGTTCTACATTTTATATCAAGCACTGCTACATACAGTTTACATGTTTACAAGCATTATAATAAAGTCTTTCGCGTAAACCCCATCCAGCCAGACTCTGCGATTCTGCTGAGAGAGAACTACTACATCTTCTCCCTTCAAGAACTACATGGCTGTCTACCGTAGCGCCCAAGTCCAGTTACTGGTATTATATATGCCTAGATTTCCGCTACCAATTATTCAATTGGCCCAATGTTACGTAATTAATTATAATGATTGGTTAAAAAGCTCATCATGTGTTTTTAGACCTTAGACACACCCCATACCTTGCATACCAATAGGGACTCATTACAAAGTTTGACAAATGTGTTTATTAACCTATAGTTCAATTCATGTATCATATCAGCACATGCTTCCCTTCTGTTTTCCTCACCATATTTCATAACCAATTTAATCTGCATTTGAAATAACCTCATACCATTACATATTTTGAAAATGCTGAATAAATAATCAAGGTCCTGATATTATTTTGCATATGTTTTCTTTAGCACAAATCCCTGCCACCCATATTACTACAATTGCTATTAAAAAGTACCAATATCAAAACTCAAAATAATTTAGATCGATATCTTTATTTGTTACAAAGAAAGTCCAAGTGAATGTAATTATGACCATTAAATGTTAAAGGAAATCGTTTTTTTCGTATAATTTATGAATTAAACACTCTTAAGTTATATACATATAGTGAATGCTCATGAATATTATGTTTACGACAGTGAAACAATACAATAACCATACATTTAAGATGGGTATATCTTTATCAACACGCTCGACATACAATTTTTTAAGACGGTTCAAATGATGATTTTAATTATTCAAGTAAGATAACATTCATAAACTATAAGAATATTGGAAATAGAGAGGATATAAATTTAGAAATTCGTTACATCTCTAATCACTTAGCAGACCTAAGTCAGCGAATCGACAAGATGCTTTGGCGAATCTTGATTTTTACCGTGTGTAGTCTGTTTTTGATAGCATCTGCGGGTAAGTAACATTTTTTTCAAGAAAATGTTTTCTTGTTCATGTGTAAAAATGAAATGCTTGTCTGTTAACATCCATTTGTAACATCGGATAGTTGTAATTGAATATATTTGTTTAGGTCGGAAGACTGCTTTATGGAATTTCATGAAGTTGTTTTATTTTTAAAAAACTTGCATCATTCATACATTTAGTACTGGGGGATCCACCGTGGCTCAGTTGCGAGTTCGATCTTGGTGTTGGCCGAAAAAGTTCATCGGGATTTTCAAGTGCGGATAGAACTACAAACTTGGATCAAATGTACACGTAGGCGTACCTTCGACGGTGTTATGGTGCGGTAAACCCGGGTTCATTAGTCCGTCTATCTCTGTATATTCCTTAACATGTCCTAGCAGGCGGGATGTTGACTACCCACTCACATTTCGAACATCCAATAATAGTTGAACAACAAAAAAAACATTTAGAGTCGCGGTAGTCTAGAGATAACTTGACTCTCAGGTGTTATGTCCTGGGTTTGAATCGTAATGCGTATCCACAATATGATCCCGACTTGGTTTTATCTCGTCAGATAAGCGCACATGGGACTAACAAGTAACATGTTTGTATGGGATGAGAAATCAATCGGAAATGACACTCACTGGACAAAATACTCCTCTCTAGGGCTATATTAGTCTCAACATGCCATGCAGTGTTGATCAGACGTTTAATTCCATCTCGCCCCATCTGTTATTGAAAATAATAACAAGAGTAAGTTGTTTTTGTTTACCTCGTCCTTAAAAGATATTCGACAAAAGTGCACTAGCATGTTTAAAACAAACTATGGTCAGTGTGTTATCGTTTGGGACAGCTAAGAGCCGTGGACCCCACCATACCCTAGTAAGCATGCGCGGTTATTGAGCGTTGACATCACTTTGAGATCCCAGGACTGTACAGCACAGTGAACGCTTACGACTGCGGCCCCACCCGGCGGATCCATTCACTTGACTTGATATTTGTAGTTCATTTCTTGCAATGTCCGCAGCAAACTGATCAGCAGCGAATATTTGCTAGGCCGATATAAAGAGACTTTCGAGAAATACTTCTATGAAACAGATTGTGTCCACAAGTTTGTCTTAGCGATTTCGTTTTGCGTGTAATGCGATCCTCCCACATTTACTAATATACATAAAACCATTTGGATTAATCAAAACAATTACAATCATTTGCTGATTAAAATGGTCTCTGATATCGATTATTGCCTATATATCATACTGGAGGTTGAAATGAGGTTGGATAGGGAAACGTATCTATAGCGTTGACATCTGTGTGGACTGTTTACCCAAGTGGACATATCCTATGAATATACCTGGTGTAAGACTTTCGTGACCCTCCTTTCCTTGCAACTCCTTTCAGAATTTCACATTTTCTATTTATTTCATCTTCAGATATGAAACCTAAAACAAAAGCAGGTATAGATACTTTATTTCATCTGCGTAAAATGTTTTATGTGGAGGACTTGGATGATGATTTGTTCGTCGAATGGGATGATATTTACCAGATTTTCGCAAGGGCAGATATCAATAACAACGGTATTTATGAATTTGATGAAATGCTGGCTGATCCCGATATGAAGGATGCATCAAGGGACGACTTCGATGTTTTTGAAGTGAACGGTGATGGAAAGGCTGACATGGATGACGTCCATCTGAAATTCTACGATATTTTATCAGCAAGCGGAAATGACGTAGATATTAAAGAATATCTGAGGTTCATGTCGACGAGGGAGCCCGATCGAGGAGAACTAATGGACATTGAATCGTTTGTGAAAGCTGAGAAGAATTTTTTGGTATCAGACCAGAATGATAATGGACTTCTATCTCCATACGAGTATAAAGCAGAATTCCGTTTTGCCGATGCTGACCACGATGGTTTCCTAAATTCGAACGAAACCGATGCTTTCAGACCAACTCGCCATGTCGGTCAATTTTGTGACGCCGTTGCCACCACTGGCTGCAGCTTAAATGATGTAGAGACATTGTTTGATGGAGCTGACACAGACAACTCTGGTAAACTCTCGGTTGAAGAATACATCATTTATTTTGGCAAATTAATCACCGCTACATAAAAATTCAAAAAACGAAAGAAATAAAATTGATAACTGAGCAGCAAACTGTGCCGTCTTTTAATGTGTTGAGTGGATGTGGAAGTGGAAAACGGGTATCATATAATTAAATTACACCAATGGGTTTACTGCGCTGCTATCGGGGCTATTACATTGGACATAACCTTATCCCCCCCCCGCTCCTCTAATGATCAAAAATCCACGCGACTTAATAAGAAGGAACAGTACGCAATGATGGTTGTCCTCTAAATGAATTTAGTTGCATTTAATTTAAGTACAATCGGTCACCGAAGAATTTTGCGAAAACATGAGATGCGAAAACCAAAGCCTCCAAAAACCATTTGAATCGAATGATTCTAGTAATAAGTGCAGGGGGGCTGTTCGATACTGAAGTTGGGTGAGAAAGTTCCTCGTGCTTTCCCCACTGGTATTTATTATCCAGTCTGTTTTACCCTTGCCAATGATGTAGAACGGAGGGTCTGGAATTTTATTATCCAGTATGTTTTCCCCTTGCCAATGGTGTAGAACGGAGGGCCTGGAATTTTTTCACTACATTCTAGTATTTCTGATAGGCCCCACAAAATTATATTAACCAACCTGATACTAGTTTTATTTTTAAAATCAGATTTATGTGAAAATACTCTACATGAACTCGCACACTTTTTCCAAATATAGGCACGCGTACAAATAAAATACGGTCTGAAAAACCCTAACATAATTTATCTTTTGAAATGAACACAAAGATGAAATCAAAATATGCATTTCTCTATATAATAATCATTAGTAGCACAAAGCATTCTCAGACTTAAATATTTTCTCAAAATTGTTCGGCTTATTTCAACTAAAATATAGCCCCTTATAAACGTTTGTTGTTTTAATTTATCAAATACATGAATAAGAAACTAGTGTGCAAAGTTTTGTTTTTCTGGAACAAAGATATGTCTCATAAACAGTGATTGAAAGTTTAGTCTGAAAAGGCTTTGTGAACTCGGGCCGTCGAAGAATTAATAGGAGACAACTCTTGTTTATGTCCATGAATAGAAAAATAACAATGAATTTACAAAAATAACAATTAACATTAATTTATTGAAACGTGAAACGCCCTTCTTCATTGCCAGACCAAAAGGTCAAAAACGAGCACAAGGGAAAAGACGAAATGTAAAAAAAGACAATAAATAGAAAGGACAGAAATGTTAGTGGTCTGAATCCATTTAAGATCTCATCGTAAAAGCGTCTTATCCCCCTTTACACAAAATGATATTGGAAGATGCATGCGTGATAACTTCGCAAATAATCCAGAATATATTAGATATGTTACAAGACAGTACACATCGGTTCACATGCACTACTATCTTCATTATATCATAAACCCGTTTTCATTATCCCAGTCGGAGCAGAAAAATAGGACGTTAAACCTCATTTCATTTCATTTCATGCGTCGTGTATTTCAAAAGCAGAAAGTCCAGTGAATTTCATTACTCAAAAAAAAACAACATAAAGTGATGGTTATACAGACTGGCCAAATAAAAGTCGTATCAGGCAATCAAAGTAAGTAAACTCAGCCTGGAACTTCTTCTTACATAAAATAGACTCGGGCCAATGAAATGAAATGGGTTTAACGTCTTGCTGTTCTGCTTCGACAGGGAAAATAAAGACGGGCATACGCCACACAGTGTGCTATGAGGGAATGTTTGCCCGGGCAGCGGCACTATCGAATTCCAACTGCCAAGGGAACTTTTAAGTGCATGCCCATGTATATACGGGACCTTCGTGTTTCCTCCCATCCGAACGGCTAGACAGCTGTCCTTGTCAGACCTTCCGTCCTGGACCAATACTAGAACAAGTGAAATTATTAGTCAAGTAGATTTCCAAATCAGGATAAGATGTAGAGCTGATAACGTCTACGTTTTTGCAATTTTGAATGAGAAAACCACCAAATACATGTAATAAATAAGAAAGTAAACTGATGTGTTGAGCATGGTATAAAACAAATCGCAGCAATATGTAATTACTTTCTGATGATCGCTAGACTTACAATTAACATATGTTTATGACATTGATTCATCTTCTAATGGAAATAAAATACTCAATCTGGCTACATACTTCACACCTTAAAATATTGCCAAAGTCATTTGAAAGATGCTCGTATCATCAGCGAATCTAGTTTACCGTTACTTCTACACAAAAACACTTTCTCTAGACAAGCCTACGGACAGGACACAATATTATATGCACAGTTTGAGCTAAAGCTGTTAGAAATCACATATCAATTTTGGTCAAATATACCCTTGTAGAAATCTTACATTATGGACAATATTGGTCTAAAAATAACCGATGCCCCCTCCTCTCGTTAAATTCCATTTATGTATATAAAACATAATTACTGGTAAATGCAGGTGTCCATTGTACCATGTTTAACATTATAACTAAATCTATAAGACCCAGTGCACTATTAAAGGACAACATTTGTGTCAGTCATGATCACATATGTGATAGAATTGGTTATACACTTTCAAAATATAATTTTAACACAGGGATCATTGCTACGATAGAAGAGTAATAAAGGTTTCAACAATCGGAAGTGACGAACGCAAAAGGAAAACACAAGTTATCCCTCTATATAAGTGCCTGAAGTGACGAGTGATAGCAGACACATGGCCCAATTTCTGTTGCTGTGTGAGGGGATATCTGACAATTCATATAAAGAATTGACTTGCCCCTAGATAACCGACAACATGAAAGAAAAACAGAAAAAGTCCGCCTTCTGTAGATCTTTCTTTTGACCTCAAATGTTTATTAATTATTAAATAGATAATTATTCACATAACAAGCCCATAGTTAACCTCTGGAAAATCGGATGATCGTTATTTTGAATGGATTGAAATACTATCACCACTTAGCATTATTTGATTTAAAAATGAACAATCGACTCTGTTTATTATCGTAAAAAGGTAGCGATGAAAACGGAGACTACGGTATTATACAAAGATTCATAACATCACCCAGAATAATGTAATTTGACGATAATTCTCAATATATTCCTTTTTCATTATCTCTTTTGGATTTTTTACAGCGAAAACTTAAATACGATAATATTTCCAAAGTTTTGTTCTTAACCTTGAATCACATTTAACTAACGTAAACTAAAGATTTATATAAATGTCGAAGTTTGCTCTAAATATCTGTTATATCCACGTCTTAACTAAATATTTTTGTGATGTTTGTCAACAGCAGTATTTGGTTTTGACATTTACAGCCAGATCAAATGTCGATACGATTTAGCTATTTTACATATTTCTATTTAGCTAACAATCTTTGTCATTAAAGGAATATTATGTTATCTTTAGTAAGAACAACTAGATTACTAATAGTAAGTGCAGGAGGACCGCACTACACGAAAAACAAAAACCTATAAGATTAACCTGCGGAAAATATCAAATCAAGTGAATGGATCCGGGGGCTAGCCGTAAGCGTCCACTGCGCTGTACAGTCCCGGGCCTGTTATGGTACAGGCTTCACTAAAAACGATTTGAAAAAAAAAGAGGCAACAGAAATAATGCGACCGATCCTGACAGTGGTTGTCTCTTCAATGGCGATAGTCACGGAAAAAACCGACAGAAAAGAGCAACCATGGCGTTCTAACGGTTCACCGTTCTAACTTCGTAAAGACACGTACCAAAAACTGAATTGCATTTACACGGATTGATTATTTAACATTTATAAAATTAAGAAAACAGAATCAAAATACCAACGTTAGATAATCTCCCGGCTTGGATTCAATCGGATTTAAAACTGGCCTATCAATTTAGTACACGGCAAATAAAGATGGCGATCGTCGTGTTACATACATTGGGTAGACGGATATAATTTTCAGTTTGCGACATCTTAGATAGTGGCCGCCATTGTCCAGGTAATTGAATCCGATGGATTGTGCCGTTTGGAAAAATCTCTCGGAAAAGGTTGATGAAGGACGCACGAAAACACTTATGCAATTGGATTAAAATCGATAGAAATAAGAATTTCAATTTCTGGGTGAAATTCCTTTACGTGCCTTCTACGAGCAAGACGGAGGGTATATTGACCATTTGTTTTTGTAAACTGAAGTTATTGTGTCTTGTCAGTCCGGCAAAAGATAATTTGAGTGTTGGGCCTGCAATTTGGGGTGAAGTTTTTATACGCCAACATTTTTATGAAACTTAAAATGGAAATTTATAACCGCAAGTTCTCGGTTCCTTTCAATATCCGCGCATATCGGGTTGTAACTTCCTAAATTATGGTCTCTGATTGTACGAAATATCGCATTTTTAGCTTGTGGTAAATCAAAGTTGTGAGCCCTCTTACAATACAGGTCACAATTCTGATCCGATTTTGATGAAACTTGAAATACGTGTTTATACCCCAAAGATAATTACGCATATCGGACCGTAACTTCCCGAATTATGGCCCCTGATTGTACGAAAGTTCACGTTTTAGGTTATAGTCCCTGTGGTGGTCACAATTTATATTACCGATTTACAAAAAAACAAAAACGTTTGAATATATCACTGTCACAAACTAAGATCTTGGTTCCTTTTGATCATCGCGATTTTAAAAACCGTCTAAATACATCACCATTCCACCATAATGAAGATTGAATTCGAATTTCGGGAAAATCGAAAAGAAACTGTCCGTCAAAATGGCCGCTCTTTGTACACAAATTGTGTATAAGTGTGTAACACGAAGGTTGTGAACCCTCTAGAGGTCACAATGTTTATCCGATTTTGATGAAACTTAAAACATATCTTTATACCATCAGATCTCGGTCTCTTTTGATATTTGCACATTTCGGGCCATAACTTTCTGGATTATTGCCCCTGATTGTACAAAAAATCGTGTTTGTTTTTAGCTTGTTCTCTATCCATCTCTTGCAAAATGTGGGCGTATCATGCATGACAGCCGCTGATTAAACATCCATGTTGACCATATATAAAACATTAATGGTACAATACTTTTGAATTCCTCGACTTAAACATGCATTATGCAAGAGCAAAATCTGTCTATTTTAGGTCTTTCTTTAGGTCCGAAATGTTATAAAAACTATTAAGTAGGCATTAATTAATCTATTCAGACCATAATCAACACTCAATGTCGAGGCTAGCATGAGATTTTTGTTGGATTGTAGTTCGATTCGCTGAAATATTTTCCTTCGTGATTTACCACTAAAAATGGATAACCTACACTACTGGTTTTGTCTTACCGACTAAGCGGAAATTTCAATCGCTTAGTTCTAAGCTAACAGTGGATCAATTTGACTGACATTTTCAGCAAATTGCCTTTACATTAGCTAGTTTTGAACTATTGTAGTGAGAACTGCCAACTCGTTATCTAATGATGGTCAAATATACCCTTGTTGAAAGTTTACATTATGGACAAGAAGTTTGCAAAAATAGGTAAATATCACATGGTTAAAAGGTTAATTTGGGAACAATATTATTATGGTAAAAAGTTATATGGGAAACAAATATGGTAAAAATGATATAATGAACAAGTTGGTGAAGATATAAGGGAAAGAAGAAAATTTGACATAGCAGAAATGTTACATGGGTTTTGTTTTAAGCCCAGGAAAAAAAATATAAATACAAAAATCTTGAAGCCTATTTAATGATATTGAAATTTCAGATTGTATTTCGCCTTTAAAAAACAAAATATAACAGTTTTGATGGTACAGTGCAGTAATTATCAAACAGTGAGTATTGATTCTAGAGAGGAACATAAATAGACGTTATCCTAATCGACTTACAATATTATTCTATCACAAACATGTATCAATACAGCTTTACCTCCGTCATATAACAACTCTTACACTGAGATAAAGAGCAGCCATGTCGGACATTTTATACAGATTATTGATTTAACACATGATGGGACAACAAGATAATTTACCAAAATAGTCTGGATAATAAAGAAAAAAAGGGGATGGCTATAAGAATTTCAGAGTGCTTAGAACATAGTCCTTGGTGTTTGTACTATTTGAATTTCGTACCGGGAGTGGGATTTTAATAATTGTTTCTAACGCTTTGTTTCACTAATTTGTGAAACAAAAGATATTGTTAGGGGTTAAAACGGACAAACCAATGACAATCCAATCACTCGATATAGGGGTTACAAAAAACACGTTATTTCCATTCGTTTCTTTAAATATTACAATTAACAATACCCCTGCTTCCATTACCAGTCAAATGCTCATGAGAAAAGATTTTTTCAGTCCATTATTTTTCAACGCATAATTAACGTTATTTTCGGTTTAAAGCGCCTTAAAAGAAATTGTAGCTAAAAGAGATAGGCATTATTATATAAAACAACATACCACATTATAACATAAGAAAACGAGATTAAACTGTTGGTCAACATAGACGGCGTGGTCTCTCATTTGTTACTAAAAATAGCAGGGTAAGAATCAAACCGGGTACCAAGCGAGACTACTACGCCGGTTTAACACAACCTTTTTTTGGTGTATCTCTTTGATTAGATACAATAACATTGCCACGGGACGTCGTTATTTTGTGAAGATGAACAATGCACGAATATCGTCAAACATGTACGAGAGTGCGTTAAAATACTAGCAACATTCTTTGGAAGTCGTGATCACACTAATGTTAATATAGTCTTCCTGGGGAAAATAAACTCCGGTTAAAAGTACACGTAACTCGTGATTATCTGGTAATGGTGGGAGTTAACGATGAGGTATTCTGTAAAATTTGATATCGATTATAATCAATTACTTTCCTTTGGCAAAATAGAAACAGGTATGTTTTCGCATCCAAACAAGTTCAAGAGCTTCCCTTCCAATAATGTAAACCAATATGTTCACGCGTCCATCAATCATTTAAAATTTAAAGGGGGGCTAGATAAGATTAGATAAAGAGCTGACAGTTCAGTTGACTGTACTAGTTAAAATAGATAATGAAAAGAGAATTTGCTGAAATTTCCAGTTAAATTGCTTCACTCTAAAGCGAGATATTAGCGATTTCCTCATAAAAATTTACCCCTGTATGTTTTCACTCACTGTTGACTGCTGCTTAACACGATAACTTTTTAAATTAATCCACGTGACAGTTTTTAAACGCCATCATAGACTCGATTGTCTAGCTAGCGAAAATTAGTTAATACTGCCACTGGTTGATAGAATCTAGGGTAGTGAACTTTGATCCCAATCATTTAATAATAATAATAATTTAATTCCAACCTTGGTATTAGAGAATCGGTTTCGGACGAATTATTCACCCTCGAGTTAGACATTGGAATCAGACCAGTAATCTCACTTACAAACACAGGCGCCTGTTGTTCGGATGGGACAAAAAGCGGAGACATGCGTACACGTTAAAGATCAATTGACAGTTGGAATTAGATATAAGTGTAGACCGTATCGCTGCCTTCCGGGCAAAATTTCCCTCATAGCAGCTACATGTATGGTGTATGTCCGTCTTCATTAGTCCATTCGGAGCAGAGCAGTTGGACGTGACCCTAATCCACACCCTATAGTCCTACATCCTTTGCAGCGAAACCTAAGTAGCTTCCGAAATGTATTGACCCAGTCACGTCACTCTAAGCCAGACCAAAGACTAAGGCATCTAATTGTGTAAATTGATCATGTTTTAAAAAGATACAATAACTGAGACATGATTCTTTACAATACTTGTCTTGTGTTAAAAATCATTTATTTGTGAATGAAAAAATTCGTTACGCGTAGAATTTAAATATCCTCGAGTTCCTGTAAAATGTTGGCGAGAATTGTGTTGATGTGTCAAATATTTAAGTAAAACTTTAACAATTGTATCGATATCTTAAATAAACAGTATCTCCGTAATGTCTCTATTTTTAAATTTGTTCAAAAGTGGCTTCGCTTTATCTTTCTTATTGTGTCAAATCATTATCTGTCGTTGCTTAAATCTTACTTTAACACGAGCTGAAGTCTGCTTCTGTGTAGTTTCTATCGGATTGAAAGAGATTTGAATTTTTGAAACATTAGATATGTATTGGGGGAATTTATATACCCAATTTTCGTTCTACTTTATGTATTTTGTTCGTGGTGGAGAAAACGTCTGGTTTTTCAAGATCGTTTATCACTAGTCCGATGTGGCGCCTGTGTCTAGTCGTTGGGATGAGACAAAACATGAAGTCCCTCCGTATACATACTGACATATGTTAGTCTCAAAATAACCGATGCCCCCTCCCCTCGTTAAATCCCATTTATATAATAAAAACATAATACACTACTGGTAACTGTCGGTGGCCATTGTACCAATGTTTAATAAAAAAAAAATAACTCTAAAACCTATGCGCTATTAAGACATATTATAGGGATATTGTAAGGAATCGTACTTAAATTTCGTAATTTCTGTGTTATTCAAGTAATATAAAGGAATTACAAATTGCACCATCGATTCATCTGTTACTAATATAAGACAATTCATATTTAAAGAAGTTTTGTGCAGCATTAAATCTGGTGATAAATACGTACGTGAAATGTAAGAACGATGACAGGAGAAGAATGCCAGACTATTTGATCTGTGTAGTTGAAATTAGTGCTTGTATGCAAATCAACAGGCTATGTTCCAATCTGTAATGCCCAATCTGCATAAATGTGACCTTTTCGGCTGTTTGTGGTGCAGCCAAATTTGTCTATTCATATACCACACGTCGAAAATGGAATCTGTTTAGCTGCAGAACAATTTCTTGTAGAATTTTAAGGGAGGTAAATAAAAAATGAAATGGGTTTTAATTTCGTACGTACTGTTCCGCTTCGAACTGGACTAATACTCCATACAGGGTGCAATGAAGAAAATTTTGCCCGGACAGCGACACTACGGCCTACTCTTATTGAATGGCAACTACCTAGGGGTCTTTTACGTTCACGCCAATGTGTACCCAGGACCTCGGTTAGGGCGTTAAGGGTGCATTTTATTCAATTTGTCCTTTTGAGCTTTCTCGAAATTTTAAAATTTTAAGATATTTCTTCTTGTAAACAGACGCTCTTCTTTTAGCACACAATTAGACAAGACTCTCACCGAGTAGCCTACTATCGAACACGTTTAACAAGACTCGGCAAATTTCGGAAATCCAATGACAGAGGGCACAGATTGATCGGTTCTAACGATTTTAATTGTCTTGACACATAGTTAACATTCGAGGCGAGTGTTCTTTCCCATACCATCGCCAGCCCAACATCGGAAGTCTGAAGCCGTTGTGCTGATTTATCCATTGGACTCTAGTACACACAGAGGCTGCAGTGGACTGAAGGCCTATAACTCCCTATCATATTTTTAATCTTTGTCCTCGACAATTCTCCTTCAGAGGCTTTTATTCAACAGTAACTTGGCCAACAGTGGCGCTTAAATTAATTTAGGTTTTATATATTTCGTACAGTGTCGAATTGTTTCGTTAAGTGTAGGAGATTCGTGATAACAAGCAACACACGCGACCTAAGTCCAAACAAACACTAGCTTTTATAAAGCTATTGGCAATTTGGTTTCTCTATCGATTGTAAATACAAAGAGTGTAGAGATTAAAGACCTATGTCTCCTCGAGTCAATGTCAAAACTGTAGACATGATTGAAGAACATCCCGTAACAATGAATATTGTCAACCATCCCTCCTAAAGAGGTATATTCAGTATATTAAGTGATAGAAAATCCCCTGATGCCTCCAATCAACTCTGTATTTGGATTAACGATTCCAAAACAAACAAAAAGATAACCGTATAGTCTGGCCGTGGTAATCCGTTGGCTTAATTTAAGACTACTGGTAGACAAGTTCGCGTCTACGATCCGTTATTTCTAGTCTTATTCCATAAAAAATGGATGAGACCATTTCGCTCTCCAGCATTGTTTCAACCCATAAACTATCATCTGTTCTATTGTAGTATTCTCATCATGATTATCTGATATTATCGAGAATTACCCACTAAATCGCTGGTCTGGTCTTATTTGAACTTATTTATAAACGACAGCCATGGGACTAGTACATCTATGGAATTATTGGCGAATCACTCATTTTCAAAAGAATCTTTCAAACAGAATAAAATGGCTAGCATGGGAAGTGCATGACATCCTATCAGGTTGATAACGATCTTATAACACGATCAGTTGCTCATTGGTTATGATCATTATACACTTTTTGCCTGAAACATTGCATGGCTTGGCTTCTTTTAATTGACTTGTGCTTTAAATTCGCATTGCCAAATTGCTTTTAACGCAAGGATTTTTGATCAGCAAAACCTTATGTAGTAAACCACCTAGAGCACATTAGTTGGTAAGAATATCTTTCTGAATAGCAGGGGATGTTCTATTCTTATCATGCATATTGTTGTGTCTTATTGCAGGTCTGTTGGGCACGTATAACTTTTAGATGTCAGATTATAAGATAAATCAAAAAGCGCGCAGTTATAAATTGTGATAAGAATTAAGATCTCCGGGCATTTAAGACCAATATCGGTACGTAACTCCCACTGTGTACGCTACTACTAAATTAATTTCGTTTGTACTAATGAATTTTTCAGGGCAACAATGAGTACAGGTTTTGTTGAATTTTGTCATGAAATGAAATCGGATTTAGCGTCCTACTCTTATGCTCCAAACCTGGGTTAATGAAAACGGGCATACGCCATACATTGTGCTATGTGGGAAATTTTGCCCGGGCAGCGGCACTACGACCTACTTTTATATCAAATTCCAACTGCCAAGGGATATTTTACGTGCACGCTAATGTGTATATGGGATCTCGTTTTTTCGTCCCATCCGAACGACTAGACAATTATCCTTGTCAGGCCCTCCGTCCTGCATCACTGACAAGGGGAAACCACGCCGGAAAATCTGGATGAACTCGGCCAATGCAGGAATCGAACACCCGACCTCCAGGCTAGCGAGCCAGCGTATTACCCGCTTAGCCACGTGATCCCCGGTCTTGAAACTGACCCAGAATATCCTCTGTGGTAAAAAAAAAACCTCACGGCAGATCAAAAATATATTAAGTCAAGGCATAAGAACTGCACAACAAATAACCTAAGATCTTTAAGCGACGGGAGTGGTGTGATATGGCAGAGCGGTACAAAGGAAACCCTTGTTTAAAAATGTCTAAACTCGTTATGCATATGGACTTATATTTATTTGAATAATTGAGCAAATAGTGCATCGTTTTAATGTTTATAAGTTTTGAAATGTTGGACTGTGTCTGTCCTAATTCTTTGGTCCCGTAGTACGTGGTTTAAGCCTACCCTTCAAAATTACGTATTCAATAAAAGGGTAATGCAGACATGTTTAATAATGTTTTTATTTAATAAACGATCTCAGTCACTTGGGTTGAATCTTTAGTATTCTTATGGGTATTGATATGTTAACGCTGATAAATGGGAAAGCAACAGGCTACCTGAACACCATTATTGTGTAACGTTCATCGCCTTCATAGACTTTCGGGGTTGGGATGGCCAAGTGGTCTAGAGTGCCGCGCTTCGACCTCTAGCTGGCCGGTCACCTCTGACTTGCGGCTGTGGTTTCGATCCCTGGTGTGAGCTTATGTGGCATGGAGATAGGGGCGCCTTCTCAACCTCGTGGGTTTCCTCCGGGCACTCCGGTTTCCTCCCACTGCTAAAGACCCCTACCCGCAAGCGAATTATTGAAATAAAATATTGAAACCATATGTTAGTCCAAAAGATGTCGAGCGGACGTTAAACCCCAGTTCTCTCTCTCTCTCTCTTTCGTAGACTTTCAACTTTTAGTTTATCTAAAAACTGAATGTAAAAGAAAAGTTAACTTTGGTCAGACGTTTAACGTCATATTGATCAAATCAACAGTTCTATTACTCCTGTACCACGGTCATGTAATCTTAAACATGCGAAACAAATTGACTTATGATGCAAACCATGTCCCACTTTATAACTGAATGAAAACTATGTAGCCGGTATTCTAAAATAACATTTTAGATGTGTTTGTGAAAGCTCTAAACAAAGGCGCTAATATGACAAACATCGATAAGCATGCGACAGAGGCGCTTCGTATTAGACAGGATTTCGACAAAAATGTTAAAAAAGCCTAAAATGTGCAGCTCAGTTGATCAATAATGATATCACCCCAGAGAAATGGATATACCGCCCTATGTAAACAATTGTTTCGTTCAGACTTGGAACCGCGGTGATTCATTGGATAAGACATCGACGCACTAACGTTGAGGTCTAGGGTTCGATCGTGGGTATTGGCCCGAGATTGTGTCTTGGCATTTCTGGTGTTATTTCCCCTTTCCACGAGGTCCCGTGTGTACATTGGCGTGCACTTAGAAGAACCCATACTAATTGGAATTCGAAAAAAGAGTAACGCTAAATATCCCCATTGCACATTTCGTGTCATTGTCCGTCTTCATTAGCCCGGGTTAAGCAGAACAGTAGGAAGTTAAACGCAATGTGATTAAAACACAGATCCTATTTCGTTTCGTTTTTATAGTTCAAAATTTCGTTTTACTTGTCTTTGCTACACTAGGATCAGGAATAGTCCTTATCTTTGAAGTGTTCTGGGTGATGTGAGGGATTAGTCAAAGAAGCTTCGGTTACGGCGACTTCTTGATGCATGGAACTGTGGGTAAACCACTAGAGCGTCAACGCCGATTGATTAATCAATGCCTGGGCGCCACAGGGTCAAAAGTCTCTCGTTTGACCCCTGGCGTGAACTACCACCACAACTTGTCAGATATTCATGTAGTGTAAATTTCATGTCGTTCAAATAGTGGCGATTGTTCAATTGGTCATAACGAAGAGACCTGTAACACAGAGTTCTTAGACTTTGTTGGGTTCCTTATATTTCTTAACATAAATTTAACATAACCTTTTCTGAATGTAATCAGGACAGAATTCTTGATGGGGTTGTTCATTTTGCCACAAGGAAAACGGCATCGAAATTCAGTATTCCCTATGGAAATCGAGGAACAAATGTAAATAGCAGCTGTTAGCGGGTACTATCGTTTTTCGACAACTCCATTCAATATTAAAGAATAAGGGGCTGGGAGGCCAAAATTGTCCAGTCTACAAATTTAGACTAGAAGTAGGATGGAGGGGGATTTGGACAGAAAAAGAAAATGTAGAGGGGTTTCGGCTAATGCAATACAGTAAATTATTCTGCTCTCCATTGGCTTGATAGATTTGTCCATGTTGTCAAATTTTCTCACGGGGTAGACTTGCTTGAAGAGTGAAGAAACAAAAACTATCCAAATACACATAACATTGCAGCATACACTTTATTCGTTGATAACCTTGAAGTTGCTGGCTTGTGATAAATAGGGTCGAATATATCCCCACAATACTGGGCGCAAAAAATACACGATTAAAACCAACGATATATAGCTTAGTTCATTATGTACTATATACACTTTAGTAAATACTGGTCGACAATAACAAAATTATGAGCGACTGGAAGCACCTAAATATCTCTGGTATAATTGGCCGCGCAATAACAGGTTAATGAAAGAATCCTGGGTTCAACATATGAGGTAGAACACACGATAGTAAAACATAACCGAATAGGATTATTTCATTTTTTTTAAAGGCCCTATATCTCTTTAAAGTATAAAATCTTAATATGATAAATTCTTGCAGAAATAAAATATGTATTTAAAATATCATCATATATCTTACTGTTGATCAATTAACTATTAAGAATTAAAATTAAGAGATCTTTTTAATGAGCATCTTATTTACTTTGATAAATTTAAATTTGTGGATTATTTTTTTTTCCTTTTTTAAAAGGAGGATCAAATTACCAATTCAAAATCACAAGTAGTTTATTTTAACCTTACCAGCAAAATAATCAAAATCAATAAATAAAAACCTAGTTATTAGCAAATATTACTTACATTTTAGTCTTCGACATTAATATCTGATCAATATAAAAGACCACAGGAATTTTTTAAAATCTATTATGGCTGCACGGTTAATAATTGAGATTCTTTTTTAAAATAAATATAAATGTGTATAAAAATTGAGAATAGAAAAATTATGCTTTTATAGAGTGCCAACCATACCAGAGCTAACTATATGTAAAAAGTCAATATGTATAAACCATGTCATGGATAAATATAAAAAAAGGAGAAATATACCCTACATACAAGAAGCACATAGTCATTTAGTATGTATTATGTCATATACAACAATTTGAGCAATTGAGCAAGTCTCAAAATGAAAAAAAAAAATAACAAGAAGAAACAATCACATAATGGCAAGATGAGTCCAAACCCTATTTTGTTATTAAGGCAGACTTTGGACAAGTTTTCCCTCAGTATTATTGTAAATAATAACCATCAAGTTGTTAATGTATGTATAAGGCACTTGTTAGATTAATAGAAACAGCTCTAATGTTAATTATTGTTTTAGTTTTCAAGTATTGGCTACCAACTACCAAGCAAAAAGGCATAAAATGACTTCCAAGTAATGAAACTTGATCATAAAACTATATACATGTACCTGGGAATTACTTGTGCGATTCTAGTTTGGGTAGTCATTGTGTTGAAGAGTTAGTCAATGTTACTGAGATAAAAAAAAATCTGCTCACATATAAAAAATACCAACAATATGTAGTTTGTTAGACAAAAATACATCAACCTCAAACCACACAAATCCAGAAAGGTATCATGCCAGCTTCAAAGTATTTACAACACAACAAAATACTTGTTTTATTGAGTTAGTTGGAAAAAGAAGAAAGGGATTCTTTGGGCTACAAACATTTTATTGCTGTATATAATAATAATAGTAGTAATAATAATATAAGTACGAAGGTACAAAAAAAAATTGGCCAATTGTTAAATGAAAGCTGTAGCAATTGAGTGGTTAATAATGAATGATGCAAACAGTGTTAATATATTTTGAACTATTAACACCACCATTAAACAAACTTCCATACTGCTTGTAACCAACTTACAAAATATCTCATTTTTGTAATAAGTTCATTTAAGTTAATTGAGCAGAATTTGTAAATAGCCCCCCATTAAATATCGATCTCTCAAAAACCCTTACAAATATAATCTAATTCAAGTGTTTCCAATAGAGGAAGATATGTTTAATTGAGATTAGATTAAGACAGAGGTTACACAAGGAGATACTATTAGTCCAATGTTATTCAAGTAAATAGTAAATGTTTTAGCAGGATGGAAGAAAGTGACTGGAGTATTTGAAGTGACAAATTATTAGTAGAACTTTATGGTAAAATATGATTATAAGAAATGAGATTCCCTCAAATTTCAGGCAGTAAATGTATTAATTAATATCTCCTGCCCAAAGCCGATAAAACAGTTAGTTGACTTAAATATTATGCTGAACATTTTGACTTGTTGCACATGGAAAACATTCACTTACCTAAGATATTCAATTATATATAAATAAACGATACACAAGATTTTATAATGTACTTAGTATATGAAAAGCATCAACAAATTACAGTTACAATTCAAGTACAAAAATATGCAAAGCCAGTTATCTTATGGCTTGATTCCTATAATATTCATGATATTCCATGCAGGTAAGGCACATTGTTAGATAATTCCGTTCATGGAAGTCATATTTTGCTAAGAGGAGGGCATCACATTAAACGCACTTCAATTACACATTTGAATATACAAAAAGAAAGAGGAAAGGGGGGGGGGAAACTTGTCCAAATTTGGCAATTACCACACCAATCTCACAGTTCTGCAAGACATTTATACACAAGGTGCCATTATACAGGTACATGGCATAATATCTGAGCAATAAAACATATGAAGGTTGGTCATTATGAGACAATACACACAATGCCAAACCTCTAGAGCACACAACACCATAGTGACGTCCTTTAAGTACTATAACATCACATATATTGACAGCATCTTCACAAAGATGCCTATAGTTTGAGTATATACAGGATCAAGTTTGTTCTAATACTATGCATATACAAAATGATCATTGGAAGACTTTTAAGTCATAATCTCTGGACATATTAAAATGTTCAAGTCCTCCCTATTTACGAACCCTGCATAATTACATGCATAGCTATACAAACGCTACAAAAAATACAAAATGAGATGTGTACAATATAAAATAATAATTCATCTGATGAAATCTTGAGATTAATGAATGAATGTCTCCAGAAAATAAGCTAATTAAAATATTTAAGCCCAGAGTGTAAGAAAGCTCATTCCGAGAAGGGGTAGGGCAATATTAAGATTTCAGATATGCTGGGCAATTAGCTGTTGATGGGCGGGATTGTAGATTGCATAGATATGTCTTACTTTTAAGTACAATCATATCACAGGTAAGGTTATCAGAAAGTCTTTTTTCATTAACTCCCTGGATATTCTCACCAGAACAGCACTATAATGATATGTTACAACACACTCGCCTTAATCAGGTGTGTTAATGATATAATATAAAAGGTGTGAGGAAGAGTCATCAGTATTAGAAATATAATTCTAGTTTTGGCATATGCCATATATTCTCTTGCATGCCAGTTTGAGATTCAAGCTAATCAGCAGCTAGCTCCAGTTTACACTGAACTTCTAATCAAAGCCATAAACAAAACTCTTAACGTTTTTCATTGTAAATTGTAAAGCATGTACAGCAAACAAAACCAGTTGGAAAGATTCCAGTATAAACATATTCTAATATGTTTCAGCTTGTTTTCAAATTTCTCTTGGAAAAAAAGAATAGTTCTCATTGATTGCATGTTGTTCAGATTGTAAATTTGAATGATACCAAGTTCTCTGACACAGTGTGGAAAAGGTGAAGATTTTAAATCTGAAGCCAGCTGCAGAGAATTGAATTTTAAATATAAAGCAATCTAACATTAATATAAAATATAACAGGGTTACCATCAACAAATAGATCTGGTTAACAAAAAAAAATTATTAATAGTTAAAATGAAACAAGATATTAAACTGACATGTTAATACTTTAGATTGACCGATTGGATACCTTGATGATATGAGGCAATTAATATCTAATACAATCTTAGTTACATGAAGAGAAAAAAAGTAATAACTTATTAAAATTCTATTATTCACTCTATTCAAGTAATAATAAAATGCTATCTTTTGAGCCATGATAAGTGTGAAAATAATAGACAAAACCGGTCTAACCAGAGATGAATAATAATATTTTTAAACAATCATATCAGCGAAGGTATCAAATTATCTTTCAGCCATATATAATGAAGATCTAATTAATTTTGGCATTAAATAATTAAATTGAGACTACATACAGTAATTAGTTAATATTCATCATAGAATTTGAAAAAGATTCTACTGGTGTGCGCTTCTCATCTCTGGAGTTGTACAAGAGTATATTTTAATATGTTACATGTGACAGTATATAATATAATATCAAACAGCAGTAGAATTATGCAACTTTGTATAGGCTGATGTTTTTATATTGAGATTCCATATAGGACAAAATATCAATCCTGTACAAAGCTTATTCATCCTCATGTAAAATTTACAAATTATGCTATAATAATTCTTTTTTGTTCGCATGATTTAAAGTAAAAATAGAACTATGTACAAAAAAATCCCTCTTCTAAATGATACAAAAGAAAAACATGATAATTTATTTTTAACAAAAAAGATATGCATGAAAAGTTTTGATTAAACTAGGTGCCGATTTCTAACAAAATCTAACATAATTTACAGTATAAATATATATTTAAATATAAGTCCTACAGAGATGAGACCAACTTCACAGCAACATTAGTAACCAGTCAAATTAATACAGGCACTTAGCTGCTGGCAGGATGCCCTCATGAGGCACCTTTCAAACAACTGTCCAAAGAATTAAAACAGTTCCCAGTCAAGGCATTAGTGATGTTGAGTACAGCGACTGATTTCATGGCCCGATCTCCTAATACTGTAGATGATGTGAGATGTGCAGTGTCGGCTAGCCCTCAAAAAGCCACAACAGGGATGGACTTTGTGACCAGGGTTTGTTAGTTGCCAGCTGTATTAGTTTGATAAAAAGAAAAAAAAGAAAAAGTATGTTAGTTTTTCTTCTGCTACGATTTGGCATTCAAGGTGGTGAAGATTACAAAATATTATATGATAACCTGTTTTTTTTTATAAATGTTAAAGGCCTGTGTTAGAGCATCTACATTGTCAACTTTGAAGAGCCATTTTGTTGTGGATGGAGGGAGAAATTGATCTTGTGCAAGGATAGAATTGATTTTGAATAAAAGATAAAGTATTAATTACATATACGTTATTAATCAGGCAGAATAATAATTAAACAGATGTGATAATTATTCCTCACTGATATAATAGGTTGATTAGACAATAAAACATGAAAAATAATTAGATTAGATTAGTTGGTTTTTAAAACATGGTCCAGAATAAAATAGTTGTTTTAAAATAAGGTGTCATAAAGGGGCGAGGCTCTAGAAAGTTTGACATTATATATAATATCAAATACAAAAGATGACCAACACAGGTTAACAAATACAGACATTACTCAAGACTGTTGAATTAAAGTGTGTCAAAAATGGCCAGAAAACATGCAAGCACCCCCCATGCTTGGAAGTAAATTCGAGAGATATATAATTATATATTATATGAAATCAGTCTAATTTGGAATGGGGAAATAAATTAATATCAAATTGTTAACTTTGAAAATAAATTTGGATAAATGTAAGCTATAAGAATCATTAGATAGGTGATTGTATTATACAAGTGCTTGTGAACTAATTTCAGCACTACATAGTTCAGCTACAAAAAGAAGCAGTTCGGTCATAAATATTTTAGAATGCACATCTCTAATTGAACAAATCGTTAGTAATGTCTGTTAAAAAAATACGTCCCACACCTCATTTAATTACGACATAATTGTTAAGGTTCCCTATGGACACAACTGATTAATATTAATTTTCATCAACTAAGTTTAAAAGTTACTACGATTATTTAAGGTTTTATTTTTGTTTAGTTTTAGATATTAAATTAATTAGTTTTATTTTTAGTTTTAATTTTCAAGAGGAAAATCATTCAACTCGAAGTTTGATATCCAAGATAAAATAAATGAGACGGAATTAACTTGTGTAGAATTGACTTTTATTACTTTTATATATTATATATCTTCAAAACAATCATTGCACATTTTATTTTGATTTATAATCAATGCAACATTCTTTCTTTCAAATGAATGAATATATTACAGTCATTTTACAAATTGTCACATATTACAAACTACCTCAGTTTCAATAAAACAAAAATTCTATAGCTACAAATAATAGCATTTAAACTTTCAAACATTTCAAAACATTTTTTTTCATTTTTAAAGCGAAAAACTAAAATTAAAAACATAATATTTTTTTTTTCTTTATCTTGAATTGGTTTTGATTTTAAGCTTAGAAATGATTCATTTTTTTAAATTTTTTTAATAAACAATGAAAATGATTTTGATTCTAATGTTCAATGATATGGGACTCTTAAAATGATTTTAACAACCATCACCTAAAGTATGTCTTTTACAATTCTAATATTATGCAAATTTCAATATAATACGGTCTAGTTGAATATTCGTAAACTATCACATAAACTTGCAATATAAAATACTACATAAAAAATTTGCATATAAACAAAAAGTGTATAAAAAGAAATATAAATACTCTGCTATACTAAAAGATAAAACATAATATAAAACCTCTTTGAAAACAATGAGAAAACAATTTCAATGTACCAGTTATTTGTTGTTGAGCTAATAATAGTCCTACATTGAGAGTAAAAGACTTAATATGAAGTACATTAAAAATGTACATGTAATAAGCTTTCTTTATAATGTATTGAAATAGGAACGAAGTATATTGGTATACCTATAATTCAAGAGTGGGAGAGAGAAATGGGGTTTAACGCCCACTTGACACAAACTAGGTCATTTCGGGACTAACATATGGTTTAATTTTATTTCAATAATTCACATGCGTGTAGGGGTCTTTAGCAGTGACAGGAAACCGGAGGGCCCGGAGAAAACCCACCAGACTGGTCAGGCGACCCTACTCCTTGTCACATACAAGCGGGAAATTCAAGCCACGCCAGTTGATATAATTCGAGAAGTATACAACAAAAATTGACATATGTATATAGTGTATATTGGCAAGAGCAGGCAAGTCATTAGTTTTTGAAATGTTTGGATCCAGCCTTAGTCACCCTGACTCTAAATTCAATTTAATTTCCAGTTCAACCTCTGACTTAAAGTTATCTATCACTTTTTACATGTCAGGTACTATTTTATAACCAATCAAAAGTTCTGATCGTAAAATCTAATTGACTATATTGACTGAATCAACAACAAATAATTGGTGTATTTTGATTGGTCTGTCATGGTGAAAATAAAACAAAATGTTACAAAACATGTAACACAACTAACCTTCCATTTTTATGGAAGCGTTGTGACCCTAGTGTAAGGGTGTTCTCGCATTCCAGCTATTGTTCGTCTTATTTTCGGTACAGCACCTACAATACGCCACATAATCATAGAAATCTTGCAACAATGAAAAAACAAAAATAAATTCAACTACAGTAAAAACAACAAATTCATATCTCCTGGTTCCTTGATATGGGAGACAAATAAAATGTCTAATATCTTTCTATATATTACAAAGATAACAAATATGAAGAAAACTTTAACGAAAAGTTTGACAAGAACTCGGTTTTTGCCAAATAACAACGTGCATGGACTAAGCCATTGTGTTAATTTATTTAGAATTTGTAAAGAGTTATTAATAATTTGTATAAATTATTTGTAATTTTAAATATGGGGCTGTTAATCAAAACGTTATTCCGGTCACACAATATAGTAAGAAACAAGAGTAATGTAATCACGTTAATCAAACCAGTTAGGGTTTTGTAACTTTTCTCTTTCAACTTTTAATTCCAAAAGGCTAATTTCTAATCAAAATAGAAAACTAATGTCTTCCAGCAGTTCATCTTTGAGTCTAATCAAAGGATAGTAGGCCGATTATGTAGCATGACATCCAAGTGATAAAAGTATTTTCGGGGGGAAAGTTAATATGTCTGATACACTGATGTCACGCTATGTAGTATTACATGCAACACCATTGAATCAATATTCTAAATACTTTACTCAATGTTTCTCTTCCTTATGTTAATAATTAGGGGTCAAAGTTCAAATCAACCAGTGATCAAATATCAATCCACTGATGAGAGAAGAAATTAGTAGACATTAGACCAGGAGATATGAGACAAACTGAAATAAAAGCCATCATGATTAATTAAAAAGCAATATCTTATGTAATAATAATCACTTCTATTAAATTATATTGTATACTAATATATATAAATAGTAAGTATAAAACTCACAACCACCACCAAACTAATATACATATTATTTAAGAAATCATATATTTTGTAGGAAAACATTAGCTACGTCTAATTCTCCCATAAAAATCTACATTACAAGGTAGTCTTGGAGGATTTACCTGTTGTGACAAAATAGAATAATATTCGAATATGTTTTCTTTTAACATGCGATATATAAACTATAGTGAACGAACACGATTATAAGACAAGTGATGATTATGATATCATGTAACCTCATGAGTATAAAATTCGATTGTGTAACCGTTCTGGGTTATTTGTCTAATATTGTATAATGAGCTTTATAACGGGGAAGGCAAACTGCCCCGTTCATGGATTTCTCTACTAGCAACAATAACAACAACACCAGGGGGAATGGTATCATAATAACAAAACATTCCAAACTATCGTCTTGACTACATACGAGATCAAGCAAACACGAACACAAGGAATGTGGATTTCAGATCCCTTTAAAACTTTCACATTAACGACAAAAATCTGCAAGGCGCCATTCAATTTAATATACTGAATAAAATTGCACACATCGCTTTAAAAGCAAAATAACGCACATTACGTCAAAGTAATTGCACATTTTGAGCAGGGCACTAAATCTTAACATTTCTACACCAAAATATCAAACTTGGAATGTTTTCATTGCACTTGACATGGTAAAATTTAAAAACTGTCTGCCATTAACAGACAAACATACACTATACATGTAATGTCAATTATTAATCTTGATCATTTATGATAGAAATATTGAGCAAAAATTGCATTAAAAACATGTGAACTTGATAGGACAAATGAACTGTGTAATACTGCCAATACCACATCTTTACCCACTATAATTATATGTATCAACATTATCTAAACACATTCAAACTCCTATTATCTTATGAAACTCCAACATCTTTAGTCCAAACTTTAACGTGTCACTGTGAAATACATGTACATTTGTTTTAAATAAAGCTAAAATTCTAAAATCTTAGACGCCCTTTTTTCATTATCACTTTTTTTAAAGATCTAGCACAATGACAGTGAAGTTAATATAACGGACCAAAGATATGAAGTGAATATATATGTAATTGAAAATAGAAATTTAGTTATCATCATCATCTAACGAACATACCAGCAGCAGCTTGTTCAAATCCTGATGGGTACTCTAATATATGTGCAGCGGGAGCATAGGCGAATGGATACTCATAGGGGTTATACATTAATCCCCCATCTGTTGGCGATATTAATGGAGGTGGTTGACCATTCATCATTCCAGCAGTACTTGTGGCAATATTTGGCATGCGTTGTGCGAGAATAAGAGGGGCTCCGGTCGGCGTCCCTGTTCGTAATTGAGCGGCTTGTTGTACTGTTAAAGGTGGACCCATGAACCTGGGAGCTTCTGGAAAATAAAAATATATTACATATATGTATTTCATATCTAAATCTAGAAAGAGTTTCATATTTCTCAACATATGGTATTAACATACAAATAAATATTATTTCCAATCAAAATCAATCTGTGTGTGAGAAACTTTTCAAAATTTATTTTTGGTAAAGTTCAAAGAATAAATCAGAGAACTATTTTTAGTAAGAAATCAACGTGTGTGTTAATGACATCAATGTAACGGTAACATTTGATGGATTGGTTAATCAACGTGACAGAAATATTTAATTTGCAAAAAAAAACTCCCATAACTCAATCGAATGTTATGTTGATCAAAAAAAGAAAAAAAAGAAAAAAAGTTATCTTTTTTTAATCACTGAAATAAAATAAACTGAATTAAAAATAAATCTTTAAAAAAAAAAAAACACACTTAAGATACTCAAAAATTTAACTGAATAAAAACAATGAGTAAAATTAAATTAATTAAAACTGGACACATTCTACTTCTTCTTTACCTGTGCTGTCCATTCTGTTGAAAGCATTGAATAAAAATAATAATTAATCAATGTTGAATTTTAGTCATTTACAAAATTTTGTTAATTTTTTTCATTTGGTGAAAATACGAAATTTAAAATATGTAATTCATGATTTATGAACACATGCATATTACACCACCAACTCAGAACTATTATTAACATTTCAAAGGGGGTACATATATAATTGTATAAAATATAGATGGATTGATTTACAGACACAAATGTACGTCTGCAGTATATTTTCATTGTAAATAGTTCATGAAATATAAGTTACCATTTTATTTGATTCCATGATTCATGGAAAATATCTTGAAATAAATCAAAACCAAATTATCAGGCAATAATATGAAAAAGGGTTTGCATACAAGTTCTATTATTACAATTTGATACCAGTACACCAAAATATGCAAGATGCACTCTAAGTTATGATGACCTAAAAACTTGGAGAACCGAAACATGAACATTTTTTAATCTACTTTTCACGAAATATAAGATTTTATCATGCCTGTATCGAGTCCTAAGTGACGTAAGCGTTTTAATTGAGTAGAAAAAATACGTATTTTGTATTCAAATCATTTAAGTTGGGAAAATTGCCAACATGTTGTCACAGTACACTGCAATTTGGAGATTCATAAAAATAACTGGATAGTATGCAATTATACTTTCATAATTCAAAATGTACTGGAGATAATTACAAAAAAATATATATATGCATTATTGCACAAGGAAATGTAATCACGAAGCATAGTTTATAATATATTCTAAAGAGATGAAGTAAGATTGAAGGAACAGAGGATGCTTACGACAAATAGATACCTGTGCAATCTATTATTTTTACATCGACAACAGTCTTAAATAAATATATCTTTTTTTCTTTGATATGTACAGAATAAAAATTTGTCCAAGTAGATTATCTTGTGTTTTTTGACAGGAAGAAACCTATTTGATAGAAGTGTTAATACTTATTCATAATCAGAATACGAGTGACAGTCAATTGAAATGAGGTAACCTATCAATTCATTCATATTTCGTTTTTGCCGAACGTTATTTACATAGCAATATATGTTTAGTACTCCAGTTGTGGGTTTTTGACATATAACGATGAATATATATTATTTAATTTCTCGTCCTGTACAATATCAATGTTTCATTTACTATTACACATTATCCTTCTATTATAAAAAGATCCGTTGGTCTATCAATGAGCATACCAATTTATAACCTTAAATTTTTTATTGTGAGAATTCATCAGGTTTTTTATTTACAGAAAGCAATTAGAACTACATATATATGTTGTATGGGCAATCATAAAAAAGTAGTCTACTTGAAAACACACTGACATATGATTGCAAATAAATAAAGAAAAAGAAAATTTTAATTAAGATAGCACAATTTGAAAATATACTGTTGATAAGACATATAAATGAAAATGGAGCCATCCTATTCTAACATGTAGACTAACTGTCTAAGACACAGATAATAGTAATTCTAATGCAATCCAACTTATTTTTAGTCTTAGCAATTTAAGCCTATGGCAAGATAGTATTAAGGGTATAAAAATACTGATTGATACAGCTGATAAGTCTGTACATGGCAGATATAAAACTGTTTTGTGATGTAATGCCTTTCCAGCTTAGACCAAGAAATAAAGGTTTATTCATCATTGTGTAATAACTAACAATGGTATTAATTAGTTTCTCATTTAGTAAACTCATTAAAAATTTGTGTACAGTTTCAGCAAATTCTTGAATGTTGATTGCCTCGGTTTATGGGTTTAAGGAATTCTGTTATAACTGACGATATCATAACAGTAGAATTTAAAATAAAATAAAAATGAACAAATCTTTTAACATAAAAAGCAATTCAAAAATCTATCCATCCACCATTTCATACAATTACATATATATAAAATACATCTATATTTAAAACCCTCTTTCCACTTAACATGCATTTAAAATCGTATCATTCCAATACTCCACACCAATTAAAACGGACTTATTTTACTGTATACATTTCTATACTGAATATAATCTGCACAAAGATGTGAAAAGAAGAGATCCTGGGGTTGGCATCCTCATTAACCTATTTCTGTATTGCAAGTGTTGTTCATATAGGGGAACATGAAGGACTAAATGTTCATCACTTCGACTATTGAACTATTGAATATCCAGGGATTACATTATAAAGTTGGTACATGTACCAGTATTATTAAACTAGTACTAAATGAACATTTAGAGCTTATTATACCCAATGATAAGTAATATAAGTACCAGCAATACACAACTAGGATAATAAGAATGATGGGGAAAGAAAGCTACCGTACAATGACAAGGAGAAGAGTGTATTTGATAAAAAGATAGTGTAAGTAGTGGTGGTGGAGTACACACTGTGTATTGGTATGATGATAGCATGCTATTTACAAAGGAAGCGTTCTATATCATGCTTGGTGTGTATAATATGCATGTGTTCTAGGAACTACACCCTCTAAATCCCATTGGACTCTTCTGTAACAGGCTAAGAAGATTCCCCAGCAGCACTCGGGTGGAAAGAACTAAAACTATCAGAAAACCGGAAAATAATCTACAAAATGATAAAATGCCGAAGCCCAAATATTGAAGTACAAAATATATAACAAAAGACATGCTGAAAGCAGAACTGAAAGTAAAATCTGGAAATAGAACAAGTTCCAGAAGCTAAGCACCGCACACAAGGATTGGGACCAAATTCCATGGACTTACGACTCGGAGTGACTGGTTGTGATGTAGCTGTGGCCGGTTTCGATGTGTCACGATATGTGCCATTAATGATGGCTAACTCCATCAGTTGTCTTTTCTTTAAATCATCTTCACCATCAGGCTGCAAATAGTTTTATATAAGGTTAGACATCGTTGGTTAGTTGAAGCATGGAATATAAACAACACTTACGATGTAAATTTATAGGCATCATTTTACATGTTGTAGTATCATTACGATACGTTCCATTTAAGATGGCCAATTCCATCAATTGTTTTTTCTTCAATTCATCTTCTCCTTCGGGCTGAAAACATGAGTAAAAATAACAATTTTATTTTACGAACAGTGTAGCCAGAAATTTCTGATCACCAGTTCACTAACAGAACTGTTCTTTGTATAAAAGTTACCTTCTTTTAAAATTTTGGATGTACCTGTTTCCAAATGAAGACTTCAAATGTAAAACATGGTATACCCATTTCGACTAACATGCTAAATTCTTATATTAACCATAGATATCTCACTATAAAATTCAAAAATTCTAGTTTTCAGTGGGAATGAAGATTACTGCCTTTAAGGGCTACCCATGTTGAACTGTTTAATAAAGCGACTCTATTTATTTGTCTGATGATGCTAGTCTTACATAGGGAAAGGATGACATCAAAGACTTTATTCCTACGTAATTATACATGCAACAGAACATCTGTAAGGTCTAATTCCTTTTCATGTATTAATTTGTGCCTATATGTTTTCTCTCTGAACTTAAGAACTAATACTAAATAACTTCCAATCTTTATGCACAAAGATAATATCATATTATTATATTCAATATAGATGTACTAAGAGAAATATTATGTAAACAACTAATTCAAATAATCTTAATATAAAAGGTAGAATAACATATCCAAAAACAAACAGTTCTGATGGGTCAAAAGTGGGTTAACCAAGTATGGTACCAAGACTAATGAAGGAGTATTGTGAATAAGATTTCAAATAATTATAGGAAACATTAACTTAATGTTTGATAATTAATACCTTTTATTACTGATTGATTTAATTATAATCAATGAACATTTATTCACAGGTGGTTCTAGTTATTTATTTTTGAAGCTTTAAAATATCCTCTTTATTGACTTTATTACATAACATCTTAAAACCCTAACAAATAGACATTTAACAAGTTTCAACCCCAAAATATTAATAGAATTTCATACAGATTTGGTAAAACTGCCAAGTTTAATGAAAGCTGAAGGTTATTATTCATCACCTCTAAGTTTTCTATTACAAGTCGTATTGTATTTGACTATCCAACATCTAGGGGTCAAAAGTCAACTGCTAAAAATTATAAAGAGATGCTATTTTATTGAGGTATTTTTGTACACTATATACAATGGAGATATCATTTCAGAAGTAGTATCATGATGTTCATCTTTAGTTAGGATTGGTTACTATCATTAAATCTTGTAAGAAGAGCTGTGTTGAATTCAGAGTAGATAAGTTAGTTGAGGTGTGGGAACAAACTGAATTTTTCAGCACTTATGTTAAGCTGAGGTTTCATTAAAACCCCAGGACTCTAGTCTTCATGCTCCAGTGATCTATTTATATGTCAACACTAGGATTTTATTACATCTGTATCAAATTACACCTAGAACAGCATTAATATCTAATTCAAATATATGCAAAATACTCAAATGTGTCAATCCTTTAAGTTTAACAGTTTTAAATTTGTTTAAGATTAAATATTTCAATATGCATCCTGTTAAGAATACTATTTTATAAAAAGGGAAGTTTATTTCATGTTTGTGTAAAATACTTGGTTGAAAATATTTGAGGTGACAATTGTGGTATTAAGTTTCGAGATGG
Organism: Patella ulyssiponensis; assembly: GCA_963678685.1. NCBI lineage: Eukaryota > Metazoa > Mollusca > Gastropoda > Patellidae > Patella > Patella ulyssiponensis. Next base: position 77,634,879 of record OY783226.1, on the reverse strand, counting down.
GTAATAAAAACACCCAGCAACTAAGCAAGCACAAAAGAAAAATAGACAGCTAAATGTGTATACGGTAAGTAGTTTTGACCTAGCTAAAAATTTCCACTATTCTTTGTCGAGAAGAAGACATTGATGTATTCTTAATGCCCTGTTAACTTTTGACTATAGAAAACAACAATGATATATATAAAACCAGCTAGATGTTGTCTCGCCAACTTACTGTTAATCTAATGTAGGGTGGGGTTAGGACTTGTTCAACAACTTTGCATCTTTTTATAAGAAGAGGCCGACAATTAAAGTTGAAAATCAGGTTTCTTGACTGATAAACATCCATTTTATTTACATTAAATATCCATAAAGCAAACTAATCAGAGATTTCATTAACGTCTCATATCAAATTACAGCATTAATATTTCTTTAAAACGACAGGATTCCTCAACTTCCATTAAATCTCTCATCTTATAAAAGACTAAGAAAAGCTCTTTAAGAATTGCAGGCTACCACTCCAAAGTAATTCCTTACTGGTATGAAAGACATGTGGTGTGTTTAAAAGGCTCCCCTACAAGGACTAAACTAGATAAGTACAGTAGGCGTGGAAACACGATCTGTTTATATCATCCCCAAACTTAATGAGCACTACTATCTGTTTCAAACTTCAAAGAAAAGATAAATTTGTGCCAGGGGTAGAGTTGAAACCATTACAGTTTACTGTTGAAAGATGGTGGCTGTATGTTGTGAGTGTATAGTATTGATACATGACTTACATACATGTACATGTAGTAAACACATTTCTCACAACATACAATCAAACTGTTCATTTACTTTGCCAAAAGAATTATGACCAAACATGCAGCTGTGTATAAAGTTTTTTTTATATTAAATTGAGTTATTTTGATAAAATATGTGTGTAATTTAAAGGAGGGGAGTGTAGTATTTAAGTGTTGACCTATAATAAGTGTACAACTGTGGATAGATAGCTATATAGAATGAGTAATGAGAAGAAGATCATATTTCTATTTGAGGTCATTCTGATCACTTGCCTCAGGCTTTAAGATGATGATAACATAGGTAATAAGTACATCTCCATGTCTTTCAATATAATTAAAACTATGAATAGACACATGAATAAATCAAAATGCAAGCAACTTACATGACATTCCAATAATAAAATAATGCCTAACCAGGCATAAGAATTTTCAAAGAGAAAATATATCAAATTAAGTTCATAGAAAATCCTATTCAAAATAACCTTACACAAACTCTGATAATTATCAGAAATTCAAAAACAGTTCTACTTGAATCAAAGGATTGTTTCTGGGTGTCAATAGGCAATGACTAATACACAATTTTAAAACTTCTTCATTCCAGTTGTGGATTGGCAGATCTCTCTAACATTTTGCATGCAATCCAATTTTAACTAGGCTGATATGTTTTGTCAATTCATGACAAGTATTAAAAAAAATAGCAAATTTATTTCCAAATCCTCTTTAATTGTAAATTTAGAATTCTCATTTTTTCTCACACTAAGCTGACACTAAATCTAGATTCTTAATTTATAACTTTTTATCATTTAGATACAGTTAATTCCACAGCTGATACAGAATACAACAAAGCAGTACAGCAGAAGTTAAAACTTCTTAACACATGTCTGTTCATCAGTCAATGTTTTTAGTTCCTTGGGATCAGGTATTAAGTCTGCAATGTGTTTTTTTAAAGTTAATTTTAAAAACATGACAGTAATCATGGAGAAAGTTACTTGTGTGGCCTGCAAATTCTCAACATCAAAATTTGTTTGACTGAATGTCCCTTTAACCATAAAACAGATTGAAGATGAAAGTGCTCAAAAGGATTTGAAATTGAACTGAAAATTTGTTTATGTTATGTCCATCAAGTGGCCTTTAGATAACCCTTCGATCTGTAATTTTAGTTGTAAGGTTCAAGGTAAACCTAGAGAACATGCAGATTCGAATGTGAACATTATGTAATTTTAGTCGTAATGTTCAAGGTAAACTTAGAGAACATGCAGATTTGAGTGTGAACAATATGAAATCTTTACAGAGTGCATTTATACATGTGTATATCATATGTACAAGTATACTATTGTACATCACATCTTATAACTATTTATTTATTTCCTGTTGTTTGTTGATGATGTGGTGTTTACTAAAAATATCTACAAAATATCTAAATATAAATAACTTTATGTGCTTGAGGTTAAAATACACAAAGATCTGTCATCTAGCTGTCAGCAACTTTTACACTTGTACATGATAATTTTAATAGAAATGTCTAATATAATTTGTAACAAACCTTGATCATAATTCAAGCAACATTTTGGGTAATACATTATACAAACTTGTATACAATAAATTATAGGTTTTGGCATCAACAATAATAATGAAGTCTCTGTTTAACTAAATTTTCAAACTCCTGAATTTTAACGACATTATGTACACTGCACAACAAAGCGACTCTGAACTATGCTCATATCCATCTGCCTATCCTATACACAAAGAATGTTATTATCGGTAAAAACAAAGCCAGGGAGGCAGAAAAATGAAAATGCAGAAACTGATCTCTATTCTATTGGCAATCATAATCTACTTTTGATCCAGACACACTTCAAACTTATTCATATGTAACGAAACATTTACAGTGTATTTGTTTAGAAACTTATTTAAAGCAAATACCTAATGAAATAACAACAGTAGTGTGATTTTAGTGTGAGGGAATTAGTTTTATGAAGTGTACATTCCTTACCATGAGTTTGAATGAAAGTGTCAGTCATGCGAAATAATTTACTTCTTATATTATTGTGCAGACAACATGACCTCTTTCCATCACTCTTAAAACTTAAACACCATGATCGTATAACATTTACATAATACATGATGTTTACTTGCCGTCTACGATGCCATGTATACAAGCCTTTCTTTTCAATTTTATACAGGAATTTTTTTCATCGGTTTTCTTTTTAACAAACAAAGGCTGTACAGTATGATCTGAATTACTAGCTAAGACACATTTTTCCCAAGCAAAGCAAAAACAGATACCTCTCACTGAGAAATGTTTTCCATATGTATCTAAACATGGTATCTTTAAATTTAATGAACTGATAAAAATTGGTCGTCATTATATCAGAAATATTCTCTTGAACAGCTGACTGGCATCCATCACATCAGAGTAGGGCTGTCTGCCATTATTAAGCTGAGCGTCTAATAGTTAACTTAATCAGTGTGTACAAACTATGCACTAAAAGCCTGTAAAATTCCAACCAGGCTCCCAGAAAGTATCCAAAAATAGGCTAACATCTGGGAAACAATATGGCCGCCATATTTCAAAATATAGTTTGATCAAGTTCTGTACTTTGTTTCATAATTTATTTATCATGTTAAATTTTATGCAAATTGTATTTATGTTGTCTAATATTACTCTAATGCAAAACCTCAAGCTTTGTAAACAATCTTGATCGAAAAATAAACTATAAGTTTTAAAAATTCCAAGATCAAAAGGAAACTGAGCCCTGTATAGCTTCATGAAATTATACAACTAGTTTTGTATCTGAAGGATTGAGTAACTTATATTTTTTTTTACAAGGTTTTGTGGTAATGGAAGACCTTATAATCAAATTCAATATAAACAAAACTTTATCAGGAGATTTAAAACTCTGCATGACAAATATTCCATAAAAGGAGGCTAAATCAAGACTTGTCAGCATGAAGTAGACCAGGCCTGTAAATATCACAAAGATCTCATAGACAGGATAGTATTTTGCACCATATAAAAAGAGAAGTTTGTAATTTGTACCATTACCAAGACATTTCAACCTAATCAATGAAAAAATGACAAACTTTTCAGAAATGTAACCAGAAATAAAATCTATAAACAAAAATATCTTGTATTTATTAAAGTTGTTTAGTGATATCACCCTTGATGGAAGGAGCAGTTAATACTTAGCTACTAGTACTACTACATTTATTAAAGACATAAACCAGTGATCTTGTCTAAATAGCATGCTGTTTCCAATCATAACATTAATCTATGATGAGATGCCTTCTTTTTTATCAAGTAATCACCATAACTATAAATAAATAGTTTTAAAAAACAGAAAATCTTCGCTGAATAAATAATGCCTTCAAAACCCTTCTCAAACACCCGTCTGTTGTTAACCCGCCAAAGAAAGCGTTGACGTTAGTCCGTAGCACAGGTAGTGAGGGGAATAAGCTGGTTGTTTTGTTGGTATTGGCTACTAAACTGTTGTAATGATTGACTTGGTTTTACTCACTTAAATTCCATGAATTAACTCACAACACTTGTCACACTAACCCCAGGCTAACATTTGGCTCACTTTACCAGCTATTTGACAAATTTTCAATTTTGGTTTATGCAACTAGGGAAAACTTGATCAAACATCTGATGTACATTTATATAAATAAAATGCTATGAACATATGATCCAATTGCGTTGTTTATATCATAATAAACACCTATACAGCTGCATTAAAAGTAATGATATTGCCAATTTTCCTAAAATAAATACAAGAATATTTTCTAACAGTATTCTAGCAATTTTTTTGGATGTAATAATTTGGCAAAATATTTTACTGGACTAATTCAATAAGTAAATAAATAACCAATAAGATTAATTCCATCACAGACCTATTCCATATTCTTTCTGAAATTAGGTACCATGTGTTGTGGGATATGAAATAACGATGAAAAGCAACAGTGAGACAACTTTTGTCAGCTACCACGAAATAAAGGCAACAATCTAGGAAAGCAGATGATGTTTATTTAAGACATCTGAAGGAGATAGGAAAAGATAACACCATCTCGGTGCAATCAATTGTCTAGATAAAGTTGAGATTACATTCTATTGACAACACAGCCTCCAAATATGTGATCACATATTAACACCTAGAGAACATCCTGACGAAAGAATTTAATTAAAATAGCCACAATTTAATCCTCTTGAGTCTCTTTAAATATTTCTCAAAACTAAGCTCTATATCAATTTTCTTTTCACATATCCAATTCATAAGATAAATATTTGTTAAGTTACATTTTAATAAAAGATATTTATAGTTTGTTTTTTTTTGTGTAGAGAATGAAATAAATATATATTCATAGGCTTATATTATAAGAAGAAAGAAAAGCATTTTGAATATGGGTGAAATTTGTCCAGATAACCAAAATATAATCATCTAAATACTAACATTTTATCTGATTTCTTGAGAATTTCTTGTGTAAATATATGGACAATACACTCAATATTTAGCGAGAGAATGAGTAACTGTAGTATTTGATTATAATTTCTGTATTAAACATGGCAGATATAAAAATATCACTTACTGCTGGTACTAATAACTTTTTAACTTCTTCTGTTGCCTTCTGTAATTTTAATTCAGCACGTTTCCTTGTGTCTTCAACTGTTATGAGCACGTGTAATTCTTCGTTTAAATGTTCCCAATTTGCTTTACCCCGATTTTGTTCTTCCTACAATCAATGAAATAAGAAGGCTGTTCAAGCAATGCAGAATAAACATTGTACGTTTTACAATAATATACCACTACCCTCTAATTCAACCATTCTTCTATTAGATCATGTTTATAAAGTGGGATCTAATTTTAAACCTTCATAAAGAATCATGCAGTATGTGGAGCAGATTTCGTAAAGCCAGTTGTATTAGTATTAGGTCTTAAAGTGTCCAAACACTCAAGTACAATGTATATTAATAACCTATATTATAAGCTTATCCTCTAAACAACCCTTTCATATGACAGGTTTACTTATGAATTCTGCAGACGTTCACTCCAGATCAAAAATATCTGACTCCCAGAACTGGTGCTGAGTTCTTTCAAATGCAGTCATTGCATTACTGTACAACAGATGTCACTGTACGTTCAATACATCAAAGAAAATCACATACATTTAGAAATATTCATGAAAAATGACAATTTGCTTTTCAATGGCCACACAAATTGAATATTACTACTGCACAGCATTGACTCTAGACAATGATGCCCTTTACAAGTAACATGTACAGTGTATATATTTTGTTATATAATTTACACAAGGTTGGCAGTTAAAACAATCCAAGTAGTGCCACTTTAAACTATCTTAATGTTCCATCAGATCTTGTATCAAAGAATTTTCTCACGTTAACACACACAGTGTGAAAAAGGAAAAATCAAATCATTTCTGTTCACCATGTTTAATGAAGAGTGTAATATTTGTTAACGCTCTTTACTTTGATTTCACAGGCTTTAAGTTATTGATAATTTGTCTTTGTGAAATCATATGTCACGAACCATTCAAATAATAAAAAAAACACTTGATGCAAATAAAGATCTGCAAATAATTTGGGTACATTTAAGAGAACAATTTGAGCAGACAGCAAACTTAGCCAGAACAAAGCTTTGTGTCCATGACTTTCGTATTTAAATAGACTGATGTCTTTCAATAATTTCAAAATCTACTAGAAACTCTGTATTAGAGGAATTTGGTTATAAGCCTTTACATGCAAGCTCCACCTTCTAGGGACATTCATCAATGTTTAATATGTTCAATCCAGTAAAAGATTGTAATTCAAATAATATTTTACATGCCTTCTAAAGTGTTAAATAGACAAACCCCATCCATATCAAAGACTTATTAAAACTCATGAACAAGAATCTTTTCTTATATTCTACTCAGCACTGAAGGGATAAACATCTGTTGGGCATTATCATACATGTACATTAAATTGAAGAAAATGTTCAATCATTTCTCTTCCAAACGATTGTTTTTCTTTAAACATTAACAGAGAAATGTGAATCTTATGTGCAATATCATGATGTTTATAACAAATTGCATCGAAGAGTATGTATTATTAACATTATAACATACCTTTTTCTTATCTCTCATTGAGCCTTTACCCCGAACCATAACTTTACATCCTGTGTATTGTTCTAACTCTTTAGCTGTCATACCCCGCGGACCCAATATCCGACCCACAAAATTAAACTGAAAAGAAAAAGAAGTTAAAATTAACATATAATATTCACACGGAGAGAATTTATAAAGGGATTTAATAATGTAAATTACTTTGTCTCTGAAATGAAATAGGGTTTAATAAAGTCTTACTAGTTGTCATCAAATTTGTTAATGTTACTAAACTTGGGTTACATGTATACTCAAGTTGTAAGGAATTTTAATGAAGTAATCTGCCTAAGAAGTTGCTGAGAAAAACTCAATTTTATACAAAGGTGTACCATTTTGCTTTAGTTTAATTCAAGCTTTTTTTTTCATTTTGAAAATATTGGCTCTCGAAGTACATTGTAACAAGCATTTGAGATATTTGGCACTATACATACATGTAATGTGGTTTTTAGTTTATCTTTTTCCTTGTTTCTTTTAGCCATTTTACAATTCTAGTGTTAGGGTTTGCACTAGCACCATTTACATTTCAACACCTTGATGAAATCTGCAGCCCTAACCCTTACCCAAAACCAAACCTACATCAAATGTGCTAGACGTCACAGAACAGTAGGAAGTTAAACCCCATTTCATTTCACTTCGTGTGGTAGTTACTGGTATGATCACACAGTTACTGGTATGATACTGATACATATTTGAGGTTTCTGCGTATTATGAACGAAAATGGGTTGCTTACACATGAAAATCGAATAGTTTCCCCCATAGAAAAATTACAGAGCGGAATGTGGAAACTGTCTGACATTAAGAAACTAATTGAATTAACAGAAATGTCTGTGAAAGTTTTCTAGATAACTGTATTATATTACAACTTTTAGTCATCCACACTATTTTGGACTGTGTGTTTTTATGGGAGAATGGATCATTAGATCTCACTTAAAATTTAGCTTTTCTTCTTTAGGAAAGTAATGATTAGTGATTCAAATAGCAGGAATTCTAGAAGCTTACGGACCATGTACATGGTGGTAGATGTAGATTGCAAATGATTAGGAATTTCGAACATGTAGATTGTAGAGGATTAGGAATTATTTTTTTTTCTTTCTTAACAATCAATTAATGAATAAATGCTTGTAAATATCCATATGTTGACTGTACATTGTTCTATTTTATAAAAATATTGTTAGTCATTCCAATCTACCAAGTACAAGGGCTGGTACTAACAATCTTAATGTACATGTATCAGAACTACATAAAAGCAAAGAATAGCTCATTACAACACATGTTAAATAATGACAAAGATGTAGATCAGATCAGAAAAACAGATGATTAAATATATAGAACGATGTCTAAGTTTTTATCCTGATAAAATTTAAATTATATCCAAGAAAACCATCAACACATTCTTACATGAACATGTTACATCAGATATCTTTACTCTATTTATCTGAATTATTCACTTTCATGATTTGATCATCACTTTGAGATGCAAGGTAAACATTTCATTTCTATCAAATTGCTTTTTTTTACTTTTCAGGCAAATAAAGGAAATCATTTGTTTCCTACCAAAACTAAGTGTCTTTTATATAATGGTTTAATATTGATTGATCTACAACAACATTTTTATTTTCTACTTATGTTAAACAATAACATCAAATTAACCAAAGTCAGATTATGTTTTAAAGCCAAAAGGAATGAAGATTAAGTCAATTTGCTCAGATGAAATGGGTTCTGATTTAGATAATAAAATGTGGAATGGCTGTACCAAGATGGGGTATCTGGTAGTTAGTCAGACATCAGATACCATCTTAATGAGTGGATATGAGCGTAGGAAAATAGGAGAAGGAAGTATATAGGAAGTCATGTTGAACTAAGAATTCAACCAGACATAGTTTGTTAATGGCAGGAAAATGAGAGTTTACTTTACAAAAAAAATTCTACACACATGTGAGAGAAAGAGTTGAAGGTTTGAGGCAGATGTGTACAACTATCCGGCTACACTTAAAAGTAAACAATCGTCAGCATGGTCAACGCTTTACCTCTCATTTACTATTAACTTAACAACAATCAGTGTCCAAACTTCTTTTGTATTTCTTGGGATTATGTTCATTGTCACTTATAGACCTTGGCATCTCTTAATCTTTCTGACTGCTAAAGTTGATTTAGATTAGTTATAATCTTCTAGGCAGAAGGCATGTCAAAAGTTGACCAATGGAATGTAACTCTTCAGTTCTTCACGAGTCTACTAATGAATGGCGTGACTCAAAAAAACCCTATAATTTAGTTGAGCAGCAAAGTATTTTTAATTAAAATTTTTCACACCATAATATCCCCAGAAATAGAAAAAAAACTCAATTCCTTCAATGAAATGTCACCAAGCGTAAACATTTAATATTTAAATGAAATTAAAGTAATTAACCTTTTGGGAACATTGGCAAAATTTTGACAGGTTTTTTGTAGTAAAACTGTTGACTGAATTGAAAAATTTCTTTCAGGTGTTAAATAGTAAAAGTCAACAACTGCAAGTAGTAGCTGGTCAATAATATATCACCAACAAGTGAGAACAAAGAAATTGTTCTAACTGGAGAAGAAACAACATTTATGTATTTCAACACTTAGCATACATCATGTTAAGTCTTATAATATCCCTGTCAGTTGTAAGGCTGTGTGCTTTAAGATCAATAAACTAAAGGTGTGAAATTTTTAACCGGTTCACTCTACCACTTCAAAAGATTTTCAAAAACTAACTATCTTGAAATTTTTGGTCTAGGATCATCAGCTGAAGTTAGTAGCCTGTTTTTGTAATACATGTCTACTGCACGGTAACATTTTTCGCCTACTCTTCAGACAGTTTTTACCAAAGAATGTTGAAGGAATCATCTACTGTACTGCTATCTATATCCATTTATTAAACCCACTGCATTCCACACATTTAGATGTTTAAAAACTTGTTCAAGATTACTTACCTCTGGATGTTCTTTTGCAGGAACATATATTTTTTCTGATAATGTCACAACTGCTCCTTCATTTGTGGGTAATTCTAATGGTTCTCTGTTGGTTTTGTGATGAAAGAGGGAGATTCTTACTTTGTTTATTTCTGAAAAATATATAGAAATAACATTTTAGTAACCAATAAACTGCAAACATCCGACTTCAATTGCATCCCTTCAAATCACAGGTCTGTGACCTGGCATTTTGTGAAGACCCAAGTGACCCAACACTCATTTATACATGTATGTTGTAGATGTTTTACTATACCCTGATATATCTAGATGACATTTTGTCATTTTAGTACAAGTATGTTTTGTCATAAAGGAAAACACTTATCCTCAGCTCCAGACAGTCTTTCTCCTTCTCTTTTGTATAAACAGTCAACAAAATTTAACTGTTGGAAAATTTATTTAATTACTTGGTGTTGATAATCATATACATTATATGCATGTAGCGAAAACAAATCATTGACAGACGTGATAGCTGGCGCTAACTGTACACACAATGTTTTCAATTATGCCAATTGGCAAAAGAAACCTTGTAAAGTTAGTAAAATTGGTTGGCATTAGTTTACAGAATGCAGGAGAAAACAAATCACGTCTAATTTCCCTATACAGCCCACAAGTAATTCCCCAGAGACATACATGTACAGTAGCTACATGTATTTGACAACCCACTGCATACATGTATTTGAAAAATAAACATGGAAGTTAAAGGTACAAATGTACCACCAAGAGTTAAACTCTGATGTTACGTAATGTACTTGTACCATAACTTATTACAGAGAGGGCAATAAAAGATGTTTTAATTTGAATCCATTAAAAGCTAAAAATATTATCGATTATTTTAATGGCATATGCTCCTGTTAAAAACTTGATTATTAGGAAAACTAGAAACCTGGTTAATTAGCTTTGTGTTGAAATAATGCAAGATTGATTTTCCACAAGATGATAATTAAAGTACAGTGCATGTAGGTGTGGAACTGTTAACAACTAAATAACCAACAATGGTCTATTATATCCTGAAGATATTGTGCATATTTAATACAGGATTATAAATTAGCAATAATGTTAACAAAAGTAACAGTCTGTGAGTCTGACAAGTTTATTAAATCTTTAATATTCTACAATGTTAGTTACATGTACTGCAACTTTCAATTTAACAACCAAATGTGCATTATACAAAAACTTTATATGCATCTGTCATACTCGCATCTGATGGTGTGCATTGTAAACAGACAACAAATTTACATGTAAACATTACAGGCGTCAAAAACAAACAAAACCAATCTATTCCGGAGAGTGCTTAAAGATCTTTAGTCTGGCTCGGTCACAAATTGATCCCTGTATCATTATTCAACTGTCAAAGATTGGCACTACATCATGCATTCATTGAAATTGGCATGTAAAATGTACAGAATTAAACAGAAATTGGTGTGGGAATTTCAAATCTTATAAATATTCATGCCTGTTTAAATTAGCCGTCCTCTGTGTAGGTGAGGTCTCCAATGACCGGTAATGGAATCCAGGGGAAAGTCAATAACAACAATAGAAACCAATCATTTCCAATCATTGAATACCAACAAAGGGGTATTGTTTTATGCAATCAAATATAGACCTACATATCAGAACTGGGAAAACCCTTCACACTGCATCATAGACTCTGTCTTGGATTCCATCAATTTAAATAGAATTGATATATGACTAACAAATCATAAAACATAATCGGAATATTTAAATTCAGAGTGTGATATTACATGTATTTGTATTGATCGTGGCTAACTTATCAGTTCTCACAATGTAAATTCATGTATGCTAATAGTGTATTGTTGTTGTGTGCCAAGTTTAATTCTGAAACCAATTCATCACACAAACTATTTGGGGGTTTCTTTTCAAAACCATTAGTGAACTAACAGACAGAACACACCTAGGTTTATAATAAGGTTACGACACATGGCTTGCTAATACATGTATCTTTATTTTGCTATGCTCTCATTATTTCCAATCAGAAATTCTCGATCTCCGTACTCTGGTCATATGCGGTCCTGGTTCATTCAGACATTCTGTTGACAAGACAATTATCCAGGAATCGAAGGAGTATATCCAAGGCTAAATTTCACTGTGTAAGACCACAATTTTTTAGAATGACATCCGTCTTGTCAGGAAGGATTAGAAGAAGAATTCCCTTTAGGTCAATCAAGACTACAGTTGTCAATCCCGAATAACACCTGTTAGAAAGAAACATTCCGACATCTGTAATATTAAGATGGTGTGGACAATAGATAATCTTAAACAAAACATGAAGGTCTATGTGTATATTTACATATTGTTGAAGTTTTCATGCCTAGTCGTTCCGATGGGACGAAAAACCAAGGTCCCGTGTACACATTGGAGTGCACGTAAAAGATCCCCTGGCAGTTGGAATTCGATATAAGAGTAGGCCGTAGCGCCGCTGCCCAGGCAAAATTTCCCTCATAGCACACTGTATGGCGTATGCCCGTCTTCCATTAGCCCAAGTTAGGTGCAAAAGAGTATGACGTTAAACCCCATTTCATTTCATTTCTTAATATAGCACCTTACCAGATGAAATAAATGTAACAGTGAATTACATGTAGTCTAATTAAAGATATACGGAAATTTTGATCTGTTTTTTTTATTGTTTTCTTTATAAGGTGTGTTAAACATTTTGCAATATGTGAAGGTCAAATTGTGATTTTTCAAACCATCAAAACCAGAGATACAGATGTTTCTGAGAAATTATTATGAAATGCTTTATCCAGATGTTTGACTGGGTGTCTAATTGAGGTCAAATGATCTCCATAGACTGTGCTTTTCATGAACAGGTCTTATGTACATATGTTAATGGATTGACCAATCATATAAAGCCAACATAAATAATGTGCAGATATAATTAGACTGACTGAACATGTTACCTATCAATCATCGCAAACTTTTTCATAAATTTAATTCCCATGACATGTCTGCAGATCTCCATTACATGTACATCAAGGCCTACAATCATGTTGATGTTTTTCTATAACCAGCAAAGAAGATAAAATTAAAGGATATGTATGCAGCCATGCATGTTCAGATAAGATACATGATTTAGGATGGAGAACTCTGATGAAGAGATGCCTGTGCTAGTAGGATAAGGACAGCAACAGACTGGGAGATTTTCTACCTATATGTAAACTATTTCTCTAAACTAAATATGTGTATTAAGACTGTATTGTGTACATGTACACTGTAAAATTATGTCAACTTGATTATAATACACATGTAATAAAAAAGGTCTTGAATTATTTAACAGTGAATTAAAGAACAATACACTCTATATTTAATCTTTGCACATTGTATGTAAAAATTAATATAAGAGTTATTCTACAATATGTACATACTCTACATGTACATATGTATGAAAATAAATTCGTTTGTGGATTAAAAAAGTTTTTACATGTAACTATGTATACTTTTTAAAACTATATGACATTTTTATATTATTGAATTGACCTAAATGTACCTATAATAAGAATTGTATATATGTACTCCAGGTTTATGCACTAAAAGTAAAATCATAACCTTTACAGTTAACTTGTTGCATGCTTTCTCATCAATCTCAGTGTGTTGATACGGAACATACAGTACATGGTGAATATCACTGTATAGTAATGATCAGAATTTTTCAAAATCCCGCATAACAATCTTATTAGTGATAATGCATGTCACAATTGCTTCAATTCAAATAATTTGTTCTACCACAATAGCAGTAACCATTTTAGTGTAGATCCCCCCCATCCCCTTCAAGAAAATAGATTGAAAGAGAGAGCGAGATATGGGGTTTAACGTCAACTCGACACAAGCTAGGTCATTTCGGACAAACACATGGTTCAATTGTATTTCAATGATACACTGTATGATGCATGAAGGGGTCTTTAGCAGTGGGACGAAAACTGACGACCTGGAGAAAACACATGTGGTTTGACAGGGGACCCTACTCCTTGTCACAAACAACCGGGGAATCGAAACCACCCCAGTTGACTCAATGACAGTTCTTAACCTTGTGCTACCAATCAGACATCAAAGCCCCCCCCCCCCACAAAAAAAATTGAACAAGCGATTAGAGAGAGAGAGAGAGAAATGGGGTTTAACGTCCACTCAACACAACCAGGTCATTTCGGGACTAACATACGGTTTTAATTTTTATTTCAATAGTTCGCTTGCGCGTAGGGGTCTTTAGCCGTGGGAGGAAACCGGAGTTCCCGGAGGAAACCCACGAGGTTGAGAAGGCGCCCCTATCTCCATGCCACATACGCTCACACCAGGGCTCGAAACCACAGCCGCAAGCCAGAGGTGACCGGCCAGCTAGAGGTCGAAGCGCGGCACTCTAGACCACTAGGCCATCCCAACCCCCCGAACAAGCGATTAGAATCAATGTTCTATAAACAAGCTGGTTGAGGGGTACCCATAACTTATTGTTAAATACACTATGTAAATTATGTAATTTAATCTTAATCACGCATATCATTCACAAACACTGAATATTAATACAAGTACATTAATATTTTTCATAAATATATCTAAAAAAAATTCTTAAAAAATATTACCTCAGATATCCACTCATCATAATCCATGTTGTAACATCCATTGTCAATGAGATTTGAAATTCTCAATAGATTATTAATAAGTAGACTTTAATACCCAGCTCTACTATACAATTATGTTTTTGTAAGTAATGATTATGGCAATTATATAATAAAAGGTTTCATTCTAAATATATTAATAAACATAGTAAAGAAAACGCTAAACTTGAATAAGGTTACCATTATTAATCTAGAATTTACGTATTCTTAATTAAGACGAAATTAAGTAAAAAGGGTGGGGGACAAGCACAATGTATTAGTAAACATTTACATAATGATAAACTGTAAAATTATGGGTAGTTCAATACACCATTACTCATATCAAACATCTAATATATTGGCATTTAAAAAGATTAAACTATGTATTAAAGCTGTTATCTATTGGCAATAAAAATAAGGTGCGAAGAGGGTTACAGCCTTTTGATACAGGAGCCTCACATAAAAGATTGTTGTGTCAACACTATACAATTGGATTAACACACAAACAAGAATGGAATCTATTTGTCAATATGTGATTTATCAATATGGGAATTAATCTCATTATCATTTTTAGGTTTCACTCGCACTGGATGTCAAATAATTGGCAAGGTTTACAATAAACAAACAATAAGTTTATTTTGGTATAGTAGGCCTATTGTTTGTTTCATATGTTTTATTTTTTTGTGTGTGTCACAAACGTACTGATTTTAGAGTACAATAGTCTTTATCATCATACGTGTACTACTGTTGTGGACTATCATTCCTTATTCATAATCATAAATAACCTAATGCAATACACGGAAGTAAGGGAATTCACATTTGTGTAAGGTTAGCCTACATCCGAGTTTACTTTAGTACTTATATAAAGTTAAAACGACTAGAGTTAAATGTGAGTGAGGATATATTATTATATTCCCAGTAATATTTTATCTTATTCTAAAGGCTTTTCATGTCTTTAAAGGCTGCCGACAGTAGCTGTCATTCATGGCCTGGCATGCGTAAACGCCTGAAGGCATTGAGATAGAAACAAGATCTCGACGAGCAACCTGCGTGTCCCTTTTGACTAACAAATGAGCTCAGCTATGATGGGTATAAGTTTTCAAAATGGCTGCCAAAACTTTGCTCGGCTGTGTGTTGGAATGCGATGCGTCTGTGCGTAAAAATAGAATTTACACTTAGTAATTCCAAAAGTCTTCTTTAAATTATCGACTATTCAATCGCCGAGGGTTAAACAAATACGATGGTGATATTGAAATAACCGAAAACATTTGTTAAATAACTTTTACGAACGATCAAATGTCAACAAAAAAACTTTCATCGCCGGCTTCCCCTTTCGACAGCCCTAATTATAAATAGAACCGACTTGATTATGAATGTCTCTCGCGTTATATTATCTTTTTCACAGCAGCGAGGAAACCGTCACAATTCCAAAATGCATCCGAATTTTTGTTTATCATCCGATTTGGAAACTTTTGAAAAGAAACTTACCTTCGTCTAAAAGCTTTTCCACATGAACGAATACGTTTGGAAGAGCTTGTATTTGTTTTTTATCTTTAAGTAACTGGGCTAAGTACTCTGGCGTACTACGATCATCTTTGTTAGTTTCAGTCCCCATGTTAACAAGCTTTGAATTCTGTAGCAAACTACCTGAGTTAAGAAAGGTTAGAATCCAAACTACAAACCAAGACTTGCTATTATTAGTGTTACCCTCTTTCCATCAAAATTTGTTTATGAACACGTGTGAGGATGTGCGCATGCGTCTCTTTGGACGACTACATTGTTTGAAGGGGAGGGGCGTGATGTTTGGCGTATCAAGTATAAACATGCCGTTGAGTTTGCAATCATGGGACAGTAAACAACCAGAACACTAATTAGTTGTATACGTAAATCAGTAAAATCGAGTTAATCCTATTATCCCCGACACGTAACAATAGATTTAACGAGGAGCTGATATCGGGATTAACAGGCTTCGACCCCCAACTTGCAAGTCGGCCTTCTTGTCGTAAATCTTTATGACGGCAAAGTTTGACAGGAGAAGTTGACAAATGGGCTGAAGATGCGCGCATGAATTGCCTGGCCAGCCTTGCATTAAGTTTCAGTTTATGTTTATGTATACCCTCTTCGATTGGTCGGGAATAGATTTACTTTTACACAACTGCAAGTTCTTCCATACACTTATCAAAGTTGTTCATATCGTGTAGCAGCGTCTGCAGTCTGAAACAAAGAATATTATAAATGGAATCAGTTAATCGTCGGTTGCGGATTGGGTCGAAAAAAAAAAAGTAAAATGATTTTCGTCGGTAGGTACAGGAACTGACGACATAAAACATATCTTTAATTTATTACATTACGCTTCTTAGCGCTTCTTGGCGTTCGCTCCTTTTTTAACAGATTACTCGGTATAGTTTTATTGAATTGCTCTTTAGACTCCAAATGTCACACTGTCATACTGAGTTGTTCCACTCGAATGTCTGGTATACAAATCAACTCACCCAGTAACTCCATTAATCCGAATAAAGGAATAATATGTCAACAAATTTCCCAACATTAGAATAAATTAAAGTTTGAATACCAAGTTCGCCACACACAAGTAGGCTCTTTCCACGGCTTAGTCGACAAAAAAGTGTGCTCTGTTATTGGATGGAATGAAAAATCCAGGTCTATTCATGCATACATTCGAATACATGTCATGCATAGGCGTAGGAGCTCAAAGTAATTCAGGGGGGCATAAGAGAAAATTGCCCGAAATCAATATAATATAATCAATATAGTATATATATCGAAATCAACATGCTCAATATATAGTATATTATATTGATTATATATAATCAATATAATATAATTTTTCGGGCATACCTATCATAGGGGAGCTTCGGGCATATTTTCGGACATGCAGTGGACAAGAAAAAGACGAGAAAATACTTTTCGGGCAGTGTGGATCTCATAGAAATAAGTTAGTTATATTTTTTCTCTAAACGTTAGTAGAAAAAAAAGGTCGTCTACAAGATACGGTACATCGAAGAACCATACCTCAAAATTATTCTAGTTCATTTCTGTGCCAGATATTTAGCAATTGAACACATTACCGCAAAGTGCAGTCTTATTGATACCCATTTATCGGATGTATTAATATACAACGTTTCGACTATAGTCTAAATGTTATTTAGACGAGAATAGTCTTATCGAAACGTTGCATAATAAATTCAGAAATGATGTATCGATAAAACTGCACCCTATGTTTTAGACTCTAACTGGCCGAGACGTTAACACAAATTTATTCTTATAGGATTGTTTTCTAAAGAATATAAATTTTCTTCTACACTATGTTATTTCTTTGTAATAACCCAGTTAACAGGGTGACCTACAATAGCCCCTACGCATCTAGACAATCATTTTTAATAGTTTCATGCAGGTTCTCTCTGTAAGCTCGTTGGCTTTTTAGAAATCAACATTTTTAGTAATAACGGGCACTTGCTAAGATGACGTCACTGTATTGACGACGTCATGATCTTATTGACGTCATCTCATAGCTTCCAATCAAACATTTAAGAATAGACTGAAAAAAGGAATACGATAATTCAGGTTCAAAGATTTTCTTAAAACGGATTTTGAATACCCTTCTAAATCTGCAATACCGTGTTTATAAAATCCTCGGGCCCTGTGCCATATATATATATAGAGAGAGAGAGAGTATCTAGTTTTATGGGGGGGGGGGGGGCTAAACCTTTGATTTAAGTCAAAATTAAGGATTGATTTTGGTTGATAGTTGATCCGATGTCAAATAGGGATGTCGCAAGCTCAATACGAATAAATTTATGTTTAAAAAATTAAGTGGATGTAGGCCTCAATACTGGCGTTATTTGTAGACGAAGTCAGATTTACGTCCCACAAAACAAATCAACATGCGAAATCGAATGAAATGAATTAAAATAGGGTTTTACGTCTTACTGTTCTGCTCCTATACTGGGCTAATGAAAACAGGCATACGTCATACAGTGTGCTGTGAGGGAATTTTGCCTGGGCAGCGACACTATGACCTACTCCTATATCGAATTCCACCTGCCAAGGTATCTTTTACGTGCACACCAATGTATGCGCGAGACCTCGATTTTCAATGATCTCCATCCAATCCGAACGACTATAGACAGCTGTCCTTGACAAGCCCTCTGCCCTGCACCACTGACAAGTGGAAATCACATCGGAAAATCCCGATGAACTTTCTCGGCCAATGCAGCTTAGGGATTGAACACGCGACCCGCAGGCCATAGCGAGCTAGACAGAGTCTTACCTTTTTAGCCACCGCGGGTAACAATGAGCTGCAGGTGGATAATTCTGTGAAATTGTTAAGATGATGTTTGTATGTGGATGATCATATAATTTTGGTTATGTATAACAGTAGCGTAGGGTTTAAATTAAATCTGGAGGATATTAATGTGGATATTTAACACTAAATAGGCGACTTTTTAAATCAGGTACTCCCAAGATTCAAACACCATTGCTAAATATTTCCAAGACACAGCGTGAGTTGTTATCTGGATTCCATGAACTCAGTGTTCGCGCAGTTTACATTCTCTCGTGCTGGAGAAAATATTCACATTTCCACCATGATTGCGTGTCAACCTATAACGATTCGCCATAACATGATTTAGGAAGAACATTTAGAAGAACCAAATCACAGTCTGTAATATAAAGTTTTGGGAGGCTTAACCGTCCATATTCAGTCAGGGCCCGTGAGAAGGTGTAGGGGTGGGGGGACACTTGTCCAGAGGCCTGGAGGTTTTTATTTTTTTTAAAAAAAATGTTAGTTGAAATTAACAAAAAAAATATATACAATGACCGTAAAGTAGAAGAAATCGGTACCTTGTGGGAAAAACTGGCGAATTAAAAACTTTGAGATAAGTCACCTGCCCGGGCATTTGCGCCGTGCATGCCCCCCCCCTCCCCGTTTGAATACAGTTCAACATGACGTAGAATGTTGAAAGAAAAAAATAAAAGAATGGTTTATGTGATGAAAAGAATTCATTTTGATGTCTGATGTTCACGGGGTTTTGTTTTCCATTTGTATGCTAGCTTAAAATTTCCTGTCAAAATCATGCACATTTGATTAGTATTACATCAGTAAAAGTAAAACGTAGTGTATGTATTAAGTGGGCTATTTCTTATGCTATATGTTAAATCTGCAGTTTCTGTATTTTAGTAAAGTAACCTCCAGATATGTATCTTTCGAAAATTTTTGGAGCCGGGTGGGGGGCGCGACCCATCCCCTCACAGAATGTCCAGTCGCGGACCCCGTTCATTTTACGGGGATTATGTGACTGAATGGTATAAGCCGTCCGCTTTAGATCACAAGATCTGTCATTGAGTTAAGAGGCGTGGTTTCGATCTACTTGAATTTGAGTAAGGTCGCCTGCCCAACGTCGTGGGTTTTGTCCGCGATCCTTCCACAGCTAAACGACCCCTATATCTTAGACCCGAAATGGCCTACTGTATTTCAAGGGATCTCCCATCTCTCTCTCTCTCCCTCTCTCCCCCCCCCCTCTCTCTCTGTTCATATTATGCGTATTCGGTAGGAAAATAGGTAAAAAAAGGAACCTGTACACTCCCCACTCCACAAATATTCCCTCTAATGGACCACGAAATTCTCATTACTCGGATAAAATTCTCTGACAGAACGCGTATATTGGTTATTTGACTTGGCAAAACGCCTGAGAAGTCGTGTATCAATATAAAATCATATACCGGGATGTTTTTAATTTTAAATAATCTCACTATTTAAATCATGACATTTTGATAAGGCATTAGGGATATTAATGGTGTCTTTGTACTTGTATTACTACTTCATATCTGTTACATTACTTTACCAAGAACCACTTCCGAACCGGAAGTGGCCGGAAACTCAATCTATAGACAATGGGGGCGGGCTGCAGAGTTGGGAATGCTTAGCATGCCTCTCCATTGACCCCCTCCCCCTCCTTTCAAAAATCTGTATACATACTAATCTATAGAAATTCATTCCTTTCAAATGTTCGATCCTACAAAGTAACAAAGCGTAGATTTATTTTTACGAATATATATTACAGAATTTCCATGTCAACAGCATTTTGTATAGTTTTAACCACCCAGTACCGGTGAACAGTAATAACAAATTATTTAAAACCAAACTGAAGTGAAGGAAAGGGTTTGCACGGAATAGCGACTTGACAGCCAAAAAAACTTCAGATAAACTGCAGCAAGGCTTGGCTTGGACACAGACAATAGGGGATTAATATTTCTTTATCTAAAATACAATTATTCTGAAAATATCAAGCGGAAAACATTATCGTTATTCAGAACTGTGAAGACATTCCTATAGCCGATATTCCCACGACATACATTTTCCTGTGACAACATTAAACGATAAAGATTTCATCGATGTGTTATTCCTGATTTCTGCTTTTAAAAGAGGTTTCCACATTGTAATATCGATCTTAAACTAATAAGCTCAATAACAGAGAAGACTTCATATAAGTCTGATTGACAAATTCCCTAGATTAGTTTCTGCTTTCTATTATAATTAGCAAAATATTCTTGTATCCATAATCCCCCGTTTATAAATGACATTTATACAGAAGACTTTATATTAAGTAGATTTATAATTGGAAGAAAATCATTTCATTACTGGCAAAATATCAATAACAAATTAATTGCGATGTCTTTCGCGACCCCCCCCCCCCCTCAACTAATTACGTGTAGAGGGGATCTTTAAAAGTTTTGGAAATAGATTTCAGAAGAAATTAATCATTTAGTGATCACAAGGCAGAAAAAGATAGAATTTACTTGAGAACTGCATCCAAACTGAAAACAATAGTTTGAAACATAACATTCTTCGTTGTTCAATAATTTTTAAATACATGTAAACATTATGTAAGATTTCGATGAAGAGTTGACCTTCTCGCTACAATAGTTCTAAAATCGATAAAAAGTAATACATTTATATTGAAGATTGTCATCAGACTACTTTATTCTGTGCGAAGTTTAGAAGACTTGACAATAAAAATTTCTGCGCCGACTGGGTTAGTGTAGACCGGCAAATGTACAGTGATCTGAGGGAAATTTTGGCCTACTGTTATATCGAATGCAAACTGTTTCGATGTTTCGTCCTATCCGAATGACTTGGTACTGTAGCTGTCCGTGTAAGGCTCTCCGTCCTACACCACTGACAAGGAAAAACCAACATCGGGAGTGAACCCGGGACCACCAGGCTAGGTCCACAGCGGCCCCCTTTTGACGATAGTCTCGGTTGTCAAGTTGTTAAATATCATTGTCTCAATTATCCATTGTTACATTAAATGGCAATTGTGTTTTAATCGATTCAAAATCACTTTCATCCGATGGTCTAGAGAGTTGATTATTGGCTTGTCATTTTAATAATTTTAGCTCTTATATAATGCATCTTTAACGAACCTATATGCTCTTTATGCCCACAATTTAAAATATTAATATGTCCGCCAATGTTTTCGTTTTAGACTATTTATTGTACAGTCGTTCGGACCGGGAGCAAACCAAGACGCTGTTTACATGTTGGCGTGCACGTAAAATATCCCATGACAGTTGGAATTCGAAATAAAAGTAGGTTGTGGCACACTGCATCATGGTTAATTCTCGTCTTCATTAGCTCAGTCAGTGCAGAAAAGTTATTCGTTAAACCACTTTTCATATCATTTCCCTATTTCATTTCCTCATGCAACTCCCAAGAATTTATTAAGCACTAAACATTTTTTATTTGTCAAAAGTTTTTTTTTTATTTGAATTTCCTTTAAAGTCGCATTTTACATTTTTATGACACTGATCACGAAGAATGTCATTGTATGCAAAAATAAAGTGTCATAATATACCGTAACATAAAATGACAATGGAAACCCAATATATATTTTTCAGTGAGAATCAGTCATGCGTGTAGGACAAAAGGGGTTAAAATGACTATACTATTTTCATACACTAAAACATATTTTATGTGTATTAAAGACATATTTTATCGACAATCGACATCCAAACGTATAGTTCGAAAAATATACTTTTGGGACAATTAAGCCCGTTTTACAATTTAACGTCGCAGATATTGTGTACGACGATGTATCGATGAACGTTAGTGTTCCCATGTGCAAAAACAGCAGCAATCACACAAACTGAAACAGCAACGACGGAAAGAGTAGTTGACGCTCTGTAATGACAAACTTTAATTCATAACTTGCTTTTATGTAATTTGCCTGTTTATTAGAAATAGCCTTACAGCTGTAATAAGTTTTATGGGTCGAATAAGTGAACGAATTATGATTGTGTACTAAATGCATACTTAAATCTTACAATCAATTCCTCTGTTAATGAACAGAAATGAAAGGAAATGGGGTTTAACGTCCTAATCTTATATCGAATTACAACAGCGACAGGATCTTTTACGGACACGTTAATATGTACACGGGACCGGCCCTACACCACTGACAAGGAGAAACCACGCCGGAAAATTCCGATGAATATTCTCCGCCCACATCCGGAAGCATCCAGCGTCTTGCTCACCTAGCAACCGTGGCTCCGTTAATGAACATGATGACATGTCAGTTAGGCGTTATCAGAGAATAAAGTTGCTGTTTCAAGTACAGCAACATTTTGTTACATTTGTCAATTCCTCAACTGAGTAGATGTACTAGAAAGGATAAGCATACTCTATCAGTGCACAACACGTGCATCTAGAAGATGTAATAATTTGAGTCACGTTCTTTTATTTTATGTATTCCTAAGAAGAACAACATACACAGATCATATGGTCGCCGATGCAAGTGGGGTGGTTTAAATACCACACTTGGGCGTAACAAAGGCTCGGTTCGCCTATGTAACCTTTTGAGTTTTCTCATTTTTTACATTGCCAAATTTCCTTGTTACTCTTGTAGAGATTAACTGATACGGTTAATAATCGCGATGATCAGACTCACCCGGGTTTATGTCCCAGAAATAGTTCACAATATAGATATATGAATAAATCTACAGCCATAACCTATTGTCGGGAGCAGCTCCCTTAACTTCCATCCCCTCTAACTATGCTTTCGGGATATTATTACAAAGGGGGGAACAGTTCGGTTTGATAAAACGCGAATGTAGGTCATTTCGGGACTAACGCTATGGTTTCATTTTATTTCAATAATTCGCTTGTGCGTAAGTGTCTTTAGCGGTGGGCGGAAACCGGGGGACCCGAAGAAAAAACCTGCGAGGTTGGACAGGCGACCCTACTCCTTGTCACGTACAGCGACAGACCATGTACAGAAGAAAAGTAGAATGTCAAACTCTATTTACAAATGTCATTTTCTTAAAAGAAAATCGCTTTAGGTATTATATCTTTTACATACACAAAAACAGATGTTTATTATTCATAAACCTAGCGATAAGTATTCTCTTACTAAACAATGGTAATTCAATTAGTCTATAAAAAACGTTTAAAACATGTTTTACTTTCTCGGTAAATGAATTTATTATTTATAAACCTAGCGATAAGCATCGAAGTAGCAAGCGAAACAACTTAGTTTTTGAAGTTAGAATTTAAAGAAAATTAGCCACGCTCTGGGTCTGGGAAACAAACCGAGACGCCTTACCCTCTCGGAAATTTGTCAAAATTTGTTGTGGTTTTTATTTTTTTTCTGATTGTTGGGTTTTTTTTGGTGAGGGATTATAATTCTTCATGCCAAAAAGCAAGATGATGACCAGCTTATACACTTTAGAGTATGAATGAATGAATGACGTAGGGTTTAACTTTCTACTATCATCATATACCTAAAGAGAGCAAATGCTTGTTGGGCAAGACAACCAAACTCAACGTTTTATGCAATTTCATCACGAGATAATGATTCCTAAACACAACCATCAATTGATCTCTGGTGTCTCAAAGACCCCCTACGACATCGCTCATTACAGATTCTTTGTAAAATCATCCATGGTGGCTAATTAACTAGGTTTTGTATTCACAATATCAAAACCGTTATCTTTTTCTTCTTCCTGTGTATAATGAGTTTTTAAATCACTAATTAAATTGTCACCTATCATTATAAATCTCCTTCGCTGTTAAGATTCCTTCCATTTCCTTTGATGACGAGATAATCCCAGCATAAAGCCAAGATCAACAGCTCGATGAGGATAGAATGAAGTCGTTACATCGTCAGTCGCCGACAGCCAACCATTGTTACTCTTACCCCTATTGTGTTGTGTAAGGTCGTGTTTAATAAGCAGCTAACGATGATGAACTATATGAACCCCGTTCATTAGGATTATACCTATTCTAACCCTTTTGTAACAATATCTTAATTGTAACAATGAGTTTTTATTACGCAACAGACACATATAACAATAGAGTATAGATATCGTCGCCATTATGGTTATTGATAAATAGTAAATAGACTGTAAATAGCCCTAGAGGTATCTTAATTACAGAGCTGATATATTTTTAAAAAAAACCTTTAAATACTATAATCATAATTCCTTTATATGGGATAGTAATACCTTCCTCGCGAATCAACCCAAAGTCCTTCAATAAGCGGCGTAGACACAGGAGGCGTGGATTATGTATGTGAGCGGTTTAAATGACAGATTTAAACAGAAAAACGGTAAATCTAGCAAAGAAAAATACATAACCCATTTAATTATGTCTAGAGGTTTTTGTGCTGTGAATTTAAAAGCGAATTATTCACCGTAACCGTTCTGGAATACGACAGGATTATGTTGGTTTCGTGGGATTGCACTGCGGAATATATCATAACTTTTAGAAAGGAGCTGCCAATACAAAGGCGTCAGAAATTTGGCCGTAGTCTCAGTCAGACTTCTTACAAGATATGGAGAAGCAGTTGTCTTTTATTATCTCAATTTACGACAAGATGATTCCACATTGGTGTGTGATAACTATACAACATTCTAACAAGTAGCAATAAGACTAATGGACACAGCTTTCACACGATGACAAATGGTCAAATTCCACTTAGTCTTTAGATACGATAGGGTAAGAAGACTATAGAATCAAAACTACAGCACGGTGCTTGAACAGCTAGACCAACAGATCAGTATTTTGTTATGTCTTAAACCTATCTGACCTCAATACAAATGTCTGGCACCCGATACATATTATTCATCAAACTCTTATATATGTACACTATGTCCTTACAAAAGGTCATAAATACATAGCTGTTTTTATTCTGTTGGGTGATCATGTATATCTCTAATGTACAAAGCGTTTACGACACAATTTCTTAATACAAAATCTTTAGACTAAACAATATGTATATCGTTGCACAAAAGGATCAGTCAATCGGTTGACTGAGTTTAGTCAAAATGCCTTCTTTTTAATATATAGGAAGTCCTGGGTAGCTTAGCTAAAGCTTGACTTGTTCTGCTTTTGGCCAACCCATTCGCCCGTACATTCATCTAGAGCACACAAAAACATTCCGAGAACTACGGTAGTTAATAGTGTATTTTATTATTGATAACGGTCCAACCATATTAACAATTATCTATTCAAATATTTTCCACCCTCTAGGAGTTGCTTTAAGATAGATAATCGCTATTATCCTCACTGGGTTTGACATCTGAAGACATAAATACAATAGGACACGTATTTGTTTACTGTAGCGCAGATACAGCACAATCCCTCCATAATGGTAATATAATAGGGGTTAGCCAGGGCTCGTCCAGAGGACCATGAATATTCATTTAATGTATAAATGAGATGAATGCAAATAAATGACTAATTGGAACATTCTATAATTGCTTTCATCTTTAAGAATGAGGTGCATTGCTTGACAGATCCTACAAAGACATTATATTTAAAGTTCAATGGTTGTATTTATTTATATAGGTCTCCTCTAATGTGGTTATGTCTTAATATGGACGAGATAAAGATTAAACGCTCAATTTTTTTTTATCGTACCATAATTTTTGACACAAATACAGGATTTAAAGTGTTGTAATTTAATCTTAAAACAACAAACGAACTTTATAGATGCTTGGTTGTATTCGATGGATTTCAGTTAATCCAACACGAAGATATGCAAGTACATATATACATGTATATATTAAAGTAGATAAAGTACAAATACTTCTATGTTTTATATAGTCGATTAAATGTATCAACTAACAATAATTTTATTTCAAATTAGTTGCATAACATAACAGAAGCACAATTTTATTCTACTAATCTTTTCTATACTGGCTATTAATAACACATACAAGATATATCCCGTTCTAATAAAGTCTCATATCAGCTTAGCTACAAAACTCCATATTGGAAATTTTACATCGATCAGATTTATTTAATTGTGTAAATTCACTAAGTGGAGGGAGTTGCGTGGTAGTTGATGACCGAATGGTTAGCGTGTGCACGCTGTATCATAAGGTCTGTTATTGAGCCGCCTGTCCAACCTCGTAGGTTTCGCCCGGTTTCCCCTCACCTACGCGCAAGCGAATCATTGAAATAAATTAACAATTAGTTAGTCCCGAAATAACCTAGTTTGTCTCGAGTGGACGTTAAATCCCATTCCCATGAACTGGAAAGGGAGATCATTCTCATACAAACAGTTCCAGTTACGGATTCAGCCCACACCACTTCGGTGACATTATCTTTAAATGTAGTTTATTCACCCTGAAATAAAGAATAAACAACACCCTTTGTTTTTATAAATCCCCACTACTAATAACGCAGTGAATTATAAAGGGGTTAATATGGGTTAAGTGGGTATTGTAGGATTTCATTATTATAATCACACATCGTACCTAATCTATGTCAAAATATAAACATATATCCCTTGTTGGACATAACTATATACTTTATGTAACCTAATCCTTCCATTGTTGTTGATATAACAGCGTGACCGTTTAGAATATGTAACGCCTATTGTATATCTTATTTTCCAGGTATTTATAAGTTGTAATAAGACCAATTGATACATATTACATATACACACATTTAGCTAATATTGCTAAAATCCTTTGCTTAAATTTAGAATAACGTATAGACCATGTACCTTTGTTTAATTGCTGTGTTTCCAGTTACCAATTAAATAAATAGTTGGAATAACAGATAACTGATGATGCATTTAGTCAAATAGGAAGTGCCAAAGTTAATTCACACTAATGTAATCAGACCATATATTTTTAAAAATAAAACCAAGCAGCCCGACACAGAATTAAATGATGCTGTTAATGATTAATTGATTATACTAAATAGTAATGATGATTACGACCACGGTGGTAATGCTGGGGAAGTCGTTGGTTGTCATCGTATAGACAGACTATTTACTATAGGATTGTCTAAGATTAGTCACAGCTTAAAGAAACTGCTGAACTAAACACACAGCAGAGAATGGAACCAATCAAAAATGTGATGCAGTGATCCAAGCTGTTAACTACGTTAACCACCGCCATGGCAACAAGATCAGTTTCAGTGATCCAAGCGGTTAAAGGGTTTTTTACATGCTCGCCAATGTGTTCACAGGACATCGGTTTTTCGTCCCATCCGAACTTCTAGAGAGCTGTCCTTTTCAAGCCTTTTATTCATTGCAGATATCATCAGGAGTTGGAAAAATAGTGACTACGGTGTGTATGCCCACATGCAAGTTCAATTGAAGCTAAATTCGAATTTTTATCCAAATATAATTGTTTGTAACAGCACGCCCCATCCACCCTGAAAAAAACCCAAACAACAAATGGGTAGGTGGGTAAAATTGGAAATATTGTATTACCAATAAAACAATCGGTAGTTGATGTCTTGTATAAAAAAACATAATTCATAATTTCTTTCTTTATGTCAATTTCATCAGTTTGAATGACAGGGGAGACAGTACGTCACTCCGAGGTATTCTTGCTCGAAACTTACTGTCATCGAACACAACCGTTACAAAGGAACCTTTATTCTTTTGTAAACTATTTTACAGTAATACTCAAAACAATGTTAGCCTATCAGGGACGTCAATTACTATACATTTGCCATAGAAAAGGTACTTTAACTATATATTTAAAGAATAGAAAATATCACATAAGGAATGAAATAATATGAAATGGGGTTTAACTTCCTATTGATCTCATAAGAAATCCTTAATAATAACATATTTCATTATGTAAAACTGGTACTTGGACCAATTTCAAGCTATGATAAATAGGTGTACTGTAAACGTGCAGAACTTCAATTTGAACAAAATGTCTGTTTAAATTAATGCAAAATCTGCTTTATTTAACTTACTAAATGAAAAATGCACTATAAAGGCGCGGTAAATCATGTAGGAAACAAAGGCACAGTCAAGAAACAAGCAAATGGTTAACATTTCAAAGTCTGATTCTTGTAATGGAAATCGTGATACCGGTGCTGACAGTTTTACAGATCTGTGCATCTAGGTATTTGCACTACGGTTGATTGCAATTCCTAATGTTTAAACCAGGTAACTGGAAAACATTCTAACTCTCAACATATATTATATGTAAATATTTCCCTGTTATTCAAAATAACAGACCAGGTATCAAATAACTAACAAGAACTCGTATTAAGCACGTTCCTGATATTTGCACCGACGCTTTAAAAAATATCCCAAAAGTTTGTTTTGTTTATAATTTTGCAGCTTAACCCCATCAACGCATTATTAATTAACAAAAATTGATTACATATATCTTGTTTTCATTCTATTGTTCGCTTCATGATTCGCTATAGTGGGCATGAATAGTTTGGTTATTGAACGAATTGTCTGGGTTGATTAAAGGTATTGGGATATTTATAAGATCAGGCACGGTACGGCGATCTCTTGTCAAGACTTAGGGAACGGCATTCTATTGTACAATGGTAAGTGCTGCGCGCTAGTCAAGTTTCTATGGATCCCAAAAGAAACTTACTAAATTTTTGAAAGTCTTCCGAACAATGGAATTCAAAGGAAAGAAAAATAGCCTTCCATTTTTTGTATTACAAGCTTTCACTATATATATTACTTTCTATAGTTTCAAATGAGGTTTTTGTGCCTGATATTGTATTACTGGATCCTTTTTGTGGCTTCTTACCGACGACTCTACAGGGAGGTGGTTGCTAAGTTATATGTCAATATCTAATTTGTAATTAAACAGATTATAACTGATAATAGTCTTAACTGAACTGATAAAAGTTTAACCGACCTTTCCCGTTATTTTTGAATGTGTCAGACTTCGCCTCTTTTAATTTTGTCTTTGGGGCTGATTCTTAAGAAACCAAATTTTAATGAAAAGCTACAAGACTGTAAATAATGTTTTTAAATAAATCGTAATGGAGAGTCATGCCGCAAGTTTGAAGTAAATGGTAACGGTGTTATTAGATGTACCAGTATACCTGAATCACTTTGATAAGATAACACAAAACGAAAGAAGACAAACATGCTATTGGATTAGCACACCCACTATTGCTGCCTTACTCAGATGTAGACTTGATTACAAAACCCTTGATCATCCATATATCCATTCACAAGTTATGTCACGTAAACAAACACCAACAACAAAAACTTTCGTTTATCATGTACACGCCTACTATTTACATTTTGATTATAATACCGATAATAAAATCAAATATCATAGATAAATTGATTATGATATAGATACGGTATTTAAATCACAGGTATAAACTTCTCACTAATATATTTTCAAATAAATCGTATAATTGCAGTATTTATGTAGATTTTGGAATTACAAATTTTCAATATATGACTGAAAATACTCAGTACATGTAGAATATATTTAGGGGAAATGCAATGTGCCACTCAATCAAAATTTCTATCATAGAACATGTTATGAAGATTCGCAGTAAATGAAATTTGCATCACAATTGGCGTACATATTATTTTAAGTGTTGTTGGCGCTTTTGGGCTTTTTGGCGAGTTGGTAAAATAATATTTAATGATCTTCGATGTCTAATGATGTTCAAATTAGCTTGTATGTGAATTTGAGACAAATCAGCCGAGACATCGACGAGATACCAACGCTTGCTTAAGATAATTTACTCTTACCAAATTGTAATAGTTTTTAATATAACATTTCATTCAAAATTAATTTCATTTATTTTCTTGGTGAGAATAGTAACGCCTCTTTAATATATAAAATGGATAAAGAGGATTCCAAAAAAATCATTTTGATGATTTGATGAAAGCGGATAATCCAGATCGTGTATGTAGTGAGCACGGGTTATATCGTTCGTTGCCACTATTAACGTGGGTTTAACCTCTGCTTCCGAACTTGTTGAAATCGCAGACAATTTTATTTTTGTGCTTGTTGGGTCCTGTTTTATGCAGAATTGCTCTCTCTTAAACCTACACTCGACGCAAAAGCCACGATGGAACATGGAATGGTTTCATATTTTATTGTTCATAAGCAAGGGGATTAACAATCTGATTAAACACACATCCTATTTCGCTTCGTTTAATATAGTTCAAAATTTTGTTTTACTTGTCCTACTACTTTAGGACCTGGAAGAGTTGTTATATAAGCCGTGTTCTTGGGGATGTGAGGGATTGGCCAATGAAACGGTCTGTTACGACGAGTGTTTGGCGTGAGGTGCACGGAACTTAAGGTAAACTACTAGAAACGTCAACGGTGATTGATTAATCAATGTCTGGCGACATAGGGTTAAAAATCGCTCGTATGACACCTGACGTGACCTTCCACTAAAACCGGTCAGATCTTTTTGCAGTGTAAGCTATCCAATAGTACCCTTGATCCTAAAGGTTATACAAACTCCATTAATTTGAGTAAATACGTGTACTTTTCCAAAAGAACCGACCCTTCAATGACAAAGTAAGTGGTAGTAGTTGTTTCGAAAAGCATAAATATACCATGGCTCGTACCCGACACATCCACTAGTGAAATTTTATGGCGGTAAACTGTCATTTAATTTTTTAAATATAGACTCCAGTTTGTTATCGTATCCTGTATTTATTATATACATTTTGTAAATCTAAATGAATAGAATATTGTTTAAATAAAAAAGATGTCAAATATTTTCTAATAGTCTTATTGTTAGTGTTAGTTCCTTAGCTGCAAAGCTCCATCGTATCGGTCCAACTAAGAAATGGTTATTCCGTAAGCTGGTGACTGGTTTATATTACTTTAAATGAACTGGAAGTAAACAATTGGAAAATTAAAATCATCCCATATTTGGTAGAGTTTCAAACCTGGTATCTACTTTGGGTAGGTATTCAGATGTAAATGTGAACACTGCAATTTTACGATGGACGAAATCATTATTCAAATTTGGTCAATCTTACGGAAATCCCGAGTTTGATTTATCGGATATAAGCTATATCAATCATTGTCAATACAACATATTTTATTGTTCCATAAAACTCTCCTGCTAACTCCAACCATCACTGTCACTCACTACTACGTGTTATTAAAACACAGTACACGATTTCATGTTTTCATGTGAGTGACCTTGATAGTTAAGCGAGGCACGTCTCTAACTGAATATCACTCACAGTCTTTGACATTGAAAACACGACTCATTGGTCAATTTCAACCAACATACCGCGAAAAAGTAGGCTTCTAATATCAAATATTTAAGACAAAATGGAGCGACTCGACGAACGAGGTTAAAACATTCCCCACAAGGGAATATGATCGGTGTAGACTGGAATAACCAGACGTCATTTACTTTGGACCCTTCACATATTTCTCCGAACACGACTGATTAGAAATTACAGTAAACACAGAAACGACTGAATGTAAATCATAATAGCCTACATTATTATATGAGTTGCTACCCATTTGTGTCCATTTCTAGGTGCCAAAGAATACAGATTTAACGCCTTCAAGTTTACGTACATTCCACGGGGGCGGGAGCGTATGTATCAATCAAACTTTTATGTTTTTCAAATCTTATCTTTTAACTGATTAATTTTTAGAATTGATAAAAGTACTTTTTACAGCAGGAATGTTTCTTCTGAAGTCTCGATAAGTAGCTAAAGAACAAAATGAAGTCATTAATGGGTTAACTGTACTTCTATCAATTTAGAGATTTTCTTCGCTGATAAGATGTAAATAATCTCCATATGTTTTGAATTTAAGAATTATTACAAAATTTCGGTGAACTAGTTAGTTTTGTTTTTCTCACGCGAAAAAGAAAGAAAATAAGATCACTTCATTAGTGGAAAATGCAAGCTGTGTGATATAGTTTTTATACGAGTAGCCTACCCTAACAAAAATGTTATATTTAAAAAAATAACTAACCACAGGGATTTGTTTCTAGGCACATCGTGGGTCAACTTTACACAACAACTACCAGCATTAATTGCATTTGATGAAATTTATAGCGTTTTAATATAATGTCTTTGCTATTCAAAAATTTCGTAGATAATAATCAGGTTTTCAGTGGTGTGGTGTTGAATTTTAAAATTTAAAGGTACTGACATAAACTAATTTTAGTTTCAGAAGTGGACCCAAATGTCCAGCAAATACATGTACTACCAGACCAAATTGCCTCAGCTAAACTAGGTCAGTTTTACAACCTATACATACTAAATGTAGAACTAGAGGGCATTACAGGTCTTAACAACGGATTTCGGTTGGTATTTGTCGTGTAAATTCTTGTAAACGGAAATACAGGTGTCATTTGTTTGAACGTCATTCTGTCATGAAACCTACTAAAGACCTTAGTATGCGGTTTACTATTTTACTTACACGCTATACATAAAATACATTTACAGCTATTATTGTCAAGTCTATCTAATAACTAGGTTACAAATCTCACTGAAAAACACTTAGTTTCTTGTTTTCTTAATGAATTTTTCATATCGATCGCGGTTTCTTTAAGAGTTTTAGATGGGGTATCAGATGATTTAAGCCGACCAATGCTTTTGTCACGCATTGGAACTTGGCGGGAAATGCCATTGAATGGGTTATTTAGTGTGCGAAGCGACGAATCTAACAGTTCAACCAGACTGCTATTGAAAGTTGTGTACTTTTGATGGATATATATAAACAAAATAGTGTTATTACCACACCTTGACGCATTCCGTCTATTAAAGTACAAAAATAGAATCAATCATTACGGAAATCACCCAGCGTGTTTCACGAGTTTCTAATGTTTTTCTGTGGATTTATAGGAAACAATCTAATTATAAGTGTAACAGAACATTGTTACTTTTAATAATATTATGCTTTATTAATATCCTTGTACTAATGTTTCTGATTAAATTGAAACACGCTGACTTTCGTGAGTCTTTTGTATTGTTAATCCATAATCAATTTATTTATCATATCTTAATCAATTTATATTGTAAATAGCATAGTTTATATAAAAGGGTTCACCAACATGAGATTATGATTAAAAACGAGAAAACACGACAAGCTATATACGAGTGTTGTTTATTCTTTAAAGTCACAATGCACCGGAAAAGCAATAACCATGTAAATTTAACAGAAATAAAGACTGACAATTAATGTGGCTTGGATATTAATTGAGACGATTAGCAAACTCTGTTTCGTGCATATTGCTTGCAATTAGATCCAAATGAATCATTGATTTGGAAAGTAAGAGGAATATATGTGAGTAAATAACGAACCATCTACTCAGTTGTTTAAAGCGGGAATTTTATATTTTCAAAGAAAGTCAAAACATAATTATTTCTATGTCGTTTGCTCAAAAGGTTGTCAACTCACTTTTATACGATCATTGGCATTAATTTAGAGGCATAAATATCATTTACACAGGAAATAATAACACAATTACCTCCCCTGTTTTTCCATTCACCCCCCCCCCCATGTATTAGCTATCTTCAAACGTTTGTATTTAAAGTTGAAAATGATATTTTTGCCAATTTCTCAACTGGCAATAGTGAATTATAGAATTAATTGGATTATTCTTTAACCAGGTAGGACTGTTTATAGATACAATCTATTTTAGGGCTTTATTTTAATACATTTTTAAAATATAACTTAAAAATATGAAATTGTAATTTTAAATAAGAAAGGTCAAAGGGTATTGTTAGCTATTTCAATTTCACATGATATGACACCCGTAGATACTTAAAGGTAAATGATGGGCTAGTTCGGAATGAAAAATTAAACGCTTGGGTCGTTTCCTAGTAAAGACCCCTTTACGTGATTCCATGTACGAATTGGTCCCACGGGAAGACACATAAGTAGAAATACCTCTTTAGCGGCATTAGTGTAGCAATGGTTCATGAGCGAAGAATGATCGTAACCATTGCTTCGGCAATATGGAAAATGCGTGAGCTGGTGCATTGTTTATGAACTCTCTAAGCAACCCAAACCTATCATTTAAGGACAATAGCAATTTTATTACGTAATATCTTTGGCGTGGCTGGTTTATCCCCGGCTTTATCAACCGCTTATTGAAACTGTTAAAATATTTACAGAACAAACTTAAAGTACCCGATCAATATAATATACATGACAATCAATAGGCAAACTTTTGTTCCAGAAACATTTCATAACTATCCTTATTGATACCCTGTAAAATATAATGAATCTATCGATTTGGAAAAATGAAGAGTTTACTCTTATATGGGTTTCCCCCGGGTGAGGTATTATGGTCCTATGTCATCATCACCCTATTGTCAATATATCTATGAACAAACCATTGTTTTAAAACCACAAGGGAGATTTCGAAATAATCAAAATAGACACACACAAAATATAATACATTTTGCAGACATCGGCGGTCATTGTCAAAATTACAAAATTCCACCAAAGGCGAACATCACAAAGCTCCATGTTTTTCTTTCTCATTCAAGTTTTGTTTGTTTCAAAGTGTTTTTAGAACTGAAGACAAACCTGGTTGATAAGTTTATTTGTTTTATCTTGAGCCAGACAGGCAAATAAACGTGTGACTTCCTAACTTGGAAAAAATCTTCCGTATTTGATTAGCATGGCACGAGAGCGACTTTGTACTAAAATGGCAAAATATTTCATAGAATCGTGGTTTTATTTGTGGTATTTTGCTTGTTTTATCCTAATGTAGCATAACTGCAAAGAAGCGACGATGGTGGTGAAACATGCCGTCCATAGATTCAAAGGTAGCGAGTTGCATACCGTGGATATGTTTTAAAAAACAAAGGTTTTCATAGGTAATACTGCGGAAACCTTATCACAAGGATATAGTTTGAGAGTATTTATGAACAATATTATCTGAAATTATTATCCAATGATGTGCCATGTAAATTAGAATCGACCCTTCGTCAAGCAGAAAGCATATGCAAATATTTAAGCATGGGTAACTTGATAATTGATACTGATGATCCGTGCAGCCGTCTTCAGAAACTTTACGTGCCAAGATGCTGGAACAGTAAGCTAATCTGGAGTTCACGAGTAAGCTGGGTAAAGCCACGACGGCAGGCCGCGATCATAAATGACGATACCACTTGTATTCCGAAAAGGCCTTGTTATAAAAAGACATTATGATGAAAAAATAACACTATTCTATTCCTTATATTGACGTTGTATGCAATTGAACGAAATCTCCCAATTAACAGCCAACAGCTGAGGGCAGTATGACCACGTCATTCCCTGGTAGATCCCTCGACATCACCAATTATCTCCACAATTAAATTATGTCCCACAAAACTTCTTGATTATGGTTATTTCTCTAATGGATTCATCGATTTCAATTCATTCTCAAAGTTATTGAGTCTTTTGATCACCATACATCATACTAATAGTATGCCAATGAAGTTGAGATGGCTTATTCACAAAATTATATTTAAGTAATTAACTTCAGCCAGGAGGTATTGACTGTTTTAAGTAATCTTATGTAACTAGAGTTTGTGATATTTTCTATCTGGAGGCTATAATATATAGACACCTATTTATCTTTTATGTCCAAAACAATAAAACAATTCAGAAAACAGAAGGAACAACATGCAACAGACATGACACATAGACATTAGTATTTGTTCTAATAATATTTCAGTAGCCTCGAGTCATAGACTACGCAAATATTTTCAGATTTAATTTCTGAAAACTATGTATTCCTTGCAGACATACAAACATTATTAAAACATCGGTTCGGTTTGTATGATGACATGAACCAAACTACATACATGATGTCCAGGAGCTACACAAAGCATCTTTATTTTATTCTACAATATTATGCTGATAGCAGTAAATCGTAATTCAACTCCTCACTTTGAAAAATCATCAAAAAATCGAACAATCTGGTTTACTATTTGTTCACGGATATTGGAAATAACTTGCCCGTGAATAATTTTATTGAAGTTGACATGCGTTTTACACAGAACGATGTTAAAACAATACTTGTTTAGCAATAGTATAATTAGGGAACATCAGTGTTTCGGTTTTGGACAACAAATCAAATTTTGTGCTTATTCACTTGATTTGATGTTTTATATTGTCCGCGTGTTAGTCTTCTGAGTTTCCAGTTCGCTCCCGGTGTTGGCCGAGAAAGTTCATTGGGATTTCCCAGCGTGGCTTCCCTTTGTCAGTGGTGCAGGATGCATGCCCTAGTTGTTCAAATTGGACGGTAAGCCGAGGTCCTGTGTACACATTGGTGTGCACTTAAAAGTTCCCATGGCAGATGGAATTGGATACAATAGTAGGCTGTGGCGCCACTGTCCAGGCAAAATTTCCCTCATAGCCAGTCGGAGCAGAACATTAGGACATTAAACCCCATTTCATTTCACATCATTTCATTTCTGAGTTTCCAATAGATTTCTATGTGTGGTGCTGTCCTCATGCACCTATTCAAATTGCGGTTTTGCAAGTTTTGGCGTCTTTCGTCCCGTTTATAATTACGTGTGGCCAACTAGAGAGTAAAGACTTAGCTACATTTGGTAACACTAGCCGGAATGTATCGCTAAACCATTAAACAAAAAACGTTATGTCGAAAAGGATAGTTAAGACTTTCGATAATTATTAAAAGAGTTATGTCCCTTGCTTAGAAGGTCATTCTGACCAGAGGGTAGTCTTTAAGAGGTTATCTCTCCGCCATACAATTATAATTGATGATAGGGTTGTTGCCAGAACGGGGAGAGAGAGCGAGAGAAATGGCGTTTAACGTCCATTCGACACAAACTAAAAATGTAGGTCCTTTTGGGACTAAAATATGGTTTCAAATTTATTTCAATAATTCGCTAGCGCGTAGTGGTCTTTAGCAGTGGGAGGAAACCGGAATGCCCGGGGGAAACCCACGAGGTTGAGAAGGCGCCCCTATCTCCATGCCACACACGCTCACACCAGGGATCGAAACCACAGCCGCAAGCTAAAGGTGAACGGCCAGCCAGAGGCACTCTAGACCACTAGGCCATCCCAACTCCCCGCCAGAACGGGGACTAGAGTCTTAAGCTGAAATTGATGTATTAACTGAAACACCGAGATCCTGTGTACAAATTGGCGTGCACGTAAAAGAACCTCTGAAAGTTGGAATTCAATATAAGAGTAGGTCGCTGTACGGGCAGAATTTTCCCAATAACACGTCGGCGTGTACGTAAAAGAACTCTTGACAGTTGACATTCAAAATATCCATTACACTGTATGGCGTTTGCCCGTCTTCATGAGCCCAATCGATAGGATGTTAAACCCAGTTTCATTTCATTTGAAGGTATCGATCAAAGTTTTAAAACAATGCAGGTACTGCCACTACTACAGCTATTTATTTAGTGGGCGGATTAATGTTAACCAAGTCATATTTACACATTAGTATTGCGAGATAACCCAATATTCACTCAAAACCAGTATAGGCTATCTCCCAATCCCCAATTCATAGTAGCTTATTATTGATCAAAGCAAACTGTCATACCACATTAAATCAAAACTGATCTTTATTGTCTGGTGCCCGATCGTATGATTTCTCATTTAAACTCGCTAACAGTTTTGACATCTTGGCATCCCATCTTTAATAACACTTCAATATTGATATCTAGTATTGTCTTGTACAATAATATCTATAGTCGGGTCCGAATTTGATATGTATGGGGTTCCAGTACATAGCATTGGTTTAGGTTCTTCAATGTTGTAGATATCTATTCTATTGAAATAAATCGAGACACAAGTGAAATTTAAAAAGTTAATGTTTAAAGGGGGAAAATCTTTATTCTTTTGAACCTCAAGTGGGTAGCAACGCACACATTAATGTAATATGATGTGTATATATAAAAAAATGATATTGCGATTTCGAAGCAGTTTGTCCAGTCTAAATCGGAAGTACGGTTTGACATGTTACTTTAACCACGTTACTAAGGCAACTCAAGAGCACAGACTGATTTTTAAATGTTCACTTCGTCTTAAATATTTCATAACCCATTTTAAGCTACTAGAGATTCCGTAATACAACCTAAAATTCATAATGGATCAATAATCCACCTGTCTATGTCACATAATAAATTCTCAAACAATTGAAAACTTAATTGGTAGAGGATTTATGTGTTAAAATGCTAATTTAGGGCTACGGGCGTATGCAATTCGGTGTGTTATGGGTGAGAGACTGAAAGTTCGGCTGGACAGCGGCACTACTAACCTACTCTTATTTCGAATTCCAACGACAAGATTTATTTTACAAGCACCCCAATGTATACATGGGAACTTTGTTTTTAGACAATCCGAACTACTAGACACTGTTTATCGGCAGGCCATCCGCCCTGTACCACTAGCGTCTTAGTCTGTGTGTAGCTCCATCTACCTATCTATATTTTGGTGACATAAATGCACTGTTTGCATTCTCTTTATAACGTTCCTTTTCTTCTACTGTATTAGAAATTACTTCACAGATGATCGACCACAAGTTTCGCTTTATTAGCAAATTGTTTGTTTTTAAAAAATCCTAAAATCAATTAGGATATCTTCATGACACTTAAAATACCAACTCTTTGATGTGTGGAAAAATCATAACTCCTCTTTTAAACTCTATGATTTATCAAATATGACTCTTTGATGTTATGAAAAGATTTTTTTTTTAATTACGCAGACTGATAGCCTAACTTATACATCTGAATACACGAAGATTAAAAATGATGCTTGCAATAAGATGAAAAAAAAAATCTCCGTTAAACTTGAACAGTTATCACATATAAATTCTCTATCAAGTTACTTATGTTTTATGTTTAAGATTAATAAGAAAAATTCAGATCTATACTGCACGAATAGTTCTAATCCCATGGGCAGCACAGTGGGTCAGTGAGTAAGATGGTGACTGGCAAACCAGGGAGTGTGTGGTTCGCTCCTGGTATTGACCGAGAAAGTATCTCGAGTAAATCTCCGGAATGGCGTCCTAGATTGGACCCCCCCCCCCAGTCACAGCTTTTAGATAGCTACTCAGAAAGGATATCCAAAGGGCCTTCTTAATATTTCGTCTACATTCACTTGAGACTTCCTTGACTTTAAACCCCATCTATATGTCGTGTGGTATTTAATGTTCGGCTTTCACGTGGGCTACAAATGCCAAGAATCGCCCCGAATCCAAACTATTTTTTGAATCGTTTATAAATTGTAGCCGGTTCTTGAAGTTCGTAATGGTACCTAATGTCGTGCGAGGTGTTACGATGGGATAGTCCCTAATGAGTCCACGATCTGGTACATTTATATACGTTCGTATGGGTTTCGATACTATCTACACGACTAACTCAATATATAAGATCTGATAGGATCACCACGACTAAAACCACGATTTCATTCGAATGTTGACACTGGGAACTTAGCATTAGTGATTATTTTAAAAACAAAACCCCTCGTAGCTCACTTTCATATTGGCTACAAATGCCACAGATCGTCCCAAATCCAAACTTCTTCCGATTCATAGATAAATCGTAGACGAGACAATTCTCTAAGTTCGTGAGGTTTTCTTATTTGGTTCTTACACAATCGTATTGTTCGTAGAAGTTCGTAGTTCGATCACGAAAGATTTTGTTTGTCAAAACCCTTCAAGGCCGGTCTATGTATTTCAAATTCGTAAATGTATCGAACCCGCCGTACCCCTTTCTTATGGTCCGTAACAGCTTCCTTTTCGATTCTTTAACGAATAGTGCCAAATATCGTAAACCTTTCATAGCTTAATCGGCATCATTCTTGGAGAGCGTAGCGGGCAACAAATTCTAGTACAATTTAAAAAAAACTCATCGGATCAGATTCTCGTTTTATAGCATACACATACATAAGACATTTAACGTGTAAATCGAACATAAGACTTAAGTTACGTAAGTCCGTGGCGTGTATATGTTATGTGGATTGTTGTATACAAATTGTGTGAAAGTTCTTTACGTGCAAAACATGGATCCATTTCAGATGGACGTGGATACAACAACTGGTTACATCATATTATGTACACAGAGAATCATATAGATTAATACTCCTTCAATTACGTTAAGATTACCTTACGTTTTATGAAAGTAAGGAAGGTATGGCTAGCTAATAATATGCTTTTAATGTAAGTATAGGGTGGGGGGGGGGGGGGTGCACCACATATAAACAAAATAAATTAGACAATCCACAGACAAGCTGCGCAATATACACAGATATATTGCAAGCAACAAACATCAATGTATATATCAGATGATGTGAATGGAACCGGATGCGCTGTACAGTCCTGGACTATGGAGCCGAATCGTTGTCATATTAAGAGAAAATATCACAGACTTTACAATTGCACAATTATCATAGTCAAAATGGTAAAATTGGCCATTTTCAGGATTGTTGAAAGAACACAAAATAACTGTATTAGTATCAAAACAAAACAAAACAAAAAATCTAGTTATGTTTTTCGCTTTCTACTTTTCGCCATTACAAATTCACTGTGACTTATTTCATCTTTGCATTTTCCATTGTATTTTCCACCACCAAACTTTTTCCAACTGAATAGCCGAGGTTGACGCCATAAGACGTCAGTATTTATTGTCTCTTGATTATCTTTTAGAAAAGAATTGAAAAAAATTCGTTGTCACGTCGAACAACTTTTTGTTTAATGAGTTATATCATCGAAGAGGTTGGCTCATTGTTTTAATAGACCGGGCGAATCTTTGACAGACCATCGCC
Organism: Patella ulyssiponensis; assembly: GCA_963678685.1. Taxonomy (NCBI): domain Eukaryota; kingdom Metazoa; phylum Mollusca; class Gastropoda; family Patellidae; genus Patella; species Patella ulyssiponensis. The sequence continues at coordinate 77,593,362 of OY783226.1, read as the reverse complement.
ATGAATCTGAGTGAATTTCTAGTGTTATCTGGAATAAGTACAAAAGATTTACAGTTATTAGACAATTAGAGGACATGTCGTCAGGAAGAGTTGATCCGCCGTTGATCAAGATCTGTAATTTGTGGAAAATTTAAAAAAAAAAGGAAAAATTTAAAATATCCCTGAAACGAAAGAGGAATGAAATGGGGTTTAACGTCCTACTTCCCTGAAAAGAGGTGAGCATTATCGTTATCACTGGGTCGGTTTCCTAGAATATATTTACCTTTTCAATCGATCATGATAAGATAGGGTTTTTTGTGATCGCAACACATTCAGCGGGGTCTTACTGTCCAGTGACGATATTAAAATCTAATGACCGCGATACTAGAAAAATAACCAGACAAAAGTTTAAATATATTCGCAAGCTAAACGAAATGGTTGCTCTAGAGATCCGAAGTTTAGATATAAGTTGTTAAAAAAAAACAAAAAAAACTCCACGTTTATTTTTTTGTAAATCGAAGCTATATTACGCGTAATTATTCAAATTCACGCATGCGATTTATACAATTATAAAACATTAAAATGCGCAGCTACAGTATGTTGTCACCAAAGGGGCTGCTGATGTAACCTCTGATTTTATCAAAACTATACATATTTCATGAATACCTATTGGTTATCATGGACGACATCTATTCATCCATGGCCCAATCAGCAACATACAAAACATTCTAAATCTCTTTATTTGCTCTAATAAATATAGCTGAATCTTTATGTCGATCAGCCGACGTTGTCAATTCTTTTACAGAAAAGACGACACCCGACAGTTTCGTATTTTTTCATACCTATTGAAATTTAAGGCATCTTTTAAAATGTCTATTATCTTATATAATCGTTGCTTCTTTATACATTATCATAAAAAAAAAGAAAAAATATATTTAGCTGAAAGTTTTACAAAAGATAAGAATTTTTGCTCTCTTTGCTCGGTGAAGAGTATCGAACTGAAACATCAACACCAAACAAAAATTTTATAATATACCCGTTCAATGTCTTCAGTACTTAGTGAGGGTACTACCAGCCTCAATTGTCATTAATGGTTGTGTTTTGGAAAGCAAACCGAATACTTGATAAACTAAATACGGCCTCTTAAGGTAAACATTTTCCCAAAGAAAGACAGGTCCATAATCACATGATTGATTCATTCTTCTCTTCCCGGTTTTTATGGTGACATAAAATGTCATTTACCCTTTCATTTTGCTTTTTATCGAATGGTAAGCTGCTTTCTGTAGTGGCTGATAAAGTCGTGTCGTTAAACCGCTGAGTAGGGTTCACATCAGTATAGTAAAGATGCGCAGACAATATGTTCTACTTCTATCTGACGTATGTAGAAAATCAGTATAAATACTACTGTTCAATCAAAAAGTTTTTAAATGTAAATTCTGATGACTCTACTGTTGGCCTTAGACCGCGTGTGATCAAGTGAAATCCAATTCCAAGTTATAAGTCCAGTTATCTTTCACAGTTGTTATTATTTGAAGAGTCTTGCCCATAAACTTGTATTCTATTTGTTTGTGTTATATGAACGATAAAAGGAAATAGTGAAGTCATCATATATACATTAACTGCTTCCTTAAATTAGTTATTGTGAATGAAATGGGTTTAATGTCCTACTTCTCTGTGCCTACGAGGGTAATGAAGACGGGCGTATGCCATACAGTGTGCTTTGAGGGAAATTGTGCCCGGACAGCAAATGAATTACAATTGTTAAGGGTTCTTTAGCGTGTATGCCAAAGAATATACGGGACCTCTGTTGATCGCTCCACCCACCTTGCAAAACTGGCATAGTTATTGTGACATTATGCCTAAAATTCTGTAATTTACAAAATAACGATGATTAAGTCACATGTCATTCCAATCACATAATTACATGTAAAGGAAATATGAAATATTAAGATCCATATGAATAACGTTGTTTTTTGTTTTTTTTAAACCGAAAACCTTGTCCCAACATCATTTCAAAAAGTAAATGTGGGATTTACCTACTAAAGAATGCCACCTGATCATATTTCATATTTCATTTTGTGCAAAATCACTGAAACATTTCCTTGCTTTATGAGGCGATAAATCATAAATAATTTTACCGAAAAACATAAAACCTAGGATGAATAAACGATGAATATATAATGTATTATGGTCTTTTTTGATATACTGTATCAGTTTACTAAATATTCATAAGATGAAATTAATCAAACCAACCTTAAGTATGGATCTTTAGTCATGCGAACCAAGAGTTTTAATTCATAGCTATTGTTGCGTGAATTGTCCTTACTAATAATTCATAATCAATACTGTGTCGTGAAGATTTAAAAGAAAAACAACAAAAAACAAAAATACACCAATTAAGTATGTTTGGTCTTGCGAAGCTGATTCATTGGGGTTTTTTTTATCTTTTCATTTATCATTAACTCGACAAGATCAAGGTATCTATCACTGGAAAAATTTCTGTCCTTGAAAATAAAAATAGCCAGTGTTAAAGTCAATTAAGCAACAGCAATGATTTTATGATTGTCATCATGTTTAACGTTTCTTAAACGCTTTATTTACGCCCAGGGGCGGATCCAGGACTTTTTGCAGGAAGGGGTTTGCCATCATCGTCTCTAAATTACATACGCACATATACAAATTGAGCTTTTTATAGAGAGAAATCATTTTTTTTAATGATGTAGGATAACATTGTGATTTAATTTCATTGATGCAAGTGCAATATGTTGTCTGTAGATGGGTTAGGGCTGGACCCCGAAACCCACCATCTGGATCCACCCCTAATGCGTATACGTATAAAATAACTGTCGGTTAAATTTTAAAAGTAAGGATAGTAGAAAATAAGTGGCTCGTGCACTCTCAAAGGCTTCAGGAACCTGGTCTGACAATTCCTGCCTTTTAACTCTTTGATTCACATGTAAAATCTGCGAGAAAAACACCACATCGTTGTTCCGGTAGAACGTTTATACTCGAGGCCCAGTACCCTACGCCTCGGCTGTATGACGAAGTCCGCCATTAGAACGACTTTCAAGTGACCGGATAACCAACGGCGTTGCATGAAGTATGTTTATCCTACAAAGATTTCAAAGTGTTAGGCTGTTTTCTTACAAGTTTATCCGATTTTCTTTAGACAAGGACAAGTTTGCATCGTAAATTCTAGACGCTCTTCGAACGACGCAATTGTGAAAACTTTTTTTCTTAAAGCGGCAAGTTTTCCTATAAGTAAACCCTAGCCGAGGCTAGATGTAGGGTACTGGAATCTGCCGAGGTTTGTCGAGTGGCCATTCTTAACTGGAGAGCAAGAGCAATAAATATTATATCGACTTGAGTGACCAGACGCCAGAGATTGACATTCGATTGAGTTTTATGGCGTATTTCGCCGAACATAACTGATTTGAAATTAGAGTGAAAACTGAAAGGATTTAATTTAAATCGGTGTACATACATTCATATTACATTATTATATGCGTTGCGATCCATTTGTGGCAATTTTTAGGTCCCAAATATAAGCGATTTAGCTCCTTTAAAATGAATTACTTTGAATTCCTTGGCGAGAGTGATAATAAGTTTTTTTTTTTGAGTGTACACTATAAACAGGTACGTATGTTATTAACTGATATTATCTATAACGTTTATTTTAAAGTTTACAAAAGCAGTTTATCAAAAATTAAAAGAATAAAGCAAAAAACGAAATGTGGCAATTATCTTTTCTCCTGAGAGTCTCAAAGCCTTTGTAGAGATAATTTTCTGAACTGATTTCACCTGAAGAATCTAATTTAGGGTGTTAGAATATAGTTTGCACTGGTGTTAATATTTCATGGCTGTATAAGCTGTCAGAAAGGATTTAGATTATGGTGTCGGGTATCATATTTTTACACGGTATACCGATCATACATCTGTGCAGCTCGAAAGCTTTCTGTGCAACATCAATATATGAATTAACAGGAGAATGCACTGTTAATGAAATTAAATGACGAAAATAACCCGAGTGTTCACGTGGTTTTCATTAATTTACAGATTTTGTTGAGACCCGTATCTGGCTAAAGAATAATTTAGTTTTATAAAAGAACTATTAGCAGGCGTGGGATATTGCACGTACACCGTAACAGACTGTCATTTTACACGTCATTCCATCACAAATTTTGATACCTTTTGCCATTGAGATTTGTTGTCGAAATATCACCGAACCTTTTAGAAGTTGCAATTTCAAGTTTTGTTTTCGGTCCGATAAGATTTAAACACAAAATTGCTCTCTTCACATATCCACATGTTACATGGTTTCGGACAATTTTATCTAAATGGCAATCGTCGTTCCCTCGTCGTTCGGATGGGAAGAAAAACGGATGTCTTCTCGAATATCTAATGGCGTTCAGGTAAAAGACTTGACCGATGGAAATAGTAGGCAAAAATTCCTCTACCTTGCATTAGATATAGGAATACAAATAACAATATGCTTGTGTCTGAATGTCGGGAGTATAATTCATTCCGGTCTGTCTATACATAATTATGCTCTACAGGTCATGATACTTTCCCATTGAAACTGGTTGAGTTTGCTTTATCTAGTCCTAGCAAGAAACCACATCAAATTGAGTCACGTATTTAAATTCTTAGTTGAGTTACCAATTCTCTTGCCAACCATGCTGTAAGTTCGTTGAATTACGGTCACTTCCAATACCGTGTCATCAATAAAAGTGGCTTGTGCTAGCTTGAGACAGTGTTATGGAAGCAGGATTCCTTCCTAGCGAATTTTGGGAGCTTTGGTGTTGTTGAGGCTTTAACGGCGACGCTCGCGTTACATCTGGAAACACGACGATTTAAATGGAAGTTTTCAGTCGCCAAACGAATTGGCTTACGAAAGTAATTTACCACCAATTCCAAATGATCACAAGGTGATCGTCAGAAATTCACAGATATTCCTGAGCATTCGCGGTCGATCGTGGGGTCTTTGGAAGATATTCCTGAGAAAAAGATTTTCGTGCTTGTCATATAGATGTAGATTGCAATTTGTCATATAGACTATAATTTATCATACAGATGGAAAATGTAATTTGCCATAGTAGACTTAATTTGTCATATAGATGGAGATTACAATTATTCATAGTATAGATGGAGAATGTAATTTGTCATATAAATGTGGACTGTATTATGTCTTATAGACGTAGATTGTAATTTTTTATATAGATGTAGAGTGTAGACTGTAATATGCCATATAGATGTAGACTGTAATATGCCATATAGATGTAGACTGTTTATCTGTCAAGACATAAACGACTACTTCTAGATTTCTACTGTTTTTCTAGGCTTCGTGGAGCTATAACATTTTTGTGCATGTCATGACATCACTTAGATATCAATGTTGATTCATCGGTTACTTAACACTTGTAGAATACAAAACAGGGAAAACATCATTAAAGACAGCCACCATAATGGATTGGATTGTTGAGTACAAGATAGTAAAATTATATATATGCAAACAAGTCGATAAAGAAGATTCTAATGTCAGATAATAAAACATCAAAACAAATTCAGGGCGTTGAATAATCCAATTCATTTCTACAAAATCGCGAATACGTGTTTTAAATGATGTAATTTAAGGATTTAGTATGCGTGTAATAGGCATTTGTGGTCATGCCTACAGTTTCACATAATAGATACTTGCCCAAGATTTAAAGTTATTACCACTAGGCATATCAGTATCCAAAAATAATTCAGAAAATAAGTTTGATCTGATCTAACGTCAGATCTCATCATCTATTGAACTAACAGCAACCATACTATGCCCAGTGAATGCCTTTCGCTCTCCTAGATAACATATTTTAGTACTAAATATTTGCCTAAGTTACTATTTTTAATATGTGGATCATTTTGGGGTGGTTGGGGGGGGGGGACCGAACCCCCAGGTCACTCATAGCCCTCAATTACTGAATCATTCCTCCATCCAGTATACTTATGATATTCAATTCAATTCAACTCAGCTTGAATGTTCTATGAAAATTCAAATTCCCTTCCTTGGAAACGTTACAATGGTGATATGGTGAAAATTACACCTTTAAAGGATCCAAGTTATGCTTCAAGGGATAAACCTGGTAAATTTCTGGTCATTTACAATCATTTGAATCTTTATGGTACCTTTTCAATATTATGGTTGAAGATAAATCTCCAAAGAGGGTGTTCTCGTGTTGGTGTGTAAAATAGACTTTTGTAAGGCCCCTTCGACAGTGTTTATATTCTAGACTGGGTTATAGTAAAAGGGATCGTAGCGAATATCAAGTTATTTTTTAAAATGAAATTCCATCACAAAGTCTGGGAACACCGTTAATCCAAACTGGCGATTATTTCTGAGCGACTCGATATTTTAAACCGAAACTGTTAGACAAGATATTCTTGCTTTTGATTTTCTATCTTAAGCCTACATTGATCAGCTGCTACACTAGGGAAACTAGTGGTACTTTAAAATGAATGCCTTTAAATACAAGTGAGATATTTGGAATGTGTTTTGTTGACGCGAGTGAACATTTATTACATTTTCTATCTCGCAGTCTTGTCAGAGAAGCTATCCACTCCATTATCAAAACAGCGCGAGATGATAGCAGAAACATACAAATCAGATTATTACAGAAATTGGAGGTTTTATTGGAAATTTTTATCTCTTAATGTCTCACATCAACCGAAGGTAAAACAAAGGTTATGATCTTTCGATTTCCGATTAGTTGGGCAGTCAAAGGGGAATTACCATATTCATTACCCAGCAGTACTCCATCTAATGACGTATAAAACCTTCAATGATTGGCTAACGATCTTTCAATCAATAAGCGACTTGAAGATAATGTATTTTACTATAGCCAATTTACATACCATTATAAACATCATGTCTGTCTGGTCATTTAAATATTTTGACATTTTCTGTTAATGTAATGAAAGGGTCTTTTTATGATGGTCATTTTTGGTGCTGCCCAGAAACCAAACAATTCAGGCTTAGCTGAAATAGTTAACATTTTCTCCGAGTTTAAGATTGACAATTAAAAATTGATAACAAAATATTAATGGTTCAACAACTTTATATTTCTAACGAAAACGAGATCGTAAAACACAAAAATACTAAATATCCTTGCAGCCATAAATTGCGCTTGTGGCTTATCTAAACTAAAGTTTATTCATCTTGACACCTGTTCATTTGCAGAAGACACTAGTGCCTATTCCGATGGTACTTAGATGAAATGACTGTTCCGCCACTTTACCAAGGTAAGGCAAGTTATTCTTGTCTTTCGGAATGGAAATAATCTAGGATCTCTTTGTGCACATTGGTAGTTCACATAAAATATGGCCATTTTTCATCTTACAGTAGCAGGGAATTGTGTTAACTGGGATTAATTCTTCTTCTTTTCATTTCAATGTCATATACACCTGGTGAGCTGTCAGGGATAAACATTGAAAACACCCGTCAATCCATCTGCATGATCGGCGAATTTATCAATCCTCGAAAGTTGAAAACTACTCAACAAAGAACTGACCTGTGTAATATGTCTATAACACATTTATGTGGCTTAATGAAGGAAAAATAACTCATTAGAAATGCTTTTAAGGGGACACATCATTTTAAAGCCCTGTTTAACAATGTAATTTACCTTCGACACAAATGTCGACAATTCTGAAATCTCAATGTCCCCAAAAAAATTTCGGTGTGGGGGTGGGTTTTTTTTTGGAGTGGGCTAAGTGGGTAACACACTGGTTCGCTAGTAGGACGTTAAACCCCATTTCATTTAATTTCCAAAAATGTTGAAGGCTGCAGAACGATACCAATTCTTTTACGTTTTATATTTAAAAGAGATAAAATTTTGAAAAAAAAATATACAGATAAGGAGGATTATGACCTTCGTTGTGCTGTAGAGAGTAAAACCATTACATGGTCACGTCCTGTTCATAGTTATTTACATACATCCATTTGCGTTGTCGAATATAATGTAATTAATAAAACGTTTCGAACAAATGTGGCTACCACCATTCTGAAAGTAGCGGAAACGCAAACAACCAATAATATCTTCAGATTCGATGACCAATCAACATAACTAATTAAGCTAAACAGTTGGATTCAAGTGAATATTTGTGACGTGAATGTGAACTCATCTAAATGTGTGAGTTTGATTGATTGATCCTCAGATTAAGATCACATATTGCACAACTCTGATGCTCCTGAGAGTGTGGACATTTATTTGAATGGGGAACTTTTATTATCCAGAGGTTGTAATAGTCGGTCCCATGAATGACTCCACTGGTTATTCAGAACTTAGTAGTATAAATTATTGGCCACGAGAATGATTTAATAGATTGAAATGTTTCTGTTCGTATGGACATTACGTGACACGGGAGTACATTCTAATATCCTCGAAGCATTAATGATTCCTACCAGGCCACATACGAGTTTCATTTCTTGGACTCATCTTATGATATCAATGCATACATGCAAGCTACCTTATGCACCCAAATCATTTATAACCACTTACATAAAGTTCACTATGAACTGTGAATGTTTCCCATACAGTTTATTATGTTTTGGGGTACAATGTTTTGTTGAATCTGTAGATGATTTAAGGCTAGGTCTAGACTGTTTTATAGACAGTTCTTTCATATACCCCTGTAGACCGTTGTAAGGATTTAAAAATCCATCCCGATTGCACAGGTAGCCAATGATGGTCAACTACCTTTTCAAAAGTCGATCTGCATTATTATATGCAAGTGGATATTTTGGAGCACTAAGCTCAGTAAGTATAATCGGAGATATCACTAATCAATAAACTTCTTTTGCACGGATATCTTTACAAAACAATGTTCCTGATATATGAAATTGGTTCCATCCGCGTGTATATATTTTGCTGACATTTGGTTTGATTTGTGGAAATGATGACTTTGTTTCGTCTATAAATATATTCCCGAGTTATATAGCCCCCATGGTTGGATTGGTTATAGAGTTCAAAATGTATGGCGTTTTAACTAGCTGTTTCACATAATATTTTAATTTGGCTATTAAAGACTCTCTTTATGTCTTCATTTATTTTCAGATTGTAAAATAACGTCCACGGGCGAATATCATCCAGACGTGCTTCCAATACTAGCAACCAGTTTCGTAGCCATTTTGTTATTTGTCGTCATTACAGTTCTAGATTGGTGGATAATAACTGGTATTACGATGGTTAAATCGGGAAGGTGAAACGCCATATCTCTTTTATTTCACTTGATAATTATATTGATTTTGACAAGGCAGAGACTGAAATCTTCACTCTTTCCGGAAAGTGTTCATTTGTAGTTGTTAGAGTTTTTTTTATTTTTATGTTGCTGTGTTATTATAGGTCATCTGAATGCACTGAATGTACGCAGATCCATGCATGTATTAAAAGGTCCATGGAGCCAGATCTAAATATTAAGGCCACCTGTAGATTTTCTCAAGGTTACGAGATGTAACTAGGGTTAGGGTACGTGCTTCTTGACCTATTTGACATCGTGTGACCATGACGAAATCGACCGGTGGCATTGATATTTTAGATCTAAGCAAAGTCCATGCCAGATCATAAAAATACTTGCCAGGGCAAAATGTCGCTCATAGCACACACTGTATGGCGTATGCCTGTCTTCATTAGCCCACTTAGGAGCAGAACAGTAGGATGTTAAATACCGTTTCATTTCATTTCCCCAATAAATGTTAATCTGATCTGTATTATATTAAAATGTGGATGAAACAACGGCCTATTACAGATGTATGACCAAATACTGATTAAACCATGAAGTAAGTAAGTTTGTTTATTTAGAAAGCAGGTGGTTACAACTCAAATTCAATAACAATAACATACATATTTAACCTTTCATTACACATATGTTCATTACACAGCTGTAACCAGACTGTTTTAGTCTTTAGAAATCAGCACATTTTGATATCATAGCACATTTGACATATTAGCACATATGGCATATCAGCACATCTGACATTTTAATACATTATAGCACATTTGACATCAGTACATCAGACATTTTAGCACATTCTAGCTCATTCAACATTCTAGCACATCAATACTCTTTGTTAATTCTGATGTTCCATCCAACTCAAACTCAAAGACAAATAACTTAAAAGATCAAAGATATACTCACTCTGCAATACTACAATATATATAAGTTGTGACTTTTTTACCTGTGTTTTTTTACTGTGTTTTTTTTACTGTGACTTTTTTTACCTGTGACTTTTTTTCCTAGATTCTAAATTTCATCTGTTTATGTCCGTTTTTTATCGCACTTTTTAAAATAAAAACAAACGCGAGGCATTGTTTTACTTAAGATATACATTCCAATATCAGCACTTCTTTTATTTGAAATAAAAATCATTACAGATCGATATTAAGCATAAAACACAAAACGGAAGTTCTACAAAATTTGCCTTGTTTGTTAAATACCTTGGATGTTCTGTCAGAATTGTGGCACGAGGTTAATCTAGTGATATGGATATGGCACCGCCCTTTGTACATTCCTGGCAGCCATTGACAACGGTATGACAGATCTATGTCCTAAAGTCGGTTGGATTGTAATACAGTAAAATAATATCGCCTAACTGTTTAATACACAAACACGGGACAGTTAGACAGCTAAAATTGTTCTAGCGTTTATAAATTATAGCTTTTAAAAAGAATTAAATATTCGATGGTTTTGAATATTTACTGTGACAGAAACTACAGAACTCATGATATTTGCATCTGTTTTGTTTCTATATCATTCATGTTAAAATCAAATCTAGATAATAGTACTGGGTGTCTAGAACGAAGTAGGACATTGTCTTCCCTCCTCCCCTTTTCGAAGCACCATATAATACCTTAATACGATCTTTTTTTTCAATCAGAAGGTCCACTGTTTATTGTTCTAACGCTATTGACGTAATCCGTGCTGCTGATTTGATTTTTTCTATATATCACTCGATTTCAAGATCATGTGCTGAATGTCGTACATGAGGTAGGGTATGATGACTCTGAGTAAAATCGTTCTTCTTCAATCATAAGGTCTACTGTTTATTCATACACATTATATTTTCTTGACACGTGGATTACAATCGATCGTATGTAAATATTAAGATAAGAATTTAACGTGGCTGTTGATAAACTGTAATGCCATATTCTACACAATGATTAATTTAAAACAAGGAAGTGTGAACACTAAAATTGACGTTTATTCACGAGTTGAAGTTAGATTGACATTAACTGTTGTTTTAGATTGGTATTCTATATAGATGTCAAGTAATCGATGCACATCTTGTGTGCCAAGTAAGGTCTGGTGATTTTTATCATAACAGTACTCAATATCTATTGATTCTAGTATATAGATTGAATTAGTGGAGCTTTATAAACATTCTCAACACAAGTCCAATTGGACAGTAAACCGATTGGAAATTTCTCACAAGAGATCAGTTGGTCTTGAAGCTGAACAAAATGGCGAAAAAACAAAATCGGATATCAAATGAAGGATAACTTGTCAAATTATAATAGTCTGCTTCGAATCTATGATAATATGGATGTACCGAATTTGACTAATTTCCCAAAAGAAGGTTGACTGAAATTTCGTAACATAATAAAATGTAACAGACGAAACGAAATACAAATATTTTAAGAAACCTACTAGGGCATGTCTAGAAACAATATCTTAAGGCAAGTTCTGCATGTATTTGGTATCACTTGTTCTCTGTATTTTTAAAATTCATTAATTGTTTTAGATGTTCAAGTAAACATAATCTCATTAATCACGCTTAGTGCCATTACACTTCGTACAACTTCCCATTTATCATAGATATATATATTTAAAGAAGCTTGGGGATAAATTTAACATAATATAATACTCGAACAAAAAAAAAATAATAAAAATTACTGAACTTCTAGGAGAGTGTGCTGTTTTTTAATACATGTCTAATTTGATTTCAATCTGTTACAATTTGTCCAAGCTTTCAGTTTTCTCTGATTTGCAAAATAATGTTTGTGTTTTTTATTCTCAGTTGCAGTAGTATTGGGTTTCTATGACAAATCAGCAATGGATATATCGTTAAAGGGCTTTCTAGCATTATCTTAATATAAAAAGATTGCGCTTTTTATAACATGTTTAACAAATGTGATATATAGCTTTATTTAACGTCCGCTTCCACCGAGGGGATATCGCAGACAAGTTCAATAGTACAACTCAGAGCCTAAGTGTAACACTTTGCTTTAATTGGTCAGACAACAATTAACAGTATACATAGATGCGTTTCACATTAACTTTGTCTACTTTAGGCATGAAATCGTACAAAGTTTCTAAAGACACAGTTTTCTTTGACTGAATCCAATTATTCACGTATCCGTTGCTGTTAAATTGGTCCGTCTAAAAAATAGAAAGAAAATAGGCCCACTGACCTTTAACAGTAATTAACCAAGAGGAATGCATGTTGAAAATAGCAAGATCATATTATATATAGCTGTATTATGTTAATGCTTTCAGGACTATTCAAAGACAGAGAATTGGTATCTGTTTGGTACCATACCATCTTTTACTATAAAGGACTATAATATAATGGTCTGATGAATGTAGGTGTCCGTTGAATTTTATATTTGTATCCAAAGATCTCTTCCATACGAAATAGAAATTCTAAAAAATTGTCTCTTTTGAACAGTAGTTTTCATTATATTGTTTGTGCTAGTCGTTTGTGCTAGTCGTTACATTGTTTGTGCTAGTCATTATATTGTTTGTGCTGGTGTACCTTTTATGCATAAAACATAATTGTATAATGGATTATGACTTTTTATCGTAATAATAGTGGCAGTTTACATTGGTAACCAATAGTAACTAAGAACTGATTTTTAAAGTTATGATCGATTCTACAACATTAAAACTTAAAATCGATAATAACGTAAAAGCAGTACTTAATTATTCTTAATTACTAATGTAAGCTTATGCTTTTGTATATAACGCCTACACTGTGACAGGTTGTTCCTGTCTGTAATTAAACCGGCGTCACGGTTGGGCACGGTCCCTTAATATTTACTAACGAAAAACAACCTTAGCATTGGCAGCTCTGTAAGTAATATGAACGGCATATGAACTATTCAATAGAGCTAAGTAGGCCTAATAATAACCAGATAAAATATAAAATTAACAAGAAACTAATGATGAATCTGAATACGGATTGGAGAACAGTCATAGCCTTTATTAGACCCCCCGCTCTCCCTAACATTTATAAGGACAAAGTTATATAATTGTTCAACCAATCAAATAAAATACAAAAAAGAGGAAAGTTATCAATGTTCATACAAATATGTGTTTTCAGTTTGAACAATAAAAACGGTTTTGATTGGCCAGCAGCTATACTATGTTCTTGTTCCAACTCGTTCAGCACCAATCTGACTAAAATACAGATCTATATTTCGTTTCGTGTTTTCATACTTTCGATGACCTACACTACAATGTGTACTGGAAGGTCGTGTCAGATGTCGTACGAGCGACTTTCGACCCATTGACGGCAGACACTGATTAATCAATCAGCGTTGATGCTTCTAGTGGAGTGCGCACAGTTCGGTGCACCCTCCACCCCCATGATGCCCTAAAAACGTGCTTATTTTGCTCAACCCTCATGCGGATACAGGGGGTAAAATTGTCTAGCGAGAATTGTATACATCGTCAACTACTTAACGTCGGGTGTAATGCTGCAAATAGAACAGAAATGAGGCGAAAGCAACATTCACCATTTGACAAGGTGCCTTATCTGTACTGCGCTTGGTGCACTCTTTGTAAAGTGTATGGAATCATTCTACTGATGATATTGTTGTGTTGATCATTCTAGAAATCTAGATTTGAACACTAATCTAGCTACTTTACCATGCAGATTTCATGGTTTCAAAAATGCCTTCTAATCCATTTCTTCACTGTTATTACCTCAAATATATTTTTTTTAAACTTTAATTGATTATTCTTCAGTCTTTTGATCATATCTGATTCAAATTATGCATCCACAAACCTACTTATGTCATTTGTCTTAGATTACCTTTGTTGCCGACAAGGTTTTTAGTGCGACGTGTTTGCACAAGGGTTAATGTTTAATCCAGCCCTGATACCAGGTAACGATTGTTGCACCGAAATGTCTTTTTATTTTATGTTTATTCTCGTTTCGTTTTTGCTGTCCTCATTGTTAATAATATAATAATATCTAAAATATATCCAGAACGACTGTCATTCAGACACATGCATACAATAGTGCGTTTATGAATAGATTAGTAAGTGGGAGTGGTCTTTACGTTACGAGAAAGGAAGGTTTTCGTTGGCATTTACTCTTTACAACATACGTTAAAAAGCACTGCACATTGACAAAATTTGTCAGGAGTTCAATAAAATGGAGTTAAGTAAAATAAAAAACGAAAGAAACGGAAATAGAATAGGAAATTTTCACAATATAAATATAAAATACGGAATATAAAACGAAACAAAACGAATTTTGAAAACATCTGATTTTGATCAGATGCATTATCTAAAACACATTCTTCAAGTAATTGATATAGTTTTATCTGGTATATTTCACTATCTGTTTTGTGGAGTTTATCAATGCGGGAATATTTCCGTAAAGTAATACATGTAGCTGGATTTTATTTTTAAAAAGAACTAAAGTTAACCCTGCTGTTATATAAATTAACTTGTTTAACTGACAATGCAAAGTGCGCTAATTATATCCTCATACCTTTGAAAGAAATATCCATTATTTAAGACATATTTTATGTTCGTTTCTCATTATAGTCTACAGCATAGCATGCCGCTTTCGGTAGTTTGGTTCAGAGAAACGATCCAGACTACAAAATCTCATCACTCAAACTAATTTAAAACGGAAAACAAACATGTAATTATATTGACCTAGAAAAGAAATTGAGATTTATTATGAGCAATAACTAAATTTAAATGAAACGTTTTTACACAAAAAGATAAATTGTTTGGGCAAAAAGAGCACTGTACAAAACGCGTTTTTCTTCATTATACAAAATGTAATCCTGATGTTATAGGTTTCTGTCTTTTCTTGTTTTATTGACTTTTACTAACAAGTCAATGAAGTCAATATTTTGGGGACTTAACCGATAACAGAACAATTGGTTTGTATTACGAGCGTGTATTTGGTGATGATTTTATTTGTTAAACAAAACTAAATACTAACCAGTATAAATATAGTTTAGTTATAAGATGTTTAAAATGCACGTTTATTATGTACTACAATTAATCGGGATCAATTTTAACAGGATTTACAGAAATCTGGGGATAATTACACTCAAGTATGATCTAAATTAAACGGTTTTAATCAATAACACAGAACAAAATATGGCTAATGTCAGCAGTAAATACGTGATATTTTGTCAGCGACTTGTATCGCATCTCCTCCCCCTCCCCAATGGAATACGTACACTTCTACTGTATAAGTAAATGCTGTTGAAGTCAATAGGACTCGTATTTGACTGTAAAAGGAAACCCTACGAAACAACTGTCTTGGCAACACCAACGGTAATAATGATACAACCACACAGAAAGTTGACTTCCGCAGCCTACTATGCTATTTTAAATAATTAAACGCTGTCTACCTCAGAGTTTCGACATAGAAATCACGTAACTGACCGCTGTACATTTCAGCATAACCGGCCGCTTAACCTTTTCTGCGTAAGCGGGTAACGGGGGGAAGGAATATATGTGTATACAAACAAATACGACAAAAAAAAGTCTTTATTATGTTACCGAATCGAGGGAAGAGCCAAGATAATATGATATGTTACACAAAATGTTTTAACGTTACCGGCAAACGGAAATTTCAGTCTGTCTATAAATGCATTATATTATAACATTATGAAATAACCGTAATACAGATGATCTGAAATAGCCAGGCATCGTTGAAGGTTTGTTTACCAATACCTCACACATTCCTGAGTTCTGTTGAAGTACATGATTAAAACAAACGTTACCCAACAGACAATCTGTAAATCTCATTAAGTTGAGAGATACAAGTAGCGAGATATTCATGTTTTACCAGTCATTATTTATTATCTCCAACTGATGCTTGATGAGAAGACAGGTATAAGGCCCATTAAAAATTTTAAAAAAGCCTTAAATATTGTATGTATGAAACATATTTCTAGAATTGAAATAATACGTGTATATTTTTAATTACACATTTAACACTGTTTTTGCAGTCTCGATGGCGGTATGTTGTTTCGCTATGTTTTTTTTTACACACGTTCAGGTGATTTATGCATATTGCAGGTTTAAAACATCACGGTATGCAAATTGTCTTATCTATTACCATGGTAACACTAATGACTGTTAATATTGTGGCCATTACGGTTGTAAATAGGAAAAAGTCCAAACAGCCTATCTTTATGTTTATTTTACCATTAGGAATAATTGTACCCTATCATTTACAATTAAAACGTAATTTGAACAATACGCGTTAAGTTTTGATGGCATAAATATTAGCATAAACAATTTTCGGAACATATTTATTTTCCAATTATTGCATTTTTCTAATTCCTTGGTTGATTGCATTGAGGAATGGATTGATTTAAAATCTAAGCTGACATTATTGAAATGACTATCGTATTGACTATATAATTCTTGTGGCTAGGAAATGTCAGTTCCATCGTGATCTGCTGAACAAAGGCGTCAGAAATTAAATGATCTCTGTATATCAGAATCCTATGGGAATAACACTTGCAGGATCCATATCAAATGTCAACTTTAACTAGACTCCAATATCTTTGCTCGAACATTTTGGCATAATCAGTTCAACCGCCTATAAATGTAATAGAAGTCTCAGTGTAGTCGATCAGACAATGGCGGAAAATTTCGTTAGAAGCAGGGCCTCTGGAGTCGACATTGGAACTATCAAATCTAAACCGTTTCAGCATTTTCACGACTCGGGGGATTTGATTTCACCTCCCAATTTCCACGTTCAATAAATGCCCAACTCTTGTAACGACAATCTAATCTTACACGCTAAAGAGCTGGCTTATTATCCTACAAGATGTAATTTCCTCGACAAAAGAGTTTCAACGACCGCGCTTTCTGTGTTTGACAGTAAAATCACATGTGATGAATTGCACTAACTTGTCCATTTACACAACAAAAGATGGCAACACATAAGGAAATCGAGTAAAATGCTAAACACGCGGGGACGTGCTTTCTACAGTGATGTCCTGCAAGATGTGTTGGCTTTAAGACGTAGTATTGTTGACCTTCTGTTCACCTGGTTAGGACAAAATGTGCAGAATTTTTGACAACAAATCTTCAGGTTTTCCTTATTTATCTGTTGATCAAAAACCTCCAGTTCTTTTAAGGAATCGTTGTTTTGGTGAATATTTAGGTAAACATACCATCAATTTGATGATATTTTGGTGTTGTTTTTTTTTTTTTTATTATTCCATGAAGTTTGTACTAGGTACCACCTCGTATTTCATACGTTATTGTTTCAAATCAAATGACATACATACACACAAATAGACAATGGGGATTGTATTATTATTTTTCTATTTCTAGACCAAAAAAACCTCCCAAAACACGATGAATTACTAGATTTAATCCTAGATAAACTATTAGTATTATCTTACTCGATCTAACAGAATTGATCTATTGATCAAATCATTGAAACAATAAACCAACGTGAAATTTAATATGGTCACCAAAAGGGAATCCTTTGTATAAAGTCAACATAACAGAGTTTTATTTCAGTATTGTTACGCGACTGGCCAACAGATCGTGATGGACTCTTTAAATCGAATTACCTCGCCCTTAAAATTCGTTTAATGGTTTTCTGTAGAGAAATGTATTCGATTTGTTTACCAACCAACCATTCTGACGTTTTTATCGATTCCCCAAATTCAATTTTAATGAACTTTTCTCCAATTAAAGAAGAACTAGTTTTTGATTTGTCTCTGTTTAAGGTTAGTTATTTCAGTTTGGTCGTTTTTATGGTTGTTTTCACCATGATATTTTGAAATAAATAGTAATACAGTAATATGGTTATCATCCGGGGACTTACATTACATTTACTTACTTCCTACTCATGAGACGGAACACATCAGCAACCATGTACTGTTGTTTACATTAATTTTACCATGCACTGAACTGAGCTGACGGTAACAAATTGTTGCTTGCAAAGTTTGTGCGTCTTGTCCACAGGGTTGTCTTCTCGGTTTTGCATGTGTAGTGCGGTCCTCTTGCACGACTAATGTCTTATACGATAACAGATGAGTTTGATACCACGGCTTGCTGGGTGACCAAGCATTTTTATTATGATTAGTTATAGGATGACAGGCATTCGTTGCAATTTAAATTTTGTGTTAAAATAAATGGATTTACAATTTATAAGGGTTTTTTTTCATGAAAGTGTAGTTATTTGGATACGTAAGTACAAATTTATTTCCCACAGGCCAACCTCTTCAACAATGCACTGAATCGGCACCGAGAAGATCTCTTTTTCAAACTCCCCAAAATAATAGTTGGCACTAAGATAGAAAATAAGAAAAAAGTCACACGACAACTGTTAAAGATTTGTTTATTTATTCTGCTATTTTCACACATACAAGTAATAATGCTTTGTTACTTATCAGTAGAATATTATTTATGACTGGCGTGGCTCGTCACTTAATGATTTTCTATGACGTAACCACTACAAAAAGATGGCGGATGGTGATGATAAATCTTGTCTAGGGCTTCTGTTTTTTTGTACCATTCAGGTGAATAAGTTGGAAACATTACTGCACTATAAATCCTGGGTTTTTCTCCTTTAGTAAACAAAGTCTTACAACAGCTATTGTCATTTGTATTTGGTTCTCTGTTTGAAATCTCTAGAAGTGTCTCTGTCTCCAATTTTTTAAACGTCTCGAGAGAGATTTAAATTGTGTGTTTAATGAAAAAGTAATGTTCATAACATTCTTACATCCAATTGAAAAAGAAAAATGAACTTTCAATCAATATCACTGCTCCGCCATAACCGGAAGTAAACGTACCGGTAGTAAGACATCCTTGCTGTCATGCAAGGAACATTAGTTTCGTATCAAATTATATCTGGTATAGATAACTATTCAACTTAATAAACGGAGGTGGCTACAGGGAGATTTGTCATTAATTACTTAACAGATATTCAAATGAGCTGCACCAAAGTACAATATCGTTAAGGGGCAACAATTCAAGCGTGTCCATATAAATATCAATTATTGAAATGTCCTTAATGGTTGGTCGTCTAAGTATACTACTAATTACACAAGCAGTACAAAAAGATATACCAAGGGACCGCAATTTTAAGAGGCAACAATTATAGCGTGCACATATAAATATCAATTATTGAGATGTCCCTATTGTTTGTCGACTTGAGTTTTAGTCTAATAAACTAGTAATTACATCATTAGTTGTAATATATATATATACATGTTGATGTGAATGAATAAATATTTTATTATTATAATGTAATTGACAATTAGAATTCATCCGTGGCGAATGCGGTTATTTTCTTTTATCTAACTAACTGCTATTGCTATGGCAGATGACAAGTCCAATAGCAGACTTAAAGAAATCATACAATAATGTTTTGGGTGGGTATTTTTCCCACTCCCCATACCCCCAGCCTTTATGTCAGCAATTTAAATAAAATTGAAGGAATCCCGTCCCTTAAAGATGCATAAGGTAATATTTAAATAAACGGGTGACAGTTTTCGCTACAATAGTTTTCAAATAGATAACAAATATTGTACATATTGAAGTTACAGTCAAACAACTTCATTTTGAGCGAAATTATGATTATTTAAAGAATGGCGTAGTCCCGATTTTCATTGCTACCGTTGTTACGCTAATGAAGTCTCGGTTATCTTGTTTCAATCCGTTCAAAATCACAACGACTGCGTTTTAATCCATTCAAAATCAAGCAGATGTTCTAGAGAGTGGAATGTCGGCTTGTCCTGTGAATAAATTTAAAATAGTTTATATAACATTTGAGACCAAGAAAAAGACCTGCAATATACGGATTTAGTTCTTACATAATGCATCTTTAAAACACAAAGAGTAATCGTGTTTCATTATATAGCAGATTTAGTTCTTACATACAGCATTTACTTGGAAACTAATCCCGCATAATTCCGTCACTAGTGTGTCCTGGACATTTGTATTTGAAGCAGTGCGTTGGGGGTATTTTAAATGGAACAATACAATATTTCCAGTAACAGATTTTAGTTTATCTTAGACTTGACTTATCATTGTACGCCAATATAGTATAATTATGTATGATTAGAAGAATTCCATGGGTATGATTATAGAGCATTGTTGACATATCTTCTATAATAATTACTGGTAGACGAGTCTATGTTCACAAGCACCATTTCATGAGTGTCTGATACTCAGTTGTGTTATATTATAATGTATTATACTGTGTTACTAGGTAAAATAAATTAAATAGACGTTAGCACTTTACAGGTTGGTGAAAACTTTGCTGTGATTGGACTATAGGTCATTTACATTGAGCAACTCCTCAGATGTTGTACAAAACCTGTTATAAATATTTCCAGAGAGATAGCTGTTTGGAATTCCAATCCATCCTTTGAACACATTCACTTGTGGTTTTCAAGGAACTGAAACATCCTTTAAGATACCTCATACTAGGCAGGTCAGTACTTGGCTTTTTTCATAGTATGTGAGTCTAAGGGATTTCTTATTAGGATATCATTCCAAATTATTTACATTTATTTCCTCCTTGAGTGTGATAATGCCTCTTTAAAAAAAACTGGGAAACTTAACTTATTTCTACAATTTCCTTATTAGAACCACTGTGTCCTTGCATGCGTATAATAATATCTCAAATATCAAGTCACTGAAAGACAATTTCTAGCGTTGTAGAGACTCTTTAAATTATATAATTATTCGATTCGAACATTTTTATTTCTTTTTAATTTTATTGATAAAGACGCGTTTTTTTAAGAACTAAATCTGTCTGTTGCGTTTTTACGGCTTGGGATGGACGAGATATTAAATGGATTAGAACATTCGGGCTATTAAGCCATCAGAGACTATTTGGGCTAAATATTGCCACAACATCAACATGCGTAACTTTGCTCAGAATAAAGTAATTTGACTGAAATCTGCAATATATTTATTTTCCATTAAGTATGGTTGAACTATTATAGCAAGAATAATCAGCTCTTTATTTTATCCTATATTGGGCAATGTCCGTACGCGAACAAGTAGGAAGATCCGTATAAAAGTTTGTTATCTGTTCAATTTAAAACAAAACCAGTTACAGAACACGTGTTCGTGGCTTTGTTGTTTCATAAAAAATAAAGTGTCGAGTGCCAAATGCTTTGTGCATAGCGTCACAATGATACAATTTTGTCAGATTTCTACAGGCCACCTGTATAAAATGCTTCACGTTTTACCAAGGGCACAAACTGTCGTTCTGTAGTTTGCTTTTGCAACAAGGCATGGAAAACTTTTCTAGGATGTAGAAATACAACATTTTAATTTGTTGTTCTTTTTTTCAGCGACACCTGTCACCTCTATAGCCAGAAATAGAGTAATCTAATGATTTGGACTCCGAGATTTGTATTCACCACTAACAGAATCAATAATGGTGTTTTCGAGTCGTGACTAGGTGTTCAGGGCGCCATTTGACTTGCGTTTACTTTTTTCGAAAGCAGAGAACAAATGATGCACCCATCGTCCTTGAACCTAAACATAAAAATGTCATCACATAAATTTCACCAGGATATCAAGTGAAACGATTTCTTTTTATATTCCCGCCGCATGATATTCCAGCCTGAAACTTCTTGTCTGCGAGAAAAGTCGGGCGTTAAGCCTCATTTCATTCCATTTCTCTTGTCTGTGGTACTTGATGGATAGTTTATCACTTCGAATTAATCGCGATGATTGGTCAATAGCTGTAAACAAATTTTCCTCCGCCAATAACACATAATTTAAAAAAAAAAAAAAAATTTACATATTATAATTTTGGATATGTGAGTAAATTATATAGAAAATACAGGCATGTGATGGATGCCTGTTTTTGCACTCAAATAGGCCGTAAATGAAATGAAATGAGGTTTACCATCCTGATATTTTTATACCAACGGGGTTAATGAAGACGGTGCATACTTCATACAATATGAGGGGCGATTTGACAGGACAGCATTGTTTTCGTGTGCTCTTAGTCGAATTCCAACTGCCAAGTGATGTTTTCCAACGTGTACACAACCCTGCCTTCCTAGGAACCTGCTCGACCATCACGGAAGTCAGTGCATTATTCATAGAACCACCATGTCTGTTAATTTAAATACGAGAAAAAATATCCAACAATGTCAACGATGTCAATTCTAACTAAATACATTACACAAACATAGTACATGTTGTATAAATCTATGTTTTTCATATAAATACCTGATACGAACGGTTTGCAAAGCGACATTTCTCTTAAAGATACATTATGGGAGATAAGATAAAGAGTTGTCAGTTCTCACTATAATAGTTAAAACTATATAGTGTAAATGTAATTTGCTGAAAATTTTAGTCAAATTGATCCAATATAGGCCGAGAACGGAGTGCGTGAAATTTCTGAAAAGCCTCGGTCATCATTACTAAAATCATTAATAAAAACAGAGTAGTCTCGATTATCCAATGTTGTGATTTAATTACAATGGCCGTTTAGCGGCATATTTGAATCTAATCCAGCTTACATCGAAGGCTAGCCTTGACATCGAGAGTTTATTGTGGTCCGAATAAGTTAATTAATGTTTAATTAATAAGTTAGATAACATTTCAGGCCTAAAGAAAGACACGTAATAGGCAGATTTTGTTCTTGCATAATGCAAGTTTAAAGTTACATTATGGGAGATAAGATAAAGAGATGGCAGTTCTCACTATGTTAAAAACTAGATAGTGTAAAGGTAATTTGCTGAAAATTTCAGTCAAATTGGTCCACTATTAGCCGCGAAAAAAGCGTTTGAAATATTCACATAGCCTCGGTCATCATTACTCAAATTATTAATATAAACAGCATAGTCTCGATTATCCACTTGATTGATTTAATTATCAACGGCCATTAAGCGGCATATAGGAATTCAATCCGCCAACATCGAAGGCTAGCCTTGACTTTAAGATTTTATTATGGTCTGGATATGTTAATTAATGTCTAATTGATTATTTAGATAACATCTCAGCCCTAAAGAAAGACCTGTAATAAGCATATTTTGCTCTTGCATAATGCTATTTTAAGTAACAAAACATTTATAGTCAAACGTCCTTTGTGTATGGTGGCTGATTGGTATCATGTCGTATTGTCGTGATGTCGCCTTTCATAACGCGACAACCCGACAACCCGACATCACGACATTTCTACCCGACAACACGACAACCCGACAACCCGACATCACGACATTTCTACCCGACATCACGACATTTTTACCCGACATTACGACACTGAAAATGTCGTGATGTCGGGTAAAAATGTCGTGATGTCGGGTAAAAATGTCGTATTGTCGGGTTGTCGGGTTGTCGGGTTGTCGTGATGTCGGGTTGTCGGGTTGTCGCGTTATGGAACAAAAAACTGGCAATAAAGAAAATGGTTGATCAAGTGGAAGTAGATTCACACTCACATTGCAGTTTGGGTTGCATTCGTATCCATTTGTATACGTCCACATTCATAATGTGAACCGTCTTCATTAGCTCAGTCGGATCAGAACAGTAGGACGTTAAACCCCATTTCAGTTCATAATGTGAACATATTATGCCGCCGCCCATTTTATTTCATAATGTGAACATATTATGCCGCCGTCCTTGTCTGTGTGTCTGTCATTGAGTCAAGTGGTGTGGTTTCTAGCCCAAGCTTGTCCATGACAAAGAGTAGGGTCGTCTGTCTAGCCTCGTGGGTTTTCTCCGGGTGCATGCCCTACCCCGCGGGGTGGTGCCAATCCCGCTTTTTTGTTTTTATTTTGTCTGTAAATATTCTACAGGTTGCAATTATTAACAGATATTGTTCAAATTCGGCATGATCAATCATTTCAATAACAGGATGGTACCTATATTAATATTTAGTCTGTAAACACTCTACAGGCCGCGATTCTTAATGTATTTTCTTCAAATTTGGCATGAGCATTATTTTTAAAGAGACAATGGCACCTACTGATGTAAATGCATGCCCGACCCATAGGGGCGTTGTCACGCCCACTTTTCGTGAATATTTTGTCTGTAAACACCTTTCAAAATGTAATTGTTATGAGATTTTAATCAGATTTGGCATGATCAAGACACGACATTTTTACCCGACATCACGACATTTTTACCCGACATCAAGACATTTTTAGTGTCGTAATGTCGGGTAGAAATGTCGTGATGTCGGGTTGTCGGGTTGTCGGGTTGTCGTGTTGTCGGGTAGAAATGTCGTGATGTCGGGTTGTCGGGTTGTCGCGTTATGAAAGGCGACATCACGACAATACGACAAGATACCAATCAGCCACCATATTTGTGTGCATAAGCTAACATAAAACTTACGCTGAATTATTTCAAATTAATATTTAACTGTTTTTGTCTTTTTTTAAAAGCTTCCTAAAAGGTGGTTAAAAGAAATTGACTGACATTGTTGTTCTTTAACAATTGTTAAACGCAATATTTGAATATTAAGTTAACGGGATATTATATAAAATTAAATATATTTCTTTTAAGGATAACCATCGGTTAATTATTAGTTAAGAATCATTCTATGTAGTCGCCCTTACAAACGTTTCAATATTGATAAGACCAACTGAAGGGTAAAAGTTTAAGGTTTCCGTCGTTTTTTTTCTAGTCGTTTGAAGGTGTCCTTGAACGAAGCCTGTTGACCTTTAGTTAATTACCATTGGTTTATTTATATTACTACGCAAATAAAAATAACGCGCGACAAGCAACTTATAATCGCTTTAGCAGACGACACTTGCATGTTTTCTGGCGATTAGTTGCTATTGGTCCATTAGAATCATCACTTGAGAATAAATTACAGCAAAATTCCAGTTGTTTTAAGGATCGGGCTTGGCACGAGGCATCTTACAAAAAATGAGACTAACTTCAAAGATTCAGGATGCATTATGGGATCTGGATAATGAATCAAAATGATGAATGTGGTAATTGTTTTCAAATCAGGTAACTTCGAAAAATTCCGGTACAAATATGCAAAATACAATATCTTGGTTTTTCAAGATGGAGTTACCTTCAGTGGCAGATGCATTTTTTGTAATGACATTATCTGACGGAATTTCAGTAAAACGTACTTTTATTTCTAGATTTTGGCGAGAGCTTTCTAGCACATATCTCTTGGGTTGATTTATTTTTAAGATCATAAATTGTTCATATAGTGGAAGAAGTATAAATGGAAACATATCTCATCACGTAGTCTAAAAGTCACACTCATTCTGTCTGTATGTACAATAAACGAACCTATAACATAACCTATAACACACAACCCTGTATCTATAGTAAATGTTTTTCAGATTGATCAATGAAGGTGAACTAAACTAAGAGTAGTAGAATAAATTTACAAGATCAGTTTAAATAAAACAATATTTGTCCATGGGATGGGTAGAACCATCTTGGGTTTTTTTTTGGTCCAAAAGGAAGTATATATTTTGATGGCTGTAACTTGTCTACGATACGCCACCCCCACCCACCCCCAACCCCCCGTGGAAGTGGACGTTAAACTGAAGAAACGAACGAACGAACTGCTAAATATACATGATGTAAGAACTACACCTGTCTAAGTATTTATTCACATGACAAACCCACAAACAACTCGTTCGATCATTACATGGCCGGTATATATTAAATGGATTAGAATAAGCCCGCCATTTAACATCTGATATATTTAGGGTTGTAGCAGTAACGGCCAGCTCTTTAATTAAAGTCTTAAAAAATGCATCTTTAATTAATTAAAGAATCCCTAGTTACTGACAGATTCGTAATGTTCTTATGAGTTTTCTGCATATGCAAGAAATAGCTGACAATTTTGTGTTAGGTCGTGTTTGATCGGGGCAATTCGTATCTTCTGTGAATTTTCTTTCCAATCATATTTAAAATACAAACTCCGATGCAAGGCCATAACCATAATCCTGAACGTACATAAAGGGAGCCAGATTCGGGCCTAGGTCTATCAACGACGCCCCAAATTCCCGGGTATGTAACACTACAAATAACAGAAATTAGTTTCCTGAATATATGATTTTATTTACATCGGGAACAGAATATGAAACAGCTACTTAAATACAACAGGAACATAAATAAGAATATAAACATGGCACATTACTACTTTAAGACAACAATTCGGCCCCTCTGTCACGGCAGCGGCTGAACTCAGGTGACACCATAAGCCAATATCCGCTCTCCTCTGCTACTCTCAACTCCTCCCAGCTCTAACGCCTCTAACCAAGTCGCTCGTGTCAAGATCTTGAATACCTTCAACGGGAAAAAAAGAAAGAATAGTATGGGCAAAATTGGCATTATACATTTGTAATTCGTATTCGTAATGCACGCTTAAGATGTCTAGAATACAACTAAAGCATAAGTCCAGTCGAAACGTCACCCAGTAATAAACAGTTATTATATTCTATAGAATCATGTCCTCTGGATAAGTAGTAACCTCTGTACCACCATCCCAATTTGGGCTAGACAAAATAACGTCCATTTTTTGGATGATCGATATACAGCCTTAACTGTGTTAAAACACATTTTAAGTAGTTAATAATGTTGGATACTTGTAACCAATAGTCGAGGTAAATTTACCTACCACCTGGATGAGCATTCGCAAAATGTACACCCTCGTTTACCTTACAATATTTCTTACAGTCGAATTGGGCTGGAACTAAATAAACCGTAGACGTTTCTGTTAAATATTTCTCGACTTTTCAAACTGTATTATACGTAATTGTATTTGAAATGTAAAATAATGTAATTGCACTGGCTCTATGATTGTATTGTGAATTCTGTCTATATTTTGATATTTGGTTTTCCTATCCAAACTTAAACAAATGGAAAGACGCAATAATATCATAGTGTATACTAAAATCAAGCTAATCCTACAACAAATTAAATTGATTTCCATTTTTCACTTTCGTTCCAGAAAAAAATGTTTGATGTTATCTATCTAGTAAAAGAAGAGGACGGCTTATAAGTGCAGCATGGTTTCTGTGAAATGCAACAGCGGCCCCTGGATCTGTAGGTTACAGGTATTGCGCAATGTAATTATACGTGCCATCTATATAAACATTATAATCAAATGACATGAAAACATGAAACTGACTAATCCATGTATATCAGTCTTTCGTTTCGTTTTATTCCTCGATATTTCTAAGAAAGCAGGGATGTTGGGTTTTTTCCACGTGGGCAAG
Source organism: Patella ulyssiponensis (assembly GCA_963678685.1). Lineage (NCBI taxonomy): Eukaryota > Metazoa > Mollusca > Gastropoda > Patellidae > Patella > Patella ulyssiponensis. The sequence continues at coordinate 77,565,943 of OY783226.1, read as the reverse complement.
TACACCCATGTCCCACCGCCTAGCAGCTTGCCTCTCTATAACAATAAAAGCGTTCATAAGAATTGGTTAGCACGATTCGAAGTATAATGTAACAAAAAGCTCGTTTATCAAAAGTAATTTCCGAACAATTTTGCTTGTGATGAATGGCAAAAATTCTTGATAAATCTGCTATGACCTAGAAAAATAAAAATAATTTCTTGAAATACTGACACTAGTTTAATAAACATGTTTAGTTATATAACCAATGTCTTAATAAAACTGGAATATATATATACTAGAACGCATTAACAACATCGTCTGCACCAATTTCCATAACAATTTTAGTGTAGTCTTTATCTGGTCATTATCAATGTTGGCAAGTTGAAAAGCAGGAAACTGTTAAAGCTGTCATTGAGAAAGAAAAACAGTGGAATCCTATATATTACACAGTCTGGTAATATGGCAGTGGGACGTTTATTTTTGGTCTTTACATGTTATATCACGAGATAGATATCAACTATATAAAAACAGTTTAATATTGTAAGATTGTTTATAAAACACCAAGAGATGACAACTAAGATGTGTTTGTATGGCGATGAAAAGCTTCTTCCAAGTTTTTTTTCTCTAATTTTTTTTTTTTTTTTTGTTTTTTTTGTTGGGTTCTTTGAAATGAAGAAAACCATCATCGTCGATTAAAGTGGGAAGTCCACCGTAATCATCATGACGACTTCCACTATGCTCACTCGTTAAAGACTTTTGGTATTTTGAGTTGTGGGTGTTTTTAGTCAGGGTTTGTTTTGTTCAACACTAATCTCATACTATTGTAACTTGTATTGTGGTCTTTTTCAAGTTTTAAGTGTGGCCGTTTCTGCAATCGTCTGAAACCTTTAGTCTCGCCCATTAAATACTCGATGCCTCATTTACAGCGCTATATGAGCCCACTGCAAACTACAATATTGTGAAATCAGTTCAAAAATAAGTCAAGTCTGTTCAGTATTTAAAAAGTTATGATCCATTGAAATTTCATCGATCTATGCCAGACACTGTCATCTTTTATTGATGGCAGGGAAGCCTGATGGTCCTTGTTTAAATCAGATTGTTATCTAAATTATCAATTAGACATAAATTAACTTACCAAGGCAATAAGTCAACTATCGATGCCATCAAATGCCTGCAATAATTATTAGTGGATTTAAATACGTGTTGTGGTGGACCAAATAACAATGGATAACAGAGACTTGGTATACTATCGTTACCGATATTAGTCTAAAATTAAATCGCTTATTTCTAGGTTCAGATTGAAGCAATTTGACTGAAATTCTCAGCATATTCTTTTTCATTTTTGTAAATATTATAGTGAGAACTATCAGCTTTTTATTTGATCTTACCTAATCTCAGTTTAATTAAATGTTAAATAATCAATCTAAGTAGATATTATTTAGCGTGTATTAAGCCGTTGGTTATTTTATATTTTAGCGAAAATGTAAATGGCACATCTTGCCGTGAAGACCTATCGGTAAAATGTTTTAAAAACTATTCTAAGAACTCAGAGTTGCATATTTCTTTTATTCTGATATCTAATTTCAAGTCTGACTCTGATATAGATTTGAAATCAGTCCAACGAAACCAAAGAAAATCTTAAATTTCATTCATATTCATAAATTTCAGACGGCGGGGTCTTATCAAAAATATGTTGTGAGATAATTTTAAAGTTTGTTTCTCCTTAAATTGATGTTAACAATAAAATCAAATTGGAGATTCCTCGGCAATACCGATGGTTTTCCAATACAATGAAACACACGGCTGATATGTTTTAATAGTTTTACTGTAGAATGCTCCGATACTTTAACCTGTGGGGTTGATAGCTGCGGTAGTTCGCAAGACATATGTTGACGGAATACAAGTGATTTTCCTGCAGTAAATATACGCTGGTAGACAGTATGGTCGGAATAAAACCAGATGGTATACATATATAACACAATCTTATTGATATATAATGTTTAACAAATGTGCCAATGTAAAGCCCATAAGCTACAACAAATGTATGGGTTATGTTTTTCATTTCCTTAAAGAAATATTAGATATAAGTTTTCACGTATACCGTAAATATCTAATAAAATAATATCACATACAATAGAAGTATTACATTGCTGTCTGATGACATACAGATTCGTTTAATTAGCTAAAATAACACATGCGAGAGAGAGAGAGGGAGGCAGACAGGCAGTCAAACAGAGCACATGGTACAATTTTTATTTCAATGATTAACTTGCGTACAGGGATCTTTGGCAATATGATGATCCGGGGAAGTGCTGGTCGCGACTCCTTTTCACATACAAATATGGAATCGAGAAATACCACTTGCCTCAATGACAGACTTTATGATCTAAATTTCACGCGTTAAACTATTCCCCCACCCCCGCCCAACAAGAAGAAAGACTACATAGATTATAAATTCAAAATGGCAAGAGATAAACACAAAAGTGAGAGTATTATCTGTGCAACATGTCAATATAAATAAGCAGTGTTCTGGATGGAAAGAGCCAGTCTAATTAAAATCATACCAATATAAATAAATTCAGATGTTATGCATTTTTTTTCGTTTCATTTGGTTTATATTCCGTATGTTATATGTTACCGGATTCAGTTTCATTTAACGTCAGACAAATTTTATCATCAGGCGAAACGAAATAAAGAATACCTAATAGATTGCTCTTTATTTTTGGCGTGCCTACTCCACTTAATTTTGGTCTAAAGACAGTTTTTTGCGGGGCGCGTTAAGTTTTGCCAGAATTGTTATACCAATTAAAAGTGGTTACACGTAACAACATGGGAAAGACTTTAGCTATCCTTTGATTGGCTGTCTAATTATGGTTTAAGATTACGCTGTCGTCACGCAACTATCATGTCTTACGATGTTCATGGCGTGACCAACCGAATACCCTCCTCCCCCCCCCACACACCCACCAGCACCACTGTTACACTATTGACACGATTCCTCAGGAGGATTTTCGTCGTTCACATGGATAGAAAACATTTTGACGCACTAAAAAGAACAGCTGGAATTCGACAAAGATAATGCAGAAACGCGGCTGTCTGGACATAACTTCCCTCATACCCGACCCCCATAGTACACAGATTGGCGTATGCCCATCTTCAGTATCCTTGTTGGATTGAACGCATTGAATTCTGGGATTTTTATATTCATACAAACCCATACTCAATCAAGGATGACGATTTTTAGAATAATTAAAAATTATGCAAAAAGAAAATTTTTGATACAGACATTTATATAGATTTATTTCTCGACCTTTAAAGTCTCTGAATCACTCGAGTAAATAAATGATTATTTTGGTATTCTTAAAATTGGGTTAATTATTGTGTTTTTATTAGCTAAAGTTAACAGGAAGTTATTAAGAAACGCAATTTAAAGTAAATTGAAGTTATGTTAAGCCCCCTACATAAGTGCACCCATATTTCACTGTTCATTAAAGACCGTTACATGCGTTGGCGTAATAAATTTAGAGCCGAGTTTATCCAGACTGGTTCAAATTAACACAAATCCTTTATGTTATTCGATCTTGGTGTGTTGATGTCGCGTGCTAGTTTTTTGATAATTTGATTGATGTGTTAATTAGAGAATATGGGAACATAGACTTAACCTGGATATTGAATATCAAAACAACCAACCTTATTATATATAATCACAATAAATAATAGCTAGACATGCATGTTATTACATGTGTTAATTATTATTAAAACTGGGTTTTACTGGTGCGTCTCGAGTTGTCATAGAGATTGTGAATATTATAAACCTCTTGATAATCTCCACGTTCCAGATTCAAATTCTTATTACATACATGTATCTCATCCATATCGCCGTTGGCAAGTTTTCAAACCATTCCATATCCCCATCTATACTAATCCATTCTCCAAATTCCATCTATATGTCAGCTCACAACTATGGTTCTAAACTCAATTCTGCTCACAATGACATCTTTCTAATCCCAATGACATACTCACTCACAATCCCATCTTTCTAATCTTAATCATATTACCGCTCTTAATCCCATCTTTCTAATCTCAACCATATTACCGCTCTTCACCCCATCTTTCTAATCTCAACCATATTACCGCTCTTAATCCCATCTTTCTAATCTCAACCATATTACCGCTCTTAATCCCATCTTTCTAATCTCAACTTTATTAACGTCTACACCCACTCCCTTCAAATCATGTCCATGAATTCGTGTTTACTAACCCAACTGTCAAATCCCATCCCTTTCCAAGGTCGATAACGTTCCTCGGATTTACCAGCGTGGTTTCCCCTTATCAGTGGTGCGGAAAGGAGGACCTGGGAATGAACAGCATCTATTCGTTCTGATGGTACAATAACCCAAGCCCCTATGTACATATTGGTGCGCACGTTAAAGAACTATTGACATTCGGATTTCGAAATAAGAGTAGATCGTAGATTCGCTTTCCGGACAAAATTCCCACTATATAGCAAACTACAGAACTTTTGCCTGTATTCATACGCCGCGTGGTGCAGAAAAGTAGGACGTTGAACTCAATTTCATTTAATTTCATTCTGCTATCCATCATCATCATCATCATCATCATCATCATCAATCGTCATTATCTGCATTATCAACAACCCAATAATATTGAATATTGTAAAAATACTTATTTGGCAAGATCATTTAGCTAACAATTTGTTGACTTTTGTATTGTCGGTTTTTTTAGGGATAATCAGAAAACAAATTATGTAACATAATAGTATAATTTATACCCATTAAAAATATTTTCACTGAAGATGAGTAATTCATGTAACGTATATAATATAAGTTATTATCATTAGACCGTAAATAAATACAGGTTTATCTATTAATATACAGATAATGATGAAAAATATAACATATATTTTGTATAAGACAAATAACTCTGGTGATATCCTAAACCATAAATGTGGAAAGCTCATTTAAAGAGAGCTAGGAAGCGACGAAGCCTGACCATATATAATACATATGATACTTGTAGAAACATATGCTATACGTTTACAAATAAAATATAAACCATACAAGAAAACATTGCCATTTTATTAATCACTGCAGTTTAAAGGGATCTTTTATATTTTCCCATAACACATTGCATGGTGCAGCAGAAGAGTAGGATGTTAAACCCCACTAAATTTCTTCTCTATTAAAGTCTTCGTCGAGGTTTTGAATCTTTAACCGTAATTTAAAGATTTTGATGGATAATACAAGAAGAAGTTACTATTATCTAATAAATGCAGTTTAAAGTGTAGATATCTCATAGATTTTTTTAATTCTCATCGGTTAAGTGCAAGTATTTACTTCAGTTTAAAGTTGTGGTCTCATTTTAAAGATATCTTTGAAATTTTCAATCTCCGATGACATGATTGTCCATCAACATTACAGTTGGGGATGTAGATGAATATATGAGTGACCGGTGATAAATATGAAGTTGGGGGTTATATGCAATACAATTCTAGCTGATTTGGACGATGTTAGTAGTAAAAGAGATTGTGGTGTCTAGGAGTGATGTACGTGATATAAAATCATGAATTGTTGTGTATGTTTGTGTGTGTGTTTGGGTGGGCCCTCGGTGGGGTGGGGTAAACCCTTAATTGATTTTTTGTTTCCGTATTTACTATTACCGTATTGTGTTCTCACTCTTGTACTGGGAACAACAGGTCAAACAGAAGCTCTTTCAATCATACTTGGACATTGTCCACCAGTTTATCTGATGTATAATGCTATATCATCCATTATTAAGTCCTACTATACTACTTACTCATGAATGACTCGACTGACAGCCGAAATATAATCAAATTAAATGTTGACGTGTTGGGAGCCACAGTTGAGAGCTCCACCAAAGTTTTATATTAAGTTAATAAGTACCCCAGCATTAGGTTTTGTTGAAATTCAAGGATTTCAAATCAGTGATGATTATAACAGAATATGATTTTAAATGCACTGTGAATGGTATAAACCTACAAACAATAAATCTTTAAAACTTTGACGTGTAAGACAACCTCTTTCAGATTTAGCTTCAAGACATACCCGAAATAGAAAACTAATATAATCACTAAAAATGAGGCACGTGTAGCCGGAAATTTCCAATTTACCCAAAAATGTGTTAAAATAGTTACTATAAAAGAAACCAAAAGAACAAAAGGTAATGAAGTGAAGAATAATAATTGGTATACGTAAATATAGGTAAAAAATGTTTTACATCTGGGATAAACTCGTGGTGGGGTCAAAGGGTACTTCAAATCTTTCATTTTACGAGATCTTGTCTAAGAATAAAGCGAAACCAGAGCTCTACGAGTTTTTGTTACCATGTTGTCAGTAACAACAAACTGGTTCTTTGTAGGTAATACTTTAACTCATTCGACGAATCCATGTTTCTTGTAACTAAAGCTCAACTACTTTTTTTATATTGATGTTGATTCAATCTATAGGTTAGGGGATTATATAGGTCCATTCTAATTACATTGTATTAGAACGAGACCATGTTATTAAGTTAGAAAGATGAAATTAGTTTAGAAAGATGAGCTCTAACTTCAGCTTGTCAACTTCTATTTTTAGTTTATTTGACGTTAATGTTTGGATAACACACAAAAGGAGCTGTAGATATATTTAATGCTATAAACCAGAGCGCTGAATTATGGCTTTTGCTGCTGAATATTTTTTTTGTTAAACTTCTGTTTTTATTAGGTTCTTTTCTGTTATTTTTTTTAGTATTTTTGTTTGCTTTCTTTGAAAATGTTTTGGATTTTTTCCACGCTAGTTTTGTTAATGATTTCAACAGGCTTAGTTTTGACATGTGTAATTATACCGTTGTCCGAGTGAACGCTAGTCATGACCGGGTTTCGAATGAATTTTTTCAGACAGAAAAAAATGTAGTCCCTAAGTTTATACATGTATATTATGACATTAGTATGTATATATTTCCCGTGTACTATTTGATGGATGGCACAGAATTCATTTTGTTTGGTCTGGTTCCTATAGACAGGATAATAACACACCAGTGATAAAAAGTATATGGAAATAAAGGAGTTGTCTGGGATATATTGTAGTGGATGGAACTGTTCCATGCTATGTAAAAGACTCACAGACATCCTTAATCTAGTCATACATATGAAGTTGCGTGATCCTTGTTACACGAAATGTGAATGCCTAGTTTCATAATATGGTTTGCGAAACGTTTACAAAGCCCCACTTTTCCAAGTTAATTGGGCTATTTCTTCACATTTTGTAGATTGATTTGCATACCCAACCCCAGATATTCTATCAAATCCGGTACTGCTCTGTTAAGAACAGCCAACCAATCGCCATTTCCTCCAGCCCTTCAAATACCCCTGTAATGTTTATGCTCTAATATGAGACAGGATTCCATAATCTTCTTCGTACATGAAAATTAGAAAACAGGCGTTGAACAGAAAAACAACCTTCTATAAATCTCTTATACTAAATGGTCCATTAATAACCAATTAACACGAGTGTTTCTCATTGCATCATTAACACTAATTAATATAAAATTAAGAGAAAAAAAGAAGTGAAATAGATTGCTGACAAAATCTCTATATTATGTTAATGATGATGAACGAACTCAGTACCTTTACACATACATCACATCTGACACACTAGTATCACGTAGAGTAAGGAGATACCTGAATTTCTATGAGAAAAAAAACAACCATCTTCTCTGTTGTTTCTGAATAAAGTTTGTGGCGTAAATTTATTGCGATTGATCAACAGTGGCTTTTAACAAATTAATTGACGACTCTGCTGACGACCAATGTCCTGAAGTTGTATTCTATAACCATGTAGTGGCGGAGTGATGCCGTGTTTACTCTACACTGACGACCATTCCATGGTCTGAAACATTTTCTTCAATATTTAGTTTATCTTCCACAAAGAGTCCAACGTATTGTTTTCTACACTAGTCAAAGGGATATTATGCTTGTGTTTGTTTTTCTATTTGCCATTATTTTATAAATTCAAGAGTTTGAAATAAAATGAAATAGAGTTTATCGTCTTACTTGTATGCACCCACCAGGGTAATAATGGCGAGTATACACAGTGAATTATGTTGGAAATTTTACTCTTTGTCGAATTCCAACCATTATTAACGAAAAGAGGGCCTAGGGTTTTTTTCGCCACATCTGAACCCCAACTAAGCCGTTACGTTCTGAATAGGAGAAGCACGAGAAACTTGCTCGGCAAACACCAGGGCCGAACCTTACCGATCCTGGTTGGCGAGTTTCACTGAAACATATTGGCTCCTATAATCTTTGGGATTTTTAATTCGAGGGAAATAAAGATAATAAGTCTGGTGTTTAGTTAAAGATCTTTAAATCGTTTAGTACATTGTTCAAATTTGTTGATTAATCGGTTCCAGCCGATCCACGTATTTGGTTGCGATCAGTAGTGGAGTTTAAATATGTACTATTGATACACATGTCTACGACCTGACTAGTTCCACTATCAATATGTTAACATGTGTCTGTAGACCATCAAGTGTAAATGTTGTTAGGTTTGTAAGAGGAAATGTTGTAACGATTGTCAATAGTCTTATAAGACATGTTTGTTTAAGACACACGTTAAACTGTTTTAATATGTTTAAGCAAGATCTACGGAAGCCCGTTCACCTTACCAATTAGTGTCTCTTGGCTATCAATTTCTCACTGACGATAAACATCGGCCAAAGTTAGCGTCTGATCAACAATCCACCATGTTCTGATCACGTAACCTTGACCTTAACAACAAAATGACGTTCTGTAAACTCCAACCGCTTCCCTTTCCTCCTCGGATTATTTTATCGCAGCAGCAAATATTGTGAAGACAATATTAGAAATCTTTAAAAGTCAAAGAGGTCTAAAATTTCGCGCCACTGCAGCTGTAAAGAGAAAAGTTTGTTTTGAGTGTGATATGTTTCCTATAGGCCAGTAAACCCAAAAGGTTTCCTTCGTACGTGAGAAACATATCATTTGCCAACTATTTGCGCTGGGGTTTTCTTATAACTGTTTTTTTCTGGTCGGTTTTGGTCTCGTTATCCAGAGTTCTTGCACAAGCAACTGTACAAATTTATAGTTTTAATGACATAGTTTCCCCTCAAACATGAAGATGGTACAACCTATTTTTAATTCCCAATTCAGTGAACACGTTTGTCATTGACTTAAACGATTTTGCGTGGACCAACGATACCAACATAAACCCTGTTTCCGAAACAATTCATATTAATTAAACCCGATATATCGTGATAAAGTCTTAAACTATCTCCACGGTAACAGACAAATTAATTATTGTTCCTCACTGTCCATTAGTTTTCGTCATTTGTTTGTAACTTCATTTCCACTAAAAACCGTTAAGTCGAGGCATGAAGATATATATGTATTTATATTGGTGGTTGTGCAGCTCCAGAGTTTGCTATATGTGTAATATATTATCATAGTAATTACCGCGATCCAGTGTTTACGCTGCCGATACATTATTTTTCTGGTTTGATCAGATATGGTTTGACGTAGTAGATAATTCCTTGTGATATAAGAACAATAAAATGAATCATTTCAGTTAATTTCATCTTCTGGAATACACTTTGTCCGTTTACTGACATTGAGAAAAGTGGTGGATAAGCGATACATATACCGTGTGTGTCAAGGTATGAAAGAAGTTCTGTTTTTCGATAAGACATTTGCAAAAGGTTATTATTCTTCTTGCATATACAGATTATCGGAATGTTGGCTTCTAGATTGAAAATGTGGTGATAGTCCTACTGAAATTTTCTTTAGAGTCGGACATAACTTATCAAAATAATTTCAATTACTCCAATCGGTAGTATTTAGGACAGGCCGATACAAAATAATTATCGCCGGCCCAGAAAAAATGTGAAATTCACCATGCTCTGGGACCAATTTCATTAAATATAATACCAATCTTCCGATATATTTTTTATTACAAATTATCAACAACAAAAAACATATGTCGTGATACAAAAACTGTTTTAATCTTGTGGTTTCTTTCTTCGAGATAAAATTTGTTACATAAATACACACATTAGTTAATGAGATGCTGAAGCTCGTTTTGACGCATATGGCAGACTTGATTTCCGCTCCATAGCGTGATTATATTTCTTCAAAAACAAATTTATTATAGTAGTAATTCAGAGTGTTTCTCAATGAGCAGAAAATGTGCCGGTTTATCGTTGCAGTAATGAATGAATGGTATTGTGACAGGGGCAGAAGTGGAGGGGCAGAAAGTGCGGTATCTCCCGAAAGCATTGATTTAGGGTAGTTGCAGCTCATTAACGATGAAACGATTACCACTTCTCAAACGGGTATTCTATTAAACAGAGATCAGTCCCCAACCCTTTCAGGGTAAATTACCTAAACTGTTAGCTGTATCTGATTGCCTATAAACGTATTTCAAACAACAAGATGTTCATTTTTGGTGAAATATTCGTCCATGATTTCTAAATCGATACCTGCAAGGGTTGAATCCATATGAGGCGATAATGAACAGATTCCCTCATGAGTGACAAAATCAAGCTCTGGTAGCGCTAGAATTTGTCCTTTGTTTTGTGTGGGACCAGCCGTCAGACAATGCCAGTATCTCTAGATCACAACGCCGCTTTAGGTTGAAGCGGAATTGTCAGCACCTGTTTGCCCACTACCACAGCCCCGGTCTCTAAACGGACTAGAACGGAAGTCAGCTCTTATTGATGAGACTTCGCTATAGCTCACGTCTGCTATACATTTTATTTTATGGTAATATTTTTAACAAAAAATCTACGATAGTGTGAGGCAGTTATTAATTCTGCACAGATCCGAGAGGTATATAGATTATACCCCATGTACCGACAGAAGATCCACATGAGCGTGTTTATTCTTTGTATTAAATACAGTAACTCCGCTATACAAATTTACATTCGACTTGTAGAATTATACCAATAAGAAAAGTCAATAGTCATGGTAGAGAAAATTAAGGAATGTAAATAAAAACTGCTCAATATATTATATTTAGATATAAATGTTTTAGTGGGTGTTATTAAAGCACTTGACAAGTAATTACCATGTTATTCAGGAATTGTTGTGTCTATATCAACAGACTTTGTTAACAAACGCAAATATTTGTTACTCCCTTTATATATTTTTAATAATGATACTTTTTTTCCTTGTTGAGCTTGTTCTATCAAAGATAAATATATAAAATTTAACATTAGCTTAGGAAAATGCGCTTACTGTGTGTAAATTAAAGGGAAACTTGCATTGCGGTAGGAAATCAGAGATTCTTTCAACAGTTTGTTATGATTAGGCTAAATTGGTTCGCAGAATATGTGGTGATATTCACTTCACGTTGTAGCCTAGAACCGATGCTGCTTTTCGCCTGCGAGTTTATGCTTATAAGTATCGTGTATGAGGTAGGATTGTCCTCTTTCTAGAAAACCTTTTATATCTTGTTATTGATTTTGAAAATTTGACGGTCGGCCCTTTCCATCGCATATTCATGGACAAAATGACGAGTGAGACTTTCATTTTCTATGCGTCAAGTTTATAATCACTACTTTAAGGGCAAGAATTTAGAGTACTGGGGAAAAGAGCTTCAACTTTAAGTGGAGTATACATTTTACCCACCGTTTGTTAATTAATACAAACAAGAGAAAGATTAATGTTTGCCTCTCAACAGACAAAATTGATAAGAGTTACTGATAACAAATTCACAAGAAAACAAAGAAAAGTTTTTATGCTTTTTTTAAAACGCCGACAATGGTAAAGCCAGCTTACTTTTGTCGGACCGGTTTAAAATTGCCGGCTTCAGTCATCCTTGGGATAACAAGAGGGATATACAGGAGTTTTTGCCTATGGTTATGTGTGAACTGTACACTTCCCAGGTTTAAAAACACGAGAATGTTAAACTAGCTAATATCTGACTGTCTAAACGGTATACTAGTCATTAATAATCATACTTATTATACGATCACGTGTTCTAGGCATCTGTCTAGCTAAGTTATGCCATTTGAGAAATGGGACATACCGAACTTTTCTTTACTTCTATCCTGATAAATTATCATTCCTGCCAATGTCAAGGTCGACCATGTATTAACCCGGTTTCCTGGTTTATTACACTCGTCCACGATTCTATCAATCTTTGAACAACGTAATCTTTACATACACAGAAAGCACGACGATGCTAACGGGACTATGAGGATAAAATAATTTGTTGTAGTCATATAGTCAAATTGGGTGTTCTACCAGTAAGCGTACACTCATTTCCACATCACACCAACCATCGGCATTGGGTTAGATCTATATCATAATCCCAACCCTAAAATTACCCTAGACCCAGTCCTAACATTTACCCTAACCCGAACCTATACAATGTCCCCAACAATCACATGCCCTAGGGGTTTTTGGGATGACCTAGTGGTCTAGAGTGCCGCGCTTCGACCTCTAGCTGACCGGTCACCTCTGGCTTGCGGCTGTGGTTTGGATCCCTGGTGTGAGCGTATGTGGCATGGAGATAGGGGCGCCTTCTCAACCTCGTGGGTTTCCTCCGGGCACTCCGGTTTCCTCCCACTGCTAAAGACCCCTACGCACAAGCGAATTATTGAAATAAAATTGAAACCATATGTTAGTCCCAAAATGACCTAGTTTGTGTCGAGTGGACGTTAAACCCCATTTCTCTGTCTCTCTCACTTATTTACATCTCAGTTGGCCGTAACCAATAGATCTAGACCTGGTGGTGTGATTAATTAAAATAATTAAAATATTGACATAAACAACTGAATGCACTAACATCTGAAGTGTCACAAAGATTTCGCAGGAAAATGGCATTGTGTTTTTAAATTGTTGTTCTAACAGGGACATGCCACACTACAGATCCGCTCATGCAGAACGTTTGGAAACAAAAGGGTGAACTATAAAAGTACATCATCATATGAGATTAAGATAATTATTGCCCTTTCTTGCAATAACAGTTCAAAAAAAGATAATGAGAATGACTACTGAAATTTTCATTCAAATCATACTGAGTGCCATAGAAAACGTATCACTTAGTTTTTCGTATAACAAAATGATCCTGTAAACATATCTTATTTATTTTGTTATTTATAAGATATGTTTGCAGGATCTTTTTGTTATACGAAAAACTAAGTGATGCGTTTTCTTTAGCGCTCAGTATACTTTATTCTGAGCCAAGTTATCACTGTTTGTAGTTTTGACAAGATGTGTGCATTTCCAAGCTACTGATACATTCGAGGCTAAGCCCCGCTTCTCATTAAATGGTCGAACCCTTCTAATCTAATCTAGATAAAATCTCGAGCGTCCGATGGCATCGAGAGTTAATTATTGTCCTGTCATGTCAATACATGCCTTATTAATAACGCCTACAGAGAAATTTTGTAATATGCAGACTTAGCCCTTGAATAATGTATGTTTAATGTATCGATGGACAAACGTGGTGGACAGGACATCGACTTCTTCGACCTCATTACTCACATGTGGACTTAAGGCATCAGAGATTAGAAATACATGTAATAGCTGACAATAACTGTTGCGACCTTCATCTACGGCAATAAAAGAGACAGCACCGTGCTGTTATTTAAGGATAATATAGCCACCCGACTCATGTAGTAATATATTGATATCGCCTGAAGCCTAACGTAATGTATCGTTTTCAGTTTTAAAAAATAACACATTAGCGAAACCGCTTGGCTTCCGTTGTCTAGTTTCGATCTTGTCATCTCGTTTTATTAAGAAGAAGATTCAGCTCCAATTACAAACGAGTCCCGTTTTCTTATCTTAATATCTCGGGGAAAGTTTCTTCGATTAGACATAAAATCTAAATTGAGTGAGCCACATGTCTAATGATCCATGATTTCCAAGGTGGAATAGAAACAATAAGGATTGTAGAAATGATGCTAGTTACAGATCGCCTGATTGTCTTGTAATTTGTGTAGAGATAAGGTTAACGATATTCAGACGAGTACAGAATGCCAGTTTGAAATATTGTACAAAACCTCGATAATCGATATGCCTATTCCTTTAAGATAATGAAGCTTATATAGTCACAGGAGATTATAAAGTTTGAAAGCATTTCAACTAATCTGTGTTTCTGGCTATAGATTTCCGTGCGTCGCAAATTAAATCATGTTATTTTCTTAATAAAAATTACTTAATTGACGAAACAAAACATAAAATTAGTTAACCAGTAAATAGCGTGGTTAGGCGAAGTGGTCATTGATAAATGCCCTAATAAAATCAAATCTGTTCTTGATTACATATATTATCATTAAAGGAATAGAAAGAGTTCAATTAGAATGTATGGAAATATATAGAAATATTAAATAGACAATTGCCACGAGGAAAAAACAAGTTGTATATTTTTAATATTTAAGACATTCAATGTCGGTTTTCAGGAACTTTCCAGCCTTTAAAGGAACTATCCCGATAAGAACAGAGTCTCAAAAATTAAAGTCCGAGTATTTATGAAATTTATGGACCAAAATATAGAGGCATGGTGTATTTACCTTGTCTCAAAATTTCAGCTCAAAATATTGAGTTGTTTGGACGTGAACGTCAACACTGCTTACCCGGACACGTAACCCTTTTAAGATTTCGGGTCAATTTTTTCATTGGGGGACCTGATAATCGATTCCCGTTTCTTGAAAGGTTTGTACAGTGAATGACCCATGTACTGTACTTGATAACAAAGGGTAAATTTCACCTACATATTATTTTTATAGAAAAAAGTCTGGTTTTATCCAGATACTGTATGATACAACGGTCTCCATTTTTAGATGAAGACTGTGTAAGACTTATTTACAAACGTATCACAAATATCGGGTTAGTTGGTCGGCCTTAGGTAATGGGTTTTAAGGGATTTTAACACAAAATTAAGCAGTTTTATTCCCCAAAAGTTATCGGGATTGGCCCTTTAAAAGAATTTTGCTTGGCATTGCTTCTTTCTAATTACGTTTCTGCAATGTCTAACTACTTTGGGTTCACGTTAATATGTTTCCATTTGGTGTTAACTCTTTGTTTTTAACTTGTATTCTCTGTACAACTTGCTAGATTTTGATGCAGTTTTCTTGATTATGAGTTTAAGATGATATGCCAGATTTCCTTAACTTCTGGTCATATTACTTTTATAACAACCTCGTACGACCTTATTTTATAACATCCGTCGGAGCAGAACAGTTGGACGTTACTACCTATTTCATTTCTTTTTATTTTATAAGATTTTTGTATAGTGAATATTAGAATGAATAACGAATATTAGAATCTCGGACCACCTTATTTTATTACATTTTTGTATAACCTCGTACCACCTTAGGCTATTTAAGATTTTTGTGTAATGAATATTAGAACATCTAATATCTACCAGTTCTCACCTGGAGAGTTCATATAGCTGAGGGAGTTTTGTTGTATTGTATCAGTTCCATATAAAAATGTTTCATTGATTATTCATAAAAAAAATTATAGTCGTTATCTTAGCTTCTTCGAGAACTATAAATGTAATATAATTAGATTACTATAAATTTCTACCTGAACATCAATAGGACATTGCATGGTAAAAAATAATCATGACCATTATGCCAGTAGATCAACTCCCTAGAGATTAAATTTACGGGTTGCATAGTGAAAGATATATTGATTACATGCTGATATTATTGTACTGTCCTGTTCCTAGCACATTTAATATCGAAATATCATGTTATTCATCATCACACACTGTGTAGATCGACGATAATTTAAACAATAAGATTATACACAATGTGATGTACGCAGATCAGTAAATAAAATAGCAGATTCGTTTGTTTAAAGTGGAAAGTGGCGAGGTGGGTAAGGTGCTAACGCACTGATCGAGACATTTTCCAGCTTAGTTTTCCTCGAATCGGTTTTACAGGACTGGGGCCTGATAAGGAAATGGAATGGGGTTTAACGTCCTACCGTCCTGCTCCGACTGGGCTAATGAAGGCGGGCATACGCCATTCAGTGTGCCATAAGAGAAATTTTGATCAGGCCTACTCTTCTTATGTTGAATTCCAACTACCAATGGATCTTTTTTTCCAGTGTGTACACAGGGTTTGGCCTGACAAGGACCGATTTACACATTTGAGTGGACGTAGAATTTCGAAATAAGAGCGGAACGTAGTGCCGCTTTCCGGGCAAAATCCCTCACTCCCATAGTACCCTGCATTGCGTAGTCGGTGCTGAAAAGTGTTAACCTATGAATAATGCCCACCTTTTAACCTCTCGATAAGGTGGTTTACCGTAAGGAAACGTTATTTAAGAATAATATTTTTAAAACTTCGTATTTGAGGTTTGTAAGATTTAATATGTTTGTAGATTGTTATCACAAAATTTTTTTTTTTAAAACGCAATCCACAAACTAGACATAGTTTGATTCTATAAATTCCTACTTTAATGATAGACCACCAAGAATCATAGATGAGTTTAATTTTGTGTTGACAGAGAGAATATTAAACAATATTTATTGACAACCTTGATATTAATCTGGAGAATAAAACTGAACAGGGAAACACACAACAATATTTAATCTAGCTTTGATAGAGTAAACGAGAACATAAATTCAATTTCAAAAACATGGCATGTAATTTGGTGGTATCTGGCTTTTTGATTGTTTCATTAAATCTTCCATTTGCGAAATAAAGTGCAGCTATGAAAAATATCTGTTTCTGTTTTATATCATTTTTTCTTGTTAGTTCAGGGGAATGTTTGCACTCCAACTACACAAATTTAATGCAATTACCAGCATTTTTTATTAGATGTATGTCTACAGTTAACGTAGTACACAGGACAGAATTCACAATGCTAATTGTATTTTTTCTTGTTGACATCACACTTGGCATGCTTTTTCCTTGAACAATTGCGCATCGATTGATGCCACAGTTTCAAGCTGGCGGCGATGGCGTCAAACTCGGTTCATAATATAGTCCATAATAGACCTAGTTCCTAGTCCATGTTTTCTTTTAAGGAGGGTTTTTATACGCCCACATTTTCATGTGGACGTATATTGTCGTCGCCCCTGTTCGTCTGTCCGTCCGTCCACAATTGTTTGTGAACAGTCTACAGGTCACAATTTTTATCCGATTTCAATGAAACTTAAAATATAGGTTTATCACCCTAAGATCTCGGTTCCTTTCGATATTGGCATGTATCGGACCGTAACTTCATGGGCTATGGCCCCTGATTGTACGAAAAATCACGTTTTTTAGCTTGTGAACAGTGTAGAGGTCACAATTTTGAACCGATTTGGTTGAAACTTGAAATGCATGTTTATAACCCAAAGATCTTGGTTCCTTTCAATATTTGCGCCAATCGGATCTTAACTTCCTGAATTATGGCCCCTGATTCTCCGAAAAATCGCCCTTTTTAGCTTGTGGTCCCTCTGGAGGTCAAAATTGTTTTCCGATTTAAAAAACCGTTTGATTATATCACCGTCCTATGGTTATAAAGGTTGAGTTCGAATTTCGTGAAAATCGGACCAAAATTGACGGACAAAATGGCCGCCGTTTGTACGCGAATGGTGTGAAAATATGTTATATCAAGGTTGTGGACCTTATAGAGGTAACAATTTTGAACCGATTTTGATGAAACGTGACATGCATGTTTATAACCCAAAGATCTTCGTTCCTTTCGATATTTGCGCCCATCGGATCGTAACTTCCTGAATTATGGCCCCTGATTGTCCGAAAAATCGCTTTTGTTAGCTTGTGGTCCCTCTGGAGGTCAAAATTATTATCCGATTTAAAAAACCGTTTGATTATATCACGGTTTCATGGTAATGAAGAGAGAATTTGAATTTTGTGAAAATCGGACCAGAGTTGACGGATAAAATGGCCGCCGTCTGTGCGCGAATTGTGTAAAAATATGTTATATCAAGGTTGTGGACCCTAGGTCACAATTTTGAACTGATTTTGATGAAACTTGAAATATATGTTTATAACCTTATGATCTTGGTTCCATTGCATATTTGCCCATATCGGATCGTAACTTCCTGAATCATGGCCCCTGATTGTACGAAAAATCACCCTTTTTAGCTTGTGGTCCCTCTGGAGGTCACAATTATTATCTGATTTAAAAAAACGTTTGATTATATCACAGTTACACCGTAGTTATGGGTGAGTTTGAATTATGATTTTCTGATGATTACTTAAAATGCAACAACTCTTGTTGACTGCCCGGACGATTTGGCTGCTGTGTGGGCGTATGTTTCGTTGCCTGGCAACCTATTTTTTTTTATATTGTTTCCAGAGGAAGGATGTATTAGAGGGTTCTGATAAGGCCCTCTTTGTGTTTTAAACGAAGTTTTAACATTGTTGTTTACATTAGTCAAATGATTAATCCGTAGTAAATATTCAAACTTTTCTAAAACAAACAATAACTATTTCCAGGATAACTCCATGACTTTGTCACAATTATTTGTTGTTTTGGAAAATCAGTAAATTCTTGAACGTTATTCGTTAGGGTCCTGACAAGTAAATCTGAGAAATGACGTAAGTATCGCTGACTGGCAACTTATTTTTAAAAGCTCTATTTCCTGAAGACATTCTAGACCTGGAAATGATACAGATATTTTTCATTTTCTTCCTGAAATTTCAAATTGTATTAGTCGATATTAAGGAATCAAATATCTCACGTTTCGCTGTCGATAAATGAGCTAATATGGCCCGAATTTACTAACAGTAAAATCCTAGGGATTTTTGAAATCGTGATGAAGCTATTTGTTAAACATCTCGTGAGAAATAAAAAGAATATCTTTAAAATATTGGAAGATAACTGAAAATTAAATAGGAATAGCGAAATTTACAGAAAACATCACATATTGTATTAAGGTATTGGTACTAATGGCAAGAAATGCCAGGTTTGGGTCTTATGGAGATAAATGTTACAATATTGCTTTCATTTAGAGACAACCGTATGATCATTTTATTTCTAGGTAGGGGAATGCTGCCCTTACAGTGGCGTTTTCGCCCAGTCTTCTTCCATTTCCAACTGTACGCCAGATGTGTAAAACGTCCCTTTTGAAC
The DNA here is from genome assembly GCA_963678685.1 of Patella ulyssiponensis. Lineage (NCBI taxonomy): Eukaryota > Metazoa > Mollusca > Gastropoda > Patellidae > Patella > Patella ulyssiponensis. Next base: position 77,546,881 of record OY783226.1, on the reverse strand, counting down.
GACTAGGTTTATTTGCCTTGTGAAACCTAGATAGGTTTCTAGAAATATTTTAGAGAACAACCCGTCCTCATTAGTTCAATATGACGTTAAACCCTGTTTCAATTAAAGAACAAAAATGGCTAGTGCCAATATATTAAATCAAACCAGAATAGTTGTATTAAATGTCCAACAAAATAACACCCATATTTTATTTCATATCACGAAATGGTGAAAAAGATTTCTAAAAGATTAAAATAATCAATGTATTATACCGAGATAGTATCAACAGACACGGCATGGCACCAAATTCTTCAGATAATATGAAGTGGTTGTCATATTGCGAAATATTGCTCGAACCAATCAGTACTGGTTCCAGAGAAACAAGTGTTTCTTTTCCCAACCAGAACAGAAATAAGACCACCAGTATATCGAATTCGAAAAGTAAGTTTGATTTTAATCAACGATCAGTTAGATAAGACGTTACTTGTTCTTGAGAAATTTTGTCTATGATTTATCATTTTCTATATTGAGGTAATCGTAATCTGAGTCATGAAAGGTTACAGACGTCGTCTGTTAACCCCATGACCTTGTAGTAAATGAAGACCACTGTCCTCAAAACTCATTGGCTTCAGTCTGGAATTTAATTCTGCTTGTCCTAGAAGTTAGTGAGACAGTCAGGTGGCAATGATGTAGACGAAACAAGGAAAATTACAATTCGTACGGTTGATTTCTTATTCATTAAAAGTTGTCGGTCGAAGACAAGACGACTGTGTGATGACATTGATGATGACCTCTAACGACTTGATATTCCAGAGTAATCCCAGTTTCCTTACAATTCAATGCATACGTAATGCTAAACATCCTCTAAATATAACAGGTCCAGATTTTTAGCACAAGTTCTGAGTGTTTAATCAGAATAATATTGAAATCAATGGATCGACCAATCCAATCTGATGGGATGGCGATGACGTAATGGTACCGAATAGAGCTAACTGGGACCCCCCCCCCCTCAAGATCCTAACAGTTGCTTGTATTAATCTGAAAGTTTTAAATTTGCCGTTCTCATGGATACAAAAACACTTTAAATTGTTACCTATGCAAATATCCCAAATAAAAACGAATATAACATTGTGGTGTGTTACATTACAAAGGAAACTCAGTGAAATGTTTATATGACTTCCTGTTTAAAGAAATGGAATGGAATAAAATGCGGGTTAACATTCTCCTGTTGTGGTCCGACTGGGCTTATGTAGACGTGTCGTTTAAAGAGGCATCGTATTTAATCTCGGTAAAAACACTAAAAAGAACCATTTTAATAAGATTCATCTTAAATTTCGTATATAATCTTAATTATCGTAAATAATATTGTCTACAAACGGCCAAGAATTCCGGAGCGCTGTAATGTCGTTTAACCATAGATTTTCTTGAATTATTGGTTACAATTTGAACAGTTTCTAAACATTTCATAAACTGTGTGTCTGGTAGACGTCTGATAGACAGCTATCAATAGCTTGATAAACCAACATAGTAACATCACAAACATTTTACATTAAAATATGGAACGTCGTTACTGCCTTTGAAGATCATGTTGTTTCGTCTTTCGTTGAAATGGACGGATCAAATCTTATAATGAAATAATCATACCACGTAATGCAATTTATGCACCACGATATGATAAAGTAATTTAAATAAATAAATATTTTATCTATAACTTAATTCATAGTGGTGCAGACAGAATAACGAGATTCTGTGTACACCTTGACTGTGTACACCATAAAAGAACCCTTGACAGAATTCGGCGAAGAGAAACGCAGTAGTCTGGGGAAATTTTTTCTCGTTACATACAAAGGGGTATCATACTAAACATAGATTTTCTGTCTACAATTAGCTAACTGACCTACATTTGAAGTCCTATGTCGACGATTTTAGTCGAAAACACATTTTTTTCCCTATAATTTGTAGAAATATATATTCTGCTTTCATTTAATAATATTGAAAAGGTGTGATCATTTTTTTGTGTGGAACAGATGTGAACCGGAGAAGGACCGCATTACAAAACCTTATACTAATTGTTGGATATGACGGCCATTAGGACAGAGATCTATTCTCGAAGCACAGCAGATAGTTCTCTTAATGAAAATGATGTATGCCAATCTTCATGAGACCGATTGGTGTAGAATAGTAGGATCGAGGTTAAGCCCCATTTCCCTTCATGTCAGTAATAGGGCTCCATAGTTTTTAAAGAAAGTCAAATGAGCTTAACAGTACTTCTTAACAATAAATGGTGAATTTTGATACTAAATGTAATTTCTATTTTAATCTTTCTGTGTACATTATATATTATGCATGAGACAATTTAGCACGAACAGTGGCGTTTCCGTATAAACTTCTTCAAATGCCAAGCGGTATTTTCGTTCACTAATAACTTGTTCAATGGACCGTGTCGTGCTTTCCGTTCAAAGAAAAAAAACAGACAGACTTTTTATGTAAATCTCTCAGATGTTAACAGTGGCACGTGGAGTCAGGTATGAAAACTCTTGAAAGTTCTTATCGGCCACGCCGGAAGTCGAAACGAAGATATATGTTTAAATATGATAAAGATTGGCGAATTTATTTACCAGAGTTTGATTTGGTTGAACATGTAGGTACGTAGGATGACCAAAAAGATAGATTACTCATCAGGAGTAGGTGGCCCCCAGCGGATTTAAATGGTAAACTAGAACCTTAGTGCTAGTTCAGTTTGATAAGATTTTTGTGATATGTGGTGCCCTAACCTTATGCGTCACAGACTATAATATGTTTTAACTTGATTCGTCATCTCTTTCATGACGAATCACCTTCTCTTTTAACCCGTGCATCGCCATCTCCTTTTTAAACGCATCTATGGGTCGCCCATTCAAATATCTCTGCTCTTCAGACAAAACGGTTGAATACCCACCACTGATACTACAATATAAATCGTTATGTAATATAATGTACTGTGGTACAGTTTACAGAGTTCCTGGAACCTGAGGTTATTCTCATTGTAGCTCTTAAAAATCTAAAATGTCTAGTGAAATCAGTGTCAGCACGCATAACGCTAGTTGTTTTAAAACCTTTTTATATCTTTTCTATTATAGATAATATTTTAAATCATGGATTTCTCAGAGAGGTAATAGGTTACTGAAACCCACCAACGTCACTGGCCACTCAGCTCTAGAAACTAATGTTTTACTTTCCAGTTGTACGATGTCCTTTCTCGACTCGTATAGCATCAATCTGCCCATAATGATGCAGAAAAAAAACATATCTTGTTGTCGATAAGGTGATGTATGGTTGAGCTTAAACTCACGTTAATTATTCGACCAAGTGCTGATTGAATCAGTGTTGCGTAGTAATAATTTAATTACTTCATCCTAAGATAAGAACAGAAAATTATTACTCCAAGTTCCCGATATTGCAAAACTGCCTACATGACCCATATCCGTCTAGATTTATGTTTTCTGTGGATCTGGATCGACCAAGCGAGGAATATCAGATTTATATTTAGATGTATTATACGCCTGGCTAGTTAGAGAGTGTTATAATATGAAATAGTCCATATATCTTGCAGCCAAAATGGATTTTTTTCTGTAGTAATGAAATATAAAACAGCTATCTAACACATAGACCTATTTGATATTGAAACAGTATGTGGCCACACATTACTGAAATTTATGTCAAAAGTATAAAAAAGAAGGCTTTAACTGTCTATATTAAAATGAATGTTACAAGAAAAACGTGCGTTTAACGGAAATCGTTAACGCTGTTTAATATTCTGGCTTTATGCTTCCAAAGAATAAGAATGTCTCGTGAATGTATGTTTTCCTATATATTGGTTTTATTATGTTTCTAATGGATTACTATAGTTTACACTAAATTTTAAACATAACGCTAACGCTACAATATACGTCCACATTCCTGCTTTGATTGATATGGTACTTTGTCAAGAAGGCTAGTCACCCTAGTTGGGACATTCACCTAAATCAATAGTGGACGCCCTCAGGCTATACGGAATACATATGTCAAGTACCAAGCTGATTCATTCACAATTGCGGCCTGTAAACGACAAACACAAAAATTGGGCGTGTCTTGCCTGTGGGAGTCGGGACATGCAGTTGTCGTCCTTGGGCTATAAGGAATACATATCCCAAGTTTAAAGACGATCCATTAAGAATCGTGGCCTGTAGACAACAAACACAGACACGAAGTAAAAATGGGCATGGCTCTGCCCCTGGGGGTTAGGAAATCACCAAAAACAATAGGGGTCATCCTTAGGCTAAAAGGAATAGGTATGTAAAGTTTTAAAAGAATCTGTTAAGAATTGCATCCTGTAGGCGAACACAAGACACAAAAGCATTGGGCGTGGCTCTGTCCCAGGGGGTCCGGCATGCACCAAAAATAATAGTGGTCAGCCTTAGGGTATAAGGAATAAGTATAAAAAAAGTTTTCAAGACGATCGATTAAGAATTGTGGCCTGTAGGTGTCACACAGACACACAAAAAGAAAATGGGCGTGGCACTGTCCCTGGGGGTCGGGCATGCACCAAAAACACTAGGAATCTTCCTTAAGGTATCAAGAATAAGTATTCAAAGTTTCAAGATGATACATTAAGAAATGCAGCCTGTAGACGACAGACAAACAAATACAAGAAATGGGCGTTGCTGTCCCACGGGGGTCGGGCATGCACCCAAAACAAAAGGGATCGTCCTTAGAGTATAAGGAATAAGTATTTTAAGTTTCAAGATGACCAATTAAGAATTGTGGCCTGTAGGCGACACACAAAAAGAAAATGGGCGTGGCACTGCCCCTGGGGGTTAGGCATGCACCCCAAATGATAGGAATGTTCCTTAGGGTACAAAGAATAAACATTCAAAGTTTCAAGATTATAAGTTAAGAAATGTGGCCTGTAGACGACAAACAAACAAATAATAGAAATGGGCGTGGCTCTGCCCCTGGGTGTCGGGCATGCACCAAAAACAATAGGGATCTTCCTTGGGGTATTAGGAATAAGTATGCAAAGTTTGAAGAAAATCCATGAAGAATTGCGCCCTGTAGGCGACCCACAGACACACACACACACACACACACACCCACACATACACACCCACACACACAGAGCTTTGAAGTTGCCCTCTATTCACTACTGTCAGTTACTGAAATAAACTCTCGCTCCCAGTGACTCAGGGAGAAAGGTGTTGACTCACTAACCAGTAGATCTCATGTAACCCGTCTGTACCTACTTGTCAACGACAAATGATAATCGACTATAGTGTAGGGTCAGTCAGATTATACGTCTGTATATGCACAATCTGATTAAAATACAGATCCATACGTCGTTTCGTTTTCTTTCGATGGCTAACACATCATAAAGATCTGACCAGTAGTACTGGAAGGTCGCATCAGAGTTCATACGAGCGGCTTTTGACCCTTAGACGTTTCTATGGGTTTACCCACAGTTCCTTGTAGAGTACGCCTAGAACTCGACGTAACAGACCGTTTCATGGGTTAATTCCTCGCATTAACTAGAACGTCTATTATATAACAACTCTTCCAGATCTCAGTGTTGTGAAAACAAGTAATATAAAATTTTAAACTATAAAAAAACGAAACGAAATAGGACCTGTGTTTTAATCAGATTGGTACATGCACCCCAAGACAAACGGTTTATAAGATGTGTAAGTAAAGCACGTAATCAGTGGTACCGTTAATAGCTATATACAATCAAACCTTTAGTCCATATCATATTGGAAAATTGATATAGTAAGATATAGGATTATTGATGAGGTTAATACGAATCGGGGATGCATGAACTGTGTCGACATTAATACAATATCTTGGTGTGTGATCTGTCATTGGAATAAGATAACTACACGTTTAAAACCTGTCAACATCAACTGGAGCTGTATTGATTCAAAGCTTCATTGATTTTATCAACCAATACATAGTCAACGTTAAACTAACTTCATTCATTTTAGAATCGGAACAATTAAATCTTTAATAGTTACATCCAATTTAACAATCAACAGATTTTATACATCATCTAACCAACCAATGGTATTCATCTTCTTGTCTAAACTATCAGTTCCATTGGTTTTTAAATTTAAAGTCGTGAAGGTGTGATGCAGATTGAATAAGGACACGCTATCCCGCAAACAAATCGCTAAATAAATATTAAGACTATAATCGGCAGTCTTCGTTTTACAGTTTACACCTAGAGATAACTGATTTGCTGTTCCACTTTGAAGAATAAATTTTAACTAGGATTCGTATTGAAGCTGATGCCCGCCTCTGTCAAAATAAAAATGTAATCGTGGACCCTTGTCTCATCACTAATCTAAATAACACGTTCGGTGAACGCAATCCAATATTTTATTTTAAAGCCCCAATAACACTCTTGTTGTAATTGAATTATATGTCCCAATCTTTATTCTGGTCAACAAATTGTAATATTTTACAATATTCAAATAAATTGATGATACAAATTTCATCGTAACACATCTAATTTAAAAAATTGGAAAAATTCAACTACATGATTTGAAAAGGTTAACGTAAACCTTTTCAAATGTGACTTGGATTTTAAAATATTTTCGAACCCTCTGGGCAAGTAAAATATGATGTAATGGATAATTTACACAACAGGTAGGACACATAAACATCTGGTACTTAGAATAAGACTATTATTTATTTTCTAGAGCTGCCAAGCCAGCAAGAGTGTTATTGTCCCTTTAACATATATCCAAAATGTTTAACTCCTCTTAACTCACCCACTAAGGGCGGCTCTGTATTAGTGGGGGAAATAAGAGGGCTTGGCTCAATTCCTCCACCCCCTCTGCCATCAACGGCAGTCCGGCACCACTACCTTCACCACAACCACAACCACTTTCACAACAATTCTTATCACATTAAATCATGATATACTATATTCCTTACCAAGAAGTTTATTCACCTCCATGAGATTTAAATATATTTATAAATTACATCTTAATTCTCAATAGAATTTAAATACATTTTTGTATCGCAATATGTAAAACCGAGACACATAAAATTCCTTCAGATATATATTTGTTGTACATCAGGCAATCTATTAACGTCAATTAAGCGCAATTAAGCGGTAAACGCAATCATAAGTAGCAACCCCTAGGAGAGTCTGGACCATATCAGTATATCAAATTAGGCCACTTATATTATTTTCTCTAGTCGAGACACTATTTACTATGACTTTATATATTATATTAAACAATGAATGATTGATTCGATGCTATATTAAAATTAACATCACGATAGAAAACTCATTCTGAATAAATGGATTTGTGTGAAAAGCCAGCCAAATTAAATATTGATATCTTGCATAAGTAGTAAGCACCGCATAGCCCCAACCCACGGGGTGTAATAAAAACATAATTCGATGTTATATTGATGTCCGATTATTCCACAAGTACAATCAAATTTTTATAATTGAAGAGAATGGCACATATTCGGCTCTATTTATACATCCAGTCTATACATTAAAAAATTCAGTTAGTTACAAAATCAAATTCAAAAGAACTTCTGCAAGGATCCTAAGATCTGCTGAAAAGAAACTCAGTGGACAAACCACAAAGAACCGTTCGGTTTGAGCAAAGGATTTTGTCTTTCTATGTATTAAAGCGTGGGAGGATTTGCCAATGGCAAAGAAGAACTTCCAGATAGTGTTGTGTTTAGATTCGGGCCGCTCCAAGAAAACGTTCATAACCGAGGTGGCTTTGTGGGTGGGGTGCTGGCTCCCTGACCCGGAGATCCAAGGTTCGATCCCTATGTTCGCCGAGAATGTTCCTCGGCACTTTCGACGTGGGTTCCTTGTAAGTGGTGCAGTATCTAGTTAGTCGTATGGGACAATAAATTGAGGTCACGTGTACACATTTGCGTACCCATAAAAGAATCACTGACAGATGGAATACGAAATGAGAGTAGACCAAAACGTTGCTGCCCGGACAAAATTTCCCTCTTGGTTGTAGCATACTGTATGACATATGCCCATATTCATTTCCCCGGTCGGCGAGAATATTCGATTTCATCATTTCGTTCCGTTACATGTTTTGTTTGTTAACGCTACAATCGAGCAGAATAAAAGGATTGAACGTTTTCATATTCAATCATATATTGAAAATATGAAGGAAAAGATATGCACATTTACGAATTTTACGATTCCCAAAATTCATTAAGTTGGAAATTCTTACTTTTGCCAATGATAATAGAGGGAACCCAACTCTTTTTTTTTAAATCTGTCAAATGTTTCTAATCTTTCAAAGATGACAAAGTTCTTTGTAATCCAATAATAAATTCCTGTAAGTGTGAAAGTAAGAACACGTATCTTGTCTGCTTAATGAATAAATTGCGGACAGACGCAGGTGACCGTGACAACAATACAAAAACATTAGCCACGCGAAATATTAATGCGATACACGGAAGGATCCTATAAAGTGAACAACACTTTAAAGTGCATGCTTTATGGTGTTCATAATCAATATGGTGAATACCTCATGCGGACTCGGTGAACTCAATGACATCGTAAATGTTTTAACACATTATATAGGAACCACGGTTAGTGATTGAACGGAACATCCCCTTATTTTATAATGCTATCGCCATATCAGCTATATATCATAACTGCATTCATCTGTTTAAAACCCAGATACCTTACAGTGGGCATGTTATGCACGCCGGGACTAGTTCTCAGTACTTAAACCCGTCATGCACTTTTAGGTCCAATAACCCTTGATGCCAGAGTCGTATCATTTATTTTCTTAGCAATTAGTTTTCTAAATCGGCTCAGTATAATCTCTGTTTTTTCACACTGCTCCAGACTCCTGTAAATGTCTGATAACATTTCTAGTTAGTGTTTATTCAATATACTGTTTTTGACAGGATGTCCAATCTTATCGTGCATTCATGCGATTATAGACAAATCTTTCATCTTTTTTCTATTAAATACCACTTTATTACATACAGTTTATCTATTAAACCTTCATTTATAACTTACGATGAATAGTTTGGGTAAATTCTGGACAAATAAGCCGCGTTTATTCCGAGGATAATAAAACTGTGCGACATGTCACATTTCTTTAATCTTGACTGCCCAAGGGGTAGCCAATGTCGCTGTATCCAACAAAGGGAGGTAAATCTAATTCATAACCTTCAACCGAATATTTACACAGGATGAACTGTTTACACGTTAACTATAATGTTACCAGTAATTTCATGCCATATCCAGAACTGTACCTTTTGGGGGGGGGGGGGGGGATACGATAACTCAGTCTCTCTGGGTGTGTAATAAAGACATGTATTAAACCTAAGGTGCAATTGTTATGTCACAGTAATTTCCTCAAATGACTTATCTCCTGATCCTTCTGCCTCAAAATAATTAATATTCACCAAATCCTGCCAGAAAAATTCCATTCTAAACCATTTCATCAGTTCCACACCGAAAAAATACACCAACATAGACACAGGGTCGTATTTAGCTCAGCGGGGTTGCATTGCCCCCCAGACAAATAAGGCGCCGCGAGAAATGGTGCCCCTACAGGATTACTTGCTAGCGACTTCCATTGCGGCAGTCCCCGCGCTCAGTAACTTGGACATTATATTGGCGCCCCACCACTCTACTGCACCGCCACTTTTAAAATCCTACATACGGCCCTGCAATGACATGGGGGGGGGGAAGCGGGAAGGATTTATCAGTAAACAAATGGCACTACATTGGTACTTAACAGACCAAATTATTCCCCCTATACATAATAGTATAACCCTTTGGCATTGGAAGCAAGGAAAGAGTTAATAAATAAATTATAATCGGCCAGGGCCGTATTTAGGTCACGGAAACGAGGGGCCTGGAAGTGTTCTCAGAGGTGACATAAAATTGATGGAGAATGTATATTTATTGTTTTTATGGCCACCAATTTTTTCACTTTTTGTGAAGGGGGGGGGGGAGGGGGTACAGCCTGGAGTTGGCAACACAAAAATACAGATCCTTGTATATTTAATAGACATCTCAAATTGCAATAAAATATGTTAACATAATGGACACTGTAATGATAGATTATTAACTTAATTTAAAATACAGGTGTGACGTCAACCTTTGATGTTGGCGTACCATTATTTCAAATAATCGTACAGGCAACTTGCCAATTGTACTTTATTAATACTGTAAAAGCACCTGCGGAGTGTGTGTATTTTAAGATGTTTAATGGTCATTTTAATGATACATTAATAACTCAACATAATGGACACTGCAATGAATCATTATTAACTCAACATCTGCATTGCAATGATATATTTACTAATGAAAATTGCAATAATGAATTAGACAATGATACATCTAAACTCACGACATTGAACAATGTAATGACACATGTTAGTTCAATTTAATGAAGAGAGAAGTTACTGAGATACAGTTTTGAGAAGGAACTCAAGTCATATAAACCAGCCTTTCACTTTAACTGATTTATTACTGCTACTGGATATATAGGTGGCTTAGTTTTAGCTGTTGTCATTTCTTTTGATTCAAATATCCATGTCAGTAACCATCCTTTTGGAAAATGAATCCAGGATCCTCTGTATACATCTTTAAACTTGATACCACGTTTATCACACAAGACGTAAACTAGTTAAAGAAAGTAAAGTAAAAAAAGGTGCAAAATATGCTCACTCAAGTTTCATTTCCTGTGATATCAACCTTATCTTCTTAAAATTAGGAGACAAACACTTCCTGTTTCGCATTTAGAGGGTGTTATTGTCCAATAGACACCCCTCTAAATGCGAAACAGGAAATGTTTATCGACATTGTAATATGCTTTTATAGGATTTTAAAAGAAATTGATAAAACAGAGGGGTGTTATGGTCCAAAACACAGTGTCTTATTGACCAATCAAAACGCAAGATTTACCCGTAAGCATGTTACAATTAAAAATAAAGCAAAACAAAAAGATAGCACTCTGCAATTAAAAGTTATTGCATTGTAAACATTTAGGTAAATAAACAGCAACATCTTTGTACTGCATCATTGGTGCACTGAAAAGAATTGCACCATATTACACAATAATGGACATTATTGAAATCCGATAGGATGTGCCCTATTGTGTTTATTTTACCTAGACAGCAACATTTCTCCCTATCCTTCATTAAAATCCAAATGTCAAGGGTTTCTTTTACATAAATACTAACAGGTACAAGTGTGGAACTTGTTTTTTTTCTATAATGACAAGATGATTTGATTTTGTGGAGAGAATCAATTCTCACTTTGTGTGTAATCAAAATAGATAAATGATTTAGTAGATAGATGGTTGAATCTATCTTGAACCAAAGAGAGTATTATTCTGTTTATGTCACAGTCGGTCATTCTATGATGTTAAGCAGAACAGTAGGACGTTAAAACCCATTTCACTTGTAGATTGTAGAACTTAGTGGAAATGTTTCCAAATCTATGAAGTCGTAATTATCATTGCAGTATCAATGTCGCATCTGGTGGACGCTGATTTTTTAAAAAGGATATTTGCTTTGACTGGTGGATTTGTGAGTCCAAACGCAAGACCTGTTTTTAATTGATCTAGGTTTTTAATGTCAAATATTTTCTTTAAGCTGGTAGCTCTGTAACCACGGAAATAACATTTATATGCTGCTTTAGCTAACTTCATTAATTCATGACTCGATGATACCATTTCTACAATCTGAAAAAATATATTTCTCATATCAATCTTTACTCGTATACTTCCCAAAACAAGAAATAATAAATAGAGCTGGTCAGGTCTTCATACACTCAATGTCAATCAGATTAAAATCTATATTTATTTTCGTTTTTTTTATACTTTCGATGGCCGGTTGCACAAGCGGCTTTTGATCGTATATCAGACATTGATTAATCCATCAGCGTTGATGTTTCTGGGATAGCAGACCATATAATCTGATTCCGCTGTAATCTGTTTTATGTAAACTCTATTCTGTATAAATGTGAGTTAGTCATGTTATCAAGGTATCACTATCAGTAAATATTTTGATGCTGTGAAATTCAAATATTTTGATATTGCAAAGAGGGGTTTTAGAATGATGTCAATATATTATGAATACCTGTGGTGTGATATCAACAACTTTATCCCAGGAAAACTCAAACTCTGTGACTATAATTTTAGCTTGTTTTAGAAGAAAGAGGAATTCTTTTTCACATGGTAATAAAAATATCAGAGCTTGACCTGTAGTGCCTTCTCCTCTAGCTGTTCTTCCAACACGATGTATATATTCCTGAAGTTATTTATGAAAATATAAACATTAAATCCAAATATTTTTCTTTTTTAGCCAATCCTTAGGATATGAACACTCTTAAGAGAGAAAAAAATATATTAATATTTTTAATTTCATTCATGCAGCTTTTAAATATCAGAACTGCACACTCCATAGCGTGAAATGAAAAGTGGTTTAAAGTCCTGTTCTGCTCGGATTGGGCTAATGAAGATGGGCATACAACATACAGTGTGCTATGAGGGAAATTATGTCTGGATAGTGATGCTACAGTCTAATCTTATTTCATATTGCAATAGTCATGGGTTGTTTTAACTACATGCCAATATGTGTACACAACCCCTGATTTTTCTTTGTCCCATCCAAATGACTATATGTTGTCCTACACCACTGACAAGAGTTGCACGGCGTAGAATCCGGATGAAATTTCTCAATCAATACCGCAATCAACCATAAGACCTCCCCTCACTTACTCACTGAGCCATCGTGACTCACTCTCACACATAATTCATAATAGTAATAAGAACAATGTGAGATAGTAATTGACCACCTATTTCATGTCTTCTGTCATCATGATGTAGATGATAGAACAAGTATCAGACACCATGACTGTATTAGCCTACTATACCATACATTCGTACATTGTGTCGAAATTTTTTTTGAAAGGTTGAAGATTTATCAAAATTTTCAAAATACGAAAACTGTTTATTTGTGTCAATCGCCTGTATTGTCCAGAAACTTTGATTTATAGGGAGTGGACTCTGTGACAGTTATGTTTAGTGGGATTTGAAAATTGTTAAACAGTTACATTCTAATAACTTCTGTACTTGAATAAAGTTGGCTAATGTAGTCAAAATATCAGATGAATATCCTACTCACCTTGTGATCATCTGGTGGGTCATATTGGATAATCCAGTCTACATGAGGTATATCCAGACCTCTAGCAGCTACATCAGTACAAAGTAAAATATGTTGTTTAGCTTGTATAAAAGTATTAAATACAGTTGTACGTTTATTCTGTTTCATTTTACCCTGTAACAATAAAAATAAAATTTTACACCTGATAACCAGTAATTGTTCAGAGAACTAACAAAAGAAGATAAGATGTCAGAGCAGTAGAATCATACAGACTGTCCATATCGATATATAAAAGTAAAACCTTAATAGTAATGAACTATTTATAAAACATGATTCTGTAACATGAATATAGCCTAGGCCATAATTTTTGATTAAGCAGTAATTTTATTGGCTTTCATGGAGCCACCAATCTGAACAGAGCATGTAAATGATGAATTGTGCTCTTCCGTAATTAACCAAAATAGGATTCTTTGTCTCATCAATCCGAAAAATACATATAAATTTCAAGCAGCAAATGATAAATTATTACGAACATGGGCAATAACTCTCAAATAACTTATCAGAAATCACATATGTCTTACTAATCTGAACCATGCCTATGTTTCAGAGCATGCACAAGCATTATTTGAGCATATTAAAATGATGTGTTAATTATTAATTACATGCCATTATCACACTTACAAATATTCCTGACACTGGTAATCCAATCTTATTAAAGATTACTTCATAATACTTTACAGATTTAAACGTTTTAAAAAACACCATTATCTTCTTGTCTTTGTTTTTCTTTAAAAATGTGAATAAAAGTAAAAACTTTTTCTCAGGTGGATAGAAAACATAACCCTGGAAAAAAAAATTCAAAGAACGAATCTCACAAGCACATTCTTTTTTTTTGTGTCGTTTTATTTACCTAATATTTCCTTAAATTTTTTCAAATTCCTGATAGCTGACACTGGGGTACATGTAAGCTTTTCGGAGGTTTAGCAAACCATGGTCTTATGAAATATGCACACAGTTAGAAAGTTTAAGTACCTACATGTATATAGGTTGAGATTGTTATGAGTGTAGTCATAGACACAACCTATCATCAAAGCTTGTTCATTACTGAATGTTCATATGAATACCAAATACTAATTAATAAAGTATCTCTATCTACTGTCATGCCTTCCAGTGATCTGAGCAAGAGAGTAACATCAACTATCAACCAGTTTGTAAACTATTATCAATACAATTGTACTTAAATATTTACTAGAAATATTAAAGATTTTGGTGTATATTCTTGTCCATATATTTTACTATAAGTGGGTATATGTGTTATTATTTACTTGTTGTAATCCTGCTACTGTAGCCGATTTCTTCTCATCATCAACACCAACATACACCGGTTTCTCTTTCAATGATATCCGTGCTAAATCTTCAGTTTTAGTTGTTGGTGTAGCAGAAAATAATGCTGTCTGTCTTTTCTCTATTGATAGAAAAATAATTGTATTGGGACTATTTAATATGTGCATAGAGTAGATTTAAGTTTAAAATGATGCACTATATAAATGCAACAATGATTGTTATTATTATAATACTACAATAGCCATCAAAGACTCTTATACTCCAAAACATCTTTTCTAATCCAAATTTATGAAATACTGTTCATACTATTCAAAATATATTGATCTTATATTTGATAGATCTAAATGAATAGTGAAAATATTCAACTTACTAGGTAATATAGAAACAATTTGTTTTAATTGAACTTCGAAACCCATATCTAATAATCTATCAGCTTCATCTATTACTAACATCTTCAGATTACTAAACACAAATCCTTCTGTATTCTGAAATTTATAAATAAAATAACTATATAAACAGGATTTAATTACCATGTCTGAAACACTACGGACAGGACGTTTAAGCTGAAGGCTTGATGTTAGCTCATCATTTCTTTAATTAAGATGGTTTTTTCTTACATTCCAGTCTAACCAACAGGTAGAATAGACAATAGGCTAAATATGTCCCAATAAACAGTAATTTAAGCATTTTAAGACCAACATAACCTATATTGTCCTTTTCAGTGGTTGTGTCAGTGATTCTCAACCAGTGTGCCACAATTGAGTATTCACTGGTGTCAACTGATAATTTTATAGCTGTGTCTTTCTTTATTTAGTTTGACTCACTCTTTGTGTCTATGACTGGTCGTGTCTATGGTTGTATGCCGTCTATGACTTGCCATGTTTCTATTATGCAAAATTCAACTGTTTTCAGTATATATTTAGCCAGGTGTGCCGCTTTATTACATGAGTTCAAAGGTGCGCTGTTAGCAAAAAAATGTTTAAAACCCCTGGGTTATGAGCATGAGGAGAATTATGTGTATGAGGAGACTTATGTGTATGAGGACTGCAGTGCTACCATCTACTCTAACTAGTCTTACCCTTAAATGATCTAACAATCTGCCTGGTGTTGCTACGATGATATTTAATCCTGACCGAACACTCTTAGCATCTGAATCTTTTTTCGTTCCCCCTATAACAAGTCCATGTGTTAAACTGTGATATTTAAGTAATTTTGCTAAAACTTCACCACTTTGTATAGCTAATTCTCTAGTAGGTGATAATACAATACAGCCTGTACCATGCTCTGGTTTAAATCCATGATGACATAACAGTTCTATAGCCGGTATTAAAAATGCTAATGTCTTCCCACTTCCAGTTTTTGCTGCTCCATTAACATCCCTGAAAAATATATTGATGAATTTTAAAACATTAGATCTTTTGTGTGAGCTGTAAGAACATGGCGGTTCTGGTGGATTTGAAGTGTGGGAGAAGTGGAGTTAGAGATTCCTCCAATGGCCCATCATCTATGTTGGCATGCATTTCACTTTGCTGTAAACCCAATTTTACATTAGAAATTCCCCTTTACTCTGTAAAAATTGTAGAAAGGTGTATCCTTGGCCAAGAAAAAGAAATGGCCACAAATAATTACAGTAATGTATAGTCATGATGCAGTAAAACCAGCCAAAATAAAATGAGGTTTAACATCTTGCTCCTACTTGGCTTAATGAAGACCGGTATATGCCATACTATAACATACATTTATATCAATTCCAACCGCCAATGGATCTTTTATGTGCTTGACGATGTATACAGTTTTTCGACCCATCCGAAGGCGCTTCATCCTACACAACTTGACAATAGGAAACCCGTGGGAAATAAAAGCAGCAGATTGGTCAGTATTCAATAAATCACTTGAATTTCATATTCAGTTTGAACTAAAAGTGTAACTGTACATTACATTTGTTTCCCTAGAACAAGTCCACTATGAAGTCACAAATATAAGAGCCATCAGAACAAGTCTCAGAAAGAACTGTTATTTGATACCAATATATAATTTTTGTGTGTATGATCTAGAAAGTAATGTTTTTACCTTCCTAATAAGAGATGGGGTATAGATTTAGCTTGTATATCTGTTAAATGTATAAAACCCATGTCTTTTATTGCCTTTAATGTTTCTGGTGCTATCTTATCTGATAACATTTCAAATGTTATATCCGCTAATATACTACCAGATTCACCACTGTATTCACCAGTTTCTGAAAAAACAATATGGAATCATAGGGAGAGAGGTTTAATATAGGTTGTGTCTTTTCCCCAAACCCAATTCAGATACAAATCTAAATAAGTAATGTTTATAATAAAAAATCATAACTATTACAATTAAAGCTTTAACATGATTAGAAAGGTGGAGAAAGATCTAGAGTTATCGGCATTGGAATGAATGTATAAAATGTTGTTCGACGTCCTAGGCGTAGTGTGACTTGAGGGGAATTTTGCTTTGGCAGTGACAATTCGGCCTGCTCTTACTTCTATTTGCAACTGAAAGAATATCCTAAACGTACTTCAAATGCTATACATGACACCACTGTTTTTCATACAATGTGACAATACTAGATGCTCTCCCTAGTCAGGTATGAACCCAAATCCTACTACCCAGCTGCAGTGGATGGCTAAACAGCTGAGTGTAGGTGTGTAGATGTCATATAATCAACTATAATAATACCTTGTACATTTTTACTTTTAAATTCATCACTGTCAGAATCATCATCCATTGATACAAGTTTTGGTTGTTTAGTTTCCAACGCTAAAAATATGGGTAACCATTATTTACATAAATCATAAAAGACATACATTACAATTTACATGAATACAATTAAACATATCTGAAAAGCACTATTACTAAATGTAATAATCTGATTAGAATAATAGAAAAGAGGTAATTAATCTTAAGAATACAAAAAAAAAACTGTGACAAAAATCATTGATCATTACCATACCATATTTCTTATGTACCTTTTAAAAAAATACTTGAGCAGTGGGCATGGGTACATTTGCAGAAGACCTATATGATATGGTGGGGCCATGCTTACCCATTAATCCTTGTCTTTTCTCCTTATTTTTTCTTTTTCGATTCTTATTTCTAATACTTTTTTGTTGTCTCTTAAAATCTGCAAAAGAAAATGACAACTGGATAACATTATTGTCTTTCGATAGGCTTTCACGGGCGACCCTTCTCCTTGTCACGAGCTGGGGATCGAAACCACCTCATCTACTTTGAGTACCTTACTTTACCTGAGAAAATGTTTTGTTTTGAGTAATTGTTATAGATAGAGACTAAAGGCCCCCGCACACGAGCCGAAAACTGCGTACGCAAATGGCGCAGCGTCATTTTCGGCTCGTGTGCGGGGGTATTTTTGAGCGCATTTTGACGTTCGCCAAATATCTGTCATGTTTGATATTTTTTGACGCAGCACCAACTGCGCT
Organism: Patella ulyssiponensis; assembly: GCA_963678685.1. Taxonomy (NCBI): domain Eukaryota; kingdom Metazoa; phylum Mollusca; class Gastropoda; family Patellidae; genus Patella; species Patella ulyssiponensis. Next base: position 77,528,948 of record OY783226.1, on the reverse strand, counting down.
CTCGTGTGCGGGCAACTCAGCGCTATTTGCGTTTCATTCGTCGTCAATGCTAAATGCGTACGCAAAATGCGCTCGTGTGCGTAGGCCTTTAGAGAGTCATTTTGACACATGTGACATGGACGACATGGTAAAATAAAAACTGAGATTGCCAATGATATATGGTAGCAGAAATCAACCTAGTTCAGCTCTGAACGTCGGTCTCATTACAATCACCCTGAACGTTCAGGGACTGTCCCATTGAATCAATGTCAAAAAAAATTGGAGAACAGTCAATTTTACTGGACAACTTTTCACTGCTAAACGATGGGATGTCAATCTGTGTGAAAGCCTGTACAATGCATAAAGCCTGTATATTTCGTTTCGTCTTGTATGACCGACATTCCTGAATGTGGACGTTGACCTACAGTTGGAGTGTCATGGCGGCGAAAATTTAACTTGATTAGGAGGGGACATATTTTTAACAGCGTGTTGTGTGGCTCATACTGACTCTAGAGAAGTAAGCAAGGTCTTATTTTCTCACTAAGATGTTCAATTACATTGTGCAGGCATCCACACGGATTGACACGCCATCGTTTAGCAGTGAAAAGTTGTCCAGTAAAATTGACTGGGGCTCCAATTATTTTCGACATTGAACATTGATGGATCATAATAGGACTGTCTGAGTCTCTGAACGTTCAGGCCAATCAGGGTGAGTGTAATGAGACCGACGTTCCGAGCTGAACTATAATCAACCCATTACATGGTTTGCGGCATATCTAATTAGCTCACCACTGTAATCCGAAGACATGTTTAAAGTCATCAATAATCACATGATAATGTTCAGTAAAAGCATTCAAAAAGGCTTGTTCACGAGGGTAATTGCGACAAGCAGCATGTCGAAAGTCAATAAATGAAAAGTAACACTTCCGGTAACAAACAATCCATTTGAATTATCGCCTCCTGGTAGCCTTGTTCAACATGTCTCTACCGTTTTCACAGGGGCTTTTTACAGCTCAATGGGGCTGACCGGGCTTTTTATCGGTCACATTCGAACAAATCTTTTATAGGTCTAAATTGGCTAGACAAACATACCTGTTTACGCACCAGGTAGACAGATATACAATGACATGGCCTATTGATACTGACCCCTATTTTTTTTTTTTTATTGAACTCGGTGGAGGACAAAGTTTGATATTATTGAATATATAGGTCATTGGTCTAAATTTCTAAGCCCCCTACTTCTATATATTTCAATCCAGGGAGACTTAAGGTTAAATATTGCTTGATACACGTATTAGTTTCATGTATTGACTACTAATAGAGAACAAACGGGTATTTTTCCCATATTTATAGTAAGGGGCTTATCCTAGTATGAAATGTTGATAGTAATGAATTAAGATTGAGCAGCCTGTGTAGGCATATGAAACCCCACTGTACCCACGCATAATCTTCTTTCATCGCGCAATGCAACAAAACTACGAATTTTTTTGTCTTTTTTTTTTGGGGGGGGGGGGGGGGTGGCAACGGCATCTGATTAAAGAACTTTTTATTCTTGGAATGCCGTGGCACAGGAGCCACTCACGTGACCCAACTCCTCACCCCCGCCCTCTATCCCCTTTCCGGGCAACAGATGCTTTCTTTCATTTAAGTTAGTATTTTGAATTTCTTTTAAGGTTGCATATCTTCTCAATAATTATTTTTCCAATTGTACCACGCTTATCCATCATTTCTTTTGCCAGTGTCTCCTCATTTGCAAAATTAGCACTTGAAAACCATTTAACCTCGTTAACGAATGAGATTTGTAACCTTCAGAGATGGCGATATATCGATAGAAATTGGGTCGATTTTATTAATAAGATAAAATCATTTGCCAACCACAAAACTGAAGAAATCTGATAAGATTGTGAAGGTCATTATATTATCTGTTATCTTTTGTCTGCATTCTGTAGCCGGTGTTTGTGCTAGGATGAAGGTTTCTTTGGTTGTGTTTGTGGTGTCCCTAGTTTTATGCTATGGGTTTCCGGATTTCCCCTTCTATAACGTGTCTTTAACATGGGAAGAAAGAGTTGATGATTTAGTTAGTAGATTGACTATACCTGAAATGGTTGGTCAAATGTCAAAGGGAACAGGTGGGACAGATGCTATTCCGAGACTTGGCATTCAACCCTACGAATGGTGGACGGAATGCCTGAGAGGAGATGTACAAGGTGGTGGAACTGGTTATGCTGAAGCGCTTGGTCTGGCTGCAGCCTTCAGGTAAGAGAAACTGCCATGCTCCTTCCGTCTGAAATTTGATCTATTCCGTGCCAGTTTTGAAACAGCGAAAAAAGTGTAGAATAGCTTCCACACTTAATTGCTGCTCTGGTTGTCACCAATGCTGTGTGTTAGACGATGCTCTTGCTTCACTGTGCCCATACATCCCCCCATCTTTGTGAATATCAAGAAGAACCTTGGGGTTTTGAAACCCCGATTCCATATCTTCAAGATCGGCCCAAGATCGTTGCCCAACCATTTGGAAAATGACGTTGGATTCATTTCCTTAATACACATATTAGTGTTTTAGAAATATACTATCAGAATCATTTTCAATACATTTGTTTATGTTTCATCTATTACCTTAGTACCCAGTTAATCTATGATGTAGCTAGAGCCACAGCTATAGAGGTTAGAGCTCAGAATACAATCTTCAGTAAGGAAGGAAAATATGGTCTCGGTACCGGACTTAGCTGTTTCTCACCTGTTATCAACATAATGAGAGATTCGCGATGGGGTCGAAACGAAGTAAGTAATTATTTTGTTTTGGCAGAAAAGATCCGTTGATTATTTAATTCATCTCTGTTTTCTCAGATCTATTCCAATTTTAGCCAAACAACAAAATTTAGCACCAAATATTGTTTCTCAGGCTGCTTTTAAGATATTAATTGCTGTTTTTTAAAGTAAACATTTTTAATGTATAGGAAACCTATGGAGAAGATCCATATTTTAGTGGTGAATATGCTGCAGCGTTTGTACAAGGTCTACAGGGCGACCACCCACGATATCTTTTAACCAGTGCTGGGTGTAAACATTTTGATGCTTATGCTGGTCCAGAGTCCATTCCTGTATCTAGATTTGGATTTGATGCCGAGGTAATTTATTCAAAAAATGTTGCTCAGTAAACTTTAAGCAAATTAGATTAGAACATCCGCACTAGCCCAAAGACGTCAACGTGTCCGGAAAGGGTTACACCCCGAATATACAGTTTAAATTTGAACCTGTGGAATCAAACAACGTGGTTTTACTCCACAGTCTTTGTCGAAGACAGTATTCCTATTCTTTAATCATGCTTTAACTTTTGAATTGTTTTGATGACAGAACAGATACAAAAATATGACACATTGCAAGATGGATGATAATCAGAAGCTGAATAATGTAACGGTGTTTGTTGAGTATTTTGAATTAAGAGTTTCGATTGAGAATCCATTGGCGTACGAGCCAGGCGGACAGAGGAAGGGGTGGGACAGCTGTCTCACCAACTGTCGGGCATTCTGACTTTTCGGGAAATTAAAAGAAAATTATAATATATTATCTTGTTGGAAAAATAAAGGTCCCAAGATAGATCTAATAAAACACTAATTTTATGTTTATGGATTAAGTCTGTAGCCATTTTTTTCCATTTTTCGGGCATTGATTATTATTTGTGATGCAGCTGAAACATTTGGATTGGATGAATTGAATTCAGGTCGGCATAGAATGCGATAGCGGCTGCTTTGAAGCTACTTAACTCATTTGCGGCGGTCAATATTCAAAACGTTCTCGGGAAAGGCAAGGTCGCCAAGGTCGGACTGTTTGGAATTTAGGTTAGGCTATATAAGACCACGTTGAAGTTGTTGTATTCACGGGCTTGAATCGAATCAGACGCGTTTATGTACGTCAAATGTTCAAATTTTCCCTCGGCGGTCGCATCTCGGTGGACTGTAGACGATAATTGGTTGATTGGCATCCGGGTCAGCCATCTAAATGAGGCTATATTTTGGACTACGGGCCTTCACATTTTCTTTGGGAAGCATTACACGGTAAACTATCGGGACCACACGCCTGTGTGAGAGTCGACCTTATTTAACGTTATTAGATTATGGATCCTTTACAAGAAACACCAAGGTTAGTAGCTGTGTTTTATCTGTACGATGCTAGCAGCTGATGTCTACCAGACTAGTGTTTCTTTTTTAATAATTAAAGAGGGTCAGCACCGATTCCATCAAGCTATTTTAAGTCAGTAGACTCATACGATTGATAACGGGTCATTACAAGAATCAATCGGCAGATGCTCATGTGACGTACGAAGGGGCAAAATCGTGGAATTGTTAAAATTCGTGTACAAGCATTCTCATTCGTCACTGAAAGTCATATGACTATATACAGTATATTCTCTTGGATAACAATATTTCTCTCGGGTCATCTTTACATTTAAAAAACCGAGGGTATAATTAGCTCGGCGTGGAACGATGTTATGCTGCTTACACATGAAAGAACACACACCGAGATTCCACTCAAAGCTATATCTATTTCATCGCTAAGGTGTTTTTCTCTACCTTTAGGTTTCAATAAGAGATTGGAGAACAACGTTTTTACCAGCGTTTAGATCTTGTGTTAAAGCAGGAACTTATAATATCATGTGTAGTTACAACAGGTAATACTGCATTTATTAACATTTCTCACATTTTATAATATCAGACCCTCAAAAATACCCATGCCTGTTTACTTGTCCCCCAATGATATGGTCAGTGAGAATAAAACATTTTTTGTCTTAAAAATATCTTAAAGCTATCTTTGTTGTTGCTGGTGCAATTTTCTTCTTGATCTTTCGACATTCAACAACTTTTCCCCAATACATATCCAAATGGGATTTCTTCAATTACTAGTATTGCTATTAGATTACTCTGTCGCCATGTATTTATAGAACTTGATTTGGGTATCTGCAGTACTCTGTTTTATCATGTTCACAGAATTAATGGTATACCAGCCTGTGCAAACAAGGAATTGTTAATAGATATATTAAGAGAAGAGTGGGGATTCAAGGGTTATGTTATAAGTGACGATGGCGCAATTGAAAACATCATAACCCATCATCACTATCTGAATAATAGTGTCGACACAGTAGCTGCTTGTATCAATGCTGGTTGTAATATTGAACTAGGACCACACGACAACAATGTATACGATTCAATGGGTAGGTTCCAATCTAATTAAGTAAGTTCTTTATTTTGCCCCGTCCTGCATTCATTGTATGCAAAAGTTTACCAAAGTAGGATCCCAGGAAAAGTGATTTTTTTTCAAAATGGCGCCCAATAGCCACCGGAACGTCTTAATAATCATAGCTATGTAACTATGAACTCAAATTTGATGATCTTGGTGTCTATCTCGAGGTTTTTGGGAGAAAGAACACATGGGTGTCATAAAAATGATGCTGACCTATTATGTAACACAGAAATATAATATAGCGTTCAGTTTTGAGTGTCCAACTCCTTGGTATCGACCTCTTTGGTGTTGTTTGGATTGTCACAGTTTTCAGTTTGGCAAGGGCCACATACAGCAATGCTGGAAAGTCCGTTGCGTCTGCTCTTATCCTTATCAAGACATCAGTAACTAAAAGGGGTGCCATGCCATGCAGTCACCAGGGGATGTAGACGTTGATATCGTAAATGCAACTGTTGAGCGATACCGTCATGGTCGGTGAGGATACAGATTTGCTGATCATCTGACGCAAACAAGCAGTAAAAAGAACAGAAGGTGTATAACATTAACCTGATGAAAGAAACCTTTGGGAGCGATGTGTGTAATGAGTTGCTCTTTGTACATGCCTACTCAGGCTGTGATTCAACTTCAAGAATTTTCGACCTCGGAAAAAAGTCAGCCTTCCGGAAATTAGTGAAATCTGATGGCGCCCTTTGCCAGTGCATTCATCCTTCAAAACAAATCTGAAGAGGGCATATCAGATTTTGGCAAAGGCCCGATGGTGGATCTCTTTGGTTGCATGTCTAATAGATATTATCACTGCGCCATATCATTTCACCAAGAAAGTGGCAACTGCTGAAACATTTGTCACTCCGGAACGACTTCTCCCAACATTACTTGCAATAAGATTTCATAGCCAACGTGTGTACTTTCAAATTATGGCATGCATGGGGATGGCAAATGAAATTAACCCAACTAAATGTGATGGAAACAGGGAAATGATCAGTGAATTCCAATTATGACCAAAAACAGTGCTGACGAATTCTTGAAAATTATCCATTGCAACTGCTGTATGTTGAATCCCCTGAAACGTATTCTATGTACAAAAGTGTTTGTGCATTAGATGATAGTGGACAGCTGAAGGCCATGAATTCAATTTCCTAATGATTCAACAGCTCAGTGATAACCAAAGTTGTCTTAATCAGTTCCTCGCCCCCAAAAACCCGCGGATAGACATCAAGATCATCAAATTTGAGTCAATAGTTAATGACTTAAAGAGTAAACCGTACCGCCGCTGTCCGGGAAAAATGTTCCCGGTTACACTATGGGATTTTGTCTGTCTTCATTAGCCCGTACGAAGCAAACAAGTCATTTCATTTCATTTTGATGTCATTTTCATATACAGTGGCATGCACTTTTTGGCATATGTACGTTTAAATTGAATAACAATAAACGTTACCTCGATACTGAGGGTATGGCACAGAAAAATCGTGGTGTACACCATTTAAATGGAATAGCCCATTATGCAATGTGACTGTCATATTTCATTAACATTCCAAACAATATGGATGTGCTACTCCTTCAACCCAAATTGCAGGTCCACCGGTTAACCAAAGTTAAACATGCATTATGTAAGAGCTAAATCTGCTTATTGCAGGTCTTTCTTTAGGCCTGAAATGTTTTCTAAAGTATTAATTAGACATTAATTAACTGATCCAGACCAAAATCAACTCTCGATGGCATCAGATTTCTCTGATATTAAATAGATTAAATCGGTTCAGCGATACTTTGATTTAATCAAATATGGAGGAACGACACTTAGCTTCGATCAACAAGAATGGCTAGTTCTTTATCTCAATCTGATTAAAATACAGATCCTATTTCGTTTCGTTTTTATAGTTCAAATTTTCGCTTTACTACATTAGGATCTGAAAGACTTGTTATTTAACTCGTGTTCTGCTTGAAATGAGGGGTCAGCCAATCAAATTGTTTGTCGAGTGGGGGGTTTGACCTTTTTTTGCGAGGAATTGTGGGTAGGCATTATCAGCGATAGAAATCAAAACAAAGCAACAACGATTCTGATTGGTTAATCGAATGACTGAGGTTATAGGCTCAAATGTCGCGTGCTTGACATCTGAACTGGCTGAACGTGACCTCCCGCTATAACTTGTTAGATCTACATGTAGTATAGGCCATCGAAATTATAAAAAAACGAAACGAAATATAGATCTGAATTTCAATTAGATTGTTCTTTATCTAAATCTTACATAATGTATCTTTAACATAGTACGAGTTTAAAACATGTCAAATCAAGTTTTGCCGCACTGCACTTTTTGAATAGTACAATGGTTTTTTTCTGGGCCACATGATATAATCTTTTCAAGGTTATCAAGCATACTTATTATCAGTAATACTAATTTAAAAACCAATGTCCTCAAACGTCCTGTTAATGTAAGGCAAATATTAAATAATAAATCGACACATGAATCTTTAATATTTGGTTTGATAAAAAAAATATATTTAGGTGAAGCTATATCCGAAGGAAAGATTCTGGAATCAAGGGTACGAGAATTAATGAAACCTGTTTGGTATACCAGAATGAAGTTAGGTGAATTTGATCCACCAGAAATGAATCCTTACAAGCAGTTGAATGCATCATCAGTTGTACAGAGTCCAGAACACAGACAACTCGCTATACAAACAGCTACGAAAACCTTAGTCCTTCTGAAGAACGACAATAACTTTCTACCAGTAGGAACAGCATTCGTTGATAAATTGGCTGTAAGTCGATGATAAACCATAAAATTAATTTGATGAAAACACTGCTATAGTCATATGAAACTAATCCTGTCATTGAATTTAGCTGAATATTACAAACTGGCAAAACGGTGACACGAAATTCTTCATTTGTTTTAGATTGTTGGTCCGGCAGCAAATAACACGGCCGTTCAGACGGGTAATTATTCTCCTAGAGTGGACCCCCGTTATACCACCACACCCTTACAGAACCTCACTAGATTAGGTAAAAATGGCGATGTACGGTTTAGTGATGGATGTAATGGTGATACCACTTGTACTAATTACGACCAAGCTGGTATTATTAAAGCTGTGACGGGTGCCGATTTCGTCATTGTCTGTTTAGGGTTAGGTAAGAATAGAAACTTTTTTTATCTTTTAGATTCGGTACCATTGTCCCAATGTGGATGTAATGGGGATTCAAGTTGTACTAATTATTATCAAACTGGTATTATTAAAGATGTGACATGTGGTGATTTCCTCTACATCGGCATAGTTTTAGGGGAAAATGATAAACTGGAAATCAGGTTGACAATCATCATCTAAATTATTATTTCTATGAACGATACCCGAGCTTCTTTTTAACCCTTAGCCTATGTTTTTGTCCTTTTATTAGGTAATGCAATAGAAAAAGAGGGTCATGACAGAGCTACAATAGATTTACCCGGAAAACAATTACAACTTTTACAAGATGCTGTTAATAATAGTAAGTTAATCCTATGTGTGGGATTATTATATCGCCATGCTGTCCGTCTGTCCTACTGTCCACCCATTGGCTTTTGAACGCGATATGTGCTACAGTTTTTGCCGTATTCTTTCAAATTTGGCGAGAAGTCTTGTGGCAATGAGAAGACGAACCCTTTCGATATTCAACGCTCCGCGCTCTTTCAATCTTGAGCCCCCCCCCCTCCTCAGCACACACCATCGAAAATCTTGTTAACGCGATGGTGGCTATAGTTTTGAAAAATTGTTGTGAAATATTCTGGTCGTTACAGTACTAACCCAATCCATATTCAACATTCCGCAGCTTCCAGTTCCAGAGTAACCCCCCAACCATTTGCCCAAATATATAATTTGCTACATCATCGGATAAGATGGTGTCGAGGATAAGCTTACTTTTCCGGACACCCTTTACCACTGTTCGTCGAGTATTTTGTACAAGGTGAACAGTTCATTTGCTGATTACACGTTTTACCCTTTTTCTGGGGAATTTTGTCTCATGTTTGTACTTATTTTTATCTTATTATTACTGCTTTCTTTTTAAATATTTTCACTTGCGTTGTTTTGGTCATTATGGTATACGTTGCGGAACAAAAATGTTCCAATGAAATCCCTTTAAATAGTGTTATTGATTGATTGATTGATTGATTTGTAAACGTTTCCTTTTAAGGTCCAGCTAATAGTCCTGTTCTTCTCATTTTATTTAATGCTGGACCAGTTGATATTACATGGGCTGATAGTAATCCTAGAGTTGTAGCTATTGTAGAAGCTTTTTATCCTTCACAAGCTACAGGATCAGCTTTATTCAATCTTCTTACAATGACGGGTCCTGATTCTGTTCCTGCTGCTAGACTACCGTTTACATGGCCCATGCATGAAAGTCAGGTAAGATAAATTTTCTTAGAGGGTATGGGGCTATGTTTTGAAATCTGAGTTACTTTATGAAGAAAACGATACAAATTTCAGTTTCAAAACATTTAATACCATTCTTGTTATAACTTTCAGTTGCCACCAATGATGAACTATTCTATGGAAGGCCGAACATATCGCTACCTCAATTACGATCCACTTTATCCCTATGGTTACGGATTATCTTATACAAACTTTACTTATTCTAATCTACAATTTAGTCAGTCAGTGTTAGCAGGTAATGATGTAGAGGGATCAGTAGATGTTTATAATAATGGTCAAATATCAGCTGATGAGGTTATTCAAGTTTATATCAACTGGCAAAATAGTCCAGTACCAACACCTAAACTACAATTAGTGGATTTTAAGAGACAATATATTATTGCTCAGAATAAAATAAGAGTAACTTTTAGGGTTAAAGGTGAAAGTATGGCGGTATGGATGGAAGATAACAGTGGATGGATGGTTTATCCAGGTTTGTAAATCCATAATATAAAGACCCAAATTTTAACAAAGGAATTAGATGACTGAAATCCATGTATTATAATGCGTTAATAATAATCGGCACCATAACCTTCTGGAGTGTGTGCTTCGAGAGACATAGACAGACAAACCAGAATTGCCGTCCTGTTGTCGACCGAGCCCGATCATGGGGGATATAAAATCTACAATGGATAAATATTATTTTTGCCTAGCTTTAGAATATAGACTCCTTAAAGAATGCACGATAGAATGTTTTGTCTATAGCTGACCCAGAGCTACATTATGATTATATTTGTTTTTCAGGACAATATGGAATATTTGTTGGTGGTCAACAACCCAATCAGAAGAAATCTGTTGGTTCCAATGTTTTATCTGGAACCTTCAGTGTTACCGAAACAAAATTTTTAGGAAAATATTAAATAATTTTAAGATTTCTTGGCTTAACTCTTTATAAAACTATTTCCCCTAAACGGATTTGACGAACCGACTGAGGTGAAAATTTTGCATTTGTTAAAACACGGCAAAATAAAAGGATGTTCTGCAGGCAAAATATAGTTCACTGAATGTTTTGCCCTTCAAAATATCGGCTGGAAATTTATTTAGGCTTATAAAGCATTCCTTTAAATCTATTACAGAGAAAATCCACTTGGGGTGATTGTAAGAGTTACTACCCTTGATTAGCAGTTTCCACATAATTACCTTGAGCCTCTACTTCCAGTAATATGAATATAATCGTAATTGGAATAATTATGTTGACTGCAAATCGTAGACAAGAGCGTTATTTTGTTAATAGCGCCAGGGTGATGACTTTTGCCGAGAGGAGAGAAATGGGGTTTAACGTCCACTCGACACAAACTAGGTCATTTCGGGACTAACACATGGTTCAATTTTATTTCAATAATTCGCTTGCGCGTGGGGGTCTTTAGCAGTGGAAGGAAACCGTAGGACCCTGAGAAAACCCACGAGGCTGGACAGGCGACCCTACTCGTTGTCACGTACAACCGGGGAATCGAAACCCCGCGATTTGACTCAATGACCGACCATATGATACAGCGCGCCATCCAACCCCCTGAACAAAGTGAAACAAGGGCCATACCTCTAAACATTATGAACGGAAATTGCCGAAAACCAACAAGCTTCTTCGTTTTACTAATTTAGATAATGCATGTAAATTTAATTCAGATTGGACGATAATTTTTGTCGTTAGCATTATCACAAGGTTCAACAAAGTGAAACTCGTGCAATAATTCTAGATGTTATTTGAAATCTTAGTAAGTCATTATGTTACGTTTCCAGCTGAGAAGGTTGGAGGAGACATTTTATTTTTTTTTTGTAGTTTTGTCTACTAGAGGTCATATTTAGCCCCAGACAAGTCCACCTTGAAACACGTGAAGCAAATAATTAACATTTAACGGACATTGATAACTACATATTGTATTCTTTTGAGTCGAGTATTGTAGACAATGTAACATACAATTATATTGCATGTTTCGTTTGAATTTTTTTTTTCGTGACCAGGATGATAGCGCTTTTCATATTCGCCCTACGGTTTAACACGGAAGTCGATGGTGGTTCCATGTGATGGACAAATATATGCATAATAATAACTAGGTTGTGGACATTCTTTATTTGATGACACAATGTTTGTAACCCATAGATCTCGGTTCGTTTCGATATTGGCGCATATCAGACCGTAATTTCTTGGATTATGTCCCCTGATTACACGTGGGCCATCCATAGGTCACAATTTTTTATGATTGTAAAAACCGTTCAAATATACCACCGTTACACCATTACGGCGGAGTTTATGTTCAAACTTCAGATGACAGCTCGTTTTTACGCAAATAGAGAAAAAGCATATACCCAGGGTGACCTACGGATGTAAACAATGGGCAGGACTACAGTCTGAACCAGCACCGAACGCAAATGGCCCGGATCATTGGCTATTCAATGTGGCGGCGCCATGTCATTTGTTTCGCCTGCTATGTTTTGACGATTAGAATGAAGAAATGCTTTTGAAATATTTTGTTACAAGGCTGACTCCATCTGGGTTAACTGGTAACATCGGCCATTTGTTGTTGGTCTACAGATCTTTATCCGTCTCATTTATCCAGAAAACTGTAATAAAAATCAAAGTTGATCAGTCACATAGTTTGTCGTGAGCCTATATATATATATTCCAATAAGAAGATCTTTATCTGTGTAATTCATCACGACAAAAAATCAAAGTTGTTAACATCGATACGGTACCCCAACGCTCATTCCTTAACCTCGCGGTGTTACCATAGACCATGAAATACGGTCCATGGTGTAAATATTGCATTGACAATCGGAAATTTTATACCACATGTCTGTCTTTTCAGGGGGTCACGGTGGCTAAGTGGATAAGGCGCTGGTTCGCTAGCCTGGAGGTCGGGTGTACGATCCCTGCATCTCGATTTTCCTGCGTGATTTCCCCTTGTCAGTGATGCAGAAGGAGGGCCTGACAAGGACAGCTGCCTGGACGTTCGGATGGGACGAAAAACCGAGGTCCCGTGTACACATTAGAGTGCACGTAAAAGATCCCTTGGCAGTTGGAATTCAATATAAGAGTAGGCCGTAGCGCCGCTGCCCGGGCAAAATTTCCCTTATAGCACACTGTATGGCGTATGTCCGTCTTCCATTAGCCCAGGTTAGGTGCAAAAGAGTAGGACGTTAAACTCCATTTCATTTCATTTCATTTCTGTCTTTTCAGCCGTCTTTCAACTATTCCGTCCGTATGCTATCGCGTGGTACGACAGTTCACGACCAGAGGATGAGCAGCTGATGTCATTCACATGCAGATAGTTAGATTAGAGTACGGAAACCCGCCCAACCGAAGGTGGTCCTGTTGTGGACCATCACATTTTTTCCCCGATTTGTGCGTATCAGGCCTCGATTTTCTGGATTATGGAGCCACTTGTGGATCCTCCATAGATATAGCAATTTTTATCTTATTTTCAAAATACATCAAATATATCATCGTTACACGATAATGTTGACGCAAATCGTGTAAAATGTAATATCAAGGTTGTTGACCATCTAGAGGTAACAATTTCTATCTGGTTATGGGTGAGTTCAAATTTGGTGCGGATCGGGCCTCCCGTTCTGGAGTAACGTCAAATTCTGTTTACTCAAAATGTGGAACATGAATGAATTTTGTGAACCGTCTAGAGGCGACAATTGTTGTCTGATTTATGAGATTTGTTGAGGATCATAAGTTCTTGGACGTGTTTCACTTTAGTACACATGAGACCTCCCGATCTAGAGCTGTTGTCTCTGCTATAGAATGTTTTGAAATCTCTCTCCCGTCGTGTTTTAGCCAAGATAGTACAAGATTACCCATTTGAAGGCCATTTCTCCAGATTACAATATATAAATGATAATGAGGTCGGTTTTATAAATATATATAAGTCAATTTACGAAAATAAGATTAAAATCTTCCCCTAATCACAAAACGTAAAGATAATTGATAAAGAATGTTTAGTGCACAGTCAGTTTGTGTTAGGATGAAGGTCTGTTTGGTTGTGTTTGTGGTGTCCCTAGCGTTATGCTGTGGATTTCCGGATTTCCCCTTCTATAACGTATCTTTAACATGGGAAGAAAGGGTTGATGATTTAGTTAGTAGATTGACTATACCTGAAATGATGGGTCAATTGTCAAAGGGGGAAGGTGGCACTGATCCTATTCCTAGACTTGGTATTAAACCATATGAGTTGTGGACAGAATGTCTGAGAGGACAGTATAGTGGAACTGCCTATGCCGAAGCTCTCGGTCTGGCAGCAGCTTTCAGGTAACACACGGTATCGTGTCTTTCCTTTCTTATTGAGTTCATTATTTATTCCAGTATTGTTTCTTCTACTGTAAATGCGACTGGGTAGTGTTCTTGAATAGACGGTTAGGACATGGGGGTAAACGGAAATGTGGCTATGTGTTCATATTAATGGTAACAAACAGTGAAGTCAAATTCTATTAAAATAAACCTACATACCATCCCATTCGTAGCCTAACTACCCGTGTCATTATTCGTTATAGTCTTCTGTCTCTATATTTTTATTCAGCACCCAGTTAATATATGATGTAGCTAGAGCAACAGCAATAGAGGTTAGAGCTCAGAATACAATCTACAGTCAGAAGCAAGAGTATGGTATCGGTACCGGACTCAGTTGTTTCTCTCCTGTTATCAACATAATGAGAGATTCAAGATGGGGCCGAAATGAGGTTAGTAAATTCCATCTATTACATTATAAAGTATAAAGCATCTGCTGTCATAGTTGATCGGGTGTTGCCGTGTTGATACCTTTGTAATGACACCATTTTAATTGTTATTGATTATAAAAGTACTTCTTCGAGCTGAAGTTCTAGGTATAACTCTTTAAACAATTATGTTATTCTTCGCGAAATTTTTATTCTAACGAAACATTTTGTCCAAGAGAAAGCAATACGTACGTTTGTGTTCACCCTTCCTTTGAAGGTGCTGAAATAATTAATTAGCTTAGTATATCATAGATTTATAATGTATACACATTAACACAATTCCAATGTACAGGAAACTTATGGAGAAGATCCATATTTTAGTGGTGAATATGCTGCAGCTTTTGTTCATGGTCTACAAGGTGACCACCCACGATATCTTTTAGCTAGCGCTGGATGCAAACATTTTGATGTGTATGCTGGCCCAGAGACAATACCTGTATCTAGATTTGGATTTAATGCCGAGGTAATTTATTTAAACAATGTCACTCAGTGAAACCCAAGCAAACTTCATTAGAACAAGGTTATACACCAAAGATATATTGCACTAACAGGACTCGATACCGCGGACATCACTATGGCCCAGAATCATTTCCTTTTTTCCAGATTTGCATTTGATTCTGAGGTAAGGTATTCAAAAACGAATTAACAAAGCGTTAAATTTCGGTTAATGTTCTGGTTCTCCTTAACATATATAATCTGCCCTTGTTGATTTTCAACAAAATATATTTCACTACAACGTTGGCATCATGCAGCTCAAAAGGGTGTATTTCTGTTACATCATGCTATTTTCTCTACCTTTAGGTTTCAATAAGAGATTGGAGAACAACGTTTTTACCAGCTTTTAGATCTTGTGTTAAAGCAGGAACGTACACTCTCATGTGTAGTTACAACAGGTAATACTATATTTATTATCAAATCTTTCATTTCTAGTGTGCTCTCTTCTAATACTTCCGGAAAACAATTTTAGAATCTTACTTTTTGACCATGTAATCAGTCTTAAATATCATTCATTTGCAATCGCTGTTATCTTTTCAGAATAAATGGTATACCAGCTTGTGCTAACAAGGAATTGTTGACAGATATATTAAGAGAAGAATGGGGGTTCAAAGGTTATGTTATTAGTGATTATGAGGCCATTGAAAACATCATAACCGAACATCATTATCTGAATAATAGTGTCGACACAGTAGCTGCTTGTATCAATGCTGGTTGCAATGTTGAACTAGGGTATCCAAATGTGAAAAAGGTCTACGAGTCATTAGGTAGGTTCGAAATATCGTAATTTTAATACTGCCTACTTTTTATGTAGAAAGTGGCGGGAAGAGGGGGTGGGGTAGCATTCAAAATACAGATCTTTCTACGATCATTAGTGCCGTTTCCATTGAATACCATTAATAAGTCATAGACCTTTGACGTCAGGTTTATAGATGTGGTCACCTATTGGAGCTTATAATTTAATCGTTTTAGACTTTCAATATATAATTTTAAATCCTTTTAAATTTAGGTGAAGCTATATCGGAAGGAAAGATTCTGGAATCAAGAGTACGAGAATTAATGAAACCTGTTTGGTATACAAGAATGAGATTAGGTGAATTTGATCCACCAGAAATGAATCCTTACAAACAGCTGAATGCATCATTAGTTGTACAGAGTCCAGAACACAGACAACTCGCTTTACAAACAGCCATGAAAACTTTAGTCCTTCTGAAGAACGACAACAAATTTCTACCAATGGGAACGTCCATATTTGATACAGTAGCAGTAAGTCACGAGAGAACTATTCAAGCACCTTAATTGGAATTATACTCTATGTCGCGTAAATATTGTGGAATTAATGATTGAATTATTGCTGGCTACTTTTCCTTTTGACCAGTCTGTGCTATATTATATAAGCATTGTCGTTAAAACTGGTTATAAACCTCATACTTGTCTTTTAGATTGTTGGTCCTGCAGCAAATAACACGGCCCTTCAGACTGGCAATTACTCCCCAAAAGTAAATCCTCTCTACACCACTACACCCTTACAGAACCTCTCTAGATTAGCAACCGGAAAAGTACAGTTTAATTCTGGCTGTAATGGTGATACAAAGTGTACTAATTACGATCAAGCTGGTATTATTAAAGCTGTGACGGGTGCTGATTTGGTCATCGTCTGTTTAGGTTTAGGTAAGGATAGAGCATTTTATCTTCTGACTGACGATTATCGATAACATAAGATCCAAGTATTCGGGCTCGGTAGTTTGAATTACCACAGGCTTTAGCTCCTTGTTTATGTTCCCGAACTATCAGACTATTCATTTTTTGTGTTATTGCAATATACTAACATGTACGTCTAAATGTGTATTAAACTGACCTTAACTGACCTCTCATTTTAACCAATGCAGACGTAGTAGTCCAGCCTTCAGATGACCCGGGCCAATTGACATGTCATTCAGGACCAATTATGTATAAAAATCTAATGATAAATACATTAGTATTTTGTTATCCTTAAAAACTATTGTTACTATTGTTATACTTTGTATTTAATATACTGAATTCCATACTTTTGTTTTTATCATGAATAAATCAGGTAATGCAATAGAAAAGGAAGGCAATGACAGAGCTACAATAGATTTACCTAAAAATCAATTACAACTTTTACAAGATGCCGTTAATAATAGTAAGTTGATCCAAGATTACAAGATGCTGTTAATAATAGTAAGTTAATCAACATGCTGCTAATGACAGTAAGTTAATCGTAGATTACAACATGTTGTTAATGACAGTAAGTTAACCCTATTTTACAAGATTCTGTTCACGATATTAAGTAGTAACAATAGTAATGTGAGCCATTAAAGTGATACCAGTTTTACAACATGTTTATGATACCTGTAAATTATGTATGCTGTATTGTATACACTACGGCCTAACTCTAGCTCTTTCCGAGATTTTGCAACACTATAACCACAATTTACGCCAGCACGGTGATCAGCTAGTATTGATTTGCTAATTTTATATTCAAAAAATGTCTAGTGACATCTTTAGTGTGCATTTATATGTAAACGTTTCCTTTTGAGGTCCAGCTAACAGTCCTGTTCTTCTCATCTTATTTAATGCTGGACCAGTTGATATTACATGGGCTGATAGTAATCCTAGAGTTGTAGCTATTGTAGAAGCTTTTTATCCTTCACAAGCTACAGGATCAGCCTTATTCAATCTTCTTACAATGACGGGTCCTGATTCTGTTCCTGCTGCTAGACTACCGTTTACATGGCCGATGCATGAAAGTCAGGTAAGATAAATCTTCTTAGAGAGTATGGGGCTTTGTTTTTAAATTTGAGTTACTTTATGAAGAAAACGATACAAATTTCAGTTTCAAAACATTTAATACCATTCTTGTTATAACTTCCAGTTGCCACTAATGGTGAACTATTCTATGGAAGGCCGTACATATCGTTACCTCAACTACGATCCACTTTATCCCTATGGTTACGGATTATCTTATACAAGCTTTACTTATTCTAATCTACAATTTAGTCAGTCAGTGTTAGCAGGTAATGATGTAGAGGGATCAGTAGATATTTATAATAATGGTCAAATATCAGCTGATGAGGTCATTCAAGTTTATATCAACTGGCAAAATAGTCCAGTACCAACACCTAAACTACAATTAGTGGATTTTAAGAGACAATATATTATAGCTGAGAATAAAATAAGAGTAACATTTAGAGTTAAAGGTGAAAGTATGGCGGTATGGATGGAAGATAACAGTGGATGGATGGTTTATCCGGGTATGTATTCTAACACCTTCTCATACCGGAAATGATACATCTGGGATTTGAATATTTTTAATTAACGATAAATTGTGGGTAAAATTTACGTCGTCTTGTTTCATCATCTTCTTTTAGTCGTCCAAAATCTTTTGTTTACTTAATGTTAGATTGGTCCAGCTTTGGGATGAATCGTTTTTATCAGACAGAAATAGGCCATTTGAGATTTTAGATGGTTAAAGAGAATATTTTAACATTTAAACATTCATCCTGGTATCTGATGCTTGAGTAAACTTTGTTATATTTGTGTTCCAGGACAATATGGAATATTTGTTGGTGGTCAACAACCCAATCAGAAGAAATCTGTTGGTTCCAATGTTATATCTGGAACCTTCAGTGTTACTGAAACTAAATTTTTAGGAAAATATTAAATATTTTAAAAATATTCTTTAATTTATATTTACTATTTATAACAAGCTATCCCCCCCCCCCTGAAACGGATTTCTCTAGCCACAGAGATGTAAATTGTGCATTTGTTAAAAATATAGTAAAAAAAAAGGTGTTATGCATGTAAAATATAATCCATTGATATAATGTCTTGCCCATTAAGATATCGACATCTTATTTTTTTAGCTGGTTTTAAACAGGTAATTAAATCTATTCCACTTTAATTCCAGAGATAATTTTGATGCCATGCAGCTGTGTTGATTGCTACGGTTTATATTAACTAAGGAAAATTTCCACACATTTCTATTACACATTCAAACATGAGCCGTTTCGTAGGAGCTACTGTCTTTAATTAGCGGTTTTAAAAAATAAATACAGGCCTCTACTTTTTGAAATTGAGAATATTATCACTGCAGAGCCGACAGTTACGCAAAAAATAGCCAACTGGGAAAGATATATTCTACACATCAAATCCATCTGTCGTTCGTCCTTTCAAGTTCGTATGAAATCAATGAATTAGAATGGCCATATTAGGAATCTGGAAATTTTAAACACCGAATAACATAGCATCTGTCGAAGAACATAATGTACATCTATCTACATCATAGAATTTCACATTTGGATTCGTTGGTGACAGTTTGTTATTAAATAATTCTAAATATAGTGACTGTTCTATAAACGAATGGCAGTGCAATCCTATTAGGTACAAGTGATAATTTGAAATATTGATGGTGTGATTAGCAGACCCCTACTCGTGATATTCTACTACGTTTATATTGTTCGATTATATATCACCAAGAAAAATTTGGTACGAAAGTTTGTCACAGAGTTATTCTTACACTCCTCATAATCCTGAGTGCGATTTAGGTCTAATCAAGCGACACACTGCGAGGTGTATGACACTCCTGGACTCATTCGAATGATACGAATGGCCCAAACGTGATATTTACGAATTTTTCTAATCGTACAAATCATAAAAGGACCTTCTGTACATGCGTCTCTTATGTAAAAGATAGTACGAGGCTACCTATTTGAAGGCTATTTAACACTTATTTAACGTGTGGACATGTAGCCTTCTCCAGATTGCAATATATCAATAATAATGGGGTCAGTTTTATAAATACATGTATATGTAGATCGATTAAACAAAATAAGATAAAAAAAATTTCCTCTATCTCAGAACTGAATGAAAATTGATAAAAGAATGTTAAGTTCACTATCAGTTTGTGATAGGATGAAGGTCTGTGTGGTTGTGTTTGTGGTGTCCCTAGCGTTATGCTGTGGATTTCCGGATTTCCCCTTCTATAACGTGTCTTTAACATGGGAAGAAAGGGTTGATGATTTAGTTAGTAGATTGACTATACCCGAAATGATGGGTCAAATGTCTAAGGGAACAGGTGGGACTGATGCGATCCCTAGACTTGGTATTAAACCCTATGAATGGTGGACGGAATGCCTGAGAGGAGATGTGCAAGGTGGTGGAACTGGCTATGCCGAAGCTCTCGGCCTGGCAGCAGCCTTCAGGTAAACACGGTGCTGTACCTATCCTTTGTTATCCATTTACATATTTATTCCAGCAACGCTTCTTCAAGTATGAATAGGAGCGGGTAGTGTTTGAGTAGACGAATTCTAGAATTGACATCCCTTGCGTGTGCATCTCGTTTAGGTTTCTGGAGATCATTAAGGTGGGATCTTCACTGGTTGTAAGCTGTCCACAAAGACCCTTAATTAATAAGGAACCCGAAAACGTAAAGATTCCTAGAAAGTTTGATTTTGAAAAGACGATATATGAGAATGTGACTGGCGCCAAAAAGTAAAATCGAACCAGGCGCGGATCCAGAGGGGGGCGCACCCGGCGCACGCCCCCCCCCCCTACTTTTTTGCGGTGGCGAACAATTTTTATCTCCATATATTCTCGCGGGAAAGGAAAAACAAAAATAATTTAGGTTGGAAATCGTAATTGACAGTACTAGTATGAAATTTAGTCCTTGTGGGCATTTTTGTCCACTCAAAAATCACGGACCGGGCTTCGCACTCCCAAGTGGGTGCAGCACGCCCCCCCCCCCTTTCTGAAAATCCTGGATCCGCCCCTGCGAACGATATAAACATCATCCCAAAAACAAACCATTCTCAGTTAGCCGTGTCATTATTTGTTATATTTGTCTATCTCTATATTTTTGGTCAGCACCCAGTTAATATATGATGTAGCTAGAGCAACAGCAATAGAAGTTAGAGCCCAGAATACTATCTTCAGTAAGGAGGGAAAATATGGTCTCGGTACCGGACTTAGCTGTTTCTCTCCTGTTATCAACATAATGAGAGACTCGAGATGGGGTCGAAACGAAGTTAGTAAATACAAGTACTATATTTTGTTCATAAAGTTTCGCCTCAACATGTTCATAAAAAAAAACGAACAGATGTATACAGCATATGTTTACAGAGTTGGTTGTTTGTTGCGTGTTGCCTTTTCGGCTGCACCATTTTATCCCTGGTCGGAAATGATAATGTTATAAAGTACTACTTCAATCTGAATTATTAATTATCAAGTACTAAAATGTCCCTGAAAGTGAAGTTCTTGTTATGACTCTGAAATATTTAGTCCAAGCGACAACAATGGGTGCTGTTGTGTTATGATGAATTAGCTTCGAATATCATATTTTATACACAATTTCAATGCACAGGAAACCTATGGAGAAGATCCGTATTTTAGTGGTGAATATGCTGCAG
The DNA here is from genome assembly GCA_963678685.1 of Patella ulyssiponensis. Classification (NCBI taxonomy): domain Eukaryota; kingdom Metazoa; phylum Mollusca; class Gastropoda; family Patellidae; genus Patella; species Patella ulyssiponensis. The sequence continues at coordinate 77,507,649 of OY783226.1, read as the reverse complement.
CTTTTGTACAAGGCCTACAAGGTGACCACCCACGGTACCTTTTAACCAGCGCTGGGTGTAAACATTTTGATGCATATGCTGGCCCAGAGTCCATTCCTGTATCCAGATTTGGATTTGATGCTAAGGTAATTTATCTAAACAATACCACTCAATAAACCTTCCTGAAAATTATATTAGAACATCTGCACATATATAAAAGTCTAAACAGGGTCTATATACTGCACCTACAGCACCCAATACCGTTGATATCATTCTGGTCCCGAACCAATTCCTGTTTTTTAGATTTGGATTGGATAAAAGGTTACAGTTGGATTGGATAAAAGGTTACAGTCTGGTGTTGATTTTTGTGTGCATCATTACAAAGCATGATAATTGTGTATTTGATGTAAACTGATACTTATACATGTATAATCTGCCGTTGTAGACTGTAAACTAAATCCTTAAAAACGTCTTTAGTTTAGCTTGAGATCACATCATGAAGCCTAGAAGAGGTTTGATATATTTTAGTGGATTTCTATTATCTATTACATGTCATTTTCTTTACCTTTAGGTTTCAATAAGAGATTGGAGAACAACGTTTTTACCAGCTTTTAGATCTTGTGTTAAAGCAGGAACTTATAATATCATGTGCAGTTACAACAGGTAATACTAAGCATTGGTGTTATTGGCTGGTGTAATTTGGATTTTTAGGGGATCTTCCATAATAAGTTTCACTGACATGTTGTATTTATGGACCATGATTTAGAATTACCTTTTATCATGTTGACAGAATTAATGGTATACCAGCCTGTGCAAACAAGGAATTGTTGATAGATATATTAAGAGAAGAATGGGGGTTCAAAGGTTATGTTATTAGTGATTATGGTGCTATTGAAAACATCATAACACAACATCACTATCTGAATAATAGTGTCGACACAGTAGCTGCTTGTATCAATGCTGGCTGTAATATTGAACTGGGGTCGCCACGAGTGAAAAGAGTCTACGAATCTTTGGGTAGGTTCGCCATGTCATTTTTTAGAAAAAAATATATTTAACAAGGTTATAGTTCCGTTAAGCATTCATTTGTTATGGTCGCCATCATCGGAAATGGGAAGCGTTTTTTGAACAATGACTAACTTTATCTGGATGCACGCCCAGATTTACCATAAACAAAACTGAATATCGACTACTGGGTTCTTTAGCTTGTTAATGATTTGTCATAAATTCTCTACGTTTACCCTTAGTGAATTGTTGACCGCCAATGCCCATAAATGCTAGTTATTGTTGAACCTTTTTTGAAATTTAGGTGAAGCTATATCCGAAGGTAAGATTCTGGAATCAAGAGTACGAGAATTAATGAAGCCTGTTTGGTATACCAGAATGCGATTAGGTGAATTTGATCCACCAGAAATGAATCCTTACAAGCAGTTGAATGCATCATCAGTTGTACAGAGTCCAGAACACAGACAACTCGCTATACAAACAGCTATGAAAACCTTAGTCCTTTTGAAGAACGACAACAAATTTCTACCAATAGGAACATCAATATATAATACAGTAGCAGTAAGTCATTAGATAAATATTCAAACACCTTAAATTGAAATTATACTTCGAATCGCAAAAACAAACTTTGGAATTAATAAATTATTGCCTTTCTTTGTCATTGTCTGCGCTTTATAAAAAAAAAGCATTGTCTTGCTGATTTTAACAAACTGTGAACATATTGATCGTCCCTGAAACTTTCTTGTCTTTTTAGATTGTAGGTCCTGCAGCAAATAACACGGCTGTTCAGACTGGTAATTACTCCCCTAAAGTAAATCCTCTCTACACCACTACACCCTTACAGAACCTCTCTAGATTAGCAGCAGGAAAAGTGTCGTTTAGTGATGGATGTAATGGTGATACAAAATGTACTAATTACGATCAAGCTGGTATTATTAAAGCTGTGACGGGTGCCGATTTCGTCATTGTCTGTTTAGGTTTAGGTAAAAAATAGTCTTTTTATCCCCTAGATTAGGTACCAACATGTCCCCATGTGGATGTAATGGTTTTACAAGTTTTACTAATTGACCCAAGTCGGTTTGTCCGTCACACGTTTTGGGACACAATTACCCTCCTAATAGAGCTAGAACGTTCAAACTTGGCGTAGGTGTTTATTAGGTCGATGCCTTGATAAAGTCCCAAGATGAGCATTTATTGCTTGGGGTAAGCAGGGATAAGCAATTTGATGTGTTGATGCTTTGGGACACGATAACCTTAGTTTTAATTAAGTCAGGGTGATGAAACTTGACTAAGTTCGATAATGTGCTTGTCTTAGACTTTGAAACACAATAACTCTCATTCGAATTGCGGTAGAATGTTCAAGCTTGGTGTAGATGTTCATTAGGCGAAAACCTTGATGGAGTTCCATGATGTACATTGTCTGCTTACGGTAAGCAGGGATTAGCAATTTAATTGGTTGATGCTTTTGGGCACGATTACTTTGGTTACAATTAAGCGAGAGCTATGAAACTCCGAGTATAGATTCATCATTATATTTCTACGTTTGGTGAGAATTATCTGCTTAACCTAAGGAGCGATAAGCAATTTGATTGGTCAAGACTTTGGAACATAACAACTCTACTTTTAATTGAGGTAGAATGTTTTAACTTGGTGTAGATGTTCTTTTGGTGAAATTCTTGACTGAGTTCAATGATTAACATTTCCCGCTAAACCTAAGCAAAGCTAAGCAATTTCTTTGGCTTTGATTCTATCTGATTGAGTGTGGTGAAACTTCGTGCATAGTTGATAATCAGTTTGATTGCTCAATACTTTTGAAATAGATAAACGTACAATTAATTGTGTCGTCTATTAATTTCGGGATTTCGGCGGGGGACATCAGCCTCACTGTTGGCTTATTATTATCAAGCTGGTATTATTAAAACTGTGACAGGTACTGATTTGGTCATCGTCTGCTTAGATTTAGGCAAGAATATTAAGCATATAAGTTCAAATTATTCGAACGAAATAATCTGAATTGCCACCAGCTTAAGCTACTTGTTCTATGTCCTCTTCCCATCGGACTGTTTTCTGTTTTGTGTTGTTAAATTGCAGTTAGTCTAAATGGTTATTGAACTGTTTTGGACTGACCTCTCATATCAGCTAGTGCAAACTTAGTTTTGTTTGTCTGAATCGATACAAAATGACAATCTGAACCATATAAAGATCTAATTTTAATTACGTATTCTGTATTTCCCACATATAGAAAAGTTGTTTTATCTTTGAAAACTTGTTATACTATTATTCTACTTTGTATTTAACGTACTGAGTACCTATCCTGTTGTTTTATAATGTATAAATCAGGTAATGCCATAGAGCAAGAAGGTAATGACAGAGCTACAATAGATTTACCTGGAAAACAATTACAACTTTTACAAGATGCTGTCAATAATAGTAAGTTAATCCCAGTTGCATTTAATGATAGTAAGTTAATCCAAGTTTACAAGATGTTCATAATAGTGTACCGTACCAATATTAACTTGAGTCTGTTTCACAAGATCCAGTTAGTTTTACAAGATATTTCGGTGATTCCAATTTATATAAAAATTTGACCAAACTATTTCGTAACTTAACGCGTAACTGAACGCATCTACCGCCATGCGTACGCTGCAGCCTAACTTTTGCGCTTTCGACTGGCTGTGATCTTCAAGTAGCAGGAACTGTCGTTTGCCAAACAATAACACTTTTTTACACCACCGCCATGATAAACTAGTGCTAATTTGAAAATTGTCGTGTAAACAACAATAGTCCTGTTGTTATAACATGCGCTGATATTAATCCTAGAATTTCGCGTTTCTTTCTTTTGATCATTATGTTATACTTTGGGGAATCAATAATGTTCTACAGAATCATTTTTAAATAGTGTTAACTAATTGATTGATTTGTTAATGTATAACTTTTTAAGGTCCATCTAATAGTCCTGTTCTGCTCATCTTATTTAATGCTGGACCAGTTGATATTACATGGGCTGATAGTAATCCTAGAGTTGTAGCTATTGTAGAAGCTTTTTATCCTTCACAAGCTACAGGATCAGCCTTGTTCAATCTTCTTACAATGACGGGTCCTGATTCTGTTCCTGCTGCTAGACTACCGTTTACATGGCCGATGCATGAAAGTCAGGTAAGATAAATCTTCTTAGAGAGTATGGGGCTTTGTTTTTAAATTTGAGATACTTTATGAAGAAAAAGTTACAAATTTCAGTTTCAAAACATTTAATACCATTCTTGTTATAACTTTCAGTTGCCACCAATGGTGAACTATTCTATGGAAGGCCGAACATATCGCTACCTCAACTACGATCCACTCTATCCCTATGGTTACGGATTATCTTATACAAGCTTTACGTATTCTAATCTACAATTTAGTCAGTCAGTGCTAGCAGGCAATGATGTAGAGGGATCAGTAGATGTTTATGGTAATGGTCAAATATCAGCTGATGAGGTTATTCAAGTTTATATCAACTGGCAAAATAGTCCAGTACCAACACCTAAACTACAATTAGTGGATTTTAAGAGACAATATATTATAGCTCAGAATAAAATAAGAGTAACATTTAGAGTTAAAGGTGAAAGTATGGCTGTATGGATGGAAGATAACAGTGGATGGATGGTTTATCCAGGTATGTATTTTTGTAGCTATGAAACTAACACTGCCCATATCGGAAATGATACATTTGGGCGTCCCCATTGAGTATTTTTTGAAAACTTCTAATTAACGATAACTTTGGGGTAAAATTTGACGTTTTAATGTTTCATCATCTTCTTTTAGTCGTCCAAAATCTTTTGTTTAGTTAATGTTGGATTGATCCAGCTTTGCGATGAATCGTTATTATCAGACAGAAATAGGCCATTTGAGATTTTACATAGTTAAAAAGAATATTTTAACGTTTAAACATTCATCCTGGTAGCTGATGCTTGAGTAAACTATGTTATATTTTTGTATTCCAGGACAATATGGAATATTTGTTGGTGGTCAACAACCCAATCAGAAAAAATCTGTTGGTTCCAATGTTTTATCGGGAACCTTCAGTGTTACTGAAACAAAATTTTTAGGAAAATATTAAATGTCATCTTATGTTTTACAATAAAATGTTTTATACGTATGTTTTGCCTTATTTTCTTTAAATACAGTTTGGCGTTCTGGCCTTGTTATTAAGCTTATCTGCTTTTGATAATCTGGGCACTGCTTAACCCTTTGGAAAAAAGTAAATTCATTTTTTGTCGACTTTGCATATATTTACAGCAAGACTGGTCAGAACAGGAAGGGAATGTCTCCGAGTAAAATTTTGCTCTACTTCAACCCGACCCAACAGCAAAATAGGCTATTGAGGTTTAACAGAATACTTACACTAAATTTTGTGGAATTATCAAAAAGTCTACTTTGCGCAACAATTTGTTGTTTATATTACCATACATCTATGGTTATGTTGTTTATATTACCATATCATAAACAAATGTGTAAAACAAAACAAAAAATCAGATAGGTTGCCAGGCAACGAAACATACGCCCATAGCAGTCAACAAGAGTTGTCGCATATTTTTACATTTTTCGGAAATGAAACATTTATAATACACTAAAATCTGATTAAGAGTAACAAATCATTAAGTAATGATCAGAAAATCATTAGAAATTGTTTGGTTTTTATAAAGTTCTGCCCCGAGCTAACGTTTTGTATACGAAACATTCAATATGATGGATTTAGCTGTTCAATTATCACAGTATATAAATTTAAAGTCAATAGGATATTAACTTGGGCCTCTAGAGCATCCACAAGACTTTTTGAAGTGATCAAGGCCAATAACTCTGGCAGTAATTATCGGAATTCGCTGAAAATCAACAGGCTTCGTCGTCTCAGGACCTTTAACAATATGTATGTCAATCAAATTTTAACTCTGCCTCTAGAGCGTCCACGAGAATTTTTGAAGTGATTAAGGGGCATAAATCTGACAGTCATTATCGGAATTCGTTGAAAATCAATAGGCCTCTTCGTCTGATGAATTTAAACACTGTGTATTAATTCAAGTCAATCGGATATTAACTTTGGCCTCTAGAGCGTCCACAAGATTTTTTGAAGTAATCAAGGGCCATAACTCTGGCATGAATTATCGCAATTCGCTGAAAATCAATAGTATTCTTCGTCTCGTGACCTTAAACACTGTGTATAAATCTAAAGTCAAACGGATATTAACTTTGGCCTCTAGAGCGTCCACGGACCGACGGACGGGGGCGACGACAATATACGACTGCATTTCAATGTGGGCGTATAAAAACATAAAAAATATGAATAAAAAAAAATTAGTCAAAAATTAAATAAAACGGAAATAAAATAAGAACTTTATGAAATAAATTCTCAGCCTTGATATTCCATACGTTTACACTTTTGTCAGGCAGTTTTGGTCAGATTTTCCTCATATTCAAACTCAACATTATGGTGTAACGGTAGTATTATTTGTATGTTATTTGTACCCTAAAAAAGGGATTTTTCGTACATTCAGGGGCCATAATCCAAGATGTTACGGTCTGATACATGCCAATACAGTGGACTCTTTCAAATGATCCAACATCGTACTGATTATGCATAGTGTCGGAATACCCTGATTTCTCAAAGCCGGAAATATTGTAACTTTGAAAACTGTACCTATAAGGAACCGACTTCTTTGGGAGATAAAAATGCATTTCAAGTTTTGTCAAAATGGAATAAAAATTGTGACCTGTCCTGCAGAGTGTACACTGATAAACGGATGAATAGTGTCAACGACAATTTACATCCAATTGGGTTCAACATCCACTTGACACAAACCATATCATTTCACGACTATGACATGGTTCAATTTTATATCAATAATTTGCTTGCGCGCAGGGGTCTTTAGCAGTGTGAGAAAACCCTTATCAGTAAAAGTAGGGAATCGAAACCATGCCAGTTGAATCAATGACAGATCTTGTGATTTCAAACACACGCGCTGACCATTAGGCCCCCGCCCTTTTTTTTAAGACACTACGTACATTATTAAACAATTTAAGTTTCCCAGGTGAATCTAAAGACATCTTATCATTTCCCATCCTAAACACTCCTACAGGTTCTAATACCCTGCTTCCTGCTGTAGATATCGTACACAATTCTTGGCAACAGTATTTATGTCTATATGAGACAAAACAAGGTTAAACAAGCCAACAGTGAGGCTGATGTCCCCCGCCGAAATCCCAAAATAAATAGATGACACATATTAATTAATCGCACATTTATTTTTTTCAAACGTATCGACCAATCAAACTGAACACGAAGTGTCATCCAAAAATTGCTTATCTCTGCCTACCGTAAGAAGAAAATGCTCATCTTCGAACTCAATCAAGGCATTGACCTAATAAGCATACACACCAATTTTGAACATTTTAACTCAATTCGAAGTAGAGTTATTGTGTTCCAAAGACTCGGCAAACCAAATTGCTTATCGCTCTGCTTACCCTGAGCAGAAAATGCTCATTATCGATCTTAGTCAAGGTATTACTGTAATGAAACTATACACCATGTTTCATCACTCTCACTTAATTAGAACTAAAGTTATCGTGTCTCAAAGCATCAACCAATCAAATTGCTTATCTCTGCCTACCCTAAGCGGAAAATGCTCATCTTCGAACTCCATCAAGGCATTGACCTAATAAGCATATACACCAAGTTTGAACATTTTAACTCAATTAGAAGGAGAGTTATTGTGTTCCAAAGTCTCGACCAATCAAATTGCGTATCGCTCTGCTTACCCTGAGCAGAAAATGCTCATAATCGAACTTAGTCAAGGTATTACTGTAATGAAACTATACACCGAGTTTCATCACTCTCACTTAATTAGAACTAAAGTTATCGTGTCCCAAAGCATCAACCAATCAAATTGCTTATCTCTGCTTACCCCTAAGCGGAAAATGCTCATCTTCAAACTCCATCAAGGCATTGATCTAATAAGCATATACACCAAGTTTGAACATTTTAACTCAATTAGAAGGAGAGTTATTGTGTTCCAAAGTCTCGACCAATCAAATTGCGTATCGCTCTGCTTACCCTGAGCAATTGACCTAATAAGCATACACACCAATTTTGAACATTTTAACTCAATTCGAAGGAGAGTTATTGTGTTCCAAAGTCTCGACCAATCAAATTGCGTATCGCTCTGCTTACCCTGAGCAGAAAATGCTCATTATCGAACTTAGTCAAGGTATTACTATAATGAAACTATACACCAAGTTTCATCACTCTCACTTAATTAGAACTAAAGTTATCGTGTCCCAAAGCATCAACCAATCAAATTGCTTATCTCTGCTTACCCTAAGCGGAAAATGCTCATCTTCGAACTCCATCAAGGCATTGACCTAATAAGCATATACACCAAGTTTGAACATTTTAACTCAATTAGAAGGAGAGTTATTGTGTTCCAAATTCTCGACCAATCAAATTGCGTATAGCTCTGCTTACCCTGAGCAGAAAATGCTCATTATCGAACTTAGTCAAGGTATTACTATAATGAAACTATACACCAAGTTTCATCAATCTCACTTAATTAGAACTAAAGTTATCGTGTCCCAAAGCATCAACCAATCCAATTGCTTATCTCTGCTTACCCTAAGCGGAAAAAGCTCATCTTCGAACTCCATCAAGGCATTGACCTAATAAACACATACACCAAGTTTGAACATTCTAGCTCAATTAGGAAGAGAGTTATTGTGTCCCAAAAAGTGTGACGGACAGACAGACGGACAGACAGACAGACAGACAGATGAACGAACCCATTTTAATAGTCCCCCAACTTTCTTCGAAAGGCGGGGGACAATAACAAAGATTTTATTTAGTAAAAATATTTTATTATTCACAAATACATCAAATAAAAACATATAAACAAGATTCATCATATGAGATTAATATTACATTAAATTAAGTTTTTTTACATATCACTGTAGTTCACATTAATCCCCAGTTTCAAAACTGTCCTCCTTGGAAATAATTATTTAATAAGAACATATAAACAAGATTCATGAAATGAGATTGGAATCACTTATATTAAGTTACACCTTTTTAGAAAGAAAAATATGTATCTCTTCAAATCAAAATTGTCCTCCTTAGAAATAATTTAATAAGGAAAGTACATCATTTTCAAGCTATTTTTATCATATCATGTTCGGATATCTACAAGATTTTGACATTTGTTTTGTCAAAACAATGGTTTTTCCTGAAAGAACATAGGGCACAAACAAATTTTGTATTCAAATCTCTTAACATATGTACAAATTTTGGGCTGCCAAGCTTAGGAAGTCTTTCTGAACATAGTTTTACATATTAATGCATCTATACTAAGAAGTTTAAAATAGAAATGTATGCCTTGAAATCTATTAATAACATGAGGATTTATACAAATGATGAAAAAAAAACTACAAAATTTTGAATTGATGTGACATACTAAAAGGCAAAACTGAATGACAACAGTGGGTTTTATCTGCAAAATAAAAAAAAATGTCATGTTATTAGAAATATTGCAATGTATGGTGTTAGAGCCAATAATAGCTTGTATACAGATCATATTCAAAACATAGCCCACAATTTGCAAAGTGGGTGTATAAAAATAGACAATATCTTCCTATAGATATATTCAATATAGATGTATTCACAAGGGGCATAACTCTAAAAATATCTTAAAGCGAAATAAGGATCCTCGTACAGTACAAGTTTCCTAAAAGTTTAAAAAAAACTGTAACCTCAATAGCGCTGACAAGTGTGGACAGTTCTGCATTCAGGGGAATAACTCTAATCTGGTTTTGAGACATATTCCTGTGAGTATATTTGATAAAGAACAAATGACTATATCGATTTACTTACCAAGAATTATACTAAAGGATAGCTAGCTTGTGTTGCTACACCACATTGATTATTTTTATTTCTGGACATCAAAACGTAACCTTTTTTACCCCATGTCTCTCCCCAACTGTAATAAAATAAGGAATCACAAATTATAGTGTGTTTAGATTTCTAATCATAGGTAATATTTCCCCTGATATAATTTAACAAATAACAATGCAAACTGCGATTAAACTGGTTAATTCAGAGTAAAAGACTCTGTGGATCCTTTCCCTACTATATGAAGCTCTGTAGTACTTTTTCTAAGAAATATACAGATCAGTTTCTACGTCCTAGAATTTTTGCTCGATATTTCTCTCTATATGCTTGCTGTAAGTTGTATTGATAAGTGATTATCTAGTTATTCACACAATTTAACAAACAAATTCTGTCATGACGTCTATTTAACCCTTTTAAGTGTAGCTAGGATTCACATCTTAATTGTTAAATATTGGGATTTGAAATTATTCAGACAAAGTAAATAGGCTACTAGTACTACTTTACATTTGGCAAATTTAACAAACAAATTCTGTCATGACGTCTATTTAACCCTTTTAAGTGTAGCTAGGATTCATATCGTAATTGTGAAATATTGGGATTTGAAATTATTCAGACAAAGTAAATAGGCTACTAGTACTACTTTACATTTGGCATTTAATTTATATCTAAACTGTCCACTCAACTCAATCAATAAGATTTATAATTTCTATAGAAGAACATGGTGGTACTAGGTCATTTCGGGACTAACATATGGTTCAATTTTATTTCAATAATTTGTTTGCGCGTGGGGGTATTCAGCAGTGTGAGGAAACCGATGGACCCCCCAAAAAAACCCTACAACCAGGGGATTAAAACCATGCTAGTTGACTCAATTACAGACTTTGTTATACAGCACAGACATGCTAACCATAATTCGGTCATCTAAGGCTATTATTGTGCTTATAAATACCTGTTTTTAACAATCCAGTAATCACTTCCATCTAATGTACCATATCCAACGATTAATACACCATGATCCAACTGTGTACTACTACAATCAGGTTCATCATAAACACCTACAATAGGGATGCACAAGGATAAGAAAAAGAAACCAACCAAAAAACATTTTTATTTGAAAAAATAATATTGCACAGTATTTACATTTAAACAATCAAAAAAAAACACAATAAAAAAAAAACAAACACAATTCATTGAGTTGCACAAGTTTTACATTCTGCTTTCTAATTCAAATGACATTTTTAAAAAAAAACTACACCATCACATTAATGTTTTTATATTTCTATTAAAGATTTATTTTGCTTGGTCATGTTCATGAATAAAAAATCATTCATGCATTATAAAGCTTAGTTATGCCAAAAATTTCTCAAAGTAATAATAAAGCCTTCTTGAAAATGAGCCAATTTTACCCCCCCCCCCCCACAAAGCAGAATCATTATTATTTTGTTGATCTAACAAACAATGTTTTAAAATCAATAGAAAACAATATCTACTGAAAATGGACATTTTTGACCTAAGTATGGAATTCTGTTTTTAGCCTTTGTCCCAGATGTTGTATTAAATGACTATATAACATACATTATGCAAGAGTTAAATCTACCTATTGCAGGTCTTTCTTTAGACCTTAAATGTTTTATAAATTATTAAATTGCCATTAAATAACTTGTTCAGTCCCATAATCAACTATTGATGTGATCGTCAGAGTGTGACATACAGCATGAAAATACTTTCATGCTGATAATTTAACGTCAAAATGGATAATCGAGCCTTAATTTATTTTATAGTACTAACGTTAGTAATAACAACTGAGACCAGTCTAAAATTCAATCGCTAATATCTTGGTTCAGAGTGAAGCAATTTGACTGAAATTTTCTGTTCAGAGTGAAGCAATTTGACTGAAATTTTCTGTTCTCATTATCTATTTTTTAACTATTATAGCAAGAACTGTCAGCTAGCTCTTCAATAAAAATACTTCAATTTTATGATACTACAGCTTGATTACTATAGTGACATTTTACAAAAATACAAACCTCCTTTGTAAAGCTGGAATGATTGATGACCAGCATCAATGGCTATGGAAACCGGACCAACTGTGGCAACAGCTTCTTTTAAATCACTTTCAGATCCACTAGTTACATCAACACAACCAGTACAATCAGCTACAACATCAGCTTTTTTAAAATGACATTTATATTCGACCTAAAAATATAAATTATCCTAATGAATAAAGTTCTTATCTTAAATGCACAGGTCTTGTAACCAGAAACAAATGTTCTAGCATTTTTCTTATCTAAGCTGATAGCGATATAACATGAGGTAGGATTCTAATTCAATAATTCTCCTGCACACATGGGTCTTTATCAGTTGGAAGCTGGAGGATTCAGAGAAAAAACATATTAGGTAGAAGACCCTACTCCATGTATTTAAAGAGTTGACCATTCGACCACCCCACCTTCCATCTAACCCAATACATAAAATACATAAATGTCACATATTTCAGCTCTTTATGAATAAATAAAAACCATGTCTCATCTTATCCTGAACAAAATGAAATGAGCTACGACAGATCAACAATATGAAGTTACTGTCTTAAAGAATATTTAAAGCGGAAATTTCATATTTTCTAAGAAAGTCAAAACATAATTATTTCTATGTCTTTTGCTCACAAGGTTGTCAACTCACTATTATACGATCATGGGCAATATTTCATTGGGCATAAATACCCCCTGACACCGAAAATTACTTGAATTACCTCCCTTGTTTTCCCATTACCCTCCATGCAATGGCGATCTTCAAACGTTTGAATTTGAAGTTGAAAATGATATTTTTGCCAATTTCTCAACTGGCAATAGTGAATTATAGGATTAATAGGATTATTCTTTAACAAGGTAGGACTGTTTATAGATACAATCTATTTTAGGGCTTTATTTTAATATATTTTAAAAATATAATTAAAAAATATGAAATTGCCGTTCTAATATAAATTACCTTGGCTTCATATGGATATTCAGATTCTGTTTCAATTCCTCCAACAGATTTAACATATAAAAAGGCATTATCCATTAAACCACCATTACATCCTTCATTACCAAATTGAGCTGAACAATCAACCAACTGTTGTTCACTTAATGATACCAACTGTTTAGTTTTACGGAATGTCTGACCTTCTAGAGAACCAGTCTGTAAATATACAACTTAACCGTTAAAAATGAAATCCTTAAAAAGATCATTTGATTATACTACTTAACAGAATTATTGACACACTCAACAGACACATTAATAGCTAGCTATCTCAATATCTGCCAATGGAATATGTTCTTCCTGGTGTATGACTCAATTTGTTTCAATTAGGAAGTGAATTGGTTGCTCTCAATCATGTTTGCAAAGATAGCTAGGATTCCTGTATTCAGATATATTTGTAGATATGGGCTTTAGCTTACAACCGCAATATAGGTTTACATGTAATATCAATTTGAAAAGACGCTAGTAGGTGCAACTTAGCTTCAAATGAAATTAATATTGTTTATAAAACACACTAAGCTTTTCATTATTCAAATTAATATACTGTACTTACGGTACTAAATGACCAACATGATCCGCATTGACCCTGTAAAAAAGAAAAATATTTCAATTGTAATCTGCTATTCAATTGTAAATTTATATATGGAAAAATATGTCATAAATATAGTGCTTTTATCATTCACTGACGCATCCACGAACAGTCAACGATGCTATTATTAGAATAATTGAATAAAACAAAATATTCAAAAGTTCACGTAAACTAGAACACCACAAAAAAAACTAATAAAATATAATCAACATTTTAACTCAAACCAACCTGATTTTTGACTGGAGTAACATAACCTTCCTTTCTCCAATCAACTTCACTTGGTGCATTAACGTAAGCAGATGTCAAAAATGTAGAACAACCAGATTCTGTTCCATTGATTCGTGCTTTAAACCCGTTTAATTTCTTATATTCTTCAAATTCCTGCAAGGTTCAAATATAAAATTCATATCATTTATAAAGAATAATTAATAGCATATTAACAAATCACAAAATAGATTAATTATATTAGTATTTTATAGAACTCAAATAAAATATATAGTTTTTTTTACAGCATTAGCTTTAATACTTACAAGATCAGCATATTCATTAACACCCAAGTAGTAAGACTTTTTGCCATCATGATACAGCTGATTGTGTAATTCAATCTTTTTTACATTTTCCATAAAAATATTGAATCTTTTAGGTTCTTCAGTGGCATCATATTGCTTTTCTACAACAAAAAAAAAATAAATAAATGTACGCCATAATATTCTATTGGAAAAAAGTACATACATTTCTTATTCTTCATCCACATCGAGCTAGAAACATATTTACAAATAATTTGAACAGAAAAATTACCAAACCAATTAAATTAGATGAAGTATTTTAAATTCACTTGGATATCAAGATGTTAAAATCTACAAGATCATATTACAATAGATATTCATAATAAAACTAACTTACTGTGAACAAGCTTGAAATCATTCCAACTACCATCATATGGATGGTAACTGGTAGGTGCTACCGAGTCTTTTACTTCTTTAACTAGACCATGAATTATGTTGTTAACTGGTTTAATCTTCATCCATTCCACACTGCTTGGTACTGCTAGAGCTGATGCTACACACAGCACTAAAATACCACTGAACAACATTTTAACTTCTTATGATGTCTTCTTTTCTACTAATAACAAGGAAATTCAAATAAGTGAAAAATTTCAAGGGGGTAATATATAGATAATAATACCATGTGACATTTTCGGACCAACTTGACAATATTTTAAGATAATATTTTTTACTAGTAGGGGCAACGTTGCTAGCCTTATCAACAGGTGTTAAAACAAAATTTTCTTTTGGAGTGACAAGTCATATTGACTGAAGATATGCAGGAACCCAAAATGTTTTATTTACACTATAATATAGTGATTTTATTTCATATGTTGTAGATGTTTGTGTCAAATCTATATCTACCATACTGACATACAAATTGCATTGTGTGAGTTTACACTGTACATTGTTATAGGTACATGTAGACAGATTCTAAAGCCTAGCCCTTAATACACAGAAAACCCAATAAACACATCTCACATCATTAATATAATCATGAACAGTTAACAGACTTATAAATTCAAACATAAAACTAAATAAACTTACTAAAATATTAACTTGAACAAGGAACAACTTTACACTGTTGTACTTGAGTAACTATTAAACTACATCTCTTATCACACACATTTTATATAACAGGACACATGGAAATCACATGACACTATTAGTAATGTGACCTGAATATCCGTAACACAAACATCACATGACTGATCGACATTCAAACTAACATGACATTACAATACACTCATACACATATTATAGATTTCCTTTTATAAAGCCTACTGATAGGTTTTTCCACTTGACAAGGAAAACTTAGATGATTAATATTCATAGCAATGTTAAAATTTATAACTGAGATACACCTGCAAACCTCTACTCAAAATTTAATCAAATCGCAAACTGATACCAAATTTCCTCAATTCAGAAAGAACATTTCCTCATTTCAAAAATAAAATGTCAATGTCACCTAACAAAACACATTCAAATTACAAATTCTTATTAAAACTTTCACCAATCTAATCCGATTAAATTTAAAGACAGAGGACACAAACTAAGATTTTTTGAGACTAACATACAGTTGTATCGAACAATTCATTTCATTACCTCGCTTTTGTGTAGGAGTCATTACCAGTGTGGAGAAACCAGACAAATCTAAAAGGTTGGGCAGGTGACCCCACATACATGTACAAGGATTAACCCATGCCACTTGAAGTTGAATCTATGACAGACCATATATTATGATCTTATTTCCATGTGTTCATTATATAAATATATATGTAGCAAAGGAAATTGAAATTGTACACAACATTTCTCAACTGCAAAGATATGACACATTCTGTAAAAATGTATCTACATGTGCCTACACTGCCCCAAGATAATTGTATATCACCAACCTGTCACAGTTCATTTCACAAATACAAAGAAAGTGCACACCATACATTAATTGGGGCACCCATTAATTTTGGTTATCCAAGCTAAGGAAAATAAACTAAGACTTTTAAGGGTGCGTTATGTAAGAGCTAAATCTACCTATTGGAGATCTATAATTTAGCTTTAAATTCTTAATAAACTACTATTTAGACATTTTATTCACATGACAAGCCTATAACAAACTTTTTCTAGATCATATGATGGCCTAGATTCAAATGTTTATAAAATAACGTGAGATATGAACAACCTGCACTTATCTTGTCAAACATTCAAACACCCATCTGTGCTCAGCAGAGAGTCAGAACAAAATAATTTGAATGAAATTTCAATAGAACCATATTGCATTATCTACATTTGAACTATTAGACACTGGAAACAAGAACAGTCAGTTCTTTATCTAAATTTTACATTATGCATCTTTAATAAAAAAACATTTCAACAGAATATCATGCATGATTTGCTGTTGAAAAAATTATTTTTTAACAAAATGAGCTTTATCTTTTTGACTTTCAGATCAATAATTGGAATAACTGGTCTAGTCATATGATAAACTTACTTTCATAAAGGTCAGGTGCCTTAATGACAAATCACATGATTTTACACTGAATAGAAACTGTGTTACATGTACACAGATGTGTTATATCAGACGTTTATACTAAGCAAATCGAATTTACAAGTATCCGTAATTATGATAATGAGACAGATATCTAGCATTATTTATAATTAGTAATTTTTAGGGTTTGACCACAGATTAAAATAACACAGATGACTATTTTTAGTAGCCATAGAAAGACAGGTCAACCCAACTAAAGTTACTTAATATACTGGGCAAACCTGGCACACTTTCAATGCAAAAAAATTCAGAATAAAAAAAACAACAAATTATGCTGAGTCACAGACTCACTTTTTAAAGCTGGAATTTCATATTTTCAAAGGAAGTCAAAACATATTCATTTCTATGTTTTTTGCTCAATAGGTTGTCAACTCACTATTAAACAATCATAGGCATTATTTTCCACACTGAAACATCTTTCACATTGGAAATAATAACACAATTACCATTTACCTCCTTGTTTTCCCATTCCCCCCATGCAATAGCGATCTTCAAACGTTTGAATTTAATGTTGAAAGTGATATTTTTGCCAATTTCTCAACTGGCAATAGTGAATTATAGGATTATTCTTTAACAAGGTAGGACTGTTTATAGATACCATCTATCTTAAGGCTTTATTTTAATATATTTTAAAAATATAACTTAAAAATATGAAATTGCCACTTTAAAATGCACAAATTTCAAATATGGCCGAATTACATAAATTTGTATGTTACCCTGTATTTAGATTTGAATTTCTTCACCAAGCCATTTGATTTAGCAAAAGGGGACATATTTTTAACTGCTTTTTGTGTTGTACATACTGACGCTAGCGATGTTAGCAATGTCTTATTTTCTCAGTATCTAAAACGTTCCTTTGCATTGTTCAGGTGTTCAGGGACTGACAAATGACCATTAAGCAGTAAAAAGTTACCCAGTAAAATTGACTGGGGTTGATTTTAGTTTAGACAAAGATTCAATAGGACTGTTCCTGAACGTACAGGGTAAGTGTAATGAGACCCATGTTCAGAGCTGCACGTGATTGACATTCTCACAGTGACGCGATGCAACAATGCACCAAAGAACTGCTGAAATCTTTTACAACACATTTTTACAACCCAATACCTTCATTTAATATTCATGAATATCTTTAGGTTTGTATTTGTTGAATCATTGTGAATCACATTTTGTGTAACTCAACAAAACCATAGTAAACATTATCATGATCAAAATAATATTAATTACATAGTTCCAGTTCTTTTAAAGTAGAATAGCAATTTTCCATTGTTGGTATAGTTACTATACTTGTGACCTTAAACTGTGTGTTTAAGATAACAATTGATACAGTCTAAGAACCCTTACACAAGTTCAAAAACGCACAACCGTCAACACATAATATTACAGTTTGTATCAGAATAAGTAATTCTATCACAAATAGTGAAGACTGGACCATAAAAATAATTACAGAACAGTTTTTCTTAGCATAGCGATGTTTATGTTGTAGGCCTAACGATGCATACGCAACTTGCGGCCATGACACTGGCCAGTTGAAATTTCGCGTAGCAATTGGGTTTCATCAAATCATATAATTATGGGGTAAGGCTTCTACTTTATTTCAATGGGAATTGATTTATTATATGTTAAGCTATGTGCAGTACATTTTTGGGTTAGTTTATGTGTAAATTAAGGGAGTTATGGGCGAGTAAACTTTTCGGAATCATTTGACTAAAAAACTTGCGCAAAGGAACTCTATAGGAAAAGCCACAACTGTGCCTGGAGTAAGTCGGAAGACATCAGTAGTGGAACCATTTCTATTGTTGGTGCTGTTCCGACTACAATGTACATAAGCTTACATTGTCATTATTTAGTCTGTTTTGAGTTTGATCGAGCCTTTGATCAAGATTGCATCCTGTTGTCCCCGTTACCCATTGTCCTTGCATTTTCTTTGTTCCATAGCAGGAGATTTTGGCACATTGTTCTAAGGTGTGAAATGAGTTTTAGCTTACAGGTTGCAAAAAATAGCAAGACTACCTAGTATCTTATTCTTCTTATCCATTTGTTCAGTGTGATTCATATAATTGACAATAAAATAAACCTACACATGTACCAGAAAGTAGAGAAAGCTTATAATGTGTTATGAAAAATGATTCATGTGAAGTTCACTGCATCTTTGGATTCCGGCATACCTGACAGCTCATTTGTGTGAATAAAGTGTAGGTTTTGACTACAAAATTTCAACCAATTTTTCCATTTGATAATGATACCCTCTACCAAATTTTGTAAACATTTCCTAGTTTCAAGATTGAGTTTGGTGATGAGCATTACACCCCTTCTTCTGAAATCAAGGTCATTTTAGAATGGCAGCCATAAATATCAAATACTAAGATTAAAATATGGTACATTACGTCTTTGATAAGAACAAATTTTTGATATCTGAAGCAGGACCTATCGCCTATCACACCTTTTCTATAATCTCAACCGTATAATAATAATAATAACCGATGGTAGATCTACTGTACTACTACTACTGAGTACGGTACTAGTACTACTCCCAAGCCCTTGATTGATACGCTAAACTTGATTGTGAAAAAAACAACCCAACACTTTTAACCATCTAAATATTTTGAACTAAAATCAGTTACTACGAATTACCAAAACTTCTTCTTAAGTTCTTTTTCAACGTCTTCCTTCTTTTGAACTGGCTTAACAATGGCTTATTTATTCTAGTCATATGACTACAACTACAACATCACATGACAAATGACGTCATCCTCTATGGATTAAATAGAGTTATCTCCCGTTCACTGTTGTTTACAAGACAGCTGTCGGTATGGTTGGGGCAACAATCAATAATAAAACACAGGATGTTTTCTATGGCCAAATAGACTGAAATTCATATATATTATAGGTAGGTTATAGCCTTGTAATAGCAATGTATCATTTCATTTATTTTAGGTACCTTGAGAGTTCAAATTCAGTAAGAAAATTTAGATCTGATAATCCAATATGGCGGAATCCAAGATGGCGGCCATTTTATTCCAAAATGGCGACCAAAAAATTTGAATTAAACTTGGAGATATTAATACAATATACAGCATATCAGTGTATAAGTATTAATATGTCTAATCTTATGTTTTCTAGAATTTATTTTTGAGCATCCGCTGTGGATGAAATCCAAGATGGCTGCCATTACTCCCAAAATTGATGCCTAAAAATGAACTTTTCATTCAGTGGACAAAATGACAGCCTGTATTTTCCAGAATGGCGGCTGTAAACATGATTTTCCACACTAAAGCTAACATGAAGAAATACTATATAAGCTCGAATTCTCTACTAAAATTTAAATCGTGTGGTTAAACACATTGGTTTTGGTTGCATGCTAATAGACTTTGTCTAGGTACTATTGAGTCCTGGACCTAATACGCTCTGATCATCAAAAACCAATGCGCTCTGTTGCAATAGGATATGATTACAATTGGATCCCGAAGTACGATTGGATCCCGACTGGTATATGAACAACACGCCTGACCATGGACTTCGTTGTTCCCAACGAATTTCTACAACTCACAACCATTGATGAAGAAAGGAGTTGAGGATGATGGTGACTTGATCACAATATCAGGTACGATCAGACCCTGACGGGTATTGAACAGCGCATCTGACCATGGACTTCATTCTTTCCCTAATGTCTACAACCCACAACCATTGATGATGAAAGGAGTTAAGGATGATGATGATGTGACATTTGTAGTATTTATATTATGCTTACATTATCAACAAAGAAACAAACTCAACCACAAATGGCAAAGAGAGTTCCAGTCAGGGAGTTCTATGGGTACGACCAAGGCTCACAGGGGAGGGGAGACAACATGCATAAACCTTAGACACCCAACTGAGCCTGACGGATCCTATAGCGTTCCGAAACTACACATGGTTAACACCAAAGCCCTTTGAGGGTCAATCCCTCTCACCTGGACTGAATCTGACACTAAAGGACCTTGCCATTGGAGACACTTATTGATCCCTTGCTGAGTAGCCTACCCAGCATCCACAGCAGTGTTCATCTTGGCATCTGTGCAGTCCAGAGAGCTTCCTTCTGGGTGACATCCTTTGAACCTTATAAGTCGTTTGAGGTACAAGACTATATATCTCAACGATATACTCATTTTCCTTTTCAGTAAAGGTCATTACTGTTTTATTCTCTAGGCTTTCTTGGTGGAGTGGTCTGCTCTGTCCCTCTTGGGCCGGCTCTGTCTGGACTGGTTCAGACACACCAGGTGGGGAAGTCTTGCCTGTTCCGGTCTTGCCTGTTCCCTTCTTGCCTCTGGTATCTCTCAAAGACTCAAAAAGTACTAGCAAAAGCAAGTTGATAGTAAATATGTGCTCTCGTCAAGTGCAGATCACTGGATAAGACATATTGAATCTTGTCGGTTATATATGTGCGTGAGACGAGAACTAACAGATCGCTACAATCTGTGAAAAGTATGACCAGGCATAATAATCAGTCAGTTTTAGATAGTATTTAACTTGTCATGAATTGTTATCAATCAGGGTAGAATCTAATTAGTTAAGTATTTAATCCATTATTGTTTATTTATGTTAATGTCTCTAGCGATAATCCTGTATAGTATATGTTTTGATGTCAACACTTGAGCTTATCCAGTTGTAGTTATCATATAAAAAGACTAATGTACATCAACAGGCAAGTCATTAGGTCACCCGACTTAGTAGCAGCTACGTCGGTCATCCACTGTGCTGTAAGTATACGTTGTATGTAAATTGTCATTGTAAGATATAAGTTCCAGTAATTAAAAGATTGAAGAACCATTCGAGACTTGAATAGTTACTGAAGAACCTAGCGGTTATATATGGTGGAGATGCCGGGTAAGATCCTGGAAACCTTTCTTCATCAAGCAAAGCGAGTAGCCAACCCCCAACCAAAGATGGAACCAGTGATCCTAAGCAAACTAGCAGAGATACTTATGGTAATGGATTTATATTCAGAAGCACACCTGTGGAGATGTGAAAACGGGAATAATCATTTCTCGGTTACCTTGACTTGGAAAAAAACTGCAGCTCACAAGGACAACCCAAAATCTTCTAGTAGAAAGACAAGAGATATTCTTAGATGCCAGAAGTTTAAAGAAAGGTGTCTCTTACTAAATAAAGAGAATACTTCAACTCCGATTAATTCTGTGACTGTAGGTCCTGTTGAAAAAGGGACATTGTATTCAACAAAAGACAGTGAGTCCCAAACGGAGAGCAAGAATACGTCTGATAAAAATACTCAAGCAAAAACATTAGTGACTGCAGCCACAACCCAGACCGTTGATGAGGGACATGTTCAAACAAAACTGGAAACATGGACAGAAACAACACCACAACCTGATACACCAATAGATCAGATTTTACAAAAAAGAAGAAGTAAGTCGTATGGTAAATTTGAGTATTTAATTAAGTGGATAAATAAACCACATGCAGCAAATACATGGGTCTCGGAATATGATCTAGATGAGTATGGAAGATCATTGACTGAAGCGAACAAGCATAAGATTCCAGGACCATTTCCAAAACCAAAATGGGACACATATGAATTTTCAAAACCAGCAGACCTGGCAGACATCAGAATATGTGAATGTGATGAAACTGTATATCCAAATGGTAAAAGATACAGAGCACTTGCTCAATTTCAAGATCCAGAAACTTTTATACAGTATTTCTAGATTGAAAGATAGGTTGCCAGGCAACGAAACATACGCCCACAGCAGCTAAATCGTCCGGGCAGTCAACAAGGGTTGTCGCATATTTTTACTTTTTTTGGTAATGAAACAACTCATTATGTAATTATCTGAAAATCATTAGAATTTGTTTGCTTTTTATAAAGTTTTGCCCCACACTATCAATTAGTATAGGAAACATTTAACATCATGGATTTAGCTGTTCTGTTATCAAAATTCATTGAAAATCAAAATACTTGTACGTTTCAACACCTTAAACTCTGTGTATCAATCTGAAGTCAAACGGATGATAAGTTTGGCATCTGTAGCGTCACAAGGTTTTTTGAAGTGATCAAGGGAGATAACTCTGGAAGTAATTATTTGAAATCAATGAAAATCAGTAGGCTTCTTCGTCTCATGACCTTAAACAGTGTGTGTAAATTTAAAGTCAATCAGATATTAACTTTGGCCTCTAGAGCGTCCACAGGATTTTTTGATGTGATCAAGGGCCATAACTCTGGCAATAATTATCAGAGATCGCTGAAAATCAATAGGCTTCTTCGTCTCATAACCTTAAACACTGTGTATAAATTTAAAGTCAATCGGATATCAACTTTGGCCTCTAGAGCATCCACAAGATTTTTTGAAGTGATCAAGGGCCATAACTCTGGCACTAATTATCGGAAATCGCTGAAAATCAATAGGCTTCTTTGTCTTATGACCTTAAACACTGTGTATAAATTTAAAGTCAATCGGATATTAACTTTGGCTTTTAGAGCGTCCACAAGATTTTTTGAAGTGATCATGGGCCATAACTCTGGCACTAATTATGGGAAATCGCTGAAAATCAATAGGCTTCTTCGTCTTATGACCTTAAACACTGTGTATAAATTTAAGGTCAATCGGATATTAACTTTGGCTTTTAGAGCGCCCACAAGATTTTTTGAAGTGATCAAGGGCCATAACTCTGGCACTAATTATCGGAAATCGCTGAAAATCGATAGGCTTCTTCGGCTTATGACCGTAAACACTGTGTATAAATTTAAAGCCAATCGAATATTAACTTTGGACTCTAGAGCGTCCACAAGATTTTTTGAAGTGATCAAGGGCCATAACTCTGGTAGTTATTATCGGAAATTGCTGAAAAACAATAGGCTTCTTCGTTCCATGACCTCAAACACTGTGTATAAATTTAAAGTCAATCGGATATTAACTTTAGCCTCTAGAGCGTCCACAAGCAATTGTGGACGCCGGACCACCGGACCGACGAACTGACGGGGGCGACGACAATATACGACCAGATTTCAATGTGGGCGTATAAAAACGTATATATAGAACTAGAACATTGATTGAGTGCTTCACTGAGTGGGAATGGATAGAAAAAGTAATTAAAGAAGATCCAGAATTTTATCAGAGAATGACACATTACAGAGTTCCGGTTCCAAGGATAGGTCTTAAGTTATGGAAACAATTTGCTAGATAATTGAACTGTAAATATATGCAAACATGAATAATAGGGAATATTCTTGTGTTTCATTGCAGCAATAGAGGGGAAATTGAAAATATACATTTTATGATAATATTTAATATTTTGTACATTATAATTTATTTTATGAGTGTCGAGGTCGACACATCGTGAAGGGGAGGCATATATGACCAGGCATAATAATCAATCAGTTTTAGATAGTATTTAATTTGTCATGAATTGTTATAAATCAGGGTAGAATCTAATTAGTTAAGTATTTAATCCCTTATTATTTATTTATGTTAATGTCTCTAGCGATAATCCTGTATAGTATATGTTTTGATGTCAACACTTCAGCTTATCCAATTGTAGTTATCATATAAAAAGACTAATGTACATCAACAGGCAAGTCATTAGGTCACCCGACTTAGTAGCAGCTACGTCGGTCATCCACTGTGCTGTAAGTATACGTTGTATGTAAATTGTCATTGTAAGATATAAGTTCCAGTAATTAAAAGATTGAAGAACCATTCGAGACTTGAATAGTTACTGAAGAACCTAGCGGTTATAAAAGCATGAATACTCATAAAGGTTCATGATTCATTTGTTTCATGTAGTGACTCAAAAAGTACTAGCAAAAGCAAGTTGACAGTAAATATATATGTACTCTCGTCAAGTGTAGACCGCTGGATAAGACATATTGAAGCGTGAATACTCATATAGGTTAGTGATTCATTCGTTTCATGTTGTGACCAATGTAGTTCAGCTCTGAACATAGGTCTCATTACACTCGTCAGTACTACGTTCAGGTCCTGTGCCATTCAATACATGTCGAAACTGGAATCTGACCCAGTCAATTTTACTGGGCAAGTTCTTGGACATTGGCAGGATGTTGTTGATGTTGACGTAACGTCTGTCCAAGCTGTTGTTGGAGGTAACCTGTAACGATCCCGGACCTGTGACATCTTGCGTTGTCATCCTGCGGAAGATGAAACGGCGGCCATGACGTCGTGCGAACGGCACAACATGGACTGCCAAGATGTTGTCCCGGTAGTACTGGCCTGTAACACGCCCTGCAACAACGTGTAAAGCCGTTCTTCCAGCAACAGTGATGCCTCCCCACACCATAACAGAACCACCCCCAAATCGATCATGTTTGATGACGTTAACGTCTTGGAAGCGCTCGTTTCAACGATGCCACACCCTCCTACGTCTATCCAAAAAATCAACAGTGAACCTTGACTCATCTGAAAACATCACATTGCTCCAGCGTCGATTATCCCAGTGTTGACGATCCCTACACCAACGACGTCTTGCCTGAATGTGATGATCTCTCAAACAAGGGATCACGTGAGGACGTCGGGCGCGAAGGTGACCCCTATGCAGTCGATTCCGAATCGTCTGGCCACTCACTCTCACACCAGTGTCTGTTTGAAGACGAGTGCTGATCTGATTTGCTGTGATGACACGATTTCTCAAGGCCAAGGTACGGATAAATCGATCCTGGGCTTGAGTTGTCGCCCTTGGTCGACCTGAGCGTGGTCTGTCCTGTACAGATTGTGTATCACGGTATCTGGACCATAGCCTGCTTATGACAGACTGAGAAACATTCATCGTCCGCGCCACAACCGCCTGTGTTGTGCCGATCTGTAGCATGCCAAGGGCACGTAACCTTTCATTTTGGGTAAGCCGACGCATATCAAAATTTGTTTTCTGGTCACTAAAACAATTAAACTGATGTTTCCACCCTGGAATTCAATGCCACAATGACTGTAACATTCAAAGTCAGAGTTGTGCAAATCTTGGGTTGGACCCCCATGATGATCCCAAGCATCACCTGCATTCCATGCGGTAGCTATTGGTGCGTTTGGGCGTCACATGTAACTGGAAATGTTTCTTCTGTTAGGTTCTTTAGTGACTTTTTTCGTAGTCATTTGCATATTTTAGTATTATGCCCCCAAAATTATGTCCACATGAAAATGTGGGCGTATATGATTATATGGACTTGTTACGCTAAGAATTGAAAACTTGTTGATTGTACTCTCTCATCTTTGTAAGAGTGTTTTCATATGCCCACATCGTCCCAGCCCGACACTTAACATTCACAATTTTTATCTGATTTTGACCCCTGGATTACAAAAAATCATGCTTTTAACTTGTGGACCCTCTAGAGGTCACAATCTTTATTCAATTTTGATGAAACTTAAAATGTGCATTTCTTACCCAAAGATCTTGGTCCCTTACAGAAGATCACGTTTTAAGCTTGTGGACCCTCAATATGTTAGAATTTTTATCTGATCTTAAAAAGCAAATATACATGTGTATATCAATGTTACACCCTAATGATTGTTGAAATGGAATGGAGTTTAACGTCCTATTGTTCTGGCACCAAACTGGGCTAATAAAGACGGGCATACGCTATACAGTGTGGTATGAGGGTATTTTGCCCGGATAACAGCACTACGGCCTACTCTTATATCAAATTCTGTCAAGGGATCTTTTACGTGCACAGCAATGTGTACACAGGACTTCATTGTTGTTCCATCCAAATGACTAGATAGCTTTCCTTGTCATGCCATCCATCCTGCATCACTGACAAGGGGGAACCACGCTGGAAAATCTGGATGAACTTGCTCGGCCAATGTAGGGATCAAACAACCGACCTCCAGGCTAGCGAGTAAGTGTCCTACCCACTTAGCCACCGTGACCCCAAAGATCTTGGATCCTTTCGATATTGATGCATGTGGACGTGGACCGTAACATCCTGGCTTATGGCCCATTATTGTGCAAAAATTGCTTTTTCATCTTGTTCCCTGTCCACCTCTAATAATATACGAGGCCACAAGGGTATATCTTGCATGGAAACTGCTTGTTTATTTCCCATGCTGTATTGCTTACCCTGTAGCTCCACAGTCATTATTTGGGATTATTATTCATTATACTATTAAATGTCATCTCAAGAAAAGTTAACTATCAAAATATAGACATTAAAGCTGTTTTACATATTCAAACTAGTTTATCTCTCAAAATAATCTTTGAGAAAGATTAGCTTGATAACATCGAGAAAATACACTTCGAAATTTCGCCCCAATAAATTTGTAGCTGTTTTTCCATAAGCATGTGCTACAGTTTATTTTTTATCAAAAGTTTGCTTCGAATTGTTCTATCTAACCTATTTTTAATCATCCGTGTTTATCACACGACTCGATTCAGGGAGAACCCTTATCAGCTTGTATCTGCAGATATGACGAGCATTGTCTAATCCACAAATCCATCCACTGGTCTAGCGTGGACTTGTCAATGTCATGTCAATTGGCATATGAAATGAAATGGGCTTTAACAACCTACTTTTCTGCTCTGACTGGGCTAATGAAGACTGGCATTGTCCAGTGTTCTTTGAGGGAAATTTTTTCCAGACTTTTTTTTGAATTCCAATGGTCAGGGTTCTTTTATGCGCACGCCTATTGGATGTAATAATGGATGTAATATTGATACCTTGATCCTATTTCTCACAAAATATAAACAGGAAAAAAGTTAGTTTCCTACTTATAATCTGTTGTCGTCGCCCCCCTCTGTCCATCCTTCCGCAATTGTGGACGCTAGTTAATATCCGATTGACTATAAATTTATACACATTGTTTAAGGTCATGAGACGTAGTAGCCTATTGATTTTCAGCAATTTCCGATAATTACTGCCAGAGTTATGGCTCTTGATGACTTTGAAAAATCTTGTGGACGCTCCAGAGGCTAAAGTTAATATCCGATTGACTTTAAATTTATACACAGTGTTCAAGGTCATGAGACGAAGAATCCTATTGAGTTTCATCGATATCCGATAATTACTGCTAGAGTTATGCACCTTGATCACTTTGAAGCAATCGTTAATATTCCAATGACTAAAAATTGATACAGTGTTTAAGGTCACGAGACAAAGAAACCTATTGATTTTCAGTGATATCTGTTAATTTCTGCCAGAGTTATGGCCGTTGATCACATTGAAATATCTTGTGGCCTTATAGGGCATGAGACAAACAATCAAAACAATTCTAAACATTTCTGATAATTACTTAATGAGCTATTACTCATAATAAGACTTTCATGTGTTGTAAACGTTCTCCTTACTGACAAAATAAAGCATACAAGCACATGGAATGACATGACATAATGATAATGAGACAAAAGCCTTTAATTTTAAAATACAATATTTATTAAACTTAAAACATACTATATAAAACACTTAAAGTTGTGCTAATAATAGGTTTAAAATGTTATATGGTAAATATTTGGTGCACAATAATGAAGATAATTGGTCAATATTAAAAGAACTATATTATGATAATTTAAAGTGTGATTTAACATGTGTAAATATGCAATATACTAAATCAGTTAAAGATCTATCAAGATGTATATAATATATATGATCAGTCTGCCTTTACTGAAGAATAACATCACAACTCAATTTAGTGTTTAGGTTTATGAACTATCATAACAGGGATATGTGAATGATGAAGGACACTATTACTAACACTTCCTACCAAGGCGCGTTGTATGGTTCCCATGCCCCTGGAACCTAGAACAATCAAATCCGCTTTATGATCTTTCGCAGCTTTCACAATAATATTCCACGGCTGTTGACCCTCTTCAATAAGAAATTCCACAGAAGTCTGAAATAAAAAAGATTTGATTTCTAGAATTTTATAGTTTAATGGACAGAGACAAAATATGTGAATAAGATCTTAATGAAAGATAGGTTGCCAGGCAACGAAACATACGCCCACAGCAGCTAAATCGTCCGGGTTGTCGCATATTTTTACTTTTTTTTGGTAATGAAACATTTGTAATACACTAAAATCTGAGTAACAACTCATTATGTAATTATCAGAAAATCATTAGAATTTGTTTGCTTTTTATAAAGTTTTGCCCCACGCTAACAATTAGTATAGGAAACATTTAATATCATGGATTTAGCTGTTCAGTTATCAAAATTCATTGAAAATCAAAATACTTGTTCGTTTCAACACCTTAAACTCTGTGTATCAATCTGAAGTCAATCGGATGATAAGTTTGGCATCTACAGCGCCACAAGGTTTTTTGAAGTGATCAAGGGAGATAACTCTGGAATAAATTATTTGAAATTGATGAAAATCAGTAGGCTTCTTCCTCTCAGGACCTTAAACAGTGTGTGTAAATTTAAAGTCAATCGGATATTAACTTTGGCCTCTAGAGCGTCCACAGGATTTTTTGATGTGATCAAGGGCCATAACTCTGGCACTAATTATCGGAAATTGATGCAAATCAATAGGCTTCTTCGTCTTATGACCTTAAACACTCTGTATAAATTTAAAGTCAATCGGATATTAACTTTGGCTTTTAGAGCGTCCACAAGATTTTTTGAAGTGATCAAGGGAGATAACTCTGGCACTAATTATCGGAAATCGCTGAAAATCAATAGGCTTCTTCGTCTTATGACCTTAAACACTGTGTATAAATTTAAAGTCAATCGGATATTAACTTTGGCTTTTAGAGCGTCCACAAGATTTTTTGAAGTGATCAAGGGCCATAACTCTGGCACTAATTATCGGAAATGGCTGAAAATCAATAAGCTTCTTCGTCTTATGACCTTAAACACTGTGTATAAATTAAATTTAAAGTCAATCGGATATTAACTTTGGCTTTTAGGGCGTTCACAAGATTTTTTGAAGTGATCAAGGGCGATAACTCTGGCACTAATTATTGGAAATCGCTGAAAATCAGTAGGCTTCTTCGTCTTATGACCTCAAACACTGTGTATAAATTTAAAGTCAATCGGATATTAACTTTGGCTTTTAGAGCGTCCACAAGATTTTTTGAAGTGATCAAGGGCCATAACTCTGGCACTAATTATCGGAAATCGCTGAAAATCAATAGGCTTCTTCGTCTTATGACCTTAAACACTGTGTATACATTTAAAGCCAATCGGATATTAACTTTGGCCTCTAAAGCGTCCACAAGATTTTTTGAAGTCGTCAAGGGCCATAACTCTGGTAGTTATTATCGGAAATCTCTGAAAAACAATAGGCTTCTTCGTCTCATGACCTTAAACACTGTGTATAAATTTAAAGTCAATCGGATATTAACTTTAGCCTCTAGAGCGTCCACAAGCAATTGTGGACGCCGGACGGACGGACGGGGGCGACGACAATATACGACCACATTTCAATGTGGGCGTATAAAAAGTGTATGTTTTTTTTTTAGATGTGGGTTGTCATGCAGAACATTATGGAAGAAATGAATTCTAACAATTTTCTCTTTAACTTAAATGAATTTTCATAAATAAATCTACATTTGTAAATATTAACAATAACATATTTATGTTTTTACTGCTATACTTACCAAGCCACCAGCAGTCGCAAGTTTTGTATATGTTTCTTTTAATTGTTTAGCTTTATGTTGTGTTTCTTTCCACAGTTCCTCTAATCTGGCAGGACCTTAAAAAAAAGGAAAACATGTGATCGAATCACTAATCGAGTTTATTTATTTGCCATAAATCTGTCAGTTTGAATTGAATGGATTTCAAGCAAATTTAGGTTCTTGCACCAAGCTCTCACAAAACCACATAGACACAATCTTAAAACATATCTGTTTTCAATGGGATGTAGAGAAGAGCATAGCAAGGACAATTCACAGGCGTACATGGAATATTGGGTGTTCTGATTTGTATTCCTCCATTGATGTGATGTCTAGATAAAACTATGTACAGGTATTGGACGGAAACGCAAATGTGAACAATATTCAAATGGGAACACATCAATAACAACACATTTGTACACTTATGGATGTTTAATCTGTAATCAACGGTACAAAGTCAGAGGGGTCAAAACCCAAAGTACGACACGTGTTGTTATTGATGTGTTCCCATTTGAATATTGTTCACAATAAGAAGCAAAATAAATAAGATATGTTTACAGGATCAAGTTGTTATACGAAAAACTAAGTGATGCGTTTTCTATGGCGCTGAGTATATTTAGGGTTACACCATAGAATGAAAGTCAGAATGTACTCAATCTTAAAAAGATAGGTTGCCAGGCAACGAAACATACGCCCACAGCAGCTAAATCGTCCGGGCTGTCAACAAGGGTTGTCACATATTTTTACTTTTTTTAGGAATGAAACATTTGTTATACACTAAAATCTGATTAAGAGTAACAACTCATTTTGTAATTATCTGAAAATCATTAGAATTTGTTTGCTTTTTATAAAGTTTTGCCCCACGCTAACAATTAGTATAGGAAACATTTAACATCATGGATTTAGCTGTTCAGTTATCAAAATTCATTGAAAATCAAAATACTTGTTCGTTTCAACACCTTAAACTCTGTGTATCAATCTGAAGTCAATCGGATGATAAGTTTGGCATCTATAGCGTCACAAGGTTTTTTGATGTGATCAAGGGCCATAACTCTGGCAATAATTATCAGAGATCGGTGAAAATCAATAGGCGTCTTCGTCTCATGACCTTAAACACTGTGTATAAATTTAAAGTCAATCAGATATTAACTTTGGCCTCTAGAGCATCCACAAGATTTTTTGAAGTGATCAAGGGACACAACTCTGGTTCTAATTATCAGAAATCGCTGAAAATCAACAGGCTTCTTCGTCTCATGACCTTAAACATACACAAGATTTTTTGAAGTGATCAAGGGCCATAACTCTGGCACTAATTATCGGAAATCCGTGAAAATCAATAGGCTTCTTCGTCTTATGACCTTAAACACTGTGTATAAATTTAAAGTCAATCGGATATTAACTTTAGCCTCTCCAGCATTCACAAGATTTTTCAAAGTGATCAAGGGTCATAACTCTGGCAGTAATTATCGGATATTGCTGAAAATCAATAGGCTTCTTCGTCTCATGACCTTTAACACTGTGTATAAATTTAAAGTCAATCGGATATGGGCGACGGCAATATACGTCCACATTTCTATGTGGGCGTATAAAAAACCAAGAGAAAAGTGTCTTTTAGTATTTGTCTGTACTTACATCTACATGGGAGGTGGTAATTCAGAGAGAATAGTATACTATTTAAGGCATAATTAATGTACATTACCACTAAAACATTTTTTTTTTTATTAAACAGGAATATTTTTTCTTTATCATAAATTTTGAGTCATTGCAAACAGAAAAGTAAAAAAAATAAATACCAGAATTATATAATTAAGCCAGGCGCAGACGGGCAACTTTTTCGAGCAACTTTCAGGCAACAGTGAAATCGCTGGTCGTTGAAAGAAAAAATCGCTCGTCTGCGCCAACGGGCAACAATAGTTGCCTGCTGTTGCTCCGAGTTGCTTCTCGTTGCCAAATATCAAACATGTTTGATATTCGACAACAGAAAATCGCTCGTCGCCGAGAAATTATTCATCTGTTGCTTCAAAATTGCTCGTCTGCGGCGGTAGGCGACAACAGGCAACAAGCAACTGGTTAACTGTCCAATCAGCGAGCGCTCTACTGTCATGTGATACTTCAAGATGGCGGCGTCGGAACAGCTTACAAATGTTGTTATATGTACGGCGCCATTTTGAATGATCACGTGATATCGGCTTTCCGGATACATCCGGGGAAAAATTGCTTCTCGTTGCCAGTCAGCGCACATGGGAGACCTCGAGTTGCCAATTGCTTGTAGTTGCCAGTAGTTGCCTATTGCAGCAACAAGCGACGAAAAGTTGACCGTCTGTCTGCGCCAGGCTTTAAAGTATAATTATTAATAAAAACTATGATGAGATCTAGAAATATTTATAATATACTCCTGTACCCTTAAAATACAAATTTGAAATACTATAAGGAGTAGAGTATACGGAAGACTGTCGGTAGCTTTAAGATTTGTTTACTTACATATGTATTTGGTATGTATACCATAAATTATAACATGAACATAGACAGAGTAAAATGATCTATTTAACATTTATGTGAATTAACATAATGTAATATAATGTATTCACGTTGGCAAGTAGGGTAACCTATTTACAGAAATGAAATGAAATGGGGTTTAACATCCTACTGTTCTGCTCCTAAACTGGGCTATTGAAGAATTTACAACTGCACCTTCAACTTTTACTTTTGTCCCAGCAGTGGACTATTAAAATGAGTCTGTTGGTCTGGTATACAGATGGAGTTGGAATGTAGATGTTCATTAGGTAAATATCTTGACTGAGTTAGATGATTTTTTCTGCTTAGAATAAGCAATTTTGATTATGGACTGGTCGCATGAATAAAAGTTTAACTATTAATTTATACAAAATTTAAAGCCAGGAAAAAACTTGCAAAAGCCAGAGTTAGCTCTTACATGATGCATCTTTAAGAGAAATATAATTGAGAAATACTTACTCATCATTCGAGCCATATCACCCCAGTATTCAGGAACATGGATAAATATAACTTTATGGTCTTGTCTGTGTATTCTTTCTAAATACCCTATAAAAATATTAAATAACACAACTAAGACTATATATTTGCTTTCCTTTCATAGTTGTTATTTAAAGGAATGAGCTTGAATGTCTCAATAAAATAAATAAAGGTTGCCAGACAACAAAACATACGCTCACAGCACATAAATCGTCCGAGCGGTCGACAAGGGTTGTCTCATTTGTATTGCTTTGTAGATAATTAGGAGCATTTAAAAGACATTATAATTTTCATCGTTTGAGGGTTCACATGGTTCTAAAAACTAAAACAAGAGCCGTAACACTGGAAGTATTCAACAGGCTTTTTCATTTTTCTAATTCAAATAATGCATATAAATTTCATACAGAGCAGATAATGGGGTTTGATGTCCACTCGACACAAACTAGGTCATTTTGGGACTAACAAATGGTTTAATTTTATTTCAATAATTCGCTTGCGTGTAGGAGTCTTTAGCAGTGGGAGGAAACTGGAGTAGTCAGAGAAAACCCACGAGGTTGGACAGGCGACTGTACTCCTTGCCAGGTACAACTGGGGATTCGAAACCAAAAGTAAAACAAGGGCCATAACTCTACAAGTAATTGACAGAAATTGCTGACATTCAATAGGCTTCTTCATTTCACTAATTTAAATGATGTATATGAAAATTTCATACTGATTGGGTTATAACTTTCGTTGTTCGAGCTTTCACAAGATTCAACAAAGTGAAACAAGGGCCATAAATCTAGATGTAAGTAACAGAAATTTGCTGAATCTCAAAAGGCTTGTCTGTTTTACTAATTTAAACAACACATATAAATTTCATGCAGACTGGATAATAACTTTTGTCGTTAGAGCATTCACATGGTACAACAAACACGGCGTAATTAACGGAATGGCTGAAATTCATTAGGCCTCTTCGTTTCACTAATTTGAATGATGCATATAAATTTCAACCAGATCGGTTAATAACTCTATAGGATTCTTTGTTTCACTAATTCAAATAATGCATATGAATTTCACAAAGAGTGGGTGAAAACCTTTGGCATTAGAGCATTCACAAGGTTCAATAAAGGGCAAAAAGGGCCATAACTCTTGACGTAATAAATGTAAGTTGCGGAAATTCAATGGTCTTCTGCGTTTTATTAATCTAAATAATGCATATAAATTTAAGAAAGATTGGATGATAACTCACGGTGTTAGAGAGCATTCACAAGGTCCAATAAAGTGAAACAAGGACCATAACTCTAGATGTAATTGACGGAAATTGCTGATATTTAATGGGCTTCTTCATCTCACTAATCTGAACCACATATATTAATAATTGAATAATAACTTTTGGACTATGAGAGTTTCCCATCAATTGTGGACCAAGGACGGGGGCAGTTGCAATATACGTTCACATTTCAATGAGGGCATATAAAGACTAAAACAAGGGCCATTAGTAATTCAAATAATGCATTGGGTGATAACTTTTGATGTTAAAGCTTTCAGAAGGTATGAAGGTGCAACAAAGTGAAACAAGGGAGAACTTTTGAAGTAATTAAAAGAACTTATTGAAAATAAACAGGCTTCTTCATCACACTAATAGTAAACAACATATAATGAATTTTAAAACAATCCAATGATAACTTTTGGCGTTAAGAAGAGTGTTTGTTCACAAGAAATTGTGGAAGACGGACAGGGTCGACTGCAAGATACGTCCACATGGAAATTTGTGGACGTATAAAAAGGGATAACTATCTACAGTTGCATAGATGATTTTATTTCCAATAAATACTATAAACCGAATAAACGATAGGAATACAAATGTGAAATTGTTAATTTAATATCATATTAAGCTCTATTATGACTATTCTGTATGATACTTTACAACTGATTGACAATGTATATTCATTTAATATCATAAGTAGTAATTGTTATGTATAACTAAGTAAAAAGGAGTACAGTGCAATGCTTTTTTATTTATTATATTATAATGAATTAGCATGTACAGCGGGAACAGCATACACACATCGATCAATATGTGGATGGACATAGTCACTAGCCTGGGTTATAAATAATAATAATAATACACTAATTAATCAACTCATACTTACAATGCACACAATAATCTGCATTTTCACTTGGATCCACTGCGATTAAAACTGTAGAAGGATGTGCCATATTGCTTGACTAAAACGTACAGAAAATATACAATACCGAAACACTGCAAGGGCTAGTGGGAAAGAAACTCTTAACTGTGCAATTCGACACAGTTTACGAGTTGACGGTGTGTGACCTTGACATTCATACGTGTATGGTCATTGCCATTGGGGACCAATGTGACTTGAATTGAAAACTGTTGTATACACATTAAGTATTATAACCTTGAAAATGTACCCAAAGATAAGAAACTTTCATTTGGTAAAGATGTATCCAATATAAAAAATCAGGGGCTATGGGAAGTCATGGGTTTTGAGTTTTTGCGCGCCCTCTTAAAATTGATCGAGTGCCGTGGGAGTTCACGTTATTCATAATTCATCCTATATTCGATCATGTGACGAAGAAGCCTATTGATTTTAAATGATTTCAGATAGGCTAGTTGCTGTCAGAGTAACGACCTTTGATTACTTTGAAATATCTGTGGTCACTCTTGAAGCTGAAGTTAATATCCGATTGACTTCAAACTTATGCACAGTGCTAAAATGTCATGTGAAAAACTTTAGTGATCTTCAATGTTTTCCATTAACTATTATAAATAGACATATCGCCCTTGATTACTTTGAAATTTCTTGTGACGCTCTAGAAATATCTGATTGACAACCTTATATAATATGTAAATATTTACATGCTATGTTGTTTTTTGTTTTAATTTTAATTATTATTATAGCCTTTGTCATAAATGATCCGATGTTCATGCTTTTTTTTTCTTAAAATGTTTTGTGGATATTTGTATGCTGCCTGTTATGGGGTGTTTAGATACAATAAAATCTATCTATCTATCTATCTATCTATCTATTCGCAGTTTCTGATTTATTTTACTCAATTTACCGGTAGCATGCGACAAACATGTACCGTGGCTAAACTGTGCTACAAATCGACTCTAACGTACCCCTTTTGATCTAGACAGAACCGGATTTTAGCTAAATTATGCACCAGTTGCTCGTAATTTATTAACGGCCCCATCTTGATAACGTAAGCCACTGCAGAGAAGTGGAACGTTGAATCCCATTTCCTTTTAATCGCAGTCAAAGCGCGTTTTATATTTATCCCACAATATCGCCTACATACCGTGGTTAAGGTTCAAGTATTTTGAACAAGCTTCTATACTGTTGGCTTTATGTTTTCAACCTGCTTTGAACTTTTGACCTAGCATATGAAAATGTGTTCTTCGCTGAACTGGAAGAGATTTTAGTATTAGTTGTATTATAGCATCTGAAAATAAGCGTTACATTTTTGTGGGCTGCTGAAATATACTTCTTATATTGAAATATTTATAATGTCTAGATAGGGTTTTATTCCCACATTATGCCTTATAGGCCTAAAGATATTCTCCCATTTTGAAATGAAATCCGACTTAAAGTCCTACTTTTCTGCACCAACTGGGCATATTTAATTACATGTCATATTTATCGAGTTCCAAATGCCAATTAAGTGTGACCATCGAGTTTTGGACCACCCGAACGACGACACCAATTCTTGCTATTTCCTCCGTCACTGCGCAGTGACAAAAATAAACCAAACTGGACATTTCTCAGCCAAACGGTGGGATCTAATCTCATAGTACGTGAGCCATCAGTGCCATAATTTTATGTAGTGAGTGGCCCCTCCATCCTTTTCTGCCCAACAGATACGTGACGTGACAATGTTTGTGTTTGAAGCTATTTTGTATAGCCTCGTTTATGCTACAGTTATTTTTTTCATCCATGGCTTGTTTCATCAAAATCGGATTAAAATTGTGACCTACACTGTTAGAAAAAATCTGGTAAATTTACATGAAAATTACTGGCAGCTACAGTTGCCAGTAAATTTACTGTAAATAAACATTCAACTGTTATTTTACAGAGTTTCTGCAATTTGACTTTGCGTGTAACCTTACGTGAAAGCAGGAAATGGAAAATAACTATGAGTTTGTTTTTTTAACTTCCCAATGTAAAATTACCGCAACACGGTAAATGAACAGTTACAGTAAGTTTTTTTTTTTAACTTCCCAATGTAAATTTATCGAAAAGTAGTTAATGAAAAATTACAGACAAGTGTTGAAAACCCCACAATGACTATAACTTCCGCCCCTCCCCTTTTTAAGGTAAACAACCATTTACCAGTAATAGAATTAATATCGCAACAGAATAAGAGGTATTTAAAACTAATCTTGTTTGGTAGATTAATCCTGTCAGTGAAACCGCCGCTCGTCAGTGATTTTGACGGTTACGGGCTGTCAGATGTAAGCTCGCGGTACTGGCCAACCGGTTTAATTAACCGTCTTCAAGTGAGTTTGATTACGAGATAATACCACCTATGGGCGGAGAGTCAAAACATCTTTTTATACGTTTATGAACATAATTACAGTACGATGAATAATAATACACGTTAAAGATCGTATAAATAAAGGAAATTAGATATACATAGCATGAAATATACCAAATTTTACAAAATGTGATTGGCCGTATTATGATCAATAAATTAGAATGAATACTATTAGAAGATAGTTATTAGGAATGGTTCGTTGCTATGGAATACTAAAATAAGATACGAGACAGTAAACTTGCAGTAAATTTACAAAATAATGTGAATAAACATAAATCTGTAAAAATACCTTCTGGTTTTGCTATTTTCAGTTCAATATTGAAAATTAATGTGCTTTTGATTTCATCAAAGTTTATTGTAAAAACGAATGAAACTTAGTAAATATACATCATTTTGGTCAATATTCCGAACATTTTATGATAAAAACAAATATACGGTAATTTTACTTACCAATAAGTTAAGCATACATTATGCAAGAGCTAAACCTCCCATTGCAGGTCTTTCTTTGCCTGCAGTAAGTCTACAAAATAATGTGAATAAACATAAATCTGTAAAATTACCTTCTGGTTTTGCTATTTACAGTTCAATATTGAAATACTACATGTAAGCATGTATTTTTACCGGGTATTAATGTGCTTTTGATTTCATCAAAGTTTATTGTAAAAAGGAATGAAACTTGGTAAATATACAACATTTTGGCCAATATTCCGAACATTTTATGATAAAAACAAATACTTTACCGTAATTTTACTTACCAGGTCTTTCTTTAGACCTGATATGTTATATAACATATGAATTAGACATTTGTTAACATGAAAAGACCACAATCAACTATTGATGTCATCTTATGTGACGGATTTTCACTGGATTTGAGTCCGATCTGGGGATCAGCGCTCATTGATGATTAAATTCAAAAATGGGTAATCGAGACTATGTTTTTATCGTGTCGACTTTAGGGAACCTAACATTCAATGTTTTTTTCCTGTAATTTACAGAAATTCACTCAATTAACATAAATTCCATTTTCAAATACAGAAAAATAAATCCTGGTAATTTTTGTTTCCGGGGCACGAAAATGATAAAAATTGTTGGTTATTCCACCGTTTATTCCGTAAAATAACAGAATTACGTCCGTTATAGAAGGGAATAAAATATTTTATCCTAAATTTCACGGAAATTTCCTGTTTGATACTGAATATTCCACAGAAATACGTAAAACACGTAATTTGAAGAAAAAATTCACACTTTTAACACAATTTCTCAAAAAAAAATCCATCGATTAACAGAAAAAAAGTGTTACACTACGGAATTCGGCCACATAAAAAATGGATTTTTTTACAGTGTACTTGTACTGTAATTTTACATAAATTTTTAACAGTGTATACAGGGTCCATAACCTTGATATACCCAAATTTTTTATCATATTCGCGTATAAACGGTGGCCATTTTGTCCGACAGTTTTGGTCCTATTTTCACGAAATTCTAACGCAACCTTTATTACAGTGTAACGGTGATATAATCAAACGGTTTTTTAAATCGGGTAATAATTGTGACCACAAGTTAAAACAGGCGATCTTGCGTACAATCAGGGGCTATAATTCAGGAAGTTAAGATCTGATATGCGCAAATATCGAAAGGAACCAAGATATTCGGGTTATAAACATGCATTTAAAGTTTCATCAAAACCAGATTAAAATTGTTACTTTACAGGATCTACAACCTTGATATACCATTTTTTTTATAGTACATATTCGCTTACTAGCGGTGGCCATTTTGTCCGGCAGTTTTGGTCCGATTTTCACGAAATGCGACGTCAACCTTTATTACCGTGTAAAGATGACATAATTAAACGTTTTTTTTTAATCCGTTAATATATGACCTCCACAGGCACCACAAGCTAAAAAAAAGGCGATTTTTCGTACAATCAGGGGCCATAATTCAGGAGGTAGGTCAGATATGTGCAAATATCGAAAGGAACCAATTTCTTTGAGATATAAACATGCATTTCAAGTTTCATCAAACTCGTGACCTCTACAGGGTCTACAACCTTGATATACCATATTTTTTACGCGATTCGCGTGAAAGCGGCGGTCATATTGTTCGGCAATTTTGGTTCGATGTTCATGGAATTCGAACTGAACCTTCGTTACAGTGTAACGGTGATATAATCGAACGTTTTTATAAATCGGGTAAATCGGTTCATAATTTTGACCTCTATAGGGTCCTCAACCTTGATATAACATATTTTCACACTAATCGCGTACAAACGGCGGCCATTTTGTCTGTCAATTTTGGTCCGATTTTCACGAAATTTGAACTCAATCTTCATTACCATGTAACTGTGATATAATCGGATAATAATTTTGACCTCCAGAATGACCACAAGCTAATAAAGGCGATTTTTCGTACAATCATGGGCCATACAGGAAGTTACGATCCGATATTCGCAAATATCAAGAGGAGCCAAGATCTTTAGGTTATCAACATGCATTTTAAGTTTCATCAAAATCGAATTAAAATTGTGACCTGTACAGGGTCCACAACCTTGATATACCAACCTTTTTTTTACACTATTCCTGTACAAGCGGCGGCCATTTTGTCCGGCAATTTTCGTCCGATTTTCACGAAATTCGAAAGCGATAAAATGTGGGCGAATAAAAAGCATGTTTTTAGCTTGTGGACCCACTAGAGGTCACAATATTTATCAAATTCTGATGAAACTTAAAATGTATTTTTCTAACCCAAAGATCTTGGTTCCTTACGGAAGATCATGTTTTAAGCTATAAGTCAGAATTTTTACCTGATCTCAAATATATACATTGTTAAAATTAAATGTAAAATTACAGTGAAAAATATGTAATATATTTAACATAACGCTGTAAAAATACCACTGCATGTTTTATACCATAAATTTACTGTACTAGAGAGGTAACGTTGGGTTACCGTAAATAAATGGTAAATTAACAATAAAAGTGTAGTTTTACAAATTATAACTGTATTTTTTTACCTGTAACCTGTATTGTTACAACTATGTTTATTAAAGTACATGTATGTTGTACTTTGATTGCTTTTATGCGTAATTTT
Source organism: Patella ulyssiponensis (assembly GCA_963678685.1). Lineage (NCBI taxonomy): Eukaryota > Metazoa > Mollusca > Gastropoda > Patellidae > Patella > Patella ulyssiponensis. The sequence goes on along the minus strand of OY783226.1, from coordinate 77,466,889 downwards.
ACTGTTCATACATGTATAAATACAGGATTTGTGTACATTTTAAAAGACGCGTGTAATTATATAGAGTTTTTAAGGCTACACTATTGCTTCGATTCGTCCATTAGAACATTATTCGGACGTGGTGAAATGAACAATAAACCCCCGATGAATTCGAAACATGAACGTATTTATCGATATTTTAGCTCTAATATTTAGGGATTTTCTTTGGAACTATTCAAGAAACATGTTCACACCAATTTTAAAAATCCCTTATTCTCAGTATTCTCAATATATTTATACCGACTGTCCTCCTTTTCTTGCTAATTGTAAAATGTCTCAAGTCGCTGGTAAATGAGTTATGAAAGAAATGTTATTCAGATATCGCCAATAGAATATTTTTAAGGTACGAAGATTAGTCTTATTGCGATTTATAATGTCTGCATTGTTAAAAATATAATTACAACGCAAAATACGTATATATATATTTTTTTTAACATAACACTGTAAAAATACTACTGCGTGTTTTTTGTACTATAAATTTACCGTGATTACTGTAAAAGATGGGTAAATTAACAATAAAAGTGTAATTTTACAAATTATAACTGTATTTATTTTACATGTAACCTGTAATGATACAACTATGTTTGTTAACGTACATGTATGTTGTATTTTAACTGGCGTTATGGGTAATTCTACTATTCAAACATGTTTGAAAGCGGGATTTGTGTAATTTCGCATCTCTTTAGAACGTTAACATTGATTGGCCTTTTAAGGCTTCGTTAATTTTCGCTTTTAGATACGGTGTCTAAGTGGGTAAGACGCTAAATCACTAGCCTGGAGGTCGAGTATTCGATCCCTGCATTGGCCGAGAAAGTTCATGCAGATTTTCAGGCTGTATTTACGCTAGTCGTTCAGATGGGGCGAGACAGCGAGGTCCAATGTACACACTGGCGTGTACGTAAAAGATCCATGTTAACCTGTTAAAATTATATATTTACATTTATAAGTATACTTAAAATATCACATAATTTGTTAACTTACATATATAACGATGTAAATGCACATGAATACAAAGCTTATGTAAGATAACATCAAACTTAATGTAGAAACACAACCATATGTCAGTTTACTTTATGTAGGTTATATAATAAAATGGCATTTGAAATAGTATTTTTACAGCAAATTGTAAATTAATAGTCAAATAGTAATGTAGATATACAACCATATGGCAGTTTACATAATGTGAGCTGTATATTAACAGAATTGCCATTTGAAATAGTATTTTTACAACAAATTGTAAATTTACCGTCAAATAGTGTTCAAATCGGTTATTCCTCTTCGACTTCGTATCGAAAAATATTTACTGTTATGTCGGTAAAATTAGTCTATTTTAGAGAAATATGTTAATGTTATATGTAAAATGCATCTAACTGGGTTATGAAAACAGTGATATGCCATACATAGGGTTGTGTGGGACATTTTGTTTGGTATCACCCCTTCTACACTTTCCGTTGTAAGAAATAGAACGGAAAGTATTTTTACCGTAAAATGACTGGGAGAAAGTTGCCAGTAAAATCGCTGTATTTTAACACCACGTAAATTTACAGTGAGTGCAAAATATCTTTGATGTAAATTTACAACCACATTGTAAATTTACAGTGAGTGAAAGATAACTTTCAGGTAAATTTACAACCACGGTGCAAATTTACAGTGAATGGAAATTTACATAAATGTAAATTTACCTTACTTTCTATTTACAAGCACAATGGAAATTTACATCGAAGTAATTTTACACTAACTGTAAATTTACATGCTGTTTGTAAAACTAATTTACCGTGTTAAAATACGGTCATTTTACTAGCAACTTTCTGGCAGTCAATTTACGGTAAAAATACACAAAAATTATTTACAATGTATCAATGTTACACCCTAATGATTGTTGAAATGGAATGGAGTTTAACGTCAGGCTACTATTCTGGGCTAATAAAGACGGGTATACGCCATAGTGTGGTATGAGAGAAATTTTGCCTGGACATCGGCACTACGGCCTACTCTTATATCGAATTCTTCAAGGAATCTTTTACGTGCACACCAATGTATAAACATGACCTCGATTGTTGACAGCTGATGAACTTTCTCGGCCAATGTAGGGATCAAACACCCGACCTCCAGACTAGGGAGCCAGCGTCTTATCCACTTAGCCACCGTGACCCCAAAGATCATGGATCCATTTGATATTGATGCATGTCGACTGTAAAATCCTGGTTTATTGTACAAATATTGCTTTCTCACCTTGTTCTCTGTCCACCTCTTGCAATATACGAGGGTATATCTTGCATGGCAACTGCTTGATTGTTTCCCATGTTTTATTGCTTACCCTGTAGCTCCACAGTCATTATTTGGGATTATTATTCATTATACTGTTACGTGTCATCTCAAGCAAATTTAGCTATCAAAATATAGACATTAAAGTTGTAGCGAGAATACTCTACGAAATGTCGCCCCAATAAATTAGAAGCTGTTTTTCCATAAGTATGTGTTACAGTTTATTATCTATCAAAAGTTTGCTTCGAATCGCTCTCAAAAAATTACTCCAACCTATTTCTAATCATCTGTGTTTATCACATGACTTGATTCAGGGAGAACCCTGTTTGTTCAGCATTGTCGAATCCACAAAGCCATCCACTGGTCTAGAGTGTCACAAAATATAAACTGGAAAAAAGTTAGTTTCTTATTAAGCTTATCATTTTTCCAATAAAGCATACAAGTATATGGAATGACATTCCGATATAATGATAATGAGACAAAAGCCTTCAATTCAAAATACAATATTTATTAAACTTAAAACATACATGTACTATATAAAACACTTAAAGTTGTGCTAATAATAGGTTTAAAATGTTATATGGTAAATATTTGGTGCACAATAATGAAGATAATTGGTCAATATTAAAAGAACTATATTATGATAATTTAAAGTGTGATTTAACATGTGTAAATATGCAATATACTAAATCCGTTATAGATCTATCAAGATGTATATAATATATATGAGCAATCTGCCTTTACTGAAGAATAACATCACAGCTCAATTTAGTGTTTAGGTTTATGAACTATCATAACAGGGATATGTGAATGATGAAGGACACTATTACTAACACTTCCTACCAAGGCGCGTTGTATGGTTCCCATGCCCCTGGAACCCAGAACAATCAAATCCGCTTTATGAGCTTGGGCAGCTTTCACAATAACATTCCATGGCTCCTTACCCCCTTCAATTAGAAATTCCACAGAAGTCTGAAATAAAAAAGATTTGATTTATAGAATTTTATAGTTTAATGGGAAGAAACAAAATATGTGAATAACAAGATGTTAATGAAAATATATATATATTTGTTTTAGATGTGGGTTGTCATGTAGAACATCATGGAAGAAATGAATTCTAACAATTACAATTTTCCTTTAAACATAACTGAATTTTCATAAATAAATCAACATTTGTAAATAACTTTTGAAATATTAACAAAACATATTTGTGTTTTTACTGCTATACTTACCAAACCAGCATCAGTCGCAAGTTTTGTATATGTTTCTTTTAATTGTTTAGCTTTATGTTGTGATTCATTCCACATTTCATCTAATCGGGCAGGACCTTAAAAAACATGTGAATTACTTATCAATTATATTTATTAACCATAAATCTGTCAGTTTGAATTGAATGGATTTCAAGCAAATTTAGTGGGGGGAGGAGGGGGAACTTGTGAGATTGTTTGGCTTGTTCTAAAGAAGAACCTCAGTGAATTGTTTTTGAATTACGCATCCTTGCTAGGAGATGGAAATAAACATATCTGTTTTCAATTGGGTGTAGAGATGAGCATTGCTAGGACAATTCACAGGCGCACACGGAATATTGGGTGTTCCGATTTGGATACCTCCATTGATCTAATGTCCAGATCTGATGTCTAGACAAAACCATGTACCAGTACAGGTATTGGACAGAAACGCATATGTCGAAAGACAACAATAATTTACGTCATATTTAGGGTTACACCATAGAGTGAAAGTCAGAATGTACTCAGCCTTAAAAAAAGGAAAAGAAAAGTGTTTTTTAGTATTTGTCTGTACTTACATCTACATGGGAGGTGGTAATTCAGAGAGAATAGTATACTATTAAGGTTACAATATTTTTTACCATAAAATGCTTTACTTACTAACACTATAAATTACAGTACTTTTGAAATTTCAAAATAAGTATTTTAGTACCATAGTTAAAAGCAAGTATTTTCCATAAAATTTTAGTATAGAAGTAATTTTTTATGAAATGTGTATTTACTAGGTCTCAAATCTCAAGAGGCTATAATTGTGTTTACAATACATTTGTTATTACTAGTTCAATCCCCCTGCAAACAATTTCTTAGCTTACATAAAGGGTGACATGCACATGTAGGTTACTACAGAATATAGGGCATGCTCTTGAATATATGTTTGTTAGTTTGAAATCGGTCACAGTTGACTGATATGCACCTATTTAACTAACGCATGTTAATGTACATTACCATAAAAACGAATTTGATTTTTTTTTCTTTATCATAAATTTCGAGTCAATGCAAACATGAAATTAAAAAAAAAAGAAATACCAGAATTATATAATTAAAGTATAATTATTAATAAAAACTATGGTGAGATGTAGAAATATTTATAATATACTCCTGTACCCTTAAAATACAAATTTGAAATAATATAAGGAGTAGTGTATACAGGAGACTGTCGGTAGCTTTAAAATTTGTTTACATATGTTTTTGGTAAGTATACCATAAATATAACCCCAACATAGACATAGTAAAATGATCTATTTAACATTCATGTGATTTAACATATTCACATTGGCAAGTAGGCTAACCTATTTACAACTGTCGGTCTGGAATAGATGTTCATTAGGTGAATATCTTGACTGAGTTCGATGATTGTTTTCTACTAAGGATAAGCAATTTTGATTATGGACTGGTCGCATGAATAAAAGTTTAACTATTAATTTATATAAAATTTAAAGCTAGGAAAAGACTTGCAAAAGCCATAGTTAGCTCTTACATAATGCATCTTTAAGAGAAATATAATTGAGAAATACTTACTCATTCTTTGAGCCATATCACCCCAGTATTCAGGAACATGGATAAATATAACTGTATTGTCTTGTCTGTGTATTCTTTCTAAATACCCTATAAAAATATTAAATAACACAACTATATATTTGCTTTCCTCTCATAGTTGTTACTAAAAGGAATGGGCTTGAATGTCTCAATAAAATAAACATAGGTTGCCAGACAACAAAACATTAGTCGGTCACATCCTCAGCCCCTCCAAAAAATTCAGTAGCCCCCCCCCCACACACACACAATTTTATGAGCTGGCTACGAACCCGCAAGCGAATGTTATCCATAAAGTTTTCTGTTTATAATTTAAATAATATATATAAATTTTACAAAGCTCGGATGATAACTTTTGATGTTAGAGCGTTTACAAAGTGAAACAAGGGCCAGAACTCTGGAAGTAATTAACAGAACTTATTGAAATTAAACAGGCTTTTTCATCACACTAAGATAAAACAACATGAATTTTAAAAACAACTTTTCGTGTCATAGCCAACGGCAACGTATGTACACATTTCCATGTGGGCATATAAAGATAGGTTGTCAGGCAACGAACCATACGCCCACAGCAGCTAAGTCGTCCGGTCAGTCAAAAAGAGTTGTCGCATATTTTTTCTATTGCCTGTAATGAAACATTTATAAAACACTAAAATCTGATTACGGATAACAACGTATTAAGTAATTATCAGAAAATCATTAGAATTTGTTTGGCTTTTAGTTCTGTCCCATGCTAACGTTTAATATTGAAAATCAAATAGGATTCTTCGTCTCATGATCTTAAACATTATGTATAAATTTAAAGTCAATCGGGTGTTAACTTTAGCCTCTAGAGCGTCCACAAGATATTTCAAAGTGATCAAGGGCCATAACTCTGGCAGTAATTATCGGATATCGTTGAAAATCAATATGCTTTTTCGTCTCTTGATCTTAAACACGGTGTATAAATTTAAAGTCAATCGCCCCAATGTGGGCGTATAAAAAGGGATAACTATCTACAGTTGCATAGACAGAATTTTTAATTCAATATCATATGTTAAGCTCTATTGACTATTCTGTATAATGCTGACAGTGTTCATTTAATATCATAAGTAGTAATTGTTATGTAATAACTAAGACAAAATGGAGCACAGTGCAATGTGTTTTTATTCATTATATTATAGTGAATTATCATGTACAGCGGGAACAGCATACACACATCGATCAATATGTGGATGGACATAGTCACTAGCCTATAATAATAATCAGTGCCGGACTGGGTCCATCTGTCCGTGACAGGTGTGCCTAAGCTCCAGTCTGTTTCACAAATAATTACTTACGAATTATGTCTGTCACAGATGACTGTCCACAACACGTGCATTGACTTCACGTGGCGTCAATCATTGGCTCAATGGCTCGTGCACCTACCTGCTTCGGACAAAATGATGCATTTTACTCATTTAAATACCCATTTACACTACAAGTACTTCAAACGTCTTTGTTTATTTTTCTTATACTTCAATAAAATGTTTGAGAATTTAATTTGTCGGAGTAAAAAAGTTAATATGCCGAACTCGTCGATGTCATGCTTATCAGTGATTGTAGTGGCCAAGCAAATATTCACTGTTGGATCGTTTGCCTAAGCTCATTAAAGAAAGTAAGCCTAAGCATATGAAGAAAAAAGAGGAAAAAAAAGAAAAAAGAAAAAGAAAGGAAGGGGGAGGAAAGAAAAGAAAGAAGGGAGAGGACTGGACGTTCGCGCGCCTTTAGCGCACTCGTGGCCAGCCTTCGGCGCGTACTTGTGTGGGCCTTGGTCAATGACCTGGCAAGTGGGCCTTCGGGCCCCCGAGTCCGGCACTGATAATAATAATAATAATAATACACTAATATTAATCAACTCATACTTACAATGCACACAATAATCTGAATTTGCACTTGGATCCACTGCGATTAAAACTGTAGAAGGATGTGCCATATTGCTTGACTAAAACGTACAGAAAATATTCAATACCGGTACCGAAACACTGCAAGGGCTGGTGGGAAAGAAACTCTTAACTGTACAAATCGGCACAGTTTACGATTTGACGATGTGTGACCTCGACATTCATACAATTATAATAATAATAATAATAATAATAATGCTTCATTACACAACTGCATGGTATATACACGAGCATGGTAAAGCATACAATACAAAGCACAATACAATAATAATAATCAAAGAACATAGAATAAGGTTTACAGAGGTTTCTATATTGAACTATATTAATAATGGTTGTAAGTTCATGTATTAGTCCTTATATGGACGTTGCAACATCTTGTATACATTTATCATCGTTCATTAAATGCATTATTGAATCATTCAAGTGATGACTTAAAAACTTTTTTCTAAGATTATTGTGGGCGGAGCAATGGAGAAGAGCATGCGTTTCATCTTCGATTTCTCTGCTAGTACAATTTTTACAGGTCCTTTTATCCCTGTGGACAAACTGGCTCAGTGCCTGGCGTTTTTGTTCATCTGGTAGATCCAGATATTTTTCAGTATCATAATTTGTCTTAAAGGGCCAATCCCGATAACTTTCTGAGGAATAAAACTGCTTAATTCTGTGTTAAATCCCCTTAAAACCCATTACCTAAGGCCGACCAACTAACACGATATTTGTGATACGCTTGTAAATAACTTAAATCTGACAGTCTTCATCTGGAAATGCAGACCGTTGTATTATACAGTATTTAGATAAAACCAGACTTTTTTCTATAAAAATAATTTGTAGGTGAAATTCTCGTTTTGTTATCAAGTACAGTACATGGGTCATTCACTGTATAGACCTCTCAAGAAATGTGAATCGATTATCAGGTGAAAATGAAAAAATTGACCCGAAATCTTAAAAGGGTTACGTGTCTGGATAAGCAGTGTTGACGTTCACGTCCAAACGACTCAATATTTTGAGCTGAAATTTTGAGACAAGATAAATACACCATCCCTCTATATTTTGGTCCATAAATTTCATAAACTCTCGGACTTTAATTTTTGAGACTTTGTTCTTATCGGAACTGTCCCTTTAATGTTATAATAAAAATCATTTTTTATGTTAGTTTTAAGGCAATTATTTAAGTTCGTAACAGTTTGTCCATTTTTAATGTTATAATAAAAATCATTTTTTATGTTAGTTTTAAGGCAATTATTTAAGTTCGTAACAGTTTGTCCATTTTCTACGGAAGCCCATAAGGGTCAATCAAATGAAAAAAAAATATTCTGACTATCTTGTAATTACAAGATAGCTATCTTGTAGTTACAAGATAGCTATCTTGTAGTTACAAGATAGCCTATCTTGTAATTACAAGATAGCCTATCTTGTTATTACAAGATAGCCAAAGCCTTCTGACTATCTTGTAATTACAAGATAGCTATCTTGTAATTACAAGATAGCTATCTTGTAGTTACAAGATAGGCTATCTTGTAATTACAAGATAGGCTATCTTGTAGTTACAAGATAGCTATCTTGTAGTTACAAGATAGGCTATCTTGTAATTACAAGATAGCCTATCTTGTAATTACAAGATAGCCAAATTAGTTTTCTTGTATTTCAAGGTCGTTCCACACTGATTTATCGGATAGTTATAAGCCAAAGTGTGTGTGTGTGGGAGAGAGAGAGAGAGAGAGAGAGAGAGAGAGGGGGAGGGAGGGAGGGAGAGGGGGAATGGGGTTTAACGTCTACTCGACACAAACTAGGTCATTTCGGGACTAACATATGGTTTAATTTAATTCCAATAATTCGTTTGCGCGTAGGGGTCTTTAGTAGTGGGGTGGGGGTTGGATGGCGAATGGTTAGCACGTGCACGCAGTATCACAAAGCCTGTAGGCCTAATTGAGTCAACTGGCGTGGTTTCGAAACCCCTGTTGTACGTGACAAGGAGTAGGGTCGCCTGTTCAACATCGTGGGTTTTCTCCGGGTCCTCCTCTTTCCTCCCGCTGCTAAAGACGCCAACGCGCAAGTGCATTATTGAAATAAAATTAAACCATGTTAGTCCCGAAATGACCTAGTTTGTGTCGATTTGTTAGCACATGCGCACTGTATCGTAAAGCCTGTCATTGAGTCAACTGGCGTGATTTCGAATCCCCCGTTGTACGCGACAAGGAGTAGTATCGCCTGTCCAACATCGTGGGGTTTCTCCGGGTCCTCTGCTTTCCTCCCACTGCTAAAGATCCATACGTGCAAGCGATTATTGAAATTAAACTATATGTTAGTCGCGAAATGACCTAGTTTGTGTCGAGTGGACGTTACACCTCCCCTCACTCCCTTTAGCAGTTGGAGGAAACCGGTGGACAGGCGAGGATGGACAGGCGATCCTACTCCTTGTCACGTACAAATGGGGATTCGAAATGACCTAGTTTGTGTCGAGTGGATGTTAAACCATATACCCCTCTCTGTTTAGCAGTTGGAGGAACCCGGAGGACTGACAACCTGATGATGCCGATCCCGTAACATACAATAATACTTCGTTGAGCTGGAGGGTTGGCAGATCGATTTGTTAGCACGTGCGTGTTTTATCTTAAAAGCCTGTCATTGAGTCAACTGACGTGGTTTCGAATCCCCCTTTTGTATGTCACGGGATCGGCATCACCAGGTTGTGCCCACATTAAATACTATTCATACTCTCATTAACTTCATTCCCTCATTAATAGCATTTATGATACATTGATTTCATGTTCTCCTTAAAGATAGGCCTACCTTCCGCGCGTACAAACTGTGTGATTTGATGATATATTTGGGCTAAAAATATATTCAAGCTAATTGATCTATCAAACGTTTGCTTCAAATCCCTCTCAAAACATTGTATACATCAGGAGATACCGCAAGCTATAAATAATCTGCTTTTAAACGCTATGTCAGTCAGCTCATTTCATTGATGGAGGGTCCGTTTTTCAGAATATCCCTTTCCTTACTTACTTTTCAAAAATCAAAATTTAAAGAAGTTTGAAAAATAGAAAAAGCGTTCTGTGGCTTCAAAGAGCGTATTAAAATTGATGAGTCATAATATAAATATGCAGTTGGTGGGTGTATGAAGGCAATGGTATTTATGGGAGCATGAAATCGGTGTATGGTGACCTTTAAATTGGCATCTCGGTATCTTGTAATTACAAGATAGCTATCTTGTAATAACAAGATAGTCTATCTTGTAATTACAAGATAGGTTATCTTAGGCTATCTTGTAATAACAAGATAGCTATCTTGTAATAACAAGATAGCCTATCTTGTAATTACAAGATAGTCAGAATTTTTTTTTTCATTTGATTGACCCTTATGGGCTTCCGTAATTTTCAATATATTTCCAAGACTGAACATAAATATCTCTCAATCTTTGTTTGAACATCTGTAAAAACGCATCTGTATTGAAAGACTGAGAGATAGGTTGTTCATACAACCAACCCAGTCCAGTCTTCTCCAGGACATATCTAATTTGATTACTCCATTTACTGTTGGCATTTTTCATTTCGTCCAGAGCAGACTGAAGTAGGGGGTTGGCTTGTTTTGATTTTGATTCGATCCATGGCTTGACCATCCTGTATTTAACATCAAGAAGAATCGGGGACCGACCAACTTTGAAGTTTTACTATGAGCATGTGAAAAGTGTTCACAGAGATTTAACTGCAGCCTTTCAAGCTTGTACCAGTTTTTATGGTTGGATGATCGTCCCATGAATTGCATCCATATAATAGTATGGGTTTGACTAGGATATCAAATAGTTTTAATTGAATTTTCAAAGAGACATCAAAATTTGAAAAGGCTTTTAAAATTTTGAAAAATGCTTTCAATGCTTTATTGTTTAAATTGTCAACGCCTCTGGTTAAAGTTACATTCCCGGGTACAAACTGGGTGATTTGATGATATATTAGGACTAAAAACGTATTCAAACTGATTAATTTATCATAATTTTGCTTAAAATCCTTCTCAAAACATTGTAATAGCCAAGTATACCCTGCAAAAAAATCAAGCAAAAGAGTCCATATTTGCGTCAGGGATTATCCCTTTCCGTACCTATATCATATTCCTGAAGCAATGGCCCGAGAAATCTCTCTCTGGCGTGAGATTACCTATAATCAAACGAAACGCTGCGCGGAGTATGACGAAACGCTGCGCGGAGTATGTACATTAACGGCGGGCGGAGACGAAGGAGGATTCATTGCATACACAAGACGATGTTGTTTGTAATCGCTGGCTATTTATTACAAATATCGAATCATAATTACATTCTCGGATTATCCACTGCCCGTGCCTTTTCCGTGATTTTTATCTCAGAAAGTGTTGTACGTATAACCCTTTATAAAGTTTATCAACACGTACACAAAGCGTTCAATGTACTCAGGCAACCTTCGACGTCACGCGTGCAGATAGTCCTAATCCACAGGCACTTGAAGGGATTAAAATAAATTAAAATATGGCAATTTTGGTATATATGGAAAGTAGAGATATCCAATTTTAAGTGCCTGCGTCCTAATCGTCGGGCTGTTGATTAGGGGAACCCTTACATTTTTGTCCTGTACACGTTCTATGAGTGTTTTTCAGGGAATCCAGTATTTATTTAGTAAAATTGGATATCTCTACTTTCCATATATACCAAAATTGCCATACTTTTATTGGCAATAACCACCCGATAAATACTTTCCTGGGAACCTATCTTTAAAGAACCAGAACTTTGTACAATTACACCTAAGTATTTGTATTGTACTAGGCAGTTTCCATAATATTGAATTTGTCAAAAAGTACGGATAGCTCAGCGAAGATGGCGGAAGACAAGACTTGAAGTACACAGGCCAATTACCAAATCTTAAGCAATTCCGCAAATTCTAAGGCTTTGTTCACTCATCTGATTGCTTTATTAGGACAAAGAATATCGTTTCCACATCCAACAGCAGACGATTATACCACCCTGGCAAATGACTTTGCTAGTTTTTTCAAAGTAAAGACTGATAAAATCCGAGATGACTTGATTAAATCAGTACAGATTGACACTACATGCACATCACAACACACATCAAGGCGGTCTCCATCGTCTCTTTGTTTCTTCAAACCCTATACAGAAGATCAAATATTGAAAAAAATAAAAGATTCTAAGCCTACAAGTTTTGGGGGTTTTTTTTGTTTAAGCAATATTTTACTCAATAAGCTGAATTGGATTGAACAACAGGCAAAGGCATATATAAGTTCTCTCCATACATATAAAACAGTTAAATCTTATGTTGACAATACAATGTGGACATATGTACAGAAGATCTAATATTGAAAATAATAAAAGATTCTAAGCCTACAAGTTTTTGGTTTTTTTTTTGTTTAAGCAATATTTTACTCAATAAGCTGAATTGGATTGAACAACAGGCAAAGGCATATATAAGTTCTCTCCATACATATAAAACAGTTAAATCTTATGTTGACAATACAATGTGGACATATGTACAGACAATGGGTTACAAACATAATATATACATTTCATGGAATGTAATTTTAAATGTTAAAGCGTTAAAATCTCGTGCTGTCTTTTATGTAGGTTTGCACTGTTTCAAATATGTTAGAATTGGTATTATCTGAAAGAGCAGGGTTGCCATATAAGATCAGGTCAATTGTAACATTTTGTTTAAGGAGGTGTAAACCTACAAGTTGTGAGTTAGACCCTAAATTCCTCTTGGATTATGTGAGTGTGCTTCTCTCAGTCATTACGTGTATCATTAATAAAAGCTTGCGGAGTATGGCGTTGTTCCCCAAAGTCTCAAAGAAGCAGTGGTAAAGCCTCTGTTAAAGAAACCCCATCTTGAAGTTTCCTCCCTATCAAACTACCGCCATATTTCCAATTTACCAGAGCATCAAAATACTCTCATATAACTCCAGTTCTAAAATCACTCCATTGACTGCCAATGAACGAAAGAATCATCTTCAAAATTCTGTCCTTGACTTATCAGTGTGTAAATGGCTTAGCTCCAAAATACTTATCCGACCTTATGCAAATACATGTTCCCTCACGTAAGCTCCGATCAAACAGATTTTATCAGTTGTGTTGCCCAAGGTGGAGCTAAAATAATTTGGATACAGATCATTCTCACTGTGGAACAACCTACCAGAAATCATTAAATCATCACGACTTAAAACCCATCTTTTTGAGAAATGTTATCATAATTAATCAAATTAATTAACTGTATGCGCCGTGAGCATGCCTCTCCGCATGGAGTACTAGCGCTATATAAATGCATATGTATATTATTATTTATAGTTATTATTTATTGAGAATCATTACCTGTATTTTTTTAATGTTAATTTTAAGCCTCCGTTGCTTGCAATATTCATCTACTATATTTAATGAGGTTTGGAAACCACTACTTGATAATGAAAACAAAAATAATATCATCAGCATACAGTAATGCAGGAATAGGGGTATCATTTAATTTAGGGACATCAATAGAATGATTCAAAACATATGGAAGCTTGTCAATAAAAATGTTGAATAATAACGGACTAAGGTTATTTCCTTGCATGACGTCTATTTCATTCATAACCGTTTCACTTAGTGTATTTCCAACTTTGACTTGTAGTTGGCTATTGTAAAACATATTTTTTAAACATTTATAAACCTTACTATTTACACCTAAATCTAATAGTTTGTAGAAAAGACCTTCTCTCCAAAGTCTTCCAAAGGCTTTATTAAAATCAATGAAACAAACATAAAGGCATCTATTCTGTTTGAAGCACTTATCAATTAAAGCTCTTAAGATTAATATATTGTCAGAGGTTTTATAATGTTTTCTAATCTAAAGCCATACTGGAAATTAGAGGGAACATTAACAATATCTAAAATCTGAGTTAACCTGTCAGTTAATATACTAATAAATAACTTTCCAATACAGCTAGTTATTGTAAGACCTCTAAAATCATTTGCACTCTGCGGTGATTTGACCTTAGGAATCGGTTAGGGAAAAAAACATGCCCTATGCAGCTATTCTGTTTGAAGCACTTATCAATTAAAGCTCTTAAGATTAATATATTGTCAGAGGTTTTATAATGTTTTCTAATCTAAAGCCATACTGGAAATTAGAGGGAACATTAACAATATCTAAAATCTGAGTTAACCTGTCAGTTAATATACTAATAAATAACTTTCCAATACAGCTAGTTATTGTAAGACCTCTAAAATCATTTGCACTCTGCGGTGATTTGACCTTAGGAATCGGTTAGGGAAAAAAACATGCCCTATGCAGCTATTAAATATTTCCACTAACTTTGGTGGAATATGGCTTTTAAGCGCCTTAATAATTTCATTGCTTATTCCATCTAATCCTTCACTTTTCCCACTCTTTAATTTTGCAGTGTGAGTGTGGACCTCCTTAAGACTAAAAGGTTCATTCAACGTATTAGAATACACTCCTATTTGTTCCAGACCTTTCAGTTTTTGTTTGATATCAATCATTAAGTTATTATCGTAAGAATCAGTAGGATTTGCATACTTTGCCCAAGCCCTGGAAGTGAGATTTCATGGTTTCAGGGTCAAAAAGAGTTGATTGATCTTGTTTGTTTTTAGCCAAATCATCAAGTTTACTGATAACTTCCCAGAAGAGTTTTGGATTGGAACTTATCTAAATGCTCAAGTTTAGCAAGTAATTCATTTTTGAATTCACGCTTCTTAGATTTAATCAGTTTTGTGTACTCGCGTTTTAACTTATAATATGTTTGACGTACCGTTGGACCATTATGAAATTTTTCAAAAGTTTTAGCATATTGCGACAGACGTCTTCTCATTTGTACACGTCTTAAACCATGGTTTAGCATTTTTCTTCCTATTCTTGGGTATTCTAGGTTTTACACATTTTAAGCAACCAGTTTTCAGAGCTGTTTCAAGTTGTAATACATTGTTGTTAATGTCATTAATGTCGTTCGTAGTTTGAAAAATTAAGGATTTAATTAGCTCATTTGCATTACGATGACGTTTTTGATTCAGCGTCCCACTTGAAACGTAAGGAGTGAAAGCTATATTTGAACTCCTTACATTGGAAGCATTAATACAATATTTCACATCAAATATAAACCAGATCTGACAGTGATCTGAATAGCTAGAGAGTGGACAAACTCTAAAGCTAGAAATGTTTTTATACAAGGAATGAGAGTATTTTGAACAAGCTTATAGACTATTAGCTTTATGTTTTCAACCTGCTTTGAACTTTTGACACTTATGAAAATTAGTGTTCTTCGTTGAACTGAAAGATATTGATTATATTATAGTATCTGAAAATAAGCGTTAAAAAAATCTGTGGGCTGCTAAAATGACATACTTATATTGAAATATTTATAATGTCTATTTTTTCCGCATAAACTATTATGCCTAATAAACACCCCCCCCCCCCTTGAAATGAGAGAGAGAGAGAGAGAAATGGGGTTTAACGTCCACGCGACACAAACTAGGTCATTTCGGGACTACCCTTTGAAATGAAATCCGTCTTAAAGTCCTACATTTCTGCACCAAATGGGCTAATAGAGAAGGGCATACACGCCATGGGGGGGGGGGTACCACAGGCGAAAATGCCGCCTATTCTTTATCGAGTTCCAAATTCCAAGTGTGGCCATCCATTCTGGACCACCCGAACGACGACACCGTTTCTTGCCATTTCCTCCGTCTATCTTAAACACCCCGCGCAGTGACAAAAATAAACAAGATATTTCTCAGCCAAACGGCGGGGTCTAATCTCATGGTACGTGAGCCATCAGTGCCATAATTTTATGTAGTGAGCCACCCTGGCCCCTCCATCCTTTTCTGAACGGGTCAGAAAAAAACAGGCATTTCATTACACGTGTTCTTCGAAGTAGTACTGTGAAAATCCAAGTTCACAAAATTGTAAACTGTATATATTAAACCACAACTCTATAATCGTTTGTCAACTTTACTGACAGTTCATTCTGTTATGGCAATTTTACCTGTTATAAATCTACCAAGCTTTTGTTGTCTGATAATCCAAAGGCAGGGGCGGACCCAGGGGTTGGGGGCGAACCCTCTCCTGTTCAGCGACATAAAAATTTGTAAAATAACACTTTTTATGAGAAAAGTGTCACGGTGGTGTGCTTTATCCTTTGTCATCAGATTATAAGATGGGCATCAGACGATGAACCCTATCGATTTTAATCATATTTCAAATTTAGTGTAAATCATGGGTACCATAAGAGAATGGATGAACCCAATCGATTGCCCGTTTATTCGTTTATTAATTAGCAATATTCCTTTGTAACTAATGCTACAGGTTTTTTGTTGGGGTTTTTTTTTTATCAAAGTTGGTGCGAAGTATTGGGCCAATGGTTGCTTCACCAGGTGGATAACACTATCATAAAAGGTTTCCTATTAACTCGGGATCTCGAGAAAAAATTTATGCGGGATGTCAATATCGAGAACATTAAGAAATTTACCCTGTCATCGCGGAATTTCGAGAAAGTATCACAGGATCACAGGATCTCGAGACTTTCTCCAAAATTTTGCATGACCCCTATACGCTTCCGTAGAGTAGAGTTTTCCTTTAAATGTGTTCAAAGTCTGTGAAATTGTTGTTCGTCTGCTGTTGGACCCAACAGATACGTGACGTGACAATGTTTGCGTTTGAAGCTGTTTGTCTAGCCTCGTTTATGCCACAGTTAGTTTTTCTGTAAAATTAACTTATCCTCTTGATGAATTCAGCGCCTTGTGACACAATGTAGCCGCGATTGTCCACCTTTACATATTTAGAGCTCTGCTTAGGCCTAATCCCAATTTATTTGTGAGACTGCAATGGATTGGTTGTTAACCCGATTGTTAGATCAGTCATAATTTGTGACAGGAATCATCAGTCAGTCCAACAGTGTTTGAGTAGAATAAGGCAAACAAGTAAAATTTAACAAACGCAAGGCTGCGAGGAGTAAATAGTATTTCCTACTTTGTGCAACATTTTCGGGCATCGATCATTATTTGTTCCTAGGATTTTAGGGAATCGTAATAATATATCATTAATTTGACTAATATGGATTAAACTTTAAAACATTTAAAATCAGGGTAATAAACAGTGCCTAACGCCAGTGTTTGCGACCGCCAAATTTATTAGTTAATTGCAGATACATGTATGTTATGCTCTTCTCTTGGGATTGCGACCACCGTCTAGTAGCCCGTTGAACTGTTTTTTTAAAAAAAAGACCTGTCTTCGAGAGGGCTTTTTTAAAATTTAAACATCTTGGCCGTCTGAATGGGTTGGCTTAAAAATCGCAGTACCAGTTACATTCCTGTTGAAATGGCAGCGTGGTGTTACGGAAGCCCTGGAGCTCGGTTTGGCTTATAGTACCTGTGAACGCAACACGACCTAAAGTTAAAAATCCCGGTAATTTTGAACTGGTTTAAAAATAAGCACTGACAATTAAGTTAAATGACACATTTTGTTGTCAGTTTAAATAGAGTTGTCTCTCTTTCTGCAAAGCGGCGATGTCTCTAAAAGTTTGTGTATAATCAGCCTTTTTGCTATACTAAATGTTGAATATGGATAACTATAAGAGAGAGAGAGAGAAATGGGGTTAAACGTCCACTCGACACAACTAGGCCATTTCGGGACTAACATATGGTTTTTAAATTTTATTTCAATAATTCGCTTGCGCGTAGGGGCCTTTAGCAGTGGGAGGAAACCGGAGTGCCCGGAGGAAACCCACGAGGTTGAGAAGGCGCCCCTATCTCCATGCCACATACGCTCACACCAGGGCTCGAAACCACAGCCGCAAGCCAGAGGTGACCGGCCAGCTAGCCAGCTAGAGGTCGAAGCGCGGCACTCTAGACCACTAGGCCATCCCACCCCCCCCCCCGGATAACTATAAACTAAGCCCCTGTATTTGCAATTGTATTTTATAAGACCCTTTGGTACCTCTCTAAACCAAAGTTTAGTTTGCCAGCCAAAGGATTTAAATATAGGCCCAAGAGTTTTCAAAGTTTGTAAGATGCGTTTAAATTTAATTTGTAAAGTACGTATTAACTCAATGATTAATATAAATCATTATCTTATTATATCTTTGATTTCTACAGTGTTTACTGTCCTGTACTGTAATGGAACGAGGAGGTCTAAGGATTTTCAACGACGTAAGTACTGCCAGAGTTATGGCCCTTGGTCACTTTAATGAAATAGTGTGGACAATATAGAGGCTAAAGTTAATATTCAGTTGATTTCAATTTCATACAGTGTTTAAGGTCATCATGATACAAGAAAGATTATTGATTTTCAACGATTTCCGACAATTACTGCTATACTAAGTTATGGTCCTTGCTCACTTTGAAAATTCTGAGTCAGAGAAAATCGTTTTCTATACGGTATACACTCGCTTATGAAAAAGTCCTATAGAAAGAGTATAGGTTTCTATAGAAGTTTGTTGGATCTTATAGAATGCTATAGAATACTGAGGAAACAAATTCATTCTGTAGTTTTTTTCACATGACTATAGATTCAAAAACATTTACTATAGTTTGTGTAGGATTGGTAGAGGAGTGTAATTTTTTGTAGATTCTATAGAATACTGTAAGAAATTATTGGAAAAAAATAAACCTATAGATTCATCGGTGCTGCTATAGAATGGGTTGTAAAAACTATAGTTTTTTTATACAACTAACTTGTATCCTTCAGTCAGTTGAGTAACCCTTTTGTTTTCTATAGCCTTTGTAGTAAAAACTATATAGTTGGCTACAGAACTAACCTGTATTCTCAAGTCAGTTGTTTGTGGTTCCTATAGATGTGTTGGTGAAAACTACAGATTTCTATAGAACTATCTTACTGTCTCAAGTCTGTTGTGTAATCTAATAGTTTTAATAATACTAATAATATTATCATTTATAAAGCGCGTTAATACTGGTTGGTTTTTATATTCACTGATAATTTACAGATCAGTCTTTGAAAAAAGAATGTTTTAAGTTGAGATTTACAAAGGCCCACAGAGGGTAGTTGTTTCATTGACTGTGGTAGTCTATTCCATAGAAAAGGACCAGCATAAGAAAAGGCACGTTTTCCAAGTTGTAAGTAACATGGCTGGAGATTTTAGAAGATGTTTTTTTCTGAGAGCGGAGATTTCTGCTGGTAGTATAGGGTTCTACAAGACTTTTTATATAAGATGGAGCTTGGCCGTTTAACGCTTTGAAGACGAAAAGGAGTAACTTGAACTGAATTCTTTGCTGAATTGGGAGCCAATGTAAAGATTGCAACACAGGGGAGATGTGTTGATATTTTCTAGTTTTAGAGGGGAGTCGAGCTGCTGAATTCTGAACATGTTGTAGTTTGTTAATCTGATAGTCTGGTAAGCCGTATAGTAATCCTTTATGGTAATCTAGTTTAGTTGAGATGAATGCGTGAATAATTGAGATATAGCGTTGGATCTTTCCAATTCGATGTATATGATAGAAGGCGGTGGAACAAATACACTGTATGTGATCTTTAAACGATATGTTCTAGTCTAATATAGCACCAATATTTCGAGATTTATGGGTGCCTGAAATTATTTCTTTATCAAAATTAACAAGAGTTTGATCAATTTTTTGTTTTCGGAGCTGTTGCTTGGTTCCAATTAATAGCAGTTCTGTTGTATTTGGATTTAATTTCAAGAAATGTTTTGTCATAAAGTTGAGTGTCGTCTGCAAACAAATGAATATTTAGCCCATAGCCTTCAGCAATCTTAGTGCATAGGCTTTGTGATGATAATAAAAAGTACAGGTCCGAGTACAGAACCTTGCGGTACCCCACAAAGCATCTACAATTCTAACAGCTTGGGTGCGATTGGTTAGATATGACCTAACCCAGTTAAAGACAGAACCACGCATGCCAATTTCACACCATAATGCATCAAGAGGGTCCTCGGTATCGAGCGTATCAAATGTGGCTGGGAGATCTAAGAGTACCAAGATAACATCTTTTTATTGATTTAAAAATGGTTAAAATGGTTTCCTGGAGGGGTCTGAATATACTTGGACCCCCCCAAACTTTGGCAAAATAAAGTGCCCGAAATCTAATAGGACTGGAATAGCAGTAAAACACGTTTCCGGCCATCAAATATTCCAAAACTTCCTTGGGGGTCCATACAAGGTCAGTTCCACTTCTTCGCCCCGCGAAGAAAACTGGCCGCAGCCCTTAAACCTGCTTCGGGCATTTCTAGTTTTGCTTCCCTAACTGTCATCGAGTCCTAATAAAACACTAATTTCACTTTCCTTTTAATTGAATACCACGAATTTGTACTGAGTTAACTATTGATTAATACATTTTGTCTGGGGCCACTCTACTTTGTGCAACATTTTTCAGGCATCGATTATTACTTGTGAATGCAAATGCAACAGTGTGATTGGATGATTGGAATTCAGAGTGGGATTTCGGTTACAAAAACCATTGGATACTTTTTGAGTTGCTAACACAGGCTAGAATAGCAGAAAACGCATTTGCGGTGGTTAAATTTTCAAATTTGTCTACAGGAGAAGGGGGGGGGGGGCTCCAGAGCTCGTGACGATTGATTGGTTGTTTGGAATTCTGGGCAGCCAGGTAGGCTAAATTGGACCAAATCGAAGTTGCTGTATTCACAAGCTACAGGCTGGAATAGCAGGAAAACTCGTTTGTGGCAGTTAAATTCTCAAAATTTTCTCCCAACGGTCCTGTCTTCGTGGGTGTAAACGATTGGTTGGAATTCGAGTCAGCAAGCCACCTTAATTAGGCTAAATTAAACCACTTTGAAATTGCTTTGTTCATGGGCTGAAATAGCAGGAAAAAGTGTTTGCAGCCGTCAAATATTCCAAACTTTTCTTAGGTGGGGGTAAGCCACGCTTCTTCGACTCTCGGGGAAGACAGGTGCCGCTGTCTGTAAACATGATAAACGTTGTATTGGTGTGATGTTTTAGTTTAACCCCGTAAAATATGCCAAACAATGTTTACAGAAGACTGAGACTTTAAACAAAATTTATGGGGGTACGAACAAGTGATTTGTTTCGAATTCAGGCTTCAGACGAGTATCAAATTAGGCCACGGCCCTCAGATTAAACAGGCTTCGAGGGGGCTGGAGGATATGTCAGAATGCTCCAAAATGTTTTCGATTTTGCAAAATTTCATGACCAACACCAGGATTGAACCAGCATCTCACTCACTTATTCATTGTGGCTTCCTCGAGCAAGACATGTGTAATCTATTGATGCAACATTCAGGACATGTACATGTATCAATATATTCTTAATGTCACACTCTCGACCTTTAAACCACAATTAATAACATTATTGCTGCTAAATGAGACTCAAAATTCATTTCAAATATTTTATTTGAATAAATATATCTGTGACATACACATATGTACAAAACATCATACAATGTACTGGGACTGTTTCTAATATATTAAAGAAGTAAATGATTGATAGATATAAGTTCAAACCATGAATTGGAAGTTCTGCACAGAACATTACTGTAAAAGATGGCAATTCTATGATATATAGACAAATGACGAGAATTTAAAAAAAATGACAGACCGTGCAACTTAAATAGTCAGAGTCAGAGAAAGAACATTATAACCAAACTTAAGCTTATAAAGTGCATATTTAATTGATGCTATAGTAATCGGAAACTACCCCATAAACCGACAGAGAATTACAGTTTCCTAGAAATATTTTGACTGAATTTACTTACTTTATTCAAATAATATAATAAATATCACAGATAAAAACTGACAAAAATATACAAATAAAATAGGTTAAATATATCCAAACAAAATTCTTCTTAAAACCAGTTGATAAAATATAAACTGATACCTTTCTGGAATTGAGCGGAACAGTTAATGCTGTTAATACAAAGTGTAATGCTGTTTTTAACACAATTGTCTTTCTTTTTCACTTTTTATTAAATTTTGTAAATGCACAAGTCACTTGTACACTATTACTTATTTTCTATAAATATAAGAATGCTTGGTGGTATAATTCTGGGTGAAAGTGTTTATATCTTAAATAATTTAATTGAGCATGCAGGATTCATATGTTGGAACCATGTATTTGATATTAATGAAAGCATCCTCTCCCCCGTGTCTTTCAAAAGCTTCTAATGTTTCTTGAATCAAATCTCCAACATTTTCACGTTTTTGCTGACTATAATCGATTCCATCTCCAGAATTTACTGAAAGAACACAATAACATAGTTTAGTCTAAAATCTTTCCCATCATTCTATCAAGCCAAAAGATATAAATTCAATTAAATTAACACAATACAATCATAACACAAGGTGAAAAACAAGAAGTAAATACTTACAATTTTTATTTTTGAATATGTTCATTACAGGTAGAATTTGTCTATAATATGGAACTAGAGCTTCACCAACCATATCTGCTGATACTACCAAATGTTGAAGAACTTTGAATGTGGTACATAACACTTTGTGATTTCTGGTATTCAGTGCGTCTAATAAAAAGAAAAATAATTATATAAGTATGTAAAACTACAGGTTTTTGAAAACAGTTGTGATACAGTTTAGTGACTTTAGTATGATTGATTGAATTGTTCAGTAAAACCTGACTTCTCAATGCAATGTAAGGTTTCTCCTTCAATGATCAATGAAGCTCCATTTTTTATGGGCATTTCAAAGACAATTTTGTAGAGGAAATATCCATGATAAAATGATGGAAAAGTTAAAATACATAGCAATATAACTTACTTTTGATTGGGATAATTAGCTGTGGGATGACTGGTAGAATCTTGGAACCTCCATGTTCTAACATATCATGAACACCTTGCCGAGCAAAAAATTCATAGGGATGGGCTGTTTCACATAAACCATCAAAGAAAAGAGGAAGATAATGATGATAGTCAAGCTTTTCAATTTCAACCTGAAAAAAAAAGATTTCCAATTAATAATATGACAAATAAGTTTACTGATTTTCAAAACACAAATTATGTTCTTTATGAGCTGAGTAGTCTGAATGGAATATCTTCATTTTGATGGAAGTCTTGTATTTTGCTAAAAACTGAATGTCAATAACATTTGAAAATTGATTAGCACATTGAAATTGAGATGTTGTCCACATATATCTATTCATTCTCACCTTCCACGCAATTTTATTTCCTTTTGTGTCGTGTTCTAATGCAATTGGGAAATCACCACGTTCATAAAACTTTCGGAAATTTGTTGGTTTGGTTGGCCTTTCTTTGAATGCACCGGCTGCTTTTGGACCAGGGACCTGTAATAAAAGGAGTAAGGTTAGATTGATTTGTTGTGTTTTTAATATTGGCATGGCTGTTCTCCACCACTGCAGATCCATAGGAATAGGACCATCCATAGGATGGGTGTTATCCAATGCCCTTGACTGTAGTGTCATTACATTGTCAACCACTTTTTTAAAAACACCAGCACATCAGGATAATTCTGCTTGATTAATTATGATTGGTTTATACTGATATTAGTGATATAGAATAGAATAACCAGTGGAGTTAAGTTAAAGGCCTAATAAAAGGAACATCTGATTCGAGATCCATTCCATACTATTATTAGCCTACTCTTACATAGATAGTCGAAGGCCTATCCAGAACACCCAAAGATCAAATTTATTTTACTAAAAATGTCGACTAATATTAAGAATGTTTCTGTAGGCGTAGAAAAAAAAGTTAGGTAGGATCATCCTATATCTTTTACTTAGTATTTAGTAGACAAAGTATTCTTACCAGTTCTTGGCGTTTTTCATAAGTGTTGCACAAAAGAGAAAATGGAATTTGCTCGGTGTTCGACTTCTGCTTTGGTTTACAAATCCCAGTGGTAACGGGTTGGATTCCTTTCATCATTTTTTAAAGTTTACTGTTCTTTTCTCCGATAGTTCACAATACACTGTGTCAAGCTAGATGCCTTACTGTGGCTCTAATTGATCGGAGGGAGTTTTTCTATGATTTCCCAAGCAAACATGGAGTACTCATAAACAAGTATCCAAGCAACGTTAAACAAAAATGCCCGGATGAATACATTTTCGCGTCATCGTATCCATAACTACATTTCCGCTTCCGCTAGTAAATCTCCCCACAATGCAATTTACCATCATGGAGGAGGTTACCGGAAGTTAAATGTGAAAATCTTCTGGAGCCTGAAAAATGTCTTTGAGACATATAAAGCAGCTCTCAAAGTCACTCATACTTACACATATTGGCTCAAAATCGTTAGCAACACCAAAAAGGAGTAACCTTGTACTAATAAGCGGACAAAATCTCCCTTATTCTAGTATGTATTTTAATGTTACATAATAAATAAAATAATATGCAACACTAACAACAGGCCTTGCCTGAGTCGAGCGAAGCTGATGTGATTGTTGTCAAATATGAAACCTTCATAATAAAGTTTCCCCAATTTTCGGTGACGCAAAAGTAATACATATATGTCACGTCATGAATTAGACGCGTCATATAAATATATCCACGACACGAAGCTTGTAATCTCGCTTGGGCTAGATTTGTTAAGGTGCTTAAAACATTCACCACAGTGTCAACTGTCATGCTGGTTGATTTGATTCCAAATTTGTGCAGGTGGAGCGCAACGAAGCATTATTCCCCTTAGGGAACCATGGCCAAATTCAACGGCCCAAGAAATGCACAGGATCATGCTGGTTAATTTGATACCACATATGTCAGATGGAGGGAGAAAATATCCACATACATACCTACAGTAGTACAGACACCTTTGACTTTAGTTTTATAGATGATTAATAAAGACCTCAACAAGTGTGACATCTCCCACCAGCCCATTTTGTTTTTATGACCTAATGTATTCAACACTTATTAGAAATTTTTCATAAATTTGTGCTGGTGAATCAGTCTTTTCTTTGAATGAAAAAGTTTGCAAAATTGATACCTTTGGCCATGGGATCTTTTCCAAGAAATGAGAAGTGGTATACAGTGTTGCAGAAAAAATAAGCAAGATCAGTAATTATATCTTCTAAGATATCATTTCTTAGAAGTCAAAAAAATGTCAATACATAGTCATATTTGATTATTTATAAGTAAATATGACATAAATTATTAATCTTATTATTTATTTGGGGTGTTAATACCTTCTTTACATTGGGTCATTATGAGTGTAGAGGTGCTATATAATTACATTAGTGAAAATAACATATGTTAAGCTTACATGAAAAACATATTGTGGCATTATCCCCAGATTAATCTGTGTAAAAAATCTGGGCCACAATTGATATAAATATAGATTAACCCATCAGATGAGGTCAATGCTAAGATCCAATTATGAAATAATGGGTCCCAAACATTTAAGTTCATGTACATGGCAAACGAAGAAATAAAATATCTTTTTATTTCTAAAACAGAACTCCTATTTACAAAATGCTTTTCTTTTTTAGATACACCATGTCTCATACCAAGCAGAACTAAATCAACAATAAGTGGATCATCTGTTAAAAGAAAGCCATTAAGTTTTGATTATTCAGGTATATTTAGAAACTTATGTCAAAAAACAACACAATGATAGATAAGAAGATCTTGAAGATTTATTTAGAGGAGCCACAGTTAAAAAGACATCAAGAACTTTCAACAAAAAAATAAAGGGAATTTATGAAATTTCATATAATATCATATTCAAAGTAACCTTTGGCCTGCCTAATTACTGAACCAGAGGCTAGACATTACATGTGAACACGAAAACAGTCAACATCAGAAACTTGTACTTATAAACAGTAACAAGGCTAGACATTGCATGTCAACATCTAAGATTAGTAGCTAGACATTACATTATATAATCGTAAACATCTAAGATCATTAGCTAGACATTACATGGCAAAAACTAACATTGAACGCTAAACATTGCATGTAAACAGGTAATATCAGAATCTAGAATTACATGTAGACAACTCTCTCTAACAACATCTGAAACTAGACATTGTCATTAAAGTGAATGGAAGATGAAATACTTGAATGTTTTGTTGTTTATTTTGTAGGTGATTTAGTTACAAGATCTTCTCTACAAGAATCTGATACATTAAATAGATTTAAAGATGTCACTGAATTAGAAAAGTATGAAGACATTTAATGAATTCATTATTATGAAATGTTGTGTTAAGTGGACATTAAACCCCATTTCTTTCTCTCTTTTCCAATAATTCTATCGACTGTAAATGAAAAACAAAGAAAATTGATATTCGTTTTATGAAAAGCATGCATAAAAATGAATTTAGAGCATGGAAGGCTTGTAGTACAATTATTCTTTTAATCTAGGACGTTTTCAGTAATAATATGAAATGTCATATGATAGGTATGAGAGTTAGATACATGTACTTTAAAAAAACAAAATTTACAATAATATTGTGTTTTGAACAGTCAATTTATGTATTATATTTTTTCAGTGCTCCTGAAGATGTGAAGAGAATATGTAGTATAGAAATGGCATCAGGGGTAAATATACTAAAATACTTGGTGTTTTCTTTGAGAATACTAATTAATAACACTAGCTGTACAATGAAATTTGCAAATCTGCATCCATATCAGAAATTGTTGAGCAAGAAAGCAGTTAGCAGATTATGTATAGGGATCAAGACAGGGACTCCTGTTTCAATTATGGTTGCCAGTCTTGACCGAGTTGTATTGAAATTGACTTTCTTGTCAGTTAATTTACATCCTATAGATTTTGAATTTCAAAAGCAGAATAAATACAGTCGAATTTATAGCTTTAATGACTAGAAACAATTAAGAATTCATATTCGAACATTAGGATAGTGCTATAAATTTGTCACATTCCGTGATAAAAATATCCTGCTAATCTGAAAGATAAGTCAGATATGGATTTCCTTGCCAAAAGTTTAATTGTTCAGGATCATAGTTAAAATGAACATTGATTGTGTTCTGTGTATATCCGCTGTAGTTACTAAATACTGTTGAAACTGAGATACATGTACCTTTCTTATAGGTAGAAATTAAAAAACATCGCATAGAAGAAATGTCGAACAGATTAGAACAATTGTTTGGTGAAGATTGTCACAGGGAACAAATGAGTATGTTTTTTGATCTATTACTCTGTGTCATTAAATTCACATCATATTTATGAATGTGAACAATAGTTCAATTGGTATACATGTATTATATATATACAAGACCATAATCAACTCTCAAGGCCATCAGATTGCTCTGATTTTAAGTAGATTGTAATTGTTGGGTCATTTAATGGTTGAATTGAAAAAGTCATAAGATCCAAATAACCAGTACGTAGGTTACTATCACTGCACACATCTTCTCAAGCCTATTGGTAACTTGGTAATATATTGAAATTTTCAATATATTCATTTGGCATTATCTATTTTTAAATTATTATAGTGAAAACAGTCAGCTCTTTATCTAAATCTTACATACTGGCATACTCAGCCTGTTAATAATTTGAATGCTCTTACATCAAAAATTATCTGCGTCAATTCAATTAACAAAAAGAATACTATTGAATTTCAGCAATTTCTATTGATATCATATAGAGTTAAGGCCCTTGATTCACTTGATTTACTTTGAACCTTGTGAACGCCAAAAGTTATCATCCGATCTTATATGCATTATTTAAACTAGTGACCAGAAGAATTTCAGCAATTTATGTTAATTACGTCTAGAGTTATGGACCTTGTTTCACTTTGATGAAGTTATCTTCTGATCTTGGTAAAATTTACTTGCATTATTTAAACTAGTGACACAAAGAAGCCTGTTGAATTTCAGCAATTTATGTTAATTACGTCTAGAGTTATTGCTCTTGTTTCATATTCAATGTCCAGGTTCACTGGAAATATTGAGTTTGGTGACTATATTGGAAAATGTACTTCTAAAATATCAACTTGCTAAAATATAATTAGGTTTGAAAAGATGCTACAACACATTTTATGAACTTTCTTTCTATTTTATTGCAAGCTTCTTTTAAAAGTAAATCTGTATCTCTAAATATTCTGCTGTTCTTTTATATATAATTTTCATTTTTTAGTTGGTAAATTAACTGTTGAAATAAGAAGTTTAATAGCACATTGTCTTCAGTTCAGATCGGTTAGTATACAGTATATTATCATTACTTGTCGGTGGTTTAACAAATGTTATATTTCTTCATATACACAAAAATACTTCAAGTTTAAACTTTATAAAAGAGTAAAAGAAGACTTACACTGTCTGTTCAGAGTTTGCAAGAAAACCACAGTTTGTACTTGTCTTATATCTCCAGTAATATGTACCAATTACTTATTTGATATAACCTTTAAATATGTATGATTAATGTTCTGTCAATAAATGTTCAAATGAACTACATGTGATTAAATGAGATCACGTATTGATAGATACTGAAAAAATATTGCGTTCTACATAGCAAAACAATTGAATTTGAACGTTCCCTTCCAATGTGAATTTACCCCATCCATTATATCTGTTCAATTAACCCACCTTTACCCCTTATTTATCCAATGAAAATATTGGTGGGGGGGGGGGCAATAATTTCTTAGTTTATTGTGATGAACTATCTTAGTCATTTAGTGAGTGTTGATGGAATTTGCAATCTTCAATTAAACTATTTTTTAGGACAAGCGAAGCAAATCCATTTTGGTTGAAAAAATACAAAAGAGAAAGAAGTATATGAAATTTTTACGTCGAGAAGATTATGAAAGATTTGAATGGTTGTTAGATGAATTAAAAATTAAATATATACCCCCTCCAGCTTATTATAAATTTGTCAGCAAAAGACAGAAGCGAAAAATTGAAGTTAAGGATGCAGCGTATGTTGTTCGACAAAGTAAGATTGATGCTTTAAAGAAGCAATTAGAAGCAGAAAAGGAGGCATTTATGCAAGAAAAAGAGGAAATTTTAGCAGAAATTCAAAAGGAAGCAGAAAAATATGAACTTGATCCAGAAATTTTCAAACAATCTTTAATTAGAGAACGTGAAAAAAGTAAACGATATGTTCTGGCCAAAGATCTCAGGACGGCAGACGTAGAATATGACTAGTTTAAAGACTTTATAATGAACAGTGCTAGATTGTGTAGACTTTGATAATTGCTTGATTTTTGTGAAGTACATTAAAAGCTTTTTACAACAAAATAGTTTTGATTAATGTTTTGAATAGATCCTTATTGAAAATGCTTTGAAATTTTGTTTGCTTTTTGATGCCCTACATAACACAGTTTAACATTAACTAAGGTCACAATTTTCATATTATTTTGACGAAACTTGAAATGCATGTTTATAATTTATAACCAAAAGATCTTGGTTCCTGTCGATATTTGTGCATATTGGACCATAACTTTCTATTAATTATGGATCCTGATTGTACAAAAAATCACGTTTTTAGCTATAGAGTCTACAATTTTTATCTGATTTAAAAACTGTTACACCATAAAGTAGTTTGAGTTCAAAGTGGCCACCCCACATAGGCAAATTGTGTATAAGTATGTAATACAAAGGTTTTTGACCTCTAGGGGTCACAATTTATCAGATTTTGATGAAACTTAAAACATAACTTGATATCCCAAAGATCTCAGTACCTTTCGATATGGGAGGTTGGATGGCTGAATGTTTAGCACATACGTACTGTATAATAAAGTGTGTCATTGAGTCAACTGGTGTGGTTTCGAATCCCTGGTTGTATGTGACAAGGAGTAGGGTTGCCTGTCCAACCTCGTGGGTTTTCTCAGGGTCCTCCCACTGCTAAATAGAATTAAACCATGTTAGTCCCAAAATGACCTAGGTTGTGGCGAGTGGATGTTAAACCCCATTTCTCTCTATAATTGAGCATTTCAGACCATAACTTCCTGGATTAATTATGGCCCCTAATTGTACAAAGAATCACTTTTTTTAGCAGCTAAATCATTTAGGCAGTCAGCAAGGGTTGTTGCATATTTATTCTTTTGTAGGTAATGGGAGCATTTACAAGACACGGATATTTGATACCCGACATGAAATGGGGTTATATCCTACTCGGTCCGGGCATAGAATTCTATGGTCCAGGCTAATGAAGACCAGCATAGGCTATACAGTGTGCTATGACGGAAATTTTGTCTGGACAGCAGCATCGAGGCCTACTCTTATATCGAATTCCAACTGCTAAGGGATATTTTGTGCATACTAATGTGTACATAGGACCTTGGAATTTGATGTAAGAGTAGGCCATAGCGCCGCTGCCCGGGCAAAATTTCTCTCATAGAACACTGTATGGCATATGCCTGTCATCATTAGTCCAGTTTAGGAGCAGAACAGTAGGACATTATTAACCCCATTTCATTTCATTTGCCTCTGCATTGCTGACAAGGAGAAATCATATTGGAAAATCCTGATGAACTTTCTCTGCCAACAACAGGATCGAACCGGTGACTTCCGGGTAGGTGTTTTGTCCGCAGGTTTGTCTTGTAGGCTTTGTGTGTGGTGCAGTCCTCCTGCACTTAATTATAGGCCTGTTATTTGAAAATCTTGGTGCAGATTTTTAATTAAATGGGGTTTTACATTAGTGATTAATGGCAAGACAAATGTACAAATTAGAACATCTCAAATATTATGTTAATAATGATTTATTTCCATTAGAAAAGATCACCACCAGACAATATAGCCACTCATCCCTGGTGAAGCAAACAATCACTACATTCATAGTCCAAGCTTTTCAAATTATAAATGTCAAAAACATATCAAAATTTTGGCACAAAAAAGCTTATACCATCGATAATAATAAACAAATTATGAATATAATAATAAACTGTTATGTACAAATCTAACCCAAATATACAGAAAAGCCCTCAAACCTCATCATTTATTATCATACTACATAATACCAGCTGTATTATACTAACTTATATAAAATATACAAGTACATGTATACAAAATACATAATATCTCCTCTATACATTCTTATAAACTGACTAACAATCATGGCTTACTATTACATAACATTGCTACACAATATTTAGCTTCACAAATACAATGAATTAAGAAGAAAATAGCCTTTTATTTCATTAAATGCTGATATGTTTTCTTTTGTTGGCTGTTTTTGTACGAAAAATGATATAAATGTTTCAAGGTAATTTGTATTTGGTTTCATCTTTTCTTCCTCCAAAAAAATATTCCTTATTTTTTTTCATCATTTTTTCTTTTTTTTTTCAAAACAAAACAATTTAAACTTATAATTTAGTTTAATGAATTCACTATCCACAAATTTCTTTTAATTTAAATGTCTTTGACACCAATAATTTATATACAAAAACTAAACAAAAACAAAATTCAAACAAAGAAAACATTAAAAACTCAAAATGGAAACAAATAATTCATATATATAATTGATAACTATGTTGTATTTACAAATATTGAGAATAATTAATAACAAAAATGCTTATGACCCATCGATCAGAGTAATATGTGACAGAGAATGAGAGCTTGTTGCCGACTGTGTTTCATGTTAACAGAATTAGAAGCTAAAAGCGGACATATCAAAATCAACACAGCTCTTAACCAAATCATTTTCATGTGCACAGGTCACATTTTTGAATATTTGCTGTACACCGATAAAACAATTTACTTCAAGTCACAAATTTTTTACTGATAATTTGTTAATTTTTTTACAAATTTATTCTTAATTAAATTATGAGTAAAATTTCTTGAAGTTACCGAATAAACATTTCTAGAACTTGTTATACATTAGATGGGTCATATAATAGATTCTACGGACATACATATATATATATGTAAAGCACCCTGTTACAACATCAATTTATACAAATCATCAATTAATATATCAAACTTTGCATTGATCAGTGAGTTTTGATACAGATAGTTATTATATTATGGTTACTATACTGTTTATATCAAAAACTTTCAAATCAGAATTTATTATTATTCCTTTCTAAACTTATATTAGTTATCATGAGATCTTTGTTTTGGCACAATATATGAAATGTACAGAGAAGATTAAGAGGATAGTTTTATGCTTCCTAACAAATACCTTGATGAGTTGTTAAAATAAAATGAATTGTTTTAATTCTTTTTGTCAATAAAAAAAAATATTATGTACTAACAAAATGGTTAACCCGTAGTTTAAATCAGTGAGGATTGCACCTGGTTGTAAAAATTAAGAGGTAAAAAGGAATTAATATATATTTTTTCTAGTGTTACATTAGGTTTTCACAATAATTATCTGGTCTGTTTGTTAAAACTAAAATGAAAGATCAATTACCTATATGTATATATAATAAAAACCTTCAATGAGGTATTCCTTCATTGTGAAAGAATGTAAAAGTTCCCAATTGTATATTTACAATCTCAGAACTTTCAATCATGAAAATTGTGTAATGGGTGAGGTCAAATGTGGTGTTCGAGTAAATACATGTAGTTGTGACATAATGTAACACTAGTGTAACTCGTTTCCTAACTTTTGACCCCAAATAAAGTGATCAAGTCAAACGTGAGATAATTACAGCTTTATTTTTATTCAACTGTGGATAAAATTACAAGGTCGATAGTTTTACCCGAAACAAATTCAAACATTGCTTCCGCTTATCCAGCTTCGATAGTGTCTTGGCTTATTTCTAAAGAATTGACCCCAACAAATATCAGATTTTGTGTGTTTTGTATAAAAATATTGAATAATGACTGTTTTACAGACACAAACTATAAAACTAACTTTTTGTTTTGACCTCACCCAATATATGAAAATACAATTTAACTATTGTTTATACATGTAGTTTGAATGTACATTGCTGTTTACAACAAGTCTTTTTTCATACCAAACATATCAACACAAGTAAATAAGATAAAAACAATTGAGAATTTTCACTTGTTCCGAGTGTTGATATATTCGATATACCTAAAAGATATGTTTGAGATTTTATGTATCACCTAATATCATTTTTAAATAAATGTATAGAAACAGAAATCAAAAAGACTTGTGAAATTCAAAATAAGTCTAGAAGATATGGTTGCATTAAATGCCAAACAGTCAATATCACCTATGAAATTCATCATTGGTAAATACATGATTAATAATAAATTCTACTGATAGTTACACATATAAATGCTACACAAATAACAATTACCCAATTCTAAACAACTTCTAGCATGACTAAAGGCAAGTGTTGATAAATTGTTTTTTTAGGTGGAAGAAACAATCTAGTATGTGTATAATGTCTTTAGACAGAAATTTATTTCTATCTTTCAGAGTAGATTAACTCTATATATCAGCTGCCTTTTGCTTATAATGAACTAATTTTGACTCATTTCGCGATATAATAGTTTCATCAAAAACAGGAATTACATTAAACATTTGTATTAATGAAATATTACTTTAATTAGTTAAATTATCTGTCTTTATAATTTCAATTTTTGTTTCTGACAAATTAGTATTAGTAAAAAATTTTATATCAATCAAGTCAATTATAACAATTGTTTTTCTATTTCTTACAGATAAAGATTGAAAAGATTATGCATCTCAGTAAAAATTTTGAAATTAGATAATTTTAAATTCACTTTGCAAAGTTCTATTATAATTATATGCTATCATCATTAAACCTCTTCTACATTATAATCTAATATATTAATCTATTCTAATTTCATTCCTATTGTATTCTATTAATAAATAATATCATCTTTACTATATAATATATGTTCTTAAATATAACAATAAGTAAAATATCAAAATAGGTAACAAAATGCTGATAATTAGATAGGTACATGTACTATGTATGTATATTATGGTATAATTACTGTAATGCACCTTTCTCTACAAGTCAAATATTATATACTTATAAATATTTCAAGCCACTGACTGTCATTCAAGGTTTTTTGAATACCTGCCAAACTCCAATATTCTGGAAATATCAGTCCAATAAATGATTTTATTCCATGTTTACAACAATATGATGAATATCAAAATTTTTAACATTCAGCATTCTCTGCAGACACCATAAGCAGGCCAAGGTCAAGAATTAAGTGTTATGTAAAATCTTTTGATGGGCCATTTTTTTATCTGATTGAATTCAGGAAAATTATCTACCAATTATATTTAGATTTACGTTTCTTAATTAAATGTAAAATTATCCTTTTGAGTATATTTTAGCATGGATTAAGTTATAAAAATTATATATTTTACAAATGACGATCATCAGCTTTAATGGTATCAATATCTTAGGAACTTGTGGAAATCATGATCTTTCGATGTCTTGGTAGTCATATTGATGATACATGGTTTGCCTTATAAATGCAATGTTAATATACAAATAATGCCCTATATTCTATTTTAGATCAATGAGGTTGAAATGGTGATGTATGTGCCTTATAACTTTTTTTGCGAAAAAATTGGGCATTTAGAAAGATAAGATATTTAACAAGGTTACATACGAGTCAACACAAGTACACAATGTAGATGTCACAAATTTCACCTTTTTTTTTTAGAGGAATATTTTTATAATAACAATAAATGTTAAACGTATAATTAACTCGGTTAAATATTTACAAAATAAATTAAAATAAATCAAATTGTAATAAAGTTGATGTTAATAAATTATCTTACACTTTTATTTAAATACATTAATGACTTTATAGTTCTCCTACTACCATTAGTAATAATCTCTTTAATGTTTTACAACAGGTATTCTCATGTCACCATCAACTGAGCTTTATATGCACACACTACTAGTTTGGCCTGAAATACAAAATTACATATTTATAGTTTAGGTTGTCAGACAATGACACACAATACATATATGTCCACAGCAGTCAAGGCTCCAATTTGTCCACAAATGGGATACCATTAAAAATTTTTGACAAATGACAAGCAAGCTTTTTATACTGTATAAGATCATTGACATCGCACTGTCAAGATTCTATGACATAATCAAGGGCAATGGTTCTCAACATTCCAGACAATCAAGCACAATATGGTTATCAAGATTCTATGATATTATCAAGGACAATATCTATTACCGATATCAGAAATTCGAAAGGATAGGATACTACATCTCACTAATCTGAATAATGGTCGCAAATTTCGATCAGACTGAATCACAATTTTGTTCACGATGTTCTTCAAAGTGAAAAAAGGGCAATAACTCTGAAATTCAATCAGTTTCTTTATCTCACCAATGTTCAAAGACATACAGTACATGTATGTGAATGTTCTAAAAATCAGGTGATGAATGTAGCCTGTGGAGTTTTAACAAGAAATTGTTGAAATGATTGTTAAAAAAATTGTCTGTAGGAAAAACGAACTGCTGCTACAAACAAATTGAAGAATCTGATATTGTTTAATTATGTCCAAAATCTGGAAAAAGTTTGTTTCTAGAAATCAAATTTTTATGTATGGAATAATTTAATATTCACTTTTAAACATTCAATAACTGTATTATGTTATATTTACCTTTGATGCCGGTGCCGATTCTGTATGAATACACAATTCATTCTTTCCTGGTAATAATGGATGACAGGACAAGACAAAGTTGGAATTCTAAAAAATCAATATCAACAAAATCAGTCCAAAAGCATTATCAATGTATTCTTCTCATGAAACCGTTATGATAATGAGGTAAAAGATATTTAGTTGTGGAGTCACAAGAGCTTTTAAAAAAAGATAAGATATTATTATTTACCTCTGTTAAAGTTGGTTGTCGAACACCGTTCAATACAACACCGGTTACAGCACATGGTCCATATAATCGACAGCGTATATCATTATGTTTAATTCTTGCATGTGATATAAACAATAGAAATCCAACACCTACAAATTAAACAATATTTTTAACCATTAAAAAACTTCTAATCAACTTTCAAAATTAAATTTTCAGGTTTATGCATACATATGGAGCAGATTGTCAGAAATGCTTCTAACTTCCTACATGTAGTTATTTCGGCCAGAGATGCATTTAACAGACATATGGGTCATTGTATGTTACATCAATCAAAGAGGTAAACCACATCCCTTTTCATTTTGATGAAATTTGGTTAATGTGCATAAATAAGCTGTAAAGCTGATAATCCATTCAATTTTTAGGTGATTTGATACAAAATGACCCATATCTCTTGACCAACTATCTCTTGATTTCCATTTGACTCAGTTTGTGTATTAAAAGCATTATCAGTGGTAATGTAAATATAAATATTTAAGCGAAAAATAAAATAGGTTTGAGACCACCATGTTTGAACCTTTCAACACAATTAGTCTTCAGATCTTTAAGAGTTTAGTCCGCCTCCAGTATCAGAATCTCTACTCTCAATTAAAGATTGGGTTTGAAAAAATACACATGATGAAAGAAACTAACCTGGATGTAATGGTTCCATAACATGTTTAAAATCTATAACAAACTTGTTTCCTTCATTAAGAGGAAAACATTGCAATGGAAATAGAGCTGTTATGATTCGCGCTGTATTATTTAATGTCAGGGCTACTTGTCTATCAAACTCAGTAGTTAACCTTGAAGAAAAAAAAATAGAAGACTTTAAAACAGAATAATCAGACATGGTTTCAAAGACAGTTAGACAGGCAATGAAGCGTATGTCTACAGCAGCTAAGACGTCTATCGCATATTTATTCTTAAGCTAATGATAGAATTTGAAAGACACTAAAAACTAATCGAGAGTAACAATTCCTCAAGTAAATCTTACAAATATTTAAAATGTGATTGGTATCTAGTTCCTCCTAATGCTAATACAAAACATGTACTAGTATTGGAATCAATCAGATTTTGTTTACATACTAATATTCAACAAACATATGTATATATATATATATATTATATATTTACCTTGATATATGATCTATCATAATATCTTCTACATCAAAATGTCTCATTGTTTTAGCATAGGTTAAAGCACTATAACCATTATTAGTTGTTAGAGCAAAGTTAGCTCCATTCTCTAATAAACACTGGCAAATCTGCTTGTGGCCACGTTTAACAGCCTAAAATAGAATGATAAGGAGAAAATTATTATGACTTAACCGTTTTTTTTCTTTTGAGAATAAGATTTTAGGTGAGAACCTTACATGTAGAAATCAGAACCTAGGTGAAAACAGGGTGGAGAACCCTGGAAATCCTTATTCCATCTTGATCTTTTAACTATAGGAGCAAGGGGAATAACTTACCTTAATTAAACCAGTTTCTCCTGTAGGTTGTTGTATATTCATGTTTGCACCAATTTCTATCAACAATGCCAACGTACAAATATCACACTACAAAATATATCAATAAAATATTACTGTCACATCAATTTAAAACCAAATCAAATGAAAAGAGCAGGATTTAACCTTTCTTTAAACTTAATATCTTGGTCATGTTGATTCTTACATAGTGAAATTAATCTCCAATACATTATACGTATATATAGAACAGGAACAAATCTTGAATTCCAACTAAACCTCTTTTAAATGTATATTAGAAAGAACACTACTCAAGTAATGCCCAATGACACACTGCATGAATCACTAAACTGACTATTACATACAAAACTTCAACAAATGTTTATTAGTATTTCTCACATACAAAAACTTACTTTTTCACAGGCTAACATCAAAGCAGTACATCCACTTTTATTTTGAGCATTTAGTTTAGCTCCATGGTAGACTAATAATTCACAAATATCATCATATGCTGTAGGAAAAACAAATCACATATTATTAAACATCTCAATCTTTTTCTCTGGGGAGCCACTGTGTCACAGGAATTTATGTCCCAGGGTCCATCCTAGTGTTGACCCGAAAAAGTTCCTGTGGACTTCAGTTTCCTCTTAGGAAAAGCCTGATTAATATATTTCAAATAATTCAAATTCCTGGCATTCCTTTTTTAGAAACTATTCATGACACTGAGTGCATTATAAAATAATGGATATAAATAGGTTTATTTGTCAACTTACAGTTAAGTACAGCCTGCATGAGCAAGGTGTTACCAGATTCATCAGGTTGTTCCAGATCATAACTTGTCATGGAAGAAAATGCTCTCTTTACTAAATCATAATCACCATCTAACACAGCCTGCTTTAGTTCATCTAAAATCAAATCATTCACATACGTCAAATTAATTTTATTACTATGTGCTATAAATCCTTTAAATGTCATTTCACTGGCGCAATAACACAAGACGAATCTGTATAGGTAACACCAAATCTTAGGCAGCAAGAATCAAAATAGGCTTCGTCACCTCACTGACATAAAAAATATATATATATATTTCAAAATGATCAGATAATAAATGTAGTCGGTACAGAGTTCACAAAAAATTGTGGATGCTGGACGGAGGCAATGGTAAAAAAAACACTACATTTCCATGTGGGCGTATAAAAATTTGATCTTTCAAATGACACTTTGTTGAATATTTTCTAATTACTAAAAATAACCATAAAGTAGGTTTTAATATTAAAATAATGTTGGATCAGAACGTATACACATACCATCAGTTAATTCAGCAGGATTAGAGCTGGGTGAGAAAGACATCTAAAAAGAGAAATATATATCATATTACATAAATTCACATCTTGCTAACGATTCATATTTATCAGAAATTATCTATCCATAATATATATATTTTCATGTATGGAGATGAATCACATGATCTGTGAAAATACAAAACAAAATAAAGGGAGGTGACTCTTCTGCTTTCCCATTACAGTCATATTATCTCCCCTTAGACCACATGGTGGTTTTTACACTGAAATTATCATAAACTAAATTTTCACCTGTCTATCCATATCATCGAGATCAACTTCATCTAAATCTATTTCAAATCCAATATCACAGCCTGTAGGAAAAACAATATCAATACATGAAGGCTATGATGAACTAACCTTTTAAAATCAAACAATAACTGCATTCTAGTGTGTCATTCTCAGCAAATTAACTATTCGGCATTTAATTTCTTGAAATCAATCCAAAGCATATTTTTTTTACAAATCTACATTCAAACTTACCCTCATCTTGACCTTTGGTATCTGGCAATAAATTCAACAACGAACCACTTAAAAGTTTTTCCAATGGCTGTGTAAACTCATTTTTCAATCGAATATTACTAAAATGTGCATTTTTATCTAAAGTTTGTGAGCTATCTACTTTGTGGACTTTCGATCTGGAACTATTAAAGTCTGATAAATGCGATACAATATTTTGTCGTGTTTCAGCTAAATTTTCTTTTCCACTATTAAAATTAGTAACCACATTACAACTCTGTTCTAATGGTGATGATTGTTTAGTAAGTTTTAGAGAGTCTAATTTCGTTCTCTTATGAGCCACTTGATCCTCCTCACAATCCCTTCGTTGTCGAGTAGCACTTTTAGTAGAAATAATTTCTGTATACGAGCGTGGAGAGCTTCTTTGAGGTGTTCGTCTCTTACTCCTCTCACTAGAATCAGGTGAGAGACTTAACTGAAATTATAATTAGAAATAAATTCACAGCTTCAAAATTATCAGTACATGATCATGATATGGTAAAATTGGCTTGGCAATATTAATATTCCAGAACGAAATGACTGAAATAATTAGTCCCTTGTTTTCTGACACAAGATTTGGCAAATTATGGATAAAAGATACAAATGAAGACCACCCTTTGGAGAATCTGTCCAAATACTTCTTTCTTACATTTATATTGTATTTTGTATCTACAGTGTAAAGTATCATAAAAGTGACGAATACCTCTTCTGCGTTATCATCCATTGTTGGAAAGTGCAATAAAATTTATCTGAGTGCAGCATGTCAGTTACATAATATGACGACCAAGAAAGCAACCAATCACAGTTCTATATGCAAACTAAATACATCTAAAGCTATTATTGATCCAAATACTATATCTGATGGCCTCTATCAAAATCTTAAAAAATATTTTTCATCTCAGTTTTCATCAACAATGCCTTCTAATGACAATGTAGTCCAATTTTACATGAATTGTTAGGTCAAGATCTAACTTAAAACAATAATGTAGGATCATTAGTATAGATATTAAGACTATATACACATACCATGTATACGCGTACAGTATGTGACATCTTTATTTTATCCTAAGTACAATTCATACCACATATGCAGACAATGTTAACAAGAATCGATGAAAAATCAATATTAACATACATGTATACTGTGTACTACTACTTCTACTATATGTGGCGCTACATTCATATTCATATTGAATTCAATGAAATAATCAATATTATGAATAGACCTATTTATTATTATACATTAACCTTTTTACCCATACTTGATAATATAATTAAAATTAGTGAACAGTGAATAAATTATTGATAGTGATTACATGTATATTATGGAATAGTGATTTTAGCAAATAAATTAATCATTTAATTCATACATTGTGTATCTCTTGACTGTGTATCTTTCAAATATCAAATTTGTATATTTACTTTCTTCACATCTCAATGTCAAGCAAAACAATATGGCAGTCTCGTAACTTTCTTTAGGGTCAACATCTACATGTAAATATACATGTTTACATGATCATGTGGTAAAAAAACCCTAACCATGTATATGTAACCTTTCATTATAATAAACATATTTCTTCTATTTCAGATACATGTATAGGAAATACATTCAACAATAACCCTTCATTTCTCCTCAAATAGCCAATTGATTCAAAATGTAAAGTTTTTCACTGTGCTGAACTGTAGTTTGTTGATTATTTGTCAATTGTCAACTTTCTCATTATACGCTGCTGTGACAACTGTTTGAAAGTTTGTTTTTTAATCGTAACATTTACAGATAATTAGTATGTATTGATGATTACTTACTTTGTTTTCTGAAATGGTCTGTTTCCGATCTTCAGGCGAGTCACAAGTTTTATTGAGAGACGAGTCAAATACACCAGAGTCAAATTCACTACTTGGGTTCTCACTACTAACACTCTGAGGTGTTGCTACTGAAATATCACTACTCATAGAACTTCTAGTGATTGCACTGTCATTACTGTCATTACTAATATGATCACTTTCAGCTACTTCTTTATACGAGAGAGATTTCACAGCCTTACGTGTCTTTCTACCACTTACTGTCTTTGGACTGACTTTTTTAGACAAAGGACTTTTCTTGCCCTTACTTCTCTTTTTACTAGCACTACTGTCACTCTTTCTTCTCCCCAATGATGAGCTCTGTGTCTCAGGTGTGGGAGAAGTAGATTTGGAGTTGTTAAATATCTGTTTAAAGGATGTAGGTCTGGAGGCTCGACCTTGACCTTTTACTTTACTGTACATGTCCGTGGCAAACAGATTTACCTTTCCTTCTTCTAGATCTTTCCAAAAGGTGTCTTTAAGCGTCGTTTCTGGATTTTCATCAATCATAAACGGAGAACTGCTTTCAGGAGTGG
Source organism: Patella ulyssiponensis (assembly GCA_963678685.1). Taxonomy (NCBI): domain Eukaryota; kingdom Metazoa; phylum Mollusca; class Gastropoda; family Patellidae; genus Patella; species Patella ulyssiponensis. Next base: position 77,425,499 of record OY783226.1, on the reverse strand, counting down.
TCTGACTAGAGATTGGTGAGTAACTGGCATCTTCTTGCAATCGGCCTTCCATAATTGCCTGAATAACAAAAAGTAGTACATGTATTTTTGCTTTTAACCCAATTAATTCATGATACTAGTCAAGTGTATGTAGCTCTCAAGCTTGAGGTCAACAACCCTTAATAAATGCAAATACATGTGTGACATCACAGACATAAATATCTAAAACTTTTGTCTTCAATTAATGGAAAGATTTAAAGAGATTTCTTACTTGAAAATCAGCACCAGTATTATTTCCGGTTAAACCTCCTCAGGTTAATATAAGTGTATCAGTAAGTAATTAAAAACGTTCCAAGATTCATATAATTTTCCACTTCACTTAATTGATAGCATCTCTACTTGAGATATGTATGAATGTTACAGAACTATGATATAATAAGTGGTCATCTATTTGGGGTACCTGTGGTGTAACCATGGCGATCTTAAATATGGTGTATATATAGTAACTAGGTACCTAATAAGGATAAAGATAGTTGACTAGCAGATGTTTACTTAACTATTTAACAGTAATTTGTTGATATGTGTTAATTTTAAGTAGGCAGGTTTAACCATTGTTTCACCTATTGTTAATTAATCTGTGCACCAACTGTCAGTCTACTACTTATCATTACATTTATTATTTCTCTAAACAATATGTTTACAATAGGGAATAAAATTTTAGAGATTATGTACACTTTACCATATCTGATAGTAAAAATATTTGGAATAGAAAATTGTATGTTTACTGCAGTAGTGATTAAAATATATTATGTAAACTTTACCATATCTGACTGATAGTAAAAATATTTTGAATTAGGAAATTGTAGGTTTACAGCATTAGATAATAAAATTTAATAGATAATGTTAACTTTACAGTATCTTTTATTCTGATAGAAAAAATATTTGGAATTAGGAAATTGTATGAGCATGTACATGTAATATACTTGTGTAATTTCAACAATAAGAAGACAGGAAAATTATATAAATGAAATGAAATGGGGTTTAACGTCCTAATGGAAAAATTATATAAGTTGATGATTAATAAAATAATGATCAACACAAGCATGTGGTACATGTAATACAGATTTTATAACAGTTTTATATACATGTAAGTCATATTGATGATGGCAATCGTAATTAGAAAATCTTCATTCAAAACGTTGGGCTTTATTTATTACTAAACTTAGATTGACCTTACTGAGGTCGAGTGTAAAATAATGATCAATTATTAACAATAAGCCATTGCCATTCAATGCAATATACGCCCACATTTTGCAAGTGATGGACTAAAAAAAAAGTGATTTTTCGGTAAAATCAGAGGTCATAATCCTGAAGGTTACGCCATGGGCATGATATGCATAAATATCAAAATGAACCAAGTTCTTTTAGATTTAAACATAGATTTTAAGTTTCATCAAAATCTGATAAAAATTATGACTTTCAAAATGTGTACAACCTTAGTAGTACATATTTTTACCTTATTTGTGTACAAGGAGCAGCTATTTTGTTGGGCTGTTTCGGTCCGATATATGATTTATTGTACAATACGGAGCCATAATCCAGGCGGTCAGGGTCCATTATGCGATAATTACGAGAGAATCTGAGATCTCTGGGATGAAAATGTGCCCGTATAAAAACATTATTGTTTATAAACTGACATTGAGCCCAAGCACACCGAAGATAAAAAATCAAGTAATGTTTGTGGTCAAGCTCTTGAATTTAAAAAATGTTCGAGGTGGAATATTAACAGAAACATTTCCTAAGAAACCTTTTTTTAAATTGATTATTAGAATTTTCTTTTATATACGTACATGTAACTTTTGTAAAAGGTTAACCAGGTTAATGGTAAAAAGAACACTAAGGTCACATATTGACCTGTGGCAATGTAACTTCTTTATTATCATTTGTACCTGTTTTTTCTTTCTTTCTTCTGCTCGCTTTCGTCTGGATTCTTCTCTCATAGCATCAAAATCTTCTATCATATCTAAACAACTAGCCAGATTTTCTACTGGTTCCCATGTATCGTGTGACGGTGGATATCCTCGCCATCTTACTTTATACAGTGATTTACCCTGAAGGAAAACAAGTTATCTCTAAATAATCACTGTTCATATTATTAATGTCATATCATACCCAACACAATCAAAGCTACACAAAAACTCTGATTACAATATGAATAAAATCGAAAATGTTAATGTTTCAGAATCAAATGAAACAAAAAACAAGATTGTGCTCTGTAATTGTATCCATTCACACCGACAATTTAAAACTGTGTATCTACAATAAAATTATTGCCTTTTGATTTTAGGGTCAGTATTTCATGGTTTTTTCATTCTTTATTTACCGGTATTCACTCCTCTAAGGCAGAAGGGATGTCATATGGCTCTAGAATTGGCAAGACATTTTAGTATGTTAGGTTGAAAGGTAACTTCAATATATACTTAGTACATAAAGGTGTCTGGAGTTGTGTGTAGAGCAAACATATATTGCTCTGTGGTTGATCATACATATAAAACTTCATTGGGCAATGAATTTAATACCCATTAGGTCTAACCTCTACAAATTTCATTCATTCAAATTCATAAAATATTACTGTGAATACATTAAATGTAGGCTAATGTGCAAATATTTGTGACAAATGGCAGACTGCATTATTTTTACTTGACCTGGTTTACATCATCAATCTAGACTTTTCATCATCTACATGTATTATGACCAGGGGGTATTTTCAGTTAAATGCTTTCTTTTTAAGGATGGTCAATAAACTTGATGAGGTCACTGAGTTTACTTTAAGTGTTATATGAGTATAGTAGGCTAGCAACTTTCTTAAATTCTACCTCTATCTAGTAGTAAAAGTATTATTACTCTACCAGCCGACAGAAATAAACCAAGCATCAGCCATTTATTATTGCGAATCAAAAACTAGGTTAAAGAGCATATTTATATACTATATCTATTCCAACAATCCATTACTGCACATTTATACCGTATTTGGCTGGGCCGATATCTAGGTTGAAAATAATGATGTAATTGTAAACTTAGAAGCCTTCTCTATGGTTGTATCCGCCGGTCATTATTCGATAGCTCTCCCAACAAGCCCGTGTGATCGTCTTCCATTCTCAATCCACTCACTCTCGTCTCGGCATAAAAATGAGGTTCATATGGCTTCGCAAGTAGTATTTTATTTGCTAGTACATTGTAAAGTAGTGAAAAAAAATCAACAATGACACATTTTACGATATTTTTTCACACAAGGGGTAATAGTTTGGAGACAGGGTTTAACAAAAGAATTCCAATACTTCATGTCAACATTGCATACATGCCAAAAAGCTCGTGTCGAAGCGAATGGCACGAGCCGAAATAAAACACGCCCCCTTTTCACTTACCCCATTTTTACTCATTCCAACTATTTTTTCTACATCAAAAAGCTCTTCCTCTACTTCTTCGTCTTCATTTTTACTTTCAAACGAAGATATTGAGCCCTCTTCGTCCATTATTTTCCCGTCAGCGGGCACTCCTTCCACGTCCTCCGCCATCTTGGCTGTATCAAATTGTGCCACGGATTGTGACTGGTCCATTATAAATTAGGGGTTACAGGTTGTGACAATAAATTAAAATTGTTACAGATTGGGACAGACTTCTTTATCATTCTTTACGGAATTGGCCGCAGGATGAATCAACGCACTTTAATTAAATTACTTATTTTAATCCAATTATCTAGCTTAATTACAATGGGGCGAATCGAAATGGGTCATTATGTGACCAACAAACCGTTGCCCCCTTTTTAACAATACTGTCGTTCAAACACACTTCATTTACATATGAATAGCATTGAGCGCATGTCAAGTATATTTATAGATACCCACATGTGTATTATGTGTTGATATTATAAGAAGATCCATTGGTCAAAATTCGACCGCAGATTGATCCATTTCTTATCCAGAATTGGCTGCACAGATTAAGGTCAAATCGGTGATAATCAAAGCGCCGTTGACCCAGTTCCATTCTTTTGACCCACTTCCGTATTATTGTTGATGATGACCTTGTTCCAGAAACCGTAATATTATTGGTAGGCTTAGCCTATCGACTAGCATAAGCAACGGACTTATCATAAACTACAGGTTTTTATATGTTAGCCTAACTTCTGTCGACTGCACCGAATTTTAATGGACCAGTCTGGTATAAAATATCATTATTTTTATTGCGAAATTTCAGTCTATGCCATGGGTTTGAATGAACTTCACCCCAGTTTACCAATATAAATTGCATAATAATAATATGTTTGTAAACATAAGGGAGTCAAACTGTCTAGTTTTAAACTGTTGGCCAAATCGGTAGGGCAAGACTATTCCTGGCTAAGCCTGTCTGTCGCAAAGGGATCGGTTTAACAATACACTGCTCCTACTGGCCAGACAGTGGGCTAATAAAATTCAAGGGTTAGGTTTAGACTTTGAAGGCATTTTACACCAACCGACAGACAGGTTTCCCAACATGAAGGGTTCCACTATATAATATTTGTTTTTCTTTGTATTATTTTGTGTGGGGGGGGGGCATTGTTTGTCTGTCCACGACACTCAATACGCAATATATAGGCGGATTTTGTCGTACGAACATCCATTGACAGTATATTCTTAACTTCCGTTTTCATTAGCCCAGTCGGATCAAAGCAGTCGGACATTAAATATTTCTAATTCAAATGTCTGTAACTTTTAACTTTTTTAATTTGCACATTACGTCTATTTCAGAAAGCATACAAACATTACATCAATATATACATGCATACAAAAATAGATAAGATGACATGGAATACATTGGGATAATATGAATACAACGTGTATAAAACGTGAGATGATAAAATGAAATTATAATGAGATGGGGCCTATATAACAATGTACATGTACACGATGGTAGATTTACACCTAAAATTATCAAAAATAATAATATGGTCTAGTTAGTAACATGTACATGCAACAACAGTAAAATAAACTAGGAGCAGGGACACAATTATGACCCATCAATTTAATATGATTCGAAAGACGATCGTTAAGATGTAGGCTACTGTTGTTTTACGTAAATTGTTTCGCATCGCTATCATAATGTACATTTCAAGCTTCAAAGAAATGTCATTGTGCTTTTATACAAGAAAATAAATTCAACTTATACTTAATTATTTGCAAAGGTATCCTATGTTATAAAAACCGCTTGAGCGTGTGCGCTGTATCATAAGGTCTGTTATTGAGTTAACTGGTAAGGTTTCGATTCCCCGGTTGTACCTGACAAGAAGTAAGGGCGGTGGCCTATCCAACCTCGTGGTTTTCTCCCCCACCCCCCACAGTTTTCCCCCACAACTAAAGACTCCTACACGCAAGCGAATTATTGAAATAAAATTGAAAAATATATTGGTCGAGAAAATGGCCTATATAGTTTGTGTCGAGTGGACGATAAACTCCATTTCTCTCTTTTTTTATTGTCTTTAAAAGGAGAATCACGCCACACATAATCCAAAGGCACAATACATAACACGCATAGGATTCTGACCGTTCTCCAATATTGTTTTGAAAAAGAAAATTACTCATGAAGACAAAAGCGTCTCGGGCCTACAGTCAAACAGCTTTTCAAAAATCCAACCGTTTATTATTATCCATTGCTTCTTTTTTTTACCTTTTTTTATTTTTAGACCTATATATGTAGTTAGTTAGTTGAATTTAATATATAGAAATGAAATGAATTTTATTGCACGGCAACATCAACCGTGCTAGAAATAGTAATTATATATATATATTCATGTTAGAGATCCGGTGGCGTAGCCAGGAAGTGTCGAGTGATTCAATGGTCCCATGGTTTAACGCGTAAGTTCTAGAAGAAGAAGAAGAAGAAAAAGAAAAGGTGTTTATTAAAGTGTCACACGGTGTACATTTACATATCACAATTCATTTCAAAACTTGATTAAAAAGAACATCACCCGACCATAATGGCCCAAGGGACACTGGATATATATTTTATTTGCAAATTACAGATTAATATTAGATAAAACATCATGTAATAAAATAATATCATATATTTACCAGGGTCCCTTTTGAAACATACATGTCAAAAAATTGCACATCATACGGGAGATGATATCACTAGAAAAATACAAATAACTTGCTCTTTCGTAGACATAATACGTATAGCAAATTACATCTGTCATATGCATTTCTCTAAAACATCTATAACGGAGAACGGAATACATTTTGCATTCTAAAAATTAGATTTTGTCTCAATTTCTGAGCAGAAGGGACATAACCCAGGCCCGTAGTAAGCCCAAAATCGTTGGGGGGTGGGGGTGGGGGGTCAAAGGCTTCCAGCGGCGCCGATGGGGCTTCAGTGGGCGCCGATATACCTACACTTGACGTCCATGGCGAACGGTACCGTGGACACGGCTCCCTTCGAAGATGGGTCTAGAGTCCCCCCCCCCCCGCCCCGGACAATTTTGGAAAATAGGGTTTGCACCAGAAAATGACGAAAATTTCAATTTTAAAGCTGAATTTGCGATATTGGCGTATTGATATTTTGATATGAACATTATAAAAATTTGAAGGAAGGAATACGACTTTAATGTAGGCTACCTGCAATAATTTATGAAAAAATGGTGTTGACTTGTTTGAATTTTGAAGAATATCATGCTGTTTTGGGTGCCTAACCAATTTCACTTGGCATTATGGGCGCCCATGATCTCGTTGTGGGCGGCCCTCCGAGATGAGCACCCCGCCACTCATGCCGTTTTGGGTGCCCAATTGATCAAGTCAAGCTGACAAGAACAGCTGTCTAGTCGTTCGGATTGGACAAAAACCGATACAGATTTACAAAAAAAGAGTCAGTATTGCCAGGGAGGGTGTTGTATGGCCAGTGTCGGACTGGTGGGCGAAAGGCCCACCTGTCAGATCATTGACCAAGGCCCACACAAGTATGCGCCAAAGGCGTGCCACGAGCGCATAGGCGCACGACCGTCCTAGGGGGGTCTTGGGGATGCCCCCATGAATTTTTTGAAAATTTACAACCGCAAACCTATTTTCCAAGCATTTCAGACCAAAGTAGAAGGCAAATTTTTGATTTCCTGATACATTTAGATAACAGAATGAGTGTGTCCTGTCCCCCCCCTTTCTTCCCCCCCCCCCCGATCTCCTTTCTTTCTTTTTTTTTTCTCTTTTCGATTTTTCTTTATAGGCTAAGGCCCACTTTTTTTTAATGAGCTTAGGCCCACCTGTGGCAACAGCATTGTATTTCACTCAGGCGGATATTAGGAATGTCGATTACCAGGGGCGGATCCAGTGGAGGGGGTGACTAGGGTTACTAGTCAATCCCGGGTCCTACCATCTTCAATAGAAGGCTTGATCTCGCCTTAACTACATACATCTTATCAAGCCCTTCACGTAATACCCTGTATATTTCGCCACTAAGTTCGATTGTCACAAGCCCAGCTTGGGAACCTATCAGATCCATCGGTCGTCGTGAATACCAAGTCTCGTGCTTTATAGCTAAAATGCCTACATGTGACAATCGAGTTGCAAAGTTCAAAGATCGATTAACGTCCCGGCTGCTGTTTTCCCACGGGTTTCTCAATTTAAAAAAACCCTGTTTGTTTACAGTGTGTTTGGTGCCACGAACTCTGATTGGACAATGCTAATTAGTCACTTGTAAAAACAACTATCGCAAAGTTCGGGGAATTGCTGTTCGAAATGAAACTTTGTCGACGAACAGAAATCATTGTTCGTTATGGCTCAGATGCGAGGAAATCGATGATAATTTTTCAAAATTTTCTGGGGGAGCCCCCCCCCCTTCCCCTCTCAACTGCTCGCGCCTATGGCACTCGGCTGCGTTGTCACCCCCCTCAAAAAAATCCTGGATCCGCCACTGATTAGCTACATTATGTTCACGTTAACAGTTCTTGGTTGGCCGAGTGGTTTTCTTTATATTAAAACAATAGGATTAGACTTTGTTCACCAGACTGGATGTTCGGTCATACAGAAGTATTGAACAAAATAAAAACACTACGTTCCATTCATTACCTTTATAGATGTTTACAGTCTAGACTGTTTTGCCGGAGGAAACATACTTTATCATAATTATCTCATAGACAAGGTTTTACAAAAAATTGAAATCACGTGAGTGATTTATTATGAATTCCAATTAAACAATTTCCTTTTTCTTAAATTGAGAAAAGGAAGTGAGTTAAAAACTTCAATTCAATTTTGTAGATCATTTCTTTGTAAAACAATCGAATAAACAATACAAATTTCTTTTGAGTAATTTCTTTATTGGTGGAATAGCCTACGCTAGACTTTACGGCGTTATGATATCGTTCGATTTCCTAGGCGATTAATATCTATGACGTCACAATTGAACTTTCGCATTATGAAACTACCTAGGTTAAAGTTAAAGAAAGAAGGTTATTGATATTCTAGATTAAGAAGCTTATAATCGCTGTCACTAAATGGATGATGCCACTTTTGATTTTTATGAAGATGACACAGTTAAAAGAAAAGAATATGACACCATTTCTACCTTAAGCACCGACAGGGCCAATTCTGGTTGCGATTACGGTTTTGATTATGAAAGTGTTGTTGCCGATTCAACTCGATCTAATTCGATATTTTCAAACCAAGAATCTGTTCTATCGCTGCTATGTGATCAAAGTCAAAGTGTAAACCCACCAAAAAATAAGCGTAAACCCAGAAAAGACACGCCACAAATTGGAATGAATTATCGAAACGTATCGATATCTAACATCCCAGATGACGAGGTCGTGTATTTTGATAATCAAATTGAAATTGGGAGCGCAGAAGAGGCGTCAAGCGAAAGGTTAACACCATTTCCAGCTGCTTTGACTGAGGCTGACATTTTAAGTTCAAGCGATCGTGAAATCTTGAGAGAAGCGGATGCGATACTAAGAAACGTAAAGACGAATTTAAATATCCGTTTTCAAGACCTAAGCTCTCGCTTATCAGATTACAACCAAGCTTGCCAACAGAACAGTGGGCGGACACTAACAGAAAGTAGCCACCACACGGATGATATTGATAATACGCAAAATATTACTTCCTCTTCAACAACTGACGATCCACAAGATTGTACGGTGAAAAACGAATACCTAACCGAATCTACAAATAGGTCAGGTGTTAAATACGGAAGGCTTTCAGAATGTGGTCGGCAGCCAATCGATAAATGGTTGGCTGGTAGTAAAATTGGAGAATATAGTGAGCCCAAAAACGTTGAAACCCAGACCAGACCCATCACCGCCAATAAAAAATTCAATGCTCAACAAACTGGAGAACCCCAAAACGGTAAAAACCAAAGAAACAGAACTTCGGTGCCGATTCAAGTGAAATCTCAAGCTTATTATCAGAATGGCGAATTAGCGGTCACCGTGACCTCACAGGATAGGAGAAATCCAATTGGTGAAAACGTCGATGTGAAAATTACTGTTATTCACAAGTACAGCACAAATCTTAGTGAGAGAAAAAGAACCGTCTGCAACAAGAAGAAGCAGGGCAGCAAATCTTTCAAACCACCTGCCGATAGAAATGTTGTCGAGAATCGCGCAAATTGGCCTGAATTCAACACAACCATTAACGAAGAGGCACATAAAAGATATTTAAGTCGTCACGGAATTTAATATGAAGAAATTAATAGGCAAAAATAAAGCGGATAGATGTGGTTGTGTCAGTATGATTTAAATAGCGATTTGATTTATATGATTAATTGATGTTAATATATAATAAATTTGATTTTAATTTGATTAAATTCAAAGTAATCGATACTACTGATTATTTTAGTAAATCTATAAAGAATGTGGTATATATATATATACAAAGAAGTAATTGATTTCGTCCTTCATGTAAAAACTTAATAAATTATGAAACATTGCAATGATTTCTTAATTTCTTGTACATATTCTTCTGCGTGGGATATATGAAATTAAAAATTGACCAAGATATCATGTTTCTTCGGGCAAAATCAGGAAAATTATTGGCAGATCAGAGGCGTTCTAGTCTGTGATCTGAATGGATTTCATCTTTATCAATGAAACTATACTACATTGAATATATAACGGTACCTTGAGTATTAGACCACCAAGTGACGAGGTTTAACCGTTATGTATTTTTGTTGAATGAAAGTGTTTGTATTTATCTTGAAATTAAAATGGGGTTTAACGTCCTTCTGCAGTGACTAGCCTAATCAAGACGGCATACGCCATGCAGCGTGCTATATGAGGGACATTTTACCCAGACAGCGGCGCCACGGTGTACCGTTATTTCGAATTCCAACTGCTATTTTTTTTATGTGCACGCCAATGTATACACGGGACACTAGTCTTTCACTGTTCATTGCCAAGAAACCTCTTCAGCACCGCTGACAAGGGGAAGCCACGCCGGAAAATCCGAATAACTTTCTCTGCCCACATTCAGAGGCTTACCCACTTAGCCAATTCTTCATTTTCATACAATTTTCCCACATTTTCAAAACAATGAATCATTTGTATTCTATAAATTCTAATTAACACTAACTATACAGATTAAATGTATGTAAATCATTATAAGAAACACTAGTAATATAAATTTACAGTCTGTCGACCTTTTTCTCACACATACAAACAACAGTTAAAATGGTTTACAGTTATTCATTATTTTTTTTGGCTAAAACTGGACTAAGTAAAATCTATATAATGAAAAAATGTCCAACTTGAATAATTTTGCAATTTAAATTGTGGGGTTTATTATAATTGGTTGTCACTGACAAATATTCCATGGAGATCTCTAGGAAGCCACACCGGGAATGCCACTCTACAGATTTCTGTCATGGTTTTGGCATTAAGAAAAATCAAACAGCACTGTTTGTCATCACAAGTAGTATTGACGGTAGCTATAAGAACGCCATCGTCTTCTGATTCAGAGTTAGGTGATGGTACAAAACATGGCTGCGATGGAAAACAATGATCTTCCGTCCAATGGATACACGCTTTTGTCTCAATATCCAATTTCACCAACGAACTGGAAAATTTGGGAGTAGATTCATACGTTACACCGTAAACATATTGATACGGCTTACCTCTATATTTTTCATTAACGAGAGGTAATTCAAACGGCACATATGACAATACTTCCGACGTTAGCGAAATTTTCGTATTTGACGCTCGAACAGCCAGGGGTTTGGAAAATGTCGCAGATAGTAAATTCGTTCCTATGGGTGTCGTTTTATCAATGTTTAGGGGCAGAACAAATCGTTGGTAGGATGATGGCGGGAAATTACCTTCTGGTGACCCATCTGGTACCTCGAAAGCTAAATTACACATAAAATAGCTATTTAAAACTTCGCCATCTTTAAAGATACAAAGATCCAAAACAATGTTACCACCGTCTTCGAAAGCGTTTCCTTGGTTGATCATCATAAATGGTACACCTTCATACACGTAGTTTGAATTTAGTTCGATTCCAGTTTTTCGGTCTACAATATGAAACCTTGTCTTTAAATCTTTCCGCCATTCTAGACAATCAGACATGGGAAGTTGTCGAATTTCTGCTGATGCAACTTTCAGGGCATTGATCACTAATGGCTGTTCTATATAAATATAAAAATTTTCAGTCATAAAAAAACTGTGAATATAGGATGGCTTCAGTTTATTATCAATTCCAAGAGCTGCTATAAGTTTACCCCGATATTTAATGGTACCAGAAGTGGTCGGTGTTATTGTGTAAAGACAATATTTGGGGGCTTTAAGACCGTAGGAGTAACCTATGTTATGAATCGTCCCAGCTTGATCATAATGCACATGTGCCGAAGCTTGGTTCACATCAACAAAGTCGCTTAAATCCAAACGTTCAAGGGTTTCCAAAGTGTTAGGATCAAATCGATGTAAGTAATTAGTTTCGGATACGGCAAATAATTCTTTTCCTATTCGGATTATATTTACCGGACAGTTATCCGTTCTCTTCGCGATAAACTTAGACAGGAGGTTTGCTACAATGTTTTTATTTGGATCTGGATAAGCCCTGGTTCCGAATTCGGCAAAAACAATCCGATTAGCCGTTATATTAGCTTTATAGGCCTCACTCTTTAAGAACTTCCTATGGTAGTTAACTTTTCCGTTTTTGATACCAAATCGTTGGATGATCGCCATGCCATCAAACCAGTGGAAAAATTTTGTGTCTCCGACTTCAAACAGCCCAGGTCCATTTCTATACACACTACCAATTATCCATTCTGGTAGATCGCCGATCACCTCACCTTCTAGAGGCGTCGTTATCTCTTCTTTCACAGAACGGAATAGTTTAAACATTTTTATTTACCGTGTCCTGTTGTCAAACTGAAGTGCTTCAAATGTGATCAACACTAGATAAGTGATCAAAGAGTCACATATAAGTGTTTAGAGGGCAAGTTTAGTGGGGTTGCATAACAACTGCTAGCTGAACATGGGCAGTAGATATGACACAGTTCAAAGGACGAGTGTTCGCAAAAAAAATTATTGATAACTCAGATAACTGATTAAATGGCAACGGCAGCGATATACGCCATACTAGTTAAGCTCTGAACGTAGGTCTCAAGGAGTATACGATATTCGGTATACGTTATTCAGTATTATTCGGTATACGGACACAGTGGTTTACACAGCATATACTAGTCATAGGATCCTAATATCCAATATTTATTTCACAATCAACATTTATTGGTCAGTACATGAGTCGTGCACTCAATAGTTTTCGGGTACCATTTTGTAATGAACAAATAAAAACATATCCTACAACACAATGTGGAAGTAATGAGTAAAGTCTCATTCACAAACGACAAAACATTAATTTAAAAAAAAAAGGGTAGAATGGACAACGCGTTATTTAAATTATTGTGGACTATGCAGGCGTAAACGACTGCCGTTCAATTTGAACTGTTAACTTATTTCACTAAACATAATTTTTTAGAAATTACATTTTTTTTTTTTCAAAAACTGAATATAAATCACTTTACATACATTCATATTACATTAGAAAAAGAGCCACATGCCCATTAACAGTGTAGTTAAAGGGACAATAACACTCTTGCTGGCTTGGCAGCTCCAGAAAATAAATAATAGTCTTATTCTAAGTACTAGATGTTTAAGTGTCCTACCTGTTGGGTAAATTATCCATTACATCCTATTTTATTTGTCCATAGGGTTCGAAAATATTTTAAAATCCAAGTCACATATGAAAAGGATTACGTTAGGCTTGTCATATCATTTAGTTGAATTTTTCCAATTTTTTAAATTAGGTGTGTTAAGATGCAATTTGTATCATCAATTAATTGGAATATTGTAAAATAATACAATTTGTTGACCAGAATAAAGATTGTGACATATTATTCAGTTACAACAAGAGTGGTATTGAGCCTTTAAGTAATGATATATCTATGCTATTCATAAAGTGAACTTAAATAGATATCAATTATGACGTTGCTGCCTCCTTCAAAAACATGCTTTGACAATAGCCTAATTATATCGCTGAATATACTTTTTTATCAAGCCACCCACATTTGTTGCATATAGGCCCTACATAGTTAAAACAAAACTGATAAAGTATGAACTTTCTAAATAAATGACTATCAATTGATAGTAGGCTACTGGCCTCTAACTCCCTTAATTTCCAAAAACACTGACCCCACACTGTACTGTACATAGCTTAGCATATAATAACCAATTCCCAATGAATTAAAAGAAAAACCCTATATACCGGATAATTATGATTTGATTAAACATACATTATGGAAGAGCTAAATCTCCCCATTGTAGGTCTTTCTTTAGGCCTCAGATCTTACAGAAATTATGAATTAAGACCTTTATTTACACAAGATCAAAATCAGCTCTGTCGCCCTCGGAATGCTTGGATACAGGTATAGGATTTATAATTTAAAATTAAATCAATAAATGGCGGACTAAGCTAACGTTTATCGTTAGTCACTGACGTCACTATCAGAGACTGGTGATTAAAGGCCTATCAAGCGAGGGTACTATAACCGTTGAGAATGTTACTTAATAATCGAGAATATGTGAGTAGAGTTATCCATCGTCTGTAAATCGAAAGGCCTGCAATTCTCGTAGACGGTGTGGACATGGTTGATACCTATTTCTACTCGAAACTTGTAACAGTGACAACTCTGTTAAGAGTAATGTAATTTGATTGAAATTTTCAATATTTTCTTTTTCTATTTTTGAATTATTATGGCAGGAATGGTCAACTCTTTATTAAACTCTCAAATGTATCTTTAAATCCAACTGCTATGTGAAATTTCTGTTCATTTTAAAATGGTCGCCATATCTGAATCACGGGATTTCACGTCACTCGAAAATACCAAAAAAAACCCACTGTTCGCTAAGATAAGATTACGATTTCAGTGTTCCACTCTTCACTATTTGTAACATTAGTTATTTCCATGCAAACTGTGGTGATATGTGTTGAAAATTTGCAACTAAACACCAGTTGTAGCTGCGGATAAAACAGGACGCGGATACAATATTCTTACAGCTATTACGGCGCTACGGACTATTACATCAAATTCCAATTACAAGGGGATATTTTACGTCCACGCCAATGGATTCACTGGACTATGCGTTGTCCCTTGCCAATCCTCTTTTCTGCACCACTGACAGGAGAGAACCAAGACTGAAAACACCGATGAACTTTCGCGGTCAACACTGGGCACTAACATGTGACCACATTGGGATGCATTTTCTCTCAATTCCGGAATATTTCATCTCGTCAACACAATATTGAGACTGATAGTTTATGTCTATGGATTCCAGCATTTACACGGGTGGACGTTCGGTTTTCTTTACATTATTGTAACAGAATTATGTACATGTAAAACTGCAAAGTTAAAATATGTCTTTAAGATTTTGCTTTCAATAATAATATGTATGTTCTAAAAACATATGGATTCACTATATATAATGTCACGAGTAAAAACCTCTAATACACTGTAGTAAAATTCCCAAATTTTATTATTTTTTTTCCCACAAATAATAATTTTTGGCACTTAATGCACACCATACAAAGTTGACAGTCCTTGATTGGAAAATCTGATGTAAGATTATTAATCTACACAAACAGTTCTTCCAAATCCCCAATATTTAAGAATATTGTTTAAGTATAGGAAAGTAAACCAGTATACCAAATGGAGTCATAAAATAGTAGCTCCAAAGCTTGCTAATGGGTGTGCTCGCTGTATCATAAAGCCATACGATTACATCATGTGTACCTACTTCAAGAATACACATGATGGCAAATGGCCGCCATTTAAAATACTACGCCCGCCTCTTAGAGACGATAACTTAACTCGCTATAAATTGTAAAAAAAATTACTTCGGCTAGAATTAAAAAACACCTAAGATTAACATTTGCTAAAAATTTCTAAAAAACAACCTAAATTTATGGAAATGGGGCCAAATCAAATCAGGCAAATTACATCAAATAGTCCATGTTAAACGTATAGCAAAAATTTTAAACTAACGCGAGCACGCGCGTTTCTAGACAACGCCATAGCGGGTCATAGCAACCAGTGAGTATAAATTGGAAATCCCCAATGACGTAGATATTATAAATTGGAAAGCCGAGTCTGTCTTAAAATAAGTAGTACCGTCAGTAAACAAGATGGAAGCCATCTGCTATCGTGTTTGATCATGGAGTAGGCAAGCACAGGTGTGTCGTATGTCATAAAGCCTGTCATTGAGTCAACTGGCGTGGTTTCGGATAACCTGTTATACACGGCAAGGAGTAGGGTCGCCTGTCCAACCTCGTGGGTTTTCTCCGGGTCCCCCGGTTTCCTCCCACTATTAAAGACCCTACGCGCAAACGAATTATTGAAATAAAATTGAACCATATATTATGTTAGTCCCGAAATGACCTAATTTGTTTTGAGTGGACGTTAAACCCCATTTCTCTCTCCCTCTCTCTTTGATAATTCAAAAGGCCACATAACTGTCAATATTAATGTTATTGGTTCAAATAACGTTGCATTTTATTCATAATATTCCGTGTCGTCAGCCGAAAACTTTCTTAGGATTTGGTCCACTTAACTGATATCTATTTCAATTATGTCTTTTGGCTGTATTTTAAGATTTTTATAAATATAAACCATTCAAATTCAAATATTTTCATTTAGCTTTATACACGCCCACATTTCTTCATTAAAACTTTTGGTTTTCTACTTTCTACCATAGACCGCATTTTTAAAGGCGTGCAATGTTGACAAATTATTTATAAAATATTAACATGGTATTGAAAACACTATTTTTGACTACCTATCTATGAGAGAACTATGCTTCCCTGAGGGCAACGCCCAACTTTTACGTAAACTAATACAAATATTACCAAGCTTAAGAGTGCAGTCTGGTTGATATAAACAAAATGGATTTTTTTTTATAAAAATGAAACGTCTCATTTACAATTATGGAAGATCGTTTACATATCTATTTTCCACCGAGACATGTCGGACTTATACCATTAACCCGATCAATTGGCTAACAATGGGCTGTGCTCAAATTGATGCTAAATTAACGGTTTCGTTTGTTTCCGTGTTTAGCTCCCGCTGCCCCCACTATTTATGTAATATTGAGAAAGTTGCAACATAGCAATTAACATCAAACCCCTAGGGTCAATCTACCAATAACTATGGTGTTAACGGTCATTAGACCCTGGCGCACTATCACCCAATTTGTCACGAGCGGCGCGTGCCCGTTCACTTTTGGCAGACGGTAATTTTCTGGAGAGTGAAAGATCAGAATGGCACAGCAGGTTTTAACTGTTGTAAATAAAAATAACGTATATTAACAAATTAACTACGTATTATTTCCACCACGTCATGACACAATAATGACCCCTAGAATATACTATATAAGTCATTTCTCTAGTTGACTATATCATAAAACAAGAAATTGTGTACAAGTTTACATCAATGACGTCCTATTCCGTCATGGTTACCAGCAAAACCAGAAGACAGTCAGGAAAAGTGAAGAAGCAGAGACAGCATATTCCACACAAAGACAGAACACCAGAATACGTTATAAAGAGGAACAAGAGAGAACGAGATCGCGTAGATCATGTTAACCAAGCATTTATAAAACTTCGAGATCACATTCCTGATGTTAAAGACGACAGCCGAATGTCAAAAATAGGAATTTTAAGGTCGGCTAGTGAATATATTAAGAGTTTAATGAGTTTATTGAACATGAATGAATTATGTACACCGATACAAAATCAACACAATGAAAATCTTTCCACCGAGAATAAATCTCCATGCCAAACTTTACAGACGTCCAACAGCGATATCCAGTCTTTGTGCATTGAAGTGAGTAAACGGAAATGTTATCATATTCATGAAATTCGATAATTCCCTGTATCCAATAATCCTGTTTTCTAACGGGCCACCCAAACTAGCTGAGGCAATTGTATTCGAATATAATGCTGTAAAAACATTTTAGTTCATTATCTCTGTTGTCTATCCGATGTTTTTATCGAAAATATTTTTTTCTTCTTCTTCTTCAGAATTCAAGTTGCATGTATAGTAAAAGTATTCAGGATGTGCCATCAAGTGTGCCAAACGATGACATTTTAATTCTTATGTGGCTACAACGACAATCGGAACAATTTAGTTCAAATAGCGGGAATTGTTTTCGTAGAAGACAAGCGAGCTGACAATAACAGATAATTTAAACCGTATTTCCTCAAAAATCTTCATTGAGACATTGAAATATAAGATGAGACGAAATGATTCATAACACGAACTGTTACCACATTAGATTTTAAGTGGCTGAAAATATAAAAGGTGAACAGCGTAGTAGGGTTTATAACTGACTGCAGGAATATCGGCAAAATACTGATATTGATCAAAAATCGACCATGGTCCCGCATCTAGAGCTGAATCAAACCCAAAGCTTGTCGGTTTATTTAAAAAAATAAACAGAAAAAGAAATACACGTGCTGCAAAGTATTGATCGTATGGAGATGTTTTTTATTCGACAATCTGTGTTTTGATTTACTTATGTTTTTTTTTTCTATAGTGCTCATAATGTTTGTACATAATATTAATAAATTCTTCATTTTATATTGAAATCCAGTAGTGAATTGATGAAATGGGGTATGACGTCCAACTGGATTAACGAAGGCGGGCATACGCCAATAGGTGTGCTTTCAGGGAAATTTGGTCCCGACAGCAATTGTGTTCGGGTTGTCAAGGTTTCTTTTACGCGTGCGCCAACATGTACACGGGACCTCCGATTTCTGTCCCATGGCCCGCTGTCCTGAATCACTGACAAGGACAAACCAAGCTTGAAAATACCGTGGAAAATTTCTTTGCTCCAGAATCCACATGTGCTTTTTTGCTCTGCTTCTTGTTTGGGTCTATACGCCCGCTTCTACGATAGGGAGATGTCACAGACACGTGTTTCCCAAAACCTTTGCCAGAGAACATTAATAGTAGGCTTAGTCCAGCATGGGGGGGGGGGGCTAGGCCTATAGGCCTATTCAATTGCGTTTCCTTTTATACAGACACGCTGTCTTTTGGATGGCAGCGTCAAAGGAAAATTTAATCCCAAGGAGTTTCTACGGGTGCTAATAATAGACCGTAAGATGGCATGGCTAGCGTGTTTGCCATCTAGACTCGAGGCTATAGGTTTGTTAATCTGACTGGCAGCTGAACTCGTGCTTTTACCAGAGTATGTTTATTGAGTGATGCTTGTCCAGCTTCTATAAATAATGTTACTAGGTCCCACGGGGCAGGAGAAATTCGACCGGGGGGGGGGGCAAATGACAGGAAGGGCTTTTCTTTACTAAACTAGGGTCTGGAATAAAACGGTCAATTACGGCGAGCTTTAGGCGTGTTTTGCACGGAATGTGGGTAATCCACTAGTAACATCAATGCTGATTGGTTAATCAATTAATGTCTTGTGTCATAGGTCAAAAGTCTCTCGTATGACCTCAGACGTGACCTATCGCAGCAACCGGCTAGATCAGTATTTTAATCGTATTGGGGATTTGGTTCACGAAGGGTGAATATGGTTGTGTGTAGGATTAACTTGATTGGATAAATTTTTGTGTTTTCGTTTACATGAAATGAAATGGGGTTTAACGTCCTACTCTTCTGCACCTGACCTGGGCTAATGGAAGGCGGGGTTTTCGTTTAAACACTCCCGGTACTAAAAGGGGATAAATGTAGTGATTTCTGAATTCTCTTAAAACCCCTGGCTAGAAATCTTTGGGTTACTTTAAATATTTAAAAATATAATCATAATATATTGCATAAAAGTTTAATTGACAAATAAAAAGTATATACTCTCAATTTTGCAAGTTATCTCAGATATACTTAATATCCTGAAAGTCATGGTCTTCATTTGTACGTGCAGAGAAAGTTCATCCAGATTTTCCGGTCTGGTTTCCCTTGTCTGTGATACAGGACGGAGGGCCTGACAACGACAGCTGTCTAGTCGTCCGGATGGGACCAAAAACCGAGGCCCCGTGTAAACATTGGCGTGCACGTAAAAGATCCCTGGCAGTTGAAATTTAATATAAGAGTAGGTCGTAGCGCCGCTGCCCGGGCAAAATTTCCCTCATAGCACACTGTATGGCGTATGCCCGTCTTCATTAGTCCAGGTTAGGCAGAACAGTAAGACGTTACCCAATTTCCTTTCATTTTCATTTGTACGTATGCATACTTTCAATGGCAGTGCCGTTGGTCTGATCGCCAGAAGGTAAAGTTATTGCACTATAGTTTATTGACCAATCAGTAGCCAGGCTTTTAATACATTATTCGCAAATGGTATTGCTGTTTAAACTGAGATTGGAAACTCGGTGGATGTCTGTTCACCATAAATTGTCGTTTTTCACACAATGATCCAGTCGGAATGTGGTAACTTATTGTCTGGCATTAATGTTCGAACCAATGCGAAGGACTGTCATGAAGAGGTTTTGCCAATATCAGTCAACTTGAAGTAGTTATTGTGTTTAAAACGACGAATGAGAGAGAGAGAAATGGGGTTTAACGTCCACTAGACACACACTAGGTCATTTCGGGACTAACATATAGTTTAATTTTATTACAATAATTCGCTTGCGTGTAGTGGTCTTTATCAGTGGGGGGACCGGAGGACCAGTAGAAAACCCACGAGGTTGGACAGGCGACCCTACTCCTTGTCACGTTCAAACGGGGATTCGAAACCACGCCAGTTGACTAAATGACAGGCTTTATGATACAGCAAACGACGAATGAGCACATATATATTCTTGCATTTAGACACCGGCACACCTTTAGTAGATTGACAATGCTATCGTTTATTATCGCTGATTATTGACATTATATATTGGTCGACCTATTTCGTGTTTAACAGTACATGTTATCAGTAAAATTTTAACCTCAATGAAATGAAATTACATAAGGTTAAACGCCCTACCTTTATGAACCGACTGGGCTAATGAAGACTAGCATAAGTCATTCAGTGTGAAATGAAATAAAATGAGGTTTTACTCCTCAGCGAGCACTGGGCAAATAAAAACGGGAAGTCAATGCAGTGTGCCACGAGCTAGGAAATGTGCACATACACCAGTACTATACGGCTTGGACTTTTACTTTGAATTTCAACTGTCAATGGTTCGACTAGACAGTAGACATAGTCCTTCCCAGGCCCTCCGACTTGAGTCACTGACAGATGAAAAATCCAGGTAAAAATTTTCGGCCAACGCCCAGATCGATCATAGGACCCCCTACACAATGTTCGATATAAGGCCGTTACAATATTAGAAGACTTTGATAATTTTCTATGAAATAGATTGTACCTCCTGGTCATTGAGTTAGTGCCTGACCGAATGAGCCCTGGCCGCTCCCCTGTAAGGTGAAGATCCCAGTGCCGGATTTGTCTATATAGGCTTGGGGAGCTCAAGTCTTAGGGGCCTGCAGTCGAAGTGTATCCTAATTTCCACTACATGAGGCTTTATTATATATCGCACTGTAGTAATAAACATCCTGTTTCATCCTCGACTTGGATCAATTGTGTTTAAAACACACTGTCATCTTCCTGTTGTTATGGGGATAGGGGAGTGGGATTGGGAGGGCCTAGTGGAATAGTCTAGTCGTACATCTCCTTATCTAAACCCGGCACTGCGAACTCATGGAATTCTTTTATGATAAAATAGTTTTAGAAGTTATTGTATGCATTATTTGAATTATAATACATCATGATAAATGAACAAACCTTTCTTTTCTGATTATAATATTATTATTATACATGTTTCACAGCCTGTTCATTGCAAAAATGATTCTTTATGCACTAACACGGTTTACACAAAACTGTAAATATGACTACATGTATTTATTTAGATGGGAGAATGTCAGTCATTATTTTGAACAACTGTATATCTATTATATTACAACATATGTTACATAACAATTTCTTTCTATACAATAAAACCAACATATTTCATGTTAAAAATTCTACATTTGAACAGAAAGTGTCATATTGATATTAAACAAGTAACATAACAACAGTCCGGGACGGTTTAATCCAGAGGCGGATTCAATGGGGGCGCGAGCCCCCTCACCCTAATTTTTGGACAGTGCCCTTTTTTACTGCTGAAAGTGCCTTTTCTCAGACCCAAATATGTCCATTCCGAACGTTTACTTAGACGATAATATCAGCCAAAAAGCTCTTGGAATGGCTACAGATGCAAGGAAATGACGGATAATTTTCTTGGGGGACCCCCCACCCCCCTCTCAGTGGCGTGCCCCTTCTACGCGGTCAGTTCCCTCATTTTGCGGCGCCCCCCACCCCTTTTCAAAATTTCTAGATCCGCCCGTGTAATCTCTCTTCTCTTGTTGTTTTCTATCAATATTTTCGGTCTCATGTCTAAGCCACTTATTTATTTTACACACAAATGGGAAGGTACCAATTCCTGCGACATTTAGTTACGTTGAAAATAGAAAATTTCGCCCTGGCGGATACCTATAGGGCTAAGCAAATCTGAATAAGAGCCAACTGAGCAAGACACATGACATTATGTTTTATAAAATTCATCAAGCGGTCTACAAGAATACGTTTAAAATGTCAATATTTGCCACTTACTGGTGATACCACCGAAGCAGAGTTAAGTGTTTATGTGAATAAACATGAATAACCACTATATATAAGCAACATGTCTGCCAACTTGGCTCAAACCTACCAAAGACAAATCAAAAAGCAATTTCTAGTCGAGATATCTATACGAATGATAGACAAGAAAATAGGACCACACCTGACCAATGCAGGTGGGAATATTCATTGACGGGTCAATGGGCATTGAAAAATGTAGGATTAGTGGGTGTCGATCATTGGGATTAACTGGATTGCCCATGTGGATTGTGTAAAATCTTTAGTTTCAGAATGAAAAGACGTTGCGAGGAATGAAAGGTCAAAAATATGGTTATCTAGGGTTGGAAACATGTCGTCAGTCCAGGACCCGTGAGATGGGGGGGGGGGCAGCTTGTGTACTTGTCCAGAGGTCCGAAGCCCAGTGGGGCCCAGAGGTATGCCGAGTAATGTTTTAAATATACACTGTTGCGTGGTCGTAAAGTAGAAGGAAACTTTTTTGAATGTGGAGAGACCAAACCCTCACCATGCTGTTTGTCCCAGGACCCGTGGGCCCTGCTCACACAAGATTTTAAACATGATCGTTTTTATTTTCTTCAGATAATTCTATATATACGGCAGAGGGGGCTGTATTACAATAAATAGTCCTTGGAATAAACCTTGTTTATCAAATTACAAGAATATTTCTGGGACAGCTGCTTTAAACATACATTATGCAAGAGTTAAATCTGTCTATTACAGGTCTTTCATTAGGCCAGAAATGTTATAAACGATCAGTTAGACATTCATTAACATGACAAGCCCATAATCAACCCTCGGTGGCATCAGATTTAATCAATACGCCAGATTTTAACTAGATTAGAACGGTTCGCCATTCAAAAATTGAATTTTAAAATGGGAAAGCGGGGCAAAGTCTTGAATATACCATTGCCCTGGTTACCGCCATGCACACATTTTGTCAAAACAACAAACAGTGGACAAGAATGAAATTTTCAATATTTACATTATCTATTTCTGAGCTATTATAGCAAGAATTTTTAGCTCATCATCTAAATCTTACATAATGTATCTTTAGGGAACTAGTTTCCTGGTTCCGCCTAAAAACACCTAGGGCATCCTTTCCAGTCTAGAAGAAAATAAAAACATCCGAGGGTTTTCCGTGGTGAGTACAGGGTGCGGGTTCTGGAGTGTTTTGAAAGTAGGTATTTTATCTTAGAAGGCTCTGCACGTCAACATCACTCAAATTTATAAACGGACAGAACCTCTTTTAGGACGCTATTTTATTAAATCTGTTACATCACATTGAATTTACGAGGGAGGTTTCTACTTTTCTTTTAAAATGTGTTTTTTTAAAAGAAAATAAGAATGATTTTCATCTAAATAAAAAAAATAATTCTTGTCATTGAACAATTATTTCAATTAAAGAAAAACCTACTTATCAATAAATTTATAATTAATGAGTTAATTACAAGTGAATTTGTCCCGTAGCGACGCGATATTAATGACTTAATCAACGTTAATCCAGTCTAATGATCAATTAGTGAAGGACTGTTGATCCAACTGAGAATTAACGCTTTAATCCATTACAATCCAGATGTAACTATCGAAACCCTCACACTCAACATGGAGAATTACAAAGCCTTCGGTATATCAAAAAAGAATTGTCCCTTCCGTTGCCGAAGGGTACGTCCCAACCGCATGCTCAAGGCCAGACATGTGTCCGATCAAACGGGTTTTGAACATTCCATTCTGAAGACGCTAGACATAACTGTTATGTCTAAAACTGAAATAATAATTTGTTAATATATCAAATATTTTACTTGTATCGACATGCTAAAAACAATAAGCTAGATGACTATTATCCGTTATCGGTCAGGCAGAACAAGGGGTTTTATGAGAGAGTTATATCATAATCTACGGCCAGTCAAAGTTGATTTCTAAGGAGTATACAAATATCTACATGTAGACAAAATGGCGTTTCTCTGTCCCAGCAGATCGGGAAAAAATAAAGAAAAGAAACAAAAAGGTAAGAAAACTTTTTATGAAAAGTTTCTTGTTATTTTAATTGTCACTATCTTTTTCCGAGTTCAATATTGGGCTTTGGTTTGACTTTCATACATGTGCTACATCGGTCATCAGCATTGCAAGACTTCCATTTCTGTTCGAGGAACCTTCTCTAAGTGGCGCACGACCTTCTCTATTTTGTTGTTGTATGAGGATTTAATCTCTATCATAGAATAATTCAAAATGTACCACTACTACTATACGCAGTAATAATAATAATACCCAATAGAGATTGTGACCCCAACCCCAAACCAGTGATTTCAAAGTCCTTGTTCTCTAATACAGAAATGTCCTCGGTGATGGTAAGTCTTCATTGATTAACGCCTTCATATATATTTCAGTTCCGTTTCTAGGACGTATAACAGGCAGTGCTAGTATTGATACCTTGGTTAGAGTAGGATTGGAGAAACAACATGGTCTGAAACCAGATTCTAGAATGGTGGCTCAACATGATTTCTTACCTTGTGGACAAAACGAACTGGAGATATGTAAAGGACAAGACGCCTATGTTTTGTACAGAGAAAACGAATGGGCTTACGTTATAACCGAAGAGGGAAAAGAAGGTTTCGTTCCAAATTCTTTCCTCATACCTTATAAGACTTACAAAAGACGTTCAGTGTTATCTAATCATGAGAATGATTTTACTATGTGGGAGATAGAAGAAGAGAGTGAACCTGAAGATGATGGTGATGATGAGATTAACAATAATGATATAGATTTTACAACTGGTGGTACTGATGGTATTAACGAATTTACGACCGGGGATGTAAAGAGAAAGAGTATATTAAGTGGGGAAACTGAATACATTAAAATGAAATCTATAGGTACTAAAGATAGTTCTAAAGTCAGTACTGTTAGTTTTAAAGACTTGAGTGCGGATTTTAATACTGGACATAATAAAGATTTTAATAAGTCGGATTCTAGTAAATATGTGGTATTGTTTGATTTATGTGGTATAAATGACAGTGATATTAGTGTTGAACAAGGAGAAGTTGTTCAAGTATTAAATAAAGAAGATAAAGGAAGGATGCGGATAAGGAAATCAAATAATAAAGAAGGATTTATACCAAGTTCAATTTGCTGTTTATTAAAACAAGATCCAAAGCTTAAAAGTAAAGGTAAGCTATGCCTGCGTTTTATATCTGAGGGGCGATAAAAGATTGACGACTGCTAATTTTATGGTCAAAGTTATGTAATCATCGGTATTGAAAAAAATCCAAAGTAAACTCTTTATGAATCAATAATCTTTGTAAATCCTCAAACTGAAACACATTTGTAATGACATGAATCTGTTCAAATAGAAATTTTGAAGGAATCCTAAACTCTTGGGATTGGGAGTCCTGTGCAGCTGCACTTGGGTAATACGAGGAAACTAGGTTATCATTAAACGTAAAAAAAATGTTTCAGGGGAAGATAAGCAGTGCAAATTGACGTGTCTCACGCGAAGTTACTATATATTTAATGAAAAATAGAAAACAATGTAATTTTCCCAGCTGTTATGTTAAATTATGAGAAAAGCATTGTTATCACTCTCTATATTATAGAAGAAACTTTGGGTTTTAATTTATGCAAGATAAACAGAAATTTTCTTATTTGGGAAGCAACATTACTGGCATTATCGATTTAGGGCTGTGGCAGGCACATATTTGGTCATGCCCGGTGGGCAACTCTTTGATTGTGTAGGACGCCTTGTACTAAGAAATGTGAATACCAAAGACATTTTAGATATTCCAAAACAGATGAAATAAATACAACCTAATTACAGTTCTATATTTCGTTTCGTTTATTTTATATTTTCGATGGCCTACACTACTTGAAGATGTGGCCAGTTGTAGTGGGAGTTCGCGTCAGGGGTCAAACAAGCGGCTTTTGACCCGAGGACGTTAGACATTGATTAATCAAATAGCGTTGACATTTCTAGTGGTTTACCCACTGTTCAGTTCACGACACACCAAGAACTCGTCGTAACAGACCACTTTACAGGTGAATCCTTCACTTCAACCTAAACGCCGATAATATAACAACTCTTCCACACAATAGTGTAGTAAAGACAAGTAAAACGAAATATCATCCAAAATCTTCAACTTTGAAAACACAAATTATTTGTCCATTAAAATCAAAATTGATGCTGTGATCTTACCGGAAAAAGATTGGCTTCTGACATCCAATATTTAAGACAAAATAATTATTTTACCATTGGTACACGAATCGTGTACCATAATGTGTTTCATCCCCAGTTCTAGCAAGAGACTCGAGGAACGAGGCTAGAGACATTGCACCAAATCAAACGGCATAGTTAGACTGGAATAACCAGATGCTAGAAATTTGCATTCGATTGGGACTGCTGGCTTATTTCGCAGAACGTATCTGGTTTGGAATTAGAGTAAACACGGAAACCATTGAATGTGAATCAGTTAATACACATTTATATAACAGTATTATATGCGTTGTGTCAATTTCTAGATCCCAAATATTAGCAATTTTGCACCTTTAACTACAAAAAAAAAAAATGAAATAAGTTGTGTTTTAATCAGATTGAAATAAATAAATTAAATTGGACAGCTTGTACAACAAAGTTAATGACAATAATTTCAAAAATCTTATTTTAATTCTCCACTTTATTGGATGCCTTCCCTCATTCCCGGTCCACTCTCTTTTGTGTATTTTAATGCATAATATTTTAATAAAACTTGTTTTATTTGTTTTAGAAGAAGACATTGTATCAGATTCAGATGTTCCACCGCCATTACCGCCAAGAGATTATGAACCGTTGAAAAGAAGTAAGAGTACTGATATTACTCCAAATATTGATGAAACTGTTACCAGCAGACGGAGAAGTAGTGATAGTGGATATACAGAAGGTGTTATAAAACCTAAACCAGTTTATCAGAACAATGGTTTACCCAGTCCACCACCTTACAGACCAAAACCTGTCATAAACAACTCTTTATCAGACCACTTCGTTTCTGGTCCTGAACACACCAATAGATCGGTCAACTGTCCCCAAGAAAGTGAGGTTCCAGAGAATTTAACCAGGTCTTTGACAAATCTGCAACGCAATGCAGTTATCAGAATAAAAGACAATTCAAAGAAATCAATAAATGATAGTGTAGTTCCAGGAATGAGTGACAGTTTACTAGTAACTAAGTCTTTTCTAAATCTTCACAACAATCTAGTTCCTGGAATAAAAGACAATTCAAAGAGGACTGTGTTTAATCTCCAGGACAGTGTTGTTCCAGGTATTAAAGATTGTATGAATAGATCTGTGCATAAAATTCAAAGTCTGTTAGTTCCTGGAATAAGAGATAATGTGAGTAGACCTGTACAAAAGATGACAGATTCTAGTCAGGTTATGCCAGGAATAAAAGACAATTTAAAAGGATCTGTACCTAATGTTCATGATATACCATTTCCAGCAATAAAAGGCAATTATTTAGGATCTACACCAAATAACCATATTCCAGGAATAAAAGCCAATCTTCAAGGATCTGTACCCAACATTGATGACATTTCAAGTCTAACAATAAAAGACAATTTAAAAACTCAAACTATAAGTAAACCATTTAATAAACCTCGATCTCCTGATTTTGTTAAAATGATTGTTACATGTGATTATAGAAGTTTAACCGAACCAGGTTTAAATGTTAAACAAGGTGAAATAGTATTTATAGACTATAATAATCAGTATTCTGTTGGTAAACTATGGGTATATTCACCGACAGCCAACATGTACGGTAATATACCAGCTACTATATTAAAACAACCACATCAATTAGATGAACAATTCACTAAAATAGCCTTAGTTTAAAACATCTATTCAGCTTTATCTGTATCGTTTGCGTTGTTCGGAATAAATCAAGTGACTCTGGATATTAACCATAGCGCGTTATGTGGACTGATAATCATTTTAGAGATTCAACTTCTACAATATTGTGGGGGTTGGGTGGCCAAATGGTAAGCACATGCACTCTGTATCATAAGGTCTATCATTCAGTCAACTGGCATGGTCTAAATTGCTGTACGTGACAAAGTGTACGGTCACCTGTCCAACCTCAGGGAGTTGTCCTCTGGGTTCTCCGATTTCCTTCCACTGCTAAAAACCCTATGCATGAGCGAATTATTGAAATAAAATTGAACTATGTGTTAGTCCCAAAATGATTTAGTTTTTGTTGAGTAGAAGTTAAACCCCATTTCTCTATATCTCTACAATATTGTAGTTTACAAGGGATTCCGAGACTTTAAACTATGATTTTATATTATTTACTGTGATTATTGAGTTGATTAAAATTTGAGTAAGTTCTAAGGATATGAACTAATGCCATTCATTGAAAATATCTTATTTGATATCAGTATTCAGAAGAACAAGACATGAATTATGATAGTTGTCTCAATCTTAAAGTGCTATGAAAAAGGAAAAATAATGCTGGTAAACCACATTGAAATAGAAGAGATCCGATTAGTCAATCTCAGGATTTCAGGAACAGTTTCAAAGGCACCCAATCTTTTTAAAACTGTTTGTTTTTTATATTTCAAAATTTTGTTTAACTTGTCTTTACTACACTAGGATCTGGAAGAGTTGTTATATAACCTGAGTTCTGGACGATGCGAGGGATAAGCCACTGAAACAGTATGTCAAGGCGAATTTTTTGCACAAATTGCACGGATCTGTGGGTAACCCACTGGAAACATCAATGCTGATTGGTTAATCAAATGTTTAATGTCATAGGGTCAAAAGTCATGTGTATGACCTCTGACACAACCTCCGACTACAGCTGGTCAGATTTTCATGTGGTAGAGGCCATCAAAAGTATAAAAAGCAGGATGAAATATAGATCTGTACTTTAATCAGATTGAAGGGCACCAAAGTGATTATTTTATTGTTACGAAATATTAAGCAAAAGACGTTTCATGCTTAAACTGTTGAATGCTGAAAAAAAAATCAGCATTGCCTCTATCTAGGGTTCGAAAAATTTTAAATCTAGAAAGATGCCACTTTGCATATTAATCATGCATCAAAATTACTGAAATTGATACTTTATTTTTTCCCTAATAATTTTAAAGAAGTTATCAATATTTATATAATAAAACAGAACACGAATTATTGTATTAATCATTATATTTTTCTGATTACATGATTTTTATTTACATTATGTAAAACAACTGTAAAAAATGATGTGGTTATAAATTACAGAAGTCCTTGTCGCTTTAAATCTTCAAATGTTTTCTTTGTAACAACATTTCCTTGGGAATCTTCATATTCTTCCTGTAAATATACATTTTATTCAATTAGATGTTTACTTAAACGGATAAATCACATGCACAGTGGCACTGTCTGACTACTCTTCTTTGAATTAAAAATCACACTCTATTTTCCCCCACCTGAGAACTGGGCTTGTAAAATATTAAGGACTTTCTCAGAGAAAATGACAGCATTAAAAATTGGAAACATAAGCACCATAACCCCAAAGGAAAGTGAAAATCTGTGCAATTTGCAAGTGCAAGAAATATGACGAAAAACACTAATTGTGACTAATATATTGTCTTATATAACTTGTTTGTTTTAGGATTTTACTGTACCTTTGTAATAAAGCAAACGTTTGAGAAATTTACTAGAGACTTGTAATAATGAAACCTTTTCATTGTAAAATTCTTATTTTATTAAATATAATTATAAACACATGAAGAATAATTTTATGTATTGTTAAATTATGAAATAAATGATTATAAAACCAACCTCTTGATCTGGCTTCCATCTTCCTTGTTCTTTACCAGATTTTATTTTCTGCCATACTGTAATACACACAAGAATAACACATAATGGACAGATGCTATGATAAACCAAATCATGAACTAACTGTTTAATTAAAACTACAGTGGACAAAAATACACAGACCAACTTTATAGTTCTGACTGGAAAATGCAATTAGTGCAAAACAATTATGGATATTGTCCTTAGCACCTATCAATATTAAATAATAACAAACATTTTGCCATTGGGTAATCATATATTTCACCAATTTCTGACCAAAACAGACACCAACAGTAGATTTATATGGTTAAATAATACTTACATGCTAGAGCATCTTCTATAGATGTTACATTAGCAAAATGTGCTGTGTTAGGTATTCCTAAACATCTCATACCATGAGCATGGCGCCATTCCTGTAGAAAATATATAGCATTCATTTAATTATAACTGCTGTAAGCAAAAAGTGATGTTTTACTCCCTCCCTTTTCAGACATGAAATGAAATGGGGTTTAACGTCCTACTGTTTTGCTCCAAACTTGGCTAATGAAGACGGGCATATACCATACAGTGTGCTATGGGAAAATTTTGCCCTGATAGCAGCAATACAGCCTACTTTTTTTTTATCTAATTCCAACTTTCAAGGGATCTTTTACGTGCACAGGACCTTTGCTCAAAATATATTTGATTACCGGTATATTATATTCTAATTGACAATATAACATAATTTCACTTTGCTTTTCATACATTTTATACTTTATCATTTTCATTACACAATATTTGAAACAAGTATTTATATCAATTCAACTTACTGCAAAATGTCTCTGGAAAGCTTTTGGTCCTCTGTATGTAAAATTACCACAGATTTCACAGCTATAGGAGAGATTTAATCCGTGAAGTTTATATAACCAATAGGGTATAGGCTGTAAATCAATATATATTAACAAATAAGTATCCTAAATACTACAACTATATTATAACCTGAATCATAATTTAAAAGCTGTGTAATCACTCAGTTTAATCAGCTGAAATTATAATTGCCTCATCAATGTAGCACTTGGTGTAGTCCATTTTCAAATAATTCATAACATTTTTTTCATGTTTGTGTCTGCAATGAAAAAGTTTTGGCTCAACAGCAGTGTTTCTCTGTCTACCAGGTACTCTTTTCGTTTTTTTTTTTAATTCCAAGTGGCCTTTGACATGCACTGCCATCTGATGTGGAAAGCAAACAAAGGATTGCGGGTATAATTATATCAATAAAATTTCATGAAATTTTTTATAATCTATTTCTTCCATACTAACCTTTCCATCCCAACCTAAGGGTAAATTTTTGGGGTTATATGGAATATCATTTTCATCATCTGATTCATTGTCCGACATATTTTCATCATCAGAATCTTCCCGTTCAGCATCTGTACGTGCTTGTTTACGTTGTACGTTATCTCTTGTAGATGCTCGTTGTTCACCTAACAGTTCCGTCATACGGTAAGCCTGGGCCTCTAATGCCGCCAAATCTCTTTGTTTTTCTGCATCTCTATAAAAAGATGTTGACAAATGAACTGATATTTGGATACACAAAGATATCATTAATAAATTATTCACATCAGAAAATGGATATATGTAAGTCTCTTGTCTTTTTAAGGAATTCTAAAATTAAATTTTTTTATTTCCATAAATACTATTTAATTAAGCCAAATTTTTCATATCTTTTAAGTGACAGTCTTCTATTCCATTTAATAAATATAATTGCTTATGTAAGCATTTAAAACGCACCTGGGTTGAGTGTTCCCCAATCCACATTTAGAAAAAACATTAGTTATCGGTATAACAATAGAATTCTTACAAAAAAGAAACTTAAAAATTGGTTGACAAAAATTGGTTTTTGACAGTAACTTACTTGGATTTATTAGTAGTTTTTCCTGGTTTAGATTTGGCAAATAAATTAGGATCTAAGTCTTCCATACTTTTACCCTTTGTCGAGAATAATCTTTGTGCCCTTTCTTCTAATGTTCTGAATTAAGAATACAAGTAATAATTACTACACATTCTATGTATAAAATAATCTGTAGTTGTGGCTGTAAAACTTCTATATTCTCAACAGTTCTTGTGACATGACCAAGAAAACATCCAATATGCATAGAAATGAAATGGGGATCTGAATTTACCACTATCAGTTCTTATTGTATAAATATAGCTTCTACATTGGCATTGAAAGAATTTCTTTTATAGTTTGTATAATCATAACAATTTCAAACCAAATCCTGTATATAATGTAATATATTATTTTTCCTAGAATGTCTGTGAATATTCAATCATGCAAGGCTAGTGTAGTCAAATTATTTTGTGACTAGCTTTACAAGACATTATTATGTATATATAGCTAAACTGAGTAACCAAGAAGTGTGTATAAATGATAATAATGTGTTCAATACTTACCCACCACATTTAACACCTAAAGCCATTAAAGCTGACTTTAATCTATCTAATCCAAGGGATGCCAATTCCTGTAGACAACACAAAATAATATTCATGTAATTGAAATAGATCAGACAAAGGTATAATCATTTGTTATAGTATACTGAATATATAAGTAATAATTACATTTGTTATAGTATACTGAATATATAAGGAATAATTACATACATGTAATATCAAGAAATTGTGGATGATGGATAGCAATATACGACCACATCACTGCCAACCATAATGGACTAAATTCAGTCAAGAATTAAATGTCGGATAGAAATTGGAGTAACACTGTCTATTGAACAATTTACAAAACCAGATTATACATGCAGTAATTTCATGCTTATCAGCAGATCCTACAAATATCTATTACTGAGGAGAAGATAACAACAGTATAAAGTCAGATGAAATGAAGTAAACTGACTTACCTCCCATGATGAGAATGCAGAGAGATCTAAATGAGCACCTGTATGTGTTAAAGCACCACTAGCCTCTTTCTGTAAACAAAATTAACATAATAAATGTAAATATACAGTAAATACAGTATGTCCACACCTAGTGCTATTCAAATATTCACAGGTCAAAAATATAAGTGGCAGCCTGTCTGCTTGAATGATGTAAGGAGTGTTTTTATGTGTTGATCTAATGATAATTCAGTGAAAGACGAAGAGAATCTCAAGAAATACAAACATGATCTTTAACTGTACTATATACAGTAACCTTCATTCAAATACCTCAAAGAGAGAAAACATGCTTTAGAGAATTCATCTGTAGTGCATTTATGCAATCATGAAAACATCATTTTCACATTCAGAATTACTAAATTAAAGTGTATCTCTCAAACGAGATTTACAATCATCCATTTATTAATGGTGCACTTTCACTGCGTCTCGGTATATACGAAAGAAATTTTATATTGTATATTAGAAAAACTTACAGGCCAACCAGGAAATACACCATCTGCCCATTGATTTTCAAAATCTTTACTAACTGCCTCCATTTCCTAAATAAATATATAACAGTTACATAAGAGAAAGGAACATTGAACAATCGATTGCCCTGCAAGATACGTCCATATTTTGCAATAAAAAGTTTAAATCAACAGGGCACATCCTCTCATTGTTCTGATGCCTCTTTCATGTTTAGAAGGTTTTTGGCTAAGGGAACTCTGGAACCAGAGTTTGATAGGGTTTGTCCTCTCATGATCCCAATGCTTTAAACGACATTTGAAAAATCTCTTAAAAACTACAGCCTCTATCATGATCAAAAGGTTTTCGGAAAACAAGTATTACAATTAACTCCAGAAAAGAGGGCATGATCTTTTGATCCTTTACATATATTGTACGTTTCTTCTGAATTGGACAAAAATTGTGAGCTCTTTCAAATCACAAGTTATCACGACTGCTGAATCCGAGTCGAGTCGCAACAGATATTTCAAGTCTTGTCACAAGTCGGACTCAAGTTTCCACCTCTGACAATTAACTATAAGCCAGAGTCATTTGCTGGTGCACAAATTTGTAAAAAAAAAAAAAAAAATAAAAAAAAAATAAATACTGTATAGAGTTTTTCATAAATGTCACCAGTTTCAGATGCTCGAATACAGAAATTATGCGAATTAGTAAACTTGGACTTACATCATTCAAATCAAGTAATGGTTTAACTCTACTGAGATAATCTGCTAGATAATCCAGTAAAAATCCTAAATATCTGTAAATAAACAATTAAATATTAGAATTAACATGAAAACAAAATCTAGGGGAGAGCGTGGGAAATAGAACAACGGTTAGTCAGTCAAATCAATAAAGAAGATGGTAATGGATGTAGAAGTAAATATACAAATTAATTTAGTATCTTATAATATATATCAAAAACAGCTTAGTTTAAATTCAATATACATACTCTCTGTAAGCACTATTTTTCTTGTCTTTAGGTATATCAAATAGTCTATCAAATACAGTTAAATACATAACATAATCAATCTTCTCTACAGCCTTTAAATTCAGATATTTTTCATAACATTGATGTAGATCTAAATATCTACCATAACCCTCTTCATCTGTGAAATCCACTAAATCTAGTTACAGAAAAGTCAAATCAAATTATATTTATATCACATAAATATTCCTTTTCCTCTGGCTTTTATTTGTAAATGTATACAATGAGTGCTGGTTAAAGCCATTTGAGTTCTGTAAATGCATTAATTTAGAGCACATTATATACGGACATGAGCCATCATTTACTGAGTAAACTTCTCAAATATACATGTAAGAAAGAATATAGAGACTACCCCTCACTATATACATGTTGCTTATTGCGGCTATGGTTTCGAACTAGATTGTAAATCCAAAAATAGTTTGTGGAAGGTAACAAAAATATACACAAGATACAATTCTATGGAAAGCAATCATCTGTTTATAACTGAGCAACATTTGCTTGTAGGACTAAAGAATCATAGTCAAAATGTTACACAATAATTAACAGTTTTATTCCATAGATTGGGACTGTATATTTAAAGTTCAATTACTACATGTATGTCATGGAGACAAATTAAGGGAAGAAATTTCTAAAGTAAACATTAATAGTATATTATCTTGATTCAAAACATACTTTGTGTTTCATCAGCGCCTGCCTCTCTCTGTTTAGTCAATTCTTCAAATTCAACGGACATAGGTATACTGATCTATAATAAACAATAATTTTTGGGGTTTGTAAAATAAAATATAAACTTAAGGGCACCGGTTTGCATGTTAAATCTGCTTTATGTTTGTATGTGTAAACTATCAGCCCTAAATGGCTTCTATTTCAAACCATATAACAAATGTTGTACATAGATCAGCATTACATTGACATTTCAAATTGACCATGGTTGCCTACTTATCAAATGGTGGTAGTGCATCAATAACAATTTTATCATGAAACTTTGTAACTCATTTTATGTTAGAATGACTTGATCTCTTTGGTCTGGCTGGGTCAAAAAATAAATGGTTGATTTGACTGGATTTTATGTGTAGGTTTGTGTTGTGGAATGACAGTTTGTCAATAGACAGTATTTAGATGTAAAGATTTCTGCTTACCATACTCTATCAAATAAAAGCTTATTTGTATAGAGCTAGCCCTTTTATAGCTCCTTTAAGATATTGCTCACCTCATTTGGATGCAGATTGTGAAATTTTTCAATGGCTACAAGCCTGGATCTGAATTCAGAATATTCATTAGGACCAGCTAAAGCTTGAATTTCCTCCTTTCTAAGTCTATAATATAAATACATAAGTTGGTTATTAAAGTTTCTACATAACCTGATCATTTTAAAAAACCAAGGCAACAAAACTTCATTAATATTATAAGTTGAAGTTTGTTAATTATTTACTTGTTTGACGGGTGATTACATAACTTTAATAAGATTGACAGTCTGTTTGTGAATTTGAGAAATAAACAACTCATAACAATGTGCTTTTAAATATTGGACAATATGTGCAAGTTAGTTACCCAATGGGCAAATATATATTTAAAAAAATCGAAGCACACCACATATTTAAATAGACTAATTCTTTTTTGTCTGAACCATTAAACATACATTATGCAAGAGCAAAAACTGACTTTTATCGGTCTTCCTTTGGGCCTCAGATGTCATAGAAATTATAAATTAGATCTTTATTTAAACAACAAGCCCAAAATGAACTCTGTAGACCCACGGATGGCTTGGATTGGGCTCGGATTAAAACAGGATTTCGTCGACTGATTTAATCACTATGGCGTCGTGGGTGGGGTTTCTCCATGACGTTGACGCCATCATACTTCCGGAAATTATTCATAAAAGACAGTGATGACCAAGGCTATACACAAGGTTCACTAGATACCGTTTAAACATTACTTGATGATCGAGACTATGTGGGTGGAGTTAACGCCTGTCAATCAACAATCGGCCATAGTGGGAAAAGGGTGTCGATGAAGTTAACTACCATTTCTAGTAAAAAATTATAGTGGTAACAACTTTGTTCAGGACAAAGTAATTTGACTGAAATTTTCAATATATTCTTGTTTCAACATCTATTTTTGAACTGTTATAGCAAGAATAGCTAACTCCTTGTAAAAATCTCCCATAATGTATCTTTAAAGATAAATTAAGTGTCAAAGATTAAAAAAGATATTAATATTAAGCATATACTGATCACATTTCAAATTAACTAAGTAAAATGAAAATGCAGTCTAGTCCCCCCCCCCCACATAACATATAGAAGATATACAAACCCATCATTATCATCATATAAATCCTTTAATTCTACTGTACATTCAACATATCTCTGAAATATAAATGATCAGTTATATTATATTGGTATCAACACATAATAGTAATGAACCATTAATTATTATACCCTAACATAACATGATATTAACGAGCGAATGAATATCAAACTGTGATGGAACGGTTTTGTATAATATTTCAAAGGTATTTATAAAATAAAGATTAATTAATTTGTAATAATCATATGCAGATCATATAAACAACATGTCGTTAACACAAGACAGAGCTACCTAAAATCTTTTTGATAGGTCTCCTTTAATCCTGAATAAATCCAACCTGGGAGATTATTGGTATCTAATGTTTACATTTTGATTTGGTTTCTTACTAACATATTAAATACATGCAATCAATTCAAGATACATTTTAGTGTGGATTAAGCTGGGAAAAATTTGATTTTGCCCAAAAAATGAAAATGACTTTAACACAGGGATGGGATTTCAAAATTTTTCGTGTCGGACATTTTACCGAAAATAAAGGGGCATAACTCTTATCGTTACTTAAGCAGACGAATTCATACCACAATTAAAAGTCACATGTCGTCAAAATATTCAAATCACGTACATAACAAAATTAGGTGAACCTCGCTATTTTTCATATTTAATTCCCGTACGGTATTCAATTCATACCACAATTAAAAATCACATGTCAACAAAATATTCAAATCCCGTACGTAATAAAAATTGGTGAACCTCGCTATTTTTCACACCTAATTCCCGTACGGGATTCAAATTTATGTCAGTAAATGTCGTACAAAATTAAGCATTTTCGTAATACATTGAATGCAAGCTTGCCGATCCTGCTTCGGCATAAAATTCACAACCGTAATATTCCTTTAGATTTACGTGACAGCAAATGAATGCCGAACTTCCGAAATAAGAATAGTTTGTGATGTCAGAACATCGTTTTTTCTTTATAAAATATTAAAATCCGTGCGTAATAGAAATAAGAACACGGCAGCAAATGAAAGAAAAGCGTTCGAAATAATAACACTTGTGGTGATGACAAAAGGCATCGCTGACTTCAGCGTTTTGCCGCTATGACCACGGCACACAGCTTCATACTTGTGGTGATGACTAAAGGCATAGCTGACTTCAGCGTATTGCCGCTATGGCGTACGTGACTCAGAGCACACAGCTTCATAGTAAGCACTGCCTAACATGTTAAGCAATATTCGTGCGGCGCTCGAGATCACGGGAAAGTGCCACTGTGGATGAGAATTTATATATGGATTCTTAAAAGCCGTAAAGGATATCGTAGACAAAATGAATCACATGTAGGGTGTTATAAAATAATATACTCTTACGATATGTGACATCTATGATTAGTTTATAGATGCTGTCGGCTCACATCAATGCGATTAAAATGCCCGACAATTGAAGACCACGAGGTAAACAGGTGGATTAAAATTATAATCACTCTTATTGGATTGATGAATAGTCCGACAAAGGGAAAGCAATGACTTCTGTTTAAGATTAGATTGATGAATTGTCCGACAAAGGATTAAGTCAATCAATCAAGACAGATTAAGTAGTTAATCAAGGTAGGTTTATTGACGGTATAACACGATAAATACGTTGATCACTTAATTACCTAATCAATCCTGCCTATTGTCAACGATAATCGGGTTAAGTGGTAGTTACATGTATACTCTCAGTACACTATATATTAATTTTGGAATTTTGAATATTATTCACTATGTCTTGATGTCCGATTGGGCATATTCCCGGTCGGACAATATTGTGCGTTTGGAAAAAAAATTCGGACAAGTCCGGAATATACGGGCGAAATCCCAACTCTGCTTTAACATTATAGAAGAAGTACGATAAAAACTCTCACAACAAGACAACATGTATAAGTATAACACTACCGATATGTACTTTTGGTCGCAGATGTAAATAATATATTACCTTATCAAATGTTTAGTTACATGTACAAATGAAGAAGCGGTTATCGATATCACATGTACATGTATCTTGTATTGTTCTGTTTCAGAGACTACAATTTATTTAATAAAAGGACAAAAATGTTAAAACACTTATTCCAATTAATACGAATAACAAGGCATGACTAGGTACATGTACCTAATACTACCCATTAAATGGGTGGCATTAGGTAAATTGTTCTACCAACTTTAACTTACATCCAACAACTGCTTCAATCTGTGATCTGAATTAATTTGTTCTCTCAACTGAAAAGCAAAAAAGACAACAGTGTATTATTTTACTTAAAGATAGGTTGCCAGACAACGAAACATACACCTACAGCAGCTAAATTGTCCGGGCAGTTATGAAGAGTTGTCGCATATTTTTTACTTTTTTCTGTAATGGAACTTTTATAATACACTAAAATCTGATTTAGTGTAACAACTCATTATTTAATTATCAGAAAATCATCAGAATTTGTTTGTTTTTTATAAAGTTCTGACCCATGCTAACATTGATTATATCGAACATTTATTAATATCATGGATTTAACTGTTCAGTTATCAAAATTCATTGAAAATCAATATACTTGTTTGTCTCATGACCTTAAACTCTGTGTATCAATATGAAGTGATCAAGGACCATAACTCTGGCAGTAATTATCGGAAATCTCTGAAAATCGATAGGCTTCTTCGTTCCATGACCTTAAACACTATGTTACATGTATGTATAAATTTAAAGTCAATCGGATATTAACTTTAGCCTCTAGAGCATCTACAAGTAATTGTGGAAGCCGGACGGGGGCGACGACAAAATACAACCGCATCTCAATGTGGGCGTATAAAAACAGTCATGGCTGCTGTCTCAGACACACATTAAAGGTCAAATGACTTTAAATCCAATGTTGTCTATCATTTTCCTTCTATTCCAACACAAACAGAAAGGTAACATGCAAAACTTGGCAAAGAGATGGACAGAGAACAGGGAGAATTATAGTTACATCATGGAATGATATAATACACAAACAACACTCATTATGATTTTAAGTGTCCTTAATCTGGTACTAATTATGTTTTTATTGTATTATATAGATCTATTGGTTTTCTCATTCATTTGATCTATATTTCAAATTTAGCTTTGTCAACAGGTGTATGAAAAACTAAATTGTAACATAGAATTCAAGAGTGTGGATTAAAAATACTTGAAAACTATTGTAAACACATTTATCACTGAGAGCCTAAATTTCATACATGTTTGTTGGTAAGACTTTTAATCCTATCAAAAACTGTGTCAAAATATGTTACGTAATCTGCAGAAAGTGCTATTACTATTATGTGTGATTTTCACCAATCTCCGAAATAGACATTTGAATCATTCTGAAGAGACTACACTGTAGTCCAGACTCCAAAAGATTATTCCCCATATTTGGTGTGACTTGGATTAATAAAGACATCATCAATATAACATCATACTGTAGGTTTTATTATACATGTATAAACTAGAAAGCAATTCAATTAAAGCCTTCTCATGCTTTTTTTTATAACAAAATTAATGATATAATTAACATCTAAATTAAAATCAATTCGGCAAAACAAAATTATTTAACATTATTTGTATCACTTGGTAAACTTAATTATAAAGGTTTTATATCTAACAACAATTACATCAGCTTAGTTCTACTCAGGCAATGCCTGTTACATATTCCATTATTCCATGTATATGCATTGCGACCCACTTGTGTCAATTTCTAGGTCCCAAATATTAGCTCCTTTAAAGGAGCTAAATCGTTAATATTTGGGAAAAAGAAATTAACACAAATAGAGAGACAGAGAAATAGGGTTCAATGTCCACTAAACGCAAAACTAGGTCATTTCTGGACTAACATATGGTTTCATTTTATTGCAATAATTCGCTTGGGCGTAAGGATCTTTAGCAGTGGGAGGAAACCGGAGGACCCGTAGAAAAAGCACAAGGTTGGACAAGTGACGAAATTGACACAAATGGGTTGCAACACATATATTATATAGAGCGAAGCTCTAAAGCAACGCGTGATGCTTGAGCAAAGCTCTTTTCCGGTAACACAGGAGCCTAAGTAAAAATGTCACCCACAGCCTGTTGATTAAAAACAATTTCAGAGCGGAACCGGATACTGGGCAAAATTGGCATGTCAACTTAGCAAATCTCACCCAAGTGAGAAAACGCGTCTCATAGAAATATTTCTATGACGCGATTAATCAATGATGTCACATATTTTTGACGCCAATGAAAATAAATCAGCTTCGCTCTACTCAGGCAAGGCCAGTTCAGTACATGTAGATCGGCACCTCCTATTGGATAACGTTGGTTAAACGGCCAACGGAAGTGACTACGAATTAGTGCAAATGCAGTGTCAAAGGTTACGCACGTGCATTTTCCTGTGTAGAGCGTATACATGGGGTATATAAGGCCAGTCAAAGCCAGTCTTAGTCGAACGGTCGGGGGGTGCGGACCTCAGCTGGAATATTCACATATTTCGCTTTGCGGTAAGCATTCCCAAGGGAGACTCTGTCTCTGGTGGCTAGCGAGTTCCGCTGGAATGATCACTCATTTCGCTCAGGGCAAGCCAGTTCTCCGGAGTAGAGTTTAGTAGCGTGCGAGTCCTACTGGCGTGACCACTCACGCCGCTTAGGATAAGTACGAACTAAGACGGGCGTTCAAAACTTTAAGGGGAGGGAGACTCTGTTTCTGGTGATTAGCGAGTTCCGCTGGAATGATCACTCATTTCGCTCGGGACAAGCACGGTCTCCGGAGTAGAGTTTAGTCTTGTAGTAGATGGTTTAAGTTATGAGTTTCTAGTTATTTTTAGGGTTCCGATTGGGTGATGTAAGATTTATTGTTTCCCTTTGTGCGAATATTGAAGTTCGGGCAAAAGGCAGACATATTGTATTTATTCGTGGAGTTATGAGTTTCTAGTTATTTTTAGGGTTCCGATTGGGTGATGTAAGATTTATTGTTTCCCTTTGTGCGAATATTGAAGTTCGGGCAAAAGGCAGACATATTGTATTTATTCGTGGAGTTATGAGTTTCTAGTTATTTTTAGGGTTCCGATTGGGTGATGTAAGATTTATTGTTTCCCTTTGTGCGAATATTGAAGTTCGGGCACAAGGCAGACAAGTTGATATTTATTTGCGGAGTTATTAGTTCCTAGTTAATTTACGGGTTCCGATTGGGTGATGTAAGATTTATTGTTTCCCTTTGTGCGAATACTATAAGTTCGGGCTGAGGCAGGCACTAATATTATTTATAATGTCGCTGAGTTCTAATTAGTTTATCCCTAGAATTTTCGTTCAGAAGTTACAAGATTTGACAATAGTGGGCGTTCCGTTGTGGTTTTGTGAAGGGACATAGTAGAAGGATTTGTCGTAAGAATTTCTATTTCAGCTAGTTAACAATTGGAGAGAAGAAAACCAACCACTCGAACGCGTGTATCGGGCACAAGAGCCGGTCACGCCCGACGCTCAAGTGCAAATCTATAACAACCCGTCCTGTTACAAGTGATTAACATTCAATCATTTCAGTTTTCACTCTTTTAAATCAGTTATGTTTGGCAAAATACGCCAGAAGTCTCAATCAAATGGCAATCTCTAGCATCTGGTTATTCCATCCAGTCTGCACTGATAGTTAGTATTTATTCCATTATTGTGCATGCTCTCAAGAATATGAGATCACCGTTTGACATGACTTGTGGAATATGTCTAGCCTCGTTCTTCAAGTCCCTTGTTATTAATGGCATTAGGTTAAATGTTGATTTTGCGTTAAACATTGAATATCGTAAGATAACAACATCAATGTTGATTTAAATTGACAAACTGTTGCCTAGCCTGTGCTGGTTAATCAATTATTTTCTTACGGATCTTTTCGGGTGAAGCATTTCTTTGGTCATTCCATCCATGGTTCTCTCTCTGTCTTCATGGTAGCGTCGTTGTTGTTCCAACAGCGACTCCATTGTTTAGAATTTATTTCAGGAAAACAAAGTATTTGAGTATTTGGCTGTTTTAACAGAAAACAACGCGAAACGTTTCAATTACCCCTAAGTACCACAAGAACAGCCAGTCAGCAAATTCGGTCGATGGTTGGGTTAAAATTTGGGAATAGTTTGTTTGACGTAAATAAAAAACGCACTAACTCAAATTTCCTGAAATCGTGTTTGTCTATTTTGTTTATTTTCCCCGAAGTTCAAATCTGACAATTGAAATCAAAACTTTATTGAGATTTTTCTTCAATAGCAATCCCCTAAACAACCTGTTGACCACGCTTAGCGAGTAAGGTCATCAAATTCGGGTTAAAGGTCAACGACTGACGTCATCGACTGAAAACATAAACATAAACAATGGCCGTGCTAGAAACAGCTAGTGTTGTAGTCTGTGTCCCATGCTTCATGATACAGCGAGCACCTGCAAACCATTCGGCCATCAACCCCTCCCCCATTACTGAAGGAGTCAGGCGCTCGGTAGGGAAGGGGGTGGGGAAGGTCTTATCATTCTAAACATCAGTCAAATAGCTGAGTCGTATAACTCAGTCGTATAGTTCAGTCGTATACTTCAGTCGAATAATCCAGTCGTATAATCCAGTCGAATAATCCAGTCGTATAAACCAGTCGAATAAACAAGTCGCTCAATATAAGCAGCGGTGGCAGTGAACTAAGATTATATTTTATCAATTCATGCTCGTAGCCATAGCTGAAGGAGCCGGGGGCCAGGGGCCTTCCCAACTAGTTTCAAGTTCGATTTTACGGGCAAAAGTAGTTTGGTACGTAAGGCATTCAGACCATAGCAACACTATAACTGAATGAAGGAGAGAGAGAGAGAGAGAGAAATGGGGTTTAACGTCCACTCAACACAAAGTATGTCATTTCGGGACTAACATATGGTTTTTAATTTTATTTCAATAATTCGTTTGCGCGTACAGGTCTTAAGCAGTTGGAGGAAACAGGAGGACCCGGAGAAAATCCACGAAGTTGATCAGGCGACCCTTCTCCTTGTCACGTACAACAAGGGATTCGAAACCACGCCAGTTGACTCAATGACAGGCTTCATGATACAGCATGGAAACCGTTCGGCAATCAACTCCCACCCCACCCATAAGTGAAGGAGTCAGAAGCTCGGTAGGGATGGGGGAGGGGTTGGGGGAGGTTTTCATTAGTCTTAACATCAGTCAAATAATTCAGTCATAGTTCAGTCGCATAGTTCAGTCGTATAACCCAGTCGTATAATTCAGTCGAATA
Source organism: Patella ulyssiponensis (assembly GCA_963678685.1). Classification (NCBI taxonomy): domain Eukaryota; kingdom Metazoa; phylum Mollusca; class Gastropoda; family Patellidae; genus Patella; species Patella ulyssiponensis. The sequence goes on along the minus strand of OY783226.1, from coordinate 77,381,600 downwards.
ATTCAGTCGTATACTCCAGTCCAATACTCCAGTCGAATAAACCAGTCGTATAATCCAGTCGTATAAACCAGACGTATAATCCAGTCGTATAAACCAGTCGAATAATCCAGTCGTATAAACCAGTCGAATAATCCAGTCGTATAAACCAGTCGAATAAACAAGAGAGAGAGAGAGACAGGGGAATGGGGTTTAACGTCCACTCGACACAAAGTATGTCATTTCGGGACTAACATATGGTTTTTAATTTTATTTCAATAATTCGTTTGCGCGTAGGGGTCTTAAGCAGTTGGAGGAAACAGGAGGACCCGGAGAAAATCCACGAAGTTGGTCAGGCGACCCTTATCCTTGTCACGTACAACCAGGGATTCGACACCACACCAGTTGACTCAATGGCAGGCTTCATGGTACAGCAAGCACATGGAAAACCTTCGGCCATCACCTCCCACCCCCACCCATAAATGAAGGAGTCAGAAGCTCGAAGGGGGAAGGGTTGGGGGAGGTTTTCATTAATCTTAAGAACAGTCAAATAGTTCAGTCGTATAATTTAGTCCTATAGTTCCGTTGTATAGTTTAGTCGTATAACTCAGTCGTATAGTTCAGTCGTATAATTCAGTCGTATACTTCAGTCGAATAATCCAGTCGAATAAACCAGTCGTATAAACCAGTCGTATAATCCAGTCGAATAATCCAGTCGAATAAACAAGTCGCTCAATATAAGCAACGGTGGCAGTGAACTAAGATAATATTTTATCAATTCATGCTCGTAGCCATAGCTGAAGGAGCCGGGGGCACGGGGTAGAGATCGGGGGCCAGGGGCCACTCCAACTAGTTTCAAGTTCTATTTTACAGGCAAAAGTAGTTGGGTAAGTAAGGTATTCAGACCATAGCAAAGCTATAACTGAAGGTCAGAGAGAGAGAGAGGATTGGGGTTTAACGTCCACTTGACACAAACTATGTCATTTCGGGACTAACATATGGTTTTTAATTTTATTTCAATAATTCGCTTGCGCGTAGGGGTCTTAAGCAGTTGGAGGAAACAGGAGGACCCGGAGAAAATCCACGAAGTTGGTCAGGCGACCCTTCTCCTTGTCACGTACAACCAGGGATTCGAAACCACGCCAGTTGACTCAATGACAGGCTTCATGATACAGAAAGCACATGGAAACCGTTCGGCCATCACCTCCCACCCCCACCCATAAATGAAGGAGTCAGAAGCTCGGTAGAGAAGGGGGAGGGGGTGGGGAGGTTTTCATTAGAGACAGATAGAGAGAGAGAGAGAGAGAGAGAGAGGGGGGGGCGGGGTTTAACGTCCACTCGACACAAAGTATATCATTTCGGGACTAACATATGTTTTTTAATTTTATTTCAATAATTCGCTTGCGCGTAGGGGTCTTAAGCAGTTGGAGGAAACAGGAGGACCCGGAGAAAATCCACGAAGTTGGTCAGGCGACCCTTCTCCTTGTCATGTACAACCAGGTATTCGAAACCACGCCAGTTGACTCAATGACAGGCTTCATGGTACAGCAAGCACATGGAAACCGTTCGGCCATCACCTCCCACCCCCACCCATAAATGAAGGAGTCAGAAGCTCGGTAGAGAAGGGGGAGGGGGTGGGGAGGTTTTCATTAGTCTTAACATCAGTCAAATAGTTCAGTCGTATAGTTCAGTCGTATAACTCAGTCGTATAGTTCAGTCGTATAATTCAGTCGTATACTTCAGTCGAATAATCCAGTCGAATAAACCAGTCGTATAATCCAGTCGTATAAACCAGTCGTATAATCCAGTCGAATAATCCAGTCGTATAAACCAGTCGAATAAACAAGTCGCTCAATATAACCCACGGCGGCAGTGAACTAAGATAATATTTTATCAATTCATGCTCGTAGCCATAGCTGAAAGAGCCGGGGGCATGGGGTAGAGGCCGGGAACCAGGGGCCTTCCCAACTAGTTTCAGGGGCCTTCCCAAGTAGTTTGGCAAGTAAGGTATTCAGACCATAGCTAAGCTATTAGCTGAAAGAGACAGATAGAGAGAGAGAGAGAGAGAGAGAGAGGGGGGGGGCGGGGTTTAACGTCCACTCGACACAAAGTATATCATTTCGGGACTAACATATGTTTTTTAATTTTATTTCAATAATTCGCTTGCGCGTAGGGGTCTTAAGCAGTTGGAGGAAACAGGAGGACCCGGAGAAAATCCACGAAGTTGGTCAGGCGACCCTTCTCCTTGTCACGTACAACCAGGTATTCGAAACCACGCCAGTTGACTCAATGACAGGCTTCATGGTACAGCAAGCACATGGAAACCGTTCGGCCATCACCTCCCACCCCCACCCACCCCCACCCATAAATGAAGGAGTCAGAAGCTCGGTAGAGAAGGGGGAGGGGGTGGGGGAGGTTTTCATTAGTCTTAACATCAGTCAAATAGTTCAGTCGTATAATTCAGTCGTATAGTTCAGTCGTATAACTCAGTCGCATAGTTCAGTCGTATAATTCAGTCGTATACTTCAGTCGAATAATCCAGTCGAATAAACCAGTCGTATAATCCAGTCGTATAAACCAGTCGTATAATCCAGTCGTATAAACCAGTCGAATAATCCAGTCGTATAAACCAGTCGAATAAACAAGTCGCTCAATATAAGCAGCGGTGGCAGTGAACTAAGATAATATTTTATCAATTCATGCTCGTAGCCATAGCTGAAGGAGCCGGGGGCATGGAGTAGAGTTCGGGGACCAGGGGCCTTCCCAACTAGTTTCAAGTTCGATTTTACGGGCAAAAGTAGTTGGGTAAGTAAGGTATTCAGACCATAGCTAAGCTATAGCTGAGAGAGAGAGAGAGAGAGAGAGAGAGGGGCGGGGTTTAACGTCCACTCGACACAAAGTATATCATTTCGGGACTAACATATGGTTTTTAATTTTATTTCAATAATTCGTTTGCGCGTAGGGGTCTTGTCACGTACAACCAGGTATTCGAAACCACGCCAGTTGACTCAATGACAGGCTTCATGATACAGCAAGCACATGGAAACCATTCGGCCATCAATTCCCACCCCCACCCATGAATGAAGGAGTCAGATGCTCGGTAGGGAAGGGGGATGGGGTGGGGAAGGTTTTCAATAGTCTTAATATCAGTCAAATAGTTCAGTCGTATAATTCAGTCGTATAAGTCAGTCGTATAGTTCAGTCGTATAACTCAGTCGTATAGTTCAGTCGTATAGTTCAGTCGTATACTTCAGTCGAATAATCCAGTCGAATAAACCAGTCGTATAAACCAGTCGAATAATCCAGTCGTATAAACCAGTCGAATAATCCAGTCGTATAAACCAGTCGAATAAACAAGTCGCTCAATATAAGCAAAGGTGGCAGTGAACTAAGATAATATTTTATCAATTCATGCTCGTACCTATAGCTGAAGGAGCCGGGGGCATGGGGTAGAGGCCGGGGCCAGGGGCCTTCCCAACTAGTTTCAAGTTCGATTTTACGGGCAAAAGTAGTTTGATAAGTAAGGTATTCAGACCATAGCTAAGCTATAAGTTAAAGAGAGAGAGAGAGAGACAGAGAGAGAGAGAGAGAGAGGGGGTGAATGGGGTTTAACATCCACTCGATACAAAGTATGTCATTTCGGGACTAACGTATGATTTTTAATTTTATTTCAATAATTCGCTTGCGCGTAGGGGTCTTAAGCAGTTGGAGGACCCAGAGAAAATCCACGAAGTTGGTCAGGCGACCCTTCTCCTTGTCACGTACAACCAGGGATTTGAAACCACGCCAGTTGACTCAATGACAGGCTTCATGATACAGCAAGCACATGGAAACCGTTCGGCCATCAACTCCCACCCCCACCCATAAATGATGGAGTCAGATGCTCGGTAGGGAAGGGGGAGGGGGTGGGGGAGGTGTTCATTAGCCTTAACATCAGTCAAATAATTCAGTCGTATAGTTCAGTCGTATAACTCAGTCGTATAGTTCAGTCGTATAGTTCAGTCGTATAATTCAGTCGTATACTTCAGTCGAATAATCCAGTCGAATAAACCAGTCGTATAATCCAGTCGTATAAACCAGTCGAATAATCCAGTCGTATAAACCAGTCGAATAAACAAGTCGCTCAATATAAGCAGCGGTGGCAGTGAACTAAGATTATATTTTATCAATTCATGCTCGTAGCCATAGCCGAAGGAGGCGGGGGCATGGGGTAGAGGCCGGGGGCCTTCCCAACTAGTTTCAAGTTCGATTTTACGGGCAAAAGTAGTTTGATAAGTAAGGTATTCAGACCATAGCTAAGCTATAACTGAAAGAGAGAGAGAGAGAGAGAGAGAGAGAGAGAGAGGGGCGGGGTTTAACGTCCACTCGACACAAAGTATATCATTTCGGGACTAACATATGGTTTTTAATTTTATTTCAATAATTCGCTTGCGCGTAGGGGTCTTGTCACGTACAACCAGGTATTCGAAACCACGCCAGTTGACTCAATGACAGGCTTCATGATACAGCAAGCACATGGAAACCATTCGGCCATCAATTCCCACCCCCACCCATGAATGAAGGAGTCAGATGCTCGGTAGGGAAGGGGGATGGGGTGGGGGAGGTTTTCAATAGTCTTAATATCAGTCAAATAGTTCAGTCGTATAATTCAGTCGTATAAGTCAGTCGTATAGTTCAGTCGTATAACTCAGTCGTATAGTTCAGTCGTATAGTTCAGTCGTATAATTCAGTCGTATACTTCAGTCGAATAATCCAGTCGAATAAACCAGTCGTATAATCCAGTCGTATAAACCAGTCGAATAATCCAGTCGTATAAACCAGTCGAATAAACAAGTCGCTCAATATAAGCAAAGGTGGCAGTGAACTAAGATAATATTTTATCAATTCATGCTCGTAGCTATAGCTGGAGGAGCCGGGGGCATGGGGTAGAGGCCGGGGCCAGGGGCCTTCCCAACTAGTTTCAAGTTCGATTTTACGGGCAAAAGTAGTTTGATAAGTAAGGTATTCAGACCATAGCTAAGCTATAAGTTAAAGAGAGAGAGAGAGAGAGACAGAGAGAGACAGAGAGGGGGGTGAATGGGGTTTAACATCCACTCGATACAAAGTATGTCATTTCGGGACTAACGTATGATTTTTAATTTTATTTCAATAATTCGCTTGCGCGTAGGGGTCTTAAGCAGTTGGAGGAAACAGGAGGACCCAGAGAAAATCCACGAAGTTGGTCAGGCGACCCTTCTCCTTGTCACGTACAACCAGGGATTTGAAACCACGCCAGTTGACTCAATGACAGGCTTCATGATACAGCAAGCACATGGAAACCGTTCGGCCATCAACTCCCACCCCCACCCATAAATGATGGAGTCAGATGCTCGGTAGGGAAGGGGGAGGGGGTGGGGGAGGTGTTCATTAGCCTTAACATCAGTCAAATAATTCAGTCGTATAGTTCAGTCGTATAACTCAGTCGTATAGTTCAGTCGTATAGTTCAGTCGTATAATTCAGTCGTATACTTCAGTCGAATAATCCAGTCGAATAAACCAGTCGTATAATCCAGTCGTATAAACCAGTCGAATAATCCAGTCGTATAAACCAGTCGAATAAACAAGTCGCTCAATATAAGCAGCGGTGGCAGTGAACTAAGATTATATTTTATCAATTCATGCTCGTAGCCATAGCCGAAGGAGGCGGGGGCATGGGGTAGAGGCCGGGGGCCTTCCCAACTAGTTTCAAGTTCGATTTTACGGGCAAAAGTAGTTTGATAAGTAAGGTATTCAGACCATAGCTAAGCTATAACTGAAAGAGAGAGAGAGAGAGAGAGAGAGAGAGAGAGAGAGAGAGAGAGAGAGAGAGAGAGAGAGAGAGAGGTGAATGGGGTTTAACGTCCACTCGACACAAAGTATGTCATTTCGGGACTAACATATGGCTTTTAATTTTATTTCAATAATTCGCTTGCGCGTAGGGGTCTTTAGCAGTTGGAGGAAACAGGAGGACCCGGAGAAAATCCACGAAGTTGGTCAGGCGACCCTTCTCCTTGTCACGTACAACCAGGGATTCGAAACCACGCCAGTTGACTCAATGACAGTCTTCATGATACAGCAAGCACATGGAAACCGTTCGGCCGTCAACTCCCACCCCCACCCATGAATGAAGGAGTCAGATGCTCGGTAGGGAAGGGGGATGGGGTGGGGGAGGTTTTCAATAGTCTTAATATCAGTCAAATAGTTCAGTCGTATAATTCAGTCGTATAAGTCAGTCGTATAGTTCAGTCGTATAACTCAGTCGTATAGTTCAGTTGTATAGTTCAGTCGTATAATTCAGTCGTATACTTCAGTCGAATAATCCAGTCGAATAAACCAGTCGTATAATCCAGTCGTATAAACCAGTCGAATAATCCAGTCGTATAAACCAGTCGAATAAACAAGTCGCTCAATATAAGCAGCGGTGGCAGTGAACTAAGATAATATTTTATCAATTCATGCTCGTAGCCATAGCTGAAGGAGCCGGGGGCATGGGGTAGAGGCCGGGGGCCAGGGGCCTTCCCGACTAGTTTCAAGTTCGATTTTACGGGCAAAAGTAGTTGGGTAAGTAAGGCATCCAGACCATAGCTAAGCTATAACTGAAAGAGAGACCGAGAGAGAGAGAGAGAGAGAGAGAGAGAGAGAGAGAGAGAGAGAGAGAGGGGATGAATGGGGTTTAACATCCACTCGATACAAAGTATGTCATTTCGGGACTAACGTATGATTTTTAATTTTATTTCAATAATTCGCTTGCGCGTAGGGGTCTTAAGCAGTTGGAGGAAACAGGAGGACCCGGAGAAAATCCACGAAGTTGGTCAGGCGACCCTTCTCCTTGTCACGTACAACCAGGGATTCGAAACCACGCCAGTTAAATCAATGACAGGCTTCATGGTACAGCAAGCACATGGAAACCGTTCGGCCATCACCTCCCACCCCCACCCATAAATGATGGAGTCAGATGCTCGGTAGGGAAGGGGGAGGGGGTGGGGGAGGTGTTCATTAGCCTTAACATCAGTCAAATAATTCAGTCGTATAGTTCAGTCGTATAACTCAGTCGTATAGTTCAGTCGTATAGTTCAGTCGTATAATTCAGTCGTATACTTCAGTCGAATAATCCAGTCGAATAAACCAGTCGTATAATCCAGTCGTATAAACCAGTCGAATAATCCAGTCGTATAAACCAGTCGAATAAACAAGTCGCTCAATATAAGCAGCGGTGGCAGTGAACTAAGATTATATTTTATCAATTCATGCTCGTAGCCATAGCCGAAGGAGGCGGGGGCATGGGGTAGAGGCCGGGGGCCTTCCCAACTAGTTTCAAGTTCGATTTTACGGGCAAAAGTAGTTTGATAAGTAAGGTATTCAGACCATAGCTAAGCTATAACTGAAAGAGAGAGAGAGAGAGAGAGAGAGAGAGAGAGAGAGAGAGAGAGAGAGGTGAATGGGGTTTAACGTCCACTCGACACAAAGTATGTCATTTCGGGACTAACATATGGCTTTTAATTTTATTTCAATAATTCGCTTGCGCGTAGGGGTCTTTAGCAGTTGGAGGAAACAGGAGGACCCGGAGAAAATCCACGAAGTTGGTCAGGCGACCCTTCTCCTTGTCACGTACAACCAGGGATTCGAAACCACGCCAGTTGACTCAATGACAGTCTTCATGATACAGCAAGCACATGGAAACCGTTCGGCCGTCAACTCCCACCCCCACCCATAAATGATGGAGTCAGAAGCTCGGTAGGGAAGGGGGAGGGGGTGAGGGAGGTGTTCATTAGCCTTAACATCAGTCAAATAGTTCAGTCGTATAAGTCAGTCGTATAGTTCAGTCGTATAACTCAGTCGTATAGTTCAGTTGTATAGTTCAGTCGTATAATTCAGTCGTATACTTCAGTCGAATAATCCAGTCGAATAAACCAGTCGTATAATCCAGTCGTATAAACCAGTCGAATAATCCAGTCGTATAAACCAGTCGAATAAACAAGTCGCTCAATATAAGCAGCGGTGGCAGTGAACTAAGATAATATTTTATCAATTCATGCTCGTAGCCATAGCTGAAGGAGCCGGGGGCATGGGGTAGAGGCCGGGGGCCAGGGGCCTTCCCGACTAGTTTCAAGTTCGATTTTACGGGCAAAAGTAGTTGGGTAAGTAAGGCATCCAGACCATAGCTAAGCTATAACTGAAAGAGAGACCGAGAGAGAGAGAGAGAGAGAGAGAGAGAGAGGGGATGAATGGGGTTTAACGTCCACTCGATACAAAGTATGTCATTTCGGGACTAACATATGATTTTTAATTTTATTTCAATAATTCGCTTGCGCGTAGGGGTCTTAAGCAGTTGGAGGAAACAGGAGGACCCGGAGAAAATCCACGAAGTTGGTCAGGCGACCCTTCTCCTTGTCACGTACAACCAGGGATTCGAAACCACGCCAGTTAAATCAATGACAGGCTTCATGGTACAGCAAGCACATGGAAACCGTTCGGCCATCACCTCCCACCCCCACATATAAATGAAGGATTCAGAAGCTCAGTAGAGAAGGGGGAGGGGGTGGGGGAGGTTTTCATTAGTCTTAACATCAGCCAAATAATTCAGTCGTATAATTTAGTCGTATAGTTCAGTCGTATAGTTCAGTCGTATAACTCAGTCGTATAGTTCAGTCTCTCTCTCTCTCTCTCTCTCTCTCTCTCTCTCTCTCTCTCTCTCTCTTTCAATTATAGCTTAGCCCCCGGCCTCTACCCCATGCCCCCGGCTCCTTCAGCTATAGCTACGAGCATGAATTGATAAAATATTATCTTAGTTCACTGCCACCGTTGCTTATATTGAGCGACTTGTTTATTCGACTGGTTTATACGACTGGATTATTCGACTGGTTTATACGACTGGATTATACGACTGGTTTATTCGACTGGATTATTCGACTGAAGTATACGACTGAATTATACGACTGAACTATACGACTGACTTATACGACTGAACTATTTGACTGATGTTAAGGCCAATGAACACCTCCCCCACCCCCTCCCCCTTCCCTACCGAGCTTCTGACTCCATCATTTATGGGTGGGGGTGGGAGTTGATGGCCGAACGGTTTCTATGTGCTTGCTGTATCATGAAGCCTGTCATTGAGTCAACTGGCGTGGTTTCGAATCCCTGGTTGTACGTGACAAGGAGAAGGGTCGCCTGACCAACTTCGTGGATTTTCTCCGGGTCCTCCTGTTTCCTCCAACTGCTAAAGACCCCTACGCGCAAGCGAATTATTGAAATAAAATTAAAAGCCATATGTTAATCCCGAAATGACATACTTTTTGTCGAGTGGACGTTAAACCCATTCATCTCTCCCTCTCTCTCTCTCTCTCTCTCTCTCCCTCTCTCTCTTTCAGTTATAGCTTAGCTATGGTCTGAATACCTTACTTATCAAACTACTTTTGCCCGTAAAATCGAACTTGAAACTAGTTGGGAAGGCCCCCGGCCTCTACCCCATGCCCCCGCCTCCTTCAGCTATGGCTACGAGCATGAATTGATAAAATATAATCTTAGTTCACTGCCACCGCTGCTTATATTGAGCGACTTGTTTATTCGACTGGTTTATACGACTGGATTATTCGACTGGTTTATACGACTGGATTATACGACTGGTTTATTCGACTGGATTATTCGACTGAAGTATACGACTGAATTATACGACTGAACTATACGACTGAGTTATACGACTGAACTATACGACTGAACAATACGACTGAATTATACGACTGAATTATTTGACTGATGCTAAGACTAATGAACCCCCCCACCCCCTTCCCTACCGAGCTTCTAACTCCTTCGTTTATGGGTGGGGGTGGGAGTTGATGGCCGAACGGTTTCCATGTGCTTGCTGTATCATGAAGCCTGTCATTGAGTCAACTGGCGTGGTTTCGAATCCCTGGTTGTACGTGACAAGGAGAAGGGTCGTCTGACCAACTTCGTGGATTTTCTCCGGGTGTTCCTGTTTCCTCCAACTGCTTAAGACCCCTACGCGCAAGCGAATTATTGAAATAAAATTAAAAATCATATGTTAGTCCCGAAATGACATACTTTGTATCGAGTGGACGTTAAACCCCATTCATCCCTCTCTCTCTCTCTTTCAGTTATAGCTTAGCTATGGTCTGAATACATTACTTATCAAACTACTTTTGCCCGTAAACTCGAACTTGAAACTAGTTGGGAAGGCCCCTGGCCCCCGGCCTCTACCCCATGCCCCCGGCTCCTTCAGCTATAGCTACGAGCATGAATTGATAAAATATTATCTTAGTTCACTGCCACCGTTGCTTATATTGAGCGACTTGTTTATTCGACTGGTTTATACGACTGGATTATTCGACTGGTTTATACGACTGGATTATACGACTGGTTTATTCGACTGGATTATTCGACTGAAGTATACGACTGAATTATACGACTGAACTATACGACTGAACTATACGACTGAGTTATACGACTGAACTATACGACTGACTTATACGACTGAACTATTTGACTGATGTTAAGGCTAATGAACACCTCCCACACCCCCTCCCCCTTCCCTACCGAGCTTCTGACTCCATCATTTATGGGTGGGGGTGGGAGTTGATGGCCGAACGGTTTCCATGTGCTTGCTGTATCATGAAGCCTGTCATTGAGTCAACTGGCGTGGTTTCGAATCCCTGGTTGTACGTGACAAGGAGAAGGGTCGCCTGACCAACTTCGTGGATTTTCTCCGGGTCCCCCTGTTTCCTGCAACTGCTAAAGACCCCTACGCGCAAGCGAATTATTGAAATAAAATTAAAAGCCATATGTTAGTCCCGAAATGACATACTTTGTGTCGAGTGGACGTTAAACCCCATTCATCCCTCCTCTCTCTCTCTCTCTCTGTCTCTCTCTCTCTCTCTCTCTCTCTCTCTCTTTCAGTTATAGCTTAGCTATGGTCTGAATACCTTACTTATCAAACTACTTTTGCCCGTAAAATCGAACTTGAAACTAGTTGGGAAGGCCCCCGGCCTCTACCCCATGCCCCCGCCTCCTTCGGCTATGGCTACGAGCATGAATTGATAAAATATTATCTTAGTTCACTGCCACCGTTGCTTATATTGAGCGACTTGTTTATACGACTGGATTATTCGACTGGTTTATACGACTGGATTATACGACTGGTTTATTCGACTGGATTATTCGACTGAAGTATACGACTGAATTATACGACTGACTATAAGACTGAGTTATACGACTGAACTATACGACTGACTTATACGACTGAACTATTTGACTGATGTTAAGGCTAATGAACACCCCCCCATCCCCTTCCCCTTCCCTACCGAGCTTCTGGCTCCATCATTTATGGGTGGGGGTGGGAATTGACGGCCGAACGGTTTCCATGTGCTTGCTGTATCATGAAGCCTGTCATTGAGTCAACTGGCGTGGTTTCGAATCCCTGGTTGTACGTGACAAGGAGAAGGGTCGCCTGACCAACTTCGTGGATTTTCTCCGGGTCCTCCTGTTTCCTCCAACTGCTAAAGACCCCTACGTGCAAGCAAATTATTGAAATAAAATTAAAAGCCATATGTTAGTCCCGAAATGACATACTTTGTGTCGAGTGGACGTTAAATCCCATTCATCCCTCTCTCTCTCTCTCTCTCTCTCTCTCTCTGTCTTTCAGTTATAGCTTAGCTATGGTCTGAATACCTTATTTATCAAACTACTTTTGCCCGTAAAATCGAACTTGAAACTAGTTGGGAAGGCCCCCGGCCTCTACCCTATACCCCCGCCTCCTTCAGCTATGGCTACGAGCATGAATTGATAAAATATAATCTTAGTTCACTGCCACCGCTGCTTATATTGAGCGACTTGTTTATTCGACTGGTTTATACGACTGGATTATTCGACTGGTTTATACGACTGGATTATACGACTGGTTTATTCGACTGGATTATTCGACTGAAGTATACGACTGAATTATACGACTGAACTATACGACTGCGTTATACGAATGAACTATACGACTGACTAAGATAACACCTTAACGTTTTAATTTGAACAATGAAATTGGAACACGAGGGAACACGAAAATAAACAAAAACAATAATAAAAGATATTGGTATTAGTGCGTTTTTCTTTTAACTTTTACTGATTACATACTATTCCAAAATATTAATAAGCCATCGACCGGTTTATACGACTGACTATTCGATTTGGACGTAGGGTCGACTCAAACGTTTTCCACACTGATCTATTATCCTAAAGTTTATGGAATTAGAAAAATATAGCGAAACGAAAAATAAATTGAGAACTATTTTTACAAATTGGTATTTTTCACATTTTAATGAACTGTATCTATATTAAAAGTAAAATAAACCTATGGCTGTTTCATTTTAAAATCGTGTTAATTAGCTTTACGAAAGAGATTTAAAAACATTCGTTTTTCGGTTAAACAAACCTATTTTTATATAAGAATTTACAAAATGTGGATTGGCATATTTCTTTATGTTTCAACATAAAGAATCAGCCATATTTGTAGTCTCTTTCACAAAATTTTAGTTCATAGAAACGTGCCATTTCGTTAACCCATTAATTAATAAATTAATTTATTTCTTAATTCTTTATTAACGCTAGTTGAAAACCTGGAACATAGTTTGATGAATCTGAGGACAAACAGCGTTTACAACTTGTACCAGTAGATTTGGCAAAGAATGTGATGCAGTCCATCATCTTTCACATAGCATTGACGTCATTGTTTTATATAATCTTCAGTGGGTAGCAATGACCAAATCTGCTAAGATATGGGTGATTTATAAAATCCAAAACTGTGACGAATTGTCTCCTTACTGAAAGTACTATTATAATGGTAATTTACCAAGGAAAGTAGGAATACCTAACAACTCATCCCAAAGACAACTCATCCCAGACAACTCATCCCAATAAAAGACAGCTCATCCCACTTTTAAAGACAACTCATCCCAAGTCGAAAGACAATTCATCCCAACTTTTAAAAACTCACATTCATTCCAAGTTACAAAGAAATACCACAAATTAATAACTAATGTATGAATTTATTACATCAACAATTTATTAAATTATACATTTATGTATGAATTTATTACTTCAACAATTTATTAAATAATACATTTATGTATGAATTTATTACATCAACAATTTATTAAATAATACATTTATGTATGAATTTATTACATCAACAATATCATTAAATAATACATTTTATTATAACATCAACTTCAGCCAGTTATTTAGTCTGTCAGTTTGTCGTTCAGTCAGTCATTTAGTAACTTAGTCTCATTGTGTTGTTCTTGTTTGTTTTTTCTGGTGTCTTCGTAATTATTTTTAAATATGAGCGTTATTGTAATCAAATGTTTACCTCAGACTGGATCTTGACCGCGGTCATTATTCCTGGTTTGGTGGCGTGGGAGTAAAGACAGTCTAGTACTTTGGTCTGAGTGGTCTTCAAAGACAGCAATTGTATTGAAACAAATATCACTTATATTTGTTGGGATGAGTTGTCTTATAACCTGAGTCTATCACTTATATTTGTTGGGATAAGTTGTCTTATAACCTGAGTCTCTATCTACCCATGGTTTAAAATTGGGATGAGTTGTCTTTTATAGTGGGATGAGTTGTCTTTTAACTTGGGATGAGTTGTCTTCTAACTTGGGATGAGTTGTCTTTAGGATGAGTTGTCTGGATACCGAAAGTATCATAAATGGAGTGCCGATATGAAAACATGTCGTAAATCAACCACGACCACCGAACCCAGCATGCTGCAAGATAAAACAGAAATCGAGCAATAAGCCAATAAATATACGTGATCAATTAATTGGCACAAACATAGATAAATACAACAACAAACAATAATTCAATTTCGAAATAATATGGGTAGATCCTCTAAAGATAAGAGAGATGTGTATTATAGACTTGCCAAGGAAGAAGGGTGGAGAGCAAGAAGTGCATTCAAGTTATTGCAAATAAACAATGATTTTGATATCTTCAAAGGTGTTAAACGTGTGGTCGATTTATGTGCGGCACCTGGTAGTTGGAGTCAAGTTTTATCCAGAAAATTACGGGGCAACGATGGGGACAAATCAGATGCTAAAATAGTGGCTGTAGATCTCCAAGCAATGGCCCCAATTCCCGGAGTTATTCAAATTCAAGGTGACATCACCAAGAAGTCAACTGCTGAGGAAATAGTTGGTCATTTCGAAGGAGAATCGGCGGATTTGGTTGTCTGTGATGGGGCACCTGATGTGACTGGTCTTCATGATATTGACGAATACATTCAAGCTCAGTTGCTGTTAGCTGCACTAAATATCACAACACATATTCTTAAGTCGGGTGGAACATTTGTTGCCAAGATATTTCGTGGAAAAGATGTCACTCTTTTGTACTCCCAGCTAAAACTATTTTTTCCCTTGGTGACTATTTTCAAGCCTAGAAGCAGTAGAAATTCCAGTATAGAAGCATTTGTTGTATGTGAAAATTATTCTCCACCCAAGGGGTACACACCAAACATGTCAAATCCTTTATTGGATCATCATTATGACGTGGACTTTAATAGCCTGGAAGGACCTAACCGCATCATTGTCCCTTTCTTAGCTTGTGGTGATTTAAGTGGCTTTGATTCAGACAAAACATACCCACTAGAACTTGAACCAGGAAAAGGATACACGTATCATCCCCCAACCCAATCACCTATCAATCCTCCTTACAAAGATGCATGCTATCTTCGAAAAAATGACTTGTTAACCAAGCCAAGTTTGAAAGCAAAAGGTGATCAGATATGTCAGAGTGGTTCTGAAACAGAGTTAGAAGGTGCTACTAGTGAAATTAACAAGCTTAATATCAAATCTTGATACTATTGCACAAGTGTACGGAGGTGGTTTTAAAAAATATAATTTGCCATTGTACAGCACTGGACTGAAGCTAATAAATAATAATATAGATTTTAATATATAATGTTTTATTATTCTTTTTTCATTATATTCTACAGGTACTAATCAAATAAATATAAAACATATATAATAATCTTACATGTAGTAGTACATTGTACCTGTTAAAGTCATTAAATAAATTGGTTTGGCAGTACATGTACTTTATAAATTAGTACTCATGTACATATGTTTTATTACGATTTATGAAGTAAGTTTGACATTCTTCCTTTCTCAACCAACCCGGATCATTGTGGGTGTATAAAAATGCTAATGGTTTTAGTACATTGTCATGTTTGTTTGTTTTTCATTTCCAATTAACAACTGCTAATTCTGAATCTGCCAGCGACATCTCAAGCGCAAATTGTTAGTAGCTATCCAACCAAGTACAATTAAGAAATAGGTGTACAATCTTCTTTAATGATTTTTACTTCTCCATTTAAACATATAACCAAATTCTACTTTGATTAAAGCTGAACTGCTTCACTGATTATTTACATCCTGTAAAGTAAAATCCAGTTGAACTGTTCAATATGATAGAAAAATAGTGACCAGGTTAATCCATTAAAGCTGATCAAATCAATATTTTTCTTTCTTAAATACAAGAAAGTTAAGACTTGCAGGGAAATAATGAACAATTAAAGGACAATATTGGTGCCAGTCATTATCACATATATGAATGATAGAGCTGGTTAAACACATTCCAAATATACTTTTAACAGAGAGATCCATGCTACGATAGCTGAGTAATACATGTTTCCCGATTCGGAAGTGACGAACGCCAAAGGAAAACATGAGTCACCGGTCTATTTAACTGACTGAAGTGACAAGTGATAACAGATACACGGCCAAATATCTGCTCACTAATAATTCCTTCGAAGACCAAAAGTTGTTGTGTGAGACTGTGAGAGGATATCTGACAATTCATAAAAAGAATTGACAGTCACTAGATAAGAAAACACGAAAGAAAAACAGAAAAAGTCCGTGCATTACCATGTTTTTATAAGGTATAAAATGAATATAAACAAGGGAATGTACGGACTATTTCTATTTTTCTCGTGTTTTTTTATCTAATGACATTCAATTACTTTATTGAATTGTCAGATATCCTCTTACAGTCCCATATAACAACTTTTGGTCTTCGAAGGAATTATGAGTGAGCAGATATATTCGGCCGTGTATCTGTTATCACTCGTCGCTTTAGTCAGTTATATAAAGCAGTGACTCGTGTTTTCCTTTGGCGTTCGTCACTTCCGATTCGGGAAACATGTATTACTCAACTATCGTAGCATTGATCTCTCTGTTAAAAGTATATTTGGAATGTGTTTTACCAGCTTTATCACTTATGTGATAATGACTGGCACCAATATTGTCCTTTAACTAACTAGTTGGACAGATTCAAACATTCCACAATTTCAAATAATACGGTCTGTCTCCATTATCCCGATTGGTGCAGAAAGGGAAGATGTTAAACCCTAATCATATGATAAGTATAAAGTATAATTGTTTAGAAAGATGAAGGATATGCATATTTCATCAGTTTATCATAAAAACCACACTAATATTTCACATATTGATACTTTCATCATCAAGGACCTTATTATAAGGTCCATGCTTTCACATAACTTAGATAATATTTCCAAGTCTAATCAACAATGCTCATGATTTAAATGAAACATCATTCAATTTATGAAACTATTGATTAATTTAGTGTGGACATATACATCTTCCTTTCTTAAATACCAATTTAACACAATTGAAAAAATAATTATTTGTAAAATGTGGAATTTCTACTAGTGTTATTGTCAAAGATGTACATGTATATACAATTACAATTACATGTAAAAATAAGAAGAAAGAATACTCAAATGTAGTGGGTCCTCTGATGGACTAATACGAGCAGAAACTTATGTCTTTTTACTGAACTATTTATCAGCTTGTCTTGAGCAACTTAATTACAGATATTCATTCATATTAATTAATCTACATTAGTAAATGAGCATAAAAACATGAAGGTTATTCAATTTTTATTTTTTTAAATATATATTGCAAACAAATGTTAATATAAAGACAGGGATATAAATCAGTAAATATACACATGGAGGTAAACAAATATCTCTCATCTTTTTATCACATAAATACAATTACATAGTTTATTAATTAGAATATAGCATGGAATTCTATATGTATTGTGTAGCAAGAGAACAATTTATCATAGTTACTACACAGTCATTTAAAGGAGCTATAACTTTTTCAGTTATATCAAAATAAAGTGTTGAAATGCTTTGAGAAGAAGAGAGGTAGAGAGAGATAAAGTTAACCTCCACTTACACAAACTAGGTCATTTCGGGACTAACACGTGTTCAATTTTTTTCAATAATTTGCTTGCCTGAGGGTTTTTTTTAGCAGAGGGTAGAAACCAGAAGACTTGGAGAAAACCACAAGGTTGGACAGGCAACCTTACTCCTTGTTACGTACAACAGGGAATCAAAACCATGTCAGTTAGCACATGCTAACCATTTGGTCATCCCCCACCCCGCCCCAAATTGCTTTCATCTAATGAAACAAAATTTATACAATATCAACTGAGTTTGTTTACTATTTTTTTTTTTGGGGGGGGGGGGGGGAGGGGGGGCTTAATAAACTGTGGAAAACAGTAGCAATTATATTTGAATATCTGTGGATCTATTGTAATATTATTTTAAATGTAAACAAACCCAAACCATAAAACATCAAACATAATTGAATCAACACTTGTATTTTTTTAGCCAAAACACAAGAGATCTATTCATTTTAAATCATTATTTAATAAATTTACTTAATGAAGATGTTAAAAAGTAAACAAATAGAAATAATGGTTCTCAATTAAAAATATTTCTAAATACGTATAAAATGTGTGTATAAATGTCTATAAATGAAGTATAGTTAAGATGGCCCCCTGGCATCAGATACCCCAGCTGGTACAGATACTTGTAATCCCTCCATATCTTTTGTAACTATAACTTGACAACCTAATCTTGATCTGAAACAAAGAGACAGTGCATAAAGAAGACAATTAACATGAACCATTTTTTTACCACACAAGTATACTCAACATATGACAAGTTTTATTCTGGTGTTGCTTGAGAAGGTTCCTCAGGATTCTCGGGCAGCTCTAGTAGGGAACACTGTCTAGACATTCGGATGGGACAAAAAACCTGATGTCTTGTGTAAACATTGACATGCCTGTAATTCATTGTACCAATTAACAGGATTATCCATTCCCATCAGATTAGTGTTAATAAAACCCTTCAGTAACCACCACAGACACAACTCAACACTGATAAAAGTCAGGGTCCTGTGGCTGTGAGGTCCCAAAAACAGAGTTATGGGGCGGTGTACCACTCACCCACCCATCAACACCCCTTGTGAATATGAATATAGACACCTCTTAAGACTCTAGATTCCTACTTTTCACATAAGAGAAGAACCTCTTTTAAAACATGACACCAGTTATAAAGCTGAATTTGTTTTAGGTTTTTCTGGAAACAGATTATACTTGTATTTAAAATACAAGCGATTTTGCATTGTTAACAGTTAACATCTGGATAATCTGCAATGCCACCAACAGTAAATGAAAATCACCAGAAAATACTTTCAGTGTGTACCATTAATTAATTATGTAATTCTAATCGCGGCAATTATTTTTGTTGGATGTAAAATAATACAAATTGACTTACGTATCTGTCAATCCATATGCTAAATCTAACATGTCCAATTCTTCATCAGTGGGTGTTTCAGGTAGTTTGTCATAATCTGCTTGTTTGAAGATTAGATGACAGGTGGAGCAAGCCAGGGTGCCTTCACACGCACCTGCAACATAATAACAACAACTACATACTATGGTGTGGGATTAAGCTTACTTGTGAGGAAAACAGTAGGATTCTAGTTGACACTTCTTAATCAATACAGAAACAACACTCAATGATATATGTATAATAATCCCTATCTCAATCAATCTGCTTGAAAATATCAAATATATCATGATTAAATCTTTAAAAATTTTCATATTTTACTTGATAACAATTACATTTTTGTTTAGGTTCATGTGACCGTTCTATAATGAATTAAAACTACATGTAGAGTTAAAAATATGTCATGTATAACACTTCCTAGTTTGTTCGACTTGAAGAATGCATCCGTGTTAAATTCAAAGTTATTAAAAAGAATTGCCAAATCTATAATGTCAAGGTCAAGCCTATTACCAATACAGAAATATGCATCTGACCAACTCCTGAAGGTGCCCAAATGTCTTACTTAAATTCTGCTCCTAACCTGGGCTAATGAAGACGAGCATACGCCATACAGTGTGCTATAAGGGGATTTTTCCCAGGCAGCGGCACTACAGCCTACTCTTATATCGAATTCCAACTGCCAAGGGATCTCTTACATGCAGACCAATGTGTACAAGGGACCTCAGTTTTTCGTCCCATCTAAATGACTAGACAGCTGTCCTAGTCAGGCCCCCCGTTCGGCAGCACTGACAAGGCGAAACCACGCCGTAAAATCTGGATAACTTAGCTTAGCCAGGAGATTCCACGAAAACCAAAGAACTGAACTACGGTACTTGAAGAAGTTGACCATTTGCAATAAAATTTTAATAAACTGGGATATCTTTAGTAATAAAAACAGACTTTACCTTCAGTCAAATTAACACAAATATTAAATAGTTTAGATAGAAAGAATTAAGGGTCTAGATCTGTACAGAATTTATGAAGGCCAATAGAAAGAAAGCCAAATCAAAAAATAATGACAATTTTACTAACCAAATCCATCGATCTCAATATCATTTTCAATAATCACATCCAATAAATTGTCTCCTACTTTGGCATTAGCAGAATATTGGTTACCCTCACTATCTGTGAAATGAACTGACACACTGGAAAAAAAGTTATAAAGTATACCTCTGTCTTATTAGTCATAGAAATTCAAATATAATTGATCATAATTGAGAATACTTTTTTCCGTATTGACTGAAAATAATGTCATGTTTTTGTTTTGTTTTTTGTTTTTTTTTGTGGGGGGGGGGGGTGCAGTGAACCTCTACATATATGTACCTTCCAATTCAACATCATTGTTTATAGCAAGATTGAGAAAATTGTTGCCTACATCGCCTTTAGCTTCAATACAATCACCATCACGATCAACAAAATAAATAGTTACTCTGAAACAAATTACATTAAGTATCATGAAACAAGAATTAAAACAGGGATCAGTCAAGACTCAAAGTATTTTCAAGTGTTCCATGAAGTTAAGCAACAAGTATGAGATTTATATCCTAACCTAGTTATACATTGACATTGTCATTTGGAAGAAAATTTGGGAAAGAAGAAAAAAAGTTTGAGAAGACTTTTCTTTGCTGCAGGTTGTGATGTCACAGAAAGTGACATACTATTTTATGAACCCATTTACACTAAATAGGAAATTTATTTTTTTTATCCAGATAGACTCTCTGCTTCAAAATCAAACACCTTTATTTTCTTTTTCTAATACTTTAAAAAACCTTTCAGAATTTAATTTGTAAAAGGAAAAAAAATTGAGATTGAGAGCTAGCTAACTGAGAACTCGCAACGATGTAATCCCACTTTTTTGTGATTGTAACGGCCTTGTGAATTTTCAGTGCTGATAAGTTTGGTTTTAAAAGTCCGTTGTAAACATCTTTGACATGTTACATGAGTCGTTATTATATAGGTCTAGGTCGCATACTGTGTGGCCTAGAAACTTAAAAACTATTTTTTTTTCTTTCTCAGTTACTTTACATTTATATATTATATACAATTGACATTCACATTGTCAAAATAAGTAATAAATAAATTATACACACGTTTCTTTCTTCTGCTTTGGTATTGACGACGAAAATCTTTTGTAAGTTTCCGTCCATGACTTATTGAAATACCTGTTACAGGAATTCGGAAGAGCGAGTGCTGTCAAAACTGGTGAACTTGAAGGAAAGGCAAATTTGGGTACTATACAGCGAAACACACGACCGACAAGCGCCATTGCTTCAGCTTCAGTAGCCGTGTTTAAACAGTCCCTCTTTATATTGTCGCACTATTCACCAATGACGCGAACGCCTGACTTTTACAACACAAACTGATCCCGCAGTGAATATTCGCTTGGCCGCTACAACATAGAACTGTATTATACGATCTATGGCTACAATCACTGATAAGCATGACCATGACATCGACGAGGCTTAATAAGTACGGCATATTAACTTTTTTACACCGACAAATTAAATTCTCAAACATTTTTTTGAGGTAAAAGAAAAATAAATAAAGACGTTTGAAGTATTTGAAGTTAAAAAATATTTCCTATTTAGTGTAAATGGGTATTAAAATGAGTAAAATGCATCATTTTGTCCGAAGCAGTTAGGTGTTAAGTAAACATTGCACGAGCAGTTGAGCCAATGACTGGCGCGGTGAGCAGTCAACGCACGTGCTGTGGACACTTATCTGTTACAGAGTTAATTCGTAAGTAATTCTCTGAGAAACCCTAACCCAATTCGTAAGTAATTCTCTGAGAAACGGATCGTTTACAACACTGTAAAAATATGACCCTGAGGTCACGTCTAGTAAAATAACGTCACTATTTAGTCTACTTTTATTTTTTTGAATTCACCAATAAAAATTTTAAAATCCAATCATAAATTTCCAGCTTTATTACAAAATTTCGAAAATAAATTTACAATTCCATTGACGTCTCATTGACGTATCCGAATTTCATCCCAACAATTTTCAGTGATAGTAGTGGTATGGCCTTGACGATTCTTTGATTACGATTAACCAGACCGAAAATAATACAGTAAAATGCATATTTTGGATTTCACACTACAAGAAAATAAAACGAAACGAAAGAATTACGAGAGAGAGAGAGAAATGGGGTTTAACGTCCACTCGACACAAACTAGGTCATTTCGGGACTAACATATGGTTTTAATTTTATTTCGATAATTCGCTTGCGCGTAGGGGTCTTTAGCAGTGGGAGGAAACAGGAGTACCCGGAGAAAACCCACGAGGTTGGACAGGCGACCCTACTCCTTGCCACGTACAACCGGGGATTTGAAAGAAAGTATTACACATTTCATTAAAAATATAAAGCCTTTAATTGAATATTAATAACCCCTTTTTTAAACCACAACTAGACGCAAATAAAGCAAATTAAACGAATACAATTTTGTGTAAGTACCTGAGACATAAGGGGTCGTCATCCCAAAGGCTTCACTCCAGCTTTAAAAAAAAATCTTTTAAACTGTATCCTCGAATCTACAAGCTTAAACACCCCAAAAAATCGGCGAGATAAAATAATTTGATTGGTAGTCCGCCGGTGCACCAGTCCGCCGCTATAAGAAATACTATATATATATATATATGGTATCAATAAACCTACTTTATCTTCGTGCACGTTTTATTTGATGCGGTTTTTTGGCCGGTAAATTTGCTTTTTTCACTACACTGAATTTTTTTATTTTTTGAGCATATCATTTTATCCTCGTCCCTTTTTCTTTTCGAATCTTTCAGAAAGTTTTTAAAATATTTGTCTTTTTGTTCTTCCCCGAAACAACGCCACTTCTGTTCCGAGACTGAATATGCCTTGTATCTGCCACAGAGTTCGTATCCTCCGGAAAAAATACAGGGATGATTTTGAATTAATGAACTGGTAATTAATACACAGTTTTTCAATCAATTCCGCAAAA
This sequence comes from Patella ulyssiponensis, assembly GCA_963678685.1. Lineage (NCBI taxonomy): Eukaryota > Metazoa > Mollusca > Gastropoda > Patellidae > Patella > Patella ulyssiponensis. The sequence goes on along the minus strand of OY783226.1, from coordinate 77,358,935 downwards.
TTCCGGGGCTTTTTTTGGTTTCCAGTCAATTGCACATTTAAAACTATGATTTGCGGATTCCGCGTTATTGTTTGTCCACAATTTAACTTCATTATTTTTTCTTTTTGGAGTGTAAACAGATTTGTTTATTCTGTTGGTAACAGTCTCAAGGTACTTCTTTGAATCCGGATATTTTTCGTACAGGATCGAAAGTGCTTGTTTCCTTTTTTCAAAATCGAACGTAATGGCGTTAGTTAAGGCTTTTTCGTCGTCACTACCGAATTCAAAACTATTAGGCATGTTAAGTTCAACTTCATTAACCACCCCTAACTGATCCGCGATATGTGACAAAAATTGTTTATATGTTGCAGTCGTTGCATCCTTGTGGGGTAAGATAGGACCGACTATAATGGGATAATCTTAGGGTTTTTTTCCTGATTACACGTTCAGTCTTGTAAACAATCGCGGTCACGTAGTATGTTCCCATGTTGAACGTCCGGTCTATTCCCAAAATTGGAGACTTCGAGCTTTTTAAAAAGTGGTTCATATCTACAATTTGTTCATTGGTATAACACATTACCGAGGGGACTTCACCTTTTCTATGTACTATTTGCTGAACAAAAGGGTGGGTGTTTTGCATACCGATGACCTCCAGTATTTCCAAAGGCGTTTTATAGCTGAGGCGCTGGAGACGCCAGCCTCCTCGCGAAAACAATCCAAAAAGTTGAAAAAATAAAACGGGAGAAAAATGCTAAAACCGATGAGAAAAATGAAATGTACCCTTGTAAGGGAGGGCCCTAAAGGCAGACAAAAGGGCCCCACTGGACAAGGGAAAGGGCCCTCCCCCACCCCCGAGTCAATCGTTTTCCGTTTTCTTTACTGTTACTGTCGAATCAACTACTGAATGAGAATGCAGTCATTGCACTGGTATGAAAATCATTAATCAAGACCCCCCCCCCCCCCACACCGGACTCCCGCGAAAGTGGGCCTTCAAAATAGTATTGCCTCCGCGGTGATAAACCTTAAAACGCCCCTGAGTATTTCATCTGCTACGTTGGATGCATGCACAATAAGTTTTGATTTCTGTTTTTCTCTGTATAACGTGTTTTGGATTTGTTTTATGCTTGCAGGTGCATGCTGTGTTGAATTTGTATATTTAATATATTAAAGTATTTGATCCTCGGTAAATAAACACGATGGTCAGTGGTTGTTATACGTAAAAATATTTGGGTGGCGATAATTACTCGAAGGTATTTGGTCGGCGGTAATGGCGGAAAAAAAATATTTGGTCGGCGGCATATAATATTTGGTCGGCGGTAAATAATATTTGGTCGGCGGTAAAAAGTATTGGTCGGCGGTAGTCGGCGGTAGTCGGCGGTAAAAAGTACCACCGAATAATAGATATCGGTGGACTATAATGAACTCGCGGACTAGTGAGCATTCCACCATTCTAAGAGATTTAACCCTTTAATACCCAGCGTATCAAATATGCACACCTAGATGATATACATATTATTATAATCCCTTTGGAATATTTTTATAATTTACTGTTATAATATGAATTATTACTTATTCCCTGTCAAATAAAAATCGGTCACCGGGTTGAGTTAAACACCTTCAAGGACCCTGGCCTCAAGTGCCTGGGACCAACTCTACACTTTCTTAAATGTCAATAAAAGCCATGGAATGATTTCAATTTCAAAAAATAAAGAACAAGTAAATCTATTTTTATTTATATGCTATTTGTTGCCGGAAAACATATATTTTTGTTAGTGCAATTCAAATTTAAAAATAAACAATATTGTAACATAATCAGATAATAACTGTGGATTGGACTTCTTTATTTCAGTATGACGATAAAAAACCTTAAACTATTCTACATGTTTACAAAAACAATACATAAAATAATAATATCATTGTGATCTTTCCGGCCGTCGTCTAAATCCACGTCTGCCTCCATGGTTCTGTGCTGAGCTTCCAAACCCAACTCAACTAACTGAACTGACGGCACTCTCTGTATCAGAAACCTAAACCAATTTATAAGCGAGGTATAAAGTATACGTATACATATTATTGATATTGAATAAAAATAATTATGACGACAACTGCATACTAATAAATAAATTAAAGGTCGTCGGGTTCTTGACATGACTATTTCAACTTGCTGATAGCTTAATTCTTTACAAAAAACATAATAATAATATTGATATCAGTATCAGCAGTTAGGTAGTAAATTTAATTACTGGTGAAGGACAGGTCAAAAGTACCCGACCTTTAATTTATTTATTAGTGTGCAGCTGTCGTCATAATTATTTTTATTCAATATCAATAATATGTATACGTATACTTTATACCTCGCTTATAAATTGGTTTATTTATTAGTATGCAGTTGTCGTCATAATTATTTTTATTCAATATCAATAATATGTATACGTATACTTTATACCTCACTTATAAATTGGTTTAGGTTTCTGATACAGAGAGTGCCGTCAGTTCAGTTAGTTGAGTTGGGTTTGGAAGCTCAGCACAGAACCATGGAGGCAGACGTGGATTTAGACGACGGCCGGAAAGATCACAATGATATTATTTTATGTATTGTTTGTAAACATGCAGTATTAGCTTAAGGTTATTTATCGTCATACTGAATTAAAGAAGTCCAATCCACAGTTATTATCTGATTTTGTTACAACTCAATCATTTAGAGTTTTCTTCGTTATTCTGGTGTCTGTTGTACAATAACTTCTTTTTTCTTCATAACTTGTTTCCATGTTTTGTCGTTTTTATACGCCCACATTTTCATATGGACGTATTATGTCGTCGCCCCTGTCCGTCCGTCCGTCTGTCCGCCCGTCCACAATTTGTTTGTGGACTCTCTACAGGTCACAATTCTTATCTGATTTTGACGAAACTTGAAATATAGGTTTAACCCCATAAGATCTCGGCTGCTTTCGATATTGGCATGTATCGGATAGATCAAAACTTCATGGATTATGGCCCCTGATTGTACGAAAAATCACGTTTTTAGCTTGTGGACCCTATAGAGGTCACAATTTTGAACCGATTTTGATGAAACTTGACATCTTGGTTCCTTTCGATATTTGCGCCTATCGGAACGTAATTTCCTGAATTATGGCCCCTGATTGTCCGAAAAATCACCTTTTTATACGCCCACATTTTTATGTGGACGTATATTGTCGTCGCCCCTGTCCGTCCGGACGTCCGTCCGTCCGTCCGTCCGTCCGTCCGTCCGTCTGTCCGTCCGTCCGTCCGTCCGTCCGTCCGTCCGTCCGTCCACAATTTGTTTGTGGACCCTCTACAGGTCACAATTCTTATCTGATTTTGACGAAACTTGAAATATAGGTTTATCCCCAAAAGATCTCGGCTGCTTTCGATATTGGCATGTATCGGATCAAAACTTCATGGATTATGGCCCCTGATAGTACGAAAAATCACGTTTTTAGCTTGTGGACCCTATAGAGGTCACAATTTTGAACCGATTTTAATGAAACTTGACATGCATGTTTATAACCCAAAGATCTTGGTTCCTTTCAATATTTGCGACTAACGGAAAGTAATTTCCTGAATTATGGCCCCTGATTGTCCGAAAAATCACCTTTTTTAGCTTATGGTCCCTCTTGAGGTCACAATTATTATCCGATTTAAAAAACCGTTCGATTATATCACCGTTACACCCTAAGGAAGGTTGAGTTCGAATTTCGGAAAAATCGGACCAAAATTGCCATACAAAATGGCCGCCAGTTGGTACGCGAAAACTGTTAAAAAATGGTACATCAAGGTTGTGGACCCTGTAGAGGTCACAATTTTAATTCAATTTTGATGAAACTTGAAATTCATGGTTATAACCCAAAGATCTTGGTTCCTTTCGATATTTGCGCGTATCGGATCGTAACTTCCTGAATTATGGCCCCTGATTATACGCAAAATCGCCTTTTTTTAGCTTGTGGTCCCTCTGGAGGTCACAATTATTATTTGATTTAAAAAAACGTTTGATTATATCACCGTTACACCTTAAGGAAGGTTAAGTTGGAATTTCGTGAAAATCAGACCAAAATTGCCATACAAAATGGCCGCCGTTTGTACGCGAATACTGTTAAAAAATGGTATATCATGGTTGTGGACCCTGTATAGGTCACAATTTTAATTCGATTTTGATGAAACTTGAAATGCATGGTTATAAACCAAAGGTCTAGGTTCCTTTCGATATTTGCGCATATCGGATCGTAACTTTCTGAATTATGGCCCCTGATTGTCCGAAAAATCGCCTATGGCCCCTCTGGAGGTCACAATTATTATCCGATTTAAAAAAACGTTTGATTATATTACCGTTACACCGTAAGGAAGGTTGAGTTCGAATTTCGGTTAAATCGGACCAAAATTGCCATACAAAATGGCCGCAGTTTGTGCGCGAATACTGTTAAAAAATTGTATATCATGGTTGTGGACCCTGTAGAGGTCACAATTTTAATTCGATTTTGATGAAACTTTAAATGCATGGTGATAACCCAAAGATCTTGGTTCCTTTCGTTATTTGCACATATCTGATCGTAACTTCCTGAATTATGGCCCCTGATTGTCCGCAAAATCGCCTGTGGTCACACTGGAAGTCACAAATATTATCCGATTTAAAAAAACGTTTGACTCTATCACCGTTACACCCTACAGAAGGTTGATTATGAATTTCGAGAAAATCGGACCATAATTGCCAGAAAAAATGGCCGCCGTTTGTACGCGAACAGTGTAAAAATATGGTATATCAAAGTTGTGGACCCTGTAGAGGTCGCAATTTTAATTCGATTTTGATGAAACCTGAATTGCTTGTTTATAACCTAAAGATCTTTATTCTTTTTGATATTTGTAACTTAATGAATTATGGCCTTTGATTGTAGGAAAAATCACTTTCGGTATTGCTTGTTCTCTGTCTATCTCTCGAACAATTATTATCTGATTTAAAAAAAAACTCTGATTATATTACTGTTGCACCGTAAGGAAGGTTCAGTTCGAATTTCGTGAAAATCGTTACCAAAATTGCCGGACGAAATGTTCGCCGTTTGTATACGAATAGTGTAAAAATATGGTATATCATGGTTGTTGACTCTCTACAGGTCACAATTCTTATCCGATTTTGTCGGCTTCAAATTTCATGAATATCAGACTGGAACTGACCAACAAAATGGCTGCTCCCAATACAGTATGAAATACAGGACTTAATGATGTAGGAAAAATCACTTTCGGTATTGCTTGTTCTCTATCCATCTCTCAAAAATGTGGGCGTATCCTGCCTGGCAGTGCCAGCCTATCTTTTTAGCTTGTGGTCCCTCTGGAGGTCACAATTTTTATCCGATTTAACAAACCGTTCGATTATATCACCGTTACACCCTAAGGAAGGTTGAGTTCGAATTTCGGGAAAATCGGACCAAAATTGCCATACAAAATGGCCACCGTTTGTACGCGAATACTGTTAAATAATGGTATATCAAGGTTGTGGACCCTGTAGAGGTCACAATTTTAATTCGATTTTGATGAAACTTGAAATTCATGGTTATAACCCAAAGATCTTGGTTCCTTTCGACATTTGCGCATATCGAATCGTAACTTCCTGAATTATGGCCCCTGATTAGACGCAAAATCGCCTTTTTTTTAGCTTGTGGTCCCTCTGGAGGTCACAATTATTATCAGATTTAAAAAAAACGTTTGATTATATTACCGTTACACCGTAAGGAAGGTTGAGTTCGAATTTCGGGAAAATCGGACCAAAATTGCCATACAAAATGGCCACCGTTTGTACGCGAATACTGTTAAATAATGGTATATCAAGGTTGTGGACCCTGTAGAGGTCACAATTTTAATTCGATTTTTGATGAAACTTGAAATTCATGGTTATAACCCAAAGATCTTGGTTCCTTTCGACATTTGCGCATATCGAATCGTAACTTCCTGAATTATGGCCCCTGATTAGACGCAAAATCGCCTTTTTATACGCCCACATTTTTATGTGGACGTATATTGTCGTCGCCCCTGTCCGTCCGTCCGTCCGTCCGTCCGTCCGTCCGTCCGTCCGTCCGTCCGTCCGTCCGTCTGTCCGTCCGTCCGTCCGTCCGTCCGTCCGTCCGTCCGTCCGTCCGTCCGTCCGTCCGTCCACAATTTGTTTGTGGACTCTCTACAGGTCACAATTCTTATCTGATTTTGACGAAACTTGAAATATAGATTTATCACCAAAAGATCTCGGCTGCTTTCGATATTGGCATGTATCGGATGAAAACTTCATGGATTATGGCCCCTGATTGTGCGAAAACTCATGTTTTTAGCTTGTGGACCCTATAGAGGTCACAATTTTGAACCGATTTTGATGAAACTTGACATGCATGTTTATAACCCAAAGATCTTGGTTCCTTTCGATATTTGCGCCTATCGGAACGTAATTTCCTGAATTATGGCCCCTGATTGTCCGAAAAATCACCTATTTTAGCTTGTGGTCCCTCTGGAGGTCACAATTATTATCCAATTTAAAAAACCGTTCGATTATATCACCGTTACACCCTAAGGAAGGTTGAGTTCGAATTTCGGGAAAATCGGACCAAAATTGCCATACAAAATGGCCGCCGTTTGTACGCAAATACTGTTAAAAAATGGTATATCAAGGTTGTGGACCCTGTAGAGGTCACAATTTTAATTCGATTTTGATGAAACTTGAAATTCATGGTCATAACGCAAAGATCTTGGTTCCTTTCGATATTTGCGCATATCGGATCGTAACTTCCTGAATTATGGCCCCTGATTATACGCAAAATCGCCTTTTTTTAGCTTTTGGTTCCTCTGGAGGTCACAATTATTATCCGATTGAAAAAAACGTTTGATTATATTACCGTTACACCGTAAAGAAGGTTGAGTTCGAATTTCGGGAAAATCGGACCAAAATTGCCATACAAAATGGCCGCCGTTTGTATGCGAATACTGTTAAAAAATTGTATATCATGGTTGTGGACCCTGTAGAGGTCACAATTTTAATTCGATTTTGATGAAACTTGAAATGCATGGTTATAACCCAAAGATCTTGGTTCCTTTCGTTATTTGCGCATATCGGATCGTAACTTCCTGAATTATGGCCCCTGATTGTCCGAAAAATCACCTATGGTCCCTTTGGAGGTCACAATTATTATCCGATTTAAAAAAAAGTTTGACTCTATCACCGTTACACCCTATACGGACGGTTGAGTTCGAATTTCGATAAAATCGGACCATAGTGTAAAAATATGGTATATCATGGTTGTAGCTTCGAATTTCATGAATATCAGACTGGAACTGACCAATAAAATGGCTGCTCCCAATACAGTATGAAATACAGGACTTAATGATGTAGGAAAATCACTTTCGGTATTGCTTGTTCTCTATCCATCTCTCGAAAATGTGGGCGTATCCTGCAGTGCCAGCCTATCTTTTATAACGGCTTCGACGTTGTGTTCTCTTTTTTTTTTGAACTGTTGATTGACACGAATTCTGTCTTCTTCCCAACATCGACCAACAGGTTCTTCAGTCACGGACACCAAATGATTGAGTTGTAACATAATCAGATAATAACTGTGGATTGGACTTGGACTTATTTTATTGAATAAAAATAATTATGACGACAGCTGCATACTAATAAATAAATTAAAGGTCGTCGGGTTCTTGACCTGACTATTTCAACTTGCTGATAGCTTAATTATTTACAAAAATAGGTTGCCAGGCAACGAAACATACGCCCACAGCAACTAAATCGTCCGGGCAGTCAACAAGGGTTGTAACATAATTTTACTTTTTTCGGGAAGGAAACGTTTGTAATACACTAAAATCTGATTACGAGTAACAACTCATTATGTAATTATCATAAAATCATTAGAATTTGCTTGCTTTTTAAAAAGTTTTGCCCCTTCGCTAACAATTAGTATACGAATCATTTAAGATCATGGAATTAGCTATCAAAATTCATTGAAAATCAAAATACTTATTCTTTTCAACACCTTAAACTCTGTGTATCAATCTAGAGTCAATCGGTTGATAAGTTTGGCCCCTATAGTATCACAAGGTTTTTTGAAGTGATCAAGGGAGATAACTCTGGAAGTAATTGTTTGAAATCGCTGAAAATTAATAGGTTTCTTCGTCTCATGACCTTAAACATATGTACATCTAAAGTCAATCGGATATTAACTTTGGCCTCTAGAGCGTCCACAAGATTTTTAAAAATGATCAAGGGTCATAACTCTGGCACTAATTATTGGAAAATCAATAGGCTTCTTTGTCTTATGACCTTAAACACTGTGTATCAATTTAAAGTCAATCGGATATTAACTTTGGCCTCTAGAGCGTCCGCAAGATTTTTGAAGTGATCAAGGGCCATAACTCTGGCACTAATTATCGGAAATTGCTTCTTCGTCTTATGACCTGAAACACTGTGTATAAATTTAAAGTCAATCGGATATTAACTTTGGCCTCTAGAGCCACCACAAGATTTTTTGAAGTGATCAAGGGCCATAACTCTGGCACTAATTATTGGAAATTGCTGAAAATCAATAGACTTCTTCGTCGTATGACCTCAAACACTGTGTATAAATTTAAAGTCAATCGGATATTAACTTCGGCCGCTAGAGCGTCCACAAGATTTTTTGTAGTGAGCAAGGGCCATAACTCTGGCACTAATTATCGGAAATCGCTGAAAATCGATAGGCTTCTTCGTCTCATGACCTTAAACACAGAGTCAAAGTGATCAAGGGCCATAACTCTGGTACCGGTAGTTATTATCGGAAATTGCTGAAAAACAATAGGCTTCCTCGTCTCATGACCTTAAACACTGTGTATAAAAATCAGTGCATTGAAAATAAGAAAAACGTTCTCTAAAATGCAGTGCATTCTTGTTAATGATAGAATTTGAGTTCTGATGTTGATGTGATGATATTACCGTAACAAAAGTGGTATGTTACCATCCCTGTGCTGAATTTTCATGCGAAAAAAAAACTGCGCGCATAGCCAAATAAAATTGTAAACTACGCTAGAATAGTCTACATAGGTGACGTTATTTAGCTCTAAATTTTCGAAATCCGTGCCACGAGAATTTAATCTTATTTTAGCCCCCGTTCCCGAAGGCAAGACTCCAGAATTATCGAATGCAGAGTTGGTGACCATGTGGGGTCTTCGGCTTGCACATATTTTTGTATTTTGCTTAAATAATTCACGAACAAGATATAGGCCTACCCGGATACCCAAAGGCTTTTCTAGGACCTGAATAAAACATACATTATTGGGTGTTTATGTTTTTATTAATTTATAATATTATTTAAAATATATAAATCATATTTCAAAGCATATAAATCACACTACAAAATATCTATAAATTCTAGTACATGCTACTGTTGTTAATACTTTAATGATTTTTTACTATTTGAATAAATCGGCTTGATTAATCGTCAAAAAAGGAGGCCCACCAGTAATATGAAGCGAAGGTGTTGTCTGAAATAAGAAATGAGAAATAAAGTTTCAGAGACAAATTGAATTGAAACAGGACTGTCTAACGAGTGCAGCAGTGTAGTTCATAAATCTCTCTCTCTCTGTCTCTCCACCCCCCTCTCTCCACGAGCTATAGCGCGCGTGTGTGTAAAATAGCTTTATTTATCGCCCACTTCCCCCGAAGTGATTATTCGACCATGGCAGTCATCTCCCTAAATACTTACAATTACAATAGTAGCTACCAATAGTATTAACGCATGGAACATTTAATCCACATTGGTATCTCAGACATTCATTAATATCTAAAATAAAATATAGAAATGAGTATTAGGCGACATGGAAGTTATTAATGCTATATAGGTTTCCCCTACTATCAGGGACTATCCCGATTTGAACAGTCTCAAAAAAAAAGTGTGTGTACATGTGAAATTTAAGCGCTAAAATATAGGGAAATGGTGTATTTGCTTTGTCTCAAAATTCCAGCCCAAAATATTGAGTCGTTTGGACGTAAACGACAAATCTGTTTATCTGGACACGTAACCTTTTTAAGATTTGGGGTCATTTTTATACGCCCACATTTTCATGTGGACGTATTATGTCGTCGCCCCTGTCCGTCCGGACGTCCGTCCGTCCGTCCACAATTTGTTTGTGGACTCTCTACAGGTCACAATTCTTATCCGATTTTAACGAAACTTGAAATATAGGTTTATCCCCATAAGATCTCGGCTGCTTTCGATATTGGCATGTATCGGATGGAAACTTCATGGATTATGGCCCCTGATTGTACGAAATATCATGTTTTTAGCTTGTGGACCCTATAGAGGTCACAATTTTGAACCGATTTTGATGAAACTTGACATGCATGTTAATAACCCCAAGATCTTGGTTCCTTTCGATACTTGCGCCCATCGGATCGTAACTTCCTGAATTATGGCCCCTGATTGTCCGAAAAATCGCCCTTTTTAGCTTGAGGTCCCTCTGGAGGTCAAAATTATTATCCAATTTAAAAAACCGTTTGATAATATCACCGTTACATGGTAATGAAGGTTGAGTTCGAATTTCATGAAAATCGGACCCAAATTGACATACAAAATGGCCGCCGTTTATACGCGAATAGTGTGAAAATATGTTATTTCAAGGTTGTGGACCCTATAGAGGTCACAATTTTGAACCGATTGTGATGAAACTTGACATGTATGTTTATAAGCTAAAGATCTTGGTTCCTTACTATATTTGCGGCCATCGGATCGTAACTTCCTGAATTATAGCCCCTGATTGTCTGAAAAATCGCCCTTTTTAGCTTGTGGTGGCTAAAATTATCATCCGATTTAAAAAACCGTTTGATTATATCACCGTTACATGGTAATGAAGGTTGAGTTCAAATTTTGTGAAAATCGGACCCAAATGGACAGACAAAATGGCCCCTGTTTGTACGCGATCAGTGTGAAAATATGTTATATCAAGGTTGTGGACCCTATTGAGGTCACAATTTTGAACTGATTTTGATGAAACTTGACATGCATATTTATAACCCGAAGATCTTGGTTCCTTTCGATATTTGCACCCATTGGTTCGTAACTTCCTGAATTATGGCCCCTGATTGTACGAAAAATCACCCTTTTTAGCTTGTGGTCCCCCGGAGGTCAAAATTATTATCCGATTTAAAAAAACGTTTGATTATATCACCGTTACATGGTAATGCAGATTGAGTTCAAATTTTGTGAAAATTGAACCAAAATTGACAGCTGTCTTGTCAGGCCATCCATCCTTCATCACTAACAAGGGGAAACCATGCCAGAAAATCTAGATGAACTTTGTCACCCAATGCGGGGATCAAACACCCAACCTCAAGGCTGCCGAGCCAGCATCTTACCCACTTAGCAACATGATTCCCAGTCGAATTTGAAGCCTACTGAAATGCACCTTTATAACCCAAAGATCTTAATTCATTTCGATATTTGCACATATCATATTCTAACTTAATGATGTAGGAAAAATCACTTTCGGTATTGCTTGTTCTCTATCCATCTCTCGAAAATGTGGGCGTATCCTGCCTGGCAGTGCCAGCCTATCTTATCTGATAATCGATTCCCGTTTTGGGGGTCTATACAATGAAAGACCCATGTGCCGTACTTGATAATGAATGGTAAATTGCACCTACACATTATTTTCATAAAATAAACTCCTGGTTTTATCCAGATACCGCATCAACTTGGGACACCGGTCTCTATTTCCAGATGAAGACTGACGAGTTAAAGTTCTTTCAAAACGTATCACATATATTGAGTCATAAGGTAGGGGATTTTAAGGGATATTAACACCAAATTAAGCAGTGATATTCTTCAGAATATTTCCGGGATTGGCCTTATAAAAGTTAAAAGGCGGCATATTCTGGTCATTGTCCGGTCCAAAGATTGCATGTCAGTTTTGTAGATAGATAGATTTTTTTGGCACAAAATACAACATAATAAAATCTATTTGTTTTTAAACGTATTCCCCTCATCACCATTTGTTAAACTTTACCGTAACTTGACATTTATTTATGGTACAAATTTCTTTAGATCTAATTTGGGGACCCCTTTGACATTGTTGCTAATGCAGACCGGAATGTGCTATTTGGTGTGCTATGAGGGAAATACTCTTATATCGAAATCCAACAATCGATGGATCTAAGATAATTCGAGTTCTTTGAGTTACCTGAACACGTGGTGGGAGCAAGTTGGCTGATAGCAAAACCGTTAGGACAAATACATGTACCCAAAATAGTTGGTAATGGTTGAAAACAACGACCTCCAACACACCCTGTTATAGCAGTACATCCTGTAAAATATTTATAATAACAAAAAAGTAGCAGTAAAAAGTATCGAAATTGCAGATTAGTTCAATCGGGGTATTATAAAATGGTCACGAATCCCTGATGAAAACGACGTTAGCTGACTCGCCAACTAGGTGGTTTGGGGTTGGCCCTCGCTGTTGAACGAGAAAGTTCATCGGTATTTTCCGTTGCGTTTTCCGCTGTCAGTGGTGCGGGACACAGGTCATGGTCAGGAACAGCGTCTTAGAATCGAAGTGGACGAAAAATCGAGTTCTCGTATACATGTATTATACACGTATATAAGCGTATAGACATTGTGACGTATGCCAGTGTTCATTATCCCAGTAGGCGCAGAAAAGTAGGACATTACACCCCATTATCATTTCACTTTATATTCATATTCATTAAGATTTCAGCCCTTTGTTGCCCTTTTGATTTCCACGCATGTGATCGCATAAACCAAACCAGTGAAGTAAACCTATACATGTATATCATTTTGGTCCAGATGCTCAACATCTTGCATCCAATGAAAACTCTCCATTGATTATGGATGGACGGACTGTAAGAGGTATGCCCCCCACACTCCGCAAATATGTTAGAAAAAACTGACTGAATATGCTATCCCGATGTCTCTGTAACCTGTTATTTTTTGTGCACACATTTAGCATGTAGCAATCTCATAATCCTTACCACGACTAACAAATACCGCAAATCTATGTGAGACCATATATCGGGAACACTTGAGCCTTTACAAATTCAAAGAAAATTAAAACTTTTACCGACGAAAATGGAGATAAAATACATGCTGTTTCAAAGAAAAGAACAAATGATTCTATACGATTCTTACCTTGGATCTGCGCGGAAGACATAGCTAACATGGCCATCAAAACGAGAACAGCTAACTTGAACATCTTCAATATGCCTATATAGATTCTCTTAACGGCAGGAAAAAAATGAACTCCGATGGTCCAAAAGGATTTGACAGGTTTTGATTATACATGGCATTTATACTCCAATTCCAACCTTGAAATATTTGTTTATCTATAAACAAAATGGAAATAAATAATAATAAGCAATAGGTTTTAATGTGATATTATTCTTAAAAACATTCCTGTAACAGAAATAACAATTTGGCAGTTGTGAACTAGAGTTGACATCACAATATCTATAAAAGATCTTAAATACTGTCAAATATCAATACATATTGTTTATGGGATGAATATGTTATTTATTGACATTATATGATTTAAACAAACAAACATGGATTACAATATGCCTTGAGGCCTACAGTACAATTATTCTTTCTAAATATAGAAACTTCTATTAATCTCAATTCAACAACATAAAAAGTTATAAAGTTCACGTTAAAGATAAATAAAAGTAAGGGGGTGGGGGGAAATCACTGATAACCAGACAATTTTATTAGGAGCAAGGCCAACGCACAGACCGGTCGGATCAATTGTCAGGCACCTCGACCCAAGACAGAAGACCACTCGGACCAATATCTTGGACCGATATTTTGCTTTACCAATTCGCTTCATAATTAAAATAAAACACAACTCAATGCATTATTATTATATTCATAAAGGTTCAATACCACTCTTGTTGTAACTGAATAATATGTCCCAATCTTTATTCTGGTCAACAAATTGTATTATTTTACAATATTCCAAATAATTGATGAAACAAATTTCATCTTAACACGCCTAATTTAAAAACACATATCGTAAACTTACAAGACCACTGGTGTCAATTGTTTGGTTAACAATTATTATCATCACGATTCTGGAACGTTGAAAATATGTGTGCACCACAAACGCTTTTCCGCTATTTCCATGATTGTCGTCAGACTTGAGTGTGTTGGGAAATGTCAAAAAGTCCCTAATCGCCCCACTCAGTAAACATAGATTCGGCGAACATTCCATTTTTCAGGCACAAATATCAGCGAATGCGACCATATTTCATAGAGATTTAATTGTAAAATGAAATCGCTCTCGGTTTACGTTTTGCTTTAATACTTTATGTTTAGATTCCGCGCAATAACATTTGTGTAAACCGCGTTTTATTCTGAAAATTCGGGTAACAAACACAATTTTTGGGCAAATAGCCCCTCATCCCCCAACTGAGATTGACTTACCTATACGCCTACGAAAGTAAACCTCCTATAGTACTAGTACCCAAGAGATAATTAATAATATTATAAGCCATACACCCTGAAACCAAAACAGGATATTCGACATTTTAGAGAGTTTGTTTTTAGACTAAACTTGAAGATCCACCACAGTCCACAGAGGTCGTTATTTTCCATCGTTCCTCTCAAACATTATAATATATAACGAAAGAAAAACACTATAAACTGAAGTCTTGGGAGTCACATGTAAACCATGCAAACAGGGACGTATGCAGGGTTTTAAAAGTGGGGGTGCATCAGAGTGGTGGGCGCCATAGCCTCAATGTAAGTGATATAAGAAAGTTTGGATCAGGGCAAACGAACCAATTGGCGTGGGGGCGCCCTTAAAACCGACCGACTGATCAATGCCTTAAGAACATCGCTGTGTGAATATAATCAAGTGTATTATTTTATAATTGAAAGATGATCAAATTTTCTTTTTTTGGATAGGGCGGGGGCGCCATTTTTAGGGGCGCCTTATATTTCTGGGGGTGCAATATACCCCAGCACCCCCGCTAGATACGGCCCTGACTGCAAAGTCAATTTCTAAAGAGGATATCAGTCCAAAAATGGCTCAATTCTGTTCAGGATTTACAAAAATATATATGTTAAATTGAAAGTTTTTCGACATGTTGCATCCATTGCAGAATATGCGGTCAGAAAGTTAATGCTGTTTAAGTTTCACTCGACAACTGCTACAGCATTTCGAGACTAACATGGTTTAATTTTATTTCAATAATTTATACGTAGGGGTCCTTAGCAGAGGAAGAGGGTGGGGGTTGGAGAATCCGCAGAAAACCCACGTGGTTGGCCAGGCGACCTTATCACGTTATGCCGTGAATCGAAACCCTGCCACTTGACTCAACGAAAGCGGACGAGTTAGACCCAGGTGCGGATCCAGGGGAGGGGGGGGCAGGGGACCGAGCCCCCCCCCCTCAGCCCCAGTGACATAGTTGGATTGCAATACATATACGTGAATATAGAGTATTTACTCTCATTTTTAAGTCGTATTTCTGACCTGAAGATAATTTCTTTTTGTGAAAAATAACCTCGATCATATGCTATGATCCCTGGGCTATAATTGATTTATTGTCCACGTTCTCTAGTGGATTTATTTAAAGTGTTCAAACATCTGCTCGTACAACCTCGAGTTTCTTAAATTAAAGCAAAGGTCTTGTGTTCAAACATGGACCTTATAATACATGGTTCAAAACAATCTGTTTCACAGAGAATTACTTACGAATTAACTCTGTAACAAATAGGTGTCCAGTGAGCGTGTTGAACCAACTATGTCACTTCCGGTTTTAATAGAAATAATTTCTCGTTTACAAAAACTTTTTTACTCTTTTTACAGAGGGGATTCTTTCTGAATATATATTTCAGATTTATGGAAACCTTGTTGAAAATCGTTGGTCTTCCCTTTAACACCTAACTGCTTCGGGCAAAATGATGCATTTTACTCATTTTAACACCCATTTACACTAAATAGGAAATATTTTTTAACTTCAAATACTTCAAACGTCTTTATTCATTTTTCTTTTACCTCAAAAAAATGTTTGAGAATTTAATTTGTCGGAGTAAAAAAGTTAATATGCCGTACTTATTAAGCCTCGTCGATGTCATGCTTATCAGTGATTGTAGCGGCCAAGCGAATATTCACTGCGGGATCAGTTTGGGTTCAAAATACCCGGAGAACGCTAGATCGGAGACGGTCCTACGCATTTCATGACGTGACATGTGGATTGTGGGTTAGGGTAAGGGTTAGGCTTAGCCCAGGGTTAGGGTTAGGGCTAGCCCTGTTTACATCTCGAGACTTTGACGAAATCTACAGGTCCTAACCCTAACCCTAACCCACAATCTATATATGACGTCATATGTGCTAAAATGCGTAGGACCGTCTTCGATCTAGCGTTCTCCAAAAGACCCACCCAACTTTACATTTATCCAAAAGAAATGTCCTTTTGCGCGGAGTATGCAATGCACCATACATAATAATAATTTTTAAAAATCTATAAAATTTATTTATGTATACATGAAACCATAAACTTTCTATATTATTTCAATATTCATTTGTTCTCAGTTATTGCTACTGAAACGCGAAGGCTAGGCCTATTACTATTTTTATCAGTCACAATTGAAATTTCGTTTCGCTAAAACGACAATCCAATAGACACTCTAAATTGAACGCAACCGCTAGCGTTCAGCATAAAAAATCGATTAAGTCAAGAGAGAAATTAAATCGCATTTGAATATGAAAATTATTAGGAACATTTTAATGTAAATAAGTAATTGATTAATGATTGTTATTTTCTTGTTAATCTATTTTTGAAAGTTAATCCATAACCAAATTTTGAATGCGGTATAGCTGTTGCTAGGTAACTGTGATGTCAATATTATTTTGTCTCCATGAAAGTCGCTGGGAAATTGGGTTTAAATCAAGGGAAATAGTGACCACTCTGGAATATCACAGCTCAGGAAAGTTGTCTTTCATTTAATACCTAAAACAAAGAACATGGCAGCCGTTCTTCCACCCAAAGGTGACGGAGGAACGTACACATTTACTAGCCAGCCCCGAGCTGTCCAAGAAAGAAAAAAATACAGAGAACCCGTTATTCAACAGTAAGTGACAAATCAGTGGAAAATTGACCGAGACTCATAGAGAAATTTTAATGTAACATGTTGTTTAGAGTGGGATTAATGACATTTATGAAGAATTCTTTATTTTGTTACCTATTTATTGCTATGAACTCAGCCCAAAGAAATTTGGATGATACCGGTGGTGGAAGCCTAGGATAGGCAGATTATATAAGAATTTCAACTTGCTTCTTTTTAGCTGGAAATGGGCTCATTTGATAGATCTCATTGAGACAAATCCGGTGCTTTTTGAATTATTGCAATAGCAAGAGTACTTTTTGAGATATTACATTTTTTTCAGTCGTTAAATATCGCAATTTTTGTCTTGTCATTGTAATTAAGAAAACTGTGTCAATTAAGGCTAACGGAAAATGTCAATATCTTGAGAACTATAAATGCTAGAATGAAAATTCAAAAAGCAGTGGATTTGTCTTTCTGAGCCCTATATGATGGACCTATTCCCAGAACACAACCGACGCTTCGACTGCTTTCCAAGATGGCGACCATCCACTTCGTCATACGCATTAGGCTACGGCACCATGTCATGTTTCGGGGCGATATTTTCTACATTCGGGGAAATGGATTACAATGATATATACATCAAAATGTTCGTTAGAAGTTACTATTTAGGTTAGAAGTAATAATAATTTATTTATCTACCTTGGTAGGGGTGTATTTTATCCTTGAAATCGAAGAAATTTTTGACGACGTTCAAAATTCACGAATAATATTAATATGCGATGACAGAAAGAATGCGCATAGTCTATGAAAGACGGCCTCTGATTGGCTCAATTTCAACCCCGCGTGGATTCTAAACCAATTATATTGCTTTTAACTAGCATTTTGTTAACCGACCCGCAGATCGTTCAAGCATTTTGGCGTGCACACGGGCGAAGCGTAAATATTGATAACGTCATCGAAGTGGCGCCGCGGGCGGATTTTGGCGTACCTACCTAGGAGGGGCCTATTGATTTTTGTTATTTGGGCTTTTTCAGATTATAAATTTTAGTAAATTCAAATTGCAAAATTGTATGTGTTCAACAACTGTACACATGCATTTTGTATCACAAAAACCAGTCTAATTCTAGTTAAATTATTAATTAGGACATAGCTACTATATAACTATAGCCTATTAATAAGGAAGCAATGTTCATGTTCATAATCATACTTTTACTTGGAGTTGGAGTAGCCAAGAGCATTCTTAAAAATGTGGCCGTGTGAAAACTTTGCATAAAATAAATAGTAGAACTTCACTTTTATCAGTATATTAAAATTGAAGAGTTTCACGTATAAATCTACTGACTTCATATAATTTTTTTTTTAAAGAGATGAAGTACCCCCACAGTATGGCAATATTATGTATGATAGACGTATTGTTAGAGGTAATACATATGCTCAACACACACTTCCAGCGGTAAGTTATTAAAACAAATTTGGAGGTTGTCTGACCAAATGGTATGCAAAGAGTAGGGTCACCTGTCTGACATCACGTGGGTTTTCTATGGGTCCTCCAGTTCCCGAAATGGTCTAGTTTGTGTCGAGTGGACGTCCAACCCCATTTCTCTCTCTCGCCCATTAAGTAGCATAATACAAGGGTTTAAAATGTAAATGGCAGCATTGTAAAAATAAATAATAAAAGAATTGGTTTAAGTTAAAAAAGCATGGAATCTATTTGCTGCTGCCTAATGATTTTAAATTGGTTGATAAAAAATATTTCAGACAGCACAACCTGATCCAATTGAGATTCAAAGACAACAGGAAAACAGAAGGCGTGCCATTGCCAGAAAAAGAGCCAAAGATCAACTTCGACCTCGATCACCTGAAGCAGTGGAAGGTAGAAAACATATTGATGTTCAAACAGAATTATATCTGGAGGAACTAAGTGATAGAGTAGAAGAAGCTGATGTCGATTGTCAAACTGATGCCTTCCTTGATAGACCTCCTTCCCCTCTCTTTATCCCTGCTAAAACTGGTATAGATGTCACTACACAAATCTTAGATGGAGAAGTAAGTTTTTTTTATATTTTGCTGTACAGTGTTTAAATATACTTTGATTTAGGTCCATGATTACTAATTCTACTTTCATTTTTGGCTGACTGTGTACTGTTGAATACAAGATCTGTAATTTCAATATGGTCTTTTGTCTATCTATGTATAATTTTTGACGAAGAAAGACATTTCACTTAACCAATCAAAGATGTCTAGTTAATTTAGGTATTTCTTGTATTCTCAAATGTTTTGGTGAAAATTAAAAAAAGATACTTGGTGACATTAATAATGTAAAAATGATTTGGAGAAAAGGATGGGATACTAACCATGATATATTACTTATTGCACAGTTGTAGGTCAGCTGGTGGAGGGTGTTAGCTATGGTATATTCAATATTTTATAGTAGCACATATAATGGTGGCAAATTGACCAAAGTTATATTATATATTTCATAGACGAGTAATATTATATCTGTGGCACATGAAGGGGGGGGGGGGATAGTTATAGTTTAAATGATTCAATCCTTTAATTGTCAAATGTTGCAAGGAATTGAGCAGAATTTTGAACACAAATTTTTTAATGCAAGTATTCATTTCATGCTTTTTTTTTGATACGTTACGTGTAATTAAAACATGTGTATATTCTTTCAGTTGTTTGATTTTAATATTGAAGTAAAACCCATCTTAGAAGTATTAATAGGTAAAACAGTAGAACAGAGTTTATTAGAAGTCATGGAAGAAGAGGAATTAGCTAACTTGAGATCACAACAGAGGGCATTTGAAGAATTGAGGAATGCAGAATTAGTTGAACAACAGAGGCTTGAAGAACAAGAAAGACGACACAGAGAAGAAAAGGTGGATATTTCTTTTTCTTTTGAATCTTTTAGTTAACCTTTAGCTTTCTTATTTTTTTTTCTAAAAATTAGATTGTCAAAAGTGATTAATCTCAAAACCTAGTAAAATTTCAAAACAAAAGTTATAAAAAAAAATATTAATATCTGGTCATTGTTTGTGGGATTTTGAATCCTTTCCAAACTACAATATTGGGAAAGCTGAATCTGTAAAAGGAATGTCAATCAAAATGGTTCAGATCTGTTTGGCATTTACAAAGATTTGATGAGTTCAAAATTTTTCAACATTCATATTATAAATGGGAAATGGTCAGAACAAGTCAACGACACCTTTAATGTTAGCCAGTTTCCGATATTTTCTAAATAAGTATAAGCTTTATTTTTTAAAATCAAAAATTTTATGTGCAATAATTTTAATGCAACATCTCTTAAAATTGTGTTTTAGGAAAGAAGAATGAAACAACAAAGAGAAGTTTTAAAGAAAGAAAAAGAAACTGCAGAAAAAATTGCTGCTAGAGCTTTTGCTCAAAGTTACTTAGCCGATCTTGTACCCTCTGTATTCGGTACCTTAGCAGATAATGGTTATTTCTATGATCCAGTTGAGAGAGGTATGCATCGGTTCATTATATATTAAAAATTATATTTACTGTTTGTTTATTACTGAACCTTAAGAATAAAAGAAATAATTACAAGTAACCCATGCAACTGGGTAGAGTTCCAGTATAACACAAGAATAATTAATATTAAGGGGGCATAACTCATGAGAGACTACATTTTTGAAACCCTTGTCTCACAGAGAAAATTGTTACTAAGTTAAAAATGATGTAAGGTATGTTCAACGTTTTTTTTTTTAAAAAAAGATATGTCCATTTGCCTTATTTGTTTTTCTATTGGTTAGAAAATTCAAATAATATGCAATTTATTTTTGTTGCCAGGTCTAATGATAAATTATGTATTTGTGTCTTCAGATGTTGAACAAGGATTTATGCCATGGTTAATGGAACAAGTTGAAATACAATTAGAAAAATCACAACTAGGCCGACTTGTGTTGGATGGTCTGATCCGGGAAGTTAGCTCCAGTCGTTTTGAACTTTACAATAATTTAGATGCCAAATTAGTGGACACTAAAGTAGCATCTGCAACAGTGGATTCACTGAAAGTTAAAATAGAAGCTGAACCCTCTCCAGCCACTACTACAGTATGATATTATTAATTATTATTTGAAAAAAATTATATTTTTTTTTATCATGTTACTAAAGCCATTAGAACAACACTAGGCTATAATGTTTTTAGCTAGAAATGCAATAGGGGCTAGAATGTTTTTAACTAGAAATGCAATAGGGGCTTTTTCTCTTATCATATTATAATAAACCTATAAAGTCATCCTTTATTTAAATCCTAAAGAATAAACTTACTGAATTCTCATAAAAATCTGTGGTTGACTGATATTTCTGCTTAGTTAATTCTAATTTTCTGCAGTGTGATCAAGCTTGCCCAGACGTTAGTAAATCAAAATGTATCTTTTGCAAAATTCTTTTCAAAAATATGCATATTATTATTAAAAGAGTTAGATAAGGAATCTAATTAATTGCTGTTTAATACCCTGGATGTTAGAAATAATTTATACAACAGAATTACACCTAACATGGATGTTAATAATACCAATTAAAATATTTCATTATGAAACATAGTCACATGTTGCACAAACATTTTAATATTTTAATGATTTAAGCTGGAGAGATACAAAATGAGCTTTTTGGTTGAAAGATTTTGTTGATTGCAGACAATACCCCTTTTTCTTTACTTATTTATTTTTACATTTTTAACTCTTCTGTCGTATTTTGTCGTCTATTTATAAAATTATTCAATCATCCAATCACATTGAAGATAGTTTTTGAAACACGATGAAATATTTTTTTCATGATTATTTAATTAAAGAGCATCTGTTATTTTTGATCAGATAAATGAGTTGTGTAGATTTGAAAGTTTGACAAGAGAAAAAATGATAGTGATTTACATTAAGAAACTTTCTTTGTTGTGATGAGAACAGGAACTTCTGGCATGTTCCTTATGTCATCTATTAGCCATTAAGTTGATGTATCAACATACAGCATTAGGTGGAAGAAATTATTCTCACTAAATTATACAGTGAACCAGGCACTCTTAGTCTTTCACCTTGTATTTTAACATAATATAATGGTTCGTCTTGTTGGTGTCGAGCTTTATGAAGAGTCCAGTAAGCTGAGATTTACAACTAGTAAAGAGAGTTACTAGTTTTGACGGACACCTGTTTCTCCAACAAGCCTTCTACTTAATCCCCTTTTCTTTTAACGGAGTGTGCCTTATGGACACGAAATTGACGTCTTGGAGAGATTGGTGGGAATTCCTCATCTGGCAGAGCGAGGAATCCTCACGCATATTCACTCACTGTTGACTGCCTTGAGCTGACTATGTTAATAGATTGAGAGGAAAGTGTTAGCGACCTGATGCCTAACTCATTCAGATACGACTCAGCTGGTTAGCTCCCATTGTCTGACATAAAAATGGAGTTCCGCATCATTGACTTAGTAGAAGAGGAGCTCGTGTGATTTAAATTGCACAATTTTCTGTGGCTCTTGCCACCCTTATATTTACTCGCCGATCTTTCATTCAACCTGATGTTTGTGATAATGTAATCATTTGATGTAGGCTTTGACAAATGATTGCCTTACTGCCATTACATTTTTCTTGTGTTGTTGGTGGGAACAAAGAGATTCGACAAATAATTTTCATTGAGTTGTTCAAATTAAACAAACAGTTTGATGAAAGAAGGAAAGGAAGAATGTGCTAACTATTTACAAGGCTGTAATAATTCCATGATTTTAAAGTGTCAATTGATTCAATTGATAAATATTGATGATGATTAATGAATATAAATGAAAGGTGATGAATATTAAGATAATTGTATTAAATATAAAGATATTATAAGAGTCACCTGTAGGACTCTAACTTGTAGGATTGTTGTTTTTATTATTAATTCATCCATTCAATTTAAAATAATTTTTTTATGTTTCATTTGTATTTTTCTCTCCTTTCTTTCTGTTGCTTTTCGAAAAAACATTTTTTTTTTTGTTATTGTGTTTGGGATTTGTGATATTTTTTTCTTATAGAAAATTTCTTTTACCTAGTCCTGTTAGTCAATGGGTGTTATTTTTTTTTACTTTTATCAAGTAATGAAATTAGACAAGTTTAAAAGCTTAAATTTTATTTAATTTTAATAGTAAAATATTTCCTTTTTCATTATAATAACCGTAAATTGGCCTTCTTGTGTTCACTTGATAGGCTTACCAATATTAGTCTGTCATTCTAATACTAATAGTGCAATTTTAGCAAATAAACTAAATATATTTCAAACTCTTGATATTTATTTTCTTTAAATAATGGATTTTATGGAGTTCTGAATATTTATTTTTTAATACAATTTTTTTTTAAAAGAACCACAATCCATTTGATTTGATGAGAATTGAAAATGTTAAATTGATTAATTTTGATCTGTTTGAGAGGTTAATTAAAATAATGATGAAACTTAAAATATATGTTTATATCCCAAAGATCTCTTCCTTTCTATATTCGCTCATAGTCATAACCTGGATTATGGCCCCTGATTGTACGAAAATGTATTTAACTCGTGGAACCTCTAGAGACATAATTTTTGTCTGTTTTTAAAAACCATTCAAATATATCACCATTTCACTTTGGGAAAATCGTCACAAAATTTCCCGACAAGTGGCTGCTCATTCTACTCAAATAGTGTAAGAGTATGTAATGCCAAGGATAAGAACGATCTAGAGGTCACGATTCTCAACCAATTTTGACGAAACTTGAAACGTATGTTTACATCCCAAAAGTCTTAGTTCCCATCAAAATTGTGTATACACATTTTTCGTACGATTTTCACGCAATTTAAAATTCATGTTTATTACCTAAAGATTTTGCATCCTTTCGATATTGCCACATATTGGACAATAGCTTCCAAGATAATGCCCCTTGATTGTTAAAAAAAAATCATGTTTTTAGCTTGTACCAGTGTTGGTGTATTCTGTATGGCAACCGATTGTTTATCCTACTGTTCACACAGTAAATCAAAAATTAAACTAAAAATGTTGTTAGTAAGCAAGCGCAATTCTGCTTAGGCTTTTGAAATTAAACTTGAATGAGCTTGACCCATGACCTACAGTTAACAGTATCACACATAAGCTAAACCAATTCAACCTCTAAATAGTTTATAGATATTTTTCATAAATGTTGACTTATGTATTGTAGGGAGAAGCAGAAAAAACAGTTGAAGAGGTGCCAAAACCTGAGGAACCAGTAGAATCTGCAGAACCAGAAACAGAACAAACACAAGAGGATGAGGGAGGAGAGGATTAGAAACATCCCAGAATTTTATCCCTTTATAAACTTTTTCTTTGTCATCCGCAGCAATCAAGTTGCACAATTTTTTTTCAAGCATTCTCATCTATAAGTGTCTTATGTGAAACTAGTGATTTGTGAAGTATTCACTGTACTATAAATTAATCAAAGTTCTGCCATTATCTTATAAATACAGCATTTTGATATCAAAGGGTTTTTTTATTCAGGAATTCTTGTTTAAACAAGCATTAATACCACATTGAACATTTTCCCTATTGTACATAGTTTAGTGGATTATTTATGAACTTGATACATTACAAAACTATTTAAAATTTTTAGCCATTTTCAGTGTCAACATCACAAAATTTCAGTTGGTCAGATGCTGGGGGATATTCCATAGCATATTATCAGTAATTTCCTGTGAAATATGCAATTTTAAGGAATTCAAAAGAACTAAATTGCATCTTCGCTTTGATCAGAACCGTTGAAAACTGGGTCATGCATCATGCGGTGCCACCACTTAATTTCTGGAGGGATGGGGGGGACTATTAACTGTGATAATATATACGTACTGATTTTCTCAAACAATGACATTGGTTTCAAATGTTTAATATTAGTTAAAATGTCTGTGGTATTTTTGGAGAAAAAATCCAATGTATATCCTAATAACTATAGGTATTGTGGAGTAGAATATCTATTGTAACTTATTATTATATTGTAAAGATTTCAAACAAAATTAAATTATTTATATTGGTATTAAAAAATATTATCACATTATCTATTATGAATTATTACATTATTGAGCAAAGAGTCCATATAAATATTACTTGGTTTGCCTTTGGGCCGCATTCAAAGTAATATGGAGAGGGGTTCTATAGGCTTTTGCTTGCTCTCCAATCTAGTTTATGTGAATAAATATTGTTTTAAAAAAGTAATTTTGCGTAGTTTTATCCCTTACTTCATAGGTCCATGTTAATAGTAACTTGACCCTCATCTTGGTTCGCCATGATAATCAACATTTTATTTTGACCAACATCAAAGAGATTTAACACCTTTCGGTTTGGAAGTGAACAAAAGTATACACAAAACTATGAACATCGAATTCATATGGCTAGATATATCCATATTGAGTTTTGTTCCTCAGAAATATTGAATGATACCCTGTGGTCTTTAGAAAGATTAGAAGGGATAAAGATGCAGAGAAATTAATCATCTATTGTTGAAAGTATGAATGAGCTGCTTTCGGGTACTTCATATTCAGTTAATAATGTTCTACCCCTTAAAGTCAGTCCATTCACTAGATATAATATAGAGATGATATCGGTAACGGAAAGAGAAACTTAATAAAACTTGCCAAATTGACTCGAACAATATGATTTTGTTGCCTGTTGATTTTATAAAGTTGATTAGACACCTGTCCCATACCATGATGTCCGAACAGCCACGTGCCCCACTGGACACGCCTTTTGTAGTGGACACTACTTTGTTTTTCTTTACGCGGACCAGGGGCGTACCTAATCATGTGTACAAATTTGTTGGTTCTCGTCAAATAATTCGCTATATTATATTCACGTGTCGGCTTTATAAAGACTTTCTATAGAATTCGTGAATCGCCCAAATAGTTGTTTTATTTTGTCGCTGTATTATTATAAGTTCTGCTTAGGTCAACTTGAATCTAGAAACGGTTTCTAAAAATGATAAAAAAAAAAACCCCTTGAATACGTTCATACAGATACCTTTGCGTACGGAACTCGACTGAGTAATTTATCTACACTGCCTTATCTGTAATCCAGTTTCTGACAATTGATTCATCAGGTTGCTTTTACTTTTTTTTCATTGTCTATAATATATGTTGAAACCCGTTAGGGACTGCAAGTAATTAATGTCCATAATGGAATCCTGATCACCGAAGGAAGGTACATTACCGTAAACCCATCGTATTAGAATGCAAAGAAAAAGTTAAACGCATTTTCATCTTATATGTGAGAATACAATAAGACTAATGATAATATTTAGGTGTATATAGCGTGTAATATTAATTATATTTACATTTAAATCATCATTTTTAAATAATATTCACCAGTGATAAAACATTAGCAAACCAAAAAACAAAACGCTAGGTCGTCTAAGGTAGTACGGACTGAAATCATGGGGATATCGAGGATTAGTCCTGGATCTGGCTATGGTTCTGTAGGAAAATTTCAGTAGGGAGAAATTTTTTGTAGAAATGATTAGTAGGGGACACTCACCACGTGGTAGGTTATCCAGCTATGACGTCATCAAAGATGGCCGCCGACGTTATATCCATATTATCCTACATGCTCTAGTTTTCTGTCAATTTCTATGAAATAAAAGCCAGAATGAAGCTGTTTATGTTAACTAAAGTGAAAAATATATTTATTATTAAACTCTTATTAATTTTTCACGAAAACACTTAAGGTGTCTACCTAATATTTAAGCGAAAACATTAAAAAAAAAGCTCTAAAATATAAAGTATTTAACACTTATAACAATAAAAATTTCTTTGATACACTCAAAAAGGATTTTTACAAGTTCCAACAGATTCTTTGACACTCATACATTTACAAAATAAACAGCAGGGTAACTCATTGGCTCTGCAAATACAGGACGACTTGGCACATTTTACACAGGAGCAAGCACCAATAAAGTCATTAGGATGCTTGTGTACATTAGATTCTGGAACCAACCCATTTTCGGATATTTCAAAGCCAAATTGACATGGATCTAAATGAACGATTACGTCATCAAGACAATGATGTAGGTAGTATGTATAAAAAATATGATCTTAATAAATGTCCTTTGCTACTGTTGCTTGTAGGCGGCAAATCGTCGACATCTATATACTTTGAATGGCATTTAGTAATTGGAACATAATCAAATAACACACTTTTATGGAATAACAATTACTATGGTTTATTTCGACATCTATGTTTTTACCGTGATGATACAACCACAGGCGTAGTTCATCTACAGGTTTACATGCAGATCTTTTGCGTAGAAGTTGAATTAAGTATTCTTCTGCAGGTTGAAGGCATTTCCGTACTTCTTACAATTACTAGATACTCAAAAGTTCGACAAATAAATATCAGATGCCATGTTGAGAGCTCCTCTCTTAGTACCAAACTTACTAGTGTAGTCGGTACCCGACAACGCATGTATTGCTGGCAACAAGGAACACAGACTTTGGCCCATATTATGATATGTTGTGTGGATAGGTAATAAACGTGTGGCATTTCCAACTCTATAGTGCGCACTGGCAGTAGATGACAATAATAAATAGTGTATTTTTACATCATGCATTGCTACTTTAAATTTAAAGAAACCCTTAGAAAAGTGAAATTTATGTATAGTAATAAGGCAAGTCAATTCCACCCATCCTAAGGTTCAAACGACTGATTCATTTCATATACTGATGGCGCTTCAAGCATGTTATATCTTCAAAGTACCACCTACGTAAGCCTACCAACTTCATGGTTTCAGAATATTGCCTCAACCCTTGAAGCGTGAGGAACCGTTAATATCAGTTGCCGTCAAGCGTGTGTATTTGTTGGATGGGGTGTAATAAAAATCTATGTAAATCAGTTCATTTTTATCAAGCTGTGTCCCCGATTTTATGATGCTTAAAGTATGCTCAATTTTGTCGTAGATTAAAAGATAAAAAAATATGAAATTGGGCGATTTTGTAAATATATGAGTACGCGATGTATTGCCGTTTCTCCTATCCTCCGACCCACCTTACTCCTTGTAATTTATTTATCCAATTTGCTGAGTGTATTCAACTACAGTGATGTAGGACGGGGGCCTGACAAGGACAGCTGTCTAGTTGTTCGGATGGGACGAAAAACCGTGTGCACATTGGCGTGCACATGAAAGATTCCCCGACAGTTGGAATTCGATATAAGAGTAGGCCGTAGTGCCGTTGTCCGGGCAGATTTGCCCTTCTTCATTCGCCCAGTTCGGATCAGAACAATAGGACGTTAAACCCCATTTCATTTCAGACGCAATATTCGATCATATAATAAGGTTTTCAGAAACTAACCTATAATTGACAAAATATTTTTTTTCGTGCCGCGTTTCAAGTTCTAACTCGCGGCGAGACAGAAATTCAATGAACTTTTAATTGTTGATTTAAAAAATTAATATCGATAAGCAAATCTGGATCGAAATCAATTCTGATTATCATTTTCGTTGATAATGTGTATATATGTATACACACACACATGCATCAAAAGAGCTTTGGACTGACTCATCGATTGAATTTGCCAGCCGAGACACCATCGTGTTTAACCGTATTAGCCCGTCCTCGTTACACCGGTTGGTGCAGTAATGTAGGAAATTAAACGCCGGATGATTTTATTTCAAGCCCCAAATGTACTTTTTTAATATTATAAGAAGAGATTAAAATCTGTTTGAGTGAAACACTGTCCGACCACAAAGCTGTAAACTGTGAAACTGATGTTTTATGCCATATGTTACACAAGAGAAGTATGGTACTTTTTAAGGTAACTACCACAAGTTAAATTCACCTATTTTAAAGTTTACCAATTTTCATTGTCTGGAGATAAACCAAGCATGTGAGCTGTTTTACAATACATTAAACTCGTTCAACAAAATGGGTGTGTTTGAAAAACAGCAAGTTTTAAATTTTGAAATATGTACATAAAATTATTAGGATACAAGAGAGAGGATATAAGCCGAGCGATCTCATATATTATTACAAACACCAACGCAGCAAACTAAATAACTTTAAAAAGCATACCTTAAATCTCAAGGCAGCGAATACATCAAATCAAATCTAATAAGTAGATTTTTTTAAAATCAATAACCTGTTTTTTCTTTGACTGGACTGTCGATGAGTAATTCGGGGAAATATAATTTTTAAATTTCGAACATGTCCACTTGATTCGATTTCACCACATGAAGGATGTGGGCTATAAATGAACATATAAGATTTATTTGAGCTATACCAGATTTTACATTAACTGCTGATAAAAGTGGGTTTAACTAAGTACCTTGCTCGAAAGTTTCCATTCAAAAATTTGAACCATTCGGATTTTGAGGACTTTCCGCCAACATGAAATTAGAATCTGAAAATTTGTATTTTTTTCGAAAAGGTGTCATAGAACTATCCACAGATAATTGAACGGAACTCCTTCATAAGAATCTTCCGTGCAGAATTAACCAATTTTATTCACTAAGATTTATCTGAGATTTTCCTTTTTAAGATTTAATTGTATACAAAACATACCCTGTGATGTAGTTACAGCACACTTATTATAAAACCGCCTAAAACGGCGTAGTTTATGTTTTTAATGAAGACAAAACAATATAAAAATAGTGCCACGGTTGGTAGATTGACACGCTGCCAAAAATAAACATGTGGTATATATGATGGTTTATTCTCACGTCTTGTCTGTTGAATCTGATTGTGAACAATATTATTATTAAACAATACTAAACAACCTAGCCGTAACAATCCTTTTCGGTGAATTTAAATCGTGATTCTACATTTGATTTAAAACTTGAAATATTTCGACATTAAGGGGTATAACAGTTAGTTCAATTTTGTTGAGATTTGTTCAAATTAAAATTGTATGTAAAATATAGACATTGTAACTTTCCTTTTACGATCTCCCCATATTTTGTATGGGACTTTCAAATGAATTAAATGAAATTTAACGTCCTTCTTGTCTACACGAATCGTGCTAATGACGAGTAGTATGCTATAGGAAGGAGAAGTATGTGACCTCTCACTCTTAATCAAATTCCAATTTTACGCAAAAGAGTTTACGAATGGGTGTCGGTTCCCGTCGCTATGCAAAGAAGTATTCTCCTTTTCTGACCCTTCGCCCTGACAAGATAAAATAAAGCTGAAAAACCAAAGCAACGGTCTCGAACCCGAGACCTCTTTGATTATTATATGTAAGAGTTAATTAAATCCCTAAAGTGTCATATAAAACATTATTTAGACATTAATCCATTTGTCGGGTCGATAATCAAGTCTCTGAACATCAGTTGGTCGATATTTAAATGGATTTGAACACCCGCGAGAATTAACAACAAAATGGACAATCGAGGCTTAGTCTCGGTTGTCAAGTACTGTTGCTACGATAATAACAACTTCGCCTGGAAGTACGCAATTTCATATTATTGACAATGCAACTCTTTAATTTATGAGTGTGATTATTCTGTCTTTAATTTATTGATTCTGACTTGTCATCATGGCCTGCATGGGGCATAAGATTTTTTCTCTCTAAAAAATCGGTCAGGATTTATATTTATGAAAAGTAACTTTAAACGTTGAACGAACTAATATAACCTACTTATTACATTATTTTAGTAGTTTATTTTTTTCTATTGATTACATTGTTTGTTCTATTTTCTCTCTCTATGGAGTATATATTTATATAACTGGTACATTTACCTATTTATTCTTGCCCCGCGGTATGCTTTTATCACATAGGAATTTTATCAGTAAGACAGTGGTCCTCTCTGGAATATCTTTTAAAGATAATAACAAGTAGCTGTTATGTAAGGTACGCCCAAATTTTGCAAGAGATGTGTAGAGAACTAGTTTGAAAAGGGTGAATTTTCGTACAATAAGGGGCCATAATCCAGGAAGTAAAGTTTTATCAAAATTGGACAAAAATTGTGATCTTGGTATGCCATATTTTTACAATATTTGCGTACAAGAAGGGCTCATATTGTACGGCAGTTTGGAATAAACGGTTTCTAAAATCGGATAAAAATTGTGACCTCTAGAGCATCCACAAGTTAAAAATGTGATTTTGTTACAATCGGGATAAACCACGAAGTTATGGTCTGGTCTTTAAGTTCCATGTGAATATTTAATGGAATTAAGATATTTAGGTTATAAACATACATTTCAAGTTTCATCTGGGACAATAATCCACGAATTACTGTCCGGTACATGCTAATAGCCACAAGTACCGAGATCTTTGTGAGATAAACCATGGACCCCATAATTATAAGGTCCTTGGATAAACCTATATTTCAAGCTTAGTCAAAATAGGATAAAATTTGGAACCTGTAGACTTTCCACAAACAAATTGTGGACGGGCGCCCGGACGGACAGGGGCGACAACAATGCGCGTCCACATAAAAACGTGGGTGTATAAAAATAGTTGAAAACGCACAAAGATGAAAAAATGAAATAAATATAGTCGTATAACCAATGTGTAAAACAAACGAGATCGTCAGATATAATTACAGTAGGCTCTGTCAAATCCAACATCGTACGGGATCGTTACAATTTCTCCCGTAATCTGGAAAAACCCAGCAAGTCAAATTTTGGTGAAAATTGAGTTAGACCCATATTTGGACTTAGTACACATGTATATAATAATATGTTTTTTTCTCCTTCACCGAAAGGGCTTCTAATTATCTTCATCTAAAAGGACAAAATCAAATTTGTTTTATATTCAGTAGCTTAACAAAACCGTTTTCCTTTGTTTACTCAACTCTACATTCAACAGTGTTACTAGGTTTTTCCAGATTACGGGAGATTTGTCGGATCACGCAGAAACCGGATCACGCAAAAACCGGAAGTATTATTATAATGTAGCTTCGAATCACCAGAGCGTTATTCCCTTTAAAAATGATAAACTTTTCTGTACATTCAAAATTTTCTTACATTAATTTTTATTTCATTTAACATGCGTAGGCATTTTGAATAGGTTAAGTCTGTCGTTAATTTATCTTCTTGGTCGTGTTAATCATTGATTATCTGTTGTCCTATGTCAAGGTCGTCGTCCTTCACACCTATCGACTGAAGGCCGGATTATACGGTGTCGATCAATGGAAATCATGTAATGGGACGGCTGATTGATGTCGTAATCCGGAACATACAGAATCCGGATTCACCAGAGATTTTTTGGCTGAAGTAATAAGGTAAAAAAGCGGGACATGAGAATCATGTCGGATGTCACAGAGTGCCGGAGTGATCAGAGATCGGATTCTGCGATTTTTGTTTATAAATTTAAGGTGCTTGAAATGATACTAAACAATAAAAAATATGAATGAAAAATAATGACTTTGGAAATTGTAACTTCGGAAAATAGGAAACAAATATACCATTCAGAACTGAGCATCTACTAATTTTTTTAAAATAAAAAAACGTTTCGGCGAACATTTACAAACACTTGACAACGGTCGCCATGATGGCTTAGATTTTGACAGTTTTGTTTTAATGAATGTATACCATTCACTGGGTTTATCATCTGCAAATGAAGGCCAGTGGTCTAAGATATACCACCTGATTTATCGATAATTTAATTGTGCTTGTATAAGTCAACCGGCGGTTGCCTAGAAAGATACGCCCACATTTTGCATGAGATGGATAGAGAACAGGCTAAAGACAAAGGCGAATAGGCGATGTTTCATACAATCAGAGGCCATGATCCAGGGCAAAATGAAATTCGAAAAGAGTGCGTGTGAAATAGCTTTACTTAACGTCCCCTTCCACCAAAGTGATATCACAGATAATTACATGTTATATATGCATAGTGAAGGGAACTGAGATCAACCGTTATTATGGTGTAACGGTGATCAAACTTTTCTAAAAACACGATTTCATACTGATCCGATTCCGTAGTTGTTCAAATTAAATACTTGACAATCGGATGCAATGTCAGATACGCCCATATTTTGCAAGAGGTGGGCAGGGAACATGTTTTTCGTGCAATCGGGGGCCACATAATGGAGGATTTTACGGTCCGAAATGCGACAATGTCAAAAGGAATCAAAATCTTTGGTGGAACAACATTATTCAGACATAAACTGGTCACAGGCTCTACTGCACATAGCTTAATAATAAACCAATTTTCATTCAAATAAAGTGAAACCATACCGTAAACTATATGATTTAATGAAACCCAACTGCTACGCTTAGTCTACGATATCACCTCTGGTGGAAGTGGACGTTAAACTCCCAGTAACGAACGAACAACTGCTACGCGAAATAGCATGCGTACTCCTTCTCATGTGATCATACATGTATATTAATATTCTCTCGTAGTACTTTAGCGTAGTAACACTTCCTTATAAGGGAGGCGATGGATTGGCTTAACGCGACGGCGATATTTCGCGATATTTCACCTCGGTGGTGTCATGACGGCTTGTACATTATAGAAATATCGCTTCGAAAATGTAGAACTCATTACCACAAAGAAAACTGTTCGGTAACCAGTTTAGTGGTTCAGTCTTCGATGCTTGTGATAGAATTACTTATTTCAATACAAACTGTAATTGAGCGTTTGAAACCATTTGTACTTGAGCAAGGCCCCTTATGTCTTAGACTGTATCAATTGTAACGGTAAACACCAATCTGATTAAAACACAGATCTTATTTCGTTTCGTTTTAATACTTCAATGTTTCGTTTAATTGTCTTTACAACACTTGGGCCAGGGGCCTGTTTCATGAAATTTGAACTAAGATAAAAATCCAAATTTTAGTAATTTGATTGGATAATATTAGATTGATTTTAGTGCTTAGCCAATCACAATAATTGAAGTGTCTACTAAAATTTAGGTTTATCCTTAGTTAAGATTTCGAGAAACAGGGCCCTGGAAGAGTTGTTATCATTGACCTGTTCTGAATGGTCTGAGGTATTAGCCGATGAAACGGTCTGTTACGGCGACCTTTAGGTGTGTTTTGCACGGAACTGTGGGTAATCCAATAGTAACATTAATGCCGATTTGTTGGTTAATCAAATGTCTGACGTCATAAGGTCAAAAGCCGCTGACATGACCTATCACGACAACCGGCCAGATCTTCATGTAGTGTAGGCCATCGAAAGTATATATAAAAAAAATTAATATAGATCTGTATTTTTTTAATCAGATTGGGTAAACACCGTATATGAAGGGCATTTTAAAGCTTGAACATCTTTAATTACACTACATAAAATTGCAAGAAAAATCGAAAATCTAAGGCAACTGTACTACATAGATCAGAACAGTCTATCAATTGAGATGAAAGTGATGAAGTTGAAATTTTCGTTTACGTGATAACAGCGGTTGTTAGATTAAAAGGGTGTTGGCGATGAAGAAGCGTATTGTGAGTAACATATTTTTATATTGGACTCTTGAATCCAAGGCTCTTTTTCTGTGTTGGGAGATAATATGTTCAGCCTTGTTGGTGTCGAGACTTGTTTGCAACAAGATGGTGTCACTTTATCTTGCCCACAATTATTTTCCAGCCGTCACCTTCGAGACCTCAATGCGCTCAGATATTATCACCTCATTTATAAATTTGTTTTATTATACGATCATTATGACGACATCGTATTATTATGAACTGCATTCCAGCCCTTGTTTAATCACAAAACAAAAAACAAGTACAATTTAAGGTAACATCAAATATCTATCACCAAATCATTGCGATATTGAAGGGAGATAACTCGAGGACGGCCTCATATGGGAAGACACCCTTGGTGGAGCGAAAGGGCAAATGCGGGCTCGAGGATGCTTTTCAGTAGGAGGGATCGGTGTGAAAGCGGGCGACGATGGGAGAGCTCCATTCTTTACTGGGACTGCATTTTCTCTGGATTTGACTGCGCTGAAAATAATAGTAATAATACTTAAAGAATATATAATGAATTACAAAAGATTTACTTTTTACGACAAAAATACTTTTCTGGGGGGAATACAATTTCATATAAAAACAATAGTGTAAATGACATTTTTTGGTATTTTTTTTAAGACAAAGTATATACATGTATGAGAACAACCTTATATATACGAGAATAACCTCTTATACATGTATGACATTAACCTCGTATACTTGTATGAGAATAACCTAGTATACAAGTTCGAATATAACCCGTGTACATGTATGAGATTATCGAATATTGTATGAGAATAACCTCCTATACTTGTATTAGAATAACCTCCTATACTTGTATTAGAATAACCTCATATACGTGTATGAAAATAAACTCGTATATCTGTATGAGAATAACCTCGTATATTTGTGTAGAATAACCTCGTTTGAGAATAACCTTTGGCATTTTCCAGTTGTCATCGTTAGTCCCCATAACAGATACCTAGCTAATTAGGAAACAACCACTGAAGAGGCAAAATGTACACTACTTGGATTTCTGACGTAGATGAGTCTAACGTTCCACTGTCCTGCTCCTAAACAGGGCTAATGAAGACGGGGATTTCTTACGTACCTATACTATGTACAGGGGCGGATCTAGGAATTTTGAAAAGGGGGGGGGGGGCGCTGCAGAATGAGGGCACTGACCACGGAGACGGGGCACGCCGCTGAGAGGGGGTGGGGGCTCCAAGAAAATTATTCGTCATTTCCTTGCATCTGTAGCCAATTCAAGAGCTATTTGGCTGATATTTTCGTCTAAACGTTCGGAAATCGTAGAAAAAGAGCCTCAAAATCGAGCAATAAAGCTAGTTGAAAGGCACTTTCAATAGTAAAAAAGGGCACTGTCGAAAATTAGGGGGAGCGCGCGCCCCTTGCGACCCCCATTGAATCCGCCTCTGATGTATGAAACTATATGGGCGTTATCATGATGTAATGCTTGTGTCCAATAACAGAACTATTGATTTTAATACTCATATATGTTAATGTGGTCGTAAAATATTCATTTAATGTCCCTATTCGAATGAGTTCCCTGACAAAGACAGCTGTCTAGTCGTTCGAGTGGGACGAAAAACCGAGGTACCGTGAACACATTGGCACGTATAAGATCGCTTAACACTTGGAATTCGATTCAATATAAAAGTAGGCCTCAGTCCCGCTGTCCCTCATAGCACACTGTATGGCGCATGCCCGTCTTTATTAGCCCATTTCGGAGCAGAACAGTAGGACGTTAAACTCCATTTTATTTCATTTTCTTTCCTTTTCAAATGAGAATGGTTGTTAGTTTTTTCCAGAAAAGGTAAGCATACTTTCGAGTGTCATAAGAGGACATCCGCCACTATTTATAGTAAAAGGGGACAATCGTTTGTACCTTGGTTTCAAAGCTGGAGCCACAGGCAGAACATAACAACCACGGCTTTGAATTTCCCTTGGTTGGATGATTTCCTAAAACAGACGCTGGGAATATATCATAAGACTGGCTGGTTTTCACAATACTTTTCACAATTCACAATAGTATTTAAATAAAGGGTATATTACAACAAATTCAAGCGTTAAGTTAAATTACTAGTTATTTTCGTAATGAACAGAGATTGAAAAAATATAGAATTCTCTGACTTGGATACAGTGGGCTATTATATACGACGGGGCTATTTTTTGCCAAATTTTATAATTATTCAAATTATTGGTACATTGGCGTCTCTTGCCTGGTTCTAGATTTACAGATTTAAATATCACATTTGTTAAAATAAGTAAATTATACTTTGCACCGTTATTATTTATGTGGACTTTCATTCTTCTTATTGTTTGAAAATACATCAATGGCTCTCTCAAACACAATTATTTATTATATAAAATAACGACTTTGTTGACAAAAAAAAAAAAAAAAAAAAAAAAATAGTTAACAAGGTGAAAAATAGAATATTTACTTTTTAATCAAATTGTTAATACTGCATTTCTAGAAAAACGTACATGAAATAATACATGTACTATCACCCCCATCCAGTTCATTTCAACAATTATGGAAAATGACAAAAATTACACTTTTTGTTTTTAATGAATGAACCAAGTTTCTACCTGCCCGTACATTATTAAGGCTAATTTACTATACTAATTATGTTATTCAATCATTTTAACACATTTTACTACAAAACAAATGGAAAATAAATATCTCATTATACGACTTCGTCATAAATGTTGAATTAAGAGGGTAATTTATACTTTGTACGAGTTCATTATTTACTGTTTCTGAATTGTATCTTTTTTCCTTGATGTAAACGGACCCTTTTCTGTTTATTTAAATTTGTATTTTTCATATAAAAAAAGACAGTGATAAGGGACGAGTAATTTCACTTAATACAAATAAGCCCCCGGATATTTTATTGCAAATTGTCGTGCGACATTTAACTGAGTACTGAACTAATTCATTTATTGTTCAACTTCAACAAACATCAATGATATACTTGTCCCGTTATACCCACCCACACGCATGCGCCAACGCGTGCAGGGAGTCGGAGTGATGGGCTTGTAGAAAATGAATTGTTTTCGTGTAATCATGTGGTGGTCCACAGATGTTTAATATAAGAAAAATTCACATGTATGTTTTATGATATGAAAGTTAATTACTTTAAAAAGCCCAAAGTCCCGTAAAATTTCTCATTACGATTTGTAAGCCGAAGAAAACGGATCGGCTCCAAGCGCGCCTTATTATGAACACTGAGTCTGAGCATAGTGGTTCGCCGACGTCCCCTACCCCACCGGCACATGTGGGCGTGGTAGCATTAACAGATATCCCCACCCAGGCAATAGTAGGACCGTATCCACGTACTATACCTATAGGTTTAAATACCTGTGATAAACCATCAATTTCATGTGTTTTAGAGGTAAGTTTTAATATATATGTATTTAATTATTTTTGTAGAAAAGAAGAGAAACTTTTTCAATTTCTGACTTATATTATATTGAAATAAATATTAAAGTTATAATTATTCAAACTTGAATGAACTTTATTATTTGATTTCATTTAAATTTAATTAAAAATACATTATGCACGAGCAAAATCTGCGTAATTGAGGGACTTTTTTTAAGCCTGAAAAGTTATCTAAATTACTAATTAGACATTAATTAACTTATACAGACCGTAATCAAATTCCGATGTCATCGCTAGGCTGTTATATTTACTGGATTAGAATCCGATCGGATGCTCAACGTTCATTGATTATTAAATTATTTATCGTACCGACTTTAGTAATAATGATCCAGACTATGCCTAAAATTCAATAGCTAAATTCTTGGTTTAAAGTGGATCAATTTGACTGAAATTTTCAGCAAATTCCCTTTACATTATCTAGTTTTTAACTTATATAGAGAGAACTGACAACACTTTATCTAATCTCCCATAATGTATCTCTAATGTAATATAGTTCAAACTAAAACTTTTAAAATTATTTGTTTTGACTCAATTTAAATTTAACTAATATAATATATTTCAAACTAAAATCATTTGATTTCATTCATATTCAATAAGCATAATGTTTTTTTTTGATTGTAACAGCACACATTTGAAAAATTTTAATTTAACGAACGTCAATTAATTGATTTTTTTTTATTGATTTGATAGAATATGTACCCTTTTTTAACATAGTTTTGGAATTTAATAACTTTAAAACCTACGTTAAAGAACGTTTGGAATCTTG
This sequence comes from Patella ulyssiponensis, assembly GCA_963678685.1. Lineage (NCBI taxonomy): Eukaryota > Metazoa > Mollusca > Gastropoda > Patellidae > Patella > Patella ulyssiponensis. The sequence continues at coordinate 77,320,274 of OY783226.1, read as the reverse complement.
GAAGATTGGATTGGCTAGCGTAGAAGTAAATATACATGTACTACAATCCCAATAAAACATTTGTATTTTTGTTCGAATGGGGTGGGGTCGAACGGGGGTGGGGGACAATGGACTCTTTTTAGAGTTATTAGATTATTCCGGGTTGTCAGAATTTTCGAATATGATAAATTAAATGGTTTTACTTGATGTGCACGTGAAAGAATCTTTCTTAGTTTGAATTAGACGAAGACTTGGCGGAAACTTTGCTATCCGGGAAAAATAATAAATGTCTCTCAATGTCATTGTACGTGTTACCATAGAATAAAACTGGTGCCAGTCTCAAAATGAACAAAGTTTTGTGTTGATATAACCATTATTCGTTTCTTGTGATTTTAATTCTTATTTTAGACGTGACTTATGAATTTTGTCCTCTTTGTAGTCTTAAGACACTATAACAAAATTCCGATTTGTATGCCACCTGGAGGCGACAGTAATATTCTCATCTGACTTCAAGTTAATAAACCAATTTGTTAAAAAATAATAGATTGACTACACAATCAAAATAATATTAGATATTCATACTGCAAAATAAAAAACCTTAACGATTGAATAAATTATTTTTGACGACGCAAAAGCTTCCATTGTGAAAATGATTTTATGGGCTTTTTTTTAAAGATTTCGACAGAATATAATTGAATTGAAATTTAACTGTTTCACCTTTGCCTTTTCAACAAAATTGCATGCAAGGTGCAGAAGTTCTATTCGATTTTATTGTATGAATAATGGAAAAAGTCTCAATAATAGATGTAATGTGCTTAAAATTCATTTATAAATAGAAAGTTTTTTCCATCTTTCGTTTACATTAAAAATAAAGCAGTGATTAAGAGAAATTTATTTATTTATTTATACAATTGTATTGAATTTTGTATTGAATTCGGTCCCTAGAGGAATGGAAAATAGAAACAAACTTAAAAAGCTATCATGCTCAAAAAGATCGGATAATAAATATCATATAATATATATACATGTATATATATATATAAGAATAATTTATATCTTTAAGAAAAAGAAATAGAAAAGACGTTCTCAGTTGCATATATTACACGCGAAGAAAGGGGTCGCGTGGGGGAGCAAAATTCTCTTTTTTTTTATAAATAATACCCTTTCTGTGTAAGGGAGAAATAATAATAATACCATCAGTGAATTGGGCAATCAATCACTGGTTTTAATTTGTAGATAGGAGTTGAATAAAGACTTTTACTATGAATAATTAATGAGCTTATAATTCTCAGTTGACAAGTCATTTTATAGGTAATTTATATTTTGGAACAAATGTAATAAATGTGAAAAGATTAAGAAAAGAAGCACATTGCATTCTTGCCGTGGAAATTTGGCAAGTGTTTCGCTCTCTCTATTATAATTACAATGTCGACCTTTAAAATATAATTCAAGTGAATTGTGTATTTTGAAAGGAGTCGCGTGTCTTAAGACTTCATGAATATTAAGTATCTGCTCACAACGCCGTTCAGTTTACTCCTTGAAGATCTGAAGCATATTTAGAAAGCCCGCCATGGTATTTTTTGACATTACTTGCATGATAAAAGTGATCATTGTTATTATATATTGTTGTTTTCATGCCATTAATTATATTCCTCCGGACATTTTGTGTGACAATAACTATAATATTAGTTCTCGAGGGGTGGTGGTGGTGTGGGGAATCTGACTCCATAGTAATGAATTATACGGAAAGATAACTTTATATCACTGCCTTCTTTTATTTTCCGAAAGGAAATCTTGAATAAATAAGACGGAGACAAAAATTGAACCATCAATTTAATTGATATCTTCTGTCGTGTCGGATCTTTTCAAATTCATGTCAGCGAATATTTATCGATGAGTTTCCATGGCTTGATTCCATTTTACGATTAATTTTTTAAAAATATTAAAAACGTAGTCTAATTCATATCATAATTCGTATTAGCTCATCGAATGTTTGATGTTTTGAAATTGCAGACATTTATCCCAAATACCATATCACATGAACTAAGAAATAATGGTCAATGTTACGATGATCTGTATGTTTTCCAAGAACTAACATTAAAACTCAAAAGGAACTTGTTGAGTCGCCTTTTCAATATACTTGCCATTATACCATCTGTTTAAAAATCTATCGGTAATGGTCAATCCTCGTTCCCATTGTTTGATAAGGTAGTTCACGGTTTTTGATTACAGAACTTACCGCTACTTGATTCGACTTATTTCTACTTGAAATCCTCAATAGACGTCGAATTGAGTCGGTTACCCGAGTGACGAAGACTGCCGATTGACATTGAGCGCGTGGCCAGATAAATGTGTAAATACTTATGAATGGAAAACTATAAGTCATTAGTTTCAACAAGTTGGAACATTAAAATCTTAAAGGGTCTACCGCGTGCATCTTTAGTTAGTGTATCTTTTCAGCGGTTAACGTTTGATCTTATCAATTAGTGTTTTGTTCTACCGTTCTTGTCTTTTAGTCGTTTTAACATGTCGCATATTTACCAAAAAAACATTACTTACATAAAACAGACAAATGTAGTCCTTTATTCTCTTATTTAAACACAAAGCTTTGTTTTCTGGTTCTACGAAGCGACGGAACGATTTATAGTCGGCACTCTTTGATTTCGGTATCCTGCATCCATTGTGTAAATCTATATCAAAATGAGTTACATTTTATAATAAGAACCAACCACTTAATTTACAGAATAATCCATATAAGGTCAACTTTAACATAATATATGATTTAATCATCATGTAATATTTAGTCTCTAAAATAATTTCTCTCATTTTCTTCCTAAAACTAGAAGACCATTTTGACTCCTACTTTCATAATTAGTCTTCATTACAATATGCAGGACACACAATTACTGTGTGTTAGACCCCTAAACCCACCCACTGCCGTTATCCATATTCAAGCTAAAACAATAACGATGGTTATATTTCAATTCACATATTCATTATGGAAAAAAAAAAAACATTTTAATTATTTACGTATCAACCGCCAAGTATTTTGGCGGGAAACTTTGGTCTATGTTATTCTTTGATTGTACACTTTCACGAACAGCATAAGTCAAAGAACAAGCAAGATAACACGGTGACCAATGGCTTTATAAACGGACGTCATTGTAGTTATAAAGTATCAATTGAAAGATTGTTTATTTACTCACTCTTCTATTATTGTAGATTAAATGGAAAGATGGCCGAGTAATGATGGACGGCGATCCAACTAACCAATGGATGGTCTACATACAACCGGCACGTGACCGACACGAACAAAATGTGGAAGCATATATGGATGAAAAACATGAATTATGTCTTCGATTTATCCGATCTGTGAAGACGTCCGAACAACTTCTCGTGTGGTATAATGATGAATTAGCCAGATATAAGGGTATACCCATACTGAAACCACAGAACATCAGAGGTAACGAAATATATATATTTTTTTATATGCATTTCTAAAAATTACAATATTATGTTTATATATTTATATTTGAATATGCACTGCATGATACCATTTTAACTTAAGAGTATTTTTGAATATGGAGAATGTATTGTATGATTTTTATGTACTTCTGATACAAGATATAACGTGCAATACGAACTAATAATAATTAAACGTCAAAAGTATATGCCCACTTTAAACATTGGTGTCGGGGATCGTCAGTTAAATTTGGTATGTTCCCCTGATAAAGTCAACGTACTATTACACTAATTTATCATTATGTATTGTCCACCCCACTTTCACTTAACTCTAAATAGTTACAATTAATTCTTATTGAGGTGGATAGCAATAAAGTTTAAAGTTTTATCAGTAGAATAATTTTGTCATGTTGAGCCTAACGTACGGTTACATGTAGGAATGAGAATTTTGCCAGAACAGCGGCGTTCTCGCCTACTCTTTACGCAATTCCATCTGTCAAGTATTCTTTTACGTACACTATAATATCTACATAGGTAAACCTAGGATTTACTTTCAACCTGGACGACTTGACAACAATTTACTTTATAATCCCATATAGAGGTACCACCCCTAATAAGTAAAAATAGTACTTAAAAAATTCCAAGGTATTTGTACATCATCTCAAACTAACATTTGAAATTCATTTTGTCTACCAATTGTTTTTTTTTATGCTATCAAAGTTAACGCGGAACTGATAATTACGCCAAACGAAACTCTCATAGTTACAAGAAATCTGTGCATAGACTACCCAGAAAAAAGACGAAAACGAATTAAAATTTATGTCTCCCATTTATGTGATTTTATCAGAAACGTCTATTAAAGAAGTTAATTCTTTATATTTACAGGAAATCAAGAATACACATGTACAGCTTGTGAAAAGACTTTCCAATTTCCAAATTCGCTAAAGGCACACATCCGCTTCCGGTGCCTAAAAAGCCGAGAAGATCAGCAAGAGAAGCTAATAACGTCATCGGCGTTTGATAAAAAACGAAATATGTGGGGGAGAAGTGGACTAAATGACATTCATCCATATTCTGCCTTTAGTCAGTTGTCATCAGTGAGACCAGACGTATCTTCGTATAAACCTTCTACCTTCATAAATAAACTAGAAAAAGTAGAGAGAATATCTCGTCTGCCTCACATGCCGCATACGACGACTGACCAAGCTATCAATTTATCAAAGAGAGACGTAGTGTTCAGCACAGCCTCACCGATTAATCCAGCGTCCACAGTATCGCAACCTATTCAAATTTTCAACCATATTCATACGCCAGCTTTTCCCATTGCCATGGACAACACGGCTCTCCGATTGTATCACCCCTTCCTCTCGCCTTATAATGCACCCACCAGAATGTGTTGCAATCAGATACCATCGGTTCATCACGTCATCGACAACAGAGATCATTGCATATCATCATACGAAAGAAGCTTTACTTCATCATCTCCCGGTGTAAATAGACATTCACCTCCTCATATGCCTTGTAACTTCCCTTTACCATCAGAGAAGCAGGGAGAACCCCTGGACTTACTCCCCAAATCACTTTACACTAGCAAATCACGACGTGGCCACCTGTGTATTTATTGCGGTAAACTTTATTCCAGAAAATACGGACTCAAAATCCATTTAAGAACTCACACCGGCTACAAACCGTTAAAATGTAAAGTTTGTTTACGACCATTTGGCGACCCAAGCAACCTGAACAAGCACGTCAGGCTACACGCGGAAGGAGACACACCTTATAAATGTCAGTTCTGTGGCAAGGTTCTAGTTCGTCGGCGCGATCTTGAAAGGCACATTAAATCTCGACATCCTGACCAAAGTGTTGTTAAAAGTGAAATAGAAGCGGACAGTTCAACCGTAGACTCTAGTTTAGAAGAAGTAGATTCTGATTCCGCAGAAACAGACAATGAACTTATTGTGGCCTAAAGAAGATACTACACGACAGTTGAACAGTTTTTACCCCGAAATAAATGTTTTGTTATGTTTGAACACCCAAGTTTTCTTATTTCATTAGTACCAGAATCATTGTCCATTGGTTTGTTTATAACGAATCATCTTGGCAGTTTTATTACATAATATATTTTGTTAAATGAGCAAAAAACTCGAAATAATATACCACGTAACATAGCAGTCTTAAATTGCCTAGTAATTATGTCCCCTGATTTAAATCGTATATTTATAGCAATTCTCTTTTCATCTCTTTCGTACAACAACTTTGGTTGACTTTTTGGTGGTGACTCACTAAAAAGGAGGTGGGGGTGCGATCGCAAATGAATGCCGAGAAAATTCGACGGAATATTCCTCTTGTCAGTGGTGCAGGACTGAGTGCCTCTGATGTGAAGAAAACCTAAGGTCCTCTGTACACGGAAAGTGAAAGAACTTTAGTAAGCTTGACTTCGATTAAGAGTAGGCGGAACCGCTTCTCTCCGGTCAAAATTTCACACTTAACGGAGGCCATTGCAGGCAACCACAATGTGTAAGACATTGCTTCGCTAACCTGGAGGTCCCGTGTTCGATCCCTGCGACTTTTAGAGAAATTTTCTCGGAATTTTCTGGCATGCCCCTCATCCCCCGTTGTCCTTGGTGTATAGACCGTAGGGCCTGGCAATGGACAACGTAAAGTCGTTCGGATGGGACGAAAACCAAGGCCCAGTGGATACAATGACGTGCACGTAAAAGAACTCCTGACAGTTAGATGTCGAAATAAGTGCAGGCCGTTGCGCCGCTGTCCTGGCAAACTTCCATTATCCCAGTCGGAGCTGAAAAGTAGGGCGTTAAAACCCATTTCATTTCATTTTCGAGGCCATTCCAATTCAGCCAATTATCGACCTTTGTAATCTGCCTTTCAGTAATTTCAATTTGGACAAATTTAGGGGGTAGGTTAGTAGCAATTTGCTATTAAAATGTGAAACCCTAAATGACCGACAAATAGTCGGAATGTTTAATTTTTTTATTGCATAAAACCATAATAAAGGAATTGATCTCTATCATACAAATGACGAAAACAATGTCTTAAAGGAAATGTGAATATACACGATGAATACACATAAACAAAACAAACATGCTAAAAGTAAAACGATGGTCTCATCGTTTCCTTACCAGTCAAATTAAGTAAGCATTACCAGTATAGATAATGGGTGGCAAATTAATCAGCTTGAAGATTTATAGCAGAATAGCGCATTAAAACACAATGAAATTATAGTTCAATGATTTTGGTAGATTTTCTTCCTATTTTATCTGTGTGGTAATTCTCGAGTTTTGTGAAATACGGAAAATACCTATGATTGTTCCGATCGCAATCATTCCATAGGCGCCAGTCAGTATAATTCGTTTCACGTATTTTTTTCTCTCCCTTTTTTCTAACACCCAGTGCATTTGAGTTTAGGATATTTTTCATTGATGGAAAACGACACCTGCTCGAATTTTATTTAATTGCATTGTTATCTAGTCGCTGTTATTTCTTATTTCCACCGTTTTCTGTTGGACAAAAGGATCCGCTCTTACAAGTTTATTACAGATCCTGTTTACAGGAAATAGGAAAAAGCTCTACTATTTTCGTGGGTCGTTCATAGCTGACACCATGATTTGATCAATATTTACGAATCTAAATACCTACAAATATAAACGTTCAGTATACATCAAAATGGCGCCAAAGCACTGCTGTATCTTCTTCTTGTACACTGCTTGCACTAAGAGTATATAAAACTACAAACATTTAACACATAAAGGGTATAATTATGTCCTCAATATTTTGATGACAAGTCGGACATTTCAATTTAGTATTCTTATAATGTTGACCACATGGACGACATGTTACAAGATGGCCGCATGGAATAAATACAACGTTACGTAAAGTTATTTTACAAACACAACACACCCTATCTCTCTTTAAACTTTCATTTTCTTCTTTAAGTAACGCTAGATCTTTCTGATTCCCTGAAAGATAAAATTATTTAGATAATGTGAGAGGAACCAGTGACGTCAGGGAGTCGCGTCATCTGATATTTTTTTTTACTATTTGGAATTATTATTTTGACAATTTCCTATTTAAAACAATCTGATTAAAACAAAGATCCTATTTTGTTTCGTTTTTTTAGTTCAAAATTTCGTTTTACTTGTCTTTACTACACCAGGATCTGAAAGTGTTGTTATATAACTCGCGTTCTGGATGATGCGATGGGTAAGTCGATGGAACGGTATGTTACACCAATGCTGATTAGTTAATCAATTGTCTGACGTCATAGGGCCAAAATCCGCTCGTACGAACTCTGACACGACCCCCCCCCCACACACACACACTACAACTGGTCAGATCCTCGTGTAGTAGAGGCCATCGGAAGTATTAAAACGAAACGAAATAATAGATCAGTATTTTAATAAGATTGCATTTAAAATGGTTGGGGGAGGGGTGCATGTTACCAGAATGTTTTGGATTTTTCCGGTTCGGCCTTCACTTGTCACGGGTGGGAGAATAGGTGGATACGTCGCTGTCTCACCTCATACTGCAATAACATCTATATAAGTCACAAAATAACCGACTTGTAGAACGAATATAACAGCGAGAATTTCGTAACCATCCTTAAGTTTATTGGTTGGGCCCAGACCCCCGCCCCGCCCAACTCTGAAATGATTGCCCGGGACAGACCCACCCTGCCTCATCCTCCTTGCACGGTGGTAAGTCACACCAGTTTCATACAAATAATAAAAAGGAAGTCTATCCAGCAAAATATTAGATGGACTTATGGCATTAAAACTATATACTTTTAAACAAAATGAAGAAAATCCGGTCGGTGGACCAATATTTACCTTGGTGTTCATGTAATCCGTGTTGAACTTTTTCTTGATGGTGTTCCTGCATAACTTCTACAATTAAACAAATGTTGTAAAAAGTTGGTGCGTAAGGTTTAATTCACTGTCACGAGAAAGGAAACTCTTGGTGAAATTATAAGAGTTATTCCCCCTTGTGTATTGCGACGATAAACCCTTGGGAGGTACACGAATCAGTTGAAGAATTCCAGTCTTTCAACATAAAGTTGATATTAAACAGTACTTTAGTTCAGTCTAACAAAACATACATCGACAGTTAATTCTGACAACCCAGAAACAGATTAAGCTGGAGATTAACGGACAGACGATCTGCTGACAAGTAATGGCGTGGGAGATGCGTTTTTACCTTCAGTCGGAATCCATACAAAGATTTGTTTGAACAAAGATAATTGAACCGAAATTAGGGAGAGATGATCTAGAGATAACAAGCCACTGTACATATCGTTATTTTTAATAAAGAATCTATGATTACTGTGGATTTATTTTTCTGTTAAACGGTGCAAATAAACGGCACCAATTCCATACACCATTTAGTCTGTTATAAGAGATCAAAATACAGTTATGGTCATAAAATCGCAGGTACTGTTAATGAAGGGTGAAAGTTGTAGCTACCAAGCATTGGCAATACATAACATTGAAACTTACTGAAAATAATACTAGCTATCGATGACGTAGGATCTTTAAGTCTCATGACTTCTACATTTCTGATTTCTTCAATGGTCAGCTAGAAATACAAATCACACATTTACTTAATGACAATATCTTTCTTTCTAACAGAAGTGAAATCTCTTGACTTAGGCAAACATAATTTCAAGATGGAGCTTATCTAATGTGTTATTTTGATTAGTAATGGTACAAGTTTTATTTTCAAAAATACGTTCGTTTCGGAAGATTTAGAGGCGATTGGCTTCTTTACCAATTTCAATTTCATATTTGGATTACTGTGTCAACACAATCGGCTATATATTAAAGATGGCGTTGTCAACAGACGTAAAATGGAAGACAGATTATCATTCCACAAAACAAACCAAGTTATAAAATATAACGATATCAATACTTTTATTTTAACCCAATTACTAGAGGTCATTAACATAATATGTGTCCAATCTGATCAAAATACAGATATATATTTCGTTTCATTTTTTTATAATTTTGATGATATCCACTACATGAATATCTGGCAAATTGTAGTTTCACATTGCGTCAGGGGTCATGACGCCATATATTTATTGCAAGTGGGTATTTCGAAATACAACTTTTACTTTGTCTTCGCTGCGAACGTTTACCCACAGTTCTGTGCACCGCATGCAAGAACTCGTCACAACAGATAACTTCACTGGCTTATCATCCCTCACGTCAACGAGAGCGGGGTTATATAACAACTCTTCCAGATGCTAGTGCAGTGAAGGCAAGTAAATAAAATTCTGAACTTCATAAAACAAAAGAAAACAGGATCTGTGTTTTATTCAAATTGGATATGTGTCATAAATACAGTTGGTGACTTTCGTTATCATGCGTTGCGATATATAAGCAATTTTTTTATTTTCTGTGATATATTAGGAGATGTTATGGATGGTAAAAATATTCACCTCTAGTTTGTCATTATAGCTAAAGATGGCTTTTACTGTTTCAACAAGATTTCTACCATATCTATATAAGACATAAGCACAGGAAGGAAACCATCGAATATGTTCTATGATAGGATCATCATATGTATTCCATTGCTTTAAACCGCCACCGCATTGAAAACATCTACAACAATCAGCTAGACCTAAAAATACATTGTAAAGAATGCATAAAAATAACGCATACAGTTTTGAGTCAACAGAATATAACCAATATGATATATATATAAACACACCTGATCATTAGTGCGCGGCAATCAAGGCTACACTGTACAGTATAAGGTCATTGATCACAATCTTGCATCTCACTTGAAGAGATTTACTTGTGGCATTGTGGCATAGACTGCCAACTAGTCTTTAGCACGAACAAGCCACTCGTGCCAAATTCTTGGCAGAAAGAATGCACTCTGATGTTGCAAATGACTTGATCTGAATTTATTTGCAATACCCGTTCTTCCGAACCTTCCAAACCAATACTTTCTGTGTTTTAGATTATTTTTGATTTATTACTTGTGGATGCCATCCTAGTTTGCCGCATTGTGTGCATCGTATGGATAATTTATTACAAAAGAAAAGTGACACTCACCATTTTTGCAATACGTAAAACAAGAATAGGCCTAAAGGGTTTTGAATATTGAAACTACCCAGAAAGTCAAGTCACGTGTGTTTAAACACATGTTTCTTATGTGCAATTTAAGATTTCTTATCAAAATATTATATAATTAATTTAATTCCAAAGCTTGAATATATGTCCCATATTCTACTGTAACTTTAGCCTGGTCACCGGCCCGCTGTAATGTTATCCAGTTTGTGACCGTTGGCCAGTTTTGGACACTCGTTTATTAAAAGTACAATTTGAACAGTTTATTTCCAGTTATGGTAGGTAGTGTCTGAATTAGCTACAGCCCCTATAAAAACGAGACGTCGGAATACTGAAAGTCCACGTGAAGACAGCGTGAATAGACACTTCAGAAAGTTCTACTAAGGGTCGGTCAATTCAAGTACGATCGATATGAAATGAGGCATGCTTGTTCTTTGGACAATTGCGGAGCACCTTTTGATATGGCACCACGTTCCAGGCCTATACAGTATAATCGTATTTGTTTTGCCTCTAATATATCTAAGTATATGTTTAATATCGAAATATTTTATGAGACGATAGCATACATTGTGAGGCACGATTTCTACTTAGATGATTAAAAGTCAGCGTGTTTTATGGATGTTGCTGACGTAACACTAATAGAAAAGTCTTTACCCCTTGTTCGATTCTTTTCAAATCAATATAACAGTATTTAATCCGAAAAAAAATCTATAATCTTTAATAACATTTGAACAGATTGTAAAAAAATGCTAGACGAGATCTTTATGGATGCGTGTTTATATGGATAAATTTCAAATAGCGTAGATTTGTTGCGTGGGTAGTGTTTATTCAGTTGAATTTATTCAGTACAGGTGCGATTCACAATATGAAATTTTTGTTGGTAATGCAAATACTCTTAAAATAAAGAGAGAAAATATTGATATATTAACATAGTAAGCCAAACCACCCGTGGGTGACTAATCCCACATGGGCTCATGGATTAATTAAACTGCACACAGAGCGTTTATAGGAGAGAAGTAAACTGGAGAACCCGGTCAGACAAACTACCTCAACGCTTCGTCAAAAACAATAGGCCATAGATGGTAACACAGTCCAATATTAGTATTTGGTTTTTCATAATTAATCGCATGCTGTCTTTCTTATGCTGCTTATGTAAATTCGCTTCCATAAACAATGATCATTGAGGAGGTGTGTATGATTTACATATTTTACAGGGTGCAGAGGGTGAAGGTAAAGCAGGTAAAGATCCCTTGGAAAGAACATACAGTACACATTCAACTAGATTATAACGGTAGATATTCAATAAGACGATGTCGATGCCAAGGCCCAAAATTAGTCGGTTTTATGAGTTCGTTTTATGCTTACCGGAGGGGGTGGGAGTTTTGGTAATGATCTAGGCAGTTATAAAACGTTTAGTTGGTTTGATAAAGTCATGTACGATTTCAACGATTAAGGAATTTTCCTCAAAAGAAATACATGTAGCTGTGTTTCCAGAAAGTATTGTTTGTATATTTCTATGTTCAAAATCTAATTTATTTATTGTTATATTTCGTTGAGAATTGTATAGTGGACAGTGTAAGAAATAATGTTCACAGTCTTCAACATCTTGACCACAAAAACAAGTCGCTCTTTGTGTTTCGTAGTTAGGTTTGATTAAGCGCATGCTTGATTTTAATTTAGTTTTGGATTCAGAAATGGTTTCGGAATTAGATTTGGAGGACTTAGATCATTCCACTGTTTAACAGAGGAAGAAAGAATTCTGGTAAAGTAATGTTCTACAGTTTATTTGCTTCATTTGGTTTGAGTTACGAAGACGGTAGGGTTGGTCAGCTTTTACTTGCGTCTTTATGGACCAGAGTCCTCCAAGTCTCTAAGAGTAGTCCGCATATCAATGACATTTACGTCATTTATATTACTCAATTGACTCTGATTCTGTTGGTGCACATAGCATTCACTATAACATATATCTTTCCTGTGAAGTCTCAGGCCCAGGATGCCAAAATCTGACCCACTTGTTAAATAAAACTCGGTGCAAGACCCCATAGAAGTGATTTACTCGATAATACTTGAAGTAATGTCGGAAGGAATGTAATATCAAAAATACAATGTTTCGAGCATAACCCCTTCTTCTGAAAGTGATATATATCCTAGAATTTAAAAAAATATATTAGGATAGCCTGTCAGTACGATTAGAATAGTCGGTAACTGTGCTGTGGATCCAAGAGTTTAGAAGGCTTACCATCAGACATCATGGTGTCATTTAGTACAATCTGAATATGTTTGGTGCTTAATTGAGATGCAAAAGGCAGATAAAAGACATTACTGAAACCAAATTGATTGTCTTAAATAAAACTAATTAGGATACCATGAAACCAATTTACCTTATTTAGACTTTATCTATGAACTTATCATTTCCAAACCAGGCATGTCGTCACCCCACAAAAAATCAACAGACAAAAACCAATTAATTCGATTTTTGACCTAAATCAAATAGGTCTGGTCATTTTAATCGTTTGATCGTTAAAGAAAAAGATCATGACCTCAACATGTATATCATTAGAAAATTTATTTTTACTGAATATCCGGAAAATACAACGCACGACTTCAAAATGGACGATAATAATTTAAATATATAGGATTAAAAACATGTTACACGGTGTCAATCAACTAATTGATGAAATTAAAACGTTTAAATTTATTTTAATATTTATACGTGCATGCGTGCAACCATGATTTCAACATAAATTATATTTTCTACTGAATCACTGTCAAATGTCTTAATATGTTTATAACAACAGCTGGATACAACTTATGGAATTATTAAAATATATGAAAGAAGCCAACGTTTATTATGGAAAACAGCAATCGACCGTATTATTATTATTACCAAAAGCGCCTATCAATGGATGACCCTAGCTCCCCTACAGACCACCCCGCCCCTGATAGCAAGTATCCATTTCTTTCCACCGATGTTTAAAACATTGATATCTAAATAAAAATATTCAGTAAAGAACTGTCATTTTGTCAATGGAAGTACAGCCTATTCTGAACATCCCTCACTGCTTTTATTAGGACCACTTTAAAGCTAAACTGTGACATATGTTTTCAAAATGAAATAATTCTAGTTTATACAGGTATGTTAGAATGGTATCTTCAACTCTTTCTCGCAAGAAGTCGAATACATGTATAATCAGAGGTGAATCCACTCTATACAATGAGGAGATACACAAAACATATGTATTAGCTGGGGATAAGGCGAACACCTAACCCTTCAATTCTTATAATATTTAAACATTTCAACAGTTATCGCTGAAACTATTTATAATGAAAAACGAAAATCAATGATAGTTTATTAATATACGACATTGACAGGTGAAACGGCAGCTTTAGTCTCAGATCCGATAGTGTACACCAAGCACAGATGAACTACTGTAACCATGTGAAAGCCAAATATAAACGTTTACCTGTATAGTATAAACCAGCGTCCACCATAGCATTAATAGATTGTTTCCCACTACCATTCCACTTTAATCTCACAAACAGATTTCTTCTTGCTTCAGCAGATTTTAGATCTGGACGAACTGGTTTTTCTTCATAATCTATAATCTGATGTTCATCCCTGATAGCTGAGAAAGTTGATCTTTTTGCTTTTTGGAGACTATCCAGACCCGAGCGAACTGGTGTCTCCACTAAAGCTTTCACCTGAGTCCCATTACTGTTAGATGTACCGGTAGCTGGAAATGTTGACTCTCTCACCCTTTGCAGACCTTCGAGACCTTTTGTAGTCACAGATATTGGGATGTTCCCACAGTCATGGCGATTCAAGAAAGGACAACCGGGGGACAAATTGCGGTGTAAAATATCAGGGTTTTCTTTTATTTCGTCCAGCACTAACCCACAAAAATAACATTTTACAGAATAATTTCGACCTAGCGAGTAAAAACCTGCTCTTGCTAGTTGAAAGGGTGATCTCCCATCCGTAGGGTAATTCTCAAAAGAGCCAAATCGATATAATTCCTTACTATAATCTACTTTGGTTTGCTGCATGTCACTTGTTACTTAGATGTGTAAGAACAACATTATCTATTCTTCTTCTGCTTCCATCTTCCTCTGAAAAATACAATTACAAAACCATATCATTAGTGCTACCTAAGTCGGGTAGTATGGTGGTGTCAAGTGCCAAGTGTTGTGATTTCGACCCCAGGGCAGTGTATGAAAAGACGTATGATCATCTGCTTAACCTCGTGGGTTCTCTTCTGATTCCCCGGCTTACCTCTACTGCTAAAGCTATAATCTGTCTTTCTATGTGCACTGTGATTGTTTGACTTCAGAGTATCCACTACGGTTGTTGTAAACTGTGACTTCCAACTCAGTCGTATACTGTCAGAGGACAATTGATCATCACAAACCTAATCTGGGAATGTCGTAGCTCTACAGCATTTGAACCATTATAATCATGTCTACTTTGGTCAAAGGGGTGCTGGGGAAAACTGTGTATTTAGCATCGTAAACAACCAGCGGTTGTCGCGCAAGATGCGTCCACATTTGTAAGAGGTGGATAACAAGAAAAAAACGTGATGTTTCAAGGACTATAATCCAGATCTGAAATGCGCCAATATTGAAAGGAACTGGGGTATCAACATATATTTTAGGTTTCATCAAAATCTACAACCTTCGTACTACATACTTTGTCATTTTGTCTGACAATTTCGTCTCGATTTCCCCCTAACGATGATATTTAAACCATTTTTGTGATACAAATACATGTTTTAAGTTCCAAACGCATGTTTCAAAATCGGATCAATATTATTACCTCTATAGGGTCCACAACCTTGATAATACATACTTTAACACTATAATTTGCACACAAAGAGCGGCCATTTTGTCCGGCATTTTGTCCGGCATTTTGTCCGGCAGTTTCAGTCCGATTATCACGAAATTCGAACTCAACACCTATTGTGGCGTAACGGTGATATATTCGAACAATGTTTTTTTAAATAGAATAAAAATTGCGTTTCAATTAGGGGCCATAATCCAGAAAGTTACGGTCTGTATATGCGCGAATATCGAAAGGAACCAAGATCTTTATAAACATACTTTTCAAGGTTAATCAAATCGGATAAGATTTGTTACCATTAGAGTGTCCACACGCTATAAACGTGATTTTTCGTCCAATCAGGGGTCATAACCGAAGAATTTACGGTCCGATATCGAAAGAAACTGAGATATTTCAAGTTTCGTCAAATCAGACAAAAATTGTGATCTGTTTAGAGTCCATAAACAAATTGTGGACGGACGGACACTGGTAGCGAAAACATACGCCCACGTGAAAAAGTGGGCGAATATAAACTGTCAGATTACTGGGCGGCTTGACATCAGTGACACCAAACTGGCCAGTTTTTATTGAAAAACACAATTTAGAATGAAACTTAAAATTCCAATTTCATATTTTAAAGTTATATTTTTAAAATGTATTAAAATAAAGCCCTAAAATAGAGTGTATCTATAAACAGTCCTACTTTGTTAAAGAATAATCCTATTAATCATATAACTCACTATTGCTAGTTGAGAAATGGGCAAAAATATCATTTTCAACTTCAAATTCAAACGTTTGAAGATCGCCATTGCATGGAGGGGAATGAGAAAACAAGGGAGGTAATTGTGTTATTATTTTCTGTGTCAGCGATATTAATGCCTATGGAATATTGCCCATGATCATGCAATAGTGAGTTGACAACCTTTTGCGCAAAAGACATAGAAATAATTATGTTTTGACTTTCTTAGAAAATATGAAATTTCCGCTTTAAAATATATGGTAACATAAATATATTAAAGGATACCAGAGTGTACAAAAATAGATAAAACATATCATCTGCATCTGGAGTTAGTTATCAAACAGGGAAAATATCCGAATACTGAGATCCGAATCTAGGAAGGATGGAAAGTGTAGTTCGAAAGCCGGTGCTCGAATTTGGTTTGTATCTGACTGTGGAACAAAGATTGACCAGTTTTTGTGGAGGCAAAGTACCAGCGTGGGAAATGATTGTGAAGAGTGCGAAACCCTAGATTAAAACTATTAGTGAGGTCAACAAAAATCAAGCAGACTATAGTGGACAACAAAAACAATAGTTATTGTCCAAAGGTATCTAAATGCAATCGTGCCTGTGCGATCAGGATAAATATTCGTAGATAATTACACCTTATACATACTTACTTTCCTTTGTATGAAGTCTACATATCTATATACATATGTAGTACATTACACTGACACTTTATAACGCGATTACACGCAGGTCTAAGGGTAACAGTATTGTCCCTATTGTGCGCCTCGTATGTGAAAGGGAAAGTAGTTACTGGAAATACCCTGATTCATAAATACCGTACTTCCTTGTTGCGTGTGGACACAGATAGATCTGTTACATTTTCTTATTGACTTGATTATTAATTCTCGTCCCAGTGCCGGGTTATAACGTTTCCCCAAATGTTCGTATGGTTATCGTAGACAGGGCAATGTGTGGTAATGCCTTACTAGAAAGTATTTATAATATTGATCTTGGAAATCTTAAGAAATACAAACTGGAAGTAGCATCCTACTAAACATAACTTATCCACTGTTCATTATGACATATACCAACCTTCCTGGAACTCTTACCCCATTGTCCTCCCGACCGAACATATTCACTAAAATCTGACACAAAATTTAAATTCAGGCCCTTTGTTTTTATTTCTACGCTATAAAAGTGGAGGGTGAGAGGCAGACGGACTTTAATGTTAATTCTGCAGGTTTCTTTTTACGGCTCCAATCTTCCCCGAATTTTCATTGGGCTGAACGGTTTTCACTACAGACAGAGCAACAACTGATAATGTCTTTGTTTCAAGTTACTATAGGTTAAGGTTCGAAAGTTGAGATACATACATCACATGAAGTACTAGTACACTAAGTACCCGCCGTACATATCACGGTAACTTGACTATTTACCAAAACCCGACATATATCAATAAAAAGCCCATTTCTTTCGAATGAAACTTCATTAGGGTACCTACATGCTGGCAGGTTTTCTATTTCGGCCATGTCGTGTATTGCCATCGATCTACATTGAAGGTCGCCTTTTCTTAACACATCGTCGCCCTTTGCATCATCTATTATAAATCAAATTTTATTTTTAGATTGAATTCTATAAAGACACTTCATTATTTTATGTCTTTTGATTAAATAAACAAATTTACAGTATATACATTACATCTAATCAATAATCGGAAGTATCAAAACTTCTTGGCAACTGGTGTGGAGCTAAATTATAATTAAAGGACGACATTGGTGTCAGTCATTATCACATATATGATAGAACTGGCTAAACATGCTCCAAATATAATCTTAACACAGAGGTCATTGCTACGATAGATGCGTAATCAAAGTTTTAACAAACGGAAGTGACGAACACAAAAGAAAATAAAACACAGGAGTTATCCTTCTATATAACTGACTGAAGTGACGAGCGAAAACAGATACGGGCGGATTTCTGCTCACTAACAACTCCTCGGATAATTGAATAAAGTTAATGTTGCAAGATAAGAGAAAGCGAGAAAAATATAAATAGTTAGTAAATTTCCTTGTTTTTATTCAGTCTATACTTAAGAAAAACATGGTAATGTACGGATTTTTTCTCTTGTATGATAACAGTCAATTTTTTTTTGATTTGTCATATATCCTCCAGTCGCATACAACAACTTTTGGGCTTCGATGGAATTATTAATACGAACTTCGGGCAGTTATATATATAAGGATAACTCGTGTTTTCCTTTTGCGTTCGTCACTTCCCGTTTTTAAAAGCTGCTTAATGCATCTATCTTATTTTCGTGTTAATATTATATTTGGAACGTGTTAAATCAGTTCTATCAGATGTGTGATAATGGCTGACACCAATATTGTCCTTTAAGTGTAAATGACAGGTCAAATGATTTCAGTAATGTTTCCCCTTTTAATCCGTATGGGCGTAATAATTGTGCAGATGTTTACTTATTGGCTGGTCATGTATTCCGCTTGTTCTGACGCTTGCATGCTATTTATCCGGCTCATTTGTTAGTCTCTCTCTTTCAAGAGATGTAGAGATTCGTGTTGAGCTGTGTTGTTATGTTGGTTTGACGTTTTAGTCTACCACAGTATTGTGTTAAAAGTTTATTTAAAGAAAGTTTATAACGTTAAGCTGTTATTTACAACCCAATGAGTAGAATTTATGTCGACTTTGTCTGAAACATTCACCTATTTCTGTAACTATGTATGTAGTAGATATGCTCAACAAACAGATGTTCATGAAAATTAGAAAAAGCATTTCGGTCAAAAGATAACGAAATGCTCTAATGAACAAACGACAATTTAAAATTGTATCAGCATTACAAGTGTTATGCCGTCCAAAAATTACTGAACGGCATGAAGCGGGATTTAACGTCGTACATTTCCGTGCCAATTGGGCCTATGTCTCTTCGTCTGCTCTTCGACGACCAAGGGTTCTCTTACTGACACGCCAATGTGTACACGGGATCGTGGATTTTCGTCCTATCCTAACTACCATAAGCTGTCCCCGGACATTCCCGACAAACTTTCTCGGCTAACATCGGGATACCAAGGGACCTCCCGGCTAGTGGGCGAACTCCCTCTCCACTGACCAATCGTGGCTCTCTTGAAGAGTTATGACTACCATGAAAGGGGACATTAAGGATAAACGTACTACGGACGCGTGTAACGAGATTGTAACGACAGTCGTCGAATAGCAACCTGATTAAAGTCGGATGTCTATACCGTTTTATAATTCACTAAATCCACTTCTAAATAAATTGTTCGCCATTTTAATTAACTAAATAGGTTTTGTTTAATCGTATACACGACTACGTTATGGGACTTAACAACTACTCGGAATACAATTGTCTGATTTAAGTGTTTGTGGACAGGGGGGCTGGGTGAGGGAAAATGTGCCTCTTCCCACAGAAACTGCACTGGAGTCTAAAGTATTCATTTATCCAAACGAATTACTTTGCCATAATAAAGTGGTGGGGTCTCAAAAAATTGTGGTCAAATGGCACAATTTACACCGAGGGTTGGGTAAGATGTTTCCCCATATTGTTTAAGAGATGAACAATCCTTATAAGACATTAAGAAATAGATTTCATAAAATACAAACACTTATAAGGATATACTTCTAAAGTTATTGACATGCTACGTTTCTATACACATACATGTGACGTTATCCAGTAAATAATGATATTTTACAAAAATGTTGTCCACTTTATATATATATATATATATATAACAATTAGATACCATTTAGCAGATAAAACAATATCTATAGGATATTAACAAGATGAGATATGCAATATGTAGATAATCATTAGAAACCATTAGCAGATAAAACAATAACAACAGGGTATTAACAAGAGGGGGTTAACAACACAATAACAAGAAATCGAAGGGAGTGAATAATAAACCATGAACTAGTAAAAATCATACACTATTCAGGGATTGGGTAAATCCAACCAAAGAATTTAAAGAAGCCTCCTTGAGTCTCTGCTTAATTTTGGCTTTTGTTTTTGAATTTCTAGGACTTGTCGGAGAATTCAGTGTCTGGCTAGTATTTTCCCATTTATTTTCATGTTGTGGGTTTTGTAGATGTGTACTGCTATTGCTAACTTGTTACGTTCTTGTTTTCTAACTGCAGCGTGATGCTAATTTGTTCTCACTGAAATCGGCCGGGATGTTTCTCCAATATTCAGCTTCATCACAATCCTGTAAAATTTTGTATATTACACCCTTTGGATCTTCTCAAGGTTGGTGTATTCTCTCATCAGCCTTTTTTAAACATGGTTGTCCGTGTAGTTTCAATACTGAACACAACATCTGCGTCGATTTGTTCTTTTACAATTCTTTTAATTTGGTGGCTGACTGGAGCTATAAATAGAAATATGCAGAGTTGATGCATCATCTATGAGTTGAATGATACTGAATGTCGATTTTGAGGACTGTAGACAATTCTTGGTAAATAAAGTAAATTCGTTGCCGCAAAACATGCTCTACTGCTTCACCCCTAGATATATTAGTAAACAAATCAACAACATCGTAACTAACTTCTGACCATTCTAATCATTTTGATCATTTTGCTTTCTGCTGAATCTTTAATATAGGTATTACCAATATGTAGTTGCAATAGGAGGTAACAGTTTAGAAACATACCGACTATGTTAACAGCCTAATTTTGATTTGGTTGTCTATTTCATTATTGTTGAGTTTAGGTATAGGACACAAATACAAATGTTTGTTTTTGTTGCTGTTTGAACTGGTCGACTACTAAATAAACGCACGTTATTCGGGGTCGCAGACAACTGCCCATACTGTCTATTTGTTAATTTGTCTCTGCCTGTTGCTTGTCAAGTTCTTGGTGCTGCATCACGACAAACGGAAACCACACCAGAAAAATCCACACAAACCTCGGAATATAGATATCCAGGAACCTCATTATTAATATGAGTCAGTGACTGAACCACCGTTTCTCCGTTCAAAGAGAGGGTTCATAATTGTTAGCTATGTGAACTGCCCAAATGAATGATTTTCTGTATCCAGTGTTCTAGAAATATTAAAGGTACTTTACGTCGGGTTCGAAATCCGCCACAACTTCAAGTAGAAAGTATACTCGGGCAAATAGTCATTATTGGAGCCACTTACAACTTTATTTCATTTCAGCGTTATGAAAATACGTATACCATCAGTTTGTTCAGTATATTGTGACGCATGTCAGAAGAGCAATGACAGAATCTAAAAATTATTAGTATTTATAAATTACAATGCTTCCTTATTTCCAACAAAACAATTCTGGGAAATTACACATGGAGATTCTTTCTTTTCTCCATATGTTGCGTCGATTATCAAATAAGGATCCAAGGAACAATTTCACCCAACAAAAGTAAACCGATTCTTATAATCAGATGTTTTGTTTACAAGGGAGGGAAGTCACTCGCGAATCTGATTTTTGATATCGTTGGTTGTTTATGTGTGGTGCCGTTCTCCTGCGTTTACTCACTGATGCTTGATTGGACTGAATTTATTGACTAAGTTTCTGCTTATGACCAGCAAGTCCGTCCGTAGTTTATACGATGGACGATACCAAATTTTCGACATGCTTTTGAGTTTTGTACAAGAACAAAGCTGACTATAGAGATAAAGAATTCACACCGTGTGGAGGGATAGTTTACATATAAAATACATATGGAGTCTCAAGTCAACACAATACCATACGGTTCTTTAAAGAATGTTTTTCAATGACGACGTGTGCAATATGAATTTCGAGAATTTGAACTACCAGTAGGCCATTCACGCGCACCCACACCTTTGTTTTCCGTCCAGTACGAACGAATAGACACACGTTCCTTGTTAACCTCACCCATGAAAAGTAAACACAAGTCTGGAAAATGTCCGAAGGTTCGTCTCAATTCATCTTCGAACCTTTGACATTTTGGATACGAAACCACGCATACAGTTTTAGAATCTAAACGCGTAGGTCACCGCGACAAAGTAAATAAACCGTCAAACGTATTGTAATGTAAAATTGTGAATTTTGAGCTTGAAGTAAAGCCTTGTCTATATGCCGTTAAACACCGATTATTTGTCCATCAACATGCGGAGTTACTACAATAGGATTGCTAAAAGTAGTATTACTACCATTGTCCACAACATAGACCCACGTATTGACATTAGTAATGTACTCGATTATATTAGTTTATTAGTTAATTAACAGATGAAACACGTTAATGTATCCGTCACTCACCTTAACAATTACATGGCTAATTAATGATTGATATTTATTGGGTTGATCTGTTCACCCTGAGCAAATATACTACATTTTTTTTATCTTAATTTAACCCTATAAATGGAAATGCGGTTTAACGCCTACTGTATTGTTTCAAACTGGGCTAATGAAGACGGGCATACGCCATACAGTGTGATATGATGGAAATATGGCCGTTTTATAAATATTCAAGATACATCAATCTACGCCATACTGAATTTGTGTAGGCTGTATTTGGACTCTGCCACCAATTGAACAATGGGGGGACTATGACAATAACCTTAAAGGAGGTACTCGATGTGATATTTCTCTTAGGTATAATTATGGTTCTATTTTTCGAAATAAATATTATCATTCAAAATAATATTTTATTGAGTATTTTTAAAATCATTGATAATAAAATAACCGAAAGAAAGTGTGAGAATACGAAAAACTTCTTTACAAGAGTTTAACAAACTATTATCAGAATTTTGTAGATACGGATAAGCCTGTTATGAAGCTAATCAATTCCGGCAACAGGTTTACACGGACATTTTTCAGTACATATTTACAGAAATCCTGTGATAAAACGTAAAATGTTCCGACAGAAGATTTACACTGAAAAACTTCCCATGAAAAATCAGACCTATGGTTATGGGAATCGTCTGTCGGAACTTTTCACGTTTTATAACAAGATTTTTTAAATTAAGAAACGATTTATGTATTGATTTATTCCTTTACAATTTATGCAAATTAGGAATTATTTGACGTTTTATTTACGTATTCAAAGTAGCCTGTGTATTTGGCTTCAAAAGTAGTATGCTTTCAAGTCTGTCTGCTCTTGACAGTCTTAATCCAAAGGTCCATACATCGGAAGGTGATACTCATTTCGTGCTAAAAGCAGCAATTTAATATTCGCGTGGGATGGGGAAGGGGAGGCAGTAGCATTTATCAAATACCCAATCGTTACTAAGGTCGTGATAATGAATTTTAAAATCTTTTTGAATTGTATTATATATCTCAAGAAGTCGCAGTTTCTCGCTTTAATTAATAACACAGTGATCTTGTTGTACACAATGGCTAATAATTAGGTATGTAATATTTTAGTATATAATTAATTATTATCCATTACTGATTTAAATCAAGTAGAAATCACGAAGAGATATAATATATATATACAACCATTAGTTATTATTACATATTATTAATATACCCACGTGTTTTATTCAACACCCAGATTAGTTGTTAAATCTGACTTTTAACGGCTACTAAATCCCACTCTCCCTGGTGGATTACCATTCATTACTGGATAAAAGGGGATTAAATGACTGTCTAAGATGTTAATGTTGCTGAAATAATCCCAGTTGTTTATTAGGGGTTGCTATGGGACGAATTTAGATTTGAAACATGTTTAACCTTCACGTCATTTAATAAGCGGAACATATCCATAGAACGACCGGTGATCTATCAAACCTTGAACTTATATACCGACTAAACGGTAAGTAATTTTTTATACTGGCTTGCTTATATATGAACAGCCAATCATTGCTGATTTATATATAATATATATATACCAAAAAGTACCAAGATTTGGATGGAAAAATCTATATTTTAATTACATTTACACATTTGCCAAGATTTGATAACGCCTGACGATCCCTGCAGTGGGTGAAAGCGCCGCTAGCTAAGATGAAATTATTTTTTTTCCCTAAAAAAATCATGCTCATATATTATAATGTTTGGTCAAGGGCGGTAATATCTTCAAATTCTGAGACCCCATTCCGAACTATCACCTCATTCAGTTTACTATCGTGGCGAATGTTGTGAGGGCAGTTCAGCTATATTACACTCCGACTCCCGCAATATTTTTTGTATAGAAGATTATTTATTACAGACCAAGACTCAAATTGACATATATCATATATTCTCACCCAATAAAACACATAAGATCAAGAATAAGAACATTGTAAAGGAGGTAAATCGTTAATATTTGAAATCTAGAAATCGACACAAATGTGTCGCGTCGCATATAATACTATAATATGAATGTATATGAACTGATTTACATTCAATCGCTTCTGTTTTACTCTAAATTCTAGTCAGTCAGTTCGGCGAAATATGCCAGAAGTCACAATCGAATGGCAATCTCTAGCGTCTGGTTATTCCAGTCTATATCGATAGTATTTATTGCGTATGCTCTCCATTTAAGAATATGGGTCACCGTTTGACATGACCTGTGAAATATGTCTAGCCTCGTTCTTCGAGTCCCTTGTTACAAATGGCGCTGAAACGCATTATGGTACACGATTCGTGTACCACTGGTAAAATGTTTATTTTTTCTTAAATATTGGATACAAGAAGCCCACCTTTTCCCGGTAAGATCACAACATCAATGTTGATTTAAATTGACAAATAATGCGTGTATTCAATGTCAAAGACGTTGGATGATATTGGGTTACAAACTTGGCTACTTTAAAAGTAATATCCATATTGAAGAGAATGGCAACACGATTATTTCTGAAGATGTCCTTTTTCAAAACCCGTGTGTTTATGTTTGTGTAAATCTAAATAAGATTTATATGTCTGAGCAGCATCTATTTGAGTGTAGTAACAATAAGACCATTATGGACAACCGTTAAAGACAGACGCTATACTCTGATTTATCTTTAAACAACGTCACGATTGATTTCGACAAATCGGATAAATTATTTCGACTAGAGATGTCAATCTCCCGCGATTACACTTAAATAAAAAGTACGTAAATGCGAGGATTCTCTTTCATAATTTAACAGAACTAAACTCCTTGTAGTAAATTTGATTTGCTGGCGTGTTTCTTCAAGTGGCTGTCGGTCCGCACTTTTTAGATCCACAGATAGAGAGAGAGAGAGAGAAATGGGGTTTAACGTCCACTCGACACAACCAGGTCATTTCGGGACTTGCGCGTAGGGGTCTTTAGCAGTGGGAGGAAACCGGAGTGCCCGGAGGAAACCCACGAGGTTGAGAAGGCGCCCCTATCTCCATGCCACATACGCTCACACCAGGGCTCGAAACCACAGCCGCAAGCCAGAGGTGACCGGCCAGCTAGAGGTCGAAGCGCGGCACTCTAGACCACTAGGCCATCCCAACCCCCCCAGATCCACAGATAGAGACACGGTTAAGACATTAACTGTTCAATCGTTGACATTTTATATAGAAAGACCTGGGAAAACCCCATTAGGTTAGGTTGACTGCTGCACTCTGAGGGCCGAGGTATTAATTTTTGAATTTTAGGCTAGCGTCGATCATAATTACTGAATTCGGTACGATAAAAAAGTCTCGATTATCCAGTTTTACGTTTAATTATGTATTCCAACCCGCTTAATATCGCAGGCTAGCGATGGCATCGAGAGTTGATTATTGTCTGGACAAATGAATTATTGTCTAATTAATAATTTATAAAACATTTCAGGCCTTAAGAAAGACCTCCGAAAGATAGATTTGGCGCATAATGTTTGTTTGATTTAAACATACATTATGCGTGAGCTAAATTAACATACATTATGCTTGAGCGAAATTAACAAACATTATGCAAGAGCTAAATCTGTCATTTGTAGGTTTTTTCGTTAGGCCTTAAATGTTATATAAGCTACAGATTAATTTTTACAAGACCATAATTAACTCTCGATGATGGGTACGATTGGAAACAGATTTGAATGCGATGTGCTATTCAACGCCTGTTCATGATTAACCAAACAAAATGGACAATCGAGACTTCGTTTATTATAGCGAGAATTATCAGCTCTTTATCTAATCTTTTGTTATTTTTTATTTCATTTCAGTCAAAGATGACGAATGGCAATGAAGAGGACACGGTGGGCAGTCTTCCAACCCCAACAGAATCTGTAGTTCCTCCAAAATCACCAAGAAAAGTTTCTATCGCATCTAATGTATTTGCCAGGAGAATATCTAATCAGCCATCAGAAGATGGGGCAGCAAGTTCATCTGGGAAAATGGATCTAAGCGCTTTGATGAGAAGACGATCGACATTCAAAGGTCTCGCACAAAGCATCACTAACGCAATCGCAATTCGGAGATTAACGAAAGCTTCCGTGGATTTACCGCAGAAACCCAAACAAAAATTGGAGAATACATACAAAATGAATCCGGACGAAGGTAAAGGGTTTTATCCTGACCGAATGCGTAAAGCCATTACTGAAGTATTGGAAACCAACTTAGATGAAGTGACGTACAGCGCCAAAAATGCCGGAATATTGGCAGAAAACCTCACGGAAATGATAAAAAGCCGCATTAAACTTTTAAAACTCGATCGTTATAAGATTGTTTGTAATGTTATATTGGGTCAGTGTTTAGAGCAAGGGTTGGAATCAGCCAGTAGATGTGTTTGGGATCAGAAAGTTGACAATTATGCCTGTGTCACTTATAAAAACAAAACCCTTTTTGTTGTGGCTACGGTATATGGGATATACTTTGAATAGATGTTACACGGATTGGGTCATTAGACATACGTAACGAATTTCCTCTATTATTCCATCACTTACTTCTAATTGTTAACGCGTAATGAACAAATATTGATGTTTTTCATGGATATGATACTATAACAATCTTAAAAGATAAATAATGTAACTGAGGGAAGTGACTTAATAGATTTTAATCTAATGTTCTTGTAAACATTGTTTTTTGAATGATCGAAATAAAAACTAAAAATATCAACCTCACAATCTGTCTGGAAGGGAGAGAGAGAGAGAGAGAGAGAGAGAGAGAGAGAGAGGGAGAGAGAGAGAGAGAGAGTTTAACGTCCTCTAGAGGTCTTGAGAACTGGAAGAAAATCTGTGGACCCGAATAAAACCTGCGCGGTTGACAGACGACCCCACTCCTTGTACAGAACCATGCACGGTATTTTGGTTTGGAAACTCTGTTTTCAGTGTATAATTATTTTCAAAGGCCGGTTGTTTAAGTCGCCTGATTGTCTTTACGAAAATGCATAAACAATAGATGGATAGTGCGACTTGACGCTATTCATATAGATCTGAAAGTGTTGGTAGACTAATACAAATAAACAAGCAAACACACGCTGACTTTTGGTTTTCAAGTCATCACGCGATGAACAGTTTACATTCAGCTGTTGAATTTATGCAGAATAAATTGGATTTAGTGTTATTTTATCAATTTCTCTATGAAAAGTCTACAATGGTGACATTCCACTTAATGTATTAAGACATTTCTATCTTTCTGGCTTAATTTATTCTGTTATCCTGTTATTGACATGTATTGTCTTTTACAGTTTACTGTTCAACAGTCATATGTACTGATGTATTTATACAATAAACCATAATTCATTGGGATTTTTCCATTAGTCTAAAAAAGAATCTCGGATCAAATGAAAGAAGAACCTTTTAGCATTCATCTAATGGCCAAACCCTAATCAATAGTACCTCCTAACCTTGATCCTTTATCAAATATCTATCGCTTGTTTCATTTTTCTACAGATAAGGTCAACAATTCATTACATATGTTAACATAGTATGAAGAAAATAGCCACTAATCCCCAATCCCATACGTGGATGTTTAATATTTAGTACGGTATAATTAGGTTCCCTGGGAATTCTGGATAAGAGAAGTATTAAGATCATCAGTAATGTAGACCTGCCGATGAACGAAATAGTTAATCAGTAAAACATTGACGTCAATCCCTATAACATAATTATATTTAAAACACAGTCTATCGTTTTTTGGGTTAAATAATATTTCGTTTCGCTTTAATTTATCGCTTCGTTTCGGTTAAACTTCTTACTTTGAAAATGTTAATAACCAGACAGTTATTATATGCAGATGCCATACAGTCACCACATGTAATTGTAATGTACGTGTAGATAACACAGTTGATGGTATCGGTTGACTGACCCCTACTCCCTCTTCGGTGAGTGTTTACCGTCCGCTTCCACTAATGTTGACTTAATGGCTGATTCCAAAATCCTCCGAATATTGTTGACTCACTTGATATGATTACCCCTTTAAAGGTTATCTCCTTTTCATGGCTTTCCAAATTCTGGTTTAATTACGTTAATTTGGCTATTTCCTGTTTTGAACATCTTCACGACAAAAGCGGTCCAATTTGTAATTGATAACTCTGATAATAATCGGCCATTTTGTATGACATAATTTTCAGATAATCATCTCATATTGTTTGATTAGCGTGTGTTTAAAGGAACTGTCGTGGGATATTTTGGTGAATCAAACGAGTGGGGCCCTTTTTGTTCTGTAAAGCTATCTGAACCTGAGTAAATCTTTTTCGCGAAAATACAATTGTTCAGTTTCCATGTTATTGGTGAACATTGACCAATCCCACACTATCGCGAAATCTACATAATTGCGAGATTGAGGTCCGCCACTCGCAGCACATTTTTACTTTGTGTATGTATCTGCGTGAGGGATTGGGGGTTGGGGTAGGGTTTGGGGGACACATATGTGTACTGCATTGACATTAGAAGGATACAAAACGCCACCTGACACAATTTTATTTATCCACGAAAACACTACTCTGTCGAGTGAATCGAAGAATTGGGAATGTTTTAAGTAACATTTTTTAAAAAAAAAATGCTTGGATATTGTTTTATCGAGCATTAACGAATATTGCATAATTTACACAGCACTGTCATGTGTAGCACTTCAAATTAATTAATCTAAATAAAAAAAATAGGTTGCCAGGCAACCAAAACATACGCCCACACAGCAGCTAAATCGTCCGGGCAGTCAACTAGAGTAATCACCAGAAAAACATAATTCAAACTCACCCATAACTACGGTGTAACTGATATAATCAAACGTTTTTTTAAATCAGATAATAATTGTGACCTCCAGAGGGACCACAAGCTAAAAAGGGTGATTTTTTGTACAATCAGGGGCCATAATTAAGGAAGTTACGATATGTGCAAATATGCAATGGAACGAAGATCTTTAGGTTATAAACATGTATTTCAAGTTTCATCAAAATCAGTTCAAAATTGTGACCTCTATAGGGTCCACAACCCTGATATAACATATTTTCACACTATTCGCGTACAAACGGCAGCCATTTTATCCTTCAATTAATTATTATGGTCCGATTTTCACGAAATTCAAATTCTCCCTTCATAACCATGTAACGGTGATATAATAAAACGTTTTTTTAAATCGGATAACAATTTTGACCTCCAGAGGAACCACAAGTTAAAAAAGGCGATTTTTCGGACAATCAGGGGCCATAATTCAGGAAGTTACAATCCGATAGGCGCAAATGTCGAAAGGAACCAAGATCTGTGGGTTATAAACATGCATTTCAAGTTTTATCCAAATCGGTTCAAAATTGTGACCTCTATAGGGTCCAATATAACATATTTTCACACTATTCGCGTACAAACGGTGGCCATTTTGTCCGTCAATTTTGGTACGATTTTCACGAAATTTGAACTCAACCTCCATAACCATGTAACGATGATATAATCAAACGTTTTTTTTTAAATCGGATAACAATTTTGACCTCCAGAGGGACCACAAGCTAAAAAGGGTGACTTTTTGGACAATCAGGGCCACAATTCAGGAAGTTACGATCCGATAGGCGCAAATATCGAAAGGAACCAAGATCTTTGGGTTATAAACATGCATTTCAAGTTTTATCCAAATCGGCTCAAAATTCTGACCTCTATAGGGCCCACAACTTTGATATAACATATTTTCACACTATTCGCGTACAAGCGGCGGCCATTTTGTCCGTCAATTTTGGTCCGATTTTCACGAAATTTGAACTCAACCTCCATAACCATGTAACGGTGATATAATCAAACGTTTTTTTAAATCGGATAACAATTTTGACCTTCAGATGGACCACAAGCTAAAAAGGGCGATTTTTCGGACAATCAGGGGCCATAATTCAGGAAGTAACGATCCGATAGCCGCAAATACCGAAAGGAATCAAGATCGTTGGGTTATAAACATGCATTTCAAGTTTTATCCAAATCGGTTCAAAATTCTGACCTCTATAGGGTCCACAACTTTGATGTAACATATTTTCACACTATTCGCGTACAAGCGGCGGCCATTTTGTCCGTCAATGTTGGTCCGATTTTCACGAAATTTGAACTCAACCTCCATAACCATGTAACGGTGATATAATCAAACGG
The DNA here is from genome assembly GCA_963678685.1 of Patella ulyssiponensis. NCBI lineage: Eukaryota > Metazoa > Mollusca > Gastropoda > Patellidae > Patella > Patella ulyssiponensis. The sequence continues at coordinate 77,289,773 of OY783226.1, read as the reverse complement.
TTTTTAAAATCGGATAACAATTTTGAGCTCCAGAGGGACCACAAGCTAAAAAGGGCGATTTTTCGGACAATCAGGGGCCATAATTCAGGAAGTTACGATCCGATAGCCTCAAATATTGAAAGGAATCAAGATCTTTGGGTTATAAACATGCATTTCAAGTTTTATCCAAATCGGTTCAAAATTCTGACCTCTATAGGGTCCACAACTTTGATATAACATATTTTCAAACTATTCGCGTACAAACGGCGGCCATTTTGTCCGTCAATTTTGGTCCGATTTTCACGAAATTTGAACTCAACCTCCATAACCATGTAACGGTAAGATAATCAAACGGTTTTTTAAATTGGATAACAATTTTGACCTCCAGAGGGACCACAAGCTAAAAAGGGCGATTTTTCGGACAATCAGGGGCCATAATTCAGGAAGTTACGATCCGATAGCCGCAAATATTGAAAGGAACTAAGATCTTTGGGTTATAAACATGCATTTCAAGTTTTATCCAAATCGGTTCAAAATTCTGACCTCTATATGGTCCACAACTTTGATATAACATATTATTTTCACACAATTCGCGTACAAACGGCGGCCATTTTGTCCGTCAATTTTGGTCCGATTTTCACGAAATTTGAACTCAACCTCCATAACCATGTAACGGTGATATAATCAAACGGTTTTTTAAATCGGATAACAATTTTGAGCTCCAGAGGGACCACAAGCTAAAAAGGGTGATTTTTCGGACAATCAGGGGCCATAATTCAGGAAGTTACGATCCGATAGCCGCAAATATCGAAAGGAACCAAGATCGTTGGGTTATAAACATGCATTAAAAGTTTTATCTAAATCGGTTCAAAATTGTGACCTCTACCCTGTTCACAAGCTAAAAAGGGCGATTTTTCGTACAATCAGGGGCCATAACCCATGAAGTTACAGTCCGATACATGCCAATATCGAAAGGAACCGAGATCTTAGGGTGATAAATCTATATTTTAAGTTTCATTGAAATCGGATAACAATTGTGACCTGTAGACTGTTCACAAACAAATTGTGGACGGACGGACGGACAGGGGCGACGACAATATACGTCCACATGAAAATGTGGGCGTATAAAAAAATTGTTGGACCATTCCTATCCGCCAAAAGGCTATATACGAAATGAGCTAAACAGTTTGATCCAATTGTTCAGCACGAAGATTGATTTTGATATATCAGCACGTGTTTATACGTGGGCTAACACGACATACTGTTACAAAAAGATCTTGTGTTAATTATATCGAAATTTACTGTTTAAAAAAATTCTATGAAAATTATTGGCACAGGAGATATCACATAGTCTTCACCCATCCTGTCCAACACCTACACACACCCGCCTAAAATACATTGCATTACCAAAGAGTTTCTTAAAGACACATTATGGGCGATTAGATAAAGAGATGAAAGTTCTCACTATAATAGTTAAAAACACGATAATGTAAAGGAAATTTGCTGAAAATTTCAATCGAATTGATCCAGCCTGAAAAGAGAATTTAGCCGCGATCATCACTACTAAAGTCGGTACAATAAAACAAATATAGTCTCCATTATCCATTTCATGATTTAATAATGAATGAAAATTGAGCAGCGAATCGGATCCCAATCCAGTAAATATGGCAGGCTAGCGATGACATCTGGATAAGTTAATTAATATCTAATTAATGATTTAGATAACATTTCAGGCCTCAAGCAAGACCTGTTATGGACAGATTTAGCCCTTGCATAATGTATGTTGAAATCAGACAAAATATCAGTGGAATGGACAAATTAAAGCATCTATTAGACCAATGAGTAAATGGAATAACTGCCTGTTTATTGTGTTAAAGTAATATAAGGACGTGTGTTTTAAATTGTTTCAGTGGTATTTAGTAATTGAACTGGAAATACACAGGGCACAGTATTCTGTGAATATGATTACTATTAATTACTGTGTGGGGGTGGATGGCCGAATGGTTAACGTGTGCGCGCTGCGCCATAAAGTTTGTCATGAAGTTGATTGGGGTAGTTTCGATTCCCAGGTAGGGTCGCCTGTCAAAAATCGTCGATTTTCTCCGCGTCCTCCGGTTTGCTCCCACTTCTAAAGACCCTACGCGCAAGCGAATTATTGAAATAAGATTGAAACATGTGTGAGTCCTGAAATGACCTATATAGTATGTGTCGAGTGGTCGATAAACCCCATGTATATCTCTCTTTCTCTCTGTCTCTCCCTCTCTCTCCCCCCTCCCCCTCTCTCTATCTTTGTGAATTTCGGTTGGTCGCTCAGTAATATGTAGTAATTATAATCCCTAGAACTTTGTATTAGACTAAAATAAGAAATAATTATATGATTGGTAGGATGGTCGCCTTTCTATTGGCTGTATTTATCTGGTAATCATAAAACACATACAATGCATTATTCTCGTATTGTCGACGTCGTCTCAATGGACATAATACTACACCGTGACTTTGTATTGAACACAATCTACGCGTAGGTTGAATTTCAACTATTTAAATACTTATTCCTCTAGCAGGATTCTGTTGCATTATTTATTCACATTTACAATTAAACCAGGTACACACATGAATGTGTTTTAACGGACTACCAGAAAAAACGTAAGTAAATAAGTTTATTTACAGATATGTACGCTATTAAACCTTTAACAATAATACATATACAGTTCTAACTGATCAGTAACCAAAACCAATCTCATGACAAAGGACATGCAATGGGGCACTGATCTATTTGATATAATTGGTGTTTAAAGAAAATTCAAGTTTTCAGTTGAAAGTATTATGTCAAATATATACCGGCGCGTAATATTCTCAATAAAAACCGAAACCGGGGCAGAATTTTTCAGTTCTGTATTTCAATAAAACTTTTTTGGTGGACAAAATATTGGAAGCATGCAGTTCTAAATGGTAAAAGGCATGGAAATTAATACACTCGTTGTTGTTCTTGGAAGGTTTACTTCTCTTTCTCTTTTTTGTGATATGATCATTGAACTGTTTGTTGGCCTTGTTTAATTAACGACACCGTGTTTTTGGTTGTTATATAGTGCAGAAGCTGTTCACGGGGCGGAATAGGGTTACTATTTAGAGCACACTTCTTATCTGGGGAGCTTGCACAGCGTGCACATTTTTTAAATTTTGCTTTGAAATTAAAGACGAAACCCATTACTGCGTTAATGATAACGGTATTCATCGTTCATTGACCTGCCTACTTTCTGGACTGATATCTTTAATGGTTGTATAATCACTGGGGATATATAAAACAGAAGTTCGCGTAGAAACGTCTGTGGCTTCTGAAATTTGTGGTTATGCTGTTGTTGTAAATAGCGATAGTTACGCCCGCTTTCATCTGTATGATATCGCAGACAATATCCTCGCTTGATTGTGATTTGAGGCTCTTGCTATAGATGATGGCACCCCTTGTCTTATTTTTGTGACATTGTTATAACAGGAGGTAATAGTTTATAATTTGATTCCGTTGACCTTTGTGTGCCTAATGGTATTGGTGCTGCTGACAGGGAACAACTTCAAGTTTAAGAATAGATCTCTGTCCTGCAGAATGACCTTCTTAATGCATAGTGTTTTCAACTAAAATAGCCATGAATTAATATGTCCATCAAACTACGTCGATCAAACTACCTGCGTTTCTTTTGTCGAGCCACGGTTACTTTAGTAATGAAGTCTTTGAAACCCCTAGTGCTCCCTCTTCGTTAATTCAAAAAAAAAAGAAAAGGTTTTTTCCGCATCTCGGTTCTACGTTTATTTTGGAATCCTTATCTTCTATTTTCACCGTGATTCTTCTTTGATCGCCAAAAGTAATCATTTCTTGCCACATCCCGACACAAATTTATACTCAAACCGATATGAGAGATACTAGGACTACCTATCGCCTGTAGGATGTATAGGAGCAGGATTCCAGGGCATCTTAAATCGTTCGAAATGTATTAGCATGCCATTATACGGTGCATTTGAAATAATCCCTTGATTGTTGAGATTTGAAGTTGGATGACTAAAAATCAAATATATAGGACAAATTACCTTCTCAAAGACTCTTTTACGGAGAATCAACCAGTTTTACTTGTCACGGAAATATGACCTAAAAAGAACTACGCGGATAACTTCCAAAGATCAAAATCGGCCATTATATTGTGGCCTGAATGTCACAATAGCCGAAATATTGTAAAGTGGACGTGGTTGGAGCTACCGCTGTACATGTATATTCATTGATACTTTGCATAAGTAAAACTTACCTAAACCGACTAATTTTCAACTTCAACACATATCGTCATAACGCTGTTATCACAAACAAAGAAGTAGAAGCTATTAAAATAGTCACCGAACAGTTTCTCTTATTGTCTTAGAAGCAGACATGACGTTACCCAGATAAAATCTTGGGTAAACGTTAATTTTTTCAAAATCATAGAATTATGGTGTAAGGTTTCGTTAATTATAACTATGTGTTATACCTGTTGGGGCCAGATTAATTGGAAAACGTGCTTAAAGAATGTCCGCCGTCGTAAAACCAACCAATATTGTGGCTGGAGTCATAGACGTGAGTTACCAGTAAAGTGGAAGCATTTCTATAATCACATGTGTGATAAGGTCAGACAAAAAACAGACGTCCCAAAAAATCAGATAAATAGAATAAAGATTTTTCATTGTTCATCAATAACTTTTATTCTTGTCAAGATGTCAGGGTAAAAAACTCTTTCTTCAGGGGATACTTAATATATTCTACTTGTATTATAAATATCATGTCAGTGGCTTAATCAAATTATGTGTCTTATGATGGATTGTCTATCGTATAAGATTATAGAAAATAATCCGGTTAAACGAGGTGGGTCGACTAATTCTATATACATTCATGTCGTAGAGAACGCTGACAGTGGAAGAGAAGCTCTTCTGTATTGGGTCCACAAAATTCCAGCTTTTAGAACGTAAATGGAAAGATAACTCTACAGTATGCAAAATGTATAATCCCGATGAAATGAAAAATAATTAAAATCCGACCAGAAATGTAGACTGGTGAAACGCATGAAATAGTGGGCATTTAAATTCTGATCAAGTTCAGGAAAAATATATTTGGTGACACCTTAAAAATCTGTGTCGAAATTCCGAATGTTTCGATTGTAAAGCGATCAGTATCTCTGTGGTTAAATATGTGTTTAACCTTTAAAACGCGAAGGTTAAAGGGACAGTGATCCTAATGGAATTTTAAAAAGCTTTAAAGATTTGCTTAGTGGAATCTGTTGAAATATCCATAATGCATCTAAAAACAATACGATTTTTCAAACTTTAGCTTTTTAAGTGTTAAGATTTCTTTTAAATCCGCTCTTTAGAAAAGCTCAACTATTTCACGGAAAAAAGTTAAGTCAAATTAGAATTGACGTTTTTCCCATGTAGTATTTGTTTGAAATGCAACATTCGTAAAGCTTTAAAGTTGTATACCTAATAGTACGGGGGCAGACGTATCATATTTTCACAAAAGGTCTATTTTATTTACGTAATAATAACTTTCAACCCATTTGTAGCTAAGATAAGTCTCTTAAAAATAACTATTTCTATCAGATCCTATATACACTATATTTAAGATAGCCGACAATAGCATATATACCCCGAGCAGTTCCATTCCTAATAAAATATGAAGATATATGCAGAGATATAAGAGCTTATTTAAACTGACATATTCAGATAATCCATTTATCCACAGTTCCAGTTGGCCATGAACATAAGACTGGGTTAATGTTCTTGAAATGTAGCATTTAACCCATCGTCAAATTACCTAAAACAAAACAGTAACTCGCAGTAAAGAATAATATATAACCGTGTGGTTTCCGAGGCAAGTCGGTGGAGTATCCTTTAAAAACAATCGGTATTTATTGTGTTTTTCAACAGAATTCCATTGATTAGTACTCGATGTTCTTCCTAAGCTCATTGGAATTGGCATTAGAGCCTAAACAGATTTCAGATTTACTGCATTCGGAACAAAAGCAAGATTTGGGTCTTAAAGGGCAGACTTGCTTCGAAATAAAAAGGAGATTATAACTTAAACAATTAAACCTGATCTTCTTTTTACTATCAACACTTGCCAGCAATATACACAATATCACACTGATCAGCAGTGAATATTCGCTTGGCCGCTACAATCACTGATAAGGATGACATCGACGCGACTTAATGAGTCCCCAGTATTAACTTTTTTCCTCCGACAAAATAAATTCTAAAACATTTTTTAAAGTATAAGAAAAATAAATAAAGACGTTTGAAGTTGTTAAAAAATATTTCCTATTTAGTGTAAATGGGTATTAAAATGAGTAAAAGGCATCATTTTGCCAGAAGCAGTTACGTGTTATGTAAACAATGCGCGAGTCATTGAGCCAATGACTGACGTCGCGTGAAGTCAATGCACGTGTTCAAGACAGTCATCTGTGACAGAGATAATTCGAAGGTAATTCTCTGTGAATCAGATTGACACAATATACGCTTTACCTTAATTCATTTAAAGCCATAGATGCGTATTTTCGAAGAACGTCAAAACCTGCTTATTTCTATACCTAATGCACAATAGTTTGGCACTTTATTATTTTACAAACATAAGAATCATTCTAGCACTTGAAATGTGTTTTGCTTGTCCACAATAGTGTCCATAATGGTGGTGGTAGTGGTGAAACAGATGAGGATAATGATCATGATGCCTGGTTGACCAAAACAACCTACCAACGTCATATTATTGTTCTGCAAAATTATATATTTGTCAATTTTTGAACTAACCGTACTGAATTGTATGATTAATAGGATTATTCTTTAACAAGGTAGGACTGTGAATGGATTCAATAAGTTTTAAGCCTTTATTTTAACATGCTTTAATCACATGTCTTGAAAAAGCAAAACAAATTGCAACCATAGCTCTCCTTCCCACGACCGTGAACACGCGACATGCGTTGTATATTGTAACCCTATTTGAGGATCTTTTTAAAAAAAACATATGTAAACTTGAATATATTATAACTATAGTATTTACAGATATAACGAAACAAACTTTAAATGCATACAGATAAAAAAAAAATGGCCCCGAATTATCTCTCTGATTATATCCAGATTGTTAGGAATGGCGATCAATAAAAAAAAGTGGGCACAGTGTTGATTGTTTGATTGGTTGTCCATCCATAATTATGTGTCTAAGTATCACTTAATGAAGCTAAACCTGTTCGATTTACATCAAAATAAAAAGAAGTATTGAATTGAGATGATCTGCTGTACTGTGTTTATTACAGTGACCCAGGAAACTTTATAGGTTAAATTCTTGTTGAGTGGGAGTCGGTATACTGATTTCATTTTTTATTTCATTTACGACATGCAATCTCAACATTCAGTACGTCAACGGACCGCCACACAGTTTTTGACGGTATCTACAGGGATTGTTTTTTTCGGTTATAAGGAAGGAACACTGTGAGTTGATCAATTAATGTCTCCGAGCGTCCCTTTGTGGAATCCTTTGCAAACTAAAATGATACATAGTTGATTTCCCGTAAAGGATATCAGTCATTAAAATGGGTGGATATTCACAAAGATATGACGAATTGAAAATTTCGCAAAATTCGGCATCCTCTACAGAACATATAAACGGGATATGTTTAAAACAGACGTAAATTTTTGTAAATCAAAATAGCCAAATACCAAATATCTAATTGTTATGACTGCCATGACCAATCGAACGCCATTTTAACCAATTTTTTGAGCCGTTTTGATTTAACTCATATAGACAAACCAACGCCACCCACTTACATAAGTCTTAGCTAAATTCTGTTTATGGGTATCTTTTCAATCCAATTGAATCCATGCCGGGAGATTATATATCGTTCATATATTGACTTTGTTTTTCTTTAATAAGTAATGAATATGAGTACATTAACCATTGGCTTGTAAGTTCGGACGTGCGTGTTGTGGAAACGATAAATATACTGTTCCATTCACGACACCTACTTAATGTGATAGTTTAGAATCAAGAAAATGGGAATGTTGTTTTGGTATAAAAGTAAAACCATAGCATCTTTAGTTCACTGTATTTGTCTGCGATATCACTATCAGTGGAAGTGGAAATTAACCCTCGTTTATAGTCGTGGTTTGAACAACATTAAATTCGGTAAAGTAGATTCCAGATTATATATTGGAATGGTTCCATTATTTTCTTATAAGCTTAGGATAGTATATTTTCTTACAAGGAAAGAATGCCACATGGGAACGCGATTATCTTGATTTGAAAACAAGTAAAGGTTGACTTCGGTAAAAACAAAATAGAAGGCGTTTTACACACATTACTGTAACATTATTATATCATTTTTTTGTGTTCAATCTAAGAATTAAATTATAGATTTTATCTTTCTGAGATTTATCATTAAGACAAAAGCATACGATAAAGAAACCTGAAATGAAAACAAGTCCAAAACAAAATGCAATTGTGGTAGGTAATTATTTGATTAAAATTAGATTTCTATTTCGTTTTGTTTTCCTTGTTATTAATTTTTACATTATCTTGTCACTGTACAACATAAAACGTAATTCATCTATATTGAATATAAAAGAAAACCAGTTAGTAATTATGTATTAAATCAAATCACAAAAGAAAATGATTATTTTACTTAGATGTAATAAAGACATACAGTTTTCATAATGTCTAGAATCCAAGTCACTTTTGCCTGGGAATTGATTGCAAGTGCGTTTGATATCTCTGCTTCTAATTATGTTGTTATCTTTAATGTTTAGCTATAGTATATGGAGTCGCCAAGAAGATTTACAGTGGATTAATTTAAAACATATTATGCCAAATCATTAACCTTTCACATTTGGTACAATATGGATGTTTGAAATTTTACTATACAAATTGTAGGCCCATCGCTTAATAGTGTTAACACAGCACGAATTGTATAAGAGAATGTCAAATACTGACTAACATCTATGAACAAAACGTGTGTGTGTGGGGGGGGGGGAGCGGGGCTAGTACTGACCATTTGCTTATTTAAACTGAGATTAGTGTAGCATTGTGACAGTAACTCATCACGAATGATGGACCGAACGGTCAATTGGTTGAATCCACCGAAAACACTAGAATCTGAAAAACGATATATAGTTTCAAATAATAAACGCATTTTCATACCAGTACCCAAGCTGTGTGTAGATTGCTTTGGAAAAACATTGAAGAATAATAGTTTTCCAATATTAAACGAAATAGTAACACTTCCACAAAAGCATTATTTTCAGGAGTTAACGATTTTGGATTCAATGTAAATATACACTTGGAATCCGTTAGTACTAGATACCAGATCGATAAGAGGATCATTCGGGGCGTTTCAAACCTAATTCATACTGTGGTGCGTTCTCGGTTTTTCGTAGTTGTTCGCATGTTACGAGAAACACGAGAAACGAGAAATTGTTATATACCTATTTGGTCACCTCCAGTATTCCCCAGATACTATTTGAAGTATAGAATAAAGCGTCGCTGTCGAGGCAGAATTCTCCAATTTAAAACTCAGACATTTTTATTTGTTATTTGGTATTGATTTTCTAGGAGTTAAACGGACCTTGACATACCAATACGTTACATTAAAGATACATTATATAAGATTAAGATAAGGAACTAGCCATTCATGCTATAATAGCTAGAAAGTAGATAATGTAAAATGAATAATTTTTAAAATTTCATTCAAATTACTCTATTGCAAGGGAAGATATTAGCCTTTGAAGGTTTAACAGACGTGTGCAATAATTTCAACCATCGTACTGGTTGATCGAAGCTAAGTCTTGTTCCTCTATATTTGATTAAATCAAGGTATCGCTGAACCATTTCAATCTATTTAATATCGGAGAAATCTGATGCCATCGAGAGTTGATTAATGTCAAATATTTCAGGCGTAAAAGAAAGACCTGCAATTTGCAGATTTAGCTCTTGCATAATGCATGTTTAAGAAGGTCAGTGCTTTAATTTTCTGTTATTAGAAGTGTCCAATCATATCCATTTAATCAATGATATAAATTTTCTTGGCGAGAATGAAACCGTCTCTTTAAAGTCCCTTGTCTATAAGTTCACAACATGATACCCGAGTAATTTAGTTGATGATCAGGTGCACTTTTTGATGTTATCTCGTTCTTCTTGAATTATCAAGACAAATATCTGAACTTTCATCTATTGAGCAATATTCTGTATTAAAAAAAATGTAATTATCTGTCATAAATATTTCATTGAACATAAATCATATTATTCCCACTCTATATTTCTATAAAACACAACAAAACTCCGTATTGTCTTGTATATTTGGTTTGGTTTTAGAAAAGATTTTGAAATATAAAATGGTTTATATTTATAAATACAAAAACCACACTTGACGTGGAAGCAAAAAGAAAAAAAAAAACGTAGAAAAAAATGTAGAAAAAAAATCCAACCTGGTACGAAAATGAAAGATGTCACATTCTCTTTAAAAACATTTTTCTATAAACATCAATTGTGTCAATAATCTGTAGTGCCTGGTCGCTAGTTGGGGAAGAACAACCGAGATTCGTCCTGTTCACTGCATCCTTTGACAGCTGGAATTCAACAAACCATACTCCTCGCGGTGTTTCGTTTGACTATATCTAACCCCACTTAACACAACACTGCTGTATTAGAAGCAAATTTCTGTTCCAAATTATGACTGGTCAATATTCCGATTAACAACCAATAGCTAACTGCGTAACAATGTTTACATAACGATACGTCATGATTTACGTTTTGATTACGCTCAGTTAACCAGTGCATAGCAGGATATTGCAGAGAAACTAATTCCACAACAAACGAGGATATCAAGAAGGATATAATGTTTTTGATACCTTATATAAATCACTGTCCGAAGTTTTAGAGAAGACATAGATTAAACGTAGGACTTTCATGTTGCTGTACTCAAGTTATAGATTTGATTGAATGGGAAGTATCAGAAGCCACTGGCCAGACAGGGATTTCTCGGGCCATTAGAGACTTTTGGCAAGCGTAAATTTCTGGTCCGTATCGCGTATCCGTATAGATTTTGTGTGTGACGTCAACAATGTTTGTGTACTTCTCATACGTGATACTGCACACGAATACGGCAGCACGTATAGAACAGCTTTCATACGGAAAAGGTCCGTATAAAATCGTCGTCTTTTAACCGTACTTTTTGCTGCTTTTAGACGTTAAAATGTTGTGTCATAGTGTTTTTATGAATCTATGTGTACCCTAGAACACGAAGATGTATATTTGATGCGATTTTAACCATGATAAAGACAGGAATTTAATGATTACTTTTGATTAGATTTTCGCAGAATTTTCATATTTTCCCGTCTGACTGTCTGTCAGTCTGCCTGCTGGTTGATCTACGTGCTAAATTTAGGGAGGTGATTCGACACTAAATTTCTTTTTAAATTTTAAATAGCTCAGCCACTGTCGAGCGACTCTATTCCACTCAGGAATTTGTAGGCTAGGCACTTGACTAGTACTGGTGTTGGTATTGGTAGATAACTGCCACCATGCTGTATTACATGTAGAACTAAGCTCAGCTCAGCTACCCATATGTACACGGCGCGAAAGTCCGCCAAAACTTTAAAACTACATTGACGCAACGTATCACGTGGCGATACGGATACGTGATACGGATGCGGAAAATTCCACTTGTCAAAAGTCTCAGTTGTTTCGGGAATATGACGCAGAACAGGTGTAAACAACACTCCTGACCAAGTAAATTCTTCTTCCTCAGACAACATGCGTACTCATGCAATATAAACTCAAAATTGTCTAAACCTTGTTGTGGAGATGTTAAACCCCATTCATATCCTGCAAAAAAGTAGGACGTTAAACAAACCCTGTTTTATTCATTCATTTATTCATTCATTTCTTTTCTGTATATCCAATCAGCTACAGAACTATGTACAATTCATTCTGCACACAGAGAACTATATTCTTTTAGAATAGATCTCAGCCCTGAACATCCGCCATATCCCAAAGTAAGTATACTATTTTGTAAGGCGACTCTATTTAATTTCACATCTGCCATAAACAATAAAAAGAAGCAGAATAACCTTATTCTCAAAACTCTTATAGTGTTCTCCACTAAAATCGGAAATTTAGCCTAGTGTCTGTTCTATACGAGCTAATTGTCGACAAATCGTGTAATTTGTACGGGGGTGGGGGCATCTTTATTAAGAGTGGCAGTAATTAAACACATGATTAAATATACAAGTTGAAGGTCAATCTGTTTCACAGAGAATTACTTACGAATTATCTCTGTCACAGATGACTGTCCACAACACGTGCATTGACTTCGCGTGGCGTCAGTCATTGGCTCAACGGCTCGTGCAATGTTTACATAACACCTAACTGCTTCGGGCAAAATGATGCATTTTACTCATTTTAATGCCCATTTACACTAAATAGGAAATATTTTTTAACTACAAATACTTCAAACGTCTTTATTTATTTTTCTTATACTTCAAAAAAATGTTTGAGAATTTAATTTGTCGGAGTAGAAAAGTTAATATGCCGAACTTATTAAGTCTCGTCGATGTCATGCTTATCAGTGATTGTAGCGGCCGAGCGAATATTCACTGCGGGATCAGTTTGGTTGAAGGTATGAAAACAAGTGTTAACTACACCCCGTATCACATGCGGGACCGAACATGCATGCCAACAATCAGATCACAGAAAGACATTCACACGAAATGTGTTTCTAGATCAAAGATATTTCTTACTGACAGTGATTGAAAGTTGAGTAAATTCTTAATTTAAAACCGAGAATGTTTTGTGAAACCGGGACCTGTGAGAGAGTGACTGATTTATTTACTGAACTCAGGTCGCCTACGTGGGATTTAATTTTTTTAAAAAAACTCCTGCAAAATCTCATCTTCATTTAATTGTATTCCGTGTACTACATTTTACCAGATATATTTTTACATCTGACAAGTTCTATAAATTTTGATTTAAAAAAAAACCTTTTAAATTCCAGATTTTACCGGACATGCCTTCTGATATTTTATTATTATGTTGTGTTTTTTACTTTCTCAAATGATCTATTTATAACCTTTTTGACATCTCGTAAACACAATACAGTCAATGGCAGCGAGTTGAACTGCAGTTGTTCTGACTATATGTTACCGTCTAAAATACAGCCTTCTAAATCTTATGCAGTGTTATAGAAAATCATAAATAACAAACTGAACTGCAGCCGTTCTGAAAATATTTTACCGTCTGAACTGCAGCCGTTCTGAATATATTTTACCGTCTGAACTGCAGCCGCCCTGAATATATTTTACCGTCTGAACTGCAGCCGTTCTGAATATATTTTACCGTCTGAACTGCAGCCGCCCTGAATATATTTTACCGTCTGAACTGCAGCCGTTCTGAATATATTTTACTGTCTGAACTGCAGCTGTTATTATGTAGTGACTCTTTAACAGATGTTGTTGATTAAAACCAGAATAATTTTGATTCTTAAAAAAAATTGACGGTGAATGCGGGGGGTGGGGGTAGGGTGGTATAGGTATCGTCTTGTGGCATGATCGTCATTGCTGTAAATATATTATGAATTTAATTATTACTACTGGATACTCTGTCATACATGTCACTCATATAATAACCAATATATTGGTTTTAATGTATATAAAACAGCTGGTTAGTTCACGTCTAATAATGATTTATAATGCAATAACTGACGACGTAATAAGGAATTGATGTTATTTTATTATTATGTCTGTGTGTCGAGTGTATGGTGTGTCTTGTTTGTGAGAATGTCTTCTGGTTTCTGATTGGTACTTTGTCTGTGTGTTGTTGTTCTCCATTCTACGGTGGCTGATTGGTATCATGTTGTGATGACGTGGTGTCGCCCTCCATAAGGCGACAACCCGACATCACGACAACCCGACAACTCGACCTCACGACATCTTAACCCGACAATACATTTTCACCCGATGTCGAGATGTTGGGTGAAAATGTATTGTCGGGATAAATGTCGGGTTGTTTTAATGTCGGTATGTCGTAATGTCGAGTTGTCGTGTTGTCGTGGTGTCGGGTTATCGGCCACATTCGTCTCAATACTATGATGATGTACATTGAAAGCTCCCCGGGATTTTGCAGCGTGATTTCTCCATGCCGTTAGAGCAGGGGAAAGGGCTAGTACAATGTTTAGTGTTGTAGGTGGGGAAAAAATCCTCCTGTGTTCACATTGGTGTGCACATAAAAGAATCCTTCACAGTTGAAATTCGATGAAAAAATGCCACACGGCGCATTGAAAGTTTCCGTCAAATCAATCTGCATAGCTATTGCATATTTGCCGATTAATTCGGAAAAGTTGGAAAATGAAATGTAGACGGGCACACGCTATACAATGTACTGTGGGGGAACTTTGCCCGGATAACGGCGCTAAGGTTTACATGTATTGAATTCCAAATGCCAGGGAGTCTTTTACGTGTTCGCTAATATGTAAAGATGCCGTTGTAAGACTCCTTATTAAGAAAATTTCTCTTGATCGAATGTGCTTAAGAACTACAGACCCATCTCACATTTGTCATTCCTCTCCAAAATCATTGAAAAGGCAATAAGCAAGCGACTACAGTCCTTCGTAGTTTCTCGAAATCTTTTAGACCAATTTCAATCTGCTTATAGACCACATCATAGCACTGAGACAACTATCCTTTGTGTGCTAAATGATCTGCTGCGCTCCGTAGATAATGGTAAACTAGTGTCTTTGACCCTGTTAGATTTGTCTGCCGCATTCGATACTGTCGATCACGAAATTCCCTTAAGAAGTCGTCATCAAATTTTTTTCACATAACTGGTACTCCCTTACCTTGGATTAAATCTTATCTTACTAACAGAAAACAGAAGATCATTATAAACAAATCCCATTCCGAGTTTGCAAACCTTAATTGCGGAGTGCCTCAAGGATCTGTTCTTGGACGGGTATTGTTTATACTGTATACACGATATCTGGTGGATGTTATAGACCAGTTTGATATAAGCCATTTACCCTAGGCTTACGATAAACAGTTAATCAGTAAGTTTTAAAAAGACAATGCTCATGATTCCTTTGAAAATACCACTCGCTGCTCCAAAGCTGTTAAATCCTGGATGAATAATAATAAATTGAAGTTAAACGATGAAAAAACAGAAGCAATACTTGTTGGAACACCACAAAGTCTCACATCAACTGCTGATTCTTGTCTTGTAATTTGCGACTCTGGTATTGAATTTGCAACAAGGGTTAAAAATCTAAGTGTTATATTTGATCCGTCTTTAACAATGGAAAAAAACAGGTAGATCAGTTATGCCGTAGTATAGGAAACATTCGTCATCTATTGACTACTGCTGCTTGTCATCTTTTGGTGCAGTCTCTAATTTTTCAAGATTGGACTATTGTAATAGTACTCTGTCTGGAATATCTCAACATTTATTAAAGCGACATCAAATAATTCAGAACAACTGTGCCATAATCATCAAAATGTCAACATATAACATCTGTCCTTAAATCGCTTCACTGGTTACCAATAGAGGCTCGTATAAACTTTAAAATTTTAACACTGGTCTACAAGTCTCAGCATTATTCAGCTCCATCATATATCACAGATCTTATGCAGCCTTATGTACCAAACCGACCACTCCGGTCACAGAATAAAGTGTTCAGAAACAGTTGCCCAATTTCGATCTATACTTAAGACACATATGTTTACGATGTATTATCCACAGGAGCTATTAATGGATGGATTAAGCGCTATATAAATGTACATTATTATTATTATTACACGGAACCTCGATTTTTTGTCACATCCAAAAGACTATACCATATCCGCTGCCAGGCCCTCCATTCTGTACCACTTTACCAGAATTTCTCGGCCAACGCAGTGATCAACGTACCGTACTGTACTTTGCCAGACCCTTTGCCATGCCTTACTGACAGGGAGAAACCACGCAGCAAAATCTAGGGGAGCTTTCTTGACCAACAGCAGGATCAGTGTATGTAATCATAGTATTAAGACGAATATGGCCAATTACCCGACACCACGACAGCCCGACTTCACGACACCACGACACCACATCGTAATGTCGCGTAAAAATGCCGTATTCTCGGGTTAAAATGTCGGGATTTCGTGATGTCGGGTTGTCGAGGTGTCGGATTAAAATATCGTGATGTCGGGTTGTTGGGTTTTCGGGTTGTCGCCATATTATGTCGTAATGTCGCGTAATGTCGGGTTAAAATGTCGGGATGTGGTGATGTTGGGTTGTCCGGTTGTCGCCCTAGGAATGGCGACACCACGACATCATAACGTGATACCAATCAGCCACCATACCACCCACTTCTACCAAAGATTTATTGTACAATATTTGATGACGTATAATAAAATAATTTATAGTACTTTTATGATAGCTTATACTAACGCAGTAGTTTTGATTGCTACTTCACTCCAGATTGTTGCAGATACTACTTGGACAATTAACGTTCTGGGCAAAATCGTAAATATATTTATCATAAAATGTTAGCACAACCGTAAAGCTGCACTACTTTGTTTCGCGGTAGATGGCGAACCTAAAAAAGCTATACAGACACAAACTGATTTCAACACCATTTTAATAACATTTTAACTCATATATCTACGGTGGTATTTTTTTAGTGTCAGACGTAGATTTATACCTTTTCTTGAAATATATCTCTTCTAAGAAATCGCAGTAAAAACTATGATAAATCAAAAAAACATGATAAACCTTTTCTCTGCGAAGAAAAGGTTTCCATAGCATAAATTTTGTAGAAATATTATTGGGCTGCAACAAAACTCCCTGCTTGCATATATCAAGGGCAATTAAGCAGATATGCGTCCTTGTCAAGTTTTAGTGACAAGAGCCATTTTAAAATTTGGACTAGGAGTAATACAGATATGTAGTGGCCGGTATCCAGAGAGCTGCTACAATATGGTATCTAACTTGTACAATTCTAGCTACCATTAGGTATGGGAATGGGAAATAAATATTTTCCAGAACAGTAAAAAAAACTAGGTCAAAGGATGCTGCAGTCCTGTCGCTTGAATCATCCCCTATAAAGTATAGAAATAGAATTTTATTCTGATATCAGTAATCTCTTAGAACCAAAAAAGTGAACTGTAGGATTTCCTATAAACAGAAAAGGGGCGATAAATTTCTCTCTCTCTCTCTCTCTCTCTCTCTCTCTCTCTCTCTCTCTCTCTCTCTCTCTCATCCTATTGTACTTACCATGTTCTAATATTATTAGATCAGCATTTAATTCAGTTGTGTCTACATTTATATCTATCTATTCAAGTATGAAACAAAAGTTTGACGGGGTGGGGGTTGGGGATAGACACAAATAGACACAACCATGATTTACCTGGGCTAAACTAAGCTTTTAAACAAATTATCACGTATTTAAACAAACCTGAATCATAAGCAAACATATGGTGAACTAATTAAAACGAATATTTTGGGGTTAAAAATACGTCAATTTAATACAGCATATGTTTCTGTGTGTGATTATCATTTCTAATATCGATTGCAGAGTTTTCACACATTAAGTACACATTTCATGCTGTTGACCAGTATCACTGTACTGAGCACCCGATGAGCACTGTTCAGACACGTGTACGACCTAAATGTCTACCAATTTCGACCCCGTTTCCAGTTATAAAAAAGTTCTATTCACAATTTAAAATGAAATGGGGTTTAACGTCCGATTTTCTGTCCTGTCAGGGTTAATGAAGACAGTCTAATCATAAAAAAATCATGACCTTTCTGTACCCGAAATACTTCTAAAATTGTGTTTGTGAAAATCAATTCCCACTGTAAATAAAGCTCTAGGATACAATAAATTATATCGTTGCTGTGACTTTAAAAACCTATATTATCAAGGCGTTAAATAAATAAACTTAATAATAGCCTGCCCCAATGTCTGTACATGTATTGATATTAAATTCCTAGCAGAGATAGGAATTAAGAAATAATTTAAATACCGGAAACCCTACTTTTTGCATCCAGGATTGTAGCAGCCAATTGATTTTCTTGGACTGCAAAATCGCCTATTCTCCAACAATGTGCCATTTTGGACAAGGATGTGTCGCAGACAGCTTATTGTAAATCTGATCATGACCAACAGGTCTATATAATCACTTATTACGAAATTCTACCACAGCCTACACCAGTGATATGGATTGCTTCTAGAACCAAACTAGAGTCTTGTACAAAAACACCTACTGGACTTATATATTGATTTCAGTATAACTCATCGGGGAATTCCGCACGTAACCAAAAATCCTACAGACAGCATAGGTAGCTGCCTACAGACAATGCAGACAATCGGCCCAAAAAAAGATTTGACGACCTTTTGAAAGTTATCCGGGTTACTTATTTACTTAACTGTGGAATACTTCACGAACCTGTTGCGCAGGACACTTGCTAAGGCGCTCCAGGTGACCTATATAGAGTAGTCTGTCAACTCCAGCACGGTCTACCGGTCACTCCTTGGCATTCGGTCAGGCGACTTCGCTTTCATTATCAAAATGGTCTTTAGCGACATTCTCCCCGAAAGAGGTCTTGTTTCCCATCGTTAAGGCCTGATTTTGTATTTGTACAACGGTAGTATCATAGAATGCTCATACTGATTCTCAAAGTGAGTCAAAGAACTTGTGGCGGCTGATAATCCCAAGCAAACTGTCCTCAGTTCTGATGAACTGTCCAGTTCTACACAAATTTGTAAACCTAACAATATCATTAGTAAACAGGCTGCTCGCTCTCACAGACTCCTTGATGTTTCCTGGACCTGGCAATCGCCATGTTTAGCAATCGTGGAATCGCCATTTTGGACGAACAGAGGCAATAACGTCATTTAATACCATTGTTATCAGATGTATTGTTTCTGGTAAAAATAAGAACCACAGTAATGTATATTTGCTTTAATGTTATTGATCGTTAGATGACATCTAGATGATATTTAATTGAGAATATTAAATGGCGAGAATTAATACATATTAAATGTGCAAACAACCAGTTGATAAATATTAGATATCAATAGTTAATTGGAATATTGATATCTCGTTATTCTAATTGGTCGTAGATAGTCGTATAGTTACATGGATAAATACAGGGTATCAGGAAACAGGTATTCTAGATAGGTATCAACACACAGGTGTTTTAGAACGGTATCAAAACACAGGTGTTTTAGAAATGTATCGTTTCATGTTTTTTTTTTATTGTGACCCCTTGGTTTATTTGACAATCTATAAGGGTGAACCCCATGAAAATTAGCAGTCGTCCATCCTTTAATTTTTGTAGTTATTGTTATTATCATTTAAAGGTTTTGAATGTTTTGAATTTATTCTGTCAAATTTTCTGACATATCTTCATACTGTTGTGGGTGTGCGTGCGTAAAGTAAGACGTTAGCGCACACTTCCTTTGATTTTGCTGGTATGCTGGTGTATTATTAACCAGGAATCTTTAAAATCTGCTTAATTACACAAAAGATGTTACAAAATGACTACAATCATGTATATTGAAAATTTATTCTGAGCCATCTTATCACTGTTTGTAGTTTTGTGTGCATTGTTTGTTTATTATCGTAATCACGGTAATGGTATATTCGAGACTTAGCCTCACTACTTTATTTTATAATTAAACCATTAAATAGTAGAAGCGTTCTTATCAACATAAAATCGGAGCCATCCTCTGGCTTTGCCCTAGACAATTGATTATGATCTTGCCCTGTTACTAAATGTCCAATTAGTAATTTATACAACATTTAAGTCCAAAAGAAAGGCCAGGTACGGGCAAATTTAGCTTTTGAATAATGTATCTTTAAGTCAAACACCTGTCTGCACTGTCCATTTTTGTGGCCTAATTTAAAGCGACAACTTGTGGGCGTTCCGTGAGTAACGTTATAAACGTTGATACGCTACTGTGCCAGCCTTTGTGTGTGATGGTGCGCGTGTGTGTATAGGAAATTAAAATTATTTGGATTTCATGTCGACATAGACATCTAAACAATATGTGCCTAATTTATCTTTTCGTTTCATAGTGAAATATAAATTTGATATATTGGTATATCGTCTAAGTGTAGGAGGGAGTATCAATAACAACAGCATGGCTATACAGATCTAATTGGCATAAGATGGTCTTATTATCTGATAAATCTATAACAGGGCTATTAAAACTTGTAATCCCATATAAACGGTAATGGATACTAAATTGCAACATGATGACATAGTTAGAATATAGAAAGGATTTTTTTCTTATCAATAAATGTACAAAGAGAAACGATAAAGTTTGACAACAATTAATAGGGAAACATAGATAAGAAAATCAAATTTCAGTCTGTCAAGTAGAATAATATTATATTGTCTTGACTGCCATTATTAAATTGTAAGATATTTTATCTCCATTAATATCAACTAGTGTCACTTCTGGAAAGTGTAAAATGAAAATAAAATGATGGTATGGCCGTTATTTTGAGCTGCTAATGCGGATAAATATGTAGTGAGTGAAAGGTTTCCCGATTTTTTAACGTTAACGTTTTAACGTTTGTCATTTGTCAACTTATACTTGAAAATTCCGTCCTCTCGATTTCATTTATCATGACTTTGACTTGTTAAATATAATGGTTGCTATCTATAATGATCTATAATATAAGTATATCTATGTAGGTAGGCGATGATTAAACTACATTATTCATTATTATTAATACTTCGTTCCGATTTATATTCGTTTCATTCTATAGTGTACTCACAGCTTATTAATTTTGTCACGCTGAAACAGACAAAACCACGAAAGACAACACCCGCAGAGAAAGTAAAATTGTCGATAGAGGGAAGGGTAATCTAGGCTATGATTTATTAATAACAAGCTAATTCTCTATGAATGTACACGGATATTCTAATCATACAGGACAATAGTTGCTATTAAACGATTGCTCTTTATACATTTAACGTGACTTATAAAGGCAAGACAGGCTGGCATGGGTTTATTACAAAATACGAATCCGGTTTTACTACAATGCTATCGAATAATGGAATTGTGTTTTTATATTAAATCCCTTATTGTGCATGGATTTATCTACCTGTGCGCCATGCAAAATTCGATAATTGAATGATCTATATATACTATTCATAAAACAGGTGATTGAAAGTAAGAAAAAAATCAATATTCATAATGGGAAATTTATTTTATAAATTTTTATTGGTTCAACGTTTCTTTTAAAAACCCACACATTAACAATTTACGATAAGAATTATTATAAAATATATAATTAAATGATAATAGAGATACACCTATTATAAACATCCTTTACATCGAATAAAGCTTTATTTGTTGACGTCATCACAGAGGGCATAATAGATTATAAGTCATACATGTTTGTATATTAGACTTTATTGAACACGTTTTATTCATTTCAGCTTTCTTGCGACACATGTTAGGTGAACTGAGCGATCCCCTTGTTCCTCAAGCTGTTGAAAACATCTACAATAAGTGAATTTTAAAAAAAACCAAACAACTGTTTTCCAAGCAGAAGGATTATATTAGAGTTCTTTTAAAGACACAATGAAATTATTATTAGTGATACTGCTTACATCTATAACAACTGCATGTAAGTATGAATTATTTAAATTATAATGTCAAGCGCAACTTTAATAATTGTGGTCGTAAGACTCAGAATGAATTTGTATTTGTTTTTGTTTTTTATTAATTCATTAAGATCTTAAAGATACATTATGGGAGATAGGATAAAGAGCTTGTAGTTCTCAACCTAATAGTTAAAAACTAGATAATGTAAAGGGATTTTGCTGAAAACTTCAGTCAACTTGATCCCCTCTGAACCGAGAATTTAACGATGGGCATCAAGCATCATTACTAAATTCGTTACGATAAAAAAAACCCATCGGATCCTAATCCAGTAAATATTGCAGGCTACTTGAAACATCGAGAGTTGATTATGGTCTGTATAAGTTAGTTAATGTCTAATTAATAGTTTAAACAACATTTCAGGCCTAAAGAAAGACCTGCAATAGGCATATTTGGCTCTTGCATAATGCATGTTTGAATATATTATTAATGGGGAATTGTGTAAGAGCTATATTTTCTTTTATCCGGACAAGGAATAGGAAATATGTTGACAATATCAGCCACGCTACTTCTCTCTGAGCCGATTTATCGCCGTTACGTGATTATTGTAGCCTCGATTGTCATTGCTACCGATGTTACGATAGTAAACAAACTCTCGAATATCCATTTTAACGAAATTAAGTTGGTTGCTTGTAATACCGGGCAAATTGCTCTGGCGTATCAATGTGTAACATAACCTTCCTTGGAATACTTAAGTGGAAATTAAGAATTATTTTTGATAAAATATGTTTAATATAAACTAACTATATAGCCAACCAACAGCATATTATAGTTCAAATTTAACAAAACTATATAACAGGTCTAAATTCTACTTAACATGTGCACACTGCTTTCAAAAGACTTTCAAACATTTGTTGGTCACTTCTGCGTGTTTTGATGAAAACTACTACCAAACAATGACTTAATCTTTTTATTTGGGTTAAAAATATAATTGTCAATTTAATGTTAATAGTTTGGTATTTGGGATGACAATCTGTCTTCAATGAAACTATTATGTCTACAGATATTACCATTGTAAGTATATAATCGATTTTATGTTCCAGTGTCAACGCAGTAACCGAAAATTGAAATTAAAATTCGTAAACAAGTCGACATCCGCGTAATCTTTAAATACAAAATAGATGAAGATTAATAAACGCAATCAACGTAATTTAATAATGTTTTTTTTTTAACTAAATCACAGAGACATTTCAACCCCGCTCGCTCATTATAGAATGAACCTTGTTTTTAATAAGGCATATTCTTTTCCCGGCTATGTAAAATGTAAGACAACTTTCGTAAAGGGCAAAGGATTACTAAATTCCTAAGTTTTGGAGCTAAACACTCTTAGGCAGCATTGCTTTGATTGATTAGGTGTGTTGTGAGGCCCCCGTGTCCTTTCCGAGCCTACTATGGTAGGAAGGTAGTGGGAACACTCCGTCAAAAAACATCACTTTATTATATTTATTCATAAATTACTTTAGACAATATGTATCACAATCAGGCAAGTTAGCTAAAGCTGTCAATAATTATACTGTGTTAATAAAGTTATCTCATGGTGATCTCAGATCTGTTTAAAGGGCGTGACTCGGGATCTCCTTAAATTTATCCGGCAGTTATGATGAAAAACAGGGCGTCTCGTCTAACCGAGTTACTAACAGTGTGTCCACTAACGAACTTTGGATATGGAAGATATCAGTGGCAAGGTCATAACAGACTGAAAAGTATTTTTGATTGAGAAAATAATGTAATTTTGATAATATTAATACGTCTGTATTTTCTTTTCTTTTAAATTTTATCATATTTATATAGGACAGTCACCAGATTGTAATCTAATTAAAACACAGAAAATTTCGTTTTACTTGTCTTCACAACACTAGGATCTGGAACAGTTGTTATACAACAAGCGTTCTAGTTGATGTGATGAATTAGTCAATGGAACGGTCTCTCATGGCGTGTTCTTGGCATGCTCTACATGGAACTGTGGGTAAACACGAGAAACGTCAACGCTGATATATCAATCAATGCCTGATGCCATGGGGTCAAAGCCGCTCGTATGACCCCTGAAACGACCTCCCATACAACTGGTGAGATCTTCATATAGTCTAGACCATCGAAAGTATAAAAAACGAAACGAAATATAGATCAGTATTTTAATCTGACACCTTTGATATAGGCAATCTTTGATATAAGCAAGGATGGTCTTAAAACGTGTAGTCATCAGAGTATCTCGGTAGTAACACGACTGTGAAATTCAATCTTAGTCATCTCTTACAATAGTCTTCAAATATCTCTGAAGTTCGTTAATAACGCCATTACACAACGTACTTTATTTATGTGCTATTTTTTTGGTAAATGACACCACGCTGAACAATGCCCCTATGGATATATTAGACTAAAAACAATAAAATTATAAATGATCCTAGGGTTGTACCAGGAAATAGAGGAAGCGATCGCTCGACAATTTTATATAATATTCTATTCATTACATTTCTAACCGCACCTAATTATCAATATTCTAAGAAATTTCTTACAACCCTTAAATAGGGAGAAATGGGATTTAACCTCCACTCGACAGAAACTAGGTCAATTCGGGACTAACATATGGTTCAATTTTATTTCACTTATTCGCTTGCGCGTAGAGGTCTTTAGCAGTGGGAGGAAACCGGATGCAGGATAGAGGGTGAGAAAAGGAACAGCGTCTAGTTGTTCGGATGGGACGATTAAAGATCATTCACTTAATGTCCCAAATATAGATCTGCCCGAAAAGACAACGTTGCCAATTATTTGAAATACACTGAATTTTCCCCTTGAAACTACTGTATATGTCTACAATCACTTCCAACTGAGAACATATAGATATTTTCCCAAACGCAAGTGGCGTCACAGTGACCAAATGTAAATATGGTTAGAATTAAGGTGAACACACGAAATCTGCAATGGCCCTTGACTTTTAGCTTTTACCGTTTATTACGAGTTTGAATTCCTCTATAACTATAAGCATTTCCATCACACAAACTAGCCGGCGCGGATGTGTAAGTGTACTCGTTATTGCCCAAATCATTTATTAATCTTACTAATAACACAGACATATTCGAGTACATTGGATATTATTTGTATTAAAAAGGGATGAGCATGGTGTTGTTATCGACGTGGCTAATAATGAACATTAATAATAAGGAAGTCACTATAAATCATACCAACAGAATACAAATAAATAAAAGATATCTATCACTATTACACAAACAACAATATACAAGAAAAACCAATCTATTAAAAAGCTGGAACTGAACATATGTATTGTTAAAATAAAACATATATTTCCATACTAAATAACGTCCTGGTGATGACGATCTCTACCATCTTTATTGTACTTGTATAATTAAAGATGGAGCCTAGATAAGTATAGTTGTATGTATATATTTACAGTAAAATGTTCAATCAGGTGGAAAAATGACTCTGAAATAAAATCTAATTAATACTATCAACATGACTAGTAAAGACTTGATACAGGATCTTAAACATTATTATTTCCTTTTTGATCCCTTTACTTTAAACAAAATATAATTACTATTGTTAATACAGGTATTTCTTATTTATTTCTACACAGTACTATGGTGAAATACGGGCGTTCACGTGGGCAATTTTTTTTTATTAAAAAAAAACACCCATTGTCCGTATATTTTTGTTTATCTTATTTTGATCATTTGCCATTGATCAACAAGGAAGACATTATTGGTATCTTGATCTTAATTTGGAAGCCTGCTTTATTTTTGGAGCCCAACCTCATGAACTTTCTCCGTTCGCTAGTTCCGACCACTGCTAAACATCCCTGTGACTGCACTGCCTGCAGACACGCAAATTTTTAAATAAAGTTGTACTATCTCTCTAGTTTTCCGAAATGGCATAGTTATAGTTTTGTTTTGTGTTATTCCTTCTCTCGTACAGAAATTCTTTGTGCGTAAATTTGATTTTGTTACAATAACAATTTACCGGGTCTATTTATGTATTGTCATTACGGTGGCCCTTCACAGGGGACAATCTCACAGGAGGTATTGGTTAACTTTTACATTTAGTTTGGTCATTGTATTAATAACCCGCTATGTTGTCAAAACAAATATATTGTCAACTGAAATACTTCCAAGGCAAAGTAGCCGAATCGGGTGACATAAACCCGATTGTAAAGAAGTTAAACCGCTATTTGTCAGACTAAACGCTGGCGTGTTATTTCGATTTGTGCCGAGACAAAATCTATAATATACTATTAAATTTTCGTGTGTCTGTCATAAATAACCGCTGTAAAGATCGCCTATTTTTAAATTGGTTTGTTAAATGTATTAAAATGTTTTACTACAAAACCAAAAACTAAACACAAGGGATGGTCAGGATGCGCTGAACATATTCAGTGCACCTGTAGATGGTCAACAACTTCAGTTGTATTTTTGCATTGTTAGTTTCGGTCATCCTACATGAAGAATGAGTGTTCAATCTTGATGCGTGTCGTTCAAATTCACGTTTAATCAATATGTCTGCCATTTAATAGAGATAATATAATTACAACGATATATCTAATCAATAGGTCCTGCAATTTTATCAAATGATTTTGATAGTGAATAATAACAAGGATTACATATGTAATCAATAGGCCCTACCAAAGAATCAAATGATAATAACAACGATTACATATGTAATCAATAGGCCCAAAGAATCAAATGATTTTGATAGTAGATAATAACAAGGATTACATATGTAATCAATAGGCCCTACCAAAGAATCAAATGATTTTGATAGTAGATAATAACAACGATTACATATGTAATCAATAGGCCCTACCAAAGAATCAAATGATTTTGATATTAGATAATAACAACGATTACATATGTAATCAATAATAGGCCTTACCAAAGAATCAAATAACTTTAATACAAGGTTATATAACAACAACTACATATGCAATGAATAATCCCTACCATTTAGATAATATGTAATATGTAATATACATATGTAATCAATAGGCCTTAACATCAATGAAGATTAAAAGTATGGAATGGTATCGCTGCCAATATTAAATGCTCTGCTAAAATATCTTTCCATTGATTACGTGTAAAAAGTACAATGTACAAACTCTTAATACCGGTAATGATAAAGTCAAAATACTTCTAAGACCAAAGTTAAATGTAAAACGTTAAATGCAGTGTGTCAAATGACAAATGCTTTATTTTGACGCGGGTACATTAGACATTTCCCTCGTTACATTTTACATGCTCTGCCACTTCTCTTTTATTGTTTACGCTTTCTACATAACATCTTACGCAGAGCATCAACTATGATTTGCAAATGTAGATTAGTGCTGGGTATTGCGACTGCAGTCACGATACGATACGTATTGCGATTCATGTACCACGATACGATACGTATCGCGATTCATAACTAGGTCATAGATTTATCAATAAAACAACAAATTAAATATGTGATTGCGTTTTTAATGAAGTCACTAAAACCAGGAAATAAATAAACTTGATTAGGCCTACTATTTGGTAGTAACTCTAATCCTAGCAGACGAACTTAGACAAGAAGACAGTCGCCACTATGGACACCGTGGTGTCTTGTCAAGTGAGTGATGAGATTGGTTGTATTACCACAATATTTTAGAATAGTTTTGCATATTCTACAAACAACTTTCGTTGTGTCACCCTTCAAAAACCCAAAATGTTCCCAAACTTTAGATTTTAAATTTTGCTGGAGGATTTGTTATTGCGACTGTGTTTACCGCCATTTTGATTTTTACAAGAGCTACAGTACTATCTATTATATTTACGTTCTAAATTTATAAAATTCGAGAGTAAAATGCTGTTTTATGTATTCAAATATGTATGTTTTATTAACTAAGCCTTATAACAAACTTTAAAATTCGGAAACAAAACGAAAAGATGTTAAAATGTTGTTAATCTTAACCTACGAAACTAATGGTAATTACGGCCGTGCGCTATTTATAGTAACACACATGTCAAGACTACTGGACATCGTTTGCGAAGTGTCATTGTTTCAAATAAAGTTTAGGGTTGAGGATATAATTTAAAGTTCATAATATAGTTGATAAAAAGCAAAAAAGAATCGTGAAAAATCGATTCGGCATCCCGCGATTCAATACAGGTATCGTGAGACGGTGAATCGCGATACATCGATTCACCGATTTATCGTGCCAGCACTAATGTAGATATCACGTGACTTATTAACATGTACGGAAACGAGGCCGAGATCAACTTGGCATACAGCAATCCAGCATACTATAACGTTTTACATTTAACTTTGGCCTTAGAGGTATTTTGACTTTATAGTTACCGGTATTAAGACTTTGTACATTGTACCTTTTACACGTAATCAATGGAAAAGACATTCTAGCCGAGCATGTAATATTGCAGCGATACCCTTCCATATAAAAGTAGATAATAGCAACGATAACAAACGAATTACAAAAAATAATACGCAAACGACCACGAGTGATAAATAAATGGAAATACGCCTGATAATTAGTTTTGTTTATATATATAGAAAGCCGATGTTGTAAAATTTAGATAACAGACAAATTATATAGTTATAACGTTTAGCATCGATTTTTGAAAAAGCCAATATTTGTTCAATACAGCGACAAACAAGATTACGTGTTAACTGACACTTTATCTGAAATTGAAAAAGCAGAATAAATATGTGTAGGTTATATTGGCTAAAAATGTAATTTGTTCATATATATATTTGTTTACTATACATACAATAATAGTTCTATAAAAGTAAGATTCAGACGAATTCTTTGCGAAGACATGATGGCACAAAGAATTGAGACAGAATCCAATTAACCACCCACATTACTGCACTTTCTAAAATCTAGTTTCAGCCAAATAAATATCAACAAGTATGAATATGTTTGGTATTATTATAAGTATATTTGTCTGGTATTAATCAGGGCTCATGAGGGTGCGGGGCAGCTGTGACACGTGTGCAGGGGACCGGGGAAGGGTCCGGGGGCATACGTGCCGATTATTGTTTGAAAAACAATCTTGGTAGGAATTAATGAAGATGTACACTGTTACTTGATCGTACAGTAGAAGAAACTCGGTTTAATATCTGAATGTGGGTACCTAGTGGCGTGGGTAGGATAAGAATCGTTTTCTGCCAGTTTTTGTTGGGGTTTTTTGGGGGTTTTTTGGAATAGTTACTAAATTAAAAACTATAAACCATCTGCTCTGGTGTTCATATTGGTACCACGGCCAGACCTCTGTTGCCTCTCGTTATATACCTTCCGGATATCTTGGCCCCAGCAGGCAGTGTCACGCTCTGTCACAAGTGATCATGAACGCGGTCATCGATTGTTCTAGAAAGGCTATTTACTGAAATTTTGGCCAACTTCAGTTTCTGTGTTTTAACAAAGTGACCCCAGTTACTCCTGATATACGCCAAAATGTAGCTAAAGACCATGTATCAATCAAAAATTTGCGAGTCCGTTCTGCTCTGACTGGGCCAATGAAGACGGGCATGCGACATATAGCCTAGTGTTCTTTGTAGAAAATTTTGCCCGGACAGTGGTATTACGGCCGACTCTTTTTTTCGAATGTGTTGTACAAGGACCCAAACGACTATACGTTGTCCCTTGTCAGTCCCTGCACCACATATAAGGGGGAACCACGCCGGAAAATCCCGATGAATTTTCTCGGTCAACGCATGGATTGAACACAAGGTCTCCCGGTTAGCAAGCCAACATCTTACTAACTGAGCCACCGTGGCTCCCCCATTTCGGATGCACCTAAATGTTAGTACAAATGTGGTACATAATATTCGAATCAGTTCAACAGAGCTTCTTCAAATTTATTTATTCAATTTTATATTTTATTGATTAAATTTTATTTATTTATTTTTTCAGATTCAATACCAAATCTTACAAATAATCGTGATAAAGAACTTAAAGATCGTAAAGTGGATATAATTGAACGATTAATACGATCTTTATTAATCCCGAAAAAAGATATAAATAGAGTTGAGGAGCTGGATGAAGAGGCTTCAATTCGTGAAAAAAGATGGAATCGACAAATGTTCGGATGCCAGTGTTCAGGGTTCCGTGTTGGATGTAGAACCACCAAATTTTGCAAATATAAACATGGGGAAGATTTTTACTGTATCAAGGACTGTTGTGGCCTACAATGTACCCAAAAATACTAAAATAATGTTATTATAAATTCTGGTTGTTTGTTTTGACACGATAAAGATCGGGGGCTTTATTATGATTTCATTGTGGACATTCCAAACATAATCCGTGATATAATCCAGGGATAAGGATTAACTGTATATACGCCCTATAGATTTTTACTAACCGTGAATTATTTATTAGTTATGTTTCCACTAGAGACTTCTATTCATCAAACAAATTCCATATCTCAATTTTAGCGGGAAATGTATTTTTTAATAAGCTAAGCTTTGTAGGCCATACATAAACTTTCAGGGATATTTACATGAGGAAAAATTCCCCACAGCATGGATATCATAAGTGGGATATTTAGTCGACTATTCAGAAGCACCGTGGCTCAGTGAGTAGGTCCCTGGCTCACTAACTGCTTTCCCCTTTTCACTGGTGCATCGCGGAGAGCCTGACGAGGAACGGTGTCTAATTGTAGGGATGGAAAGAAAAACCAAGGCCCGCACACGTGACGGTTGAAATTCGTTGTGAAGTAAAAGCAAATCAAACACAGCATATTGCAAGCGTGTATGTCCGCCTTTATTTTTTTGATCTAAAGATTCCACTTCTGGGCCCTGATTCACGAAATCTTAACTTAAAATAAAATTCAAATTTTAGTAGATACTTCAGTTTTGATTGGCTAAGCACTAAAATCAATCTAATATTATCCAATCAAATAACTAAAATTTGGATTTTAGCTCAGTTAAAATTTCGTGAATAAGGCCCCTGTGGGGTATTATCTGTTTCTACGCCTGGAAATTATATCAGGTCAGACCGGTTTTGATCTTGGAGATTCGGTTAAATGTGATGCCTGTTTTCAACAGCTAAAAACGAGATCAAAACTGAAAGTCCGTTTGCTGTTTTGCAATGCCTGTATAGTTTGTCTGTCCTGTCCACAGGTTTGTGGTATCGGTTTTGTTTTGCGTGTAGTGCGGTTCTCCTGCCCTTACTTTTACTATAAATAACACGACATATAAACACAATTGAGCCTTTATTTGAATCTAAATGAAAACCGTTCTGCACCTGTAAGTGTTATTATAATAAGGAGTGGCACATTATAAAAATGAAAAATAAATCTATTTATGATTTACATTATTACCTGTATGAGTCGTCAGATTTATTTTGAATATTTCTTTTATATGTTCCATTGTTTAAAGTAGCTAAGTCTCTAACTCAATATCATCCAAAATCTTCTACCTTGACAACACGAATTATTTGTCAATTTAAATCAGTTTTGATGAGGTGATCTTACCGGAAAAATGGGCTTCTGATATCCAATATCAAAGACAAAATAAACATTTTACCATTGGTACACGAATCGTGTACCATAATGCGTTTCAGCCCCAGTTCTAGCAAGAGACTCGGGAAACGAGGCTAGACACCTTGCACCAAATGAAACGGCGTATGTATGCTGGAAGAACCAGACGCTAGAAATTTGCATTCGATTGAGACTGCTGGCTTATTTCGCGGAACATAACTGATTTGAAATTAGAGTAAAAACTGAAACCATTGAGTGTAAATCAGTTTATAAATTCATATTACAGTATTATATGCGTTGCGACCCACTTCTGTCAAATGTTTGCGATTTAGCTCCTTTAACTGAAGGAACTGCAGTACGGCCACACCAAATTGAACTTTTGTACTTCCGATTTTTCGAAAAAATTGGTACTCGCTTGATATTCTCAACAGTCTGTATTTCCTTATTTTTAAGTTAAATTTTGTTCACAGGACTGACGTGGAGGATATTTGATTATCAAGACTCGGAAGTACAAAAAAATCAGTTTGGTTTAACCTAAACATAGAAGCCAGTTAGCGCTTTAGATCAAAAGGTCTGTAAATTAGTCAAATGATGTGGTTTCGAGGATCGCCTGCCTAACTTCATGGGTTTTCTGCAGGTCGTTCGGTTTCTTCCCACCGCCGAATATTCGAATCATTGATATAAGGGTCTACCATTCCTTATGTCTCGTAATGTTTCAGTACATAGATCTTGTTATGGCATAATCATTATTGAGAGCTTCCCTGGGCCACTTGTGACCATTGGGAATAGAGATACATAAAACATTTTGATTTCCGAACAGTAAAGAGGGGGTGGGGAGGGGGTGGACGGCCGAATGGTTAGCACGGGCGCGCTGTATCATAAAGCCTGTTATTGAGCCAACTGGTGTGGTTTCTGTCTGTCTGTCTGTCTGTCTGTCTGTCTGTCTGTCTCTGTCTGTCTCTCTCTCTCTCTCTCTCTCTCTCTCTCTCTCTCTCTTAGTACCCCGGGAGTCTTTATTTGATAAGCAAGGCAACAATAAGTAGGCCCAGACCAGCCTATGATCGTAATATGGCGAGCGTTCGGTTTTAGTGATCGGTCATACGCCTGGAAATGACTGGAAAAGTAAATTATCATGTATAGCCGAATAAAAGTTAAACGTGAATTCACATTTCAGGGGAAACAAAATTCATAAAACAACTATGACTGTCCCCAACTACTGGAATAATTTACTTTATATTTTAGTTCAACATCGGTTGACACTGAGGGTGTGAAATTTAATAGAATCAGAGCCTATATACTAAAGCTACACAAAGCATTTTATTAAATCGACACAATTTTCTCTTTTACACTATATATATTGTTGACATGACATGCCTTTATAATTACTGGGGAATAGAAACCAGAACATTAAGGGAATCGCGTGATGTTTGTTAATAAACAGACAATATAAAAATGGTATCACTAATGAACTGTAATTTTACACAGCTCCTGAGACTATTTCATACAACACTAATCATGGTCAGAATACACGTAACAAACAAACTTATAATATTAGATGATGTAAGTGTTAATAGCATGTTCTTGCTTCAATGGTTATTTATTCCTATGTGGTAAGAGAGGATCATCAAATACATATGTTATTTGATACTTAGCAAATTTAGTATCAACGAGTGAATGAGCTTTGGGGGGCCAAGGTGACTCAGAGAGTAAGACGTTTGTTGGCTAATCTGGGGGTCCCGTTGTCGGACGAGTAAATTCATATTTGGATTCTCTTGTTTGCCCCCCCCCACACTCCTTGTAAATAGTGTAGGACGTATAGTCGTTCAGATGTTACGAAAACCAAAGGACCCGCGTAAACACTGGCGTGCACGTAAATGAAGCCATCACAGTTAGAATTCCATATAAGACTAGACCGTAGCGACGGTGTCAGGACAAATATTTTCTCATAATACAGCAAACTGCATGGTGCATGTCTGTCATCAAGTTAATCCCCACTCTATTTCAGTTTGTGTAGGACGTTAATACCCATTTCATTCATTCATTCATTAATTCATCCATTATTTCAGTTTGTGGATGGGCTTTATAAGAATCTTTTATTGAGATGAAAACACATTTAGATTTACTTCCAACCGTTACAATTTACATACTGCAACAGAAACGGCGATTAAATATGTAACCTTACAACAAATGTATCCTGATGAGACGATGCCTGTTTCTGATGGATTTTCCATACATAACCTTTATTCAAAATGTTTTATTTGGATTATATTTAGATTGATTTGTATATTATTTTAACGTTTCTTTTGATTTTACATCTAGGAATTCAAATTCATACGCTGTATTTATTATAGTATAGGGAATCATCTTAACATGTACCTACATCAAGTAGGTCGTGAGATTTCTTCAGGTCAAATGGTTTAATGATGAATGAATACTTTTTCAATTCCTGGCCAAAACATCAACATAAATTGTCATGGAAAAGGTTGGGAAGGGAAAAAGAATTGTTTTAATAAATTTAAGAACTACATTAGTCTATCTCGATATCGGGTGAAAACAATTACTAGTCTTATCACCAATAAAAAGTTACAATTTCTAGGCCCACCCTTTCAGTTACATAAAAAAAAAATACCTGATAATACAATGATATAACACTTTATGAAAAAATTATGTCGCTTCACCTTGTCGCCGACATGGACAGCTGTTTAGTCGCTCGGGTGGGACGGAAAACCAAGGCCCCGTGTACACATTAACATGCAAGTGAAAGATCCCTTAACAGTTGGAATTCCATATAAGATTAGGCCGTAGTGTCGCGGTCCGGGAAAAACTTCCCTAATAACACACTGCATGGCGTATACCCGTCTTCATTAGCCCATTTCAGAGCAGAATAGTAGGGGGGATAGCGTGGCTCAGTTGGTAAGACGTTGGCTCGCTAGCATATTGGCGTGCACGTAAACGTAAAAGATCCCTTGGTAGATTGAATTCGACATAAGAGAAGGACGTAGCGCCGCTGCTCTGGAAAAATTTCCTTCATACCATGGCGTATGCTCTTCTTCATTAGTTCAGGATGGGAGCGAAATAGTAGGACGTTAAACCCCATTTCATTTTATTTCATTTCAGAACAGTAGGACGTTAAACCCCATTTCTTTTCATTTCATTTCGCTTGCCGTAGTTGACGTACAGGTTGGGGAAACGACACTAAAGTTTATTACTTTTGATTTTTGAATATATGGCAAATAGTCTTCTGGTGATAGAACTTGTAGTTTTTGGTAATGGAACTATGAATGAAGATTTGCTGCTTCTCAGACGAGTAGTGGGCGCAGAAAAGTCGGACGTTAAATTCCATTTCATTTCATTTCAATACTTCTCAGATCTTTGGCGATGTCTTGCAAGGATATAATATTACAATGATACATCAATGTAACTAGATTTTGTGGAAGTATTCTTTTACACAACCAGCTGTCAAGTCGAATTTTGAGAAACCAGATGTTAAAATGTTAAATAACATGCCTCCAGAGAATGACTACATATAAAATAATACATCTTATGATGATAGACAAGTATATTATATCACTAGTCATATCAAACGCAAATCTGTTTTATTATGTGACAGTCACATACTTCACAATAATACATCTTACTGGGAAACTGTGATAATATTACTGGAATTGACTGAGTTTTACACAATATTTAGGCATTCCCAGACAACAATACGACATTTAATGCAGTTTATGTAGTGGGGACGATAAAGGGGGCCAAAGATCCTGGGTTTCCCTGCTGGGAATGAGGAACTGTGTTTTAACGAGCGAGAGCACATTTGAGAACCCGCATGTAAATAATGTACATTATGCTGATTATGGTGATATAAAATAGCGGTAACTGGGCCAATTTAAATTTGTTTCGAATAAAACGTTAGTTTCATCTGTTTTTACATATTATTTAAAATATCCATTATCACATACTGGACCCTAAACTTAAGTCTTTGGGAACACGGTCAAGCAGTTGGACTACGGCATTACCAAATTATTGCCTATCTGTACTTATCAAAATTAGTCAAAACATCCATGGCCAGACCATCCAATAGCTTATCTCTAAAAGACTTAATAAAGTAAACGTTCATCACTGGAGTTCGTTTAAGGTATTTATGCAATGAAACTATATATCAAGTCAAGTCATCAAATTAGAGTATCAGTGGTGTAACTCTGTATTTAAAATCAACCCGACCTAAGCGAAGTTACATTGTTGAATAAACACTCACACCAAATATTAAACAAATTAAACAAACCGTCTTTCAACTGGATGGTAGGACAATTAATCCCACCAACAAAGCTAGGAATATCGGCACCATTATTGACCTCCTTTTTGATGACCATATAAATGCAATCTGTTCTTCATCTGATCATAAACTCATTCAAGTCCACAAAACCTCGAACGTTTGATTCTTGCTTTGACGCGCTATTGTATGGACTTATCAAATCACAAATCTACCGTCTGCAGAATTCGGCTGCACGTCTACTTACTGGAACTCGGAAAATGGCCCATATCACCAACATACTGAAAACCCTTCATTGGCTTCCTGTACATTAAATGATACTATTAACAACTCTGCTCCATCCTACATCAAGAATCTCATCTTCACATACATTCCAGCAAATTTCTACGATCTTCTTCAATAGTACCATCCACAAGCTTAGAAATGACCAAACGTTCGCTCCAGTACTCTTCAGCTCATTTGTGGAATTCACTGCCCCTCTGCATTTTCAAAACATGAATGAAAAGGCATCTGTTCATGTAACACTATGGATGAAATGTATAAATTTGCAAGCGTATTTGGAACTCTTAATACGAGTATTATTGCGCTATACAAATTTGGATGCTATGGTTCTTAAGTTATACACCACGCGAACACCAGTGTCTTATACGTGTTACTCAAACACTAAGTTGTACCCGAGCCCCTCATTTTGTCTGTGTTTCAATACCACATTCTAGATTTAAGAAAACAAATTTACATAAAGAAAACTATCAGACAAGGGGCATTGTTGAATATTTTTTCTATTTACCTATATTGGTTGATAATAATAACCTGATAAAAGCTAGTATCTTGTAAAAATAACTTTCAGGATTAAAGGGATATTTGAAAGGCTTTCAAATTCAGTTTTTAGACTTTTTATTTAAAAATGATCCATTTACCCACAAATTAATGGCCAAAGCATTATTAGTCAAAGAAATGTTGATCCAAAGCCTGCAGATTGTGGATGGGATTGTAATAGATAAACTTACTATGGAATATAACACAAAGAGACAGGGGACAAAGCTCCAGGTTACGAAAGCGGTTAGAAGTTCACCTTTATTTTAAAGAATATTCTCAATCTAATTTTCCACATGTGTTATGGCACGAGACTTAAATAGCGAATTTATAAATAGATTAACAATTAGTGGACCATGGCACAGCGACGTTTTCATTGGCCGTTTACGGTTCACAACAAGGACACGGTACCGTTAAAACAAAAGAAAATGAACCTGTGTAAGATATAGTATTAGGACAATTCTGTCATAATCACTTCAACAATGTAACCATAAATATCTATCAGAGTGTCAGTGGTTGTATCGCTGGAGTCACGTGGCGTGGGATAATCTATTATACAAAAATAACCCACATATTTTTATATTATTGTACCAAATATAGTAAAGCCATTTTACTTCACACTGTACAACAATTTATAATATTAATCTTTTAATAACGTGGGCTTCAACATGTAAAAGGAAACGTGGTGTTTCAGTGAGTAAGACGTTTCCAGCGATACAGAATCGAGGGTACCGCTAAGGACAACGTATAATCGTACGGATGGGATGAAAAATAAAGGTCTCGTGTACATATTGGGGTACACATAAATGAAACCTTGGCAGTTGAAATTTGATTAGCCCCGCTGTGCTGGTAAAATGTCCTTCATAACTCACTGCATTTGTGTGTGCCAGTCTTTATTAGTCCAGTTGGAGCATAGCTCGTGGACGTTAAAGAGCATAACAGGTAGAGTTTTCCCAGAAAAAAGTATTAACGGTTGGCTATTTCCAATAAAGGTATGGCTATTTAGGTATATATGGACAGTAGAGATATCAAATCTTATTAGAAAAATACTGGATTCCTGAAAAACACTCATGGAGCGTATCCAGGACATAAATGTAAAAGTTTCCCTAATCGACAGCCCCATATTTAAGAATATCTGCACGCGTGACGTCAAAGGTTGCGCGTGGAGATTGAACGCTTGATGTACATGTACATCTTGATAAACTTTATTATTAATAGTTAGACGTAAAATACTTTCTGAGATAAAAAAAAAAATCACGGAAAAGACGCGGGCAGTGGATAATCCGAGAATTTAACTAGGATTCGAAATATGCAATGAATTCTCCTGCGACTTCGCACCGTTGCTATAGGTACCGAGAGAGGTAAGTCACGTGACACAAACATGACCTCTTTTGATCGATTTTTTAAAGGCAAGGGTATGTTTTGAGAATTTTGAGAAGGATTTGAAGAAAAATTATGATAAATTAATTAGTTTGTACGCTGGAATATATCTTTAAACGTTAAACACAATTTCATTTCTAAAATAACGTATCATTTCTTCAGGCGAGTGCACTTTCCACTCCGCTATGTATGATTTTGGTTTGATTGATAATTTTGTGCATCATAAACTACGTAATTCAACTTCTTAACTGTAGACGAATGTACGGAAGACCAAGAGACTCATTCCAAATTCCAAATGCGAGATTCCAAATTCATGTCTTAAGAATAAAATAGAAAATTGGCACACACCACCCACCCCCACCCCCACCCCCTCCGCAATTAAACAAATTAGAAGAATTTAAATAAATTGTAATTTTAGTGTACCAATCTGGTGCTTGGGCCGGATAAACACCCTTTCCAAATTACTAAATTCCAAAGTCCACTTCCAAATGCGAAATTCCAAATTCGACATAATCACGTGACATTACAATTGCTGCTGCAAATCTAGACGATAAGTGTTACCGATGCGGCGGATTTGACTTATACAAAACGACCGAAGTGGGAAGGGGGGGGGGCATTATTTTTTAACCTGCCAGATTTTGTTAAATTGGGTCTTGGCCACATAATAGCCCTTCTCGATATTCAATATTGTGGATGGTGATGTTTCGTACTGCATAAAAATGTATTGGGTTCAATTCTTGGGATTAACTCTTTACGTACATGTTGTACGTTAGTAATAGATTAAAATATTGATATTAATTCCTCACTGTTATGGTGTAGTGCGTAAATCATAGGTTCGATTCCCGATAGTTACTCTTGATAGTTAAAAGCAAAACCTGATCCGATTGGTTGGATCAGATTTGGAATTTCGCATTTAGAATTTGGAATAAGACTTCTGGGCATTCGTGCGAATGCTTTCTAAAAACGAAACAAAATCCTTTGTTTATTTGTATGCAATACCGATTCTTATGCAGCTTATTTTTGAGGCGGGGTTTTGAGTCCTGCTCTTGTACCGATTTGGTCCACTTAGGAAATCCAAGATATATTTCAGTGAATAAAAGAAACACATACGTTCAGTTGTCCGCTCTCCGTTGAAAAATCCATGTACCACGAAAATAATTATAAGATACTTATTTCCAATCAATGTATGGTAAATTTGGCTGTTATGGCATAAATATAGATACCCAATCTTAAATGAAAAAAATACTACCACTAAAACACCCAATGAGGCGCGCACCTGACAAAAATATAAGGGTATCACTAGCTGGAGGCATGTCGGTTTTCCGTCTGCTCGAGCGGCGAAAAAGAAGTTAGCAGCGGATAAATCTTAAAATTTATTTAGGTTTTGATATTTAAGATAAATAGACAGCGGAAATGGACAAGAAATACAAGGTCAGATGCCCCCCCCCCCCATATGTGTATGATTCACGATTATATACAATTTAATAGCGCCATTGAATAGCATACTAGAATGAGTCTGTGTGTAATTCTATTTATATTGAAATGCTTTTTCATGATTACTTTTTCTTTATTTTTCTATAATGTATCATATCAAATTTTCTATCAAGAGGGTCAAACGGGCTATTGAAGATATGCATACAAGTAGTGTATCCGAGGAGAAATTTTCCCTGGACAATGGCATTTCTTAATCGAATTCAAACTGTGAAGGGTTCTTTTCTGTGCCCGTAATATATTTCAAAATATGTTTATAAAAAATATAAATATTTCAACGTGAGCGAATAGATGTGAGAAAAACGATAGTATTATAATTTCTGATCGTCACTTGAAACGTTTATAATCCGCTCTAAACTGCAGTAAGCTGAATCTCTGAAATATATCAGTATTAAAATGGCTCAACTCCCTTCAACATTTACAAAGATATCTTGGACTAAGAGTTTGTTAACATTCGGAATTCTCTGCAGAAGATGTAAAAAGGATGTGGATCTCTAAATTTGATTCATTTCACCCAACTGTTTGTAAATTTAATGAATTAATGTCTACCAAATGTTTACTTGCGGATTGAGCTATGTCTTACGTTAATGAATTTGTATTGTCTTATCATACCATTGTATATAAGCTAACAGTATATGGCTTAGAGCTATAGGAACAAATACTTGAAAAACACGAGTTCCTGTTCGGCCCAAACTGTAGAGTGTATAAACTGCTGGTTTCTGACAGTTAGATGTATTGGAAATGTATGGACTGCTAGTTCATGTATCCGGCTATGATATATAAAAGGTAAAAACGAAATGATGTATTGTTATCCCTAGTAAGGCAAATGTCTTAACTAAGTGAGATAGATAAGAAGAATTAAATACACAAGGTGAAGAGAAGAAAGGCAACCAGAGACAAATTCTAGACGATCACAATTATTGAGGGGCAAAGATCACATTAAGATCATTAAAAATGATGGTGGCCTATAATGTCAAAATTGGACGCCGACACCTTCAAATGTACATAACTATTGACTCAAGTACATAACTATTGACTCAAATTAGATGATCGTGATGTCTACCCCCAGGTTTTTTGGGACAAGGAACATTTAAGACAACTCTAGATATCACTGAGCTGTTGAATAGTTATGAAATTAGATGTATGGCCTTCAGCTGCACACTGTAATCTTAGGTGTTACTCTCCTGTGCAGTTTCTAGGGTTTAACAATTCCAATTCTCATCCTCCAGGTTGCATTATCGACAACATTCAGAATTGGGTCGCCAGAATCTTGACAATGTTGATCTTGTAGATTTTTGATGGGTTTTACTTCTGACAGATAATCTATCATTTCTTTATACAGCCGGTTGTGCATGTCCACAAAAGTCACACCCCATTCCTTAGACACACACAATCTGTGTCTCTAGTTTACCTCAAGGAATGGTAGTTGTGGGGTCTTTGATTCAACATATCATTTTTCTTTACGAATATACAGTATACAGATATCACATTTAACTTAAAAGAGAAGATATAAGACTTCATTTCTCTTATACAACCCCTTATATGGCACACATGTAGTTTATATACTTACAACCGATATCCCTGGTCTATCTTTAAGAAGTGTAGCTGTAGATCTGAACATCAACATTTGTCCTACACAAGACGGGATGTATAACAGAAGACAAAAGGGTTGTAATACCGTCAGTGTTTGTGGGATTGATTACTTGTTTACTTCTTAGATATAGCCATTGACTTCACGTGTATTGGCAGACCTTTCTTTTCTGTTCCTAAGCTGGTTCCTCGGGTTCTATTATATGACTGATTATGGATGAACAACAGCTATTTTCTCTTCGTAGAAATTGTTTTAGGTTGTTGTCTTGTTCTTATATTATTGCCATTTGGTCAAATAAAATTGAACCATGTGTTAGACCCGAAATGAAGTAGTTTGTGTCGAGTTGACATTACCCCCCACCCCCGCGCTAACCTCACAAGTTAACCAGTCACTTGCTATAAAAATAGCAAGTGTGACAAATATATTATGTTGCCATGACGAATCATGTTTTCAGTAAATGGCTTTTTCTGGATGAACAAAATAACATACTGAAATTAGTGCAAGAAAGAAGACTACCAACCAGGGATGATGGTAACATCCAATTGGGGCGATGACTTATCTTGTAGAGTTAGAATTGTGGGGACTTTCACCAGGAAAGTTGATTAACATGGAGTAAGTTAGATGCAGAACAATACAGACACATTCTCTTTCAAGTACACTTATATAAAATATCCATTATATTTACTTAAAGTTAATAATATATCTTACTTGTTGTCATTAGATGTAAGTGGGATGTGCTTTAACGTCTCTTCCACACTTTAACCTAGTACATCGTTGTATATATTTACTATTTGGCTACATGTACATGCAGAGGAGACGAAGTTATCAATGGTTGAAGATTCGACAAGATGTATGCATTGATCGAAACCACCTACTGGTCATTCGATTCTTATGCTCGCTTCTCTATTTTTAAATTGAATCTTTAAGTAATCGAACTGTTCCGATCTACTTAAAAACGGAGCCATCAGATGACATCTAGTGTGGATTATGGTCTGGTCGTGTTAATAAATGTCCAATTAATAATTTATATAACATTTAAGGCCTAAAGAAAAACCTGCAGTGGGAAGATTTAGTTCTTGAATAATATATGTTTAATCAACAATATTTATATTCTGACATGATAAGGTTTTGACTTGCAGCATAGCATTGTTTCAAATTCTCCATCGTTACCTTCTTTTTGCGGTGCTTGATAACTTTCTATTGAAATATCATATAGATAAAACACGTAACTATAATACAGAAAGTAAACAAAAAATAAAATAAATGTATAAGCAAGTATAATTGTGAATAAATAGGGCTAGCGTGTGAATTGATATTTATCTATCACTTAGATATAATCTTTGATAAAGATTGTTATGTTTGTATTTTACCTACCTCGGCTAATAAACCCCATATATCATTACTTATATTAGATAATACACTTAGTTATTGTCTATAATATATATATATCTGTATACTAACTAGTATACTTAAGACAATAGAGGGACATTGAATTGACCTTTATTTCAATAAGTTTTGTTAAGCGACCTAACGATACACCTCATAAAGAACCAAGGCTGTTTT
Source organism: Patella ulyssiponensis (assembly GCA_963678685.1). Taxonomy (NCBI): domain Eukaryota; kingdom Metazoa; phylum Mollusca; class Gastropoda; family Patellidae; genus Patella; species Patella ulyssiponensis. Next base: position 77,247,521 of record OY783226.1, on the reverse strand, counting down.
ACAGAGAACAAAGGAACATTGATTGGGGTAAGTTTGCGGGGAAAGGATGATGCTACTATCCTTTCTATTTTTTGGGCATTTTCAATTTTTTTTCTAGTCGTGAAATATTCCATACAGGTACGAAAAATGGAGATTTTTGTAATCATGTTTGCAATCATCATTGTACTTTGTACAAAGGGTGCATACGAGCAAGATCTTATGCTTTGCTAGGCACCTTACTGTGCATGCATTATGAAGAAAGCCAACCACCAAGTTCGGAGGGGTTTGCGAGAAATGTAGACTGCCTTGTAAACACACGTACAATATACATTACATGTATAGACATGTACACACTGCCCCCAACAGTTTTAAAGGGACAATAACACTCTTGCTGGTTTGGCAGCCGGGGGCAGCCCCAGAAAATAAATAATAGCCTTATTCTAAGTACTAGATGTTTAAGTGTCCTACCTGTTGTGTAAATTATCCATTACCACCTATTTTACTTGTCCAGAGGGTTCGAAAATATTTTAACTCAAAGTCACATTTGAAAAGGTTTACGTTAGACTTTTCAAATCAATTAGTTGAATTTTTCCAATTTTTTAAATTAGGTGTGTTAAGATGAAATTTATATCATCAATTAATTGGAATATTGTAAAATAATACAATTTGTTGGCCAGAATGAAGATTGGGACATATTATTTAGTTACAACAAGAGTGTTATTGGGGCTTTAATAAAAGAATTCATAAATCAGTTCGCGGCTGTTGTAAAATAGGTTACATATGAAAACAAGGTCCCAAATAGACATGTAACTAAAAAAGATCGCTTGTTAGACATACGAAAGGAATCAAGCCAAACCTGGTACCGAGACAATCGCTATATAGCCTCCAGTAAATCCGTGGTTCCTGTTTTTACAGCATTTTCTGTTTGGTTTGGTTTTGATAGAACACCATGTGAATATCATATAGCCCTTAGCCCCAAGATGACAAATGCTAAGCCGGAAATATAAGGAGGCCTATCAACAACCTATCAAATACGCCCGGAAAACAGCTAAAGTAGACTGTTGACACAAACCACAATTGAGAGAAAGGCTGCCGAGGATCTTTATTGTTTGGACATATTCTCCTGACCTTTTCGTAAACTCAGTTTGTTTATTTTAGTAGAAATCTTATCTATTTAAATTTTTGTTGTTGAAATTATTATTATCAGATCTGTTGCGTTCTGTAAGCCATTCTTTTTTTCTACCTGAACTGTAGGACGAAGTACCTGCGCAGGGAACAGTGTACATGTAACAGAGGACACTTGGCAGTTACAATTCGACACATTCTATACCTTGGCGTATTTACCCGGTTGATTCTATAACGTAGGATGTAAAATCCGATTTCAAATAAAGGTACCTGGCAGAATTGGGTACCAATCGAAAGTGCGGCATCAGAAAGACGATAGCAGTTGCCGGTGGCGAGGATGAGAGTCCACACGCCGAACAATAATATTTAGCCAAAGGCTTTTTAAGTGGGGGCGAATCACCCCCCCCCCGCTACATAACAAATAGTGTAAAACAACACTTTTATGAGAAAAGTGTTACGGTCGTGTGTTTTATCCCTTATTCAAATGTGGGATGGGATGGGCTGAGCATTCAAAGCGCGAGATAATGATATAGGCATATATGATAACACAATTAATGTTTTGCATCAATGAAATTAATTGAATCACGATGTGATCTTATCACAAAAATTGATTTCAGACACAGCGTTGGATTTCTCTCTTTAAAAAAAAGCTCAGTGTGAAGACGATGATGGCATCATACATTGTCAACTTGCAAACCCCTTCCTGTATAAATTCCTGGATCCAGGGGCGTGGTGAGGGCAATTATTGAGAAGAAATTATGAGTAACAAAAAAGATTTTGGCACAAAAACCCTTTTACTGACCGCGGAGCTGTGGCCGGCGAAGCCGGCCACCGCGAGCGCCGAAGGCGCGAGCCTGAGGTGGGGGGTCCGGGGGGCCCTCCCCCTGGAAAATTTCGAAAATTAGAAGCCCAGAAACCCAATCTCCAGCAATCCGAGACAAGAAATACGGTAATAAAATATGATTAAATTTTCCAACTTGACTCTTTCAAAATTTTTTTAATTGGGTCAGATGAAACAATTTTTCCACTTACAAATGTTTTTCATTTTTTGAGTAATTTGATTGTGATTTTGGCGCAAAAACTTTTTGGCGCATGAGTATGGCTACTCATGAACTCATTCTCACCACGCCCCTGCCTGGATCTACCGCTATAAAGTCCTTAAATCCAGAAATTTCAGTTTATTGGTACCCATGAGATAGACTTTATTGCACTTTACAGACGTTTGATAAGGACACATAAATGCTATACGAACTTGCGTTGATGATCAGAAATTAACCTAATTAAATTAGTTTTATTGTCTTACATCTATATATCGCTATATAATAATGTCTATGATGGTAATACATTCATTGTATTCCTTCTCGAAGATAAAGAAACGGCCCAGAGACAGATATTGAATAAATAGAATGATAAAAGAGATGTCTTTATTAGCAATACCAGGCATGATCTAGAGATGTTTTTTTTTGTCTATAGAGACAATGTCTTCAGATGACACCTTCTGAAAACGATAGATGCTCATGTTTCAATTTAGTGATTTATTTGCATTGCCGCACGTAATTGTCTAGTCTGAAAGTGTTATAGAAATATTATGAATGCATTTTTCAAGTGATCCACCTACATAGATATATATATAATAATAAGATGTGAATTATTAGAATTTATGGCATTGTGTTATATGGTAACAGACGATAAACCTCAATATCAACAGGGGTTTGTTAGAAAAGACAATAAAAATAAATCCTGTCTCAATGCGGTTCGCACAAAGCGATTTAATCATGAATAACGTTGATTCCTTAGAGCTCAATTGAAGAAATTTGATGTATCCCAAATTATACAAGCCATGAAACTATGATTTGAATCTGAAGAAAGTATGGGACTATTAAAATGTCTGTCACACTTTTTGGGACACACTATAATGATGTAATGAAACTATACACCAAGTTTCATCACTCTCACTTAATTAGAACCAAAGTTATCGTGTCATAGATCATTAAACAATCAAATTGCTTATCTCTGCTTAGCCTAATCCGAAGATGCGTATAATCGAACACTGTCAAAGCATTCACCTAAACGACACTTACGCCAAGTTTGAACATTTAATCACAATTAGAAGGAGAGTTATTATATACCAAAGTCTCGATCAATTTCATTACTTATCGCCCTGCTTATCCCCAGCAAGAAATACTCATCATCGAACTTAGTCAAAGTATTGATATAATAAATCTATACGCCGAATTTCATTCATATTCCTGAAGCAATGGCCTGCGAAATCCCTCTCTGGCCATTGCTGGATTGGCTTCTGAGCTTTTGAGCGAGTGTGTCTATTCTTCCCACGTTCAATCAAATCTGTCCCAAGTACAGCAACATAACAGCCCTTCGTTTAATCTGGGTCTTCTTTAAAACTTTGGACAGTATTAAAAACGGTGAAAGTATGTTCGTCTCTAAACAGTATTGTTTACATTGTATTCGATTTGATAGCTGCGTTTGTCAATTTATTAGTTTTTCTGCAATATTCTGCTATGCGTCATGACGTAATATTATGTAAATATATTTGGTCCAATCTGGAGCTCTGTTTAAAGTGTAATGCATTTGTTAGCTAATGGTTGTTAATCGACAATTGGCCAGTCATAATTCGGAACAGAAATTTTCTTTCGTTAAAGTAGTGTTTAGTGGGGTTAGGCATAATCAAACGAGAACACTGCGAGGAGCATGAGTTTCATTACACTCACCTTAGAACCAAAATTATCGTGTTCCGAAGCTTCAAACGGTCAAATTGCTTAGCATTAGCGGAAAATGCGCACGATTTAACTATGTCACGGTATTCACCCAATAAACACATACACCACTTTTGAACATTCTAGGTCAATTAGGAGAGTTATTTGTCCCAACAAACGGGCTCTAAAACTCATCCAGGCGATTTGATCGTATCAAAATTAATGTTACAATCTTAAAAATTCAAAATGTATACCAATTTTCAGAAGCAGTCGTGACATTATACTGCATTAGATCATGCAATATGTTTTATGTTGTAAATCCCAAGAGCGAAATTGCTAGTCGTGTTGCTTCATAATACGTATATGTTATTTCAAGAAGCATCATTGTTGCTTGCTAATCAATTTCCTTAAACTTTCAGTACCCTGCAGTCCAATATAATATGTTATAAACAGGCGCAAGCATATGTATCCACGACCATCATAATTCTTAGTAGGGCCGTAACTAACTCAGATATACGGGGGGGGGGGGCTCAATGTATATCTATTGTTTTATGGTCGGTAATTTTTCAAAGGGGCAGGGGGTGGGGGCAAAACATTTTGCAGGGTGGCTGATAATTTTACGGTCAACTTTTGTTTAAACTGGGCCCTGTTTCTCGAAATCTTAACTAAAGATAAAATTTCAGAAGATACTTCAATTTTGATTGTCTAAGCATTAAAATCTATCTAATCCAATCAAATTACTAAAATTTAAAGTGGGCCCTGTTTCTCGAAAACTTAACTAAAGATAAAATTTCAGAAGATACTTCAATTTTGATTGTCTAAGCACTAAAATCTATCTAATCCAATCAAATTACTAAAATTTGGATTTTATCGTAGTTAGAAATTCGTGAAACGGGCTCCTGGTTTGTGCAGAACAGCAAGACGTTAAGGTACATTCCATTTATGTTCATATCTTCATGGAATTCTATACATAATTATATTTCTATATTTTCAGACAAAATGAGCGACAAAAATAGACGTCGAATCAAACATGGAAAACTGATCAAACATAACGTATTATTGCCTGTAGAAATAACCAGTAATCCAGATAGCAATCAGATTGTTAATTCAATAATAGAATATGAAAATACATATCAACTTTCACCACCGGATACTAAACGTTTCAACCCTAGCATTGTTCAAAAAATCATGGATGATTTATTGACCGAAAACCTTGCCGATCAGATGTATAATTCAATGGAATGCGGCGCCAAAGCAATAGAATTAGCTGGATTAATCAAATCCCGAGTTCGGCAAATGGACTGGAACCGATATCGAATAGTTGTTCAGGTTACCATTGGTCAACATAGTGATCAGGGCATGGCCGTGGCTAGTCGATGTGTTTGGGATGAAAATTTAGATAATTATGCCTGTGTAAATTACAAAAACAAATATATTTTTGGCATTGCTGTATGTTTTGGGTTATATTTAGACTGAAAATGTTATAAACGGGGAGAAACAAATACATGTATGCAGTCTTCTTCATTACACAATTTGAACAACACACCCACCCTACCTGTGTTAGTTACGTACGCTTCGGTACAGTGGCAGTCATTTTGCTTGATTACGGGGACTTGTCACTAAAAGAAAAAAAAAGCTCCTTCTCTTTAAGACAGCAGCATAACTTTGAACAAGGAAAAGAAATTAACATTTTAACATTTGTTACACCTCGATCTGTCCATCCGCCCACAATATCCTTGTGAATGCTGTGCGTCTGGGTTATTGAGATTATTTTAACAGGTCTGACCCTTAGATCGGCTACAAGGTTAAGATGACGAGGGTAATATCTCCGTAAAATTCAATGGACGATTATAAATTTCGAGAGAGTTCTTTTTCATGTCCAGCTGAGTAATCCAAGTAAGCGCTCAAACTTCGCGTGATTGTTTTGGCACATCGAAACGTCTCACAAAAACCTCGTGGACGCTCTAGATGTCGATTTTTGATATTTTGAGGATTAATATTTTATAGGGTGTGTGACAGAAAATATACAATTTGTTTTAAAATGTTCTGTAAAATTCACAATTAATTGGGGGGGGGGGTAAGTTGGGTCATTTAATATACGTTGTGGGAATCTTGCACCTGGCATATTTTCTAAATTCATGACCAACGTCTGGGTACTTGAACAATTAAGTACAAGAAGATTACTTTTGTACAATGTGTAGAATCTTATTTATTATTAAATGGCATTTAGACAAAGTTATAGTATGTATCATATATAGTGTGTATATTTTATAGTAGATAATAATTTAACCGTCTACATATATTTTGTTGTGTCAATTACAGCTCGACATATATTTATCTGTGTGTAACCGACAGTACTATATAATAATATGATGTTATTATTATTATTAAAGATGCATTATGTAAGATATTAAATGAGGAAAATGTAATTTTATATTTCTTATTAAAAATGCATTATGTAAGATTTATGACTACAATTTCATATTTTTAAGTTATATTTATCCAATAATTCACTATTGCCAGTTGAGAAATTGGCAATTTTATCATTTTCAACTTGATTGGGTGACACAGTGAGATTAAAACAAATTCAAACGTTTAAATGAAGACATGGTAATTTTATATTCCTTATTAAAGATGCATTATGTAAGATTTTGATACAGAGTTGGTCGTTCTTGCTGTAACAGTTTATTGTTCAAAAATAGATAATGAATAATGAATGTCAGTGAAATTACTTCATTCTGAGCGATGTTATGTTTGACATGATAGCTTCGATTGCCAAGTACCATGGCTACGATAATAAAAAAAAATCTTGATTATCAATTTTATTTCTACATCAAATGATTATTAAGTGGCGCCACAAAATATATGAAAAAAAATAGTAATAATAAGAACGGGCAATATACAGATTTAATGTAGGTTTAATCTGAGTTCCCGCTGCCACTTTAAAGACCTTTGATCTATCAAAAGGAAAGACGATTTGGTGAAATTTTATGTACATGTAATTGGCTCTATTTTGATTTTACCGATGGATAAATATGACGTGGATAAGCCAATTCTGAAATAAAGCTAATGCCGTTGCTTTCTCTACTCCAGACAGTTCAGACCAAAAATACATTCGCTGGTAATTCAAATGTTATACATGTACGCCAACGAAACGTCAAAGAATCAATGGGTAATAACTCCCCTACAATATACTTTTACATAGTGTGTCAATTACAGCTTACTCCCGTGGTAATTCGTTTGAAAAATTTACATTCGTGCATATTAAAGGAACAAGAAATAGGAAAGGCGATACACTTACTTATAATATATCAGTGGTTTTAAATTAACCATTGTGCCGCGGCACACATGGGTGCCACAAAATCTTCCTAAGTGTCCGAAAAACCACATGATTCTAATTGAGTATTCAGTAGTTTCTACTGGTAAGTTCAATGCTGTGTTTTTCTTTACTTAGTTTGCGTCATTCAATATGTCTGTGACTAGTCTGTGTCTACGGATGTAAGCCTTCTATACTTTGCCATGTTTTTATTTTGCAAAATTCAAATATTTTTTCAATATATTTAGCCAGGTGTGCCGCTAGTTTTTCATGTGTTCAAAGGTGTGCCGTGAGCAAAAAAAAAAAGGTTGAGAACCACTGATATATACCAACGAAACCTATACTACCTTAAAAGTCACCCAAGATCAATCCAATTAAATGTTTTAATTTGACCTAGGTCCGGAAAATAAATGTACATTGTATGTTAATGACCAATAATAGAATAAACATTATCCCAAAACGATATTATTGTCATTCGATACATGTAATTTACCTTTTAATAACAAATTCTTCAGAGATATATGAAAAAGGTCAAATAAATCTATAGCGTTTAATTAGAATAACAAAATTATATAAGCCGTAGAAATAATGACAAGTGTACCGAGAAAGTTAGTCGGAAATATTATGCCATTTCCATTTTTCATCATTAGATTAAGATCCCGAGGGTTATGTCCGAGACAAAATATATTATGACTATTGATCAAGCGATTTAACATTAATTTAAGGTGGGAGTATAAAACTGACAACATTGTCTGTGGTTTCCAGACAAAATACGCCCACCTTTTTCTAAAGATGGACAGAGAACAAGCGAAAATAAAATACAATTTTTTGTACAATCAGGGGCAGGGGCGGATTGGGCCATCGGGAGATCGCCCGAAGGGCCGGTCGGACGATCGTTCGAAGGGCCGGTCGGACAAAAAATGAAAAAAATAATTTTGTCCAATTCGTCTAAAAAAAACCTATTTCTGCTGAATATTATATGGGGGAGGGGGTATTGGACCGGCCATGGAGCGATGATGATCAATTTGTATGTGGCCGGTGGCTTTAACGGGCAGCCACTCCATCACTGGAGTCTGGAATGGGCTGGTATAATGTACTTTCTGGGCCAGGTGTGCTTGGTATGGGCCAGAATTCGGAATCCTGCAATGGGCATTCCGAATTTCATTCGAAAATTTCATCGGATTCACCCGACACTGTCGCCCGCACATTTATACTAATTATTAATTCACCTGCACCCTGTTTGTGGGGATACCCCAGAATCCAAAATTAAAAAAAAAAGCTTGTATGAATTTCTCTTTCGTCACTCTGTACCAATGTGTCTCGTGGCCTTCCATCACAGGAGGAATCAACTAGCACTCCAGGCAACAAAAATGGGACATTTTTTTAACGAAAATATTCGTACTTATTCAATATTCCTAACTGGTTAATCAAATGGTCAGAATTTGAGGTTCATTTCCAGGGGGGGGGAGACAACGACCCCCCCCCCCCGAGTCCGGGCTCCGCGGTCAGTAAAAGGGGCCGCTCCGACACGGGAGCCCGCACCGGTTCCCGGTGTTAATCCGGGGGCATATAATCCAGGAAGTTACGGTTAGAAATGCGTGAATAGCGACAGGAACTGATGTCTTTTGGATATAAACATCTGTTTAAGTTTCGTTAAAAAATCGGACCATAAATGTAACCTCAAAAGGGTCCACGTCAATTTGATTGGGCAGTTTCGCTTAGATTTACCAGAATTTCGATTTCAAACCTCATTACCGTGTAACGGTGATATATATGAACGGTTTTTGATAATAATGTGATTTTTCCTACAATAAATTAGGGGCCAAAGTCCTGGAAGTTATGGTCTGATACATGCCAATCATTGTGATATAAACACATGTTTCATCAAAATCGGATCAAACCGTGAAACGGTCTGTTGCGGTAGGTTCTTGGCGTGTGATGCATGGAACTGTGGTAAAACGATTACAAACGTCACCGCTGATTGATTAATCAATGTCTGACATCATAAAGTAAAAAGCCACTCATAAGGCCCTTAACACGTCAGATTTTTCGTACAATCAAGGGCCATAATCCAGGAGGTTACGGTCTGATATTGACGAATATCGAAAGAAAATGAAAGGGGTTTTGACGTCCAATTGTTCTGCTCCTAAATTGGGCTGATAAAGACGGGCATACGCCATACAGTGTGCTATGAGAGAAATTTTGCCCGGGCAGCGACGCTACGGCCTACTCTCATATCGAATTCCAACTGCCAAGGGATTTTTAATGTGCACGCCGATGTGTACATGGGACCTCGGTTTTTCGCCCCATCCAAACGACTAGACAGGAATCAAATTCTTTAGGATATTAACATACATATCAAGTTTCATCAAAATTGTATAAAAATTGTGACCTCTTGAGTCCCCACAAGCAAAAACCGTGATTTTTCGTATTGTCAGGGGTCATAACCCATGAAGTTGCGGCTGAATACATGCCAATATAGATAGAAATCGAGATCTTTAAGAGATACACATATTTCAAGTTTCGTCAAAATCAGATAAAAATTGTGACCTGAGCGAAGTCCAGAAACAAATGTGAACGGACGGATTGACGCACGCACGGATGTGTCAACGGACAGGGGCGACGGCTGTATACGGGATGGGAAGAAACCTGTGAGTAAAAACACATGAGTAAAACGTTTCGTATGTTTAATATATTTGTAAACACTTTTTGAAATTTCGCTGTTGACGTCTGTAGATAATTCGGCGTTACCATAGAGTAGGCAAGTGTTCTTTTTAAAATACATTGGTAATAAATCAATGGTATTATTTCGCTGAAAGGTGTAGTTTGGACAATAGAGTAAAAAGTGTTCAGTGGTTCCAAGGTCGATTGTCGATTGTCATACCCAAAGATCTTGGATCCTTTCGGTATTCGGTATGAAAATTCATGGTTTTAGAGGTCACAATTATTATCTTATCCGATTTATTGAGTTTGAATTTCGTGAAAATCTGGCCAAAATTGACGGACAAAATGGCCGCCCCTCGTACGCAAATAGTGTATAACATCTGGTATATCAAGGTTGAGGACCCTCTAGAGGTCACAATTTTGATCCGATTTCGATGAAACTTGAAATACATGTTTATAACCAAAAGCTCGTGCTTCCTTCCGATATCGGATCGAATTATGGCTCCGAATTATATGAAAAATCATGTTTTTAACTTGTGGTCCCTCTAGAGATCACAATTATTATATACGATTAAATAAAACCCGAAGATATATATCAAGGTTGTGGGCCCTCTACAGAGGCCACATTTTTGATCCAATTTTGATGAAAGTTAAAATATATGTTTATAACCCCAAGTTCTTGGTTCCTTTTGATATTCGCGCCTATCGGATCGTACATTCCTGAATTCGCGCATGTCCGATCGTAACTTCCTGGATTATGGCTCCTGATTGTTCGAAAAATCGCATTTTTAGCTTACAATATGAAGGTTGTGGACCCTCTAGAAGTAACAATTTATATCCGATTTCGATGAAATTAAAAACATATCTTTATATCCCAAAGATCCCAGTCCCTTTTGCTATTTGCGCATTTCAGGGGTGACTGAAAAATTAGAATAAAGATATGTAGATCAAAACAGGTGGTTAAAAATCAAATTCTGTTCCATCATATATTTTATGTTCAATCTAATTGAAATTCAGATCTATATTTCGTTTCGGTTTTTATAATTTCGATGGCCTACACTACATGTAGATCTAACAAGTTATAGCGGGAGGTCACGTTCAGCCAGTTCAGATGTCAGGCACGCGACATTTTTGACCTATAACCTCAGTCATTCGATTAACCAATCAGAATCGTTGTTGCTTTGTTTTGATTTCTATCGCTGATGATGCCTACCCACAATTCCGCGCAAAAGGTCAAACCCTCGATTCGACAGACAATTTGATTGGCTGACCCCTCATTTCAAGCAGAACACGAGTTAAATAACAAGTCTTTCAGATCCTAATGTAGTAGAGACAAGTAAAACAAAATTTTGAACTATAAAAACGAAACGAAATAGGATGTGTGTTTTAATCAGATTGATTTTATGTTTTAACATGGAATTCGATCTGCCATGGGATCTTTTACGTGCTCTCCAATGTGCACAAGGGTATGTTGGCTTTTTTCCATCCGAACCGTTATACTTTGTTCTTTACCAGGTTCACTATCACATGTTAACTGGCCGTTGGAATACAACCCCGTGTCTCTAATGGGGGAAAGTTGCAGGATTGGGGATACAAGAAGCATACCCGCTCTGCCCGTACATGATACCCATATCTACATATGGTTACTTACTTTTCTTTTGATTTTTTGTTGATTTGCAGCCGCCAGTAATGACACCTAATAATACAAATTTTCTGTACGTCTGATTTGTTGCACTTCTCTTGTGTATTTCAAATATCTTGACACGTTTCATGCAAAATGTTCTCTCATCTCTTTTGAAGTATCCCGGCTCCAACCCATTCTCGAAGTCTTCGGGACATGTTGCTATTTCAACGTCTGAAAAAATAATAAAACTATGACATGTAATCATTTTAAATAAAAATAGGTTGCCAGGCAACGAAACATACGCCCACACAGCAACTAAATCGTCCGGGCAGTCAACAAGAGTTGTCGCATATTAAGTAATTATCAGAAAATCATTAGAATTTGTTTGGTTTTTATAAAATTCTGCCCCATGCTAACGAAACATTTAATATTATTTCTAAAATTGGATAATAATTGAGACCTCTAGAGGGACCACAAGCTAAAAATCTGTACAATTTTGCGTACAATCAGAGGCTATAATTCAGGAAGTTACAATCCGATATTATCCGTTGAATATCAAAAGGAACCAAGATGTTTGGGTTAGAAACATGCATTTCAAGTTTCATCCACATCAGATTAAAATTGGGACCTCTACAGGGTCCACAACCTTGATATACCATATTTTTGTAGTATTGGTGTACAAGCAGCCGCCATTTTGTCTGTCAGTTTTGGTCCGATTTTCACGAAATTCGAACTCAACATTCATTACATTGTAACGGTGATATAATCAAACGGTTTTTTAAATCGGGTGATAATTTTGACTCCCAGAGGGACCACAATCTAATAAAGGCGATTTTTCGTATACAATCAGGGGTCATAATTCAGGAAGTTATGATCCGATGGGCGCAAATATCGAAAGGAACCAAGAACTTGGGGTTATAAACATGCATGTCAAGTTTCATCACAATCGATTTAAAATTTCGTACAATCAGGGGCCATAATCCATGAAATTTCGATCCGATACATGCCAATATCGAAAGCAGCCGAGATCTTATGGGGAAAAACTATATATTTTAAGTTTCGTCAAAATCGGATAAGAATTGTGACCTGTAGAGAGTCCACAAACAAATTGTGGACGGACGGATGGACGTCCGGACGGACAGGGGCGACGGCATAATACGTCCACATGAAAATGTGGGCGTATAAAAATAACAGCATACCAGTCTCCATATTATGATCGAGGTAATGTGTCGATGAGACGTGAAACCCGAATTCATTTTTTAGACATGAAAGTGCGTTTTAATCTATTTATTATATACGTGTAACGGTTTCAAAGTCAAGTTAAAATGTGTGTGAAACATATATAGATAGCCTAGCCATCTGGTATTTTCAGTTATTACATTGGTATCGGGTCAATAGCTCCTCATTCTAAAACATTGAACAAATAGTTCAGATGAGAAGAAGTAATGCATTTTTTCTTACCTTCCTTATCTTCTGTTTTTATATCTTCAATTTCTGCTTTTATACCTTCAGTTTCTGTTTTTATACTTTCAGTTTCTGTTTTGATCTCTTCAGTTTCTGTTTTTATATCTTCGGTTTCTGTTTTTATATCTTCGGTTTCTGCTTTCATATCTCCAGTTTTTATATCATCTGTTTGTGTTTTTAAATTTTCTACAGTTTTATATCTTCTACAGTTTTTATATCTTCTTCTTTTATATCTTCTGTTTCCGTTCTTATATCTTCTTCGGTTTTTATATTTTCACTTTTTGTATCTTCATTATCATTAGTTTTTATATCTTCGGTTTTTATATCTATGTTTTCTGTATTTATGTCTTCGGATTTTATATCTTCTTCCATGGTTATATCTTCTGTTTCTGTTTTTATATCTTGTGCAGTTTCTTTATGTTAGATTTTAATATCTGCTGCAGATATTATATCCTCTGTTTCTGCCTCTAAATTTTCCGTTTTTATACGCCCACATTTTCATGTGGACGTATATTGTCGTCGCCCCTGTCCGTCCGGACGTCCGTCCGTCCGTCCGTCCACAATTTGTTTGTGGACTCTCTACAGGTCACAATTCTTATCTGATTTTGACGACATTTGAAATATAGGTTTATCCCCAAAAGATCTCGGCTGCTTTCGATATTGGCATGTATCGGATCAAAACTTCATGGATTATGGCCCCTGATTGTACGAAAAATCACGTTTTTAGCTTGTGGACCCTATAGAGGTCACAATTTTGAACCGATTTTGATGAAACTTGACATGCATGTTTATAACCCAAAGATCTTGGTTCCTGTCGATATTTGCGCCTATCGGAACGTAATTTCCTGAATTATGGCCCCTGATTGTCCGAAAAATCACCTTTTTAGCTTGTGGTACCTCTGGAGGTCACAATTATTATCCGATTTAAAAAACCGTTCGACTATATCACCGTTACACCCTAAGGCAGGTTGAGTTCGAATTTCGGGAAAATCGGACCAAAATTGCCATACAAAATGGCCGCCGTTTGTACGCGAATACCGTTAAAAAATGGTATATCAATGTTGTGGGCCCTGTAGAGGTCACAATTTTAATTCGATTTTGATGAAACTTGAAATTCATGGTTATAACCCAAAGATCTTGGTTCCTTTCGATATTTGCGCATATCGGATCGTAACTTCCTGAATTATGGCCCCTGATTATACGCAAAATCGCCTTTTTTTTTAGCTTGTGGTCCATCTGGAGGTCACAATTATTATCCGATTTAAAAAAACGTTTGACTCTATCACCGTTACACCCTACGAAAGGTTGAGTTAGAATTTCGAGAAAATCGGACCATAATTGCCAGACAAAATGGCCGCCGTTTGTACACATTTCTAGGTTGTGTACCGTCACACCATAATCATTGTCAGCTTCGAATTTCATGAATATCAGACTGGAACTGACCAACAAAATGGCTGCTCCCAATACAGTATGAAATACAGGACTTAATGATGTAGGAAAAATCACTTTCAGTATTGCTTGTTCTCTATCCATCTCTCGAAAATGTGGGCGTATCCTGCCTGGCAGTGCCAGCCTATCTTTTAGCTTGTGGTCCCTCTGGAGATCAGAATTATTATCCCATTTAAAAAAACGTTTGATTATATCACCGTTACATCGTAATGAAGGTTGAGGTCGAATTTCGTGAAAATTGGACCAAAATGACAGCTGTTCTTGTCAGGCCATCCATCCTTCATCACTAACAAGGGGAAACCACGCCAGAAAATCTAGATGAACTTTGTCACCCAATGCAGGGATCAAACACCCAACCTCAAGGCTACCGCGCCAGCATCTTACCCACTTAGCAACATGATCCCAAGTCGAATTTGAAGCCTACTGAAATGAACCTTTATAACCCAAAGATCTTGATTCATTTCGATATTTGCACATATCAAATTCTAACTTAATGATGTAGGAAAAATCACTTTCGTTATTGCTTGTTCTCTATCCATCTCTCGAAAATGTGGGCGTATCCTGCCTGGCAGTGCCAGCCTATCTTTTACATCTTCTGCAGTTCTTATTTCTTCTGCAGTTTTCATATCTTTAGTTTCTATATCTTCGGTTTTTATATTTTCTACAGTTTTACATCTTCTGCCTCTGTCTCTAAATTTCCAGTTTTCACATCTTCTGCTTTTTTATTTTCAATTTTTGTATCTTCGGTTGTAACATGTACATCTTTGGTTTTTATATCTTCTGCAGTTTTCATATCCGCTGTCTCGTTCTCTAAATCTCCGGTTTCCATATCTTCAGTTTTTATATCTTCTGCTTCTGCAGTTTTAATAAGTTCTTCAGATCTGATATCTTCTGCAGTTCTTATATCTGCGGCAGTTTCTGTATTTTCGGTTTTTATATCTTCTGTGGTTTTTATATCCCCTGTTTCGGTTTTTATATCTTCTGCAGATTTTATATCTTCGGTTTCTGTTTTTCTATCTTTAGTTTTTATATCTTTGGTTTTTATGGCCCCTGTTTCTCTTTCTAGATCTTCAGTTTTTATATCTTCTGTTTTTATACCATCAGATTTTTCATCTTCGGTTTCTATATCTTCTGTTTCTGTTTTTATATCTTCTTCAGTTGTTGTATCGTTTGTTTTTATATCTTCTTCAGTTGTATTATGCCCTGTTTTTGTTTTTATATCTTTTGTTTTCATATCTTCGGTTTCTGTTTCTATTTCATCTGCAGTTTTCATATCTCCTGTTTCTTCATCTTTCGATTCTATATCTGCTGTGTTTATAATGCACACATTCTACACTGAAAAAAAAGTCGTATTGTCGCGTTGGAAAAAGTTAAAACATCAAGAAATTATAATTATTCTTTGGTCAATATTGACAATCACAACGACGGGCATTCATTTCCTTTGTGTTATTAACTTTCTTTTACTGTATAATAAAAGAGATAGATTTATAGAAATCTCAAAAATGGTTTACATTACTTACCTAAAGTACAGACTGTATTTAAAATATTTTCAATGGTTTTTTTTTCCGGTAAAATAAACCTTTATAAAAGTGATTATAATATCATTAATATAGATTATGCTTGCTCCATATTAATTGACGAAAGTATCACTTGTGACGTCATACTAATTATGACGTCACAATGACTATAACTCTCATAGAAATATAGAATGTCGATTTTCATTGGCCATTATTTTATTATTATAAACTATGGGATCCTTTCCTATTCCATTTGGGGGTTGGGGTGGGGGGGTATTCTACCAACATGACGTCAGGCGCGGATCCAGAGGGGGGGGGGGGTCCGCCCCCCCCCCCCCCTGCTCAGGCTTGAACATTTTTTCCGATTTTATTGGCGATTTTTAGACCTGTAATTTTGGAATTTACCTTCCGGAAATACGTCAGAATGCACCAAATTGAATCTAATTTAGAGAGGTGACGTCCAAGACCGACGTTCAATTTTGAGTCTTCACGTATTTCGCCGAACACGAATGGTTAGAAAATCAGTTTATATACATTCTCAATACATTACTATATTATGGCCTACTGTATTATGTGTTGCAACATATTTGTGTCCATTCCTAGGTGGGGAGTTGGGATGGCCTAGTGGTCTAGAGTGAGCGTATGTGGCATGGAGTTAGGCGCCTTCTCAACCTCGTGGGTTTCCTCCGCGCACTCCGGTTTCCTCCCACTGCTAAAGACCCCTACGCGCAAGCGAATTATTGAAATAAAATTAAAACCATATGTTCGTCCTGAAATGACCTAGTTAGTGTCGAGTGGACGTTAAACCCCATTTCTCTCTCTCTCCGTCTCCATTCCTATGTACCTAAGAGAATAGAGATATAGCTCCTTTAAGTACCATCTTGCATTTGTCAGCAAAAGACGACATCAAGCAATGGTGGTTCACAAGTTCTGTCCTGTTAATTGGTTGGGCAATCGCGTCAAAGGCCGGTATTAGGTAATGGCACCCTAGTGGGGGTAGTTTATCCCTGAGGTGGAGGGATGAGGGTCAAAACAAACGTAGGTTACAAGTAATTCAATGGGGGTTCAGAGCGCCGTAAGTAATAAGCTTCAATAAACTCAAGGCTTCGATCGGGTACAGGGAAACCCACGAAACCATATGCGAATAAGAACTTGTCTTGCTGTTGAAATTGTTTACAGTTCTGTCTGTAACCATTCTTTCGGGGGCGGGGAACTTTTTTTTCAACTTGATTAACACACTAAGCCCATATTACATCCAAGACTCTAGCTACGAAGACGAGCGAATTCGTGTTTCCCTATCTTCTAGAAAGTGAATCTTACAATACAATGACACTAAATTAATCTTAACTCGATCCAAAGACCAAAAAACGCCAGCACAGGCTCTAATGTCGATACTTTTGATCACGGTCGGCGATGACCCTTTCAATGCATTCGGCCCTATTTAGACTAGTGTCAATAGTGTCAATCACGTTTTTTGTACCAAACTGGTTTTGTCATTTCAAGAAATTATTAAGAACAAAGGCGATTCATAGATTTGAGAAAGGATGTAATAGTTATCGTACAAAAAAAAAAAGAGACTTGTGTGTTGAATCTTTAGGCGCCATCTGGAAGTGATATGAAATGTATTAGGCTTTAACGTCCCAGTTTACGTGCTAATGAAGACGAACTTCCACAATGTAGTGTGTGCTATGGGGGAAATTCTGTCCGGACATGGGCGTTTCCGCCTCCTCATCATAGAATTCCAGATTGTTACGTGCACGCCAATGAGTTCACGGGGCCTCAGTATTTCCTTCCAATCAACGACAAAGAGTCGGGCCCTTCTTCCTTCACCCCTGACGCAAGGAAACCACCGCGGAAAACCACAAGGAACATTCTAGGCCCTTCTTGCCAGTGATCCAGCGCCTTAATTACCGTGCTAAGCTTTATTTTATGTCACAAAAATTATCACGTGTATTATTTTACTAGACGTCTTGTATTCTATGAAGAGTAAGAAAAAAATCCTATTGCACGAAGCCATTCACTATAGGCCGGCAGCCAAAATTTCTAGCGTGCAACTCCGCTACACGGTCCACCATAAAATAATCTGCGATCATTATAAAGTAGATGATCATGTTTTAAAGAAAATTTACTAGTGGTCCAAGCTTCGGCAGCGCAATTTAAGGGTGATATAAATTTATTCGTACGGGATTTATTTGACTCGCGCTGTTATAAAGCGTAGGGAAATAACTAGTGATTGGTCACCATGGGCCAATCAGTAGCTCGCATTGTGAACTGCTGACCCGACCTTGAAAGTTGTAAACAACAACACACATGTAATGGCTGCGCCCATGAAAGAACGTGAATCGACTGATATTTCATCAAATTTACGCTGTATTGTTCCTTTCTAAGGATTAAGAAAGGAACGAGAACAATTATTTACAAAATCTCGCCGGGATAAATTCCGTGAATGTGCCCATGAATGATTGAATGGCTAAAACTTGATGGGCGAGGGAAATGGATAGCTGAACAGGCAACAAACAGGCGACTTCGACTACTTCGAGTGATTAATCAACAAGGAATTTATTTATCGACGCGCCAAAAGATACTGTATTTCACCCAACATGCTACAGGCGTTTTACAGACAAATTCCGAATTGTGTCTGCCCGTAATCGTATAGAGAAAGAAAAATTAAAATCCCCGGCTACAAGCCAAACAGCAGGTAGGCCTAATGTTAATGTTACTTACAAATTTATAATCATTACTACTAAATATTAAATATATTCATCATACACTGTCTTACAGTTTTTAATTATTGTTTTGTTGTAAATGGAATCAGAAGTTCTACTGGGATCACTGTAAAATTGTTATGAAGCTAGCCAGTAAAGCCCTTTACCCCATTTGTTGATTTGGCGCAGTCAGTGGTTAGAGTGTTGCGCATTCGCTTCCACGGTAGCACGTCATTTCGGTCCCGCGTCATTTCGGACTCAACACAAACGTCGTTTCGGACTTACTTGGCGTCGTTTCGGACTCAGTCAAGCAACTTTTCGGACTATGATTAATAATTAAAGGACCGTAGATAATTTATGTGAGACTGATAGTTGTCTTATTTAATTGATCAGCGATTGTTGATGTCGCGATTAACACTGCTTGTTCTCTTTTGTTTTGTTTTGTATTGAACTTGGCAATTAAAATATTGTTGAAAAATTTGTGTATACTTAGTAATACTTCATTGTTTTTCTTTTGTCAAATAGTAAACGAGCTTGATTGACCGATCACTGCTAGTGCTAAAGTTTTTTTTGTGAAACGGAATAATTGCAATCAACACACGGCCGCCATTATCAATGATTGACAACTCTCACGTTTTTCATCATCCACCAAAGTACCGCAAGATTTCTATGCACATACTACAATAACATCGGGATGTTCGTTATGCACGACTCCACATGCTGAAGGCCTATGGTATCCGGACCACTCGGACCAAAGACCACTCGGACCAAGTCCACTCGGACCAAAAAAAAAGACCACTCGGACCAAAACGGAGACTACTCGGACCAACCCAAAAGACCACTCGGACCAACCCCAAAAAACAATATTTGTTGCCTCTCGGACCGTTTAATTTACGTTGGAAGACCACTCGGACCAAAATATTGTTGAAAATTTGTGTATATTATCGGTTAATCAGCTTTAATTATCCCTCTTTGATCGTTGCTATTTCTAATATTTTCCTCAGAAACACTTTGCTTTTTAGGTACGTACTAATTTATCGATTGGTATTGCCAAGCGGGAGGAATGCATGTCAACGTGCAGCTCACCGGGTTATCGTTAACAATTTCTAGGGACTTGTAAAAAGAGTGCATGTCGTGTAAATTTTTGTTTTTGTGTAGGTCATTTTCAAATAAATTGATCAGCATATTATTGGATTTAAACAAATACATTACTTTTACGGGAAACGATGATTATCAAAGAACCGTAAGTGCAACTAATGTTTTATCGTTTGGTGGAGCTTTTACTAACCACGTGTTTCATGTTAATAAATATTTTCTTTCGTGTTTTAAATTGTCCGAAATGACATGTAATCCTATTAAAACACTTGGTCCGAGTAGTCTTTTTGTTTGGTCCGAGTACTTTATTTATTAGCGATCCGAGTAGTCATATTAACAATTATTTATCTATAAAAATACTTGGTCCGAGTATTCTTTTTATTGTGGTCCGAGTAGTCTTTTTGTTTGGTCCGAGTGGTCTATTTGTTTGGTCCGAGTGGTCTTCGTTTTGGTCCGAGTGGTCTTGGTGCGAGTGGTCTTTGGTCCGAGTGGTCATGTATTCAGGCCTACTTCAACTTGATGGCGAGCGGTAAATTATATAATTTAACCTGCATGTTATTTTTTGTTGGGCTATTAAGAATAGCCACGTGCGGCGTATTATATATTGATTTGACAGTTGTGTTCAACCTTTCCTTTCAACTTATTCCTGAGTCCGAAGCGTCACCTACCTGAGTCCGAAGCGTCACCTACCTGAGTCCGAAATGTCATATACCCGAGTCCGAAACGTCGAGGCCATATTTTTTGGAGTCCGAAATGTCGTAAGTCCGAAATGACGCGGGGCCGAAATGACATGTAATCTCTTCCACAAGGGATGAAACACAGAGAAGTTAACTTGTTTTTTATTTTCTTGGCCCACTTGCAGGTGCCCTGCTAAGACGTTCTGTCTCAAGACCGTTTCCGGTCACACAAAGGATCTGAACCACAACCGCATGCCAGAGTTGAACAGCCAGGTACATGTAGGCCTCAAAGTGACATTCCTCCCCCCCCCCCCCCACCCTTGAGCACACTCAACATTCAACGCTATATGGTGTATAATTTGTTTGCAAATTTGTTTGTAGGCCAACTGTTGAAAGCTGCTGAATTGAAAGAGGATGAAGATATTTTAAGGCATATCATTGTTGCTTCTTGGTACACCCAAATGTATGTCAGCTGCTGAATGCTTTTACTAGGACTAGTCCAGTCACTAGATCCCCTAAGATATTTTTCCAGCAACAATTTTGACATGTCTACCTAATTTACCCTACAGATTTGTGTAATTTGAGCAATTTGCATATGGCTCGTCAGGGCATATTTTCTCAATGCAATGTTCAGGGACCAATTTGGAATGAATTAAACTGAGCCTTACATTAAATTTTTCAATAAATGTATTGTTTTCAATTTAGCTCAAATGTAAAATCATACGGCCTGCCATTGAGTCAACTGGCGTGGTTTCGAAACCCTGGTTGTACGTGGCAAAGAGTGGGGTCCCCTGTCCGACCTCATGGGTTTTCTCCGGGTACTCCGGTTTCCTCTCACTGCTAAAGACCCCCACGTGCAAGCGAATTATTGAAATAAAATTAAACCATGTTAGTCCTGAAATGACCAAATTTGATGTTAATACATTTAGTGACAGTGATGATGACGAAGATTAACTTTGATGACATTTGATGTGCAGAGTACCGGTACTGTTTAATTATGATTTTCAATGATTGTTTCACTTCAATAAATAATTTCACAACTGTTCATCCTGTTTTCTAACCTTTGCCTTCATAACAGCCCAGAATTATTTTTTTAACTTATATCTACATGTATGTTTGTAATTTGACCATTAATCATATCCGAAATAGTTGTTCACAGCTACATGTACATGTACAGTTGTAAAAATACTGTAGTGGCTAATTGAAAGGGAACATGTATGTGGGTTTAGAATGTTTATCTTAGTTGAAAAAAATCATGTGGTTCAATGCATTATAAAGTGCTACTGATCTCCATTATTTCAAAAGCATATCATTCAACTACTGTCAAACATATCCCCTGGTATGGCTAGGATATGCTACAAATCGACTCTAGCATGTTCCATACAAGCAATAATTTCTGAGCAAACATCCAACAATCAACCCTCAAAGGCCCCTGAGATCCAAGAAACAAAATAATTATTAGGCTTGTGTGCCCACACCAGGTCTTGTGCGTCATACAAAACCAGCAGTCACCATACACCTGATAGTCTATCAATTACAGACATTTGACAGAAAGGGAGATAACTCTTTTTCACCGTTAATGGGTGTCCAGAATTCTTTATTCACCCATGACATTTGTGTTTTGAGCATTTTTATTTACATCAAAATCTATCCAATAAACTGTTCATTGCCAAGGATGAAGGCATGATGTGTTTTAGCAACTATTTAATTTTATGTCAACTTCAGAATTGTTAGTACAAAATTAGCATTTATTTGACAATTTTGACGAATTTCATCTGGCCCTAAATCAATAAATTGCAAACATTTTGCTTGGAACTCCCGGATTTTGTGTTCGTGGCGTCATAAGCTTTCCAAAAATGTATAGTTTTTCTTTTAGGCAAGACCGTGTAGCGGAGTTGTGTTTCTAAGCTAGCTAGAAATTTTGGCTGCAGGCCTACTACTTTTTGCGATTGTTCGGGCATAATTTAAAGATTAAGCCTCTTGTTACCAGGCACACTCTGGGCAACAGTCGCAAGTATAAGAGGTAAGGGAAACAACTCCTTTTTATAGACGACTGAAGACATGTATATTTTTACCAGATATAGTCCCAATACTACGACCTGACCTTGGTATCCCCAGTGGTATCATACTCCGCTAAGCCTGGGAGTATTCAAGAATTCAAATTATCTACCCTTGATGATTACAGTTTACATACAAGTGTTGGCGTCATGTTTTGCATGCTAAATTATGACAGAAAGTTTGCAGGATATTGAATATCAGAGTGACATGCACACATAACGATGTCCTAAAATATTTTGACAAAGGTGCCAATAATTAATTGGCCTTTTTTTCAGCAAGATTGACTACAGAATGATAAATATTTGCCTCCTTAGTGAATTTACATCATCCACTCACAGTAGTCAGAAGGTAATCCAGGTAACATTTCTTGCATCCATGGTGCATGTGTTATATCACTCAACTCAGCCACCCAACTCTTAATATCTTTATAGAACTACATCTTTGAAACTTCACAAAGTATGAATTTATTCATTATCTTGATATTTTTATATGAAATTTTCTAAATTTGATGCGTAATTATTTACAAACAAAACCTGATGACAATGAATGGTATCGCAGTGTTTACATATACCAGTACTTATAATATATTCATTATTAATACATACTCGTAATCAGCACAATACTGCGGACCAACTGGCCTATTATTAAATACATAAAAATAGCATTTGATAACCTTAAATTTCTTTCTTTTTGTTCAATTGATTTGGCTATAATTTTTGAGCTAGTTGTCACAGAGTCTGGATGAGAAAGGTCTGATACAAGAGTGCCAATGAATATATATACAAATTAAATGGCTTAGTAGAATTGCTTGGCATTCCAATCCGGAACTTTACTATCAATTGACAATTATGTGTATAGAAGAACTAAATATAGTTGTGTGACAACTAGCCTATACTAGCACTAAATGGCACGTTAGAAATTAGAATCAAGTTGAACGTATAGAATAGATAGTGCTTGTGCCCATGATTTTATATTTTCTTTCAAAAATTACATATATATTCAACACTGGTTACATGCCAGATATTCTGTTTCAACATCTGTTACATTTGTACTAAAGGATTTTAATTTTATTTAACCGTAATGTGACTTAGTAACTTAAACTAAAATATATCGTATACAGAGAAAAAACAAATTACAACCAACTTACGTTGTTAAAAAGAAACATTTAAACTTTAAGTACATAATTAGAAAATGAAATGAAATGTGATTTAATGATTTAACGTCCTACTGTTCTGCACCGACTAGGCTTGTGTAGACGGACATATGCCATACAACGTTATATCAGAAATATTCCTGAGACAGTGGCGCTACATGTCTCTGTTACACTAAATTCCAATTTCAAGGGTTCTTTAACATGCCAACCAATTATATAATTCGAAATAAAAATATATTCTATTGAACGAATAAAAAATCGCGGTCCCCAACCAAACAGAAATCATCCATTTTTTTGGATTATCACATCAATTTAAATTCTTACAAAGTCAAATATCTCCACAGACTTAGCTGCATTTCCAAATAGAATTTATAATATAGAAGATAGGTTGCCAGGCAACAAAACATACGCCCACAGGAGCTAAATCGTCCGGGCAGTCAACAAGGGTTGTCGCATATTTTTACTTTTTTTGGTAATGAAACATTTGTAATACACTAAAATCTGATTAAGAGTAACAACTCATTATGTAATTATCTGAAAATCATTAGAATTTGTTTGCTTTTTATAAAGTTTTGCACCACGCTAACAATTAGTATAGGAAACATTTAACATCATGGATTTAGCTGTTCAGTTATCCAAATTCATTGAAAATCAAAATACTTCTTCGTCTCATGGCCTTAAACACTGTGTATAAATTTAAAGTCAATCGGATATTAACTTTGGCCTCTTAGAGCGTCCTCAAGATTTTTTGAAGTGATCAAGGGCCATAACTCTGGTAGCAATTATCAGAAATCGCTGAAAATCATTAGGAATCTTCTTCTCATAAATTTAAAGTCAATCGGATATTAACTTAGGCCTCAAGGGTGTCCAAAAGATTTTTCGAAGTGGATAGGCCTCTTCGTCTCATGACCTTTAACACTGTGTATAAATTTAAGGTCAATCGGATATTAACTTTGGCCTCTGGAGCATCCACAAAATATTTTGAAGAGATCAAGGGCCATAACTCTGGCAGTAATTATCGCAAATCGCTGAAAATCAAGAGGCTTCTTCGTTTCATGACCTTAAACACTGTGTATAAATTTAAAGTCAATCGGATATTAACTTTAGCCTCTAGAGCATCCACAAGCAATTGTAGACGCCGGACTGACGGGTGTGACGACAATATACGACCACATTTCAATGTGGGCGTATAAAAACTGTGATAGTACAGTGGTAACATTATCTCTTCATAACAAAGGTGTTGCCATTCAACAATTCAAAATTCACTTCAGACATGAGATTCTGTAAAATCCATCCGTATTTGTGGATTACTGTAAATGATTGGCTCAACTCTAGGAGTTTAATCTAGACACCAGCTAGATATTTTAAAATAGAAACACAAAAACAATAAGGTTGTGGTTGTCTTACATGTCATATACTTGAATTAAAGCACATTTATACATCAACAAACGGTTAAAGAACACATTGAAACCTAATTATATCATTCATACTACCAACAAACTTCATACTTTCCCTTCTGTTTTAACACTAGGAGACTTTAAGGCATTACTATATGATTGTTTATTACTTTCTATTAAGTCTTGTTTATCGTGATGAATATCCCCGTTAACTTCCATGACATTTTCTGTTTTATTTTGTTTATTTTCTCGCAAATCACTTATAGAATGTTTATAAACAGTTGAATCCCAGCCACATGTAACAATAGATTCACTACCACACCAACTTAATCCATGAACAAAATCTGAATGTTTCATTTCTTTATACCTACAAAAAAATCAATAAAATCAAAATAATCAAATTTACTTCAATAAAGAATGTGTAAAGTATTACACACAACCCAGGTTTTGGTAAAATCCAGTAATATATAAACTATCTACTATGAATATTTAACAGTTATCAGTCATTAATAATTACTATTACTATTAATATCACACCATCCGAAAGGCTAAATTACTGGAAGCAATCATTTATCTATGATATTTGAAACCATTTCGTGAATTACAGGTATTCAGTCTTATCAAAGAAAGTCTGAAATTGATAATGGTCTATAACCATTCTAATTACGCCGACAAAGTGTTGTGAGTAGGACTAGAGGCAAAAGGGACAAAACAGTATTGAAATGAATTATCTCCCTTGACACAGCAAATACTACCAAAGTTTAATTTTACAGAAGAATGGCCTTATATAATAACTTACAGTTGGGTTATTTCATCTTGATCTATGGAGGCTATAACAGTTCTACAATCATCTCCTATTGATGCTAATAAACTTGGTCTATAATTATAATAATATTAAAGATAAATAGTCTACAGGAATATAGTTATCTTATGGTGACAATACAAATATTTTTGCCTTGCCTATATTATTTGACAGAGAGAAATGGTCACCTATAGCACATATGGGTCTAATTTTGCACTTTTGACCATAAGGTCTGCCATTGAGTTATGTGGCTTGGTTTTGATTTCCAGATTGCACTTGACAAGAAGAATGGTCGACTATCCAACCTCCCTTGTTTTCTCCGAGTACTCTGTCTCCTCCCACTGCTAAAGACCCCTAAGTGCAAACAGATTATTGAAGAAGAATTGAACAATATATTCAAGATACCAGAATGAGTGCATGTGTAAACCAGATACTTACTTTTGTCTATTAAATTCTATTCTATAAACTAGTCTAGTATGAGGTAGTATAGTCTTGTAATTTTCTGTTGGCATTCGTATATCTTTAACAATTATCTGACCTAATTCATCACCAATAGCTGCCATATTGTGAGTATTTGGTTGCCAGGCTACACACGTAGGTAAGCTCTTTAATGGATTTTTACCTTAAATATTTCAAAACAACAAATGACTGGAAATAACTGAATTTAGACAATTCAATATCAAGAATAAGTTTGTAGAAAATTATAGTCTTCGATAAATAATACTGCTAATCATGGTTGAATATCAATTATCTCCCCTGACACATAAACATACAACTCAGAAAAACTGTTTATAATTGTATGGGCCATAATGAAATGATGCAAATTTAAAAATAAAAACATGTGCAATAAAAAATTATTTTTGAAAAACTAGCAATGGTATCAAGTCATAAGCTACTATGGAATGAATTTTGGCAAGGAGATGTTGAATATAGACAGAAATCTAATTTGTTGCAACAGTCACCTGATCGATAACCTTACCTACAACTTGAGCTGGCCGTGCTTTTCTGGTATCCCATAACAATAAGCGCCCATCCTAGAAAAATAACACAAATTAAATTTACAACTTACTTATCTTATAGTAATATATATATATATATATTCAAAGATCTGGAGAAACAAGCAAAGTTTGACCAAATGTAATAAGAAAAGAGAAATGGCCAATTTACCTGTAAGAGTAATATTTATAAAATAAGGGCTAACTTATGGCAATGAACAGTGAAGTATTTTACATTGTACTTAAATGCAATATTTACAGATAAATTCTATTACAATATTTTACATCAGGAAGTACTTAATACCAGTATAAAAATATAAAATTTTTAGTAACTATCAAATCAAACCTATACAGCATTGTCATTGTTGGAAACACCCAATCATACACATAATATCATATACATGTAGATGGTAGCACATGCAGACAGTCAAATAAACTTATGAAAATTAAATAAATCAGTATAATATGTGACCATTAACTGTGTAGTAAGATTTCCTGTGTAACTAGTATAATAGTTTTGGAATAATATGTTTTTTAAACACTGACTCAAAAACAGTTGTAATATACTTACAAGGGAGGATGTGAGGAAGAGCTCATTTTCTGAGGGATGGTATTCTATACTGGTTATTGCATCACTGTGGCCTAAAGATAGAACATATTTACATGACAGGTCATCAATATTTCATACAACAGATTTACACAATAATTATACCATACATCTTACTTCATATCTTCTGTATCCAAAGGAAATCAGAAGTTAGCTCAGCAAGGAAAATCCATGATTTATCAGCTCTTTCTTTCATCAGAGATGCTTACTCTTTCTTAATGGCAGTGATGTACAAGTGACAGAATAAGCTTTCTGGAACACACGATATCACTTCTCATATATTGGAAAGTTCACATGTCCAAAGTTTGTATCTAAATAGCTTTGTTGATTATTTCTGGTAAGCACAGTTATATCTCCTACCAAGTCACTTCAACATCTCAAGTCTCAAGTTCAAACTATCATTACAATTACAATTAATAAATAACACTGACAGATATCATATATAGGGCAGCGTATGTAATTCCAAGTTATATATCGGGTACTGAAGATATCAATTCCTGTACAAACTTTTACATTTCTGAACAAAAAGAACAGCATTTTACAATAAGAACAAGAAGATCTATGAATTTACATACAGTACATGTAATAAAATATATAACAACTTGCCTGAAGGCAACCATACTGTACAATGACAGTTTGTATTTAACTTAGTGACCTACATAAATCAGTTTGCAGCCCAACTAGAAAATAGGTCTATTAGGTGAAGATTCTTGTCCTACAGATTTTTTAATTCCAATACAAGACTGTTTGAGACACTCGTAATAAAAGAAAAAAACATACCTTTGTAACAATGTGTAGAAGCAAAGTTTTCTAAATCCCATGTCTTGATCCTGAAAAAAAACCCCAATAAATTAAGTTGTTGTGTAAATTACATAGACTGATATATCACATGATAATTTGATATTATTACTAGTATTTATTATTAATTAGAGAATAAAAAGGAAGTAAAGTTGATTCGTCATGGATGTTACATGATTTCATGGATCTTTGTGATGTTAAACATATCTTATTTCTTAGTCTGTAGAGTTTTTTTAAATCACATATGATCATCGAAGTTATAAATATTAGAATTAATCGCAAAGATATATATCACACATAGAATCGGATTTTCAGTAATTTTAAACATATCTGATTCATGAACAAAACATACAATTTGATTTCAAGTCAGTTTAAAGTTCAACGAGTAGAAATTCACAGATCAAAATATTACAACTGCTGTGTAAAAATATGAAGAAGCTGCATCATGTTTTAGGTAATAATAATTTATAAGGCAGGGATCTCGGACTATATTTGTATCTTTCATTTGTTTATATCAAGAAAGTCATCTGCGTGTATAAAAAAAGATTTCTTGTGAGTATTTTGGTCTTGTTGATATCTTTAGAGCAATTGCTTACTGGTTGAGGAAATATTATCACATGATGTTTACAATTTTATGGAATCGTTGGACTTCCAAATAGCTTATCAGAGATATGGGAAGATAAGTCTACTTGACACAAACTAGGTCATTTTGGGACTAACATGTTTCAATTATATTTCAATAATTCGCTTGCAAGCAAGGGTCTTTAGCAGTGTGAGGAAACCAGAGGACCAGGAGAAAACACATGAGGTTGGACAGACGACCCTTCTTCTTGTCACGTACAACCAAGGAATCAAATAGCTCATCCGATGATATCTTGACAATTAATAAATTCGAACATCTCAAATTTTCACAGATTACCAATAGGAAGGCAGCAGTTGAACTGAATCAAACAGAATCAATCAAATGGAATTGACCTATTTATATCACCTCATGTTCCTTTAATACAAACTATTTAATGATTCATAGTAGTACATGATTACATACAGAGCTTGACAATTCCATTTCTTATTCTTATCCTGTTTGGTTCAACATTTCAAGTAGATATTACAAGCTAGATATATAATAAGATTTAAACCATTTCAAATGTCATGTAGACTGTTATATCCTATTGTTTTATATCTTACACAGTTTATAATGAATCATATGACATCCTTGATGTTTGCTATATACTTACACACTTTATGCACTAATTAGAATATATTTTTCTCAAAGGGTGGGAAAACTACCAGGAAGTGAGTGATTAAGGTTTAGAAGACTCCTCCTTTACACAATGTCATAACTTTAGATTCTCAAATATCTGAATAAACTTTGTAAATTTAGAGAGAATTTTGTTAATGTGTTTTAGTTATAGCAGGTGAAATGGTTGTTTAGGTTCAGTATGTCTGACTTGTAGTATATTTACTCTTTATAGTTTTATTTGAATTCAATCAGTGTCACATAAAAGATTTAAACCAATTTGATTTAGGTTTAATTAAATATATTATTGAATTAAGGATGGGAGAAAAGGAGTGAGAGCAATGGGGTTTAGCTTCAACTCAACACAAAGTAGGTCATTTTGGGACTAACATATGGTTCAATTTTGTTTCAATAATTTGCTTGTGTGTTAGGGTCTTAAGTAGTGAGAGGAAAAGCGGAGGACCCAGAGAAAACTCACGAGGTTGAACAGGCGACCCAAATCCCGGTCACATACAAGTGCAGAATCGAACCCCGCCACTCGACTCAATCACAGATCTTCTGATCCAACATGCATGTGTTAACCATTCAGATCCCAACAACCGCCATTCAGGATCTTAAAGTTTAGTGGAAGTTAGATTTTTTACTACCGATAAATTAATTCTCCTTTTTGACTAAAACTTTATATTGGATGTATAGGTGGACTTAACATTTTAAATTCTTAAACAGATACTGTCAGATACCCATTTCACAAAACCAATCAACATAATCCTGATTAAATGAAAGAGTTTTAGTCATTCAAAGTTTCTAACCCAAGATAATCGACAGATTACTACAAGAAAATAATAAAACTGTATCAGTTAAAAATAGGTATCAAAGTTGAACTTAAGGTCATCAATAGATAATCACATTGTATACTTTGAATGTGATATGTGTTAATTAAAATAATTAACCTGTAGTGTTTTGATATATTCCAGATAGTAATTAATATTAATTAGTGAATGTGGTCTGGTCTATATTAGCTGAAAATATAATTAAATGCTCACAGGAGCCACTACAATAATACATTTTCTCTAATGACACAGCTTTCAACAAATGTTTTTGAAAATATATTTATCTTACATTCATCCACATAAAAGATTTGAAGTGTCAATTTCTTTATCAAATGCTAGATAGGAGAGTTTTTGAAACTTATATTTTATTTATTTAAAGTGTTAAGTTATCGAGGCTAGTTCTTATACATTTCTCACCAGTACTATATTAAATAAAGTATGTTTCAAAATTCCATAAAAAATAGAAAATTTAAAACCATTGGCCTTTTTTGCATCTTTATTTTCAATTTTTCAAGGCTTACTTCATATTCAAATGTATTCAAATGGATTATTTAACATTTATATGTAATAAACAAAATATCAACATTAGATTATTTCAACGTCGGATTAATTAGTTTTAAAAAGAGAAGCATCAACAGATTTTAACTTTGTCGTTTTATCACATCTTGTTTATTTTTATTGTCTGTAGAATTTTGACAAATTTTCAATTCATCATATCTTTGTAAATACTGAATAGATTTGAACAATTTTTGACTGAAATTCCGTTTTGTGATTTGCCATTTAAATAATATTGCAGTTTGCAACTAATCAGAATTCCCTCGAATGACCCAACTCACATATAGCTGGCAATTTTCCAAAGATTAATCCAGCTGGTCAAACTTTTTACCTAAAACAAGTTCTGCATATGTTTTTACATTGTCAATAAACCCCACACAGCCAGTTTTAAAGAAGTTCCATGATACACTGACATCATCACTGCCATTTTGAAATAGAGATGAGTAGCAGGTGGGAACCAGTTCCTGTCCAAATTTATATTTTGACCTCTGTCATATTTTGCATTCAAAAGATTTTTATAAATTTGGGAATCAATTAGCGATTTGCAAAATAACCAAAATTTCGGGAGGGTTCCTTCTATCGTTAATCTATACGTCACTTTCTAATATCTTATCCATGATCAATTATATGAAATGAGGTTTAACGTCCTACTGTTCTGTTCCTTAATTGGGATAATGAAGACGGGCATATGTCATACAGTGTGCCATGAGGGAAATTTTACCCGGGCAGTAGTACTACGGCCTACTCTTATATCGAATTACAACTGCCAAGGCATATTTATAGGCACGTCAATGTGTACACGAGACCTCTGTTTTCTGGCCCATCCAAACAACTAGACAGCTGTCCTTGTCAGTTATCCATGATAAACAACTGTTGAAATTAATTATCTTTGACACAGAATGTATATTTATCAGTTTCTTACATTCTGTATCTACATAATCTTATAACAATATTTACCTGCAATCATTGCTACATGAAATAGCTTTCTTTTTATCTTGTGAGACACTAACACGATTAACTATATCATCATGTTCTATAGCTGAATGTGATAAAACAAATGTACGAAAATCATCCACTAACTCCCATACAGCTACACCACCTGTAAAACATTCAAACTTAAATATATACATTTTATAATTAAATTAAAACACATGATGATATGTACTGGTACAGATCATTTCCATAAGGCACATCTTGACGTTCATTAAACTTACATTTATGTTAAAACTCTTCACCAAATAAACTGACAGCAATTAGCTATTTCAACTCATATTTTACCACTAGTGCTTGTACATGCATGTAGAACTTTGCTACAACCCCATTATTGCTTGTAATGAATTGTCCAAATTTTGTTGAGGGAAGTTTATTCTATTAACAAATTCATTTTTATGCTGCAGTCATAATAATGAGGAGGTGTTTGTGGGAAAATGACAATGCATGAAATAATGCATCTGAACTTCAAGTCAATTTAACGAACACTCTAGCCTCTAAAGCATCCTGCATATTTTTTGATATAAATTGTGGATGATGGAGAGACATGACACATGTGATGACAATATACAACTACTTTGATGCTCCTGTTGTATAAAATTGTCTAAATGGTTCTTACTTTAATGAATTAAGATTTATAAGAAAATAAGCAATATGAAGTTTAAATGATGTTGTTAAGCTAGAGAAGAAACCTGTCAACAAGATTAAGTCAATGACTTGTACTATTACCAGGTAATTAATATGTTAAATAAGTTATATGACATATTTACATGTACCATAACAACATGTGATAAATAAACAAGTTTAACTACTTCTAGTTTCACCTTCCACTTTTTCTTTCCATAAATTAAATTAAACTCGACTCTTCACCATAGATTTGATCTGTTTTTGAATATTTTAATATCCTTTAATATGCTTATGATTCCATACATTCTAAATTTCGACAGGGCATAATAATAGCATTTAAACACACTGGCCAGTTTTAAGCTCCAGCTAAAATATCTGATGGATGTCAGATGCTATTCTTTCTGGAACACTATGTACCACTTGCCTTGAGGCTATTCCTAGGGAATCTTTGTATAATGTTGCCCATGGGTTTGTTTCATGAACCACTTAATTTCCATGGAGTTACATAGAAACAAGTTAGTTTGATTGACATGTTCAGAAGTCATAACATGCTTTGTGAAATGAAATAACTTTGATTTTTGGATTTAGCGTTGGCACTTTGGGGATGTTTATCTTGATTCTATCGCTCAGTCTTCAAAACATAATCAAACAATATCTTAATCTGTGCCAAAATGTACTTGTAATTCAATCAGATTAAAATGAGGCCCATCAAAAGATTTTGCCCAGCATTTATAGATGGTGCTGACTTGTTTATACAAGTATCAGAATATCATGTCATCCTCGGAATCTTATTATAAAAAAACAAAACAGATTTCAAAATGGCGCAAAGTACTACTTTCAAGTATACTGTTGTTATTGACAGATTCTAATATAAAAAAGAAGTAAGAAGAGAGAGATATAGAACAAGTGTACTGTATATCTCTCAGTTTGTTGGCTTTTTCCATAAAAAAAATTGTCTACAGCGGATGCCAAATGGTGCCAAATGTTCCATTCATCATATCCTTGTAAATACAGAATAGAGTTGAACCATTTTTGGACTGATATTCCTTTCAAAATACTGTTGTTTGCAAGGAATCACTTCCATGACAATCAGCAACTTTAACATATTTGGTTACTTTGACTTGTTGCTTTATCTTTACCGCATGTTCTGGTAAAAACTTTGGCAGCTTAGTTCAAACAAAATAACCAGCTAATGGTACTAGTACTTTCTACATACATGTTGCCAAAAACCATGTTATTATAAATGACAGATTAAACAGTCTACACCTATATTCATGTTATTCTTTCATCCATGTTTACCAAAATATAGCCAAATTTCTCCAACCAAATGCATGATGTAGTTTACTTTCTTTAGCTGAATGATATCATCTATAGAAAAATGTTCGTACTCCTACTGTACTTCAAGTATAATCAACATATTGTGTAGATGGGAGAAATATGTGCAGCCGGTCAGGATGTCATATTACATTGTAAACAAAATAATACCATACTTGAAAATGCCAAATATTCCAACATTACACATTCATACATGTACATGTATCAGAACAAACAAGTTTAACCTTCAAATATTTCTTTTTTTTCATTTTAATTTATCAAAATTTATATCACAGTAAATCTACATTAAAGAATCCAAGTGTTGAATTGGGTTCTGCTCATGTTGTGCTATTTGAGGAAATTTAATTTCTCTAAAAACTGAGATGTTTGAAGGTTGAATTTTTAAAGCGATATATCAGTCTAAAAATGATTCAATTCTGTTCAGTATTATCAACTGAAAAATCTTTTAACAGAGTAGAACAGTCAGACTGAATGAATGTTCAGAACTAGTATAAAACACGATTATTAATTAATATTCAGCTTCAACTACAGACAAATAAAGATATGGATAAAATATGTGTCTGCACCATCTATAATTTTTGCTGAAATCTTTGAATAAGCCTTTTTTATATTCAGGTTTAATCTTGGCTGGGAGATAATCTCAGTTGCTATTTTGAATTTGTTTTCTTAAATAATTGTTAAATAATCAATAAGTATATTATAGCCTGTATTAACCTGTGAAAAATTCAAATTACAAACTGCAAACAATTTCATTTGTATTTCAGTTGATTTAGTCGAGCTAGGTCGACTAACTGTTAAAACACAAAATCAAATCAGAACTGTTATTTTCAAACCCAATTAAAGAGACTGTGTATTTTGGAATTGGTACATATTATTTAGAAACAACTAGTGTAAGATGTTAACACAAGCTGTTTTTCCTACAATTATTTGAAGATGTTTTGTATTATTTTAGGTTTTTTTTTCTCTCTAATTTCTTATCTATAGCTGTTTTTTTTTTAACATATGCTTTTGGTTTCCTAAAAACTAAAAACAAGAATTAAGTATAAATATTATCAGGATTTGGTTGCGATTTCCCAGCATACCAATCTGTATTAGCTTATGTTATACCCTATGTTAATCTATAACGCTATAGGGGGTCTGTGGTAATAAGCTATATACAATGTCTGCTTATAGTTCAATAAGTTATCTGGGTACTATTACTAATTGTAGCAAATCTTTCCTTCATTTGACAGCTCTATCGGTAAAAATAAGTACATATGCGATCATTCCATTGTTTATCTAAACATGACAATTCCGTCTAGATCTGATAAATAAAACATACAAACAAAACATTTGTGTAAGACACAATAGATTAACTTGTACATAAATATAAATACCTGTATCTAAGGCAACTATAACTTTGGTTGCGTCAATCCATCTGGCGTCACTAAGTCCAGCCTCTAATTGTACCCCAGCTGTACATTTCTCAACATCAGGAACAGAATCTAATTTATCGTAATACCATAAAGATCCAAACCAATATCGACCTGTTAGACTGGAAGCACCTAATAATATTCCATTATTATCTGAAAATATACAATACAATTATTTAAAAGGCAATCTGTACAATCAATTAATACAAGAAAATCTGTACAATCAGTTAATACAAGGAAATCTGTACGATCAGTCAATACAAAGAAATCTGTACAATCGATTAATACAAGAAAATTTGTTCAATCAATTAATATAAGACAATCTGTACATTCAGTTAATACAAGAAAATTGGAACCATCAATTGATATAACTATAAGACAATCTATACTATCAACTGATACAAGACAGTAAATTGATTATTTAATGAAGAAAACATAAGGTAAATATCAACATCCCCAGGCTTGGATGCAATCAATTTAAAAAGAGGGAGATAGAGAAATGGGGTTTAATGTCCACTCAACACAAACTTGGTCATTTCGGGACAAACATATGGTTTAATTTTATTTCAATAATTTGCTTGCACGTACATGTAGGGGTCTTTAGCAGTGGGAGGAAAGCGGAGAACAAACCAAAAGTTTATACCCAATCTTATATATTATCTGTACCAGTTTTCAATTCTTCCTTGGAATTAAAAAAAGGAATTGAACATTTTATGGACTGTTAGAGATTCCACGATCCAAATTTCCTTAAATGACAATAAGTGGCTTTAAATTTATTCAATGTGAGCAAAAATTTGCATATCAAAACAATTTCTCAAATGGAACAGGATGTTAGAGTACAAAAAAAGATCTCTATTTCAAAACCTTCCTCCTGAGAATGAGTACATTAGTGGAGTTTATATATAAACAAAGATCTAGTCTATGCAAAGGACAGATAAAAAAAAATGAGCATAAATAACCCGATCTTCAAAAGTAAACATTTTATAATCCTTAGACAAGTCACAGGCTGGGGTAAATATCTTAACAGTTCTGTTTAAAATACAAGTAAGCTTATAGGTCATTCATATAAACATATATTTCAAGTAAATAAATAAAACTATTCTTAAAATATGAGATTAAAACTGACCACATGTGTACAAAGGGTTAATAAAATTTTCTCCAGTTAAGAAAACAGTTTTGGTGTCATTTGAAAGAGAAAAAAAACCTCGCTTTGCTATAAAATTATGCATTTTATTTTCTAAATTTTTAACATCATATCACAGACATATTCCCCTACCAACTACATACATGTACATGTATCCATGGTCACGCAAATGTTCTGATTAATTGTGTTAAAGGTGAAATCTGCATTGTGCCTGTATTTTGCATAAATTATGATTACCACTTGTCTGGCTTGTTGTTAGGTCTATCTAAACATGTAATACAATTCATATAAATACCATTATACATGAAGGAACAACAGAATTATAAATACCAAACAAACATTCTTTCTAAA
Source organism: Patella ulyssiponensis (assembly GCA_963678685.1). NCBI lineage: Eukaryota > Metazoa > Mollusca > Gastropoda > Patellidae > Patella > Patella ulyssiponensis. The sequence goes on along the minus strand of OY783226.1, from coordinate 77,210,901 downwards.
TGACTGTTGAATGAGAGATTATAACTCTAGATTGTGTATGAAACACCATTTATCTTACATGCTTTATTTACAACAGTTTACACCATTGAACCCCTATAGCTAAAGTAATTGTGAAAAATGAATATATTTGACAGTTTTAGCTTGGAGGATGAATAAAATAAGAGATAATTGAGTGACCACACCCTATCTGTTATACAGTATGACCATCTGTGATTGTCTATATCAAGCATGTTATCAACTGAACACAACTACTGGTATCTAGAGTTATAGGCATGCACACTCATAAAATGGTCAAAAACTTAATACAATTTACCTTTCAAAGGTGTAAAATAAAGTATGCTTTATTCAAATACTACTATCTATAAGAACAGGAATTAATGTCATGCATGTGACATGCTTATAAGTTCTAGAACATCTCATACCATTTCTTCTTCATTTGAGAATTTGATACTGGTACATGTACATAATTAACAATTTCTGCAGTACATTTATGTTATCTGTAACCGTTTGGAGTAACTAAATCGTGTATTTATGTTGGGGGGGTTTATTTAAATTTTTGAACATATTGTAAAAGATATACACATTCTCTATATGCCACAAAACAAGATGTAAAAGGAAGAGTGTAAGGTCAACTGTGGTTTACATTATAACACCTTTAACTATAATCATCTTGTAGCAGCTCTACTAACAAAATACCATAAATAAATGATTAACACTTACATTAGATAAATGTCAAATAAAATGACCGCAACCTCCATTATACTCATTAAACTGTCCTTACTGTTTATAATAATCACAAATAGAATTCAGTGTATTTGTTACAGTAGGTTTAGTTTCTCTACCAACTTTATTTCAGTTTTTGATTTGTTTTTGTTAGAATACTATAAAATCATCATTAGAATATATATAAATAATAACATTATAACAGCCTTTCTAGTTTTAATTTTATTACTATGAAAATTGTTATATTCTTCATGCTTATACACTTGGGGTATGTTTCACGAAATTTTGACCAAGATAAAATCCAAATTTTAATAATTTGATTGGATAATATTAGATTGATTTTAGTGCTTAACCAATCAAAATTGAAGTATCTACGAAAAGTTGGATTTTATCTTTAGTTAAGATTTCAAGAAACAGGGCCCAGTAATAGAATTTCTTTGTTTTAAAATATCTGTCATTTTTGTTATGGAAAGATCATTGTACAATGAACTTGCACTTGTCATAGTTCACAATAAAGTTCCTCCAGTCCACAGACTTCATTTTTGTTTTTAATCAAGCAATCTATACAGGGTCTAATCGCCACTACATGATAATTTAATGATCCATGGTCAATCAGAAGTAGATTCCTGCTGAAAGTGGTAGTATAATTGCCCCACAGTAAGCGTCTCCTGTTAGTGAGGGAATATATAACGTCTTTTATATTAAACATAATAATGATGATATTAATCATTATTTACATCAATTTGATAAAAACACAAATCCTATTTCCTTTTGTTATTCTTTTTAGTTCAAAATTTAGTTTTACTTGTCTTTTACTACACAAGGATCTGGCAGAGTTGTTATATAACAGGCTTTCTGCTTGATGTGAGGAATTAGCCAATGAAACAGTCTGTTAATGCGAGTTCTTGGCATGCGGTGCATGGAACAGTGGGTAATCCACTAGAAACGTCAATACTGATTGAGTAATCAATGTCTGACGTCATAGGATCAAAAGCCAATCGTATGACCACTGACGCAACCTCCCATCCAAACTATAACAAAATATACATCTGTATTTAAATCAGATTGCAATTGTAGAAGTCAATCATATTTCAGTATATGAGTAAATTGGTCAAATTTGTGTCAAACTTTGACCTTTTTCATTATCAGATCAGTGCAATAACCAGACGAACACTATCTTCAATTTGAACAAAGGTGACTAAAAAGTTATTAAAGAGTCACTATCTACCCTTTGTTACATATATAAATAGGTGGACCATCAACAAGAGAAGCAGCTCACACTCACATCATATGTTTCTCTATCAATTTTTTGTGCACTTAAAGAAAGGCATTCACCCTGAACATATCATATTTCATTCTTCACAACATTAATATATATTTTACATTTTTTATAAGTGTTTTATGCAAGTTCTTGCATTTTCATTACTAATAGTGGCAAAGGTAATATGCTATTGATACACCCGTCCCTTTTACATCTTAAAAACACTTGTAAAATATTTTAAAGCAATCTCTACCATTAGTACCAATATTATTTGAAAGCTATGATATTCTAACCATTTGTATTTATCTGTTGCTATGGTTTATCTCTAGGTGTCAGTTGAAAGTTTGTAAGATAAAACTGAAAGTGTGAATGACTCCTGATCAGCAGCTGGGAATGAAATCTGAATCTGACAGATTATAATATGGGTATTAATCAACCCTCTTAAAACACAACAAAACCAATTAAACAGGAATGGAATAAAACCAAATGGTTTCCAATGGCTGGTTGACATTTTTCACACTACCATACAGTATTTTCATTTCTATGGTGAGAAAAGACAAAAAATTAAACAAAGGCTGTTTTACGTGCATGCCAATGTGTACAAGTTATATGTAAATGTACATCTGGAATTCATCAAATCACAAAATTATCTGGTTAGCTTTCACCATTATTTCCATGAGCATTAGTTTATTATATGTTAAGCTATGTGCAGTAGAGTATGGAGTCAGTTTCATTTGAAATTAAGGTAATTAGAGGACAGTAACTTTAAATGATTACAATTCTTGCTCAAAGGAAGTCCATAGAACTACTGGTAGTTTGAACCATCCAATACCGTGGCTGGAGGCAAGACGGATGACATCATAGTAGTGAATCCATTTCTACAATCCGTCCTCCGACCAGCAATCTAACCCAAACATTCTGTTTGTTAATAAATGAAATCGGGTTTATGTCCTACTGTTTTGCTCTGAATAGGGCTAATGAAGACACGCATACGCCATACCGAGTTCTATGGGGAAATTTTGCCTAGACAGAAGCACTACAGCCTACTCTTATATCGAATTTCCACTGTGAAGGGATCTTTTACGTGCACGCCAATGTATACACAGGACCTCAGTTTTCAGTACCATCCAAATGACTAGACAGCTGTCCTTGTCAGGCCCTCTGTCCTGCATCACTAGTAAATAAATCAGTAAACCTTGTAATGTGATATATGACACAGGCCACGATAAGGTGTAGAACTAACATATGGTTTTGCAAAAATTGATTTTTCCCAAAGCTAGGACAAATCCAATGTAATTTTTGGTATGGTTATACACAAAATATAATAAAGAGATAATAAACACAACTTCATGATCAAAATAGTACAAATAAAGTATTTATTGCAAAACAAAAATAAAAATACCCCCTTTTTTGATGTCTAAATTTGTCCCTCTTGGTGGTGTTAAAAAAGGGTAAGTATTTTGATACTGAAGACATAGATTGAAATCTACAAGTTGTTTCTTAAATTGAAGATAAAGGATGTTTCTATCCATCAGAAGTGTCAAATTCCCAAAATCTTAATATTTTTCAATAAAAAAAATTGTTTAAAAAGTGTGTAACGGACGTGACAAATTCCGTCCAAAAAAACGATTTTTTAATGCATTGAAAGAGTTGCTCACCACCTGCATCTATATGTATGTTTATGTTACAAATCAAGAGGCATAATTGAGTGATATGATATAAGTATTTCTGTTGATTTAGAGACGTTTGAGAAGAAACTATTCGCATTTTCGATCGTCCACTCGAGATTCCGTCAAAGAATCACGTCCGTTATTTGCGTTTACGATGATCGATATTTCCCCTCCCGTTTCAAATCCATGGCTCTTCCGCGGTTATTAGCTCCCTTGTTCTACACACAGTTCGTATACCTCACGATTTTGCGGGTAATTAAAAATGGTCGACGCCGGGACCCCCACAAGGAAATTCCGTCCTCAAACTTTTGTTGTCGTCACGTCCGTTATATCAAAATCACGTCCGTTATATTATTACAAGAATTTGGCAAAAACTGAGGATATTAAAGATGTCAAAGCCGCCTGCTTTGCGCTCAAAATCAAGAGCTGTTCCACACATTCGGGTGATCGAAAAAAAATGAAAGAATCATGCAAATTTGATTGATAACAGTTTGACTTTCGGTTTTACGTGTAACGGACGTGATGGTGGACGAAATTGATAATGTCAAACATCACTACCGTTACACAAGGAGCTAAGATGACCTAAAGAAAATTACGACTCTTTATTAAATTTAATAAAATTACATAGATTGCCTTCTTTTTTAAATGTCCTCAAACTATGCATGGAAAAGATCGTTAAACACCTCAGATACACCTCGCACTGTTAATTGGGTCAATAGTGACGTCCGTTACAAAAGGTCACGTCCGTTACATAGTAGGGAGTCACGTCCGTTACAAATATTTTGTGCAATATTGACAAAACAGTACACAGAAGTAAAATTTAATAACAAAATAATAATTGATCAAATATTGTAACATAATGGCTAAGAATGACAATGAAATCATGCCCAAGAAAGAGTGTAAAAGAGTTATCAGTTCAGACATTTCACACTGTTTTGAAACCAGATGTCCATGAAAGATCTTTGCCAATTTTTGGGGGTAAACAGCGCACAAAGACATTTTTTTACATTCTAGAATATAGATTTTGATATTATCACACTCAAATCAACTGGGCTGGTAGTTATTAGCAAATTTGGGGCAAATATTAATTGGACATGTAACGTCTGTTACAAGCTTATATGGTCCGCAAAATATGTATTTGCACAAAAACAGAACAACAAGTTATCTTTTCCTTTACAAAATTTGAAAGATGAATTATTAATACAAGTTTTTAACCCCCAAAGAATTCGTAAAAATTTATTTAAATTTAAGTGCTTTTTCATCTGAAGTTCTACACCTTTTCGTGGCTTGTGTCATATATACTATAGGTAATAACACTATATTGAGTAGGAGCGTTAAAGAAATATTTTTCTCTGTAGGTATTATTTAGAGATGAATTAACACCATAGTGAAAATAAACAGAATATCAAACAAATACTTATACTTTATAATAGACAAAATCTGTATACATACATCTATAATCACACAGATCTAAGAGAGGTAAAATATATTACTAAAATTTCACCAACTTAATGTGAAAAAGACATTTATTTTTCTTAACACACTCATACACTGTGACAAGACAAGGATAACATCTTTTCATAGAAAAATGTCAAATACTTAAAATATTTGACACCATTATAAATCTTCTCTGAACATCTTTGTCAAATAAGCACACAACTCAAGTATGTTCAACCTAGAATTTATTAATGCAAATTATTTCAATTTTAATAAATCAACCCAGGTGCAGTCTAAGATTGAAAGTGATAACTTTTTTTTAAGGCAAATCAAATTTAGCTTTGATAATATTTTCTCAAATGATGGGTCCTGATAGTATTAAATTTAATGGAAACTTTGAAAAGTGAATAATGCTAAAATGTTCACATTGCAATACATAGATCTATATTTACCAATAGCTAAAACATATGCAAATATATGCAACACAACCATGTCACTTTGGGACTAACATTAATAATTCTTGACATAATATATCTGATTGCTCGAAAAGATTTATCTGCAGTTTATCCAGGAATACCAGAAAAAATCAGACCCTACTTCTTGTCACATATATATTGGTGAATGATGTCTTGGTAATTGGTGAAACTGTCAACCATGAGAATGCTAGTGTCTCTTGTTAATCAAATAAATTGTAATAAATCACGTTAACACCTATAATGTAACATGTTTTAACACTTACACTACCTTCATTTGACTTTTAAAATACAAATTGTTTAAGCGGCAATAATTTACTTCATGCATCATTTAGTTTTTTATTCATTTTTAATGGATGAAGTAATTGTAACAGATTGACAAATTATGTTCATCAAAAGAAAATGTTAAACATGGATAGACCTAATTAAACTAAGTAAAACATCAAATCTGTTTTCATATGTTTTTCAAGTACATGATGATGAAAGTTTCTTATCAGTACTGGACATAATAATTAGTTGTTTAATCTTATACTATTAAGTATGTAAATAGTCCTCATTATCTACAAATTATCCAATCATAAACACTCTGTATTTCTTTTTCACAAGAAAAAATTAGATATGAAGGTCTGTGGGTCATTGTACGGAGTTAAAGACTTCTATTTTTACACTATGTGCATTTGTATAAGGGCACATATTACTTGGGCAGGCCTAAATATTCAACCAAGCACATCAAACAAGGTCTGATGTTTAAGTTAGAAAACTTGTTTAGGGACATTAAGTTGTTATTTTACATAAAAGCATAGTGAAGATGTTTAGTATGTATAACATTTGGCAATTACTTAAGTTGTTTGTTTAGTTAATAACCATAGGTAAAACACTAAGTTTAATACGATGGTATAATATACCTTTCAGTGAATTCACCTGTGTACCATATGTTGGAATAGGGAAAAAAAAGATGTTCTGGATTCTAATCCTCGATAATAAGACATTATTCAATGATTATCTATAAATTTAGTCCATGTATGCATTATTTATCATTTTTCTAAAAATTTATTAACATAATTATAACGAAATTCACCCCAAATCAACCCAGTAGCCTTTAGTGTTTTATTGGTCTTGTAAACTTGACTTTCAATGACCTTTACTCTCTAGACATAGGTGGAGTTTTTTATCTCTTAAACATTATATCAGTAGACAGAATTCTTCTTTTAAAAATAGAAACAGTTGTTCAGGTACGAATTCTCATAAATCGTTTGTCAAAAATAATTGCAATGTTAAGTCCAGTGCCAATACCAAGCATCAATTGAGTAGGGTATATTGTATTTACAACTAATTCCAAGGATTAAGGAATGCATCAGTGAATATTATCTGAGTAAAGAAATCGTGTGTTACAGATTATATGCAGCACTGGCATGTGACAGAATGACTTGGTGAAACATGTTTGGCTTAGTAGACATATTACCCTTTACTTCATAACCAAATGAGCTGAATTCGTTAAGAGTCGGGCACCCTGACAGTGGCTTGGTGCAGCAGCCTGATGTGATATATTAAAAGGAACATTACAATCTGCAAGTCAGTTTTATTAAGTATTAAATTACTTTTGATGTTGATGTATCATTAATTCAAACATGTATTGGACTAATGTTACGATTTCATTGAAATGCACATGGAGAATCGATATATTACTTGCTCTTGACCAATAAACCTTGTTAACTTCTATAGTATAGATTCTATACTGATATAACATCAAACTAGTAAATCACAAAATATAACCAAATAACATAAATCATTGATGAATTGGTTAAATACACACATCTCATCAATTACAACCAACAATTCCAATGCTTCATTAAACAGGAAAATATTATCAAGCTCGTACAAAAACTAATAAGAATACTGACAAATATACCAGTAGGTTTTTATTGTATATTAAAACTGTTTAAGGACAATTAAGGTGATGTTGAAGGAGATGATTTCTAGCTGAGTAGTTTTCCCATAAGACCCAACAGGTCTTGTGTAGCATGACGATTGATGAGGTACAAGTGTGACTGGTGATGACTAGTGAGATGAACATATATCTGGTCAAACACCAAATATATTTGAACTATAGGTCACTGACAAAATCAAACATCTATTTACATCATTATATATTATCAAGGTGCTCTGACACATGTCCAACTGCTTGACAGCATTGGCGGATTGTATTGTATAATGAATGACAATGGATCAGTGGTCACGTTGCTGGGTAAAAATCTGCATGCAATATTACAGTAACTACAGTTTGGCAACATTCTATATACCAGTACCCAATATTCTGTAGATCTGGAGAGGATAGAATCCAAGCCAAATCTGTACATTTATCAATGACAAAGAATCAAAACCCTGAAACTCATTTCAAAAAGTTTTGCCACAATGTTTTGGTTTTTTTAATTACCTGTGAATCAATTTTACATATACAATTAACAATTCACAAAGAATACAAGTCAATTATTGAAATTTCAATTTCAACCATAGCAGAAATCCATCTCTGGCCATTGCTGGATTGGCTTCTGATACTTGAACTTTTGAGGGAGTGTATCTATTCTTCCCTTTCAATCAAATCTATCACTTAAGTACAGCAACATGCTATGATAGCCCTTCGTTTAATCTGGGGTCTTCCCCAAAACTATGGACAGTGATTTAAGGTATTTAAAATGGTGAATGTTGGTCCGTCTCCATACAGTATTGTTTACATTATCATTATGTCAATGTTAATAGCCTCGTTTGTCACGCAATTACTTTTACTGCAATATTCTGCCATGCACTGGTTAATTGGGCATAATAAAATCATGAGCCATGACGTAATGTTATGTAAACATATTTGGTCCAATTTGACGGCCTGTGTTAAGGGTAATGCCTTTGTAATGCAGTTAGCGATTGGTAGTTAATCGGACTATTGATCAATCATATATTAGAACAAGAATTTTTTCTCTTTCCAGCAGTGAGTAGTGGGATTAGCTCTAATCAAACGGAACACTGCGAGGAGTATGATGAAGCCAGGCATATGGCATATAGGTGTGCTATGAGGGAAATTTTCCCCGGACAGCAGCACTACGACCAACTACCAGAGGTTTTTATGTGCACTTCAATGTGTACATAGGAACTTGGGACTAAGAATTTCAGGAAAGTTACTAAATGTGAAACAAGAGCCATAACTGTAGAAGTAATTAACGGAAATTCATTAGGCTTCCTTGTCTCACTCAAGTACACAATATTTCCTTGTAGGCAAATAAAATGAAAAAAAAAACCTTGGCAGAACATCATAATACATTGACACTGACTTTAACATAATATTATAATATCAAGGTTTATAGTGACTTATTAATGTCATACTATGATTTATATCCAGAGTTAAGTCCGTATTTACTATTATTAGTTAAACTTACAAAAGAACATTTGATTGACCGTACATGTATAATAACTGACATTTACAGGTATACATTACATACATCAATGATTTAAACTAAATCTTATTTAACAATCAAACATTGAATAGAAGAATGGAAACTCTAGCTCAACACTTTGTACACAAAAATTCAAAAGTTTATAATCCTTAATGAATAGTACAACTGTATACTAGTAATGTCAATACACCTTTGTAAAAAATAATTTAAAGGCCATTCACTGGCAACACTGCAACCAAAATTTCCATGTTTGGAAGTAAGTTAACGACACTTACAACATACATTATGCAAGAGCTAAAGCTACCTATTACACCCCTTTCTTTAGGCCTGAAATGTTTACCTAAATTATAAGACATTAATCAACTTATCCAGACCATAATCAACTTTCGATGTCAACACTAGCCTGCGATATTTACTTGATTAGCATACAATTTGCTGCTCAACTTTCATTCATGAAATGGATAATCGAGACTCATGTTTTTTATCGTACAGACTTAAGTAATGTTGATCGAGGCTAGGCAAAAATTCAATCGCTAAAATTGACTGAAAGTTACAGCAAATTCCCTTTACATTATCTAGTTTTTAACTATAATAGTGAGAACTGCCAGCTCTTTATCAAATCACCCATAATGTTTCTTTAAAGGCACCAACTCAGACTGAGCTTCATGAGACTCCATTCCTTGGTACTCTTTATATTCTGTGTTTACAGTCATATTTACGCATGTTGGGTACAAATTTGAAAATATAAGATTTAACAATAATTTTGTTTCAAATTTTGTTCTTGCCATACACCTGATTTCCCCCGTGAAATAACTTGAGCAATTTAACTCTATTTAAGGGTTCTAAAGCTTGTTTGTGTCTTGATCTAATTCTGTTGATTCATATCAAATGAAGAATCAGTTGATGAATTTTCAACAGACATGTATATTAAACAGAGAAGTTTGTTTTAAAATGTTAATGAAGATAAAAGATTTATGAAACATGATCTATCTCTCTTTATATCTAGTCACTCAAGGCAAATACCATCTCAAGGTTAGGTAAAATTTTTGTCAAAATGTAATTAAGTATTGAATGAATGTGTTTCTGATTGGGCTAATTTATCAATTATGTAGACCTTGTCTCATCAAGTCAAATGTTTGATAAGTTCCTTGAATGACATTTAGAAGTAGAGGTATAATATTCATAATAACACTACTTCATGGATTTACTACTTCTTGGTGTATTACATGCAATGTTTCAATACTCTTACAGATATCTTTATCAAGCATAAAGTTGTGTACTGTTATTATGAATAAAAGTCAAATGTTAACTATACCTGCTGTAATATCAAGAAAAACTTGATACACTACAGAAAAGACATTGCCTTTTTAGTCATGATTCTAAATAAATAATCATTCATTCATCAGTCAAAATACTTGTTTACAATTAACAAATTTGTGGTAGCCACCATTATGTAGTACACTTACGAGAAGGTGAACGGATGAGCACATAATCTTCAGACAACATATTAATTGATTTAATTTATTGTAGGCTTATATTATTACAGCAACTGAACATGCCAACACAGGTCCTTAATGTCAATACAAATTCATTAAAAGTTTATTCTCACAATATTTTCAGATAAAATACAAATTTGGAGTTCAACAGATGACTTAAGGAGGCAAAATGATCAGCAAATATTTTCGATTGGCCGCTAATATGAATATCAACCTTTTTCTTCACCATGTTCAATTCTAATACAATTTCTTTAATTGTGAATGTGGGCATAAAATAGTATGTGGTGGCATAAAATGAACAAGCCAACAGTGAGGCTGATGTCCCCCGCCGAAATCCCAAAATAAATAGATGACACATATTAATTAATCGCACATTTATTTTTTTCAAACGTATCGAGCAATCAAACTGTACACGAAGTGTCATCCAAAAGTGTTTTATAAAGAAAAATGCTAAAACCGACGAGAAAAATGAAAATGTACCCTAGTTAGGGGGACCCTAAAGGCAGACAAAAGGGCCCCCAGTCAATCGTTTCTATACACTGTTACTGTCAAATCCATTACTGAATGAGAATGCAGTCATTGTATTGGCATAAAAATCATAAATCAAGATGAACCTAAGTTATCTTGTCCCAAAGTATCAACCAATCAAATTGCTTATCTCTGCCTACCCTAAGAAGAAAATGCTCATCTTCGAACTCCCTCAAGGCATTGACCTAATAAGCATATACATGAACCTAATAAGCATGAACATTTGAACTCAATTAGAAGGAGAGTTATTGTGTTCCAAAGTCTCGACCAATCAAATTGCGTATCGCTCTGCTTACCCTAAGCAGAAAATGCTCATTATCGAACTTAGTCAAGGTATTACTGTAATGAAACTATACACCAAGTTTCATCACTCTCACTTAATTAGAACTAAAGTTATTGACCAATCAAATTGCTTATCTCTGCTTACCCTAAGCGGAAAATGCTCATCTTCGAACTCCATTAAGGCATTGACCTAGTAAGCATATACACCAAGTTTGAACATTTTAACTCAATTAGAAGGAGAGTTATTGTGTTCCAAAGTCTCGACCAATCAAATTGCGTATCGCTCTGCTTACCCTGAGCAGAAAATGCTCATTATCGCACTTAGTCAAGGTGTTACTGTAATGAAACTATACACCAAGTTTCATCACTCTCACTTAATTAGAACTAAAGTTATCGTGTCCCAAAGCATCAACCAATCAAATTGCTTATCTCTGCTTACCCTAAGCAGAAAATGCTCATCTTCGAACTTCATCAAGGCATTGACCTAATAAGCATATACACCAAGTTTGAACATTTTAACTCAATTAGAAGGAGAGTTATTGTGTTCCAAAGTCTCGACCAATCAAATTGCGTATCGCTCTGCTTACCCTAAGCAGAAAATGCTCATTATCGAACTTAGTCAAGGTACTACTGTAATGAAACTATACACCAAGTTTCCTCAATTTCACTTAATTAGAACTAAAGTTATCGTGTCCCAAAGCATCAACCAATCAAATTGCTTATCTCTGCTTACCCTAAGCGGAAAATGCTCATCTTCAAACTCCATCAAGGCATTGGCCTAATAAACACATACACCAAGTTTGAACATTCTAGCTCAATTAGGAAGAGAGTTATTGTGTCCCAAAAAGTGTGACGGACAGACTGACAGACAGACAGACAGACAGACGGACGAACCCGAAAGGCGGGGGGACAAAAAAAGGTGCCAATTACTTTGTCAGATATAATCAATGCATCTGTTATCGAAGCCATCTGATTCAACTTCACACTCAAACAATGAACTTTACTTGGCGTGACCATGTCAGCCATCTTGTACAGTGACAGTGGTTAAGGTAAGCTTTCGCACTACTGCTGTGAATCAGTTTGTAATGGAGGATTGTTCAATAATACAAAGAGATATTAAAAATTCCCCATATCTTATCTTATGATTGATGATAAGTTCATGATAGCGTTATTGGCATAGTTAGAAAGATGTTGTAATTGATATTATATGGAAGATAAATTTCTAAAGCATACCAGCATTTTATGCTCACAAAATTTTATGCCCTATACACAAAACAGACTTTGGCAAAATCCAGTAAGATAAGGCCAATCTAGGTTAATTGTTAACTATCATCATGCTGTCATTAATAATTACTGAAAGTCAACATATAACTATGATATATGACACCATTTTCCCAACTTTTATTTCACAAAAGAAATTCTGAATTTGTTAATGGTCTGTGGTCATTTGTATTATTTAATAGTGGGTACAGAACTACAGCAGCAAACCAGAATTGACAGAAATCTGATGATATTGACAGACCAGAGATCTTTCTGAAAATGGAGTACTTTTCCAGCTTGTGAGTTGGAAATGAAATTCGGTTTAACATCCTACTTTTCTGCATTAATCTATAAGGTGAAGGACATTTTACCCACACAGCTGCATTCATCTAATTGTAATTCCATATGCATCATCATCTACACAGGGCCTTGGTTTATAGTTCCACCTGAATGACTAGAATCTGTTCCTTGACAGACCCTTCACTGACAAGAGGAAAACACACTTGAACATACCAAGGTATTTTCTCAAATAACCAGGACACCATTGTTATAAGTATCATTATAGCTACATCTACCAATCTTGTTTTTTCAGGTTTTATTTCTAAAAATACACAATCTGATTAAAATACAGATCTATATTTCCTTTCACTTATGTTTTTATACTTTCAATGGTCTACACTATAGGAAGATCTGACAAGTTGTACTGGAAGGTTGTGTCTATGAGTGGCTTTTGACCCTACTACATAAGACATTGATTAATCAATCAGCGTTACGGTTTGTAGTGGATTACCCACAGTTCTGTGCATGGCATGCCAAGAAGTTGCCGTAACAGACCGTTTCATTGGCTAATCCCTCAGTTCAACAAAATGCCAGTAATATAACAACTCGTCCAGATCCTATTGTAGTAAAACAAATTTTTGACTATGGAAAACGAAACAGGATCTGAATTTTAATCAGATACATGTTGTTACTTAATTAATACTTATTAAAAGTTCTCAAATGATAAGAAAATCTTAAATAATTATGAAGAAGCTTCTCCATTCTTTTGTGTTACAAGTCCAGACACACATAGAGATACTAGTATTATTTGTTTGCCCTTTTGACATCCCTCATGATTTCTAACCACAGTAATCAACACAGGCAACCAGTTAGGTCAATCTGGATAATTGACTTGTCATTGTACATTCCTTTATTTACTGGCACACATACAAATATCACAATCTTCTCTCACTCTCTCACTGACCTCTACTTCTAAATATCATTATCTATTATTTGTTAGTCTACTTCAACACAAAATCATGTATGGATATTTTCTCAGAATAATGATCACCCTACAACATGTGTATGTCAATTTACCAAAAAATATCTATTTGTTTTACGTCAGAATAATAATTCAAATGACTTGAAGCAGTTTTTTTTCTATCAAATTATACAAAACTAGTGGAATTTTTGTCAGGATTGAGAACACTAATGAGATCAAATTCAGATCCAGACATTTTTAGAAATATTTAACCCAAAGTGAAAGTATGACTGATTATTGCTTGCCTAATTAAATACACATTATTCGAACTGATCCATGACAAGTTTCATGAAAATCAGATCAATATTTATCAAATTTACTACAAATTATACCACAAACCAGATACCGGTAGGTACCCTGTTCAGACACCAGTCATAATAGTGCTGCCATTCCCCCACCATCTATCTCCTGAAGGAACTTGGTACTGCCAGTATTATCTGGATAAATAATTCCAGTGAAACCTGATATATACAATGATGAAGATCAACAGTTTATGGTTAATGTTTTGTGGTGCCTTATTATCCTGTCAGTCTGTCAACAAAATATATAATGTTTTCTACCCATTATGGCATTATTCCAGTATATTAGTTTGTTTTAATCATTACCATCTTGAACAGTCCATGTGAACAAGGTATTAACAATGTAGAATACACCATTTACCTCATAGGTACTGTGTTAAAAATTGGTCAATGCTAAAACCAATGCCCATCAAATCTTCAGGTAAAAACCAAAACAGAATAAAATCAATTGTATATGTACCTGGTAGTATTGAATTTCTAATCAATGTTTCAATTGAATTGAAAGAAATCATAATTATTGCCATAAAAAATGTGTCAAATGTGACTTTATACTAAACAGCCCCACCACCATCCTGTATCATTAGAAATTTTGCACCATAGCTTTACAAGGCTCCCCTATTCCATGATATTTATATGTCAGGCAAACAAATATACTGTTCTGGGAAACTCCATTCTTAATTGGGTTTGGCATGTTCCCTATTAAACTACCTTCAGAATGGAATATTTCTGTTTAATATTTTGAAATTAATATGATAAAAAAATACCAATTTCCATGGCCATGTATGTAATACTATTCAAGATGGTCAATTTGATAGAACAGCAGAATCCATACCCCATCTCTTTACATCTGCTGAGGGGTCATTTGCACAAAAATTGTTACAGTACATTGCATTTGAACAACTATATACAATCCCTTATTAGCTCTATTAAGCTGGGGGACTAAATGGGTAAAATGCTGGCTTGCTAGCCTTGAAGTCGGGTGTTTGATCCCTGCATTGGCCAAGAAAGTTCATCACTATTTTCCAGCATGGTTCCCTCTTGTCAGTGATGCAGGACGGAGAGCCCGACAAGGACAGCTGTCTCGTCGTTCGGATGGGACAAAAAACCTAGGTTCCGTGTACACATTGGCGTGAACGTAAAAGATCCCTCATATGGCGTATGCCCGTCTTCATTAGCCCAGTTTATGAGCAGAACAGTAGGACGTTAAACCCCATTTCATTTCATTTCAGGCTCTGATGAGCTGTTGTTATTATTCATGACAAGTGGGAACCGGAGATTTTAAACCAGGAACATTCAACCACATCTTCCATCAAAAACATTCGCCAAAATAAAAAAAAGTATCTACCCAAGCCCTTACTCCTAACATCTGTGCAGTGATAAAGAGCATTTGACTGAAACATACTAACATTATATTCCTTTTCTAGTTTTCTGAGCAATTTTAGTGTTATTATGCATTGTATCTCATTGATCAGAAGCTTTTAACCACAAAACATTTATAACCCAATACGAAATGAAATGGTGTTTTATGCCTTACTGTTCTACTCCAACAGGTCGAATGAAGACAGGCATATACCATACAGTGAGCCATGAGGGAAATTTTGGTCGGGCAGTGGCACTATGGCCTATTCTTACATTGAATTTGAACTGCCAAGGTACCTCGGTTTTTCATCGCATCCGAATGACTAGACAGATTCCATGTCAGGCCCTTCGTCCTGTACCACTGACAAGGGGAAACCAGATCTGAAATTCCTGATAAACTTTCTCAGATTATGCTAGCGAGCCAGCGTTTTACCATTTTAACCACTATGGCTCTGTTACCCAATATGAACAATTACAATTTATTGTTTGGACTTCACTTAATTCTGTTATACATTTATGTATACTCAACTACCTGACAAAGTTTACTGAAAATACAATATAAAGATGAGAGAAACAGGCAGGATTTGTCCACTAAGTCAATATAAACCCCTTGCCTGACCACATCACAATAACAGGTAACACTATTCATCCTACATCTATCTACAAGGTAGAATATCAATGATCTGTGTAACATAGTTAGCCATTAGTCACTCCTAAGTACAAAAGCTACTTGGATATTATTGCCCTTGGCCTCATCATTAAGTCTAAAATCAAGTCAACAAAACAACAGTTTGCGCAATTTTATTTTATTCAAACGTAGTTACTACAAATTCATCAGATCTTCTCTATATTTAAAATGTCCACTGCAAGACCCTGACATGAACATGCCAATGCCATAACACTTATAAGATCCACGGAACCCTGTAGCCTATCGAGACTCCAATGCAGAACCATATTATACAATCTTGCTATTAGACAAATCCTATCCTTTAAGGTATTTTGAGGCATGTACCTTTCAAATATACATCTGAAAATTAAAGTCTTTTGTCTACTATGTTTATTTTTGTTTTTCATTAAAAAATAGGATTATGTAATTAAATACCATAAATTAAAAACAGAATCATTTCAAGATAGTTCTGTCAACTAAATATAATGAAGATACGGATTTGGATACTCAAACTTCTCCTTATTTACTAAAGAAACAGGCACTAAAATCCCCCCCCCCCAACCAGCATTATTTGACATTTTACATAACATTTTACATAGAAATGTATTTAACAACACAAGTACTGGGTAGGGTACTTACGAATATATTATATAAAAGATAATATCTACATGTGTGTGGCTTTCTTTAATTATTTTAATAGATCTATAATTTCTATGACAATGTCACATTCCTTTCTTATACTTTTTAACTGTCAATTGTCAATACTAACATATTTGACATTTTTATCACATCTGCACAATAAATCTTATCAACCAGATTAGATCAAACCAAATATAAAAAATTAAGACAACAATTAAAGCAACTTAATATTATATTATTATATATCAAAATGCAACAGTTATACCCATACCACGAGTTATTAACATATAGCACACACATGCCATGGGCTTACAACTTACTTGCCTTCTGAATCTAAAATCTATTTTATCATTAATTCAAAGGTGTCAATATTTTCGCCAATGTCAGTTTCTCTTCAATGAATGAACACCCTAAAATGTTACATATTTTTTATTTCCAGCCATGTTTGAATTGAATGTAATACTAACAACGTACCTGCGTGACATTGAATAACGTCCAAATGCCTATCCATGGCGGCTGGTATTTGATCCATAGTTGTTGAAGCGAGACGTTGTATCGTGAAACAGAAAATTTGGGTCGTCTACACAATTCACCAATGCCGGAAACGCGCGGTAAATCTTGAAATATACAAAATATAACAGATATATCTATTAAATGTGAAGTTTATTACATACAATTAGAGGCTGTTTGCAACATGTAAGGAGTAGAACATGATAATTATTGTTAATTTACCTTTTATCGTGACTTTTAATTTCACAACCCACGTGTGTAATCAAAAATTGATGGATGCTGAAGTTATCTCCCTTTAACCTGTGAAAACGGCTAACGCAACTATGCGAGATTAGTACTGACGGAGTTATCACCCGTTATTACTCGGTAATTATTTAAACACATTTTATCCCACATAGAAATATAACGTCTGATTTCGCCAAGTAGGCCTACAACTCATTAGAAAATAAATATAGATGTTTGGATCAACCAAAATTAATTAGTACATTTAACAATGGAGCATACAATGTCATAATCTATAAATGGATGATCTATAACATGAAGCGAAAGAGTTTATAATGTCATTGTTTCCTTCACCAACCGGGATGGAAGCGCACATACGCCATACCAGTGCTTAGACTTATGATGGAAATTTTGTTTGCCAAGACAGCGACTTTAACGAATCCCAACTGTCAATGCGTACACAGAACCTTGATATTCCGTCTCATCCGCAAAACTAGACTCTGCCTGACCACCTTAATTCAAATTATAGTGGACTGGAACAATTTTCAGAAACTTTCTCGGTCAATACAGGGGTAGAACCGGGGACATAGTAGTCAGATAGCGCAGGTCGGCGAATTGGTTTTGTTTTGTTTATACATTTAAAGACAAAAAAGTTCATAATTTGCTTCCATTTTTAATCGGCCGATATGGTCCACAGTTTCATAACATCCAAGATGTTGGATGTTGTCAAGTCAATGTATATACCTGAAATGGAATGGGGTATATTAGTCAGGCGCGGATCCAGGGGGGGGGGGCGGCGCACCCGGCGCAAGCCCCCTCTATTTTTTGTGGTGGCGAACAATTTTTAGTTCCATATATTCTCGGAGTAAAGGAGAGCAAAAATAGTTTAGGTTGGAAATACAGTATTAGTATGAAATTAGTCCTTGTGGGCATTTTATCCACGGACTGGGCTTCGCACTCCCAAGTGGGCGCAGCACGCCCCCCCTTTCTGAAAATCCTGGATCCGCCCTTGTTAGTGCCTATCGCTTACCAATATAGTTGCAATATGAAAATACCGTTCTATAAAGGAACTAAGGGTTTAGTGTCCTAGTCTGTTCATTTTTATATGATAAATAGTAATAGCTCTCCGGTCGGCCGTTGATGTTTCACGTGTCTTCATTATCATATATTTTAAAGGGTCTTATGTTGGAATTTGGAATGCTAGAGACGCTCTAAACAGCGTTCGCGGAATTGACAAATTTCAAAATTTTCTAATTTTTGTGCTCTTTTTTTAGTTGGAAGAGGGTAGGGTATAGTTTCGAATTTACGCTGTTTTCTATGAACTGTTAAGATTGCCACACCTAAAATGCGAAAGTACCAATAATGGGCAGTTTTATACAAAAAAATCCACACGCATATGGGTTTTTTTTCTTTTGCAAGTAATGGAAACAATTACAAGACACTAAAATCGGATTAAAGTAATTATCAGAAATCATTAGAATTTGTTTGGCTTCTAATAATTCTGCCCAACACTAACATACGTTTAGTATTTTATATCAAGGGTCTGTAAGAAGATTTTTCAAAATGATCAAGGGTCATAACTCTGGCGATAGTTATAGGAAATCGTTGAAAATAAATAGGAATCTTCGCCTCGGGATTTGAAAGAATGGGTATGAATTTAAAGTCATTCGGATATTAACGTTATACTATAGAGCGCCCACAAGAATTTTTAAAATGATTTAGGGTCATAACCCCGGCAGCAATTATCGGATATTGTTGAAAAGCTATAGGATTCTTCGTCTCGGTCTCATGACCGTAAACACTATGTATATATTTGAAGTCAATTGGGTATTCAATTTAGCCTCTAGAACGTCCACAATATTTTTCAAACCGATCAAGGGCTATAACTCTGACATAAATTATCGGTAATTGTTGAAAATCAATTAGGCGTCTTCACCCCATGACCTTTATTAATGTGTATGAAAATTTAAAGTCACTTGGATATTAACTAAGCCTCTAGAACCTCTAGAACGATTATCGGAAATCGTTGCAAATCGAGGGGATTTTTTGTCTCATGACCGTTAACATCCTATAGGGTGTCCACAAGAAATTGTGGACGCCGGACCGACGAACGGACGGATGGGGCGACGATTATATACGACCACATTTCAATGTGGGCGTATAAAAATATAATAAAGAGCTTGTTGGAAGTTTCACATTAATTCTGGGCGAACAGCTTTGTCATTTGTCTATATAAAGTAGTAAAACAACACGTCAATGTGTAACAGTTTATAAATAGCTTGGGATTCAATAACTAGTTTAATAATGTCAAAATATATAATTAACGCAATATTCTTATCCACTGTCGAAAATCATCGTGTGGACTTCGGACTCTAAACAGACATCACTCGCTACATGACGAATTCCGATATTTAGAAACGACGCATATATTATTGTGACATATTTGTCAATGTTCGGACCATCTACAGGCTTCAGCAACGCTGTACGTGCTTTTCCCCGGGGCCAGCCCTGTAAAAATGCAACCCATACCCGGTTGAATCATTCACACTACAGCGTTAGCTGCATACCACAACTCACGACATCTCACAGGAACCAGGCGCTTCCAAGACTTGACGCGGGTTGCCAATCACTTCCAAGTCAATGTTCGGACCATCTTCTACAGGCTTCAGCAACGCTTTCGGGTCACCAACACCACGGATGACCGTCCCCGAACTGGCAGACCAAGGGTTGTCACAAGGCTCAAGTCGGTTAGAAGACGGGGACGTATTTTTTTTTAACAGCGTGTTGTGTTGTGTCGTGTCGTTCATACTAGTTCAGTTACATTGGTCAGGCATTCACAGGGACTCGTTCGTTCGTTACTGGGGGTTTAACGTCCACTTCCACCTACTAAGGTGATATCGTAGACTATCACAGGGACTGACATGCGACCGTTTATCAGTAAAAAGTTGCCCAGTAATATTGAGTGGGAGGCGATTGAGCGATTCTACTTTCGACAATTGGGGTTTGATGGACGAATGGTTATCACGTGACAAGGAGTAGGGTCGCCTTCTAACCTCGTTCTCCGGTTTCCTCCCACTTCTAAACACCCCTACGCGCAAGCGAATTATTGAAATAAAATTGAACCGACGTGTTTAACTGTTAGTACCGAAATGACCTAATTTGTGTCGAGTGTACGTTAAACCCATTTCTCTCTCCTCTACTTTCGACAAGGGTTACAAGGCAAAGGACAGTCACTGAACGTACAGAGCGAGTGTAATGTGAGACCTACGTTAGTACGTTCAGAGCTGGACTACGTTGCCATCAGGACAATCTCACCAACCCAGTTTTTAACCATAGATATCATATTGACTGTAGGCCTAAGTGTAGATTACTTCTGATTTCAATACGAGTTGTTGTTTATTACATATTTAACTTCCTATATGATATGCCCAGGCAGAAATTAATGTCATATTTAAATAGTCTAAGATTTCAACCCGCAAAAAAACAAAAAAAGATAAAAAGATTTCAAGCGTGAAAGCAGATGCTCTGACGCATTGTCACGTGAAAATAACTGCCAATTTCAACCAATAAAACGCGATCAAACTATTTAACCCGGAGAAGTATGATATAAACAAATCTCGTGACAGGAAGATAGTTCGACAATTTACTCTGTTCATTTTCTTCAAGATTTGGTAAGACAAGAGACAGATTCCGGGTTTCGTCATGAAACTATTAATTTTGTTAGCGGTGTTAGGCGTTGGTAAGTGTTCATTTTACAGTGAAAGTTGCATTCTAACATTCTTCCATCCATGATAATGCTTTGTGATTTGTGGAGGCCTATTTCACTTCTATCTACCTGTTAAAAAGCTTGTTGTCCTTTGATTGAGTACTTCTCCCTTTGAAAACTTTGCCATTACCATATTATTAGAAGAAATAGATACTTATCCTGACATATCTACAGTGTATATGCTTTGACGAATCTTGTGGATTTGTGGTAGATCTAATATAAAACAAAATATTATGATGGCTGAGTGATTGTTGAAAGGATATGTTTGTCGATATATAAATGTACTCCGAATTGATTAATTACTACACGATAAGTGCAATAAATAATAATAGGGTCCAAAGATTTAACCACAACCCTAAACAACCTGTATTTTGAATAAAACAACACTACTTTTTTTAATGTCTCAAAAAAAAATGGAAATAAAGGGAAGATCAAAGCAAGAAAGACAACTGATGTGTAGTTACTGTACGTGGATTCATTTATTTCAGTTTTCTTTTCAGAACTAAAAAAAGTGTAAAATTTAAGAAATATTAATCACCTAACCTATCTAGATATGCAGAAAGAAAACATCAATACATATTTAGTGTTAACAAGTTTATTTAACAATATGTAAATACAACTTCAACACTCACTCTGCAGTTAACAAGAGCTGTCTTCCTTGCTTGGATCACAGGAATCTGACCTATCTGTATACGTTATATTGAACTAGAAATATATGATAAAAAAGAACAGAAATGCAATGCCAGTTAAAGCCTCGATTTTACCTGCTTTGACTTCGACTCATTTTTTTTTACAACAATTCAAAATGTCAAGCAATATTTCTTTCGATTCACTCAGATATATTTTTTTTTTTCAATGTAGCCATTTTGATTTGCAATTACATAAATATTCCCCACAATACTTACATTATTTTCTTTTAATAAAGTTTGTCACCGACTCCATACGCTGTTGTCACACAAAATTGATACACAGTGAATATACCATTGAAACAATTAGGGCCAAAGATGATTTTAGTTTTTCTCTCCCTTTCCATTTTCCCCCTTTTGCATGGCCATTTTTGTTGACTTTTGGGTGTAGAATTGAAGAAGGTTTAAGTATGCATTTTCTGTCTGGTTTTGGTGAATATTCATGATTATGAAGCAGAGGGATACAAGATTTGGGTTTTTGTTGTATCTATCTATATGAGCTTCAACTGTCCGACTTACATGTAGTATGTAAATAACTTTGTTTTATGATTTACAATGTATTTTACGAAATGAATATCAATATTATCCATTCTTGCCTGTAAATAGTTCGTTGGAGTGCTTCTGCTTTGAATAATTATCAACGAGTTTACACAAGGTGAATTGTAAGATGAAAATAACCCGATAAATATACTTCCCTCATTAAACTCCATTGTCCAAACTATATAGCACATCAGTTTTAAAAATAAACATAAGCACACACACTTGTCATTGGATTTTAAGTGCTTGTATTTAATGACTTGCACAATGTTTGCTACTTATGTATGATAATGGTTACTAATTTTAGAAATGACTTAATGTGAATATGATACATAACAATTGAAGGACAGGGTCCTACTTGTAAATGTAAGGCCCTAAGTTTAAGGGTGAATTAAAGAATTAGACTTGGTAAAGAATCTCCAGTATATGGAACACTATGTGGTATTTTCGAATATCTGTTAAGAATTTTAAATGGAATTGGAATCTATTGCTAAATGTTGAAGCCTAAACATGTGCCATAGTCATAGTGTTATTTAGGAAATGCAGTTTTAGATAAGGCTGAGGTCACCATGTTTTCGATTCCCCGGATGTACGTGACAAGGAGAAGTACATATAGTGCCTGTCCAATCACGTGGGTTTTCTCTGGGTCCTCCGCTTTGCTCCCACTACTAAAGACCCCTACGCACAAGCAAATATGTCAGTCCAGAAATGACCTAGTATGTGTTGAGTGGATGTCAAACCTCGTTTTTCCTTTTCTCTAGGTCACTATAATGTAAAAACGGCAAATTTCAGTATAAAGGACAATATTGGTGTCAGTCATTATCACATATTATTATGCGATAGAACTAGTTTAACACATTCCTAATAAGATTTTAACACCGACATCATTTCTATGATAGATGCATAATGAAGTTTTCTACAAAAGGAAGTGACAGGCAGAAAAGGTAAAGACAAGTTATCCTTGTGTACAACTGGCTGAAGTGACAAGTAATAACAGATATGTGGGTGAATATCTGATCATTAATAATTCCTTCATACACCCAAAGTTGTTATGAGAGGATATCTGTGAGAGGACATCTGACAATTCAAAACAGAAATTAAACGTCATTAGAAAAAAGATCACAAAAAAATATAGAAAAAGTCTGTGCATTAGTGAATATGGACTATTTCTATTTTTCTTGTGTTCTCTTATCTAGTGACTTTCAATTACTTTTTGAATTGTCAGATATCCTCTCACAGCCTCACATAACAACTTTTGGTCTATGAGTATGACGGAATTGTTAGTGAGCAGAAGTTTGTAGGTGTATCGGTTATCACTTCAGTCAGTTGTATAGACGGATAACTCGTGGTTTCCTTTTGTGTTCATCACTTCCTGTTGTAGAGACCTTCAATACACATCTATGGTAGCAATTAATTCAATTATCTGTTTTAAAAATTATATTTGAAACGTGTTTAACAAGTTCTATCACAGATGTAATATTGTCCTTTAAACACCGGTAGTTGGGCCTATTGTCTACAAATCCTGAAGCTCTTCTTCAATAGTTTTTAATTACCTGTGTCAGCAATAACCAGGTGTCAAACCATTAAAAAAACAAGTGTAAAGACTGTTTCTGTTTATGAAAACATTCATATTATCATTTATTTGATTTATAAAATGCTAAAAAGATTTTGTTTTTAACATAAAAAATTACAGATAAAGATAGTATAATTTCGTTAGGAAATAAGTATAAGCCAATTTGTGTAAGCTTGTTCAAGGGGAGAATTTAAATACCCCATTCCATAAGCTCATGTAATGTATTACAATTTGCATAACAAATACATGCATGTTGCTTCAAAGTTTAAACTGACTTCTCACAGATAGCATCCTTCAATCCATTTTTTTCCCATATTAACTTTTAAGCTTCCTGCAGGTATAAGGAATGTTGAGACAGTGCATATTTTTAAATATTAACATTTTTGCCAAGCTTTTTCTACTCATTTTATACTGCATTTTTAAGGACTTATTCTTAATACATATGTTTTTCTTAGGCAGCACTGTCCTTACAGTTCAACGGTCGATGAAGTTGTATGTAAATGTTTATAACAAATACAAATGTTCTTTATTTGTAGTTGCCAGTGAATACCTTGACGATAGTCACTGTGAGAAGGGACCTACCCTTTGGTGTAGCAATCTCTATTATGCCAAGAAATGTGGAGCGATACAACATTGTATTGACACTGTTTGGACTAAACAGGTAGTTGAAGGAACCCAAGGGGTAAGATTTTTCATTTTTATGTATCATTCATATAGTCAAGATCGATGTAAATTTCCTAGTTATTCATCTTGTAAATTTGGAGAACCATATTACAGACTTGTATTCTGAAAAATTTGAATCACTTGTGAGTCAAATAGTGAATTTAGCATTTGTATTAAATTGTGGTAGATTTATATTATAAAGTATTATTTTCAGGAAGCTTCATGTACCGTATGTCAATTGATGGTCAACAATGCTCGACAACTTATAACCAATAAAGCCACTGCGGTAGGATTTTAATTTTAGACAAAATATTTATTATACATTTACAGCACTCAAATTTGTATAAACCAGGAATTGATGTTTTATTTGAACCAACCTTATTCTGAATTTATTGTAATCTACTTATCGAAATTATGCTGGCTTTGATGTCATTTAAAAGGTAACTGCATTCTATATTGTACATGTTGTCTTCCTCTGATAATTCTGGTTATTTGTTTTTATTGTGTATAGGTAGAGGTTGCCAGTCTATTAGAGAAGGCCTGTATTATTATGCCATCATCTCTGATCAGCGGAGAGGTAAAGTTTTTTCTTTTTTTATACGTTCACATTGTAATGTGGTTGTATGTTGTCGTCTGCCTGGACTTTGGTCAATTGCATGTGGGCACTCTAGGGACCAAAGTAATTAACAATTCACTTGAAATTTATAAACAGTGTCTATGGTCATGAGATGAAGAATCGTATTAATTTTCAGTGACAATAAAGCCTATTAATTTTCAGTGATTTCCGCTAATTACCCACAGTTATGCCCCTTGATCACTTTGAAAAATCTTATGGACACTGATAAGACTATGTTTTCCTCTGATTGACTGCAAATTTATACATATTGGCTAAGGTCATGAGACAAGAAAGCCTATTGATTTTAACTTGGTTGTATGTTGTCGTCTGCCTGGACTTTGGTCAATTGCATGTGGGCACTCTAGGGACCAAAGTAATTAAACAATTCACTTGAAATTTATAAACAGTGTCTATGGTCATGAGATGAAGAATCGTATTAATTTTCAGTGACAATAAAGCCTATTGATTTTCAGTGATTTCCGCTAATTACCCACAGTTATGCCCCTTGATCACTTTGAAAAATCTTATGGACACTGATAAGACTATGTTTTCCTCTGATTGACTTCAAATTTATGCATATTGGCTAAGGTCATGAGACAAGAAAGCCTATTGATTTTAACTCGTACTTAAACATACAGTATGCAAGAGGTAAATCTGCCTATTGCAGGCCTTTCTTTAGGCCTAAAATGTTTTCTGAATTATTAATTAGACATTAATTACCTGATCCAGACCATAATCAACTCTCGATGGCATCTGATTTCTCAGATTAAGACCGGCTTAGCCATATTTTACTGTAATTTAAAAATAGAAAAGCGAGACTTAGCTTTGAACAATCAGTAGGGTGGTTGCAATTATTCCTCATATCTTGTCAAACCTTCAGAGGCTAATATCTTCGCTTGCAATAGAGTAATTGGAATAGTCTTTATCTAAATCTTACATAATGTATCTTTAATGTACATAATCTTTAGGGTAACAATTTTAAAGGCATTTCGTGATGATTATAATTTCAATGTTTTTTTGTATGACAACCCAATATCACCTGTTTTTATGTTTATATCATTTCAGTGTAAAGATGCAGTAAAGAACTTTTTACCTGAAATTTTGGCACTTTTTAAGAGTGAAGTAGTAAGTCATCTTGTTGAACAAAATTATCTCAGATTGTTTAGATTATATTACTATAAACTAGAAATAATGATTTTAGCTGTACCTTACCAAATTATCTTAGATTGTATACATTATGTTAATTAAGTGTTATTGTTGCTAATGTATCCACATGAATTTATTACCGTAAAAGGAAACCTGACAGTTTGTTGTTCATTTGAAGAAAATTAATGAAGACATTTGTTATATTTTTGTACACAGAATGCCAAAATGATCTGTTCTCTAATTGGAATTTGTCATGGTACTGAAGATAATGCCATCAGAAAAAATGTGTTCATTCCTGCCATTCCTGTAAGTTAGATTAATTGTCCCCAGTCTTTTAGATTAGAACAACAAACAATCGAAATGGGTTTGTCTGTATGTCCGTCCATCAGTCCATAACATTCTATGGGACACAATAACTCTTTGAGGTTGAATGTTCAAACTTGGTGTAGCTGGCTGTTCATGATGCAGTAAGATGTTAAACCTCATTTCATTTTCTGTTCGGGGGGATTGGGATGGCCTAGTGGTCTAGAGTGCCGTGCTTCGACCTCTAGCTGGCCGGTCACCTCTGGCTTGCGGCTGTGGTTTCGATCCATGGTGTGAGCGTATGTGGTGTGGAGAAAGTGGCGCCTTCTCAACCTCGTGGGTTTCCTCCGGGCACTCTGGTTTCCTCCCACTGCTAAAGACCCCTAGCGCAAACGAATTATTGAAATGAAATGAAAAATATATGTTAGTCCCGAAAATACCTAGTTTGTGTCGAGTGGACTTAACCCCATTTCTCTCTCTCTCATTTTCTGTTCTTGAGGTAAATTTAGAAAACTATAACTCAGCTTCTGTAGAATATATTCAAACCTTATATATGTTCAGTAAGTGAATTTCTATATCCAAGAGTGATGATGACAATTATTTTCTCATAGGATTTAAACTCCTGATTTTCCTAAGAGTGAATCATACCTTTTTCTGAAAACATGTAATGTGGAAAAACTACTTCATTTCAGAACTGTTATTTGTTATTTATATTAATTATAAGTATTTATTTTACATCCAGGAGGATAAACCAGCTGTATATAAACCAACCCCTGTGAAAGCTGCAAATGATTATTGTACTGATTGTAAGAATTTCTTTGGCGATGTTAAAGCTATGATCACTGCTAACGGTACTGAAGTATGTATATACATTTTAAATTATCTTTATGATATTGCTGGGAAAAACTTTTTTATATACGGCATCCCATCAAAATTACATCACATTGTGCCATTCATTAAGTTACTTCCAAACCTTGTCCTGTAACCAATACTTAATTATCTCTGAGATATTGTTTAATGCAACATACAAACAGGTTCAACTTTTATTAGTAAATAGAAAATACTGGTACCTGGCCCACCCTATCTTTGTGCAGGTAACATAAGTAAAGTTTTCTCTTACAGGAAGAGTTCAAAGAAATGTTGGAAAACTTAGTATGTACCCCCATGGGTGGATTCGCAGGAATAGTAAGTATATAATGAATCTCGAGACATACAAAAAATAAAAAGCAAAAGAACAAAAATATTTGTCAAATGTGTACACATTTATTGATTAAATGTGTGGCACATTCATCATAATGTAGTGTAAACCTTGTGAGTTCACAATCTTAAATCTCAAGTTTAATCAAACCCCATCTAACTAATGACCCAAAGGGCTGATGTCATCACATCACAATGGCTTGTAGGCAAATGATTGCCTGCCAGTAGCACTATATGTAACCTAGTAACTATCAAGGATAATCTGTTTTCCTATGTAATTAAGTGTAGACCGATGAGAAATAAATTCTTATTGTGCACAGGGCATGTAATCTGATAATTTTTTATGACAGTTTGAAGCAACATGACAAAAGGGACACATCTCAGATGATAAGATATTTTATATATAAATTAGTCTAGCAATGTATCAAGTTGAAAAATAATTTCTACAATATGATTAAAAAACAAATTGAATTTGTATTTTTTTGTGGTTTTTATGATGATGTACAACTACAGTACACCACGTATGACCTAAACCTTTGGTAGGTAATGTGAGTGGTATACAGATACTGGTTTGAAGCCTACAATCAGCTGTAGGCTTTTATAATTTCATACCATTATCTACTGCCAGGAGCAGGAAATTATTTCTTTTAATCATAAAGATGCCAGCATGTACAATCCCACACATAATTATATGTGAATATTTTGAATATTGTAAATAAGTTGTATTTGTTATAGATTAACTCATTTTGTTTCAGTGTAAAGAACTGGTTGAACAGTTTTCTCCAATGCTCTTCCAATATCTGTCTCAAGAGTTGGTATGTATCATCTATGCTCTAACTTTACAATTCTAAATTTTCTATATATTTTCCAATATTTTACAAATCTTGTCGAGATCCCTGTCCACCAATTTGTAAATGTCACAAATTTAATGGCAGCACTAAGTTCTTCCAAGGGTCTACAGTTTGCTATGAGGGAAATTTTGCCCAGGCAGCTGCACTAGGGCCTATTCTTACATCGAATTCCAACTGCCAAGGGATCTTTTTGCCCCTCTGGCCCTCCATCCTGCACCACTGACAGGGAATCCACGTCAGAAAATCCTGATGAACTCTCTCGGCCAATGCAGGGATCGAACACATGACCTCCATCCTTTTGAGCTATCGTCTACCCACTTAGCTACCATGGCTCCCGCATGTTAAATGGGTTGATGATATAATGTATTTTTTTTGTAGGATGTTAATGAGATCTGTGAAAGCATTATGTTCTGTAATGCTACACAAAGATATGGTCAAGTAATGACTTTTGTTGACTTTGTTAAATCTGTAAGTATATTGTTTTCACCTAGCTATAATTGGTAACAATATGATGATGTAAGTTATATTTATAGCACGGCTATCATGAGTTTACACATCGAGGCCGTAGGCTGAGATGTTAAACCTGTTAACGAATGAAGCGTGCTATAAATGACTTGTAATACTGACGCCTGTTTAACATGGACGTTGTTATTGCACAGAAAACCCACCCAACTTCTCTTTATGATTTCTACTTTAACTAGCGTAAACCAGCAAAAGTGTGCAATAACACTGAAAATGTCTTGTTATTGCACAGATAAGCCCCAGTGAGTTTAGACGTGGTAAAACAATGTGCTTGTTGAACGAAAAGAACAAAGAAAGCTCTTGTCCGTGTTACAAATTCAGTTGTGGTGCTTTAAAGCAATTGTTTCCTACCAGTCCACGTAAAAGCCAGTTTTCTATATTCAATGTTCAATTCTGAGTTATTTAATATAGCTAAAGATTGCAGAATTTTTATTTTATAGAATTAAGTTTAAGTACTAATACACCAAATTAAGGATGGAAATGGTAACCATGGTGATAATTTGATTGCTATTTATATATTCTTGTTAAACAAATTTTAAACTGATATTCCTTTTCATATCATATGTCCTTGCAACCAAGCATCGTTAACTACCACATTGTTTTTGTTCACTAAATAAATCATAGAAAGATAGTCTTTAAATTCCTGCGTGAAGTTCTGTTTCTTGCTGGCACACTATGACAAGCTGTCCCAAAACTAGTTGACAAGTTATAAGAGATAGCTTCTATCATCAGATTTGGACTTACTGGCAATTGCTTTTGTTATTAAAAAATCTAAAGAACTAGAGATATTGATAGTTATGCATACTTGGACTAACACAACAGAATTAATTTAAAAAAAAGAATATGTGTTATTGGCTTGGACTCTTAGATGGTAATTAATCGTAAAACGTAACTGACCTATTACAATATATGACAAAACCGTGTTTGCCTGCAATCCTCCATCCTTATTGTTAATTTTAGTATTATATTAATCATTGATTCCACTGTTTTCATTTCTATAGAAATCTAAAACCGGAGAAAATTGTAATATTTGTAAAGAAGCTGTTACTGAAGCACGAAACTTGGTGAGAGATACAGCTATACAGGTATATATTTTGGGATTTAATTCTTGCATTCTTATATGTATTACAAATGACATTTTTGTTTGTCTTATTAGGGTCTTTTATGTAAACATGTATTCAAACGAAACATTATGCTATTTATATAAATGTCTTCAAACATAAATTGCAATGTTATTCTTTGGACACATGCCCCCTTTGACGATATTCATCTTATTGAATATTGCAAAAAAAAGTTTGATACAAGAAAAGATTATAACATTAATTGAATGTTGCAGGACGATGTTAAAAGCTTTGCTGAGGATAAAATTTGTCCGTTATTTGGAAGTTCACAGGATGTGGTAAGTTACTATTATGAATTTTTATATATTTTAATCTTAACGGTTATTTATAGCAACTAAATTAAAGAATGAAAATAACAGTCATAGACTCTACTTGTTCTCTCAAAAATTGTCTTACAATGATTAATAAAGAGATTTTTGTCCAAGATTTGAATTATATTTTTTTCAGTGTAAACAGTATGTTCAAGCTTATGTTCCAGTTCTGTTTCAATTGTTAGCCTCTGAAATGGTAAGGATAATTTAAATATACTAATGGCATCATTTGCAACAGTCAAGATATATAAACAAACACATTTCAACTTAGATTAACGTGATGCAAGTTCATATTCAAGAATATATCGGCACTGGCCTGATGATTTGATTGTTCCAGGTCGTTAGAAATATTGATTCTTTCAGGTAGAAAATAAGAACATAATATATCTTTAATTTAAAAATATAAAATTTGTAATGTTGTAGGATACCCAATTTTCTGACTGAAGTAATCACAGTAATACTTATTGTTTTTCACCTAAATAAAAATTGTTTACCCACCAAATGTTGACAAATATTTTTTTGTTTTAAAAAGGATCCAACAGCTCTATGTGAAGAATTAGGATTGTGTACTGCCACTGCTGCCCCTAAACTACACCGTGTATCACTACATCGTATGTTAGCACCAGCTTTAGATGTTGTTATTAAAGCTAAAGCTGATCATTCTAAACCACCAGCAGGAAAAGTTGATGCTTCTTTGGAATGTGTTGTCTGTGAATTTGCTTTAAAAGAAATTGATCAAATCCTGGGACAAAATAGATCTGAGGTAAATTATATGATGACTGAAAATCATTTGGAAAATATAACCTTATTGATTTTGGGATACAAAGGTACATTTTCAATAGAAGGCTTGATCTCGTTTTAATGCTCACATTACCTACAAATATGCCGTATTCCAGTGGACTGCTCGTAAGACTTAGCTTAATGTATGTTACATTGCCTGACATGCTATCTTTTTTCAAATGCAATAAATGGATTTCAATAATATTTGGGCTGTTCATATTCAGTTTGGTTCAAATAAAGTTCATCAGCGCTATATGTACAGGGTGGGAAATCTTTGAAAGGGAAAATGTAGTTCTTTTCATATTTCTTCCAACTTCTTCTGATCCATGTACTGATTTCAACCAAATTTGCAGATATTTTGCCTCTGTGCTGCTTAATCAGCTTGTTTCCAATGAAGTTGATAAGCCCATAGAGATGAGTCAGGACCACTTTAAAGACATTTATTTACCACCAGTGTAACATATTATTCATTAGAATATTGGCCTTTAGGTTGCTATGCTTATGTTGTATAAGTGTAAATATTTTCTTATTGTTGGAGAAATTTATTAGCTTAAAAATACATTCTCAAGAAAGTATGTATCTCGTGGTGAAGTCGGAGAAAAGTATGACAAATTTGGTATACAGTAAAATTCTGTATTACCAGAAGAACACCCATGGGGCAAGCTCTCGGTGAAAAATGTCAGGGTACAACTAACTGACAACCTCTGCCAGCTTGACTTATAGAGCAGTTGTTATTTCTTGAATGGTTAGGCAGTTTTGGGAACATTGAGGGATGTAAACATAACAGACTCTGCAATTAGACGGCAGAAAAAGAAGTTAGCAGAAAGTTATACAAGAATTTACTTATGCCACAATATGTATGATAAGTGAACAGTAAGTTAAGACAAATACATTCTGACAAACTGGCCCTCCCGCAATCAAGTGAGGTGACAAACATGGCTTCTAAAACTAGATATCATCAAATTGCACAGTTTGTACACAGGAATGTTTCTTGAAGGTTTCTTTAACCAGCCGCCACACTTATACTCAATTATTCTATTATTATATAGGCACAGGTAACGAAAGCATTGGATGAGGTTTGTGAACGTCTACCAGCCACCATCCGTCAGGAATGTGTAGCCTTTGTCAATCAGTATGCTAAGGTTGTAATTGAATTGCTGGTACAAGAAGTTGATCCTAAAGCAATCTGTACCAAGATTGGTCTCTGTTCAGCTACCATTGATTTACCTAAACCAAAAGGTAAGCATTTCTTAATAGAGTAATCTGGTAAAACGCTTTTCAGCAATATTGAATGATAACTTTGGTGTGAGGACTGCAGACATTGCGAGGATGATCCCTATTAATTTTCAACGCGTGTGTGGTGCATAGACACCATGAAAAGATGATCCCTACCATTTTTGGGTCACTGTCGTGTCATTGTCTTTCTGACATCTCAATTTGGTGTGAAGCCTTGAAGCTGTGAGGGGATGAACCCTATCGATTTTCAGTTAGTTAATACCGTCTTTTGCCAAAAACTTATGTGATAGAGGATAGAGGCTACAGTTTTAAACAGATTTTTTTTCAAATTTGATGTGAAGCATTGTGGTCATGAGAGGGTGAGCCATATCAATTTTCAGCTTTCCAGAGTTAATGTGAGAGAGACTACAGTTTTTAAAGGAAAGGAGTTTCTGCTCCAGCAATAGAGATATCTGGAAAAGCTTGTGAAATTAAAGAAATTAAATTATCTTGAGGTAGCTGATGTGTGGACGTTTATCTAGGCTTTGCATGGCTACTTTTTAAACGTTTATTATGAATTTTTGTCCCCCGCCTTTCGAAGAAAGTTGGGGGACTATTAAAATGGGTTCGTCCGTCTGTCTGTCTGTCTGTCCGTCTGTCTGTCCGTCACACTTTTTGGGACACAATAACTCTCTTCCCAATTGAGTTAGAATGTTCAAACTTGGTGTATGTGTTTATTAGGTCAATGCCTTGATGGAGTTCGAAGATAAGCATTTTCCGCTTAGGGTAAGCAGAGATAAGCAATTTGATTGGTTGATGCTTTGGGACACGATGTTCTAATTAAGTGAGATTGATAAAACTTGGTGTATAGTTTCATTACAGTAATACCTTGACTAAGTTCGATAATGAGCATTTTCTGCTCAGGGTAAGCAGAGCGATACGCAATTTGATTGGTCGAGACTTTGGAACACAATAACTCTCCTTCTAATTGAGTTAAAATGTTCAAACTTGGTGTATATGCTTATTAGGTCAATGCCTTGATGAAGTTCGAAGATGAGCATTTTCCGCTTAGGGTAAGCAGATATAAGCAATTTGATTGGTTGATGCTTTGGGACACGATAACTTTAGTTCTAATTAAGTGAGAGTGATGAAACTTGGTGTATAGTTTCATTACAGTAATACCTTGACTAAGTTCGATAATGAGCATTTTCTGCTCAGGGTAAGCAGAGCGATACGCAATTTGATTGGTCGAGACTTTGGAACACAATAACTCTCCCTCTAATTGAGTTAAAATGTTCGAACTTGGTTTATATGCTTATTAGGTCAATGCCTTGATGAAGTTCGAAGATGAGCATTTTCCGCTTAGGGTAAGCAGAGATAAGCAATTTGATTGGTTGATGCTTTGGGACACGATAACTTTAGTTCTAATTAAGTGAGAGTGATGAAACTTGGTGTATAGTTTCATTACAGTAATACCTTGACTAAGTTCGATAATGAGCATTTTCTGCTCAGGGTAAGCAGAGCGATACGCAATTTGATTAGTTGAGACTTTGGAACACAATAACTCTCCTTCTAATTCAGTTAAAATGTTCAAACTTGGTGTATATGCTTATTAGGTCAATGCCTTGATGGAGTTCGAAGATGAGCATTTTCCGCTTAGGGTAAGCAGAGATAAGCAATTTGATTGGTTGATGCTCTGGGACACGATAACTTTAGTTCTAATTAAGTGAGAGTGATGAAACTTGGTGTATAGTTTCATTACAGTAATACCTTGACTAAGATCGATAATGAGCATTTTCTGCTCAGGGTAAGCCGAGACTTTGGAACACTCTCCTTCGAATTGAGTTAAAATGTTCAAAATTGGTGTATATGCTTGTTAGGTCAATGCCTTGATGGAGCTCGAAGATGAGCATTTTCTTCTTAGGGTAGGCAGAGATAAGCAATTTGGTTGGTTGATACTTTGGGACAAGATAACTTAGGGGTTCTTTTGTCAAGCGTGGGGGCCCTTTTGTCTGCCTTTAGGGTCCCCCTAACTAGGGTACATTTTCATTTTTCTCGTCGGTTTTAGCATTTTTCTTTATAAAACACTTTTGGATGACACTTCGTGTACAGTTTGATTGCTCGATACGTTTGAAAAAAATAAATGTGCGATTAATTAATATGTGTCATCTATTTATTTTGGGGTTTCGGCGGGGGACATCAGCCTCACTGTTGGCTTGTTTATCTGGATACCTCCTGTAAGATATTGATATATTTCAATGTTATATGCCAACCCTTGTAGTTGGTGATTGCCTATGTTTTATGCTTATTAAATTATATTCCTGTTATTTTGCTGAAAGAAGAGTAGTCGGAGATGTTACTTTTGTTAGTCTCAAAATGACCAAAGTGTAGTGTTAATGTGACATTAAACACATTCCATTCCTCTCATTATAGAAGGTGTGATGTAGGTCAAAATAAGTCATGAGTTTTTACTCTTTGTCTAATCTCATGTTTTTTTCGCGGTCTACATTATTTTGTTGTTTTCCAATTCTAAACATCACTGTATGCATGTTGATTATTGAAATAAAACTAAACCCAATCAAGTCCCAACAGACATGGTCAGTGTCCTGTCTAATGGACATTATCCCCGCCTCTCTTTCAAATTTATTTAAAATGGCAGCCATTTTGGATTATATAAATGATGGCAAACCGTTATTGATATCTTCGAAGCGATATCTATGTTTCAGAGATACAAGTGATCTAAAAATATGTACAGAACTACACTAATTAAAGAGTAAATTTGTAAGTAAGTATTGAGAGTATTTCTACATGTTTCTGATGTTATTTCAGTACCATATATGACTGTTAACCGTGCTGGTGATTCCCCTGTCTGTGATGTTTGTCAAATGATTGTCAATTATTTGGATGAAGCATTGAAAAATAATGCTTCTGCCCAAGATCTGGAGATGGCTTTGGAAAAAGTGTGCAGCATTCTTCCTCAAGCTTATAGAACTCAGGTATAATTTAATCTTGATATAATTTATTTGAAATTAAAGAGACATTATGTTAAATAAATGCATTTAATTTCCAATGACATTGGGTTTTTTTTTCACTGCTCCAAAACCATTAAATCAATATGTAGATTTAAAGTTAAAGCCTGTATCTGATGATGACTGGAGACATTTGTCTAAAATATTGCATACCATCTATCTCTTATTTCTTTACGCAAACCTGCACCAAAACAAACATCTTTTTTTTTTCAGTGTGATAGTTTAGTTGATACATATGGACCTTATATTCTACAACTTTTGGCTGAGGTCGCTAATCCACGTGAGGTTTGTGAGGTAGGGAATAAAATATTACACATACTATTTTCCAAATAATTAGAGTAATCCTGCATTTATAGACCAATCTTTTTAATTAATAATCAATATCATATGCTCCTCAGTGGTGAATTTAAGGGAGTTTTTGGAAGGATTAATATTTCAGTTATTAAACTGTTTAGTGGGGGTTTTAACTCAAAAAACATTTGTTATCATGAAAATATGTTAGCATGTATCGATGTTCAGAATAATATTTTTGACTTTATTTGAATTTTTTATACTTCAGAAACTGAGTCTCTGCCAAATGAAAGATAGTACTTTACGTTACAAATCCCATGAATTGTTGGGTAAAGAAAAGTGTAGTTATGGTCCATCCTTTTGGTGTGCTAATGCTGAAAATGCTAAAATGTGTAAAGTAAGTAATCCAAAATAAAAGATTATTTCTTATAACTCATGTTGATCTTTGGAACTCTTTGTGGATTGCTGCATAATGTTGAGACAATTATCAGCTATACATTTAGTTTGAAGGTCTCATAGTTTTTACTGTCGAGACATTTGTGTGCACTTTTGTAGAGGGTACAGTTTTTAAAAAAAAAAATTTTTGGTGTGAAGCATTCTAGAATTTTCTGTTACAGACATGATATTTTCCCGCTTTAAAGCAAAATTCCGCTTTTTGTGCCGTCTGGTTCTGATTTTTTGCGGTTTTTGCGGTTGTTTCCAATTTTTGACAAGTCTCTTGTTAAATTTTATTCGGCTTTTAATTCAACCACCTTTTTTCAAAGCGTAATTATTAATTTTTTTCTGACAAATTTGTAACTCATTAACTCAAAAATACCTATCCATTAGCCTACTTTAAAATCTGCTAA
Source organism: Patella ulyssiponensis (assembly GCA_963678685.1). Classification (NCBI taxonomy): domain Eukaryota; kingdom Metazoa; phylum Mollusca; class Gastropoda; family Patellidae; genus Patella; species Patella ulyssiponensis. The sequence continues at coordinate 77,173,877 of OY783226.1, read as the reverse complement.
CCAGATGTCGGCAATGTAAACATAATCAGTATCGTAGATTCACGTGAGATGGAACGAGATTGCCTGTCACTGTGTAAGTAACATAGAGTTTCTCTATGGTATCATATCTATGATGGTACGTAATCATCTCTAGTTCTTTCGCGTTATGTCTAAGGTCGTGGATCTAGACGTCGGCACCAAATTATTAGACTAAGAACTTAAAAATGTATGGAAGTGGGAATATTTGGAACAGAATGTGGAGGGCAAGGTTGTTAGACATTCTATTTGTAAAGTTAATGTGCGAAGAGTCGTGAATTATTAATGTGACATCTGAAGGAAGGGGATGGAGAAGTTTAGAGCAACGCAACTCTAATCTAAAAAATTACACTTGAACAGTCCAAAGATCGGATCCATAGTTCAAATATTTTTTTCTGTAAATGGTAGAGATATAAATTCGTAGTAAATTAGTAGACAAAAAAAAGAACTTTGGCCCCCATAACACACAAGCGCTGCCCAAAAGCCTTTGTTTTTTTATTGTACCAACTTCAGTCACTATTATCTCTGTGCAGAGTGGAGTAATTTGACTGAAATTTTCAGCATATTCTCTTTACATTATCTATGTTTTAACTATTATTGCGAGAACTGTCAGCTCTTTATCTAATCTCCCATAATGCCCCTTTAAATGTTTAAAAAAACAAAAGCCTGTGGGACAACTCTGCATTACTACCTTTTGAAGTATCTTAAAAAAAAATTGTTTACTCCATTTTTAAGTAGAAGGAATACAAGATCAACATACAGACAGACACATAGGTACATGTTGTATAACTTAAATCAGGTGACAATACAAATATCACAGTGTCCTTGTTGGTAATCTAGTATTAATACCATCTTAATGTTGTTATTACAGACTGTTGAACACTGTCAGAGACACGTATGGAATCAGTAAGATAATGTAGATGTCGAGTGCAAGAGATACAAGATAAAAGAATAATCAGAAAAACTATTTTTGAAATGAAAGTTGAAAACCATTATTTGAGAAATTGATGTATTATACTCAATAGAACATAGTTTTACACGTAATTAAATTTCTATCTTCTAATTAACATTTGGAATTTTTGTATGGTAAAAAAAAGACTGAAATAAACACTTTACTTTGTGATATATATATAATATTTTGATAAATGTATAACATTTGATTAGAAGTTGTAAATATTTTCTCATTCCTGTTCATTTAAATTTGAAATTTGACCAAATAAGCACCCTTCTAATCATGATTTCAAGTAAGAAATAATATTCACGTAAATTGTCAGTGAAGACAAAAGTTGTCTCCACAGTTTGGACTGAAGAGTGCTTTTGTGGTCAAATTCATTGTGTATATTTTTTATAACCTAATGATAGATGTAGCTAGAATTTTTTTTTTTTTTTTTGATATATGAACGAACTTATCTCAAACATGAAGTGTTTGCTGTGTCAAATTATTGTGTATTGGCTGACATCCAAAATTGCTCCATGTTCTCTTTTTATATATACTATAATGGCACAATATACTTCACGGTAGAAAAACTGTATTTGCCAAAACAGAAAATATATTTCCTAGAAATGACACGCTTCGACAAATTAATGAGTACACTGCATGTGTCCAGACTTTGTATGTTATTTCTTATTTAAAATTTTAGTTAAATTATTTTACTCTGAGCATGTCTTTCATTAATCAAGCTGGTTGAATCATCTTAATGCCTTCTCTCTATAGACACTGTACTTTAAACTTTGAAAATAAACATTCCAGCTTGATCTCGACTTGTCATTTCTAAACAGAATGAATGAATGAAACGGGGTTTACCCAGGCCCCTGAAAATGGGCATAGCCATATAATGAATATTTTGTCTGAGCAGCAATTAAAAAATAAAATTTCAAATGACAAGAATTCTTTTATATGCAAGCCAGGATGTCATGGAAATGTAGTTGCATCAAAGATTGAATATAGAATGATTTGGAAGTTTGGGGGTTTTCTTTGAAAATGAGACTAGATGTGTGAGACTATCAAATTTTAGAGTTAACAAAATATTTTTTCAGAAACAGTTCCTTGAAACAAGAACTTGTGAATTTTGAGCCATAGTATTGTGATTGCTAGAAAAAGTATTGTGATTGCTAGCCATGTAAGTGCGAAAATTCTGTGAGATTTTCCAGTCTAATTTCCCCTTGACATTATTGCAAGGAAAAATGTTAGAGTCATTTAGATGGGGCATAAAAAACTAAGATCGGTGTAAACCATTTGACTGCATGTTAGTTTCCTCTGCCGATTTTAAACAGAAATAAACATGCAAGGTTTCAATCATTAGTCTGATTAGCACAGAAAAGTAGGACGGTAAACTCCCATTTTATGAATCGTAGTGGGGTTTTTGGGTCTCATTACTCATGATTAAGTCACGGTTGAAGGAAATAATTCAAACTATACTTAATAATTTGGGAAATGAAAAGTTAAAGCTGTCGAGTCCTTCTTATCCTAAATATTTTGGAATGGTAGTATAGACCTCTCAGGTTTATAAAAAAAAAAAGAATAAACTATTAATAATAAATAAGTCAATATACAGATATATATGGTTTGAAACATTAAAATTTATGATTTCTTCTTACATCAATTATTCTGTAAATATTTTATACCAATTACTAACAACTCTTGATAAAATGCAGGTAGATGTTTCGTTCGCGGACATGGTTTTCTAAAATATACTTATATGATATCTTGCAAGTTTTGTTGTCTCACTAAAAACCTGTTTCATGCAAAATATTATTTGTACTGTCACCCTTTTGTTTTAGCATCAACCAAACATTTTTTGAAAATAACAATCATAATATGACATGAACTTTATGTGGACTTAATAAAACTGCTTTTCGGTAACATAACAATCGGTGAACAACCATACAGATAATCCGATCTATGTTCTAATAGCCCTCCACCCCCCCCCCCCCCCAATGAATCCGTGCCTGGCTCATTTTGTTGACATTCAATGTGGGTGGGATTGTGGATGGCGCCCTATATTTGGACACCCTCCCCCACCATTCACGGCTTCTAGATCCGCTACTGCGTTTTAGATAGACACATGCCAAACGTTATTATTCATATTTAAAGCATAAATTCCCCATTATATTATTACAGAATTCTTCCCTCGAAAACAAAGTGCAAGCAGTCATTCATCGCATATTTTTCTTCGTCTCTTTAATGAGTCACAGTTGGGGAAATATTTAAATGACAACAGGAAATGTGAGGGTATTGAGAGAAAAAAAAAAAAAAAAAAAATTCGCTGGCGCGATGTTAAAGGTATAACCCAGGCAACAGTCACGCAAATTTTCATATGGACTATTAATATCGTCGTTGTCTCTGTCCGTCCGTTTGTGGACACTCCATAGGTCTCAGTTTTTTTATCCTATTTCGACGATACTTGAAATAAAGGTTTATCTCCAGAAGATCTCGGTTCCTTTCGAGAATGGCCTGTAAATCGAGGATGATGACCCTTGTACGAAAAATCATGTGTATAGCTTGAGGACACTCTAGACGTCATTGTTTTTATTCAAGTTTGAATAAACTTGAAACCCAAAGCCAAAGATCTCGACCCCGGTGTATATTCGGGTACATCGTCGACCGTAACTTCCTGGAGTGTAGGCCCTGATTGTACGATAAATCGTGTTTTTAGCTTGTGCATGGTCCTTCTGGAGGTAACAATTTTTATCCGATTTCAAAATCTGTTCGAATATATTACCGTTATAAAGGTTCGAATTTGGTGAAAATTTGATGAATTTATTACATCAAAAATCTGGGTTCCTTTTGATACTTGCGCGTATTGGATCGTTTAGATGGGGGCGAAAAGAGATCCTTTAAACCATTTGACTATAACATGTTAGTTATCCTCTGCCAATTTGAAATGGAAATAAATGAGCAAAGTTTCAATCATTACCATGGGCGTCACACATGGGGGTGTCGGGGGGAGGGGGGAGGTCGGAATATACTTGCCCCCCCCAAAAAAAAAAAAAAAAAAAATTGGCAAAATAAAGTGCCCGAAATCTAATAAAACACTAATATTAGGACTGGAATAGCAGTAAAACGCGTTTGCGGCCAACAAACTGGTCGCAGCCCGTAAACCTGCTTCGGGCATTTCTAGTTTTGCTTCCCTAACTTCCTAATAAAACACTAATTTCACCTTTCTTTTAATTCAATACCACGAATTTGTACTGAGTTGACTATTGATTAAAACATTTTGTCTGGGGCCATGCACTGTTCTTTGTGCGACATTTTTCGGGCATCGATAAATACTTGTGAATGCAACTGCAACAGTGTGATTGGATGGTTGGAATTCAGAGTGGGATTTCGGTTACAAAACCATTGGATACTTTTTGAGTTGCTCACACAGGCTAGAATAGCAGAAAACGCATTTGCGGTGGTTAAATTTTCAAAATTTTCTCCGGGAGGGTGAGGCTCCCATAGCCCGCGACGATTGATTAGTTGTTTGGAATTCTGGGCAGCCAGGTAGGCTATATTGAACCAAATTGATGTTGCTGTATTCACACTCACAGGTTACAGACTGGAATAGCAGGAAAACGCGTTTGTGGCAGTTAAATTCTCAAAAATTTTTCCTAACGGTCCCGTCTCCAAGGGTGTAATCGATTGATTGGACTTCGAGTCAGCAAGCCACCTTAAGTAGGTGATATTAGACCACTTTGAAATTGCTTTGTTCATGGGCTGAAATAGCAGGAAAAGGTGTTTGCAGCCGTCAAATATTCCAAAATTTTTTTAGGTGGGGGTAAGCCACACTTCTTCGTCTCTCGGGGAAGACCAGTGCCGCTGTCTGTAAACATGATAAACGTTGTATATTGGTGTGACGTTTTAGTTTAACCCCGTAAAATTTGCCAACCAATGTTTACAGAAGACTGAGACTTTAAACAAAATTTATGGGGGTACCCCCCCCCTCCACCATTGCGGACCCCCCCCCCCCCCCAAATACACATTTCACGGCTACGCCCCTGATCATTACATTAAAAATGTCCGTCATCATTAGCCTGATTAGTGAAGCAAAGTAGGACGGTGAACCCCATTTTATTTTCCTTGTGAATTTATCAAGGAAAATGAAGGAATGAATCATCGTGGTTTTATTTGTGTCGCATGATTATAGAGTCACGATTGAAGGGCATATTTAACCACATAACACATATAGGAAATGAAAAGCAAAAGCTGTTAAATATTTCTTATGCATGGGAGTATAGAACGGGATGACTCGCTGGTTTATAACAAAAAAAATAAATAACTATTAAATGATAAATTAGTCCAGGTAAAGATACTTAATATGATTCGAAACATTTACGTGTCCTCCTTTACAAAATGGCCGCGTCTTGTATGCAAATAGTGTAAAAGTATGTAATACCAATGTTATGGGTCCTATACAGACCACAGGTTTTATCCGATTTCGATGAATCTTTATTATCCGATTTCGATGAATCTTTATTAAGAAATATAATATATGTTATATCCACAAAGATATTATAGGTTCCTTTTGATACTTGGGCGTATCGGATCCTAACTTCCTGGATTATTGCGGTATGGCACTAATTGTACGTGGAATCACTTTTTAGTATGTTCTTAGCCCTTCTCTTGCAAGCATTGTGGGTATTTTGCATGACAACAGCTTGGTATCTGAAAGTGTGATATATGTAAGGACCAGCGCAACCCAATTGCCTGACAAGTCCACCATTAATCAGTTCTTTTATCTTTCTGGAGCAACAGTCTAAGACTCTTTATTTATACATTCACAGTTCAGTTTGCTAAAAAACATCCCGAAAGCTAAAATGAAATGGGATTTAACGATTCCTTTCAACTGCAATGATTATTGCTGACATTGTTCTCAAAAAATTAGAAAACTTAATGTTGTTCAAAATAACCTTCAGAAAAGGGTATCTACTAAGAATTCCTTAATTTAGAAGTTTAAATATGCTGCAATTGTTTGAATCACTAAATTATCCGATTCCGCGGTTGTAGGCCTACGTAACAAGGGGTAGTGTCGCCTGTCCATCTTCGTGGTTTTTCTCCGGGTCCTCCAACTGCTAAATACCCCTACGCGCAAGCAAGGTATTGAAATAAAGTTCAACCATGTGTTAGAGAGAGAGAGACAGAGAGAAACAGAGAGAGAAATGGAGAGAGAGAGAAATGGGGTTTAACGTCCACTCGACACAAACTAGGTCATTTTGGGACTAACAAATGGTTTTAATTTTATTTCAATAATTCGCTTGCGCGTAGGGGTCTTTAGCAGTGGTAGGATAATCGGAGTGTCCGGAGGAGACCCACGAGGTTGAGAAGGCGCCCCTATCTCCATGCCACATACGCTCACGCCAGGGATCGAAACCACAGCCGCAAGCCAGAGGTGACCGGCCAGCTAGAGGTCGAAGCGCGGCACTCTAGACCACTAGGCCATCCTAACCCCCCAGACAAAAATGGATTTTAACGTCCACTCGACACAAACTAGGACATCTCGGGACTAACATATGGTTTAATTTTATGTCAATAATTCGCTTGCGCGTAGCCATGTGTTAGACCCGAAATGATCTAGTTTGAGTCCAGTGGACGTTAAACCCACTCTCGCTCTTCTTTCTCTCTTTCTCTCTCTGAAGTACATGGGAAATCCACTAGTCTATTTTTATCACACAGAAGATTGGAAAGGAGTGTCAGTAAGTCACGTGACTATTGGCCAATGAAAAGATCGCCTACCAAGACTAGTCTTCCGTACGGGGAAATAGATAAAGTATAAAATCAATTTGCAAGCGAAGGATGATATTATACGCGCACACTTGACTGTGGGTTGTTTCTATTCCCGTAGTTAACAAGTATGAAGCTTCTTGTTCTTATAGCTGTTTTAGGTAAGTGATCACAGTTCAATCAAATCAAGTTAAGGGACGATTTACTTAATTTCCTGTCAGCTATATTTTTTTTTTAATTCACGGTTTATTAACCATTTTTGCAGTGAACAGTTATGATTTTTAAAAAACGACTATCTGAGCGATCCAGGGATGTACATTACAACGTTTAGTCGTTATAGGGCCTATATATTTGCAAATTAGTCCCGAAATGACCTAGTTGTGTCGAGTGGACGTTAAACCCCATTTCTCTCTCTCTCATATTTGCAAATGTGGACTTAGACTAGTAATTATTTGTCCATTGACTTCAATGTTAAATGCCTGTAACACCACAGGCTGTAGTTTCTTTCTCAACATTCCGTTGCTTCCAATCTTTTTAGGCACAATGGGGACCACATTTGACAATCTCCTCATCATAAATTTGTAGGGGGTTGACCGTTTAGATTTTTTGCTACGGGGATTTGAAGTTGATTAGGGTGAAAATCTCACTTCCGAGTTAGCATTTCAAATAAGAGTGTAGTACTCCTATTTAGTAGGCATTTTACTGTTTTCTTATATTTATTAAGTATTCATTTTCCATGGTGGATCATCAAATTTAATTCAATAGCAAATATCATGGCTAGTTATTATTAAATTTCCAGAAAACACCGGGTTGATATTACTTCCTCTTTATAAGATAAGATGAGATTTAATTGTATGACATATAGTACCTATATGAAATCAACACTCAATAGTAATATAGGCCATATAAGATTATTAAACATAAGTTTCATGTTACACGTTTATTCCTCTTGCACCTACAACTTCCATATTTGGACGGTTGCTCGTTACAGTCGGAGCCGGATCCAGGATTTTCAGAAAGAGGGGGCTTGCTGTACCCACTTGGGAGTGCGAAACCTGGAACAGTGATTTTTGGTTGGAAAAAATGACCACAAGGACTAATTTCATACTAATACTGTAAATAAAATTTCCAACCTAAACTATTTTTGTTCTACTTTCTCGCGAGAATATATGGAGCTAAAAATTGTTCGCAACCTCAAAAAATAGAGGGGGCGTGCGCCAGGTGCGCCACCCCCCCCTTGGGATCCGCACCTGACAGTAAATAACAAAGGTTATGACACAAGTGGAAGTACATGTATATAGAAATATTATGCATGTTAGCCTCAGGGTCGCTGGAACCTGGGTACCAGGATATATAAATGGTTATGACACAAGTGGAAGTAAAGAACATGATGTATGTTAGAAATGGTTCTACTACTGATGTCTTTTGTCTTACTCCAGCCACAGGAGTGGCTCATCCTACAGAATTCCTCTGCACAATTTTTTTTTAGTCCTTTTAGTCAAATGACTACATAAAGGTTACTGGCCTATATAGCTCACTTAATTTACACATAAACTAACCCAAAAATGTACTGCGCATAGCTTAACATATAATAAATCAATTCCCATTAAAATAAAGGTGAAGCCTTACCACATTATTATATGATTTGATAAAACCCAACTGCTATACGAAATTTCACTATGTGTGTTCAATTTGACATTTTTAAAAACTACAGGGGCGGATCCAGGATTTTCAGAAAGGGGAGGCGTGCTGCATCACGTTGAGAGTGCGAAGCCCGGCCTGTGATTTTTGAGTGGACAAAAATTCCCACAAGGACTAATTTCATAATAGTACTGTTAATTACGGTTTCCAACCTAAATTGTCTTTGTTCTCCTTTCCCGCAAGAATATATGGAGCTAAAAATTGTTCGCCACTGCAAAAAAATAGAGGGGGCGTACGCCGGGTGCGCCCCCGTCTGTATCCGCGCCTAAACTATATAGACCTAGAGGCTAGAGCCATTATTACTATTATTTTAAAACATTTATATATATTTAAAACAGTTCACAGTAATTATGGTTTGTCAGAACAGACAGTTATAAGAACAGCACAGTTGGTAAGTTAAATAGCTTTTAAAAATTAATATACAGGTTAATTTTATTGCAGTTGCTGTAAAACAACTTTATCCTATAGTCTATATACATATACAAAGAAACAAAAAATCATGACAAGAAATGGCATCAATGATTCTATCCAATCAGATTAAAATACAGATCCTATTTCGTTTTGTTTTTAAAGTTCAAAATTTTGTTTTCTTGTCTTTACTACACTAGAATCTGGAAGAGTTGTTAACATTGACGTGTTCTGAATGATGTGAGGCATAAGCCAATAATTAGACGGTCTGGTATGGCAACTTATTTGGCCTTTAAAAAAATGAAACTGTGGGAAAACCACTAGTAATGTCAACGCTGATTAATTAATTAATATCTGAAGTCATAGGGTCAAAAGGCGGTTGTTTGACCTCTGACGTGAACTCCCACTATAACTTGTCAGATCTGGATATAGTGTAGGCAATGGAAAGTATAAAAAATGAAAGGAAATATACATCTGTATGTTAATCAGCTTGTGATTCTAAATTGAATATGAGGATGTCACCCTAATATATTTTATGTATTTTGTTGTCCATTGAAAGTTAATAATTTTTATTCTTTGTAGAAATCTGGTAATGACACATGTCAATTATGTGAGAAATTTGTATCCGATTTACTAAATATCGTAAAAGATGCAAGTGTACAGGTAAATATATAAATACTAGTCCTGATTTGTGGAACTTGTACCAGTTTGCCATTTGGTGTATAAGAAAAACAATCAAAATCCCCAATCCTCTATATCACAATAGGAATATTAAAACAGAATCACTTTTAGAGCCTCATTGCGCCACTATAACGCAATGGAAATCATTTGTCAGCCACAATATTGTGAAATGTGAATCTCAATCGAAATAGGGTATTTACAAGGATATGTTGAATTGAAATTTCATCGATCTATACTGTAAGTCGCCACGAACATAAATGATGGGCCTGTTTAAAATTCGATTCAATCCAATCTGGGAGATTGTCTAGGTATTTTGAATTTGTTTTCTTAATTAAATCTTGGATCATACTACCATGGATTAAGCTGTGAGAAATTTGATATTTTAATGAAAAGTGGAAATGACACCGTGGGAAAATATATATTCATCATCGGTACGGATCACAGTGATTAAATGGGTAAGATGCTGGCTTGCTAGCCTGGACGTTGCTGGTTTCTAGTTCCTGTTCCTGCATTGGCCGAGAAAGTTCATCAGGATTTTCCAGTGTGGCTTCCCCTTGGCAGTGGTGTAAGACAGAGGATCTGACAAGGACATCTGTCTAGTCATCCGGATAGGATGATAAAATGAGGACCCATATATACATTGGTGCGCACTTAAAATAATCCTTGGCAGTTGGAATTCGATATTAGAGTAGGCCATTGTGCCGCTGCCAGGGCATAATTTCCCACACAGCACATTGTTTTGTATACATATGCCCGTCTTCATTAGCCCAGTCCGAGCTGAACAGTAGGACGTTAAACTCCATTTCATTTTATTTCATTTTTCATCATCGGTATACTGGTACTTCAATATAAACATAAAATATATTTAATGAAAATATTAATATTATAAGGATATCTTTCATTTCTACATTTGTATAGGATATACTAAAAGCAAGAATCAAATAATGAAGATTCCATAAAAGTAATAAGATTTAGGTATTTTAATATTTACTTGTTGAGGGTAGCTGCATTATACTCAAGCTCAGGGACAGACATTAAGAATTGAAAATATATATATAATATATAGATTATAGAAGGTCTTAGGTTTCCGTCTTCTTTCTCTATTATAGAATGTGGTAGAAAATGAAGACTCCGGTTATTTCCTTATTAAAACCCAACTTTCAGTTTGTTGATGTTCCAAGATCAACCAATAAATTACAAAAAATGAAATCAAAATTCCTAGCACATGAACGAAAGGATGGCCTCTTTATATTTTTGTTAATTACATGTGAGATATCAAATTATTGACGGATATATTCTGTAGACATGTTATACACTGACCATGAATAATCAATTAACAGTAGCATGGGTGGATCCAGGAGTTTCAGCATGAAGGGATCCAGGAATTTCAGATCTCCATATTGAAGTGTTGTATTGACAATATTCACCAGCACCAAAAGTCCAAACCCGCAACGAAAGGGCCTGGATGGCTTCTCTCAGCAGGCTTGTAAATGTGGGGGATGGAGGGAAAAAGATAGTCAGTCTCAATATTAGTGCACTGCACTCACTGCAATCGGTCTCGTGATATAACTGCCCGTCAGAATTCTGAAAAATGGCATTACTGGAACTCTAGATTCTCCGGGTGAGCATGCCTCCAGACTGCCGTAGACAGCTCATCCTTGCGGTGCTCAGCTTATGGCTGTGTCTCTCGTACTTGGAGCATGTGCATTAGCCAGTCTCATTTTTGTTAAACACCCTCCCTCGGCCAAAAAAATTATTCGATATGCACGCCCCTGTGTTTCAGAAAATTTGAAAAAATGGAATGCTGTAGATGACATTTCCAAGGTCCCCACCCTTTTTTTAGACGGACCCAAATGAGAATTATATAAATGAAATGTTTATGAAATTAGAACATTTAGATTAAATATATCATTGATTTTTCTAGAAAGATATTGTCAACTTGATTGTAACCGATATTTGTCCTTTAATAGGAAAATTTCAAGATGAGGTAAGTCATTGCTACTCTATAGATTAATTTATGATGACCAGATGGGGGAGGGGGTGTAGTATGGCGGTATATTAGCTTCAAAATTCTAACGTGCTTTCATCTAACTTCTAACTCCTGTTCATGTCATTTTTAACTTCTATTCATGTAATTTCTAACTTTTGTTCATGTAATGTTTAAATTAAATAATGTATAATCCAACTTGTTTATTTGTTCTGTGCAAATTTTAATTCTATTTCATCTTTTTACTATTATTTAGACGAAAAACGGCTTCTTAATTGATGCTTTACACGTTTGTTATCAACATCTATGAATTTAGAACTTTTACACTTCTGCCTAGCAACCGAAATTATGAAGTCGTTGATATAAATGATTTGTTCTTCGTTCTTCGACACCAAACGACATGATAATGTGGTAGAAGTATTAAATTCTAAATTTGTTTGACGTTCATGCTTAACATGTAAAGCGACAATGAAGTAGACATTTTTCGCCTTAATAAGAGAAATAAGATGAAAAAGTATTAAGATTTATGCTGAACAAATAAAGAAATTGGATTATACATTGTCTTAATTTAGAAATTACATGAATGAAAGTTAGAAATTATATGAATACAAGTAAGAAATTAGATGATAGCATTTTAGAATTTTGAATCTAATATACGGCCATAGTGTAGATGATATAGAGTTCTTCTATTGTCCATATATGGTTTAAAGAGACAACATACCAATATGTTATCAAATAAACTTTGAATTATCCAACTACCATAAATGAATAAGGTAGAGGACAAGAGGAGAATAAGTATAAATGATTTGGATTATTTACTTTTTGAAGTATTTATATTATTTACTATCTCCTAGTTTGACATCAGCAAAGCATTTAGTGCACAAATATCTTCATCCAGATGAAAAAGGCTTGCCGCCCAAAGTGCATCCTGGAAAAAAAACCTTTCAGTATTCTACAATTAACAGTCTTGTCAATTCAATGTCAATGTGTTGCTAGGGGATTTTATTTTGGGATTATTTCACAAGGATTGCTTCCTTTTTACCCCTATAGTATCACTGAGATCCAAGCTGACCAGCACTGTTCTACCTACTACTACTACTTTAGTAAGAAGTTTATTTGTTGGAATTAAAATACCTTTTCTCATGGCCCCTCTCGTGTTCAGTGGAGTTTAAATATTTGGAACTGATTTGAAATGGATATTTGGCTATTTTTCAGTGTAAACAGTATGTTGAATCATATGCACCTCTTCTGTTTAATTTTCTGGCGTCTGAGATGGTGAGTATATAGCTCTTAACATGTGCGAAGCAATAATAATTCTATCTTTTGAGGGTGAGGGGGATGTTTAACAAAAATGTGACTGACTGACTGAAACGTAGCTCAAAGCGTAGCACTGCAGGTATGAACTTTCTAGGGGAGACTGGAGGCATGCTCATCTGGGGGCAAATAGTGTTTGATCTCAAGGTCTGGCTGGGTATTCATTCTCTGCTCGTATGTGACAAGCGGTAGGGTCACATGTCCAACCTCATGGGTTTTCTCCAGGTACTCCGGTTCCCTTCCTCTGCTAAAGACCTCTACACGCTAGCAAAATATTGAAATAAAATGGTACCATATGTTAGTCCCAAAATGACCTAGTTTGTGTCAAATGGACTTTAAACCACATTTCTCTAAAAAAAAATTGGTGTTTGGGCTACACAAGTTTGATTCACATGAATCTCGGTAAACCTGTGAGAGTATTTCTGAGAAGATAGGATTTCAAAGATAGTGAAATTATTATACAAATTGAAAAGGAGATAGTTGAGACATTGATTTTTTAAAATATAGAGTGGAGTTTTAAAAAATAGGTGTTCCCTTATTGAGTGTTATATCATACACAATTCTGTGCAATACAATTTCTGTTTATTACTTAGTGTTTCAATCAAAAGTTTAGAAAAAAAGTGTATTTACCATGTCTCAAAATTTCAGCTCAAAATATTTAGTTGTTTGGAGTTAAAAGGGTATTTTTTTTTTTTTCTAAATTTATTGATTGTCGACCCCAATTGCACACACACACAGTACTAGGTGTCTGAGTCAAGGGGATTTAAAATTTCTACTATAGACCATCTCTTACAATAGTGTAAAAATTTAAACTTTGTGTTTAGTTTTATTAAAGTTTTAAAGGTTTTGTTGTAAAAATGGAAACTTATTGACAGGATCCAACCACGATTTGTAAAGACTTTGAATTCTGCTATGCCAAAAATGAAATAGTGGAGTCCAGATTTCACCAAATATTGCTGTCTGGTTTACTTAAAGCTGGTCATTCTAAACAAGCTACTAGTGATAGCAGTAACTCGGAACAATGCCTTGTCTGTGAATTCACTATGAAATCCCTTTATCATATCCTGGGACAGAAAAGATCTAAGGTAATTTAAGATTTCAAGTATTGCTATATCAGACCATTTTGATAAAATTATACATGTGTGAGTTAAAAACCAAAAACTCTGAAACATGGTAAAATTGACATCACTCCCATCAGACTCTCTATATTGAGCGTTTTTGCCAGACATATGGCTATTAGTCCTTTTCGAAGCTTGTTTACTTATTTTTGCTAAAAATAATTTACCGAAATGTTTTTTTTTATAGGAGGCTATAAAGGAAGGGTTAGATAAAGTTTGTGAATACATGTATTTGCCACCAAAGTTACAAAGTGAATGTAAAGATCTTGTTAAACAGTATACTGACCAGATAGTTAAACTATTGATACAGGGTCTTGATCCTAAACAAATCTGTATAAAAATTGGGCTTTGTACATCTTCTATAAATACAGTACTTGAGGAAAGAAAAGGTATGATACTCGGTCATTACGGGTCAGTTTTATTTATTTTTTTGGAAGAGATTTCTTCTCACATATTGGACCATAACTTCCTGGATTATGGCCCCTGATTGTACAAAAAATTGTGTTTTTTGCTTGTGGACCCTCTAGAAATCACATTTTTTTAGCTGATTTTAAAACCATTCAAATGTATCGCTGTTACACCATAATAACAGTTGAGATCAAATATTTGTAGAAATCTGACTGAAACTATGCAAATAGTGTAAAAGTATGTAATACCAAGGTTGTGGACCCTCTAGAGGTCACAATCTTTATCTTATGTTGATGAAACTTAAAACGAGTGGTTATAACCCACAGATGTTGGTACCTGTCGATAGTTGCATATATCTGACCGTAAATTCCTCGATATTGTACGCAAAATCACGTTTAGCTTGTTGACCCTCTGGAGGTTACAATATTTTCTTCCAATTTTGACAAAACTTAAAATAAAAGGTTATATCCCAAGATCTTAATTGGTTCCTGTACTTATGTATTTGGGAATAAGTATGTGTTATAGTTTGTTGTGCTCTCCAGTTACTAAATGCCTCTAAAAAATTATTCTAATTTTTAGTTTGCTATGAGAGCCATTGTATTTTTTTTGTATTTTTTTAATTACATTTACTTTTTCTTTTTGGTTTTGAAGGTAAAATAGGAAAGAGTGATAACTCTATACAATGTCCTGTTTGTGAAGCTGTTATGAAAAGTCTTGATCATTTACTTGGACAGAACAGATCTGAGGTATTTATAATGTCAAGTTCTCATGCATCCAGATGATAAATATAAATACAACCTTGAGTAAACTCAGTAAAACAAGGTGATAATGTTGTCTAAATTAGAACTCAAATGTTTACATATATTTAACATTATAGGAAGCTATAAAAAAAGCATTAGAGGAAGTTTGTGGATATTTGCCACCAATGGTACAAAGTGAATGTAAAGATTTTGTTAAACAGTATACTGACCAGATAGTTAAACTATTGATACAGGGTCTTGATCCTAAACAAATCTGTATAAAACTTGGTCTTTGTACATCTTCTATAAATACAGTACTTGAGGAAAGAAAAGGTATGATACTCGGTCATTACGGGTCAGTTTTATTTATACAGGCTATGGTGGTCACTGTTGCTGTTTGGGGGGTTGGATTGCCAAATGGTTAGCATGTGTACGCTGTATCAACAGATCAGCCATTGACTCAACTGGTGTGGTTTCAATTCTCCGGATGTATGTGGCAAGGAGAAGGGTCGCCTGTCCAATTTCTTGGATTTTCTCCGGATCCTCCGGTTTCCCCCCACAACTAAAGAACCCTACGTGCAAGTGAATTGTTGAAATAAAATTGAAACGTATTATTCCGGAAATGACCTAGTATGTGTCCAGTGGACGTTAAACCACACTTCTCTCACCCTCTCTGTTGCGGTTTGTGCCAATACGGAATGGGTTTTCAGGGCTAACAGTAACCAGTTGCAATAAACAGTGACTAGATGAAATCGTTTAGTGAACAGAATTTGAAATCTTTTTATTAGTAATAGCCTACAATTCATCTTTTCAATCAATAGTTTTATGATTATGTGGTATAGGCACATTAGGTACACATATGTTGTTTTTTTCGGAAGAGATTTCTTCTCACATATTGGACCATAACTTCCTGGATTATGGCTTCTGATTGTACACATTAGGTACACATATTTTTTTCGGAAGAGATTTCTTCTCACATATTGGACCATAACTTCCTGGATTATGGCTTCTGATTGTACAAAAAATCGTGCTTTTTGCTTGTGGACCCTCTAGAAATCACATTTTTTTAGCTGATTTTAAAACCATTCAAATGTATCGCTGTTACACCATAATAACAGTTGAGATCAAATTTTGTAGAAATCTGACTGAAGCTGCCCCACAAAATGGCTGCTCCTTTATGCAAATAGTGTAAAAGTATGTAATACAAATGTTGTGGACCCTCTAGAGGTCACAATCTTTATCTGATGTTGATGAAACTTAAAACAAATGTTTATAACCCACAGATGTTGGTACCTGTCGATATTCGCACATATCTGACCATAAATTCCTGGATTGTTGCATCTGATTGTACGCAAAATCACGTTTAGCTTGTGGACCCTCTGGAGGTTACAATATTTTCTTCCAATTTTGACAAAACTTAAAATAAAAGGTTATATCCCAAGATCTTAATTGGTTCCTGTCGATAATTGTGGGTATCGGATCGTAACTTTCTGGATTATGGTCAATGATTGTTTTAAAACTTGCTTGTTCAGTGTGTTCTCTGTCCATCTCTTGCAAAATGTAGGCATGACAACCACTTATTAAACTATAACACATACTCATGGAAAAACATATGTGTTATAGTTTGTTGTGCTGTCCAGTTACTAAATGCCTCTAAGAAATTATTCTAATTTTTAGTTTGCTATGAGAACCATTGTATTTTTTTAATTACATTTACTTTTTCTTTTTGGTTTTGAAGGTAAAATAGGAAAGAGTGATAACTCTATACAATGTGTTGTTTGTGAAGCTGCTATGAAAAGTCTTGATGATTTACTTGGACAGAACAGATCTGAGGTATTTATAATGTCAAGTTCTCATGCATCCAGATGATAAATATAAATACAACCTTGAGTAAACTCAGTAAAACAAGGTGATAATGTTGTCTAAATTAGAACTCAAATGTTTACATATATTTAATATTATAGGAAGCTATAAAAAAAGCATTAGAGGAAGTTTGTGAAAATTTGCCATTGTTACGAAGTGAATGTGAAGAACTTGTTAAACAGTATACTGACCAGATAGTTAAACTATTGATACAGGGTCTTGATCCTAAACAAATCTGTACTGAAATTGGTCTTTGTACATCCTCTATAAATACAGTGCTCAAGGAAAGAAAAGGTATAATACTAATTAATTAATGGTTAATTGCTTTATCATACATACCCCACTGTCTACTACTGCTAGCTAGCCATAGTAAATATGAACCTATTGTCAGAGATGTATCTGAATATTGACTCTTGATGAAACTTTATAGATAATTTTTTTGCTGTTTCCAAAGACACGGTATTCAGTGATCAGACAGGGCACAGTTTAATTTTCGTAGTGTACATGCGATCCAGTCTGAGCTCGGTTTCAGCACATTACTGTGCATGTACGAAACAAACCTTAACCTTTTGTTCCTGCAAACTTTGACAGTTCTGTCCAAATGGCTGCGATGCAGCCAAGTGTAGAAGAGGCCATAAGCACTTGGCAAGTATATCCCTGTGTCATGGTTTAGGTCTGGGATGTTTCTATTGATGTGTATGGCCTGGATAAGTTTACAGGGTTTTTCTACAGGGACTCTATTAGCTGCCAGACTTTTATATGATTTAATTCAGTGTCTTTAGGTTTGATTGAAGGTGTTGGGCCATGGCCAAGTTGGTAGTACGGGACGTGGATTTATGTATGTTGTCTGATTATCATATCTAGGAACTGTCTGGTTACTCCAATATATTTGCTTCCCAGTTACAGACATCTTCATGAACATATTCTTTTAGAATTAGCTGTTTTGTTGGAGGAGTTTTACCATTGACCATAAAAAGGTTATAAAGGTTTCTTCCTTTTGAAAATGTTACCTGGTTGTTTGTTGGGGTTAGGAGTCTTCTGAAGTGGTGTTGTTATTCTCATTGGTTGACATTTTCTTACATCTGTGGGAAGTGGCCTTGATAATTTTCTTCACCAATTGCCTGGAGTAGTTGTTAAAGTTGGTTAGTTGTTTCAATGCAGTCATGTTCTGCTTTGATGGAATCTTTGCAGCACTGGCTATAAAGACTTCTTTACAATGAGGGGATGATTAGACAATAACCCTGTTTACATTACAAATTTTAAGCATGCCAGTAACTGTACCAGGAACGGCATGGTTAATTTTGTTGTAGTGTTAATGGGTCAAACATAAGTGTGCCATACTCACTCAGTACCATACCGATCTGGCCCACTGAAATGAGGTGTTCTCGACACGGTACCAGGCACAGCACGTTTAAATTTTCGTAGTGTAAAGCTATCCGGTCTGATCATGGTTTCAAAATGGCTGCTCAAACTCAATCAACCAAAATAATTGTTTTCATCTGGTTAATTTGCATAGGGACTAGAATTAATTTTTCTGAGACCGGTTATTTTAGATTAATGTAAACCTATTCTGATCAGTGTGTGGGGGCTATCTGTATTCAGTTTTTCTGCAGATCTCTTTACTAAGATGTGAAGGAATGGAATGCATTGGTTCTGTTCTTCGTCTATGTGAATTTGATTCAGTAAGATGTTGAGAGTTGAGAAGGAGGTTTGGGTCATGATAGGTAACATGAAATAGCGCGACAACAACAGTGGTACACCACGTTAAGCCATGATGGTGATTGGAACATTTATAGGGCAGGGACAAGAAGTATCTAGTAAAAAAAACTAATAAGCATTGGTCATTAAAGCTTTGGCTTCAATTAAATACCATAGTGAAACATAAAGGTAAAATTATTTCATATTATTCTTTGGGTCAATATTTTGTCTGTTAGTGCTGTCAGGCATCAAGTATGTGAAACCTAACATAGTTTTTACAGACTATTGTCTCATTATTGTCCTTTCTTCTTTGCAACTTCCACAAACCAGGACTTGATATACGCTTGGATTTCATTTGATAATTTTAATGTAAGATTCCTATATGACCTCAACTCACAGAATAACCTCACTATAATTTATTTTCAATTTTAGATTACCAATCAAAAAATGTTCAGCCTAACTTTATACAATGTACTCTCTGTAAATATATCTTAGAAAAACTTGCAAGTATCCTCGTGGGCAAACGAACGAAGGTAAGAAATTAGATTTTTAGGTTTGCTAGAAAGTTATTTTTACTGTTTTAAACTCTTTATAGTCATAGGGGATTTCGGGAGATTAGTCCAGATATGCAGATGTGACTATTATTTGCTGTGTGGGCCTACTTACTAACTACTTTTCTGCCTAACTGAGAGTAATCATTGATTTTCTAATGCTGAGTGGGCTGTTTTGATGGCACATTCCCCCTGGGAAAATATGTTTGTGCACCACTGTTTATCATTTATTTATTCAGCCGCCTACATATTGCATTCCTGTGTATTTCCAGGCAGATATAGAGAAAGCCCTAGATGAAGTGTGTGATCTTCTTCCAACCGATATGAGAACAGAGTGTACCATTTTTATCAATCAATATACCGATGATATAATAAAATATTTGATAAAGGGGGAAAGCCCGAGGATAATTTGTACTTTGATTGGTTTGTGTACACTGGCAGAGGAGGATAATGTTCCCAAAGAAAATGATTCTGGTAGGAGGCATGTTATTTGCCAGCTATTGACAAAATATATTAAGTAACGTTTATGTAGAAATGGGTATGGGAAACATGGTTTAACGTCCACTGGATTCCAACTAGGTCAGTTCGGGGCTACGGGTAACTCAGTTCATTTTTATTTCAGTAATTGGCTTGCACACTGTGGTCTAGTAGAAGTAGTATACAGGAGCACCTGAAGAAAACCCACAGGGGTAGACAGGTTACCCCACTATTTCATTTGTCATTTGCACGTGGAAAATCAAAACCAGATGATTTGACTCAATGACAGACCTTCTGATGTAACACGAAGGTGTTAGACCATTTAGGCAGCATTGGTGATGCACACAAATAACAAACGTAATTCCTTCTGAAAGTTTTATGTTAATTTATCATATTATTGAAAAGGGTAAGATTGAAGACTTGCAGAAAACTTGAGGTATCGTAATAAGTTATTATAAACAAGATTTTTATCAAATTTTTTGATTTAGTGTTATTCATGAGTATAGATGGTGGTGCTGATGCAGAAACATGTTCTATATGTAAAGAAATCGTGAACCTTTTGGACGAATGGATGAAGAAACAATCTACAGCCCATTACCTACAGACCGACTTAAAGAAACTCTGTGGTTTCCTTCCTCAGGCCTATACAAAAAAGGTATAGTAGAGCTTATTATTAACTGTTATTAGACAATAATTACTATAATTTAACAATCTGATTAAAACACAGATCCAATTTCGTTTCGTTTTTTATAGTTCAAAATTTCGTTTTTACTTGTCTTCACTACTCTTGGATCTGGAGGACTTGTTATTTAACTGGTGTTCTACTTGAAATGAGGGGTCAGCCAATCAAATGGTCTGTCGAATCGACCCTTTGACCTTTTCATGCGTGGAACTGTGGGTAGATATTACCAGCCAACGACGTCTATACTAACACCAGCGGATAGAAATCATAACAAAACACAAGTGGATTTTGAAAAGCATGGCGATCGCTAATTGGTTAATCGAATGACTGACGTTATCGGGTCAAATGTCCCGTGCTTGATACCTGACGTCATAGAACGTGAGCGTTCACTATAACTAGTTAGATCTACATGAGTGTAGGCCATCGAAAGTATAAAAAACGAAACGAAATATAGATCTATATTTTAATTAGATTGTATAATTTAATAGGGTAGATAATAGTAAGTAAGGTCAATTCTATATTTCAGTGTGATTCTCTGGTCGATAAGTATGGACCAGTTATTCTACAATTTCTGTCTCAGATAGCTAATCCCAGAAAAATATGTGAGGTAAGATATATAGAAGTCATTTCTGTTAAATGCTGGTATTTTTGCAGGTTATTTTTTTTTCTCAATATTTGAGGCTTTTGTTAATGAGGGACTTATTTTTCAAATACAACAATTTTGGAAGGTGACTTACACACTTTGGGAATTTAAGGCTTTGGAGCCCTCTTTATTTTCCCAGTCATCACTTTTCATCGATTTTGAGATGGAATAGTTAGATTAGTAATAAGGGTGAACAGTGGGAATCTGACACTCAATTATTTATAGGGGCATAGATTCCACACCAAAACCTGGAATAGGGTTCGTTCATTTGTTTGTCATTGGGGTTTAACATCTGCTTCCAACTAAGGGGATATCACACACAAGCTACACTTAGACTGTCAGATTGAAATCTGTATTCAAATAGACCCAACCTGCTCAAATAATTTAGTTTCTGGTTGACGTTTGTTACTATGCCATAACAAACTATGTTTTAAATTTTTAGTACATGGTTGACGTTTGTTACTATGCCATAACAAACTATGTTTTAAATTTTTAGTACATGACACTTTGCCAAAATGGAAACAAAGCCCTGAAATACAGACCCCTACCACTACTGGGTAAAGAAAAGTGCAGTTATGGCCCAGCCTATTGGTGTGCTAATCTTGAAAATGCCAAAAGGTGCCAAGTAAGTATTTTTTTAGTCGTAATCCACCCCACCCTACCACACCCCACATGATTTTAAATATGAAATTTCTATGTATATGTGACATATTTTCTGTAAAATTGGTTTTGGTCAAATTTTCCCTGGGCCAATTCTTACTACCTACATGGAAATATGTGACCCTAATTGTGATTAAAATTAATCTGGTATTAAGTGTGTAAAAGTATTGGATTAGCCTACCATAGCTTACACAGGGCTATTTTTATCTTTCAAAATGAGTATATACTGCTATATATAATAATCTGAAAATAGAACTGAAGCAGGCATATCCTATCTTGTGTACAACACCCATCAATATCTATAGTTTTGTTAAATCTAGTAATGATAGTTCTATAATACAGATTATTCTTGTTATTTATAATTCTTAAATGTTTTTTTTATTCAGAGTGTAGAACATTGCCAGAAATATGTATGGATCCAGTAAGATATTAGTGTACATGTTGTTAATTTTTCCATACTTATTGCTAAAGCTTGTTCACTTGAAGTGCCATGAACCCTTTCTTTTGCCAACCATAACAGAAATACATTCCTTATTCATTGCTGTATTAAATAAGCCCACTTAGTATGAAGTAAATCTGGTTGAATCTGATGATTTCAATTGTGCTTAAACATGATATACAGTCACTGATTCTTAACTAAATGCATTTGATTTCCAAGACTGAACTCCTAATGTTGAAAATACCAAGATCCTTGAAAGCAAATTCTTCATTGTAAATTATGGAATTCAGATTCAAATACTGATGGCGGGTAAACAAAATTATAAGAAGACAGTACTCTGTACATTATTCTCTTAAAACTTATTTATTTTTTTATGCAAAATATTTACATTGTAATCTTATCAAAATAAATCTCCGCTTATTTATTTTTTATGCAAAATATTTGATAATCTTATCAAAATAAATCTCCACTGATTGCTCTTGTTACATGTATATTTCTTTCCTCGTAGAGAGTGATAACCAGATTTTGATCCAGCCTATAAAGAAAGGCCTTTCTAATCAGTATTGACAATTCGTCTTTATCATTTAAGAAATATAGCGCCCTGTTTTTTTTCAAAGCTAATTTGTCACATGGTAGTAAGGTGTCAAGTGTATCAAATGTGTATATAGAGACAAACAGGGTTTAACATCCACTCGACACAAACTATGTCATATCGGGACAAACGTATGGTACAATTTTAATTCTAAAAGTCACTTGCGTGCAGGGGTCTTTTCAATGACAAACCTAATGATCTAAAGCTCACCCAAAAGACCACTTGACCAGCCAACTCCCCTTTATCAAACATAAGACATCGACTGAATTTGTCATGATTATAACCGCCACTGCACAAGAAATCATGTACCTGCATGAGTCGCTTCAATAATTATTTGATTCTTTGAACCCAGTTTGCATATATAGTGATAGAAATACAGCAAGGGATATGGCCGTCATCATGCTAAATGATCAATGTTTTCTTGTTCAGAAATCTAGCATTGAATATGTAGCAGAAATAATGGTTCTTGGAACATTGAATCATTTACCATGAAAAGTTCAAGTCGTAGGCTATAGGATAATCCATTTTCTATCAGAAATATATGGCGTTAGATAATTTGGGACTAAATGGCTATTGGGTATGGGAAGATGTGGTATAGCACTATAATTCAAACATAATGATTTTCAAACCACGTCCTTACTACTACTAGCGAATTTACATAATTGGCACAAGCTCTGCCTCACAAGCTTTTCTCCAGTCCCTGTGTACCCTGCGACGATTGATTGGTTATTGGGAGTTCAGTTCAGCCACCTAAGGTAGGCTATATTGGGACTACATTGGGTGGAGTAGTAGGAAAATGCGTTTGCAGAAGTTAAATTTTTGAAATGTTCTCCCAACAGTCACATCGTAAACAATTGATTGGTTGACTGGAATTCATATTAGACCACTCTGAAGTAGATGTATTCATCGGCTGGAATAGCAGGAAAATTTTTTTTAGCCATTTCGGGTACCACCCCCCTACTAGTCATTGAACCCGTAAGCCAAAATACATAATTAAATCATTTTTTAAAACAAAGATTTCAATACATTACTTTATCAATAAAACAAAATCCAGGGTTAGTTTATTTTCTTTTGAAATTATTCAAATAACAACAAAGAACATATAGTCGTTACACTACACTGACATTCGACATGCCTGCAACATGATACCTCTAGTAAAATGACTATCCCACGAAGAAACACCATAACCCTAGCATTATATTATGAATTTTTGGTTCTGAAGTTTTCCAACTGCTGTTGTCCAGATTCCATTATTTTTGTTAATTTTTGAAACCGTGGTAACACATGAACTCCTAACCATTCATCAACAGTATTTGGATAAAATATTTCCGTCAAAGCTTGGTTTAAATTTATTTTCACTTGTTGTATATGTCCTAGTAATCTAAAATTTGAAATATACATATCAGTATAAACAATACAGATAAATATATCACTTGAATAAATAAAGTTTTGTGGGAAACAAATATATTAATGACCATGGCAGCTCCATTAAATTTAAATCCTAAGTTTAATTCTTTTCTGTTGTTTATATTTAAACTTATCTATTTATGTTTGTATTTATTTATAATGGTATTACGATACAGTTAGGAGACAAAGACAATACATATGGTTCAATTTTATTTTGATTATTCGACTAGGCTTAAGGGTGTTTAGCAGTGGGAGGAACCTAGAGATACCCACGAGGTTAGATAGGCGACCCTACTCCTGGTCACGTACATGTGGGGAATCAAAACCAATGTGTATTTGATATTCATACAAAACATTTATATGTTAGCAAGTTAATGCTTGGATTTTCAAGTATTAGCTAAGTCTTAGCCAATTTTGAATATGATATATAGTAAAATTAATTATTATACTTATTGTCTTGTAAAAAGTGATAATTCTTTTTCAACAATAAGATTTATCATTGACAGTTTCACTTGAAAAAAGTAGAATTTAAACACTGGTACTAATTACCTGATTGCCTCATTAACCATAGGTTGCAAGTGATTTGGATTTGTAAAGTTTTTCTCAATACAATAATCATTCATCCATGTAAACACTCTGAAAAATATTGGTATAAAGATTTTATTGACTAGATATTTACTATATAATATATCATGTGAATAATCAATCTGATGGATTGTGATAACTAAATATATTTGGTTTTATTATACTGACTTGAGTTTTAACATTTTAAATCATTATTTTAGTTACTCTTTAATACTGGTACTCTTCAAATAGGATGTGCACACGATCATGTCATAACAAATTCTAGGTATTGTAGTCTTGGTCAACTGACAACTCTTTATATATATAACCAATAGTCCCGACCATATATTTCTACTATATTTAGATAAGAAAATGAACTTAAATCTCTCATGGATGGGATCTGCTTGTGACATTTATTATGCATAAAAAGAGACAAAAACTGGGCCATTTCAGTATGAACACTTTTACTTTAATCATAGGAGTTTTTAGCAGTGGGAGGAAACTGCTAGCTTGGAATAGAAACCATGTCACCTGACTTAGTGACAGACCTTATTTCCCTTCCCAGCCTGCGACAAGAAAAGGAACTCTTCAAATACAATAAGATAAATATATTACCCTGTACTATTTAATAGGGCATCAGCTTCAGCTGAAAGATGAACTAACTTAACTGTTCCAATATATACATCGCTACCTGGAAACTCACAGCTAATTTCTTCTGTTCTAAAGAAATAAGAAAAGATAATCGTACAACATTTATGTTAGACTTACACATTTGTTTTTAAGAAAATGACATTTCTAAAAGTTTTCAGGATAATTATAATGATGTGAGATATATTATTAGAAACTTACATGTTATAAGGCACCAATGGTAAGAGTGATGTAAATTTTAATTGGTTTGATATTTCACTGTGAATATCTTTAGAAAAACTACCTGTAATTATAATGAATACTACTGTTACTGTTATTATTAAGAATAGTATATTGTTATGATAAAGGATAATATGATTATTATATAAAGAATAGGCCTGGTATTGTTATTTTAAGAATATTATTGTTATTATAAGGAATAGTACTGTTACTAAGAATAGTATTGTTATAATAAAGAATTATATTATTACATAAAAAATAATATTATTATTACATAAAGAATAATATTATTATTACATAAAGAATAATATTATTATTACATGAAGAATAATATTATTATTACATAAAGAATAATATTATCATTATATAAAGAATAGGCCGGGTATTGTTATTTTAAGAATACAGTAGTATTGTTATTATAAGAATAGTATTGTTATTATAAGAATAGTATTGTTATTATAAAGAATAGTACAATACTGTTATTATAAAGAATAGTACAATACTGTTATTATAAAGAAGAGTACAATACTGTTATTATAAAGAAGAGTACCATACTGTTATTATAAAGAAGAGTACCATACTGTTATTATAAAGAAGAGTACCCTATTTTTATTATAAGCAAATCAGTAACGGTGCAGGAATAGGTCACTTTTGTTTTAAAGTTTTAGAAATTAAAATCAGGTCTGATCTACACAGTTCAATGAATGGGTTAATTAAAATCTTTTAATTAAATGACTGTCGCTTAGAGATTATATGCAAATTGAAATGCAAAATACAGGGGAAACTATGTAGCTGAAAAAAACACAGGTGATGAGTGGGAAACCCTATTCAAATTAAAATCTAAGTAATTGTATATACAGCCATTACTAGTACAACAGTCACTTGTAATAAGGCAATGTGTGTGTGCAGTACCCCTGTGAGAACATATATTTAAAGTTTAAAATCTGACCGAAAGTGAAGTCCTAAAACAGTTACCTTTTTTAATAATTTGTAAACATATAGCTAAACTTGGTAGTGAGTGAGGTAATAGTTCACATAAAATTGCATAATGGTCATACCTGTAACAACAATAGATGATGTCAATACTCACAAAACTATTATAATATTAATACATACAAATTAATATTCTATCATTTATTATCAATATTTCCCAAGTTGTTTTCAACTATTCCCCGACGTTTATTTATTGTGTTTGTGATAATCATCTATACATACAAACTAATTTACTTTCTGTAGAATTTAAAGATGCATTATGCAAGATTTAGAAAAGAGCTGGTCTTTCTTGTTAGGCCTATTATAGTTAAATAAAAGAAAATGTAAAATGAATATATTTATTGAAAATTTCATTCCAATTACTTTATTCTGAGCAAAAATATGAGCCTCTCAAGGTTTGACTATATAATTTTAATTGTCAAGTACCATTGCATCAATAATAAAGTCTTGATTTTTTATCTTAAAATTAAATTAATACATGGTGATTGTGTTTTAATCCATTAGTGATCATGGCCATCCAATGCTCTAGAGAATTGATTATGGGGCTTGTCATGTGAATGTATAACTAATAATTTATATAATATTTGAAGCCAAAAGAATGACCTGCCATAGCCAAATTTAGCTCTTATATAATGCATCTTGAAACACTATCATGTATTAGCTTTAATAAGTGTAAAATACAACACAAATGTTAATCAATAAACAAATCAAGATATTATTCTCACCTTTGCCAACCAGTAACAGCTATGCCTCTTATATTTTTAAATTTGGGTTTTTCACATTCAACTGCTTTTAACCATGCTAAGTGGTTATCAATATGATATATAATGTTAGTTACTATCATAGAAGATCCAGTCGCTCCCTTGAATGCACTAGCTACCCATATGTTTGGAAAAACCTTTGATAATCTGTCAAATAAACCTAAAAAGAAAGATGGGTCATCCATATGCTAAAAGCAAATGTTCTGCGTAGTCCATAAAGGTTGGTGCAATGTGAATTTTTAAGTCAATAAAAAGCAAAATATTTATACTGGATAATATCATTGGTGCATTAGTTTGACACTATGACCTAATGAAGAGGAATAACTCTAGTTATTAAAAATTTGAATTTCATCACAATAATTCAAAACAAAGAACATGAATTTAATATGACGTTTGCTGTTAAAGCATTCACAAAATTCTACAAAGTACCACAACTTAAAGGGACAATAACACTCTTGCTGGCTTGGCAGCTCTAGAAAATAAATAATAGTCTTATTCTAAGTACCAGATGTTTACGTGTCCTACCTGTTGTGTAAATTATCCATTACATCCTATTTTACTTGTCCAGAGGGTTCGAAAATATTTTAAAATCCAAGTCACATTTGAAAAGGTTTACATTAACCTTTTCAAATCATGTAGTTGAATTTTTCGAATTTTTTAGATTAGGTGTGTTATGATGAAATTTGTATCATCAATTTATTTGAATATTGTAAAATAATACAATTTGTTGACCAGAATAAAGATTGGGACATATTATTCAATTACAACAAGAGTGTTATTGGGGCTTTAAAGAGTCTATTTCTATATAATCATTTTCTAACAATAGAGAGCCACGGTGGCTCTGTGAGTAAGATGTTGGCTCGCTAACCTGGACCTTATGTGTTTGATCCCTGTGTTGGCAGAGAAAGTTCATCCAGATTTTCAAGCATAGTTCCCCCATGTAAGTGGTGCAAGACAGAGGGACTGGCAAGGGACAATGCATAGTCTCTTGGATGGTATGGAAAGTAAGAGCCTGTGTAAACATTGGTGTGCACGTAAAAGAATCTTGGAAGTTGGAATTCGATATAAGAGTAGGCCGTAGAGTACAAGAAAAATAAAAATAGGTTGCCAGGCAACGAAACATACGCCCACACAGCAGCCAGATCGTCCGGGCAGTCAACAAGAGTTGTTGCATTTCAAGTAATCATCAGAAAATCATAATTCAAACTCACCCATAACTACGGTGTAACTGTGATATAATTAAACGTTTTTTTAAATCAGATAATAATTGTGACATCCAGAGGGACCACAAGCTAAAAAGGGTGATTTTTCGTACAATCAGGGGCCATGATTCAGGAAGTTACGATCCGATATGGGCAAATATGCAATGGAACCAAGATCATTAGGTTATAAACATGTATTTCAAGTTTCATCAAAATCAGTTCAAAATTGTGACCTCTGTAGGGTCCCACAACCTTGACATAACATATTCTTACACAATTCGCGTACAGACGGCGGCCATTTTATCCGTCAACTCTGGTCCGATTTTCACAAAATTAAAATTCCCTCTTCATTAACATGAAACCGTGATATAATCAGTTTTTTAAATCGGATAACAATTTTGACCTCCAGAGGGATCACAAGCTAACAAAAGCGATTTTTTGGACAATCAGGGGACATAATTCAGGAAGTTATGATTCGATGGGCGCAAATATCGAAAGGAACCAAGATCTTTGGGTTATAAACATGCATGTCACGTTTCATCAAAATCGGTTCAAAATTGTGATCTCTATAAGGTCCACAACCTTGATATAACATATTTTCACACCATTCGCGTACAAAAGGCGGCCATTTTGTCCGTCAATTTTGGTCCGATTTTCACGAACTTCAAACTCAACCTTCATAACCATGGAACGGTGATATAATCAAACGGTTTTTTAAATCGGATAACAATTTTGACCTCCAGAGGGACCACAAGCTAACAAAAGCGATTTTTCGGACAATCAGGGGACATAATTCAGGAAGTTATGATTCGATGGGCGCAAATATCGAAAGGAACCAAGATCTTTGGGTTATAAACATGCATGTCATGTTTCATCAAAATTGGTTCAAAATTGTGACCTCTATAAGGTCCACAACCTTGATATAACATATTTTCACACCATTCTCGTACAAAAGACGGCCATTTTGTCCGTCAATTTTGGTCCGATTTTCACGAACTTCAAACTCAACCTTCATAACCATGGAACGGTGATATAATCAAACGTTTTTTTAAATCGGATAACAATTTTGACCTCCAGAGGAACCACAAGCTAAAAAGGGCGATTTTTCGGACAATCAGGGGCCATAATTCAGGAAGTTACGATCCGATGGGCGCAAATATCGAAAGGAACCAAGATCTTTGAGTTATAAACATACATGTCAAGTTTCATCAAAATCGGTTCAAAATTGTGACCTCTATAAGGTCCACAACCTTGATATAACATATTTTCACACCATTCGCGTACAAACGGCGGCCATTTTGTCTTTCAATTTTGGTCCGATTTTCACGAAATTCGAACTCAACCTTCATAACCATGGAACGGTGATATAATCAAACGTTTTTTTAAATCGGATAACAATTTTGACCTCCAGAGGGACCACAAGCTAAAAAGGGCAATTTTTCGGACAATCAGGGGCCATAATTCCGGAAGTTACGATCCGATGCGCGCAAATATCGAAAGGAACCAAGATCTTTGGGTTATAACCATACATGTCAAGTTTCATCAAAATCCGTTCAAAATTGTGACCTCTATAAGGTCCACAACCTTGATATAACATATTTTCACACTATTCGCGTACAAACGGCGGCCATTTTGTCCGTCAATTTTGGTCCGATTTTCACGAAATTCGAACTCAACCTTCATAACCATGGGACGGTAATATAATCAAACGGTTTTTTAAATCGGATAACAATTTTGACCTCCAGAGGGACCACAAGCTAAAAAGGACGATTTTTCGGAAAATCAGGGGCCATAATTAAGGAAGTTACGATCCGATGCGCGCAAATATCGAAAGGAACCAAGATCTTTGGGTTATAAACATGCATTTCAAGTTTCATCCAAATCGGTTCAAAATTGTGACCTCTACACTGTTCACAAGCTAAAAAACGTGATTTTTCGTACAATCAGGGGCCATAACCCATGAAGTTACGGTCCGATACATGCCAATATCGAAAGGAACCGAGATCTTAGGGTGATAAACCTATATCTTAAGTTTCATTGAAATCGGATAAAAATTGTGACCTGTAGACTGTTCACAAACAATTGTGGACGGACGGACGGACGAACAGGGGCGACGACAATATACGTCCACATGAAAATGTGGGCGTATAAAAATTGTGCATCATTACTTTATGTACTTATAGGAAATTGTGTCACAAAATAAATATCTTACCTGGTGGTAACATAAAATCAGTTAAATAATGCCACACCATCGGTTCAACTAATTCTCCTAAACCAGATTCTGTCTTAAACAATTTAAATACTACCTTCATTAATTCATTCCAACATGAAAATAATACATTTAACACAAAGGCTATTTCATTCCATATTGATATACTTTATGTATTGCTGTTGCTATTAATCGTCAACAAGATTTTGATTTCTAAATCCCAATATCACAGGGTAGTTGGATATTGTGTGATATCCTACAAATATAATATACAAATGTGTTTAGAATATTGGTTCACCCCTATAAATATTATTTGAAGGAAATCCTGCAGTACAAATACTACAGGAAATCTAATGCAGGTAACTTGTAGATATTTGTGAATGTAATGGCTGGACAGACAGAATAAAATCTCATTGAAGATCATTTTTGAAAAATTTCAGAAAATATTTTATAACAAATTTTAAAGGTAAATTCTTCGGTAATTCCCTATATTATGATGATTGACTTGTTGCAGAACTTTGACATAACATATTCAATAGTTGGAGATTTCTAGATAGTTACAATAAATACTTTGAAAGTTTATAAATGAAAGATATTGCAACAAATGTTACCTTTTAATAAGGGTAGTTCAGAAAATCTCAGCATATCATCCCATATAATAGGTGTTATACCAGGGTACTTCTGTCTTACATAAGATGCTACACTGTTGACATGAGAGAAGAAAATCTGTTCAACAACCAACTTTTCATCTGCCATAATACGTTTACAATCTTCACATAATCCCATATGATAAACCTACAATATTCAATTTTAGAAAGCTATGTAATGTATTTATAATTAAAACTATAACAGTTTACAGAATATAATCAGTCTGAAGAGTTTAAATAAGATCAAAACTATTTATAGTAAATCAGGATAACTTGTCATCTTGCCATTATATAACAGGTTGTAAATTAAAGGCAGATTCTGTAAGCCCGGAAAGGTGGAACTCATATTTAGAATGTCTGACTAGCCATGGAATTGAATACCTACTCAATATCAGGGCACTTGTTTTAGTCATACTTGCCATGCCTAACTGTACCGAAATAGATTAACTATAAAATTGAATTGTCATTCAATCTGAATTGTATAAAATATAGTATATTAGAAAATGGCAACATGATATAATTACAATTAATAATTTGTCCACAGTAAATAAATTCTGTTTCATAGTAAAATCGAATAATCGTCAGTATTTTTTTTACTCCATTGAATGTCTAAAACAAACAAACCTCATCACATCCAATGTGAAGCCACTTAGTATCTGGATGGGCAGCCATAACTTGATCTATCATAGTCTGAACAACAATCAGAGAATCTATTTAAAGAAAAGAAATAATATGAATAACAATCATTGACAGCAAAATACCAAAATTGACCTTGCTGTCTCTAAAAGTTACTTACTCCAACTGAGACTATGTAGAAGACAATGTCAAAATAGGCTCTTGCTTCTATGCATCTATTTTAACAACTGAACTAATCACATTTGGGGAACAGTTTTGTAATACAATTTAATAAATAGATTTCATGAAATGCAATATATGAATGGAAATAATTTTCTCATACAAACCATATTTTGAAGGACACAATGACATTGGATAATCTGGTAGTTCTCTCAATCCTGCAAATTCTCTGTGCTTCAGAACAAACTACAATATATTCAAAATAAAATTAAAATTCATAACCATATCTATTAATCAACTGTATTTCACTCAATTGTGTCAAATATATTAATTTTGATATTGGTGTCCTAGAATATTTAAACTAAACGCAGCAAAACATACCTCTAAATGACCAAATGTCTGTATTAAGGGAATAACAAATAGGTCATTTTGTTTTGCTAGCTGTAGGATTTCTTTTATTTCACCAGGGCTGAAATATATTTAAAACATAAAACAGTTAAACAGCAAGAGGAAATCAAGTAACATTCACCATGCTAAAGCAAATCAAAAGTATGAATTCAATAATTGGGCAGGATATACTTGCTGCCAAGGACAACTACAAGATCCAATAATAGCCATTTAAAGGGGAAAGAACGAACATATTTCAGTATATATGACATGTTAATTCTATGTGGAAGGCACCAGGACTCTTCTTTATAGTCCCAAGAAATCACCTAAAACTCTGTAATAAGGGTTTTTTTTAAAAAAAGAAATATGAAACTCCAGGTGCCAGATGGAGAGAGAGATGGGATTTATCGTCCACTCAACATAAACTAGGTCATTTTGGGACCAAGTTCGACCAACATATAGTTCAATTTTATTTCAATAATTCGCTTGCACGCGAGGGTCTTTTAGAAATTCACCTGTAAGCTGTTGTGGATGCAAGAACACCAAGTTTACCATGATAGGGAAACATATCTTCATATTCTATAAGTAAACCAGTAGCTCCCCATGCCTTAAACAAGGGAAATATCTGAAATAGAAAAATTCTTTCATAGATTTAATTTTTATGTTTTGTATGTTAAAATTGGGCACTACAAACAAATAACTCTTGGGGAATAAGCTTCGATCAAAATAAGGTTGAAAGACCTAAAAATACCCTGTTTCAATGTTCTATATTTGACAGACTGACAGCTAATAATGCAAGCGTTTTCTAAATGGAAAAAACCTTTTGTTAAATATCAGCTTATTTAAAGAGTGTTAAGTTTTATTAATTGCTCTTTTTTTTCAAAAGGTAATTGTGTGCTTACTACAATTTTAAGACTCTACCTTTTGTATGTAACTTATTTTTGGTGGAGCTCCTTTCAAGTCTAAATGCACCAATCTTAAAAAGAAAAGAAAATTTTATCAATTGTTCACATATAAGAGTATTTGAGAGACAATGTTCCTATTCATAAATCAAAGTTTCATTTAATGATATATTCCATAACTTTATTCCTCTTATATAAAGACACATTGCATTACCCTGCAAGTTACAAACCATAAAAGAAGACGGCAGGATTCTAACTCGCCAAGCACTTATAAGACTTATGTACATGCAAATCTAACATTTCAATATATGATATAAGTACTCGCTTGTTGGGAGGATTGTTGCCTTGCATTAAAAAGGTTACTTGCCTGAAAATGTTGGGTTACTGTCACAAAATTGGTTACAGGTATTTTTTGCTGAAAAATGACTCAGTTGCCGGAGAAAATCATATTTTAGAGGACATAAAAGACCCCACCTGATAACCGACTATAATATACCTTCTGAACTTATGTACATAATTTACATATATACACTCAAACTGATCCCGCAGTGAATATTCACTTGGCTGCTACAAGACGAGACTTAATGAGTTCCTCATATTAATTTTTTACTCCGACAAATTAAATTCTCAAACATTTTTTGGAAGTATAAGAAAAATAAATAAAGACTTTGAAGTATTTGTAGTTAAAAAATATTTCCTATTTAGTGTAAATGGGTATTAAAATGAGTAAAATGCATCATTTTGC
Organism: Patella ulyssiponensis; assembly: GCA_963678685.1. Taxonomy (NCBI): domain Eukaryota; kingdom Metazoa; phylum Mollusca; class Gastropoda; family Patellidae; genus Patella; species Patella ulyssiponensis. Next base: position 77,139,718 of record OY783226.1, on the reverse strand, counting down.
CCGAAGCAGTTAGGTGTTATGTAAACAATGCACGAGCCGTTGAGCCAATGACTGATGCCATGTGAAGTCAATGCACGTGTTGTGGACAGTCATCTGTGACAGAGTTAATTCGTAAGTAATTCTCTGTGAAACAGATTGATATACACTTCCTCATGCAGGCCTCTGAGGAATGAAATATCTCCCAGATATATATTTATCATTTTTCAAAACAAATGTACTAGTATATTCCTACCTGTGACTAGATTCATCCATGTTATTGTTTCCAGATGTAGTCTTTACAGTAGAACTATTCTTTTATATACCGGTATCTATGATCTACAATAACATATATTATTCTAAACATTCCGAAATTCATTTTTTTTAAATTGAAACATTTTAGCATCTGCTGTGATAACAAATGAAATGAATGTCTAATGTTTTAACCATCCACTCAACACAAACTAGGTTACTTCGGAACTAAATATGGTATATCTTTTCTTCTATATTTCATTTGCATGCAGCTGGTTTTAGCAGTGGAAGGACAGGTGGGGACCCAGCTAATAGGCTATCCACAAGATCAGGTAGTATTTGTCAAGACATGTAGGCTACATGTACTCTGGTTGTAAACTTATACATTTTACAAAACGGCAGACCTTAATAATCTAAAGCACACATCCACCAAATCTTTTAGTTTAAATTCTAGACGAAACTACTAGGTCCTTTCAACAATGGGGATTAATGTGTGAGTTTAATCTATTATATTATTATAGGGTCCATGTAAACAGCAAATATTTCATAATGCTGTTTAACCATCTTCCATATTATATACCATTTTTTGCAGTCCATTAGAGTTTTTCTTTTTTCTGACTCTTCCCAGATAAAAGTTACCTGAAAAGTAAAAGATATGGCCAAGTTTATTGTAGATCTGTGATATAACATGGTATTACCAATTTTATTACAAAGTATTAATTAATATGAAATATATTATGTTGGTTTGTTATTCATTTGAATAGTAGGCCCTATATTGCATGCCAAATATTTCATAAGCAAAATATTCTCCAGAGGTTATGAGGGAAAAACGTGCAATACAAGATTTAATATCACATATTTACATCTATCAATATATTACTAACAGCAGTCAGGTAGAACTTATTATATTATCATCAAATGCAACCATGTCTGGGAGTTTCTGGTATTCAGACATATAAATATGCGTATTGTCCATCGTTCAAAAAGGAGTAATGTGCATCTAATATTTATAATGGATGGTACATAAACCTGTTATTGGCCTTTGATTATTACACCCGGTTGACACCCACAATTGGTTTATTGAAAGCAGGAAATAGATTTCTTTTAAATTGAATCTTGCTGTTTACAATTCGGTCAATATATGCAAAATATTAATCTGACTTATCGCCACAATCCAATCAAAACTTACATCCGGTGACTGAATTTGTTTTCTGTAGTCTAGAGAGTCAATGTTTATAAATAGTGTAGTTGGATGACAGATGATAAACAAAATAAACACAACTTTCGCGCATTTCTGAAACGCAAATATTAACAGTAAGTATATCACTGCTCATCTAACTTCATTTAGAATTTGTTCTTTACTACCTCTGACAACAAATATCTATAGAACTAGGCTCAATATATGATATTATGCTGAAGAAAGAATGAAAGTGTGCCTCAGAATTCAAAAAAAGTGAAGTGAGACTATTTTTTTTTCTTCTTTTGTTCTAAGTTTGTACGGTGTAACCTATTTGAAGCCAAAGATATAATCGTTCCATTATACGAACAATCTGTCATTATGAGATGTTTAATCATAAACAATATTTATCTATTATTAATATTCTTTATATACAGGTGGGACAATGAATTTGACATGCTTAACACCCAAATTTTATTTTGTTTTGTTCCAATTTTTCACAGTTAAATAAGCAAATATTCTGCCAAGCTGTTGCAAATGTCACATGGTATATAAGTCACATGTATAGCTAGCCTACTTTTACTTGATAATATACAATATTTACTGGGTAGCATGAGGGGGAATTTTGACATAAAAAACTTAAAATTTTAAATTAAAAATGACAATTTAACATTTATGAACAGTATTTTATCCAATATAGATGTATAATTGTTATTACATGAGTTGAAACAATGGTAGATTTGGGTAAATCATGCTACTGATATTTAACCACAGAGAGATATTTTTTCATAATTGTAAATGATTGATCACCCTGTCATAGACCCACATGCTCTTGCTAATAAAAGTTAATTAGTCGATTCAATAATTAATGGATCACTTATTATATAGATTAAAGCTATATACTTTATCCACCTATTCAGAATTTCTAAAGCAATTTCAGCCATATTTATCTTTATAATTTTTGTGCTTGTGAATGTGAACCAACAAAATCTGCAAGGATGACAGACTGAATGTGAGCCTGACAGTGATGGTTTCTTTTTTCCAGATGTAGAGATAATACATCAAATCAAATATATTTCAGGAAAATGGTTTATGTAACTATAAAGGAATCATCGAAAGATAAATTTGTTATTGTTCGAGAACCAGGCATTGTTGCATGGAGTTTACTTATAGGTAATTAATTAGAACTAATGAAATTTACTGCTGTACTATGACTATGGGCATAGGTGAAAAAATTAATTTAGATATTTTTTTGATGGTTTCTCTCTAGTGAACACTTAAGAAGATTGTACAAAAAGTAAATGAATTGAGTTAGCATTTTGAAAGGCTTCAACAGCAAAGGGAAACTTATACATGTTTCCTAATTTTGTTGTAACCACTGGTTTATTTTTTCAGTTTTATTTAATGTAATATTTGTGTAAATTTATCAATTTTAAGGAGCTGTAACGTGTGGTCTAGGAGCAGCATATTATGGCTCAGGTACATGTATATAGAATATGATTTAAATTATGAAATTTGAGATTGTTGTATTTTGTTTCTAAAGAACTCATGCAAGATGATTTAAAAATAATTATAACATGGACAGTGTTGAGGGGGATTCGATGGCCATATGGTTAGCATGTGCTTGCTGTATCAGAACTGGGCGGTTTCTAATCCCCGATTATACGTGACAAGGAGTAGGGTCGTCTGTCCAACCTCATGTTTTTTCTTCAGGTCCTCTAGTTTCCTCCCACTGCTTAAGACCCCTACGCGCAAGCAAATTATCGATAGTCCTGAAATGACCTAGTTTGTGTTGAGTGGGCGTTAAAGCCCATTTCTCTCCCTCTCCTTCAGTTGGATAAGCAGATTGTTTTCGCTCTAATAGATTGTGCGGCGCTTAACTGTGCAATAACTAGATAATTTCAGTGTTATTGCACACTTTGTGTAGTTTAGGCCAGTTTTAGTAGAAATCATGATAGGATTGGGGTGGGTTTTCCATGCAATGAGTATGATCAGTATTACATCACCACATCACCAGCATAGATATGACTAAAATAATGCACATGCAGTGATCAGATTCAGTTGGTTTACGAAATGCATGTGTCATTCACTCTCTTCTCCTATTTGACATTTTTCAATATTACCAGTCATTTATTTTAGTACATTTATTTTTGAAATACACTTATAAATTGATAAGCATTTCTCAGCTCATCCTTCTAAAAAAATTATTTCAGTATTTTAATTACTGTTCTTCTTTCAGATTATATGATTTGGAAGATAATGTATGTAGGTGGAGCAGTCTATATAGGAATAGCATGTTTGGGAGACTGGGAGGTATATTATAATTTATTGACTAACATAATTCAAAGTTTATCATGACGTAAGATGATGCTTTATATTTTCAGACATACTACAGCAGTCAGTACGGACACTTGCCTCCAGTAAAATTTAAACTGATTGCTTGTATTTCTTTGAAACATTATTCAGTTTCGAATAGTTACACAAGACTAGAATAAACATTCCTTAGTCTTTCACCCGAAATTAAGCATTTAATTTACGATAACATTTGAACAAAGAGACAATTCCATTGATCGAAAGGGCTATAGTTTTGTTAACTGAAGTACTTTGGGCCAGTAGAATCATCTTTGATAAATGTTGAAAAATTCTTTCTGAAAATTGAGTGGGGGTAGTTTGAGTGTGCACTACATTGAATGGATTTGAATATACATACAGACGTAATACATACATTTATTGTAATATGAAAGGGATTTTCCGGGCAAGAGTCTTAGAGGTCCTTGTGGGTTTTATTCTTTAAATTTAATATGTTCTGTAGACAGTAAAGCATTTCATTTACACTCATGCACCTTTAGACTTGATTATATTGATGTTTTTAACTTATTGTTTTTTTATAGGCCATTAATAAAAAATGGTGTTCATCCTGTTTGAGAAAATGGTTAACAAAAATTTAATTGCAGGTGTGTGAAATGAATAAGGATTCAGGAGATATCAAACTAAAAAGAAGCAGCATTTTACAAAAAACATTACCAAACTATTTTCAACAGCATACAGGTAAGCAGAGACTTATCTTTGCTTGGAGGCTTTGACAGCTGAATGGTCTAATGGGTGCACTTTAGATCATAAGGTCTATCGTTTAACCAAGTGACCTGGTTTTCGATGCCACTTGTTCAACATGGGGAGTTTTCTCTGTGTCCTCCAGTTTCCTCCCACTAAAGACCCTTGCATGCAAGAGAACTAATGAAAAATCGAATACCGGTATGTTAGTCCTAAAACAATCTAGTTTGTGTCAAGTGGAGGTTAAACCCCTGTCTCTCTCTCACCCTCTGCTAGAATTTTCTTATTAAAAAAGAAGAGCCTTTATGGAAAGTCTTATTAAGTGTATAACATGAAAGTATGTTTGAAATTGGTGCGAACAAGAATTAGTGACATTTTGTACAATAGTCCAACATTAATTTTTAGTCGATTACTTATAAATAATTATGACATCTATGGTATATCTTTGTTTTTATCATTCCAGTTGTCAGTAATTTAAACGAGGTTATAGGAGTGAGAGTTGAAGAACAAGAGGTGAAATATTTTGGAAAAAGCCATCAAGTTGTTTTATTGTTCTCTACTGGTATATGTTTAGGTGTAACGGATTCTTTTACTTATGGTTCCAGCAGGTAAGTTACATATTTTTTTACAAACAGATACAGTTATGCAAGAAGTTATTGATCAAAAATTATGAATATAATTTGTTTTGTCCCAATTCAAATGTAATTAATTTCATAACATTATACAATAATATAAAGTTCATAACTTATTTGCTCATCATTGATAGTGTACTTGTGTTACTACACAAGACTCATTATGTCTAATCTTGTTACTGTTTTGTTTCAAATTTATAACAGTTATGTTCTATTGAAACATTTAAAATAGATAATATTGAGTTACTGAAAAAAGTTATACACAGTGTTTATGGTCATGAGATGAAGGAGCCTGTTGATTTCTGATAACTACTCCCAGAATTATGGCCCTTGATCACTTGAAAAATCTTGTGGACAAACTAGAGGCTAAAGTTAATATAAATTTAACACTGTGTTTAAGGTCATGAGACAAACAATGTAAACAAATTCTAATAATTACTTAAAGGGTTGTTACTCATTATCAGATTTTAGGTTGTTGACTGGTCTGACGATTTAGCTGCCATGGTCGTATGTTTTAAATTTTAAATATTACTTGTTTCAAGTTGTAGTTTGCCAAGTATTAAAATTTAGAAATGGACCCGGTGACAAAATTATGATTTTTATTTCAGTGACCATTACCTTATTGCCGATAAAATCAGAAAGTTTTTAGATCTGGAAAACAAGGCCGCCTATGCTACCACAGAAAATGATATTATTGATAATGAAGACACATCGTCTGAGGACAGTTTTGAACAGATTGATCCATCAGAAGTTACCACTGAAGAAGAAGTTGTAGATGATTCCATAACGACCAGTGTAAACAATTAATTTGTGTTCTACCTTTTTAGGTGTTTGGTTTTTTTTGGTTAAATAATTAATAATGTGATAGATGATTATATTTTCTCGACGGTTAAGTGATAGTTAGAAATTTACAACATTCATAATTTTAATCTTTGTGGTATGGATTGCTTTTGTATGACATTTGTACGGTTTATACATTTTATCATAGGATATGTATGTTAACATATCCTGTGGGACTATATTGTTGTCATCCCTGACTGTCCATCCATCCACAATTCTTGTTAACAATCTACACGTCAGAGATTCAGAGTCATGCAACTATTTTTGGCAGAGCTACAATCTACCACAGAATCCTTATAAACAGTCTCTATACATCCAAGCTTTGGAGATTTTATTTTAAAAAATGCTTGGATTCATCCGAGAATCGTAAAATATGGAGATGCAAAATAATTTTTTTTCAGAATTACTGCCCTTCAAGATGTATTGTTTTAGATGCTTTTGTTCAGACATACTGAGATTGTTTTCCCAACATTCAAAATGCTGGTGGTGGGTCATAAGCGAGTTATAAAATAGGAAAAATTATGCTACAATGCTAATTATCCAAGGTTGCATTTATTTATGTTACATTCACAGGTTGTATTATGCAACTTATATATTAACTGATATTAACAGTAGGAATATGATGGCAAAAAATTTGTAAATTGTGTAGCTATGATGTGATTTTTTTCTTTTTGATTGAATAAAATTTTTAATGAATATACATGTAAAAACAATACAACCTAACTAAAATTTACATTTTCCTATAAGCTTATTTCATTTTTTGTTGTTAGTCTTATTTTGTATTGTTTTCATCAAGGTAAATATTTGTGTTGATTTCTTGAATGTAAATTTTCACAACAAATATTCACTGTAAGTGTGTACATGTAATGAGATTTTTATACGACCACACTTTATATTGAATTATACTAACAACACTCTGTCCGTCCATCCACCATTCTTGTATAATATGCTCTGCAAGTCTGCACAACAAATTTTCACAGTTACTGCTTTTACCACCAGAACTTTATAAAGATAGGTTGCCAGGCAACGAAACATACGCCCACAGCAGCTAAATCGTCCGGGCAGTCAACAAGGGTTGTCGCATATTTTTACTTTTTTTTGGTAATGAAACATTTGTAATACACTAAAATCTGAGTAACAACTCATTATGTAATTATCTAAAAATCATTAGAATTTGTTTGCTTTTTATAAAGTTTTGCCCCAAGCTAACAATTAGTATAGAAAACATTTAATATCATGGATTTAGCTGTTCAGTTATCAAAATTCATTGAAAATCAAAATAATTGTTCGTTTCAACACCTTAAACTCTGTGTATCAATCTGAAGTCAATCGGAGGATAAGTTTGGCATCTACAGTGCCACAAGGTTTTTTGAAGTGATCAAGGGACTTAACTCTGGAAGTAATTATTTGAAATCGATGAAAATCAGTAGGCTTCTTCCTCTCAGGACCTTAAACAGTGTGTGTAAATTTAAAGTCAATCGGATATTAACTTTGGCCTCTAGAGCGTCCACAGGATTTTTTGATGTGACCAAGGGCCATAACTCTGGCACTAACTATCGGAAATCGCTGAAAATCAATAGGCTTCTTGGTCTTATGACCTTAAACACTGTGTATAAATTTAAAATCAATCGGATATTAACTTTGGCTTTTAGAGCGTCCACAAGATTTTTTGAAGTGATCAAGGGCCATAACTCTGGCACTAATTATCGGAAATCGCTGAAAATCTATAGGCTTCTTGGTCTTATGACCTTAAACACTGTGTATAAATTTAAAGTCAATCGGATATTAACTTTGGCTTTTAGAGCGTCCACAAGATTTTTTGTAGTGATTAAGGGCCATAACTCTGTCACTAATTATCGGAAATTGCTGAAAATCAATAAGCTTCTTCGTCTTATGACCTTAAACACTGTGTATAAATTTAAAGTCAATCGGATATTAACTTTGACTTTTAGAGCGTCCACAAGATTTTTTGAAGTGATCAAGGGCCATAACTCTGGCACTAATTATCGGAAATCGCTGAAAATCAATAGGCTTCTTCGTCTTATGACCTTAAACACTGTGTATCAATTTAAAGTCAATCGGATAATAACTTTGGCCTCTAGGGCGTCCACAAGATTTTTTGAAGTCGTCAAGGGCCATAACTCTGGTAGTTATTATCGGAAATCGCTGAAAAACAATAGGCTTCTTCGTCTCATGACCTTAAACACTGTGTATAAATTTAAAGTCAATCAGATATTAATTTTAGCCTCTAGAGCGTCCACAAGCAATTGTGGACGCCGGACCAAGCTTCTTCGTCTTATGACCTTAAACACTGTGTATAAATTTAAAGTCAATCGGATATTAACTTTGACTTTTAGAGCGTCCACAAGATTTTTTGAAGTGATCAAGGGCCATAACTCTGGCACTAATTATCGGAAATCGCTGAAAATCTATAGGCTTCTTCGTCTTATGACCTTAAACACTGTGTATAAATTTAAAGTCAATCGGATATTAACTTTGGCTTTTAGAGCGTCCACAAGATTTTTTGAAGTGATCAAGGGCCATAACTCTGTCACTAATTATCGGAAATTGCTGAAAATCAATAAGCTTCTTCGTCTTATGACCTTAAACACTGTGTATAAATTTAAAGTCAATCGGATATTAACTTTGACTTTTAGAGCGTCCACAAGATTTTTTGAAGTGATCAAGGGCCATAACTCTGGCACTAATTATCGGAAATCGTTGAAAATCAATAGGCTTCTTCGTCTTATGACCTTAAACACTGTGTATAAATTTAAAGTCAATCGGATATTAACTTTGGCCTCTAGAGCGTCCACAAGATTTTTTGAAGTCGTCAAGGGCCATAACTCTGGTAGTTATTATCGGAAATCGCTGAAAAACAATAGGCTTCTTCGTCTCATGACCTTAAACACTGTGTATAAATTTAAAGTCAATCGGATATTAATTTTAGCCTCTAGAGCGTCCACAAGCAATTGTGGACGCCGGACCAACGGACGGACGGGGGCGACGACAATATACGACCACATTTCAATGTGGGCGTATAAAAAGTAACAAAGCTCAAAATTTTTTATAGATTTTTTTTTCAAACTAGGTGAGATGGTTGAGCTTATTTCCTGCAGTCCTGAAAGCTGGTTGTGGGTGTCTATTTGTTGCCTGGCAATGCAATGTTTGAATTTAACATACATAGCCTAGGACTTAAATTTCTGATCTCATAATTATATAGATTCATTTTAACGAATACATAATAACATGTACCAGTATACATATAGAAATTAGTTGTTCCTAGGTATAATTTCAAGATCACACTAATCTGAATCTCGATTCCCTTCAAGCCGTTAGTAAATACATGTACCGGGTATTGTATGATTTATTATTATTTACTTTAAAAGATATTGTCAAAAAGTAAAAATACTGAAATGTATTAACCTTTATATTGACTGTAAGAGCAGAAGGACTGCACTATTCACAAACAAAACCCATTAGACAAACTGCAGACATTGGGGCACACAAATTACACAGATTTTGCAAACAATAAACATTGGTACCATATATATATATATCAAATGAAGTGAATGGATCATGAGGCCAGTCTTAAACATATGCTGCACTGTACAGTCCAATGTAATCTTTTGTTCTAATATTAACAGAATGGCTAATAATTCAAAATTGCTAAAGGGTAAATATATATATATATCAGTGAATTAAACTGATTAATTATGTGTGGAAGGATCTTTGAATCCTTTTTTCTTGTCCCAAGCAATTATCTGATGCTCTGTGATGTGTATTCATGGAATTATCTACTGTTGACGGTTCCCTCTAAGCAACGTCTGTTTGCAAAATTTTCCAACAAATTTTCCAATATACAGAACAATTTGCAGCTTATTGCAGTGTATTACTTATCTCTTGACAAAGATTACATCAGTATCAAATGGTAATGCTTATTCATATCCCCTAAAATTGTAGACGAGCTCTCTAATATAAACAGTTTTCACAATCACTTGCAAATGAAGTTATAAAATGTAGGCTATTTCTTTACAGTTTGGCTTTAATTTTTATACTTAATTATCTATTTTTATTGAGGGAACCCTTTGAAACTGGAACTTCTCCTTTACAAGTAATTAATGTTTGAACAGATACTAATTCAAATACATTATAAACTATTTGTATTTTGTTAGGCTATTACCGGTAATAATTGATACAAATTGTTGTGATAAACAATATGCCATTTAATTCATGCCATGGTTGGGGAAAACAATAAACTGTTTATCATAAAATCGAGTTATTTATTGTGTATACAGTATGTATATTTACATTTAAATGTGAATGAAAAATGAACTATAAAAATCCTGATGTGTTATCAGAAGGTGGTAGGAAAAAAACTACCATTTATCATGATTTGGAGGCATGTTTTTAATTAATCCTTGAATTCGTCCTAAAATGATTTCATTGGAACTAAAACAGTCGTCAGGATTGTACGGTGGATGTATTGTTAATGCATCGGATAAACTGAGTTCATCACCAGAAACCACAACTGGCAGTCGATTTTTTTCAAGCCATGACTTCAACAAAAGTTGTCTTTTCTTGATTTCTTCTGGGGACATTTTCAGTGCAGCTTCTGGCTTAAACAACTTATCTAATTTTTCCCTGTGAACTTCACTGTCATTGTTAATAACTGTTAATTTTGTAACTGCATGACCAAGTATAATTTCTAGATCTGCATTATCTTTCGAGAATTTAGCTAGGACATACGATTGAGATACTGGATCTATAGTATATACCCAACCAGTGTGTTCTACTCCATCATCAGTTACAATACTGACTTGTTTATACAAAAGTTGAATCCATTCCTCAGGGTCAGTCTTAAAAATAGGATGTTGGTTACGATCTTCCATCAAGGTTCTATGTAGGTATTCTTTTATAAATGCAGTTAAGTTTCTAAGTCAAAATTTGTTAAATTTCTGTATTTCTGTAAAAGTTCTTGTTTTGAAATTAATTGTTTTCTAAGAATATCTATGCGTTTTAACTGTTCCTCCTTACTGTATTGAACTCCTGGTAATTTATCTACACACTCTCTGGCTTTTTGAAATTGACTCTTTAAATCTGTTAACTTTTGATTCATATCATGAGAATCCTTTTCAATACTGAAAATACATGAAAACAAAATATTTTAACATATATCAACTTAAAAACAACATATACTTGTTAATGAACTTTATTCGAATAAAAAAATAATATCCGTATTTGTGGTGGCTTGGTCCAAAAATAAGGTTGGTCAGAAATATTTAAATAACCTACATTGTTACCCTTTGCATGAAGTCGATCAAGTCAGTTAGAAGACAGACGTATTTTTTAACAGCGTGTTGTGTCACTCATACTAAGAAGATGTTCAGTTAGATTGGTCAGGCCGTTCACACTCTGAATAACAGGGACCAACACGCAACCATTACTTTTGACAAGGATTCAATAGGACAGTCCCTGAACATACATGTACAGGGTGAGTATAACGAGACATACGTTCAGAGCTGAACTACTCCTATTCCTGTTTAAGGGTATAGGCATAGCTTACAGAGATTCTCACTGGAATATTTTAAATGTTTCAAATTTTACAAATACATGTCATGTACGTTGTGCGAATGAATTGTGGCCCACAACACAGATGTACAGCACGACAAGTCAGTTTAAGTTTATTACAATGGTCGATCATTGCTTGATTACCTTTATACTGCGAGACAATGGATAAGAACGAGTTGACAGATTTTTTAGTGGCTATGAAAATGAAAGACTAGTGTCAGATCAATGACTGCCATTAATTTATGCGACGAAACAGAACCTGATCTGGAAAACAACCATAAGTTAGTTTATCAGAGGAATGAAACGACGCATGTAATTTTGGGGCGAAGCGGTTTTGGGATGAAAGGACATCATGGAAATTATTGGAAATTCTCCCTTTGTCGTTTTAAAGTCCGAAGATTTAGATTGTCACTGATAGTGATAGTGTGGAACTGGAAACTTCTTCTCCCCGAGGGTTGGGATGGCCTAGTGGTCTAGAGTGCTGCGCTTCGACCTCTAGCTGGCCGGTCACCTCTGGTTTGCGGCTGTGGTTTTGATCCCTGGTGTGAGCGTATGTGGCATGGAGATAGGTGGCGCCTTCTCAACTTCGTGGGTTTCCTCCGGGCACTCCGGTTTCCTCCCCCTGCTAAAGACCCCTATGCGCAAGCGAATTATTGAAATAAAATTAGCCTAAACCATATGTTAGTCCCGAAATGACCTAGTTTGTGTCGAGTGGACGTTAAACCCCATTTCTCTCTCTCTTTTCTCCCTGAGTGTGATTAAAACTAAAAACATGTCTCTAAGTCTAATTTCCAAATTGAAATATACACATTAAAATGACATGTATATTAAAGGGACAGTCCCGATTTGAAAAGAGTCTCAAAAATAAAAGTCTGAGTACATATGAAATTTAAACGCCAAAATATCAGAGAATGGTGCATTGACACTATATCCCATATCAATATTTCAGCTCAGAATATTGAGTCGTTTGGACGTGAACGTCAAAACTGCTTATCCGGACACGTAACTCTTTTAAGATTCCGGGCCAATTTTTTTGTTGGTGACCTGATGGGCGATTCCCATTCCTTGAGTCTTTGAGATGTCTATATAGTGAATGGTCCATGTGCTGTACTTCACTACTTGATAATGAAACGTAAATTTCACATACACATTATTTTTATTTAAAAGAAAACCTGGTTTTACGTAGACACCGCATAATACAGTTTCGGACACCGGTCTCAATTTTCAGAAGAAAACTGGCGTATTTAAGTTGTTTGAAAACGTATCACAAATAATTATAATACTGAGTTTGAGTTAGTTGCACAGCCCTTTGGCTTTGGTAGGGGATTTTAACACAAAATTAAGCAGTTATATTCCTCAAAAAATTATTGGGATTAACCCTTTAAACAAATACACAAAATAAATAAACAGAAATGACGCATTACTACCTTTTAATTCCTTCGTATATTGATGGAAGGAAATTTAATTCATTTTCTGCAACATTTGCGGCCATGTTGTCCGACTTGTATAAAATTTTGAAATTCACAATTGTAAAAGGAAAGAAATTTCCATTTTGAGCAAGGAATGTCTATAATATAATATAATTTTGATATATCTCTTAGTATATTAGAATATCCTTCTTAAATATTTTAACAAATATGTATAAATGGGTAAGTATTTATGTAACTCAAAACTGTGTATTTCGTTTATTGAGGATTTTCACTTTTAACATCACGTGATTGGCAAAATGGCGACCTACGAATGGTAAATAAAACATAATCAACTGTTTTTATTTGATTAATTAAAACAATATAACAATATCATGACTCGTCGTCCCTAGCCGCTTTATATTTTCACTGGTAAACTCCCCCAAAACTTCTCCAAACATGTACAACTTTTAGTAAATACTATAAAGCCCAATGAATTAAATGTGGACTGGAGCCCCTCCTCCCATGGTCACGGTTGAATATGGTACATGTATATACTGTCAAAGAACCAGATTTTGAATGTCAAATTTTCTAGATAGACCACCCAAAATAGCGCAGGACAATAATTTCAATAAATCAATATATCATAATACGTAAATTTGATTGCCAATAATTTTGTTACCATTATTTATTAAAGGGCCAATCCCGATAATTTTGGAGGAATAAAACTGCTTAATTTTGTGTTAAAATCCCTTAAAAACCACTACCATAGGGCTGAGCAAGTAACTCGATATATGTGTTACGTTTAAACTTAAGTCCTCCGGAAGTCTTCATCTGGAAATGAGAGCCGTTATATTATACAGACTTTTTTTCTATAAAATAATGTTTAGGTAAAATTCACCTTTTGTTATCAAGTACAGCACATGGGTCATTCACTTTATAGACCTCTCAAGAAACGGGGGTCGATTATCAGGTCACCCAATGAAAAAATTGACCCGAAATCTTAAAAGGGTTACGTGTCCGGATAAGCAGTTTTGACGTTCACGTCCAAATGACTCAATATTTTGATCTGAAATTTTGAGACAAGATAAATACACCATGCCTCTAAATTTTGGTCCGTAGCGCCGTAACTTTCATAAATACTCGGACTTTAATTTTTGAGACTCTGTTCAGAACATCGGGATAGTCCCTTTAAATTATACTACAAAAACAATATATCTGCTTGACTCTTGATACTTTATTGCCATTCCGCCAACAATATTCTCTCAAAGATTATTGTATTTTATTGAAACAAAGTATAAATTAGATTGGTCATACATACTTCACAAATCCTAGATAACAAACCTCATCTCTCAACCCTCCGTGTTTCGAGATAAGCTATTGTCCTATATAGTTCAAAACCCAACCTTAATGGCATCGGGAATGAGTAAGCAACACTGACAATATTTTTCATCCAAACAACGATTGGTTATTGTTATGTATAATATTTCTGCCACATCCATCTACAATTATATAAGCATATATCCTATCTGAAACAGGTATAAATCATTGTATTTAAAATCGTGACGTTAAGCCGTTACTAAGAACGCCATTTTTAAATGAATGATGTATGATGGTGTATGTTGGATAAAAGCAAAGCTGCATTAATTTAAACGTGAATATTTGGAGTTAGGCGATAGTTGTGCCACTACATTGGCCTCTGTACGTTTAATTGTCACTAGTATAAAATTATCTTGTTTTTAAGACGTAACGTGCATTAATAAAGAAACTGAGTTTGCCACTTGGAACTAAAGGCATCCAATCTAACCTATATAAATCCATACTCAACAGAGCTGTATTAAGGCTAGTTACTTTTAAGGCATAAGTTAACTAGAACTGGACAATCACTTTTGTAAGTAATAATAATATTAAAAACAAACCGAGCCGGATGGAATCCAATCGACTATATTCTGATGCTGCATAAAAGCTTGGATCATTCGGTTTGGAAGTTATGGTTTTTTAACCATCTTGCTTAGCAGCCCCTGCCAATGGAGAATGAGTCATTAAACTGGAAAAACGTTGTGTGAGAAAATTTGATTAACCACATCTCATTTTATCTACCAGGTTTCAAAAACCAAGAGACTATGAAGTAGAGAAATCAAAAGAAATATTACCAGCAGAACCGGCCACTAATCACCCACTGAAATCGATATTAGTAAGTTATTTTTTCTACAGTCAGCAAGTTATCTGGTAATATTCAGTCGGACCTTTAAAAACTTGTTTATAAATACTACAACCAGTTTTTTTTATGAACAATATAATGAAGCCAACAAATGTACAGGTATATGTACATATATGATTGAAAATGGAATAAACCTTTAAATATTTCCTATTTCTCATCATGATTCAAAATTTAAGAGACGGAAAAAAAACAATTGCAATAAGTCAATGGGTTTAAGCACATAGTAGATTTCTTTGCCGTGCAAATTATTAGAACATTTGCCTGATGCATTGGCTCTTTTAGTGGCATTTTCTGTAAATTGATAGAGTGAAACCCCGTCGTGAAGATTTCGAGGTCTGAAGTTCTATTGAGAACGACAGAAAATACTTTGCCTATAATCATGCCATGTTGGAAAATGAAGAACTCTTTTTAAGTACAGTACAACTATTTTTATAATGGGTTCTAATCATCAAGCAAAAGAGTAAACGTGAGAACTTTTAATGAAACTATAAGTGAAGGATGTTTAATCATACCATGGACCAAGGATAGGACGTACGTTGCAAGGAGTTGTATTATAGTAGTATTCCAATGAAAGAAATGAAAGTACAATATATAGACAGATAGATCATAGTAATATACATATGTTACTTTAACTGGTCATATCTATATCATATTAAATGTCGTACAGTCACCCCATCTTGAACATGTGAGTAATTTATTCATAGATCGATGTAGGTACAGGTACTGTAGGTCGTGCACTCTTCGAAAGTGATAGATATAATCATATTACTGTATTTGCATTAATTCCATAGTACAGGAAAACATGGAAAATGAACCAAGGGATGAATAGATAAAATGATAGTATGAGATATGTTAGACCAAGTGTATTGTTTTCTTTTTTCTTATCATCATAGATCACGGAAGTAAAGAAGGCTGCTCCAGTAAAGGGTACTACCAAGTCAACTTCCAAAAATGAAATATCAGATCCTTTGGGATCTTTTGATCCATTAGGTGCAAGCGATCCTCTAAGTATGGCATTTGAAGGTGTTGATCCATTATCAAAGTTTCAAGCAGAAGCTAATGTAGCAGCATCAAGACCAAAGTCAAGTAGTATTGATAAGGTATTTATATTAATAGAAAAATTATAATGTTTAATGCAATATTTCCTAAGACCCTAAACCTTAGCACAGCACCAGTTTAGATGAGAATTAATTCCCATTATTTTCTTTTGTAGGAGAAGAGAAGTTCCAGTCTAAAGGATGAATTAGATGAATCATTTGAGCCATGGGTCACTAAGAAAGCTAATATTTTATCCAAATACACAACTTCAGAAAAGCTATCTATTACCACCAGCTTTCTCTCTGCCTCTGATAAGGAGAAAGGTAGGGTGAACTACTATAATCTATATAATCCATATTTTATTCTGTGGAAAAAGATGTTTTTTAATAATATTGCATTTAGAATTACTATAGAGAGAGAGAAATGGGGTTTAACATCCACTCAACACAAACTAAGTCATTTTAGGACTGACATATGGTTCAAATTTGTTTCATTAATTCGCCTGTGTGTTGGGATCTTTATGAGTGGGAGGAAACTGGAAGACCCAGAGAGAAACCATGAGGTTGGACAGGCGACCCTTCTCATTGTCACATATACAGAAGGGAATCGAAACCACGCAAGTTGACTCAATGGCAGACCTTACGATAAAACTATAAAACCATTCAGCCATCCAACCCCCCATTAAAACTACTAATTGAATTGTTTATCTTTTACTCAGTTGTTATTAAAACACAGACAACAACAGTAAGTGATAAAGTTAAAAACAGATTGGAACAGTTAGATGACTTCGAGGAAGTAAGTTTCCTTTGTTTTTATCTTGAAAATATAAAGAAACACTGTTTTCTTCAATCTCTGGTAAAATTGATCAAGAAAATTTAGTTAACTATTATAAGGGAAATTACAATCATTTTGGTCAGTAACCTTTAACTACCATGAACTTTAAAAGGCAGCTGTACAGTTGTAAAATGATATATGATGATCATGTGGTCAGATACATTGATATCTACATGTAAAAATGGCTGTTGTATGTTTCTGTTTTTTGTTGTATTCTACACATAGATAATTTTCTTTAAAGTGTAAATATTTATTTATACTGTTCTGTACGGTTTTATTTATAGGGTTCTGTACAACAGATGTTGAATTTAAGTCAACAAGATTATGTGAAAAGAATAGATGAACTTAATCAAGCTTTGATAAATGCATGGGAGAAAGATCACAGAGTGACAGCCTTAAAAATTGCTATACAGGTGACTACACATTTCTGATTGTGCATTTTCACCCTGTTTATAAAAATACAGATTCTTTGATTCACTGTAATCCTTTGTTTTCAATTTGTTTCTTTCATCTGCATGACAGCAGTATGATTTCCTCAGTTGTTAAGAGGATTAGGTTTACATATTTATGTAATGTGTCAATAACTTCTCATGATTCCATTTCAGTGTTCCAAGCTTTTATCCGATATATCAGTAATACCATTCTATCCCAGTAAATTTGTTCTTATAACAGATATTTTAGATACATTTGGTAAGTTCATTAAGTAGTAGTAGTATGTATTCTTAAACCTTCTCTACTAAATTGATAAGAGAATTTCCTTTTATTCCTTCTAGCATACTATGTGTAGGAAATAATTATTATCATTAATACGTTTGCTACCAACATTTATGTACAATTTTTACATGTTGTTGACTACATGTTTATAAGTTCGTTTGAATATTACAGGTAGATTAGTATTTGATAGACTTAAAGAAAAAGCTCAATACATCCCAGCAGGTAGTGGTGTACCTGTTAAATTACCAGGTAAATTACTGACATTTCTTAATCATTCATTATACAAATAATTATGCAATTGATCATTTAAAGGGACACAATACTGTTATGTCTTTGTTGATTGTTCTAACATTGGGTGACACACCATTTGTAATGAATTTAGATGAAATAAATTGATTCAGTGGTTGATTAGAAAATGGTATTTTTATACTAAGGTTTGCCATCATTACCTAATTTTAAAACCATATTGTGGATTAAATGTGTTTTGGAGGCTGTAATCTATGTCAGATATGATGCTGGTGAGGCCAAATGCCTTTCACACAAGAATTGTTTTAATCTGCATTTTTAAAAATTGTTTTTTTTTCTTCTTTTTAAAAGACAAATTTACACCAGATCAAGTTCCAGAATCAGCAAAAGAGACTTGCAGGAATTGGTTTTTCAAGATAGCATCTATCAGAGAATTAATTCCCAGATTTTATGTTGAGGCGGCTATTATTAAAAGTTATAGCTTTCTCAGACCAAAGTAAGATTATGTTTGAATTTATGTAAATCTCAACGCATATGTAACTTAATAGCTAATGTCAGCCAGAGCATGTAAGGCATGAATGTGTCCTTGTTTTTCATCAGGGCTTTCAAAGGTGGCCATATAGTAGCTTACAAAAATTGATAATTCTTTTAATTCTTTTGATGTATAGAATTTTGAAATTAAGAACATTGCTCTTTTATACAAATATCATTGTTAATCGAATTGTTATAATTCTGATTTTAGTGATTATGCAGATGCTTTACATAGATTGGCATTAATGTGTCGTGGTATAGGTGATCCATTAGTAGCAGCTTATGCTAGATGTTATCTTGCTAGAGTAAGTACTTATTTTCTCTCATATTATATGTATATTCCTCACAAGGAAAAACAAAAGCTCTACCTGTCTCATATTAGAACATATATTAGTTTTAGTGAATTTTAGTAATTATGAGATTAATTGTTTAATTTATAGATTAACTGATTAATGCTCTTTTTGTATATTGTATTAAGAAAAATAAATGAATTATGTAAGCCAGAATTATATCTGGAAGAAAACGTATATATTGAATACAATTATATGTAGTTGCTATTTAAAGTACCTTATTTTAAGGGGTTAAATATTTATTGATAGTTACAATAAATGATATTGGTTTTTTTAGGTAGGAATAATGGTAGCACCCAGTATAACTAATCATCTCATGCCATGTCTAGATGATTTCTTGAAAACATTTTCACAGGTACTGTTCATTTAATTTATCTTTATTACATTTAATGAGAGCTGCCATTATTTACCTTACCCATTTTGTTAGAAATGTGGTATGGTAAATTGGTAAAGGCCTCTTTATTTGAATGGCACCTGATGTAGGATCCAGTGAATTAGGGAAAATATAAATCTATCTAACTGTTAACTATCAGTTGGATATTTATAACAGACTATCTATAAGGATGGGGGTGGGGTGGCCGAATGATTAGCATTTGTGCGCTATATCATAAAGCCTGTCATTGAGTCAACTGGCATGGTTTCAAATCCCCGGTTGTACGTGAAAAGGGTTAGGGTCGCCTGTACAACCTCGTGGGTTTCCTCTGGATCCTCCGGTTTCCCCCCACTGCTAAAGACCCATACGCGCAAGCGAATTATTGAAATAAAATTAAACCATATGTTAGTCCCGAAATGACCTAGTTTTATGTCGAGTGGACATTAAACCCCATTTCTCTCTCTCTCTATAAGGATGATCTACACATATTGTGACTTTTAAAAAAAGAGATGAATTATTCTTGTAATTGCTTTGTTGATCATTTGTTATGTATTGATAATTAATTATAGATACAAGGTGACAGTGTACAGAATATATTAGCCATGCAGAAACTGGAAATGCCACGGTATTTGACCTTGTTTTCCCCAGCTGTTGATTGGTTATTACAATGCTGTGCTCATCGTGCTTCTGATAAACTTCTTACACAAATATTAGAGAAATGTAAAGCTCAGTGCAATAGGTAAGCATTATGTTTTTCTATGTCATATTTTGTAAAATAAAATGTTCATCTATTTCAAAAACTTCTCACAGTAAAACATAAGGTAGCTTAAAATCCATCTTTTTGAAAAACTTCTCACAGCAAAACATAACGTACCCGTAGGTTAAAATTCATCACATTCTTATTCTTCTTATGGCAAAACATAATTCATAAAATTCTCTCAGCAAAACATAAGCTAGTTTAGCGGAAGTGTAGCTTGGCTTTCATAATCAACGTTAAACAATTTGAATATCACAAATTTCAATTTACTCTTAAATAAATGATTAAAGATACATTATGGGAGATAAGATAAAGAGTTGGCAGTTCTCACTATAATAGTTAAAAACTAGATAGTGTAAAGGTAATTTGCTCAAAATTTCAGTCAATTTGATCCACTATGAGCTGAGGACGAAGCAGGTGAAATTTCCCTCTAGCCTCGGTCATCATTACTAAAATCATTAATATAAACAGCATAGTCTCGATTATCTACTTTTTAAATTTAATTATCAGTGGCCGTTAAGCGGCATATAGGAATCTAATCCAGCCAACATCGAAGGCTAGCCTAGACATCGAGAGTTTATTATGGTCTGGATAAGTTAATTAATGTCTACATGTAATTGATAATTTAGATAACATTTCAGGTCCAAAGAAAGACTTGTAATAGGCAGATTTTGCATGTTTAAGTGTTTTGTAGCATATTTTTTGTTTATTTCTTCAGTGCCTTATTGGTTAATTCTATTATGGCAGCCTTTAATCCCGAGTTTATAGCAGCCAGATCGTCTATGTTTTCTGAGATGATAAAAGACTGTGAAGATACTGGTTTACCTAAGGTAAAATAAATTATATTTGTTTACATGACAATCTGTGAAAATGTGAATTGTTTAGATGATTAATTAGTTGTCATGATATTTCTCTCTGAAATGTTATTTACAAAAAAGGTGACTGGAATAAAAGGTAAACAGATTGTCTTTCATAGTCCAAGTCAAAGTAGTTTTCCATTGACTTTCTTGATATAACTAAATGAACATTAAACAAAATAAACACAATTGATTCTCTGGTTATAAGGGACAAGGAGCAGGGTTCCTCCACTGCCAAAGACCCATACACACAAGTGAAATATTGAAATAAAATTGAACCATATATTACTCCCAAAATGACCTATCTGAATCCAATGGTAGAAATATTATTCTTTCAATAAACTATGTAATGTATTTATGGCCATGGGAGACAGGTACTCTGTCACCTTGTGATCCCTATAATAATAGATGGATGTCAGTTGAAGTTTCCTGGTTTATTCAATTGAGGAAATTGAATAGTACAAACTAGTTCGAAATGTTAACCCTTTGAAGGTGAAATCTGTACATGAAAGTAAGATATTGGAAATCTACTGTATATAGAATACTTTGGTGGAGCAGCATCTATCTCAATATCCTCATAAAACATTGAAAACAGGAATGTTGTTGTTAATGTAAAAGGGTTGCACGTGCACCATTAATATCCAAAACACAGTTTTCACATGTACAACTTTATCAACCTGATAGGGTCTCAAGAATTAGAAACAATTTTATATGCAATGATCCAAGTACTTTCCATTTTAATGGCTAAAGTTATATGTTTCATTATATTTTCAGCACATGTTATATAGAACTCATGGTTTGTGTTTAGTTATGGCCGATCCACCAGGTGATGAGAAATTAACTGTATTAAATGATGTATGGAAAGCAGTAACAAAACTTAAAAATCCAGCAGTATGTTTATAGTTTTCTGTTTTTCATATTATTCAAACAATTATATTAACCCTGATGTAGAATTCACAACTCTTAGCATAATCCTTATAGTATGCAAAAAAACAACCTTATCTCAATTCCCTTTTGTAGATACATATACATCATTATTTTTACCATAATTATGCCTCCACACCATTTTATTACTCCTGTACATGTTGAGGTTTGATTTTCATAGTGTTGATATTATCTGCAGGGTTATTGTGCAGTTTGGGGCACTTCCTAAGACCCAATAATTAAAATTTATGACAATAAACTGATCTATTTAATGGAAATAAAATACACTTTAAATATAAGAATTGAATATTATGTTTTAAAATGTACTGTGGCAAATTCAACTCACAACAATTTGTTTCCATCAACCATAAACCAATTCAACATCCTAGTTTCACTGGTTTTATATATCTGTTTATATATAAACAACATAGTGATATATTGTTTATATTTTAGGATTATATTGGTTGTGCTGAAATCTGGATTGATTATGTTGTAAAACATTTTGGGGTAAATATACTAATAAGATTTATACAGATAATTCAATAAATGCAATGAATGTGTCATCTTCTAATTTAAACATAGAGAGTCTAAAATGAATAAATATCTAATTAGCTACTAGAAGAATATATACATAAATTATTTATCTGGTCCAATCATTTTAACAAAAGATCCGTTCGAAAAAGTGAAGATAAAGTGAAGTTAAGTCATCATTAGTTGGTTTGTCATACAGCCAACATGTGTGAGAGCTAGGTTAAAATCGAATACTATTTATCTTTCTTTTCTAGAAGCGTGAAATAAACACCATTATAGCTGATATCATTAAACATATGACACCAGATCGAGCTTATGAAGATTTTTATCCACAATTACTATCAATAGTTTCTAAAATATTAGTACATCAACATGATTTCTCTCTTTTATTTGCTCTGGTAAGTAAAATATATACTGACATTTACAAAAAAAGCTAAATATATAATTTATTGAAGTCTTTAACTAAAAGGTAAATATATATTTTCAAACCATACACTATAAAAAAATAGTTTGATTCAAAAATTAGTAAATGAAATCAACCATCGTAAACCAATATTATGTTCAGATTATAATTTATCGATGGCAGGATGTCCCCTTCTTTTGCTGTTTTACTGACCAGATGACGACTGAAGGATAACTCATTTGTATCCACCCATCTTTATTAATCCAGGTTGGTGCTGAAATATAGGATGTTAAACTCCATTTAATTTCATTTCTATTCATTATTCATGAACAGCGAGGACATGATTGATGCTTGTCTATCAACCTTATTTTTATTATTATTATAGGACAAATTCATGCCTCTGCTTGATATGTTTCAACGTGAATCAGTTAAAGTTGAGGCTTGTAGGACAGTGGCTGAATCATTCTTTAAGTAAGTTAATGTTTGTACACTTTTGTGTCAGTTATTTTCAGTATGCATTTTGTTACCGTTAATTTCCAAAATGTATTGCTTCACAATATTCTACTTTTTATATTCCCACGACATTTCATTCATATTGTACCAACAATTCTCGTTAACACTCCACAAGTCCAAACTTTTTTCTGGGCTTCTTAAGGTCATCACCAGGAGGAACCCCTGAGTCACACATTTCTTTCATGTTATATGTAACAGAGTGAATGACAGACTTGACCACACCCATAACCCCCAACTGTTTTTAATTTATTTACCTTTTGAATATTATATGTTTTAAGTCCATGGAAATGTGACAGCTAATGGAAATCAGCCTCTAGATGTACAAACTAGAACTTCATAGAGCTGAACAGAGAATAATGTTTCCTCCGGGTGTTTATACATATGGCTATATGGAATTACTTATAGGGCCACACAAAAAAAGGAAATTGAGTATTTATATGATAGTGATTTTATATGTAATAGTATTGAGTATTTATGTGATAGTGTTTTTATATATTATAGATATCAAACAGAAACAACAAATGATCCTATAGTAATTAATGCTATGATGTTTATTTGTAAAACCTTACATGATTCTGTCAAGTAAGTACAATATTTATTAAAATATTTTCACATATTTCTATATCGTTCTTAAATATTTGAAAAATTATTAACCTTTTTATTCTGGTTATGTTCCTGTTATGTACATACAACACTCCACACTAATATTTTGATATTATCACCAGACATATAACATCTGATGTAAATTGTTTTATTACTTTTTTTTTTAGTGCTCTGACTCTAGAGGATGAGAAACGGGTTATTTGCAATGCTATATGTGGTTTTATTCGATGTATATCATTTGGTAGAGATTTTGAACAACAGTTAAGTTTTTATGTGGAGGCTAGAGGTTACTTTAGTAACTTAGATACTGTTTTAATACAATTAACACAGGTAGATAAATCACAATTCTTCTATTGATTTATGACTATCCCATTCTTAATGCCAAACTTTACTGAATAATTAATAATGAGGTTTAGGAATAATGAGGAAAATATTCTATCAAACATTTAATTAAAGTTGTTTTAATTATAATTGTCAAACAAGGCGATTTTGTTTGTGAAAAATGTAGAAAAATCTTACTTGTAGGCTTATATTTTGTATATTTTATTGTTATTATAAAGAGTGTAAACAGATTATCAATGGATACAAGACAAGTTGTAAAAGGTAACCATTCCAGAAAAACAGCAGCTTTTGTTCGGGTAAATATTCCTGGGTTTCTTTTAATTTAAGTCTTATTTGATTTTTCTCTAAGATCGCATCTCCTTAATTATTAAAGGTCAACATCCAGTTTGACTTGGTACAAGAAAAACACCAAAACTCTTACATAATGTCATAAATAGTCAAACTTTTGTTATGATTGTTTAATTGTAAGCATATGATTGTTTAATTGTGGGCATATGGTTGTATAATTGTAGGCATGTGCTGCATATTGTTTTATAACAGTACCATCATTACAGTCAGTTTATTCACAATTACAACTTTATCTCCTGTCAGGGCAAGTAGCTTTATTAAACCAGTGTTTTTCACAAGGTAAGACATCTAGTTTATTATATAATGTACCTTGACTTAGTGTAGTACAACTCACAACAAGCTTCTGTTAGATATAGTGTCTACACACTACTTAGTAGCTGATATTTTAAATCTCTTTTAACTGTTACCTGAATTTGTTTGTTCCCTTTAGTGCTTGAATATAATGACTGTACTGGAGTGTTCTTCTGTATTTTACTAAATAACTCTATTCCCGTTTGTGAAAAAATTCTTCTTGAAAGGGAATTTTGGCTAAAAGACAATACTATTTGAGGGATTTGAAAGAAAATGTTAAATAAACATTGAAAATAAAAGAAATATATGTTTTGTTTGTATAGGTGATGCATTCTTTAAAGCATCTATATCATTGATACCAGATTTACCTAAACAGATGGAAATAGATGGTAAAACACGGGCTACAGAACCATTATTAATAGATTATATACTCAACTTTATATCAACCATTCTTATTATACCAGTAAGTTATTATATTAAAAACCATTCTTATTATACAAGTAAGTTAGTACGATGTACTATGGACCTGAGACAGATCCTGTTGTGGGATAAAATTCAAAAATTCTAATTCATCACATTGATGCAGAATTGTTCAAAAAAGATGCATGGCAATTCTCATGTTGATCACACTTGAATTGACGGAGCCTTAGGCTTTTCCAAAGAGTGTCACCCCAAGAAGAACACCAAGAGAATATGGAGAGATTGCTGAAAGGCAGAAATTATGGAGGCTGAGAAGGGAGCAAGACAATTTTAATTTTTGTGACTATGCTAGATACCCACCTGCATCATTAAAAAGTCACTGGAGAAAATACCTCTGTCTTTCTCATTTTTATACGCCCACATTTTCATGTGGACGTATTATGTCGTCGCCCCTGTCCGTCCGGACGTCCGTCCGTCCACAATTTGTTTGTGGACTCTCTACAGGTCACAATTCTTATCTGATTTTGACGAAACTTGAAATATAGGTTTATCCCCATAAGATCTCGGTTCCTTTCGATATTGGCATGTATCGGATCGGAACTTCATGGATTATGGCCCCTGATTGTACGAAATATCATGTTTTTAGCTTGTGGACCCTATAGAGGTCACAATTTTGAACCGATTGTGATGAAACTTGACATGCATGTTTATAACCCCAAAATCTTGGTTCCTTTCGATATTTGCGGCCATCGGATCGTAACTTCCTGAATTATGGCCCCTGATTGTCCGAAAAATCACCCTTTTTAGCTTGTGGTCCCTCTGGAGGTCAAAATTATTATCCGATTTAAAAAACCGTTCGATTATATCACCGTTACATGGTAATGAAGGTTGAGTTCAAATTTCGTGAAAATCGGACCAAAATTGACAAACAAAATGGCCGCCGTTTGTACGCGAATAGTGTGAAAATATGTTATATCAAGGTTGTGGACCCTATAGAGGTCACAATTTTGAACCGATTTTGATGAAACTTGACATGTATGTTTATAACCCAAAGATCTTGGTTCCTTTTGATATTTGCATCCATCGGATCGTACCTTCCTGAATTATGGCCCCTGATTGTCCGAAAAATTGCCCTTTTTAGCTTTTGGTCCCTCTGGAGGTCAAAATTATTATCCGATTTAAAAAAACGTTTGATTATATCACCGTTACATGGTAATGAAGGCTCTGTTCGAATTTCGTGAAAATCAAACTAAAATTGACGGACAAAATGGCCGCCGTTTGTACGCGAATAGTGTGAAAATATGTTATATCAAGGTTGTGGACCCTATAGAGGTCACAATTTTGAACCGATTTTGATGAAACTTGACATGCATGTTTATAACCCGAAGATCTTGGTTCCTGTCGATATTTGCGCTCATTGATTCGTAACTTCCTGAATTATGGCCCCTGATTGTACGAAAAATCACCCTTTTTAGCTTGAGGTCCCACTGGAGGTCAAAATTATTATCCGATTTAAAAAAACGTTTGATTATATCACCGTTACATGGTAATAAAGATTGAGGTAAAATTTTGTGAAAATCGGACCAAAATTGACAGACAAAATGGCCGCCGTTTGTACGCGATTAGTGTGAAAATACGTTATATTAAGGTTGTGGACCCTATACAGGTCACAATTTTGAACCGATTTTGATGAAACTTGACATGCATGTTTATAACCCAAAGATCTTGGTTCCTTTCGATATTTGTGCATATCGGATTGTAACTTCCTCAATTATGGCCCCTGATTGTACGAAAAATGACCTTTTTTTTAGCTTTTGGCCCCTCTGGGGTCAGAATTATTATCCCATTTACCCACTTAGCAACATGATCCCCAGTCGAATTTGAAGCCTACTGAAATGAACCTTTATAACCCAAAGATCTTAATTCATTTCGACATTTGCACATAGGAAAAATCACTTTCGGTATTGCTTGTTCTCTATCCATCTCTCGAAAATGTGGGCGTATCCTGCCTGGCAGTGCCAGCCTATCTTAGTAAATATTCTGTAGTTCTTTTACTTCCAGCCTGATCTATCATTTCAGTATAAGTTAATAAAATAAATATCAGGACAATAAGTTGGATTTTGAAAATTCCACTTTGAGAAAAAAATTTTTTTTAGTTTCGCCAAATATATTTCTTGATAATCTTTTGTATTGCATAATCTTTTTCTGGATAATATTTAGAATATTATTATTGCAAATATAATTGATAAACAGCACTTTTGACAATACATATTGTTATTTCTATCTAGCAGTTGATCAATGTTAATCATGTTTGGTTGAAGAAAACATGTTCATTTAGAATTTAAATATAATTTGATTTGTATGAAATGTAATTAAGTCAATGTATTTAATTTTTAGGATAATCCAGAGTCTGGAGTAATGTATATGTTACGGGGATTATTAAATGTTTTACAAGATTATACGTGGGATCAGAGCGGTGATGCTAAAGCTATAGTATATATAAAAGTTTTGTCATTATTATCTGCAGCTAGTCAGGAGTCTTATATATATCATATAGATAAAGGTAGGTAGACATATTTTATTGTAAGTAAAATCAATAAAGTTTATGTAAAATTGCTGCAATATCATGAGGCAACCAATTGGAGCTCTTGCTACTTAATTTGTATAAATTGTGTTCTGCAAGCCATATCAATCACAAAAAAATATGCACTATTTTAATGTCTAGAATGTTGTTGTTATGTTATTAAGCACATATGAGTATATAAAAAAAAACCTTTATCGTTTATTTAAAATGGCCTGGCTTGTAAGATTGCCATGTATTATCAATAAATATTAATATAAATGACCATGGTTTAGAACTGATCGATTTGAATAAGTTTTGGCTGAAAATGATTTTTTAAATAAAAATATTTTATTATGTTTGATCTTAAACTCTCTATTTCCCTATTATTCTGAAAGGTCAGGACTTTAATATGTTTATTTCATTCCAGTTGATTCCAATGATAAGATGTATGGTCATGATAAGAAATATTTAAATGAATTGAAAGGAATGGCAGATACCTTAGTAAATGAAATACTCAACCATTTAAAAACATTATCATCCCCAGAGGTATTTTGTTTTAATATTCGACTCTTAAGTTTCACATCAAAAAACTATTACCAAGTTAAATCTCATGAATAAAAAAAAGTCCATACACCACGTTTTCATCACCAGTTTAAATGTAGTAACCATTTTGAATTTGATTACAGACATCTAAAAGACAAAGTAGTATAGCGCTAGATCTATTGAGTACTATTGTATCACATGGAGATATAAGTCAGAAGGGTTTATCCACTCTCTCAGTTAATTTATGGTCTTTAAGTCAGAAACATTCCACAGCAGACAATAAACAAATGGTAAGTTATATTAAATATCTTGTCAGAGATCTATTGTTAAAGATACATGCTCACAAAAGTATTTATCGGGTGGTTATTTCCAATAAAAGTATTGCAAATGTGGTATATGTGGAAAGTATTGATGCCTTATCTTTCATAAAAATACTGGATTACCCCAAAACACCCATGTTGCAAGTACTGGAAAAAATTCAGGGTATCACGAACTGTCAACAGCTTATCGTATGCTAGCTTGATTGATGGAGAAGTTGTTATTTGTTGATCGAATGGTTGGGTGGTTTTGTGAACATTGAGGGCCAAGGTGTGTAAAAGTATAACAGACAGAATTAATAGGTGGAAAAAGAAGTTGAAGGAAAATAATTCAAGAATTTACTTAGGCCTCAATATGTATGGTGAATGGACAGTAAATAATGACAGACAAATACATTCTGAAAATGGGCTCTATCGAGTTGAGTTACTAACATCCATTTCAAGGGGCCATCCAATTTAGAAATTGGAGTAAAAAGTTTAATTTATCTATTTTTACTTGTTAAAAATGTCTTCATTACTCACATTTCTCAGAACTAGGACCTATACTTTAGTCTTATGGGTATAAAATAAATTAATTGGTCCCGAGCATCACCAAACATCTGCATCCACAGCAAGTAATTCAATACATTTCATGAATATAAGATACATGTACTAGGATATAAGAGCAAGGAAGTATTGGTTGTCTGAATTATTATAATTAGGTTTTAGAAAAGAGTAATAATAGTGAGGTTCTAATCTAATTATTGTTTTATTTTATTTCAGATTAGATTATTGGATTATATTAAAAGAAAAGCAGAAACTGAAGATAATAAAATATATAAAGATTTAGCTAGTAAACTGAAAGTTGAATATTGAGTTTAAATTAAATCAAAGCGTATTCTATATACATAGAGCTATTTATAAATTGCATGTAAAAATGTTATACTTTATTTATATACAAAAGAACAACAAAATTTATGAACAATTTATTATATATCTAACTAATCACCAATGATAATTCATGAGTTTTAATTACATTGCTGATTGATTTTGTTGTGAAACTTTTGTCATGAGTCGGCATACAGTGATATGAAATCTGTCAATAATTATACTTTAGTTTATTAAAAACTAAAAGAATGTTTTGATTAGTTTTTTATTATATAATTATGAGATGGACAATAGTCTTGATTACTCCAACCTAAATTTCATCACTTCGATCAACTGCAAGAAATGTCAGCCTGGACCAAAAAGTATGAAGGTCATACACAGATTTGCATACTTCTTAGATTGGGTTGGCTGAAATATGACTATCACCTTGAATTTGAGGTATGTAGAATACAAACTAATATTTGCTGTAGTTTTTTGTGATTATTGAGACTTACTTGAAACATTAAAATATAAATGGTCATCTAGCTAAATGACCATCCCACAGTTGTTGTCTGATTGCTGTCTTGCAGCCAAGTGAATAAATTGTGAATAGTGATATAATTTAATAGCTACAATGAAATGGAATAAGTTTAATTGTTTTGTAGAGAAAGTATGGAAATAATAGTGTCAAGTTATGAAGTTGTTAAGTCTTTATAAGATATTGTTTTGTTTTTGTATAAATTTCTAATTATATATGTGTATATATATTAAATTCTATAATCAGTCATGTCACTGTGTAAATATAATTCCAGTCAACTGACTGAATGGCAATAAACATCAAAAAACCCTTTTGAAAATTGATTTTGTTTATTTTCTTCACAGTATAACTAATTAATTATTTACAAAGGGATAATTTTGAATCTATATATATATACCCAGTACACAAAATTTTATTTCCCAGATGGGTAGGGGAAATATATATATTTTTCAGCAAACACTGCTACACAGGGATTTACTCTGCTGGGGATTTTGGGTTCTTGGTTAATGGTAGCCCTAAAAAGTGTTCAAACTGTGATGTCTATACTGTTATTCAGAAAATATAAACAGGTTGAGGATATATGACCATTGAGAAGTTTAGTGTACGTGTATACATACAGTAGATGGTCATGAATGGTGGGGGTAGAGGCACTCTGCACATATTCCCACTTTATCTAGTAGGCCCTAGCATATTAATTTGATATTGGTGTTTTTGTTCTTAGAAAGTTAAGGAAGCCAGGGGCGGATCCAGAATTTTCAGAAAGGGGGGGGGGATGCTGTACCCACTTGGAAGTGCGAAGCCCGACTCGTGATTTTTGAGTGGACTAAAATGCCCACAAGGACTAATTTCATACTAGTACTGTAAATTACGATTTCCAACCTAAACTGTTTTTGTTCTCCTTTCCTGTGAGAATATATGGAGCTAAAAATTGTTCGCCACCGCAAAAAAATAGAGGGGGTGTGCGACGGGTGCGCCACCCTCTGTGTCCGCGCCTGGAAGCTGTTTGTTTGCTTCATTGCCAATCTGATTGAAACACAGATCAGATTTTCATTTCGTTTTTTGTACTCAAAATTTCGTTTCCCTTGCCATTACTGTGGAGGTCAACGAAAATATAAAAAAACGAAACGAAATATAGATCTGTATTTTAATCAGATTGTTTCATGGAAGTGGCGGAGTCATCTGCTGCCATGTTTTAAGGACTAAACGGGTCAATGTAACTGACTTCAACTGTATTGACGAACCGGTGATACAATTAATTCTCCTTTATTACAGTATGTTAAATTCTGTCCATGAGAACACGACATATGTTTTATCACCAAGACCAATTTCAGTCTATCAATGACATTAAAACAATAATATATTATCTTATTTCATAAATACTTCCAAGTTTGTCTTCATCTTTAATGAAGATGCATGTCGTTATGTAGATTAGTTATCATCTGCGTGATCCTACTCTGAATCATACACAACGGATACATAAAAATAACATAATCAGACTGTGTTATCAGTTGGACCTTGATTAAACTTGAAATAGATAAGTATATATATAAGACAACGCCAGGTACATAGGTTCATTTACAATATTTTACTTGCTGTCGATACATCATAGTCACAGTGAGAATAATTTGTGTAAAAGTCAGAAAAACCAAACCAACTTAAAACCAAATATCTAAAATAGATCAGCAAAATGGTAAGATTTTCTGGTTTTATTTTGTTTTGTCTTTTTACGTGAATGTTCCTTTCATTTTCATATTTCGGTGAAAGGGGCATTATTTATTTTATAATGTGACTTTTTAAACATAAGAAGGCCAAAGAATATGTAAATTGTCTTCCTCGCCGACGTTGACCCTTGCGCATACTTTAAAGTAAAGATTCCTAACTACTTATACGTGGCAGCTGTTATTTGTGTCATCGTCTGATAATTTGACAATAACAATATTATTTTTTCTCATGTGCAATGTTTAATTTACTTCCAATAATTCATCACAACAGAAGGAAAATTACATTCTTTCAAATGAATATGAAATTTCTATGGTGAATTAATAGGATCATATTGTGATGCAAAACATGGATGCAAAACAACAATTGTGATATCACACGTGTCTATATCATCCCACCACCTGATGATAAATCACACAATCATTTTTTTATGCAGCTGACCTGGGTGAGGTTCGGACCCTCTTTCCTCTCCAAATCCATCCCTGATCATTCTACAATATATATGTTTTATCTATTAACAGCGTGAAGTTATAAGCGTCCATGTTGGTCAAGCAGGGGTTCAGATTGGTAACTCGTGCTGGGAACTGTATTGTTTAGAACATGGCATTGAACCTAATGGAGAGATGCCAACAGAACATGGGGCTGGGAAATTTAATGACGCTTTCAGCACATTCTTCAGTGATACAGGAAATGGTAGACATGTTCCTAGAGCTATTTTCGTCGACCTGGAACCAACGGTTATAGGTATGGAACAGTATTCCACTTCACTATAAAACTGTACACGATAGTTCTGGCTTTAAAACCCCGACAAAAGAACATTTGTTTAACGTTCTACTGTTCTGCTCCGACTGGGCTAATGAAGACGGGCATACGGCATACAGTGTGCTATGGGGGGTTTGTCCGGGTAGCGGCTCTATGGCCTACTCTTATATCGAATTCCAACTGCCAGGGGGTATTTTACGTACATGTATACGCCAATGTATACACGGGACCTCGGTTTTTCTTCCCATCCGAACGACTAGACAGCTGTCCTTGTCAAGCTCTCCGTCCTGCACCACTGATTAGGGGAAACCACGTCGGAAAATACCGATGAACTTTCTCTGCAAATGCAGGGCTCGAGCGCGCAACCTCCGGGCCTAAGCAAAATTAAGGAAACATTCAAGTCAAACAAAGTGAATGAACAGACCACCGATACCCCCCATCCCCTTCAACCAACCAAGTAATCAACCGTTATAAATACCCAATACATATATTTTTATGTTCTTGACAAATAATAACACTGTTGTTCTTGTAATTTTAGATGAAATTCGAACTGGACCATATCGTCAATTGTTTCATCCCGACCAAATGATCACTGGTAATGAAGATGCCGCCAATAATTACGCCCGTGGACATTACACTATAGGAAGAGAAATCATTGATGAAGTACTAGAAAGAATTAGGAAGTTATCTGATGGCTGTACTTGTCTTCAAGGATTTCTCATATTCCATAGTTTTGGGGGAGGCACCGGTTCTGGATTCAGTTCCCTATTAATGGAGCGCCTGTCCGTGGATTATGGGAAGAAGTCAAAATTGGAATTTTCCATCTATCCAGCTCCAGATATTTGTACCTCGGTTGTTGAACCTTATAACGCAGTTCTTACAACACACACCACCCTCGAACATTCCGATTGTTCTTTCTTGGTAGACAACGAAGCCATCTACGATATTTGTCGTAAAAACCTTGACGTTGAGAGGCCATCATATTCAAACCTCAACCGTCTTATCAGTCAAATTGTCAGTTCTATCACAGCATCACTTCGTTTTGACGGTTGTCTTAATGTTGATCTTACTGAATTCCAGACCAATCTGGTTCCTTACCCAAGAATACACTTCCCGGTTGCTACTTACGCACCGATTATTTCCGCTGAAAAGGCTTTCAAGGAACAATTATCGGTGTCGGAGATCAGTCATGCGTGTTTTGATCCAGCTAACCAAATGGTAAAATGTGATCCTAGGTGCGGAAAGTATATGTCTTGCTGTATGTTGTTCAGAGGAGATGTTGTTCCCAAAGATGTTAGCAAAGCTATTGCTAGTATTAAAACAAAACGCACTATACAGTTTGTTGATTGGTGTCCTACTGGATTTAAGGTGGGCATCAACTACCAACCACCTTCGGCCATTCCTGGCGGGGATTTAGCAAAAGTTCCACGAGCCGTCTGCATGTTGAGTAACACAACGGCTATATCTGAAGCCTGGAATCGATTGGATCATAAGTTTGATTTGATGTATGCTAAACGAGCCTTCGTTCACTGGTATGTAGGGGAAGGAATGGAAGAGGGGGAATTCGCTGAAGCCAGAGAAGATTTAGCAGCGTTAGAAAAAGATTATGACGAAGTGGCAGCTGATTCTATAGATTTTGATGAGGATGACATGGCACAGTCTGAGTATTAAATGTATAACCAACCATATAATTGTAATGCGATTGAAAATGTAGATATTTATGTTGTAAAAATAAAGAAAACCATAATTGATGATATACTTAACACCCAGTTTTAAAGATAAGGCTCGGTGTGATTATTTTTCTGAATCAATGTTAACCGAACATTAAACAGATTTGCATCAAGCATTAATGTGAAACTGGTTGCTGCTGATCAACAGGCTACCGCATTGGATCTCGCTATTAATGCACGGATCTCTCCATTCGCTGATTCTGTATTGGTGGATCACCTTCTTATAAAATTTAGATGGGAAAAATACACGAAACCTGTTAAATTAACTGTCCTTGTACAGAATTTAACAATTAGGCAAGCATTTCCCTTGAAAAAATTAACAGTTAGAATAGATGAGCAGCGATCGCTGTCCGGCAACATTACACACGTAACCATATGCTTATCTCAAAATGACAAGTATCGTGTTGAGAGAGAGAGGGAGAGAGAGGGATGGGGTTTAACGTCCACTCGACACAAACTAGGTCATTTAGGGACTAACATATGGTTTAATTTTATTTCAATAATTCGCTCGCGCGTAGGGATCTTTAGCAGTAGTTTGAGGAAACCGGGGTACCCGCAGAAAACCCACGAGGTTGGACAGGCGACACTACTCCTTACGACGTTCAACTGGGGATTTGAAACCACGCCAGTTTACTCAATGACAGGCCGTATGATACAGCGCGCGCACGCTAACCATTCGGCCACCCAACCCCCCGTATCGTGTTGATAAGACATTAATCCACGTCAGGAGCTGAGTGAAGTTTACGCAAATGAAGATAAAATCACGTAAAAACAAACATATCAACGTGCATGCATACAAAAATATTTTTTTTATAGTTCTGAGACTATATAAGCCATTGTGCTCATCTTCAGATTCCAAGCTTCATTACTTTATAATGATATTGCGTGATTGCTTGACCCGTGACAAACATATACATCGTATGAAGGGGGGGGGGGCTACATGGGAAGGATGCAAAATCAACGATCACCACGTCCCTGATCCCAGTTCCATTCCAGTAATGCATATTAAGACTATCTTGGGAAATTGGATATGTTACCATAAGCCCCAAAAAGACATTATCGTATATTAAATTTGAACACGTGTACAAGTACTTCTATGTTAACGGTAGACATCTATTTACATGTATATGCATATACACTAGATAATCGTTTGTATTTTTTTTATGAATATTGACTGTGCATTTTTTGTTAATTACATTAATGATTAGTAAAATATTTTGACTAATTCGAACAGAAGGTCTTTAAAAAGCCATGCATTCTTACACATCTAATTTGCCACCCTTCTTGGCAAGTAGTTTATTCTGGTGTCGGAGTCGCTAGAGTTCTTTGAATTGGGTAAATACAAAATTATCAATTTCATTGGATTTGTACATCCTGTTTTTACTGAAAGGTTTCTGGATAAAACCAATGTTGAGATATACTTGATTCTGTTTTCAACTATCGACACAGAAAGACAACTTGTGAACAAAAGTTAGCAAACTAGCCGGCTTCTACTTGATTCTTCGAAAGTCAAAATTAAATCATAACGTATTATAAGCACCGGGTTATAGATAGTTGGCGCCCAGCAGTGCCCCACCCCCCACCCTGAAAATCTAAGTTTCAAAAATGAGACAAGCGCAAATGCTATTTCCTGCACTTTAATTGAGACATTACTCATAATAGATAGTAAGTAAAAGTTTCCAAAATATGCTGTCAATATAATTATACTATTGCTCACTCCCCATAGTAGGCGTGGGGCCTACGGGCTTGCAAGTCGAATTAAGTCAACAGCTGATAGCAGAAATTCTGTCGATGAAACTAAACTTCTAACGTTTAAAAGTTGAAAAATTTGCTGTTTTTGCATATTAAATGCACAAAGGTTTTCATCAGAAATATACCCTTTCAGATAAGAATTTTCCCACTTTTTCACTTTTAATTTTTCCCTTTTTACTTTTCGTTGCATTGTCAACCCGATACAAGACGTTGTATATTAGGCCTACTTACCGTTCGTCAAACGTGGATTTCCACTAGGCCTCCAGTACACTTTTCTGGTTTGGTTTTCCCTTGTCATTTGTGCAGCTGTCTAGTCGTTCGAATGGGGTGAAAAACTGAGGTCCCGTGTAGGCTATGATTGGCATGCATGTAAAATTCCTTTGATAGTTGGAATTCGGGCAAAGTTTTCCTCATAGCACACTGTTTTAGCCCAGTCGAAACAGAACAGAAACGTAGGACGTTAACCCCATTTCATTTCATTTCCTACAGTAAACGTGTTAATAATAAGACTATTTATTTATAAGACAAATAAGAGATTACAAGCTGTCGCCATTGAATTTTCAATTATTTTATTTTTTTTAGCCTATTGATTAGCAGCTTATTTAGTAAGTATTTCACCGAGGGTTTGGGTAACCCAACAACACACAAAAACGTACTAAGAGGAGTCCTACGACATATATATAATTACGGTGAATGTAGAATTATAGTCTTTTAAATGGAACAAAATAGTGTCAGTCAGTGATAATTCTATTTATATTGCATGGTCTGCACCCACAAAAATCCCCAAAAAGTAGTCTCCCATAGACCATGTTATATTTGTAAGTCTAATACAACTATACAATACAAACAACACGCGATATAATGTTAGCATAAGATGTGAATATGGTTGGTTTATTGTTATTTCTCCCCTTTATCTTTGAAAAAAGTTGTATTGATAATGTCATAAATTTTTTTTCTGAATACGAAACTGCAGCTGAATAACATTTGCTGAATCTAAGATGGCAGCCTACACGAAGGGATTTTAAGTTTGTTGTCTAGAGTTTACGTAATCCGCTGTTTTGGTTGGCTTAACATAGGTAGTTTGCACTCAAGAAGTAAACCAATGTGAAGTTGCATTAGAAAGTGGTAAATTTGTTTTAAAATAATATAATTAAACGAAAGGTTGCCATGTTCCGCAAGTGAATATTGAAAGGAACAACACGTAGTCCAAGTGTCATGTCAATGACAAAAAGTAAACATTGAAATAGCGCATGTCCTTGAAAAAAAACCTATTTGTCTTAGTACTCGGTACGGACTGAAAAATTACATAATGGATTTCTAACATATCTATGACTATTTTCTAATTTTTTTTTTAAATTTGAGTCTGCCATAGACCTTGTCTGAAAAATATCTGACTTAAAATTCAGTCAGTTTTCTTGGGGAGATAAAAGAACACCGTAACTTCTAAGGTGGAGTTCTAGAAATTAATCTTATGAAATTCCGCAATGACAAAAATTATGTCACTTTGTTTACAGTTTTCATTGACATCTTTTATCTTGCACGAGCGACAGATAATACAACCAAAGGAACTCGTTGCCTGTTCATCTATACATGTACATTCCATGGTTAAACCCACTGTCAACTATCGATAATTCGGACACTATCAATTATTACAACTCAGTCAGTAGTTCCAATAGTAATGATTTCCATGAGCTTTGCTTTTTAAACGGCCACATTGAAATGTAGTCGTAGTTGTCGTCCCTGTTCACCTGTCAATTGCATGTAAATGATGAAGCCTATAGATTTTCAATGATTTCCGACATCACTGCCTGAATGATTGCCCTTGATTACTTTGAAAAATATTGTTGATACTCTAGAGGCTAAAGTTACTACCTGATTGCTTTTAGAGTTTTATAGACAAAACATTAGTATAGGACAGAGGCAGAACTATTAAAGCCAAACAAATTCTAACATTTTCTGATAATTACTTAATGGGTTGTAATCAGAATCAGATTTTACTGTCTTGTAAATGTTTTCATTACTGGCAGAAGAAAAAATATACTTGACAACCCTTGTTATTGACTGCCAGGTTGAATTTGGATAAAGCATTGGATATTAAGGGACAAAGATCTCTTCAAAAACATCTTTATCAGACAAGAGCTGCTTATTATCATGTTCACTGTTTAAGTTGACATCAAAGACAGCATTTAGTAACAACTGGATACCATCCGCTGACGACTAAATATGATCTGACTATGATACCATTTTTTTACTGGACAACATCCATTGAATACCACCTGCATGGCTAACAAAATCATCTGACGAAAGTAAATACCATTTGTAACGCCATCTAACTACTTGGCATAAAGATTGTACCGTTTTTAATGAAACCAGATAACGGCCCGGTTCAAGGATTTTGTTGAGGGGGGCGGGCACACATTGGAGCAAAGGGTAATACGTTGCAACCTTGGATTGTTTGGGCGGAGACAATGCGTAAATCATGTTTATGTTATCTATTAAAGAGCAGATATGTGAACTACAACAGTAACAAAGCAAACGAAAATGAAATCAACTATGTCACTGGGGCTGACGGGGGAGCCACGGCACCCCTGGATCGGCACCTGGATAACTCTGCGGTGGGACTATCATAAACTTACCCAAAATATGTAACCAAATGAAAACTTGGAATCATTCTTAGCCAAGAGCCACAACATAACTACAGATTTACAACCTATCAAAATTTCACTAAATAAGTCATAGACGAATGTTGTCAGATTGATGAAGTTGGATGATTTAGTTTATTTCTACAAAATTGTTTTTCAGGAATAGCAATGTATCGAAGTTTAGTGAAAGGAGTTGTGTTGTTAGCATCAACAGCAGTAGCAGTGCCCTACACGGTAGCAGTTTTGTGTAATTTACTTTATGGCTGGCCTCAAACAAAACACAAATACAAAAGAGCTCTCAGTCTGAAAAAAGTTTATAAACTGAATTATACAGTGTTTAGAAAAGTACTGCTCTTACGGTTTGCTCCACTGTATTTTCGCTGGAAACATTTCTACAGGAGGGCTAGTAGTTCTGAACTGATCAAGGTAAGAGTCAATTAGTTGATGATGTTTAAGTGGGTTTTTTTTTATACATTATTTAGAAAAATACTGCTCCTATGGATTGCTCCATTGTATTTCCATTGACTTCACAGTCTCAAAATATAAGTGTCATTATCACCAAGAAACACCTTTATTCCATAAAACATTGGAAAAATAAAACATTAACTTATTAAGAAAATTAAATGGATATCCTACATACTTTTACTTTTGCAGTTTGTCAATGAATGAGCTGATGACATTGATTTATGATTATGAATTATGTAGATTTACCCTTTTAAAAAAATTATGTCTTATTATTTGAAGAAAATCGTGGCTTATAAATGATATTCAATCAAAATAGCCCCCTTCATTAGTAGTAGAATCATTACAAAACCATATACATTTTTTGGCATATGATATTTTGAATATTGGTCATTCCATGTCAATTCAATCAAAATAACAGAGATTCCACACCTAACCATCTCAGATTTCAATCAAATTTGGTTTATAGGTTGCTGTATTTGAAAAAGGCAAATTTTAAAGTTTCAGCTCAATAAGACTTGTGATTTCTGAGACATAAGCATCTGTTTTTCACCTTTTTCTCACATTTTTGATGACTCCCTTTCTTTAAACAGGCATTATGTAAGATCAAAACCTGCCCATTGCAGGTCTTTCTTTGAGCCTTAATTGTTATATAATCTATTAATTTGGACATTTATTAATAAAACAAGACCATAATTAACTCTCGATGTCATCGGATGGCTCCTATTTTAGGTAGATAGAATGGTTCGGCCATTTAATGATTTAGTTTATAAATGGAGAAGTGAGGCTAAGAAGTGACTTGACCTTCATATACTATTCAAAAAAAGTAGGGGATATTTAATTTTATGGGCATAATACTAAAATATGCAAATGACTACGAAAAAAGTCACTATAGAACCTAACAGAAGAAACATTTCCAGTTACATGTGACGCCCAAACGCACCAATAGCTACCGCATGGAATGCAGGTGATGCTTGGGATCATCATGGGGGTCCAACCCAAGATTTGCACGACTCTGACTTTGAATGTTACAGTCATTGTGGCATTGAATTCCAGGGTGGAAACATCAGTTTAATTGTTTTAGTGACCAGAAAACAAATTTTGATATGCGTCGGCTTTCTTAAAATGAAAGGTTACGTGCCCTTGGCATGCTACAGATCGGCACAACACAGGCGGTTGTGGCACGGACGATGAATGTTTCTCAGTCTGTCATAAGCAGGCTATGGTCCAGATACCGTGATACACAATCTGTACAGGATAGACCACGCTCAGGTCGACCAAGGGCGACAACTCAAGCCCAGGATCGATTTATCCGTACCTTGGCCTTGAGAAATCGTGTCATCACAGCAAATCAGATCAGCGCTCGTCTTCAAACAGACACTGGTGTGGGAGTGAGTGGCCAGACGATTCGGAATCGACTGCATAGGGGTCACCTTCGCGCCCGACGTCCTCGCGTTATCTCTTGTTTGAGAGATCATCACATTCAGGCAAGACGTCGTTGGTGTAGGGATCGTCAACACCGGGATAATCGACGCTGGAGCAATGTGATGTTTTCAGATGAGTCAAGGTTCACTGTTGATTTTTTGGACAGACGTAGGAGGGTGTGGCGTCGTCGAAACGAGCGCTTCCAAGACGTTAACGTCATCAGACATGATCGGTTTGGGGGTGGTTCTGTTATGGTGTGGGGAAGCATCACTGTTGCTGGAAGAACGGCTTTACATGTTGTTGCAGGGCGTGTTACAGGCCAGTACTACCGGGACAACATCTTGGTAGTCCATGTTGTGCCGTTCGCACGACGTCATGGCCGCCGTTTCATCTTCCAGGATGACAACGCAAGATGTCACAGGGCCAGGATCGTTACAGGTTACCTCCAACAACAGAACATCACCACATCACCTTGGCCAGCACTGAGTCCCGACCTCTCCCCCATCGAGCATGTCTGGGACATGCTTGGATAGAGGTTACGTCAACGTCAACAACGTCCTGCCAATGTCCAAGAACTTGCTGCTGCGTTGCAACAGGAATGGGACAATCTGGACCAAAATGACCTTAGACGTCTCATTAGGAGTAGGCCACGACGGACCAATGCTTGTTTGGCAAACAGAGGAGGATTTACCCGTTACTGACTTTGTTGTGATGTTGTGGTAACTTTGCTGTTTGACCCCGGGTATCATTTTACCCTTATAATGGTCAGTCTGTGCCTTACTTAATCTAACGATCATTTGGAATAAATCGATGAATGTGAACTTCATTTCATTTTGTCATTTGTTTCATTAGGTGACTTTAATAACACTTAAAAATCAAATATCCCCTACTTTTTTTGAATAGTATATATTATATAAAGTTCCCCTCACCAACTGCAACTACAACATACATGAAAGTATTATTTCTAGTATCTGCTACTTAAATGATAGGTGTTTTGGTCAATAAAAAAACTAAGTACCAATAGTATACTATTCAAAAAAAGTAGGGGATATTTGATTTTGGGGGCATAATACTAAAATATGCAAATGACTACAAAAAAAGTCACTATAGAACCTAACAGAAGAAACATTTCCAGTTACATGTGACGCCCAAACGCACCAATAGCTACCGCATGGAATGCAGGTGATGCTTGGGATCATCATGGGGGTCCAACCCAAGATTTGCACGACTCTGACTTTGAATGTTACAGTCATTGTGGCATTGAATTCCAGGGTGGAAACA
The DNA here is from genome assembly GCA_963678685.1 of Patella ulyssiponensis. Taxonomy (NCBI): domain Eukaryota; kingdom Metazoa; phylum Mollusca; class Gastropoda; family Patellidae; genus Patella; species Patella ulyssiponensis. Next base: position 77,097,937 of record OY783226.1, on the reverse strand, counting down.
TCAGTTTAATTGTTTTAGTGACCAGAAAACAAATTTTGATATGCGTCGGCTTACCTAAAATGAAAGGTTACGTGCCCTTGGCATGCTACAGATCGGCACAACACAGGCGGTTGTGGCGCGGACGATGAATGTTTCTCAGTCTGTCATAAGCAGGCTATGGTCCAGATACCGTGATACACAATCTGTACAGGACAGACCACGCTCAGGTCGACCAAGGGCGACAACTCAAGCCCAGGATCGATTTATCCGTACCTTGGCCTTGAGAAATCGTGTCATCACAACAAATCAGATCAGCGCTCGTCTTCAAACAGACACTGGTGTGAGAGTGAGTGGCCAGACGATTCGGAATCGACTGCATAGGGGTCACCTTCGCGTCCGACGTCCTCGCGTGATCCCTTGTTTGAGAGATCATCACATTCAGGCAAGACGTCGTTGGTGTAGGGATCGTCAACACTGGGATAATCGACGCTGGAGCAATGTGATGTTTTCAGATGAGTCAAGGTTCACTGTTGATTTTTTGGACAGACGTAGGAGGGTGTGGCGTTGTCGAAACGAGCGCTTCCAAGACGTTAACGTCATCAGACATGATCGATTTGGGGGTGGTTCTGTTACGGCGTGGGGAGGCATCACTGTTGCTGGAAGAACGGCTTTACATGTTGTTGCAGGGCGTGTTACAGGCCAGTACTACCGGGACAACATCTTGGCAGTCCATGTTGTGCCGTTCGCACGACGTCATGGTCGCCGTTTCATCTTCCAGGATGACAACGCAAGATGTCACAGGGCCAGGATCGTTACAGGTTACCTCCAACAACAGAACATCACCACATTACCTTGGCCAGCACTGAGTCCCGACCTCTCCCCCATCGAGCATGTCTGGGACATGCTTGGACAGAGGTTACGTCAACGTCAACAACGTCCTGCCAATGTCCAAGAACTTGCTGCTGCGCTGCAACAGGAATGGGACAATCTGGACCAAAATGACCTTCGACGTCTCATTAGGAGTATGCCACGTCGGATCAATGCTTGTTTGGCAAACAGGGGAGGATTTACCCGTTACTGACTTTGTTGTGATGCTGTGGTAACTTTGCTGTTTGACCCCGGGTATCATTTTACCCTTATAATGGTCAGTCTGTGCCTTACTTAGTCTAACGATCATTTGGAATAAATCGATGAATGTGAACTTCATTTCATTTTGTCATTTGTTTCTTCGTCAGTTTCATTAGGTGACTTTAATAACACTTAAAAATCAAATATCCCCTACTTTTTTGAATAGTATACCATACAAAATTGGTGAAGTGGTAGAAATAACATCTCTTTGGTTTTCATGTACTATACTATCTATGTAAGTAGTTGACACTCATACTTTTACTTAGTGTTTGATTGATGTACAAATTGATTCATATGGTAAAATACTGCCCCCAAAATGTTGAAGATTACACGTTTTGTTTAAATCCTGTCTCCCTGTGAATGGGAAGCTCCTAGGAAGACATGAAATGTCCGAACACAGAAGGATCGACAGGCATCACAGGTCTTTTTGTAATGTTTATATTTATGAAATTATTGAACAAATTCCATCCAAATCTTCACAAAATTCAGAAATATTACAACCCTAAACGCTGATATTTTTCATCAAATTACACAAATGAAATATCTTGTTCCCAAGTAAATGATTTTCTGTTGAATTGAAACTAAAAACCAACCTCTATGAGAGGCATAACATGATGTGAAGAGAATTGTGTAGGATTCAGACCACAACTTCTACTGATCACATTTTGTTTGCTTACGACCTTACTATTGTTTTTTTTTATTTTTGATGTCCCAGGACTCTTATTTTTAACCTGAATGACTTATTTGAAACAGGAAATGTTCAGATAATGACATTTGATGAAATATCAATGAGATGGAAGTTGTAATATTGAAGTATTTGGGTAAAACATGCTACCTGACTGTACATGTACTATTTTATTTATTTCAGAATCTGATATTTGGAAGAAATGACAACACAATGGACTTGCATCAACCAAAAGTAATAGTTAAAGATTCCGAACCTCGACCTGTTGTAATATTTGTTTATGGTGGTGCTTGGGGATCTGGTGATAAAAATATGTATGGTTTAGTTTGTAATCAATTAGCCAATAAATTAGGAGCCATTGTTTGTTGTCCAAACTACTCTATTCATCCAAGAGTAAGTATTCATTCCTTTTCCTTTTTTGATAGTTGGTCCCTTATATAGAACCTCTCGTAATAGACTACGCATAAATTATGATATTTAATCATTGTTCCGATGTCAATCATACAGTCATTTTTTTCATGATGATGAAATATTGTATGACCATCATGAAGAATGAAGCTTCTGCATTCTGTAGCTTATTAATAAATGGCTACCGAAACAATTCCATCAGTGACACAAATGATGAAATATAAATACATTAGTTTTAATTACAATCAGAATCACAGACTTAGTACAAAATAAATGATAATCGATTAAGCAGTATGTGCGAGGCCATGGGATGTATAACTTATTTTGAAGAGTGATTACTGCTAATTTAATAAGCATTAACGAAAACATGTAAGACAACTGTAATTGATGAAACTATCATTGGCACAGGTAAAGTGAGATCGTTAGTTATTAACCTATGCCTTATGGTAACGAATGTTATTGTTATTAAATCATACAAGTGATCATTATTCTAAACTAGTGGTTAGTATGGAGAAAAACTTATACAGTAGTCATTAATTAGTAGGTGTGTAAATAGCTGTAAAACATCATTATTGGTGTAAAAGCGTGACTATTTATAATACTCATCACTAATGAATACACAAACCTGGACAGTAGTGGTGTGTGTGTATCATTCAGTATTCAGGGTTTTAACACCTTAGTGACATAACACCTACTTAATGACTGCAGTCTGATTATTACCTCCTTTAGCTAACTAATATACATTATTTATATAAAATGAAGACTATGACTATGATCTATTATTGGCAAATATTATTATTTGTCAGTGCTGACCTTTTGAAGAAGATTTTAAAATGAATCATCAGTAACCTACCCTATGATTATTAATATATATTATATTTCCAGGGTTATGTAGATGATATGATACAAGATGTTGTTGACAGTATTAGTTGGGTATATGAAAATATTCATGATTATGGTGGTGATAAGGTATGCAAACTTATATTCTTGGTGTTAACCCCATATCAGTTGTGTTTGAATCAGTCTTCTTGTGTTTATCTTTGATTGGCATTTAATAATTGAACATATTAACACAAGGTACAATTTTATGGATACATAAAGACGAGAGTATCCTCGTCGAAACATCGCTTAGTATCAAACTCAGTAATTGTGTAGCCATAAAATTGTAACTTGTGTTCTTGTTTTTACTCGATTGTCAACGAATTCGGAGCAGAACAGTAGGATGTTAAACTCGATTTCATTTCATTTCAACTGTCAATGTTCATGGAATCATGTAATCCACTTAATGCTTATAATATACAATACATCTTTCATTCCAAAGTGTTAGTTTATTCTACATAAGATCTAACTACTTCTTTATAATTATTTATTATCTCTTATCTTTGATATCTGATGTGAGCTGCTCTCATTGGTTAAACAGTTAGATTTAATTAAGTAAAAAATATTTATTCATTGGCTAAAGTCTAATCAGCAAAAACATAGACATCTTAAAAATTACAATGTTGTTATCAGTTTAATTGACTTATCCAGAACATAACCAAATCTCAATGTCATTGCTAGCCTGTGATATTTGCTGGATTTGAATCCAATCTGCGGCTCAACGCTGATTCATGATTAAATCCAAAAATGGATAATTGAGACTATGTTTTTTTATCGTACGGACTTAAGTAATGCTGAACAAGACTAGGCCTAAAATTTTAAAGCTAATATTTTGGTTCACAATGGATCAATTTGACTGAAATTCTTAGCAAATTCCCTTTACATTATCTAGTTTTCAACTTTTATTGTGAGGACTGCCAGCTCTTTATCTAATCTTACATAATGCCCCTTTAAGATGACAAATTAATATGGCTTACAGAGAGAGTCTTATTGCCGTTTAAATGATGGTGTTAGACCATAATATAGTGTAAATAAAACAACGAGAAAGTAATGACTGTATGGTTAATTTTTGATTTCTTCTGATATATTGTATTAAGATTTTAGATTTATAATATCAGATGTGTTTGTGGTTTATTTCAGGATAAGATATTACTAATTGGTCATTCATCAGGAGCACATCTATGTGCCATGGCAATCTTAGAATTACTTCATGATGAACGAGTTTCAGGTTATCCTTATACTACTCAACAGTCTATTAGGTTTGATGATACTCATTATAATGGTGAAGGAAATAATAATGATGGTAGCTCAGGTTCATCAGAATCATTTGCTGTAGTTAGTGAAAATGGCGATCAAGGTGCCGGTTTAGATAGTAGCATGGCATCTGGTGCTTTTGAACTTTTAAAGGCTCAACCCGAGGAAAGTCTAGAAACTGTATCCTCTTCTGATGAAAAAGAGAAAGAAACTGAAACGAATTCAGAGGTTAAAGAATCTGAAACTTCAGAAAACCCATCAGAAGAAACTACAGCTTTAGGTAGTTCTAGAAGTGAAAATGAAAGTGTGATAGAAATAGATGATGATGAAGAGGATGATAGTGGTGATAATGATTCTGTTGTAACTGTACGACCTAAAGACATAGAAAGACATCCTACTCTAATAGATTTATGTAAATCAATTAAAGGTTTTATAGGTATGTACTTAAATTAACACAAAGGTTTTATAGCAACATATTGAAATTAACATAGGTTTTATAGGTATGTACTAAAATCAACACAATTAAAGGTTTTATAGGTATGTACTGAGAAGAAAAAATACAGTACCGGTTGTTTATTTTTACTGACTGTGATATGTTACACAGTCATTAACGCACTATACTATATATCATCATATACTGTTTGATGTGATTATATTGAATACTTACCAGTTATATGTTATGTTATGTAGGTATTGCTGGTGTATATCATATAAGAGATCATTATTTACATGAGGCTACAAGAGGTGTAGAAGATATTTCTAGTATGGGACATGCTATGTATGGTGAAGATCACTTTGATCGTTTTTCTCCTACCGTTATTGTTAAAAACCTTAAAAGTAGTATTAGGTAAGACAACTTTGATATAAATGTCTGTTGTATGCCATGGATTGGATTAAACAGTGATCCTTTTCAAGCTAAGTGTTGGCGTATTGTGTCATCACCCTGTCTGTCCGTCCGCCCATAGTTTGTTCGGGGTGGCACATTTAATTATACGGTCTGTCATGAAATCAAGTGATGTGGTTTCAATTCCCCTCTTGAACATTGACAAGGAGTAGGGTCTCCTGGCCATCCTCATGGGTTTTCTCCAGGTCCTCTGGTTTCCTCCCGGTTTTATTGAAATACAATGAAACCACATGTTAGTCTCGAAATTACCTAGTTCATGTCAATTGGACATTAAACCCCATTTCTCTGTCCACAAAATTAGTGTGAACCATTGGCATCACAAGATGATGAATCCTATTGATTTTCAGTCTTCAGCAAATTTTGTTCTTAGGTTATTCCCCTTTTTACCAAATGTGATAGCAGATGGGAAGCATTAGGGTCGTACAAGGATAAATCCTATTAATTTTATCATTCCATGACTTTCCACCCCTCCCTTTTCAAATACCTTGTGAATGTGATAGAGGCAGTAGTTTTTAACAGATGTTTATCAAATTTTTAGGGTAAGGCATTGCGGTCACAAGAGGATGAACTCAATTGATTTTTAACGTTCTGCGACTTTCTGTTCTAGAATTATCTCTCTTTAACACGATTTTTTTCAAATTTGCTTCGAAGATTTTGGGTTGATTTTGGTGGACAGCTTTGGGATGAAGGGAGGATGAATCCTGACAATTTTCAGCGTTCTGCAACATTCCATTCTAAAATTATCCACCCTTTGCCGGCAACCTTATTAACATGGTGGAGTTGACACAGTTGCTAACAGATTTTATTCAAATCCATTTTGATATTACTAAATACATACAAACACAGGATCATCCTACCCTTTCCTTGTTAGCTCCACACAACGACAGTGGAAGCAACTTTAACAATCCTAAATCAACGATTATGTCTTAATGAACTTTGCTGCTGATTGCAAAATCACTCACAAATAATTCTTTGTATTTCCACTGGCAGTGAATTCAAAAAGATGGTTTTTAAAGCAGTTTCCAGCTCAGAACTATTATTTTTAAATCAGTTTGGTTGGAATGTCTTTGTACACACACCAACACAGTGTCATACTTACTCTTCTTCAATATTAACATGTTGAATTATTTTGAATTTGCAGCTTACCAAAAACTGTTTTAGTACATGGTACAGATGATATAGTGGTACCTTTAGAATCTTCAACAAGATTTGGTGAGGCATTAAGTGATATATTTACTGATGTAACAGTTAGAGTTGTACCAGACTGTGATCATTATAGTATATGTTTAGATTTAATGCTCCCCACTAGAAAATACTATGATACAGTAATGGGTATTGTAATGGAAACCACTAATAGAATATTCTAATAATATTAGATATTAAACCGGTCTTATTATCTTAGATATTAAACGGGTATTCTAATATTATTAGATATCAAACAATTATAATGTTATTAGATATTAAATAATTCTAATATAATTAGATATTAAATAAAGTTGTTTTGAAAGCTTTTAATGTGTGTAAAAGACTTGTTATATTAGAGTTTTAATGTAAATAATATTTTTTATGCATATGTTTTTTTTAAAGTCATTAATCTTATTGCAGTTATGCAACTTATCAGTAAAACAATGTGTATAGCACCTCAAGGCAATATGATGTAGTTTCATTGTTCAGTGGTTTTCATACACTAATATATTTACATAAGCGTACTACAAACAACTTTGTTAAGAAATTATCATTTGCATTGTATTATAATTAATGACTTTTAGCCTTTAACTCTGCTATACAGTGTATTACCGGTAATTACTTTCTGTATGTTCTTTAAACCTGAATATCAAATTAGGGACAAACATTAAACAGGTATTTTGTCTTAGTGATCCAGGTATGAAATGAGCTTTCCCTCACCAAGGCTGTAAATTTGTAAATGGTCTTGGTTTTTGGCCAAATTTGTGAATGCCAAGAGTAAAGAAATCTTTGAATGAGTATTTCCTTTCAGTAATATAACTCTTGGTCCCCAGGACTTTTCACACCTATTCCATGTTGTTATTTCTGATAGTTTTTAAAGAACAATATTTGGAATGTGTTTAACCAGTTCTTTCTTATATGGAAAATTGGTTGACACAAGCATTGTCCTTTAATAATATCATGAACTGAATGATGTATGTAATATTTTGATTTGATATAAGATAATTGCAAGTGTATATTATCAGATTTTTCTCTGAATGAATATTTTTTTCTTATTTATTATTAATTAAATGTTTAGTGTGTATCCACGAGAAGACCAGGCAAAAATTGCAAAAAGTGCTAAGAATAAGATTGGGGGGGGGGGGGGCAGAGGTTTTTGATCAAACTTATGCCATGACATCCCCTAGGGGCTAAAAGAGACATGCTGAAGTCGTTCGAACCTAATGTGGCCATAATGGACTGAGCTGGAAATAGTCATTTTAAGGTTAAAATTTTGGTTTTCCCATGTGTATTTCCCATGTGTAATGTTTAGTGTGTATCCACGAGAAGACCAGGCAAAAATTGCAAAAAGTGCTAAGAATAAGATGGGGGGGGGGGTCAGAGGTTTTTGATCAAACTTATGCCATGACATCCCCTAGGGGCTAAAAGTGACATGCTGAAGTCGTTCGAACCAAATGTGGCCATAATGGACTGAGCTGGAAATAGTCATTTTAAGGTTAAAATTTTGGTTTTCCCATGTGTATTTTATTCAATTCTAACATTTCGACCCCAACACCAATTTGAAAAAAAAATCAGTATATCCAAAACTTTTTGTAAAGTTGTATTAAAGTACCAAAATGTTTTTTTCAATTTTCTTAGTCAGGATTTGAAAGATTTATCTGATATGGCACATTTATTTGTTTTGAAAGTAGCCCAACTTACAAACTAAAATTACCCGTAGTCAAAATCTGTGCTTGAAGTCTTAGCACCTCCTGCTAGATGCTCTCGTGGACACATTCTTAAAACATAAATTATGTTTGTTATTTTGTTTTGAATTAATGAACGTGAGAGTATAACAAATCAAGGTTTGACAAGTTGACAGATGTCTATCATGGCATATTTTATCCTGTTAAACTGAATTTATTTTACTGATATGGCATTATATTATATTGTTTCATTTTTATTTTGTTTCAATGAAACTATGGTTTAAAAAAGATGAAGCCTGATTGATAGGTCTATATTAATTAGACTAAAAGACACGCGATATTTATTGTATTACAAGGATTTATAATTAAATTATTATCATTTCATTGGTCCATCTAACATTAGTACATTCATTTATTTTAGTTTAATGTCTTAAGAAAAAGATTGATATAGAAAAAGTGTTCCACAAATTTATGCCTTTAACTTACCTTAAATCGACATTAGTTATTATTATAGGAATTATACATAATGTATGTAGATATGTGTGTAGAGCATTTTAACTATTAAAAAAAAGTATATCACACGGTGAATACAAATATAGTTTTGGTTTTTAAAATTGAAAATGTTACTTATGCTACTATTTTGATATGTTATATGTCACTTTTACACACTTTTTTGATGTCTACACTGCATTCGGGAAGTATCCTTGTCCACTCAAACCATTAGCATGTGTTGTGACTCCTACCGGTGTTAAGGCCTGTATGCATCAAGGATTATTTGTTTTTGATCAGATTTCTTGTCGGCGACAGTTGGCCAGGTAAACGCCACGCACAACATATCAATTTCTGTCACCAATATTTTGTTGGCTAAAGATGCACAAGAAATCCTTATAGCTTTTCCATACACAATGATTGCTTTATACAAAACTGAACAATGTGGCCTGCATCAAAGAAATGAAATTGACTTGAATTTCTAAATAGATTTAGTAAAGCTGATCTTTTGTCAGTGATTGATTGTCAGCGAGTAGCACATATTATAGTCAGTGATGTAAAATAACTGACAAATAACCCTTGCTACGTGTGGGCCTTTAATTTAGCTCTTCCAGTTATTAATAGCAAATAGCTTAATTAAGATAACATAAACCACTGATTTGTGAAATTACTGAGCGTTTCTTATTGAACAATTGTTGGAATCATTGAGATTTGTTCAGTAGGCAATAATGAAATATCGTAGTTCAATAAGAACAGATTTATCTCAAAACGATTTCTCGAGAAATTTTATTGAGTTATGATTTGTTCATTTCTGTCAAAGATTCTAGAAAAGATTATGTGCTTTGTCTAAAGGTAGTTTTATTTGTGGTTATATTTATAAATATTATGTACTTGCCTGTATTTGATAATGTATATATTTGTAACAGAGATTTTACAGATATTTGTACATAAAGAGATCATTCCCATTATGTTCATACATCAATTATTAAATTCATCTTCATCTGGGATTTGCAAATGAACAAACATCTATACCAATTTCTCATTCCTGTTTAACAGGCATTTTGCGTCTTCTTTTTGCATCATCAGATAGTTTTAGAAAGGTGGTTTAAAATAGATTAAATATCTGGGTATATCAGGTATTATTGACATTTTGTTATTTCTGAGAAATATATTATTATTTGATTAGAAACCGGGTTTTGAAAGTGATTTACATATATATACCATACACAGTTGTATGTGTTTATGCAAGGCAGATTAAATTTGTCTGTAATCATATCAATTGTTAACTATACTAACTCTGATATATCTCTTGTTTATTGTTTTGATAATTTAGGTTACTGTAAACAAATGCTGATTCGTTTGCAAACTAATTTAAGAAATTGAGATTTCAAATTCTGTATTTGATGAATGTAAGGGTTTGTATGATACAGTAATCTATAGATGGGTATAAGATTGTATGATTTTGCCCTATGCAATTGATTTGTTTGTGAAATAACAATAATTGTACTTCAAGAAGTCTCAAAAAGCCTCTTTAACATTGAATGAGAAAGAATACAAGGGGTTCGATTTCCTACTTAGTATCTCTGAGTTTTTCAAGCAGACAAGATTTAGAGTAATAGGTGGTAGTAAAAATATTTTATATAGCAATCTGTAGTATGTGAGACAATAATAAAATGTCTTGTTTTACAGACAAGTATATAAATCTCCATGTATTGAAATCTTTAGTTTTGTTCACTGAAAATGAAATGGGGTTTAACGTCCTACTGTTCAGCTCCTAAACTGGGCTAATGAAGACGGGCATACACCATACCACGAGGGAAATTTTACGGAAGGGATCTTTTACCTACACAGGACCTTAGGTTTTCGTCCCATCTGAACGACTAGGCAGCTGTGCTTGTCAAGCCGTCCCTCCTGCATCACACACAAGGGAAATCATCATGGAATATCTGGATGAACTTTCTCGGCCAATGCAGGGATCGAACAACCAACCTCCAGGCTAGTGAGCCATCATCATCTTATCCACTTAGCCACCGTGATCCCCTTTTTGTTCACTAACATTTCATGTGCACCAAACCATTGAATGTACAAGATGAAATTATTCATAGTTCGGGTTTGAAAGTTTTTATATATTGATACTATACCACAATAAAAATATACAGAATTTTCATTGGATCGACAGACCATGTGGATTGCTTAAATATCTTGCCAAAATTTGTTTTTATTTAATGGCATTAATCCCACATATTACTGATCGATACTGAAGTAGTATTCTTATCGACTTCATTTAATTCCACTGTCCCTTGTTTGACTGATTTGGTTGGATGACCAATAAATTTAATTCAATCCCCACCAAGCCATTTATTAGTTGATTTGGAGTTCTAAGTCTCATATGAATCAACATTTGAAACTGGATTTACTCTTATTTTACTAAATTGTATGTCAGAATTATTCACAGATCCATTACGAATCTGTCATCTCAAACAGAAAAATAAGACATTTTGGTAATTTAGGATTTTATTTTAGCAATGCTAGAGATTTGTACAGCTTTTATGGCACCAAGCCATATTAAAACAACAAAATTTGTCAATAAAAATGTTCGCATCTTGCTGTTATATTTTATATCTACAATTCGTCTATCGGTGTAGCTCGGCATCTAAAACACTAACATAAACAGTGGGCGGACACAAACAAAGGAATTAACAGTCTCAGTAACATGGTTAAACTTATAACACCATCAAAAAAATACATCTTCAATTATTTTTATGATTCTTATCAAATGTACAATATGATTTACCATTAAAATTTCGGTCTCTAAAATATTTATAAACAGTTCTTATGAATTCCAAGTACAAATTCCCTTTTCTTTTTTACTTGTAGCTACAACACAACAAATTTTGAAATCCTATTATTCCTAGCTTCAATTCGATAGCTTATGTAGTCCCCCAGCAAAAATGAACAATGTTTTGTGTTTTAATAGAGCAATAAAAAAACCCATTTGTAATCTAATTAATAATGAATGTGTACAGGACTATCAACCTTTAGTACCATTATACCAGTCAAAAAAAAGTTTAAATCTTGGAAAATAATCCACACAAGCTAATAAAAACATATATGATGAACTAATTAATGAAATGAAATGAAATGAAATACTGTTCAACCATAATTTTTCTTATATCAATCAAATTTACTTTAAAATTAAAATCTACAGTCATGTATGTTGTATCACCTTTAAATATATTAAAATCAAAACAATGCAATGCTTCAATTCTTCTTTATATATATATATACTTGTCACAGACATTCCCTTTATAAAATTAATATTACATACATGTATCTACAACTATAAAATATTAAATACCGGTATGATATTACACATTTCAACATAAATTAAACTCAAAATAATCTAATAGTCTACTTTGAAAATAAATTTAAAACAAGGGGTGATATTGCATAGTTTAAAACCATATTGATATCATTCTCTTCTACACATAAAACAATCACATGAAAACATATTAAATAAAGTGTGTACGGATGTAATATTAACATCACTCTTCTTCGTTTATTTACAATGTTTTTTTTAATTAATTTTGTTACAAAAAACTTCCACAAAAATTAAATGTGTATTAAGGATGCATTATGTAAAATTTAGATAAAGAGCTGACAGTTCTCGCTATAATAGTTCAAAAAAAGATAATGAAAAGGGATTACATTGAAAATTTCAGTTAAGTTACTTCATTCTGAGCAGAGTTACCATTGCTTGCTGAACAGTGTAGTCTTGATTGTTGACAAAGTCTCTATTATCAAGTTATAAATTAAATCATTAACTACCTATCAAAATTCAAATCTTTCGAAAATCAAAACAATCTCCAAACTTCTATAGAGTTGACTGTGGGACTGGCATGTAAATAAATGTCTAATTAATGATTTACATAACATTTTAGCCCATGGAAAGATCTGAATTAGGCAGATTTAGCTCTTGAATAATGCATCTTTAATAAGACTAGTATAAAGTTATTTGAGTGAATATTAGAATAGTGTCCTCATTAAAAGTTATATGTTATACTCTCTATTTAGTTGGAGGTTATAATATCATTGTTATTTCCCAACATGCTCTTTAAACAATATCTACTCTATGTTTAACCACACTGATGTTAACAAGAAACTTAAAACAACAATAACCATTCTCTATAGTTTCTCAGACAGTTGCCATTCAGTGTACACTACATACCTAAAGTGTGATGATGTTATACGCTGTGAGGATTCATCATAATTCAACCCCTTGGGATTTCATGCACATACTGTGGATATTATATTATTGTTTATGTGTATACTTGAGGTACTATAAATAGGTTTAAATGTATAGTCAGACGTTTTTGTTAATCTGAGTTTAATGACTAGAATAGTTTTTCATATAGCTGTACAGTTGGTCATGCATTACTTCCCCCTTGTACATTATAGTAATAAATCTACTTCACAACGCAATCAATACAAAATCATCACACTACAATATTATATCAACAGATCATTATAATATCATTTTAAAATGGAATGCATCACAATTCATAGCATCTCATGTCAACTATGTTATTAACAAAATATCAACACTAAGCATTTCATTTTCATTCATTTGACAAAACATATTGTCTAATATACCAACTATTTTATTATTAATTATCTGATGAATTAAACTTTTTCAGTTCATTTCATGCTATTTTATTATAACTCTCATATTGGCATCAATTAGAATCTGAACCATGATTTTACTCAGAAGTCGGCTAAATCATGACTTCATTTTTAATGTGTACGAACATTAAAATAAAACATCTTCAGTATAAACATGTTTTGGTTAATATTATTATTATATATTAAGAATAAGACTAGACAATTTAAAGTGTCATAGGTTTCATCATTTGCAATGTATTTATCAAGAACAGTTCTTACAATAACATTTCAAATACAACAATAAAAATAACAAGTAAATCTTATAAATCCAACCAGAGACATTTTAACTGTCCAAAATTACACATGCAGGCCTAATTAATTTATATTGAGTAGAACTAAAAATACTGATTACAAATAACAAACTGGGACTACAATGACATTAATCTATCATGCCATTCTTTTATTTTCCAATTTTTAGAACTACAGGATAAAATATTTGTATTATGTTGTATAGAAGTGAAATTATTTCTCAGCAACAAGAAGGTAGGGTTAACCAAAGATTTGTGACCTGCTGTATAAGACATCTTTAATCATTATCATACCTATATTTATATGATGTAAGTGTATACGAGATTCGTGTGTTAGAAGTGTTATAGAATATGGAATGCTACACATTCCAAAATACTAAAATTAGAAGCAAAATGTATATTACTCGACCACACAAAGAAACAAAAAAAGAAAAACAATTTTAAAAGTTTATGTTTCAAGCAAATGATAGCAGTTGCTACCCAATTCACCAGAACTACAGAAAAATTGATGATAAAAAAAAATCCCTGTCTTGAAGAGAGGAATATATATCTGTGTCTGGAACGACGTTCAAGTCCCGAACCCACTTTAAATTCTCAACCATATACCAATTATTGAACGACTTGGCTGAGACCACAAAACAAATAAATTATGCGTATAATACAATTATATCTACATGTACAAAGATTATCTTGGATGGCTTGGATTGGGCGAGTTACTTCCCATTCTCTCTGCCGATTTATCGTTGCGTGTTGCGCCATCTGCTGCTGAAAAAATAATACAATATTTGGGGATAAAATAAAGTGTGGTTAACTAATGATGAGATAAATAAAATCGACTTAAAAGTTAATTCTTTGTTCAGCTTCAAATTTTCACCAGATTGAACATTTTTCACCACAGAGCAACTTGTATGAGGATGACCATTGAAATTTGAGATACACAAATTTGACATAGGATGCCAGTAAACATACATATTACCGTAATAAACCTCCTAGCTTTGTGCTTCAAACCTCTAAACCATGAAAACTTACCAACACCGGTTATAAAATGTCATTTAAAACCCATCTTTGATTCTAGACCGAAGTGTCAAAACAAGATATGGGGGGGGGGGGGGAGAGCATAAATCAAAGAAATGTCATTTGTGGATACTGTAACATCTATAGTTATTGGTGGTCTGCATCCACAAGTCAGATTAACATAATGCTGAAATATATTTCAAAGAGTTAATTCCCTTTAAAAGTTGATTATTTATTGAAATCATTGTCAACCAGTGATAATTCTTGATGGAATGGTGAGTAGATGGTCTATGAAGTAATCCACCCATCGTATAACAACTTATAGAAAGATATTTATTACTAGCATATATTGACCAACCTGCATGGTTTTGCATAGCTCTCTGTCGATCACGGTTTTCATATTCCATAACTTCATTATAAATTAAACCTAAAATACAAATGAAAACGATCAATACAATGATTAGATATGAACATGAATACTCAGAACATTCAATATAACATACTGCTATATAGTCTCATTAACTTCTATACTATAACATAACAAAATCAGTTGTCATACTTGACAAAACACTCCTTAACCTCAAAACAAATAAAATCATCATAGTGTTTATTTACATAATAATCTTCTACTTAAAACAGGGAATATGATAAGTGGTATTGCATTGCAGTTTGCTAAAACAGAAAACAAAGTGCAAATCCAATATTTATTTAAAATTATTTGATTAGCAGAGAGAGAGAGAAATGGGGTTTAACGTACACTAGACACAAACTGGGTCATTTCGGGACTAACATATGGTTTAATTTTATTTCAATAATTCGCTTGCGCGTAGGGGTCTTTAGCAGTGGGAGGAAACCGGAGTGCCCGGAGGAAACCCACGAGGTTGAGAAGGCGCCCCATCTCCATGCCACATATGCTCACACCAGGGATCGAAACCACAGCTGCAAGCCAGAGGTGACCGGCCAGCTAGAGGTCGAAGCGCGGCACTCTAGACCACTAGGCCATCCCAACCCCCCTTGATTAGCAGAAAGTTATTAAATATCAAAGAGTTGCTAAACAAGTTTCATCTTCAAAATCAAGAGCTAAAAGATCTTTTACAGGAATTGAACTTGATGGACGCAAACACAAGAACTGTGTGTTGATTTTCCTGCAGTTATTTTAGTGTTTCCTATTCAATTCAAATGTCTTTGTGTCCTTTCATGATCATCGTTAAATATATGGTAAAAGAATTTCGACATTGATCAAAAATTTGGCAACTTTCAAGAAGGTCAATGTCATTAGCTGACATTATCAAATATAAAAGGTTTATTTATAATAAAAGAGCGCATGGTTTGTGCCTTTATTATTGTAATAATCTGTAAAATTACATATAAGGTAAGGTAAATAAAATGCCCCTTGAATTGATTCACTTTGATTCTACTTACTGTGTGAATTTCTTCTCTACAAAAAGGAGACCTAACCAATGAAATCAACAAATGAAGAAGAAGATGAAAATATAGCTATGTGTGAAGTAATTTTCTGTGTCTTAATTGCTTTTGTTATAATTTAATATAGTTTAAAATACATTTACAAAGCTAGTGTAGGTACTCATGTTAGAGTTAAATTAATGAACTATATTTGAAATAATTATTTTAGGTTGTTTTTTTTTTGTAACAAATCTATGTTTGAAAGAAATAAATGTCTAATCATAAAAAAACTCTAGCAGTAATTAATAGAAAGTATTGAAATTCAATAGGATTCTTTATTTCATAAATATAAATAATGCCTATAAATTCATCGGATGATAAATTCTGTCATTAGAGTGTTCACAATGTTATACAAAATCAAACTGGGCGTTTAATAGTCTTTTTTGTTTCACTAATTAGAAATAATGCATGTAAATTTTATACAGATTGAAAATTACTGACATTCAATAGACATCGTCCTTTCCAATATAAACAACACATTATAATATCCATAAGAACAGATCATAACTCTTGTAGTAAAAGAAATAGAAATAACAGAAATTCATTAGAATTCTTTGTTTCACTACTCTAAATATTTATAAATTTCATAGAGATAAGATGATCAATAGTATATCTGTCTACCATTATAAACCCATTATTTTTATATTCTCATACACATGTAAATATTAGTTTTATATGTTAGTAGATATTATGTAGTGGATCGTACAGTACATTATAGCGAAATATTACTTATATTTTGCCATTAAATCAAATTCCTTATCATATTCCCTTAATCAAAGTAGCAAATCGGTCAATGATGGCCTTTTTAAAACAAGTATGACTACTTACGCTTCCACTCTTCAACTGAATGTTCTGTTTCATCTACTGAATGATCATACGGACCCGGAGCAGGCTGGAATATTATAATCACAAAATAATAAACCAAAAGACCTTAAAAAAGCCTTACTAATCTATATATCACTGTTTTCATTTCTGATCCTTGTAATTTAAAGCTATAAATATATATACATGTATGTATAAATTGAATGTTTTCTTGTGTTTTTTCTGTGTAATAAGCTACAATGGATTTCATGGCTAAGTGTTTCAATATGGCTATAGAAAACTAGACCACCATTTTCTATTATTTTATTATACGGCAAGTTTAAAATATGATTGTTAAGTAAGGATACAATATATGAAGAATACTTACAGCATTCACTTCATCATGATCAAACCAGACATTTATATAGGGATGATTGAGTGCATCATCTACTGAAATTCTTCGTTCAGGATCTATTACCAACATTTTACCTAGTAATTCTCTGGCCATACTAGCTCGTAAACCGTCATGTTCTGTACTATCAGGAGGAAAAAGCACATCAGGGAACAGTTTCTCAAAATTAAAACCTAGATGTTTAGGTCGATTCTCTACGTAATTTCTAACTGTTGGCTGTAAACGCAGCATGAACAATTGACTGGGTGTTCCTAATTGTTCTATAATTTTATTCCATTGATCAATATCTGAGTTTATTATTAAGGATATAACGAATATCTTATTTTGAGTATATCATAGAAGTATTCCAATCTTTTAATTATCTCAGTGTTTTGTCCAATAAGAGCAATTAGCCACTCTTTCACTTGAGGCCCATGTCCAAATATCAACTAGAGACATTCTAGATAGCAACAGGACTCATATTAATAGAATAAATATGAAATGAAACTAGACCTGCATGCAGGAATGACGGGTTTCACTGGTGCCACGTAACCCTTTAACATGTCACTTCCGGTGCCACGTTACCCTTGAACATATGTCACTTCCGGTACCAATGAAACCATTAAACAGGTTTCCCCATAAGCATTGCACACATCAAATAAATTGGACGCAGAATCAACCAAATCCAGCAAATATCAATTCATTTTATACATTTGTTACTTGTAAGTGATCCTGACAAAATTACATTACTTCCTGTGATAATGAAAATGTTCAATTAGTTTTTTGAAATCCGAAATGGCATTTGACATCATATAGTGAAAATTTTATGTAAATCGAATAATAATTGCCACTTTTATAGACCAAAAACCTTGAAAAGTGACTTGTAGACAACCGACTATTTCTCTGCAACCGCACAAGTTAGAAACCATTTTGTGGTGTCTGTATGATCGTATGGGTTCAATCTATTTGTTGAATAGAATCAAATATCATAATTTTGAAAACATTACAAATCAGACTCCTTTGAATAAAATATCTGTTTTGCAGGCTAAAAATTCAGTTTTTGACAAAATGACATCACTTCCGGTGATACTAAAAAAGTTAAATTAGTTCTATGAAATCGTAAATGGCATAAGACATCATATGGTGAAAATTTTATGAAAATCGAATAATAACTGATTCTTTTAGAGCCAAAATAAAGTAAAAAGTGACTTGTGGAAAATCGTCCATTTCTCTGCAACCGTACAAGTTAGAAACCATTTTGTGGTATCTATGTGATCGTATGAGTTCATTCTATTTGTTGATGGGAACCAAATTTCATAATTCTAAAAATATTACAAATAATACTCATTTGAATAAAAAATGTATTTTAAGGCTAAAAATTCAGTTATTGCCAAAATGACCTCACTTCCGGTAACAGTGAAAGTGTTAAAATGGTTTGGAATAGTCGACTGTGGCAATAGGCAACAGACAGTGAAAGAAAATTGAAAATCGAATAATAATTGATTCTTTTACAGTCAAAATAACGTGAAAAGTGACTCATGCAAAATTGCCCATTTCTCGGCAACTGCTTATATTACAAACTAAATTTCACATACATTCTCTTTGTATGGATTATTGCTACAAGTTTATGAAAGTATCGAAGAAATATTTTAACATATGAAGACGATGGATGGGTTGTAAATAGCTTATTTTTACCCCTTTTTTTTACCTTTTAACCGAAATGGCCCGCAAACAAAATCGAAATTAAAAAAACTGAGTCCGAGATTTTGTGCACCTTTACAGGGCGCATCTTTTGAGTAAGATCAGATTAGTAGAAAATAGTATTTGCTTTCAAAAAGTGGTACCGAACTGTCAATATTGTAGTTTTTGCTGAATTTACGCCACTTCCGGTGCCTACAGGAAACTTTACCGGTAACAAAAAAAATGGCATTTTGAACCACGGAACATATGAACATGGTTTTATACAAATCGAACAATAAATACGCAGTGTGAAACCCTAAATAGTGACCTCTAGAGAGATCATAAGCTAAAAACGTGAGCCATAACCAGGAAGTTACCATCTGATATGTACCAATGTCGAAAGGAACCCGAGATCTTTGGGATATAAACATATATTAAAAGTTTCATCAAAATGGGATAAATATTTTGACCTCCAGAATGTCCACAAGCTCAAAAGGCAATTTTTCGTACAAGTCAATATCGAATGGAACCAAGATCTTTAGGATATCAACCTATAATTCAAGTTTTGTCCAAATTGGATAAAAACTGTGATCTGTAGAGTGTAAAATGTGAACGGACAGACAGTTACAAAATAAATAGTTTATTAATATAAAATTTGTCTTTTGCACATATTTCCGTTGTACAGTTACTTTCATTAATAATTCAAATAGATGAAGAAATTCCCAGTATGTTTACCCAAAGTCTGAATAACATTTCCTTTTAAATGGCATCAATCTCATTTAGGTCATCTTTTAAATTTAACTTTTGATTTATTAATTTTGGCCATCTGACAGATAGAAGCTTGAACATATACATGTATAACATTTTTTTTACATATTTGATCAATGCCATTATAAAATATCTTTATTAAGGATACGATCTGTACCAGGAAACATAACATTGCCTCTAATTAATTCTGCCATAATACATCCAACAGACCATATATCAACTGAAATACATAAAACATTGACATATAGTTTTAAAAATATTATGTGAAATAAATTAAATTCATCTTGTTCTTTGTTTTGTGACCTTTTAAATTCATTTCATGATAGACAGCACATTAGTGGTATTTTTTGATTGATTGCAGCAAGCATAAAACAATTTTCAGATTAACTGTACTCATTTGCCGCAAAACATAATAGGCGATTAAAAAATAAACCAGGCAATTCACACACCAAAGACAGCTGAAACAAGAAGATTCAGCTAACATTCGGTGCCTTTGGGCATGTTATGGAAGGTACGGGGATTGACAATCAATGATTTAATGGTAATCAACAATCAAATACTAGTTATACAAGATGTACAGCAAATAGTAACCGACATCCTAATTAGAGGGTCTATTTAAACAATTGGTACTACTACTACTACCTGGTGGTTTAATGTATGCTTCCACAAAAGTGATATCGAAAACAATAAACAATAGGTAGTAAGCCCCTCTGTTTATACTAGCTGCATATAGTGGCCATAAAATAAGCTCAGTGATTTAATAACTGGAATTAATCAGCTTTAAATCACACTAACAGCTAAATATCCATATTAATTTAGAAAATATTACAAGTTTCCTCACATAAAACACTTTCAAATAAAATATCTTGGATATCTACTACAAAATGTTGTTTAAATGTAAATAGGTGATATTTTGATAACCAACTAATTAAGAAATGGGCTTTTTCAATGTTAGTTTGAGAAAATATAGATAATATAGACTGCAAATGGCAGTGTTTTTACACTATCCAATGTTTGAACATGATACGAGTTATATAGATTGATAATATTGCTACTTATGACATGGTGAGCAGCATGGATCAATGAAATTTCAATTCTACATATCTTTGTGAATACTGAATGGAATTGAATTATTTTTGGAAATAAAATTGGGTTTAACTGTTCTGCTTCGACTTGGTTAATGATGACGGAAACCTTTTTGGACTTATTTGAGATTCAACTGTAACAATATTTTAGTTTGTAAGTGATTCCTATAGCTCAGATAAATAAAATTAGATATTTGTGTGTTATGGAGTAACTGTTTTGTATTAAAATAGTTAAAAGTCTTTTACTGATAATATATATATTTATAGATTACTAGACAGAGTCATTATCTTTTTTAGATAACAGATTTATCAAAGATATTTTCAACCAGAATCTATTATCTATCTGATGGTGTGATAAATCATCT
The DNA here is from genome assembly GCA_963678685.1 of Patella ulyssiponensis. Classification (NCBI taxonomy): domain Eukaryota; kingdom Metazoa; phylum Mollusca; class Gastropoda; family Patellidae; genus Patella; species Patella ulyssiponensis. Next base: position 77,076,803 of record OY783226.1, on the reverse strand, counting down.
TCCTTGTGAAACCATGTTTGATAAGTAGGCTGCAGGAATATATTTAACTCGGCTACATAATATATGTAACCTTTTAAACAATTCAAGATTTTCTTTGTAAAATACAAATTATTAAACATACAGCAGTTCTCCATTCTGCATTTTGGGGGCAAAATACAATCAAAATTTTTGAGTATTTATTAAAATTTCAAAGTAATGATTACAGGAGAGTTAATTTGTAGATATGAAAGCTATTTATAATAATCATTTTATTAAAGAGTTTAAGGTTTCATTCATACATTTCTTGGCATAATATGAGTTTTAGTTTCAAAATTACAGAAACCTCCAAATAAACCTACTACATAGATTGACCTCAGTGGCCTTAGGAGGTGACATATTTATTAATCCTTCATCTTTTATCTTCTAATATTTCAGTCATCATCAGAAACGACTGACTCGCGGTGTTGTTCCTCACTATAATCATTTAATAATTTATATAAACAGTCAGACCAAGTCTAACTACTGTATATGTATTGCTGTTCACATAATTTAATTAATAATTTTTTTAAACATTCACACCAAGTGGGAACAAGTCTATCTACTGTATTGGTGTTCACATATTCCATTGTAAGGTATTAAGATCATAAAATATTAACTTATGTATTTCAATGACCATTTTTAAAAAAACAGAACTGTTTCTTTGGCAGTCTGAAAAAGCTGTATGCACTCACACACATGTAAAAAACTTTGACCCTTTTAAGAAAGAAGATTATTTGAAGTCAGTGTAAAAAAGATAATTGAAAACAAGATTGTGTTTCTGAGCAATCGCTTGTAAATCCATTTAGATAATGTAATGTTAGAAAAATCAATTGAAATAGGTTAGCTGGTGTTATATATGTAACATGTAGAGAATGATGAAGACCATATATCAATCCTGCAGGTTTTATATAATTACATACTGGTAAACTTCATTACATGTTCACAGGCATTAAACATTGTTATTTATATAATTTCTCCAGGAAGTGGTAGAGTTACCCCCAAATTTTAATAATAAAAAGCTATTACTATTAGCATTTTGCAGATCCTGTCCTGGTGCCAAGGTGTGAATTAACAGTGTCATTTGGCATGTTTAAATGTGATCATATTTCAAATCTGAGACAGAACTGGCAAGTTAAGTTGTATATTCAATTTATTTTAATGGTTTTATGGAGTTTCACAAATGTTTCTAAAAGGTCAGTGCTTGACTTTTGATAATAATGCTAGTGTAAGACTATCCTGAACATATCATTGAAAATTAAATGCATTCATTTTCTTAGTGAGAGTGATAATGCCTATTTAAAAATAAAAAAGAGGTTGCCATGCAAAATAAACCCATATTTTGTAAGAGATCGACTGAGATGGTAAATAAAGCGACTTTTCGTACAATTAGTGGCCATAATCCAGGATGTACAGTCAAAAGGAACAGAGATCCAAGGGATATAAACATATATTTTACGATTTTACGATTCATAGAAATTAGATAAATACTGAATCATACTGATATGATTTTATGTGACTGCATGAACTTCAGCATATCCTGCATTCAGTGACTGTGATGTGTACACAGTGTATATTTTGTCAAATGATGATGTCTAAACTGATTGTAACATTATTATATAGATAAAACATGATTTACATGTGTCAACTTTATTTTGCCTGCTTTATGCTATTAGACTGAACATTTGAGACAATTCAAAAACAATAATCATGTCAATTACAAATAAGAGGAGCACAATCTGGATGAAAGTGAAAGCTTACCATTAGCTTGATAACCCATGCCAAGAATAACTTCTGGTGCCCTATAATACCGTGTAACAACGTAAGGAGTCATCATAAAACCTGTTCCAGCCGTTCGTGCCAGACCAAAATCTAATATCTTTAATGTACAATCCGATTTCACCACTATATTGCTTGGTTTCAAATCCTGAAAAAAAAATCAAAAGCATTGCACATAGAAATAATTATTTTTGTTGATGATTCCATTTGAAGATAGGAAAAAACCACCTGTGTCACAGGACCAGGAACACTGGTACAAACTTTCCTTCTTATTTCTTCTGGAAAAAAAACTCATTTAAAAACCAAAAGAACTTGGTTGTGCTGTTTGTAAGTTTTTAGTTCCAAATTTTAAACAAAACATCTTTCATGTGATTAAAGTGGCTATTTATTTACCAAGACCCTGAAGAACAGAAAATTAAAATGGCCCCCTAGTAAACAATATGAAAGAAATTGACTAGATTTATATAGAATAATTACCCTATGTATGATCCCTGCATTGTGTAAATGTTTGATACCACATAACATCTGATAAAGTAAATAAGACATTCGTTCATGGTCTAAATCCATCTGTATTACTTGACATAAGTTAGCATCCATCAATTCCATAACTAGATATCTATAATATACAAATTTATAACAATTATTATATACATCTAATTAGTCTATTGACAAACAGTGACAGGTCAAAGAAAACGATATATTACAAAAACTCAAATTTCTTTAAAATTATACATCTTTTATTTGCAAATAAATACATAAAATATATGTGTATAATACAAACAGGATCAGAACAAATTATACAATTTACGAGTCTTCTTCTTTGATCTGTGGTATGTGAGGTGACATTGTGTCTTCAGTCAAAAATTTTTGATCTAACCAACTGTGTGTAAGGGATGACACAACAGTATGCTAAAGGAACTAAATTTCTATTCTTTGGCACTTAGAAATGGACACAAATGGGCCACAACGCATATATAATAATGTAATATGAATGTATATAAACTGATTTACATTCAATCCTTTCTGTTTTCACCATAATTTCTAATCAGTTAGGTTTGGCAAAATTATGCGAAGAGTCCAAATTGAATGACAGTCTTTTGTGTCTCTTTACTACACTGGTAGTATTTTCTGTTTTCACCATAATTTCTAATCAGTTAGGTTTGGCAAAATTATGCGAAGAGTCCAAATTGAATGACAGTCTTTTGTGTCTCTTTACTACACTGGTAGTATTTTCCTACATGGGATATGTTTAGCCTTGTTCATTGCATTGCTTCATACAAATAAAACTGAAATGCACTATGGTACACAATTCTTGTACCAAGGGTAAAATTTTGTATTAAATATTGGATATGAGATCCCCATCTTTTCACGCTTAGTTAACAACATCAATGTTGATTTAAATTGGTAAAGTTGTGTTTGCAATGTCAAAGATTTTGGAGTGATATTGAGTTAAAAAAAACCTTGTCTAATCTAAAGAGCACATAAAATGACCAGAAATCATGTGTATATTATATACACAAACAGCAATTTAATTCGATTCGATTCACAATTAATTAAAAAATAATCAGTATTTACACAAATGTGTGGAAAGGAAATCTCATCGAATTTTTTGATATGCCCTTTAAAATCTGATGAATTCAAGCCAGGGCATTATCTAGAGTTAATTTTTTCTTTTTTTTTTTCTTAATTAAATGTGAAATAATCAATTTGGTGTAGATAAAGCCGTTACAAATTTAATACCTATGGAATAATTAGCATAGCTTATTATAGTAAGCTTCCAATTAAAATAAAAAGATGAGTGAAAAATTGTCATTGAATTGTAAAACCCTCATACCACACAAGACTCACAATTACTCCTATAGCATAATTTCCAATCTAGGGTTATAATCAAGAATGAATCAAAACAAAAATGGTCCACTAAGTTTTGTACATTATGTACCTATGTTTTGTTTATTATTTACAACTTTACACATGCATATTACACTTTCTCTATACAGTTTATTATAACTTTCTTTAAGAGGCATTTAGTAACTGGGCAGATAAATAAACTGAGAACATACTTATGGAAAAACAGCTACTGATTTTTTTAGGCGACGTTTCGAAGAGTATTCTCTCAACGTTTTCAAGCTAAAAATGAACATGTAAAAGTTCTAATACATTTTGGGGGGTATTCTTAATAAAATATTACGTAATCAATCTGAGTACATTCTAGCATAGCCACAAAAAATTATATTCTGTCCATAAAATACAAAACCGGCTTTATTAATGTCTACTATATATAAAATGTTAAGCTAGTTTACACCAGTAATGATTATTACGAAATATAGATGTGGGCTAAGTATGTTTTATGGCTTGTCAACCTGTACCTAGTTCTCCAGTATGAAGCCAGATTATAACTTTCTATAATAAATATAACATGGTATCAGATTAGAGTTATTTAACTGACATTCTTGTCAGATAATCAATGGCTGCACTCAAGTCTGCCTTTATCTTTGTCGTATATATTTTCGTTTTGCTCATTTCTTCCTGGTTTTATATAATGATAAATTACACTTGTGGTTGACAACCTGGGTTTGACCAATGATAAACTCAATTTAAGGTAATAACACATCCCCTACTGTCTAGCTTAATGGTGTTTAGAACTATATTGATTTTGTGGCAGACTTTCTCCTCAAATTTTAGTCAAGTTTTCCATTAGACAGTAATTATTGTGTGACTTCTACATGTAGGGTAGTATTCTGTTTTAATGGTAACAATAACAGAAATAGAGATACATTACAACACATGACCAATCTGCCCATGACAATACATGTGGCAGCAATTTCCTCTAAATTTCAAATAATTATTTTGAATTTAATGAAATAAGAGTTTTAATTTTAGAACATCTTGCCTTACTTTTTTGCATACTGTAAGTCATTTCGTTTTCACACTAATTAAAATGTTACCAACATTTCATTTTGTTTGTATTTTTTAGTCATTTGTCTTTGTCTTTGAAGGATCTCTTTTACAAGACACTTTTACTAATGTATTGTGTGGGATGTGACTGACTCCAAATCAACCTACCAATCAAAACCTTTCTGAGGAGGTTTAGATTTTGCACATATTTGATCGGCTGTCAACATGTCTTCAGACGTTAAAGAAGTGACTTATCAAATGTACAAAATTATACCCAGACAGCATCATTTGTAACCATCATTCTACATGGTTGGCATGTGCGCATTGTATCAAAAGGTCTGTCATTGAATCAACAGGCATAGTCGCCTGTCCAATCTCAATGATTTGGTCCTCCAATTTCCTCCCACTGGTAGAGACCACTACGCACAAATGAATTAATGAAATAAAAACTAAACCATATGTTAGTCCCAAAATCACCTGGTTTGTGTCAAGTGGAGATTAAACCCCATTTCTCTCTCCCTACCTTTCTACAAGTGAACTTAATGCACCCCTGCATACAAAGCCATTCACTAGAAACATACATGTACCAGTATTTATAGTGTGAACTTGGTTTAGAAAATTCACATAATTCTTTATACTGGGACCTGAACATATTTTGAATTGAAATAAAATTACAGATCATTACAAGTTGAAAATGATGTTCAGGTTAACGCAATTAATTAAACAGTATTTAACACAATAAAATACTGTAATTTTTCTGATTATAAAGATTTAAGCTAATGAGTAGTTGGAGGAAACTAATGGTTAACAAGTCAATGATTGTAATCATAGATGTGACCATCTAGTTTAACAATATGTGTGTTTATTAACAGCACCATAAACTTGTAAATATAATCCGGTGTTTAGAGAGAGAATTGTCAATAATAGCCTGACACTGATGATAAGCTTCAAGCTTGGCCTCTATCAGCCTGCTGTGTGAAATCTTACTCACTCTATTGATTATTCTCTATATCAATGATGAGATTCCCGACTCATTTAAAACAGGCCATTTACTTGTCCCCCAATTTCTACATGCTTAAAATTTATAGAAAACTTGTGTCTACGTCTCATCCACAGATAACTTAAAGAAACAATTCCATTCGAACGGCAATGTGAAATTTTTCTAACTGGACTGGTAAATCGTATGGCCAATATCTGTTTAATAAGAGGCAGAAATTTCTTAGATCCAGCATATTTTAGTAATAGTTTCTGATACATTGGAATGGTGTGACAAAAATATATTTCTAAATAATAAGAGATCAAAACTTATTACAGATATCAGACATATTTTCTCTCACTCATGTAAGATTTCAAATTAGATATTATAATGCATCTCTACATGGAATCTTGAAATTCCATACTCATGCTTGTTACGTTTGTAAATGTAGATTATTATTTTAATTCTTTGTACCTTAACTGAAATAAATCAGCATAGAAGAATAGAAAAATCTTGATCCCACTGACTTTAACATAGACACACACACCATTGGTCCTAGTTAGCTAACATGATTCTTTTGTATAAAAATGTGAATCAGTGGTACTTGTCAGGAAAACTATCATCTTTTATCTTTTATAAATTACATTTATTTCAAAATGATGCCTCTGTCAGTTATAGTAAAAGTTTATCTCTATAGACAATCACATACCAATAATAATTTCTTTTTAAAATTTCAAAAAATAAACAACTTACACATCTTGAAAATCTTCTAATGACTTTTGTGGTGTGAATGCGTTTAATAAACCTATAATCTGAAATGTAAAACATTATATAATATAAAACATGACGACTTGATAAGTAAAATATATATATAACGTCAGTAATTTTCACAATTTATACAAACTTAAATTTGTATGCACTAGGTTAGAATCCCTATAAGATGTGATTTATTATCTTATTAACACTTAGGACACTGTGCAATGCTTCAACTTTGAATTAAAAGCAATTCAAAGTTGTCTAAATGTACGTATTTATTAGAGATGGTTAAATATTTCCAACCGCTGTGCATAAATCTTTTAGGTTTTGAAAGAAAAACCTCACCATATTTTAACTTTTAAAGTCACATAGTGCATTTTTCATAGAAATGCATTATTCTTAACCAGAAAATCATTCTGTTTATTTCTTCACTATAAGTAGAACATACTTATCATTGTACATGTAGGTGCTGTTTGCAAGAATTGTGCAGCTTTCTTCACATTTTAATTTTCTAAACTGGAAATATGGTCATTCTAGTTTGACAATTTCCATACTCATTTAGCATTCTTGATTTGCAATTGTGACCAAGAATTACCAAAAAAAATAATGTTTTGATCTGAACTGAATTTAAATGCATGCACAGTGGTGATTATTATGTATTCTTTAAGGCCTCATTACAACTGAAGACCAGTAATCATTTTTCATCTGTGAAATAAATGAAAATAAAGACTTAAAAATAGCAATCTGGACAATTATGGCCTGAATGTTTAGGTGACAGCCAGTGACCTAAGTGGAAATCTGTAGAAAGTAATAGGAACTTTAGTTGGCCACAACGTCCCTTACGATAGATTGATTTGAATAATTATTTCTCTGGTATGAGTTTTAGTAAGACTCCTTTTTATAGTGCGTATCGTCTGAAAGTCTATACCAGTATCAGTACTAAATGTTTGGCTTTCTAAAAATAAGAATCATACTATTTGTTACATCGTGATCTTATTAAAGACCAAACAATTGAATTTATATTCCATCAACATTTTTTACTCACTTCTGCTGATTGATTTACTTAAAATACAGACATATTCTCCGATAAATAGCTAGATAAATACTTCTACAATTATTGTCATAGGAGTATATTTTTTTTAAGTTCAAGCAACAGTAAATGTAATCGCCCACGAGAGCCAAGTGACACTGATCAGATATCTCTTTATAATGAGAAGCACAAGTGCAAGAGGCAAACTTAAAGTGGCAGACTCACTAGGGCAATTTCGGCTGAAATCACTCTGTGCGAAATTGCAGCCGAATTCATTCAGCCGATTGAGTCGACACACCCAGGCGATTAATCATGGCAGCTTCCAAGAAGAAGAAAAATATAGCTGCAGTGGTGAGATTTTTTTAAATTTTTACACTTTATGTGTCGGTCTCGAAAGAGGTGGGAGAACTGGGCTAGGTGAAAACCTGGATCAGTCACCAAAACACTCAGGTTTTTTTTTTACCAATCTTGTTTGAGAATTGACCATGCAAGACTTGGCATCAAAATGACAAGTGATATGACTGAGAGTATAGCATATGAATTATTAGTGTTAAAACTCAAAAACATCTAGCAATGAAAATCTTCAGCAAAATATATATGATTGTATTTCTAATCATGTGGTGGTGTGTAGTACCTATTGTGTAGATACATGTCTGGAAATGAAATGGGGTTTAATGTCCTACTGTTCTGCTCCTAAACTGGGCTAATGAAGACGGGCATATGCCATACAGTGTGCTATGAGGGAAATTTTGCCCCGTCAGCGGTGCCACAGCCTACTCTTATATTGAATTCCAACTGGCAAGGGATCTTTGACATGCATGCCAATGTGTACACAGGACCTCTGTTTTTCCACCCATCCGAACAACCAGACAGCTGTCCTTTTCAGGCCCTCCGTCCTGCATCATTGACATGGGAAAACCATGGCGGAAAATCTGGATGACTTTCTTGGCCAATGCAGGGATTGAACACCCAACCTCCAGTCTAGCGAACCAACGTTTTACAGCCATCGTGATCCCCAGATATATGTCCAAAGGTATGGCTTATTATCTATTTGATAATTACTACATTATGTTATATAAATTATATAGATCAGTTTTCAATTTTACCATTGAAAATCTATCTGTATGTCTCAGACTTCTATGTATCATCTAATACAAGTATATATTCAGAAGTTTCTATCTGCATCCTATGATAAAAACAGGGGAAGTGAAATTTTTTTCAAGTGCTTCTGATCTTCAAAAAATACCACTTAAAAGAACACTTGGGTCTACTTTCCAACCGAATAAAAACTGTTAATGGTAACGGAAGCGAATATTTTTATATTAAGTTACCAGTATAGCTACTGCATAAATAATACATCACATAGTTTAATAAATAGTATATAATCTGGCTATCAATTGATTAGATTTATTCACCATTAAATGTGTGTCTTACAATGAGAAAGGTTGTGAAGCCAATATATGATATTTGATGTAGCTTAAGGCAAATCAACACTTACAAGTATTCAAATTTCTGTAATCAACTATCTTTTTTCAGATACAATGTGAGGGGGCGAACATTTGATAAATTCTATATATTTCCAGATATATTCTACCATGATAGACACTGTATATTCTGACACAATCTAAAGCTTCCATTATTCTATGGCCATCTATATCTATTATCATGTAGCCCATAAACATGTACCTATTGTATTACCCTACTGTTTAATGGTTTAATTATTGGTATAAAATCAAAAAAACACCCTACAAATATTCGTAATTTATTTGTAAAATATTAATAACTGTAACTCTCAAATCTCGTACCCATACACACAACATATCTAATATTTTATATGACAGTTATGATAAGATGTACTCGGTATATAAATAGCATTGTATGATAATATAAGTATTATACAGGAAATCAAACTACTAAAAGATTTAATAACAGCCATTTAATACAATATTTCAATAATTGATTAAATTAGTAAAAGATTCAGAATAGAACATAGTTTTACAGATGGTCACAAAGTCCTTAAACTAGGGTCTTAGTTTTTGGGTAACCATAGACCAGGCTATTCTGTTCAAACGTATACAGAGATTTGGGAAATGGCAGACTTGAATTCAGTATACAGAGTACATCCATTTATTATTATGTGAAAACTAACAGGGTCACATCACATGCTATTTGGTATGTGAAAATGATGTGTATATCAACAAAGTAATAATAACTGAGTTTTGAATTTTGTATTACATGTAGGTAGATAAGTGTTAAGATCGGTCGCATTATTTCTTTTACCTCTTTTTTTTTTTTAAAATCATTTTTAGTGAAGCCTGTACCATAACAGGCCCGGGACTGTACAGCGCAGTGGACGCTTACGGCTGGCCCCCGGATCCATTCACTTGATTTGATATTTTCCGCAGGTTTTTGTTTTTCGTGTAGTGCGGTCCTCCTGCACTTACTATTTCAATGTGATAAGCTTACACCAGTATTCCCCGTCATAATATACTGTACTCTAATATATAAATATATAATATACACCAGTTAGACAAGGTACACATTTTGATCTGAAGAAATCAATATACATGAGGTATTCTCTAGACTGCATAAACACTTAGAAATGAAATGAAATGAGGTTAAACGTCCTACTGTTCTGCTCCAACTGGGCTAACGAAGACGGTCATACGCTATACAGTGTGCTATGAGGGAAATCTTGCCAGGACATCACGCTACAGCAGGGACAGTACACAGATTTTTGTCCAAAAATTATATTTTTATGCAAGCTTCTAGTGTAATTTCGTAATGTTTTTTTTTTTTTAAATTTGATGATATTTTTACAATGTTTTTATCACATTTCATGACTTTTTATGTTTTTATCATTATCAGATATCATGATTTTTTGTTTTTATCATTGTCAGATATTATGATTTTTTGTTTTATAATTTCACTGACAGTAAATAACTTATCTCCGGTCCAATGAGTAGTGTTGAGCCAGTGTTATACCAATAAGAAAATGCCCTCTGACAAGCCCACATGTACAAAAGTATCCATGCGCCCCCGCCCCCCCACTTACTTATATATAAAATTGTCATGTTTATTTCCCTTCAAATCTCCATTTCATAGAATAACGCTGTAATATATCTTGGAAATATCATAATTCTACCCTCTCTATTTGCAGAAATATGAACTGGTTTATATAGGTTTAAGTGAAGCAAAGGTCGGTTATTTGCTGTCTCAGCCCCCAAGGAGGCTTGTCCACAATTATTAAAACAATTCTCTGGTATGCACTTAGATAATTTGCTGGTCCCAAGTGTTGAATATTACTATGTATTATATGGCATTCAATAATCTTTTTCACATTAAACTCCATTATTATAAATTTGTTGGGGGGCTGGGATGGCCTAGTGGTCTAGAGTGCCGCGCTTTGACCTCTAGCTGGCCGGTCACCTCTGGCTTGCGGCTGTGGTTTCGATCCCTGGTGTGAGCGTATGTGGCATGGAGATAGGGGCGCCTTCTCAACCTCGTGGGTTTCGTCTGGGCACTCCGGTTTTCTCCCACTGCTAAAGACCCCTACGCGCAAGCGAATTATTGAAATAAAATTAAAGCCATATGTTAATCCCGAAATGACCTGGTTTGTGTCGAGTGGACGTTAAAACCCCATTTCTCTCTCTTTCTATGAATTTGGTATTTTGAAATTTATCTGAACAACTCTTCATGTAGTTCTTATTCTAAATCTAAGATACCATTCTCCCCTCTCCACAAACTATAAATTAAGAATAATGTTAAATTAGATAGCTAGTCATATCCTAGGCCAACATTTCAAATCCCCCCCCCCCCAACACACTTCTCTCCACAACATACACCTCCCACTCTCAGACTTACAGACTTAGGTCAGCTTAATTCATGACTATAAATTCTTTAATAACAGGTCTGTCTGCTTTCAGACAGTAAGAAAAATTCAGCATAAATATTTGTCCCCCCTTTCTTCTCCGTCCTTTTGCTCATTTATCACTGATCATCAAGTGTAAAAAAAAAACCCAAGCTAAGAATAATTGTAATCAATAAGTAATTATCAGATATGCTGTGACGTAAATTAATCGATTATTGATCAGACTCGCTCAAGCCCTTTACAGCATCCAAATATTTATAGTGGGAAGAAGCCAAGCACACTGACTTCTGACATTTGCTACAATTTATACTGCCTAATTAAAAGTGATTAGGTATCTTTTACAATCCAATAAGCTATTTAACTATTTATTACATGCTTGCATGACAAAATAATAGTAATGTAGTAGCCTATTATATTGCACTGTTTCATTCTCCTTCTTAATGTACAGGTTTATTTCTATAAAACATATCAAAACAATTTTCATAAAAAAAAAAACCCGTATAAAGACAACATTTATGATTTGAGAGATTACAGGGACATGAATTCTTGAATATGGCATGAGGAGCTTTACATGAGGGTTGACAGTTTAAAACATACAGTAGAATCCGTATGAGCAGCCACTCCTATTCAGCGACATCTCCTTGTAAGCGGCCACAATAAATTCCCCCCGTAAAAATTCTATTGTTTCACCTCCTTATTCAACGGTCACTCCTCTAACGCGGCCAGCGGTCACTATTTTGCTAATAAATTTAACAAAACATCGCCCATTCAACGGCCATTGTTTAATGATACCATCTTGTCGTTCTTCGTAACACCCCTCGCTAATCCCGTGAGTAGTAATCAATTAACTGGACTCCCACTGATCAGGTAAAAAGAAATGTGAAAATAACAATTAATTAACCCGGGATAATCTGTTAATTAATCTTTTGTTTTATTAAACGACTAACCTGATCATTGTTTTCACACGTAACGGAACATTATTTGATACTGATTGAATAAACTGAAAGTACCGTCTAAAAGCCTCTATGTTGTTAAATAGACGCTTTTAGCGCCACCTATAATATTACACACAGAGTTATACCCCCTACAAATAAGCGATGTTTTTTTGGTTCATGTGCTTATTTGATAAAATAAATATCATTCATCGATTTTCTTCACAAAAATGGATAAATATTATCGAATGCATCACAATGATAGACAGTAGTATTGAAGGTTGGAACAAAATGACAAGGTTACAGAAGTTATGTCCGAGATTCAGCGATGGCCAAATTTACCGATGCAAGTCACGCAAGAAGTATTGGTGTTTGCTTCCAATGCATTCAAACGTAATATTAATTGATGTCAGCACAAAAAAAACCCATGAGATTTTACAATGGATAAATATTATCGAATGCATCACAATGATAGACAGACAGTAGTATTGAAGGTTGGGACAAAATGACAAGTTTACGGAAGTTATGTCCGAGATTCAGTGACGGTTAAATTTACCGATGCAAGAGGACCCACGCGTAATATTAATTGACGTCAGCACAAAAAACACAAGATTTTATTAAGAGGCCACTCCCGTTAAGCAGTCAATCGTAAAAACTCCCATGGGTGGCTGCTTAATGCAGATTCTACTGTATTTGAAAACATTAGATCAATGTACATATCACCCATGCTTTTCACTGATTTTCGGCTGCTTTGATTGGTCATAATATCCGATTGTTTTCAGTACAGGAATTAATTTAAATGTCATCATCAATACGATTATTCTGATTCAAAATGAGTTAATAAATGAATGTGCTGAGCAACAGTGCACCTGCGCATCTTTAAAGGTGGATAATATTACATGTACAATCAGATTCAATTGATTATTGCATATTTTTTGCATCCAGACGCCTACATGTATTGTCTCTCATTCATTCAGTTGCCAATGGGCAGCATGAAATTTCACGACTTATGTCAAGCCCTCAACGGAAAGAAAGATGCAGACGTAAGCAAAAAACATCTTGCATGAGTCGTTACTGGATGAAGGGAAACTAGTAAGTTCAAATGGAAGTCTTTGGTACTCCCAAATTTTTAATGATGAATTAAGTCTTCTTTTTTTTGACTGAGTGATATGGTTGATTGTCAGACACCCACAATTTGTAAAATTTTATCCAGAGAGTTGTCTGAATAATGTTTCAAAGTGAGTATAGCACTGCACCACGACCAAATAATCGAAAGACAAAAAGCTTGGGAGTGCAAATAATATGCAATAATCTATAGAATCAGATTGTATCATCTAGCTGTAAAACTATGCATGCACACTGCAGCATATTGATTAATCAAATGAAGAAGAATCGTATAAAAAGTACAATGTTCACGACATTTGAACTTATTTCGATAGTGTAGAGAACAATTGGATACTGTGAACAATCAAAGTTGCAGAAAATCATGGAAAAACCTGTGTGATACAAATAATTGAAGCAAGGTGTATGTCCAAATTATCGATAAATTTATTTTTTATGTTACAAGTACAATTTCAAACAAAAATAATTTCTATGTATGGGTTCAGAACTTCGAAGTAAATCATTACTCTATTGTGTGAATACCATCTTTTAAGGGGAAAGCTGTATGTCAAGTAATCTAAGTTATCTGATAATCGAGCAAATTTGATCTCAAATTTGATTCTACTGAAATGTAAACAAGATCTATACAATGTCTGTAACATGTCAAAGAACATTAGAGATTTCACCATCGATTTCACAACCACTTTATGTCGTAATACTATCACCTTAATTCTTCCATTTTCTTTTTTCTCAAAGAGTAATCATCACACGTCATATTTTCCCTCGACAACAGAAAACTCTCTCATACAATTACAAGTTCAGTTTACCCCACAGATACTTCATTTAACAACTATTATCTGAATATCTGTATAAAATTATAACTGGATGAATCTTCAGCATTTCCATCTTGACTATAAAGTTTAACATATTTTATTTTATCAAAAAACTGAAGTAGCACGAATAATTGAGGTAAGAGCAATTGTGCCTGAATATCTGGAAGATAAATATACTCTTTCTCAAAGTTTAACCATCTTAAAACATGTACAGTAGGTAATAAAATATAAAAATCATCGAAGTACATGTAATGGAGGCATAAGAATTCTATAAAGCTGAATTTGTATAGAGGAATATGTATCATTATGTCTTTCTATCATTAGTCAGTAAAAAGTATTCCAAGCCACCCAACTAATCAAATTGAAGCAATTCCCAAGATGAATTTTGAATATATTTGACAGTCTCGATGGATTATGTGACATGACAGAAACCAGAGCATCAATACGTAAATTTTGTAATACATTTTGATGTTAAGGATACTTGACAATCAACCAAGTATTCATAGGAAAATACAATCTTTTATCATAGAGGAGGTGGCTACACAATTTATGACTCAAGAAAGAGATGAGAACTGACAGGAAGTTATACTGATAGTTGATTATTTAGAAAAATCACTCCCAAATATGGCTGCATTCCCAAGCACCATTCTGCCTAATATGCTTGGACTTACAAAATATATTCAGATTGTTATTTTTCACATGAGCAAGTATATAATAGGAAGGCAACATTCTATAAACAGAGAATGGTGAAGCATATGAATAGATAAGATTGATGCAAGAAGCTACAGGCAGCCAGTCGTCAATAAAAAGAGAGTTTGATTACATTCCTAAAATACCAGAAATTCCAATAACAGACACTTCATCATTTTTCAATCTTTGACATGGAAATTCAATTGCCATTACTGATCAAATAGTTGTATGTAATGTTAGTCAAATCAATAAACTTCACAATTTTATTCTATACTCATTCATGATGAATTACTGTAATGTTCAAATATCATCTGTCAATATCACAGGTTTACAATGAATTCAATGGATTTGTTCCTTTTTTTTGTAATAAAGACATTCCGCTGATGAAAGTTGCGATGTGTCAGAAATACAGCAACTAGTAAGTTATTAATATAACATTCAGCTTTTCATTTTAAACATTTTTTTAAGAGCTCATAAAACAATGGTACATGTATGTGTATAAAGCTGGTTTGATTATATACACACAAATCTGACTGAAATTATCTGATATATAATCTATAAGGCCATGAAAATAAAATTACTCTGGTTCTGGGAAATCCTTCCTAACAATCTGTTGTGGGTGGGGAAATTTTTATTGTCAGAGGATCATTACTGGGCAACATTACATTTCAAGGCAATTTATTTATCCCATTATATTGTTAATAGGAATGTATTTATCTTTTTGAGTTGTTCTATATCATAACCATATTGATTGGAAATTATAGTCTCTAATGAATGTGAAAATATCATGTGCATGTTATTGAGGTTGTGGAACAACCAAAAAAAATCCAATGACCAGACATTTCATAGATTTCCAAAAGGTAATCTTTACGAAATGATTGAATCGTATTTGTAAATAATTTAAAATGTGAATGCCAACCTATGGTTTCAACAGTACTGAACATTTTGTTTCATAACATTAATAAAGTTTTGGACTATGCCAACAAAAGAGAAAAGAAGCCTCTGCTGAATTCCATTCCAACAATTAATCAAACAAGTCAATCGTTTCTATACACTGTTACTGTCGAATCCATTACTAAATGAGAATGCAGTCATTGTATTGGCATAAAAATCCTCAATCAAGATGAACATAAGTTATCTTGTCCCAAAGTATCAACCAATCAAATTGCTTATCTCTGCTTACCCTAAGCGGAAAATGCTCATCTTCGAACTCCATCAAGGCATTGACCTAATAAGCATATACACCAAGTTTGAACATTTTAACTCAATTAGAAGGAGAGTTATTGTGTTCCAAAGTCTCGACCAATCAAATTGCGTATCGCTCTGCTTACCTTGAGCAGAAAATGCTCATTATCGAACTTAGTCAAGGTATTACTGTAATGAAACTATACACCAAGTTTCATCACTCTCACTTAATTAGAACTAAAGTTATCGTGTCCCAAAGCATCAACCAATCAAATTGTTTATCTCTGCTTACCCTAAGTGGAAAATGCTCATCTTCAAACTCCATCAAGGCATTGACCTTATAAGCAGAAAATGCTCATTATAGTAACTTAGTCAAGGTATTTCTGTAATGAAACTATACACCAAGATTCATCACTCTCACTTAATTAGAACTAAAGTTATCGTGTCCCAAAGCATCAACCAATCAAATTGCTTATCTCTGCTTACCCTAAGTGGAAAATGCTCATCTTCGAACTCCATCAAGGCATTGACCTAATAAGCATATATACCAAGTTTGAACATTTTAACTCAATTAGAAGGAGAGTTATTGTGTTCCGAAGTCTCGACCAATCAAATTGTGTATCGCTCTGCTTACCCTGAGCAGAAAATGCTCATTATCGAACTTAGTCAAGGTATTACTGTAATGAAACTATACACCAAGTTTCATCACTCTCACTTAATTAGAACTAAAGTTATCGTGTCCCAAAGCATCAACCAATCAAATTGCTTATCTCTGCTTACCCTAAGTGGAAAATGCTCATCTTCGAACTCCATCAAGGCATTGACCTAATAAGCATATACACCAAGTTTGAACATTTTAACTCAATTAGAAGGAGAGTTATTGTGTTCCGAAGTCTCGACCAATCAAATTGCG
The DNA here is from genome assembly GCA_963678685.1 of Patella ulyssiponensis. Taxonomy (NCBI): domain Eukaryota; kingdom Metazoa; phylum Mollusca; class Gastropoda; family Patellidae; genus Patella; species Patella ulyssiponensis. The sequence continues at coordinate 77,059,827 of OY783226.1, read as the reverse complement.
TATCGCTCTGCTTACCCTGAGCAGAAAATGCTCATTATCGAACTTAGTCAAGGTATTACTGTAATGAAACTATACACCAAGTTTCATCACTCTCACTTAATTAGAACTAAAGTTATCGTGTTCCAAAGCATCAACCAATCAAATTGCTTATCTCTGCTTACCCTAAGCAGAAAATGCTCATCTTCGAACTCCATCAAGGCATTGACCTAATAAGCATATACACCAAGTTTGAACATTTTAACTCAATTAGAAGGAGAGTTATTGTGTTCCAAAGTCTCGACCAATCAAATTGCGTATCGCTCTGCTTACCCTGAGCAGAAAATGCTCATTATCGAACTTAGTCAAGGTATTACTGTAATGAAACTATACATCAAGTTTCATCACTCTCACTTAATTAGAACTAAAGTTATCGTGTCCCAAAGCATCAATCAATCAAATTGCTTATCTCTGCTTACCCTAAGCGGAAAATGCTCATCTTCAAATCTCCATCAAGGCATTGACCTAATAAGCATATACACCAAGTTTGAACATTTTAACTCAATTAGAAGGAGAGTTATTGTGTTCCAAAGTCTCGACCAATCAAATTGCTCTGCTTACCCTGAGCAGAAAATGCTCATTATCGAACTTAATCAAGGTATTACTGTAATGAAACTATACACCAAGTTTCATCACTCTCACTTAATTAGAACTAAAGTTATCGTGTCCCAAAGCATCAAGCAATCAAATTGCTTATCTCTGCTTACCCTAAGCGGAAAATGCTCATCTTCGCACTCCATCAAGGCATTGACCTAATAAACACATACACCAAATTTGAACATTCTAGCTCAATTAGGAAGAGAGTTATTGTGTCCCAAAAAGTGTGTCCCAAAAAGTGTGACGGACAGACGGACAGACAGACAGACAGACAAACGGACGGACGGACGGACGGACGGACGGACGGACGGACGGACGGACGAACCCATTTTAATAGTCCCCCAACTTTCTTCGAAAGGCGGGGGACAACAAATGTTTAACTGTTAACTATGGGGTGCCGATTGCGACTTTATTGTCATCTCAACATATATATGCTAAACTCTATAAATACGACAAACTTGGTTTTATTTCTTTGGTAAACTTTAAATTGATGCTTAACTCCAAATATATATGACATGTAATTTTTTAGACTTGATGCTAAACTCAAAATTTATATATGGTCAACTCCAAATACATAACGTTCTATGACAAACTAAATATATATGTGGAACTTTCTAAATACATGCTAAGTTAGACTCGCATGGCCGGTCTTAAAAAGTTTACTTTGACTACATCCTGTTACTTGAGTCTAGGAGTCATTTCGCTTCGAAGTTATTGGGGGGGGGGGGGGGCGCTTTAAAGTAGACATCTTTATGAAAGACATGACATAAATCTAAGTATATCTCAGTAAATAAGTTTTTATATCTTACTAAATAAAATATTTTCTGTACGCTATTAGTCATAAAACTGAATGATAAAATCAAATCCTAGAAAAGATTAAAATAATAAACAGTATAAAAACAAGACTAACCTAGATATCATATCTTGAATGTTTTATTCATATGAAAGGATTATTATTCTGGTAATTAATAATTCATAAATACCTCAAGATTTATAAAAAAAATATTGGTATTAAAATTAGCTAAAAACAGATCCTGCTAATACTTGAATTTCCTTATTTAATTCAAAAGCAAAACTTAAACTGGAAAAGATGTTGACTAAACACGATATACGATTACTATCAGATTTCAGATGAGGAAAGTAAAAACCAAAGGACTTATTACAGAGTCTGGGCAGATATTCATTTAGGATACACAAAAGGCATTGGATGAGTTATCTTCCTTTCATGTGTCTTATGACTGGGTGGTGAAATAGTCAAGGCTTATTTATTTCATATCAATAGTTCAATGTACGATTTCAGGTTCTCTTAACAATCTGGAATCAATTACAGTACTTGCACTACAGAAATACATGTATGTCACAATTTCTATTAATTTCAAGGCACCTGAGAGACCAAGGGCTGGAAATCATTAATTGATGTCAATGAGTAGCGAGTGTATGACCATAAAAGAGTAAGTCAATGATGACATATTTTCCGAGGTGTTTTACCTAGTGTTGTAAATCGCTAAATACAACACCCACCACCAGATACCCAACAGACTTACGTTCTAATAATACCAGATATGCATGCATTGATACAATATAGGAGAAAACTGCTACACTTTTCAGCTGGGTTGACTACTCCTGGGCTCCTGGTCTATGGAGTCAGTCAAGTGGCATGGTTCTGATTCCATGCTTGTAGGTGACAAGGAAAAGGGTCGCCTGTTCAACCTCATGGCTTTGCTCCAGGTCCTCGGGTTTCCTCCCACAACTAAAGACCCCTAAGCGCAAGTGAATTATTGAACCATACATGTATGTTAGAATCAAAATGACCTAGTTTGTGTCAATCGACATTATAGTCCATTTCTCTCTCTATTCATATTCACTTTAGATGTAAAGTTCGTTAAAATTTTACCTCAAGGACTAAACAGTTTGCTTTGTCTTAGCTACAATCAACTAATAGAAATATAGTTTTCATCAGGAAGGGACCCACTTGGGATGAAATGCTATTTTAAACAATACATGTGTTTAATACTTACATTTTTGTGGTTAACCAGTTTCATTAAAACAAATTCTCTATATGCTCGTTTTGCGTGTGTAACATTCTGGAAAGGACGACTAAGCTTTTTTATGGCAACATTCTGACCTGTATCTGTGTCACAAGCCGCACTGAAAATAGACAACACAATATTTCCTAAACAATTTGAATAAAATATATATACACATCTAATGGAAAACCTAAATCTATATGTATTACATTATTGATTCCAAACATCTACATAAATAAAAACAGACTAACATAAAACTACCGGTACAATGTTTATAAAGCAAATTTCACCAAACGTTTGCTCATCAGATTGGCTGACCCTTTTTCTGGCCATTTTGATGGCTGACAGGTAGTGCAGAGGAGTGAGTAGTATTTTCAGCAAAAATTCACTAATGGTTCTTTTCTGCATCAGCCCAGAACAGTAGGACGTTATACCCCATTTCATTTCATTTCTTTTCTTAACTTTTCACTGATAAAACACATGCAAAAGCCCTGCCAATAACTATAGGACTGTAAACCAACTAGTTCTTAAATTAAATGTTTTCCTGTAAAATTCTTGTGTGGCTGATAGTCATATGGGTACATATAATACTACTGTACATATGATACTTGACTCAAAACATTGGGGATCTGACATAATCATGTTAAATACAGAGTTATTGGTATCCAGAGCTTCAACAAGATGCAGTGGGTTTTTGAGAAAATCAGACAGGGTCAACCTTTTGAAGTGATATATGAAGGCAATCTATTGTGTCTGCAAAATCCAAGGTTACATGCAGCAGAATATCACAAGATAAAAACCAAGTTTGTTACAGTTATAACTGAAGGTCAAAACATATAAAATCAGTGTCTCTTTTCATTTTTTTTTTCAATTCAATGAAACTTCTGAGGATTTCACATTGAGAAAATTTTCTATTCAGCATGGTAGACAAGATTATTCCACTACTTTAATCAAACTTGATCAGACAGCTAATTATTTGTATAATAAAGTTGTCATGGTAGAAATCTACAAGTATGTATATAAGAGACTGGACCAGTGTACTTTAATGTTTATCATTATTCAGATAGCGACAGCATTCTCCGTTCTCTAACCTTGTAAAAACACATCTAGACACATTCAATCTTCTATGATTATTGTGAAAGACTATTACTACCTAATTATTACTCTTCATCCATAAATGACTGGTCCCCATCTGTGATGTGCATAAAACCAATCAATTTTACAGTAAATATTGCCCTGATAAACATGAAGATTTTTGACCCTTCATAAAACACAGAATTTCTGTCAGAATCAAGATCCTGTTTAATTTGTCTACACGGATGCACATGTTACATTAACTCAACAAATTCAATAAATTGATTTCAAATACTGCGTTAACTTCTGAGCGTCTTCTTTGATCTTTCTGCAGATCAGAAGTGCCATTTCTATCCAAACATTAAATCATTGGTCTTATTGCTACATCTGACATTTTGTTAAATACACAAAATTAACATTGAAATATCTTAACAGTGAGCTGTAAGAAAAAGATCTTTTCATGTCATTTCCTGTATTGACAAATAAAGTCTATATTAAAGAATTAATTCTGTCAGTTATCTTGTGGAACAATAAATTTGATGGACAACTTCGTAAACTTTTCCCAATAAATGGATTGAACTGAGAAAAATGGCTCATTAAACATACTGTACTGAACAGAATTTACTTGATTTTAATGAGATATAGGAAAGTATAGTTACAAATAGAGAGTGAATGTTGCAATACAAATTTATCAAAGTTGCTAACAGCTTTGATATGGGTTCAGATATCATTATGAAAGTGTAAAAAACATTTTTAAAAATTTATATCAAGTGAAAGTAGACTTAAAACCAAATCGATTATTAGTAGAAACAAAATCCCAACATATTCATAAAGCAATGGAGAGCTATGTTTTAAAACAAGTCAAATCTTTACAAAATAATAATCATTGACGTATTGGAAATGTATATGCATAGTTCATTTCAGTATAGTGTTGGCACGATATATCGTTGAATCGTGGTTCACTGTCTCAAAATTCGCATATTGAATCGTGACATGCTGGAATGATTCTTTACCTTAAATTTTTGTCACTTTATCATCCACATCACACATTATCCATAGTTTAACAAACACTTTAAATTGTCAAGGGAGAGACTCAATCATACAACAGTTTCTGAGATAGAAACCTTGGAAAAAGATGTTGTCAGTGGATAATCAGAGAATTTTATTAGGCTTCTACATCTATGATAAATGGACCTTAAAGTAGCTAAGTCTCTAACTCAATTTCATCCAAAATCTTCAACATTGAAAACACAAATTATTTGTCAATTCAAATCAACATTGATGCTGTGATCTTACCAAGTTCTAGCAAGAGACTTGAGGAAAGAGGCTAAAAACATTGCACCAAATCCAAAGGCGTGTGTAGACTGGAATAACCAGATGCTAGAAATTTGAGACTTCTGGCTTATTTCGCTGAACATAACTGATTTGAAATTTGAGTAAAAATGGAAACCATTGAATGTAAATCAGTTTATATACATTCATATTACAATATTATATGCATTGCGACCCATTTGTGTCAATTTCCAGGTCCCAAACGTTAGCGATTTAGCTCCTTTAAATAAAGACAACATAGTCTTTTATATGCAATGAATTTTCCTCCAGCTTCACACCCGTTGCTAGGTACCGCAACAGCCAAGTCACATGACACAAACATAACATCTTTTATTTTTAATAGAATAAGATTTCTTATAGCTTGATGTATGTCCTTGCGAACATAATGTTTTGAGAAGGATTTGATGCAAAACTTTGATAAAAGTTTTTGAACATGTTCTTAGTTCAAATATATCATCAAATCACATAGTTTATATGCGAGAAGGTATCGTTAAGAATTGGCATTTCAGAAAATCCATTTGCATTGTCAGTTCAATATCTAACAATTTTAATATATTATTATAAAATTACTCTAGCTCTTCAGACTATATCTCTGGTTTTTTTTATTAATCCAAATTCATCGTCACGATTCATGTTTGTTTATAATAATACATGAATTATGGGATTTATTTCGGGAAGGGGCGCAACTCTTACTTGACTTGGTGAAATTTACTGAATAATCAACTACATAATAAAATAAACTCCAGATTACGCATGGGTAATGTAACTTGTTAGCTAATGTTGACAACTGACCCAGACCCTAGATTTGTGACTAGGATGACCAAGACTAATGGAAAGATGAAGTCAAATGTGGTATCTACTTTTATTAACACAGCAAACTACATGTATAATGTTGGTTTTGTTTTTTTTTCAAAATGATAGATTGAACTTAAGGATTACCACAGTCATTTATCATGGCAGCATGTATCTAGGCTGATACAATCCAACAGTGTGATTTTCTATCATAGACAAATCTATCAAAGTAGTGACATTAAATTATATCTTGTTTCCTAAAACATCGGCTCTCTAAAATGCCATACATGAAGATGGTTTAAAGTAAACTCAGGCAGAATGTCAATTTAAATCATAATTGAAGAATTGGTCTAATGGATTCATTCTTAAACCAACAAAATCATAAGTCAAATGTTTAAAATATGTTGAAATAAAGCCTTAAAATACATGGCATGTATACACAGCCACAGCCATACCTTGTTAAAGAATAATCTTGTTAATCCACTAGTGTCATTTGAGAAGTTGGCAAAAGTATCATTTTCATGTTGAAGGTAAAACGTTTACTTTGGAAACTCACTGAAAGTGTCCCCTGCAAAAATGGGGTGGGCTAATGTTACCTTGGTCAACCAGGCATCATTATCTTCATAATTATCTGTTTAACCACAGACTTGGACAATCAAGGCAACTCTCTATTCCCATTATATATAATATACATGTATAGTCTTTGACAACCTACATGTATTAAGCAACAGATACATGTATAGAAATAGCTGTTTTGACTTCAAAAAAGCATTCTTAGAAAATATGAAATTACTGCTTTAGGTATTGTGAATGACCGGAAAGCTTATACTTGACCCTTATTCTGGAATATTTGGTCATTAAAACAACCCTTGTTGAAATAATACATGCACTGTCACTCCTGTTTGATTAGGCTTTAGATTCAATAAAAGAAATAGAGTATGGTTGACAAATTTAGGGGAATATAACATAAGCTGTATTTCCTATGACAGCAGCTATCAGTATTTTATTTCAAGTACACATTAACTCATTTCTTCAGCCAGACTGATAGCAAGACCAACAGATGGACCACTACTTTAGTTTACTTAGGGGCACTGTGGGTTGATAAATTAAATCAAGATGCCAGAACACGTCTATATCCCAATTCTACAGATAGACCACTAATCACGGAAATGTGACTAAGTTGACCATAAAGTTCTCTAGACATGGTTACAGGCAATCAAGAAATCTTCTAAATCTTAACAATGGTGGCAACTATTTGGGTGGTTATCGACAGGTTGTAGCTAAATACTGGTAGATAATATGCACAACTAACTGATGAATTGCTACAAGCAGACAGAATTATTGATTACTGATGAAATGTTTCAAAGCAAACAACATGAATGAAAAGGTTTTTACACTCATACTTGAGTCAAGTCAAAAATAAGTTTTTACATATATAGCCTATTAATAGAGTCACCACTTACATGTACATTAGATAAATCAATGAATAGAAACTGATTAATAATATCATTAACTATATTAAAACTACAATTACATAAAACCTTATTATTCACTTCTATAACATTAAGCAAATTCATTAACTCATTAACTTATAAGTATAGACTCGTTTAATAATATCTGAAATCTTATCTGATCAAATTAAATTTCATTCAAGTTTCTTATTGCTTATTTGAAGATTCACAATAATTCTGTGAAGAAATTACCAGTACATAACCAATGATACGAAACGAATAAGACAATATCATATCAATCATTTCCCAACTGAATTAAACTTCATGGGAACTTAAATATACTCACTTCCAGACAAATAAAATGAATCATTTATTCTTCTATTATAAAACAATGGAAGATTAAACCCATATACTTTGAATGTAATTTGGTTAGGAGATTTACAGACACATGCTGAAATAAATATCATACTATCAATCTATTTTCAGCAATAAATTAAGTCAGAATCAGTACATCCCAAAATTGGTCGCAAACTTCTGCATCAAGTAAATGCAGTGAAATTTTCCAACTAAATGGCAAGAAGCCATGCGATTTACTTAATCAATAAGGGTTCTTCAACATTTGTTACCAAATGCACTTGAAAGGGTTCAAAAGATTACCAAGTTAAATTAAATGCAAATTCACATCAGAATATGCTAAAATATCTTAAAAGGACATAACTTGCTGTTAAATTTTAGTGTCAACAATATGAACAAATTTGATATTTGGCCATACCAATTCATCAAAATCAACTAATATTCCAAAAAATATAAATACATGTACATGTATAGAAACAGATAAAGAAGAATATACTGATATGAAAGATTCACAATTTCTATAGATATTTGAAAACACACCAAAATCAATCCAAACAGGTATCATTTGAATTACATGCAAATAATGACTTTGAATATTCAAATAGTAAAATCACCATTAATTGATGAGACTATTAACTTATATTTTTTCAACATGCAGGCTGGTCTACAATAAAAAAAAAATTATGCTTTTCAGGCGTTTTGAGTCTGTGACCATCATTTGAGAGTTTTTTAATCTCTTACGAACTACAATATTGTGGAAGTTAAAATTCAAACAGAATATCAGTCTAAAAAGGGTTAAAATTGAGTATTTAAAAAATATATGATGAGTTGATAATTTTGCAATGTTCTGTACCTCCTCTTTAATCAATTTTTCAGACCTGTTTGAAACGTTTTTTGGGTCTTTTTTAGGTCTGATCTGAAAGGAAGGTTTAAATAGACATTCGCTAGCTGGTAATAGAACAATAAGATTAGGGTAATTGATCAATAAAGATATCCAATAATTTATCTAAATAAAATGTTTTATATTTGCTGCCAAGAAACAACTTTGAATTAGTATAATATAGTTCCATATTCCCTGTTCTTAGGGGGCCATCTGTACTTCTCTTAGTATATGGTGCATTTCAAGTATAAATATTATTGGCATATACATAATGTATATTTGTATTAAGCTCTCTGATTTTCATTTGACCAATTTAGAATCCATGATGGATTTCAAACTACTAAACTGTATTGTGAAATTATAATCTCTAAAAGAGACATCAATCAGTCTAAAAATGCTTCAATTCTGTCCAGTATTTACAAATATTATAAACTGAAAATTAGGCAACATTCTATGGAGAATATAAATGGGATATGGTAAAAAAAAAGCCAGTGTCATCTATATCTTTGCTAAAAAAAATCTGGCAGATTATACTCATTGATATTTTGATTTTGTTTTCTTAATTAAACATTAAATAAATAATCAGTACATTTTGGCATGGATTAAGGAATTAGAAATTAGAGATTGTCCGAAAAATTTAGCAATCACCTCCTTTAAAGGAACAGATCTACTAAATAAAGAGGCATTAACAGTTTCAGAGTCTTAACCGTTATGCAAAAAATAAAATTGATTTGATACCCTTCTCTAAGTAGGTCAGTTGCTGGTTTTTTTCTGTGCTTGTGCGAGTCTTAAGTCATGTGGAATTCAATTTAATTACAATACTTTCTTACGGAAAGTGATAATGGCTTTTGTTTTAAATACACATTACTTGCCTTTAACATAAGTAGTACATGCACAAGCATATCAAACAATTTCCAATTATAAAATTGACATTTCCTTACTTTTATCCTATAGCATCTCTAATAAATTCCTAGCCTGATAAATCATTCAATGGTCACAAATAGGGAACTAAAATAGGTCTGATTGCATTATGGAAATGTCAATGAAAGAAATTGAATTGAATGAAATGAACAACTAATGGTCAAATCAAGCCCACCACAGACTGGCTAACATTTGTTGGCCGAACAATGTTTTCCAACAAAAGTTAGCCGGTGTGCCTTGGATTTATACACGAACATTTAATCAGCGAACAATGTGATTATCATGTTTGGGTATTGGGTCAATCATGTGATATCAACATCAGTCTTTTTTGAACAACATCCATTTTGTTTGTGTTATATATTCTTCAATTGCGAGAAATTTGAGAAAGGTATAAAACATTTGTTTTGTTAGACACCAACAAATGTTAGTCGGTCTGCGGCAGGCCTTATATACATGTAACTGACCCATCGGACATCGATACATGTATCTCCAACCCCCTATTTTATATACAGCATTTCACTTCTATACAGATTAGTCTTAAAAAGGAAAACACGGGAAACATTTTGTCACAGGCTAACTGAACTACATATATCTAATTTGGATTTAACAGTCCTGTATAAATACTGTCATGTTCATCATTCTAAAAAAATAAAACTTTAGCATTGCATAATGTCTATACTTCATGTTTAATATAATAACGTTAGAGGCAGGTTATAGAGTGTATATGAATGTATATGAATGTATTAGCTTTAAGTTACACATTTTCCTATGAGCTTAATTATTTCATTTATTCAATTCACAAAACTTTTTACTAATTGAAAGTACACAGCAAGACATTTCTAATAACCATAAAAAATATGCCAAAATTGCAGAGGGAAAGAGAGAGAAATGGGGTTTAGCATCCACTCAACACAAACTAGGTCATCACATATTGTTGAATTTTATTTCAATAACTTTCTTGCGTGTTGGGGTCTTTAGCAGTGGGAGGAAACCGGAGGACCCGGAGAATACCCTCAAGATTGGACAGACACTCCAATTGCACAAAAAGACTATAATACATTGTAAATTAAATAACTTGTTTATCATAGAGCGTCAACCAGTGTTCTGTCATTCCATTCTGCGTGCAAGTAGTACATGTACATGTATTTGCATGATGCGTGGCATTCCTAGTATTTGAGCCTATTCATTATATTATTAATGCTCCATAATGGCAGCTATATTAAAACATTTTAGAATTTAAAATTGGGCTTTCTGAGAATAGATTGTAAGATATGTTTTTGGCAATAAATTTATATTTCTCAGCATATTTCACAATCAATTTAGGGCTTCAACTACAAAAGAAGCATTAAATAAGCTGACATAATCCATGTCTTTTCTTCTGACTAATAAAGAAGACAGACTTTCTGTCTTTATTACTGATCAGTGATAAAAGTTCAGTTTCGATTGAATGAAGTACATGTATCTCCTTCTGGAACAAACCAAATATAGACTAAAATAAGACACTCAATTAACATTTGTCTGGGTAACCAAAACTAAATATCTAGCAACTAATTAATCCCACTCGGTTTTCTTGTTGCTGGAAATGCTTGGAACTGTCTTAAAACAAACACCTACAATTACCGTATATGATATTCTCAAGGACTAGTTCTTTGGATGTGTGCTGTGCACTAACTTTTAATAATAATATAGTTTCAAATAAAGAGTCCAAATTAGAGGAACTCTGCTAATTATTGATGATATTATTTTATTTTCACTTTCAAGCTGTTGTATTAGGTTAAATTATTGTGAAATATATTTGCTATGAATCATACATAAACACTGTATGTATCACCTATTAGAACAGAAGAAAATCAATAAGTACATCAATAGAGTTTTATCATGACAAATCTTCTGTAACAACCTCATAAAATATATACATTTTCTTATATTACAATATTCTCATAATCGGATTATTAGCACATGTGTCCTGTCTCCGAAAAGACACTAAAACCCATAAAGAGTAACAACTCATAAATTTTCCGAAATAATTAAAATTTTATAGACGTCTAGTTCTTCATTGAACTGATCTTCATATATAAACATTGCGTATAAAATTTAAGTCAATCATAAGATAAGTTTAGACCCAAGAGCATCCACAAGAATTTTCAAATCGATCAAGGGCCACAACTCAGACAGTGCATGTAATTGTTGTTGGAAATCCTTGAAAACCAATAGGATTCTCCATCTCATGCACCGGTGTATAGAATTATCAAGTCATTCATTTTCAAAATGTTACATATAATCAAATTTTTGAGATACATGCACTTCAACTTTTTGGACAATCCACAAATTTTAACATGGCCACTATTGCATGTATGCATGTGTACACAACTAATACACTGAATAATGCATGATTAATGTACCTACTAAAATAACAATGTCAGACTCTCTGTAACTTGATTAATTAACATGGACTTATTTGGCAATTTGAATCAATAATTTAGAATTTTCCAGGGGCCAGTTGCTTCGAGCTCTGTTACCTTTTAACGAATAGTTGACATGGAGTTAACAGATCGTTATCTTTAATGGAGAGAACGGCAGTTGCTGAAAGTCGGTAACTTGTGGTTATATTTAACGGAGGTGTTGCGCTCCGTTATCTGTATTACGATGGTATTATAGTCAGCTGACAGTTCAAGTATACCCTTAGCAAAAAGCCATAGATTACCAGTGTAATTTTCAGTAGAGCAATCTAGAGGATTAATGATTGGGGGCTATTTCCTTTTCTACAAGACGAAATTCTATAGTATTCTACACAGATTTTTTTTTGGGGGGGGGGGGCACTTGTGAAAAATAATGGCCTAAAATATTCTACAGTTTCTGTAGTGAAAATCCCATAATTTTTTCTACAGTTTTAAGTTAAAATTTCTAAAAGAAAAAATAAAGTATTCTTTAGTTTTTTCAAATGGTGGTTTCTGTAGTACATTCTACAGATATCTTTGTTGTCTTTAATCAAGTTTTGTGAACTGACTGCACAGTTGTCCCACTGTCTTCAGTTTCTTATTACCGGTAATACTAACTACAATGAAGTTGTTACACATAATGTACATGGAATTTAAAAATTCAAAATGCAGCCAATGAACAGTTCTCTCTTGGATTAATGTGAATCAGTTCGTTAGTTAACAGTTAATGAAACTGACTTTCCAGCAACAGAAATTTAACAGACCGTTAACAAATGACTTAGTTTTGAGCACCTCAAGTACCATTTGAAGTCATTATTATACAAAAGTTGTGTTAATCTGGCAAAAATAATTTAGAGCAAAACTCAACCAAAATTATTCAAAGCTTGAAGGACAATGTGTCTTGTAAATGAAAATTCTAACCAAAACAAAATGTGATGTACTACGACATATGAAGAAGATAATATTGTCTCAAGGATTGTTATGAATCATACATGAGAAATAATGAAAATATCAATCGAAGTAAGATGGGTAGTTACATGTATAGAAGCTATGTTTTATAGCTACTGTCACAGTCTTCTTAAGATTATATATAATGACGGTGCCACCAGCACAATATTCACATTTCATCAAAGGTCATCAACTTCAAGACATATAAATATTGGTCATATTATTGATCATGTTAATATAAGCTTTTCTTGACCTCAAGGTAAGATGATATTTATGAAGGAATAAGAAAATAAGAGAAGGGTATTGATTTCACACAGATATTGATACATTTATTTTGTACCCTTTGGGCACAAATGACAAGATATCTTGCTAATAAAGACCTTTGAATAACATGATTTTTTTAATCAAATGAAAAAGGGTAGTGAACACCACCATGACAGTGGAATATAATTAAGAGCCTAGTCGGTTTTGATTTCATATTAAATATGTAGGTATTCTCAAAAGACCAATAAAAGTCTTGTTTTGGAAAACAAATCAATCAAAAATTGTCCTTGAAATTGCTGGGATAAAACAAATTGGAATTTGATTGAGTCAAGACAAAGACACAAGTGCTAGTTTGTAAAAAAAAAATAGAATTACTTCCCCTTTAGGCTTTACACGCCCATCCTTAACTTATGCAGGTATTTCTAAGAAAAAAATCTAATAACGATAAAGTCATTTACATGTATGTACGTAATAATTTTTTTTTCTAATATCAATGTCTCTGGATACCAAAATCCCTTTATGTACAAAAGCAAATCCGCACCACCTACATGTAGCTATGTCACATGTATTATACAGTGTATACTGACAAATGAAATTTGGTGCTAACGAAGAAGTCACAAATGTAAAATGTTTGAACAGGATAAACAGAAGTCATAATTTATGTAAATTATTTACATGTACATGTTTATTGACAAACAGAAGTGTGAGCCCTTTAGTGGCCTTTAGGCCATTTTACTTGGACACATAATAATATAAATCACTTGTAAGTCTATAAGATCTTATTCTAGGTTAAAATGAAAATCGACATAGGGTGAAGGAATATCATTTTAGTGGTGTTACAGTGCCAAGCTAATCATGTGTCTAGACGTGATGTGAAGGTTTATTGAAAAATATTTGATCACATTCACATCAATAAATGTCTTGAACCAATTATCCACTGAATGAAAATATAGGCTAACTAATAACTTACAGAAATGTCATGTCTATTAACTTTAGTCTGTTCCGTATCAAACTATTTATACCATCTCTCACAAAAATCTTATTTGATATTTCAGAGTTAAAATTCAATAAAAAAATTTTATTATCAGATATTATTTATAAAACATACTGTAGCTGTCTAAGCTCCTCCACATGTAACAGCATGTGGGAGAAAATATGATATACAGGGAGAGAGGAAAGCATTATCATTAGTGTTTTTATCACTTAACAAAAAATGGTATTATGCTGCCATTCAGATCACAATGTGAAAGTAGTTTAAAATGTCTTTTACCATTGTTTGACTTTGTCTATTGAGGAAAAATATAGTATCTGCTTGTACACTGTACCTATCTTCTGAATGGGTTGTCTTAAAAATGTCCACAAAGTTCAAATGTAATTAAAAGATTGGAATACATGTAGGTGATGAATACATTTCAGTTTGGACCTCGTAGAAAAAGGATGGAATGTTGACCATAATAATGGCAAAATTTGAACACCAGTAGAAATTTTTGTAAGTTCATACTAGAATTACATGTACTGGTAATGCAAACGTAGATTGTGTACTTACCATACTATACCTTGAGCACCTGAACCAATGGGTCTTAAATGCGTATAACGTTTAAGTATGGTAAAGGTAGAATCACCAACTTCAACAGTATAGAACTGACTTGGATGTTTATTCATTTTGAAATACTGATAAAAGATTGTTATTATTTTACACCTCCATCAAGCTCTTCTGACTATTGTGATTAATTCAGTTCTTCTAACAATCACTTTAATGATCTGAAAATAGAAAATATTAATAGTTATCAGATAAAAATACATTGAAGATACACTATGGAAGATGAGATAAAGAGCTGGCATTTCTCACTATAAATGTTAAAAACTAGATAATGTAAAGGGAATTTGCTGATAATTTTAGTCAAATTGATCCACTCTAAATCGAGAATTTAGCGATCAAATTTTCAGCCTAGCCTTGATCATCATTACTAAAGTCGGTATGATAAAAAGAATACATGAAGTCTTGATTATCCATTTCATGGTTAAATCATGAATGAAAGTTGATCAGCAAATTGGATCCTAATCCAGTAAATATAGCAGGCTAGCGATGACATTGAGAGTGGATTATGGTCTGGATAAGTTAATGAATGTCTAATTAATAATTTAGATAACATCAGGCCTAAAGAAAGACCTTCAATATGTAGATTTAGTTCTTGCGTACTGTATGTTTAAGCTACATGTATGTAAAATCTACATGTACATGTACTTCCTGCATATAGAGTCTAGGATAAAAAAGTTATTGTTGACAAAATTCCGTCCCTGGTTAGTACATTATTATTGAATTCACATGCTTTAAAGCACACTCATTTAAAAGAATTTGTTGTTTCATGAAAAGTATAAACAGATGAACTGACTGTAGATTGTTATTCTATATATGCCGTACAGAAAGTCACACTAACCATGACAACTTCATGAAATAAATAATTACTACTAAGGCCTAAGGGTATATTTCCCACAGGGAAAAAGAAAATGTGCCTATAAGTTGTTTGAATATAATTAATAAGTGAATAATGGGTAAGAAAGTAAAAAATCATCAGTGAAAATTTGAAGAATAAGTTACATACTGCCAGGCAATATTGTGCTCCCCCATACATGTATGCACAATAACCATAGAAAAAAATCAGACATCAATTAAGACTGTTTCAATGAAATCTAGTAAATTTGCAATGGATAACGATACACAGGACACATGTCAATTCTGGGGTTAATGATTACTGGGTACAGATTAATTAAATCACTTTATCAAATAGAACAAACAAATGCGTTAACAAGTAGACAAGTTATTTTCAGATAAATCTAATTACTATAGCCATTAAAGACAATAATATCCAATGATAAGATACCTGTGTTAAATGGATTAATCAGTGATGTCTCCTATTAATCTAAAAAATCTTGCACTTTCAAAAAAAACATCATGGGGTCTAGGTGGAATTCAATTTGTCTACTTAGTCATAAATTGCATACAAATATTGGTTTCTATTCAATATTTTACTTGATACATGTATACCATATACTTACAATAGCTATAGTTCAATAATATATCTATAATAATATGTGTAAATGTAACAGAATGCATTCCTCAATAACTCTAGGTGTAAATAATTAATAAGCCATGTTTTGTAATATTTTATTGTTTCAGAACATTAACTCCCTTTAAAGCTAGCAAACAGAATTAAATTTTGTTTAACGTCCTATGTTTCTGCACCTACATGAATATGTGGCTAATGTAGACAGGGCATATGCTCATGCCATACTACAGTGTGCTACATGAGGGAAATTTTTCCCAGACAGCAAATGAATTTCATCTGTCAAAGGTTCTTTTACATGCAAGCCAATGTGTGCATTGGACCTAGATTTTCTGTTCCATTCGAACGACAAGACACTACCCCTACTAGGCCATCTGTCCTGCACAAGACAAGGGGGAACTATATCGGAAAATTCTGAAGAATTTTCTTGGCCAACACCGGGATTGAATCCAAGACCTAGTTAGAGAGACAGTGTATGACCAACTCAGCCACCGCGGCTCCCAGACCCTGTCAAGACTCAAGAATTTTGTACAAGTACTTATACAAAAACACCCCAGTTTCCTGCACACTAAACTCATCATTTAAAAAATTTAAAATTCCTTAATACCCAAGACCTGTCAAAACTACATTCAATCAATGATCAACTGATGTTTTTAATTAAAATCCTGTTTAAAACAAATATATCTCACTAACTGAATCCTACGTATAAAAAAAATATAATCACACAGCTCTCTTCTGATCCAACATAGTAAGATGCAATGTCTTATTAACAACTCGATATTCCCCTGCAGGCTACATTTCCCAAATTCAAGAATTTCTATATCTGTTTAACTGTACCATCATAAATCAAATAACATAGTGAAAATAGATAATAAATAATATACGATAACTGAAGCAGTTTTTATGAGGTAAGTGTATATAAGTTAAAGTTGAGTAATAGTATATATCATGTACATGCCAATATAATCAATATTCAGACCCTGAGAAGAAGACGAACATGTACATTAATACAAAATGGATTATGGTTTTTAGTACAGATAAATAAACAAATGAAGAAAAACAAAACACAGCACAAATATAAATATTCTAAACAGTTGAGTAATTGTCTAAAAATATGCCTTACAAAATCTTCCTGTTATTTGACGCTGATAATTTCTGCTTCAGCTAAAATATTCACCCAAAATAGTGCTATCGACAGAACCGTTCCACCCTCATTGACAAGCTCTCGACCTAGATTTCAGTAATATTTAGAGATAAATATAGTTACCGTTTCAAATCCTTTCCTTCAACGGGATCACGGTATTCTTCTTGTGGTTCACCAACTTTTAACTTTGACAATTCAACGTTTATTGTACTGAAATCCGTAATTTTGGGAAAATCTGTCCAGCGCTATGATGTGACGTCAGCAATATATGCGTACCTATAATTATCGCGAATAACGAGACAATATATTCCCATGGTGTATAACTACATTGTTGCAGTTTAATAATTATTTCGTGAAATAAAACGTAAATTCGTGCACATTATTTATAATATTTTTACACTTTTGTGTGTAATTTATCATCATGTAGAAAACGTCACAAAAACAGTGCTGTGGTGTGTCGAAGAAATGGGTCAACTTGGTATACAAAGCTCCTGTGTGCTAACGGGACCAGTATACTACAGTAAATACATATAATAAACAGAGCTAAGAGTGGATGTTGTTAGCAGTATTGCATGATAAACATTTATGAATGCCAACAATATTAACTATTAATGATGAAGCA
The DNA here is from genome assembly GCA_963678685.1 of Patella ulyssiponensis. Classification (NCBI taxonomy): domain Eukaryota; kingdom Metazoa; phylum Mollusca; class Gastropoda; family Patellidae; genus Patella; species Patella ulyssiponensis. The sequence continues at coordinate 77,041,882 of OY783226.1, read as the reverse complement.
CTGTAATTATAATAATGGAACATTATTGTTAAAAAATGATAATGATAATAACAATATTATATTTGAATGATCAGAAAATGACAGACTTGGATAGATGATGATGATAAGTTATTTTCATTAAGAGAAAACTCAAGGAGGCAAGTATGACTTAAGTAATTATAAAGGTTTGATTTATATACTTAACACTTGATTATCAGACTTGGAGTTGGAGGCGAACATATTTGGCTTCATTATTTCAATCGAATAGATTGATTATAAGTATGTGGTAAGTCAAAGTACATGTAGTACATGCATAGCATAGACTTTATTATAAGGGTCCATGGTACATGTAATATGTATTAATGCTTGAAGTAATAACCAGCATTAAGGGTAAATTATGTACAGGTATGCAAATCGTGCTTAACATTGCAGCATGCACAAATTTATAAACTTATGTCCTTTATCTTTAAAATAAATTGAAGTTTAATTTTGGAGTCTAAGGTCATTTAACATACATACAATGTACATGTATAGTACTGGTAAAATTACATCGACATTAGTCTGGAACTGACTTTCACCTGATATTCTTAGTGTTAGTAGCACGATTTTCCCAAATCAACCCAAATCTACCCAAATGCACCCTTATTTCAAATTCATCAATAACGATTTATATCTATTTGATAATATACTTTTCTTTATGCCAAATTGTCATTTTTAATTTAAAATCGTCATAAAATGCAAATTCCAAGCCATCAATTTCGTGCAATACATGAGTTATGTCCTTTAGGTTACAACTTCCAAACTTAATTGGAAATCTCAATTTGGGTGGACAGTTGACTTAAAAAAATTAAGATTTTGAATTGAAAATGACAATTTATTATAAAAAATTGTATATTATCACAAATCGATACCTATATAAATTGTGATGTGAGTTGAAATAACTTGCTTGGAAATCGCATTTATAAATCCTGATGGGCATTTTGTTCCAAAAATGTTACGATTGTAGATTAAAAATGTCAATTTGGCATAAAGAACGGTATTTATCAAATATCAATATGAATTATTGTCTTATAAGTTGAATTAATGGTAGATTTGGGTAAATTGTGCTGCCCATGCAAGAGCAACTAGAGAAACCCTTTTCTTTATCGTTTTTGCCAAACTTTCAAAGGTTAAATTAACTTAAATATGCATTATGTAAGAGCTAAATATTTCTAATGCAGGTCTTTCATTTGGCCTCAAATGTTATATAAATCATTAATTCGACATTTATTTGCATGCCAAGGCTATAAATCAGTGCTCTAGACCATTGGATGCTTTTGATTTTCAACAGATTTAAACATGATTGCTAGTTACTGTAATAATTTAAATAAAAAATGGATAATCTTATCAAGACACTGTTCCTCAAACGGCAATAACTTCACTCAGAATGAAGCAATTTGACTGACATTTTCAACATATTCCCTCTTTTGGAACTATTATAGGGAGCACTGTCATCTTTTTTTCTAAGTTTTACATAATGCGTTTTTAAAGGATATTAATGAATTTTCACACCACCCCCTCCCCCGCCAGTATCAAGTCTATTGATATCTGATAGGGAATTATTGTTGATATACATGTACAGTTAGCTCTATTAATAGAATGTACTTAGTTTTGATAATGTACAACTGTATAGCAGTAGGCAATTTATCTAGGTACTTTGATAATTAACATTGCCGTCTACTGTTTCACTTCCTTTCTCTTAATTCTTTAATTGAATTAAACAATAATTGTCTGCTAGATGTAAAATTAAAGATACTGAGTGCCTCTTGTAGATAAAAAACAGACATCATATGCTACACTCAAGCCAGCAGTGAAGTCATCTGTTTCAAATTTAAAACCATTTTCAACAAATCCTACAGAGCAAGCTTTAGACAAATCTATTATGAACTCTTGTGTAAGCTTTAAGAATAAAAATGTAAAGCGACAGAATAGTAGATAGTGTTCTTCCTTAATGCCACAATGAATAATCTCACCAAGTTTAAAAAATAGAAGGGAGAATTTTGTGTATGTTCACAAGATTACCTGAATTTAAAAGTACAAGTACATGTAAACTGGGTCTGAAATACACCATCAAACCAGGGCTTCCACTTCAAAATTTTCCCAACCGGTCATTTTTCTCACGAAGAAATTGGTGCTATTTTTAGCACATAATAAGAAGCCATAAACTTCATGCTATCGGAATGTCGATCGACTTTAATTGGGTCAAGGACAGTCACACAAAAATTCAATCTCACATCGACATTTAGACCCACCCACCCATCGCCCTAATAAATAAAAGAACACCTGTAATCAATTACATGTATAATCATTTATTTACATGTATTTACACATTCATAAAATATAACAATAAGAAAGTACATTCATTTATCGAACGAACATTATTTTCTTAATTTATTTACGACATCACCCGTATATACTCGTTGGTTTTTACAGGATTTCCATTTCCGTAAAGCGCGTGCCGGTTCAAATTCTGCAATTGGTCGTCCCTCCATCGAAATCCTCATCAATTCGTCGAGAGTTTTCATGCTCAACGAATTACGTAACTTCGTTTTGATTATGTTTTGGCGTGAGAATCCTCGCTCACAATCAACACTGCTGACGGGCAAAACACGACCAATTTCCATAAGGGGAATCATACTGGGATACTGGTCGGCCAAACGTAATGTTGACAATCGTCCCAGTATCTCGCTAAAGCTTAGCATGGAATAATTTTCTTTGATCATCGTCTTGAACATGGACCATTCTCCCTCCGCTTCCAGTCGATTTATCGGCGGGCTTACACCAGTGGTTGCTGACTGTCTGCCGTCGCAAAAATGTTCCAATAATATAGATAACTCTTTTGTCCCAAATGTTGGTAGTTGGGTATTGTCCGGGTAATTTTTAGGTGAAAATATGCGGAATTCAGCCATCTTTGTGTTGTCAGGGAACCTATCATTTACATTATTGACAACGGTTTTCACGACAGAGATGACGTCATCTTGCAGACGCTCGTCACCCTTTTCCTTCCTTAATTCTTCCCCCATATAAATGCTATTATCTCTGGTATCTTCAAGAAATTTAATCAATTTGGGGGCCGTATATTGGAGTTTCTCCTAGATATGTTGATGTTATGGAGGATGTGAAGCTGTCAACATTGATCTTCATGTTCTCGTAAGAGAGGTTTCGGGCTTGTAACGAACGGTTCAAGGCACCTATACTGCCAAACAGGTCTCGTAAAAAGGCTGTATAAAACATAAAATTATATGTGCAGATGGTATTATATATAGACCGGGCATTGACTTCTCTATGGGCTTCGTCTTTTACGACTTTCAAGAGAGAAGGCATTGTCTTTGCTATATTTTCTACGGCGTTTGTCATTGAAAGCCAGCAAACACGATGCACTTCTGACGGCTTCACTTTCGGTTCATCTAAAATCTCCTGCCATATTCTTAATTGGGACAAGTTTTTGGGGGATCTTCTGAAGTATGTTGTGATGCTATTTAGTGTGGTTTCATAAAAATTGATATTGGGACTGTGCTTTGCTACATCAACATTAGCAAGAGCCAGTCGGTGGGCAACACAGTGCATCTCTATCAAATATTGATTGTGTTTTTTCATTAAAGCAGCAACACCTGCCCTTTTCCCTATCATAACTGCCTCCCCATCAGAACCCATCCCAAATATTTTATTTATATCAATTTTGTTCACATTTAAAAAAGCAAGAATATTCTTTGTTACTTAGAGAGTCAGCTGTGGCGCAGTTTACTTCAATAAGTTTTGTAAATGCGGTCTTACACATACCGTCTTTAATATGGTTTATGTACACTATTAAATGTTTTTCACTTGACAAATCTGTACTCTCATCTAGCATGATGCCTAATGCTGGGCTCTGTCGAATATCTGCCAAAATATTTTCCTCTATATCAGACGATATTATACTAATCAATTCAGGAGCGGTATGGGACGATCTATATAATTTGGTTGTCATCGGGCTTCCATTGATTTCTGCTAATTCATTCAATGATTCAAATTTGCCAATTGCAACATTTTCTTTACATAGGTAGTACACGTTATTAATAATTGTCATCATGGCATTGTCGACTTGTCAATGTTGAAACCATTCTGAATTTCACTGGTGTCCCACCTTGTGTTTTTATTAATTTGGACGGAAATGTATAAATGTAACTAAAACTATTAAACTGTTATAAATTTCAGTATGCACGCTGTAATATAAGTTTGAGAAATTTCAAACCCAAAACCGCCCCTTTTAGAAATCCTGCACACACTGCACCACCGCTTATTGCTTACATTTTTCGATATTTATGGCAGTTTAAGTTATTCTGAATATGTGGAATCATTTTTGGAACATATTTTGGGGTGTGAAATTGATGCTTCTTCAAAAATGTGTACCAGTACTTGTACTGCTCTTCATGAGTAAATGTAGGTCTAAGTTTATTTTTCAAAAAGTGTGCTTTTGAATCAGTCAGAGTAACAAAGTAGAGTGTAGCTGCCATGTGCAGTACTTTAGATACAGAGTTTGCTAGTAATATACTAATATTAAAGTTGTAAACTGATACTTGAGGTATGTGAACTATGCTTGATGGACAGTTGTGCTTCAACTGTAAGGTAAGTGGAGACTATAAATATAATAAATCTGAATTATTTTTATTACCTAACCATCACAACCCAAATACAGTCTTGGTGTGGAATACAAATTTTAATAAGCTCTCATTCTCTATTTTATTGTCCCCCGCCTATCTGTCATTTTGTCAGTCTGTCTGGACACAAGAACTTTCCTTATAATTGAGCTAGAATGTTCAAACTTTGTGTAGGTGTTTATTAGGTCAATTCCTTGATGGAGTTCGAAGTTGAGCATTTTATGCTTGGGGTAAGCAGAGATATTCAATTTGATTGGTTGATTCTTTGAAAAATGATAACTTAAAGCGATAATTTCATATTTTCTAAGAAAGTCAAAACATAATTATTTCTTTGTCTTTTGCTCAATAGGTAGTCAACGCACTATTATACGATCATAGTCATTATTACCCAATTTGACTGGTTGAGACTTTGGAACATGATAACTAATCGGGTGAAAGAGTTGATACTTTGCCTAAGTTGAATGATGAGGATTTTCTGCTTAGGGTAAGCAGTTTGATTGATCAAGACTTTGGAACATTACAATTCTGCTTTTAATTGAGGTATAGATTTTCATTAATGGATATCTTAATTGAGTTCAATGATTAATATTACACATTTATTGCTAAGCAGACCTAAGCAATTTCTTTGGTTGATGCTTTGGGAAAAGATAACTTTGATTCTCACTGATGGAGTTCTGAAATTTAGTGTATAGTTTCACTTACTAACAGGTACGGTAGTTCAAAACCTGATTTTGATAGTGAACATTTTTAAAATACATGTACTTAGACTAAGCATAGATAATCAATTTGATTACTCGATACTTTTGAAAGAGATAAATGTGCAATTAATATGTGTCATCTGTTTTGGGGAGGATTTTGATGGGGGACATCAGCTTCACGGTTGGCTTGTTTATTAAATTTGTTATTGAATTATATCACAGTTCAGTCAGTCAGAAAAACTGCATAACATAGTATTAAAATGGCTGAATTGACTCTTAAACCTCAGATGTTACATGAAACTTGTGTACAAATTTACTCTGTAAAGAATTATAAAAATCAATGAGTTATATTTGAAAGGTTATTAAATTTATGTAAGGTAATTGTTGATAATTTAGGTTTAATGATAAAACTGCTTAACTATTTGTACTAGCCTACGCTCAATCTTTAATATTATTTAATTGGAACAGTAAAGCAGATTTTTGAACTCCATTTTAATTCATTTAATTTCATTTCTGTTCACAAAATCTTAATATATTTAAATAAAGCGAAATTAACCATTTTCACTAATGAAAACCCCTGTAATATTTACTTTACAATAAAGGATAAGAAAAACGGTTGACTACTTCGATATTTCCACATAAATTTGGAATATATTATTTTTTTATCGATCAGTGATGATTTTCCTAGAAAGTCTTGTACATGTATAATAGAATATGAAAATTCACTAATGATCTACATGTATCTTGGGTATACATGTACTTAACTTTATTTCTTTTGACGGTTAATGGTGGGAGGTTTGGATGTTGCATTAACTGACTGTAAAGGGCAGTAGGGTTTGCAATGCTCAAAACCCCAAAACTGGATTACTGGAAGTTTCTAAAGATAATTTTTCACACAAAGGATGGATGGTTGATTTTTACATGATGACCTAGAGGGTTGTAAAGACAGTCTAATTGTTTTGACACAGTAACGTATCAGTAAGAAACAGAAAGATGTCAGAGTTTTATCAGTTTGGACATTATCTTTGGACCAAATAAAAGAGCATGTTTTATTGGATATGTAATTTCTTTAAATTTCTCTTACTGAAGGTTAACTATTCAGGAAAACAATGATTTTCCGTTTGTACAGGATGTATAGATGAAGTTGGTAACATTGAGTCACACTGTAGTTACCCAGTAGTTTATTTATAATTACTCTAGTTTGTTGAAAATGGAGTCAATATTTGGTCATGTCTAATGTCACAGTTTAAGGTATGTTTTTTGTTTACAGGTTGATTCTTGTTCCTATTTAATTTCTTGATGATTTTTGTTACAACTTCATGTTAAAGGAGCTAAATCGCTAATATTTGGGACCTAAAATTGACACAAATGGGTTGCAACGCATATGAAAATGTAATATTAATGTATATAAACTGATTTACATTCAATTGTTTTTGTTTTTACAATAATGTCTAATCAGTTATGTTTGGCGAAATACGCCTGAAGTCTCAAGCGAATGGCAGTCACTAGCGCCTGGTTATTCCAGCCTCCACCGATAGTATTTATTGCGCCTGCTCTCAAGATAATAATATGACTTCATCGTTTGACTTGACTTGTGGAATTTGTATAGCCTCGTTTTTCGAGTCCCTTGTTACATATGACGCCAAAATGTATTATGGTACTCGATTCGTGTACCAATGATAAAATGTTTTTTGTGTCTTGAATATTGGACAGAAGTCCATCTTTCCTGATAAAATCACAACATCAATGTTGATTGAAATTGACAAGTGATTTGTGTTTTCACTGACGAATATTTTGGATGATATTGAGTGAGAGACTTACAGTAGCTACATGTACTTTAAATGACTGAATCATAACAGTATTGTCTACATGTGTAACATAAACATTAAACAATGCTGGTATATTGATTGCAATATGTTTTGCCTTTTGAATATATTATTATACAATATTTTAATGACCCATGATTTTATTCATTTATGTAATTGTTTCATTTTTGAATAATTGTCAAAATGTCCTTAGCATTTTACAAACAACAATGCCTCAGTAAATTACAGACAACAGTCTGCTGGGGGAGGGGGGGGAAGAGTTGTGCTGTACTCATAACTTTGTAATGTGTACATGTACAACTATAATATACAGTGTACATGTATGTATTACTGTTGATACATTATACAACATTAATGTACATGTATTAGCACTGTAGTATATGTTAAATCAAGTTTGTAATATACAGTCAGTGTAATGTATAAAACAGATGTATTATCTAGAAGGCGTGTATGTTCTTAAGACTAAAGAATTTTTATGATGTTTTAATCAGGATATTCGAAAACCATAATCTAAGAATTTATGTACAGCAGTGTTACTGACATGAGATATTGTGTATGGTTTGATTATAAAATTAATTGTAAAAATATATTGAATGATGGAAACGATGATTTAATTTGTTTATTTAGTAAATAATATTTTCCTTGTAATATGACTTTTATTATGAATAATATTGATCGCCTGCACAAAGTACATGTATTATGAAATAGCTGTCGAGGTCGACATAGATGTTGTTAATCAAACCTTTAACTGGTGAAATATAACATATGGTTAATCATTTACATCTCAGGGCTTGAGTTGAACCTTCCCATTTATAAGTCTGGTGTTAATTGCTTTGAACTACATGTTAAATATGTTGTCTACTTGTTAACTGCTCTATGGACGTGTAGAATATTAAAAGGTTGGGTTTATATCTTTTAATTTGTTTATTTCTTGCTGATAAATCTTTTAATCAGAAAGCAACTTTGACAAAAGTTTTTAAATTTTCCTTTTCAGCTTTGACAAGATGGAAAAACATAAAAAGGTTGTACATGTAAGTGGTTGGTTAAAGAAGCAAGGAGGTATGATCAAAAGTTGGTCTAATAGATGGTTTGTTTTAAATGGCAGTGTTTTATTCTATTTTACACGGCAAGAAGAAACTAAAGCACAGGGTTCTTATTTTCTTGATGGACAGAAAATTATAGTGCATCCACCAAATGTTGATATGCCAGATAAATTTATTTTTGAAATATCTGCAAGTAAGTCTTCTAATTTATTTTCCTTGGTCTGTCTATCTCTATTTTTGATCGTCACATATGTTGGGACACAATAACTCTAAATAAGATGGGGCGGGGTTGGGATGGCCAAGTGGCCGTCTAGAGTGCCACGCTTCAACCTCTGGCTGGCCGGTCACCTCTGGCTTGCGGCTGTGGTTTCGATCCCTGGTGTGAGCGTATGTGGCATGGAGATAGGGGCGCCTTCTCAACCTCGTGGGTTTCCTCTGGGCATTCCAGTTTCCTCCCACTGCTAAAGACCTCTATGTGCAAGCGAATTATTGAAATAAAATTAATTAAACCATATGTTAGTCCCGAAATGACCTAGTTTGTGTTGAGTGGATGTTAAACTCCATTTCTCTCTCTCTCTCTCTCTAAATAAGATGTGTTCTGAAGATCTTTATTTAGTGAATGTCTTGATGATGAGCATTTTCTGCAAGTAGACTAAGCATCTGTTTATCTGTCCTTCACCTTTTGGAATACAATTACTCTACTTTTAGTTGAGATAGAATGTTCACTTCCTGGTTAGGCTAAGCAGTGATAAGCAATTCGATTTGTTGAATCTTTAGAATAGGGTACCTTTTATTCTAATCAAACTAATTGAGTCAAAGTCATGAACTTTATATATTTTCATTGCATTAAAACCTAGACTAAATTTGATAATGAGCATTTAATGCTCAAGATAAGCAGAGTTATATCAGCCTCATTGTTGGCTTGTTATGGTTCCCACTGCTAAAGACCCCTATGCGCAAGCGAATTATTGAAATAAAATTGAAACCATATGTTAGTCCCAAAATGACCTAGATTGTGTCGAGTGGACGTTAAACCCCATTTCTCTCTCTCTCGCTTGTTATGGTACATGTACATGTACATGTATTTCTATTCTCTGCCAATTACATTGTACATTGAATGGTATTGAATATCTCTTTGAATAATACATGTAGTTCAAGAGGATGTAAAAGTCTTATCGGTAGCCACAATTGTCCATAATATGAAACACTTTAATTTAATTCAAACAGAGATTTAGCCTGATGCTTACCAGCAACAATTTAACATACATGTACTGGTAGTTACTCTTCGATTTGATAAAACACTTCATTCTGGTATTTCAGTCTACTTAGATGTACTTGGGTAATGGTCAAATACTTCTAACTGTAGCTTAATAGATTTGTAGGAAAGGTTCTTGAAGGTGATTCATTCCTTAGTAGGAAGCCTTTTCCATTACTCGGGCCAGTTGTACACTTACATGTAAGTCAGAAAGATGCATTGTTGGAATGTAACATGCAACGATTGTCAGTAACATTGTGTTTGGTTCCATTTTAAAACTATGTATGTAAAGACATTTTTTCCCCCTCTAACAGGCAAGTGTTATACTAGAACCGATGTAGAATCAGTGTTATTATGTGCGGCCTCTGATGAAGAAAGAAAGTATTGGGTTAAGGCATTAACATGGGCATTATATGGTGGAAAAGGTGGAGGTATGTGAATTTATGATAGAGAAGATTATACACATTACCATACTAATAGGATAATTTGTAGCTTGAGTGAACTGTTTAAACAAGTAGTCATTTTATACACATAAATATATAACTTGGGCTTACAGTTTTGGTATATAAATTGTCTTCATTAAGATCTACATCAACTGTGATCAAGATCATTTATGAATAATTATAGTATAGTAATTAATTGAAAGATCATTTGATTAAAATACAATTCAATATTTGATAAACTTCCAACATACAAATATACCTTTTAAAAAAACTACATAGGCAATAGGAAGCAACTGAGAGTATATTACAAACCCAGAACTTTATATTTAAACTCATTTTATTGAAATGATGATAAATACCAATTTTATAGCAGGCAATATATTTTTGCAAAGACATTGGCAATGGCATTTATTTTTAAGTAACACATGCCAGGGCTTTAGCACCTCCTTATTCAATATCAATAAATACAAATGAATGAAAAATGAGTGTAGTAGCATCTTCCATTAGCAAAGTAGTATCAGGGTAAGCATACTCTGTCTTGTATAGGACACATGAAACTCTCCATCAATCGGTCGACTGTATACATACTGTAACAAAGAATTACCTAAATTCTTAAATTATTAAATAGATACGTACATGGACCTACCAACTAAGAATAAGTCAAAATGATTTGGAATTTCCTCTTTGCTAGAAGAATAACTGAACTTGTTAGTTTATTAGGTGGATTCTTGATTTATATATAGTAAGGCCAGGGGCATAATATATGTATTGAATGTAAGAACTCTGATTTTGCATATTGAGATGTTAAACGTATCCAAACAGAGGGAGTCTTTTAAATTGTATAAAATAAGTAGATGTCTAACATGTATACAATCATATGTAAATATTATAATTACTCAGTTATTCAATACCATGTAAGCAGATAATATAATATAAATTACATGCATGTGTTCTATTTTCAGCTATATTTGGTCATTCTATTGAAACAACAATGAAATATGAACATAAACAACATAGATCACTACCTCTTATAATTGAAACTTGTGTAGAATATTTATATAAGAATGGATTAGATGTTGAAGGAATATTCAGGTCTGCATAAAAGTTTTACATTTTCATCTTTGATTAACAAAATAACACACCAGCTGTGACATTACAAAGGTAACTGTCATCCATGAGCACATTTTGTTGATTTTGCACACAGAGGGGTTCTTAGTTTGTTAAAGGAGCTAAATCGTTAATATTTGGGACCTAGAAATGGACATCTCTAGCATCTGCTTATTCTCATACTCCGCGCAGCGTTTCGTTTGATTATAGGTAATCTCACTACACACTGCTATTATGAGTGGATATTGTTGTGTTAAATTTTGATTGGTCAGTAGTCCGACTACCAACCAATCACTACCTACCATACAAACGCTTTACATTTAAAACGAGTGCCAGTATTGGACCAAATATGTTTACATAACGTTGCGTCATGGCTCACGCTTTTATTATGCCTAATTAACCCATGCATAGGAGAATACTGCAGTAAAACTAATTGTGTAACAAACGAGGCTATCAAGTCGAATGAAATGTAAACAATACTCTTTGGAAACGAACATACCTTCACCGTTTTAATACCTTAAATCACTGTCCAAAGTTTTAGGGAAGACTCAGATTAAACGAAGGACTGTCATGTTGCTGTACTTAAGTGATAGCTTTCATTGAACGGGGAGAATAGACACACTCCCGCAAAAGTTCAAGAATCAGAAGTCAATCCAGCAATGGCCAGAGAGAGATTTCTCGGGCCATTGCTTCAGGAATATGGCTTATTCTAGGCTACACCTATAATATTTATTGTGCATGGTCTAAGATTAAAATATGCTGTCACTGTTTGACACTTGTGGAATATGTCTAGCCTTATGGCGCCAAAACACATTATTGTACATGATTCTTGTAGCAATGGTAAAATGTTTATTTGGTCTTAAATATTGGATATAGGAAGGAAGCCCATTTTTATACGCCCACATTTTCATGTGGACGTATTATGTCGTCGCCCCTGTCCGTCCGGACGTCCGTCCGTCCACAATTTGTTTGTGGACTCTCTACAGGTCACAATTCTTATCCGATTTTGACGAAAACTTGAAATATAGGTTTATCCCCATAAGATCTCGGCTGCTTTCGATATTGGCATGTATCGGATGGAAACTTCACGGATTATGGCCCCTGATTGTACGAAATATCATGTTTTTAGCTTGTGGACCCTATAGAGGTCACAATTTTGAACCGATTTTGATGAAACTTGACATGCATGTTTATAACCCCAAGATCTTGGTTCCTTTCGATATTTGCGCCCATCGGATCGTAACTTCCTGAATTATGGCCCCTGATTGTCCGAAAAATCGCCCTTTTTAGCTTGTGGTCCGTCTGGAGGTCAAAATTATTATCCGATTTAAAAAACCGTTCGATTATATCACCGTTACATGGTAATGAAGGTTGAGTTCGAATTTCGTGAAAATCGGACCAAAATTGATATACAAAATGGCCGCCGTTTGTACGCGAATAGTGTGAAAATATGTTATTTCAAGGTTGTGGACCCTATAGAGGTCACAATTTTGAACTGATTTTGATGAAACTTGACATGCATGTTTATAAGCCCAAGATCTTGGTTCCTTTTGATATTTGCGCCCATCGGATCATAACTTCCTGAATTATGGCCCCTGATTGTCCGAAAAATCGCCCTTTTTAGCTTGAGGTCCCTCTGGAGGTCAAAATTATTATCCAATTTAAAAAACCGTTTGATAATATCACCGTTACATGGTAATGAAGGTTGAGTTCGAATTTCGTGAAAATCGGACCCAAATTGACATACAAAATGGCTGCCGTTTATACGCGAATAGTGTGAAAATATGTTATTTCAAGGTTGTGGACCCTATAGAGGTCACAATTTTGAACCGATTGTGATGAAACTTGACATGTATGTTTATAAACTAAAGATCTTGGTTCCTTTCTATATTTGCGGCCATCGGATCGTAACTTCCTGAATTATGGCCCCTGATTGTCCGAAAAATCGCCCTTTTTAGCTTGTGGTGGCTCTGGAGGTCAAAATTATCATCCGATTTAAAAAACCGTTTGATTATATCACCGTTACATGGTAATGAAGGTTGAGTTCAAATTTTGTGAAAATCGGACCCAAATGGACAGACAAAATGGCCCCTGTTTGTACGCGATCAGTGTGAAAATATGTTATATCAAGGTTGTGGATCCTATAGGGGTCACAATTTTGAACTGATTTTGATGAAACTTGACATGCATGTTTATAACCCGAAGATCTTGGTTCCTTTCGATATTTGGACCCATTGGTTCGTAACTTCCTGAATTATGGCCCCTGATTGTACGAAAAATCACCCTTTTTAGCTTGTGGTCCCTCGGAGGTCAAAATTATTATCCGATTTAAAAAAACGTTTGATTATATCACCGTTACATGGTAATGCAGATTGAGTTCAAATTTTGTGAAAATTGAACCAAAATTGACAGCTGTCTTGTCAGGATATCCATCCTTCATCACTAACAAGGGGAAACCATGCCAGAAAATCTAGATGAACTTTGTCACCCAATGCAGGGATCAAACACCCAACCTCAAGGCTGCCGAGCCAGCATCTTACCCACTTAGCAACATGATTCCCAGTCGAATTTGAAGCCTACTGAAATGCACCTTTATAACCCAAAGATCTTAATTCATTTCGATATTTGCACATATCATATTCTAACTTAATGATGTAGGAAAAATCACTTTCGGTATTGCTTGTTCTCTATCCATCTTACCCACTTAGCAACATGATTCCCAGTCGAATTTGAAGCCTACTGAAATGCACCTTTATAACCCAAAGATCTTAATTCATTTCGATATTTGCACATATCATATTCTAACTTAATGATGTAGGAAAAATCACTTTCGGTATTGCTTGTTCTCTATCCATCTCTCGAAAATGTGGGCGTATCCTGCCTGGCAGTGCCAGCCTATCTTTTAGCTTGTGAACAGTGTAGAGGTCACAATTTTGAACCGATTTGGATGAAACTTGAAATGCATGTTTATAACCCATAGATCTTGGTTCCTTTTGATATTTGCGCCAATCTGATCGTAACTTCCTGAATTATGGCCCCTGATTGTCCGAAAAATCACCCTTTTTAGCTTGTGGTCCCTCTGGAGGTCAAAATTGTTATCCGATTTAAAAAAACGTTTGATTATATCACCGTTCCATGGTTATGAAGGTTGAGTTAGAATTTCGTGAAAATCGGACCAAAATTGACTGACAAAATGGCCGCCGTTTGTACACGAATAGTGTGAAAATATGTTATATCAAGGTTGTGGACCTTATAGAGGTCACAATTTTGAACCGATTTTGATGAAACTTGACATGCATGTTTATAACCCATAGATCTTGGTTCCTTTCGATATTTGCGCCAATCGGATCGTAACTTCCTGAATTATGGCCCCTGATTGTCCAAAAATCACCCTTTTTAGCTTGTGGTCCCTCTGGAGGTCAAAATTGTTATCCGATTTAAAAAACCGTTTGATCATATCACCGTTCCATGGTTATGAAGGTTGAGTTGAAGGTTGAATTTCGTGAAAATCGGACCAAAATTGACGGGCAAAATGGACGCCGTTTGTACGCGAATAGTGTGAAAATATGTTATATCAAGGTTGTGGACCTTATAGAGGTCACAATTTTGAACCGATTTTGATGAAACTTGACATGTATGTTTATAACCTAAAGATCTTGGTTCCTTTCGATATTTGCGCCCATCGGATCATAACTTCCTGAATTATGTCCCCTGATTGTCCGAAAAATGGCTTTTGTTAGCTTTTGGTCCCTCTGGAGGTCAAAATTGTTATCCGATTTGAAAAAACGTTTGATTATATCACCGTTCCATGGTTATGAAGGTTGAGTTTGAATTTCGTGAAAATCGGACCAAAATTGGCGGACAAAATGGCCGCCGTTTGTACGCGAATAGTGTGAAAATATGTTATATCAAGGTTGTGGACTTTATAGAGGTCACAATATTGAACCAATTTTGATGAAACTTGACGTGTATGTTTATAAGCCAAAGATTTTGGTTCCTTTCGATATTTGCGCCCATCGGATCATAACTTCCTGAATTATGTCCCCCCGAAAAATGGCTTTTGTTAGCTTTTGGTCCCTCTGGAGGTCAAAATTATTATACGATTTAAAAAAACATTTGATTTTCTCTCCATTCCATGGTTATGAAGGTTGAGTTCGAATTTCGTGAAAATCGGACCAAAATTGACGGACAAAATGGCCGCCGTTTGTACACGAATAGTGTGAAAATATGTTATATCAAGGTTGTTGACCCTATAGAGGTCACAATTTTGAACCGATTTTGATGAAACTTGATATGTATGTTTATAACCCAAAGATCTTGGTTCCTTTCGATATTTGCGCCCATCGGATCATAACTTCCTGAATTATGTCCCCTGATTGTCCGAAAAATCGTTTTTGTTAGCTTGTGGTCCCTCTGGAGGTCAAAATTATTATCCGATTTAAAAAAAACGTTTGATTATATCACGGTTTCATGGTAATGAAGAGAGAATTTGAATTTCGTGAAAATCGGACCAGAGTTGACGGATAAAATGGCCGCTGTCTGTACGCGAAGTGTGTGAAAATATGTTATATCAAGGTTGTGGGCCCTATAGAGGTCAAAATTTTGAACTGAGTTTGATGAAACTTGAAATACATGTTTGTAACCTAATGATCTTGGTTCCATTGCATATTTGCCCATATCGGATGGTAACTTCCTGAATTATGGCCCCTGATTGTACGAAAAATCACCCTTTTTAGCTTGTGGTCCTTCTGGAGGTCACAATTATTATCTGATTTAAAAAAAACGTTTGATTATATCACAGTTACACCGTAGTTATGGGTGAGTTTGAATTATGATTTTCTGATGATTACTTAAAATGCAACAACTCTTGTTGACTGCCCGGACGATTTGGCTGCTGTGTGGGCGTATGTTTCGTTGCCTGGCAACCTATTTTTTCTAGTTAAGATCCCAACAGCAATGTTGATTTAAATTGATAAATATTTCGTGTTTTCAATGCAAAGACTTTGGATGAAATTGAGGTAGAGACTTACACGTAGCTTATTTAATTGTACATGTACTTTGGGTTCTGCATAATGAAAACTATTTTAATACAATATAATAAATTAAATTTGCAGCGGCTGGACTTGTCCTTTAATTATCATGTATTACAAAATGTCACATGTAAGATAGTTAAGAATTACATTAAGTGCCAAAATTATATTATTGTCTTGAATGGAAGCAAAACCCTCTTTTGTTTACATGAATGTACACTGTATAGTTGTTAGTGTTCATAGAAATATTGGAATTGTTATCCAAGGCTATTTAAACTGGCTTTTTGTTATTCATTATGAATTCAAATTAATGGAAAATGGCATTTTTATTTGCAGGCTTCCTGGAAGATCCTCATTAATTCGTGAATTAAGGGAGAAGTTTGATAGTGCAGAGTGTGTATCTTTAGAAAGTTTAGAAGTAGATGTTCATACTGTAGCTTCTTTGTTAAAGCTATATTTGCGTGAACTGCCAGAATCGATTGTGCCTTGTGAATTCTATCAGAAATTTATGAATGTGGCTCTGAAATTTCAAGGAACTAAAGAAGACAGTGGAAAATCCGAACATGTTTTAACACTTCAAAGTGCCATGTACAAATTACCCGAAGATAACTATACCATTTTGAAATATCTGTGCAAATTTCTGAAAGCAGTGTGTGAGAATTCTAGTATTAACAAAATGGATCCTACTAATATCGCAACAGTATTTGGACCTAATATAATTAGACATATGGATGATAATCCTGAGTTATTTATGGTTACGGCCGATTTAAATCAACAGCTAGTGTTTATGATGGTACATTATTATGATACAGTGTTTGTTTTAGACTATTCATGTAGGAGTAACATGAGAGAGGTACCCGTAGATGATTTACTTGGACTAATAGATGGTGACTTCAGTTCATCATCATTACTCAAACCTGATAAAAATCCTATCTGGGCTGATTTTCAAGGTTTAACCTCGGAACAAACTGATGAGGTTCTTCCGCGAGATAAATCCCCAAAAGCTACTAACAGAAAATCCATGACTTTACCAACACTTAAATCATCTGGCTCATTTGCAAATTGTGATCAAGGTAATAAAAGTCCTATTATTGATAAAGATTTATCTCGCAGATTTGATGAAAATGGTACACCAATAGCTCCCAAGCGTAGATCGAAAATAGTTCGAGGTAGAAGGGTGAGTGAAAGACGAAATCAGTCTGATAGTGATAATAGTGCTGCCACTACACCTGATGATGTTAATCTATTAAACGATCCAATGAGAGCTTTAAATGTGCTGCATGTATCTGATCATGACTTGAAATCATCCGATACTAACAATCATACATCATTATCAGCTACTACCAGCTGTTCTTCATCTGATGTTCATTTGGTTGAAATGTGCACTATTTCAACACAAACTGGTGATAATGATGACAGCGAAGAACTGGGGACTCTGGAGTATAATGGTAAGGTTCAACCATCCACACCAGAACTTCATTTGCAAATAGCAGCCTTAAAAGATGAACTTCAGCGCACTAAAACTAAATCCGATACAACCATAAAATTATTAAAGAGTGAATTGACAAATATGAAGGAAAAGTATGAGAAACGTATAGAGACAATGCAAATAACACATAATACTAAGTTGAAAAGTTTACAAGAAAAATTAGATGAAAAAACTGTAACAGCAGACGATGCTTTAGCTCGAGTTATTGATCTACAAAGTCAACTGAGAGATTATCACATGCATTATGGGGAACTTAATAATAATAACTAGGTCTTTATGTTTAATACATGTAATACAGTTGAATGTAAGGCAGGTTTCGGTGATGTTTTTACAACATGTTCACTATAATACAGGTGCATTTTCTGTGTAACGGTATGTTGCAAGCAGGTATTAAACAGAGAGAATTCAGGTGTGAAGTTTTTTAGGCTGATAAGTGTGTAAGGTGAAGTCGTTTTGGCTCACAAGTGTATACGGTGAAATCGTTCAGGCTCATAAGTGTATACGGGAGGGTGGGATGCTTTGAACTTGAACATTGTTACGCAGAAATCAGACAGAATATTTATTATTTCTTTCACTTCAGTATTCATCAATAAATTCAGCCAACCATTTTACGGCGCTTCCTGTTCATGACAGCATTATAGTCATCTCCTATTGTTGTAGACCTCAAATATTGCTGTCTAAGTGCAGGGGGACTGCACAACACATTATTTACACAAAAACCAATCTATGGACAAGACACAATACGCAGAAATCACAAAGAAACAAACTACATGTTACTGGATTTTCATTCCATTTGTTAGGTTGGTCACTCCATTTAAATTTCAAGACATGTTAAAACTGCATTCTGAGCCTAAACCACAATAGACAGCCAATAGTCGACTGGAGGTATCTTAATCTACATGTACTTCCAGGACTGTTTTTACGATTTTGTTTCAGCCTAGTTTCGAGCAGAACAATCTGACGTTAAACTCCATTTCATTTCATTTTTTTTTTTACATATTTTGTTTAATTTGTTAAAGCACTACAGACATGTACATCCTGTAATGCTTCAGAAATTTTCGATTGATTGGGCTTTTTATACCCCAAATTCTGAGACTACTTTTGATCTTTGGTTAAATAACCCAGATTATTCAGATAGCAATTTTGCATAATATATTCTGATTAGGGATGTAACGATACATCAAACAATCGATGCATCGCGATAGTTTGACTGTCGATAGTATGTATCGATAGTAAAAACAAACTATGGATAAAAATTGCGATAGTCAAGCAAACAATCGATGGTTTCGATAGTTTGTTATAGCGAAAGTTAAATGGCTCAAATTCACTGGTTTTTGTCGAATAATTACTCTGGATTCTTAACAAAGAGCTCTGTTATTACTAAATAGCGTTACACGATCTCAGTGTCACTCTAAATTTTTCGTCTACCATATTAGGCATGGCTTACTACAAAATGTGTAAAATGGTTGATTTTGGCACGAAAACGCTGAAAATGGTCACGTACACCAATAACAGACATGCTGAAAGCATGCCGCATGTGACAGGAAAGTTGGCTATGCTTTTTTTTTTTACAAGTTACTAAACTACCAATGTAATATTATTAATATACCATTTTATATAATATAAAGACAAAAACCATGTACTTTATTATTTAATCATTCACAATCAGACTGTGACGTTACTGTGTACCTGAGATACCAGCTAGGATGCTCTTCTATTCGCCCCCACGGCCTCGGTGTATTTTGCCGCACCTTTAGAAGACACATGTTGTTTTTGTTTTTATCTGTACCATCTTGTGTCGCTTCTGTCGTTTTTTTGTCGATATGATTACCGATATCCGTGTCAAAATATTACGTACTGATTTACGGGCGGGAGAAATTGAACTAATGACTTGTAATCTATTGACAGTACAGGCGCGGATTCAGGATTTTTTGCAGGGGGGGGTCCAGGTTTGATAATTACGCCCACCGCCGCCAACCAATTAACGGGAGGTTTGGGGGGCCTCCCCCAGAAAAATTTGGTAAATTAGATTCAATTTGGTGCATTCTGACGTATTTCCGTAAGGTAAATTCCAAAATTACAGGTCTAAAAATCGCCAATAAAATCGCATAAAAATTTTTCAAGCCTGAGCAGCGGGGGGACCCCCCCTCTGGATCCGCGCCTGCAGTACTGGATTTTTTTTAATAGCAGTTAAATCAGTAGGGGTAAGTCAGAATGCGGGAATGTCTTACACAGCCCAACTGATACGATTTTTAGCTAGGCGATTACCCGATTCAAGAATTTTGTAATTGTGACATCACTAAAAATCAGTATGGTTATTGTCTGGGAAAAGTATTCCGGTCACCGATAATATAATCAGTAATATCATCATTTTGTTCTGCTTATTCAACAGTCCGTTATAAAAATGGACACTTGCATTGATTTGTCGATAAGGACCAATGAAAATTGTCTGTTATAAACGATTGTCCGTTATAGAGTGTCCGTTATAAAAATAAAAAGATTTTGAAAATAAGAAATTTTTATTACAAAATCGGGACCAAACTGTTGTGTCCGTATAACTGCGTATAAGCGATTGTCTGTTGTATGCGCATCCGTTATATGTGGAGTCTACATGTATTATATTATCTAACATTACCTAGAACTTTCTAGTGTTTCAAAAATTTTAGTTTGATTAAATGTTATAATAAATGTATACCTGACAGTGTGTTTTAAACCTAAACTAATAAACAGATCAAACTATCGCAATGGTCCAATAGTATCGCAATATTTAATCCCCAATAGTAATAGTATTGCAATAGCTGTTTACCCAAATAGCAATACTATCGCAATAGTGAAAATAACCAACAATAGTCACCTCTAATTCTGATTGAGTGTTTGGATAATCATAGCCTCAAATTTTCTGTATGACAGGTTTTGGTTGGTGACTTGGAGCCTAATCATAACATTCTGCTGAATAAAGCTACCTAAAGAAATGTCATTAAAACAAGTGGAGTAAACAACCCAACAATGAAAATAGAATGAAATGTTGGTATATTTTAAATTAGATTTTGTCAAATCTAATTTAAAATATACCATCAAATATTATTACTCTTTTCACTTCAAACTAACATGTAGCTACTAATAATATTGTTTCACATCAAATAGCATACATATTGTACTTCTTAGTAAAACATCATCCCCATGTTTTTGTGTGCTCAAAATATAGTGCTTTATACCCACTGACAATTGTGCATTATTTTTTTCTTGCCTTTTTAATAACATATTTTTATGCCAATGTTTTCAAATGTGCCATGTACATATCTATATAAATATATATATTTGTAGATCCTAAGCATTGTTAAAGAAAATGGTCTTCCTAATCCTATCCATGTTTAAGCAACATAGTATCGTATCTCATATCAATCTATATCCTTTACAAACTATATCCAATATACAAATTACATATATTTATATACTTTTTAAAAAAATTTCTTAATTATCAGTAATGCTCAACCAGAAATGGTATTATTTTCATAATCATTAAATACATGTTTTCTGTTTCTATAGAAGGCTAGTCAAATGATAACAGGAAAAACAAATACACTATATTTTTTTCTCTCTGATTTTAACTTCAGCAAATGTTTTAGAGATTTATTAGGGTATGTAACTTTAAGGCAGTGATTGGTATAATGTAGCTGGATTTGTATTTGTTAATTGCATATTGATAGTCAGTTGTTGATTGACATTGAATCTTTAATAATACATGTACTGTCTGGCATATATTCATTGCTGATTGCATGAAAAGATAAAAACACAGACATATCAGTGAATTCTATCAATTATATATAGCACAGATAATAGTGGTGCAATATGTAATGTCAAACAGTTTGTATCTTATCAATTGAATTGTTAATATGCTTTGTTTTTATCAACCTGGGGTTAATATTGTTGCACTTTCTAAAACACATGATAATATTTTGTTGCAATTATATATTGTTTTTGTTATAAAACCACTGTATATAAAAATATACAAATATCATTTGTCACATGACATACTTTATTTACAAATGGCATTGTGAATTTGCTTTATCTCGAGTGATTCAATATATCTCCAGGTAAGTTATACTGATAAATTGCTCATTACATAGAACTACCTTTTTGCTCATGATAAACAACATTCCTAAACAATTACTCACATATTTATTGAATAAATATACACTTATTGAAATTTTATTATATTCTAAATTTGCAGCTGTGTCCATTAATATTAATTTTAAAAAACACAAAGTCAACTGTGTGATCTCTAGATAGTCAGAATGATCGATCTACTTGCATCTACAATATACTTGCATTTACGAATTGTATAATTTTAAGAGAACTAAAAGTCACCAGGGACAAACTTTTTTATCTGTTAAGTTTTCCTGTATTTACTACTCAAATATTAACTAATAGAGGAAGAGAATTGCAGTAAGCTGTGTGAAGAAATGGTTCACATGAAGATTAATGGAGAATTTTTCTAATACAATATGTTATCTTTTATAAAATCTGATAAATTAACAGACTTTCATTATAAGAAACAAGGCATTTCTATATCCTGCATGATTAAAAGAATCAAAGAGAATAATTTATATGTACCTAAGAACTAGATTAACTTTTCCCAGAACACACTGCACGACAATGAAGTAGGGTTGGGGTATATTAAACTACTGCACAAGTATGCTTGAAATCAAATGATTACACCACCTTTAGCTATTGAGGGACAGATAGATCCAAATTATTGAAAGCAGACGGAAAGAAATGCTTTCTGCGATTTATGCATTTGTACAGCAGTTTCTCAAACATATATCCTGCATAATATGACAAAGTATGAGGAAAATAGAGTTGGTTCAGGTAATTGAGCATACAATGTATTTCTCAACTGTTGTTTCTGTGTCACTATGCTTGTTTTATTATATGAACAGTACAGATATATATTTGATTGTAGAGGCAAAGTATATATAATATTGTTATGTTATACATACTGTAAAAGCAAATGTAAAAAAAATAAAAAGATTAAGATAGCTGGAATAGTTGTTATTAATTTTTATTATCATCAATATACATGTATAATAACAATAGTAATATTGTGACAATTTTCTTTGTGGTCCAGATAAAGAAGTTGCTGGTCAAATGCAGTTTTAGTCATGGAATTTGAATGCTTGTAATACAGAACAAAATCAAGTTCCTTGTTTAGAAGACCAGTAGCATTATAACAATATAGATGCCAAAATAGAAACAAAAATAGGGTTTTCTATTCAACACAGTACTATTCAATAATTCATTTTCCCATTCTTGGAAAAGATAATCTACTGGAAAATAAAACATATCATTTTTCTTCTTAACTGAATACACTTCTTCATGTTAGAGTAATGAAATATTTACATGAATGTTAAAGAAGAACTATCACATTCACCCGCAGGTTACTCATCTATCGATGTTCAAATTTACAGCAATTTATCAAGTTTTTCAGTATTTTAGAAAACAGTTGCTATAAACAGCTTGTTCAAAATATGTTGAACATAAAAAAATAAAATTGTTTGGTGAAATTTATAGTCCTTTTTAAAGTACTTCCTCATATAAACCAGTCATCATATTCACAGAATATACTGATTTGACATGATTATATGAAATGTAACTGAACAACATACAACTGACTATTTACATACTGAATAAAAGTCATTTTACAAAAAAGTGGACTTTTATCTACCTCTACCTCTAAATCCACCTCCGCCACCTCGACCACCCCCTCTTCCACCCCCACCCCTTCCAAATCCCCTTCCTCCACCTCTACCAAATCCTCCTCTTCCTCCCCGACCTCTAAAATCTCCCCTTCCTCCTCTTCCACCTGAAATGTATAACATTTCAAAATGTTAAAAAATAAATCTTGATAATTCAAAGTAAACAAACATCGGTTACTTGATTCAAATTATCACCTTTATTCTGGCATATTTATTTCATAACAAGAACATTGCATGTTGGTGATACAATCCGCTTGTTCCCCTTGGTCTTTCGAAGTGGTCAGAAACCAGAGAGTAAAGAGAATCGCCAAAAATTAGGCAGGGTGACAACTCATTGTCTTATGCGAACCCGGGATCAAACCCATGACATGCATCGATGACAGGCCATTGTGATCTATAGTGACTGCAATAGACTGTTTGTATTTAAAATATTTATAAATACAGATTGTAGGTAAAACTTACCGCCACGACCACCTCTTTTATTAACTCCAGAACCTTTAGGTTGAGGTAAAAATCTTTGTAATGGTAGTAATTTATATGGATCGATAAAAAACTAAAAAGTAAAAAATATATATTAGAATTTAATTTCTACCATGTCAACTGAGTTTGTTCCTTATTCATGTCATTTGGATATGTAAACAATGTTCTGCATTAAAGCAGTCCTTTATCTTCTGTAATTATGTACATGCAATTTAATTGAGAACTCTGATCATTGATCGTACAAGGATACAAATGAAATGAAATGAAATGGGGTTTAACGTCCTACTGTTTTGCTCCTAAACTGGGCTAATGAAGACGGGCATATGCCATACAGTGTGCTGTGAGGGATATTTTGCCAGGGCAGCAGCGCTACGTCCTACTCTTATATCGAATTCCAACTGCCTAGGGATCTTTTACATGCACGACATCAGAACGACAAGACAGCTGTCCTTGTCAGGCCCTCCATCCTGCATCACTGACAAGGGGAAACCAGGCTGGAAAATCTTAATGAACTTTCTCCGCCAATTCAGGGATCGAACACCTGACCTCCAGCCTTCAGGACAAGGATACAAACTAAATAAAGAAATCATTCAGAATTGTTAGAAGCATCCCTCAGGGAACCCCCCCCCAACACCTATTGGTTTAATGTACATGTAGGTTGCATATTATTAAAGGTAATTCTCTTCAAAAATTATCTGATCTGTAAATATACCCAGATGAAAAATTAACTTTACAGGTAAGTGAGTCTTCTGAATATACACATAAAATAATGATGTAGTACACATTTGACGTGAACATAAATTGAACCCTATGACATTTAGTAAGATTATAAATGATGTAATTTCCTCAGTTATCTTCTGTTAACACATTGGAAAGCATATGAGTGCTCCCAAGGACAAACTACTAATTAGAACACTTACTTTTGTAGCTTTAGAAAATGATTTTGCTTTCATACTATCTGAGAGCTTAACAGAAAAATACTGATGTGAATCAAGGATACTTATTAGTGGATGAATTTAATTTAAAATTATATTTTTTTTTTTCACCGAAGTTCATTTTGGGCTCTGAACATCTGGTTATAAATAATAGCCCTTCAGTCCAGAAGTAAAAGTATTCAATTTATTTTTAATCAGGAGTCAATATTACTGGTAATAAACATTCATGCATAATATTTTATAAGGATACAAAGTCTTTTATAGGTCCGAATATCTCATCAACTTTTCCTATTTGTTGTTTATTTTCTAAAAATACTGGAGCATTGAAGTATGGAACTTTTTCATTGGTACATTTACAAACTATGTCACTTTCACATGGATGCACATATTCACCTAATTCTGAAATTATTTGAACAATAAAAAGAGAGAAAAATTGGGTTGAACGTCCACTTGACACCAACCATGATTCATTTGGGACTAACATATGATTCAATTTTATTTCAATAATTCACTTTTGTGTAGGGGTCTTTAGCAGTAGGTGGAAACAAGAGGACCCACAGAAAACCCACAAGATTGGACAGGCTACCATACTCTTTGTCAGGTACAATCAGAGAGTCTTACCCACTTAGCCACCATGATCTCCACACAGCAAACATATTTCATAAGTATATTTATGTCATTGTATATCTTGCATGCTGGGTGCCTTAATCTGCCCTATTATTAACTAAACAGATCAATCCTCTGATTCAATGAGTGCTACAACCTAAAATATTTATTTTCAAGAATTTTACTACACACAAGAAAAGCTATAAGGGATGTTACTCATTGTAATATGTACATACCAATTACTGTTTCTGGTGGTCCCTGATCTCTATTATATCCCCCTCTTCCACCTCGTCCCCCACCTCCCCGAAACCCTCCACCTCTTCCAAACCCTGAAATGTAAAGCGGAGTTAGTTGATTCTTCAAATCTTCACCATAAATTATGAAATATACAAAACAAACAAAAAAGTAACTTATGGAAGATCAAATATATCTGTTAAAATGGCTTCAGAGGCTATATAATTCTATTTATCTGATTTTATACTACATTTCAATCACCTATTTTCTCTCACAGCCGTATCTGTGAATGTGCTATTTTTATAACAAACTACAGTCATCTACAATGTAATTAATGTAAACCCCGCAAACAATCATATCCACTCTTACCTCCTCCTCTTCCTCCTCTACCACCACCACCTCCCCTTCCTCTAAAAGACATTACTCTCCAATAAACTGTAAAAATAATAATGAACACAATGTCAAGGCATCAATGGAGACAGACAGAAATAGGGTTAAACGTCCATTCGACACAAACTATTTAATTTCGTGACTAACATATGATTCAATTTAATTTCAATAATTCACTTGCTCATCATAGGGGTCTTTCCCACTCGACTCGAATCGATGACAAATTTTCTGATCCAACATGCACATGTTAACCATTTCGTGATCCCCCCTCCCCTTCCAAATATCTTTGAAGGGGCTGCTCTTATGCCTTTAATGAATACTGGTTTTTTAAATGTTCATTTTTTGTCTTTAAATTTAAAAAAATTTAATATTTGGATTTCATATTTTCACAGCAGGATAACAACATCAATATTGATTGAAATGGATCCATATGGAATTATAATTAGTGTTTTTGATTTCGATTCCAATATTATGGATAATTTTAATAATAGATATTGAGTTAGAAGTTTAGCTCCTTTTATAACATAACAGGCTTTATTGTTATTTATAAAGTCAGAAGTCAAGTGGGCCTCTCGCATTGACCTATAATATAATTATATATATATTATCTATCCTTATTACGACCCGATATGCTGATTTCACATTATTTGATAGCTGACAGTAAAGGTCTAACCAGAATAATTAGTAAACTTCTAATGAAAGATGAAATCAAATGCATACCGTTCACTACTCTACTTTGCAATAATCAACTGTTTACAGTTATATTTTTCCACGTGTTGTAAAAGTTGAAACTCGCATGCGCGTGAGGATATTACGACAACGTGATTAACATTTTTGTGTGTAACTTTTAATATTCACCTCAATTAAGATATAGATTTGGGCTATTTGTCAATTGCTATATGCTTTATTTCTAATTATTTTTTAATAAAAGCATTGTAAGATCCCGTAATTCACGACATTCCATACTCTCGATTACTATGACTTACTTAAAAGTTTCCGAAATAGTTTGGAAAAACGAGACTATAACTTACCCGTAGACTACTTTTTGGCAGAACGATGAACTCGAAAGAACGTTTTGTTGACAAATTCTACAAAAATATTTGTCAATAAAACTACTGACTGTTAGCACAAAAATTCGTAATGCCTCGAGAGAGTCGGTTTGTATATTAATCATATTAAACGAGGCTCATGAACTCAGGCCCAAAATGTCCATAATATTGATATGCCAAAACTTATAAATCATGGCATAATTATATATTCTACCGCCGGCAAGAAATGGTTGCATTGGTTCCACTACTCTAAATCTGATAACTTCCGTCTTTGTATTAATTGTATTTGACTCCAGCCACAGTTCTGATGAATGGTCGATAGTTCTAATGCTAACTTCATTGCTTGTGATAAAAGCATTTATTTCATTACAATTAATGATGATATGTGTTGTTGATGAAATTATTCGTTTCAGTCAGGCTATTTTTACTTGCAAAGTATCAATGTGAATGAATGTATTTTACAGTATTTAATATTGTGATTCTTCTTTGTTCACCAAAGGAATCATATCTTGCCATATCTGACAAACATTTATGATAATTCAAAACTTTTTTGAAGTAGATATTTGCAATTAAAAACATAGACAAAATATGTTTGAAGTTTGAACTAATCAGCCATTTTATTACGAGACTCAAACATGTGCAGACCTCGTGTATGTTTAATTGCTAAAATCTAATAAGAATAAGTTTGAATTATTATAAATTTGTGTCAGATATGGGGAGAAATCATTCCTTTTGGCGAAAAAAAAAAAGAATCACGGTGAAAAAAATAGACTGAGTACAGAGGTGGGGAAGAGCAGTATTATTCTGGTACCGTATTTCCATATAGGGACGGATGTGACTGTCAGCAGACATCGTTCAATCAGAGGCATGTCCTTATAAAGGAACTACATGTACAATGAATGTACCAATTGTAACACTGACCGTAACATGTTGACACTACACTATTTTATAGCCGAGTCTGTTATAAATATTACAGTCATAAATAGAGCTTTCGTAAATATATTTCTTGACTGTGAATAGAGTAAACAGCTAATATCGGACCATCCTTTAAAGATGGGGATATAAAAAGCATTAGATTGCATAAATTGTTAAGAATTAAGGATCAATGTCATTTCCATCCACGATACAGTTCATCTTTGACTTTGGTAGTGTTTTCCTACTTTATACCAAGGAACCATACCAGTGCAATGTTTTAAGCTACGGTACAGTCTTTAACTGTGGTATTTTTAATGGTCGGCAGAATTATGCTGGCAACTTACCCATACCTCTCGATCAATGGCGCATGATACTACCACATACTATATCATTATTATGAAAAACTGACACAAGAATTCAATTATTTTGCCATTTCATTTATCGATAACAGTAAATTATGTCATATGCACTATGCATCTTTTTTGAATTATAAGATAATAACTTTTCAATAATAATATTCACCCAAAAGTATTTTATTTTTTTAGGTCATACAGACGGCGATCTAAGAGTAGATCAAGAAGTACATCTCGGGACAGAGATCGCAATAAACGAAGAAAGAAGAGTCGTTCTCGCAGTACAGAAAGAAAACGTTCACGATCTCGAGACCGATCAAGAAGATCAAGATCGAGAGACAGAAGACGTAACAGTAGAAGTAAATCTCGTGATAGAGAGAGACGTAGAAAGAGAAGATCTTATACACGATCCAGATCGCGGGAGCGAAAGTAATTTTATTTCTTAACACCTAAATCGTAATGACAATTTATCTTTTGCTCAGTTTTGGAACAACAAATCAAATGTTTGTGTTTGCGTTTATAATGACAGAGATTTGACACATAAGAAATTGCTTAGAGATATTGATGATATTTGCTAATACTTACATGTATCTATGATGTGACATACATATTAGCCTATAATAAGCACAAAAACATAATATATGGAACATAATTACTATTCAATTAAAGCGATATTTCATTGAGTGTTCTCTCAATGTTATGAAGCACCTTCAACAAAATGTCGCTTTAATTAAATAGTTATTGTGTTTAGTGGCGGTGCTAAGGCGGGGCAAGGGGGGGCATTTGCCCCCCAAAAAATCTTGCCTGCCCGCCCTCTGTTTGCCCCCCCAATAATTTTCGGAAAAAAAAATGTCTGAAATGCTACCTGGCTGCATTCTATTTTACAAAATATAGTGGCGAAAATATTCATTCACTTTGAGTCACTCACTCCGCCCGTTTGTCACTTTCTTCTCTGGTGGGATAAACTAGTAATTTGGTGACAGGCACAGGCGGTATCTTTATCTCGACGATCAATGCCTGAAATACTGCCAGACTGCATTTCGGGCAGTCTACTTTTCAAATTATTAGGGACTTCATTGAGTTTCATGTGACACTTTCCTCTCTAGGGTCGGAAAGACTAGTGATCAGGCCAGAGGTGACATCCGATCAGCTCTATTTATCTCTACGATCGGTGCCTGAATACTGTCAGGCAGCATTTCCAACAGTCTATTTTTCAAAATTTTCTTGGGGACGTCCCCAAAACCCCCACAAGGACTCGCTACTTTAGCGCACACAAAGGTACTTCGTTGAGGTTCGCAAGTCCGTTCGTTTGCCATTTTGGTCTCTGATCGTATAAACTAGTGATCAGGCTACGGACAGTATGTGGTCAGATTTATTTATCTCAATGATCGGTGCCTGACTGAATACGCTGTCAGAGAGCATTTCCGAGAGTCTATTTTTCAAAATTTTCATAAATACTCCCGACATTGGCGCTCGAGAGTGGGATTCGTCGATTCCGTTCGTTTGACACTTTACCTCAACGGTCATTGCCTTTGCCCCCTTAACCTTGGACTTTGCCCCAGCTTTGCCCCTCCAACCACCGACGGCTGGCGCCGCCACTGATTGTGTTCCATATTATGTTTTTGGGTTTATTACTTGCGCCAATTGCTAAATGTCGCTCCAAGGTAATAAGTCTGTATTAGAGGGATTAGAGGAACAAGTCGAAAAAAGACATTGTCATTAATTGTTGATTGGGACACTCAGTGTTTTGTTTAATGATTATTTACTGTTATAACACTAAGTGCAAGGGAACAGTACTACAAACAAACAAAATAGTAAGATTTGGAAATTCACAATCCACACAGGCATGGAGGTATATGTTGTGCTGACTAAATTTTAACACTGATCACCAATTTTAATTTTATAAAGTAACAACAGTTGTCTAATATTGTATGTTTTTTATTATTTTAACATCTTTTATTTTAGACGAGAGAAGAAAACAAATACAATTAACCCAGATAGACAGAAAAGTAGATCACCAAGCTGTGAGGTAAAAGTTATACATAAGGAAGGTGCTATCCAGGTGAAAGATGAACCTCTCAATAAGGTACTTGTACGATTATCCTATTATTTTTATTATATATATTGTGTATTGGATTGGGATTTAATATATAACACCAAGGTGGTTCTAAAACACGTCTTTATTCTAGATTTGAATAAATCGAACTGCCGGGCTAATGTTACCTCAGTCCCGACTACAACTTGTTTTACCTTAATCTTAAAGGTACGGTAATGATCTACAATCAATACATAACAATTATCTCTCTCTTAAAATTTGAAAATATTGTTAATTTCTGTTATCTAAGAAAAGTTTATTGATAACGATCTGGAACTCGTCTTACACGTTCTGGATATCGACGTTCTGTAACGATTGGTTGATCTGGAGGATTCTGAACTTCAGACAAGATTGGTTTATTAATATCAGTTTTATTAGTTTGACGAGTTGGAATGTCTCTTAACAGTCCGTCGGGAATAACAGGGGGTGATTTAGAATTAAACTGACTACCCAACTTATTTGACGTAAGTGTCGGATCTAATAATTCCGGCGCTTTATCCTTTAATTCAAGAGAACGTTTGCGAAGTTGATCCTCGTGTCTTTTCCAAACCTGTTGGTAAACTTGAACATCGTACGAACGTTGCTTTACATCAATAATGATACCAGGTAACCAGCGCGGACCAGATCTCAAATTTAAAACATAAACAGGGTCACCAACTTTAAACAATGGGGAGAAAACATTATTACGATCATATACATCACACTCCTTTCTAAAATTCAAAGAAGGTCTAAGGCTCGAAAACCTTGTACGAAGTTGTCGATGCATCAACAGATAACACGGGCTTTCACCAGTCGCTGAATGTGGTGTTGTTCTGTAAGACAACAAAAACCGACAAACTTTTTCTTCTAGTGATCCTCGGTTGTCCACCATTTTCTTCATTTGTTTCTTAAAGTAACCTACATATCGTTCAGCCATACCGTTCGTCGCAGGGTGTGCTGGAGCTGTACGCGTATGTTTAATATCATTCGCGGATAAAAACTCGAAGAACTCACTACTAGTAAATTGAGTACCATTATCGGTTACTATGTGTTCGGGAGTACCGAATGTAGAAAATAGCTTCCTAAGTTCGTTAACAGTTGATGTCGTGGTGATAGATTTCATTTGAATGACCTCTAACCATTTCGAATAAGAATCAACGGCAATCAGAAAATAGTAGCCTAAAAATGGGCCGGCGAAATCTAGATGTAATCTCTTCCACGGACCCGAGGGCCAATTCCACGATGCGACGTCCGGGGGCGCAGGCATAGGCGCGTTTTCTTGACACATTTTACAATGTTTAGTGATGTTTTCTATTTCTTCATTAATTTTCGGCCACCAGAAATACTGTCTCGCAACAGCTTTCATACGGACAGTTCCCAAATGTTCACTATGCAAATCTAACAAAAGCGTCGGTCGCAAATTAACAGGGACTATAACTCTACTTCCCCATAAAACACAGTCTTGTTCGATTGACAGTTCTGTCTTTCTGATAAAATAGGGTTTTAGTTCATCAACATTACAATGATTAGGCCAACCGTCTCGGGACAGTTGTAAAACTTTTGATAGAGTTGTGTCATTTCGGGTTTCTGCGGCGATAACTTTTGACGTTAAAGGAACCTCCTTCAACACAGAGGTTGTTACAAACAAAACTTCGTCGTTATGACAGTCAAAATCACTTCGATCATCTTCTAACGGCATGCGTGATAAGTAATCCGCGCACAGATTATC
This sequence comes from Patella ulyssiponensis, assembly GCA_963678685.1. NCBI lineage: Eukaryota > Metazoa > Mollusca > Gastropoda > Patellidae > Patella > Patella ulyssiponensis. The sequence continues at coordinate 77,009,815 of OY783226.1, read as the reverse complement.
TTTCGAAGTAACATATTTCACTTCATAACGGTATGCAGATAAGATCAGAGCCCAACGTTTTATACGGGCTGCGGCCAGTTGAGGAATTCCGTTATTTTCTCCGAATAACTTAACCAATGGTTTGTGGTCAGTAAGTAACGTGAATTTTCTACCAAGCAAATATTGCCTAAATTTTTGTACGCCAAATACTATTGATAAGGCTTCCCTCTCAATCTGGGCGTAGTTTTTCTCTGCAGCGGAAAGGCTTCGTGATGCAAACGATATGGGTTTAAGTTTACCATCTCTCTCTCGTTGCTGTAAAACAGTTTCAATTCCAAACGGCGAGGCATCACAGGAGAGTACTAACTCGGCATCAGGATTATAATGAGCAAGAACTATTTCATCAGACATCATAGATTTTATTTTCTGAAATATGAGTTCATGTTTATTATTCCAAGTCCATTTCTTATCAACCTTTAATAGATCATAAAGTGGAGCCATATGGTGTGAAAGATGTGGTTGAAACCGGGAATAATAGTTCACCATGCCAACGAATGATCGCAACTGTGATACGTTAGAAGGTGCTTTTGCTTCTTTAATAGCTTTCACTTTGGATTCAGTAGGATGAATTCCATCAGCCGTCACTTTAAATCCTAAATATTCTACTTCAGTCAACAAAAACTTACATTTTTCTTTTCTAAGTTTTAAACCGCATGATTTTAAACGCGATAAAACAGCACGGAGATTTTCTAAATGTTCCTCTTCATTACAACCAGTTACTATAATATCATCAAGATACGCACTTTGTCCAACTAATCCCTTTAAAACAGTTTCAATAGCTCTCTGAAATAAACTCACGGCGGAGCTGACGCCAAAAGGTAAGCGTAAGTACTCATAAAGACCGCAGTGGGTATTTATTGTTGTTAAGCCTCTCGACACGTCATCCAAAGCTATTTGGTGATATGCCTGTGATAAATCTAACTTTGTGAAATATTTTCCACCTGCTAAATTAGAAAAAATATCGTTTATTAAAGGGAGAGGGTAGCGATCAAGCTTAGCCACTTTATTAATTGTAAGTTTATAGTCACCACACAGTCGCAAGCTTCCATTAGGTTTGATCACTGGAACCACTGGTGCTGCCCAGTCCGAATATGTCACTTTCCGAATCAGACCATCACTTTCAAGCCGCTGTAGCTCCTCTTCTATTTTCTTTTTCATAGCAAATGGTACAGATCTTGCTTTACAAAACACTGGAGTTGCATCGTCTACAATGTCTAAATGAATTTTATAATCATTCAAGAGTCCTACTTTGTCTGAAAATAACTCATCAAATTCATCCAATAAACTTGTTAAACTAGGAGAAGATTGAATTGTTGACAATGTCATGATTTCGTTCCAGTTTAGTTTAAACTCTTGTAGCCATGATCTGCCTAACAAAGGTGGGCCATTTCCCTCAACTACAATCAGTGGTAGAAGAGATTTCTGTCCATTAGTTTCAGCATTTACCATTTTCTCACCGAGAACGTTTATTTTATTTCCGGTATACGAACTAAGTTTAATATACGACCGACACAATCGGGAATTTCCATATAGTTCTTCAAAATCATGTTTGTTCATAACCGTTACACCTGCACCGGTATCTAACTGAAATTTAACGGGTTTGCCGTCTATAACAACCTTAACGTTTAAAGGGGCACTACCAGTTAGAGAATTTAAAGTAAATAACACATCGGTGTCAGAGTCTGCACTAATCGCATTCGCTTTAAAATTTGGATGTTTTCCAGATTTACGCGACTGTCTGATACGTCTGGATAAGCAAACCTTCGCAATATGTCCTATCTTATGACAGAAATTACACTCAGCCTCTTTAAAGTGGCATCTGTCAGACGTATGATAACTTCCACCACAACGAAAACAGGGTTTACGACGTACACTTACATTACTGCTGTCTTGATTGGGTGTCTTTTTGTCTTTAGAGAACGATTTATGTCCACCAATCCTATGTACAGACGATAATGCGTCATTTGAGGAACTTGTACCTTGTAAAACACTAGCATCACGTGTAGCATATTCTTGGGCTAAGGCAATGTTGTATGCAGTTTCAAAAGTTAGCTCCGTTTCTAACAAAAGCCTTCTTTGTATCCGTTCATCCCCCACTCCACATACAAGTCTATCCCTAAGCATATTGTTCAGATTGTCACCAAAGTTACAATTTTCAGCAAGTCGGCGTAATTCTGAAACATAGTCAGCTATTGATTCTCCCTGTCGTCTGTGATACGTATGGAATTTAAAACGCTGCACAGTCTCAGAGGGCGTTGGAGAAAAATAATTTTTTAATATATCAATTATTTCATCAAATGTCTTACTTGCCGGTTTATTTGGTGATATTTGGTTACGTAGAACTGAGTAAGTAGACGGCCCAATAACACTCAACAGTATAGCACGCCTTTTCTGTGCACGTGCATTGACTGCAGATGCGTTCGTTTCATCCCTATTCAGTTCAATTTCAGCAAGATTATTTGCCACCAAATACTGTTCAAGGCGTTCAATATACTGGTCCCATTCATCTTTATTACCACTAAACTGCTCTATTTTACCAAAAGTTGCCATCTTTGATCCTCGTCGCCAATTATTGTGTATTGGATTGGGATTTAATATATAACACCAAGGTGGTTCTAAAACACGTCTTTATTCTAGATTTGAATAAATCGAACTGCCGGGCTAATGTTACCTCAGTCCCGACTACAACTTGTTTTACCTTAATCTTAAAGGTACGGTAATGATCTACAATCAATACATAACAATATACTATTCAAAAAAAGTAGGGGATATTTGATTTTGGGGGCATAATACTAAAATATGCAAATGACTACGAAAAAAGTCACTATAGAACCTAACAGAAGAAACATTTCCAGTTACATGTGACGTCCAAACGCACCAATAGCTACCGCATGGAATGCAGGTGATGCTTGGGATCATCATGGGGGTCCAACCCAAGATTTGCACGACTCTGACTTTGAATGTTACAGTCATTGTGGCATTGAATTCCAGGGTGGAAACATCAGTTTAATTGTTTTAGTGACCAGAAAACAAATTTTGATATGCGTCGGTTTACCCAAAATGAAAGGTTACGTGCCCTTGGCATGCGACAGATCGGCACAACATAGGCGGTTGTGGCGCGGACGATGAATGTTTCTCAGTCTGTCATAAGCAGGCTATGGTCCAGATACCGTGATACACAATCTGTACAGGACAGACCACGCTCAGGTCGACCAAGGGCGACGACTCAAGCCCAGGATCGATTTATCCGTACCTTGGCCTTGAGAAATCGTGTCATAACAGCAAATCAGATCAGCGCTCGTCTTCAAACAGACACTGGTGTGAGAGTGAGTGGCCAGACGATTCGGAATCGACTGCATAGGGGTCACCTTCGCGCCCGACGTCCTCGCGTGATCCCTTGTTTGAGAGATCATCACATTCAGCCAAGACGTCGTTGGTGTAGGGATCGTCAACACTGGGATAATCGACGCTGGAGCAATGTGATGTTTTCAGATGAGTCAAGGTTCACTGTTGATTTTTTGGACAGACGTAGGAGGGTGTGGCGTCGTCGAAACGAGCGCTTCCAAGACGTTAACGTCATCAGACATGATCGATTTGGGGGTGGTTCTGTTATGGTGTGGGGAGGCATCACTGTTGCTGGAAGAACGGCTTTACATGTTGTTGCAGGGCGTGTTACAGGCCAGTACTACCGGGACAACATCTTGGCAGTCCATGTTGTGCCGTTCGCACGACGTCATGGCCGCCGTTTCATCTTCCAGGATGACAACGCAAGATGTTACAGGGCCAGGATCGTTACAGGTTACCTCTAACAAAAGAACATCACCACATTACCTTGGCCAGCACTGAGTCCCGACCTCTCCCCCATCGAGCATGTCTGGGACATGCTTGGACAGAGGTTACGTCAACGTCAACAACGTCCTGCCAATGTCCAAGAACCTGATGCTGCGTTGCAACAGGAATGAGACAATCTGGACCAAAATGACCGTAGACGTCTCATTAGGAGTATGCCACGTCGGATCAATGCTTGTTTGGCAAACAGAGGAGGATTTACCCGTTACTGACTTTGTTGTGATGCTGTGGTAACTTTGCTGTTTGACCCCGGGTATCATTTTACCCTTATAATGGTCAGTCTGTACCTTGCTTAGTCTAACGATCATTTGAAATAAATCGATGAATGTGAACTTCATTTCATTTTGTCATTTGTTTCTTCGTCAGTTTCATTAGGTGACTTTAATAACACTTAAAAATCAAATATCCCCTACTTTTTTTGAATAGTATATATAACTGAATTTCAAGATATGTAATTGATATGTCATGTTTCTTACGAAATCGATTTAATACTGTGGTATTGATATTTCCAGGAAGAAGAACAGAAGAGGCTGGAATTAGAAATGCAGAAAAGAAGAGAAAGAATAGAGCAGTGGAGAGCAGAGAGAAAGAAAACTCAAGAACTAATACCAATAAATATAGCTCAACCAACCAAAACCTGGACACTGGAAGATGAAGATGATGATGATGATGATGTTCCTTCACAAGAAAAGAAAGATGCAGATGTTGATGAAATTGATCCATTAGATGCTTATATGCAGGTTGGTACTTTAAGTAGTAAGAAAGTACTTTCATTTTATGACAAGACCACATGGCCGAAACATTGTGCTATATGTGTTCTAACTCATGATTGTTTTCCATATGAATTGTGTTTTTTATTGTGCTCAGTCGTTAAATGTTACTCAAGGAAAGATTCATTTTATGAATAATTAAGTATATTTTTTATGTAACTAGTGACCTTTTTACACACATATCCTTTACTATTTGTTATGTTTTTTTCAGAATGTTACGGAAGAAGTGAAACAAGACAAAAATCAACCCGATAATAAATCTGATGGCAGTGTAAGTAGAAACTTATATTTTAATTATTATTTACTGTTGAATAGTCTTTTAATCAATCATTTGTGGGTACATTTACATGTGATGTAATCTATTTCTTTTGTATATTACAGCAACAACAGAATAACGGAACAGTAGTTACAACAAGTGCCCCTACAGGAGGAAAGGTTACCTTTATAACAGCAGTAGCCAAAAAACGAGCTATTTCAAAAAATAAAGGAGAGTTGATGGAGAGTAATCAAGATGCAATGGAGGTGGGAAACTTTTATGCTTATGATAAATTTTAACCCCTTAGAACTTTGTATCATAAATATTGATTACACTGGTTCCGTGAGGAAAATTAGAGAAAGTAATAATATATACCTACATATTCCTACACTGCCACAATTAGCCTGGATCATTTGACTAGCTCTCCATAATATAGAAATAATATATACTAGTTTTTGAGGGTATTACAGATAAGCTATAATGTAATGTTTAAGTGTAGATTCTAGATCATTTGGTAAAAGTTTTGATATATTTGTTTATAAGTGTAAATGTAAACCTTATTGAATGTGTTTATCTGATTGTAGTATTCATCTGAAGAAGAAGAGGAAGGTATTGATGTTACCATGGCTAATATAGATAAAATGAAGAAAAAGGTTTGTGGAATTATCTCCCTTTAGCACAATACTATTTAAAATGGTGTAAAACGGGGCTAATGTCGACTTTGCAACTCAATGGAACTAGCAACTGAGAGCAACTGAATTTGGAGCCCATGACAGTTGCTTTATTCATCAAGTGATCGACAAAATGGCAAATAACATGGAAGAAGCACACCAAAGGCATGGCCGGTATTTGCCACAATTATGTATTATTGTTGACATCTTTAACATTTGAAAGTGTCTTCGTTCTGTTCCATTTGCTTATTTATAAAATCTTATGATGCATTTCTCTTATCACGTGATGTTATTTGTATGGAAAATAGTCAATGCCAGTTTCTGCTAGATGTAGCAAGCTGAAGAAAGTTGTGAACACGTGCAACTGACTGCAACTAGTTGCAAAGAATTGTAAGAGGTGCTCAGGTTTACCTTTTGCAGTTACATCCCGTTGACAAAACACCAGTTGCTTTCAGTTGCAAGGTTGACATAAGCACCCCCTCAGTATGAGTAGGAAAGGCTGATCATTAAATATCAAGCGACCAATAATTTTCTGTAGTAGTACACTATTTACTCACTGTTAGTTATACAATGCGTGCGAAATCATATTATATTATATTTTACAGAAACCATTTATTTTGGTGCTGTTATCAGTTATCAATGCATCAACTTGCCATAAATGCACCAGCAGCTGATTTGGTGATCAGTCTGCTTGCTATGCATCACATGGAAGAAAACCCATTAGACCATTAAAAATTTCATGAAAAACACATTGGGTGTTAATTGACTGTTGTTATACAAATATTATCAATTACATAATTGATGTAAGCACCAGTATTAATGTTGGTGCTAACCAGACACTTAACAGAATGACAGAAAAAGTCGCAGATACAACGAGTGGTATTAGTCAAATGGTACTCACATCGAAGACCAAATAAATGCTCTGGCATTGATAAAATATTATTTAAATTAATTTGTATGATTTGTTTTAAGGATTTAGTGGCAGTTGATCATGATAGAATATACTATGCTCCCTTTAGAAAAGATTTCTACGTTGAAGTACCAGAGATAGCTGCCTTGAGTCCTGAAGGTAGGTTTCAATAATCTTAGTAGTATTAATATATTACATGTACATGCTTTGAATACTGTAAACTGGATATGTCCAGAATTCCAATTGTATTTATTTAGTAAATTGTAATCTATGACTCTAGGAATCACTCAATAATTTACATTTTAATAAACCTGTCTCTGCTCAGAGAACATACCTAATACATGTAGATGTTATTTCTCTGTATTATTTACCTTACATTATCCTACCGGTAACCAGTAGCTGACTGTCATATTGAAGGATACAAGGATTCAGCCCACAGCATCAGTGAGGATTGATCATACAATCATGTGGTTATAGATAGATCTACCCTGTTAATGTTATATTTTTATGTATACAGGGATTATGATATATGTTATATGTTCTTGTTTTACAGAGGTTGATATTTTGAGAGAAGATTTGGAAGGAATTAAGGTTCGAGGTAAAAACTGCCCCAAACCAATCAAAGCCTGGTCACAATGTGGTGTTAGCAAAAGAATTCATTTATGTTTAAAAAAGTATGTAATCAACTAATACATTATTATATATACATGTATAAGGCTTTGGACTCTTATGTAGAATGCCCTAGGTTCAGAAAATTTGATAAACTTTTGTATATATTGGTAACTATGTAAAAGGTGCTTTGCGAGTAAAATTCAGAGAAAATTCTTCTTTCTTTTCAATGTACACAGCCAAATGTAGTCATGAAATTACCTAGATACAATGCCAGTGCTAATAAGCTCTACTTTTATTGCATTTATATTGAAAAAAAGTGAACTGAAATCTTTAGTAATTCTAATATTTTCTTAATATTGTTATCACATAAAGGTCACAGACTTAAAATAATTGTACACAAATATTGATGATGTTTATTATAATTTACAGATATGACTATGAGAAACCTACACCTATACAATCACAAGCTATACCTGTAATAATGTCAGGAAGAGATATGATAGGTATAGCTAAAACTGGTAGTGGTAAAACATTAGCCTTCTTATTACCTATGTTTAGACATATATTAGATCAACCATCATTAGATGAAGAAGATGGACCTATCTGTAAGTATTCAGTGATATACATTATCTGTTGTAACCTACATCAGTTATCTATTTTTCCCGACATTTTAGTATCTGTCATTTTTAAGCTTGATTTCAAGTTAGGAGGGTTCAGTGCTTTATAAGAAATAAAAACCATGTTAATGTTTTTGTCTTGAAAGACATGGACCAGTGCCTCACCATAAATATCTCCAAATATTTCGACAGTTATACCACAAAAAGTATGTATATAACAAGTATTTATAGTCTCTAAATAAACAGTCGTGTTGTATTTAGCAAGTTATAACCATTTGAAATCTACAAAAAATAGACTGAAAAGGTTGTCAATCCGACACCATTCAATCAAAGCATTCTTGAGTCCAAAATATGGTATCTGCCCTTGATATGAAATTAGTCTCTCTTAATCAGTCTACCGACTGTTCTTTGGCTCATTGACAGTCTGGGGTAATCAAAACTGTTTTCTACGAAATGCTAGAGAAAGTAAGATCACTAGATCTAATTTAGAAACATGCATGTTCGACAACTCTATAATTGTTTTGAGAACCTTGTAAAAACAAAAGGAAAATACTGCTAACATGCTTTTCTTGCCTAATGAAGAAGCTCTGGTGATATTAAATCTACTAAACCAAAAAATGCTGCTCCTAAAGGTATAGTTCATAATATAACAATTTAAAAAAAAAGGAACACAATTTTGTAAAGCTGATGTAATAATGAATCAGCTATTGAATCAGAATTGTTAACAATATATTTTTTTACAGCTTTAATAGTCAATAGATATGTTGAAAATTTAATTTTCGATGGCTATTTATAGCCTCCTTGACTATACTGCTTTATACTAGGTAAACCATAGAAAAAAGCGAATGATGGTCATTTATGCCCTGTCATAAGATATTTCTAGATACATTGCTAATTATACCACAATATTCATTAACAAGCCTTCACTTAGTTTTAATTGATACTGATAAGGTAAACTACACACGGATACCACATTTGAGGATTATTTAGTGCAAAATAGGTCATGTGTCCATGGTTTGCCATTAGGAGGGTTCAGTGCTTTATAAGAAATAAAAACCATGTTAATGTTTTTGTCTTGAAAGACATGAACCAGTGCCTCACCATAAATATCTCCAAATATTTCGACAGTTATACCACAAAAAGTATGTATATAACAAGTATTTATAGTCTCTAAATAAACAGTCGTGTTGTATTTAGCAAGTTATAACCATTTGAAATCTACAAAAAATAGACTGAAAAGGTTGTCAATCCGACACCATTCAATCAAAGCATTCTTGAGTCCAAAATATGGTATCTGCCCTTGATATGAAATTAGTCTCTCTTAATCAGTCTACCGACTGTTCTTTGGCTCATTGACAGTCTGGGGTAATCAAAACTGTTTTCTACGAAATGCTAGAGAAAGTAAGATCACTAGATCTAATTTAGAAACATGCATGTTCGACAACTCTATAATTGTTTTGAGAACCTTGTAAAAACAAAAGGAAAATACTGCTAACATGCTTTTCTTGCCTAATGAAGAAGCTCTGGTGATATTAAATCTACTAAACCAAAAAATGCTGCTCCTAAAGGTATAGTTCATAATATAACAATTTAAAAAAAAAGGAACACAATTTTGTAAAGCTGATGTAATAATGAATCAGCTATTGAATCAGAATTGTTAACAATATATTTTTTTACAGCTTTAATAGTCAATAGATATGTTGAAAATTTAATTTTCGATGGCTATTTATAGCCTCCTTGACTATACTGCTTTATACTAGGTAAACCATAGAAAAAAGCGAATGATGGTCATTTATGCCCTGTCATAAGATATTTCTAGATACATTGCTAATTATACCACAATATTCATTAACAAGCCTTCACTTAGTTTTAATTGATACTGATAAGGTAAACTACACACGGATACCACATCTGAGGATTATTTAGTGCAAAATAGGTCATGTGTCCATGGTTTGCCATTAGTCGCGCCTACTGGTCGATTCTCTAGCTTATTGACAGGCCTGGATAATGCTAAACATTACGGAAAGCTAGAACAAGAAATTTAATTAAGAAACATGCAAGTTGGGTAAGTCAACGATTGTTTTGAGTATTCCGATGCATTCAATAAATTTATGCCAAGACCATAACAAATTGTTATTTGAAAGATTTACAAAAACAACTAAACAACTGACTCTTTCCATAATATAATTGTACTTGGAGAAATTTATAAAACCAGGGAACAGTATCTACCTTTGTACATATTCCTGAAGCAATGGCCCGAGAAATCTCTCTCTGGCCATTGCTGGATTGACTTCTGATTCTTGAACTTTTGCGGGAGTGTGTCTATTCTCCCCTTTCAATGAAAGCTATCACTTAAGTACAGCAACATGACAGTCCTTCGTTTAATCTGAGTCTTCCCTAAAACTTTGGACAGTGATTTCAGGTATTAAAAAAGGTATAAGTATGTTCGTTTCCAAACAGTATTGTTTACATTTCATTCGACTTGATAGCCTTGTTTGTCACACAATTAGTTTTACTGCAGTATTCTCCTATGCACGGGTTAATTAGGCATAATAAAAGCGTGAGCCATGACGTAACGTTATTTAAACATATTTGGTCCAATACTGGCACTCGTTTTAAATGTAAAGCGTTTGTATGGTAGGTAGTGATTGGTTGGTAGTCGGACTACTGACCAATCAAAATTTAACACAACAATATCCACTCATAATAGCAGTGTGTAGTGAGATTACCTATAATCAAACGAAACGCTGCACGGAGTATGCCTTTGTAAGACTTTTAACACTATTCTCAATCATACATTAACTTTCATGTAGTCATTTGATGTGCTCTTTAAATATGGAAATAATGTTTATCTACATTTCTTGTTCACGTAACCATGAGTTACTCCCATATTGAATTCAAAACACTACCTTGTAGTACACAATAAATATTTTTAGAACATTGTAGAATACATATTTATATTGGCAAACAGCTGATGGATGATAAGCAGTATTTCTTTGATCAGATATTAATTATTCAAGCATGTAAAAACGTCAACATATTATTAAATTCCTAGGGGCATTATGTACTTTGAAGCTGTAACTAAACTGTAAAATGCCTACATGTATATACCATACTCTGAAAAGTATTAAAATATTCAGGAACTTAATGGAAATGTAAGACTGAAGAATTTATCATGGGCTGACTACCCATTGTCAGTAGACATACGTATCCTTGATATAGTAATCAAGGCACAAATTCACCAAACAGTCACATCATCACAAATAATAGCATTGCATGTTATATATACATGTACTCTGTACATGTCATTTGCATAACAACTGTTTAATGTGAATAGAACTAAGCTGCTCTTATATTGGGACGTGACGCTTTAACATAACATTTATCACTAATTTGAAGTAACTTATCCATCGTGTTTTGTTCTTCTTGAGTTAACAATGGTAAATTGCCTTCCTCTTCTGTCGCTTTTGATGTTTTTTCTGGAGGTGAGGACAATTTCGGTGAAGAAGCAATATTCAAAGATTGTTGAGATGGTTCTCGGTGAGGTTTTGAGTCTTTCTCTTGTGAATTGAGACGCAGCTCCTCACGAGATGGATATTTCACTGTTCTTGCGGGTTCTTTATCCACTGGTTTGTTACGGCCATATTGTTTGGCTTCTTTTTGATTGTTGGACGGAGTCTTGGTAGTTTTTACTGGAGACTGTTTTTTAATTTTGCTGTTTAGTTCATTTTTTTCTGCTTTATTCATTGGTTTCGGTTTTTGTGCAGCTTTGTTATGTCTAATTGGTACAGGTGGTAATGGCTGGAAGTAATCACGCTCTTTAACTTTCCTCTTATTTTTATTCTCCTTTTCTCCATCATCCATTGTATTAGTCACAGTGGATTCTTCTTGATGATAATCGTTCTTTACTTCCTCAATGTTATTTTCAACTTCTCTGGAATATTTATCTTCTGTTTTGTTCACTTCTTGTTTAAGTGACTCCTCCCTTGTGTTCAAATCCTTAACCACATCTCTTCTATAGTTGTCTTGTGTTTGAGATAATTCTCTCTTGAGCTCTTTTCTCTCCTCATCGAATTTGTCTGTTTTCTCTTCAATGGTTTTTACTACTTCTTGTGTTTCTTCTGTATGTGATTCCTTTCTGGAAGCCAGATCTTCCTTGATGGATTTAAAATAGTTCTCCTCTTCAGGTGTTCGATCATCTGTATCAATCTTTATGTCTTCATGGAAACTTTTTTCTATTTCTGTCTTTTTATCTTGTATGTTTGATCTTGTCTTTTCTTCCTCTTTTTTCAGTTGATCCGAATACTGGTCTGGTAAAAACCATTCATCATAGAAATTATCATCGCGAAATCTATCTGACTCTTTTACGTCTGATGTCATTAATGTATTTGTCTGGTGTTGTGGTGTCTGCTTGTTTTTAGTAGTTTCTATATGACGTTGAGGAGACTGTTTGTTATATATTATATTAGTTACTTCAGTAGAGCGTTTTGGTGTACCTCCAGCTTTGTCCATTTTATTAATCTTACGAGGGGAATTGATTGGGCTTGATTTCTGGCTTTGTTCGATGTTAATATATGAAGTGCGTTCTATTTGTCTTCTCGAGTCGTCTATTTTCCCTTCTCTTTCAGTAACATCACTTTCATCTATATGGTTTTGTTTCACTATTTTCGTTCTAGTGTGGGTTATTGATTTGTTCATTATGTAAGGATCTCGTTTAGGTTTATATTCTACATTATATTTCTTCTCCTCAATTTTACCTTTCGAATATCTTTGCAACAAATGCTCTGATTGTTTAGTTTCCTTTGTTTTTGTTCTTTGAGGAGATTCCTTTGTTGTGTAAATGGTTTCCTTTGTGGAATAATATTGTGATGTAGAGCTTGATGGCTCTGTTTTTTGTCTTTTCGGTGATGTGTGTGAAATGGTGTCCTTTTTGTGTTCAATGATCGCATCATTATTTCTTTCTATCACAGTACGTTTTTTATAAGACTCTTGTTTTTGTGTAGTATTAGTTTGTTTATTCATGGAATATGGATCACGCCTTGGTTTATATTCGATGTCATATCTTTTCTCTATTGGTCGAGAGTTCATATACTTTTTTAAAAGTTCATCAGATTTTTTACTTTCCACGCCTTTATCATTACTACTGTATCTAGTACCCCAACTTTTCAGTTTACTGTAGATATCATACTCTTTATTGTGGATGCTGGGTAATTTAGTTGATGCCATGGCGGTGGTTCACCAATCACAAGTTTTTATCTGAAAGTGAAGAAAAATTGAAATTAAAGAGTGAAGAAAATCAAAATTAAACAAAAAAATGGTTTACATTTGGATTACCAATATATGATATTATTGAATTTATAGATATTCAGCATTATATGAATAAAGTGTAACTATGGGCTTAGTGTCCATTCCTAGAAAGTTTATTAGACAGTTATTGATATGAATACTAGAATGATTCTCTTTTTGTTTGATTAAACCAAGTATTGATCATTGATTGATCTGACTTTTTACTCTATAAATATATAATAAAGATTGAGCTATATAAGAGTCAGATGTTTTTATTAAAGATCAATATTCCTACCTTATTTGAACCTTTTCTGTTTAATTAAGTTAATTATTCATATTATCTATATATATATATATTGAACATTAATTGATATGTCTGTTGATTGGATTGTTTTTTTAACGGTACCTGTACATCAAATGTTGTCCTTTTTCCTCAGTGATGTTTGTGTTATTTGATAGATCATTTAAGAATGTATCTATATGATTTCCTTAAAATAATTCAGTCTTTTTAATATTATAAAGAATTCCTATATTAACCGAGTATTGCTGTGTACATGTATATATTATTATTGCTTGATAATATCTAGAGAAGACGTCAGTCTGTAATAAGCAGTAATTGTATTCAGTAATAATCCTAAGCAGGGCTTCCATTTCAAAATTTTCACTACCAGTCCTTTTTGATAATGCTCGTAAACTTTGCAAAGATGAAGCATCATCTGTCAGTATTAATCCTAACTCCTAACTCTTCACCGTGATAGGGGCCCAGCGCTACCCAGTCCACCCCTGTCATTACATATGACATTTTCAAATCGGAGAGAGAGAGAAATGGGGTTTAACGTCCACTCGACACTTACTAGGTCTTTTCGGGACTAACATATGGTTTTTAATTTTAGTTCAGTAATTCGCTTGTGCGCAGGAGTCTGTAGCAGTGGGAGGAAATAGGAGGACCCGGAGAAAACTCACGAGGTTGGACTGGTGACCCTGTTCCTTGTCACGTACAACCAGGGATTAGAAACCACGGCAGTTGATTCAATGACAGGCTTTATGATACAGCACGCACGTGCTAACCATTCGGTCATTCCCCCTCCCCCGATCCTTTCCAAATGGGATTGCATATAAAATTAGGCTTTATGATACAGCATGCACGTGCTAACCATTCGGCCATCCCCCCCCCCTTTCCAAATGGGATTGCATATAAAATTAGGCTTTATATGATACAGGACGCACATGCTAATCATTCGGCCATTCCTCCTCCCCCCCTTTCCAAATGGGATTGCATATAAAATTAGAGACAAATTTGTCCTGTAATTGCTGAGATGTTTATCTTTTATGAATCATTGTTGTATAAGTTTAAATAATGCTTTGAATAAAACCTTATGTTGAGTAAGTCAGGGCTTGTTTTATTATATTAATCAAAATTAATTACATTGATTTTGTTGGTAAATGTGATAATTCCTTTTCATTCTATTAATTTTCTTGGTAACAAAAGTATCAAATAAACACTAAATCCTATTATATTAATTTTCTTGGTAACAAAAGTATCAAATAAACACTAAAGTAAAATAACAATTTGTCATTGAAGTCGCTGATCATCATTTGCATCGTATGAACAATCTCTCATTTTTATAAAATGTACTCAAATTTAAAACAGAATCAAAATATCATTGAGATAAACTTGTGAAAATTATTGGTGATACTGGCTGATTTTTGAAAAATTCTCACTTCTGAATTCAAAATTGAATTAAAGCAGCTAACAATATTGTAGTTTGCAAGAAATTAGAAATCTCTCAGATGATGATCAGGCTTTAAAAATTTAAATAAAATAACATGCTATACCTTTTTGAAAAATAAAAACTGGACTGTTTGAAGTTTAACACCATCTACACATGTACTGGTGTTGCTTCTGTAAGTGCGGGTTCGTTTTGCATGTTGGCGATATTGTTAATTAATTTCAATTTCTCCACCTAACTACAGTAAACAAACCTTGAGGTAAACACAATTTTTTTCCAGTGACAGAGGACCACGCACATCCAACATTTAAAAATATAAGCTGACAAATCTATATTGGTGTATTAATCAATACTTGTCCTTATTTAAAGGGGTAATTTGTTGATAGCAATGATGGACAAAAGTAATGAATTGGCTGTCAAGATATAATTTGTTTAAAGTAGAAAATGGTCTTTTCATCTGGATATTTACCATAAGAGGTGTGGCACTTAAAAACCATGTTTAATCAAGGGGAGTAATGTTTTTTGTGATAGTTGACTGAGCTCAATTGATCTGATCGTCTCTATAATTGCTTTCTCTAGGTCTTTAGGTCATTATAAATTCTTTACGTCACTCTATACAGGTTTTGTAACAAATATTATAATTATGTTATTTTTACTGATAATAAAAATATGGTCTATTATGTGTAACCCTAGAAACAGATGTTGTTATGGTAAACAAAAAAAAAATGTCTTTAAGATATAAGCAATAATGCTTGTAAGAATAAACACATGCTGTTTTTGTTAGAAGCAGTTTGAAATGATCAATCAATTGATTTTGTAATAGAAACATTGTTACAAATATTATATAAATTATATTGATTGGAAAAGGTTGTGGAAGTCGATTTAGAATTCTTTGAAATTATTAACACATCCAATAAATTGTGAAAAGCTAACATGTTTAATATGAAGTTATGAGCGGGTTGCTTATAAAGAGCATATTATATTAATTTTATATGAATGTTTGGATTGCTAGCTTTGCTATAGAATCACTTGTCAATACAAAAGCATTGCACCTGAAAGTACATTGACTTATTATCCTGTAAATTACTATACTGTACAGAGAGATGTTCAAAAGTAAATAACAGAAACATGCATTCCAATTTTATAAAAGATCAACTGATCGAGGACAATTTTAATCCTTTTAACTATTTTTGGAAATTAAATTTATTTGAATTTTGCCAAAATATTAATTACCTTTTTTTATTAATTAGTTATAACTGAAGTGCAGTAAGGCCAGATTAAAATTTACAGTTAAAAAAGATATATAAAAGTATAGGGTTGTTTGTAGTTCCCTTCAATAACCTGTATCTAATACATGTAGATAACACCAGCCAATAAATAGTAAGGCTGATATCCCCCGCAGATAAATAGACAACATATATTAAGTAATTGAATATTGTTTATCTGTACTTAGTACAAGCAGGAAATATTTGTGATTGAAAATGTACACTAAGTTTCATCACCGTCCCTCGATTATGGTGTCCCAAACTGTTGACCAATGAAATTTCTTAGCTCTTCTTAGGCTGCACAGAAAATGTTTATCATTGTGAATTAAGTCAAGACATTCTTTAAATAGTCATCCAAACCAAGTTTGAACATTCTACCTCCATTAATAGCAGAATTACAAAGTTTTGACCAATCAAACCATGTATCATTGCTTAGCCTAAGCAGAAGTTCTCAAAGTAAACTTAGCTAAGTTAAGGTATTGATGTCATGAAACTATGCTCTGAGTTTTATCCCCCTCGCCCATGGGGGTTGGAATGGCCTAGTGGTCTAGAGTGGTGCGCTTCGACCTCTAGCTGGCCGGTCACCTCTGGCTTGAGGCTGTGGTTTCAATCCCTGGTGTGAGCATATGTGGCATGGGGATAGGGGCGCCTTCTCAACCTCTTGGGTTTCCTCCGGGCACTCTGGTTTCCTCCCACTAGACCCCTACGCGCAAGCGAATTATGGAAATAAAATTGAAACCATATGTTAGTCCCAAAATGACCTGGTTTGTGTCGAGTGGGCGTTAAACCCCATTTCTCTCTCTCCCCTCACCCATTCTACTTCACTCAGAAGCAGAGTATACTCATCTTCAACAAAATCCATCAAGACATTCACCTATTAAACACCTAATCCAAATTTGAAAATTCTAGCTCCATTAGAAGGAGAGTTATAGTGTCCCAAAGAGTGTGATGTACAGCCTTTTTTTTGAAAGACAAGGACATTTTTTTAAAAAAAAAACCTTAGAAAAGGTTTTTATTTCTTAATGTGCATTGATACTGTAATTACCTGTTTTCTGTTTTTATACAAATTCTATGGTTGCATGTAAATTAAAATATATCCATAGGAGGACCAAATTTCAAATCGTATATCAGACATTTTTTTATGCTAAAATTTTAGGAGTTTAGAGCTATTTTCATTTTGACTTTAAACTTTGACAGTATTTCGTTATAGCAAAGGCAATCCTGGTGTGTGTATTTTTTATTGTTTGCTTTATTACCAATATAGTTTTAGAGTTATGGGTCTCAAGAGTTATTGTCAACTTTATTAATTGTAAAACATTTTTTTTAGGTGTTATTATGACGCCTACAAGAGAACTGGCTCTACAAATTACATCTGAATGTAAAAAGTTCAGTAAACCATTGGGTCTACAAGCTGTATGTGTTTATGGTGGAACTGGAATATCAGAACAAATAGCTGAATTAAAGAGAGGTTGTGAAATTATTGTGTGTACACCTGGTAGAATGATAGACATGTTAGCAGCAAATAATGGTAAATTTAAAACTTACGTAACTTAGTTTAATAGAGAAAATAATTAAGTCCATATTATTTGTCATAATGTCATATGTGTTTCGTTTAATATACATGTACTGTCGATTTCTGAATTTATATGCTACTGTACAATTGATTAACAACTATTGTAACTTGGAATTTTGCTCACCTACCAGGGGCGGATCCAGGATTTTCAGAAAGGGGGGGTGTGCTGCACCAAGTTGGGAGTGCGAAGCCCGGCCCGTGATTTTTAAGTGGACAAAAATGCCCACAAGGACTAATTTCATACTAGTACTGTAAATTACGATTTACAACCTAAACTGTTTTTGTTCTCCTTTCCCGCGAGAATATATGGAGCTAAAAATTGTTCGCCACCACAAAAAAATAGAGGGGGCGTGCGCCGGGTGCGCCCCCCTCTGTATCCGCGCCTGCCTACCATCTGTACAGGAAATTTATGATAAGCAGTAAGCAATTTATTCAGAATCCAGCAATGTTTGCAGTAGTTGCTGTAGCATTGATGAAAATTATATAAATACAAATGGTTCATTTTGTTTTTTCACTGAACCAAGGATATATCTATACGCCCACATTTTCATGTGGACATATGTTGTCACCCCCTGTCCGTCCATGTGATCACATTTTGTTTGTAGACACTCTACAGGTAACATTTTTTATTTGGTTTTGATGAAAATTGAAAGAAATGTTTATATCCAAAAGATCTTGGTTCCTTTGGATATTTGCACATATCAGAATGTAACTTCCTGGACTATGGCCCATGATTTATGGGCCCTCTAGAGGTCACAATATTTTATCTAATTCTAAAAAACATGTAAATATATCACTTTTACATTCTGATGACAGTTCAGTTCAAATTTTGTGAAAATTGGACTGAAACTGCCTATCAAAATGACCTCTTCCTGTACGCAAATAGTGTAAAAGTATGTAATACCAATACTAAGGTTGCGGACACTCGAGAGGTCATAATTTTAATCCGATGTTGATGAAACTTAAAAAATATGCTTTTATCCCCAAAAATGGGCTCCTTTGCCGTATGAACCATATAGAGGTCACTATTATTACACAGTTGAGCTCGAATTCGTGAAAGATCTCCGGGTTTTTTTTTATATTGACACATATTGAATTACAACATCCTAGATTATGGCCCTTGTTTGTGTGAAAATTACTTTTTTAGCTTGTTCTCTGTCCATCTTCTGCAAAATGTGGGCATATCTTGCATGGCAACAACTTGTTTAGAATTTATTTTTGTCAAACAGAAAAAGAAAGGTTTATGTTTGATTTATTGATGTTTTGGGGTTTTTTTTTATCAAAATGAACTATGTATCATTTTATGTACCTTTATTTAACATAAGAACAATGATGGAATAATGTCTGTATTGACAATGTTCGGAATATGGAACCAAACTGGTGACGTTTGATTTCTTAATAAAGAAATCATTTAGGGTCCTTAGTCTGCCACACATATGGTGTAATCCTTTTAATTCTTTTTAGCCAGGCAAACATTTGTTTCCATGACAACCCTGCTATATTTCAGTAGCTTTTGATGACCAGGAGATGGGACTAAAAAGAACATAACATCAACATTTCTATGGTATATATTGAATAGATATATAACATGTTTGTCTTTATAAGAATAAATTATGTAATAAAATTCTATCTCTTTGCTATATATTGGTAAGTCTATATCACAAATGCCAAGGGTTCAAATTTTGTGACACCAGTAATTTCTGGATGAATGGCAAGTACTTATATATATTTTCATGCATGGACTGGATAAGATTCCATATTTTTCCCAAGTTCACGTATTCCTTGTACTACATCGCAAAATGTTTCTATTAATGTAGATGACATAATATAGGCTAGACAAGATGATATTGTGTCATTATACATTAATTCTTAAATCTTGTAGCTAGCTGTAGTAATTATCCTAAATTAGCATGTAATAAAAACACATGAATATATTTTCAAAAATGAGACTATGTTTTTTAATATGAATATTTGTTATATATTTTCAGGTAGAGTAACAAATCTAAGACGATGTACATATATTGTATTAGATGAAGCTGATAGAATGTTTGATATGGGTTTTGAACCACAGGTAAAATAATATTCTTCTTTTTATATGCCCACATTGTCACATCCGAAAGTTCACATTTTGTTTGTGGACCCTCTACAGATCACAATTTTTAACCGATTTAGATGAAACTTGAAATATAGGTTTATATCCAAAGGACTTGGTTCCTTTTGATATTGTATGAAAAACCATGTTTTTAGCTTTTGGACACTCTAGAGGTCACAATGTTTATCTGATTTTTATGAAACTTGAAATATCTGTTCATATTCCAAAGATCTCAGGTTCCTTTCTACATGGCTGCATATCGGACTGTAACTTCCTGGTTTATGGCCCCAAATTGTATGAAAAATTGCTTCTTTTTTTTTTAGTTTGTTCTCTGTCCATCTCTTGCTAAACGTGGGCATATGTTGCATGGCAACTGCTTGTTAAAGTATTCTAAGCTTTTAAAACTATTCTTGAAATCAGACATTTATTGAATAACAACCTAAGCTTTTAACTTTACAAGTACTTAATGTCTAAGTCGATTGAGATTCATAAGCTATCAATTTGAGCATCTAGTGATTT
The DNA here is from genome assembly GCA_963678685.1 of Patella ulyssiponensis. NCBI lineage: Eukaryota > Metazoa > Mollusca > Gastropoda > Patellidae > Patella > Patella ulyssiponensis. Next base: position 76,989,626 of record OY783226.1, on the reverse strand, counting down.
GTAAATGTATAGTAGTATATCTATATTTTTGCTATGATTGTTATTCTCAGGTTATGAAGATTATAGACAATATACGACCAGACCGTCAAACTGTCATGTTCTCAGCTACATTTCCCAGACAAATGGAGGCTCTAGCTCGTAGAATTCTATCTAAACCTGTTGAGGTACAAGTTGGTGGACGAAGTGTTGTTTGTCAAGATGTAAAACAACAAGTTGTAAGTAAAATATAAACGCTATGAATACACACTACTATTATTTCATTTGGAAGATAGACTTTAATCTTTCATTTCTGAATGTAGCTAATTAGGTAATGTAAAGAGTACAAAATAAAATATGAGTTCTAAAACACTTGGAGTTAGTACAATCCATACACCTGTCATGGAAGAAAGTACAATCCATACACTTGTCATGGACGAAGCAACTTGTGTTCATAGAAGAGAGTATGGATAGCATCAGGCTTCCATCCCAAGGCTGTTTTCAATGCATGCATAGACATCATGGGAAAGCTAATTATTAAAACCAAACATTAACATGTAAGTGATTTTTATTTTTCTCTCTTTCCTATTTACAGATTTTAATAGAAGATGACCAGAAACTATTTAAATTATTAGAATTATTAGGATTATATCATACAGAAGGTTCAGCTCTGGTGTTTGTTGATAAACAAGAACGTGCTGATGAATTGATGAAAGATTTAATGAGTCATTCCTATCCATGTTTATCATTACATGGTGGTATAGATCAGTATGATAGAGATAGTACTATTGCAGATTTTAAAAACGGTGTTGTTAAATTATTGGTGAGTATGTTAGTATTGTTACTGTTACGGATATAGTTTCTTTTGACAGCATTGAAAACGGATTGAGGTTTGATATATTTAAAGGTTATACCCGTAGTTCTAATAAGACTTTCTATAACTAACTTTTCAGATTCTCTGTTTCATTTTATTCTGTCTACATCATTGAAGCAATTTCGCTCATATATTATTGACATGTCCTGTGCTATTTTCCAAATGTTTGGCCAGGAATATGTCCAATCAGACATCAAGATCAGATGAATAATATTCGAAATTGCAAAATTAATTGACGCTACCGAGTGTATAACTACTATTCATCCCAATTATCGTTGATAATGGAGTGGATTGATTAGGTAATCATGTTATACTGTCCGGGCCTGGAAATAACGGTTTTAGATGTACCTGACAAAATGTCAGGCACTAATGTAATAGTACATGACATTTTTTTCCCCCGCCTTTCGAAGAAAGTTGGGGGACTATTAAAATGGGTTCGTCCGTCTGTCTGTCTGTCTGTCTGTCTGTCCGTCTGTCTGTCCGTCACACTTTTTGGGACACAATAACTCTCTTCCTAATTGAGCTAAAATGTTCAAACTTGGTGTATGTGTTTATTAGGTCAATGCCTTGATGGAGTTCGAAGATGAGCATTTTCCGCTTAGGGTAAGCAGAGATAAGCAATTTAATTGGTTGATGCTTTGGGACACGATAACTTTAGTTCTAATTAAGTGAGATTGATGAAACTTGGTGTATAGTTTCATTATAGTAATACCTTGACTAAGTTCAATAATGAGCATTTTCTGCTCGGGGTAAGCAGAGCTATACGCAATTTGATTGGTCGAGAATTTGGAACACAATAACTCTCCTTCTAATTGAGTTAAAATGTTCAAACTTGGTGTATATGCTTATTAGGTCAATGCCTTGATGGAGTTCGAAGATGAGCATTTTCCGCTCAGGGTAAGCAGAGATAAGCAATTTGATTGGTTGATGCTTTGGGACACGATAACTTTAGTTCTAATTAAGTGAGAGTGATGAAACTTGGTGTATAGTTTCATTATAGTAATACCTTGACTAAGTTCGATAATGAGCATTTTCTGCTCAGGGTAAGCAGAGCGATACGCAATTTGATTGGTCGAGACTTTGGAACACAAAAACTCTCCTTCTAATTGAGTTAAAATGTTCAAACTTGGTGTATATGCTTATTAGGTCAATGCCTTGATGGAGTTCGAAGATGAGCATTTTCCCGCTTAGGGTAAGCAGAGATAAGCAATTTGATTGGTTGATGCTTTGGGACACGATAACTTTAGATCTAATTAAGTGAGAGTGATGAAACTTGGTGTATAGTTTCATTACAGTAATACCTTGACTAAGTTCGATAATGAGCATTTTCTGCTCAGGGTAAGCAGAGCGATACGCAATTTGATTGGTCGAGACTTTGGAACACAATAACTCTCCTTCTAATTGAGTTAAAATGTTTAAACTTGGTGTATATGCTTATTAGGTCAATGCCTTGATGGAGTTCGAAGATGAGCATTTTCCGCTTAGGGTAGGCAGAGATAAGCAATTTGATTGGTTGATGCTTTGAGACACGATAACTTTAGTTCTAATTAAGTATAGTTTCATTACAGTAATACCTTGACTAAGATCGATAATGAGCATTTTCTGCTCAGGGTAAGCAGAGCGATAAGCAATTTGATTTGCCGAGACTTTGGAACACAATAACTCTCCTTCGAATTGAGTTAAAATGTTCAAAATTGGTGTGTATGCTTATTAGGTCAATGCCTTGATGGAGTTCGAAGATGAGCATTTTTTTTCTTACGGTAGGCAGAGATAAGCAATTTTTGGATGACACTTCGTGTTCAGTTTGATTGGTCGATACGTTTGAAAAAAATAAATGTGCGATTAATTAATATGTGTCATCTATTTATTTTGGGATTTCGGCGGGGGACATCAGCCTCACTGTTGGCTTGTCAATTTAGTGTCAGACACAAATTAATAATATCATTAGAAAAGACAAATCAGTGCCAGACAAAATGGCAGGCACCAGAGACTTTGAGTCTGACAAAGCCTGAATCTGTGCCTTACATTGTCTGTGACAGGTGCCTTATTTCCAGTCTTGATACTGTCTAACTCCTTATTTGATTAACTACTTAATCTGCCTTGATTGGCGACTTGATCCTATGTCGAACAATTCATCAAACCAATCCTGAACGGAAGTCATTGTTTCACCTTCGTCAAACTAGATATCAATCTAATGAAAGTGATTGTCCATTGTCAAACATTTTAATCTCTTTCATTTCAACCGAGAGCATTTTGAAAATAGTCATAGATGTCACATATCCTACAGTATATACCACCCCAAATCAATGGACTATTATCTACTTAAATAATGATAAAAGTTGTGCCCCTTTATTTTTGGTAAAAATGTCTGACAAGGAATATTTTGATGTAACACTGGAGTACATTCCTAATGATTGTTAACAAATGTTAGTAATGGAACCTTGTTTGAGAACTTTGTTCTGTGACGCTGTTGTGTTCATGTGCACCAATAACCGCATTTACTTACTTTTGTCTCTCCCCGAAATATGTTGAGTGGACTGTAAACCTCATTTCTTTCTCTCTGATTTATATAGGCAGAGATAGCATCATCTTGTAGATCTGAGGCAGGAATATATTGTTACATCATTTATTAAAACTTTCTGATTTTATATTTTACAGGTAGCTACATCAGTAGCAGCCCGTGGTTTAGATGTTAAGCAGTTAGATCTTGTTGTTAATTATGATTGTCCTAATCATTATGAAGATTATGTTCATAGATGTGGGTAAGTATTAAGTAATCAAATTTAGACATGTTGATTACATCTGCAAGCATTAATCTCATACAAGTAAAAAGAATTTAAGCTCTGTATTTGATTTTGAAAGAAATTTGTATAAAATGTTATGTGTGACTCTCTTTGCAGACGTACAGGAAGAGCAGGAAATAAAGGTCAAGCATTTACCTTTATGACATCTGAACAGGAACGATATGCTGGAGATATTATTAAAGCATTGGAACTATCTGGTGCCACAGTGCCAGACGATGTACAGGCATTATGGAATTCTTATACTGAAAGAGCCAAAGCTGTAAGTTGACTTATTTAAATAATTACTAATCATCACAAGCGCTAGAATAAGAAAGATTTTGACGATTGGTCAGTCCATTTATAGAACAGAGTCCCACTTACATTTCTTCATGGACTGCCTAGAAAGTAGGTGTTTATATAAGAATTGTATCATTCCAAACAGTAAGATACAATCACCAATAAAGCATATTTAATGACTGACTGTATTCCCTTTATAGACATACAATAATAAATCTTAATTCTTTTTGTAGGAAGGTAAAAAGATTAAAAGTTCCAGTGGTTTTAAAGGAAAAGGATTTAAATTTGATGAAACAGAGGCTCAGTTGGCAGATGACAGACGTAAATTACAGAAAGCAGCTTTAGGATTACAAGATTCTGATGATGAAGATGCTGGTGTTGATGTAAGTTTAAAATAAAGCTTCTTTTATCTGGTACATAATCAACCCAGATTCAAAACTTATGATAAAACGTAAGGGCTTGTTTGATTGGCTTTGTTGGATGTTTCAAAGTGACGGAATGGCAATCAACCATGGGTATGCTTTGGCTTTCAATTCAATTGTAACTGTTTTGAAACATTTGATCTGTTATCCCCTTTCTAAAAGTTATATCCAGGGACCAGGGTGCTTGATTGTCAGAATTGTAATCAAGTGATATGGATTTCAGCCCCATCACAGTTCTGCTAGTCCGGACAGCTGAGGTGGTGTGAGTAGAATCGGGACATATTAAGTAACAAATATGTTTCAGTTGTAATAATTGGTTGAGATTTTTTTTATTCAGGTAGAACATGTGGTGTACTCCAACAATTCTCCTTGTTGCTCAATTGAAACTTTTTTTTGGAATTGACAGAATTTAATTACAAAACATTCATTTGAGTATCCAAATCAATATCTCACATATGAACTGAGCGGCTTGTACAATATTGTAATGGGAATTCTTCAACTGATTGTCTCCCCTTTGACCACATATTTTATAGTCCCATTTCAGAATTAGTTTATCCGTGTCTTTTTTCTTCATTAAAAGAAATTCTTTCTTTTCTTTTAGATTGACCAGAAAATAGAGGATATGTTTGCTAGTGTGAAGAGGGTGACTGATGTAGCTAAACCTATAGCTAATCTAGCTACACAACAAGCTTCTTCTAACATAGAAAAACTAGAATTAGCCAAACGTTTAGCAGCAAAGATCAACATGGTTAGAAACCTTGGTCCAGATGCACAAGATATTACACAGCAAGCAGCTATGGCTTTTCTGAAGGGTGATACAATCGCAGCTCCTCAAGTAAAGGTAATATTTGTATTCTTACCTGGTAGTCTTGTTTACTTTTTCCTCCACTATCACAGTTTTAGATTTGTTAATGTTTATACTGTGGGTATATTATAATGATATACACACAAAACATCTTTTTTATAATTGCAGTCAAAGACAATAGCTGAACAAATGGCAGAAAAGATTAATGCTAAGTTAGGTTATAGACCACAAACTGAAGACGATAAAGAAATTGAGAATCCAGAAGAAACTTTTAAATGTTATGAAGAAGAGCTGGACATTAATGAATTTCCTCAAACAGCTAGATGGAAAGTTACCTCTAGGGTTAGTATATAATCACAAGCACGTTTATTACCACCTTAGGTGGAAGTGGATGTTAAACCCCAGAAACGAACGAACGAATATTATATTATTTCTTTATTTGTATTTAATAGATTCCCCAAAACATGTCAATACAAATTTGTGCTTATTGAAGGTAGAAAGAAAAACGGTCTGGTTACAATAATCTTGTAAGCACATTGCCAGATTACAGTTATACAACTTGGAATTTGCAAAATAAACTTGTATATGACCTGGATACTTTACTAAACATGATTGTGAAGACTGTCTGTTATATAGTTATCTTGACTTAGATTTAAATTTTTTTTAAGAATTACATTTTTGATATTATCATATAGGAAATTTCCCTGTTGTTTCATGGTTAAAGACAAACTATTTGAATCGATTGTGAATATTATCATATTCCTTAAATACACATTATCAATTCTTATCTAAAAGTCATACCTTTACTGCAACTCTTTTGTCACCACCTGTCAATGTAATGTTACATTGCTAAAAATGTGACAAAGATGAAGTAAATGTAATGGTTACATTTTAAAAGTAATAATAATGTGCATATAATGCAGATTATGACAGATTTATCATAATTTGCTCACCATCATTTGTTTGCTAATTGATGATATGGGTACATATTTGCAAGTTTTGCTTATATTATTTTGTTGAATTATTGCAGGAGGCATTGGCTCAGATTTGTGAATATTCAGAAGCCGGTATTACAGTACGTGGTACATATATCAGTAATAATAGAGAATTGAAGGAAGGAGAGAGGAAGTTATATTTAGCTATAGAAGCTACCAGTGAGATGGCAATTGGTAAAGCTAAGAAAGAAATCACGCGTCTTATTAAAGAAGAATTAATTCGTCTTGTAAGTTTCTTTCGTATGTTGTCATATAAAACTATTTTTTATAGGAGCTATGCCTTAATTTTTCTCTTTATATAAAGATGCATTTGGTCAGTTTTACATAAAGAGCGAGTCATTTTTGCTGCAATAGTTCAAAAATAGATAATACAAATGAATATATTGAAAATTTCATTCAAATTACTTGATTTTGAGCTCAGTTATCAGGGTTCAAGGTTTTTATAAGATGTGGCATAGATTGTTTATTACCGTAACAGTGGTGCTTGCTATTCGAGACCTGGCCTTGTTTCACCATTATTAAATTAAATCGTAAAATGGTGAACCATATGTTCATTTAAATCTCTGCCATCTGATACTCTAGAGAGTTGATTGTAGTTAAATAATAGTTTATTTAACTTTTGAAGCCAAAATAAAGACCTTCAATAGGCAGATTTAGCTCTTTCATACTGCATCTTTAATGTCTAATAATTATGTAGAAATTCAGCAATGAATTTTATCTTTGTGAGGTTTTGTTTTACTTAGTAAAAGAGATTTAAATTGATTAAGTCCTCTTTGATTTGGGTCAAAAGTACAGTAGTCAGTTCACATAATGTCTTTGCTGAGATAACCAATTTTATGTTCCATCGTTAACAAAACACATAGAGCTTGCACTTTCACTAATTGAAAGAACATATAGATTAACCTGAGGCAGTATTTTATTTTGACCTAAACCTAATGTTATTTAACCTCTTTAACCACTGGAAATTCTGTCACTAATTTTTTTTGTCTTTTCTTTCCAGCAAAATTCTTATCAACCAATCAGCAAGAGTCGTTACAAGGTGGTTTAACTTCAACCAGTTATGTAAATATTTTATCATGTGTATATATATTTTTGTACATTATGTATATAAAACATGATATCACCAAATCATGCCATGGATGTTGGTGATATTCTACTGTAATAAACATCAACAACAGATTGTCTTTGTCCATTTATACAGTTTTATGTAGAGTATTTCTTATGAAGGTAGCCAGTCATACCTATTGAGTTAATATAATCTCTGTCAATTCAAAGAAATATTTGACAATAAGGTACAGTATTGCAGAATATCACATTTAAAATAGCATGTCCCTGTGGAATTATAACATGTACATGTATTATTTAAATGGAAGCTAACAGTTTTTATTGAATTCAAATTATGTTGCATCTATAGATTCTGCTTTCTAATGCTAGGTTTAAGCCAGGCTGACACTTGCACGACTTTTGGCCATGATTTTGTCGTGCCCATCAGTGTCCACATTGACACGAACTGGCACGACGAGTTCACACATAGTTTGCGCACTTCCCGCATTGGCACGACGAGTTTGCGCAAATCGGACGGTGTCGTGCCGACTCGAGTCGTGCCAATGCGTGCCACGGAATCGTGCAAGTGTCAGCCTGGCTTTACACTATATAGTATTATTTACATTATCCAAATTTCTTGAATAGGTGTTAGCTTCCATTTTTATACGTCCACATTCATAATGTGAACGTATTATGCCGTCGCCCCTGTCTGTGTGTGTGTGTGTATGTATGTATGTATGGGTGGGTGGGTGTGTGTGTGTGTGTGTGTGTGTGTGTGTGTCTGTGGTTCGCCTACAGGGCGCAATTCTTCATGGATTTTCTTCAAACTTGGTATACTTATTCCTTATACCCCAAGGAAGATCCCTATTGTTTTGGGGGCATGCCCGACCCCCAGGGGCCGAGCCACGCCCATTTCTAGTATTTGATTGTTTGTCGTCTACAGGCCACATTTCTTAACTTATAATCTTGAAACTTTGCATACACATTCTTTGTACCCTAAGGAGCATCCCTATCATTTGGGGTGCATGCCCGACCCCCAGGGGCAGAGCCACGCCCATTTTCTTTTCTTGTGTCTTTGTGTCGCCTACAGGGCGCAATTCTTACTGGATTTTCTTCAAACTTGGTATACTTATTCCTTATACTTGGTATACTTATTCCTTATATCTCAAGGAAGATCCCTATTGTTTTTGGTGCATGCCCGACCCCCAGGGGCATAGCCACGCCCATTTCTAGTATTTGTTTGTCGCCTACAAGCCACATTTGTTAACGTATAATCTTGAAACTTTGCATACACATTCTTTGTACCCTAAGAAACATCCCTATCGTTTGGGGTGCATGCCCAACCCCCAGGGGCAGAGCCACGCCCATTTTCTTTTCTTGTGTCTTTGTGTCGCCTACAGGGCGCAATTCTTACTGGATTTTCTTCAAACTTGGTATACTTATTCCTTATACTTGGTATACTTATTCCTTATACCCCAAGGAAGATCCCTATTGTTTTTGGTGCATGCCCGACCCCCAGGGGCATAGCCACGCCCATTTCTAGTATTTGTTTGTTTGTCGTCTACAGGCCACATTTCTTAACTTATAATCTTGAAACTTTGCATACACATTCTTTGTACCCTAAGAAACATCCCTATCGTTTGGGTGCATGCCCAACCCCCAGGGGCAGAGCCACGCCCATTTTCTTTTCGTGTGTCTTTGTGTCGCCTACAGGGTGCAATTCTTACTGGATTTTCTTCAAACTTGGTATACTTACTCTTTATACTCTAAGGATGATCCCTATCGTTTGGGGTGCATGCCCAACCCCATGGGGCAGAGCCACGCCCATTTTTTTTGTTGTGTGTGTCTGTGTGTCGCCTACAGGCCGCAATTCTAACTGGATTTTCTTAAAACTTTGTATACTTACTCTTTACACCCTAAGGATGACCCCTATTGTTTTTTGGTGCATGCCCGACCCCCAATGGACAGAGCCACGCCCATTTCTTGTATTTATTTGTTTGTCGTCTACAAGCCACATTTGTTAACGTATCATCTTGAAACTTTGAATGCTTATTCTTTGTACCCTAAGGAACATTCCTATCATTTGGGGTGCATGCTCAACCCCCAGGGGCAGAGCCACGCCCATTTTCTTTTTGTCTGTCGCCTACAGGGCGCAATTCGTACTGGATTTTCTTCAAACTTTGTATACTTACTCTTTATACTCTAAGGATGATCCCTATCATTTGTGGTGCATGTCCAACTCCCAGGGGCAGAGCCACGCCTATTTTCTTTTTGTGTGTCTGTCGCCTACAGGCCGCAATTCTAACTGGATTTTCTTAAAACTTTGTATACTTACTCTTTACACCCTAAGGATGATCCCTATTGTTTTTTGGTGCATGTCCGACCCCAATGGCAGGGCCACACGCCCATTCCTTGTATTTATTTGTTTGTCGTCTACAAGCCACATTTCTTAACGTATCATCTTGAAACTTTGAATGCTTATTCTTTGTACCCTAAGGAACATTCCTATCATTTGGGGTGCATGCCCAACCCCCAGGGGCAGAGTCACGCCCATTTTCTTTTTGTGTGTCGCCTACAGGCCACAATTCTTAATTGGTCATCTTGAAACTTAAAATACTTATTCCTTATACCCTAAGGATGATCCCTTTTGTTTTGGGTGCATGCCCGACCCCCGTGGGACCGCAATTGTATTTGTTTTTCTGTCGTCTACAGGCTGCATTTCTTAATGTATCATCTTGAAACTTTGAATGCTCATTCTTGGTACCTTAAGGAAGATCTCTATTGTTTTTGGTGCATGCCCGACCCCCAGGGACAGTGCCACGCCCATTTTCTTTTTGTCTGTCTGTGTGTCAGCGACAGGCCACAATTCTTAATCGATCGTCTTGAAAACTTTTTTTTATACTTATTCCTTATACCCTAAGGCTGACCACTATTATTTTTGGTGCATGCCGGACCCCCTGGGACAGAGCCACGCCCAATGCTTTTGTGTCGTGTGTTCGCCTACAGGATGCAATTCTTAACAGATCCTTTTAAAACTTTACATACCTATTCCTTATACCCTAAAGATGACCCGTATTGTTTTTGGTGATTTCCTAACCCCCAGGGGCAGAGCCATGCCCATTTTTACTTCGTGTCTGTGTGTGTTGTCTACAGGCCACGATTCTTAATGGATCGTCTTTAAACTTGGGATATGTATTCCTTATAGCCTAAGGACGTCAACTGCATGTCCCGACTCCCACAGGCAAGACACGCCCAATTTTTGTGTTTGTCGTTTACAGGCCGCAATTCTGAATGAAGCAGCTTGGTACTTGTATTCCTTATAGCCTGAGGGCGTCCACTATTGATTTTGATGAATGTCCCGACCCCCAGGGGCAGGGCCACGCCCACTTTTTGCCTTTAGCGTTAGGAAGGCACAATTCTGAATGGATTATCTTGGTATATTTATTCCTTATACTCTAAGGACGGCAACTATTGATGTTGAGGCACGACCCTCAACGCTAAAAAAACCAAACGCCTAGCCTTCTTGACAAAGTACCATATCAATCAAAGCAGGAATGTGGACGTATATTGTAGCGTTAGCAGCGTTAGCGTTATGTTAATTCATTAATGATTAAGTTGCTAAGCTATAGTTTTATTCAGTGGTCTATCTAAGGCCTGGTGTACACTGTTTAGTTTTGGTTTATAAATTGTTCAGATTTTGCTGACTAAATATCGTAGTGTGATCTCTTAAAGCAATTACAAGATGCTAAAACTACTGATCAGGTCAACAAACCATGAAATAATTATCAGAAATAAGCACTGTGTATAAATTTTGGTTGGTAATGTTGTGGACAATGGGCAGACAGACCACAAAACATGCCAACAATGATTAAGTCATCTCAGCACCCTATAAAGGCAGTCGCACACGATTCAATACAAAAAACCTTCCATTGTGAACAATTGTTATTGATGGTTTTTTTAGTATTCTATGTTAATATAGAATAAATGAAATGGGACATCCTAATTTTCTGCAGAGTTAATGTAGATCAGGCAAAACAAAAGATGAATAAAGACATATATTCAAACAATGCAAATGCATAGTGGAGTAGTGAGTTGTCTATCTTGAATGGTGTACAATTCCGAAGATGTACACATTGGTTAATTTTTACTAAAATATTTGGATATATATTATGATTAGATGAATGGCACAAATACATGAGAACATCCAATTGTATTGTTGACTTTTTATGTATTGTCAAGGTGACTAATACTCAGCAAAACATGTGTAAATAATATTAATGTCTAGCAGATCAGACAGTAAGTTTTGTCTCTAGAGCAAGGTGAATATGACGGTACCTCTTAAAGTAATCCACATAAATTGTTAAAATTCAATATTCTGCTTTTCACTAAATTATTAAACAATGCATATAATTTTCGAGCAGATTAGAGAGTGGTCACAAATCAACAAGGGTCATAACTATGTGCTCATATAGGGCCTACAAATTAAGGCAATTCTTGGAGTTTAACGTGTCCCAAGTATTAAAAACAAACTACTGAATTAATTTGATGATAATTTTATTGAGGGAGATGTACATCATTATCTATGTTGATCCAGATGTGGAGAGAGATGAACACATCAGGTAAATAGAATAGCACCATGTACATCATCATGTACTGAACTGATTCTTGGCACCAGGGAACATTAACCGGGGATGGTCTATTTACATTATATTGCACACAATGACATAACTCTTGCAGTTGGTAATTAATTAAAATGAAACTTACAGCAGTAGCAGTAATATATTATGTTCTTACGATTTTCTTACTTGAACTTTCAAAATACATAATTTTGATCCATGTAAAGTAAAAATTAACACATCAAAAAAAATGATCCCACAAAAATGTATTATTAATACATCCATGCCATATATATTAAAAGTTAGAGACATTAAAATGTCTGTAGATTGTAGAAGCTGCCTTTTGTTTATCTCTCAATGTTGTCAATTTGTTTTTTAAATCAGAGGTTTTGATTTTAGTTGTTCGTGACTGTTAGAAAAAGTTGTTCTTCCAATTAGTTAATAAGAATCCCTTTTTTGATATAAATTTTTCGGATATACAATGGTATAATTTGTATGTTTATTTAGATATCAACATTAAAGAGGTAGAAGCAGTTATTTTAATGTATATAATACAAATTATTTATGTTATCACAGTGTTTTCTTCTAAATACTGAATGGCATGAAAAAACTGAATTGTCATGGAAAGTAAATCACAAGAGTCATGGCTAAGCAATCTTACAAATATTACAATATGCATTAATTTAATCCCCTTTAGACCGTAATTCACAAGCCCATCATCCGAGCTTATATTATTTCATGTACTGGTACGTAAGAATATTCATGGTTTAAAATATACAATATCACAAGTTTCCATTTTACAGATCATAATTTATCACTGTTTATAAACAATTCAATATTTATATTTACTTTTGCATTTAAGGGGGAATGCTTATTAACAACCTATGTGGCTTTAACATGCACATTGCTATACATAAACAATTTCTGTTTCCTTGTATGATCAGTATGACAGAAATAAAAAATTGTTCCTAATGGAAATACATCTTAGTGATGTGTATAACAATTTGTTTAAATTTATACATTAGATACAAGGAAACATAGTGGTTTCTGCTTGGCCAAATATGACAATAAATGAAGCGAATTATAAAGAATACAACGAAACCATCCCCTGGAGTAAATATTGCATACATTAAAATTGATGATCTCCACATCTGCCATAATAACCAACATTATATATATATTGCACATCTCTTTCACAACTGACAATATTTACAAATTGAACACAAACATTTACAAATTACTTCTGTACAGTTTTAGTTTTTATATTGCCATCTTGGACCAGTTTCTATAATAATATTATGTAACTGGGATGACTTAATATACTGTACATCTTTAAGAACTATCTAGCACTTGATGATGATTACAATGAAAACCGCTATATAGGCTAGTCAGATGAACACTTTGACAGCCCTTTACAAAATAAGAAAAGAATAAGCAAATAAAAGGTTTTTTTTAAATATTAGAAATTCTATCTATTCCCAAAACCATCTTCAAAAGTTATCACATTTATCTGACTAGCCAGTTGGTTAAAAGTAGGAAACTCAATTTTCTTCTTGCCATTTACCAGTTTAACAATGTTAAATTACTAAGATGTTATTGTAGTTGTACAACTTGAATTTTCATAAAACCATATTGAATCTCCTACCATATGAATAAATGTTCAGGAAAAAAATGGTACTAACATGATGACTAATATGAACAATAGGGCATGATGAACAATTAAATGTATGTAGTAACTACTTGTATGCCAAGCAGGGCTTGTACAGAAGTTCTTAGTTGCGGGTATTAGCTTAACGAAGCACACTACTGTTACAGTTCCGATGCAACATGGCCACTGTTCATCCAACAAGCACTTGTTTAACAAGTACCAGAAATACTGAAATAAGAATTTTGCTTGAAAAGATAGTAAGGGAGACTCTTATTGTCATTGAAATTTGCGATATATCTTTAATGGGGTTTTTTATTACGTTGGTTCTACACACTAGTATCTATAGACTGTATGTGTAACCAATCCAGTATGTATGGTATCTGTGAAGTCTGACAGTAGCAGACATGCTCATCATCACACCTTTATCATTACTCTTCTGTTGTGTGAGCATGGTGAGCCCAAGCAGAACTTTCATTACTCCTGTTGGACACTCAGCTCAGTAACTGAAAATAAAAGATGTCACAGTTTTAAGTATGTTCTTTAAGTGTAGTTTAATATGAGTGTGAGGCATTAAGTAATATATCGATATTTCATGAGTGCTCTTGCACGAGATCATAAATCGACTTAAAATACAGACACTATCCAGCATGTGCATGTCAAAGAAATACGTCACACAGGTCCAGTATTTTAACTAGTATAAATGATGACCTCACATCCGTATTTAAAAAATAAATAAAAGAGCTTGACACAAAAGGTAAGTACACCCACTGACAGCTTTAAAATCATTAGCATGAAGTATGCATAGAAGTCAGAGCCTCAGAAGTAATAACTCATGGAAAATGCTCAAAATAGGGTATTTGACCCAACTACAAATTATTTTGTGGAAATCAGTGACAAATTATCTTTTTTATGAGTAAGTGTGGATTGGTGGATCAACCATACAGAAAAACAGGTGTAATAATATGCAACCGCATTAACATGTGGTTATATAAAGTAAAATAACACATTTTAACATGAAAAACATCTCTTTAAAAATAAGTGATTTTATCTTATCATCTATGATGAATGATAAATATTGTTTTCAAACTCAAACTGTACTGGATTGAATACATTTCCTTTAATTATGGGTCTCCTGAAATACTTGGATAAATATGCAAATACATTTATTTTTCGTTTTTAAAAAATGTTAATTTAAAACTGAATGATTTGGAATTGTTTAGTTTGCTCCATATATTTAGTTTGCTCCATATATTTTCCATAAGTATGCATTTTGTTTATTTCACATTATATTTTGTGCAAATATTATGACACAATAACAGCAATCTACACATTACACAAAGAGTCATCTATCTGTTCTGATACTAAAGAAATACCTTACTTTCACTTACCGGTACCAATCATTTTAGAATAAAGTTAATTTGTAAAGATGCATTAACATAAATTGCTGATTATCCATTTTATTGTTAAATATTTAGATATGATGGGTTTTCTAATCTATTTGAATTTCATCCATGCAATGTTTTTGACAGTTGATTATAGGGTTGTCATGTGAATAAATGTCTAAATAATAGTTTATATAGCATTTGGATCTAAAATATAGAGCTGCATTAGGCAGAATTGGCTCTAGTCTTACACAATGCATCTTTAAAGGGGCCATTCCACTTTGATTTAGGTCAAAATAAAGAATGGAATGTGATGTATAATTTTGATCAATGATGCAACAAGTTCATTAATATTGTTTGGAAAGATGAAGTGGAGGTTAGTTTGATTCTTTCAATGGAACTGAAAATTATTTATTTGTCAACTGGCTTTACCTATAGATCTAAATATCCAACGAAGACAGATTGTCATCCTTCAAAAACCAATGAAATTCACAATTTTTTTCTCGACCCAAACCAAAACAGTCAAGTCTTTTTAAATGTTTTATCAAACTATTAGTAATGTTAACAGTCAACTATAAATCATGGTACTACACTGTTCTATTAAAAACAAGGTAGGGGGTGAGGATGGCAGGGATTGTTCCAAAGGGAATTTAAATAATGTTCAGATATATATTATTCTTCTTTAGAAGAATTAATATCAATAACAAAACATGGTAAGAACCCTTCTATACATGGGGGGTTGGGATGGCCTAGTGGTCTAGAGTGCTGCGCTTCGACCTCTAGCTGGCCGGTCAACTATGGCTTGCGGCTGTGGTTTCGATCCCTGGTGTGAGCGTATGTGGCATGGAAATAGGGGCGCCTTCTCAACCTCGTGGGTTTCCGCCGGGCACTCCGGTTTCCTCCCACTGCTAAAGACCCCTACGCGCAAGCGAATTATTGAAGTAAAATTGAAACCATATGTCAGTCCCAAAATGACCTAGTTTGTGTCAAGTGGACGTTAAAACCCATTTCTCTCTCTCTTCTATACATTATGTATCCAGAAGTAACACAAGTAAAGTTGTTAATAATATCATGGGCAAGTGCTATTAACTAGAAAAATTAATTTGTCTGAACATTCTTTTTAGTTGGAATTATGAATGAGAGAAAAATATATTTAAAATTCAAAAAAAACATGCAGAGACCTTTGCAGATATATGCAAAATACAATTAAATAACATCAGTGTTCAATTATTCTAGCATTCATCATTAAAAAGTTAAAACTTGTTTATGGAAATCAAGCAACATGCAGCAAGTAAAATATGTATATGAATATATAAGATGTTTATTGAACAGTTAAGTTATAATGAATATGTAATAATTATTTCTTTAATCTTTTCATAAGTATTTAAATTAATCATGGTTTCATATATTTCTACATTTGTAACACTAAAAATAATCATATACATTCAGGCGTATAGTGAACTACTATCTGATATTGTGCTCTTTTGTTACAAATATCATGACAAACACCGATAAAAATCCAATCTCTGACAATGTCTGTGGCTTGTATTCACAAGTACTTCCCTATTCAAACAAGACTTAATCGTGTCAACTTACCTACAGAATAAACTGAATCCACATAAATTGGCCATGTTACCTCATCTACAATAATGTACAAAACAACAACTAAAGATATTAGAAAGAGCGTTTGGCAAAATTATTGTCATCAATAATATGCACGAAAAAATGTTTCCAAATTAAACACAGATTGTTATGCCAAATCATTTTATATACTTACAAAGAATAACATCAAGTATATTAACGTAAAAAGAATAAGAATTTTTTTAACAAATAAGTTATACACTTACTTCGAAACTTTGAAAAATTTCTTAGGTTTTTGAAGCCATTTGGCATCCAAAAACTTGCTTCGTTGCTTTTTCTTATCACCTTTAGAAGTAGATGCAACTTCTCCTTCAGAACTTGTTGAAGTTGGCCGGCTAGAGGAAGGGGGAGGAGAACTGCTACCACCTGAATCTCTTTGCCCCCCACCAACAGCCCCTTCCTCATGCGGTGTATAGAGTGATACCCCTAGATCAAAGGATAATGACTGTTTACAAAGCACCCCAATGGTCCCCATTTTTCTTCTCGCTCTTGAACGTGGTGATTTAGGTGATTGTGGTTGACCTTGTTCTCCTGGACGTTTCAATATTGGAGATTTGGTTTGGGAAGAGCGGAAGATTGGTCCACTTTGTGATGTAGTTGGTTTCTCTTTACTTGTACCTATGATTTCTATTTGATCATCCGGTCCACGATACCGTCCAGATGTAGCATAGGTAGCTGACCTGTCTCGACCTGGTTCATCTAATGATTCTTGTCGAGTGGTACTAAGTGTTGGCATGGAGGAGTGATTGGTTGGGCTTATAGTTGATTCTGGTTGCAAGGAACTGGTTGCAACAGGTCCCGATGTGGTTGACACAATAAGGAAAGACGGGGATGCAGAAGTAGGATCGTACGAGACGCCTACTTCACAAGACCTCCGTTTAATAGTCGGTACATTAGTCCTTGATCTCGTCTGCAACATACTATCAGATAATGTCCTTTCGGGAGAATCTAACACTTGTCTTTGGGACAGTTTAGTTTGTCCACCATTTGTCAAGTCCTTGAAGGGAGCACTTGTTTTTGGTTTTTCTGATCCACTGGAAGAAGGCAGTGTTTGTGTTATTTGTTGGACCAATTCAGCCTGATGTGCCGAATCTGTCCTTTGTAATGACAAAGAAGAGTTATTTGTGGAAGAGTCTGTACTCTTGACAGGGGTTCCCTCCCTTGATTTTTTCAGCACAGATTTGGTAAATATACCCGAAATATTCTCTTTGTCGTGACGTTGTAACATTTCTTGTCTTAAACGAAGTTCTTCTTTTTCCATATAGCGCTGAAGAATTCTTGTGGTGTAGACTGATTGGCCCTTTCTGTACCGCTGGCTCTCCTCCAAAAGCTCAGCAGCAGGCTTGAGTCGTCTGACTGGAGATACAAGTCCAACACGAGGCAGATACAATGTTGGACTTGGTGTCTTGCGTAATTCTAAAAAGTGTTGAGCAGATTCACATACAGTGGCCCTTTTATCATGTACAGAAAACATTACATGACCAGGTTCTCTTTCAGCTAACACTGTTCTACGATTTCTTACTTCATCCACACTTTTTGATCTTGATCCATTTTTTACACTGTGAATGAGGACCGGGGAATGTGTCAAAGGGGTGCTTTGTTTAGGTAACGGTGGTTTATAAATAGTTTGACTCTGTTTTAATATTGGTTTAGGAGAAGCGCATCTACCACTATCTTTGTCTATGGCTTTTGTTTCACCCCTTCTATGGGGGTATTTTGACCTAATAACAGGACTCGGAATAAGTGTGGCCTGCCCAGCCTCAGCTCTAGTGACTGTCCCTGTTGTTTGGCTTGTATCCGAGGTTTTCTGTTTATCAGTGCTATCTACATGTGTAACTGTACTTTCTGTAACAGTCTCTGGGGAATAATCGTCATCAACAACAGAGGGTAACTTAGTGAGCTTTGGTTTCTCAACCCTCTGTCGTTCTTCTGGAATGGGTTTATCAGGGGTCTCTATAGTTACTTTCTTCTTGGTGCTTTCAATCAGTTGACTCTCGATTTCAGGCTGTGATTTCGCCAAAGTGGGAGACCCCTTCTCCACTTTAGGGACATTCAGTTCCTCCGATTTTGAAAGATCTCTGGGCAGGGAAACAGTGGCAGTAGGTAAAACTAATGTACAACTCAATTCAAGGCCTCGTTGCGTGGCACTTGTTTTTTGCTTACTAGTATCTTCACTGCTAGCAGGCTTTTTTTTTTTAGATTTTGCTGATTTGTCGCTACTTTTGTCACCGTCTTTTTTGGAAGATTTGGAATGAAACAGTTTGGATTTTTTAAATTTGATTTTTTTTTCCTTCTTTGAAGATTTTTTCTGACTCACTGGCTCAGTTCCTGATGATTCAGCTGTAAACAGAAAAAGTAAGAGTTTTAAGATTTGTTAGGTACATTTATGCATTATATAACTGCTTCTGCTAAATATGTCAAATAAGACTGAGAAAGTGGCCTGCACAAAAATATAGAATAGTATATACACAGATTGTCATTTTTACTTCTGGTTTTATGTATTAAAAACTTTTCAAATGTGGGAATTTGGAGGTAAAAATTTTTACTATTGATATAATGTGTTTAAATCTAGACTACACCTTGTTACATTTTCTAAAAAAGCCTAATACTGATATATATCGCTATAAATAATGATTAATATTTTGCTAGGGTGCAGCAAAGTTTTCTGTACTAAATTTAAAATCACTGTCAACGAATCCTACCAGACCAATTAAATAAAATCTTTCTGTTAAGCTTCAACAATCGAAATGTAAACAGAAAGAGAAACCCCTTTTCAAAATTTAAGGTTCGAAAACTTGAAAAATCAACGGGGTTATTTCTAATTCCCCAATAAACAATCCCATTAAAATGTTAAATTTGATATCAAGAACTTTGTCCTGTATTGCAATCACAAGTTTTAAGAAAGCGTGACTTGGAAAGATAATTTGACATGATGTATTTCAAATTTACGATGAACAATTACATCAATAAAAGGTTGACTTATATTGTATTCACATTTTTTAATGTAATTTGGTAGATAGTAAACTTTTGATCAGTTTCTTCCGACCAGAACTTTAATGTGTAGAGCATAGCAAAGACCTATGACAGACAGGTGATGAAAATATGTCCACAATTAGACATTGACGTATTAAAGTAGTTGCCAGACAGTTAAATGTGGCCTAGCGAAAAGTTGAAGCAAGTTCTTCTAAAAGCTGGATTAAATATATTACAGTTTTAGTATTAATTTTCAGGCTTATTATGCTTATATTTACCAGTAACAAGCAGTGTGATTAATTACTATTATTAGTATTAGATGCCTTAGCTGTAGAATATTTGTTAATATTTTTTTCAAAAATAATGGACCAAACACCAATAAATAAACCCTATTAAAACCCATAAATAAATAGAAAGAAACAAAGATATTGTGGTAAGTAAATAACAAAACCTTCAAACATTAAGAGTAAGTTTAATATCAAGTAGGCCTACTCATCATTTCTGACTAAAATAAGAAATATTAAAATATTTCATCAGAACAGTCTTGGATGTAGATACAGAATTCTGAAAACATACATTGAAAAATAAGGTGCCAGGCAACGGAACATATACGAACAACAGCTAAATCATCACAGTGTTCCATAACATATAATTTTCAGGGCAATCAGATGACATCTGTCAAATCAATAGGATTCTTCATCTCAGAGACATTGTGCATAGCAATTGAATAACTTAAGCCACCTTTAAAAAATAAAGACCATAACTTTGCTAGATTTTCAAAAATTTTCGAAAGACTAGTATAGGCTTCTCTTTTTGAATTGAATGAGCAATTGAGCCACAAGAACATCTATAACATTTTCCAAAACGATCAAGAGTTATAACCTTTTTAAGTTTAAAATTGATATCCTGCTGAATACAAAAACTGTGTCTAAATTTTAAGTCAGCTGAATGATAACTTTAACCTCAGCGCATCCAGAAAGAATAGTTGACAAATGAATGAATAGACTGACAGACAGTGGTGACAACAATATACAACCACATGTCAATGTAGACTTATGAAAATAACAAGTCTTAGCTTTTAGGGGGAGATAAATAAGCCTACCATAATATATATATGTAGAGAGAGTAAATCGACTTTTATAAAATCACTTGCATTAAAATGTCCAGCATTTGATGCTGTCTATACTATAAGTTAGATATGTTATATCATGCTGACACTGGTAAAATAGAAAAACATGTACTATAAACAAGCCGAGTTATGGACAGACACACCGGCAACCAGACGGATGGATGAAGCCGGCCAACGAACCTATTTTAAAGGAGCCAAATCGTGAATATTTGGGACCTAGAAATTGACACAAATGGGTCGCAACGCATTATTATAATGTAATCATATAATAATTCAATCATTTCGGTTTTTACTCTAGAATTTCAAATCAGTTATGCACAGCAAAATACAACAGAAGTCAGAATCGAATGACAATCTGTAGCGTCTGGTTATTCCAATCTACACGGATAGTATTTACTGGGCATGCTCTTCAGATACTAAAATGGCATTCACATTTGACTCGACTAGCCTCGTTCTTCGAGTCACTTGTTACAAATGACACTGAGACACCTGGAACACAATTCGTGTACCAATGGCAAAATGTTTATTTTGTCTTAAATATTGGATATCAGAAGCCCATCTTTTCCCAGTAAGATCACAACATAAATGTTGATTTAAATTGACAAATAATTTGTGTTTTCAATGTTGAAGACATTGGTTGATATATTGAGTTAGAGATTTAGCTACTTTAACATTCGCAAACTTTAACACAAATTATTGAAATTCATTATCCTGTCACACGACATTTTGTCTATCTTTATAAGACATCAACGTGCGGGACTCCATAATGTCATGTCAGGGATTAACAGACATTGATGAGAGTAGCGCAGTTGCATTAAACTAATTCATAATGGCTGCTTTGTCGCGACAAATAAAGGTGTCGGATCAAGTTGAGTTAGACCAATTATTTTTCTGCCCTTAAACCCTGGTTGTTTTTTTAAAAGAAAATTCTGTAAATGAGATTGACAGAAATTATTACAGGTATTATCCAAATAGCCCTCGTTGCTCCTCGATCCTTTTTTTTTGTTGAAAAATCCATAAACCAGGTAATTAAATAACTCTGGCCTAATGCATTAATTGTGGAGCTTGAGTTTAGTTTAAAAGATAACCTGTCTTCATTAGCCTAGCCGGTCGGTGCAGAAAAGTAGGACATTAAACCTCCTATATTTCTTTTAAATGATTCATTTTCAAAATACTGCAATAAAATGTTTCAAATAAACTGTTGCTTCATACTAAACCCATTATTAAATCCATGCTACACACAATTCTTGCATTTCACTACTTGGTAGATCCCACGTAATAAACAAGCAACTTAAGTTGAAAGATTTAATCAATTGCTGGGTATTACCTGTTGCTAATGGAATGTGTGAAATTGGTGTACTTTCTTCAGCTGCAGTTTTTTCTGTTTCTGGTGCACTGGCATGTCTCTGTAGGGGAGGACGCTGTCCATGCTCTTCTCCCTCTATCTGAAATCAAAATAAAGAAATATAACTGAGATTTCTATGATTATATTTATTTACTATTCGACAAAATACAGTTGAATAAAAAGGGATCTTAATAATTTTGTATCTACTTTATCATCTTATCAGATTTACCCTCTGCCCACAGTCTTACAGGTTATAACCCTCATTAATGGTCCATACC
Organism: Patella ulyssiponensis; assembly: GCA_963678685.1. Taxonomy (NCBI): domain Eukaryota; kingdom Metazoa; phylum Mollusca; class Gastropoda; family Patellidae; genus Patella; species Patella ulyssiponensis. Next base: position 76,967,418 of record OY783226.1, on the reverse strand, counting down.
ACAATTTGAACCCAGTTACCATATTTTCACCAGATATTTTTATCTATATAACTGGTACGTCTAATACATAGTATTAAGCAAGTCCAAGACACACCCCTCCCCACCCCCCCATATCAAAATTCAAGTCTGAAGTTGATGATGTCGACATTTTCGTGCAATAAAGATGGTAAGCTCTATGGAATAAAATTACTGTGTATTACTGAGCAATGTTTCAACAAGGTTCCTCTTGTCTTATCAAGCTTCAGTATCTCCTACTGACATGATTCAATAACAGTAAGGACTCACTAAGGACATATATGTATACAACAGCTGCTTGGAAGGAAATAAAATCGTCAACAGAACAAAATTGTGAATTTTCCATAGAAATGAAAGTAAACCTTAACTCAACATCCCTTAGCAGCTCATGGCTAAAAGAAATCACAGGTTAAGCATGGATTTCTGAAGCAGAAGCTAATTGATGAAAGATAACCTTGGAGACAAATGAACAAGAAAACTGTGTAATAGCACTTACAACTCTCGAAGCACTATCAGCTTCACTGAAGGTACCCCAACGTTGAACAGGTGCACCCTCTTGAAACTGATAGAGCTCTGATTCCCGTCTCGTAATATCAACTTGCAATAATAGATTATTAACTTCTTGTAATAGTAACTGGCGTTTAATATCCATTATTTCTTTATTCCTCTCTAAATGGCTAAGTCTTAAGTTATTCATCTGGAGGAAAGAAGAGAGCTTGTTAATAAAAGGAACATGTAAACTAGTAATAATAATATAACAACACAGTTTTTTTAATGGAAGTTGAAATATAAACAAGTTTTAACATATAATAAAGTAACGACTTACTTGAACCTGTAAGGTCATTGCTTGACTATATATCTTTTCAAATTCATGTAGCGCTGTTGATTTTTGGGTAGCTTCCTCTATAAAATATATGTCAAATTCATTCAGATTACATTAATACATGGTACATACTTTCAAAACACACTAGAAGGTTAAATTAAATACCGTTAATTTTACAACAAGTTAATAATGTAATCAGCAATCGCTAAATGTCACCAGTGGTGCATTACCAATTGTGCATGTGTGGCATCTGCACCAGGGCCCCCAGGGTTTTGGCGCCACATTGAAAGTAAGAATTTGTTTATTCAACTTCGAACTTGACCACTAAATGTGTTTATAATATATGGCTGCTTTTAGCTATCCAAATCTCTACTTGCATTGATGAATATTCCTTCAGTTATTTGAAATGAATTAAATCAGCTCTGCTTTCCACTATGACATAGGAGAGACTGAACAATTTCAGCACATTAGGTGACTTAAATTAGAAATTGGACTTTTTTTCTTTTTCAGATATCATTGAACCGATTCTTTAAGTGCATCATTCAGTGATTTGAGATTCTACTTTTCTGTTGAATGTACACTGTGTACATATTTCTTTTTTTATATAATTCAATTTCAGTGCATCTTAATACCACTAAAAGAGACATTCGCAATTTACAATCCAAAAATAGGTTGCCAGACAATAAAACATGCACACACACCAGCTAAGTCATCTGGTCAGTCACATATTTTTTCTTTCATCAGTAATGAAAACATTTTATATCAAGGGCCATAATCAATAGGATTTTGCATTCTATGACCTTAAACATTGTGAATAAATTTAATGTCGATTGGATATTAACCTTAGCCTCTAGAGGGTCCACAAGAATTTTCAAAGTGATGAAGTGCCATAACTCTGGCAGTCATTATCGGAAATCGTTGAAAATCAATAGGCTTCTGCGTCTCATGACTTAAAACAGTGTGTATAAATTTAAAGTTGATCAGATATTAACTTGAGCCCCCAGAACATCCATAACATTTTTCAAAGTGTTCAAGGTCATAATTCTGGCAAAAATCATCGAGGTTGTTAAAAAATCAATTAATGGAAAACAGTGAAATGCTTGATTTCCTCATTACTGTTATTATTTACCCGTTTGTGAAGCATGTTGTAACATATTTTTCATTCTTTCAACCATTTCCATTAACTGTATACTAACATTTCCTTCACCTTCTACAGTGTTCCATTTACCAATCTATAAAATACATTATCCAAAAATTAAAAAATATATATTCTATTAGTAAGTGCAGGGAGACTGCACCACACCAAGATAACCATGCAAAGCGTGGAAATACGCACACACATCAAAATGGTATCAAAATAAAATGACGATAGACAGCACTCAAGTTCATTCAAAATGAAACATTGTGGCTTCTAGCTATAGATAGAGTCGAAGCTAAATTACTGTAATTAAAGGGTCATAGCTCTGAAACAATTATAGTGTTTGCATTCAAATTCAATTCCAAATATCTTGCCAACAAGAGAGTGGACAACCAAAATTATGCTAATGAAAGGGACATAAATCTGAAAGGACAAAGCAATTGAGTGCAAATTCAATCACAATTGCTGCCATCGGCTGATAATAATCATTGTGCCAAAGGGCCATAACTCCAAAATGAAAACTGGAATTTTGATCAAATTCAATGCCAATTGTCTATCAATAAGAAACATTGCCCTATGATTTAAAAAAGATTTGTCAAACATCAATTATTAAGCTCAAATTGTCAAAAGAATCATTATCCCGAAGTTTGCAAAGATTTGTCAAAAGTTGCGTCCTCTAGACAGTGGACATGCAAGTGTGGACGGATCATCGAATTTACTGACAGGGCAACAGCATTATACCCCCATATTATGTGTGGACATATAAAAACAGATCAGACACAAACTACACCGAGCATTGCAAGCAATAAACAACAAATGTACACATCAAATCAAGTGAACAAATATGGGTATCAGCAACAATCATTCACTGCGCAGCAGATCAACAGTCCCAGTCTGTAACGGCACAGGCCTTGGCCTCTTATATCGAATTCCAACTGCCAAGGGATCTTTTACATGCACGCCAATGTGTACATGGGACCTCAGCTTTTCTTCCCATCCGAACAACTAGACAGCTGTCCTTGTCAGGCCCTCTGTTCTGCTTCAGTGACAAGGGGACACCACGCCGTAAAATCGAGATGAACTTTCTCGGCCAATGCAGGGATCGAACACCTGACCTCCAGGCTAGCGAGCCAGAGCCTTACCCACTTAGCCACGTGATCCCCCGTAAACATTAAGAATAAACATAGATAAAAATAAATAATATGTAGTGAGTAAACAGGAGTCAAACCCAATAAAGAAAATATTATTCAATACAAAGGGCTACAATTCTATTTTAACAGTACGTATAGGAGAACCACCACACAACTCAAACAAAAACCACAAGACACACAAACTACATGGGCATTGCAAACAATAAAGAACAAAGTAAAGTATCGTATCAGCAGTAGAATCTGTATGTCACATGAATATAATTACTGTCTACGAGTACAAATTTAAAATCCGTATCAGGACTTCAGACTGATGACAAATGAATAAAAGCGAGGAATCTCTGCAGGCTAAGAATACTGCAGAGAATTCACAAGAAATCTTCAAAACTGACTGATAGAGGCTGACACAGGTTGAAATGCAAAAACTCATTCACTGTAAATGTGGGAGTATGAAATAAATTTTATCCCAGAATGAACCAAACTAAATGACCAGAAAGCCATAAAAACTGGTTGTTTACATATGTCTGTATTTTTCTATTATATTATTTAACCTTGGGCAAAAAAAATGGAAACATGACAGTATAATTCATATGTACTTGATATCAATTACTTGAAACTCATCTAATTTCTAGATTTGATTCATGGAATGTCATGTTGTACACTTCAGTTTATAGTTGTTATTGCCAAATGATTCATGTAATTTACTGTTGGGCTGGGTTATACTACATGACCGTCTGCTCATCCCAAGGTCATTAGAGTATTCAAGTCAAGAATCAGTCTTTTTCTTATTACGTTTTTCCTATAATCATACATTATAATTCAACCAGACCACACAAAGTGGATATTTGTATAAATAATGCACCTGTTAACAAAATACTGAAAAACAGACCAACAAATATATTTGGCACAACATTGAACAAGTGAATAACATATCACCGGTTTTTATTCACAAATTGTCTGTTTGCATGCAAACATTTGGTCTACTTAAACAATACTTACAGCAGCTGATTCCATTGAATCTGCTAGTCTTTCACCAAACGATTCCAGCTGCATGATTTTCTCTTCTAGATCAACCACTGTAGAGGCTACGGACATGGGTTCAAAACTCACAGCTGCTAAACTGGCACCATTTATAGACTTTTTCTGCAACTGAGCTGCACATATGAGAAAAATATTTCTAATTATGTTGCATGTTTGCCAATCATGTTACAATCACTGCACTACTTCAAATATCAATTTGACATAATATAATATCATTCTTTATGTCTTGTTATTTCATTTCATACAGCTATCAAAATGTATTCAGCAGAGACCAAATTATACCAAGAATTAAATATCCTTACAAGTTAAATATGTTTTCAGAGTTTTCTGTAATACAAATATCATCAACAGCTCATCCCTGAGACTTTGTTTTGTACAGACCCCACCCCACCCACAAAAGTATGTACCGCAATATATCACTCAAAAATATTGTGTTCAATTTTATCATATGATATAATAATTTAAAGCAAGTTTTTAATGTCATTTTGTATTCAGTGTGCAAACTTGGACACATTACAGCAACACTATGAAAATAGAGCAGTTAACTGATCAGATTATCTTATAGATTCTTGATTCTGGTTTCATATATATTTGTATTTCATTGTAAAGGGTTTTGCCATTCATTTCAATAATTACAAATTGTCTATGACATATGTATATAACCATTTATAGTATGGTTTACTAAATAATTGTTATGCACTGTTTAAAAAAAACCACACTAATATTTATTTGATAACGATAAGAGGATACTTGTCGAAATGTCGTGCTTTTAGAATAAAACCAGTGATTGTTTTCTATAAAAATTGTGTTCTGTAAATGCGTTTCCCAATCGCTAAATGCTACTTAAAGATTAATATTTATCTACTTTCAAGGTTCAAACTACAAAATAACAATTGTATAATTACCCTCTTCACCAGATCTTTTCTGACGAGCTTCTTCAAGTGTATCATTTAAGTCTTTAACTTCTTGTTGAATTCTGACATATTCTAATTCTTTGGTTTGTAGTTTTTCCAGTAACTGTGCATTGGCTCTCTCCAAGCTGACAAAAGGGAGATCACTGATAGGCCCATCAGAGAAAGAGATTAACAAAAGTTGATCATTCTACATTCTACAAGAGATCTGTATGACCAATTGTCCCAGCAACCATTGTCATAGGAAACAATAAGTCATGCAAGATTTTTAAAAATACAAGCAAAACTTAAAATAATGTCTAGAAACAAAGGTAAGATTGTGTGACTACAACTTAACATATAATACAAAGATAAAACAGTTATATGTAATACATAGACAAAAGGAATATCTAAAGTATAGGAAACTATTACATGTGCAAAGACAAATATTATACTAAACACTGTAAAATAATAAATCTAATATTTAGACAATAAAATCTATTTTACACAATTAAAGGATTTCTACAAAAAATATACGATCTAGCCTCCATATTCATGTCAAAATACGCCAGTCCCTAGATTTCCTGATAAAATAAAAGACACTGTTGTTTTCTGGAAATTTTATTACAGTCCAGTCAGACTGGTCATAAAGTTATTGATGCAATTCTGAAAGACACGATAAAGAACTACAGGCGAAGAGATAAATTTGAAGCTGTATGGGGCATACATGGATAAAATTAGCTTTTCTATTTATGGAAATGTATGATCAAATGTCTTTAATACCCTAATGTGAACCCAATGCCGCCAGTTTGTTTCAGAATGGATTAAAAATTAAGAGCCCTGCTGTATCAAGTGTTCAGATTTTAAATCAATATTAAATAGATTGCTGTATATTTGATCAATTGTCTAATGTCTGGTGGGCCTTCTCCTGCAGATACACAGAAACTAATTGACATTGATATATCCCTTTAGAATCACTAATCACTAATGCTTATTAGGCTTATATCATGCAAAATAAAAAGTGAAATAACTAATCTACAGCTACCAAGACAGAACAGTGAACTACTTGATCAAATTTATAATCTCTCCAATGGCAGCCTTTTATAATAAAATATATAAGACACAATATCATTAATACCTGAATATGTTGGATCGTGTTATCATGCTATCTTCTGTAACACTAGTATCATCACCATAACTTAAATCCGATGTTTTCTCTACTGGTGATGCTTCAGGTGTTCCCCAATAAGGCTGTAATGTTAAAGGTGGAGGTTTATCACTTATTTCACTAGAAATCTCATCTGAAGGTTTAGGGACGTCTGAGTCTGATTTTGAGCGTTCATGTTTTGGTAGGGGTAGCTCCATGAATTCTTCTCTCGCTTGCTGTGCACTACATTTTTGAGCTTCTAAATAAATAGCAGTAGAAATATCATGAGATAAACCTTTTCTCAGTTCCCATTCATGAAGTTTATGAGCAAAGTCTGCTGTCACTTTATATTCAGCTAGAGGACTGAGGACAGGGTTTTTAAATGGTGGATCAATATCAGTTTGACTTAATCGACCTTTCATTTTCTCTAATTTAGCCTCACGTTCTAATGCTCTTAGTCTCTCTTTTTCAAGACGCATTTTCTCTTTATCTAACTTTACTTGTTCTCTCTCAACTTTCTGTATTTCCCTCTCTCGTAACTTTTCCATTTTTTCTTTTTCTCTAACGTCTCTTGTCTTCTTGCTCTTTTGGCGGTCATCTTTTCTTGATTTTCCGCTGCCTTTTCTTATCATTTCAGGACTACCTTCCTTTATATCACGGCGATATTTGATTCGTTCCCATTCTTGTAATTTACGACTAAAACTTTCTGTGATCCTTCGTTGTAAGTCGTCCACATTGACAGATGCACCGGTTAGATCAGTTGGTAATAAGACTTCTTCTGACGGTTCATCATCAGATGTATCACCACTGTGCTTTCTATCCGAATCTACAAATAAGCATTAAATTCATTCACATCATACATTGTCTAGGCTGAATCAAGTGTTGTGTTATATATAGGTTTTTACCATGTCTCAAAGTAATTGCAGATATATTGATTTAGCAAGAAATCTGTCCAATTACCAACAGTTGACATCACACCAGACTATCTATGGCACCAATCTTGATTGGCTCTACACTTTTTCAATTAATATTTCCTCTTCAATTCTAACATCAAAGTGGTAACCTTCTTGTTATGTCAATGCTTATTACTTTAGTTATCATAACATATAAACAAAATTTAAAGGGAATTGCAATATATGTTAGAGACAGAGAGAGAGAAAGGGAGAGTTCAAACTCCATTTGACACAACTAGTTCATTTTGGGACTAACCGAGGAATTGGAGAAACGAAACCATGCAACTTTACTCAATGACAGACCTTATGATACAGCACGCACATGCTAACCTTCGACCATCTACCCCACCCCCCACCCACACAAAATATATGTTAAAGTGAGCACTTAATGCTGCAGGAATAAAATGGTGGATATATAGATCTCTTCTAATCTTTTCTCACAAACATTTTTTGCCCTCATGAATTATTTTATTCATTTTTATGATGACTATTCTCATCTTGAGATTTTCCTTAATAAATACATTAATGTCTAACCTCTGCCTTTAGATCGATCCAACTCACTGGAACGAGAGGAGTCCTGGGAAAATGCGTCACTTTCATCCATAGCACCTGAAAGTAGAGATTTGAACAATATATCAAAAATAGTAATTAACTCGAGATCAATACATACCAATTACCAGCTTTGTGTTAAAACCCATGTGTTATACATTTTAAAATGAAACATCAATGGCACTGTCACATCAATCACTGTAGGAATCTGTTGAACTCAAACTTACAATAACAAGAAATCACTTCAATGTATCAAATGACTGTCATGAAAACACTTTCACAGTGGAAGTAAATGAAAAAATCTTTGGCCAATATTTATTACCATTTAAAGAGAAGTGTATAAAGCAAAAAGAGGTTACCGTTACCTATTTACAACCTATGCCAATACAAAGTTATTGAACGGGTAAAACAGAATTTGCATATTGCATTTGAATTTGAACAATGTCTTAGAAAATTAGTAAGCTTTCTGTGTACTGGAGTAGAAAGAGAGAGAGGGAAGTGGGGTGTAACGTCCATTCGACACAAACTAGGTCATTTCGAGACTAACATATGGTTTCATTTTATTTCAATAATTTGCTTGCCCGTAGGGGTCTTTAGCAGTGAGAGGAAACCAGAGGACCCAGAGAAAACCCACGAGAATGGATAGGCGACCCTAGTCCTTACCACGTACAACCGCAAATCATTGGTCAGGTTTTATGATACAGCACGCACATGCTAACCATTCAGCCACCCAACCCCCCACAGGAGTAGAAGAAGTGTACATCATTATAATTACTTGTTAATAAATCATATTAGTTTTTTCATATACATTGAATGTTTTAACCCAAAGCTGCAGTTTTCTATGGCTGATTATCAGTAAACCTGCTAGATTGCTTTTGTCATAAAATCATATACATCTTAGATCTATATTTACAAAGTCTATATTTAACTGTCGATTAGTATTTAAAATATACATTCCAAACTTTAAGATATATCATTAAAACTAGCCACTCACTAGTTCTATACCACACCAGATAACAAATCACTTTACAGTAGAAAAATAACTTAAATCAAAAGATAAGTGAAGTAAAAAGCTTACAGAGCTTCATCAAAACATGTCTCTAGACTGATAATTCCATATCACATTTCTTAGCACCTTCAACACACTTATTTCATTCTCCACAAAAACTAATGATTACCAAACTCCAACTCAACACTTTTATATAAAATGCCTCAATTTATACCATTCCCTCCCATAAAATAATTCAAAACAAATTGCTGTACTCAAACTTGGCTTGCCGATAATTTAATAATCAACAAATCAATCAGGTTATATTTATACAGAACTTCTACAACTGCCTCAATATAATACAGCTGCTAACTGACAAACCATTAGTAGAAATACAGACACATATTAAGCAAAGGTGCAGTTTGACCATTCATATATGAACAGCATTCGAATAAGCCACAATGTAATGTATTTATTATCAAACCAACTGTTTTTAGATCCTAATTTGACTATTATGACCCTCGTTTAATTTACTTACACATCATTATGATTTTCCAACGAAAAAGAAGAAAAAATTTCCCCTTCAATATGATATTGCTACATTCTGTTAGATTGAAGGACAGGCCGCCATAAGGGGCCATTGCCCAAATCTGATGATAACATGTTGATTGTAATTGAAGCAGCTGACATTTTCCGCGAGATGCTGTAACTCACATGATAAAGACTATGGGAAGCCTATTCAAACAATACTATTTTTTTCTGAACTCATAATGGTTACAGAGTTATAAGAATTTTTACGGGGACAGATTAGTTTTGATACAGATATTGAAGATTCTTTTTGGAGAAACAAACAGAGAGAGAGAGAGAGAGAGAGAGAGAGAGAGAGAGATATGGGGTTTAACTTCCACTCGACACAAACCATATCATTTTCGGACTAACACATGATTCAATTTATTTCAATAATTCACTTGCACCTAGGGGCCTTTAGCAGTGGGAGGAATCCTAGGACCCAGAGAAAACCCACGCGGTTAGACAGGCAACCCTACCGGTGAATCAAAACCATGCCAACTGTATGATACAGCACTCACCATCTGGCCATTGAACTACCCAATTCTAATTGGACAGTGATTCTGCAATGGTTAGTCACAAACTCCTTTGAAACAGTTGACAAAAGAAAAAAGACTTGCCAAATGTCACACTCTTATTATGAGACAATACAACACACATTTTATATAATAAGTAATTGGAAATTTAGATGGTCATAGCTTATGTTAAGATTAATGCTTTTTGATGAGAATTCTTCTTTGCCTTTCAGTCTGGAATATTGTGCTAATAAATATTATTTTACTTTGATCAAGGTTTCCGCTGAGAAAAAGTCTCAGGATTTTTCAGAGTGGTTTCCATCAGTGGTGCAGAATGGAAGGCCTGGCAGGGAACAGTATCTATCAATTGCAATTTTAGCATAATCTTGGCAAATGTAAAATTCAATAGAATGTAATAAAAGTATATTTAAAGAAACCAGTTATAATAGTATACATGTATGTGATAAATCAATTAAAGATGTTGATTAGAATAAGAAGTAAGGATTATGAATAACACAAGTTATTGTTTAACATAAAGAAGATAAGAGATTGTGTATTTATTATAACTGTCTGTATGTAATTATTTTGTTTACATTACTACAGGTCAGTGTGTTCTCTTCATCCCATAGTTTTAAAGTACACTGAATAAATATACAAATATCATTTCTCACATTATTTCTCAGTACTCTCAGTACAGTAAATATGAAAAATAGACAAAATTATAGTCTATACTGGCATATTGTGTATCTGTTTTTCAGGATCTTAGAAAAAAAAAACAAAATCAAATGTGTGTTTCTTTAGAATACATGTTTGATAAATAGGTAAAAGGAATTCTAAAGAACCCATTTTTAATAGTCCCCTGCTTTCTTCGAAAGGCGTACTCTGTACTAAAAGAAAATAATTCATATGATCATGGACACCCATCCATGTCCAAATTGGTCTCCCAACTTTTTATTTAGTATATTTTCTGCCACCCGTGATAAACTGTCCTGATAAATGAACTCACACTCCATATTTATATGTATTAAATCATACCCACCTCTTAAGGATGGGATTGATTTTCGTGATTTTCTGTGTTCCCATTCTTGAAGTTTTTTACTAAATTCATCAGATACTCCAGAAGCTGTAAATAAATAAATTATTAGATTTGCAAATGATCTTGTACGAGAGTGAATATAAATTTAAATACACCATGGGTAACAAAAAATATGCCCACAGCAGCTAAGTCGTCTGCAACATCCACAAGGGCTGTCACTTATTTTTTTCTTTGTTGGTAATGGGAGCGTTACCAACCTATTTAAAAAATGAAATGAAATGGGGTTTAACGTCCTACTCTTCTGCACCTAACCTGGGCTAATTGAAGACGGGCATACGCCATACAGTGTGCTATGAGGGAAATTTTGCCCGTGCAGCAGCGCTACAGCCTACTTGAATTCCAACTGCCAAGGGATCTTTTACGTGCATGCAAATGTGTACACGGGACTAGACAGCTGTCCTCGTCAGGCCCTCCGTTCTGAATCACTGACAAGGGGGAAACCACGTCAGATCGTCTATTGGAGTACATCTCGGCAAACTCGATACAGTTCTTCCAAATAACCCTAAAGAACAATCCCATAAAGTTTTAAATAAGTTTCTGGTGAATTCAGAGTTATCGTTCGAAGTTGGAATTTTTGGAAGAATTTTATACACCCATACGTTATATGAATATAAACTGATTTACATTCAATCGTTCTGAAATACGCCAGAAGACTCAATCAAATGGTTATCTCTAGCATCAAGTTATCCCAGTCTACTTCGATAGTATTTCTTGCGCATGCTATCCAGATAAGAATATGACGTCACCATTTAACATGACTTGTGGAATATGTCTAGCCTCGTTCTTAGAGTCCTTTGTTACAAATGGCGCTGAAATGGCGATTCGTGTAACAATGGTACAGGTAAAATCACAATATAAATGTTGATTTATATTGACAAATAATTTGTGTTTTCAAAGTCGAAGACTTTGGATGATATTGCATTAGAGACTTTGCTACTTTGATACAGAGTTCATGTGGTGTATTATTACAAAATTTACAATGCAGGATTTCTTGACAGTGACTTAACATATATGAATTTGCTGCAGGTGGGCTTATTGGGAGTCTGAACGGTCCCTGTCTTTGTTAGACTTATTCTTTTGTTTTTATGAAAGAATTTTGCTTAGCTTTGTTTTCAATATGAATTTGCTCAACCTTCATAGTCCCGCTTGATGGATTTTAACAAAATTTGATAGGTATGTTGATTAGGTGATGCTTATCCAGAGTTCTTGATAAAGTTACTTGATCTAAAAACAGTAGGACTGGTGAACTTTTAAAGGGGGAATCAGATGCTTTCCTAACAATGATTTACAACTGAAATTGGTACAAATATTATTACCTGATTGGTGCACAATCAGATTAGCTTAAACAAAGATACTTCACACGATAGTAGTTTTCATCCTAAACCACTTGATGGGTTTCAAGCAAATTTTGTAGGTATGCTGTTGGTGGTACTTCTCAACATGGTACTAAATCAGATTTGTTCAATCAGTTTTGATTGACCCAGATTTGTTCAATCTATTTTGCTTGGCCCTATAGCAACAGATCAGGAGAACTTTGATTGGGCAAATTTTTGTATTATCAATTTCTTTTGCAAAACTGCTTCCACATACACTAGCCCAGTCAGCGCAGAACAGTAGGACATTAAACCCCAATTCATTTCATTTCCAAAACTGCTTCTAAGACTCCATGCCATGCCTATGGGATCAAACAGTTTCATTTGAATAAATTACAACAAATACTCCCTAAGCAACATATCTACCAACTTTGAATGAAATTTTAATCAAGTGTTTTAGAAGAAAGAGTAAATGGATGGATAAGTGGTGTGATATAAGACTCATGAGATGATAAATTATAACCTGATAAAGATTCCTGCCTACAAAATGTTAAGAATGTCAAGATCTCTGTCCAATATTGTCATTGTGGTCATATACACAAATGTAAATGTCTTCCTTTTGACCTACGAACAATCCCTGCAAATTTATTTTTAAACAAGAACATTAACCATCTATCGTGGGTTTGGTTAGGCTATCAATATATCAATAATTTTTCTTTTCATAAAATGGCAAATACATTACGCAATAAACCTCACAAATTTAATTTCTTCAAGCAATATATTATAGAAGAAATCGAAAATTGCTTAATTTTCTTACTTGAGGTACACTTGCCTCAGTCTTTTGGGGCCGATCATCTTCATCTCAAGTGGTACGACTAAAAAATTTGGTCATGATTCACCAACTAAAATAATGATTTGCAGTAACGTGTTTCACATGTGATACTAGTATATTTATAATCTGTTTCACAGAGAATTACTTACGAATTATCTCTGTAACAGATGACTGTCCACAACACATGCGTTGACTGCACGTGGCGTCAGTCATTGGCTCAACGGCTCGTGCAATGTTTACATAACACCTAACTGCTTCGGGCAAAATGATGCATTTTACTCATTTTAATACCCATTTACACTAAATAGGAAATATTTTTTAACTACAAATACTGCAAACGTCTTTATTTATTTTTCTTTTACCTCAAAAAAATGTTTGAGAATTTAATTTGTCGGAGTAAAAAAGTTAATATGCCTAACTCATTAAGTCTCGTCGATGTCATGCTTATCAGTGATTGTAGCGGCCAAGCGAATATTCACTGCGGGATCAGTTTGGTATATTTCGTATAAAATAGTTTTAAAAATACAACCAATATCGAGATCAGTAGTGGGTTAAGAGCAATTATTCTAAAACCAAGGACATGTAATTTATTCTGTACTTAAAAATGCGGATTTGAGTTGTCATATCTCTTTTTATTATACCTTCAATAGTTATAATTTCTTGAATGCAATATCACTGCTTATCTAATGATGATAAATGGTGAAAACTAAGATACAGTTTGTTATATATGACCCCCCACCCCCTACATGGACTTCATTTCAAGTCTAGAAAAATCAGATAAAAATTGTGACTTCTTGCGTGTCCACAACCTTGGCATTACATGCTTTTACACTATTTGGGTACAAGGAGTGGACATTTTGTACGGTAGTTTCAGTCAGATTTTCAGGAAATTCAAACTCAACCTTCGTTGATGTGTAACTGTGATACATTTAAAGGTTTTTTAAAATTGAACACAAATTGTGACTTCTTGCGGGTCCACAAGGTAAAAATGCAATTTTTCTAACAATCAGGTACCATTATCCAGCGATTTATGTTTGGATATGTGCGATTATTGAGAGAAACCAAGGGTTTTGTGATTTAAACATAAATTCAAAGTTTCATCAAAATTGGATCAAACTTGTGGCCTCTAGCCGGTCCACAACTTTGATATATCACATTTTAACACTATTTGAATACGATTGGTGGCCATTTATTGGTCCTAATTTCACAAAATTCAAACTGAACCGACATTACGATGTTCATGTAACAGTGATATATACAAACTTTTGTATAAATCAGATAATAATTGTGACCTCCACAGGGACCACAAGTTAAAAACACAATTTTTCATACAATCAGGGGCCATAAATGCTGAATTTACAATCTGATATGCATGAATATCGAAAGGAACCAAGGTGTTGGTTATAAACATACATTAATGTTTCATCAAAATCAGATGAAAATTGTGTCCACAAATTAAAAACATATATGGTTTAATAATTGTTTGATTAATGAGGCAGCTTTTTATAATTGCCCTTCAGCTTTAAGTCAAGCAGGCTGTTAAAATTGTTCAGATTGTAATTGTAATGTTAAAGTTGTTGAAATGATAACTGACACTTTCTTCTTGGCACATTAACAGTTTGGGAACAATTATTGTTTGTTGCAATTCCCATGTACATGCTGTAGCTAAATTTTAAAAGTGGTATATTGCACAATAATAGGAGGACCTCATACATTTGTTTCCCAATGCATAATTGTAAAATTGTCAAATATGTGTTATAAATATAAATTAAAGCCCAATTCTTCAACCATTCTAGACAATGTTGGCAAAAGTATGATATTCTTAAACATCAATGCCAAAAAGTACTTAATATCACATGGGGATGGGTTCATGACTGTATTACAGATTTTTCCATTGATTTTTCACCCCGTTTTCATTAAAAAAAATATCACACCTAAAGAACCAAATTTTTGATAAGTCATTATCATACTTCTATTTCTACTGTAACTAATTAATGGTGGGTTGGTGGTTACATTACCAACTGTTAGCTTAAAAATGGTATGATAGAACTGGAACTATTGAAATAGTTAGATATGTTGATGAATGCCAGCAAAACTCACTCTATATCAATTACCCCGTTTCTAAAAATACACATAAAAACACAAGAATCATTCCTCTGCTTGGACTTGATCGCTGCCAGATGCATGTCTTAACCCTTGACCTACACTACCTGAAGTTTTATTCACGATATTGTTGACCACCTGGACTTTTTCTCCCTCCTATCAACTACTCAAATTTCATCATAACTCTGAAGTAAGACTTCACCAAATAATTATCAGTTCTATTAAAGAATCCAAACTACAGCTTCCAAAAACTTTTTTGATAGGTATGGAAATGACTTATTTTGTTTTGTCAATAGAGACACATGTTCTTATTTACTGTTACACGATGGTTTTATAATTGACTTGATATATGCTTAGAACCTGACTGGTAGCCCCTATGCTATAATTTTTGTATGGGGTAACTTATCGCGCCAATTCAGTTGCCTTTGTCTATTCCCAAGGCTGTTAGTAATTAAAGATAGGTTACCAGGCAACAAAACATGCACCCACAGCAGTTACATGTAAATTGTCCGAGTGGTCAACAAGGGTTGTCGCATACCTATTTAATCTTTTGAAGGTAATGGAGGAAATTTACAAGACAATGTCATACAGATCAAATTACAATTGTAGCCCCAATGCTACAAATTGAAACAGGAGTGCCTTAACTCTGAAAGTAATATGATGTTCGACTGCCTTTTTCGTTTTACTAATTCAAATAATGTATATAAATTTCATACAGATCGAATGACGACTTTTGTTGTTCGAGCATTCACAAGGTTCAACAAAGCGAAACAAGGGCCATACCTCTAGAAGTAATTAACAGAATCTGCTAAAATTCCATAGGCTTTTTGTTTCATTCATTTAAATTATGCAAAAAAATTTCATACAGATATGATAACTTTTGTCAATAGGGCATTCACAAAGTTCAACAAAGTGAAACAAGGTCCATAAATAGAAAGTAAGCTGGAGAAGGATTAAATAGAAAGCAAGTGGGAAAAAGGATTTAACTTGCATCTTATTACAACGAAGATCGCCAAAATGATTGTTGTAAACTTTGTCAAAATTTATTAGGATAGATATCGTTTTGTGTGCATGTCACTTTGATATTAAATTTTTTGCAAACCGTCTAATAATCTAGCTTACAAGCTGCTGTATTGCGGTTAACTTGCCAAGATTGGTACGTAAACTGTTATTTGATTGGCTCGTAGAATTAACATGGCCTATGAAATCATCAACGGCAGATAATATGAATTTGTGAAAACCCTGTGGATGGACCCAGGGATTAGAAATGAAATGAAATGGGGTTTTACATCCTACTGTTCTGCTCAGAACAGAACGGAAAGATACCACTGGGGATACCAAGCATGGACACACACACATATGCTATACTCTAATATAATGCTGTTGCAAGCTATATTTACACCACCTTATGTGCCATGGTGAGGTTCAGTGCTTCGAGCAAACATCATATTCCTGTAGTATTTTCATATGAATGCAAATATATAAGAAAAAAAAATTATATTATTATTATTATTAATATAAGTAGCCCCAAAATATCAACCTACCCATAAGAGCAGCTAAATCCACATTGGGGCTTGGAGGACCTCCAGCACTGGGTAGTGAAGGTCTGATAGCTATTGGAGAAGTCTTTGGGGTCGAGCGACTTATCACACCTTCACCAAAAACTTCTCCCACAAAATGTTCTTCTCGTAAAGCATCCATGTCAATTTCAGACGTCTCCTCACTTCTGCTACCATCTTGATCACTTTTGTGTTTCTTTTTCTTACTGTCTTTCCTAATATGAATAATATCCTTCATTCTTCTCCAGGCTGTTTTTTGTTTCTTGGAATCTCTTTCTAGCGAACGCACAGTTAACACTTCATCAGCAGTAGTGACAGAGTCTGTTTCAGATTTATAACTAGAAGATCTATGAAGCGGTTTAGCTTCATAAACTTCTAGCGATTCTTCAAACTCATCAGTGTCTGTAATTAATGTAGGACTAGACTGCCTTCTAGGCAACTTTGGTCTTAATTTTAAATATTTTTCAGTTCCATCACTGTCTTTACCTAAATAAATGCTTTTAATTTCAATAACAGAACTCACATCACTACTCACTCCTGAACAACTACTTTCTTTTCTTTCTGACTGATGTTTTTCCAACCATTCTGGTGGTCCCATCCACACATCAGTACAAAGGTCAAGATCTTCAGTTTGATTGGGTGAGCGGGATGGACTTGTGGCCTCAGTAGACGATGTCGACGTTCGTAAACCATGAGGATCCACCTCCAAACTACTACTCACCCCACTGTCTAAGGATCGACCATCATGTACTCTTGAAGTTGGGGGACTTAACTCAGAGGGTGTTGCAATACCAGAATATCTTACTTGAGCACCTTTTCCAAATTCACGTAATGACTTAATACTTGAGCCTAAATCCTCATAAAACACTTTTTTAACTCGTGCCCATTTAGAACTTTTACTCTTCTTGTGTTTTGTGATTTCTTTGTGCATTTTTGATGATTTTGAAATGTAGATTTTCCTGATGACAGATTCATCCTCAGCTTCCATCATTTCAGACGGTACATCAATAGAGCCAGTAGAATAACTTCTCTTATGTAACGTAGTTGGTTTGGGTCGTTTTGGACTTCTATCTGATGAAGATTCAATAAGGTCTTCAACCTCGACTTCAATCTCTTGTCTAATCCTATCACGACCTCTACGCGCATCACGCTGTTCTTTGGTATCAGGATCTGTGTTGGATTTACGTAGCTTAGCCTTCTGCCTTGGTAAAGACGTATAACCAAGAGGCATGACTTCACTGCCTAATGAAGATTTAAGTTGTAATAGATCTTTGGTACTTTCTAAGTATTCACAGCGATTTTTAAGTCGAGAGTTCTCATCTCTCAGTGTTGAAAGTTGCTCCATCAAACGAACCAGATTGTCCAGATGATCCAATCCAACACTCTGACGCAAAGCACTCGGACTTGGAGATCGCTGTTTTTTTGGCTTAGGAAGTAATTGTATCTGTTCTTTGAAAGATTTTTCCTGTTCCTCAAAGAATTCCATAATATTTGCACTGCTTCTTTTAGCTGGTTGTTCAGCAAATTGAACTGTAAGCCTACTGCCAGGTTTATCTGCCTCTGTACTGGTCTCGGCATGGCCATTTCTTCTGGCCACGTCTGTTTGACGTATTTCTTCTTCCAGTGGATCAGTTTCACCCACAATGCTCTCTGTTTTTTCTGTTTGTTCCTCTTCAGTAACGGTCACTATGCAGGGGACCGTGTCAGGGGGTCGGGTCATTTTAATTTGTTTCTTCTCAAGTTTAACTGCGGGTACAACAGTTCGATTTTCGTATTTAACATTGACTACCAACTGCTCATATCGTTTCTGGTGCGATGGGTTTTCATCCATCTACATCTGCTAACTCTTCCACAAAAAATCTGAAATAAAACAAAAGAACTTTAAGATTTTTAATTCCCAAGGAAAAACAAAACAGCTGCAGAGTAATAACTCCACACTTTTAAGTTAGATACAGCTAATTTATCATAATAGGGATTTATTCATAAACATTTAAAGAATTGTATCCTATCTTGAATTATAGGCTCACTAAACAATCTGAGAAAGTCAAGTATTAACAATGTTTTGATGGAAAAGGCAATAACTCTAAGAAAACCATTGGCTGCCAGACAGTAAACACCCACATTTTGCAAGAGATGGATAGAGAACAAGCTAAAAGCAAAAATTATTTTTTGTACAATCAGGGGCCGTAATCTAGAAAGTTATGGTCTGAAATGCGCAAATATCAAAAGGGACTGAGATTTGGGGAATATAATGGTGACCTCTATAGGGTCCATAACCTCTGAATTACATACTTATATATAATTTGAATAAAGAGCAGCCATTTTGTCTGGTAGTTTCATTTCGATATTCCAGAGATTCCGATTCAACCCTCATAATGGTGGACTGGTGATACATCTAAATGGTTTTTAAAATCGGAAAGAAAACTGTGACCTCTAGAGAATCCAAATGCGCAATTTTTCGTACAATCAGGGGCCATAATTCAGGAAGTTACGAGCCGATATGCACAATTATTGAAAGAAACCAAGAATTTGGGGTTATAAAGATGCATTTCAAGTTTTATCAAGATCGGATTAAAATTGTGACCACTAGAGAGTACACAAGCTAAAACACAATTTTTTGTACAATCAGGGGCCATAATCCATGAAATAACGGTTCGATACATGCCAATATCGAAAGGAATCAAGATCATAGGAAGGTAAATTTATATTTCAAGTTTTGTTGAAATTGGACAAAAATTGTGACCTGTTGAGTGTCCACAAACATGAAAATGTGGGCATAGGAAAATTAATTTGCAGCCCCAAATGTTTATAGGGTTTTTCCTAGAAAAAATATAGCATAACAGTTCCATTAATATACTCAAAAGACAGGCACAATGAATTGATGTATGTATCTGATGTTTGTTGCGATCGTCTCATTGGTTTTGTGACCTAACTAGCACTAACAAATTTGAATCTCAATTTTAGAATAATTTCACAAGAGGATCTCTGAACATAGTCAAATCCAAAAAATATTCATAACTGCATTACAAATCTTAAGAAAAAACAAACAAGCAAAATAAATTTGTATATGTTGTACTTGATGACTTAATGTTATTATGTGAGTCATTGTAACTAAATGGTTCTGGTAGAAACTAGTACTGCATCAGACTTTTCCCAGGTTTCACAGAGAGCAAGTAGTGCAAACACAATATATATATGATAAATATCAAGATGATAAAGGTGTTCTGTGTCAAGTCACCATCAAGTGCATTATCTCCTAAAAATAGATACAAAGGTAATCTGTTGCTCCATCAATTTTATTATTGATGTAACAGACATTTTTTCTGGTTAGTTTAGTGAGAAAGTTATGGTAGGTAAAACACTGTTAGACCATTAAATCATTTAACTGGCAGTATTTCTAATGGTAGATTCTCGGTTAGACAATACTGTAGTACTGGCATTTACAAATTACCTCAGATAATAGAGATATTATTTTCAACCCGCTGAAAAATATTTGTAGTCAGAACAAATCATAAGAAAGTAATATGTACATCTTCAGTGACAAATCAACTTATAATAAATTAATTACTACAGGTATAGATATTCTTAAAAAAATAGTATTTATAGTGAAATTATGCATTTATCAACAAGTGATCATCTAAAATGATTCAAATCTTGAAATCAAAGTACTTTGCAATTACTATTACAAATAACTACCAAATGAAATGTTTTTTCCACGAAACCTTCCAAACAGTAATCATAAATAATCTTTTATTGAAAACCATAAATTGCCATAGCATTTCAGTGTTTCACCCACAACAGATCAATCATTTTAAATATTATTCACCATTTACCTGTCCATCATAAATCATGCTGACTTTATAAACTACATATATGTGCATACATCTATTGATTGTTCTAACCAGGTTCAATAGAAAATTCAAAGCCTGTTTCACATTCATAGAAGTTGTGACTAAAGGGCCAGACAATTAGCTTTAAAACAAGTAACAATCAAACAAAGTCTATTAAAACAAACACATGTGTATGATGTACATACATATTAATCATAGTTACTATGTACCTATAACCTTTTAGCTACACATGTAGTAATCACTATTTTCAACAGGTGAATGGATAAACAGAGTCAAAATCATTGCAAGAAGAAATGCGTAGGGAAAGCTTATCTGGCCCAACTTATCTCTAAATTATCTCTACCTCCGTTAACATCCTTCCTTTAAAAGCCTCCATCATGATAAAAAAGAAATTGAGGTATCTGTTCAGAAGATAAGTTCAAAGTTTTTTTTTAAATCTTCAGTATTTTAACCAAAATATTTATATCTGTCATGTTCAGAAATAAATAACATTAAAAAAAGATAGGAAGAACAAGATCAGATTTCTAATTTAATGAATTCTACCAGAATTTCATATTTCAATCATATGGGCCTACAATTACAATTAAAACTCTCATAATTTAAAAGTGGAAGAGGTTAATGAGGTTAAATATTTTGAACTGGCATAAATTTAAAAACATTCTCTTTTTTGTACAAAACAATCTAATTGAATTTTGAGTGTTCATCTTGCTCAATCATGTAATTTCTATGGTAGCCAATTAACCTCTCAAGTGGAAGTTCCAAATATGATACTTTAAAAAAATTTCAGATGTAGGTTTATAGATTTATAAGTATCATCAGATACAAAATCATCAAATTCAGGAATGTCTTTCATCTCTTGATTACTAAATTACTCAGATACTAAAAAAAAAAATCTATGCAAAAGTATTTGAAGAATTTTCCCACACTTCTGCTGCCATGAATCTAAAAAACAGACTGACAAAAGCGATGAGATAGGAACATGTTTACACTATCTGCACACTTATATCATCTTTTAGTGAAAAAATGCTGAATATTTGGTCGACACCTGGCTTAGGTTAGAAACATGATAGCAGTCTTAATGTCTCTTACGTCATTATCATTGGTCTGGGTATCCCACCACCTAGTCCCCAATTGTAGTGTATGCTACAAATACTAGACAGCAGATGACATCATTAGATATTAGAAACCCGTTAACAACCTGTGCCAGTTTCTAATACAGAGTTATTCCAATCATAATATGTTAACTACTGCCAACAGGTAAAATACTGTAAAAGATCTCCACTGCCAGCTAAATTTCTATCACCTAGAAACACAACCTATCGTTTATTTGCCTGTAGACATTCTCCACGCCTATTCCACCATGCCAACATCTGTAATGAGAAAGCATGTAGAATGTCTTCTTTCTCCGCATTCTCTGCAAGACAGAATGAACTGTAGGTCTTATATTGTACTGTCTGGTACATTGTCTGATATTCCCAGACATTTCTCTACTGAATAGCAAACTTTTATCCTGAAAATACTCTACAGATCGGTCCCTTACACAATCGACTCGGAGTAAAAACAAAAAGAAAAATTTAACATAAAGTCTGAGTAACAAAAGGCAAAGGGATAGAACTTTGAAGCGTAGTCAGGTATTAGAATCCAAAGTTACGGTGTCACAAAGTGTGATGAACAGACAGATGATCCCATATTAATAGTTTACTGCTTTCTTCGAAAGGCGAGGGGACAATAATAAAATTTTTAAATAAGACTGAAAACCTAAATTTCAACTAAAAACTAATCACACTATGTGACAGAACTTAATACCATGTGAAGAGTCCAGGGGAAGAACAAGACATAGTTGTCTTTTCACATAAAATGCAAAACAGACTTTTGAACGAGAATGTTTGACGTGAACAGAATTGGAAGTGGGTTTAATTGCAACTTCAAAATGATGTTTAACACCAACCATAATTACCCGTACACAACTGACCTCAACTTTTCAGGTAAATTAACCGGGAGGCCATTTCTAAAGGTTGGTTCGATTTGACTGCCATTTTTTTTTACCTGAAATTGATGTTCTACAAAAAGCTTATCCAATTAGCCACCTGATGGCACCATTAACTGGGGTTTATAGAAAAAGTGACTTAGATTGTTCTTCCCCTAGACTCTTCATGTGTTACACTGGTTAAAATTGCTGTTTTTTTCTGATTTGATTGAAGTCCTGTCTGTAGGATAGCCACACGAAGCAGGGAAATATGCCTGCACAGCAACTTTGTCCCGAAAAAAAGTTGGCCAAAGACATTATTCAAGCTTTTTTTTGAAAGGATAATGAAAGGACATAAGCCTGGACCAAATATAACTATTGCATTCAAATTTAATTCCAAATATAGTCTATTCATAAAAATCAAATGATATCCAGGAGTTTGAAAAAGATCAATCAAAAACTGTGACCTCATTCAATCTGATTAAAACACAGATCCAATTTCGTTTCGTTTTTTATAGTTCAAAATTTCGTTTTTACTTGTCTTCACTACTCTTGGATCTGGAGGACTTGTTATTTAACTGGCGTTCTGCCTGAAATGAGGGGTCAGCCAATCAAATGGTCTGTCGAATCGACCGTTTGACCTTTTCATGCGTGGAACTGTGGGTAGATATTACCAGCCAACGACGTCTATACTAACACCAGCGGATAGAAATCATAACAAAACACAAGTGGATTTTGAAAAGCATGGCGATCGCTAATTGGTTAATCGAATGACTGACGTTATCGGGTCAAATGTCCCGTGCTTGATACCTGACGTCATAGAACGTGAGCGTCCACTATAACTAGTTAGATCTACATGAGTGTAGGCCATCGAAAGTATAAAAAACGAAACGAAATATAGATCTATATTTTAATTAGATTGGACCTCATTTAAAAGGGCAAAGACTTCGGAATGTAATAAGCGACTGAGTTCAAATTCAATACAAATTGTCATCTAATTCTAATCCTAAGAATCATCTTATCATAAGAGTCATTATGCCAACATTGAGTTCAAATCCAATCCCAATTGTAACCTACCCATAATAATCATTATCCTCAGGTTTGAAAAAGATTTGTCAAAAACTGTGGCCTCTTGGGAGAAGAAAGGTAAAATTATGCTAATTCAATCCCAAAAGTCAAAAATTGTGGCCTCTGGAGAGTGTACAGGGCAAATGCATTATATGCCCCTACTATGTGTGGGTGTATAAAAATAAGCCCCCAAAAGATTTTTTCATAAAATACAGTTAATTGGGTGAGCAATAGTTAATAGTATGTCTTGTACATGTAGCACTTTAACAGAATGGGAAGTGGAGTAAATGTATTGGTAAAAACAATCTTAATTTTATGTGAATAATCCTGTAAAAACAAGCCTCTTCATCAAAGCACATACCATACCCCAAACTTTAATCAAATTAAGATACCTTTAAAAGGTCAAATAACTGTGCTGAATGCGACTTATTTCAACAAAATGTGATCTAGAAGGCAGTCATACAAGTAATAGTGGTAAACAATACAAAGTCTTTATAAAGAAACTGTCCCTAAGATTAACCATATCACAAACAATCTTATCTTTAGTACCAGTAACTCTATCAGCAGGGTATTTCATTTAATAGAAAATCCTGTCCAATACTGGGTTTTTAGATAAACCTATGAAGATCTTTTAATCCTTCTAAATCTTACACTCAACAAAAGTTACTGTCCTTAAAGATGCCTTCCCACTTACAAACTACATGATTTGATTATATAGTCAAACTTTCTAGCTCTCAAAAGCTTGCTTCAATTCTCCTAAAACACTTTTATTGCAAGGTCACTACCACATGATGGCAGAATCTATTTAAGGAACCCTGTTTGTCACGCAAGATGATTCAGGGGGAATCCATTTCAGTTTGTATTTGTGGTTGGTTGCTGTCCATTTAACATAAATATTGAAGCTTCTTAAGTATATTCTTGGATTATTCTCTGCCAACTTCCCTTTCTGCTGTTTAATGTTCTTACAACTGGTAGCCATTAGATAAAAGCACTCATGTCACTCAAGGGAACTGGCTGCCAGTTGAGGACAACCTTACATTTTCATTCTGTAGGCACCCATTTTTTTTTCTTTCTGAGAATCCAGTATTTTTGTAGTAAGATTGTGTGTCACTATACTTTCAATTTCAAATGAAATATGCCATACCATTATGTAAATAACTACCCTATAAATACTTTTGTGGGAATGTAACTTTAATATCCGAGTACATTCTTGGGTCATTTTAATATTATCAAGCAACTCACCTAATAGTGAAGCGTTGTCCAACACCACAGCAGCTGGTAGAGGTAGTTGGCACGAGAGAATCAGTTAACCTTAATAGGTGACCTGACCCTGTGCCAGTACTAGTCCCCTGGAACACAGTAACCTGAAAAAAAGATTGAAAAAATAAAAATGAGAATTTCGTAAATTTTGCAGTTTGTAAAAGGATGTTCATCATTATATGGTCACAATTGGTTTTATTTTCATTTAGAGAGAAGCCTGTCCGTACAGCACCAAGTGGACGCTTACGGCTGACCCCTGGATCCATTCATTTGATTTGATATCTGTTGTTCATTTCTTGCAATTTAAAGTTGATATCATTGACTAATCAACAAAAAACTTTTATAAATAAATCTATACAACACTAGCAGATCAAAGACATCGTCATTTTATATATATAACCATTATTATTTCATTAAAATTGCTAGTAATCAGACAGAAGTCATTAACTATCTTGGTGTAATGTCACTAAGGTGTTAAAACCCTGAACACTGAATGATACACACCACTACTGTCCAGGTTTGTGTATTCATTAGTGATGAGTATCATAAATAGTCACGATTTTACACCAATAATGATATGTTTTATGTATAGGATATTAAACTACCCGAAGCCCATGTTTTCGCTATCATATCAATCTGAGGGAAAGAAGGGTTATATCCGACATATTACAACATCATAGTTTTAATCACTCTTAAATTTAATGGATTCTTCCATTAAAAGTCAACAATGATTTGATAATTGCTCGATAATAACGAAAATTACTGAAGTAATCACATGAATGTATGTGCATGTTATTGTTTATACGTCGCCATTTTGGAGTAACTATATGTTCAATTGAATTGAAAGCCAAATAAAAAGGGATAGAAATACGTTATTAAACAAATAAACAATCCTTTTTAGCCAACAGATTAACGATCGAACAGTTGTGAATGCAAGGATCCATCAAAAGGCTGAAAAAAATTTGGATCAAAAGGCACTCTTTTCCGATAATTCTGACAATGACTCTTTAGTGTTTTCTGTATGTTCAGAGAAGAATTTGGCCAACTATGTTAAGTGGGGTGTACTCAAAAATACTTTACAAAGGAACTTTTGGGCTATAAGTCTTGGACTATGTGGAGAAATAATCAAAATGTGGATGAAAGATACCTTAGACAAGGATAACTGATCTAAATATGCCAATAGGTACACCTTCTATTTCGGTGCTGAATGCTACAAACTGTACCACAAAAAAATTTTAATTGTCAAAAGAATAAAAAAAATAGATTTCTGCTTTGTATTATTTCAATCATCATCATCAGTTGATATGATCTGAATACATGTATATCAACCTGAGGTGACATCATCAGCAGATGATATGAACTGAAAATATTAACCTATGTTTAATATTTTCTATGCACATTAAAGAAAAAACTACCGTCAGTTGTGAAATGAAATGAAATGGGGTTTAACGTCCTACTCTTCTGCACCTAACCTGGGCTAATGGAAGACGGGCATACGCCATACAGTGTGCTATGAGGGAAGTTTTGCCTGGGCAGCGGCGCTACCGCCTACTCTTGTATCGATTTCCAACTGCCAAGGGATCTTTTACGTGCACGCCAATGTGTACACGGGACCTCAGTTTTTCATCCCATCCAAACCACTATAGACAGCTGTCCTTGTCAGGCCCTCCATTCTGCATCACTGACAGGGGGAAACCACGCCGGAAAATCAAGGGATCAAACACCAACCTCCGGGCTACCGAGTCAGTGTCTTACCCACTTAGTCAGTTGTATATTGTTAGTTACACACCTGATAGTTAATGACAACTGTAAAATCTCTAACCACTTTCTATACATACAAATCATTAGTTTAGAATAATGATCACTTATGTTATTTAATGACAATAATTGTCTTTACTAAAAGATTTGTAAGTCAGCAGTATCAGCTTACAAAATAAAATGAGGGTATCTTTAAATAAATGACATATATTTCTGGTATGATGTAATATTCTTGGAAGCTCATTATTACGGTGTAAGAAGGTATGTACAAATGATAGTATTTTATTCCAATTTATATAGTAAAAGTGTTTATACAATCTATTTGATTAGTAAGAAGGATATTTTTACTACAGAAACAACTAATATTCCACTAAAATAAATGTTTATATTTGGCCTTACTGTTGAGTGAAGTGAACTCAAAAACTGCAAAAGTAATTCTGATTTCGTATCCAGTTCTATTTTAGTATCTCTCTGGTAATAAAGATTACATCATTTCCACATAAAAAAAAATAGCAGTTACACCTCGCATGAACATAACCTTAATAAATAACACTACTACACTTATCATTCAAAATAATAGTAAAGCAACTTGGTCGTCTTACTGCATATTTTATGAAGGTCATAATCTAACAACATTGTGAACATTTCTGCATTTCGAATGTGTTGGTTAAGTACGAAAAAATTGAAATAAAAAGTTTAACAATTTTATTTGCTTTACATCATAAAAAGATACCAATATACTTTTCTTTATCAACAATAAAATTTGTAAAAATTAATTGTGGTTCAAATTGTACTTGAGATGTTTTTAGTAACAATTTTGTTATATTTTTACTAAGTTACCATTCATAACATATATGAATATTAACAAAGGGCACTTGAATTTTAAAGATCTTTTAAAGGGAGAAGCAAACTTCCCTGAAACGCAACACCAGTTCATTCCTCCCCACCATATCTGATCAACCATTTTATAAAGGATCTGTATTCCTTGTACAAGTAAATATTTATCATCATCTATCAAGTATATGGTGTTAATTCAGCTATTATAAGTAAAATATTCATACTATCAGAGGTAGAAATCAAATCCATCATTTAACTATATGTTTCCCTGGCAACAACATGATATGGAGCATCCCCTCAACTCTTACAGACTCTGGAATTTAGTCGAGAAATAAAATCCTCTAGTTTATTGGACTAAAATAGAATGTGCTTATGTTATTGCTTTGAACTTCAGAAGAGAGAAGATTTGAAAATGATCTCCCTGTTTTTCTCTTGTATGTAAGAACGGACTTTACACCCATCTTTGCCGTTTATTATGCAAGAATAGAAAACATTCTATTCTCAGGTTTCTGTTGCTATAAAAAGGTAGCATATAGCCCAATTGTCAAGAAAGCTTAACTAAAGAAAACAAGCCCTGGTTTCACAAAACAATCTCAGACTTAAGAATTTACTCGAAATTGTTCGCCTTATCTTAACTAAAATATAGCCCTTTATAAAACTTTTGTTTTTTTAATGTATCAAATACATCAATAAGAAACTTTGTGCAAATTGTTGTGTTTCTGGATCAAAGATATTTATCATATATATACAGTGTGATTAAAAGTATGCGAATACTTTGTGAAAACAGGGCCTGATCTAATAAATCTAATCAACATTTTTGTATTATAGATAGCTCAAACTATATTATTTTATCACAGTTTTCATGAATTTAATATTAATCCATGATCGAATTTTTAAAGATTCCTTCTGTCGAAAACGTTTATAGGTGATTTAGCACATGTAGGGAGCCATTTATACATGTTGATTGAATGGCTAGCGGTTGTGAGGAGAGAGATTTAAGCGTGAAACAGACTCTACGATTAAAGAGTGGATAATCTTAGAATTTACTTAGGATTCCATATTTATGAATAAAATACAGATATATGCTGATAACAGCTCCTTCCTCAGGTTGGTATGTTGCCAAGACATTCAAGTCACATGACAAACTAAAAATAGATTTATAGATTGATGGATATATTGGTTTGAAAATGATTTTAGTCCAAATTTATCATCAAATCACACAATTTTGTAAATGGGAAGGCATTTTGAAATTCAGAAATTCCCTACTTATTGGTTAAATGAGGAAGCATTTGGCTTTCTGGAATACCCAGGAATTCTTCAAACTTCATATGTTGCAAACTTATATGTTAGGCAGGGGTGTGGTGACTACTGATTTTGCATGAAGAAAAATAAGCCACGGGGGCACAAAACCAAACATACATATTGTTAGGAGGGGTCCAGGGATATTTTCTCCCCTGTGTGTAAAATGCTAGTCTATTTGTAGCCTATATGATAACCATGGAGCAGAAAGCTCATTTTTCTGAGAAAACCACAGATTTTGGTATATGCATCAAGACATGCTGTCCAACAGTGTCTAAATGAGTAAAGCACTGGATCATTAGCCATTGTGGTCATAGGCGTACGAGCCACCAGGGCCAGGGGGCAGCTGTCCCCCTAACTTTCGGGCAAGCTGACTTTTCGGACAGACGGATAAAGTGAAAAAAAATTTTTTATTTCATCCACTTGGCAAATTAAAGTGCCCAATATCTAATAAAATATTTTACGGACTGGAATAGCAGTAAAACGCGTCTGCAGCAGTCAAAATTTTCTTTGGGTCCATACAGTATCAGCCCCGCTTACCGGCGCCGCTATCTGCAACCCTGAAATTTTTTTCAGGCATTTCTAGTTTTGCTTTCCTGTCACCGAGCCCTAATAAAACACTAATTTTACTTTTCTTTTAATTGAATACCATGAATTTGAACTGAGTTGACTATAGATTAAAACATTTTGTCTGGATCCAATTTACTTTGTGCAACATTTTTTCGGACACTGATTATTATTTGTGAATGCAGCTGCAACAGTCTGATTTGATGGTTGGAATTTAGAGTGGTATTTCGGTTACAAAACCATTGGTTACTTTTGGAGTTGCTTATACGGGCTAAAATAGCAGAGAACGCATTTGCGGTGGTTTAATTTTCCAAATTTTCTTTGGAAGTGTGATGCCCCCATACAACGCGACGATTGATTGGGTTTTTTGGAATTTGGGTCAAGTTGCCGTGTTCACAACCTGGAATAGCAGGAAAATGCGTTTGCGACAGTTAAATTTTCAAAATTTTCTCCGAAAGTGTGAGGCCCCCATACCCCGCGACATTTTTTTGGAATTCAGGTCAGCAAGGTAGGCTATATTCGACTACATTCAAGTTGCCGTGTTCACCCCCTGGAATAGCAGGAAAACGTGTTAAATTTTCAAAATTTTCTCCCAACGGTCTTCATGGATTGTAAATGATTGATTGGAATTCGAGTCAGCCACCTTAATTAGGCTATATTAGACCACTTTGAAGTTGCTTTGTTCACAGGCTTCTATGTACACCTTTGGAAAAGAACCCTTGACACAATCTATTCTTGTCATCGCAAAATTTCCCCTCATAGCACACTGCATGCCATCTTCAATAACCTGCTTGGTGCAGAAAAGTAGACGTTAAACTCCATTTCATTCATTCATTACAACTGCACAAGGTTTAATTATAATCTGAGAGACATAAGGCAACATAGAGCCATAGCAGCTAAGTCGTCCAAGCAATATACAACCACACTGCAAAGTGCAGGCATGCAATAAACCATAAACATCAACAATATTTTATGGAAGATGATTTTATAGTGTTAAAGATGTGCATCGTACCATGTTAGTACCAAAAATGACTAGTTCTTCAGTTAAGTCCCTCTCTCGATATTTAATCTGTACATAGTATTTTCATTTGAAAAGTTATTTGTTGATATTTTGCTACTATAATCAGTTTTATAATCCATTTGTTATTTTAAAAGAAAATTATGTGATCAATCTTGGGTGTGCCACTACACCCAAATAATATCTTCAAAACAAAACTTGATTTTTTAGCAAATTCTTTAAATATTCCTTGCTTTTATGTATTTGATGCATTACCAATGTAGCTATATCACTGTCATTCTAAATTTGTGCTAATTAAGGCAATGGAGAGTAAGTCATTCAGACCCTGCACATACCTCTGCATGTGCATTTCACCTTATAATCAGGTCAAGACATGTATGCTATGAGTGGAATGTGAGGATGCTATAAATATCTGAAGGTTTTTGGTGGTATCAGGTTTCTGCTATAAGCAAGAATCTGTCATGGTGGCCAGTTTGCCAGTCTGTTCCAGATAGAAGAGAGAGGAGCAATCAAACTCCAGTTCAAGATGGGCTAATGTTAAAAGATAAATGAAAACATCTGAACCGGCCCTTACTAAACGACAATAGGAAGAGAAATATAACCAACAAAACATCTAATCCTATGCATTTTTCAGAATAAATAATAATTGTTAGTCTTTTTTTAATAGTCATGTAATTGCTAGTAATATCTTTATTGCATGTCTACCTTTGGTATTTATTAATGTTCAGGCCAGCCCATAACAGTGATTATCTGTTGGAGACAAGTACACAACTGACTGCTCATAATTGTCAACAATAATTCATCCGGGTAATCATTAACACTCAAATGTACCAGCTTATATTTATGATGTTCAAGACAAGAATAAAATAATTTATCAATTAATCAATATGATTTGCCCACAATTTTGTTACTTTAAATTTGTAGCTGATAATAATTTATTTGTCAGGAAATGTATTCATCCATAACATAAGTTAAATAAGTGATCATTGTTTTCCGTGAATAATCAGTAGCAAATTAATGTTTTGACTTTGCATTCAAAAACTGGTCTCATTTTATTTCTTTAAAATAGCTTATGTATGTATGTATATCTACTTTGCATTCAAGAACTGGTCTCAGTTTATTTCTTTAAAATAATTTATTATGTATATATCTACTATCAATATTTTGACTTTGTTTTCTTAAATGTTAAATAATCATTTGAGTACATTTTTAGTGTGGATTAAACTGTGAAAAATTAGATATTGTTTGAAAAATGCCAATAATTTTGAATGAAATGGGTTTTTAACCATGGATTCCAACTATCAGTGGTTCACTTGCATGCATAGTCCTATTTTATTGCTTTTCATGTTTTTATGGTCATTTTCTTTTAATTGAACATAGCAAATTTGTGCAAAATTGGCAATGAATTAAGACATTTTGTTTAGCGCAACCTGTGTAACATTTTTCGAGCATCGATTATTATTTGTGAATGCAGGTGCAACAGTCTGATTCAGTGATTCTCAACCAGTGTGCTGCGCGATCTTCCCAAGTGTGCCGCGAAATTTTGAACAGCACACTAAGAAATTGGGAAAACCACATGATCCCAATTGAGTATTCACTGTTGTCTACTTCCGTACTGGGTTTGTAGTTGTGTTTTTCTTTATTTAGTTTGAATCAAATATTTTTCATATACATTTAACCAGGTGTGCCGCTATTTTGTCATGTATTCCAAGGTGTGCCGTTGGCATAAAAAGGTTAAGAACCACTGGTCTGATTGGATGTTAGGTATTTAGGTCAGCATAGAATGGGATTTGGGTATCAAAACCGTTTGACATCTTTGAACTTGTTTTAAATTCATGGGCTAGAATAGCAGAAAAAAGCATTTGTAGTGGTTAAATTTTCCCAGACTAAGCGATTGATTGAATATTCGAAATTCAGGTCAGTCACCTAAATTAAACTATGTTGGACTACGTTGAAGTTGATATGTTCAGTGCAGGAAAATGCATTTGTGGCTGTTAAATTTTCTTCTCATTGTCATATCTCCATGGACTGTAAATGATTGAATGGTTGCATGGAAATCTGAGTTAAGCTATATTAGACCACTTTGAAGTTTCTGTATTCACAGGCTTCTTAACATTAATTGAGCCTGTATGCCTATGTGTTCATTTTCAATAATTCTTTTTGTAAACAACTTTAGTCAACAGACTAGTTGGGCTTTGATATCATTATGTATAACCCGTCTCCCGTTTGTTGTTAATGGTCTATAGATGTGCATGCATGACAAACAATAAATCTCAAATTTCAACATAAAATATAGCCTGTTATTACTTTGGAAATTATACATAATGAGGTGAATACAATTAACGGTATTGACAATCAGAATGCAATATAGCACACTTTCTATCCTTTATCAGGAAGTGTATTTTTTATATATATACATGACTACTGTCTTCCATACATCTATAATAACCTTGAAACCACTCATTCCAATGTCCCATACACTTTCCTCATATTCCCCAAAAAATTACAGGCCCATCAACCACTGCAATCAAATGATCTGAAAACCAACTTCTGGCAAATCATAATACAACAGATGAAAAAAAACCCTGAAGTAATTGACATCTGATTGTAATCAGATTGGAAGGTATATAAAACTATAACAAACACTGGTTTTCAAAACTTGAATACTTCTATCAATTATTTTACTAGAGATTTAATTACTGGTATGTGAAATTTCAACTGTGACATTACTTAAAACCAACCTTTTTAGACCGGTTTAAAGCAATGCAACTACCTAGAGAATAAAAGATATCACAAAGAAGTAAAAAATAGCTTGATGGCTCTAACTAAACTATTAGAAATTACATCCTTCCGAAGTCTGAACTTATCAAAGGATCTGTTCATTTTTTTCAAATATTATATAAAATTTCAAAAAAGAATGTCAACCTAAAAAAAAAGAAATATATGGGGTTTATCATTCTACACCGACGGGGCTAATGTAGACGGATCCAAAAATATAGCAGCTTATACACCCATAATCTTATACTGAACTTTTCTTGTCACTTGTTTGTTCCTACCTATTACATAAATGGACTACATGATTGGTTTAATATCATTATTGTTTATGATATAATATGGGCAGAAAATAATGAAGCAATTAATGTTATTAATTCTGACATTTAACTGTGTATGTGACAATTAACATAAAGTCACCACATACTTCAAATTTCTTAACAATTAACTGACATTATTTACTACCTCAAATCTAATTTGATATATAAAGCAACTCAGTCAAACATAAATTAAAATCTAACTTGTTTTATTATATTAATAACAATTTTCTCCTGATTCATGTGGGTACCTGAAAATAAAGACAACATTTTCCACAAACATCAACATTATTTAGATTATGCAACTCTTCAAAAATAATTATCATTCTGCAGGACATACAAAAGTTATTTCTAGTAGTTTTAAGTACATGTTAGCTTAGATGTAACATTTTTTTTGATGAGTATCACAGAAGTTTAAAAATAGCTTTTCACATAATCTAATGGTGCAATAACCTAGAAGCTGCATGATATGACTATATAAATATTTTATATTGTTGCGCTGAACATGTTGCCCTTTCTGTATGAACATTATAGTTGAGACGTTCTATTCTAACCCAGACTTATAACTAAAAAAAAATTTTACTAAAAAATATTAGCCAATTCAACATGTGTAACACCATTCCTCAAAACCAAATCCTATTTTGAGATATTTGGAACAGCCTAGATTTAACCACCTTTAATGACATGTAGATATACCTAGAAAGAAGGGTATAAATAGCAGCAATTACCAGTTTATTAGTAAAAGTACCACTAAGAGGAATGGTACTCCTATTAGTACTATTTAACTACTAGTCTATCATCCATTTACTTTTGTTGGTTATTTTAGCTAATTGCTCTGGTATGATGAACTTCGTCTCTTACATCTTTTTGAGAAGATATTTCTTTGATCTGGTTCTAAATAAATTTTCAAGAAAGGAAAATATGATTTTGTTTATAGATATAGATGCATGCCAACTACTTTTTGCTTCATTCTTTACCAATTCTAACTATTCAACTCTGGTTGTAGAGCTTATTATTGTCACACCCAAAATCTGTATGAAGCTGAACCTGAATGCATTTTTGACCCCAAATTCCTGCACTACATTTTGGATTTAGTTATAAC
Source organism: Patella ulyssiponensis (assembly GCA_963678685.1). Classification (NCBI taxonomy): domain Eukaryota; kingdom Metazoa; phylum Mollusca; class Gastropoda; family Patellidae; genus Patella; species Patella ulyssiponensis. The sequence continues at coordinate 76,932,926 of OY783226.1, read as the reverse complement.
ACAGAATTTAACATTTTAATGGCCTTTTTTGGGGGGTAAAAATAAAATCAACACAAATATCAATAACTTTTATTTTATATTCCTTGTCCATTTATTCTCTTTGTCAATATTCCTAACTTTGTGAGTTTTCTGTGGGATCTATGGTTTTATTCCACTATTAAAAGATCTTTGACTCAAGCCAATTATTAAAATGAAGTACCCCATGTTAGTTGACCCTAAACCCATTTATTTCATCCACTCTCTAGCCACACCCTGCCATATCATGTTGTTGAAATATTGTTAGTAAATCTTACATAATGTTATAACATTTTGTAATTTAGCCAATACAGTCTAGACTTAGTTGATTATTTTCATGTACCTAAGGGAGGGGTGGTGGGCAAAAAATTTTTGTCAACTGTATTAACACTGCTTTTTGTTTAACAGTTCAAGTATGTTTGATTGGAATTGGGGTGTGCTTTTTTGAAAGGACTACCCAGGGTGGTTCGAACTCACATAGAATTGTTAATTTAACACAGATCATTATACTCAACTTTACAAAACCATTAATTTTTTTTTGCAAATTAATTATAAACATTAAATGGATCCCCATTCCTTACCATAATGAAATTTACATGAATTAATTTAATATCTAAATAGCTCCATGTGATGACATTGAAATTGGTGTTTCTTTGAATTCATTAAATGGATCCCCATTCCCTACCATAATGAAATTTACATGAATTAATTTAATATCTAAATAGCTTAATGTTGTGTCATTGAAATTGGTGTTTGTTTGAATTCATTAAATAATCTCGAGGCAGTAAAATTATTCATAAGTTTAACTAAAGAATTACGTCTGCATTCACTTTTATTTTTTAAACTGAATGTACCAAATATTCATGCTTCTATTAGTCTCTTTATTCTCTGATTCATCAGGTCAATCCTTTAAAACTAATTAAGAGATCACTTGGTTCAATATGTATTGCTTTGCATTACCTACAATTTAAAAAACTACCAATGAACCTTTCAATACATTTTCATATAAATTGCAAATAATTCTTGATGTTGAAAATATTTTTCTGTGGGTGGGAATAATAGGAACTTTAAATGCTTTTTTACATAATGTTATGTAGGCCATCTGGTATATAAAGATATCTACAATTAAAATAATCTGCATTTAATTACCAGAATTTTTGTTAATATGTGGCCAAGATTTGACCTACGCAAGAAACTAGAATGCAAGCTTAAAGATAAACAAGCTTCAATATGTACATATATATATATATATATATATATATACATAGATTTACATAGAGCATGTGAATGTCTGCTACACATCGGTACCTATCATTCTACATAGTTTGTAAAATTCACAACAAATGTTTGAGAAAAGTTGACAAGAAGTAGCTTACCTTGAAGTGTAATGAAAGATGTGGTGTCGAAGGGTTTTTAAAGTTCTTTCCTACCCCTCAAGTCGAAAAAAGTGGGTTTTTTGCTCCCTTGCTTGAACCAGAGTCAACTATAAGAAGCCATGACAGTTGTTTAGTTGAGGAGTGAAACTTGATTCTTACAAGAGGGAGAAAGAAGAGACTGGCTTCTGATTGGGCCAACTCATCTACCATCATCTCAACACTTAACATATCTTCCAAAACATTTTCTAAACACTTTAATAATCAATTTATCACTTTGAAAATTATCTATTTATTGATGAGTGACAACTTACCCAGGGACAATTAATTGAAACAAACTGAATAATTTTCAGACACGTTTTGGGTTTGACTTAATTATTATTGACCTGCAATATTGCATTATCACACCTGCACTTAAAAGTACCAGGACATAAAATCATTTTAATAACATAAAAAACACAACTAATTAAATCACCCCTCTAACCTTATTTCACAGGTTTCAGACATTCAGTTTGTGAATATGTTTGGCAACAATCTGAGACAAAATTAGACAGTACCTCGTGATCTAAAGTATGTGTTTTATGTCTTGAAAGCGAAAAAGATAACATAAACTATATACATGTATACTAACTATGTGTACCATTAGTAAATCTTGAAACAAAGATGATCAACAGAATGAATATCACTGAGCTAACACAACACTTATTTGCATATGTTGCACCTGCAAGATTAGTCATCTTTCAAACACATATAAATAACCTTTGCAAGGCATAAGCATCAATTCTAGAGTGTGAGAAATGTATTTTAATGGTGGGTGTTGATAAATAGAATCAAGGTGTTCAAATGTGAACAACATATAGCAAAAAAGATAATACAGAATTGGTGTTTGCCATGATAGGCAGTTTTGTAAATATGCAACAATTCTTTTTAATAGAATTGAAATGAAATGTGGTTTAACATCCTACTTTTCTTCTACGCCATACAGTGTGCTATGAGGGGAAATTTTGCCCCGGATCTCCTTTTTAAATAGAAAAATATGGTACCACCATTTGACCACTTTTGAAATTTCAAGTTCTCGCACATTTCAGCGACACACCTCACATCTACGCCTTCATGTATATAAACTGAATATTTTGTTGTGATGCTATATTGATACCAAAGATATGCTGGACTCATTATGTGGCATTAAAGAAAAGAATAAACACAAATAGGTTGAAACATAAAGCCTATCTTTAACAGGTTTAATATTGTGATCCTTGCTTTTAAAGGGACAATAACACTCTTGCTGGCTTGGCAGCTCTAGAAAATAAATAATAGTCTTATTCTAAGTACCAGATGTTTATGTGTCCTACCTGTTGTGTAAATTATCCATTACATCATATTTTACTTCTCCAGAGGGTTCGAAAATATTTTAAAATCCAAGTCACATTTGAAAAGGTTTACGTTAACCTTTTCAAATCATGTAGTTGAATTTTACCAATTTTTTAAATTAGGTGTGTTACGATGAAATTTGTATCATCAATTTATTTGAATATTGTAAAATAATACAATTTGTTGACCAGAATAAAGATTGGGACATATTATTCAATTACAACAAGAGTGTTATTGGGGCTTTAAGCAGTTGTTGGAGATTGTTGAACTATTATGTTAGGACAGCAAACCATTCATGTCCGATTTAATGTATTGTTGACCGATACAGTATTTGACTGTTGATCAGGCACACCTTTTTGTACCAAATATTTCAATTCTAGAAGCCTAAATTTCCTTAATCTTATGCATCAGTTGCACACCTTCTAGAAATTAAAATATTTGGTAAAAAAAAGTGGGCCTAATTAATCCATAGAACAGACAAATATACGGTAATTACAAAGAATGCCTCAGAAACAGGACAGGGCAACCGTGTATTTGTGACCACTCTTTGTAACATTGCCAATTTGAGCACTTTTTAACAACAAACACTATTTTGTAATTTATTCGTGCCTTCAATTACAGTAAAACGTTTGTTTATAGATTTCATTAGATTTTAGTGGTTGATTTGTTTTCAAAAAATATTGTGTTACACTTCCAACACAGTCAATATGCCAACTACTTAAACACACATTATGTAAGATTTAGAAAAAGAGCTGACCATTCTTGTAATAGAAGCTCAAAAATAGATAATGTAAAATGAAAATATTGAATATTTCATTCAAATTACTTGATTCTGAACCATGTTATCACTGTTTGTAGTTTTGACAAGATGGGTGCATAGTGTTACCAGGGCACTGGTATATTCGAGACTTACCCTCACTTTCCCATTTTTGAATTAAATTTTTAAATGGTGAAACTGTTCAAATCTAGTTAAAATACCGAGTATCCGATGCCATTGAGAGTTGATTAAGGTCTTGTTTTGTAAATAAATGTCTAATAATAGTTTATATAACATTTCAGAATAGGCAGATTTAGCTCTTGCATAATCTATGTTTAACTATATTGAACTGAAAATACATTACTAACTGAAAAAAACCACACCACATCAAGAGGTGTATCTTGATCCAAGTGTTGCAGTTTTAATAAATTGTTGTCAATAAATCAACACTTCTAATTCAAAAATCGTAACTTTCCCACCATGTGTTGTGGCTTCAACAACAATAACAATCACTAAAGTTCTCAATTACCAAAATCAATCTATGCATGGAAGTTTCTAACAGTCTAAACCAGTAGCTGCCAGGCAGGATACTCCCACATTTTGCAAGAGATGGATAGAGGACAGGCTAAACCAAAAGTGATTTTTCAAATAATCAAGGACCGTAGTTCAGGAAGTTACGACCCAATATGCGCAAATATTGAAAAGAACTAAGATCTTTGGGTTATAAACATGCATTTCAAGTTTCATCAAAATCTGATTAAAATTGTGACCTCGAAAGAGTCCACTACCTTGATACATCATATTTCTACACTATTCGCATACAGGTGGTGGCCATTTTGTCCGACAATTTTGGTCCAATGTTCATGAAGTTCGAACTCAACCATCATTATGGTGTAAAGATGATATAATATAACTGTTTTGCAAATTGGATAATAATTGTGATATCCAGAGGAACGACAAGCTAAAAAAAGGCGATTTTTCGTATAATCAGGGCCATAATTCAGGAAGTTACCATCAAATATGCGCAAATATTGAAAGGAACCAAGTTTCATCAAAATCGGTTCAAAATTGTTACCTCTACAGGGTCCACAACCTTGTTATACCATATTTTTACACTATTCGCGTACAAGTGGCGACCATTTTGTCCAGCAATTTTGGTCTGATTTTCACGAAATTTGAACTCGACCTTCATTATGGTGTAACAGTGATATAATCAGACGGTTTGTTAAATCAGATAATAGTTGTGACCTCCAGAGGGACAACAAGCTGAAAAAGTTGTGACCTCCAGGGGCCATAATTCAGGAAATTGCGATCCGATATGTGCAAATATGGAAGCAAAATCTTTGGGTTATAAAGATGCATTTCAAGTTTCATCAAAATGGGTTCAAAATTGTGACCTCTGCAGTGTTCGCAAGCTAAAAACGTGATTTTTCGTACAATCAGGGGCCATAATCCATGAAGTTACAGTTCGATACATGCCAATTGGAAATTGGATAACAATTGTGACCTTTAGTCTGTTCACAAACAATTGTGGACGGGTGGATGGACGGACGGACAGGGGCAACGACAATTTATCCAAATGAAAATGTGGGCCTATAAAAATCATACCCTTTAGAGTTTTCTTTATGTGTGCGCATAAGTAAGGATACATATATCCAATGTCCACTAAAAGGTGATGATGTTTATTCTACTAACATTTCATTTCAATCGTGAACATGACTATTTTATAATCGAAACAGTTTCATGATATATCCAAAATTAATTATTGATAGATATATTTAGAAAATTTCATTTAATTTCCATGTTGCAGTCACAACAGAGGAAATTGGAGTGCTTCAAGGAGCAATCAAACATGTAAATTGTCAGTTTCAGAAGGACAGACATTTTGTCCCTATGAGCTCAAAACAGGAGAATAAGACTAACATGATTGTATTTTTTTTATCTCTCATGTCTGACAGCTAGACAAAGACCTGCTTCTATCACTACAATCAAAGAAATGAAATGGAGCTAGCGATATGCCAAGTGATAATATCAGAAAAAACATAGCTTCATCTTCAATCATTGATCACTATTTGTCTTGCCTAAATGCCAAAATTCTTCGTGGCTATTTTTTACTCCTGTATGGTTTATCACAGTAGGAATTCATTCTCAACAGAGTTGGAAGATTGGATAATTTGGAATCAGTTTCCAGGAAAGTTTTCAATAATTTTGCTTTTCACTGTACACATCATGAATCATCTTTCATTTGAAGTTGAACTGTAGGGTCTTGATGGGACAAAAAAGAGATGGTCCATTATCAAATAATCTAATTGAGCAAATTTGAACACAAACCAAAGTAAAATATCCTTTCATTTTATTGTAATCCATTGAGTGGGATTGGAAAAAATGATAAAGAATCAAAATCAGCCCCTTCAAGGTGATCTTTGGGGGACAAGCATCAACCCATCTACCAAATCAGGTTACAATTCAGTAAGTGGTTGAGAAAGTGATGAAATTGAAAATGCCCAAATTTCAACCTAATCAAGATGTCCCATCCAATACATTAGGGTCATTGTTTAACAGTTTGAACAGCTCTGAATAAGCACCACCCATGCAACATATCTACCTAAATTTGCCCCAAAAGATGCCACTGCCCAGCTCTTTTGGGACCAAGTAATTTAGGATAAGCATCATCTTATTAACATTCACTGTACCTGCAAAAGGAAGCAGTTTAGAAAAAGAAGCAGAAAATACAGAAAATGGCTCAATAGGACTATCCATGCCCCCCCCCCCCCCCCAACACCCATAGTTTTGAGTAACTTTACCTTAACAAATAAATTTTCCCCTCTGTGATGCACCTATGGTTTCCAGCCTTTTCAATTTAAAAACCATTTATCATCTAAGGTTGATTACTACCAACCATGACTGAAATCAATCCAGCAATTGAAAATACTGGTACATAAATCTCCCCAATCAAGGTTTCCCTGCCCTATCCATATTGGTCCATGTAACTGCTATATAAGTAAAACCCACAAGTCCTGTTCCTCCCCTACGGCAATCCATTTTAATCAACCTTTACCTTTATCATCTGAGGATGATTGGTTTAAAATCCATTAAACATGCATTATGCAAGAGCAAAATCTGCTTATTACAAGTCTTTCTTTAGGCCTGAAATGTTATCTAAATTATCCAGACCATAATAAACACTCGATGTCAAGGCTAGCCTTCGATGTTGGCTGGATTAGATTCCTATATGCCAATTATTGGCCATTGATAATTAAATTAAAAGTGGATAATCGAGAACTATTCTGTTTATATTAATGATTTTAGTAATGATGACCAAGGCTCTGTGAAAATTTCACCTGCTTTGTTCTCTGCTCATAGTGGTTTATTTGACTGAAATTTTCAGCAAATTACCTTTACACTATCTAGTTTTTAACTATTATAGTGATAACTGCCATCTCTTTATCTTATCTCCCATAATGTATCTTTAAGATAACCTAAATTTGTCCCTTAAATGTGTTCCTGCAATATGAGGGGCAACCAACTTCATTTTTGAACAAGCCAACAGTGAGGCTGATGTCCCCCGCCGAAATCCCAAAATAAATAGATGACACATATTAATTAATCGCACATTTATATTTTTCAAACGTATCGAGCAATCAAACTGTACACGAAGTGTCATCCAAAAGTGTTTTATAAAGAAAAATGCTAAAACTGACGAGAAAAATGAAAATGTACCCTAGTTAGGGGGACCCTAAAGGCAGACAAAAGGGCCCCCACGCTTGACAAAAGGGACCCTGGCCAAGGGAAAGGGCCCTCGTGTCCGAGTCAATCGTTTCTATACACTGTTACTGTCGAAACCATTACTGAATGAGAATGCAGTCATTGTATTGGCATAAAAATCATCAATCAAGATGAACCTAAGTTATCTTGTCCCAAAGTATCAACCAATCAAACTGCTTATCTCTGCCTACCCTAAGAAGAAAATGCTCATCTTCGACCTCCATCAAGGCATTGACCTAATAAGCATACACACCAATTTTGAACATTTTAACTCAATTCGAACGAGATCTCTGCTTACCCTAAGCAGAAAATGCTCATCTTCGAACTCCATCAAGGCATTGACCTAATAAGCATATACACCAAGTTTGAACATTTTAACTCAATTAGAAGGAGAGTTATTGTGTTCCAAAGTCTCGACCAATCAAATTGCGTATCGCTCTGCTTACCCTGAGCAGAAAATGCTCATTATCGAACTTAGTCAAGGTATTACTGTAATGAAACTATACACCAAGTTTCATCAATCTCATTTAACTAGAACTAAAGTTATCGTGTCCCAAAGCATCAACCAATCAAATTGCTTATCTCTGCTTACCCTAAGCGGAAAATGCTCATCTTCCAACCCCATCAAGGCATTGACCTAATAAGCATACACACCAAGTTTGAACATTTTAACTCCATTAGAAGGAGAGTTATTGTGTTCCAAAGTCTCGACCAATCAAATTGCGTATCGCTCTGCTTACCCTGAGCAGAAAATGCTCATTATCGAACTTAGTCAAGGTATTACTGTAATAAAACTATACACCAAGTTTCATCAATCTCACTTAATTAAAACTAAAGTTATCGTGTCCCAAAGCATCAACCAATCAAATTGCTTATCTCTGCTTACCCTAAGCGGAAAATGCTCATCTTCGAACTCCATCAAGACATTGACCTAATAAGCATATACACCAAGTTTGAACATTTTAACTCAATTAGAAGGCGAGTTATTGTGTTCCAAAGTCTCGACCAATCAAATTGCGTATCGCTCTGCTTACCCTGAGCAGAAAATGCTCATTATTGAACTTAGTCAAGGTATTACTGTAATGAAACTATACACCAAGTTTCATCACTCTCACTTAATTAGAACTGAAGTTATCGTGTCCCAAAGCATCAACCAATCAAATTGCTTATCTCTGCTTACCCTAAGCGGAAAATGCTCATCTTCGAACTCCATCAAGGCATTGACCTAATAAACACATACACCAAGTTTGAACATTCTAGCTCAATTAGGAAGAGAGTTATTGTGTCCCAAAAAGTGTGACGGACAGACGGACAGACAGACAGACAGAAGGACAGACAGACAGACAGACAGACAGACAGACGGACGGACGAACCCATTTTAATAGTCCCCCAACTTTCATCGAAAGGCGGGGGACAATAAATCTGAATAAACACCACCCTACCAACATACATGCATGTACCAAATTTCGCTGCAATCTATAAAGCACTTTAGGAGAAGAGTAGAAAATGGCTAATGATTTATGCTGGCAGGACAGAGAGATAATGAAAGGACTGATGTACAGACCATGGACAGAAGTGATGACATATACCCTTCAGACTAATGGGTCAATGGGCTAAAAACATCTGTATTCAAGTAAATACTATTATTTAACCATTTTAGCATGAAACAATATAGCATAAACTATTATATACCTCAGGTGACCATTACCATTACTTATATTAGAATTAATGGGATTCAATAATTCAATTGTGCGCAGCTTTTAAGATGAGGAAGAAACCAGATAAAATCCACAAGGTTGGGTAGGCAACCCTACTAGACTAACTGACAGACCTTATGATCTAAAGTGCATGCATTAGATTATTCAACCACCCACCCCCCCTCCAAAAAACATTATGTTGTAAAACAATGTGCATATTTGTAGATTTGGTAAACAGGGCTTTGTGGTCTGCAACTTTGTAAGCCTGCCTGCACTTTTTTTTGTAAAAATATCCTTTGCATGCTGGCAAAATATGGATGGTAAATCAGTATGTTCGAGTTACTGACAACCACCTCCACCCTGTAATCTCTACATCTTAATTACTAACAATATTTTAAATCAATCTGTTTGTATCTAATGTTTTTCATACTACCAAAGCAACCCAGCATTAGACAATATTTTTATGTTACATGTCAATAATAATTTAAAAATTTAACTAAATTAATCAAAATATATTAAATATAACAAAAGCTTTTGCTTAATTTCACATTGTTTGATCAGTTACATAACGCCACAATTTTAACAGCAAAACACTGTCTTTTCTTAATAAATAAATCTGACAGTTGCCAGGCAATATATATGCCAATATTTTGTAGACAATGGATACAGAAAAAGCTAAAAAAAAAAGCGATTGTTTGACAATCAGGGGCCACAACCGAAAGAGACTGAGATATTTGGGATATATTTCAAGTGTCATCAAAATCAGATAAAAATTGTGACTTCTAGAGTGTCCACACTCCACACCCTTGGTATTACGTACTTTTACTTTATTTGCATACAAGGATTGGCCATTTTGTTCAGCAGTTCAGGTCAGATTTTTATGAAACTCAAACTCAACTTTTATTCATTAGTATTCAAAATTGAATACAAATTGTGACTTTTGTTTGGTCTTCCAGCTAAAAACGTGGTTTTTCCTACAATTAGGGGTGGTAATTCCTGAAGTTATCGTCTCATACATGCAAATATGGAAAGGAACCAAGATTTGTGGGATATAAACCTACATTTCACGTTTCGTCAAAATTGGATATTGTGACCTGTAGAGTGTCCACAAAGAGATTGTGGATGGACGGACAGACAGGGCTAGGTGATGGCATAATACATCCACATGAAAATGTTGGCGCATAAAAACTTTGTAGAATGATATTAGTTGTAGCAGATGCATAGCTAGCTGTACTAATTTCTCTATTTTACCTGATATCACTAGACACTGATTTAGCCCAAAATCGAAAAAATGACTTTGATTACTTTCATAGGTATTCTTGTTGGGTTCGAATATTGATAGTATTAGTAACATCACAGGTTGTATACTATGTAGATCAGTCTTGGAGATTCTTGTGTCAATTAGACCCCCAAATTTAAAAAAGTATTATGTTGACCCCTACAACCAACTATCACATTATATATATTGATGCAGTTATCTAACTTTGATGTGTAGGCTACATAGTACAACTTTAAAACAACAATTGATAAATAAATCCAAGCTGTCTGCTGCACACTCTCTTTGTTGTAATTTAATGAAAATTTAGTTAAACATTAACAGATTTATTCTCTTTAAACCAGACAAATTTTTTTGAAAAAAGCCAGAATAAAAAATTGACCTACATTAGAAATACAGACATGAAGATGATAATATTGGCAGAGTTTGAAGAAAACTCTCTTAAGAGACTAGAAAATATTCTTAGCCAACCAGCTTATGTATCAAGTTTCTCCATCAAGGGAGATAATTTGACCATAAATGGATATCAAGGTGTCATTGGGGTCAAATATATAATGGTACCATACTCCTGAAGGGTCAATTTTACTAAAGGGTAGGGAAGTCAAGATACGATATCAATATGTTAGTGTGGTGTAATCTTTTAGCAGGAGATATCAGAAAGTAATCTAAGAGTAAGTATTTTTAGACATTGGTTCTCAGTAATAACTGTAGTGGTTGCTCAGTGGTTTAAGTTTTACACCTTTTTGCCAATCACGATACTCTCATGATTTCACCAGAAAACAAAGTAGGCTTCCACTCTACTCGATTTTGATGAGAACTGCTTCTCTTCTGTAACTATTTTTAGCAGCAGAATATGTTAGGCTATGAGAAAAATTTCACGTTTTACAGTTATTTCTACCCATGTTGGCTGTTCTCCTGGATCTTATCGATAACTTCTATCAAGGTCAAATTATACAACATAATAATCAACTATCCATCCTTCATATAACAAGTATGCTCATTCCACCCAATGCTGAATGACTACAGGTTGCACTAAGCTGTTTCCAGTCCGATTTAAAAACCACATGATTCCAAATACTTTAATTCACTTTCAAAGTGTGTTTCTGTATCAAACAATACATCATTTTCATATTTCAACTCACCTCTTTGATCAATTCTAGAATCAAATAATTAAGTTTAAGGCATTCCCGCTCGCAGTACAAGGAAAACTTATTAACCATGCGTGTGAAAAAAAAACTATTTAGGAGAGCAGGTATGTTTTATCAAGATATTATTACAAGAAGCCACCTTAGTTGAGAGGGTATAAAACCATATATACAGGTAGTTGTATGACTCATCAGTTTGCACATTAAAATTCACATAACTTTCAAATTTCAACTTTAAGCAAATGCAGCACAACTGCAATTTACTTATCTTTATTACTACTTCCAATGTGTTTTTCCTCTTCCAACATTTTAAATGCAAAGTTTGGCATGTTAATATGTAGTAAAATTCTTAGTTTGTCAGACAAAATAACCTACTGCAGCTCCCAGATTTCTTTTTAATCTACATACATTCCAAATGATAAATGCAACCTAATCTTTTCCTCTGGCATATTATCAAAATTTCAGCCATCACAAACTAAATGACAGAATACAGTAAATTGCTAAAAGTTTTGTAATACTTCACAACCAATAGTAGTTGATTTTATGATGCACATTTACTCAAAGTTGATTACTTTCTATTATTTTGATTTTACATACTACACTATCTATTCATTTGTTTTTTCAGGAAATCAGAATTGTCAATGCAGGAAAATATTTTATTTGTTTAGTATGTCCCCCACCCCTAAAAAACCTGCAACAGCTACCATAATATAAAATTTCCATTCAACTTAAAACCTGAAAGGGAGAGCTTTCACTTACAGGAACATAATGTGATAATATGCTTTCCATCAACTTTTATGTAATTCTTAGATTTAAAAAATCATGGCTAGAACAACATTAATAAAGTATATAGTATGGTGTAGTGGTCCAATACTTCTATAACCGTGCGGTTATTACCCTTCTTTGTAAAGGTTAAACTAAGTCGTTAAAACAGGCACTGTTGGAAAAGTTAAATAATACATCATAACTCCTGGAAACAAAACGGTTGCAAGAATCTTGAGCAAAGATCATCTTTTGGGTATGACGTGCGTTCTACTTGGCAAGCCTACCAAATTCTTTTTTTTATAACCTATCAACCAACTGTATCAATTTCTTAAAAACTTCTGACAGAGAGCTTTGACCTCAAAGTCAGATTTTAACCTGATTAACATAGCAGACAATAATTAGAAAAGTAATTTAGGAAATAATTAAAAAAAACAGAGAATATCTTCAACAGAAGTATGTTCAGGTATAATGTTAATATTTTAAACACAAATTTCAGGCCACTATAACATTTATCAAGCTGGTGAGAAATTTATGGCAAATATTCAGATCATCTAAATATTCAGTTCATCTAATCTAAAACTTAAAGGCAATGGTGTGTGTATATTTTTTTTCACAAGGGGAATAACTCTTAAATAAATTATTTTAACATTGTGAAGAACTGAATTTCACATTTTCAGTGAAAAAAAATGACATAAATATATGTCCAGATGAGCTGAAAAACAGATATTATTAAAACCCAAAGCACACAGTGTTAAAAAATAAACCGCGAAGCAGTATAAAGAAAGAATTTTTGAAATAGAGTATTTTGACAATATCAACTTTATATTATATTTAGGCAATAAACATCTTCTGTTTCAAATTTAGAAGGTGTAATAATAAGGTATGGTGCAAAAGACTAGTCGCTTGAAACAAAGCTTTCAGCCTGCTATTTCTCATGGATATGTTTAATGAATAATCTAGTTTATGATTATTAACTATCTGTGAATATTTCAGTAAAATTGAGGTAAAATTGTGCAATATATAAATTCAGTAAAATTGAAATTGAATTGTGGAAGATGGGCTTAATGGAACCTAACTCTGTGCCTGCACAAAATTTCCTAAAGCGCTACGAGCACATTGTTTTGTGCAGTATTGGAAACAGACATTACTATTATTATCATAAAAAGCGATTGCCATGCAAGATATGCCCACATTTTGCAAGAGACGGATAGAGAACAAGTTAATACAAAAAGATGATTTTTCGTACAATCAGGGGCCATAATCCAGTCATTAAACATGCATTATGCAAGAGCTAAATCTGCCTATTGCAGGTCTTTCTTTAAGCCTGAAATGTTGTCTAAGTTTAAGTATTAATTAGACATTAAAGATACATTATATATGGGAGATTAGATAACGATTTGGCAGTTCTCACTAAAATAGTTAAAAACTAGCTAATGTAAAGGCAATTTGCTGAAAATTTCAGTCAAATTGATTCACTATTAACTTAGAATTAAGCGAATGAAATTTCCGCTTAGCCTTGGTCATCATTACTAAAGTCGGTAAGACAAAACCAGTAGTAATATTTCGGCGAATCAAACTACAATCCAACAAAAATCTCATGCTGGCCTTGACATCGAGAATTGATTATGATCTGAAATCTGAATAGGTTAATTAATGTCTAATTAATAGTTTTTATAACATTTCAGGCCTAAAGAAAGACCTACGATAGGCAGATTTTGCTCTTGTATAATGTATGTTTAATTAACTGATCCAGGCCTTAATCAACTCTTGATGGCATCAGATTTCTCCGATATTAAATAGATTGAAACGGTTCAGCGATATTTTGATTTAATCAAATATGGAGGAAAGAGACTTAGCTTCGATCAACCAGGTCGGTGGTTAAATTATTACACACGTCTGTCAAACCTTCAAAGGCTAATATTATCACTTGCAATAGAGTAATTTGAATGAAATTTTCAAATTATTCATTTTACATTATCTACTTTCTAACTATTATAGCAAGAACGGCTAGTTCTTTATCTAAATCTTACATAATGTATCTTTAATGGTCTAAAATGTGCTATTATCGAAAAGAACTGAGATTTTAAGGATATAAACAAATATTCTAAAATCAGACAAAAAATTGTGACCTCAACATGATCAACAACCTTCCTATTAGATACTTTTCTAAAAATTCAAACTGAACCTTCAATACGGTGCATCAAACTGATCCCGCAGTGAATATTCGCTTGGCCACTACAATCACTGATAAGCATGACATCGACGAGACTTAATGAGTTCGGCATATTAACTTTTTTACTCCAACAAATTAAATTTTCGAACATTTTTTTGAAGTATAAGAAAAATAAATAAAGACGTTTGAAGTATTTGTAGTTAAAAAATATTTCTTATTTAGTGTAAATGGGTATTAAAATGAGTAAAATGCATCATTTTGCCCGAAGCAGTTAGGTGTTATGTAAACAATGCACAAGCCGTTGAGCCAATGACTGACGCCACGTGAAGTCAATGCACGTGTTGTGGACAGTCATCTGTGACAGATAATTCGTAAGTAATTCTCTGTGAAACAGATTGACGGTACATTATCCAGGTACTTACGGTCCAATATGTGCAAATATCGAAAGGAACCGAGTCTGTGATTACAAACACAAGTGTTGAGTTAATCAAAATCGGATCAAAACTGTGACATCTGGAGGGTTCACAACCTTGTTCCACAATAAATTTTAAATGATAGATCTGGGGATCTCATAGAGTGTTTGTGATTTTTCGTACAATCAGAGGCTATAATTCATTAAGTTAGTATCCAATACATGTCAATATCAAAAGGATCTTTGAGACATTAACATATATTTCCAGTTCCGTCAAAATCGGATAAAAATTGTGACCTGTTGAGTGTCAACTGTCCACAAATAAATTGTGGACAGGCGGTCAATCAGGGGTAATGACAGAAGAGTTTCATATTAAAATGTGGCTGTATAAAACAGTTATACGAATAACTGGTCGAGTTTAAGTCTTATCAGGTTTACAATGTTTATGTTTTATACACACTGTTAACTACTAGTGGTTTTTATTCACCAACATTTCTTATAAACACATTCTACTGTCTACATTTATCATTAAATCTCTTTTAAATGTATGTGTTGTTAACATTGAGAGACAAAGAAACCTATTGAATTTGAAAAAATACTATTTATTACTTCTAAATTTTACAGAATCTAGTAAATGCTTTTACGACCAAAGTTGCCATCTGATTATGTGTTGTTTAAATAAGTAAACTGAAAAGCCTCCTAGATTTCAACAAGGGGGGTTGGGTGGCTGAATGGTTTAATACATGCATGTTGGATCATAACGGTATGTCATCGTTCGAGTCAAGTGGCATAGTTTCAATTCATATACAAAAGGTACGGTAGTATACTATTTTGTAACGTGCTTCACATCTGTCATACACACAAATATTAAAGCCCTTGGCCTAATCGCTAATATTAAGGACCTAG
Source organism: Patella ulyssiponensis (assembly GCA_963678685.1). Taxonomy (NCBI): domain Eukaryota; kingdom Metazoa; phylum Mollusca; class Gastropoda; family Patellidae; genus Patella; species Patella ulyssiponensis. The sequence continues at coordinate 76,917,271 of OY783226.1, read as the reverse complement.
AAATTGACACAAATGGGTCACAACACATATATAATAATGTAACTTTTTACTTTGGAAACGAAAGTAAACATAACGCTAACGCTACAATATACGTCCACATTCCTGCTTTGATTGATATGGTATTTTGTCAAGAAGGCTCGGCATTTGGTTTGTTTAGCGTTGAGGGTCGTGCCTCAACATCAATAGTTGCCGTCCTTAGAGTATAAGGAATAAGTATACCAAGATAATCCATTCAGAATTGTGGCTTTCAGACGCTAAAGGCACAAAGTGGGTGTGGCTCTGCCCCTGGGGTCGGAACATTCACCAAAATCAATAGTGGACGCCCTCCTGCTATAAGGTATATATATATGCCAAGTACCAAGCTGATTCATTCAGAATTGCGGCCTGTAAACGACAAACACAAAAATTGGGCGTGGCTTGCCTCTGGGAGTGGGGACATGCAGTTGTCCTTAGGCTATAAGGAATACATATCCCAAGTTTAAAGACGATCCATTAAGAATCGGGGCCTGTAGGCAACACACACAGCCACAAAGTAAAAATGGGCATGGCTCTGCCCCTGGGGGTTAGGAATAAGGAATAGGTATGCAAACTTTTAAAAGGATCTGTTAAGAATTGCACCCTGAAGGCGAACACAAGACACAAAAACATTGGGAGTGGCTCTGTTCCGGGGGGGGGGGGGGGGGGGGGGGGGGGTGGCATGTACCAAAACTATAGTGGTCAGCCTTAGGTAATAAGGAATAAGTATAAAAAAATTTCAAGATGATCGATTAAGAATTGTGGCCTGTAGGTGACACAGACACACAAAATGAAAATGGCCGTGGCACTGTCCCTGGGGGTCGGGCATGTACCAAAAACAATAGGGATCTTCCTTAAGGTACCAAGAATAAGTATGCAAAGTTTCAAGATGATATGTTAAGAAATGCAGTCTGTAGTCGACAGACAAACAAATACAAGAAATGGGCGTTGCTGTCCAAGGGGGTCGGGCATGCACCCAAAACAAAAAGGGATCATCCTTAGGGTATAAGGAATATGTATTTTAAGTTTCAAGATGATCGATTAAGAACTGTGGCCTGTAGGCGACACATAAAATGAAAAGGGGCGTGGCTCTGTCCCTCAGGGTTGGGCATGCACCCCAATTGATAGGGATGTTCCTTAGGGTACAAAGAACAAGTATTCAAAGTTTCAAGATGATACGTTAAGAAATGTGGCTTGTAGACGACAAACAAATAAATACAAGGAATGGGAGTGGTTCTACCCCTGGGGGTCGGGCATGCACCAAAACACAATACAGATCATCCTTAGGGTGTAACGAGTAAGTATACAAAGTTTTAAGAAAATCAAGTAAGAATTGCACCCTGTGGGCGACACACAGACACACAAAAAGAAAATGGGCGTGGCTCTGCCCTGGGGGTTGGGCATGCACCCCAAGTGATAGGGATCATCCTTAGGGTATAAAGAGTAAGTATACAAAGTTTTAAGAAAATCCAGTAAGAATTGCGCCCTGTAGGCGATACAAAGACACACAAAAAGAAAATGGGCGTGGCTCTGCCCCTGGGGGTTGGGCATGCACCCCAAACAATAGGGATGTTCTTTGGGGTACAAAGAATATGTATACGAAGTTTGAAGTTTCAAGATTATATGTTAAGAAATGTGGCCGGTAGACGACAAACAAACAAATACTAGAAATGGGCGTGGCTCTGCCCCTGGGGGTCGGGCATGCACCAAAAACAATAGGGATCATCCTTAGGGTATAAGGAATAAGTATAAAAAGTTTGAAGAAAATCCATTAAGAATTGCGCCCTGTAGGTGAACCACAGACACACACACATACATACATACATACATACATACATACATACATACATACACACACACACCCACACACACACAGACAGGGGTGACGGCATAATACGTCCACATTGTGAATGTGGACGTGGACGTATAAAAATGGAAACAATTGAATGTAAATCAGTTTATATCTTAACATCAACATTTCTTATACATTTTCAAGAATAAATGTTTCAAAACGTACAGTTTGTATGATAGCTTTGATAATGCTGAGGAATGAGATCAATGCCCTGTAAATTGTCTCAAATTTAAACAGGGAGTTATTGTCCAATAGTTAGAATCAAGGGAATTTCAGATTTGTTCTACAATCAACTATAAATGATAAATCTGGGGATCTCATAGAGTGTTCATTTCATTACCTAGTTAAAAATCTGGAAACCAGTTTAGAAACAAACGGGCCCATGAAATGCTCGCCCCTCCCGCTCAGAAATTGCTAACAATCATTAAAGTATACACAGTTCCTTATATTAACCTGAAAAAAAAACATTTTTTTGTACTAATCTAAAATACTTTTAAATAAATTTAAAAAATCACGATTTTTTTTTGTTTGAATACTTATTTTAAAATGCTTATTAGACGCCTAGGTAACTACATAGCATGATGATTACAACAGTCTGTTAGACTGACCTTTCCGAAAATTTCCTCAAAATATTCGCCCCCCTACCGAAAGGTAATGGCCCCCTGCTTAATGGTGTCTACATACGGGCCGGGAAACAAATCTGATGATCTTTAACTTGACCTTCAAAATCAATATGAATCTGTCTTTTGTCATCCAAAACATAGAGTTTGAAGTTAACCCGGAGGAGATTTCATTATTTAATCTAGAAAATTCTGCACACAAATGCAGAAGGTGCTACTGATAACTGTGCAATACTCAAATAAAAGATAGGTTGCCAGGCAACGAAACATACGCCCACAGCAGCTGAATCGTCCGGGCAGTCAACAAGAGTTATCGCATATATTTTCTTTTTTCAGTAATGAAACGTTCATAATGCACTAAAATCTGATTAAGAGTAACAACTCATTAAGTAATTATCACAAAATCTTTAGTATCTGTTTGACTTTTAATAAATTTCTGCTCTGTGCTAATGTTTAGTATACAAAACATTTAATGTCCTGGATTTAGCTTTTCAATTATCAAAATTCATTGAAAATGAATATACTTATTCGTCTCAAGATCTTAAACTCTGTGTATCAATCTGAAGTCAATCTGATGATAAGTTTGGCCTCTAGAGGATCACAAAATTTTTCAAAGTGATCAAGGGAGATAAATTTAAAGTCAATCGGATATAAACTTTAGCCTCTAGAGTGTCCACGAGCAATTGTGGATGCCAGACCGCATGGGCGTATAAAATATGGGCGTATAAAAAACAGTCTATCAAAAAATGTCAATTAATATCAAGACTTCGCATAATTTTCATTGATTGCTGTTATTCTAATTTCATGAGAGTTATTGCCCTTCTGTATGCTGTACATATGTTACTTTACTAAAAAAAATATATCAAAACAAACACTTACACTTATGTTTGTGCACTACATGAAATGCTAGGTTTATAACTGTTATTTCTACAAGAAATATCAGTCTGGTTCCGTCAATATTGTCAATTATAGCAATAAATGTTTGGAAAGTTGGAAATTTTGTAAGATGTACAAGGAAATAAGATGTGATCAATTGCTTCTAAAAAGTCGGTTGTTTTGATGACCGTGATGTAGATAGGGATGTTATGACTAAAGTCTAGTGGGTTCTCATCAGACTACATTGTAACAATTCAGTTCTTACACATATGGAAATGTTGTCATAAAATGGTAATAATTGGCAATGATGAATCCCAAAATACAGCATTTTGTCCAGGTCAATAGTTATAATGAAAAAAAGAAAAATCTAAAAGATGTGTATTTTCAAGAAATACAAATCTATTTTTGTTCCACCATATATAAAAATCTAAAATTTCAGAGTGTTTTTTGATATCAAATATTCAATAAAAAGAGAGCCATCATTGTTGTCATTTCCATCCATTATGGAGATGATGAAACCTATTAAATTTCATTGATTTCTGATAATAATTCCAAGAGTTGACCACTTGGTAGAATCTTGTAAATGTTCAAGTAACAACAAAAGTTATCACCCAACCTATGCATAATTTTGATTTGTGAAACACAAAAGGAAATGAAATTACAACAATTCCCAAATTACTTCTACAGTTATGGCCTCTTATCTGTTAACTTTGCTAAATCTTGTGCACACTCCAGTGACAAATGTCATCCAATCTGATTGAAATTTATTTTTCAATGGCCTAATTAGTTACATGAATCAAGGTGAATTTCAACAATTGCAATTAGTTACTTCTCTAGATTGAGTTCTGGCATTTTCCAAGGACAATTAAGTTGTTATCCGATTTGCTTGTAATTTATATGCATTGTTCAATTTAGGGAGACAGTTGATTATTAAATTTTAACAATTTCATTAATTACTTCTAGAGTTATTGCTCTTATCCAGACCACCTAGCCTGCAATATTTATTGGATTAGGATCCGATTTGCATGAAATGAATAAACAAAACTATGTTTTTCATCATACCAACTTTAATAATCATGATCGAGGCTAGGTTGATATTCAATCGCGAAATTCTCTGTTCAGAGTGGATCAATTTCACTGACATTTTCAGCAAATTTCCTTTACGTTATCTTGTTTTTTAACTAATATAGTGAGAACTGCCAACTCTTTATCTAATCTCCGATAATGTATCTTTAAATTGTGTATCGATTATTGCAATGAATAACAATTACAACAGCTTCTGTTAATTAGTTATTGCCCTTTACCGTTATAGAATCTTCTAAACCTTTATGGTCTGCTTGAGATGACATTTTCTTTTAAAACAAAATTTCCAAGAGCCTTCATTTATTATTGAGCATATATATATTTCTTTTATGAAAAAGGAATTCTGGTTCCATGCACTTTTTTTAAGAGCATAGGCCTATATTTAACAGACAATTAACATTGGATACATGCACTATGGCCCTCGCCTTTTCACTGTTCAATATGACTGAAATGCCAGCTTGGAACTGGACATAGTACAGGCTGTTGTCTATGATTAAAGTTAAAGAATTACAATTTTTATGCTGATCGAGCACATTATATATCAATTATAAATTTATCTTACCAGGAGGCTGGCTTTAGGAAAACATTTAATTATTGAATAAATATTCTCCATCAGTAACACATAATCCCATGTAAGAAAATCTGAAAATGATAAACAAACAATACATAATCAAGGAAAATCAATAAACACAGTAAAGCCTACATTATTTTACTTATTAGCTTAATAATAAACCTCCTATGTAACAATAATTTGTGCATCAAAATCTGGGATAGTGTCATCATCATCACAAAAAATGTAGGTGTCTAAAAATATGTTAAAACAGAATGTTGAGAGCATAAATATTTGTAAGCAGAATATAATGAAAGGTAAATGATCAAAGAAAATTGGTATATATATGACTTTACAAAAACATATCTTTAGAACATGGGAGACTACTCTTATTAGTATTGAAGAGATTCAGTACAGGGTACATGTTATTTTATATGATTCTATTAAAGTCTCTATCATTGTTTAAGAGATTTAAATCTTGAGCAAATGACATGTTTGTGAAAGGTGAACCTTTACTGTGGAAGGTGAACCACTAATAGTAATAAAGTCTAAAGATGTTTACAAAGATATGGTGAACTGAAAAGTAGTCAATATTTGGCATCCTCTACAGAAGATACAAATGGGAAGGTCAGAACCTATAAAAATCTGTTGATGGGCCTCTTTTGAATCTGAATGAACCCAAGTAAGATGGATGATAATCTAACCTTGATATTTAGATTTTAATTTGTTAATTAATTGTTATAAAACAATTTGAATAAATTTTAGCTTTGATTAAGAGGCCTTGAAAAGTTAGATATTGTTTGAAAAATGTAGTTGTAATATGGCGCAATGACTAACACACATTTATTAGAATCAATCATTTCTTGTTCATAATTACTAAAATAGTTTGAACAATATCTAAGTTCTTATTTCACCTAATAGGTTATAGGCTACAGCATTTATTCGAAATGCATTATAAAGTCAACTTAGCATAATAATCTACAGAACAATACGAGAAATAATTTCACATTCAACAAATATACAAACTGTAACACAGAATGTCAATATGACATTTCTTTGACATTTTTGAGCCCAACTATATATGCTTCTAGTATGAAAAAAGCTAGTACAGTTAACATTCTAAAAATATATTCATTACAAGTCAACACAAGTTACCGAAAGTAGGAACTCTTTTTGGTATGGAATTATTGTGAAGTGTGTAAGGTGGACTAAAATTTGTCCTTAAAAGAAATTGTGCTACAATTGGGCTGCTGTAACAAAATACAGTAAAGAAATTAATGTACCTAATGGTTCCCAGATAAATTGTAATTAAAAGTTACAAGACACAGTTAAAAGATTAAGTAATTTGTCAGACAAAAAGGCAGTGGTAATACATACCCCTTCAGCCCCAATCATTGATGCAACTTAAAGCTATGTAAAATATTGTGCCTGCTATACCTATGTATTGCATCTTTATCATGATGTAATCATCAGCTGTAAATAGTTTGTAGTAACAGTTCTGATATTCTTTGATAAATCTATCAATATCTATGCAATAATTATATAAACTTGTAACATAGAATAGCATATATTACGAAAGCCCAGAAGGCTCATTCCAAATTCCAAATGCGAAATTCCAAATTCATGTCTTACAAATAAAATAGCAAATTGGCAGCCCCCCTCAATTAAACAAATTAGAATTTAAACAAATTGTAATTTTAGGCAACTAATTAGTGCTGGACTGAACCCGTTCCAAATTACTAGATTCGAAATTCCAAATTCCAAATGCGAAATTCCAAAACTGATCCCACAAGACAGAGTTACGTACAACAAGTACCCGGTAATCCTAAGAATTGAATCCAATACATTTTTATGCAATATGAAGCATCACCATCCACAATGAGGAAGGGCTATTATGTGGCCGTGTTAGCCCTGCTTTAACAAAAACTGACAGAGTAAAAAATAATAGTCGTTCCCCCCCGCCCCATTTCGCTCGTTTCGTTTTGTTGCACAAAGTCCAGTAAGCTTGAATCGCTGTATAAATTGATACAGGGCTTACAGGAGTTTGAGCAATGAAAGGAAACAAACGAAATGGGGGGAGCGAAAATTACTTTTTACCCTGCCAGTTTTTGTTAAAGTGAGGCCAACACGGTCACATAATAGCCCTTCTGCAATATTAAATAAAAATGTATGGGTTCAATTCTTGGGATTAACTCTTTAAGTAGATGTTGTACGTAAATATACCTTATCCATGGGCGTCACACATGGGGGGGTCCGGGGGGGTCGGACCCCCGCAATTGTTTTCCTGGGGGGGTCTGAATATACTTGGACCCCCCCCCCCCAAAATTTGGCCGAAATCTAATAAAACACTAATTTTAGGACTGGAATAGCAGTAAAATGCGTTTGCGGCCATCAAATATTCCAAAATTTTCTTTGGGGGGGGGGGGGGGGGGGGTGCCATACAAGGTCAGCTCCGCTTCTTCGCCCTGCGAAGAAAACAAACTGGCCGCAGCCCGTAAACCTGATTCGGGCATTTCTAGTTTTGCTTCCCTAACTTTCTAATAAAACACTAATTTCACTTTTCTTTTAATTGAATACCACAAATTTATACTGAGTTGACTATTGATTAAAACATTTTGTCTGGGGCCACTCTACTTTGTGCAACATTTTTCGGGCATCGATTATTACTTGTGAATGCAACTGCAACAGTGTGATTGGATGGTTGGAATCAGAGTGGGATTTCGGTTACAAAGCCATTGGACACTTTTGGAGTTGCTCGCACAGGCTAGAATAGCAGAAAACGCATTTGCGGTGGTTAAATTTTCAAAATTTTCTCCGGGAGGGTGAGGCTCCCATAGCCCGCGACGATTGATTAGTTGTTTGGAATTCTGGGCAGACAGGCTAAATTGAACCAAATTGAAGTTGCTGTATTCACAGGTTACAGACTGGAATAGCAGGAAAACGCGTTTGTGGCAGTTAAATTCTCAAAATTTTCTCCCAACGGTCCCGTCTTCATGGGTGTAATCGATTGATTGGAATTCGAGTCAGCAAGCCACCTTAATTAGGTAATATTAGACCACTTTGAAATTGCTTTGTTCATGGGCTGAAATAGCAGGAAAAGGTGTTTGCAGCCGTCAAATATTCCAAAATTTTCTTAGGTGGGGGTAAGCCACGCTTCTTCGTCTCTCGGGGAAGACCAGTGCCGCTGTCTGTAAACATGATAAACGTTGTAATGGTGTGATGTTTTAGTTTAACCCAGTAAAATATGCCAAACAATGTTTACAGAAGACTGAAACTTTAAACAAAATTTATGGGGGTAGTCCCCCCCCACCTTTGCGGACCCCCCCAATATATATTTCACGGCTACGCCCCTGACCTTATCTGATTATTCAAAACAAAAACCTGATCTGATAGGTCGGATCAGATTTGGAAATTTGGAATTTCGCATTTGGAATATGGAATTTGGAATTTGGAACTGGTGTTTATCCGGCCCAGCACTAATTAGTTGTGTAAAATTACAATTTATTTAAATTCTAATTTGTTTAATTGATGGGGGCTGCCAATTTGCTATTTTATTGGTAAGACATGAATTTGGAATTTCGCATTTGGAATTTGGAATGAGTCTTCTGGGCTTTTGTATATATCTTATGTTGTAACTTCACCAGATACTTCTTTTGTATCACCTTGAAGTGGAATTTAATACTGGTAGTTTGAACTACTTTCATTGGGACAGGATTCTTATATACTTGTACTTATTACCCTTAATTACATGTACATCATGTTAAAGAATCTACAGTAATTCGACGTCATTAACAATCATTATCTGGTACAAATATATTCAAGTTACATATCTCTTAACCCTTTGAACACTGACTATACATGGGGTGTTGCACGTCCCTCCCTGGATTTACAGGACATCATATTAATTATGACGTCAACGTAATTGGAGCTTGACACGCCCCAAGCCGCAAAACCGACATTTCGGGTATATGCGATACAACGTCAAGCCGCATTTGCAGCATTTTGGGTTCTAAGGGTTAACAATCTGTGTATATTAATTCTGGCCCATAAAGATATTCCAAATAATATTCATCAGAACAAGCTTAATTGGGCCTTTTTTGCCCTTATTCTCATGCAGTTTTGGATTCAAACATAAACAAGCACTATTAATGCTGCAGTACTGGCATGGGATTGATCCCGGGGTTTACTGAGAAAGTTCCTCAGGATTTTCAAGCCAGATTTCCCCTTGTTAGTGGTATAGGACTGAGAGCCTGGCAAGGAAAGGTGTCTAGACATTTGGACTGGACAAAAAACTAGGTTTCCCTGTCTGCATACACACTTGCATTTAGGTAAAAGAGCACATGGCAGTTAAAATAGGTAGGAAACGCCACATTTCACGCACAATATCCCATATAGCACACAGTATAACATATTTCTATCTTCGCAATAGCCCAGTTGGTGCAGAAAAGTGGGACATTAAACACTATTTTATATCACTTCATCTACTGGTAAAACATTCATAACCCTAATTAAAGTGGAACATTAAGCTCTATTTATTTAACTTCACTTACAGATAGTCTTCATTTAACCAAATGTGCAATCAAATCCACTTGGGCTTATATCATTTATATATTTTTCTGTCACTGAACCTGTATTCATACTATAATACACGATTTAATCAAAGGAACACTGAAATTTACTAGTCTTCTTTGTTCATTTCTGTCTTTTAAAAAAAAAGAATCGTGAAGAAATCTTACCAATTCAGAAGATTTGGGTGTTTAAAAAATGGAGAATTGTTGTTCTATCAGTAAATCTATAAGTTTAAACTTACATGAATTTATATGTAAAGATAAAGCAGAGATCAGATACACCAGTATAATGGTTATACACAAAGTCTAGAATATCTTTTCTACATTACTTGATACTGGCAATATAGATAATTTGGGAGGGGTAGGTAAAGTAGGAAAAGGAGGATTTTTTTTAAGGGTTAGAACAACAAATATTTGAGCTTCTGGAGGATTATGATCAGCAATGAGGCTATTCTCCTGATAGGACTGCTAACAATCATCCCTGCAAATTCAATTCTGAACAAATCTGAATAAAGGAACACATAAAAAATTAGTTCTGATTCCTAATCATTCTATAGGGAAAGTAATAAATTGGAAATCGACCAGTAAAAAATGGCCATTTAACTGATAATGGGTCGATGCTTCTTTCAACCTTGATTAAACATGCCTTAATTTGGATATATTGATGGCGTCTTTTGTCAATAAAGCTATCATACAGTCATCCTGACAAGTGTCACGTCAAACATTTAATACCATTTAACATCGTTCTATAGCACATTACCATTGATTGCATTAATCACTACAATAGATTTTTCCTTTATAGAAACCCAATTGTAATTACGGCCTGTGATTCCCTGGCCTAAAATTCAGAAGAATTGGGACCTGCTTTTTACATTTCCACATAGAGTTCCTCCCTTTCAAATTACACATCCGAAATCATTCTATGGCTTGAATGTTATAAGTTTCACCGGCTACCAATATCAAATGCTGGTGAAAAAGTTACAAATACTGATAATTTCCAACATAAATAAATCAGAGAGACGATGCATTCAATAATTAAAATATAAATGAATGTAAGGGACATGGACATGATGTGTGTTAAATCTCTAAACTGTTTGAAAACGGTTAAAAATTAATAAAAATCAAACCATAACCATTCAGATCATCTTCTTGCTGTCAATAATCACAATGTAACAGGCTATAACAGAGACAAAACTGGACTAGAATTCCAATTACTAAATTTCACAGATGGCAATAAATTCTTTACAACATATTATTACATACAGAGAGAGAGAGAAAAAGACTTCAACATCCACTCGACACAAACTAGATGATTTGGGGACTAACACATTAATTCGCTTGCTCATAGGGGTCTTTAGCAGTGGGAGGAAACCCAAGAAGTTGGAAAAGAGACCCTACTCCTTGTCATGTACAACCGGGGAATCAAAACCATGCCAGTTAATTCACTGACAGACCTTATGAATGATACATCGTGTATATGCTAACCATTCTGCCTACAAGCAATCGTCAATTACATCTAGAGTTATGTATCTTGTTTCACTTTATTGAATCTTGTGAATACTTTAGCGCCAATCTTTGTGAAATTTATATACATTATTTAAATTAGTCAAACAAGATGCCTGTTGAATTTCAGCAATTTTTGTTAATTACTTCTTGATTTATGGACCTTGTATTATTTTGTTGCACCTTGTGAAAGCTCTAACATCAAAAGCTATCTGCTTATCTGTATGAAATTTATATGCATCATTTAAATTAGTTAAAATAAATTTCAGCAATTTTCTTTTATTCTAGAGTTATGGCCCTTGTTTCATTTTGTTGCACCTTGTGAATGCTGTAACATCTAAAGTTATCAGCCGATCTGTATGAAATTTATATGCCACATTTAAATTTCTGTTTATTAAGTCTAGAGTTATAACCATTGTTTGAAAAGTTATCATCCAATCTGTATGAAATTTATATGCATCATTTAGATTAAGGATCCACAAAACACTATTGAATTTCAGTAATTTACAATACTCACTTCATGACCACAGTGCTTCACACCAAATTTATACAAGTGGTTGCCAGGCAAGATACACCCACATTTTGCAAGGGATTGACAGAGAGCATGCTAAAAACAAGTGGTTGCCATGCACGATACGTCCACATTTTGAAATAGATGGACTTAGAACAAGCTAAAAAAACCCAAGACACTGCCATGCAAGATACAGCCACATTTTGCAAGAGATCAAGTAAAAATATACCGGTTTTCGGCAAAGGGGGAATAACTATAAATGCAGAGCGCTGAAAATCTGTAGCACTGAATATCATGAATATCAATAGGTTTCGTCCTCTCATGACCACAATGATTCACATCACACCAATTTGAACATCATTCATCAAAAACTGTCAAATTGTTAACGGACAGACTTTTAGATAGACAGGGAAACACAATATGCCCACACTGAAATGTGTGAAGGCCTATTTAAGAAAGTTTTATGCAGACAACTAGCATGTTGAAAAAATTATTCAGATACCAAAACAAACTTTCTTATCAAACAATTAATTCTTTAAAGATTGCAACAAACTATCTCAATAGACTCTTGCTGTCTTCACAATGGACTTAATGATGGTGTCCTCCAGTCTTCCGAACACACACAGAAATCAAAAATGCTATTATTATCCTACACAAAGAAAAGAAATGGTCAGAAAAATCCATATATCATAGCAAAAAGCTCTTTATTCTTGAGGATGTACAAAACACATACCTTGTATGATCATGTTATGAGATCTTATGTTTAAACATACAAAACATTACTACAACTTTCTTCAATGTTTAGAAATGCATCAAATTAGAAAACACTTCACTGAGTTCTATTGGTATTTTCAACTTCCATCTGTTCCAGAACAGCTGTGTCTGAGACTTTTTCTACAATCGGTACTCCATTATTGTCAATGTTCTTTACCAGTAATTGTAGAATTTAATAATATCCATCTGGAGCAATACTTTAGGATAAACCTACAGGTCTATATATCGTTGATTTGCATATGCAGAATAAGATCAGATCATGACTGATTTGTGAAAAATTGATGCCTGACATCTACATGCAATTTATCATAATTATTTGCATTTAGTAAACTTAAACCAGTTCACAAATACACAAAATTGTCCATTCGTACCAAAATCATAGTATACAATTTCCTACAGAAATAAGGATAAGTTCATAATAAAATCATTTTCCCTCTTGATATAAGACAAAAGAGTAAAATATGACATTTTTTCTGGCCTCTGAGTGGTCATTCCATTAGCAATTCTAATGTCAGGCATAATTTGTGCCGATACATATATATACAACATTAAATTTTGGCCCATTCACAAATCATCATTTGATCACATCAAAGATTTAGCAAATTAAAGATGGAGTTGTAAAAAAACAAATAGTAGTTAGTGCATACATAACTTTACTTATGTTATATCTATGCGTTCATCATGTAACAATGAGTGCTAGCGGTTTTTATGGACTTTCTTGAATGCTTGTATACATATGGTGTGCACACATGATCCCAGTTGAGCTGTTAATGGGCTTTAAATCTCATAAGAATGAAATGCTGCCTGGCATTACACTCACCTGTTACATAAAACATGGCATCATAATCTACTTTGATAACCTTAGGAAAAACTGAAATGTGCTGACACTGTGAGATAATAAATTAATAAACATTTATTTTAATGTAATTGTTTTTTTTTTATTTACGCACATAACAAAATCAGTGCCAAACTATGATATTATTATTGTGGCACACAATATCAGGGCTCATGCTGTCAATCACCAGTGTTGCAATTTGCGATAAAAAATATGAAAGTTAAGATTAAAATTGATTTTGGCAATAACATTTTACAGAACTACTGTTTCTTTCTGAGACGTGGTGGAATTTTTTGTTAAAATTCTAAACGTATCCTAGATTACTATAAATCAATCAATTTGCTGATAATCTGGATCCTGTCAAGGAGTAATACTTACCAATTATCTCGGATTAATGATTAGCTGATTGATATTTGCCTATCATAAAGCCTACATAGAATCAAGTCACTATATACACGTTATGTTTATCCAAGAAGCGATTATTTGATATTTCGTTATGTTTTAAAAAAAATAAATGGGCGACAGTTTTTTTCGATGAGAATTAAATATTTTGATAATTGAACTTTGTTTACTGTGGCTTCATACAGTATGTAAAATATAGAAGCATGCTTAATTGGACATTTTTATTTCAAATAACATTATCACCATTGGTCACAAACGTAAGTACACGTCACAGATACTTGAGACCATTACGTTCACAGTGGCATGGCAATCTTGCTCAATCCCACATGAATCTACAACACAGTACTGTTAATTTTTACATTGTCGACATCAGACATCCGGTCAGTAAAATTCGTCAAAAAATAATTAATGATTTTTGATGACATAAGCGTGTGCTTTTCATTAAGCTTTTGAAACAAGGAGCTTGAATTAAAGTGGAACCAAAAATCTGGACAAAAAGTAGAATTTCGTTTTAAAGTCAGAAAAAATCCTGGTGGTTAATAGGTACAGAAGCAACCTGCTATTACATACAAATATCTACTGGTAATTACATGTATAACTGAAATCCATAACTTTCATTATAGCCACATAACTTTGTTCTGAACTTACTTGTCTAATAAAATAGAGAAATCAAGAGGATTGCTTTGAGTTAAAATTCCTCTTCACATATCTTTAAGCCTTCATCAGTTTATCAATTGAATATAAATGGAAATTACCCCATTTCATTTTGGGGTCCGCTGAGGTCAGATGTTGGCCAAGAGTGAAAGATATCAATCATCGAGTCTTCTCCTTTAATTATATACATGTAATATTAATTATAGGTTGATTTACAATATTACCCAACTAAGCTGGTCAATGCACTATTATGCACTTATCATGGCTCTTACCATTTACACGTGTAGATTTTTATAGACTCTCATAATATTGTGTCATTCGATAAATACATAAAGCTATAGTGATATTATAATTCATAACTACCTTAATGGTAATTTGCTATAACTAATGGGAACTAACCAAAACAAAAGCAAGAATAAATTTAATTCAATATAAATCATGAAAGCTATAACCCATAACTGACCAATGGACATGACTAACAACATATATACATATATATTTTGATGCCAACACTGAATATTTGTGTATACATTACTCATAATCTTAGGCAAGCTAAATCATCTAACTTATTTCCATATTCATCCTAAGAATACACATGCAGTATGAAGTTCTTGTATTTTTGTATCTATAATTCTTTAGTAACATTCAAGAGTAATGAGGGTTAATGAACTTTACGCCACAGTATATAGTCAAAAATTGCTGTGAAGAGATATCTGCAATCTACATGACAATCATGGTGGAAATATCTATTGCAAGAAATAATGGTAAAATACTTGAGTCCTTTCATTAATCTAAGGCGATGGACAAAGAAATAGTTGAAATAGAAAACCAATGCAGAGGGCTTAAATTTTAAGATTACAATTTACAACCAAGATGTTGTAACCTGGAATGACATAGGTAAATTCAGTTGTACTTGATTTAAATATGCAGCTATGTTTTTGAAATCACCCTGAAGGATGGGTTTTAATTTCATTAAGATCAGATAAATGTTATAAATATTGTCTAATATAAAGGGGAAAGAATGTGTTACACATACTACTTCCTACAAATCATTACTACTACATAAACCACATGTTGAATTGGATACATGTAATACAAAAGAAACTAATAGCAACCACGCCAGAACAACCTTTACATGCATTGACAAAATTTCTTGTCGACTTCAAGAATTTATTGTTATCTCTTTGCACAGAATGTCATTGCTGCCACGGTCGAGAATTATAAATACACCTAAACATGTTCAACAGATGAAGATATTTAGAAGTCTACAGTCTTACCTCAATATTTTTTGTCACTGAATTTTTATGTCTTATATATGTTGACGAACATAGAAAAGTATCATTGTTTCTGAGGCAAAATGTAGTAAGATGAGATAAGATATTTTCTATTGTATGTAAAATCCCTACAAATGAAAATATATGCAACATACTAAAACCTGATTACAAGTAACAACCCATTTAGTAATTATCAGACATTAATTTTAGCATCTAGAGTGTCCACAAGCGATCGTGAATGCCTGACGATCAGGCAGACAGATGAATGGGTGCGCTAGCAATATTCAACCACATTTCAATGTGGGTGTATAAAAATACAAAAACATAAACGAAGAAAAAATCATGAAATAAAAAATCATACCATAAATCTAATTGTAAATGATTCAAGAGACATTTTTAAACTATTGATTAGATTGTGATACAATGATACCGTTCATTTGAAGACAGTGGGTTGTGTGTTAAATCTTAGGCTTTACATCCCCGTTTTGAACTTTTGAGTTTTCCTGTTTTAAAGTAAGCTATTCAAGAGTACAACTTCTCATTTAGCAGGAATTTTTTATGGGCATTCTTTTAGAGAAATTTATCCCTGCAGCAAAGCTCTAATCATCTGGCTCATATGTTTAACATTCAAAAAGAATCCCTTGATATGCACCAAATCTCATATACCTTACAGTATATTGAATTTAAAAATGTAACCAGAAGTTTCAGAATTAAATTCTTGCAAGTGAATTTAGATATTGTGAGCAGTATGTTAACACAATCTATATTAACATGGAACTTATAATTATACTAAGAGAGGTATGGTTAAGAAAATTCTAGTAGATATCATTATGTTTGTGTGTTGGTGGAAGGTATATGTTCAAGTATGCACTATTGTAAGGAATGCACTCATAACATCTGGTGATGTAAGCATTCCACTGGTTTCTTGTTATTTGACCCATGCATTGAAAGTCATCTTGATGTATAAAGCTGTATAACCATGCTCATCTTAACAATAAACAGGCCAACAAGTTTATGTGGGTGGGATGGGGGTATTATTAGGAACATCTGAATTTGGTTTTTTTTTCAAAATGCCATTATTGTATTAGTTTTGTATATTCTATTTGTTCAACTAATTAAATTCTGGGTTTTCTTTTCTGTGAATATAAAAATTACCCACACTCCAAACCTAATTATCATTGTAGAAAACAAATAGCACTAATTAGTATCTTTACACATTTTTCATTAATTATAAATGGATATAATATACAGTCTATTTTCGATTTAATCTTGTCTCTATTGAATTCTGAAATTTAAAATTAAATTGGTTCAGGATAGGCAAAAAAAAAGACTTTTAAAAAGGGAGACCCCATTTTGTAGTTATTTATAGCTGGACGGACGTCATTTGAGGCCAGCTGGATTGTGTATAGTTTAAGGCTTGACTTTGCTTCTGAACCCTGAGTGATATGAACTAATGAATATGCGGGCACAAGAAATACTTTATATGAAAGTGTTACGCCTGTTTAGAATGTATTTGCGGCTTATTTTCCCTTGTTAATAATAAGAATGGAATTGTCTTTGAATAAATGCAGGAATGTGTATTTGTGATAGAACAAAGAATATTTTTTTTCTGTTTATAATAGTTACATGAACATCATGTGTTTTGTCATTTATATATAATGCACTAGCAATTAAGATGAAAGATAAAATATCTCATATGATTTCTTCTACACCTGTTTGTTCAATCCTAATTTAAACAAGCCAACAGTGAGGCTGATGTCCCCCCCCCCCCTGCAATCCCAGAATAAATATATGACAAATATTAATCAATTGCACATTTATCTATTTGCAAAGTATTGAGCATCTATACACCCTTATTCTAAGCCGGAAAATGTTCACAATGTTTAATTTAAATCAAAGTTATCAAACTCAAAGTACAAAATTTGTTTCATCCTCTTAAAACAAATCTACCATCTAAACATTTGTTGCAATATTTTTGTCTTGAATACTGACAGAATTTCTTAATTCTTCTAGTTTAGGTCTACTTTTAATGCATGAATGTCTGCGAGACAAACCTGATAGAGTGTGTCCTTAATCATTCAAGACCAAAACCTACACAAGTTCACACTTGGCTGTTACAAAAGTTCATTCTCAGAACTGTTCCAGACTGCAATAAAATACATAAAATTTGCTGTTTACACTGCTTGATAATAACTGTTCTCGAAACCGTTTCTGGTACTTTAAATAAGTGAAACTCTTTATAGAAAAGTGCATTTCAGTCCCCCATGCATGTTACCTGGATTAAAACAAATATGTGACCCGACATGGCATACTCAGTCGGGATGAGGAAATTCGTTACCTTCAATTTGGTGTATAGTTTGTTTGAATTGGACAAAATCGCCTGTCATTCTCATTTTTTCGACTCACAGTGATAAGAGAATTTTAAACAATGATATCCATTTAATGATATCAATGATATCCATTTCCATTTAAGGCCTATAAATTATTCTTTAAAAGATGGTATGAGATGTTATTCGCAGTTAATAATGAGTTGTCGACGGCTTTATCATTGACCTGTGACAGTTGATTAGTATTACTCAATGACACACACCGGATTGTTGATTAATTTACAAAATCAGCCACATGGTTTTGATTAACACTCAACGGCAATCTATATACCATCAGATTTTTTTTTCTGCTATTTATCACAGTGAATTGCATATTGGTACCCAAAACATTATTGCCTAAACCAAATATTCATCGCCCACTCAACCAGACACGTAACCATAATGCTTTGCACGCGATGTCTGGGCCAATCAGCAAATAAGTTGTGTAGACAGCATGGGCACATGGTGTTATAATTTTTAGGGGTTTTAAAACTCGATTGTGTCCATTCAAAATCAATTCATCGATAATATTTTGATCATATTTGTTAACTAAAGATTCTCTGCTTTACAACGATGCCAATTATTATGCAAGAGGGATGACCCGTCGACCCACAGCGAGCGAAGAAACATAACTAATTTCGCCGAGAATTTTCAGAAATAGGAGAGATGTAAGAATACGTTCAAATAAAGGTGTCCTAAAATCTTTTATTGCTATTTTGATCTTTTATGTCGATAGATAGTATATTTATAGACCCATTTTTGTGAAAATCTCAATTTCGATCAAAATCAATATTTTCACTTATTTTGTCTCAAGTCCAAAATTAGATTTTGCGCATTGCGACTCAAGATGGCGTGTTCAGTCAAATATGGCAAGCAATCACTTTAATTCTTTAATTTTTTATTGAGAATTATGAATAAAATGAGAAGAAATCAGTAGTTTTTGAGCAAATTGTTGCCATTCTTGAACAATATGCAAAAGCAAACTGTTTGGTTTATGCAGCTCGTAGATCTATGTTCTCCGACAAAATTTCCCTGGGGGAATTCTGTAGACCATGACTAAGTTAAGCTTAGTTGACCTGTATCAATTGGCCAAATCAAATGAAGCACATGACCCAAGAAGCCAAGGATAGTTTAATATACATCAAATAATGGTAGCCATAAGGAGAAATTGACTTTACCCTGACTGGCTGAGCAATGTAATAAGACTTTAAGCCTTCCATGGATCAAAGAGTAGAAATTGTCTGCTATTTCAACTATTCCACTAATGATTTGATTATATTAACTTAGACCTAATAATAGCAGGGGTCATATTATAATTGAGATTTTGCTTGAGGATCAAAGTAACAGCCAGAATTATCACAGAATGATTCGGTAAAAATTACATATCGTATCTTAACTATGAAGACTATTAGTTATGAGGAACTAATCCTTTTTAAAATTTAAGATGAATGCTTCATTTATACAAGCCCCATGTGCCTAAAAAACAGTTCACTCTCATATGAACAAATATGAATAACAAAATATTACAAACTGTATGTTTACATCTATCAACCACATATCTAACTGTTTTTCTTTTTCAGTTATTATATAATACACGTATATAACTATTAATAATATCATTTTAAGTAGAGTATATATTTACATGTATATATACAGAGATTCCACTATTGACCAACTAAATGTACCAATGATGCCTCTAAAAAAATGCACAGAACTGCAAAAGGATTTGTTAAAAAGCAGAACATGCAATTATACTGTTTAAATAGTATTTAATTTGATTAGATAATTTCTTAATTTTAATAAATACTGCTTAGTTATAACACAAAGAACACGTAAATAAAATGGATTTATGATCATTTGTTCAAAAGATAGTCTCTATCATTCAGACAAATATTCTATGAATATTTCTCTGGATCAACATGATTAATTTACAGATCTATATTTGGTTTCGTTTTATATACTTTCGATGGCCTCAACTACATGAAGATCTGGCCAGTTTTAATGGTAGGTCACGTAAGGGGTCATACCAGTGGCTTTTAACTAGGACGTTAGTAGAAAAGACAAGTAGAACAAAATTTTGAACTATAAAAAATGAACAGAAATAGGATCTGTTTTATGCACATTGAATCTGGATGGGTTGTCTACATTTGAGCATATCTTGTTCCTTGGTTAGATTTTCTGGTCTAATATGTTATCATATACAAAAAAAATTTCTGTCAGAGAGTATATGAAAGGAGGTAAACAAAATGTTGACATTCATGAAATTAATTTCTAGAATCGTCATTTCAGAAAACTTTTTGCATTGCATGTTCATCTGCCAGCACTCCTAAGTGTTTTTTTTGTAAAATGCTTTTGTTAATCCTTAATCTACATTATGATTCATATTTATATAATAATGCATGAATTATATGCATAACAGAGAGGTTTTTTTTTACGTAGTACACTATCCGTAAGTGGAAGACTAGTGATTCTGGGTGTCTGAGACTTGCCAAAAAAGGACTCCATTGGCTACAATGCCAGAAATTCACTAATTTTCAACTTGAAAACGTGTATATTCAGAGTATTTGGTCATCAGTTTTATTCTTTATATATTCATCAAGCAAATGAAATAAGGCCGATTTCAATCATGATCACACAATAATTCTTATCAGTAACCATTTTCCTTTCTTTGCCTTGGAGTTTGGAGTCTGTATCCATAAGAAAAGGGAATAACTATCCAGTACAGAATTTCCACTTGCCCAAAGCAGCCCAGCTTGGGTGAAGAGGTGGCCATTAGCACAAAAGAAAGTACTCTTCTGATTATAATCTCAGACTTCCACAAAACTGTAAAAGGATTATTTTAGCACAAAACTTATAACAAAAGGATGCTTAACAATGTTGAAGTAAGATGAACTGGACTGCCAAAAAAAATCTGAATAGGTACCGCGCAGTGGACGCTTACGGCTGGCCCCCGGATCCATTCACTTGATTTGATATTTTCCGCAGGTTAATCTTATAGGTTTTTGTTTTTCGTGTAGTGCGGTCCTCCTGCACTTACTATTACAGTAGTTACATTTATGATATATACCAGGAGCCTATCATGAATACCAATTAAGCAATTATACCCAAAAGGTACAAGCCTATTGAAAGGAAAACAAAAAGTTTTCTTTCATACACATGACATTTTTAAAAAGTTTATCTATCTTAAATAATTGTGACTGCAGTTTATTAACAGGAATAATGAATATGGCATGAATTCAATTCAATAAATATGATTCCCCCCGGGAAATCAACCTACTTTTTGCGGCTTTCTGTTTGGAACCATTTAATTAAATCTTTTGGTATTTTTAACTTGATTGTCTTTAACAGGTCTTCAGAATAAACATACATCATTATTAAGCAGTCTATATAGCATAGTGCTCAAATTGTAATATAAAAAGAATTTTCACAATTCAAATCTACTAAATAACATCAAGAAAATTCTCATAACAAAAAACTAACAGCGAACGAGAATTTGATACATTTGTTTCTTAAAATATGATTAGCAGTAGAAAGTTTTGAACTCTCTTATCAAAGAAACCACTGGTTTCTTATGTAAAATTCAAGAAATATGTATTTTTGAAAACACTATATTATGCAGAGCAAGTAAAAACAAATCCTAACACTTCCATTCCTCACAAACTCTCCATGATTAACTTTTAAAGAGCTCTTTAGAAACAGGAAGATACTACAAGTACCAGCCACAGTAATATTTACGGAAACTGAATCTCCCAACAATATAACAGGAATTTCAATTTCAGATTTGAAAGAAACTCTTTCAATGCATCAATATTTTTTTCATGTTGCCCTCTAAACAACAGAATCTACTTGCATTCATAAAGTTGACCATCAACCCCTACCTGTCTATCAAACTTACAATAACTACTATTTTAAACCTCTTAAACATCACAATCTACAAAGATTCAAACAACCATCTACTAATTAAACAACTCCATCAAATTTTCAAATCAGCAAACCAAGGCCAATTCCAGCAAACCCAAAACTGATTCACACATTTTCATCTCACCAGATACTTTCACCAATAAATACTACCATTGATGATACCTGACTGCAGCTACTACAAGGTCAGTGTTTATAATAATTGAAATAACTAATATCAACCATTTTTGTATACATTTACTATTTAACACATATTCATTAATATGTTAAATTCCATGTATTAGTATAGGGATTATCAATACATATAATGTGCAAGCCTAAAATTCCTTTTGTCTACATATACTTGTTAACAGGACTGATTTTGGGGCTTGAATATCACCTATACTTTATTATTTTTTCCTTTTATCTTGAACAGTATCGTTGAGATCTGATCTTGTCGACATTGTACAGGGATTCTTCCACCCATCTGCTGTATTTTCAGTTAGGAGTTAATTCAACACAGTCTTGGATTTCATTATTAAGTACATTTATTAACTCATAGACCTATGCCTGCTACTTAGCTCACGTTGTAAGAACTTTGTTAAGCCGATCAGTAAGATTAAGATTCAACTACTGTTCCCCAATCAATATTATGCCAGATCTTATGGAATTACATACAAAACTGATGGTTTAAACAAACATTGTTTTGACAGTATCTAAAAGTCAATTCCTTGTGCTTGATACCTGAAATTCAGTAGCAGGAAATGTAGAGAAATTGGTATTTGGTTTAGGTCAATAAAGATGTCGTGTGGCGACTGGTTCAGATAACATGGTCATCTGTTTAGTTTCAGCATGTGGTTTAGGTTTATCTCCAAATGGATTCAGTAATTGATCTATTGAGGAATAGATTTCCTCTCACCACAAGTTAGAATTCTTGTTTTATTATTTTCTGTCCAGTTGCAATCACCCACTTGTTCACCACTGTATTTGATCATGAAATTATTCTGGTATTAAATTAAAGTATAGTTTTGTCCATATTTTTCTAAACAAATTATAATCTGGACTGTAAAACGCAGATACTAAATTCAAACCATAACAAAAGTGTTTACCAAATGTTTCAGAAAAATGTTTACACGTTTTTTTTTTTCTTGGGAAAAAATACCATTCAAATTTTGAAGTTAACTTGAAAAAGAAAAAGGCAGTTCCTAATTCCAAAAAGTGCCAGTGTAACCGACTATATATACAGAGGGAAGGGAAGTTTAAGTAATTACACCATTTCTGTTTCAAAATTATAATTTTATAATAAAAAGTTTTATTTAATATGTTAAACTCTTAAAATTATGAACTGAATCAAAATTAGATCTTGACATTTTTCAGATTTAAAAATTTTGTTGGCCTACATGACATTCAGATAATAAAACAACTTATTTACTTATTTATAAGCTGTATATTCTGTTGTAAGATAATCTTTGCCTATATCATAGCCATTGTGAATTGTTAAAATAGTAACTGTCGGATAGAAAGCATCTCTTTTCATTGGGTAGATGAGTAACCCGTAGCCATATGTCAGACCGAATGAACACCAACTTCTTTAAGATGCTGTTAGAATGTAGTGAAGTGTTGATGTAATTACAAAAACTGAAAAAGAATTTATTTTGTTTTGATTTGATATAAAAACACTTCAAGATTGAAACTAATAAAACAAAAAACAAAACTAACATGGGAAATAGAATGAATTGTAAACCACTGACAAGTTAACAATCCTGCAAAGTTCTAAGAAGATGATTATTTGATGATGTAACCTGTGTTGAAGATGTTATAAGGGTGTGAACTGTTTGCCAAATTATATTTTAACAGACATCATCCCTGTGGGAGATGGAAATCACATCATACACTTCTCCAAAGCTAACAGCTTGTTCAACAACTCAAAGTATGTGAAACAAGTGAAAAAACAACAAGCAATGACTCCGTGAAAAAATAATGGTTAAAAGATTACAGAACAAATATATACTTTGGACTGCAAGCTGTAACATCTATTACTGAAAACCACAAGTTTTCATGTTGCTTCTGAATCCATCAAAATAATACAAATAAAATGGAATGGAGTTAACACCTTACATTTTTGCACCAAACTGGCTAATGAAGAAGGGCATATGCCATGCATTATGCTATGAGGAAAATTTTACTTGAACCTTTTATGTGAACACCAACGTGTGTACGCACTACCTTGGTTTTGCATGCATGTACCATAAGAATGACTATGGACACTGTTCGTTTGCCAGGCCCTTCATCCTGCATCACTGACCATGGGAAAGAGTCTTGTACATCTCTACCTTTCAATTATTAAAATGTGATAGTTTGTGTCTATCACCAATACTTAAGCAGATGAGATTCCAAGTTTGAAATCATCACATCTTTCATTAAAATGAACCAGAAGTTTCTAACATCTGGCTACATTTTAGAACCTGAAAGGGTTAAAGTGATATATATAGTATAGACACATAAAAACGTTATGCAGGTTGAACATAAAAGCATTTCTAGAAGCATACATCATATATATTCTATCTGAAAGATGTGTATCCACTTCTACATCAACTTTTCTTTTGAAGTGGTATATTATTAAGAGGTAAAGTACAATCTATAAATTCCTATAGTGCTGATGTTTGAGCTTTACTTGTGTTTTAATCATTATAACTATTTCCTATGCACCCCTGCTGATCTTTTTACTCTATAGAAAGACCTGCAAATACTACAGTATTCATGGGTTGATTAGCTTTGATCTTGGTTGTTCTGTAGCCTACATCATCCACTGGATTGAGCAGACCTGCTTCTGGATTGAGCAGACCTGCATAAGCATATAGGAACACACACTCATATTCTTCAAAATATATTAAAATTTGTACAATGTTATGTGTGAATGCGACATTAATTAAGCTTTTAAAGAAAGGTTATGTTATCACTTTCTGGCTGTAATGGCCAAATGCGATAAGATGTGGACAATTGCAGGGTCCATGGCTTGAAAAATGGAATCTTACTAAACCACAGTTATTCACCATCATTTTCCTAGATCATTACTGTAAACTGGCTATTTATTCAACTGAATAAATCCACAGATAATTGTTAAGGGGTTTTACAAACTGGAACAATGTGGGTTTCCATCTCTAAATATACATTATCAGTACATGCTAAGAAATGCACTACATGTAACCGGTTACCAGATTAGAAACAAGTCTGAAATATCGTTATTTATTGTCATCTGACAGTTTTTATAGGATGATAAATTACTTGCAGATGATGACACTTCATGTATATAATCATAAAAATGCTCATTGGCACTGTTAACGACCATTCAAAGACGTCACATTAAGAAACCAAATGGTACTAGAAGAAGTAGAAATATTTCTGGAGGCAATAAAACATACCTTGCACCTATAAATAGGATACGATTCAATTGCTGTCATATATTTCTGCATTATACCAGTGCCATCATGACTTGTACAACAGAAACGATTCAATTAACATAGTCCTAAGAATGCCAGACAAAAAAAAATCTAGACAAATAAACAGGGGAATGAAGAACCTTCCAAACATGACGGTACAATAATAAACAGTGATAGAGATAATTGTCTAAAGGTTTACTGATTTCTTCCTCGTGTCAACAGATTAAATTAGAAAAAAAGTCTTTTAGCACAATACACTAACCTGCCATAGGAGTGTGTCAGTCTCAGCTTCCACTTACCAAGTTCTCAAACAGTGACCAAACTACAAACATTATTAGCTGATTGGAGTAGGGTATCATGAATTCTCCATACCTCCCCTCATTTTAAGAAATGTTCCACTAGTCTCGCTAAACAGTAATACTAACATCCGGTAATGATAAGTTGTCTGCTAAAACTTTAAAATATCACTGTAAATCGAAGTGTAAGTAAAAGGCTACAGATAGGACTGGGACAACATATTTCTCTGAATAGACAAATTTAATTGAGAGCAAATTGGAAAAGCTAACTAGGGTTACAGAGGTACTTGTTGTGCTACTGCTGATGCAGATGAAGCATAGAACTAGATAATATTCTAGTTCTATGGATGAAGTAACAGCAGAACATACCAGCTCTGATACAGCCAAAATATTAAATCAGTACAAGCAATAAAAATCAAACATAAATCAAAAGCAATCAGTGACATTTATCACTGTTCAATGACACTATTAGTTAATTCCATGTGATGAGTTACAATATATATATTCTTCAGTCAATTTGAATATTGGTGAATTTGAATATTGGTAAACAGCCGTCGGACTATAAGCACCAGTTGTAAGTTTCTTTTAGATATATAATTGAATACTACTACTATTATATGTATATCCACATTCTTGTTTATTTATAGCAATTTTTGCCAGAGGCAATTATAATAGGAATAGAATATACTGTATTCACCATCTGAATATGCAATTAAGTAAATGAAGACTAGTAAAGAAATCTTTCTAGTCTGTCAATGTAAGAGTATTATTCTTTCTTGCATTGCTGCTAAGTAATAGATAGAGTTATATGATTATATGTCTTTTAAGAACAAAATTATTTACCTATAAATGCATAATTATTTACAAGAAAGATATGTTTAAGACTTGACATATATAAATTTATTCCTATCTTTATAATATTATAATAAATATTTTTTCCACAAAGTTTTTGATTGGAATATCCACATATTATATAGGCTATATTGGCTTATTTAGATTAATAAATTTAGGAAACTGGAAAGCCACTTTATATATAGGTGAATGCTTCAATACACATCACCATGTTATCCTGAAGGTGGTCGAAATTCCAGTGCACAATAGACCAAAATCGACTAACTATCTAAAACGAAAATTCAGAGACAAATAAAATGTAGCGCATGTGCTCTTGAGTTTGTCTGACAATTGAAACAATGAGACATCAAAATATCAATGACAAATCATCCTTAAAGATACCTACCTCGACAACAAATCAGTATCCTATATAGGTTTGCATATTTAAAACCAGAACTCACCAAAACTACTGAGAGTGATATATTGATATTTATGAGGACTCAAGACCCAACTTGAGGCATTGTATGCTTAGTCTTTTCAAAACATTTGATATTACTTTGCCAAAGGAACTCTGCTGAAATCCATATACTATTACATTAATTCGTCTCTTGTCTTTTATAGGATCATATCTATTCATTCCATTCATGCAGTCAACATATCTATATCCTGATTTGCCTCATAGAAATTTTGTATTTGGTTTTTGGAAAGGTTAGTTAAAAGAATATTTTATTATCATAGTTTGTGAAGTATATTGAAATCATTACAGACAAAACTAAAGGAGACACATCTTCAGTCTGGGCTAGCTCCTATGAATCAGATCACACCTTACAATAAGATTCTGTACTACAGACAAAAACACTATAAATCTATCATTGGGGATATCCAGCCACA
This sequence comes from Patella ulyssiponensis, assembly GCA_963678685.1. NCBI lineage: Eukaryota > Metazoa > Mollusca > Gastropoda > Patellidae > Patella > Patella ulyssiponensis. The sequence goes on along the minus strand of OY783226.1, from coordinate 76,890,033 downwards.
ACAGACTTCTATATGTAATACATCATTAATGATGATGGTCTAATTTTAAAAGAGCTATATTCATATATTTATATGTTTCTAGATTGACATCATCTAACACTTTATTAATATTATTAATATAGCGTGTTTTAAAGATTAACCTGAAGCTATCATTTTAGTCATTTATTTACTTTGAATAAAATCAACTAGGTGAGTATTTGGAATAATACGAAACACAATTGAAACTTAAGTTCTTCAGCATAAAAACACTTTATAAACTAATTTATTGTAAAATCTGTTGTGAATAAAATCTGTTAAAAAGTGTCCAGCTGGCAAATTCATAAAGGGAGGACATTGGACAGTTCACATTTCATTGAAATCGCGTTGGAGTAGTAGAAGGATCAAGTACTTGCATTATTAACTTCTGTTGGCATTATATGATAAGCCCATTTTAATAGCATATTTATGTGAACACACAAGAATAGATATCATAACCCTGTCTTGAAAATAAATGTTCTTACTACCAGAAGCTTTCTGTCAGACCAGCTCAGAAAACTTGGGTACAACAGTAAAATTAGAAACCGACTTATAACATGTAATCATGCACAATAAGCCATTATTATCTGTAATTTTTTTTTTTTAGCAAAATGATACATTAGTTTAATAATGTTGGACAGCTATCAGCAACATGATGGAAGGTTAATAATGAGTAAAACCAATAATAATCTGATGATAAATTATAGCCAATATAATATCAGCTGTGTGACAGGAACAATTTGCTGATTATATAATCATTAAACCTACACATGTATGCATCTCAATTCTATGACCATTTATCCATTGCATATCTGGTTCGAAATATTTAATAAAATAGTTTATTAAGCAATAAAATATAGTAGTACCATAGATCCTAAATTGTATTCAAACCTAAAGTCTGTAAATTCAATCAAGATTAAATAGTGTAATATATAACTATATAATAAGGTAGATAAAGTACAAGTACTTCTTTGTTTATGTGAGCTTCACCAGGGCAATATACCAAAATAAATGACATAGGCATGGCAAAGTCATGTTCCTTAAGCAACGTCCGCAAGTTTTACAGCATCTAACCGTTGCTTCAATACTTAGCAATTCTTGAACTTTTGCGCCCGTTGTGTAGACACATGATTAATTAGCATTGTCCAATCCGAGGTCGTGGCACACTGCAAACAAACAAGTATACAGCCGTTGAAAGTCTGTTTTTTTCAATTTGAGGAACTCACGGAAAACCAGTAACCTTGACATTGATCGATCTTTGAGCTTTGCAACTTGATTGTCACATGTAAACATTTTAGCTAGAAGCGTGAGTCTTGGTATTCACTTCAACCGATGAATCTGATAAGTTCCCAAGCTGGGCTTGTTACCCAATCGAACTTAGTGACGAAATATGTAGGGTATTATGAGAATTGCTTGATAAGATGTACGTAGTTAAGGCGAGATCAGGCCTTCTATTGAATATGTGGCAAAGTAGGGTCAGATGTTTTAAAAGGAAATAAATTTGTCTGCACCAACCGGGTGAATGAGGATGAGCATACACCGTGCTGAAAGCTATGAAGGGGGGGGGGAGGATTTTGGACCAAATAGTGGTGCTATGGTCTACTCCTTGAAATTGTTCCTTGTCAGGCCCCCCATTATGCACCACTGTCATTGTGTAACCATGCTGGATAATCATTAAGTACTTTCTCCACAGTACCAACCAAAGATTAAACCCCAAACCCCCTCGTTAGTGAACAAGAGCACCTCACTGTGCCAGTATAGCATACTCTGCCTCATGGTGAGGCCGCCACTAATATAATTAAAAGTACACAATTAAGGTAAAATCAAACAATTTTATGAAGCAAACAGAAGCAAATGACTGCATTTCCAGATTTTCCATTTTGTGGATTTTTTAAACCCCCATACATTTATAAAAATCATTGTTCACAAATCAATGGTAGGTATCTGGTAATTTTTCTGTTATAATTAATAGCAATACAAATTCTTACACATTTTTCCAATACTGGCTACAAATAAATGTTAATACAGTCCTATTAACTACATTATTCTTTGCTACATGCTGTGTAAATTTGTAAATGGGGTAAACATTTTAATGGCTAGTTTCCTGAACATAAATATGACAATGTGAGGATTAAGGTGTAATTTGTACTAACATCCCCCACAAGTAAATGTGAAACATCCCTTTTCATGTCATGTCTAATTTTCCTCATGAACACCATTCAAAAGTTCATTTTATGAGTAAAATTGCTAATTGACTGTGTACCGGTTATACTTGGTGTGTTAGTAATGTCACTGTTTCCCACTGCCAACCAATTCTTCACTGGCTTGTTTATTAACCTCAATCCCTTTAACCTGTGTATTATGTGAGATATTTACCTCTTATTTAACCAACAAAACATTTTCACCTTTAAACAGTTAACACTCAATTTTCATCCTGTTTGCTTCACACCTCTGAACAATTTTGAAAAGATTTCTTTTACCTTGTGAAATGAAAGGAATGAATTTTAATATCTTGTCAATGCCACACTGAAGTCAATTTTGGATCAACATCATTATTTGTAATCTATATGGTTACTCTTACAATGCAAAGATATGAACGACTAAATATGGATCCAAAGCCTTGCTTTAATAACTCATAACCAGCAAGAATTTAATTTTACATATATTGAAAAATTTAATCTGTATTAATGTGATAGATTGCTTCCATTTCTGCAATTGGTAGATTTCTATTTTTTAAATTTCACTAACACCTTATTTTTATAAAAATAAAAGCCTGGTTTTATCCAGACACAGTATAGACGTACAGCTTGGGATACCGGTTAACATATCCAGATGAAGACTGGAGGGTTTAAGTTGTTTGAAAACATATCTCATATTGAGTTAGTTGCTCAGCCCAAAAATAGAGGATTTTAAAGGTTTTTAACACAAAATTAAACAGTTTTATTCACCAAAATATAATCAGCATTTGCCCTTTAACTCAAATTTCTAAGGTAGTTTCATGCTGGCAAACATTATTCTATTGAGCAACAAAAAGCTAAAAATAAATTTTAATATTTATCTTATACAATCTTTATCTTATAAAATCAATTCTAAACTTCATTTCAAGTGTTTATCAGGAAAAAGACATGTAATAACTCAGTTTATGTAAACCTTGTTTGATAATTTCTCAACAAAAACATGTGGTTTACCCACACTATATCAAAAGGCAGTATCATTTATGTTTGAAACTATTCTAATATGGCTCCACAATGCCATTACTTACATAGTTAAAAACTTGAATATCCAAAAGTTATCCAGTTCCACTTCAAATTACATGTACATGTTTGCATTGTTTCAATATCAGAATAACAAGACTTTATAATAACAAAATAGCACTAACTGGATATCTATAAAGTCTTCTTTGGAAGCTATTTTTTAATGTAGAAACTTTTCTGGAACAAATTTAGTTTGTTTTTAGCATTGGTATTTCATGAGAATACGACTTCTAGCAAATTTGCATAATTTTGTCAAAGCCAATATCTCAACCCAAATAAATTTGATTTTTGGCTTTTCAAATACCATCTATAAGAAATTAGAACTATATCTGTTAAAGAATGCAAAAGAGTTACAGACATTTCGACTGTAGATTAGAAACTACATAGTTATAGTACCGAATATCATTATGTTGTTTTGCTTTACAAAATCACAATATGTATGATAAAATCAGTTTACTCCCCACAGTAGGGTAATTTGTATCTATTTCTTTAAGATTTCTTTCTTGTAAACTTGGTCGTAAATTATTAGGTTAATGAGCTAAGATTTGGCGGATATCTAAGCATCCAATTATCACTCAGCTTCTCTTGTCCATTTGGTGTTTTTCTTCAAGGAACTTTATCTAAAAAGATCAGAGCTAAAGACATAGGGGAGTAATGTGTATATACTTGATACTGTCAATTTGACAAAAAACAAATGCCACTACCAACATATAAAGCCCCCCAGAACTCCATTCCAACATAACTACAAATTCCCAAATTTGTACTGAACTCTGAAACAATTACAAGAAATGTTCACATTGGCTATAACAAGTAATATTCATGTATCAAACATGCTGACAAGGGAATAACATTCATCATGAACCAAAAGTTTCAGATTGTTACATCTTTTTATTGAGAAATTCACATGTCTAACAATTAATGTTTGTCGCACTTCTGTATTCATGGAAAATATTTCCATTGAGTTAGCATGTAAGAGTTTAGTCAAACTTAGTTTTTGAATTACCAATAAGCAAACTATATTTCTAAAAAGGCAGTAAGTCACTAAAGAAACGGTCAGAGGCCTAGATATATCATGCCTGGCAAGGCTGTAAAGCTCCTGTGGGTTTAGGTAAATCTTCAGAAATCTCATTTATCATCAAGACTCCCTATGAACAGTAATGGGAGGAGCTTTTGCTAAATAAAATTTGTTTGCCCAAGAAGACTTTAAAACTTAAAAGTGTTTTCACCAAATGCAAGTTTTATTATTCACAGATTTACTTTTCTCATAAATTAATTACAAGTTGGCTTAAACACTCTCTTAAATATATTTGTCTGCTATATATGCCATCATACATAACATAAATTCCAATTATTAACATCCGATGCCAATGCCAATAAAGTTAGCTTCACAGAAGACAACGCTCTACTAAATCGCAATATAAGGACCAAAGATAAAATTTACGAATCTTTTATGGTAAAGCAATATTAGTTTATTATTTAGACCAACACTTCTTCTTATGTTCTTGGTTCATGTGGCTGAAAAGCTATTATATTTTTATACGGCCACATTTTCACGTGGACGTATTATGCCGTCGCCCCTGTGCGTCCTGACGTCCGTCCATCCACAATTTGTTTGTGGACTCTCTACAGGTCACAATTCTTATCCGATTTTGATGAAACTTGAAATATAGGTTTATCCCCATAAGATATCGGCTGCTTTCGATATTGGCATGTATCGGATCGAAACTTCATGGATTATGGCCCCTCATTGTACAAAAAATCATGTTTTTAGCTTGTGGACCCTGTCACAATTTTGAACCGTCTGTGATGAAACTTGACATGCATGTTTATAACCCAAAGATCTTGATTCCTTTCGATATTTGCGCCCATTTGATCGTAAGTTCCTGAATTATGGCCCCTGAGGGTCCGAAAAATCAACTTTTTATAGCTTGTGGTCCCTCTGGAGGTCATAATTAATATCCGATTTAAAAACCTGTTTGATTATATCACCATTACACCGTAATGCAGGTTGAGTTTGAATTTAGTGAAAATTGGACCAAAACTGACGAATACTACAAAAATATGGTATATCAAGTTTGTAGACCCTGTGGAGGTCACAATTTTAATCTGATATTGACGAAACTTTAAATGTATGTTTATAATCCAAAGATCTTGGTTCCTTTCGATATTTGCGCATATCGGATCGTAACTTCCGGAATTATGGCTCCTCAATGTACGAAAAATCGCCTTTATTAGCTTGTTGTCCCTCTGGAGGTCAAAATTATTACCCTATTTAAAATCTCAGCTTTTCTTTCACTTTGCTATATAAACGATGGATAAAAGATGTTAAATTATCAGTTTCCCTCCTGATAACGTAAATTATGACTTGATCTTTTAATCAGTTACTGTATATTTATTATGTCCCCAATTGGTGTAATAACAGAATTATAATATGCTGATGAAACCCACAAAATGTATAGAAATAATTCACTTTACAGATTGTAGTTAAACAATAATTTTACAAACAATGTGTTTGTTGTAAATAACATAAGGGTGTAATGTTTAAATAAGACTTGTTTTTATGTAGTCTTATGTTCAATCTGAAAGGTTAATGAATAATCTCAGACACCAAGCCTTCGACATTTGAACAAACCCAAATCATTACACTTAAACTATTACTTCATCCCTTACATAACTTGTCTAATACAGGCCATACAGGATGATGTATGAGTCCCTGGATATTCTGGTTTAAAAGCCAAATCCAACATGTCTCTTCTCAACAGTGTTGAAATTAATCACTTAAATGTCCTTAATATTACCCATACTTTGTCATTATATACAAGTATCTCAAATGGACTTGAAATTACACTTAAAAATAGTATTTCAACAAAAACTGAAGATAATCTTGATAGATTTTAACATTAAAGTGAAGACAACAGTAAATGACAGTCACAAATCCTCTTATAGTAGACAGTTAATTAAAATAGAAGCCTTTAATTATATGTATTATTCAAGGTCTTGTTTGACAGTTTACCTATACTTGTTACACTTGGTAAAACCACTTTTCAATCACACGCTCTAGTCTAAACATTGTCAGCTAACCAAAAGTTTCACAGAGTAATTTAAAAAGAAAGTAAATTCATTTTAACTGTCACTTTGAAGCAGCAAGGGGTTAATACAATATAGTGGCTTCCCCTGGCATTATAATTGATTTGTCACAAATCTGAGCACTGTATTTCAGTAAGTGAATGCTCTTTTAAATAGATGTAAAATTGGTGGTCAATACTCTCTCCAAGGTTGCATACAATTGCATTTCCGTGAGCAACAGGAAACCCAACAGATCTGTCGATAAAAAACAATTGATTATTCCCATTTCACATATATATCAATGAAGAACTACAGCTTAAAGTAACATTGCCTATAAATCTATATTTCCAGACTCCTTTGGGCAACTGTCTTTATGATAGTGAATCTTAACTTAATCACTTTTTCAACAAATTGAGAATGAAATCTCCACAGCAATAGAACCATTTTGAAAATTACTTTTGCATGTTTACTATACGTAAACCTCTCTTATGATGTAACAATATCAGCTATTTGAAAGGAATTTAATATATCTTTTCATAAATCAGAAATTTATCTCATCGAACAAGACTACTGCACTGGTATCTAAGCAATAGTTTGGCAAAAGAAAAGGAAATCATGTCTGAAAAAGGCAATCTCCTTAATCTATCTGTTGAATCAGCAGACACACTTCAAAGATCTGTGATATTTAGAACAGTTATAACACATCCACAGTTTCAGGATTCCAATAAACATATACATTTTATTGGTAAAACTTACAACTATTGTAATGCCAAATAAATATTGTGTATGTGTAACTCACAGAAGTTGTATATGACATTAACAATTAATTACCCAAAGAATACTGGTGGAAACTGTGTGAAATCAAGGATGGTGTGATTCTTAAATGTACAATATTGTTCTCTTAGAGCAAGCCATTTCATCATTATATTATACCATATCAACATCAAAAGAAGCGTGTCTGCACCACTTGCTTGCACTTACATCATGATAACATCTATATGTAGAAATAATTTTGAAGAGAGGTCGTTAACATCTGTTGATAGATGTTAAGCTTCTCAATTTCAGTAATTTGCTACTCTAACATTTGCAAGACAGAAATTCAATTAATAAAATAAGTATCTTGACTGAAACTGTAGGAATAAATTGTTAAGATAAAGATAAAATGCACCCATCAATATTAAGTTAAAAACAAAATATACCCATTGGGTAATTGACAGGATTTAATACCTTCACATTCCAGTTGCTGGTGAATTTAGGACAATAGCAACTACATGGAAATAAGTTTGTGAAAAAGGGGTCCCCATCTCTTCTCACCCAATTACTAACAACATCTCTTATAAATATATTTCAATGAAGTAATAAATAGGACAGTTAAACTGAACATTGGAATTTAGTGAACATTTCCCGCTGCTGTAGATGAAGCAAGAGCAATAAAACAATCTGAAATCTTTAGGTACATTTTGAATAAAATATTTATGACTTACAGTAACAATACACCCTTGAAAATTTAATCAAATTATGATCAAAAACAAATCGTCTCGTAAAATTTTGAAATAAGGAAAAAATATCTGAATTTATCAATTTTGTTAATATTTCTTTGCGAATGTTTTTCCACATACAAGTTAAAGTAGCTTAGTCTCTAACTAAATAGGAATTATCTGTCAATTTAAATCAACATTGATGATCTGATCTCACCGGGGAAATATGGATTTAAGACAAAAGAAACATTTTACCATTGGTAACAAATTATGCACCATAATGCATTCCAGCGCCATCTGTCACACAGGACTCAAAGAACGAGGCTAGACATATTCCACAAGTCATGTCAAATGGTGACAACATATTCTTATCTGGAGAGCATGCACAATAAATACTATTGGTGAAGACTGGAATAACCAGACGCTACAGGTTGCCATTCGATTAAGTCTTCTGGCGTATTTTGCCAAACACAACTTATTAGAAATTACAGTAAAACAAAAATGATTGCATGTTTTCAGTTTACATGTATATACATTCATATTACCGTACATTATTATCATTGTGACCTATTCAATTTCTAGGTTCCTAATATGACCAATTTAACTCCAATAAGACAGCATTTTTCTTATACTTAATAGTAATAATTTCTATAGCAAAAACATTTTTTTTAAAATATCAAATCTATCATTGCAGATTTATTTCACTAACACTATTCACCCAAATTGTGTGTTATTCTAGTACTGACAACTGTCATATGCTAATCAGTGTATGCTTACTTTTTTTCAAAAGACATGATACTACTGTGTAAAAGGAATGTAAGCTATTTTGATAAGTTTTCTGATAAAATCCATGTATTATTTTTACTCTACTTTGTCTCTTGGTATTTATGGACTTTAAATCTGAATACCCCTTAGCAGTATTCTTGTACTTGTTTTGTTGGTTTATCAACTGGACTGTTAAAAGCACTGATAATAGCTTTAATAATTGTAAACTTATCTAATTCAATTACATGTAAAAGTTAACATTTATCAGTAACCGATAAGTAAATTGAACTTCTTCCAAATTCATAACATAATTGTATTTCTGGTTATAACAGATAGTAATTTCTGTTGATCTGTAATTTCATTACTTTGTTACATACATTGCACTCTATATCTTCCAAAAGTGTACATTCGAACAAAGTTGTAGGGTTTTTTTTGCAATGATTCAATACTGTAGAGTATGTGCTTAACCAAGAAAAACACTGTGATCATTTAGCTGTGTTAAGATTAAATGAAACTTACCTCATTAAGACACAATTAATTCGAGCCACAAATGGTAAATAATCCTATTAAAATACAGTAAATGAATTATAAAAATATAAATGATTCATAAATTTTAAATAACTGTCTTCTACTATTAGTGTGATTAAATCTGTAATTAATTAACAGTCATTAATATCCACTACATAGATAAATGTCTCTTTGATATATATAACTGAGACGAGCGTGTCCCACTCATGCATACATAGAAGTGAAGCAACAGAATGTGGTTAACAGGCTTATAGGGTTAGTCCATTATCCATCAGTTTACCATGGCTCATAAAGTGTTAATAGTGTGTTAGTATAATGTACTAGTAAATACACCATGTAGGTACACAGAACAGAACAGAATAGTATAAGACTTACATAAATACGGTGGTCAACACACTACCAGACACCTCCTGGGAAAAATTTATACCGGTACTACAAAATTCACTTAGAAAGTGTAAACTTGTTCTTACGGCAAATAATTCTACAAAATTAATTATAGTCAACTGCCCCGACCACATAAATTCTTAACGTACTGTTGTGAACCTCAACCTCTTGTCAACCCAAAGAAAATTGTTTTTGATACAAATATATGTCCAATTCTGAGGCTAATAAAGTCCATGTAAAATAACATGTAAAAACACAAAGTGGCTTTTTGACCAATACTAGAAACTAAGCTCTTGAATTAGGATATCATTCCTAGCATGAGAAAGTGCCAGTTCTATTTGTTGGCGTTGATTTATGTGGCACTGGATGGAAGATCTAGCACATAGAGATCAATAATCAATTGTTGAACCTTTTGAAGACATGTTTGCTCAATTTGCTCTGTGTAGCTGGCAGTTCAGCATTAAAAAGACCTGCTTGACAGTCCCATAATATATCATAGAGAGCACTTAATGAAGAATGACAGAATTTCAAAGAATTTGTTAAGAATAAAAGGCCAAAACTTCTTTGAATGCTCTATGTAAAAGGTGTTGAATTGGGTTGAACTGATTGCATTTTTTGACTCTAGCTTCAGATCTTACATACTTTAATCTCAGTTTGGTTCCCCTTGTCAGTGGTGCAGAACAAGAGTGTCTGGCAAGGAACAATGTCTAGTCATTCAGATGGGATGGATAACCTAGGTCCTGCGTCCAAATTGGCATGCACATCACACATCCTGGGCATCTCCAGTAGCCCAGATGGAGCAATAAAAAAAGATGTTAAACCCCAGTTTATTTCATTCTGTCAAAACAAATCAATGCATAAAATTACTAAAACATATTCTCTGTTTACCCAAATCAAAGACATCAAATTATAGGCATGATTTTTTGAGAGAATATAATAATACTCCCGAGTTTCTTTGATTTCTACTTTCTACTGTTTTTGTGAGGACTACACTTGACGGCAATGATAATATTAAATTTAGAACACATTAACATGTAAAAATTAAAAGACATGGAGATTTTATAAATGTGAAAACTGTCAGCTATTATGAGCGTACAAAATAGGCATAGACTATAATAGGCCCAAACCAGCACAAAGTACCTGTTTTATTAAAGTACAACTTACAATAGCAATCGATTTACAGATTTTGCAAAGAAATAAGATTAGTTTCCCATTGATCATTTTTCACTAAATAAGAGTCAGCACTTCATTATATGAGCAAGATATCTCTGCACAGGGAAGTGTACATTGTTTATTAGAGATGTTTCAAGGAATAAGGTGATGAGACTGAATCCATAAATCAACAGAACTTTATCTTTGATATCTGGCAACAATGTCCACAAAACAAAATAGCTTCACAATCAATTATCAAGTGTCCTCTATTTGATTCATTGTAATGAAGGCACTTTATATAGTATGTTCAGATTTCTTCTTTCAATAAGTTGTACTTTTTGTAATATAAATGAGAAAAAAAGAATAAATATTGACTATGAAACTAATCCGAGTTTTACATTAAACTGTGAAAGAGCAGAATGATAAAAGAGAAACGCAAAACTAATTAGCCTTTGCCATTTGTTACATATATATTCCATAACTAATATTTGTTACACATTAGGTAAATCAAACGCCTACAACTGTCCATTTTTTTCTCGGATGCCAGGGGCCCAATTGATGGATTTAGTAGATTAATAGAGGGGAGGTGGGTTCATCCCGGTATAATTTGTTCTGGGGTGGAACGTGGCAAAATCCTGGATTTTAAAGGGAACACAATAACACAAATTCATATGATTTTAATTACTGCAGCATCAAACATTTTCTGCATGAGCAGATCCAGTACCAAATTATAAATTGGTTCTTCATTTACACATTAGGAAGTGTGAAAATAAGGCATGATAGAAAATGATACAATTGTTAAATTTGTGATATCAGGTAAATCAAATGGCTATAGATAGATACAGGATGTGTTAACGTCAGGTTTTTAACCTTACCTACAATGTATTGAATGGAGATATAAAGAATACTTAAAGATGGTATAGCTAAAACCAGCATTTATTCACAGTCATTACCATAGTCTCATAGCAAAACTCTACCATACACCCATGTTTGTTTTGGCCTCTTCGCCATTATGTGTGAAAAGAATTACTGATGAAAATCTGGATGCCATGTTATAGAAAAGAGTAGCACGTCTGTCTATCACTCATCTATCAAAGATATACTTATTATTAGCTCAGGTGAGACATCTCTCAAAATTCAGCTTATTTCAACGGAAATTGGTAATCACACAAGATTGGCTTCCTCCATTAACTTTTTCAAAGGTCAAATGTGATATGCATTAAACAAGTTATCTATCAGTGATGGATATTGAGATTTCACTACTCCAATATAGTGGGACAAGACAGCATTAAGTGCGTCTACATAAATACAGACATTATTGCCTTTAAAAATTGTTGATTATTGATCGAGAATGTTTGAGAAAATAATCCACACATATCAGCAGTAGATTTTGGCCACATTTAGAAATGGTTCTCTAATAATATAAAGAGACTAAAAGGTTGTATGTTTCCCAGCAGCAGGATACTATTCTCATGTACAGTTGGTTGGTTGGTTACAACTGCATACATATTAAATCAAAAACAACAATCTTGAGACAGTTTAACGTTATGATGTTATCAGATTAAAAGAAGAAATTTACAACAATAATTGGACTTTGCAATCCATAATGTAAACTGTCCACATGAATTGTATTATGCATAATCAGATTCCATACACATGGTAATATCCTTGTTGCTGTTGCCATTGTAGCAATGGTCTTTAACATAAACCTGACTCCACCAGTATGATTGACATGAAACTTGGCATGCTTGTCCTTTGCATGAATGAATGAAATATGGTTTCATGGCATGTCAGCTCCAACCAGACTATATTGCGCCAAACATATGGACAATTACAAATCGATCGACAGACTTTGATTTCTTATGACATCACAATTCAAGACGGCAGTGAAGACATCCTGGTCAATTTGTGGTTCATATAGTATGCTCTTACCCCAGAGAAAATGATACTGAAATTTCACTGAAATTTCGGTGAGATTTCACTGAATTTCACTGAAATTTGAAAATTTTGCCCAATCTCACTGAAATGACCAAATTTCACTGAAATCTCACCAAAATTTCACTGAAATAAAAAAATATTTTGGTCTATTACTGAAATTTCACTGAAATAAACAAAAAATTTGATCTACTGAAATTTCATTGAAATAAAATATATTTTGGTCTATTGAAATTTCACTGAAATATTTATATTGCAAATTTCATTGAAATTTCATTGAAATTACAAAACATAAAAATGTCATATTTTTTTTTTTTATCACAAGTAGGCCTATCTTAATAATTGCATATGCAGATTTATTCTTTGTGAAAGAGAGCACTTTGAAATTATGAGTGTCAGAAGTGAGAGAAGACTAAATGTTTTTAATTTCCATTATTAATTATTATCACGTTTATTTCCTGAAGTAGACAATTACACTGAAGTTTATTTTATTCGTCAATCACCGTGCGTAATTCACGAACTCGTGTTGAGTAGCCTAATATTAACTACATGTATATAATGATTTCTAAACTTATGAATCGGCATCAAAAATGTTTCAGATATGTTCCGATAATAGTTGCATTGTAATAGAATGGCTATTTTCTCGAACGTAACATACGTGTGTTTCAATAGCCATATTTGGAAACGAGGTCACCCATTGTGGCTCCCGTAAATTTCATTTACAGTAAATATTTTACGATCAATTGATATAATCATGTTTTGAAATCAACCTCTTTTTTTGTGAAAAGAAAAAAATAAATCTAAAGTTAAGTTATGAGGTCACTGCCGATTAGCGTAAACGATGACAGATTCCAATGACTGAGTATCGTATTTCCGTCGCGCGGCATGGTTTTTAAAAATTTTGGAATGGAAAACAAACGAACAAATTTTTAATTCTATAATGGTTGTAAATATATGAAACTCGCATGCAAACAAAAACGAACCTCGCGTGCATGTTTCATTGCTAAATTGATATACTGATGCTGCTATTTTATACAATTAACGGGCTAATTACTATACTATGGTACGTTCGTTTCGCGTAAGTGTTCCACATTTATAATCGGAAAATTAAATTACCGTAAACGGGCGCGAATTAGCAATAATAGAGTTGTGTTTGTACACGTTATTTTCTGGATTATATGATCCCAAAACACCTATCAAAGAATGTTTTGTTGGGTGAATTTGGACGTTGTTAAATATAAAATGGATGTACTGAGTGATAAGGCGTATTACAATTACAAAACAGTCATATGGTGAGTATAGACTAGTTGTTTATAGTACTAGCTAGTGTAGATCGGGCTATTGGTAGTAATTTCCATCATTCAAATTATATGTGTGACCTGGCTATGTTTAGTTTTTAAAAAAATATGGTAAAACCGTTCTGTCCATATAGGCTACCGATCCACTAAAAATAAATCGAAAGATATTTTAAGACTAAGAGTAAATTATCAGTGTTACTGTTATAAATCTTGTGTGGGCTATTCAGAAGTTAATGTAAATGCCTGCCACTCGACAGTCTATGCACATTTAATTTAATATTATCCATGGTTTCCAAAATTTATATTTATATGCTTTTTTTGACACATATGCCTATCTTTATTTAATATTATTTTGATTGTGTCATTTCAGGCCATACATTGTTATTATGGAAGAAGAAAAGCACAACACCAGAAGAAAAAGAAAATTAGAAAATGGAATACAGAAATTTGAGGGATAATTAATAATATAGTAATGATATTGTAATTGTTTGCAGTTTTTTTTCAGAATGCATGTTAATAAACACTTTGAAATAGTAATATATAAGATTTCATTAAAATTTCGGTGAGATTTCATTAAAATTTCAGTAAAATATCAACAAGATTTCAGTAAAATTTCAGTGACAAATTTAGTTAAAATATTATTGAAATTTCAGTGAGATTTCACTGAAATTTCAGTGAGAGATTTGGTCAAAATATTATTGAAATTTCAGTGAGATTTTACTGAAATTTCAGTGAGATTTTACCGAAATTTCAGTGAGATTTTACCGAAATTTCAGTGAGATTTTACTGAAATTTCAGTGAGATTTTACTGAATTTCAGTGAGAAATTTGGTCAAAATTTTATTGAAATTTCACCGAAATCTCATTGAATTTCAGTGAAATCTCTTTGAATTTCAGTGAAATCTCATTGAAATTTCAGTGAAATCTCATTGAAATTTCAGTAAAATCTCACTGAAATTTCAATAATATTTTGACCAAATCTCTCACTGAAATTTCACTGAAATCTCACTGGGATTTCACTGAAATTTCAGTGTGTATTTTCACAGGGGTAGTCTTACTTGTTCATCGTGGTAGTAATTTGAGTAGGTTATAAATTAATTAATAAAAAAGGTTGTATGACCCCCTGAACAATGTTTTCAATACAATTCATAACCATGAATCTGATTGATTATTTAATATGCATTATAAATTTTTTAGCAATCATTATATATAGAACAAATAGCCCAAATATAGGCCTACATTCTCTGAGGTAATAGCACTCAAGAGTTTGTACTATGTAATAATGTACCTAAATATAGCATAAGGGGTTTACCATATCAAACTCAATCACCTTGTAAATGCTAATTACTTTATACTGGCTCTAATTAGAACTGTTTTAATCACTCATGAGAGGGCTGGTTTATGTTCTGAAGCAAAATTCAGTTTCCTTTTTTAACAGTACGATCTCCATGATCCCCTTGCAAGATATAATTGAGTGCAAATCACAGAATACTCCACTGGTCTAATTAATCTAGACAAGTTTTATAGTTTTCTTTCAGAGAGAAAAAATTGTTAACTTACCTAATTCAATTCAGATTCTCTTGACATTTTTCTCTGTACAATTCTTATCCAAAGTCTCCATCAGTAATATTTAGCAAATTTGCAATCACTTCTTCAGCTTGAAATTTGGCATACAGGTTGTCATTATAAAGGCTAATATTTGTAGACATTCTCTTCATTCTCAAATAAAAAATGTAATTATCTTGTTTACTATTTGGCAGTCTTATTCTACGATATATCTGCCCATACTAAAGGTAGGACTTAAACTTTATTTATTTATTATTCATTTACAATTTTACAATATATTTGAATATATATTAACATTAACGCCACTTGCAAGTCAAAAATACAAATCTGATCCTTAATCACTCAATAAAATCTCGCTGGACATTCATAAATATCAATGTAAGTCTATATGCTTTAGTAATTGGCCATCAGACTGTAATATGAATTCGCACAGGGTGTATAAAGATGTGACCATCAAATGTCTTTCACCTTCTTATAGTGAATATCTAAATTATTTCAAATTGATCAAGTGCAACAACTCTGAAAGTAATAATCGGAAATCATGGAAAACCAATAGGCTTTTCATCAGATCACTAAAAGATGTTGTATGAATTTAACATTTTGTATTTAACATCTCACAGAATTACAGTTTTTGGATCATGCCAAACGTCAATGAGCAATAATTAGAAATGAAGACAAATAGCGTTTTTAACTTAAAAATTTCGTGCTTTAACTTTAAATTAGGCATCATCAAACCCAAAAGAAGATACTATCCCCTCACGCTTCCCCAAATAAACAAAAACATTCCATCATATATTCTAGTTTCTTTTCTGTGTAAACCTTGAACACCAGACCCCTATTATATGAGGAATATATTGAAAGTATAATTGATTTACTGGGAGGTATAGAATTGAGAGAAAGTATATAAACCAGGAGGGTCTGTATTACTTTCAGATGTCGTCTGCAAGACCAATCTTTAGCTTGCAAACCAATAAAAAGACAGAATTTCAGATATTGATGGAGTACAACAACTAACAATTCACTCAACTTAGTCCAGTGTTAATATAAGTAAGAGGAAAGGTTAAACTGGGTTATATTCAACTTAAGACTTTCAAGCATTAACTTTCTAGTTACTGTAGCTAAATCACTTCACCACGATTATTTGTCTATTACTACAATTGCAGAATATACATTGATTTTAATGATAAGGGTGGGGAGCAGGCCCGTAGCCAGCTTACTGGCTTTGGAGGGGCAGTGAAGTTTTTAGGAGGGGCACACCCGTTACAGTCTACAGTACTTATTCTAGAGTTATGGTTGGCAAATTTTCTTTCAGGGGGGGGCAAACCATTTTTTCAGGGGGGCATTGCCCCCCCTTGCCACCCCCTGGCTACGGGCCTGGTGGGGAGGGAGAATTAGATTTTAATATTCCAGTATAGTACAATCAAGTACTGATACTAGAGTTCTGAATAGCAATTGAAATGGAGCTTAAGTCTTACTTTTCTAGGGAGGTTTTGGAGGCTAAATGTTTTAACACATGCATGTTAGATCGTAAGATCTTTCATTTGCGTCAAGTGGTATGGTTTCAATTCTCTCGTGGGTTTTCTCCAGGTCTCTCACAGATAAAGACCCATATGCAAGCGAACTATTTAAATAAAAGGAACCATAATATAGTCCAAAAATGCCCTAGTTTGTACTGTGCAAGTGGATGTTATACCCCCCCTCTCTCTCTCTCTCTTACTTTTCTGCAACAATAGGCTAGACCGCCAGCATATATTTTTTTCTTTGCCAAGCCTTTCCCAATGCACCACCAGCAGGGGGGACAGGCTGATTAAACCCAGAGAAACTGTTCATTTTCATACCAGTTGGCAAAAAGAATAATGCATTTGAACAATTATGCATCTGAACAATAATAAATCTGAATGCTACAATTGTTCAGCAATAATATGTAGGCTATAGCCTACACCAAGCAACTTTACAGGAGTCAGGCATTTTTGTGGGCTAGGAATTTGGACTACTTTTGGTCAAGGTTTGTACTTTCTCTTTTCCATCAAAAAATAAATTAAATTGTTATAATAATAATTATATGTCGACTGTTGCATAAACTTCAGTTGAGAAACATGTCTATAAAAATACCTCGGCTTTGTAAAGAATATTTTTTTTTTTTTAAATAAACAAAAACGAGAGAGATGTAGTTTCACATCGTAAACCGATATTCACTACCGTACTATATAACATCATGACAACATGGGTTGGTCAACGGCAATTGCCATCACTTACACTGTCAACTTTCATCGTCCATTCTAGAAGGTAGAAGACCGTGTACAAGATGAGGTAACCTGACATACGTGACCTTTAACAATTTTGGAGGTCAAAATGGTGCGCCGACTGTTGACGACTAGTTTTAACTAATCTGAGCTGGCTATTGTATACGTTGGAAGTCATACAGTTTTTTTTTAAAATTTAGAGACACGTCTAGGACAACAACATGATTGACTGGCTCTTCTTAACTGTTTGTAGGCTACTAAACGCGACACGTGCAGGATGCCGTCTGATATTCTCCGAGGTAAATTACTAAGAGTTACCTCCCCTCCGCTAAATTCCATAGATTAAGAAAATTCCCACAGGTGCCCATGACGATCCCAAGCTAAGACGTGAACGTAACACACGACATCTTTCACATACGAGTCTAGTAAATTGGCATTAAGTTATCCGGGTAATGTCATCATCGTTAAATCTCATTTCATTACATTGCAGGAAACACCACCAAGCTGTTTACTCTTTCTAGAACACATGATGCCACCCAAAGTTCACATAGTTAAAAAGTTGTGTTTATTCCCTTATACCTTCAAGGAGGAGCCACGGTGGCTAAGTGAGTAAGACGCTGGCTCGTACTTGGCATGGAGTTCGCTCCGGGTGTTTGGCGAGAAAGTTCATTGGGCTTTTGCGATGTGATTTTCCCTTGTCATTTGTGCAGGACGGAGGCCCTGACAAGGACAACTGCCTAGTCGTTCGGATGGTACAGAAATACAAGGTCCCGTGTAGACATTCGGGTGCACGAAAAAGATCCATTGGCAGTTTGAATTCAATAGCCTATAGGTGTAAGCCGTAGCACTGATGTCCGGGTAAAATTACCTTCATAGCACACTGCATGGCGTATGCCCGTCTTCATTTGCCCAGTCGTAGCAGAACAGTGTCCATTATTTCTTCCCCGACGACTGCAAGGTGTTTATTTTGAATACCTTTAAAGAGAGTTACCTCCCTCAAATTAATAATGACGATTCTTTGATAAATCATTTCATCAGTTTCTGCGATGCACTTCGATCGTAATGCGATTTGAGTAGTAAAGTATGATCCTTCAAATTTTAAGAACACATTTTGAAGAATTCTTTGGGATTATCCATGGGATTTGGGGAGGGGTCTCTATTGATTTCAGGGATTACCATTACATTAATTTTTGTGAGAATTCGATTCAATTTTTTTTCTAGAAGCTAACAATAGAATTCACAATATTCATGTCGTCAAGGAAGCATAAATTCAATTTGCTCCATCTCAGTTGATGTGAATAACTATTTTAGTAGTAGCGACTCTTCATTAGGTAAATTATATTGCTGCTCGGAAATTGCATGGGGGTGGGTGGCGTTGGGGGTTGACCGAATGTTTAAGGCATGAGCGTCATTGAGTCAAGTCGCGTGGTTTCGATTCCACGGTTGTACGTGACAAGGAGTAGGGTCGCCTGTCCGACATCGTGGGTTGTCCCGTTTCCACCCACTGCTAAAGACCCCACTCGCAAGCGAATTATTGAAATAAAATGGAACCATGCATTAGTTACGAATTGACCTAGTTTGTGTCGCGTGGACGTTAAACCCCATTTCTCTCCCTTCTCTCTGAAATCGCATTATAATCACAAACAAGAACCAACATAGGCATTTTTCAGGGGCGGATCCAGGATTTTCAGAAAGGGGGGGGGGGCGTGCTGCACCAAGTTGGTGGGAGTGCGAAGCCCGACCCATGATTTTTGAGTAGACAAAAATGCCCACAAGGACAATTTTCATACTGTACTGTAAATTACGATTTCCAACCTAAACTGTTTTTGTTTTCCTTTCCCGCGAGAATATATGGAGCTAAGAATTGTTCGCCACCGCAAAAAAATCGAGGGGGCGTGCGCCGGGTGCGCCCCCCTCTGTATCCGCGCCTGTTTTTTGTCAATAGCACCAAAGGTATAGCAAAACATATCATTACAGTTTGTATTGGAATAAGTAACTCTATCACAAATAGTGACACCGGCCAGTTGAAAGTTCGCGTAGCAGTTGGGTTTCATCAAATCATATAATTATGCGGTAAGGCTTCACCTTTATTTCAATGGGAATTGATTTATTATATGTTAAGCTATGTGCAGTACAGTTGTGGGTTAGTTTATGTGTAAATTAAGGGAGCTATGGGCCAGTAAACTTTTTGTAGTCATTTGACTAAAAAAACTTGTGCAAAGGAACTCTGTAGGAAAAGCCACTACTGTGCGGAAGACATCAGCAGTGGAGCCATTTCTCGTGGACCCCCTCCCCTTTCGTTTCAAAATTTTGCTGGTTACAGATGTCTAATCTGTTCTGCAATCGGTGCTAACTTTGTATTTGGAATCTTTCTTACTAATGATATTGTTTCGGTGATTCTAGTAATTTTACATGGGACATGCCAATTACGTTATTTGTAGATTTGTGTGGGTTCAAAAATACCTTATATTTCATATCGTCACAGATAATACGTCAAATATTTTGTTTTACTCTGATTGATTATTGTCCAGTCTTTATAATGAAGCCCTAGTCTGATAGTATTTGAATAAAATTATGCATCCAAAAACCTATTTATGTCTGGGATCTTAGATTACCCTTGTTGTCGACAACATTTTTCGTGCGACGTGTCCACACAAGGGTTACCAAGGTTGCAATTCAAATTTGACCTCAAGACTTCGTGGTTTTAAAAGCGGCATATACTATTAAAGCCCCAATAACACTCTTGTTGTAATTGAATAATATGTCCCAATCTTTATTCTGGTCAACAAATTGTATTATTTTACAATATTCAAATAAATTGATGATACAAATTTCATCGTAACACACCTAATTTAAAAAATTGGAAAAATTCAACTACATGATTTGAAAAGGTTAACGTAAACCTTTTCAAATGTGACTTGGATTTTAAAATATTTTCGAACCCTCTGGACAAGTAAAATATGATGTAATGGATAATTTACACAACAGGTAGGACACATAAACATCTGGTACTTAGAATAAGACTATTATTTATTTTCTAGAGCTGCCAAGCCAGCAAGAGTGTTATTGTCCCTTTAAAAGACCATTACAATTTCAGTGAATTTTTTTAACCGTTTTTTTTAACTGTGCTTCTAACTGTACAGTCAAAACTTATAATTTACCAAACTGAGTGTCTGTGTGGGATCTAAACCCAGTATGATGCATTAAAACCTCCCTTTAAAATCAGGACTCCTGTTGATTTGGGGGAAAAAGAAACTTACTCTAAAAATAATCATTTCGATGCCATATTTAATGTTCTAATTACGTCATTTCCCTGTTTGCCTTCGTCAGTAGATTCTTGTTCACGCACAAATTAGTATTCAATTTTATTTTGTATCTTGGTCTGCGCTTAGTCATCTTAAATACGCGTGCCAACAACAGCACGTCAAAACTGTTAATTTTAGCACATTCGGCTTTGTTTTAAAACATTATATACTCGCAAATTACTGAAAATATA
Source organism: Patella ulyssiponensis (assembly GCA_963678685.1). NCBI lineage: Eukaryota > Metazoa > Mollusca > Gastropoda > Patellidae > Patella > Patella ulyssiponensis. The sequence continues at coordinate 76,868,854 of OY783226.1, read as the reverse complement.
TAGTACTTATCATCACCTCAGACATTGGATAAAATGATATGACTCACAAGGAAACAACAATATTATTAACATTTATATTGGCAGAGCAAGATGAAATAAAACTACTTGATAACTTGATTTTCATCGGGAGCTAACACACGGTTTATGATCTTAAAGATTTCTAATGGGGCAATTATTGCTTACAGTGTATAGATAGCGGCTATATACACGTGAACTTCTGTGTATTATACCATACTTATGATTTTCTTCATTCATTTTGGTGCTAAACTTCTACCAAAATGCAGATAAAATGAAATAGATATTTTGGATTTTCCTCATATATTATCCTATATTAATAGCAATACAACGCCCTGACATACTAGCATCTGATAAATATATAAATTTTAAATAGTTTACATTATTCAAAATAAGTCTGTCATATGTCGTCCGGTGGTCCACTATTTCTAGTGAATACTTTTGATTTACAGATATTGTTCATTAAGTAACGTAATGCTTTATAGTTTGGCATTCCATATTATCAAATCCAACACCTTCAAAGAATCCAAAATGCTCCTGCAGTGTTTTAGCAAGTACACAAGAGCCAAAACACATCACCCCGATCCTGAAAAAAAAATCTTCATTTGCTCCCAGTTCAACAGAATATATTTTAACATTCAAAGCATTACACGATCAATCACCAAATAAGATCAAATACCTGATCACCCCATACAAATCCACAAAAACCTTTACAGATACAAAAAGTATGCACCAACCATTAACTTCTAGTATATAAATAGTGGATTATTATTACTATCAGGAAGAATCCCAATGAAATTCAAAATATTTCAATAGCAGATTTCAGAAGTCTCCCCGTTTATGGTCAGACTTTGCGAACGCGATACAAAACGAATTTTAAAAATTCGGTGTGGAGTCGTCCAATAGGATGAAAGGAGGAACTTTTTGATCGTAAACTTTAAATGTTTTCTATGGAATTGTTTTCTAAAAACAAATTTGATCTTAAATTTGAACGCGTTATCTGAATGTATCTTTCTCGACATATTTGGTTTGATTTATGTTAGTATTCTGTTTGTCTTGTATTTCTCCTTTGTCCGATAGTCATGTAGAAAATCTTATCATCATCAAAAGCTACCGGAAAATGTGATGTTAATCATTTGAGTGAGTTCTCTTGATTATAATATGGCTGTGATAATTAATTCAGTCCTTTGGGACATCAACACCTCCGTATTGAAATAATTATTACACATACAGGAGTACCAGAAGGCAGCACAAACTTGATCAATAACAGCGTTACAAACACACACATAAAATAAAGCTCAGGGACATACAATAATATTTGAATAAGGAAAAAATCAAATGAAACGGGAAATATAGAGTTTTACTTTGTTATTCAAACGAAAAAGAAATAACAAAATCAAAACTTTCTTTTAGGCACTGTTGAATTTCTGGATTGGGACGTTAGATGCGTTAATAGTGGCAGACGTTTGGAACCATCGTCTTCTGCTATTGTTGCTCCCTCGAGACCCTGTTTATTAGCTTTGTGAACGATGATTGTTGCCCGAAATAAATCTACTTCTTAACGTGCATCATGTGAGCGGGTTATCAGGAATCTGATCTATTGTTATTTGTGTCTACTACAGCAGTCATAAAGTAGGACTTTAAGAGCTCTCGTGTAATGGTCATATTGGTTTGGTGCTGACACGTAACGTAATTTGAGTTTAATAATAATAATATGCCTAGCTTTTGGGTCACTTTATATTGTGTGGCCAGGCCAGTTAGTCAAGGTATAGTTTTCTCTATTTCCACATTATCCAAACCGACTTTATTTAAACATCTTGGGCAATTTATTTTTGTCTTCCTATCAATACTTGTCTCATGAGGATGCACCTGCGATAAAATACACAAAAAGATAAGACGACAAAAGATTAATGACGATGCTAATAAGTGATAGAATACTTGACCCCCGCCCCCTTTCCTATAAGAGTACAGATGCGATGAATCCTAAATGATAGGGTAGGATTCAACATATTAAATTAGTACCGTGTTTAAAATTATCCTGATAAGTAATACCAATCATTATTCCAATGCAGCTTTAACACCCCGCATTTCAAGGGAAATAAATCAAATGCCGAATACTCATTTTAGTTTGTTAGATATGATGAACCAATTGTTGAGGTGTAAAAGTAAAGACTATGCCAAGTAAGAAAGAAGCGCATTTGGTCAGATGACGACATAGGGTATAGGCTAATCCCTAAGAAACTTGCTCAATTGCTATACTCTAATGTGTATGGCTAAACCCAGATATATCGGCGACTCGGATCGGGTAACAAATTCTAGATAAGGACCATGTTTTACAAAGAGTCACACACACGTAATACCAGAGACTCTTGGCAAGCGTGAATTTCTGGTCCGTATCGCGGATCCGTATCGATTTTGTGTGTGACGTCAACAATGTTTGTGTATTTCTCATACGTGATACTGCACACGAATACGACAGTACGTATAAAACAGCTTTCATACGGAAAAGGTCCGTATAACATCGTCTTTTTTTTTACCGTACTTTTTACTACTTTTAGACGTTGAAATGTTGTGTCATAGTATTTTTAAAAATGTATGTGTACCCTAGAACACGAAGGTGTATATTTGATGCGATTTTAACCATGATAAAGACAGGAATTTAATGGTTACTTTTGATGAGATTTTCGCAGAATTTTCATATTTTCCTGACTGTCTGTCAATCTGCATGCTGGTTGATCTACGTGCTAAATTTAGGGAGCTGGGGCCTTGCAAATCTGCATTTAAAAGGGGCATATTATACTTTCTGAATTGATACATTAGTGAAACCCCAAAAAGATTCGAAATTAAATTTCTTTTTAATTTTGAAATAGCTCAGCCAAGAATTCGTAGGCACTTGACTAGTACTGGTGTTGGTCTTGGTAGATAACTGCCACCATGCTGCATTAGAACTAAGCTCAGCTCAGCTACCCATATGTACACGACGCGAAAGTCTGCCAAAACTCTAAAACTACATTGACGCAACGTATCACGTGGCGATACGGATACGTGATACGGATGCAGAAAATTCCATTTGCCAAAAGTCTCTACTATTTAATTTACGTGTACGTATCTTTAGAAGCTAAAGTTATTATTAAGTATTTTATACAAGTTGTATGCATCGCTTATAGGTAAGGATTCGTCGCTGTCAAGAATCCTACTGATTGGCCATGGTTTCTCATGATAAGATTTTGAGTTATTGTTCTTAATTACTTTGAAAGGTATTGTAAATGCTCTAGAGGATAAAGTTATATGTAGTATTTATGTTCAAGAGATGAGGGATCTTGTTTATTTTCACAGATTTCCCATAATTACTTTCTGTGTTGTTGCCGCTGATCACGCTCTGTGTCAATGCGATTGATCAATTTGGTTTAACGGCTAAAATTATCACCTGATTAACATGTTTTTATGTGTTGCCACGTTATGTGTGATGTAAATGCTCTAGTTATCCGTGAAAGATTCACATTGCAACCACCTTTATGGACATTCGGGCGACTTAGCTGTTGTAGGGTTACTTTCCTTTGGTTGGCATCTGATCTTTTGAAATGTGATGTGGTGTAAGTTTGCACGGATTAAAAGATTTCTCACATTTACAAACTGAAACAAAATGTCGGTCAAAATAGATTATTGTGCCTTTTATGCAAAGCCCAGCTTAACAGGAGCGGGGCCCTGGGCCTGGTTAGAATCGCGGGGCCCCCAACGCGACAAGATTTTTTTCTATATCCCTTTGATTGCCACGCATAACTCGCAATTCCACGGTCTGTAACATAAGATAAATTATATAATGTCAGTTCCGATTGGCAATACGCGGCAATGACATAACGGCGGGGAACTGTTATAAAAACATAAAGTGAAATCGCCGCCAGAATCCTAGACCGATCATCGAGTTGAACTTCATAGAGAAGGATTAAGGGATACTGCAGTCCCCGCCTTCATACCGCAAAATCAAATACCGTGAAACATTCATCTGGAATTTGAATTTTTTTTCTCTTTTTGCCATGAACCGCGGGACCCCCTAAGCCGCGGGGCCCTGGGCCTGGGCCCCTCGGGCCCATGCCTAAACTGGGCCTTGCTTTTATGTTCATTGTCAGGAGGCAATTTCTCACCCAGTTTTCTACAATTCAATTATACGCCATTGGTGCAATGCATTTTACGATGTTTTGGAACTAGAATATTGTAAATATCTGTTTGATATTTATAGAGCACTTCTTAACCGGAATTAGATTTCCGCCATATTTATCCGGTCTGAAACAACAGAACGGTATTGAATTTACGACACCTCCGCTTTGTTATTCCTGGAAGGCTTGCCAGGAATAGATTATCGCTGGGTCGTCGGGGGATCTTTTTCAATACATACCATTTTACTTTTCTTTTATAATAAAACACCAAAAGTTAACCACCTCTAAGGTATAAAATTTCTTCATTAAACTTCCATTCAAACCATTGTGGTATAAATAGAATTTCAGTTTAAATATAAACGGAACTACCGTTAGTAAATTTAAAGTGGATTGTTCGATCGATACAATTCATCCGCATTGATTTAAAAAAAAAACCTTTGGGATATCGAATTCAGATTTGTAAATGACACAAACAACTGCACATGTTGTCATTTATTATTTGTCCGTGAAATTATTACAGAATTTAATGTGATCACATTTTCCGTAGTTAGAATTTGATTATTTTAAAACTCTATATATAATGAATATGCTTAAAGTGTTGGTGGTACATTAAGTGATTTAATTCTTTGTGTAATCAATGTAATCTTGCATTACAGCCAACAACCAATTCATCAGCAACATTTATGAAGAATGAGTGTTGATCAAAGCTCAAAGGTTCTGATACAAATTTAAGTTACATCGCTCAGCAGGTCTTGAATTCCGAGAGAAAAGAGCGAAGGGGGGAGACAGAATAGCTGTTTCTTGGCCCAGGGGATTTCACCAAAACTCTGCCGTATAGAATTTTAAAAATGACTACAGCTCTTTGATTTGTAATGTCAGATCTGTCAATCTGTCTTCGTCCAATAATTTACATCTAAAAGTAAAACCAGCGTTCAGATTTTACTGATTTTGTCTCGATGCAGTAAACCAAAGTGAAACTAAAATTAGTAAACAAACCAACTTCCGTTTGATCTTTCGAAACAAAATCTGAACCGTACTTTAACTTGAAATAAATCAAAGACGATAAACTACTATAATTTGACCAGCTGTATCATGATGGATTGAATTGTGTCACATAGATGCATCAATGATTACCGTACTTTGGAAAGTTTTATCGATACATAAACCAATCCGTATCCAATGATCAAGATCACGAAACAGAGGTCGAATTTATTTGGTCATGCTGTATCTGTGTTTATTGAGCACTCCTTTAATGAAACAATACGTGTATTATGGCCATGAAAATATTTTGTATATATTGAAGTCAGATGCTACTAAAAAAAAAGAAGGAATTGGCCACATGATTAAAATAATTTTGTGAATCAGAAATGGTTCGTTTCATTCAGGCAGCGTAGAATATAAATAAAGTGTGATTGATTTCTGGTCGACTAAATATAGCTTCGGCTTCTAAGACACAAGTCCAATTGCGATTGTTTTCTTTGCACAACATTACAATGTCTTCGAACTGTAGAATGCTCTGGCTGTTGAATTTTGATCTATGACTTTAAATATAAATACACTGTTCGTGCGTTAAATGCATACTGAATTCGTTGGTGCGCTGTATTACCGCGGTTCTCCGGGTCCTCCGGTTTCCTCCCACTGCTAAAGACCCCAACGCGACAGCGAATTATTGAAGTATAAAATTAAACCATGACCTTATAGTTATAGTTTGTGTCGAGTGGGCGTTACCCCTCTCTCTCTCTCCTTCTCTCTCTCCCTCCCCCCTCTCTCTGTGTATTACCGCCACAAATTCTGTCCAAACACCGGATGTCGTTCACGAGGAGAATATCCTTACTCCCGTGGTATGTACTTCATTCAAGTACTGTGTTTTCTTGGCTAGTTAACTATTAACTAAACGAACGCCCAAATGAGAACTGCCAGAACACCGACACCACACGAATCACAGATATAGTTTCGCATAACATTTAGATTGGAACTACTTTGTAAGATGGTTTATCTGCGCTTGTCCTTGAATCTAAATTAAGCACATGACTCTATATATTGTTGCTGTAAATTAAATCTGTACTGCCCTCAAGGCTGTTTATAAGATCCCAGTTTGTTCTCAAGTACAATAATAATAATACAGATATAGAATCTTTTGTATCAGAATATTATTGGTTAAACAGTCATTCGAGGTTGGTACTGTGGTATATTCAAGGATCTACCGTCTATTTATTAATCGTCTAATTTGTTTGACTAAACTGAATGCATTTAAATTTTAATGTCTACTTCCATTGACGTAACAGCTTTCAAATTAATATGATTACTGATTACGTATAGACGGATTGGCCTACATTTGCATAATATGTCATTTTTCATACTTTGTGGCCGTCAAACTTTTCAGTGTTACCGCTATACTTACTGTAAGTTACTGTAATACATTACGTGCTATTGTCTTGAATACTTACTAATCCTTCAGTAATTGAGCTATATTCTTCAATTTTGCTAGAGTTATCTACAATGTTACCGATATACCCATACTCTGCAGTGTTACTGTCATGCTCTGTAATGTTACTGTTATACTCACTCATGTGCAGACATAATCTCCAATCTTGTATTTGTCGTATCAAAGAATGGTTTATAATCAGTACATTGCTTAAAACTCTCTTCAGTTCCTGGGTAATAAATCCGTTATTATAAATCTTTATTTATTTTCTCCAGGTTTTAACGACATAACACATACACAGGAACTATTGATTAAGTTGTGTGATGTTAAATACCAAGTCTGTTAATATCTGCTGATGAAATCGTAATATTTATTCAAACAAAGCTGATGTAAGCTCTGATAGCTGTCCTTGATTAATCATAAAGGTCTAAATTGTCTGAGCGCTTTAAACTACCACCGACAGTTACAGTAATGTAAAGCTCATTTTCACTCTATTGAAATTCGAATATTCTTTTTCATCCAATTCTTGAATTCAATGCAAATAATTCACCCAGAAATAATACAAAATAATCGCACGATGAGTTCATGCGCAATCTGAACATTACCATGGCTTATTGCGTAAGAAGATAGAAGCATGTCCGATAAATCACCATATGTCATTAGAAAAAAATACTATATATATATTATACCGTTTCAATTACATACAGTATACACAAAACACAATCATATGAACATCAATTACTATCTCGACAAAGATTCTTTATTATTTATCAAGCAAAAAATATTTTTTGTCTAGGTATGGTTAAAATAATTTTACCTCGTTGTTTCCTTGCCAGTGGTGCAAGACGAAAGGCCTGACAATGACAGTTGTCTTGTCATTTGTATGGGACAACAAAAACAAGGTCCCGTGTATACATTGGCTTGCACGTAAAAGATACCTTGCAGTTGGAATACGATATCAGAGTATTCTGAAAATGCTCTGTTTTGGAGGATTTTTTTGTTTTATTTTTAGGGTTTTAACAGCTAAAGTTATCACCTGATTAACGTTTTTATGTTTTTTTCTTTAAGTAATCCGTTTGTCTACAGTAGGAGTTTATGATATGAATTCTGCAACACAAATGGATCATAAACTTAAACTAGGTATACCATTTTAGATGGAGAAGCTTACTCTTGTCTTGGGCAGACGTTTCCATATTTATTCTCAGGCGAATATAGATAATAACATTAAGTAGACCCCTAGACCCCCCCCCCCCGACCCACTGCCCTTCTACCCCATTGATTTGCTTCTTCATTTGGAAATATTAAAGATCTGTGTCAAATAGCCCGTTCAGGCGCTCAAGTCGAACTATTTTTAAAAAAAAACTTGGGGATCGTTAAGCCAGTTTAACTTGGTCGTCATAATGCAAATGTGGGGCAAATAAGCAAATGAATCCTTCTTCGAGAAAACTTTTTATTTTAAACTGGTTCATCTTGGTCATCTGGCTTAAAAACACGGCTCCAGCTCGCTTTGAACACGTGTTCAGTGCGCAATAAGTTACATTCCAAAGAAAATGGCGGGGTCAGGCAGTGCCAGTGTTATCAAAAACCAGTGAGAACCGAATAAAGAATATGAAACTACCCATGCGTAGTTAACTCTAACCTGCGAGAGAAGAGACCACAATACACTGGTTTGGTTTACAGTGCGTATGAACGCAACACGGTCCTGTCTTAAAACCCCAGCGAATTTGAACTGTTTTAAAAATAAGCATCTGAACATTAAAAGCGTTTAAAGCATGCTATTCTATTACAGGTATATTCTTGATGCACTAAATCATGTTATTCTATATAATGTACTTAAATATATTCTAATGAATTTTGATAAACATGATAAAACTGATGATAGAAGTAATTATAGATCTTATCTACTCGTGTAATATTTATATATATTAAAGATACATTATGTAAGATTTAGATATGTTGAAAATTTCATCCAAACTTCTTTATTCTAGACGATGTTATGACTGTTTTAAAATGTAGCGTAGATATTTAGCCTCGATTATCCAGTTTATCGTTAAATTTTCATGTGGACGCGTGGACATTCTACAGGTCACAATTCTTACCCGATTTTGGCGAAACTTGAAATATAGGGTTATCTCCAGCAGATCACAGTTCTTTTCGATATTGACATGTATCGGATCGAAACTTCATGGATTATGGTCCCTGATTGTACGAAAAATCACATTTCCAGCTTGTTGACACTCTAGAGGTCACAATTTTCATCTGATTTTGATAAAACTTGAAATGCATGTTTATAACCCAAAGATCTTTGTAATTGGTAGCCCTTTTGATGACTGTTTAGAGGCTAGCGGTACATGGTAGGTAATTGTTTGAATATGCGTCATAGAAAGGTCGGCATGCATTTGTGGGAAGGCAAATGATTCAGCTTGCGAAAAATGTATAATTCGAGGTACATGTATATAATATCAGTGACAGCATCGTGGGCGGATCCCGAGGGAGGTCTTGAGGGAAGGGTTTTTTGTGCCCTGTCACTGCCCAGCAACAACTGTTTTTTGGGGTTTTTTTTTTGTAAAAAGTGTTATCACCAGACGGAGGGATGGGATGAGCATTCAAAACACGAGATAATGATTTATCACCCTATAACATATTCTACAGTAGATGTCGCTTGTGTGATAAATTTCATAATCTACCACTTAGGAGATACCGCTTTATATGAATTTGATTGGTCAATTAAAAAGGAATAACTTTTTTTTTTATTATTTTAAACGAACAATTCATTTTTTTTATTAAAAGTAACTTCCTTTAAAAAAAAAAAGAAACTATTTTTATTTTATTGACTTTGATTGAAACACCGGGTCAAAATAAAAGAATTTGCAGTGGTTGAATAGCTGTCAAAAATGATGTATCAACCAAAAATCTATAGCAAAGAATTATTATTATGTATGTAAGAAAGGGGTGGGCGATAAATGAAATCTTCTACGAGTAAAGACTCGTAGGAGACTCTATGTATAGACGCATCCGATATCACAATAAATGATTTTCATACTTGAAATTGAAACACAATGTGATCCTTTTAATTCATAATACAATGTCCGTCAAACGGTGTGTTGCGTGCGTAATTTGGAGACATCATGCATTGTCGACTGTCACATTTCCTTAAGAGGAACCTGACAAACTACCTCTTGCAAAAATTCCTGGATCCGCCCCTGTGAATTTGTGTGAAAATGTCAAAGGAGAGTTGACAGTTCTGCAATTTCTGCGTTCAGTTTCTTTCATTTAACGTCAATTTGCTGATGTAATGCTAGTAATTACAACAAAACACCGACACGTTTAGGTATGTTGAAGCACGTGTTTGTGTGTCAGGTTTACCTGTAACTATATATACATGTATACTATACTTATTGTTGTCAAGATGTTACTATCTGAAACTGTAAACATTCAACACATTTTAAACATATTACACACATGGTATACAGGCATTCCAGGAAGTAATAACGTCTATTATTATTATTCCAATTTAATTAACAAACACTAAACCTAAATACTTTTCGGTAATTGCAGTGTGTGGAAATAAAGAAACTAATTAGCGATGGAATTAATTACAGCACCAAAAACAGCTCGTATTTTTTGTGTAGACTAGCGTTCTAGAAACTCTGTGGGATCACGTGGCTAAGTGGGTAGGGCGCTGGTTAGCTGGCCTGGAGGTCGGGTGTTCGATCCCTGCATTGGCCGAGAAAGTTTATCTCGAATTTCCAGCGTGGTTTCCCCTTGAAAGTGATGGGAGGGTCTGACAGGGATAGCTGTCTAGTCGTTCGGATGGGACGAAAAACCGAGGTCCCGTGTACACATTGGTGTGCATGTAAAAGATCCCGTGGCAGTTGGAATTCGATACAAGGGTAGGCCGTAGCGCCGCTGCCCGGACAAAATTTCCCTCATAGCACACTGTATGGCGTATGCCCGTCTTCCATTACCCAAGGTTAGGTCACAGAAGAGTAGGACGTTAAACCCCATTTCATTTCATTTCATTTCTACATGTAGAAACCCTACCACCGGGGCTATAAACAGTAAAATAGTAGTTTTTGTGTACAGGTTTTTGGTGACTGACTATCTAATTTGTGATCCAGGAATAAGTCATTCACGAAACATTTTAATGTCCGGAGTCACGATGTTATTGTTAGCGATTTGTATCCGGAAATCTATACCATGAAGTTACTTTTGTGTTAGTAGTATGCACATGTCACTAATGTACCATAAGCTATTTTATTTCTCCAAAGGAAGTTTGGATGACCGAATGGTTGGCGCGTGTGTGTTGTATAAGATCTGTTATAGAGTCAACTGGCGTAGTTTCAATTCACCGGTTGTACATGCGCAAGCGAATTATGCAAGTCTCAAAATGACGTAGTTTCTGTCGAGTGGACGTTACCCCCCCACCCCCTCTCTCTTTCTCTCTTTTCAGCATTGTGTTTTAAAATGGAAATGCATGTGATCTTGATCAAACATCTGTTCGTGTAGTGGCAATGGTATTACATTTCAGTATGAGAACTAAGAATAATCTGTTTAATCATAAAATAAGGATCGGTGTGAAAGGTTCTATCAATTTACAAAACCATGAATCATTGTTGTTGATTTAACAAACCCAATGATTTAAGGATGGTTCTGTCAGCAGTGCAAATATATATTCAATTGGTGAATTATAAATGTTTCACGGTATGAACTGTTGTGTATTGTGCGGAAATGTAAAAGTTTAACATTCGGTCATGCACGTGAGGACTCTAATTCGTTGAACATCTATAAACATTTGATTGGAGGAAGAGTAGGCGGAAATTCCACTTTCCGAGCTAAACTGACTCCATATCCTATTTTAAGGCATACGACCGTCGTAGTATGGTAAAGCCCCATTTCAGAACATCTTGTAGTACAATGAGTGATGAGAGTATGAGTTCAGTGAGTGAGAGTATGAGTTCATTGAGTGAGAGTATGATTTCATTGAGTGAGAGTATGAGTTCAGTGGGTGGGAATATGTGTTTAGTGAGTGAGAGTATGAGTTCATTGAGTGAGAGTATGATTTCATTGAGTGAGAGTATGATTTCATTGAGTGAGAATATGAGTTCAGTGAGTGAGAGTATGAGTTCAGTCAGTGAGTTCAGTAAGTGCAAGTAAGAGTTCAGTGAGTGAGAGTATATTTCATTGAGTGAGAGTATATGTCACTCTCACAGAACGATTGCGCTATAACACTCCCACGCACTGAAATCAGAGACGACAAATAATGGGTATGATGACCATGTACTAAAATAGTGCATGAATTAGATTGATTTTGAATGAAATCACACCCTCAAAATAAACGATACGGTTCGAGAAGAAGGATAATTTACTTTCACGAATAACACCATGGCGCTTTACAAAAAACACTTAATGTATGAAATTCAACTTGACGAGCTATTTTTAGTTAACAAAGTATCTTTAATGGTCTAAGAAATACATAAGTCAGATAAAGATTGCATGCTAATCATCTTCTGGTTTTGCTTTGGGAGGACTCAATTGATCAAGTTAAGATTGGATGAAAACGTGAAGCTATAGATTAGATGAGGTTGTTAGTTATCATAACGTCTTGTAATTAGACCGTGCCTAGTTTTAATGATTAGAGATACAAGATTTCCATATTATTATAGTGTTATAAAACTCGTCACAATAATAGTAAAACAATCATTGGATTTTGCCAGGCAACTATTTGATCTCCTGAATTTATTCTATTTTTGCCCACCCCATACATCACGACAATTTGATCTATCTGTGATCTTCACGTTTAGAAGAAAATTCAAGAAGTCTAGACCTAGACGATATCGAGATACACAAATACAGGACCAAAGCGAAAATGCCAAAGTATCAATGTTTAGGATAAGCAGTCATCGATCAACCTTAATAATATAAATCTTGATGGGTGAAAATCAATATGTGTAGAAGGAAACAGCTATATAAGTGGATTCCTAACATCGTTCATATTGTTTATCATCAGCAGACGACTGACTTTAAAACATATATCCTGCTTTGACACTGCTTAATCACACAAAATAACGCCATTGTTGTCTTTAGCGCATAAAACAAATTAATAATCGTCTGTTTTTCTTCATACGTTAATGGTGGATTTCCATTTACGTATTAAATTTTAAATCCATAATATAAACAGCAGGGTCTGGAGTTCCTAGTACTGATCAATAGTCTAGATTTTATCGAACTCCAACCTTCCAAAAAACCAGCCTGAAAAACAAAAACAGTCGTGATTTATGTCAATTTGTTCACTGAGAGCCATCATTAGGAAAAACTGAAAACAGCTTGGTCGAAACATCTATCTTTATAAGCGATTGATTTTCCTTGCCTTGTTCTAAATGCAATACTATGTGGATTTAACCGGCATTAGAAGCCATCACGGTTAAATACTACGCTAGATAGCATAAGATTATTCTTCTTTACGAGTACTTTGACGTAGTGATTCTATTTTTGGAACACCTCGCGCCACATTTGTGTTTGATTTGTGACAGCTGGGCTGAAATGTACATCTCTGGCTATGTAACGTGGTGTAACCTGGAAGCACGCCAAAACGTAATCCAGCATCAGACACATAGAATACTTACAGACTCGTGGTTCCTTAGTCAGCCTACCTGCATCTGGCGTTAAAAATCTCAAGAAAAGGCGGTCAGCTCTATATTTTCCACATGGCAACCGATTTTATTGGGCAAACTTTACACGGCAAAGGTCACTAATCACAACAAAAGGTTCACTGTTGGTAGAATCAGTGATTATTTGAATGCTATACCAGTGTAGTTCGATACCAAAGACAGCATGCCAGACTCGAGGAAATTTGCAGGATATAGTGGCACCAACAATTTCTTCTGCATATAATGCAACCTGTACTAGAATTACACACCTCACTAACAATAGATAAATACATGAACGTAAGTAATCTTATATTTATATATATTTATACTTACAGTCTCCTGTGTATTCTGGGAATGTTTCTGTATATCTTATAGGGGTATTTACATGTATATTACTGGTAAAACATCTTTAGAATAGTATACTTCGAATATATATATGTTGACCTTAGTTGTTCTTACTAAATATTTGAAAAGGAATTACGCAGTTGTGCTGGCCTTAAAAATATTAAATGATTCTGATTTCGAAAAGTTTAAACCATTCTTACTAAAAGAATAATTTGTAACCGTATACCAGGCATAAATTATCTATTGGATTCTATTCTGGGTTGTTGTGTATAACATATTATTTAAAACACATATTTTCAAAACATAGTTAAATGAAATTATAAATTAGATTTGTTGATGAATACCAAACAAATATTGATAACAGATATAATTATGCAAGTCCCACTTCAGTAATACATAATATGTCATAATTTGACATATTTTGATATATGATTGTGACATGTGCGTGTCACATTGATCACATGGAACGAACTTATTAAGAAAATCTCCTTTTCAGTGGACTGGAAATCAAAAGAACAGTCGATTATGTTATTCCTTCTATAGACCTATATATACATTACTTAGTGAGAAAAGTTTGATTTGTCCTATATTGGGATACACTAATATTCTGTTTCTCAGAAAAGTGTATTCATAAAAACGCCAAATAATTCCTGTATTGTCTATGTAACAAACATAATTGTTATTGTTTAATTATGGGATGGTGCCGTTCATTATAGCTATATGATTATTTGTGATGTAACATTATTATACATATCCATGTACAGGTGTTGTTAATGAGTAAAATGAATCATTATAAGATTTATACGCTTGTTACGTATCATCACATTAATTTATTGTGGATCTTCTATAAATTTGTCCTTACTGACCCGGTGTCCATTCACAAACAATCGAAACGAAACGAAATGGGGTTTAACGTCCTACCCTTCTGCACCTGACCCGGGCTAATGGAAGACGGGCATACGCACGCCATACAGTGTGCTATGAGGGAAATTTTGCCCGTGCAGCGGCGCTACGGCCTACTCTTATATCGAATTCCAACTGCCAAGGGATCTTTTACGTGCACTCCAATGTGTACACGGGACCTCGGTTTCTCGTCCCATCCGAACGACTAGGCAGCTGTCCTTGTCAGGCCCTCCTTCTGTATCACTGACAAGGGGAAACCATGCCGGAAAACCGAGATGAACTTTCTCGGAAAACCGAGATGAACTTTCTCGGCCAATGCAGGGATCGAACACCCGACCTCCAGGCTAACGAGCCAGCGCCTTGCCCACTTAGCCACCGCGATTCCCCCCATTCACAAACAATTAAGCAACATAACAAATTATAAAATATTAGTTTATTATTCATTTTTGTGGGAGGGAGATATGATTTGAATTGAGAAGACAGTATCATGGTATTTCTTTTCCCCAAATCACCTTTTTAGACACAATTACAGATATAATATTCATGCCTGTAGTTAAAATGATGTTTTAGGGCGACTCATCAATCATTATAGTTTTATTGCATTCGGTAAATTACATGTAATACCGCTCCAAGGGAGCTGAAATTAGACGTAGATATATGTTATTATACAATTTAAAGAATACACAAAATTAAAAATCCCTGACTTCTTGTCATTGATAATATGATAATTAATGGCCGCCTTAAACTACTTTTCTGGAAAGGGGAAAAGTTTGATTTCGTTTTTTTTTAAGATAGATCAAAGATATAATATTGAGTGATATGTTATGCATATCAATCATGTTCATAAATAACTGTATACCTATCTAATCAAGTATACGACGTTGTTGTATTTCTCTTGTTAACACTGCTGTTTTGAGTCACAAATGTATAACATTGAGAAGAGGTCGACAGTGGACACTAATGCATGTCTGTAAGTATAAGGGATAAATTAATAGCGTTGTTGATATATATGTGTTCTGACGTCAGTTGAAATGACAACTTTATGTCAAATCTCATTACTGTATCCGTACAAGTATATATGATATTAATTAATCTTGCAAACATATAATCCAAAGCTTGGACGCCGATTATTCGAGATTTGACCCCAGGCTATGATTTAATTACTTAAATAATCATTGAGTGGTGCACAGGACATATCTATTTTTGGAAACATTTTTCTATTTTCATCGGCATTCTTGTCTATTACATCACAGATTTGTTGAAGTTTGGGTTTTGGCGTTCGATAGATTTTAATTAGTAAAATAGCTATGGTCGATAGAAATACGTTTTAATTAGAAGCTTTCTATTACTCTCACAGCTTTGTAGACTATTGTTATGTAATAATTTAAGTACTGATAAGTACTGATAACTTGTCGTGGAGACGACTCAGATGATACTTGGTGCTAGAGCTGCTTCATGTCAACCCAAACATTCTACGCCAGCGCATGGTGGCCTGTATAAAAAAAATGGTTGCTCTACACGAGCCTATCAATGGGTGACAACCAAGAATTACAATAGTTTGATGGATTAAGACTAGTTATTCGCTCCCCATCCCATTAACCTCCATGTTAGATCCATGACATTTCTTCGATTATAACATCCCGATGAATATTTACAGTCACAGAGAACCCAACATACCACAATCCCCTGATAAGCAGTTTGGAATTTTCTAGTTCCGGTCAAAGGAATCAGATACAGATCCTATCCACCATCCAGATTGACATCTGGATTAGTGGTGGACAGATTCAGAACTAGCTCCAAACGTCATACTGTAACCAGGTTGTCGATTATTTTGCATGTGATGAATTAGTTTTTTGTGGTTGTAGATTGATGACGGCTGAAATCAGATGATAAATCTCGTGTCAAATTGGCCACGATCGTTACTGTATCACCAGTTTGTACTTAAAGTAATAATAGGTTTAAACATGTTAGATTAGAAATTAAATGAAATGGGGTTTAACGTCCTGTTAGATTAGAACAATTTGTCTATTGTATACTCGGTTATACGAGCGTATTTGAATAAAACATTATAATGCATATATAAAAGTACCCTCTGTAATTAAGTCTAGACTTCGTATTAAAGGCACCGTATTTCAGATTAAAAGGCAAATATAGATAATCAGACCGTATACAATATAGACTGAACTAACCATAACACATATTGGTCAACGAGTTATTTTAATCGATCAGCACCATTGTAAGGATAATCCTTTTCTTTCTTCAGTCGTCGAACACTTTTGAGCCCCTGTTTTCGTTAAATATAAACAAGAAGAGTAATTATAAGGACTTCTGTCCCCTTACATCTAGATTTCTGTATACATGTATATTACTATTCTTTAATATGCTTACCATATTATCTTTTATTCCTTATTTCGTATAATGAACCGCGCCGGGCAGAACCAGAAATGGAATTCATACATATCTGCAGCCACTTGTCTCTGGTAGCATTGCGTTCCATTTATTTTAACATAAGTTTGTAATTTTGTGAATGGTTTTGTTTTTGGTGCGCCTTTAGTACATTGAAAAATAATATTCTATTTAACTGCATATGTAAAATAGTCTGTTTGAAGAAATTGAGTTAGATCTAACGAGTCTTCAGTGAAACATACACCTTTTAACCGTCCGTGTATTCCAAGAGAGGGTCTAAGGATATTTTGAATATACTTAAAAATTAAAAGCATTTTGTTCTTGGTGTGAGTGTAAATGTCTCTTGATCATTCTTGGTGTAAAATCTTCAAAAAACGGAGAGCTTTCAAAATTAATAGGTTTGAATGAAACGCGTATTGACTTTTATCTCTTATAATGAAGAATATGGCGACAACGCGTTAAATCGTTTTATTTATATTGTAGAGTAATTACATATTCCATTGAATTACATATTGAATCTATACTATCCAGTAGCAACAAGGAAAGAGTTCTTGGAACAGTCATGCCAAAGTTAAAACGTTAAAAGTAAAGAGCTTTGAAGACTAATTACCTACATCACAATTTAATATAAATCCAGGAAGAACCTTATCTCTAAAAATCAAAGATGGCGTCGTCCAAGTTTGATTATTGGCCATTCAATTACCACAAGCAGATTTACATGTAAACGTCTCCACCTTCATTAACGACGGGCCCGGTAGGTTCCGGGTTTTTAAATATCAACATGACCGAAACCAATTCTGGTGATTTTCCGGCCGAACTTCATCTTGTTATTATTGATTCCCTTGGTTATAGAGATTTCGTATAGAAAATTAAGCATCTTCACTCTCAAACTTCTTCTAGTTGATGGTCTTTGACTCTTTTATTCCGAAGTCGACCAATAAATCAAACGTCTCATGCAGACATTTCTTCCTTTAACGTAGTCGCAGGAACCATCAAAGACAAACGGATTTCATTAAGTGGCATACTTTGTCATGAAGTATATTTATTCTTCGAGACTGATGCGTTTTGATATGATTTGAATAATCTGATAACTTTGACAAATCTAAAAGGATCTTAGTGCGTATTGAAAAGGAAATTATAAAGGGTCTGGTATAAGCTTAGCAGAATGAAACGTTAAACGCCATTAATTATTAGTACATGTGAATGTCCATTTCTAGTAACCGTTCTATGGGTCATGGCACTACTAAATCAATTAGTGGGCCCTTGTTTTGAGGTTTTCAGTGGCTCCGCTTTCTCATATTCAAGTATGACTTAGTGATGCATTAAACTCATCGAATTGATATTTGTATATTTGTATATGCCGTTTGTAACTTGATGGGTTTTTTTATATTGTCCTTCTATACAATCTTCTGGGAGAAGATAAAGGTAATAATCACCGAATGGCTTAAGAATATTTGTTTAACGTCGTTTTGAACACCTGAGATAATTTGAGACCAAATTACTATAACTGATAAATCTGTTATATACACTATAACAGATGATTACCACTTATCTTTGAATATTGTTTGGTAATATCATTGTTCATGTTGTTTGGCATTCTTTCTACAATAAAATACTTTTCTCGTGAATGACTAACGACATGCCTTTGAAAGAATGGAGAAAGAAACTACTCATTTTCAGTTTCCGGTGCCGTTCAAGTCCGAATATCTGGCAAAATCACGATATGACTATATTGCACAAATCTTTCATGTTCTAATTATTTCTCAGTAATAAAATACTGCATGTTTCTTACTTGACATTTGGTGAGTCACTATCAAAAACAACTCACCAAATCCGTAAAGAACGCAAGGTGGTAGGTGGTAGGGTAGAGTGCGTATTTTAGGTTGCATCCTACCACATATAGATTTATTTCCAATATACGTACTATCTATATTTCAAAATGTATTGACGGATTTCTGAGTCAGTTTTTAAAATAGTTTCCGTCTGTTTAAGAATTCGGTCTTCGGTGACAGATTGCTCATCAATGTGTTCGATCCCACTCCACCAAGAGTGGAGTTACCTGCATTATCCCAAATGCTATCTCATGGCGGTGTTGAGTTGACGCTTCTCTTTCTTTCTGGTCCACATTATATTTGCATCATAAAAATCGATCAACAGAGTAATTGCGAAGATTTTATATCAACAAATTCTGACATCACAATTTTACTGTCCGTTTAAAAGTAGCATGGTGACCATAAACCGTCTAAAAATCTCCTACTAAAATCAAATTCTCCTTAATTTTATACAAATGTGATACGCCATTAAAAACGATCTGGTTTTCCACCTTGTTTCAGAAAGCTATAACAAGGAAGCCACCTTACATGATGATAGGAAACGATTTATTAGATAATAATAAAGACAAAGTTAACGTCATCAATTCTTATCAGCTACAATTTTATTAGTCTCTAATGTAGGTTGACGGAACCCACACGTAACGGGAATATCTTAGCTACGCCATAAACCCAACCAACATATAAAAGCTCAATAATTTTCAAATTCCATATTGATCGGGGCTAGTTTTACGATAGATATAAATATCTTCTCACAAATTACTATATGTAAATCGATCAATGTGACACACGGAACTATTCTTCCTTATTCTTCCACATTTCCTTCGCCCTTTTCATCTGAAGACATCCTAAGGTTTTCAGGGATTTATTCTTCCCACATTTAGCTATTCTCGTTCAGTTTATGATGTATTGATTGGCGGAGAAGATATTTTCATGCATTCGTGTCAATTGTGCTTGCCCCCTTTAAACTCTCATACCACGTCAGTTTTCTACATAATGGCGATCGCGTAGGGTGAAAAATGGGAATAGAGACATTTGGTCGATAGTAAATAAAGGCCGCCTGCTACTCGTTTAATTAATGTTGTATTTCTTCACCGTTTTGTCTAAAAACTGTCATTCACTTTATAAATAGGAAGTAACGTCACCGTGTCATTGTCGGTCTTGGAAAATAAACATCATCTCCCTTATCTTATATAAAGACGACCACAAGCTCACAATTAGATTAGAGATCGAAAATAAATAAACCAGATTGGGGGTGACTGTATCTATCGCCTTATATTTACGATCACATTAGATTCCATATGGCATTGCTTCATTTGGAATTGATCCTGGTAAGTTTTGGCTTTATAATTATGTTGTTTTTTATATTTTGTAATTTGTCGTTGATGAATATGAATATGAAATGGGGATTAACGTCCTACCTTTTTACTCCACCCGAGATTATGAAGACGGGTTCGGGGAGCTACCGGGTCCGCGGAAGTTAGTTTCATAACCAATATGCTAGAACTTATTGATTTTACGCATTACTACCATTCGACGTTGTCCTTGAATGCTGCCATATCATCTTTATGTTAGAACTTGCCTTGAGGTGTGTTTATGGTACTGTAGTGTTTCAGGGACCGCTAAGGTCAGCTATGTTCCATTACAAATACATGTATGCGGCTTTTTAAAGACAGTTACTAGTTGAACGTACTTCGTTCGAAGTTAGCATTTATTGTCCAAAGTCGGGTATTATTTATAGATTTACAACAAGATTCTTAACATTTGTAACCATATATACGCCACACATAATCTGTACGTTAAATCTAGATATACTAGAGATTATGAGATAGTTTGAACATGTACATACAGAAGGTTCTTGTTTACACTGTGATCAAGATACCAGATACCAACATATATAAATAAATATATGTGGTGTAGAGTGATGTTTAAGTAATTAGTAATTTACTTATTTACCACAGATAATTAAATATAGCAGTGGTGAGAGCTACATCTGTACATGATATTCTATACTACAAAGTATATTCCCACCAGCAATATAAAGTACAGACGGCTCATCTGTCGTTATTGAGACGCCCTTTGGTATTGTAACATTATGCTTGCCTTGCCGTTAAATATGTATTTAACACTCAAAGAAACTACGCCATGTATGTTAATAAAATCTGAATACGTCAATACGAATGATTTATGGGTTAATTTGAAAAAAAACCCAAGCCACTGGCATTGGTAGTTGCCTCGCACAATGCATATTCGGGAATATCACTTTCTGATTAGAATTTTGTTCTGTTTTTATTCGATTTTCAAAGTTTATCCACAGAATTTTGTTTTTGAAAAATTAGCTATGTCCCAGATTTTTTTTTTAAAAAAAAACTATTTGACAGAAGACTGTAAATAATATCAAGACCACAATTCCACTTTCTATTTCTGATGCTGGTTTTATTTTAAAACTTTTTCCGTTTGCTCCCTTGTCTGATGAGCAATGAACTATTGCTCTTATGAGGCCAGTCTTTTAAAGATCCACTACATTTACCTTGATTAGGCTTTAAGGAGATGTCCATGAATCGATTTTTAGATCTCTTGCCTAATTCTGACCTTTCTGGTAAGACTTCTAAGCCGAGGTATAAT
Source organism: Patella ulyssiponensis (assembly GCA_963678685.1). NCBI lineage: Eukaryota > Metazoa > Mollusca > Gastropoda > Patellidae > Patella > Patella ulyssiponensis. The sequence goes on along the minus strand of OY783226.1, from coordinate 76,847,502 downwards.
GTGAAAATTGTAGACTGATCCTCACTTAAATATACATAATGTAAGATTAAGATAAATAGCCAGTCATTCTTGCTATAATCGTTCTCAAATAGACAATGCAGAATGAATACATTTAAAGTTTCATTCAAATTACTCTATTCTGAGCGAAGATATTAGCCTTTGGAAGCTATATTGATAAATGTCTAAGTAATAGTTTATGTAACATTTAAAGCCCCAATAACACTCTTGTTGTAATTGAATAATATGTCCCAATGTTCATTCTGGTCAACAAATCGTATTATTTTACAATATTCCAATTAATTGATGATATAAATTTCATCTTAACACGCCTATTTTAAAAAAAATTGGAAAAATTCAACCAATTGATTTGAAAAGTCTAACGTAAACCTTTTCAAATGTGACTTGGATTTTAAAATATTTTCGAATCCTCTGGACAAGTAAAATAGGTTGTAATGGATAATTTACACAACAGGTAGGACACTTAAACATCTAGTACTTAGAATAAGGGTATTATTTATTTTCTGGAGCTTCCAAGCCAGCAAGAATGTTATTGTCCCTTTAAGGGTTAAAAATAGGCCATACTAGTACGTTTAAGTAATGACGGTTCCATGCTAGAGATGTATTACACACTATTTTAGACTTGGTTACTAATTCTGGATACTTTCAAATTTTGTCACTTTTAAGGATCGGAGTTTCTAGATTGTATTTGCCATTTGGGTTGAATGAACAGCGGTTAAAGACATTGACTGTTAACTTCACGTAGAGAGATGATTGAAGAAAATCTGTTGAGGAAACAGGGGTTTATCTTGAAATTGTTAGAGGAAAATGTGGATTTATTTCAACGGAACTAGGGTGTTCTCTCGGGATTCCCATTCCCGGGAATACTGGTCCACTCTTCACTGTTTTGGATATCGGGATGGGGGACTGGGGTCCAGGGATTTGACAGTAATTTAGTTTTCTCCCATAAATGCGCGTAACTCATCACAGTTTCTAATTTCTCCAATATTGGCTATCAAAAATGTCAAACGAAAACTCTATAGGCCCGCGTATCCAGGTAGCTAGGTTGGGTTCTACGTTCTTGCGAGTCGTTTTCCCGGAAGCTGCACAGATGATGTTAGAATATGTCAGAAAAATCCGGCCACACCTATTATGCAATATTAAGAAGGATGCGAAACTCTAGCCCGTGGTAAATTATATCCTCGCCTATACCCTAGTTAGAGGTAGAGGAGGGATTATAAAAGACTACCGCTTCCATTATCCATGATACAGTATCCGCTTCCATTATCCATGTTACAGTATCCAATGGTGTTATGGATCATTTATAAACCACCTTAAAGGCATTGCAACTGGGTCTACCAACCCATCCCGCCGGCCTAACTCAATCCACACACCAATTCGCCCCTATAACTTCGTAGTCCACTTCCAACAGACGACACGCCACGACCATCATGAAACGAACTCTCGGCGAATTCCATTTCGGGAATTGCGGCATGAAGCGCAAATGCCCTTATGGTTCCCAGGAAAAGAATGTTCGAATTTTCGAAATTCTATTTTATGATCAGAGATGGGATCTTTAAATGTACGTAACGCCGTATGTAGTGACCAAATTCGAACAGCTTCACATTTTGAATGTGAACTTTTATTTTGATTTCTTCATCACATTTTAATGTTTTAGTTGCATACTTTTATTAACAGATATGCTATCAAATGTGCGACTAGTGATTTTATTACTGTTACAGTTGCTTAAATAACTACCAGAACGCGTTGGTAAGCAGTAAAAATAACTAGCTTGTCCTTCAATAAATAATGTTAGTAATATAACTGGCAGTGCTGTGGACTGTAAAATTACAGCTATTATTTATAGAATGTATGACTTCATAGTTTGTATGGGAAAATAGTCTAATGATTACGTTATACAGTACTAGATTGAGACAAAAACACTCAGCTAAAACTATTTTAGTACTAAATATACATTTTTTACTCTAACAGTTGTTGTCTTATCTTTTGCTCACCAATGACTTTTCCAGTTCCCGCCTTTCTATTTATAGTACCTACTTAAGGTGTTCGATTAAACTTCTGTTTTTTTCACTTGACTGCTTATTTTCTGGAGTGACGTGCTCTTTGAAATGCGTAGTACTTCGCTAACATTTTTTTCTTGATATCGTATAGCAAATTAAATCTTTCCCTGTTGCACTGTTGTGTATGTAAATAAATAAATAAATAATAAGCTTAACCTCTTTGCACAGTGAGTGTGTGGCTTGTGGCATTATTTTTGTTTTATTAAGTTAAATCATTATGTCTGAAAGACCAAATGTTTGTAGATTGTTACACATGAGTCAGCCTAATACATCGAACGCTTTCTTAAAGACCCTGAACTCTGAACGTGATTTTAGCGCTATAGAATCCCTTGATAACTATAATAAAAGTTGAAACTCTAATGGAAGTATCATTCCAAAAATGGTTCAGTTCCCTTCAGTATTTATAACAATTGAAATATTCCGTTTCTCTTTTTCTTTGTTAGATCCCTGTTGATAATTTAAAGCAAATCAGTTTGAGGTTGTTATTATTATTCCAACCATGTTTACCAAAACATAGAAATAGAAAAAGTAGGCCAACATTCCCTTTTCTCACTTCCTGTCTTTTCATGCTTTAATCTTATAAGACAGTGCCAGGAGGTGGACGGGCAGATTGCCATTATTTTTACCATAGTCTATATAGATAAACAACGTTTGCATCTTACATATAGAAATGGCTATGTGTTGTCTACGTCAAAGTAGAATAGAAGACATTATCAATACTGAAATGAGGTTGACGGCTCTCTGCCTAACAACCAATGCTATTAATTTAGGTTAATGTTCTACTTGAGTTACTATGTATAGAGATAGACGATCAGAAAGTGATGTCATATATAATAATTAACTTATACATGTAGGTATATAATTAGTTTGCGTGATGCTGACCTACACAAATCATGTATTTATAATACAGTAACGATGGTGCTTTCCCTTCATCCATATGACTGGTCAAACACCTCGAGCAAAACATTTCGAACAATTTGGCTTGTAGAACGTTTACAACGTTTAGATGACAAGGGCACTAACTTTGCAAATAACTGATTTGAGATCTTCGAAATGGTTTATGCTTATGAGTAGGTGAAATATGGCCGAATAAGAAAATCTCAGAAACCTACAAGACGTTTAGTGGACGAAAAAAACCAATTGCCGGATAAAGACAATAAATGACCATATTTAACATATAGCGTATACAAATAGTCAATTAGAAACGATCTGTCACAGGCAAGGATAGTCGATGTTAAGGACATTTAGATCTTGACCAGAATTGCCTATGTGATGCAATCCTAGACATTTCACAGACTTTCAGGCTAATTGGATTATTCCGTGAAGTTAAGATGGGGTTTAACTCTGATTCGGAAACGATATTCCTTTTAATGTAAGAGGCTGATAACGTTTTCAGTGCCAATTGTGGTATTATTATGGTGGTGCTGTGTGGTCTAATTAGGAATCTACTTCTGTTTAATATCAATAAAAGGTGACAGGCATCTGAAACATTTTGATTTAATTAAGCCCCAACTGTTGGACAACTCAACTTGACGTAAACGGTATATTGAATTTACTACTTTTGAACCACTAGAGTTATAGATATAGACTAAATATGTAAGAATGTTTGCACATTTTCGTTGCCATACCTTCTGGTGTGTATTTTTTTGAAACGTTTATTAAAAGTCATTTATATAATGTATAGATAAAAAGAACTTTGAAGCGTTGCGTCCATGTCGGCGTGGGTGGAAAAGAGCCTTCGATTTTTTTCAGCTTGATTATAAATTTGTAAGGATAACACCGACGGGGCTTGTTCGAAAATAAAAATTCGAAGTCCAATGTACCAATTAATAGTCAGGTTGGAACAGAGCAGATTGAAACATCGATATCTGGACAATTTTGTTTTGTTCAAACATTATTTATTTCCAATATCCAATACAGTGGTACCAAATTCTAATTAAAACACAATATTTATGTTCTTCATTGTCGATTATGTTCACTATTTGATTAGTATTTATGCATGAATTTTATGATAAATAATTGATGAGAGTAAATAAGTCTTTAATCAATACGGTATATTTGGCATAGAATAATGCTATCGTTATTAATATTCTAAAAACGTGCACATTGGTTTTACAAAGAAATCTTTCTCCTTAATATATCTTATGCATGTATATTTAGAAATTAATTAATTCCATGAGATAAGGTGCATACTTATGAAAAATTAATTAGTTCGATGAATAGTTCGTTTAAGTCATCATTGATGTAGTTCAGAAACTCTTAATTCATTTGTTGGGAAGAAAACATGTTTTGGAATTTTACAAGCTTGTCCAGATATAAACATTTTTAATAAATGAAATTGTGATATTTGTTTTGAAAAAATTAAAGTACGGTCTTTTAGCGTTTTTATGATTTACAACAAGTTTTATTTAGATATTGTCTTGATGTTAAATAATATGCCATTTTGATCGATAGACAAATTTCTGTGTTTTATAATCAAAATAAACAAATTTTGTTGCATTTTTCCGAAAGTATCACATTGTTTTACCAGTTTTATTTTTTTATTTCTGATGGTCTAGAATGATCTGTCAACTTATAAAGACATATAAAATGCACAGAAAAACAGTTTGAAGGCCCCCAAACCAAATAGTATTTTTTGTCGTTTATGAAATTGGATTGCTATTTTTGGAACCATTTCTTTTTACTAAAGGACTACAGGGAAAAAAAGCAACGTTTGCATTATGAAAGTCAATCGATTCAATGATATTGGATGTTGTACAAGTGTCCACAAACGCCATCTAGTTTAAATAACGTACAGCCATTTTGCAGCTCGTTCTATTGAAATATTGTAATAAATGAATAGAGATCCTTGAACTCCAGTTTAGTTTACTATACTTGCTATTATAGTGACAACACAAATCTGCTTAGAAAAATCAACTGTGGTCTTGTATCTTACCCCAAAATCTTAGATTCTCTATTTTTAATTAAAGAGATTGTCTGAGAGCTCTTGGCGAATACACAAGTATAACGTTTAGATAACTACGACTATAAGATAATTGCATGCATTAGTTAACCTTGTTTCCAAAATGTGAGACGAATATTTATTGGAAACCATTTCTACAAGATAGCTTGTAGAACACACGGGACTTTAGAAGTGATGTGTCTTCGTTTCACTATGATAAAGGAGAAATATTCCTTTGAAGACGAATTGCACTTCTTAAGTTAAATGCCAAACCAATATGAAAAAAATGTCCAATTAATCTAGGAGAATATTTCATTTGGTGTCGGATGTTTGATAAACAACCACCATAGCCGATTATTTATTTTCGATAATTTGTGAAATAACATTGAGATTATCCGTTGAATATTAAGCTTGAAACGTTGCTATTGTCGATGATCTCATCGGCGTCTTAATATACACGTATGTCAATTACCATTATGTGTTACTTCAAAAGATCGACGAATCAAAAGATCAAGAGGGGTTCTTGTATTGTAATTTTTTAAAAATAAATAGAAATGTTTTTTTTTTATTGATAACTTATTTTTGATTGTCATAAATAACGCACATGTTATGTTGTCGTTATTGCATTCGTCATTTCTTCAGATTTGGAATTAATACCAATGGATATCATTTATAATCTGCCATGTTTGAACAATGCAGCAAGTACATAATGTAAAAAGCTCAATTTTCAAGATTATTCCCACTGACACTAGAATATCAGGAACGGTTCCATGGGTTATGGGCTAAATCAGTCTTATACTTTACCGTTCATTCCCTATGCAATGGAGTTACAGATTTTTCAAATAAACATTTAAAGCAGTTTTTGTTCATTTAAGTGTGTGAACACCATATTATTTTGTTACTCCCAGTTACAAAATTGATTCTTGTTTGACGTCATAGAATTTTTCCTCTTCTGTTCATTCATACAATGCCATGATTATGTTGTATTACTCGGAATTAGCTCAGATCCGACGGATGACCTTTAAATATTATGTTTCTACTCTAATGAATATATTGATTGAAATATATCACTGTAATCAAAACGTCGCTTAAAGGGATAATTCTTAGTTGCGCAATCCGGTCTTGTCTTACAATTTGGAAGCGAAAACTTGTCTCTATTCAACAAGGGCTCTTTCAGTCTGTCAATAATTCGACATCAAGTTGAAGGTACCAAGAAAACCATTTCTAAGCTTTACTCGGACGACCGTCTCGCAAAGCTTGAAAAAAATCCCCAAACATTCTGTGGATAAATCATTCATAATGGAATTTTTCTCTTTACAAAATCGGACAAGTCAATAATTGAATAATTATGTTGTATTGTATTACCAGAAATGTAATTTAATTTTGTTTCCATTTCATTTCACTGTGCTATGACTTAACTTTATTGTTTTATATCATATTGATATGGCCTGAAGATGTCTAAGAGAAATCAAAACGTCACATAAAATATGCGTTTGTTATATATCATTATGGCACATCGTGTGGTTGTGTAATAGAAATAACATAATAGATTTACAATCATTTATTCGAAGTGGACTGATATGCAAAAAATGCAGCAACTCTAGTTATTCAGTAGAAGTGAATGGGCGGATTGAGCTACGTTAAGGTTATTAAACAAATGCGTACTCGAATTACTGTGCCCAAGGAAACATATAGTTTCCAATCTTTATTTTATTACGGTTCTAAGAGTTTAAAGATACATGTGATAGATTACAAAACATGTGAATTCCATGAGTTCGCGTTACAGCACCTTTAAACTGATCCTAACCCGACCGTACTGATAATAAAGTTATACATTATTTTAAGTCTTTAAGAGAATTCGTCCACATATTTATTTTCTTCGTTCTTGATACAATAATATCTGATTTTTTCCATCTCCCAGTTATACATTAGTGGCTATATTGAGATATACTTTATGGCAGACGCCTTTAAACGAATTAAGTATTTGCCAGAAGACATTGGCAAGACCTCTTAGTTGTTTATGGGTATGGTGGAATAGGAAGATGAGGTAAAAAGGCCATGCAATATGTGCTATAATGTAATCATCTAGCTGTCTATCAAATCACTAACATTGATTGGGCTATTTTTAGGGAAGCCAAGCTATCCTAATATCAATCGATTTACAAGCTTTAATCCTGGGGGTATGGATCTATCAGTATCTGAAGCAAGTAGCTCATTTAGGAAGAAATTTCATTTATATGGCCGACATGTTAGACGTTTCGATAAACAGGGGCCTAATCAACCATCTTCAGAAAAACGAGACCGCATTCTCTATAAAAAGCCGTTACCTTTCTGTGTCCCACGGTGCATTCATGGTTCACAGATTCCATTACAATACCAGAAGCAACAATGGGCAGAAAAAAATCAGGATATTGGCGGATATTTTATAACTGGAATTACTTTTTCACAACTTTCTCTAACAATCAATACGATAAAGAGGAGTGATTGGATTTAACGAAATATTATATAACTATACCCCCCTATCTCTTTAAAGACGTTTATTAGAGAACTGGGAATGAGATTGCCTGCCTTTACTAATATAGGTAATTAATTTTGCATTCTTCATATTCGTGCAGAAAGGATAAAACACCCACGTACCTTTATTTTATAAGTAATGTAATTCTAAATAGAATACCATCTATTTAATTATTCCTACGGTTTTTTTCATGGTTATACTTAGAAATTATTTAGGTAAGTTTCAGCACGATTTATTGGATTTGATATTGTTTTTATGTTTGTGTAAAAAGTAGAGACAGTGGGTGGTAGAGTTACGTCCATAAATCAATGGACGAATTGGAATAGTATAGCACGCAATAAATTTATAATTCCAATTTCTGGTAATTGAACTACGTATACTTATAATAGATATATGTAATTGATAGTCTACAGACGAATTGGTTCTTGCTTGTCCGCGTACCAATTAAACTCAATGACATCTGAATCAAATCTGCGTCTCGTAAACAAAACTATGAAACAAATGAAAGGACAAAGATAATATTAAAAAAGTAGAACATATCCCAGACCCGAGAAACCCTGTCAGTCCCACAAAATTATTTTTTTAATTTAAATTTAAAAAAAAAGCATCAGTTGATAACAGTAAAGCCAAAAGGAAGCTAATACGCGTTCCTTACTGAAAAGACGGGAAATAGAATTTCAAAGAGCTGATCGCTGATATCTTTCCATTACAAGTGAACAATGTTCCTTGATTTTTTATTTTATAAATTGTGAGTTTAAACTATGTTGTTGAACACCACTCTGGCTAAAACCATATGCTACATAATTTCTATTTCTATGGTAACATTTTGTTTTACTTTAAGACAATGAAAACATTTATTCATTTAGGACTTTATTATCAAATTGATAATTATCATTCACCAGTACCAAAGAATTTTCTAAGTGTGGCGACAGGTACTCTACAAGGAAAGGGTGTTAAAGATTGCATAAGATGTATATAAAGATTGCATCAGATCTGCAATTATTGGACACTTTTTTGAAATTACAATCTATTTTTTGTGTGTGTGTACCTGATAATTAACCTTTCAACGAAAAAACGACCAAATTTCACCGATACTTGTTCACGGATCTATTTTTGAAAATTAGTTTTGATAATATTTAATAGTAAATGGAATACGACATACTATTCTTGCAGGAACTGTGTATGTATATCTTTCTCTCTATTCTTTCAATAACGGCGGCATATTGTTCTGTTGGTTCAATTAATAGCTCATACATATATTATTTTAACGGTTTGTCAATAACTCCTATATATTGTTCTATCGGTTCTGTCAATAACTCATGTGTATTATTCTGTTGGTTCTGTATATTGTTCTATCCGGTCTATTAATAATTTCTGTACATGTATATTGTTCGATCGGTTCTATTTATAACGCCTGTTTATTGTTATATCGGTTCTATCAATAACTCTTGTATATTATTATATCTGTTCTATAAATAGCCCCTATTCCATTGGTTCCATCAATTACTCCTGTATATTGTGCTTTCGTTCTATTTATGGCTCCTATATATTGTTCTGTTGGTTCTATCAATAACTATTGTATATCGTTCTGTCGGTTCTATTAATTACACGCGTGTATTGTTCTATCGGTTTTATTAATAGCTCATATATATTATGCTATCAGTTCTATCAAATATTGTTATATATCGGTTCTATTAATAACTCCTGTGTGTTATAATGGGTATATATTGGAGGATTTTATTGTTTATATGACAGAGATGGGTTATTTGATCAGAGAACATGGTGTGTCTTAGATAGCTGTCTCATATTTCTAGATTAGATTGATTAAATTAGAGCTAATACGGTTACTGACATCTGTGGGAGATTGTGTAGTTAGATTTCTTGAACTGTACACCCACACATACTTACTTCATAGAAGGCGAATTATACAGTATTATAATACACAATCATACAGTTTCTCAAGGTTATGGAATAAAACGTTACGAGCATGCATTTAGTTTGTACAGAGGACCCGGTTCTCTGTTGGTATAAATTGTAAACGTTGATTTGCACAGAACTGTTCCCTTTCCGCTGTGTGTGTGAGATCACTCAAAGTTAGTTACCCTTCGGAAATACAGTAATTTATTGAAATTAATCTCCTAGTTAACTCTGTTATGTACTAAATAGTTAATAATCTATTTAAATAAATATTTAGACAGATACCTTTGTTCCAGTATCTTGCATTTTTACTACTGTCACCGGATACCGTAAGATATTTACACACACTGTCTGCTAAAAATTAGAAAGAAAATATCATTCGTTCGAGATAAAGAATTAATTACTTACGCAAAATGACATGTTTGAAAAATGGAATTGAAAACTGACATCCATATTAAAAGAGATGTGGGAAGTGGATCTTGCAATGTTGCGTCTGGTAATTTTCTTCATTCTTATTCCGACTGAAGCCTTTTTTGTCATATAGTTATAGCCCCGCTGCCAATCTTTCAACAAAACAACAAAACATGTAAAATACCGCGTCATTGAAATGGACGAAATTATAAGTATGTGTAATATATGAGATAATCGCTGGTTAGACTACATGTTTTTGAAAAGGGTAATACCCTGAAACCATAACCATACTTTATGGAGATAGATCGTTGATATTGTCACTCTACTGAAATAAACAGTGAAACATCTCATGCTCACTATACTATGTCCCCTTTAAATATGACTTTAATTTTTACACGTCGAGCTTACTTTTCAAAAACATGCGAAAACTTATAATTGGAACCCTTGACGTCAAAATGTTTGTTAGATATAGACAGGAATGATACACCTATCCATTTCAGTAATCACATACGTCACGTCTTTATTTGCCCAAACTGTGTAAATAATAACCATTAGAAGACACGTTTTACGGTTATTTTAAGATATCATCTGAGCGAGATTTTGGACAGAATGTCGACGAACTATTGGAAGAGGTATTACCTGTGGAAGAAAACCGACACGCTTTTTATAAGTGTGCTCGCATCGTTACATGTTGTTATTCTATTATTGAGCAACCCCAATTGAGACGTCCACCCAGCTTTTTGTAACACTTCTGGTCTCAGGCTAGTAATTATTTGCCCATTAACTTCAATGTTAAATGGCTGTAACATCACAGAGTGTAGCTTTTGCTCAACATTCCCTTGGTTCCATTTTTTTATAGGCACAATGGGGACCACATTTGGCAATCTCCTCATCATAAATTTGTAGGGGTTGACCGTTTAGATTTTTAGCTACGGGGATTTGAAGTTGACTGTGGTGAAAATCTCACTTCCGACACAATGATTGCTCTGCAGAAAGACACTTTACACCCCTATCCCTCTGCTGTAATATCATCAGTATTACCCAAAACTGCTATGAAATTGAAAATCTGATCACTTTTCTCCAATTCTAGACCAAATAGTCAACCCAAAAACGCAGCAAAGGGGGGGGGGGAGACAAAAATTAAGGGAAAAATTGGCTATTTATAACTCGCAGTCTTAGTCCTGGGTTTATAAAAAGTTGTCATTCGTGGTATATGTGGGCAGTCAAGTTATGATAATTGTAGTAATTTTCAGTAATGGATAAGACTAGAAATGCTAATTGTATCGTGTTTGTTCTTATTTGTACTGTTTATGATAGGTGTTGCTGACATCTTAACGATGGTGCGCTATTATAGATAGTATGTAGAACTACTAATTTTAACATGCCTGTACTTATTGAACTGTTTATAATGGGTGTTGCTGTCATCTAACGTTGGTGCTGTGGATTGTATTTATTACCCCATAAGTTTCTATTTTCAAACTCAAAGACCGTCAACATGCAAAGTAAAATAGACAACATTGCGTGCCAGAATTTGTAAAAAGCAAAATCGATGATAATGAAATGCCATGCAACGTTATTTTCATTTAGACATAAACGTCAAGGAAAGTTCATGAGATAACGCACATAAATAAATAGATAAATAAATAACAGTGTTTTATGGCGATCTATGCAATTCAATATAAGCAGATAGGTCTAGTTCTAACCCTATTTCTAACCCCAACGCTATCTACTAAAAATAAATTGCTTGGCGTTCAAATAATTTTATTTTCTCTCCGGAGTTTTCGAACGAAAGACTTAATTTATTTATAGTATAATCTAAGTAAAATAAAAAATCTATATGATTTATAGAGAGATAATAATCACATTTGTTTTATTTATCGCATGTTTGATTTTGCCCAAAATTCAGAACGTCCCTTTGAAACTGGAGAAACAGATTGAATAGAAAATTAAATGTTTTTTCAATTAATGGCAGTTTTTAAAAAGAACAATAGTTAGGCTAAAGATTAAGTGCATATAATCGGGAATTGCAAAATCAAAGATGTAGCTTAATAATCAATATGTTCAAGCTATTCTGAGCAAATCCACACTTCTTTATCTTGTGGCGTTATTTCTGATATTAATCCACACAACTTTATCTTATGGCGTCGTGAAGATAACTGGTAGATTGGGATTCCTAAACAGAAAATCTGAAATAGATAATAATAAAAAAACCAAAACAAAAGGAAACCGCATTTCTATGTGTATCGCGTGTTCTTTTAACATATAAATAGCTAAATAAAATAATCTGCTTGTTATGATAAAAATATCATGTCAAGCTGCATGTCAAATACATTTGGACATATATTTAAATAATTTCTGTACATACGTATGTATTAAATTGTCATTCGTCATTCATGGCTTCTAATTACGATGTTTACTAATGGCATCTAAAACATTAATCCTAATCAACGTAAAGAAACAGTTAGTAGTTAAGTAAAAGGGATTAGACAGTAAGAAGATTTATAACTAAAAATACTTTGTTTGAATGTGAAGAGGCGAGCTATACTTATTTTAGCACATCTGTAAATGAAACTCATTTTGTTTAGAGCTGCTTTTAAGAGAGCTGAGCCTGCTATAGCGTGATATGTGAAAGCTATTTCTTGTCTGACGGAGGGATTAAGTGACGAAGTGGTCATTTTCTCTTCCAATTAGCATCACTGTGGGCAGTACGAGTGGCAAGACTCAGACGTAAAGGTAGTATAATATCATCAGGACTTACCAGGTACCGTGTCATACAATAAGAAAATGTCAGGGTGTGAACTTGATAGAACAAATTAACCAAGGTAAAATGTGTTTAATATACCAGTAATGTTGTGAAAAAGGAAACGCACTTAATGACTTTAGCTTAGAAACCACAATTGCGTTGAAAGATTTTATGAGTTTATTTCTTGAACATTGTTTGTACTTGTTTTATATTTTTTCTCTGACCGTAAGGTTCCAAGCTTTTTACGACTGTGGGGCAAGCTTGCCTGGGTTGTGGATTGCAATACCTTTGAATTTGAAAAGGTTTTCACATGGAAAGAGCTCAGCGGTGAAAGACTTTAAAAATAATTTTAATTTTCCTCTTGCGGAAGCACCGAATGTTTGATTATTTAAACTGGCCGGTTTTGTGACGTTCTTAACCTGGGGCACGTAGGTGGTAGGTTGTAGCCTACGCTGAAATTTCAGTTTTTATTTGAAGTAACAGAAAATATGGATGGGATCTATTTTAGTCATGTCACGTTAACAAATAATATTAGTCTGCCATAAATTTCTAAGATTGAGAATAGAATATCTATATATACTTATGTGTCGTTTTTAATGGAGCCACTAGGAATGGTATGGGAGAATATACATGTATTTATAGAACAACAGACTTTGTAACATGCCAGATATGTGATTCATTATGTAATGAGGTATTTTCTCATGGTGCTGAAGGCTTTGGTCTTTAAATATAGGAAAACACCTTGACAACACATGAATAATGTAAATATCTTATTTACTTAGCCTAACGATGAAATTAATCTCGTATATCTATTATACTCCGGAGTCAGATTTCTAGGGATATTTTTCTGTTGTAAGTAAGTATTGGTATATTTTAAATTGTATTTACGACTAAGGTTTGGTTTTCAATTTGATGTGGTTGGGTAATATTGCTTATATTAGAATAAGTTACAGATATAGTAGGATTTTTCGTATTATTTCATTTTATGAATTAAATGATTGGTCTTTTCCAACGGTATTGGAAGTAGTAATATTAGTTCCTAATTTTGTCGTCAAGTATTTGAATAAAATTAAAACTTATTGAATTTTACAAACCTGAAAACTTCCGTGAATTGGTTGACAGTCAGACTAACGTATGTTAGCAGTAAACACGACGTTACCGAGAGATAAACAATGAACATTATTCGAGAATATTGTACGTACCGGGGCATTAAACGGTTCGAATTTCCAAATTAATATGTATATTTTCAACATTTAGTGAGATTTTAGCCTGATTAATGACAAAGAATAAATTTGACTTACGTATAGGAGACAGAAATAAAAACTAAAACATGTTGTCTGACCGGAACGTGTTTTAAGACATGAATTCATTGATTATGTTACCAGCCCTCTCAGTTTTAAGTATTTGTTGTTGATATATTTTCTTTTGAAAGTTAGTATATTATCAACCTTTATGCACGTATTGTCTAAACCCGTCAAACAAATATTATGAAAAAGTAAAAATATAATGCAGGAAAATTTATACCTTAAAGCTTTATTATTATTGGGACTTTTGTCATTTTGTATAATTTATAGCTTTTATAAGATCTAAATCTAAATCGAGGGGGTTATCGATGTTGGCCATCTATATAAGTCTTCTAAGAAAAAATAACTAATTTGCATTTCTGAAAAAATAGGTCTAGATCAAAGGTTGAAACGGGTGATATATTAAATCTACATTTAGACAAGCTTTAGATATATTTATTCTCTAGTGTTATTTAAAAAGTAATTTTATTGTATAAAACTGTGTAAATATTGATTATCTACATACCTTTCCTATACATAGTTTATATATATATATATATATATAATATATTTTGTATGTAAGGTAAAAGTATAAGGTATGTTACACTATTGATATTTATTGTAATGTGCACACAGGTTGAAATACGTTACAAGTGAGGTAATGTTATTTTTATTACAGTTGTGGCCATCTTTTAAACATTTTAGTTTCTTGATTTCCGTAATCAGTATAGAAATGAATATATTTAAAAGGGTTCTGTGCCTCTTCAACCCGTTATCAATATTAAGGTCATTAAATTCACATTAAAATGATATGATATAGTGGTTAAGTGTGCAATATTAAGGATTTTTTCTCGTATTCGTTTCCATATGGTTTACTTGGAAATCTGCTGTCAGGATTGGTTTCATGGAGCCAGTTCAGAGCCTGTCAACCAAAATTTATTCTATTAATGGTGAGCAGATTCTGCTCTTACAGGCCGTTACATCTTCATTTTTATTTGGTAGCCTACTGTACGTCATTTTATTCCTTATTGCACATGTGTACCTTGTCAATAACTTTTACCCACTACATCCAACTATACATATATTATCACAAACGACTATTCCCCCTTGTCAGTGGTGCAGGACAGATGGTCTGGCAAGGGACAACATGTTGTCGTTTGGATCGGACGAAAAAACGAGGTCTTGTGTACAAATTGTCGTGCATGTGAAAGATTCCTTGGTAGTTGGAATTTGATGTAAGAGTAGGTCATGGTGCCGCTGCCCAGGGATAATTTCCCTCATAGCACATTGTATGACATATGCCCATTTTCATTAACCAAGTCAGGGCAGAACAGTAGGACGTTAAATCCCATTTCATATTTAAACGGTTGACATTTCGACACCTGTTACAGTTCACCCCCCCCCCCCCCCCACACACACACACAATGTCGGTCGATTTTTTTTCTTGAGTAATGTGCTTATAACTACAGCATTCTACCGGGCTTAGTTGTAAATGTTATCTTTAATGAAATATTCAAATGAAATAGGACAGGTATGCTCACCTTTAGTGGTATATGCATGTGGACACCATTGCGGTCAACATTACTTACAACATGACACCTGAAAGATGGTTTTATTTGGTGTGATTACAAATGAAATGATTTACCATAGCTTAAGTACCAATCTATGTAATGCTTTATTAAGCATTAAGATATATATTGTGTAATAAGTGATCTGAAAGTGGGCCAACTACAATAAATTGATAGTAAAGAATATATTGATTATCAATAGCAAATATGGTCCTTCACAAGGGATCGATTATTATCTAAATCACGGGTACATTGGAAGCCATTTTGGTTCAAAAACATACTTAATCATATTTATTGACAACTGCTCACTTTAGCAGGATAAAACATTACTAGATGTGTTGTTTACAAGTCAGTGAGTGTATATCGACCACCGTTATTATTACATACCACCAGACATCAGTTATAGTTTGTTGACAAACTGCAATCGACTGCTTAATCTTTTCAGCTAGCTACGAATACAGGTACATGTCGCTGGTACACCTATGAGTAAAACTCATTTATTTATATTAAGTTTTAAAGTGCTAAATATATTTTTGTTGGTCTAAGTAAACACAAGGATTGGTGCGTCGTTTTACCGTATAGAAGTATAATAAATGTATAAAATTCTTGGTTGTTTCTAATATCAGTCTGAAATCTTATGTCGATTGTGTTTTTGTGTTTTCCAGGAACTTTTGTAATGATGTATAGTGGGCGTGTTGAGAGGACCAAGTAAACCAGAACCATGAGCATTAAGAATAAATCGCCCAGGACGAGTACGTCTGATAATTTACAACAGCTGAACATAAAGGATCATTACCTTGTATTAAAGGAACTTGGTAGAGGAACATACGGTAAAGTGCTACTCGCCAGATGCAGGGAGACAAACGCGGAGGTGGCTCTCAAAGTGTTGCCGAAACAAGGCACAAAACTCAGGGATTTTCGAAGGGAATTCAAGATAAGTTATTTCTTGTCGCCACACTTTAATATCATGGATACCTATAATGTGGCTTTCGAAACTCCCACTTCATATGTGTTTGCCCAGGAATATGCTCCCCTGGGAGATCTTTTTGATGTCATCGAGCCCCAGGTTGGCATGTCGGAAGAGGAGACTAAATCTGTAGTGAAACAAATTGCATCCGCCCTCGACTTTATGCATAGTAAGCAATTAGTTCATCGTGATATTAAACCAGAAAATATTCTTGTATTTGCTCCAGATTATTCTAAAGTGAAATTAATGGATTTCGGAATGACTAGACAACAGGGCAGTGTGATAAGAAAAACTAATGGCAGTATCCCATATACACCTCCGGAAATATGTGAAGCTGTCAGAAACGAAACGATAATTGTGCAAACTAACAGTGATGTGTGGGCTTTCGGTGTTTTAATCTTTTGTATCTTGACTGGTAATTTCCCCTGGGAAAGTGCTGATATTGGTGATATTTATTTCAAAGAATTTGTGTTGTGGCAAAGACGAAAAACGGTCAAGATACCGTCCCAGTGGCGTAAATTTACGCCGCGTTTCATGCGTCTCTTCCGTAAAATGTTAGAACTCAAACCTGAGAAGAGATGTCCGTCTAAAGAAGTGTATAAATATATGAGCAATACGTGGCTGGTTTCTGCTAAAAATGGTCGTGGTAGTGAGGATGAGGAAGAGGCATATAGTTCTGACGATTCTGGCCATAAACAGGAACTAGCAACAATGTTAAAAGACCATGGCATTGATACCAAAGTTGACAAACGTCTTCGCGAAAGGCGAATCTCGGAGTGGTTATTATCTCTATGACTAGTGCGAATCAAGTGTTGTGTTTTAAACCATCTGCTGAGAACTGTGTTACATGTCTCAAGACAAGTTCCATCCTACACGGCGTCCTTAATGATGATATTATCTGGAGCAATTCTAACTTATGCATTTATTGTTCATTTATACTGGCAGTCTGCCTTTGTTCTGTAATTTCACAAATGTGACATTTTCATACCTAAAAAGGGAACATTTACCTGTGATCAGTTCATAGATTATATTAATATTGATTATATGAAAGCATTATTGACTATATAGATATATGAAATATAGAAGCAGTTTTATTTAAATGATATGAGTTGCTGAAATGTAAGAATCATTGATATCGTATTGCTTTATATCGTATAAGTTCGACATTTATCATTAGGTTGTAGATGAAACAAGGATTATATATTTATGTATGGTATGCGTGATATTGTTTTCCATGTGTGATTAATTAGAAATAGTATTATCATCCACTATAATGCCAAAACAACACTGAATGTCAGAATAAATTCCTTGCGTTTCCCAATCACCGTTCATTAAAAGGGTATGACTGAATGTGAACATAACAATCCGTTTTCCTCAGCTCTTGGATTTAAATATTAAATGGCAAACTTTGCAAAATGTAGCTCTTAAATAACCATTAGTTGATCGAAACTGGTGAATTCTAGTCGAAACGTTGCTCAGTAAAGTAATTATCTTTCATAGAATGGTGTATTGGGTATTTCCAAATCAATTACCAAATGTCATTTTAATAAATCGAGATCTGTATATAAAAAAGTATTACTATTATAGTCCTGTTTTTTTTTTTAAATTTTTTTTTTTAATAAGCTAACCGTGGTTATGTTTGAGAATATGTGCTGAAATGGCAGCTAAACTAATATCACTTTACATAACAATCACCTAAACTTTTAATCCGTCAATTATAATACTTAAAGTCGCAGATTTACCTTTCCTTATATGTAACCCCACGCCCCTTTAAAGTGGCAGTCTAAGTTTGTAAAGAACGGCATATATATTCATCTCCGTATTGTGAAAACTAAATTCAATAGATTGATAATAAAAGACCACTCAAATACGTTTATCGGGTTTTAAAATGGGGGAGCGAGGTTGGATCGGCACAAATTTAAATGTGGGTTCAAGACCCAATTGAAGGTTTTGTTGAAATCTGAGTACTCAATGGTTCAATCATACAATTGCCTTCCACTTTAAAGCACATGCGCTCGTTTATGAATCTGATCAATGTTAATTCCAAATAAATTACCCTGTGAGTCTCATTTAAAAACCATCCTGTAGGTATTGGTATTGTTCGATATGTCCATGTAGAGAGAAATTATGTAATAATTATGATTTATTTGATATATTGATAACGATCATTTGTACTTGTGTTTGAAATAGGCAATGTTATTTTACAAAAAGAGTAATAAAATGCATAAACTAATATTGTGTCTATGAATATTATACACGTCGCATTTATTACATATTCACATTGTCAAGCATTCTGCCTTCACTGATATAGTGCAGTTTGTCTCAAAACCGGGAGCCGTGGTAGCTCATTGAGTAATTGTTAAACCCAATCCATTCCATGTCTCAAAGCCCAGCAACTACAAGATTGTGTACCTGTTCGCTAATCGCATCAAATTAAAATCTTCAGTACTGTTCACACAGGGCAATTGTAAAAGGACACGCTCAAAATGATATGCATGACAATAGAAGTGATGTTTTAAAGTTTTCTATGCCATGGTTTGTTCTGACTTTTTGGTAAACGATTTTACATTTAAGATATTGCTAAGTAGAAATCTATCCGTTGAACAATTTTCTTGTGTTTTGGCCGAAAAAGTTTGTCATAACTGCTTTTAATATTTTATATACACCTCTCATTAGTGTTAAAAGTATTCGGGTGTTGATGACCAACAAAAACAGTGTCAGTATTTTCGAACATTATGCCTCGGTCTTCTTACTTTATATGCGGAATCAGACATCAATATTTTTTGTAACTACGTCATAAGACCAAAATTGCTGCTGCATAAAATTGCTAGGAAAAAATAACCTTGTTGTTTATTTGAAATAAGAGTTTTCGTAGTTCAAACAATTTTAAAACTCGCCTTTTCAATTGAAATAAATAACAGCAGTCTTGATCTATTATACAGAGTGTCTTGCATTTTCAGCCTCCTTGATGACAAATTACCTCCTGTGTGTGAATGTAACTACAATGTGTTGATATTTATTGAATTTTATCAAACAAGTACTTCATACCTTTATACTTCATGATCTCCACAGCCTGGTGGTATACAAATTTAAGGGGAGATAAACCGTTGAGAGGGTTCACCAACATTACTTCACCATAGCCGACCAAACTTGAATATTGTGCAAGTTATTTATTTCCTTTTGAAAGCAAACAAACCTGGTTACATAAAAATGGCAAAGGTCAGTGTTACGAAGTATTTTTTTCGTAACCTTTATTCATGTTTGCGATTATTTGGATAACAGTCTTCACTGATGGAATCGAAAGGTCTTTCCGATAGCATTTGTACAATAAATTAAATTTAGAAATAAATGATGAGAAAATTATATGAATGAATGATGTACACGTTTTAACTTATTTCGTATGTAGGCGATGGAGAAATCAATCATGTAAAAAGGAAAGATCACGCTCAGTTTAAAGTTAACATGTTATTACAGAATCCGGCGTGATTTCCCCTTGGAGGGTCTGATAAGGACAGCTGGCTAGTCGTTCGGATGGGACGAAAAACCAAGGTCCCGTGTACACATTGTAGTGCACGTAAAAGATCCCTTGGCAGTTGAAATTCGATATAAGAGTAGGCCGTAGCGCCGCTGCCCGGGCAAAATTTCCCTCATAGCACACTGTATGGCGCATGCCCGTCTTCCATTAGCCCAGGTTAGATGCAAAAGAGTAGGACGTTAAACCCCATTTCATTTCATTTCATTTGTTACTACAGAAACAATTTGTGGTGATCTGTTCAAACAGCAACATAATATTTACACCTCATTGAACTTCATCCCCCAAAAAGTACAGTTCCAGTCTTTTTAAAGAGCCCCAGAAGACTAGACAAACTCACTTTGAGGAACTTAACAATCAGTTGTCGATTCTTCAAACATTTTTTGCATCATTCAACCAGATCGTGATGATTTATTCCGCGTAAGGATGTATAGTGTTTGATGGCAAGGAGTGGTGTAAAAATGGTCCCACTACTGGTTTCTTCCGTCTTCCTCCAGCCAAAGTCGTGGGTCGTTTTAAGGACTTCCTTTGGGCAAGTTTTGTAGTAATAATTTGACAACAAGAACACCTATAACTCCCTTAATTTTTAATTAAACTGAGCCCAAACTCTACTGCACATAGCTTAATATTTAATAAACCAATTAACACTGAAATAATTCCATATATTTAATTAAATCCAACGGATACGCGTTATTTCTGTCGTTTGTAATAAAATGATCGCCGAATCAGAATTATGTCACGCACGTGATTTCGAGTCATCTCGAAAATATAGAAAATCTGTTTGGCAAGATCAGGGGACCTTTCGCATCGGTACGAAAACGAATACTGAAACGAACACGTCATCGATTCGTGTGTACTTGTGCCCTCATTCTGTAATTAGTGTTCGGCCAGTGAAAAACGTTACGCGTATGGATTTGCATTCACGTAGGTATGCAAACGAAAATGTTTTTGTCTCATATTTCGAATTTTCCACAATATTTCGAGGTCTTGTGTATATTGTTGATTATGTCGAGTTTATAGTATGTGCTCGAATGCAATACTCTGTTTGATTTGTTGTACATCTACCAAAATATCGATTGAAAACTTTGCCTGGACAGAGAAGTTCATTGAGTGGAAATTAACGCCATCTAGCTATCATCGTACGTCGGATTGCGAAACCGTGTGTTATACGAATACGAAAACGTAAACGAACATATATGTTCGTTTTGGTGTTCGATTTCGTACCGATGCGAAAGGTCCCCAAGACTGAGGTCTTCCACTCTTCACTATTTGTAACATAATCACTTATTTTGCGATGATATGTGTAGAAAAAAATTTTGCAATTGAGGGTAATTTTACTTGCGCAAAGCCTCGGAGAGTTTATCAATTGTAGTGGTGGACAAGACAAGTACCACCGCCACAAATATTGCAGCTATAGGGTGGTGGGCTTCAGGAGATAGGTGACAGTCTACAAATATGTTACGAATTCCGATGAACAAAAACGTCATGCGATCGAAGTATTATAAACGAGCCTGTGTCTATATAAGATCTCTGTTTCTAGCACTACCAAAGAAGAAATGTTTTGATTGCGTGTTTGGAAATAATTTGTAGCACTGTGTATGGTGGATACGAAGCTTTAATCCCCTTGATTATATCGACCATGAACTTATGCCTAGAGACAAACACGTTGACTAGTGTTGGTAAGCCTTTTGCGACCTCTACATACTTACATCGATTACTTGTTTATCGCATCATGATCAATTTCCAAAATGGCGCCTTACTCATTGCTACAAATTTGCATTAAAAGCGATTAATGGCGACACATTTGACTATTATACATTTTGCCTATCTACTAATTAACAATCATGCTACTTGAGAATAAGTTGGCCTCCATGGGGGTAATTCTATGCTGTTGTAAACTATTTAATTGATACAGGTACCATTTAGCTACATTACTCATTATCCCATCTGTCAGAATCAGGAACCACTTAAGGCAATATCCGTTTTTACTGTGACACTTAACGAGTTAATCACATACTTTTTCTAAGAAAGAAAAAAATAGTATTGATTCCCCCCTAAGGTGATAGAATTGTTCTGTATTATTGATCAACTGTTGGTAAACAACTTATGTACCTTCATAGTACCAGATTTACATAGCTTACGAATACTTCTTTGGTGAGCTTCTATTAACTTTACTGCAATCGAAACCAGAATTACTAACTCACAGTGACTTCACGATTTACTCCAGCTAAACACGAATTTCAGATTTAAAAGCTAGTGGCTGACTGTGGCTAACAATGGCCGCCAGGCTGGTAAGATTACAGTGACCTCAAGATTTACAAAAGTCCCTTGTCAGCGGTGCACGACGGAGTGTCTGGGAAGGAAAATCGATGCCTTGTGCCCTTTTTCATTAGTATGGTCGATGCAGCAATGTAATGTAGTGCGTTATATATAAGTTATAGTCCACTTCATTTCATTATAAGTTATAATGATTTTCAGATCCTTAGTTTACAGTGACAATAATTCCAGATTTACTAACTTACAGCCAGTTTTAGATTTACTATCTCACCAGATACAATTAAATTCGTATTTGCGAAAGGTGTTTTCCAGAATTCCAGATTTACAAAGCTTACATTGTCTTCCAGAATTACTAATATTACAGTAAGATTTCTCAAGAAATGAGTGCAGATTGACATAGATATATACTAGTGATTAAGGATTCCCTTCCTTTTAGGTCAATACAATACGGACTGATGAAAATATTTGCGGTCTTGAATAACGCATTGCTATGATTCGGCTTGTAAGGTTGCATTACAGGAGAACACATGAACTACCATCTCACTGAACGCTAATAAGTGAACAAATTTTGTCCGAATAGTTTGGATGTTAATCTGGTTACGTTAGTCACGTTGATTGATGGAAATAATTTAGGTCTTTTGTTGGAGTATAATTTGAGGTACGCTTAGGACCCTGGTCCGACAGTATCATCTTTAAATAGTAGGCTAATTGGGTAGTACGTTTCTAACTTAAGTGTACCGTTATCGTCAATAGTTAAAGTAGCTAAGTCTCTAATTCAATATCATCTAAAATCTTCAACATTGAAAACACGAATTATTGCCAATTTAAGTCAACATTGATGCTTTGATCTTACCGGGAAAAGATGGGCTTTTGATATCCAATATTCAAGACAAAATAAATATTTTACTTTTGGTACACGAATCGTGTACCATAATGCGTTTAAGCCCCAGTTGTAACAAGAGACTCGAAGGACGAGGCTTAACACATTGCACCAAATCAAGCGGCATATGTAGACTGGAATAACCAGACGCTAGAAATTTGCCTTAAGAAATCTGTCTTATCACGGTCCCAATACGACAAACTCGCTTCAGACCCGTCCAGATACTGTAGAGATCTTATCCAGACCCAGACTAGTTGCAGTAATTGTATACGCGACCTCCTAGAAATAATGAGTCTCCATGCATCACCAAACTTTTTAGATCTGGAACACATACTGTACTAAAACCTATGATTCGTGACGTCCTTACCCACTTATAATATATACCCCCGTCAGACCAGATTGGCGTCCTTACTGTTTTACTACAGCGACGTAAAATGGGTCAGAGAGCGCCTAAATCGCCGTAAGCTTGGTAAAAGCGAAGTGGACACGTTAGATATCGCGCTGTGGTCTCCATGGTCTCCAGTGATCACCCAGTCACTGCGTTTGTTTTGAGAATGTTCAAAACAACCGCCAAGGTTCTGCGAAGCCAAGGCCCAGTTTAGGGGACCCCACGGTTCATGGCCGCAAGAGAAACAATGCAAATTCCAGATGAAAGTTTCGCGGTAATAGATATAGCGGCGCGAGGGCCGAGAACGGGCTATCTCTATCACTCAACCTTCTCTGTGAAGTTCAACTCGATGACCGGTCTGGGCATCATGTCATTTCCGCACATTGTATATGCCATTCGGAACTCACATTATGTTATTTTCTTGTATTGTCTGTTACGCGTGAGTGCCATTCAAAAGGGTATGAAATAACCTTTTCGTATAGTTGGGGGCCCCTCGATTCAAGACAGGCCCAGGGTCCCGCTCTGGTGATGCTGGGCTTTGTCTGACCTGGGAAGCAGTGAGAACGCATATTCCTGAAGCAATGGCCCGAGAAATCTCTCTCTGGCCATTGCTGGATTGACTTCTGATTCTTGAACTTTTGCGGGAGTGTGTCTATTCTCCCCGTTCAATGAAAGCTATCACTTAAGTACAGCAACATGACAGTCCTTCGTTTAATCTGAGTCTTCCCTAAAACTTTGGACAGTGATTTAAGGTATTAAAAAAGGTATAAGTATGTTCGTTTCCAAACAGTATTGTTTACATTTCATTCGACTTGATAGCCTCGTTTGTCACACAATTAGTTTTACTGCAGTATTCTCCTATGCACGGGTTAATTAGGCATAATAAAAGCGTGAGCCATGACGTAACGTTATGTAAACATATTTGGTCCAATACTGGCACTCGTTTTAAATGTACAGCGTTTGTATGGTAGGTAGTGATTGGTTGGTAGTCGGACTACTGACCAATCAAAATTTAACACAACAATATCCACTCATAATAGCAGTGTGTAGTGAGATTACCTATAATCAAACGAAACGCTGCGCGGAGTATGGTGAGAACGTGGCTTTTTCAAGTTTGTATTTTTGCGGGGATATTTTCTCGCGTTGTGTTCACGATTTTCGGCGACCGTCGGTGAAATAATCTTTAATATCACCCAAGTAGGATATCTTGATAGTGCCCTTCCTTATACCCCAGTAAAACAATCACATCAAGTTATAAAGCATTCCATAGTGAACTTTTCACGTTCCGCATTTTGATTATTTCTGTAATTAAAGCGTAAACTGGGAGATAACTCCAGTATATGCAATCGAACTTTTATCGACAGAAAAAAATAAAAGTACGCCATTTGAGGTTGAATAATTCAAACAGTAGTGAATCTATATCACTAACAGTTCACATCTTGTACAATATGGATGTTTTGCAACTACACTGTAAATTGCAGGTCCATAGCTCAATAGTATCTATAAAGTGCGAATTTTAATAAAAGAGAATGTCGAATTATCTTTTACCGGTCGTCACGCGTCTCACGTCAGTTAATTACATGAATAAGTGGTTAATAACCCCCGTCTTGCGCTAAGCGTCTTTCCACCCAGAAATCGAACTTCGTAGCTCTTCTGGGCTTATTTATACCCAGTTGCTTGAATTGTATCCGCCAGTTCATTTTCTTTAAGTGGTCTCACGCGTCCTTTAAAAACCCTTTTTCGAGAGACTGTTCCAGATGGCGTAATCCACCAGATTCCATTTCTCAGGACTTTGGCGGAGACTGATCGCTGTTTCATAAAATCTGGGGTGGCCTCCTAGTTGAATTAATTGATTCTATCTGAACATCTACAATGTTTTTCATCAGACTCAGAGCTATCTCGAGGAGACCATTCCAGACATTATAAAAAAATGAGATTATAAATTATGAAATAATAAACAAATAATATACAAAATCATTAGTCTAAACCTGAAAGTTTCTAAATTCTTTATAAAAGAAATGATACTTAGGCAATATATGGAAATAGACTGTATAGTTAAACCCCATTTGTCTATCTCCCTCTTTAAGAGAAAGAGAAATGGGGTTTAACGTCCACTTGACACAAACCAGGTCATTTTGGGACTAACATATTTGTACTGGAAATAAAATGGCCGAAAAGCCTTAGACGCATTACAAAATTTTGATTATTAACAAAATGTAACGTCGAATGTTTATCGTAGCAACGGTCTTTGACAATCGAGGCTTGGTTTTCTATTTTATTGTTAAAATGTTCTAAGCTACTTTCAATCGGCTCGAGCCGTCCGATGGCCCAGATAGGTAATTTGGGGCTTGTGCTTGTCATGCAAACTTCACAAACCTCCACTGAAAGCCAATGTTGAAAGAGAATTAATTACAATCATATGTGGAATTGCTGAAAACAAATATGAAATAAATTTACTTATTGTGTACAGTGCATACAGTAAGCGAAGTATAGGCGACATTACCCTACAACAGAGACTTTTGGCAAGCGTAAATTCCTTCTACGTATCGCGTATCAGTTTGATCGCGTATCCGTATGGATTTTGTGTGTGACGTCATCAATGTGTGTGTATTTCTCATCAAACTGACCCCGCAGTGAATATTCGCTTGGCCGCTACAATCACTGATAAGCATGACATCGACGAGACTTAATGAGTTCGGCATATTTACTTTTTTACTCCGACAAATTAAATTCTCAAACATGTTTTTGAAGTTTAAGAAAAATAAATACAGTAAAGACGTTTGAGTATTTGTAGTTAAAAAATATTTCCTATTTAGTGTAAATGGGTATTAAAATGAGTAAAATGCATCATTTTGCCCGAAGCAGTTAGGTGTTATGTAAACAATGCACGAGTCGTTGGGCCAATGACTGACGCCACGTGAAGTCAATGCGCGTGTTGTAGACAGTCATCTGTGACAGAGATAATTCGTGAGTAATTCTCTGTGAAACAGATTGATTTCTCATACGTGGAACGGCACGAACAACTTTCATACGGAGAAGGTCCGTATAACATTGTCATCTTTTTAGACGCTGAAATGTTGTATTATAGCGTTTTTATGAATCAATGTTTATCTTAGAACACGGAAGTGTATATTTGATGTGAATTTAACCATAATAAAGACTGGAATTTAATCATTATTTTTGATGGGTTTTTCTCGGAATTTTCATACTTTTCCCGCCTGTCTGTCTGCGCGCTGGTTCATCTACGTGCTAGATTTAGGTAGATATGGGAACTTGCAAATCTGTAAATGATGTGATTCTATGTTAAAGGGGTATAAATGATAAATTAGTGAAACCGAAAATTGCTGTGGAATCGAAGTCAAAGATTTTTGGGAATAAGATGCGACATTGTTTTTTTTTATAATAGCTCATGGTGGTGGTGATCTTGGTAGATAACTGCCATCATGCTGTACAGAACTAAGCTCAGCTCAGTGACGCATACGTACGCGACGCAAGAATCTGCCAAAACTCTAAAACTACTCAGACGCAACGTGTCACGTATACGATACGGATACGTGATACGGAAAATGCCCCCTACCAAAAGTCTCTAATGTCAATGCGTAACGCTCCTGTCGACACAGTTTTAGCATGGACCTCTATTATAAGGTCCATGGTTTTAGTCATCGGCCGAATGCTAAATTTTAAAATGTTGTGTAGGACTACACAGTAAGGAAAGTGGCTGTGACTTAGAGGATAAATAGAGAATCTCGTACGAGTCTTTTTCGATATCAAAAAATATCAACACAAGTTGATAGAGTTAAAAAAAACCCCGAGGCTCAGTTTATTTAATTTCGATTTCATTTTCGAGCAAATTCGATTATGAGGTGAAAAGAATGTAAAATTGACCTATTTACAACCCATTCAACCTTTTCAGATTTTAAAATATTTCTACGTAACCCTTATAAACTTGTAGCTATAATCCATACGAAGAAAATGTTTGTTAAAATTAGTTTGTAATGTAAACAGTTGCCAAGATATTGGCAATTTCAAATAAGTCGCTGTTTTCGTTATTTTGCCTGTAAAATAGTCAAGTATAATTAAAAGTGATGCCATTTGATTCAAAAAGCAAGTATGCGACATATCAAGTTAATAACAATTTAAAATTGACAGTGAAAGTAACGCCATTTTGTCAAATCTGCATTTTTAACTTTTAAAATCAGTATTTTTTCAACCAAGAATTATTTAATATGTATTAATAATTTTGATTTTTGGTTTAAATTCACATATCAACAAAACTCATACGGTCATATAGATATCATAAAATTGTTTCTAACCTGTTCGGTTGCCGAGAAATAGACGGTTTTCTACAAGTCACTTTTGAAGGTTTTTGGCCCATAAAAGTGTCAATTATTATTATTCGATTTTCATAAAATTTTCATCATGTGATGCCTAATGTCATAGGCGATGTTAAAAAAATAATTTAACATTTTAGTGTCATCGGTTTAAATTCACATATCAACAAAACTCATACGGTCAGATAGATATCATAAAATTGTTTCTAACCTGTTCGGTTGCCGAGAAATAGACGGTTTTCTACAAGTCACTTTTGAAGGTTTTTGGCCCATAAAAGTGTCAATTATTATTATTCGATTTTCATAAAATTTTCATCATGTGATACCTAATGTCATAGGCGATGTTAAAAAAATAATTTAACATTTTAGTGTCATCGGAAGTAATGTCATTTTGGCAAAAACTGTATTTCTACCCTTCAAAACAGATATTTTATTCAGATTTTTCTGATTTGTAATGTTTTAAAAAAATTATGATATTTGATGCCAATAAACAAATAGAATGGACCCATATACGATCATACAGATACCACAAAATTGTTTCTAACTTGTACGGTGGTAGAGAAATGGGCGATTTTCAACAGGTCTCTTTTCAAGGTTTTTGGTCTTTAAAAGTGAGAATTATTATTCGATTTACATAAAATTTTCGCCATGTAATGATGCCATTTCTGATTTCATAAAACTAATTTAAAGTGCGAATCCCGAATTTCATAGAATCCGAAAATTACAAGTTCGTATACGTATGAAATTTTAACGCCAAATACAGAGGAATTGTGTATTTACCTTGTCTGAAAAGTTCAGTTCAAAATATTCAGTCGTTTGGACGTGAACGTCAAAATCGCACCACAATCAAATATCCGGACACGAGACTTTTTAAATAGTTGAACTTGATAAATGCGACAATTGGAAATTTTTTGAAAACGTATCACAACGCTTGAGGTAGTTACTAGGGGCTAAGTTATAAGTTATTAAAGGCCTTTCATACAAAATTAAGCAATTTTAAGCCCCAAAATGTAACTGGGATTACTCCTTTAACATTTTCATTATCACCGGAAGTAATTGTGTCAGGATCACTTAAATGAATTCTGCGTCGATTTTATTTCATATGTACAATGCTTATGTGGAAATCTGTTTAACGGTTTCACAAGTACCGGAAGTTCAAGGATAAAGTGGCACCGGAAGTGAAGTGAGTTCAAGGGTAACGTGGCACCATATGACTATACGATCTATGGTGGCACCGGTGAAACCCGCCAATCCTGCTTCGCAGGTCTAGTTATTATTATTATTATTTCAAGGGGAAAGTAAATTAATTTACAGCTATCAAGACGGTTTTTTCCCAGTAACAGTAAAATATCTATAGAATACTAAATCATCCTAGGTTACACAATATAGTATTTCTTCCGGCGCATTGCAATTATAGCCAGTCTTAGCTTACCGCTTCCAAAAAAAGTGGGGGTGGCCGAATCTTTAGCGTGCGCGTGCTGTATCATATGACCCGCCATTGAGTCAACTGGCGTGGTTTCAAATCCCCGGTTGTACGTGTCAAGGAGATAGGGTCGCCTGCCCAACCTCGTGGGTTTTCTCCGGGTACGCCCGGCCCGGTTTCCTCCCACTGATAAAGACCCCTACGCGCAAGCGAATTATTGAACCATGTGTTGCCTCGTGGCTTGTGTCGGATGGACGTTAAACCCAATTTCCCTCTCTACCTTAAAAAAAAAAAAAAAAAAGAAAAATCTGTTGTTGGTGTGGTCCGTATTATGCGAAAACCTCAACGAAGAAGTGCCAGTTTTCACCTCTCTAGCTTTTATGCTCAGTGGGACGACCTAGCTGTTCTGGGCGTATGTTTTGTTGTCCGACAACCTGCCGTTTAAAAAGTGATATACGTCCTTCGTAATCCCCTGTGTATCTGACCTGACTATGATGACGAAAGTATCACTTCTACGTCATCAAATAATGTGTACTTTGTCGATCGTCAGTGCGTTAACAGGCTCAGCATCGGGGAAAATCTGAACCGGTAAGATATTAATTATGCATTTAGTATGGTCTACTTTCTGAACATACAGAAGATCACTTATTGTTTTTTTTATATACGAATTCAAAGTACGTCGGCAAAATATTGCATATTGTCATTTTTCAACTAAGCCTTACGATACATTTTACATGATGCCTGTAAAACATGGCCGCTTGCACAAGACTTGATCGAATGTGCCAGTGCATTTTGTCGTGCCTATTTGATGCATTCATGATACACTTTTATAATTAGGATTATTAAAGAATTACGGTTATAAGCGACGTTTAAGTCTTGGAAATTTGTATGAATACACGTAGCTTTTGCAGACCAGTGTGTAGTGTGCAGTGATAACGTCGGGTTTGACCTGCATCTTTTCTCTTTAGCTTGCATTTATGAATGGGGAGAAATCATTGTAGAGAAAATAATATGTCGTGTTAATTTAAGCAAAATTACGTAATGTCGTCATTTGATTAATTCAAACTTCTGTACCTGCGACCTGCGGTGACCAAATTTTTCTTTTATACACTTTCACGATTTGTAATATTGTTAAAAAATACCTAAGTATTTTTATGCTATAAACTGTAGGTCAACCTGACATTCATGATTCACAAAAAATTCCATTTTTCAGCAAGGAGCAAGTAAATAAAACAACTGACACTACTATTGAATTTATATCTCTGGCTTTATAAATTTTGTTTAAAGTAGCCAAGTCCCTAACTCAATATATTATCATCCAAAATCTTCAACATTGAAAACACGAATTATTTGTCAATTTAAATCTTACCGGGGAAAAAATGGGCTTTTGATATCCAATATTTAAGACAAAATAAACCGTAATTTTAAAAACGTTTAATTTTCAAATACATGTATGTCACCGTTGGCGTTACACTCTAATGATTGAATATTTTTAGGTACAGGTTAGTACCAAATAGTTTAAAATTATGTAAGTCAATGTTTTTTACTAAAATGCCTTGGAAATTGAAAGTGGGAGGCGACTAGTGTGTTTCTCTCTTTTGTGGACTGAATTGTAATTGTATGTTGAATTAAATGGACAGGTACATGTAGGCCTGTCATCTTTTGGTTATGTGTCTTTGTTGAATAAGTGGCTTCTTTTCAATTTGCTGTTGGCCTATCTCAAAATCAGCTTAATCTTTGGTTAAATAAACTTCTCATTAATAAAACAATACTTTCATCAGATCTGTTAAAGTTCATACAATATCATAGATCCATTTTCAGTAATTGTTTTGTTTTTTTCAGACAAGATGCCGACATTGAAATTAAAGAAAGCTACTGCTGATTATATTGCTGAAAAAGAAAGGGAAAAGGAAAGAGAGAGAGAAAAAAAAGAAGATACACCTGTGAAACAAAAGTCGCGCACACCCAAAGAAAAAGCTGATGGAGCAGGCATGCTAAAAGGTCTTGATGGTGAAGTTTTGTTCGAGAAGAGGAAAAGGAGTGTTCCTCCTTCAGAACAAGTATTATTTGACTGGTAAATCATTATATATACTTTTTAGGTCATTGAATTGCTTTTTCATTTAAAATGACTACCTTGTAAGAAAGTTTTACACCCACCACCCATGACTGTTAGATGGTCTGTTTTTGTTGTTCAGCATTTGAGTAAATGGATACTTTTGTGTACAAGATTTTGTAATCCAGCATGGCAGTGACTCTGGAAATAATCTTTGGTTTCCTTTGCAATTCGAGATTTTCAGTAAAGGTCTTCAGAGTGGAAAATCTTGAGTGTACTGTTTGGTTGGAATATAAACCCTGTAAATCAGACGCTTCAATGTGAAAAGACTCTAGGAACCAGTAATTTGTTCATGAATTAATTTTTCCATTTTCTTTTTTAGGGTAGACGAACATTTAACAAGTAAAACTGGTGTACACCTATCTCTCCAAAGACTGTATGAGTATTATGGTGATGTTTGTATACGAAATGCAGCTACTATATTAGAGTTTCCTCATTTTAGCAAGGTAAGATTAAGATTAGTGATGTACAAAAAAAGGGATTAGGGCAAAAATTATTGTTTTGGCACTCTTTGTGTCGTCATTGGAAAAGAATTATCATTGATATGACACGATTTGATTTTTATGAAATCAGTCCTGTTAAATGAATTGTATATAAATGTGCTAATTGGTGACTGAGAGTCAAGCATTTTAAGTTCCAATTTGTGAGTGGTTTACTTAATTTATTCCTTTTTATACGCCCACATTGAAATGTGGTCGTATATTGTCGTCCCCCCCGTCCGTCCGTCCGTCCGTCGGTCCGTCCGTCGGTCCGGCGGTCCGGCGTCCACAATTGCTTGTGGACGCTCTAGAGGCTAAAGTTAATATCCGATTGACTTTAAATTTATACACAGTGTTTGAGGTCATGAGACGAAGAAGCCTATTGTTTTTCAGCGATTTCCGATAATAACTACCAGAGTTATGGCCCTTGATCACTTCAAAAAATCTTGTGGACGCTCTAGAGGCCAAAGTGAATATTCGATTGGCTTTAAATTTATACACAGTGTTTACGTTCATAAGACGAAGAAGCCTATCGATTTTCAGCGATTTCCGATAATTAGTGCCTGAGTTATGGCCCTTGATCACTTCAAAAAATCTTGTGGACGCTCTAAAAGCCAAAGTTAATATCCGATTGACCTTAAATTTATACACAGTGTTTAAGGTCTTAAGAAGAAGAAGCCTATTGATTTTCAGCGATTTCCGATAATTAGTGCCAGAGTTATGGCCCTTGATCGCATCAAAAAATCCTGTGGACGCTCTAGAGGCCAAAGTTAATATCTGATTGACTTTAAATTTACACACACTGTTTAAGGTCATGAGACGAAGAAGCCTACTGATTTTCATTGATTTCAAATAATTACTTCCAGAGTTATCTCCCTTGATCACTTCAAAAAACCTTGTGACGCTACAGATGCCAAACTTATCATCCGTTTGACTTCAGATTGATACACAGAGTTTAAGGTGTTGAAACGCACAAGTATTTTGATTTTCAATGAATTTTGATAACAGAACAGCTAAATCCATGATGTTAAATGTTTCCTATACTAATTGATAGCGTGGGGCAAAACTTTATAAAAAGCAAACAAATTCTAATGATTTTCAGATAATTACATAATGAGTTGTTTCATTACCAAAAATAGTAAAAATATGCGACAACCCTTGTTGACTGCCCGGACGATTTAGCTGCTGTGGGCGTATGTTTCGTTGCCTGGCAACCTATCTTTTTTTTATATGGACTAGACTTTTCTGGGCAACGAGCTTTTTGAATCGATATTTATTGGCCAACACACATTATTTGCTCCCAAAGTCAAAAGACACAAACGTTTAAGCAATGTTTAAAATTAGCACAAATATATTATGAATACTGTATTTTGTATTTACAGATATGTCAAGATAAAGTTGGGAAAGAATTTGGATTTAAAGATAGTTCTCTATTGAAGAGTATGATTAATGAAAGACCAATACAACCTAAAAAACCTAAAGTAAAAGGAGAAACACTCAAACTGAAGTTGAAGGATGTGCTTGAAGAAATATTTTTGGAGTTAGGAAATTCTGTATCCTTCGAATAATATTATCAATGATTAATCATGTCAACAATATTATTTCTCAATAGATGTCCTGATATAACCAAAGCAAAAAGTCAGCCATATTACCTAGATTTGTGTTATTTAATAAAAATCAGGATTCAAAGATTGTGATTGTTTTAAGTACACATATTTCGTGCATGAGTTTTTAGTGTCATATTTTTCCTGAACGATTATTAGAGACATGGTATTAGATTTCCCAAGTTAAAACAAGCTGTTGCTGCTAAATATCCTGCATTAAGGGTTGACTTAAGACCTAGACTATTACGTAATGCTTTAGAGAAAGGAGTTTATATGAAACAGTTTGCTGTAGTAAGTTAATTTCTTTGACAGCCATTCTTATTCTGTAGATGCTGTTATATCTGTGGTAAATTGAATACATCATGCTATATGTAAAGCAGACACGGTTGAATGGTTTTTATACGCCCACATTGAAATGTGGTCGTATATTGTCGTCGCCCCCGTCCGTCCGTCCGTCCGTCGGTCCGGCGTCCACAATTGCTTGTGGACGCTCTATAGGCTAAAGTTAATATCCGATTGACTTTAAATTTATACACAGTGTTTAAGGTCATGAGACGAAGAAGCCTATTGTTTTTCAGCGATTTCCGATAATAACTACGAGAGTTATGGCCCTTGATCACTTCAAAAAATCTTGCGGACGCTCTAAAAGCCAAAGTTAATATCCGATTGACTTTAAATTTTTACACAGTGTTTAAGGTCATAAGACGAAGAAGCCTATTGCTTTTCAGCGATTTCCGATAATTAGTGCCAGAGTTATTGCCCTTGATCACTTCCAAAATCTTGTGGACGCTCTAAAAGCCAAAGTTAACATCTGATTGACTTTAAATTTATACACAGTGTTTAAGGTCATAAGAAGAAGAAGCCTATTGATTTTCAGCGATTTCCGATAATTAGTGCCAGAGTTATGGCCCTTGATCACTTCAAAAAATCTTGCGGACGCTCTAAAAGCCAAAGTTAATATCCGATTGACTTTAAATTTATACACAGTGTTTAAGGTCATAAGACGAAGAAGCCTATTGCTTTTCAGCGATTTCCGATAATTAGTGCCAGAGTTATTGCCCTTGATCACTTCCAAAAATCTTGTAGACGCTCTAAAAGCCAAAGTTAACATCTGATTGACTTTAAATTTATACACAGTGTTTAAGGTCATAAGAAGAAGAAGCCTTTGATTTTCAGCGATTTCCGATAATTAGTGCCAGAGTTATGGCCCTTGATCACTTCAAAAAATCTTGTGGACGCTCTAAAAGCCAAAGTTAATATCCGATTGACTTTAAATTTATACACAGTGTTTAAGATCATAAGACGAAGAAGCCTATTAATTGTCAGCGATTTCCGATAATTAGTGCCAGAGTTATTGCCCTTGATCACTTCAAAAAAATCTTGTGAACGCTCTAGAGGTCAAGGTTAATATCCGATTGACTTTAAATTCATACACAGTGTTTAAAGTCATAAGAAGAAGAAGCCTATTGATTTTCAGCAATTTCCGATAATTAGTGCCAGAGTTATCTCCCTTGATCACTTCAAAAAATCTTGTGGACGCTATAGATGCCGAACTTATCATCCGATTGACTGCAGATTGATACACAGTATTTTGATTTTCAATGAATTTTGATAACTGAACAGCTAAATCCATGATGTTAAATATTTCCTATACTAATTGTTAGCGTGGGGTAAAACTTTATGAAAAGCAAACAAATTCTAATGATTTTCAGATAATTACATAATGAGTTATTACTCTTAATCAGATTTTAGTGTATTACAAATGTTTCATTACCCAAAAAAGTAAAAATATGCGACAACCCTTGTTGCCTGCCCGGACGGTTTAGCTGCTGTGGGCGTATGTTTCGTTGCCTGGCAACCTATCTTTATTAGTGTTGAAAATTACAAACACTGGAGTAAAAACTTGTTAATATTTTAGCTTACAACTTTAAACGGTACTTTAGAGTGCATGCTTGAGAATTAAATCTTATATTTTACACAAAGCTGAAGAACCCTTTGCTTACATCTTTATGGTGACAATAATTATATTATAGTCTTATTGCATATTTGAATGAGAGAGCACCCTTTCTAAAAACACTACATGTAATCTCCACAGAAGATTCTTTTTTAATTGATCTTGTTTTGAACAATGGAGGAATGGTGGCAGTAAACAAAATAACTGTTGACAATGGGTTGGCCGTGAGAAACAGTTCTAGTAAATTTTTGCTTATCAAATCAAATTTTGATTAGCAGTTTTGGTCATTTGAAATACAGTTAAATCCATCATGAATACTCCTAGAGTTAAAATCATTAGTAATTAACTAAAAATGCATAAACAATAGTATTTCATTTAATTAATTTTGTCATGCAGAAATTGCTGTGTATTATGAATTAAAATATGTCAAATATTGAGCGTAGTTTTGATCATTAAGAAATAAGAGTGAAGGCAGAAGAGACAAGGCATAATACTATTAATAGTCTTGTTTTTCAGATGCATGACCAATAATTTATGCATTTACATATAATATTATTATGTCTGGATTAGCACAACTGAACACAGACTGACTCCCGAATTCAATGTTGTAAAATGTTTTTCAAGTATCTGTGAAAGGTTTTCTTATTGCCAATTGAATTTTGAGGTACTAATAATACGGTGTAGTTGAAATTTAAGGTACTATATCTCATAAAAAAGATTCCCAAGTAAAATTTCGATAATAATTTTTCCATTGACTCACAGTAACACCGGAAATGCGTTGCAAACAGCAATGCAAACCTGTTTTATTTCCTGTGAATGGAGGGGATACAAACAGTTAAATCCTATCTCATTTTATTATTGTATGTTTTAGGTTAAGGGTGTTGGCCTGGCTGGATATTATCGTTTGAATAATAAACCGTCTGAAAGTGAGGCAGAAGAAGAGAGAGTGGCAGCTGAAAGAAAAATTGAGGTTTGCATCAACAATGTATTCATAAATTATCGGCTCGTCCATCCTGTGGCAATTGATCTTTTCCATGTTTTTTGAAATATTCTTCTTTCTGTTGCATTAAAATCTTAGCTGCCAGATTCCCTTTTAAACCTCCACATCAAAGTATTGTATATTGTACCTTCGTGTAAAGAAAAGAATTTGCTTCAGTTCTAAAAAAATGTTTAAGGATTTTCTTTGGTCCACTGAAAATAGTTAGCAATTGTAGTTTAATTAGCTTATTTGTTAACATTCAACATAAATCTAAACAAAATAGAATTGAAAGTAAGAATGTACTGATGAACTGCAGGTACTGATAAACTATTGCATTGTCACTGGTTTCTTTTTGATATTCAAGTTCAGGTAAATCAGTATTTGTCATCGTTCTAGCTGTAATTGAAGTTGTCTTGCTGTGTATAATGCAGATAAAATTTAGTCCAGATACAGTTTTGTTCTAAACAGTCATAACATACTGTTGTATATTTAGTTCGTCTCAACTTTAGCGTATACCAAACACTGTTACCAGATCGGTTCATTTAATATTGTTAATGTTGATTTATTTATTAGGAAGGTAAAAATGGAATTGAAAATGATGATCAGAAAAAGAAGAAAGTAAAGAGAAAGAAGAAGGATAAAGTAAAAAAAGAAGGTGAAAATGGAGAAGGAGATG
Organism: Patella ulyssiponensis; assembly: GCA_963678685.1. Lineage (NCBI taxonomy): Eukaryota > Metazoa > Mollusca > Gastropoda > Patellidae > Patella > Patella ulyssiponensis. Next base: position 76,810,443 of record OY783226.1, on the reverse strand, counting down.
GGGAAGATGATAAAGCAGATATAGACAAAGAAGGAGAGAAGAAGGAAAAAGCCAAAAGGAAAAAGAGAAGAAAATCGTCAAAAAGAGGTTGGCCTATAGATGTTTATTGTGTATACCAAGCAATATCAATAGAAATTAGAATCATATCGGGATGCTTTGTTCATGAAATATTTGAAAAGTCACACCCAAAGACAAATTATACTATCTCTAAGTCTGATGTGATATTTGATTTCAACTAACTTTAGTTTATATGCTTTTGCCAACTTGAAATTTCCACAAGAACATGCTGAACACAATAGATGCTGGATGCATTGAAATGGCACTGCCACTTGGATATTTCAGATATCAGTTTGGCTTTAAATTAATACACAGTGTTCAAGGTCTTAGAGATGAAGAATCTCATTGACAAATTAATACACAGTGTTTAAGTATTAAGAATCCTACTGATTTTCAATGATTTTCGACAATTTGAACAGCTAAATTTAAATCTCTTGTTACTCTCAATGAGTGTCTAGTAAATACTTTAATTACCAACAAATGAAAAAATCTGTGACAAGTTGTCAGTGACAACCTTCGTGTGGGTGTCTTTCATTGCCAGGCAACCTATTGGTAATATTAGATTAAAATGTGTGAATTAAAAAAGGGTTTTTGAATGTTTTCGTTACAATAATCATGTTTTTGTTTTTAGCAGAATACAGACCAGCTAGATCACAAGGAATAAACCATAGTGATCCTCAAAGAATTGAAGATATCTTTCCATTGGCTTTAACATTTGGTAGTGAACCTAAAGAAAGTACTGTGCCAAAAATGAAGAAATATATTGCCAGATATTACCATGAGGTTGACATTGAAAAGAAGTAGGTATTTTGGAGAATGTAAACTATCTGAATTTTTTGCATACTCAATCATACTTAAAAATGTTTGTAAATTGAACTTACACCACCGTGGAGACACCTATTGTTGTTCCTAGATCTCTATAATCAACATTTAGGCCAGACCAATTTATTCTCATGTTTTACGGATCCGCCGACCTGAATTTCTAGAATCCGCCCAAAAAAAAAAAACATAATTGTGTCCGATGAAAAAAAAAATCAACCTTCAATCCCCGATTAAAAAAAAAATCGTCTTCTGGACTTCTAAAACTGACGAAATTTAGTAACAGTAAAAGTAATGAAAATGGTAGTGCACGCAATATTGTCAATAGGAATAGCAGCTAGTTGTAGTAGCGACATCATGTTGCAAAAAATTCGGATTTGGGCGACATTCGGGAATTTACCGCCACTTCAAGATTCTTGCCGAAAATATATTATTTATTGAATCCGTTTGCTTATTACCCGACAAGCCGATGTCAGGTAATAATTATTCATGTTTCCGGGCCAAGACTTGAGAACACCGGCTCACTTGATGAGAAGTCATGGCCCCGAACATGTATAATTAACACATGTGATAATGTAACGAAGTCAATGATTGGATTAGCTATATCAGTTAGCCAATGAAACCACGTGGTAGCTTATAAAAAAAAAATGAAAGTTGCGTCGTATGTTTTACGAACGTGAGGATGGTGAGCCGTTATTTATTTTATTGGTGTTAATTATTCTGTGATCGTCATAGAAGGGTGCTAATTTTATTGGTCAGATAATTAATCAGTGTTGGACATGTGAGCTTACATAATATTGTCAAAACACGTAAGTTGAGTTTATGTTAAATAAAATACCGACCGAAATCCCGATTTTCAGATGCGACATCATGTCGGTCCGTATACTCGTATAGCGACATGAACCGTGTTATAGCGATTTCTGCTCCTGATTCGCCCATTAGCGGGACCCCTTAGCAGAATAATATCGACGACCCAAATCTCGAACGAAAGTATTCACATAAACGCTGCCTCCATAAACCTTGACAATGCCAGCCTCGCTCGTCCAAACGCTACGTCTACTCTACTAATGTATTTGGTGACATCCCGTGACCATTCGGTTCTTTCCGTAGAATACCTGTCCAGTTTTCACCTAGCCAATCGTGTGCATTCTTTTATTAATCCTACTTATAACCAGCCAATGAAATATGTTTTCACTTCCTCTTTGGCCAATAAATTCGCCATGATGGTTCAATACGACTAATCTAGGCGTGTTGTTGGTGACATTTGATTTCGCCTTTCAAGCCCCACAATGGATTCACGCTATTTTAGCGTGAAAGTGGTAAGAGCTTTGGAATCTTTCAAGTGCCTGATAAGAATAAGCCTCGATCGAACAGTGGGTGAACTGGCTAATTTAGCAATTGAGAGAGTGGGCCTACTCCCCACTTCTTCCACGCCCAGCATTGTAGATGATGATGGACTGCGCATCGAAAAAATTATGGCCTTTGATTCCGCTTCCAGTTCAGACGTTACGACAAATGGTAACATCGTAGACGCATCAACACCCCTCCATGTCATCGTAGATTTTAATCTGATGTTTGTAACAGTCTTTCTTGTTTGCAAAGTGAAAGTCAGTGGTTCAAAATCATCACCAAAAAATTCAGTGAACCCCAAACTCTAATAGTTATTATGATAAATATAAAGTGACAAATAATACCGTTATTCCATAAAACTTGAATTTTCACTCCATTTTAGCTCAAAAACTTCTGGGGGTATTTTTTTTTTTTTTTCCCCTGCCCTTTACACAATTTTGGTCTTTTTTTTTTTTTTTTTTTTTCCCTCCTGCCTTTACAGATTTTTCCAGAAAAAATCCGTAAAACAAGAAAATAAATTGGTCTGGCCTTAGGTGTTTTTAGAAGTTCAACAGGAAAAGGTTCCTGGTCAAATTTGAACTTACAATATCATTCAGTACTTATGCAACTAAGTTTGACAATGAGCATTTTCAATTCAGGGTAAGCAGAACAATAAGCAATTTGATAGGTCGAGACTTTGGGACACAATAACTCTCCTTCTAATTGAGTTAGAATGTTCAAACTTGGTGTAGGTGTTCATTAGGTCAATGACTTGATGGAGTTAGAAAAGGAGCATTTTCTGCTTAGGTAAGCAAAGGTAAGAAGTCTGATTGGTTGATTCTTTGGGGCACAATAATCTTTGATTGTGAGAATTTTCTGTGTAGGCTAAGGAGCGATAAACAATTTGATTTGTCAAGACATTGCAACATAATGATTAAAATTTCGAGCTAAAGCTTAGCAGAAATAAGCAGTTTCATTGATTGATGCTTTGGGACAAGATGACTTTGATTCTATCTGATAGAGAATGATGAAACTTACTGTATAGGTTGATTGCTCGATACTTTTGAAAAAAATAAATGTGCGATTAATTAATATGTGTCATCTATTTATTTTTTTGATTTCGGCAGTGGACATCAGCCTCACTGTTGGCGTGTTTTCCTTGGGGTATCAAGATTTGATAATTTGCAAAAAATGTTGTTCTTGCAGATTAAAACCAGCCCTTGAGAAAGGAGTTGAACTCGGCATATGGGATTTATTACCTGGAAACAAGTATGTTTTGAAGATTGGAGAATTCGATCCTACACTCAGTAAGTGATCATTTTAAAAGTATACTAAACAGCAAAAAGAAATGTCAGTACGATTTCAAACATATCACTGAGTTACTATAATTTTTCAAGTCGTCTGTTTATAAGGGAAATAACTCGTATTACACGAGGAACACTGCATTAGGCTAACCAATTTTCTCAACAGTTATGAGTGACTATGCTACTGATGTCATTTTAAAAATACCATTTCATAAGAACTTAAAGCATGTTTCAGAATCATAACTTACCCTTATCATGGTGCAGTAAGCTTTCATTTCTAATTGTACAAACGAAAACATTTTTTTGCAAATACTGCTGGAACACATAATTATTTTGGAAATTGAAGCCTGTGCATGGATTAAATATGAAAAATGGAGAGCTAAATATTGTTCAGAACATGATAATGCCACATGATAATGCTACAAAACATAGAACATATTTGTATTTGAAATTTATTAATAAAAGACACTAACTTATATTAGCAATTATATTTTGTGAGTCTGTATATGCAATGCTCAATTGGCAGTCAAAAGGTATCTGGCATAGTTTACATTTTTATACGCCCACATTGAAATGTGGTCGTATATTGTCGTCGCCCCCGTCCGTCGGTCCGTCGGTCCGGCGTCCACAATTGCTTGTGGACGCTCTAGAGGCTAAAGTTAATATCCGATTGACTTTAAATTTATACACAGTGTTTGAGGTCATGAGACGAAGAAGCCTATTGTTTTTCAGCGATTTCCGATAATAACTACCAGAGTTATGGCCCTTGATCACTTCAAAAAATCTTGTGGACGCTCTAGAGGCCAAAGTTAATATTCGATTGGCTTTAAATTTATACACAGTGTTTACAGTCATAAGACGAAGAAGCCTATCGATTTTCAGCAATTTCCGATAATTAGTGCCAGAGTTATGGCCCTTGATCACTTCAAAAAATCTTGTGGACGCTCTAAAAGCCAAAGTTAATATCCGATTGACCTTAAATTTATACACAGTGTTTAAGGTCATAAGACAAAGAAGCCTATTGATTTTCAGCGATTTCCGATAATTAGTGCCAGAGTTATGGCCCTTGATCACTTCAAAAAATCTTGTGGACGCTTTAAAAGCCAAAGTTAATATCCGATTGACTTTAAATTTATACACAGTGTTTAAGGTCATGAGATGAAGAATCGTATTGATTTTCAGCGATTTCTGATAATTAGTGCCAGAGTTGTGGCCCCTGATCACTTTAAAAAATCTTGTGAATGCTCTAGAGGCCAAAGTTAATATCTGATTGACTTTAAATTTAAACACAGTGTTTAAGGCCATGAGACGAAGACACATATTGATTTTCAGCGATCTCTGATAATTATTGCCAGAGTTATGGCCCTTGCGATCACGTCAAGAAATCCTGTGGACGCTCTAGAGGCCAAAATTAATATCCGATTGACTTTAAATTTACACACACTGTTTAAGGTCATAAGACGAAGAAGCCTACTGATTTTCGGCGATTTCAAATAATTACTTCCAGAGTTAACTCCCTTGATCACTTCAAAAAACCTTGTGACGCTATATGTGCCAAACTAATCATCCGATTGTCTTCAGATTGATACACAGAGTTTAAGGTGTTGAAGCGAACAAGTATTTTGATTTTCAATGAATTTTGATTACTGAACAGCTAAATCCATGATGTTAAATGTTTCCTATACTATTTTTTAGCGTGGGGCAAAACTTTATAAAAAGCAAACAAATTCTAATGATTTTCAGATAATTACATAATGAGTTGTTACTCTTAATCAGATCTTAGTGTATTACAAATGTTTCATTACCAAAAAAAGTAAAAATATGCGACAACCCTTGTTGACTGCCCGGACGATTTAGCTGCTGTGGGCGTATGTTTCGTTGCCTGGCAACCTATCTTTGCATCTTCATGTGTAGTAAGGTATTTTTTTTGTATTTTCAGAAAAATCTATGGATGATATTATCTGTGCTGCTATCATTGCAACAACAGAACCAAAATTGGCATCTGCTATTGTCATCAAAAAATACATTTTAGAATATCACCCTAACTTTGACATTGAAAACCGTCCTAAATTATTCACTTCTGCTTTAGAAAGAGCTTGCCATAAAAACATTTTGAGGTAAGAAAACAGATTGTTTACATTAGTGTCATAAGAACTATTGTACCAAGCTTATGGTAAAAAAAATGAAAACATTCAAAGAAGACATTCCACAAACACAAAATACCAAAAAAGGGAGCATTTCCCAAACATTGTATGATTCTAGTGTTTGTCACAATTAGTGTTCAGAAAAACAATTTATAACTATTCAGTTTGTAGAAATGAGGCAAAGTGCAACCTACAGAACAAGGACATTTTAATATAGTCAATAGCTTGATAAACATATCAAAGTAATTATGAATATTTAAGATACAGGATTTGGAGATGTGTCAAAAACAAGCTATGCAATGTGTACAAGAAATGCAAAGTACTAGCTACAATACCTATAATTGGGCTTGAATTTTGGAAACAGTTATAATTTAAGACGTTAAAAAATATAAAACGGTGTCAGTGCAAAAAATATTAGATATACGTAAGGAATATCAATCTTTGTATGTTGAGAAATCTCAGTATGCTTAATATAGTACACCTCTTTTGGACAGCAATCTTTGAGAACTGTACTGGGTGATAAAGCAGCTGTTCTTTTGTTGGCAAGCATCTTCTTTGAAGAAAATCTATATACTTTAAAAGAAGGAGAATTACAAACCATTCATTACATATTGATCTATTGAATATTTCACAAAACCATAGGTATAAAGCTAGTTAATCATTTTTTGTCATTTCAGGCAAGTATCTGGTATTGGAGCTACAGGCTCTTATTTGTTAACATTACCATTCACCCCATCTCCTTCTTTACTTGCTGGTGATGAAGATGAAGATGATTACGAAGAAAACTACGATGATGGAAATAATGATAATTATGTTGCTAAACCATCAAAGTCTAGAAAAAATCCATTGCCCAGTGATGTAATATATCATAAAGATCGTGCGCCACCAAAAGATCGCAGTGCACCTACAGTCAGTTCACCAAAGAAGAAAGAGAAACTCAGTGTTAACAGAGGTGTGGTGAAAAAGGTGGATAAAGTGAAAAAAGGAAAAAAGCAGAAGACAGCAAAACCTAAAATTATCGAAAAGCCCGAGTCTGATGATGAAGATATTACAGAGGAACGTGATGAAGAAGTGGTTACTGAAACTGTAGCAAAAAAATCTAAAGCAAAAACCAAAACATCCTCCAAGGGATCCCGTAAAGCAATGCCAAAAGCAACCCCTAAAGCAGTTCCTAAATCCAATAAACCTAGAGGTAAAAATAAAGAGGAGGAAGGATCTGAACCTGATGTGCCACAAGAGGAAAACTCTGAAGATGAACCACCGATAAAACCTGTCAAATCTTCTAAAAGATCGAGAAATATGCCAAAAATGAGAGCTTCATCCAAGTCTTCTGAACGCAGCAGTTCTCGTGGTAGATCTATAACATCCTATAAAGAGGCAGATTCTGATGTTGATCAGTCAAATAGTGAACCAGATGATGAACCGGTCAGTAAAAAATCACGTAGAAAATAAAAGAAAAGAAATAAATGTGACATTCAACCAGAGTTCAGTGTAATAATGCATCATTTATGTGTAATGGTGTTTTAAGCCAAGACTAATGATATTAATAATGAAGATTATTAATTAGGGATGTACAAGTATTCAAATCTTCAGTGAATAATTAGTGTATTTTTGGAATTATACATCAACATAGGCTTCAGTATACTCTCTCTTTTCATGAAGTTATTCAAACATTTGTGCTTATTTTAGAAAGAACAAGAAGACTGTTTGGAGTACATCCCGAAAGTCGATCATAATACTGAAATTTAATATGAAAATATATATGTTCCTGATTCATTCAGTCATAATGTTGTATTTTACATGTTGTCAGATGTCTTTATATTTTTAAAGGCTTATTAGTCAAAAGTGTGTATTTGTAATAATTTTATTGAACACTTTGTCAGTATTTCAGTTATTTGCGTATTGTTGGAATTGAGCATTTAAGAGAAAATTTTCAAGACTTGCACAAATGAATTTTTAAGTATTGAACAAGATTTCTCCTAATAAAGTACAATTAGTTTTCCCATTTTGGCCATTGGTCAATACCTAAACCACAGTAACACATATAATTCATCTGTTATTCATCTGTGTATATCCATTTTTCAATGGTCGTTGATGCATATTGTGTACATTCTAATAGACAATGTTGCCCAACATAGAAATTTACTGTTGTTTGTTTATAACAATTTCAACAATTTATGTGTTTGTAATCTGAATTATATGCTGCCATATTTGGTTTGATTAGAGATGTTTTCTTGATATTCCATTCTACTAAGTATGAATATTTAAACTTCTAGACTGCACCTTTAAACTTCTAGGTATGGGTTGGAGGGTCGGGAAGGAATAGGGAAAAGAGTTGAGTTAATACTAGTCATTTGATAATTAAGAAATCTAATATAATACATATTGTTATTACTTTTTTCTCAGTGTGAATTTGATAGTAGTAAAACAATGAAATAAATGTATGATTTGTCTTAAAAAAAAAATTCTTCCAAAGCAATTTTTATGTTACTCTTCATTTTCCTGATTTAAAAAGATGTCATGGCATTAATCAATGTTTAAGGCTCTTTTAGTACTTGGAATGTTTAAATTTTTAATTCCTTTTAAAACTTTGTACTTATTGTTTGTTATGAATTTGTTTATTCAGTTAAGTAAAAATATCAAAATCTGTTATTAGTGAGTTTTTACTGGCAGTCATGAATGACTAGTAGTGCCAGATCACTCTTGTGTACTTAAATATAAAAAGGCTAAGTATGTAGAAGTAAAATTTTGAATTGTTGTGTTGTTGAGTCTTTTTGTTGTTGAGTGTTTGTCATATGTATGTACTTTAAATTGCAATTCCCACTGGCATTGATCTTAAAGTCAAATTGTGTATTATTCAGTTGACACTTATTTCATCTGAAGAAAGAGGCATTTTATTTGATTGTCTAGTAACTCTGATATTAGTCTTTAGGTGATCCCATAAATCTATCAAATCATTGACATACAATGTTCAGAATTTTTCTTAACAAGTGCATTAAATTTCATTTTATCGAAAGGTGGTTTCTTTCGATGTAGCAAAACTATGGTTTAAATTGTAAATGATCCAAATATTGTTTGATCTCACAGGATTAACTCAATTTCAGTTGATTAATGCCAGTGGGAATCTGCCCTAAAATATTTTATACTTTATAACAATTTGCAAATTTGATGATTTAGGTATATATAGTTATCTGATTTTTATTTGATTGTTGTTGTTATGTGACTACATACTTCATTGTTATTATGTTATGGTTGTCTTAGATTTAGGCACTATTTTGAGTTTATTTAGAAGTTTTAGTTAGTAACTGATTTATATTTGTAAATCTACTCTTATCAATCTGTTGCAGATAGAGAATGGCATTCTCTGTATTTTTCATTATAATTGCTATCATTATAACACAATGTTTCAACATTATATTGTTCTGGTATTTTATCATTTTTATATCAATTTTCATTTAATCATGTTGATAACAAAGTGTTACTTGCTTTTTGTATATTTTCCTTCATAATATATTACCATAATGCATTTTAATACACTTTATTAAAACCATGTAGCAGTAGAACAGTAAACAGATATATCATGCATTATATTATTTTGATTTGTTGATTGTATGGGGATGGGTGGCTGTCTGGTTTATGGCATACCGGTACACTTAGACCATACATGTTATCGATATATGTGCCAAACTGTATTTTTGTCAGCTGTCTACTTATTCTTGGAAGTGCAGGCAGCCTTCAGTTGGTGTAAGATGTGCACCATGGATTATACCGCCTATTATCTGTGCAATGGCTGAAAAGTTCAAAGCTTAAAAATGATAGATCAACTGGGTTGAATCAAAGTTTTGCGACCAACATGTACAATCATTGACTGAATCATAAAAATAATAAGCCACTGTAGTGTTATTATTGTCTTCGTACCAGACCATCTTGTAAACATACCCATCGCCGTTCATTCTGATATGAGGGAAATTTTGTCCAGACAACGGCGCTACGGCCTACTCTTATATCGAGTTCCAACTGCCAAGGGATATTTTACCATCCAAATGACTATACATTGTCCGTTGTAGGCCTACAATCATGCACCACTGACAAAGAGCAACCATGTCGGAAAATCCTGATGAACTCTCTTGGCCAACGGAGGAATTGAACATGGGACCTCCAGGCCAGCTAGCTAGCTAACATCTTACTAAGCCACCGTGGCTCCCGTCCTGGAAGAGCAACAGCAACCATTAAAGAAAATATTACCTGGGTGCATGAGATGGTGATGGCAGATCGACAATTGGCCACTCGATATATTGCCAGTGTTGTGGGCATCTTTCAAGAGAGTGTTGAGCACATTATTGTTATCGAGTTAGAAATGACAAAAGTTTCACAAGATGGGTGCCGAAGCTCTTAACTGCATATCAGAAATATGTCGATTCCTGATATCCCCTTACAATGTGTGCCGTTCTGGAACAGATTCTGCATATAATCAATATATAATAACATACTTTGACTTTGTTGAAGACTTGTGTGAAGATCAGAAAACATTCTGTATGTATGTAACCTTAATACCAAAAGGATATATTGATTGGTAAAAAATGAATTGATCGATGAGGTTCATGAACAAGCTCAATTTGGATAACTTCAGTTAGGTAACCTAGTCATGTAAAAGCTATCAAGTTATCTGATGTATGTGATAAAGCTGTGATTTAGTAAGCAATAGCAGGTGAATATTCAATCAAATTCCGATTTCAATCGGACAGGCTTCTGGCAAGGTTTTAATTAGTACCGTACATTACATTAAGGAATTTGGTGGTAACATCTAGTATACAATTGGTAAATTAAAGATTTGTGGGTTAACATTATCCTTCATTACTTAATGATTAAATTTTGAATTCATGGGATTATCAGATGAGATAGTGGCATATATATCATAAAAAATAATAAATACTTAATATCTTGACTAAAAGTTTTTTTTTTAAAGATTGGATTACATGATATAAGACATTTTGAATATGCTAAACTATAATTTTTGATTTTCAATTACCATGGAAATATAGACAATCACAATATATTTACAGAACATACATATCTCTCTCACATAAAATGCACAGAATAGAACTATTATCAGATTTTATTAATACAATCTAGAAGCAAATAAGACTTAAAGAATATGTACAGATATAAACCGTTATAAAACAAAGACTTAAGAATTGAAAGTCAAATTATTCAATATATTTAAATAGGTATTCAGGTCATAAAATTATGGAAGAAAGGGTAAGTTGTCTCACAGTTGTCATGATAGGATTTGAGTCACCACACTATAATTCTCCATTAAAAAATTAATGAAGAGTCTGAAAATAACCCAATAAAAATTTGTTGGATAAAGGTTGGAGGTACTGGGCAGTTTGTCTCAACTTAGCTAGAAAACTGATCCATAAAAACACTAAAAAAGCTTTTATATTAAAGATACATTATGGGAGATTTTGACAAGGAGCTAGCCATTCTTGCTATAAAAGTTCAAAAATAGATGTTGAAACAAGAATATATTGAAAATTTCAGTCAAATAACTTTATCCTGAACAAAGTTGTTACCACTATAATTTTTTACTAGAAATTGTGGTTAAAATCATCGACACCCTTTTCCCACTATGGCCGATTGTTGATTGACAGGCGTTAACTCCACCTACATAGTATGGTTTATCAGGTAATGTTTAAACGGTATCTACTGAAGCTTGTGTATAGCCTCGGTCATCACTGTCTTTTATGAATAATAATTTCCGGAAGTATGATGACGTCAACGTCACGGAGAAACCCCACCCACAACGCCATAGTGATTAAATCAGTCGACGAAATCCTGTTTTAAATCGAGCCCAATCCAAGCCATCCGTGGGTCTACAGTGTTCATTTTGGGCTTGTTGTTTAAATAAAGATCTAATTTATAATTTCTATGACATCTGAGGCTCAAAGGAAGACCGACAAAAGTTAGTTTTTGCTCTCCCATAATGTATGTTTAACAAAAATGTGTCCAAAATGAACCTTGAACCATTAAAATACTTACCCATCCCCTTCCCTACTTTTAACACACTTTTCTTCACTCTCTTGTAATTACCATGAAAATGACACACATTTGGTGATTAACAAAATATTCCATAAATCCATATTGCTATACTTGTACAATTACAATATATAGATAGAACTCAATGATCATTGAATACCGCTCGGGTTAGTCAATGGTTCAAGAGGGTGTATCCCTGCACAAGCATTCCACGAATGAAAATGAGTGGAATGTGGCAAGGATTCACTCGAATGAACCATTGAATAACATGAGCTGTATTCAATGCTCATTGAGTTCAATTTTTATTCTATAACTACATGCAAATCTCAAAATATACTGTGGCAGGGGGTACACTAAAGTGAACCATTGAATAACCTGAGCTGTATCAAATAGTTATTGAGTTCTGTTTTTATTCTATAACTACATGCAAATCTCAAAATACGCCATACTATCTGGATTATCAAAAAGAAAATCATCACCAATAACGTTGAAATTCATCATAGGTTCCGCCCTTTTTTCTTTCTTTTTGACAAAAATTGGGGTTGCCTAGTAGTGACATCATTACAGTTTGACGTAATTCTGAAAGTCACGTCATTCTGGACCATAGCAGTTTGTGTTCAAGCCATTGAATACAACTATAGGTTATTCAATGGCTGTATTCAATGATATTTGCTTATTTTTGCATTTATTTATAGAATAAAAACTAGGCTCTGATATAAATATACAAGTTAATAGCAAGCTCCCTCTATTGGCCATGTATAATAAATTTTCTATTAAATATCCTATTGTTCACTTTATGATATCATACAGTATATAAAAAGATACTATTTGGTTAAAACGTTACCTAATACTGGTCATAATTTATACCCCTTTTCCCACATTTATGAAACTCTTAAAATACATTATACACTTATGTGATATTACATACAGTACAAAGTATATACATTATGTAGAATCAAAATAGAATTATTTACATTCTAAAAAACAAATCGTAGCCAAAGCTTTTTTCCCTTAAAATTTATAAACTGTGGAACTTGTATTTTAAAATTATTCATACATAGTTACAATAAAATCTTCCACATGAGTATTATTTCCATGAAGGGGTCCTGAATGTATTATGATACTAACAGTGAGTAAAAGTTTTCAAAAAAACTTCAGTACACACCATATTGGTAATCTTGATATACCGGTTCATGGCTAATCTTTTTATATAGTACAGTATTTCTATGGTTCAACTGAATGCATTTGTCAATATCATTTGCTTTCATTTTGCCTTCTGATAAGTCAAGCATATAACTGAGGTTCATAATTATTACAAAGCATGTAAGCTGAATATAAACTGTTCAACAAATCAGCACCAGATCAGTTTTTTGAAATTGTTATTCAATATATTAAACCTGAAGTTTTGCATAAATATTTCTTTGCAGCATATTATAGCCACCTTTCAAAATAATAGTAAAAATAGCGGATTGGAAGCCTCATAAATGAACATATAATAAACATGCCTCTTTATAACACACAATATAAAACCATGCAAGACTTCGAGACTGACCATATTCTGCCACTGGATATTAATAAATATTCACATGTCCATTTTGTTCTCTAAAAATTTGTAAAATTAGTTCATCATAAGTCATTATTTCGTATAAATCGATTTCCTTCTGAATGTCTGCCATAGTAAATATATTTACTTTTACCATATGTTCCTGAAATAAAAACAAAAACATAATTTACGTAATTATTATGCCTATTGATTAAAAAGAAACATTTTTACACAATATGCAATAGAAGGTAAAATTTGTGAACACTACGCTTCGCCAACTTCCATTTTAACATAAATACTTGAAAATAAGCATTGTGTGCCATTACTCATTATTTGCTGGAATTTAAATCCAATACAAGTGGCAATGACTTTAATGCATGAAGCAGTGTAAGCCTATTCTTTGTAGAACACTTGATACCTCTTCTGATTAGTTGGTGTAAATATAGGTACAGGTTTTCGTTGCACATTTGTATGTTACTTTTTTTTTTTTTTTTTTTAGCAAACCCACCTTTATGATCACCATCTCTAGATGTGGAAGGTAAAGGAGTAAAGCTACCAGAAGATGAGGGAGACTCGGAAGATGTAGACACAATCTGAAAATATACATGTTTATAACATTAACATAATTCAACACTAACAAGGAATTGTAATTTTAAATACGTCTACATTATTGAAGCTGTACAAAGTCATTATCCTCTCTAAAAGGAAAGAAAGAAAGTTGATAATACTCTTATACAATTGTATGATAATTTGTTGGTAGTATCATAGTTTCCTGGGATAATACATTTAGTTGTAGGCCATAATATTGGGTCAATCAAAAACCTGAGCTCAATTTTATATCGAGTTACATCAAGCCCCTACGTATTTGAATATTATAATTTGATAGTAAAGAGCAAATCATTCTGTTTGAAAAGTACACAACAAAACCAATCTGCTTAAAATACAGAACTATACTTTTGATGTACTGTCAGGGGTCATATAAGCAGCTTTTGACCCTATGATGTCAGACATTGATTAATCAATCAGCGTTGCTGTTTCTATAGGTTTACCCGCAATTCCATGCAGGACATGCCAAGAACTCGCTGTAACAGACCATTTCATTGGTTAATTCCTCACATCAACCAGAACGCCTGTTATATAACAACTCCTCCAGATCCTAGCGTTGTGAAGACAAGTAAAACGAGTTTTGAACAATAAAAAACAAAACGAAAAAATTTGCAATCTAATTACTAATAACTCCATTCATTAAATAATTCTTTATGAAAATACCTGATTTTCGTTGACTTTAATGGTCTTCATATACGGCCCCACTCTTAAAGCTTCTTCTACTTCAGTCTTTTTGATAGGAGAAGAATCTAAAAATTTTAACTTTGAAAGACGATATATAACATAATATCTGAAAAAAGAAATTTATATTTGTTTCTGTGTTAAATCTAATAAATAACATATTGTGAATTACAGTGTATATTTTACACCAAGTGCAAAAGAACATTTCACACATTTCTCAAAGGTATCAAGGTCCTGCACTAAAATTGTAAACACTAGCACCTCAAATGTGCCAGGAAGAATTTTCAAATTCTTGTGTGTTACTGAAACTTTCTCATTATGGGCTTTAATTCCATATGCAGTTATTAAAGTTATTACTGAATCAATTGATTTTCAAAAATATTACCTATATCGTCGGTAATCATCGTCATCTTTCTCGCATGAACTGAGTTGATTAGGACACGCTGTATTACCTAATAAACTTAAATAACGTAAATCTGGTAAATTATTCTGTAGTTTATCTAACAATGCATCAAGATTGTTTATCTGAAAATTAAAAACAAATCATGTCATTTAGAGTCTTTCTAAATACTATAAAATCCCTAGTGTTCACATTTTATTCGTATTCAATTATACAGTGTGTGCATGCATGACATCTTTCCGTATAAATGAATTAATTGAAACAACTGACATAGTTCACTTACCCTTGGACGACACCAATTCACTTACCTTATTTTTATTAAGTGTAACTGTGTGGAGTTGTTTTAAAGGTGGTATATTCATATCATCAGTTAATTCATTATTATCTAAAATTAATTCTTGTAAATTCTCAAAATCTTCAAGACCTTGTAATGAACTACAATATAAATGTTTACAAAAATATCTATCAAATTCATCAATACATTAATTATACAATTAAAATTAATTTCATATTTTCACATAATTCAGATATGTACTAACAAAGAGATTTTTACAGCTGGTAAAAATTGAGGAAATAATTCTAATTAAATTCATTGAAAAGTGAATAATACAGGGTAGGTGTATGTAGTGGCCATAAATAATTCAGATTACAGATAACATTATCGTAATATGGGGTGCTCTCTATTTGTTTGCACTCACTTTGTGTATGATTGTGTCACGGATAACTTCTACACATTTTTAACATTAAATTTTAATGTTATTAAAATATTTGTTTTTGTGACTGAGTTCAAACATTCTTACAAATACATATCTATCAATATATTGTTGCTCTTGTTCAACTTCAGCCTTTTTTTATGGGAGAATAATCTAAATACTTTGAAAACCTATTCAAAGTTTAAACTTGGCAGTAATTGTTAAATTCGAATCCATTCCGTAAACTTGTCTGGTAGCAACCATTTTAAGAATAGTCATGGTTGCAATAGCCTACATTCTGGCTTATTATTTGTATCTCACCAAACAAATTTTGCTATATTCATTTAAAACTAGATGATAATAAATTTGTGACAAAACATATAGGCATAAATCAACATCTTTAATTGAATATAAACTAATCAAACCTTGAAATACTCCATGTAAAGTACTTACAATAAACCTTGAAATACTCAATGTAAAGTACTTACAATAAACGATTATAACTAAGATCTAGACGTTGTGTAACTTTACAATAATCATCTATTAAAGACTGAGGTATTTGTTCTATATCTTGGCCAACACAGCTCAACTGAAAAAAGTTTTAAAAATACATTTAATTATAGTATTACAATGACACTTTGGTGACACAAAATGAATTAATTTATCCAATAAATTAATAGAGAAATTAAATTTATTATTGTCAGCAACATAGTAGAGCTATTACTATCATAAAATTCATATAGATTTTTTTTCAGTCGGTACCTTATATACTTATGTAACATAATACATGTATTGGGATTGCATCTGTGTATAAAAATGTATTCATTTGGTATACAACTGCTATTAAACATCTAGTTCTGATTAATTTATTCAAGAATTATATCCACTTAAAACAAATGCTATTTAATTTACAAATTGTTTCATAGATTAAAGAGACTATCCCGATTTGAACAGAGTCTCAAAAATAAAAGTCTGTGTACAAATGAAATTTAAGTGCCACAATATAGAGGGGTGGTGTAGTTACCTTTTCTCAAAATTCCAGCTCAAAATATTGAGTTGTTTGGACGTGAACGTCAAAACCGCGTGTCGAGTCACCCTTTTATGATTTTGGGTCAATTTTTTTGTTGGGTGACCTGATAAGCGATTGCCATTTCTTTACAGGTTTATACAGTGCAGGACCCATGTGCTCTACTTGATAACGGAAGGTAAATTTTACCTTAGCTTTATTTTAATTAAATAATAGTCTGGTTTTATCCAGACACAGTATAATAAAGCTGTGGACAGGTTTAAATTGTTTGAAATAATGAAAACGTATCACAAATATTGACTTCATTGCTTAGCCGCAAGGTAGAGGATTTACATTGATTTTAACACAACATTAAGCAGTTTTATTCACCAAAATATAATCGGAATTACCCATTTAATCTTTCATTAAGGCCCTGTAGCTTGGTGCTGTATTAAAGATAACATTTACCAGGCAAAGGTAATAAAATAGACACTATCTCTGTCTCAATACATAGCGGCTATGGTCATCTACATCTTTTATTCTTTCTTTTCGAAAGCATGTTCGGAATTCAGTATCATTATTAGCCCCATCATTGATACTAATCATTATATTATTATTATAGATATTTCACTACTACTACGGTACTCGACTCGTTTTCTAAGTTGTTTAACAAAAATCGCTTTAAAGTTTTAATGAGTTTAATGCAGCCAGATCGTTATGTATTGATATAACTTATCACTCACTTGTCCATCGGTAAAATACGAATGGTTTTCAGCAGTTTGTTCAGAAAATCCGGGAATCGTAGAAATTTTGTCCTCCTCTGTTGTGTCAGCCATTTTTCATGTCACGTGATCTTGTTGATATCATGTGACACGATGATTATATTCGGGCGAAAACTCAAGTCACTTTCTCAAACCGATCCGCAGCGAAATCTCAACAATGATGATGCAGGTCGATTCTGAAACTTGATGCTATGTCTCATATAAATTAACAATTTCAAAGAAAATAAAAGTCTAAACTAAAACGAATCTCTAAATATATATCACAAGTGACGGGTGTAGTATGTGAAGTAGAGTATGCATAATCATAGGCTAATTTAGAGCAACAGACCCTAGTTGAGGTTTTGAATGATGATTATATCCTGTAATTTAAGATATTATTACTGTAACAAACCATATGGTGTGACTGGTTTTAGACATTTTTTTGTGTCTTCCATTCCCTTTCTCCGGAGTGGTTTCCCCTTGTCAATGATGCAGGACGGAGGGCCTGGCAAGAACCGTTGTCTAGTCATTCCGATGGGACGGAAAATCAAGGTCCCATGTACTCATTGGCGTGCACGTAAAAGATCCCTTTTTCATTAACCCAGGTTAGGAGCAGAACAGTAGGACGTTAAACCCCATTTCATTTCATTTCCATTCCCTTAACATCGATAATCTACAAGGTTCTCTATCAAAATATGTTGCCGTACGATCGACGGTAAGACTAATCCTAAAAATATTCAATTGTGTATTATTTTACAGGGCCTTACGTATCCTTATCTTCCATCATTTCCATGCTTCTAAATATCAAATGTCCTTTATTATACGCCACAAAAAATATCAAAATGATATGTGTTTCATTAATTTCAAGATCATTAACAAACTGGTCCTCCCCGCCTTTACAACTCATCTGACTGCAGTAGTGGAAACATTACAGCATAGATCGTAAAAAGTACAGTTCTATGATTACAGTATATGCCACTCTAAAAATTAATTGGGTTATGTAGTATTTTTTCAGTATGTACACTTCTTTGGAAAATTACACTTGCGACAAAACTACATATCTTTCCCGAAACTATAGTAGTTTATAACTTCTGCAACGTCATTGCAGGTACTTCTTAGGGGTATTACCCGATAATTTTATAAAATCAGAAACTCCGAAAGAGACTATTTCTGCCCAATTAGGTGGGACTATATACGACTGTATCATTAGTCAATTCTTCACCCAACTACCATGGAAACGTGCCTGCCTTTGACTCTATTAACAAGGTTGGGGGAGTCGATCAGATATTGTGCATTATTTAAGACTAAACCGTAGGTGTATTTTATTTTTTTTTGACAAGTGAAATGAAATGGGGTTTAACGTCCTACTCTTCTGCACCTAATTTTGACAAGATAATGTGGAGGATACGTGTATGCAAGGTATAGGTTTAGTTGAGCCACACAATTTGACAAGTAATGAATTGTCTTGCATCAGAATGCAAGGTGCAAACAAACACATTAGTGTGGCATTTTCAAAGTTGTAAGGGCAGTAGAAACGTTGTTTTGGTTATTTTTTTCTATATCCTGTGTCCTTAACAAGGTGGTTGGGATGGCCTAGTGGTCTAGAGTGCCGCGCTTCGACCTCTAGCTGGCCGGTCACCTCTGGCTTGCGGCTGTGGTTTCGAGCCTTGGTGTGAGCGTATGTGGCATGGAGATAGGGGCGCCTTCTCAACATCGTGGGTTTCCTCCGGGCACTCCGGTTTCCTCCCACTGCTAAAGACCCCTACGCGCAAACAAATTATTGAAATAAAATTAAACCATATGTTAGTCCCGAAATGACCTAGTTGTGTCGAGTGGACGTTAAACCCCATTTCTCTCTCTCTCCCTTAACAAGGTTTTCGGAAAAGGGGACACAACTCAAGAACGGGTGGTCCAATGCCTACCAAAAATCAAACTCAGCCAAGATCCTTTGACACATATTTTTAGTTTTATCTAAATCGAGGTGTTCACATCCTTGGTGTGCATTACATGCTTTGCCACTATTTGAGTAAAGGAGAGGGACCATTTTTACCGGAAACTTCAGTCAGATTTTCACCAAATTTTAACTGATCCGCAATTATTGTGTAATGAACATATTACAGGGGAGACAACATGTTCACATTGTATCTTCACAAAAGGTTATCACATTCAACATCAAGACAAGCTTCTTTTATATATTCAAATAAGAGAGCCTAGGTTGAGGATAGCAAACACACATATAATGCACAGCAATAAAAAAAAACAAATATATTTTAAATATCTTTATTTTGTAATAAAAATTGACAAAGAGTTCATATTGAAACATTAAATATAAAAAGATTTAAAAGAATCATTGCTGTATAAATTGTCAATACCAGTATATGCATAAGTACAAAAACATAAGTAGACACCATAAAACTGAAACGTGATCTAATCTAGCATTATCATTGGCATGTTTTGTATGGACAGAATTTAAAAACAAAATCCCATTGTAACAATTAAATTAGCAAACGGATATCCGATATACACAGAAAAGAATTTGGGGGGGAATAAAGTAAAAGTAAATTGTCTATAGAGAGCTAAATTTAATTATATGTATAAATAATCTAATATATAGAAATAAACATAAAAATAAAAGATAAAATATACTTAGTTAAAAAGTAAAGCTGCTTTTTAAAGCACCATAAAAAACATCTTAGAATGACTTCAGCTCCAAAGATTGAAACACCTAATTTACACCCTAATTTAATAATAAAGCAAATCAATGCTGGAATGTGGACATTTATTTAATGATTTGAATGTTTCATAAAATCAATAGCAGTAAAAAACACATGATATGAAAATTGTATTTATAACATGTAATCTGTGGTTTATCTTTTATTAAATCAGCTATCAGTAATTACTGATTAATTACGACAGATCTTGATTTCTCCATAGAAACACGATGGTTTCAAATCAATACATTGCTGTTGTGTTTCTACAGGATTTAAAGTGGGGGAATTGTACAAATGTAAGAAGTTCTCACTTAATTAAAATCGTAAAGTAAAGTCACAGAGAAAAGTCAAAATAATTCAGGAAAAGTAGCCTACATAATATATATACATTATATTAAGTACCTTTATCAACTACAAAAGCATCAACTGAATATTAAATATCTTAAAAAGCTAACAACCATATGATAGGCTATCACAATAATGCTGACAAAAAGATTCTGGACTAAACGTTGTATATTAATAATAAGCATGCTTATGATACATGTATAAATAAACTCCATGTGAAGGAATGTTTAGAGATTTGACATGAGATAGGAGTAAAAAATTCATTATATATATATACACACAGGTTATGAATGTTTTGGAAGTCCAAGAGCATTTAATTCAGCTGAAAAAGACAAAACAAAAAAAAGTATGTTAGTTTTCCTTATAAACAACAATATAGTTTAGATATTAGGGTATCGTTATCAGTGAGTCATGGGCAAAATAAATTAACCGAGTTTTCAAAATTATGGTCAGCATTTAACACTATAAGATGGAGTTGATGAATTAGTGCTGGCGCGATATATCGCTGAATCGATGTATCACTGTTCCTTATGGGTTTTTTTTGTCGTTTTAGTAAGTAACCTGTCACTCTTAAATATCCAAGCAACAGATTATCTATAGGTATACAAACTCTCAAATGTATTGGTCCTTATTTTCATCCATATCAATATCATGTTATAAAACAGTTTTATGTTTTCAACATCGGCAGGACTAAATATATCAAATATTCATTTATCCAGTTGTTGTCTTGGTAAATACTGATCTGGTTACGAATCGTGATATGAATCCTATCATAGTACCTGAATCGTAATTTGTATTGTATCATGACTGCAGTGGCAAAACCCAGAACTATGACGAAAAGCTGCATAACCCTAATTGAATGATCTTTGTGGAAGAAAGTCTTATCTATCGATTAACTGTATGCGAATCAAAGAATAATATTACTAAAAAACTGAAAATATAATCAAAAGAATTTATACCTACCACAATGTGCTCTTCCTTGAGTTTCAGTGTTTGGTATTTTATTACCATTAAGGTCAACACACCAGCATATTCTAGAGTTATGGTGATGTCCTTTACATTGTTTTTTCGTGTAAAATCCTTCATGATCACAGCTTGGTAGGAAAACATCTTAAATTTCAAAAAAATAATTATTAGTTATAGAAACTAGTTATATTGTTGTCAGATTAGTAGGCAACACTTTGAATATAAATTATGCCAATTTGAAATGGTTTCTTTGATAGACAAGTGTACATGTTAAGCTCATAATGAAATGTTTGTCAATGCTAAATAGTAATGGTAGCCTAGTAATAGAAGTAGAGCTTAACGTTTGCTTCCACCTCGGTTGATATCGCAGACAAATATATGATAAGCTCAAGTGGGTTGTTTTAATTCATAGACATGCGTAATGTATATTTGAGTCTATATAAACAATGTCTTAGGTATATCATAGTATAGTGGTGTGTTATATAACGTATACATGTATTATACATAAGGTGTGTGTGAAATAGATTTATTTATTGTCTGCTTCCACCAAAGTGATATCGCATACATAATGCATGATATTATGGACAGGTTTATTTAATTAAGTTTTTTACATATGATAGAGTAATATATAGAAGATGGGTAAAACATTAAAAAATAAAGAGTTCTTGTATATCTAAAAGTTGATGTGAGGTGTTAAAAGACCTACTTTTTTCGTTGGCAAGTATTTTCTCTTGAAGATTCCTTAATTCTTTGTAACATGGTGGCACTGCAATGAAAAAGGTCAGTACATTGTTTTTCATGTATAATAATCATTTAAAAATGTATAATAGCAGTAAGAATTTGTAATCATTCATCAAGCTTTTACATTATCCAACAGTTACCGGGAATTTGTTGCAGGGGGATCATGTGGCTAAGTGGGTAAGATGCTGGCTCGCTAGCCTGGAGGTCGGGTGTTCTATCCCTGCATAGGCCCAGAAAGTTCACCTCGATTTTCTGGCGTGTTTTCACTTTGTCAGTGATGCAGAATGGAGGGCCTTACAAGGAAAGCTGTCTAGTCCCTTGGCAGTTGGAATTCGATATACCGGGTAAGACTAGGCCGTAGGGCATTAAACCCCATTTCATTTACTTATTGCATATCACTGACGATGATATTAACATTTTATAGAAAACATAAACTCATTTTCATAGCATACTTCACCAGGATAAATATAAACTAATTCATGTTCATATACTCACAGACTTCAGAAAAACAGCAACACCATTCATTTTTAGAAAGTTGAGAATCTTTATTATGATCACAAGAATCAAGGTATGGGCGTAAACAAGGTTCCATGTTATTCCTTTCAATTTCTTGTAATTCAGACTGGTTTAAGTGATGATTTCTGTTCTGATCAAGATGACGCATTTCCCACATAACTGATCTCAAACATTTACAGTGGCCCTCTGGAATGAATATGTTTGTCATTAGTACTTTGTTGCATGTGAACTTTAGTTTAAATAGATAAAGTTCACACAGACTAAACTGCTAAGAGCTGTCGGGTAAGAATTTTTTATTTCTTGTCCTGTCAAATTACCCCTTCAAAACATGAAATGAAAATTGTTTCACATGATTTTTGCATGGTAACATATTTTCTAGTTCTATAACATTTTATCAGCTAAGGATTTCCCAAAGCTAACATGTTTTGCTTTTGGTGAAATCTTATCCTAATTTTCATTCAAAAATCCATTTAAAATAATACAAACTGTCATTTTGGGACCAACATATTGTATATATCTTAATTTTTATCTGCCCTTGTGTTCTAAAACCAGGGAACCTGCAGAAAACAATACTTATGGCTTGACAGACCTTACAAATTAAAGCGTACACATTAGCACCCCCCCTTCATTTTATATGATAAGGTAAGGTACATATGTACATACGATGATGGTGATTTCTGAGTTCTTTTTTAACAGACATGTGAGTTCTGTGTTTCTTGTGTCCATGGTGACCATGGTGACCTTGATGATAACGATGAGGATGATCTTCACGTTCTTGTGCATGTAGAAGTCGGAACCAGCCAGTAAGTCTTTGCCTCATCTCAGTCATGTCATCTGGTGAACATGCTAAAATAAATAATATCTTTCATCACAATTCCTGAACTAATCAATTCAGATTAGTAAGATGAATAAAAACCAATCCAATTTCACAGGCTAGCATGCAATACATTTTTTTGTATCGCTTTAAGGAACTTGTATAAGCTGAGTGAATTAAATTCACTGCATGTAAGCATGCATTTTTTTTAGAATGAAATTGATTTTGTGCTTTAAAGCTACAATTCCATTTGCTCAAATTGCATTTAAATATTTAGTCAACCTTAAGAGAGCAGACAGTCCTTGCTAAATTGAACAAAATTGAAATGGTAATGTTAGCATTTCAGTTAGAAACCATGTTTATTAAAGCATATTTATTCCATTATGCTTCTGGGGTAGACAGATTAAAAGCTTTGGAAAAAAATCAATATCGATGTTTGTCAAGTAAGAGAATAAATGTCTTAAATTGTATATCAGACAGCAAACTGTTAACATACAAATGTAAGCTTACATATTGAAGAATATCTGAAACCATTGTGATATGAAGCATTTTATATATTTCAGATATACATCAATTCAAATAGAGCAAATATAAGAATCATTTACTTGTACTTATGCTTGTACGTGTCTTCTTATTTTTTTTCCCATTGTGATGTTTTGACTGAAATATAAATAATTTGTATTTTAGTTTGGTAAGTAATTTACTCACACAAAAATACAGATTGTCTGAAAGAAAAAGTACGGTATGCTGTGTAAACAAAATAATAAAATACAAGTATATTCTACAGTATATTCTACTTAATTTATATAGTATATAATATATTTGTGGTGCAAAAAGATAGGGTAACTGTCATATTTCCAGGTTAATTATTTTTTTGATTTCAACTTATTATTTAATTAAATACATTTATCTTATGTGGTCACATCATATCAAATGTTGAATTCAATATTCGAATAATCAATTCAACAGAAATAATCAATGTTTGGATCATTTTTATACACTCAATACATTATTTTGTTAATTCTTTTTTGAATTTTATTAAATTTCATTGACTTTATATTTGTCTATATATCATAGATGACAAAAACATAAAAACCCATTAGTTCTAATATATGGCACATAATGAATATCTAAAAATCTAGATTGAATATATTGTAAAATTAATTCAGGTTGAATATTCAAATATCCTTTTATTTTATGAAGCATAAATGTATATGAAACAAAACAACATCCCAGTGTGTCAAGAACGATATTTCATTGTCAAAGTAAGCCATAAAACTTTAAAATTTTGCATCTTGCTTCCTCATATATATTTTGTTTTTATAACTATCTTTGAATCTTTGTCCCAAACACATCTGCATTAATCAGTCACTTTGACATGGACCCATAAATCAAATTCTGGATATTAAGAGGATTATTCTGCATTACATGGTATATACATGTATTTATACAGCACATTACATAACTTGTATTCATTTGGTATCAAAACTGGGGATTAGATTTAACAAATGGAGGTTGGCATACTGTATTTTTTTGGGGCATGAGAGAAAAGACATTACTATAATTTAACATGTAGATGTTATATTTACCTTGGCATGGCCAGTATTTTGTACACGATTATCATCAGAATCATATTTAGTTGGGTTGACTTTCACACTAATGTGTTGATTATGGGGTTTGTTCGAATGTAGTTTATGATGTTTTCTATCGTAAAGATGTGGCTTTGGTTCTTTGTCATTAAGCTGAAATCCTTTTGATCTTTGGGCATTGAATTCCTCCAATAAATGTTTCCTGGAAAGAATAATGATTAAAGCCCTTGTGTATACTAGTATATAGATGTAATCATGCACAATATTGGTGGAAGATTTCAGCACCAAACAGGTCAGAGCTGGCAAACTTACAGCATGCATGACGAAAGTGGCATGTGAGAAGATTTTGTGTGGCACCCTATACTCTTCAGATAAAAAACAAATTTGAGATGTAAGAACATATATTTCTTATGATTGAATTTATAAATAATTTTCTACTTTTTTACTTTTGCTAGATGGGTTCAATGTGCAGGATAATTTTGTAGAATAAGATCTTGCCGTTGTCGCCATTTTATTAATATAATTATATGCAATTATTTATATATTGTAAAATAAAGTTTTTTGGAAAAACTGTTTATGAGTCTTTTAACATTATAACAGCATTTGAAAAGAAGTTGAAAATTTTCAAATGTGATATTGAAAAACGAAAGTTTCAATATTTTCAAACACTTTTGAAACATTGTTTAGAACCAATCAACACCACTGTGAATTTTGTGCAGGGTGATGTGTGTAGTTTAGAATGCTAAAAAAAACTCTGGTTGAAAATCTTAATGAAGATTTTGTTTTAGAGCTTGTGAAGCCAATAAGAATATTTTACTGATGAGAGAAAATAACTTTTGTACTAATTTATTACTCAGATCCTGCAATGAGAGTTAATTAACATATAAAATGTTTTATATACTTACCCTTCTTTAATAAATTCAGCTGTTACACATAATGGATGACCAGTAGCAGAACCATCTACACACATCTGATTGGGTGGACAGTTGCATCCATCAGCTACAAAAGTACACATTGTCATATTATATATTTTATCTTCCATACTAAATTAATACCAGCAAAGCAGCTTTCATCAAGAACATTTATGACCTCAAGCAACTTGAGCTAAAGAGCAATGTATTCACTATCAATTTGCATATTCCTCAATAAATTCTGGTAATGTCCAACATGCTTTAATATTATTCAGACATACTGTGTACGGAACTATCTTTTCTACAATCTGTGGAATTAGTCAGATACCACCTTTGATGCATTTATTGGTTAGGGTATTCTTTCTTGGATGTTTTTCGCAGAAATTTTGAAATCCATTTATTTTCAAAGTTACATACTTCACTACGATACATTCATATAGATTGAAATGATCCCACACATAATTCCCGAGATGTATGCAAAGTGCAATAAAAAACAAGTCAAGAATACTAGGAATAAGCTGAACAAAAACAATAGTGTTTCACATAAGCTATGCAGTGTGAAACCCTGATATATAACAATATTCTCAAGATGATTTCTAAGAAAAATCAATAGAGAGTTTACTTTACTCCTGACCAGATATATGATGGGATATTAAGTAGAATATCCAGTAGAATATTAGGTCACATCAACCTGGTCACCAGCAATAAAATTACCTAATTATTAAATAAGTACAGTATGTACATTGTACATGTACATGCATTCTACATCTGCTGTACACAATTTTAATTTGCACATCTGTTTTACATTAAATGTATATAATAAGGATTTATTGTGTTTAGAGATAGGAGTTTCTCAACATTTCAAATGATCAAAAAAGTAACACTACATATGTGTAAAATTATAAATACCCACCTCTATGAATATTCAGTTTAGCAGGGCCATTATGGTGGTTTCCATGGTGATGACCCTATAAATAAATTTTATGTCATTTAAATATAATCTGATCAAGTGTAAAGTATTTTTATATGTATTTAAGCTGAACAATAAGTCTTGAGCTTGACTTAATCAGATCAACATAAACATATACCTATTGTATACTTGTGGCATTCAATTTTCATGATTCACAAAAAGCAATTAACTGGAATGAACAGGTTCAGTTTTATTTTAAAATATGTTCAGCAAACTGTTCAAATACATGCCTTTAAACAATATTCAATTGTGCTATCTCTTTTATTTAATTTAAAAAAAATCAAAACAAATCGCTGCAATATTTCATTTCAGAAAAAAACCCCAATACACTCTGATTAAAATCATTCACATACATGTGCATCATCTGACATGTCAAAATGAACTTATTAACTAATCAAAGCGTAAAAGTGTGGATTGGCCATGAAAATCCGCTGACAACAGTTAAGCCATTCATGCATTCTTCATGGTTGTGGCATACGTGTATCTTTTAATTGTAATGGAAATGAAATGGGACTCAACAACCTACTGTTCTGCACTGCCTGCAAATAAAATGGGGCTTAATGACCTACTGCTCTGCACCCCCAGGAAATGAAATATATGGGTTTTAATGTCCTATTGTTTTGTGGCGAATGGGCTATTGAATATGGGTATACATTTTGCTCAGACAGTTGCACTAAAGTCTATTATTATTCAAAGCATGTAACAGTAATCAGATGATAACTTTAATTAAGTGTCTTTATTATTCAAAATCATTCAAAATAGGGATCTACATCTCATGAACATAAACACTGTATATAAATTTCAAATCAATTGGATAATAAACTTAACATCTAATAGTTATTTCAAGATTTTCATCGATTTCTGGTTCGAGGTTAAAATAAAGTGCACTTTAAGATTACATAATTCTTTAAGCCAGCTCCCAGTCTTGGGAATCTTATTGCTTATCTACATGACTTGGCATCAATCAAGACATAAATTTTTTTTCCATTTCAAAGCATTGCTGTGATTTATTTGCTGTAAATCACATTAAATAGTTTAATCTCTTTTGAATCATTTCACACAATAACATTCATTATATAAATTTAAGTGCCACAAAAACACATTTTGATTTTTAAATGGCACATTTTTTTGTGAAATCCATATCCTAATGTTGAAAGGATTACTGTTTATATGTGTCATTGACAACTACATGTATGCATAACCCAACAATTATGTTGATCACCTGCAGTGCTATAAACTATGGTTCGCAATATCTAGAATTTTAAAGACTTTACATATTTAGATTAGTTCATCTGTATTTAATTTCCAACTATCAGGGGGTCTTTAACATGCTGCATATTAGGCATGCGATGATTCATCGCAATGTTTAAAAAATTCATGATGCACGATACAATCAATGTCTGTATCGCGATTCTTTATCCAAATAAAAATTTCACAAAAATAGACTAATATTCCTTTAAACGAGTAAATACATGTAAGTCCATGAGCAAAATAACTTTTTTTACTTTCAGTTAGTGTCAAAGCGTTTTCGACATTTTAGGTGGCTTATTAGTTGACCAAGAAAGTGCCACAGTTATAGTAAATCATAAAAGTAGGCTTATTTTCAAAATTTATTTTCTATCACCAGAAAATATTTATTATGGAACTGTATTATATCACAATAGTGTTGAACTACAAATGTAGAAGCAAAATTGTAGAAATATGTTTGTTTTAATGACAGCTTGATTTATCCACAATCGAAAGAAAACCAGACCCCTATTATCAATCAATCAAGAATTTGTGAAACGGACTGAAGGTACATTTAACAGCCTGTGCTAGGCATGATTGACCTTCAGATACTGTCAATGGTTTTTCCAGCACAAATACTGAACACGAACACTGGAAACAAGATTAAAACAGAGCAAAAATCAATGACACTCCATGTTAAGTTAAAAGGCTCAGCAAAATCATTCACTAAGTCTCTTACAATCCTAATATTAATGATATTTCTAAAGCAGATCAAGATACACACACATTTTCAACAGGAAATTTCTAAACAAATGATTCTTTTTTAGGGTGGTTATTGCAGTAAATCAAGTTGACATAACAAAGAATCTAAAATTCTAGTTCATAAACTGATATCTATACTATAAAGGGACTTGATAATAACTGCTTGATATTTGAAACACTAAGTAAAGTTTTAATGATATTGCCAACAAAAATAATCCCTGGTATTAAGGGTTTGACATGTACATTGAACTTGAAGAAATCACACAACAGGTGGCTAACTACATATCATCTTAGCCCATTTTACTTTCATTCCTATTTTGTAGAGAAACATTAAATACATCATTTTAATAATTCTCATATCATGCAACTAAATTATACATATCTTAAATATTAATTTAAACTGGAAGTATAATAATATTCATTTGTATAGTTACAACTCCAACCAATTACAACTGTGGGTATAGGCTAGGGCTAGACAAGCTATTTAATTGGTTCTTGTGTTATAAATGTCATTCCATACATATCATTAATTCATGTTCTCAATAATATAAGTGACGTGAAAACGAACCTTATCTTATCTGAACATCCTGCAATCCTGATTAACATGCACACCCTCACAAAAGTAGGTTGGGTACACATTAAGATCACTAAAGTAGTGTTTTGGTTTAATGTTAGTATTACATGTAGTTTTACTATTTGTCTGCTTTGTGAATCTGGGTTAAACTGTCCGAATCAACACCATTATCAAATACAGAGTAAAACACCATACTACTAACATGTAATAACAATTACAAAAACCATATTAGTCCAAAAAGTATTAAAATCAACAAGTATTGACTTTAGTTGTATGAATTGTTACATTTGTTTCTATTGATTTCAAATTCTATATTTGTACAATCTATTGCTTTTTTCAGTTTAGTACATGTACATTCACAACACAATTCTGGACAATCTGTTTTAAAATAACTGATTAAAATTGATTCCCAGATTTTCTGAAAGCATATAATGTAGTAAAGCTGATAGATACAGCTGACTATAACATGTATAAATCAATAAAAAGCAATAAAATAACATAAGATATACTGACTACGTAAGTCACAATTCATTCTCAAGACAAATGTCACAATCTGTTAGATTATTAAGACATTTGAAATACAAAGAACAGCTGGTACTGCGATTTATAATGCAGTTGTTTAGTGTATAAAATATATTGAGCTTAGAAGATAATTATCAGTTCAGCATGGTACATGTACATGTATGTAACTCGCACAAAATTTAATAGATGTCAAAAGTTGCTTTATAACACAGAAAAATAAAAGTTATAGTTGTAAATATGGTAACATATACACTAAAACATTAAACTAGTAGTACATGTACATGTAGGTGTCAGAAAATTACATTTAACCTTTACCAATAATCACCCATATTTTCAGTTTACTCAATTTTCATTTGCAACATAAAATATCATGATGCAGGAGAATGGGCGAGACCTGTCTGTCTATCCAAATGAAATCATCTAACTTGGACTTTTATCTTTACAATGTATATCAGAGAGCATATAGGCCTACAGTCTACAACGTAATTATGACATTTAATGATTACTATTAATCTAGAGTTATTTACATACCAGAGAAGTCAATGTAGGTGGGATCTACTTGTTTAAATATAGACTTGGTTGATTTACTGAATTGCCCCCATCTCAAATCATAATTAACTACATGGTTATAACGCACCAACCTTTGTTGACTTATATCAATCATACAAAAATTGCCCATCTCTTAGGTCTATTTTACCAGCGAAAAAACTTTTCAATCACAATTTTCCCCCACCATTTACAGTTATAATCTCATCTAAATGATCACCCCAGATGTTATTTTATGTTAGAATTGGTCTAATGTATCAGTGCCGTTTATGTTCAAACTCTTGTTTCCTCCCACTGCTAAAGACCCCTACGCGCATGCGAATTATTGAAATAAAATTGAAACCATATGTTAGTCCCAAAATGACCTAGTTTGTGTCGAGTGGACGTTAAATCCCATTTCTCTCTCTCTCTCTCAAACTCTTGAAATCTTGTAAACAAACACAAAATATAGTAAAATCCATAGAAAGGAAGAATAAGAAAGATGTATATCTAAATTTATAATTTTTAATGTGAATCACATTTCTTTAAATGTACGCTTAAATGTTTCAATGTACCTGCATGGGCACTCTTGTGTTCTGTTAATTGACCATTAAAGCTCAAGAGGGGGGTTGGATGGCCAAATGCTTATCATAAAGTCTGTCATTGTGTCAACTGGGGTGGTTTTTAATCCTCTGTTCTACGTGACAAGGAGTAGGGTTGCCTGTCCAACCTTGTGGGTTTTCTCCGCATCCTCCCACTGCTTAAGACCCCATATGCGCAAGCGAATTATTGAAATAAAATTAAACATGTTAGTCCTGAAATGACCTAGTCTGTGTTGATTTAAACCGCATTCTTCTCTCTTTAAAGCTCAAGAGTGCGAAGGAATATTTCCTCCAAATGGGCTTTACATTCACACACAGCACTCCCTCTCTCAAAGGTGGAGTGGGGGGGGGTCTTTACATGCATATATACAACCTCCCCTCCATCCATTATCCTTTTATTGCAATAAATTCGAATGTAAAATTTACACAATTATGATGGCTGTCATTTAATCTTTATTATAACCTGTGCTTTCAATCACTGAAGACTGTTTAATGTTTACTGTTTGATTTAGATACTGGGTGTTTTCTTTACAATATTTACCTTCTCACAACCATCATGTTGGACAGGATTTGTCTTAAATACATATACACACTCATACATGTAAGCTTAGAATTAGATAAAATAATATTTGTATTAACAAGTACAATGTAAATGAAACATCCTATAATCTATTTCGTAATATGCAATGAGTACATATAATTCCTATCAATAGAAAACAATGAAATGAGGTTTGACCTACTTGCTGCATACACAATGCAGTGCACTTATTAGGTAAATATTTCCTTTACAGCCTATCTGCCAATTCTTCTTTAAATTCTTAGTGCCAAGGTTTTTTTTATATGCTGATCAACATGTACACAGAGCACTCATTTACCCATAACCAATCTATATGAAAATAAGGGGGTCAGATACTTGTGTATTATTTCAACAATATTACTAACACAAAAAGCAAATGACATTCTAGCAATGGCTCTACATTTAAGTTAAGTTAATCAAATGAGTAGATGACATTTCTTCATTTCATCAGATACACAAGTATGTAAGGTTTCACAAGAATACAAATGTCCTACCTCCTGTAGGCAACTCCATTACATTTACCAATTACAAAGCAGACGGAATCTATGTGACCAAGAGGGAATCATTGGTTGCATGATTTAATGATGAAATAAAGGCATGTTATGGTAAAATAGATCTTTATTGGAGAAGAATAATAGCCATTATAAGTTGAATGTATCCAACTGGGAATGCATTCAATTTGTAATTACATAACTTTTTATTTGTCATCACAAATTGAATTCACTAGAGATGATAATATATTGGCTTCTGCTTAAAGCATAGAATATCACCATAATTAATAAATACATGTACTACAGACATTAATACTTATTTATTAGTGACAGATAAAACCTAAAAATAAATACTGTTCTGAAAAATTCAATTAAATCACCTAACATTGCATTACATATTATCATTGTATATTATCATTGTACATGTACATCATGATACTGATCTACCAGTATGTATGGAAGTTATTCATACTTTTTCAAGGTCTTTTTTACCATACAAATAAATGTACATGCATGTACCTAATAATTTTAAGCAGTAAATTAAGTAAAATTCATTGAGATATTTCAACTTCTCATGGTTTACTAAATTTACAGACTGGTCAGACGATTACCAATTTTTATTAAAAATATTTTATAATCTTTAATGTTGTCGAATATAATCAAACATGAACCATGTCGCTTCACTAAGTAAATCCCTGAAGAGATCTTATAAAGGATCGATTGTTGAAACATAAAGAAATACAACAGACAGACATTTATACAAATAACTGTCTAGGGAATGTAAAATCTAGGTCAGTTTAGCGGTTTACACCTGAAAACAAGGATGTCATTATTTTCATATCTTCTTCCTGTTCATTACCCTAGCTACTGGTGAAAAAGACACCTGACTATAAATTATAAATTATATCACTTTAACTGTAAAAAATAAAAATCATAACTAAGTGTACGGTACTAGATTTGAACATTAAATCTTACTGGCATGGATTAGATATTAGCTCAGATGTGTAATATCAAACTTATAAAGCTTTATTATAATCAATTATGTTATCAATTTTTAAAGCACTATACCACGATGCTTCAGTCATTTGGAGGCACATGTAGCACTTGTGTAAGATGACTATAAGTACTTCGAAGATCTTAATTTGTAGTTTAAAAAAATGTTCTATTTCCCAAGATTTAACAAAATATCACACAGTTCCCTCTTCTATAGTTAAATATGTATGTAGTTATGTAGATTTTTATGTCATCTAGTCATTGTATGTTACTGTTAAACCAATTTTGCAAAGGTTTTTCTTACGAAAACTTAGGAAAAAAACATCACTTCGAAAGTCCTTTTATTCCTGTATTGTAGCAAAAAAAAAATGTCATCTTCTGGTGGCAACATGCGAGCTACTCAAAGAATAAATCAAGTTCGATAAATAAGTATTCAATTAACCAACAAATATTGTTTTTTTGTCAATATAATCGGTCTTTAATTGCGTTCAGGTAAGGAGAAAAATGCACTGACCGGTATGTAAATGAAATACTCTAGACGAACAATATTACTAACTACTAACCTGAACCGATTTTTCATGGTGTTTCTCGTGAATGTGATGATTTACTTTTCGGAGACGCCTAGCTTCACATAACTCATTTATTGTCAACACGGTCAACACGGCCACTAAAAGCCGCATGATGCTGTTTAAAACTTTTTTTTAAAAAATGTAAAAAACAAAAGCACTCTGACAATCACGTTGACTATCTACACTCCGTTCTCTTTTATCCTTCTCAAACTCAGTTTCGTATTGATAGATAGTCTGACTGAAGGGTCGTGTTGGATTGTACCATTATACATAATGGGGATTTGGGAGCAATTATTTGTACCCCCGTTACAAAATTATTTCACAGAATGTATACAAGGATACAAAATTAATACCAGAACAACCATTTGTACACTTAGTATGTATTGCAATCAATAATCAATTTTTACAACGTCAGCATTAGCTTAAAACGCCTCATTAATTCGATAAATAACAAAATGGTATAGTCCATTATCCACAGCGCCACAAACGTGCGGTTATGTCCCTTGTAAACTATTTTGTCTACATTATTGGTTAATTATTATAATAATATTAAAAAATGTTCGTTTTAAAGATAATTTCACTGAAAACGTTGTTTGATAATGTAATAATAAAGACCATTGGACACAACCTCTCAATATGCCAAAACCCCTCATCATAAAGCCCATAAAATATATACGATAAATATTCTCGTTGTGCTTGTCACGGTGCCGAGAATGGAATGGTTAATTTTTTTTGTAGCCTATATTTGATATTTAATATATATATTATTATAGCCGATGAATTTAGAAAATATGGACATGAATGAAACATGATGAAGGTACTAGTTAACAAACCATTATAAACATTCTTCTTGGTAGTTGTAATCAAAGGCTTTATACTAATTATTAAACATTTATATAATTATAATTTTAAATAGTGTAAAACTTTTCTTTGTAATTCAATAACTCTATATAATCATAATCTAAAACTATGTAATTTCTTCTGGGAGATGAATTAATAAAGCTCTAGTTTGTTTTCACATTCCTTAATTGAATGCTGAATGCTGTATTAATATCATTATCATGCAAACATTTTAATTAACTAATATATAGTAACAAAAAGAATTAAACACCCGAATCGCGCACACACCTGTTCTCACCAAATACACCCAGTAAAAAATAAACACTTATAAGAAAAAGAAAAATTGAGAAATATTTTGTTCTCAATGAGTTTACGAAATAATATTTACTGTGTGCAAGTGTGAATTTTTAAAACTGGGACAAATATTATAATTACGCCCTATAAGGACGCCCTAAGGTATATAAGTCTTCATACATTATTAACAAAATCGTCGGGGCTGATTAAAAGTATCAATATTTTAATAATCGTCTTTGTCAGTCTTTTAATGTCTATAATACGCTGCGTCTTTCTTTTCAATTCAATCTATAATATTTCATTGTTTTATATTCTCAAAAAAAAAGAAAGAAAAAAAAAGAATAACATTATGACCAATTTATTTGAAAATAGGAAACCTACTCAAAATGCACAAGGAAAAGGAAAACCTATTAAATACCCTATGAATGAGTTTTCAACATGGAAATATTCGGATTCACAAAATAGACGTAATCAACCTATTATCTCTATTATCCTTCCGCATAAAAATCACCAATATTTAATACAACCTAACAAAAAGTGTAAATTTAAACAATTTTTATCTATTCTAAACGAAACCGTAAACTAAACTCACCATGCAAGAGGACGAAAAAAATAAAGTCAAAGAAAGTCTATTAATAACATTTGCACTACATTCGTGGGTAACCAGTGTAGGAATTTTGTAGGAATTTTCTAGTTTTTCGAGTCACCTTATGGTGAGCTGTACACGTAACACTAAAAGACCTTTGCTTCCCATGTAGACGCCTGGGAACACCGGGTGCTGTAGACGCCTTTTTAAAAACAAAACAAAAAAAAAAAAAAAATCAATAAGCGGGTCAATTCAGTAGTATAACTACGGGTTTTGTTCGCCTTCTCTCGTCTACGGCCACACCACGTTGAAAACACCAGTTCTCGTCCGATCACTGAAGTTAAGCAACGTCGGGCCCGGTCAGTACTTGGATGGGTGACCGCCTGGGAACACCGGGTGCTGTAGACGCCTTTTTACCCCCCCCCCCCCCCAAAAAAAAATGAATAAGCGAGTCAATTCAGGTAGTATAAGTACGGGTTTTGTTCGCTTTCTCTCGTCTACGGCCATACCACGTTGAAAACACCAGTTCTCGTCCGATCACTGAAGTTAAGCAACGTCGGGCCCGGTTAGTACTTGGATGGGTGACCGCCTGGGAACACCGGGTGCTGTAGACGCCTTTTTGCCCTGATTCTTCGTGAAAAAATCAATTTTCCGCCCATCAGGCCACAGCGCGCACTCTTTTGCACCACTCCACCGCTCCGCTCGGCTCGTTTCCCGAGAGAAAAAGACACAAAAAGAATTTGAGTAAGTATAACTACGGGTTCTGTCCACCTTCTCTCGTCTACGGCCACACCACGTTGAAAACACCAGTTCTCGTCCGATCACTGAAGTTAAGCAACGTCGGGCCCGGTCAGTACTTGGATGGGTGACCGCCTGGGAACACCGGGTGCTGTAGACGCCTTTTTAAAAACAAAACAAAAAAAAAAAAAAAAATCAATAAGCGGGTCAATTCAGTAGTATAACTACGGGTTTTGTTCGCCTTCTCTCGTCTACGGCCACACCACGTTGAAAACACCAGTTCTCGTCCGATCACTGAAGTTAAGCAACGTCGGGCCCGGTCAGTACTTGGATGGGTGACCGCCTGGGAACACCGGGTGCTGTAGACGCCTTTTTACCCCCCCCCCCCCCAAAAAAAAATGAATAAGCGAGTCAATTCAGGTAGTATAAGTACGGGTTTTGTTCGCTTTCTCTCGTCTACGGCCATACCACGTTGAAAACACCAGTTCTCGTCCGATCACTGAAGTTAAGCAACGTCGGGCCCGGTTAGTACTTGGATGGGTGACCGCCTGGGAACACCGGGTGCTGTAGACGCCTTTTTGCCCTGATTCTTCGTGAAAAAATCAATTTTCCGCCCATCAGGCCACAGCGCGCACTCTTTTGCACCACTCCACCGCTCCGCTCGGCTCGTTTCCCGAGAGAAAAAGACACAAAAAGAATTTGAGTAAGTATAACTACGGGTTCTGTCCACCTTCTCTCGTCTACGGCCACACCACGTTGAAAACACCAGTTCTCGTCCGATCACTGAAGTTAAGCAACGTCGGGCCCGGTCAGTACTTGGATGGGTGACCGCCTGGGAACACCGGGTGCTGTAGACGCCTTTTTAAAAACAAAACAAAAAAAAAAAAAAATCAATAAGCGGGTCAATTCAGTAGTATAACTACGGGTTTTGTTCGCCTTCTCTCGTCTACGGCCACACCACGTTGAAAACACCAGTTCTCGTCCGATCACTGAAGTTAAGCAACGTCGGGCCCGGTCAGTACTTGGATGGGTGACCGCCTGGGAACACCGGGTGCTGTAGACGCCTTTTTACCCCCCCCCCCCCCCCAAAAAAAAATGAATAAGCGAGTCAATTCAGGTAGTATAAGTACGGGTTTTGTTCGCTTTCTCTCGTCTACGGCCATACCACGTTGAAAACACCAGTTCTCGTCCGATCACTGAAGTTAAGCAACGTCGGGCCCGGTTAGTACTTGGATGGGTGACCGCCTGGGAACACCGGGTGCTGTAGACGCCTTTTTGCCCTGATTCTTCGTGAAAAAATCAATTTTCCGCCCATCAGGCCACAGCGCGCACTCTTTTGCACCACTCCACCGCTCCGCTCGGCTCGTTTCCCGAGAGAAAAAGACACAAAAAGAATTTGAGTAAGTATAACTACGGGTTCTGTCCACCTTCTCTCGTCTACGGCCACACCACGTTGAAAACACCAGTTCTCGTCCGATCACTGAAGTTAAGCAACGTCGGGCCCGGTCAGTACTTGGATGGGTGACCGCCTGGGAACACCGGGTGCTGTAGACGCCTTTTTAAAAACAAAACAAAAAAAAAAAAAAAATCAATAAGCGGGTCAATTCAGTAGTATAACTACGGGTTTTGTTCGCCTTCTCTCGTCTACGGCCACACCACGTTGAAAACACCAGTTCTCGTCCGATCACTGAAGTTAAGCAACGTCGGGCCCGGTCAGTACTTGGATGGGTGACCGCCTGGGAACACCGGGTGCTGTAGACGCCTTTTTACCCCCCCCCCCCCCCCAAAAAAAATGAATAAGCGAGTCAATTCAGGTAGTATAAGTACGGGTTTTGTTCGCTTTCTCTCGTCTACGGCCATACCA
Organism: Patella ulyssiponensis; assembly: GCA_963678685.1. NCBI lineage: Eukaryota > Metazoa > Mollusca > Gastropoda > Patellidae > Patella > Patella ulyssiponensis. Next base: position 76,772,335 of record OY783226.1, on the reverse strand, counting down.
CGTTGAAAACACCAGTTCTCGTCCGATCACTGAAGTTAAGCAACGTCGGGCCCGGTTAGTACTTGGATGGGTGACCGCCTGGGAACACCGGGTGCTGTAGACGCCTTTTTGCCCTGATTCTTCGTGAAAAAATCAATTTTCCGCCCATCAGGCCACAGCGCGCACTCTTTTGCACCACTCCACCGCTCCGCTCGGCTCGTTTCCCGAGAGAAAAAGACACAAAAAGAATTTGAGTAAGTATAACTACGGGTTCTGTCCACCTTCTCTCGTCTACGGCCACACCACGTTGAAAACACCAGTTCTCGTCCGATCACTGAAGTTAAGCAACGTCGGGCCCGGTCAGTACTTGGATGGGTGACCGCCTGGGAACACCGGGTGCTGTAGACGCCTTTTTAAAAACAAAACAAAAAAAAAAAAAAATCAATAAGCGGGTCAATTCAGTAGTATAACTACGGGTTTTGTTCGCCTTCTCTCGTCTACGGCCACACCACGTTGAAAACACCAGTTCTCGTCCGATCACTGAAGTTAAGCAACGTCGGGCCCGGTCAGTACTTGGATGGGTGACCGCCTGGGAACACCGGGTGCTGTAGACGCCTTTTTACCCCCCCCCCCCCCCCCCAAAAAAAAATGAATAAGCGAGTCAATTCAGGTAGTATAAGTACGGGTTTTGTTCGCTTTCTCTCGTCTACGGCCATACCACGTTGAAAACACCAGTTCTCGTCCGATCACTGAAGTTAAGCAACGTCGGGCCCGGTTAGTACTTGGATGGGTGACCGCCTGGGAACACCGGGTGCTGTAGACGCCTTTTTGCCCTGATTCTTCGTGAAAAAATCAATTTTCCGCCCATCAGGCCACAGCGCGCACTCTTTTGCACCACTCCACCGCTCCGCTCGGCTCGTTTCCCGAGAGAAAAAGACACAAAAAGAATTTGAGTAAGTATAACTACGGGTTCTGTCCACCTTCTCTCGTCTACGGCCACACCACGTTGAAAACACCAGTTCTCGTCCGATCACTGAAGTTAAGCAACGTCGGGCCCGGTCAGTACTTGGATGGGTGACCGCCTGGGAACACCGGGTGCTGTAGACGCCTTTTTAAAAACAAAACAAAAAAAAAAAAAAAAATCAATAAGCGGGTCAATTCAGTAGTATAACTACGGGTTTTGTTCGCCTTCTCTCGTCTACGGCCACACCACGTTGAAAACACCAGTTCTCGTCCGATCACTGAAGTTAAGCAACGTCGGGCCCGGTCAGTACTTGGATGGGTGACCGCCTGGGAACACCGGGTGCTGTAGACGCCTTTTTACCCCCCCCCCCCCCCAAAAAAAAATGAATAAGCGAGTCAATTCAGGTAGTATAAGTACGGGTTTTGTTCGCTTTCTCTCGTCTACGGCCATACCACGTTGAAAACACCAGTTCTCGTCCGATCACTGAAGTTAAGCAACGTCGGGCCCGGTTAGTACTTGGATGGGTGACCGCCTGGGAACACCGGGTGCTGTAGACGCCTTTTTGCCCTGATTCTTCGTGAAAAAATCAATTTTCCGCCCATCAGGCCACAGCGCGCACTCTTTTGCACCACTCCACCGCTCCGCTCGGCTCGTTTCCCGAGAGAAAAAGACACAAAAAGAATTTGAGTAAGTATAACTACGGGTTCTGTCCACCTTCTCTCGTCTACGGCCACACCACGTTGAAAACACCAGTTCTCGTCCGATCACTGAAGTTAAGCAACGTCGGGCCCGGTCAGTACTTGGATGGGTGACCGCCTGGGAACACCGGGTGCTGTAGACGCCTTTTTAAAAACAAAACAAAAAAAAAAAAAAAATCAATAAGCGGGTCAATTCAGTAGTATAACTACGGGTTTTGTTCGCCTTCTCTCGTCTACGGCCACACCACGTTGAAAACACCAGTTCTCGTCCGATCACTGAAGTTAAGCAACGTCGGGCCCGGTCAGTACTTGGATGGGTGACCGCCTGGGAACACCGGGTGCTGTAGACGCCTTTTTACCCCCCCCCCCCCCCCCAAAAAAAAATGAATAAGCGAGTCAATTCAGGTAGTATAAGTACGGGTTTTGTTCGCTTTCTCTCGTCTACGGCCATACCACGTTGAAAACACCAGTTCTCGTCCGATCACTGAAGTTAAGCAACGTCGGGCCCGGTTAGTACTTGGATGGGTGACCGCCTGGGAACACCGGGTGCTGTAGACGCCTTTTTGCCCTGATTCTTCGTGAAAAAATCAATTTTCCGCCCATCAGGCCACAGCGCGCACTCTTTTGCACCACTCCACCGCTCCGCTCGGCTCGTTTCCCGAGAGAAAAAGACACAAAAAGAATTTGAGTAAGTATAACTACGGGTTCTGTCCACCTTCTCTCGTCTACGGCCACACCACGTTGAAAACACCAGTTCTCGTCCGATCACTGAAGTTAAGCAACGTCGGGCCCGGTCAGTACTTGGATGGGTGACCGCCTGGGAACACCGGGTGCTGTAGACGCCTTTTTAAAAACAAAACAAAAAAAAAAAAAAAATCAATAAGCGGGTCAATTCAGTAGTATAACTACGGGTTTTGTTCGCCTTCTCTCGTCTACGGCCACACCACGTTGAAAACACCAGTTCTCGTCCGATCACTGAAGTTAAGCAACGTCGGGCCCGGTCAGTACTTGGATGGGTGACCGCCTGGGAACACCGGGTGCTGTAGACGCCTTTTTACCCCCCCCCCCCCCCCCAAAAAAAATGAATAAGCGAGTCAATTCAGGTAGTATAAGTACGGGTTTTGTTCGCTTTCTCTCGTCTACGGCCATACCACGTTGAAAACACCAGTTCTCGTCCGATCACTGAAGTTAAGCAACGTCGGGCCCGGTTAGTACTTGGATGGGTGACCGCCTGGGAACACCGGGTGCTGTAGACGCCTTTTTGCCCTGATTCTTCGTGAAAAAATCAATTTTCCGCCCATCAGGCCACAGCGCGCACTCTTTTGCACCACTCCACCGCTCCGCTCGGCTCGTTTCCCGAGAGAAAAAGACACAAAAAGAATTTGAGTAAGTATAACTACGGGTTCTGTCCACCTTCTCTCGTCTACGGCCACACCACGTTGAAAACACCAGTTCTCGTCCGATCACTGAAGTTAAGCAACGTCGGGCCCGGTCAGTACTTGGATGGGTGACCGCCTGGGAACACCGGGTGCTGTAGACGCCTTTTTAAAAACAAAACAAAAAAAAAAAAAAATCAATAAGCGGGTCAATTCAGTAGTATAACTACGGGTTTTGTTCGCCTTCTCTCGTCTACGGCCACACCACGTTGAAAACACCAGTTCTCGTCCGATCACTGAAGTTAAGCAACGTCGGGCCCGGTCAGTACTTGGATGGGTGACCGCCTGGGAACACCGGGTGCTGTAGACGCCTTTTTACCCCCCCCCCCCCCCAAAAAAAAATGAATAAGCGAGTCAATTCAGGTAGTATAAGTACGGGTTTTGTTCGCTTTCTCTCGTCTACGGCCATACCACGTTGAAAACACCAGTTCTCGTCCGATCACTGAAGTTAAGCAACGTCGGGCCCGGTTAGTACTTGGATGGGTGACCGCCTGGGAACACCGGGTGCTGTAGACGCCTTTTTGCCCTGATTCTTCGTGAAAAAATCAATTTTCCGCCCATCAGGCCACAGCGCGCACTCTTTTGCACCACTCCACCGCTCCGCTCGGCTCGTTTCCCGAGAGAAAAAGACACAAAAAGAATTTGAGTAAGTATAACTACGGGTTCTGTCCACCTTCTCTCGTCTACGGCCACACCACGTTGAAAACACCAGTTCTCGTCCGATCACTGAAGTTAAGCAACGTCGGGCCCGGTCAGTACTTGGATGGGTGACCGCCTGGGAACACCGGGTGCTGTAGACGCCTTTTTAAAAACAAAACAAAAAAAAAAAAAAAAATCAATAAGCGGGTCAATTCAGTAGTATAACTACGGGTTTTGTTCGCCTTCTCTCGTCTACGGCCACACCACGTTGAAAACACCAGTTCTCGTCCGATCACTGAAGTTAAGCAACGTCGGGCCCGGTCAGTACTTGGATGGGTGACCGCCTGGGAACACCGGGTGCTGTAGACGCCTTTTTACCCCCCCCCCCCCCCAAAAAAAAATGAATAAGCGAGTCAATTCAGGTAGTATAAGTACGGGTTTTGTTCGCTTTCTCTCGTCTACGGCCATACCACGTTGAAAACACCAGTTCTCGTCCGATCACTGAAGTTAAGCAACGTCGGGCCCGGTTAGTACTTGGATGGGTGACCGCCTGGGAACACCGGGTGCTGTAGACGCCTTTTTGCCCTGATTCTTCGTGAAAAAATCAATTTTCCGCCCATCAGGCCACAGCGCGCACTCTTTTGCACCACTCCACCGCTCCGCTCGGCTCGTTTCCCGAGAGAAAAAGACACAAAAAGAATTTGAGTAAGTATAACTACGGGTTCTGTCCACCTTCTCTCGTCTACGGCCACACCACGTTGAAAACACCAGTTCTCGTCCGATCACTGAAGTTAAGCAACGTCGGGCCCGGTCAGTACTTGGATGGGTGACCGCCTGGGAACACCGGGTGCTGTAGACGCCTTTTTAAAAACAAAACAAAAAAAAAAAAAAATCAATAAGCGGGTCAATTCAGTAGTATAACTACGGGTTTTGTTCGCCTTCTCTCGTCTACGGCCACACCACGTTGAAAACACCAGTTCTCGTCCGATCACTGAAGTTAAGCAACGTCGGGCCCGGTCAGTACTTGGATGGGTGACCGCCTGGGAACACCGGGTGCTGTAGACGCCTTTTTACCCCCCCCCCCCCCCCCAAAAAAAAATGAATAAGCGAGTCAATTCAGGTAGTATAAGTACGGGTTTTGTTCGCTTTCTCTCGTCTACGGCCATACCACGTTGAAAACACCAGTTCTCGTCCGATCACTGAAGTTAAGCAACGTCGGGCCCGGTTAGTACTTGGATGGGTGACCGCCTGGGAACACCGGGTGCTGTAGACGCCTTTTTGCCCTGATTCTTCGTGAAAAAATCAATTTTCCGCCCATCAGGCCACAGCGCGCACTCTTTTGCACCACTCCACCGCTCCGCTCGGCTCGTTTCCCGAGAGAAAAAGACACAAAAAGAATTTGAGTAAGTATAACTACGGGTTCTGTCCACCTTCTCTCGTCTACGGCCACACCACGTTGAAAACACCAGTTCTCGTCCGATCACTGAAGTTAAGCAACGTCGGGCCCGGTCAGTACTTGGATGGGTGACCGCCTGGGAACACCGGGTGCTGTAGACGCCTTTTTAAAAACAAAACAAAAAAAAAAAAAAAATCAATAAGCGGGTCAATTCAGTAGTATAACTACGGGTTTTGTTCGCCTTCTCTCGTCTACGGCCACACCACGTTGAAAACACCAGTTCTCGTCCGATCACTGAAGTTAAGCAACGTCGGGCCCGGTCAGTACTTGGATGGGTGACCGCCTGGGAACACCGGGTGCTGTAGACGCCTTTTTACCCCCCCCCCCCCCCCAAAAAAAATGAAT